>JAECWQ010000089.1:15945000-18855662 GCA_018150835.1 Drosophila repletoides | reverse complement strand
AACAAGAGTCTAATCTAATTAGTCTGTTTGTCTGCTATTAGGTCAACTAACAGTGCTAAATATTGTAATATGTAAAGTATGATTTCTGGGCAAATATGTTTTGATACTGAACTTCACGGAAAGGACTCTACTTCTTGCTTCGTTGCTAATTAAGTACTGGTTATTGGTTATTATCTTGAGATATTACATTTCTTTTTTAAATTTTTATAAGAATTAACAAAATGTTTAAATTTTTTCGATATCTTTAATACTTGGCCTTGAAATCGGATTTTATAATTTCTCCTGCATAGAAAAATCTGTATACTACTGTGCAATGCAATGTGTGTGGGTGTAAGAATTAGGATTAGTATTTCTAACTTGGTTATAGAGTATCTGTTAGTCGGGCTCTCTCGATGAGTGTGAATAACCTTTACAACTTACTCTTTGCGCAACTGATTTATCAACGCATCTTTTCGTTTGATCTCCGCCTTTGCTGTGTCTAAAAGATTTTGAAAATTCACTTCCATTGTTTTGATTTTCTTTTGCAGTGCTTTGTTCTGCGCCTGCAAATTAGTTATTTCCACCTGTGCGCTATTACATCTTGCCTCGCAGGCCTCCAACTCTTTTGATTTCTGTGTGCGATTCCGAGTTAGATTACTTATGTACCAAGTACAATTGCACTCACCTGATCTTCGACTTGTTGGAATTCATCCAGATCATTGTAGATATCTAGCTCTTCGCCCAGCATTTTATTAAAATTGGTGGATGCAACTTAGAAACGCATCCATCAGATTAAATGCGCGAAATTTGTCAAGTGTTGCTCAGCGCAAGTGTTGCATAATATCGCAACAAATATCGTAAGGCAACACTTAGTTTATGGGCAGCACTAAACGTATTTTTTTGAAAGTGAACGAAAGGACCAAAAACAGATTTGAGAAGAAGAAATGTTATTAATTGTGTTTAACCATTAACTAATGCAACAAGTAAAATTAAAATTTTAGAATTATTCGCTCGTTTAAAAAAGTGTTTTTTTTTTTTTCAGTAAATTGTATTTTGGTTTTTAATATGAATAGTTTAAAAAAAAAAATTTTTTTCGGTGGTTTCGATTGACGGCCGCCGTTGTTATTAAGAAGGGTTATAGAAAAGTGTAAAAAAAAGACAATTTTTGATTAAACAGATGAAACAAAACAATCCATGAAAATAAAAAATCATTGATATTTATGTCATAGTCATTTTGAATGCATTCATATACAAAATCAGAGGCAATAGCAAATTTTTACAATGGATAATCGCCATAGAGAAACGCGTCCATATTACTACAAACTAGAACGCCAGAAGTTCGCATGCATTACGTATACACTAACAGCAGGATTTCTACTTATGGCATTGGTGCAATGGTATATGCTATATTTATTGTAAGTACGATTAAGTTTAATTTACTTACATTACTCGCTTTTTAATTCACAGAGAAGAAACAAATCAGTATTTTACCAAAAATTATTGGATTGGCATTGTATTCTTCTTGCTTAGTTTAGTTCTTTTACTTATATTCATTTTCTTTGAGGAGTTGCGCTTTATGGCACCTGTGAATTGGATACTGGCATTAGTAATCGTAAGTTTGCAATAATGTTTCTTAGGATAAGATATTTCTTCTCGTCGTTATCTAATAAATACCTACTTTTTTATAATGATTACTTCCAATTTTTCCCTGCGTTTTCAGTTCCAATGCGTTGTCATTGGTGTTACTTCTTTAATTGTGCGTCACTATCAGTACCACTTCTTGGTGAGTTTTTTCATATGGGTACTTGTGCTGTCAATTTTTATTCTACTAGGCTCCTTTCTACCAGTAAGCAATTAAAATGCAATAAGAAATTAAAATACCTACTAATTTTTATTATTTAAATAGCACGATTTAACTCTAGATATTGTGGTTCTGGTCATTATTGGAATTGTATCCGTCATTGGAGCCATGTATTTTCTGATGCTTTATATAGTCGCAAATGTGCCATATTCTTTTTTTGTTTATCGGGCCTTTATTCTGTTTAGTATTTTGCTGGTATGTACTTTACGATTTAAATTTCATAGTGAAAATAATTAAAACTATAATTTTTTATAGTTTGTTATGTATCATGCACAAATAATAAATGGCGGGCATTTTGCTGAAATTCGAGATCATGATTACCTTCTGGCCGCACTTATTTTATTCTATGATTTTGTGCTGATGTACCTATTTACTTTCCAGATGGCACCAAAATGGTCCGATTTATGCGATAATCAAAAAAATATTACAAATATTTTCGTTTTAGATACGCATCTAAAGAAAACAACGGCCATATAAAGAATTTTCGTGTTTTAAATAAATAACTAATAAGCTCCTTAAAATATAAAATAGTGTAATTTCTTTTTCTTTGATTTAGTATTTATTTTTATTAGAAATATTGGATTTAAAGAAATTAGTTACCATATTTAAAAAAAAAATCCGCTCTTTCACAAATAATCGAGAGCAGTCAATTTATGGGCAGCATTTTGTTCTACAACCAACTTAACGTTACACAAAATTTGGCGCGAAGCAGCTGTTTTTGTTTGTTATTTCCCTTTGTTGCTATTGTTCTTGCTACCACAGCGAATAAACTTTAATTGGCACAAAGCTGACATAAACAATAATTCAACAAAGCCACATAAACATTTGCAGCTACTTGCTTAGTTAAGCAATAGTCATGGATCCAACCATATCTGTCTCGAAGGTAAGCGGTAGCGGATTTTTATGTAAAATATCCAATTAAAAACGCTTTAAATTCTTATAGGGCTGTTTTGTTTATAAAAATGGAGCAACGCGCGCTAATAAAAAAACGCAGGGTAAACGTAAACGCTCTCGTCAAGAGGGAGAGGAACCAAGTAGCAGTCTACTGGGCAAGGAGCTAACCGCGCAGCCTTTTTATGCAGCATACAAGGATACTTGGCATCAGCTGTATAGCCATATCCTGGAGCTACAGATGGCCAGCAATGCACGCACACTAGAGCAATTGGTGGAATTTGTAAGCGGCGAGGCAAGGACGTCATTCCAGGCTACTACTGAAATACTGCCTACAGCAGCGCTGTTGACGGGTATCAATCAACCGGATCATTTAAAGCAATTCGAGACGTTGACACAGCGACTCCATAAGCAGCAAGTTGCCCGTGTATGTGTGCTGCAATCGAGAGATTGCGCCACGCTGAAGTCAGCCGTTGAGTCTATGGTTTACTCGCTCATGGAAGGAGCCGCGACTGCTGCACATGAGGATGACGATGAAGATGAGGAGGATGAGTGTGAACGGGATCGCAAGCGTCTGCGTCGGTCTCAGTGCACCCTAAAGCAGCTTAACGCTTGGTATACCAACAATTTTGGTGAAGCTGGCAAGAAACGTGCTCTGGTCATTATATTACCTGATTTTGAGTGCTTTAATGGCAGCGTTCTGCAGGATTTTATCCTCATTCTCAGCGCTTATTGTGAGCGTTTGCCATTTGTTTTGGTCTTAGGCGTGGCTACTGCTATGACCGCAGTGCACAGCACGCTGCCCTATCATGTCACCAGCAAAATAAAGCTGCGCGTCTTCCAGACCCAAGCAGCGCCAACGGGACTTAATGAGGTGCGTGCAATTCAATTCCTTAAACTAATTGTTTCGGCAAAGAAAACTGAACCAACTCAAATTTTCCTTTCTAATATTATCCTTTCAGTTGCTAGATCAAGTACTACTGTCGCCGAAGTATGCTTTCCGGCTGTCCGGCAAGGCATTCAAGTTTCTTACACACATATTTTTGTACTACGACTTCTCCATACAAGGATTTATACAGGGCTTCAAGTACTGTCTGATGGAGCACTACTTTGCGGGCAATGCCTATTCTCTCTGCACAGGCTACAGCCAGGCGTTGGGACGCATACAGCAGTTAACGCATGACGATATGGAGACCATTAGACGACTGCCCTCGTTCCGTCCCTATGTGGAACAGATTAATGATTGTAAGCGTATTATAGCCGTACTGACCGACGATGATTATCTGAAGAAGAAGCTACCGCGGCTCTTGCGCGATTGCTTACTTCACTTTATGCTCTTTCGCTGCTGTTTGGAGTTCTTTACTGAGCTCGTTGGTGATCTGCCGCGTTGCCCGCTGGGCAAACTACACCGTGAGCTCTATGTCAACTGTCTGAATAAACCCATTGCAGAGCAGGCTGAGTACAAAGAATGCTGGCAAATCCTCAGTTTTTTGTCCAAGGAGGAATTTTTGGCCAAGGTTTCGAAGTGCATCGCTTGCACGGAACAGTTTTTAAGCGAGCAGATTGCAGAGCTTGAGCTAGGTGAAGCATGTGCAGCTTTATTGCGCCCAGAACTACAGAATCTGAAGAAGTTACTAAACGATGCGGATTTGGCTACCAAGGAACAGCAATCCCATTTGAGCGAGTCCACAGCAGATACACGCCCCTTGTCAGACCTTTCGCAAGTGGCCTCGCGACAGGAGCTGAAGGCGCAGCTTCTGCAGCGCAGTAAACAGGACAAGCAACAGTCCACGTCAGAGTATACCCGAGCTGTAAACAAGATTCTGTCATACATTGAGACAAACCTGGTGCTGGTACACCTGCGTCCGCTACATAATGCTCCCCCGCTGCATGAGCTCTACGTATTTAGCGATATTTCAACCGTGCGGCGCAATATTATTGGCGCACCAAGAGCTGCGCTGCACACAGCACTAAATAATCCACATTTCTATATGCAATGCAAATGCTGTGAACTGCAGGAGCAGTCCCAACTCGTAAGCACCATGCCCGATCTCTCAGTGATCTATAAATTGCATTTGGAGTGCGGCCGCATGATTAACCTGTTCGACTGGCTGCAGGCATTCCGTTCCGTACTTCGCGCCGGCGATGATCAGGAGGAGTTGGAGTCAAACCAGGAACAAATCGATCCTCAGGTTCAGTAAGTATAACATTTTCATTTATATATCAGAAATTTATATTCATAACAACATATTTCTTTGTATACAGAGCACGATTCACTCGCGCTATTGCTGAATTGCAATTTCTGGGGTACATTAAAATGTCCAAGCGGAAGACAGATCATGCCACACGGCTCACCTGGTAGGCAATGCATGGTCCACAGATTTGCGCTCCCAAATTCCGTACTTTATTGTAAAGCTCAAAAATGTATTAAAATCAATAAAAATAAATTACTAATTTAGAGGATTTACTTTCGGCTATCTTAAAGGACGAAATAGTAGCATATGTTTAATATTTCAGGTCGTTAAAGTTATGGAGTTTAAAGTTTCTGTGAGGGCGTATATAAATTAAATTTGCACAAAGTGTGACCATAGCTGATTGAATGAAATAGGGGGAATGATAATAATGATAATAATTAAACAATTCTATTAATAGTACTGGAAGCACTAGCTTTACCCGAAAGGTTATAAAATGGAACATATGCTCGTAATGCACGTCTGTTTACTTAAATCTTGAGCAGACCACTCTCTTTCTGTTTGTTGGAGTCTTTACCACAAATTATTTGAAATATGGTGCAAGTGTCGCATTAAGAGCATAAGGAAATATGGGGTGTGCTGCTTTGAAGTTGTCCTATGTTTAATAAAAGTTTTCCTCGTTTTATTCGAGACACCCTGTTTATACCAAACTCAAAATGGTATAAAATGAGCAGTGCTATAAAGGAATTCTACAGTACTTCTCTACTTTGGGTAGTGGACTGTCTACAACAATTTGAACTGTGGTATAACAAACAACATTTTTCCATCACTGAGTTCCCGCATATACGAACATAAGTATAGCTATGTATATACTATTTCCTACTAGGAAAATGGATGTGCTTATCGTTTTACTGGTTCTCTCTACCCTTTTGAGGGGCATTGAAGGTGCACCCGTTGAGGTAAATATATAAGCTATGCCTAATATAAATAATAATAATAATAACATACAATTTTTTAAATAAATAGGTTAATGAAGTATGCGTGCTGAAATCAGGTATACCCGAATGTTTACCAGGTAAGTTTTGACTCAGTCTTAGTAATTTTAATTAGTCTATACACTAATTAGATTAGATTTAAATGTTTTTTTATCTTTGTTAAATTATTTCGAACATATCTCAAATTTTGAGGACCTCAACAAAAATAATTGATGGTCTTTAAAGTTGATATGGTTCTTAACGTAATAAACTATGTCTGGCGTTCCTTCCGTTAATTTAAAGTTTTTAATTAAAAATGAAAACTTTGTTCCAATTAACATTTAAATAAAATCAGTTTTACTTTTTAAGTTAGATTTAAAAAGCTTATATAGAATTGCAGCGTATCTCGCGGTCGACTATTCTCTGCTGTAATTTTGAGTACAAATTTTACAGTTTAGCTTATTTGACAACTTCATACCCTGCAAAAATGGTTAATGTAATGAAACTTTTTAATAAGTACACCAAAAACTATGATTTTATTTAAGTAATGCGCAACGCATTTCATACAAAATTTTGTTTAATTTTGATGGGCAATGTAAGAAAATTGTAAAGCTTTTTCAAGAGCAACAATATTTCTTATGTCCTGAATTTTTTCTTCTTCTTTTTAAACGTTAGGGAAACAAGATTATGGGAATTTAGGAGCCAAATTTTTTGTGATTCTGTCTTTTCTTATGGTTTTTATTGTTTTACTTGGGCTTATTGGGTTGGTCGGCAAAAATCCTCAGACTGAACCCTCCACGAGGGTGCCGGCTGGACAATGGACGCTGTGAGACATTTTGGTTGAGTGGATAACACAATCTTTGCAGTCACACAGCGTCTAGCTAAGGTCGCTGTTCAGTTTCGCTGAATGCACCATGGTCTTGAGGTCTTATGAATAATAATTTCATTTTAATCACAATCACAATTTTTCACCTCCTTCCGAAGATTTTGTTCATATATTTTACAGATGACCATCGGCGAGCTGGCAACGAAAACGAAGCTGAATCCATTTATGGAAAACTCAAATAACATTCAAGGAAAACTTTGTTTTAAAGTCAAGTGTTTAAACCGTCCCGATCATAAGCCTAAAGCCTAAATTAGGATTAAATTCAATGTTCATGTGCATCGAAAATTTAAATTGATTTTGATGGATTTAAAATAAGATCAATGGTAAACTGTAGCTATACTATATAAGGTTTATACTCCGTAGAGGCTAGAGCCTAAGAATTTTTCTAAAATAAATATTTTTTAATACCCTAAGATCATCATTCTTTAATTGGTGGATTAAGTGGTAAAAAAGCCATTTAAATAAAATCTGGGTCTGAACTTGATAGGTTGATTTTTATAATAAAAATGTATACTATTAAGTAGTATACAAATTGTTATTCCATTTCATTTAAACAAATATGTAATGTTATTTCGAAATTCATCTGTTGGGTATTTAATAAATAAGCACATATATATTTTATAATATTTAGCTGATGTATTAAAACTTTAAAGCAAAATGCACTTAATCTTGGTTTTCTTCCAGTTTTTAGCGAGTATAGTAAAGCGTCTAAGAGAATATCAACAAAATGCTGCCCATCCTGTCCAGCTTAGATTCCACCCGTTCACATCAATTTCAGAGTCTCAATAGCTGCAACAATACGTTCAATTTCTGTGCGCGATTCCGTGAGTTTAGTCTCATTGGCCGTTTGCACCTCCACTGGCACCTTGGTGGCATAATCGGAGGCCTGAATGGCTTGATTTAGCTTGTTTACAGTCTGTTCCAGTTGATCACGCTTTTTGTGCAGCTTGGCAATCTCCTTGTCCGCCTCAATGAGTCCCTTCAACAGCAGATGCACCTCACACTGGCCCGATACGGTCAGTATGGCGCAACCAGCTGGCGGCTGACTGTCAAAAGTCACTGTGGAACAGTAGGCAATAGTGGCCAAGTCGCTGGCATAACGCTTGAGTATAGCATTGGGCGTGTCATCGGTACAAACGATGTATGCCTCCGTCTTGGTTTTATTGGGCAAATTATAATCGGAACGTGCAGACCGTATAACACGTGCTGCCTTCTGCATAAATTCTACATCCGCTTCGATCTGTGTGCTGCGCCAGCTTTTATTAGCTAAGGGAATAAGAGATATGATATTAAAAATGAGACTATTAAAGAATGATTCACTTCTGAGTGCCGCAGATTTAAATGCCCAAAAATATTAATCTAAGAGCTATATTAAATATTTAGATAGAATATAGAAAGCTATGCTCCTACTTTTAGTCTACTTACTGGGATAGCTGGCTACGCATATACTGGGTGTGCTTTCGGCTCGTGGCAGCCGCTGGAATAGCTCCTCCGTAATGAAGGGCATGAATGGTGACAGTAGACGCAATCCATAGTCCAAGCAGATGTATAGCGTGCGTCTAGCAGCCGCCTGTTGTTCGGGTGTACCGCTTTGGAAGATTGGCTTCAGGCACTCCAAGTAAACATCGCACACATCGTACAACCAGAAGGAATAACAGGCACTGGTTACAGCCGCAAAATCATAGGATTCGAAGCCTACATTACAGGACTCAATAGTGGCCGCTAAACGGGATAGAATCCAGGAGTCCATTTGATTCGACTTCTCATTTAGTATAAGCTGCGTATTGTAGCGCTCCTCACCGCTGAAGTAGAGCAGTGCAAACTTGGTGGCATTCCAGAGCTTGTTGCAGAAGAAACGATAACCCAGAACGCGATTAATATCCAGATTAATATCGCGCGCTTGAGTGATATAGGCGCACAAGGCAAAGCGCAGAGCATCTGAGCCGCATTCTGGTATGCCCTGTGGATAGTCTTGCTTCTGGCCCGCTTTCGCCTTTTCAATCTCGCGAGGATCAAGGTTAGATCCAATAAGTTGCTCGTGCAGGCCTTCAAGAGTAATGCCGTGTATGACGTCCATGGGATCGATGACATTTCCAAGAGATTTGGACATTTTGCGACCATGTGCATCACGCACCATTGGATGCAAATACACCTCCTTGAAGGGCAGCTTTCCTAATAGTTTCTGTCCAAAGAATACCATGCGTGCCACCCAAAAGAAGAGAATATCATGGCCCGTCTCCAGCAGAGAAGTCGGATAGAAAGCTTGCACATCGGCCGTATTGTCTGGCCAGCCGAACACGGAGAAAGGAAACAGGCCGGAACTGAACCATGTGTCCAACACATCCTCATCCTGCTGTAACACAATCTGACTGGCATCTACGCCAAAGCGTGCAGCGGCCTTGCTCAATGCCTCTTCTTCACTGCGGGCCACAATCCAATACTGCTCATCATCAGACTGAAAACAATGAAAAAGACTTTATTATAGGATTTACAACTGTTCGATTCAGTTTACTCACAGTGATTGGTTTGCTGCTTGGATCCTTGAAGCTGACATGGTAGGCGGGTATGCGATGACCCCACCAAAGTTGCCTAGAGACGCACCAGTCGCGTATGCCGTCCATCCAATGATACCAGGTCTTGGTATGATGCTCTGGTATAATTTTCAGTTCGCCAGAGCGCACAGCTTCCGTCGCAGAAGCAGCCATGTCTGAGCAACTAACATACCACTGTGGTTTGATAAGTGGCTCTACCACATCCTTGGATCGGCTACAAATGGGTACCACCATGGCATTGTTAAGGGTTTCACGGTACAGGTCCAATTGCTTAAGACGTTCGAGTATCTGCTTGCGGCAATCAAAGCGTTTGAGTCCGGTAAACTCGCCATAGTCGCCAATGATGAAGCCATCGTCATTGAAAATCGTTATAAAAGGTAGATTGCAGCGTTTTCCCACCTCGTAATCATTAGGATCATGAGCGGGTGTAATCTTTACAGCGCCTGTACCAAAATTCATGTCAACGAACTCATCGCAGACGATGGGCAGTCGACGGTCGCAGAAGGGATGCACCACATGCTTGCCATGGAGGTGCTTATAGCGGTCATCATGTGGATGCACTGCCACGGCTGTATCACCCAACATTGTCTCAATACGCGTGGTAGCAACGATGATTTCCTCTTCGCTGTTTTCCACCTTGTAGGCAAATTTAATGAGCACACCGAACTCCACCTTTTCCTCGTATCCGGGTATGGACAGGAAAGTACGACCCGTCAGCTCCACTTTGTCCACCTCAATATCAGAAATGGCAGAGCGCAACGTGCAGGACCAGTTGACCAATCGAGAGCTACGATAGATGCTCCCCTGTTCATGCAGGCGCACAAAGGCCTCAGTGACAGCGCGGCATAGCTTGGGATCCATGGTGAAAGCCACGCGTGTCCAGTCATAGGAGGAACCCAATGCCTTCAATTGATCATAGATACGTCCACCCTTCTCGCGTCGCCAGTTCCAAATTCTCTCTATGAACTTTTCACGACCTAGATCGTGCCTAGATAAACGTTCGTCTCGCCAGAGCAGCTTCTCCACCACCACCTGGGTGGCTATGCCCGCATGATCACACCCAGGCACCCACAGCGTGGTGCGCCCTTTCATTCTTTGATACCGTGTAATTGCATCCTCAATAGCATTGGTCAAGGCATGACCCAAATGCAGTGAACCCGTCACATTAGGAGGCGGTATGACCATTATAAATTTGCCATTCGGATTGGGGGCATCAATAGAATCACGCTAGAAGTAACAGTTCTAATTAGAAATATCCTACATATTTTCTTTAGATTTCTTACGCCATATTCGGGTGTAAAGAAGCCCTGCTTTTCCCACCAACTGTACCACTGAGCCTCCACAAAGCGTGGACTGTACGCATCCGGCAGTGGCCCGCTGAGATCCTTCTTGTCCCCAGGCGCTGTGGTCGCCGTATAAACTGCAGCCTCTTTTGCCTCTTTCGTACGTTTCTGTAACAATAAGAAAGCTTTACGGTTACTTTCACCAATTAATTAAATTACAAACTTATCAACTGCTCTCTTTGGAGATACCCTGTACATTTTTGTGTACTTCCAAGAAACCAATTTTATTTTTATGTAACAAAAATCGGATAACAGTTACTTTCACTTAATAAAATCAGTACAAGATACATAGGAGTCGTTTTGAAGATACTCTGTAAGTTTGCGATTATGGATTAATTAATCTTATTTTTTGTTTATAATTCATTATGTTCTCGAAATGAATATATTTAACTTTTTTTTTGTTGTTTGAATTTGTTTTATTGATCTCGCTTATATCATTTATTTTAATTATTTCATCCTTCCTAAGCATATTAAAAACAAGTATATTCTGATAATACCCCATTTCCAGTTTCCGCTGTGCAAGGTAAACAATAGCAACACAAATACTCGAGACACATTCAATTTTAGAGATGCTCACGTGAAGAAACTAATTCCAACACGAGAGCAACTCAATTGCATACGTTGACAGTGAGTCACTAGACGATCCACAAACGTAAATATAGTCACAAAAAACAGCAACAACCACTAGAACATAACCTAACCTAACACTAGTAAGAGATCAGATACCTCGGGTTTCTCCTTCTTTTCACCAGCGGCAGGCGCTGCTGCTGCCTTTTTATCCAATTTCGCCTGTAATTTAGCTAGTTTCTCAGCTTTTTTCGCCTCCTTTTCCAATTGTTTGGCCGTTTTTGGAGGTTCGCCCTCCCCGGCAGGTGTCGCTGTGCCGCTTGGCTGCTCTTGTTCCGGCATTCTTGCTGTACTTGTCTAAAATAAAGTTAACGTAATGTCAAACAACGCTTAAGTAACGCTTTTTCTCAACTATGTGTGGCTGATGCAATTTAATTTACGCCAAATAAACAGAAAATTAACTCACTCAGAGATGGACCGCAGATGAAAACGTGTGCAATAGTGTGACCAGCTTTTTATATGATTGTAGCCAAAAAAGCAACATATCGATAAATGAGCAAATTACTTAAAGACCAATCGATGCTTTTGAACGACCAATGATATCGACTAAGTTGCCAGCACTAATTCTTTCAATGTGTTTTAGTTAAAGTTTGCAAAAAAATGTGCAATTTTGCGTGTAAATCATTTTAATTTCTTTGTGGAAGTGCTAAAATTAGGTGCAAGTTTAAGCTCATAAATTTTATGTATATGTAGTATAATGCAATGCAGTATAAACATGAAAAAGTGTATTAGCTTTAGCTGTGTTGTAGCTACAGTGCCATACTAATTAGACGCCAAGCTCAATTTACCTATTAGAAAAGAAAAAAAAACAAATTGTTTGGTAATACACAATGAAAGAAATAACAACAGCAACAACAATAAATAAATAAAAACAAACACCACACATCTAACACACGTACACACACGCATACAGTGACAGGTAATCTATTGTAAATAAACCGCATAGTGGTGTTGCGTCGTCTATTGTGAATGCGCTCTGTTCTCGGTCACGTACGCCCGTCGTCTTCGTTTGTTATTTTTGTTGTTATTTTTTGCATCTGTGGAAAACTATTGCGAATTAATTGTAACTTTGGACAATTGCTTATCGATAACATTTGACGAGCCTTGCGGCATGACGTGACTTGCGCCACTCCTCGCTTCGATTAAAGGTAAGTTAATTAGTTTTGTAATTTAACTTTTAAGCTAGCAATAAGAATTTGGCAAAATCGATTTTTCAATTTAGCCGAGTCGTTTCGGAGGCTCCCTCGTGTTCTCCCGAGCTAAATTCTTGGCTCTCTTTTTTGGCCCACACTTCAGCCTCTCTTCTTTCCTTTCTTTATTTTCTTTTCTTTAGCCGTGTTGGATGCGTCATTTGAGATTCCTGTATGCGCTTTTTTTTCCTTTTTTTTAAGGAGATTTAATTATTGATATTTTTTTAAGTCTGCAGTGCTCATGAATATGAACATAAGTGCTGCCAATTTACCTTTTTTTGGCTTTTATTTTCGGAAAGCTTATCACAGAGACAATGATGCGAACAGGTTCGAACCCGAAACTGTTCTGAAATTGTTCGGTTCATGATTTTGGTGTGCTTCAACCCAGATGATAAACCAAAAGAATCTCCAGATTAACTAATTTCGGAGTAAAATGGGTTCGATTAAAAAAAAGGTATACAATTTAATTAAAATAATTAAAACAGGGAGTCAAACCGAATCATATTTGTGTTCCGGTTCTGGTTCTGGTACATGCCGAAACTATGGTTTCGATTAAGGTTCTGGTTCTAAGCTTAGTTAAAATTCCGATAAAAAAAATGAAAATTTATATATTGCTGCCAAGAGACCGAAGAGTCAGTAATGAAATAATGAATTTATTTTCTTGCCAAGGAAAAATTTCTTTGAGTTACATTTTATTTTGTATATAGAGCTCTTGGATTTTATAAAAACCAATCCCACTTTTCCATTTAATTCTTCTTATCTGAAATTTTCATAGGAAACTTTTGAGAGCATATTTTTATACCCTATATTATTATTACTTTTTTTTTTTAAGTTTAGTCACAGGCAGACTGGAAGGGAAGCAATCAATAATTATATTGCCAGGCATAAGGTAAAAATGAAAATGAAACCGATATTCATGGGGCAACAGCTGCTATTCTCTGCGGTGTTAATGACTTCTTCTAATCAAACAAACTCGCCTCGGGCTTAGGCCTTTCCAGTGTAAACAAAGCGTCAAACAAATGTTTGAAAAGCAAATAGCATAAAATGAAATATCTAAAAAAAAAAAACAAAAAGTTATTGACATGCGTACAACCCTTAACTAAAGTCGAGCGAATCGGGATACTGAAACAAAGGCAGAGTAGAGTCGAGTCGAGACTCTGGTCTGTCCCAGACAACGACAACGACAACTGACCTGCGACAAAGACAGCGCCAGGCTCAAAGCGTCTGAGAAGCAACATCTGCTGCGAGTCCTTAGACGCGTCTGCGTCTACAACTGGCTGTGGGTCTGGGGTCTACCTGCAAAGAAGGGACAAAGTTCAATGTACGCCTGCGCAAACATTTCACAGGATAGGGAACATGCAGCTGCGACAGGATTTTAGTCTCAGACCCGCTTGCCACGGATGTTCGTGATTTTCGCTCTCTCTGTTCTTTCTCTTCCTTTTTATTTTTGTCTTTTCAATTTGGCACTTCCTTCCCAGCTAAAACGGAAATCTCAAATATTGTAACAGTTCTACAGACAACTTGTATGTAATCTCTGCCCATCGATCGTACTCGCATACTTCGTCCTTTCCCCGATGTGCCCCGCCCTAAACCGTACCGGTTTGCTCAAAAAAACAAAAAAAATTAAAAACAAGTTGCTCAGAACGCAATTTGAAACTTTTTTGTATGTTCTCTACTTGGGATCCTGTTCCCTGATTGGGCCGATCGTGCCCTGCCGTCTACGGGTCGTCATCGTATTGAGTTACAGCTGCAAACACGTTCGAAAAGCTGCATTTCTTGACAGTTTATAATGTCTAGAACGGTTTTGTGGATTTATTATAAACGATAAATGCGTTGCTGTACTTTATTGTCTCGTTATCAACATGCTGGCGTTTCTGAAAGAAGAGCTCCTTTTTACGGGGGGGCATATGCAGCTGCTAATGCAGCGTTACCAGCATATTAATGAATCTTTTGATGAAAAATTAACCAAACCTTAAATTAAAACCTTCAAATCCAATCAAATAATCAAAAAGGGCAGGGGAATATTCTGCTATTAAATTACAAAGAGAAAAATGTAAACAATATGAATCTATTATTGTTTGGTTCCAATTACCAATTATTTCATATAATTATACATAAAACCAATATCAATGTGATGTCTGTGAGCCAATGAAAATAGATTCTTCAATTATGAATGTCGTTTTTATCGGCATAAAGCTCAGATGACTTAAACCGGTGATGTTTGTTCTCTATAGTGTGGCTTTTTTATAGCTTATATAATTAATAAATTATTTTGCTTCTTTAATTGTTGTATAGATTGATTAATTCATTTCCATAAAACTTTTCTTTCATTAAAGAAAACATTAGCTATTGCTCAACAAAATCTAAAAACTTATTTAATTCATGAAATAACTTCATTGTATAACTTAAAAGAATAATCTTGAAAAGGTTTAAATTAATCTGTTTTTATTGTGATATTTACCAATTGAACGGCCTTCACGTCAATTGATTGTAGTCAGAGTTCTTGATTTACTGGCCAATCGCACAACTGTTTCGACACATTTTTTCATTCGTGGAAGAGACCACAGCCAATCAATCCACGACTATCAGCTGCTGAACTGAAATGACAACTGG
Organism: Drosophila repletoides; assembly: GCA_018150835.1. Classification (NCBI taxonomy): domain Eukaryota; kingdom Metazoa; phylum Arthropoda; class Insecta; order Diptera; family Drosophilidae; genus Drosophila; species Drosophila repletoides. The sequence goes on along the minus strand of JAECWQ010000089.1, from coordinate 18,840,554 downwards.
AAATGGAACTAAAAACTGGATGCAGATGCTGCATTGTCCTGCGCCTTGGCGCATGCCAAAGTGGGTTCAACATTTAAGGCAGCACCTAAACGCAAGCAGATGTTGCCACAGTCACAATCAATGCAGCTACGGGGCAGCTGTATAGCTGCAACTCGGAACTGCATGCAGCCGTCTCTAGGCAACGCAAAGGCATTATAATTATCCTTAGTATTGCCTTTGCGGACAGATGTTGCTAGGGTCGCTTGAAGGCAGGCAGCTGCTGCTTGGTGTTTCTGGTCTTCTGGTCTTAAATACTTCAAGTGCAGGTGTTGCTGCAAGCTGATGCAGTTTGCAATACTATATTCAGTTTTGTTGTTATTGAGTTATCAGCTGGTTTGGGTTAAGACTTCCTGACCGACCCTACGTAGAACAGCATTTAATGGGGATGTTGCCAAAAATCAGCTGTTTTTGCGCAATGTTTATAAACAAAATGTGCGTCAGAAGTAACCCTTAGACATGTCTGTGACTGTCTGGCCAATATATATATGTGTAGATATACTCGTATATATTTTTGGAACCACCACTGAGCAAAGTATAGTCAGAGCAACCACCGGCACACGACCATGTCCACGACCTACTTTGGCGCACTGACTCTGGGCCACATAGCGCATGGGGTGGTTCCGCTCACAACAACAAGGGGTTCTACAACGAGACGGCCTTTGTAGGTGCAAGGACGTTTGACTGCCATGCTAACCCGGGGAAACCCCCAATGTAACCCAAAATTAACACACACACACACACATATACACACAGGGTAGGCAGCAGGCAGCAACCACCAAGGCACCGACCGACTACCCGGTAAACCAAGTGCGCTCCGTGCTCTGCTTCGCTCTGCTCTTGGTCATATGTTTAACCCACCACCAACAACAACAAGAAGAACACCACCTTGCAGTTCATTGGCATGTGCCGGCATGTCATCATCCACACCACATCCACACAACGTCTTCGTCACTTTTAGGGGTTTTCCCAAATAAAAATAAAAAACAACTGAAAACCAAAACAAAGTGCGACTTGGTGGTAGTTAGAGTCGCGCTCCCATTCATAAAGCATAACATAAACATACCCCCGTTGTAAGTACCCGGATATAGAACGCATAGTGTATTGTTTGTTTTGACTGTCTCTGGTCTCTCGACTCATGTCTCTAGGTCTAGGTGGTGTTTGGCATAGATTTCCCGACCTAAAACAGCAGGTGAATCCCATATATATATATGTAGTAATATTTCATTTATTAGACATAGACAACCCCCTAAATTTCGGACTAGCTCAACAGGTCGCTCTGTTTAGTGGTTGGTGGGCTTTACACGTGCTAAGTGTCCCTGCCCGATTGAGGGTAATTAATATATATGTATATATTTTTTTGGGGTTACACAATGGCAATGACCCAAGTATAAGTATTTGACAAGGGGTTGAAGGTCATAAAGGTTAGTATTATGTGGGTAGTTCCGTATCCTATGCGTAAACTTTTGGAATTTTTATAGCAAATATGCATGCATATAAAGAAATTTGATTTTTTTGATATCTTGATACAGAATTTAAAATGTATTGCATACTTTTTTGCAAAAAATGAAAATTTAAATATGGAAAAACTAAATTCAATTTTAATAAAGAATATAAAAAATAAAGAGCAATGGATCAAAATAATAAAAAATGCAGAATAAAATTGTGAAAAATTAACCGTACTATTACACCCATTAAAAATGTATCTGAAGACAGTTGTAATAAAAACCCTCAAATTTTTAGCCATTAGTCAGCATCTCAATAAATAAGATACAGAAAATTGCATTGAAATGACACATTTATTAATGAATGAAGAAAAGGACAACTGACAGAGGGAGAAAAAGCGTGCTGATTAATAAGTAATAAGTGAAAGGTACGAAGATATATGAAAGAAAGAATTTGAAGTATTTGATAAAAGTTCTGAAATATATTAGAAAAGAATAATATGCTTCTGATGTTTTTACTGTTCGAAATGTGGAATTTATTTCGTAAAACCCTGAATTATAGTTAACAAAGTTATAAGCTATAAAAATACGAAGATGGATAATAAGTGTATGAATAAAAAGGACTATAAAGTAGTATAAGAGATAGTTAAAAAAGTTTCAAGTGAAAAGGATGCAAAAGGAATATACATTTTTCTAAAGGCAATTAATCTTTAAGAAAACTGAAATTGAGCTGCCTGGCAAGTCCTTGGCTTTGGCCTCATTTTGCATGCCATTAGCCAAATGGTGAAATTGGAGCATACTCGGAGTGTAAAAAGTAAAAATAAAAAACCGAATGTGCTCCTGAAATAATTTTCCGGCCAGGATGCCACTTGAACACGCGCGTCGTTAACTTGAAAAAGTTATTTTTTTCGCTCATTTTTTCAACGTTTTCTGTTTTGCGCTTTCAAAATGGCGACGCCGCTGCCCAAAAACAAAATCAATGCAAGGCGACGTGCGATGAAGTGCGTAGAGAATAGCAACAACAGGAATACATTAGAAACAACAACAACAACAACAAAGCAGACAGTAGAATTTTGCAGCTCAAATCAAACGGCAAACAATGGCAATGGCGGACAAGCAAAGCGAACGGCAAGCGCAAAAGGGAATTAATTAGATTGCGGCGCGGCAGCTGGGCGCAGTGGCAGCTGAGAGAGAGAGAGAGTGCGAATCAAATAAATAGAGAAAGAGCGAGGAAAGGCAATTGGGTATGCGTGTGTGTGAGCTGGGCAATGCAGTGCGAGTGCGCACTAAACGTAGAGCAGCAGCAGACACAAAGCCTCAAAGCTTCAAATTTTATACATGCAACGAAAAACAACAATAAATAAATACAATGGCGGCCAACGATCCAACTACAACTACAACTGCAACAACAAATGTAAAACCGGGCGCCTCCTGGCTAAAGGATATACCAAATGTAACGAGCAGAGAACGGCGGCAATGCAAAGCAAAACAAAGCAACCAAACAGGCAAAAAAAAAAAAAAAAATAATAAAAAGGAAGGAAAAACATTGTCATAGACTTTTTATGCCGAAATTAAAATACCCTTTCAAAATGGTGTTAAATGATCGATATGAAGACAATAAAATATAGATAACAGTTCCAACTTCAAACTGAACTTAGCTATATAGCGTTAGCTTGGAGAATTGAGAAAAAAAAGATTAAAAGATTATCTTCCGATAAGCACATTATATAATGTGTTGATATAAATTTTGTGCTTATCATAAAATATAATATAACAAATAATGTTACTAAATATTATTTTTGGATTTTTAGAAAATCTTGTCTATGTTAAGACTAGTATAGGCTTATATTTCTCAACCATCTGATAATACTCAATGTTAGGGTATCAAAAAAACAACACAGTTGTGCAATTGAGATAACAAAAGAGAAACTTGAAAAAAAGGGGACGCGCGCTTTGCTTTTTGTATGACGCGTGTGCTATAAGCCTCACAAAAGGATATATAGTAAAATGGGCACAGGCAGCAGGCGCAGCAGCAAGAAACAGCAGAGCTAACAGCAACAGCGGTAGCATAATAAATAATGTTTGTTGTTGTTGCTAACGCAGCAGCTGAGGCAGTTGGCGAATTGAAATTTTATGAGAAAATGAAATTGTATTAGAAAAAATGCTGCGTGAATCACACACAAGCCACACACACACACACACACACACACACATACTAATAGTGAAAAGGGGACGCGCATTATGGCGGTCTCTACGCGCTTTCGGTGCTGTCGACGTCGGCAGCGGCCGCAGGACGACGTCATCGCGAGACCGTTGTTGTAGTTGCTGCCGCTGCTTCTACTGCTGCTGTTTGGTTCCTGTTTTCGCTTTTTACCGTTCAGTCAATGACCACATTGTATACACAACGATGCGTATGTATTGTATGCGTGTGTGCTGCCGGAAGTTGACGCCGTCGCCTGGTCATTCTCGTCGCTTTTGCCAAGCTCGTTGCGACGCTGCTTCTCTCTCTCTGACTCAACGTTACGCTTGAGCTACTTTTGAAAAAACAAGTTTTAAGTCTGCTTCGCGCAGGATCCGACTACGGCTGCGGCTCCCCAAAAGTGCACTTCAGCTCCTTTTATGTTTTTTTTTTATATTTAGTCGTTTTGTCCTGTGCGCGCACGGCCTCTCGCGTCACGCTTTGATCCTGCCGTTGCGACTCGTTGCTGTTTCCTACTTATCACCCATTCTTCTTACATTATTCCTTTTACCATTTCCATTTCCATAGGCGTTGCCCAGCTAATGACATGTTGTAAATTATACTTAATTCTCGTGCAACGTTTCGTGCAACATTCTTCTTGTAATTAGTTTGGTTTCGCTTTTTTCCCTGTGCTCTGCTCTACCTCTGCTTAAATTGTATATTAAGTCTTTTTCATGTTCGGAAGGACTAAAAAGGGGGTTTGGTAGGACCAATAGGGAATATACTTGTATTTTTTAAAGCAATTCCTAAACTTTGCTTAAAATTATAAATTATAATTATTTTATAAATTAATTGTGAATATATTTCCATGTAAGATTTCATTTTATTTTGCAGTCTTTTCTAATAATTAAGAATGTTGATAAATTTCCAAATTCGTATAATATAAATATAAATAAATAAAATGCCTTCTAGTTTTGGTTGAAAAATGCTCGATTCCATTCACGATTTGGGTCATTTAAAAATTTGGTATCAGTTGCAATAAATCTTTTTGAATTTGAACTGACTTATGAGATAGTATCGTTAAAGGTATACTAAAGGAGTCGTCCAGGAAAATTTGAAAACTGACTGCTGCCTTGTCATATGCCTTTTTTCTATGGTAATAAGTATTAATAATTATCTCAATTGATTCAAATGTTGATAGAAAACAAAAGAGAGAGAGAGAAAGAAAAAACACTAGATTGTTTTTACCACGAGTTCATAGGGAATATAAGTTAATAAAAACATATTAAAACATTTATTAAAGAGAAGTTCGCCTGTTTCTTCAATCATTCTCGGTTTCGTAGAAAATATCAAATTATACTTTAAAGTCTCAGAGGAAACCATTCAAGTACCGATCGAAGAATTGGTATTACCATTCCGCGTGAGCGATTGATATGGAATCTCTTTTACCAAGATTACAGTAGGCTCTCTGAAAATCTCAGGCTAACTGAGAGAAACAATATAAAGCATAATTATGTGTAAGCCAAGCGCGTTGCAACTCCTTCTTATTACTTATTATTTTTCTTTCTCTTTCTGGCTTAAATGTTGCAGAGAGCGAATACAGGAGTCCTGAATAAAACGGAGGAGCGCATTGCGAATTGCTGTTATTGTGCCTCATTCGTTGCAGCTCGTTTTCTTTTTTTGAGAACAAAACATTTTTGTTAGATTTGCTTGCCAAAAAATCCATTGTTCTACAACGAACAACTGCCGCTTTTCCGCTTTCTGCATTTTCCACACACACACACACATACACACACCTTACATATATCATTCATTGTCCTGCCAAACTTGTTTTTGCTCTTGTTCTCGTGCTCTTCTGGCTCTTTGCTTTTCCTTGCACATTACGCTTTAGCCCAGTCATTCGCATTAAAAGGACAACGCTCTGCCTGTCTGTCTGCCTGTAAATGTGTGTGTGTGAGTGCGCGATGTGTGTATGTGTTTATTCGCTGCCTTCTCTTCTGCCAGCGTCGCTGTCGCGACGTCGTCTTTTGGGCAGCGGCTGTTCGTCCTGTTCGTCGGCAGGCTCGTCGTGGTTTCAGTTTCAGTTTACGCTCACAGCTCCGACAGCTCAGACATGTTGCTGACCCGCGTCCGTTGCCGTGTGTGTGTTTGTAACAGTAGATATCTATATATATAAATACATATACAAACAAACATAAATATTCATCGTCTTCATATTTGTTGAGAGGTGCTTCCTTCCTCCCGCCGCGCCAGTACTATAAAAAAAAGTGCAAAACGACGCCATTTGACTCGCAAATGTTGCAGGACAACATTTTCCAAAGTTTATTAAAAAAGAAGAAATATAACAACAAATAATTATTGTGTCAAACAAAAAAAAAAAAAAACAACAACAAATTGTGCAATTGTGCGAAGAGAGAAAAGTTTGAGAGAAAATTAGAGAGGAGAAGGAGAGAGCGCACAAGCGTGGGCAAAAAATAAAAAGTGTAGCACACAAAAAAGTTACAATAAAAAATTGTTCGCCAAAGAAGAAGAAATACAAAAAAGAAAATGTGCAATAAATTAAAAGAAACTAATAAAACTATATAAACGTTTGGGGATTTATATACAACGAGTAGCAAAGAAACACATAAAAAGAAAAACCCAACAAAGCGCATACAAGTGAGTTATAAATTTTCAAATTTTCATATACACAATGCATATTACTTACATATATACATATATACCCAATGCCACACACACACACACACATATATATATATATATATGCGACCCACACACACACATGGTCGCTCTCCGTTGTACTCGTTACTTTTGTCTCGCCCATTTCGCCTGCTTTTGGTCCTGACAGCATGCGTCTCGCTTGCGCTCTTTGGCTAGCAAGTAGTGCGCACTCGTCGCTCACAATGTTCTCATCGTCGTCCTTGTTGTCGTCTCTCGTCGGGTGGTGGTACAGTTTTCTGCGTAGACCAAAATTGCGTAAATTTTTCAACCATATAGTTTACTCGCATGTCTCGCACGGCGTTGTCCTCACCGTCATCGTTGTCGTCATTATCATCATTGTCGTTGTCGTCCTTGTTCCTGTTCTTGTTGTCGTCGAGCTTTCAATTTGTTTGTTCATCAATTTATTGTTCAAATTCTTTGGGCAATAGTTGGCAAAGTTGTTCTGTAAGAGGTTTGTACATTTTTTTGGTACTATTTATTCTTATTGGGCGTTTTCCGCAGTGTCCTTTTTGCTCTACGCCATTTTAATTGGTGTCCTTTTTGTTTTTTATGTATGCCTAATTGAGAATTCGTTAGTTTTTAATGAATTTCAATTCGGTAAATTGTCATTAATTTTTATCAAACATTATTTTGATGTTTTATTGGAATGTTTATTTGTCATGCATGCATGTTCAATAAAGGACTCGAACTTTTCACTTTACACATATTTTTGTGTATTTTTTTATGTATGCATTGCCTTAACCCAGAAATGGAAAGCATCTCAGTCAATATTGAGGGGGAGAAGCACATATAAAAATGCAGTGTTTAGTTTAAAATAGTATTTTTATATTGAATAAATTTGATCAACTGTGATAAAATTTAAGGAATTCAGGATACTCAAAAAAAGTGCAAATAAATAAAACATATTTATCTTATAGTAGATTTCGTATTCAAATTTAATACAATTTCACTTTTTAATGAATAGTTTTGCTACATCTCAATTGGAACTATCTTTAATAAATTATTAATTTATGTAAGATACTTTTAAAAATAAAATTAATAAATGTTAGATTTTAAGTGCCTTTTAAAGATATTGTTAAATTTTTACTTTTCAAATGTTTTTGATAATTTAGGGTTGCATGTTTTTTCTGTAATCTATATATATAAATATATATATATATATATATATATATATATATATATATATATATATATATATATATAACAATCTTATCATAAGAATCTGTTAGATTTGCAATAAATTTATACTGGTATATTTTTCAGCGGCAAAGATCTATAGGCTTTGTCCTATGACTTATTGGTTTATTGAATATGTTAATATTTAACTTATTGTCTTGCAGTATTTTTTTTATCTTGTCTGGAAAACTTACATATCCTTTTATGATTACACAAAATATTTGACAACCTTGCATTATTCCACAGCAATTACCATAAAATCTAATAAAAACTCTTTGATAATATATATAAACTTTTCAGCTAGAAAAACAAAATATTTTCCCATATTAATCAATTATAATTTAAATAAAAATTTGAAAACTTTACAGCACTTTCAAATTTATATGGAATTGATAAATTTGAAATACTATTTACTTTTAAATACGTAGAATAATCAAAAATCAAGATCAATGCACATTTTACTCAGGAGTTCACAGGCACAGGCCATAAAAACTGGCTGCTCACAAGCAAGAATGACAACAACAACAACAGCAGCAACTGCCTGGCTGCATATCCTGCCAGTCTCAATTGCCTGTCTGTCCTGCCTTGCGCTGCTCTGCCCTGCCCTGCCCTGCCTGCTGTTGTTGCTGTCCCATTGAAAAAGGGCGCTCAGAAAGAAAAAAAAAGTTGCAGCTGTTCCTGTTTTCACTGCTGTTTGCTTGGCAACAGCAACAACAACAACAATAGTGATCGGGGGCAGGGGCTGAGCCAGGCATCTGCGTCTGGCAGGATTAATATCCCAAACGTACTGCTGCTGCTGTTGCTGTCGTCGATGAGGAAATGGATGCAGCAGAGGCAGCAATTGTAATACTTAATGCCTGCTCTCTCTGCTTTTGACAGTTACAGATCGAGATCAACAGCAATATATTGAGATCTAAACAAAAATGTCTGATATACCGCGCATTATGGTCTTCCGTCCCACATGGGAGGAGTTTAAGGACTTTCCCAAATATATTGCATACATGGAATCACAGGGAGCACATAAGGCCGGCTTGGCGAAGGTGGTGCCGCCTGTCGAGTGGGTGCCCAGGCGCAGCGGTTATCAAGATTTAGATGCCTTGAATGTTACCATACCGGCACCTATTTGTCAGGTGGTGACGGGAAAACAGGGCTATTATCAACAGATCAATATACAAAAGAAACCATTGACCGTGAAACAGTTTAGCGAATTGGCCAGCACAGAGCGTTATGCCACACCTAAACATTTTGATTTTGAAGACTTAGAGCGAAAATACTGGAAGAACATAACCTACGTAGCACCCATTTACGGTGCCGATGTTAGCGGCAGCATTACAGACTCCGATCAGGATGTAAGTGTATAAACCTTGTACTGATTTATACGATGAAATAACTTCATGAAACTTTTTATTAGCAAATAAGTTCTAGAACTGAAGTAAAATCGCTGATATATTTTTTTATAACGCTATTCCTTACATTGATATATCACTCCTTAATTCAATTAGCGTACCTGAACTTTTAGGTAGAAATGCTTTTTAACTATGATGCAATCAATTATATAATTTATAATATGATTTATTCACACAGTATTAGTTTATAATATCTGATTATAGTTATTTTATTAAAAATCTAAAATCTAAATTACAAATATTAGATGCTCTATAGTATCACCAACACAAACTTAATATAGCTCAATATCCATAATATTCCAGCACAACTCTCCACATAGATTTCCCGAAAATAATACTCATGAAGTTACTTCAGCGTTTAAATTTCAAACTCATTTATCCGTGAGGGGCAATTTGAGAGAATTTTATTTTATTTATTGTTTCACAGAGCTGGAATATTAATCGTCTGGGCAGCATACTGGACTTTGTCAACAAGGATTACAATATACAGATTGACGGCGTTAATACGGCCTATTTGTACTTTGGCATGTGGAAAACCACATTCGCCTGGCACACAGAGGATATGGACTTGTATTCAATTAACTATCTGCACTTCGGTGCACCCAAAACATGGTATGTCGTACCACCCGAATATGGACGTAGGCTGGAGAAGGTCGCCAATCAGTATTTTCCGGCCAGTTACAAGAATTGTAATGCATATTTGCGTCATAAAATGACGCTGATATCGCCACAGATACTCAAGCACCACAATGTGCCCGTAAGCAAGGTAAATTTGACTTAAAAATTCTGGAAATTATCAAAATTCGCTCCAAGCAAATGCACTGCGTTGTTTTTTGAATACTAGCCCTCACCGAATTAATTTCCTCATACAGATCACACAGGAATCTGGGGAGATTATGATAACGTTTCCGTTCGGTTATCATGCGGGCTTTAATCATGGATTTAACTGCGCTGAGTCCACAAATTTTGCCATGGAACGCTGGATCGAGTACGGGAAGCGTGCAACGCAATGTACCTGCAGCAATGATATGGTCAAAATCTCTATGGATACGTTTGTAAAGCGTTTTCAGAGCGAGCGCTACGACGCTTGGCAGGAGGGACGCGATGTAGGCCGTCATCCCGAGGATCCAGTCAATGCGGCGCTCACAGCAGCCCCGCTACCACCACATCTCGATGTGTTGCTGTGTGATAAGAAGTGGGTTTAAAACATCAAATCAAAACTGAAAAAAAAAAATAATGCCTTCTTCTCTTCCAGAATGAAGAAGCAATGTAATCCCACCAAGGCAAAGAGTTTTAAGGAGCGCAATCCCGACCTAGACTTGGATGAAATCCAACAGAATCCTAATGTGCCCGATGATGTTAAGGCCATGCTTAAAGAGAGTGTACTCACACTCCATGAGGACGAGACTGAGATTCCTCCAGAGGATACCATGACCCTGCAGAGCCCAGCTGACTTTAAGACCAAGCAGGAGCTCCTTGAATATATGGATGATGGCACTGGTGAGCCGACAGATGGTTCTTTCAAAAGTTAAATAATCCATTGGTTTGTTTTTTGCTTCCTTCTTTAACAGAGGATGACGATGAGGAGGAGGACTTTAAGCGTCGCAAGCAAAAGCGTAAATATGACGCGGATTATGATGATGATTGGCTAGCAAGCAAGCGACGCACTAACTCACGCAATAGCAGTCGCGGTCGTAGTCCACGCGCCACAAAAGACGATCGCTCCATATCGCCGGCTTCCTCCACATCCACGTCGTCCACATCGCGGGCACGTGGCGGTGGTGCGCGTGCCAAGTCAAATTCCACTCCACGAAAGACGCCCTCAAAGCGAAAAAAGGAGACGACAACAGTCAGCGCAGCAACACCAGCAACAGCAACAATAGTCGCAACTGCAGCAGTTGCCGAAAACAGTAGCAGTAGCAGCGGAAGCGGCGGCGGCGTTGGTGTTGGTGGAGGTGAGAGCAACAGCAGCAGTAACAACAATATGAACAGCAACTGCAGTAGTAGCAGCAGCAGCAGCAGCAGCCACTGCATTGCAACAGTCACCTCAACAACAACAGCAACAACTACCATAGTCACATAAGAATCACTCTCACCAGAGCATCCAGCACCCAACAAATCCCAAAACTGTTGACTAACATATTTCCAATTGCCATCCGTCAATCCTTTTAACTCGCATTTCCACAGCCGCTTATGTGTGTCTCCCCATCCAAAAAATGATTAAGATAAAGAAACATCATCAACGTCGTCGTCGTCGTCTTCGTCTTCGTCTTCGTCCTCTTTTAGTTCTCCTTTTTATATATTTCATTTGTATTAGATTTTGCTACAATAAGTCGTCAAAGTTGTGTCCTAAATTGTAAGCGCCTGACAAATATACGAGAACACTATTATATTAAAATGAAAAATAGATGAAAAATAACTATACTAAAAACTAACCAAAAATCAAAACTGTTTTACTAAAACCTCTTAAAACAATTGTCTTCATTAATGTTGGTTTGGGCTTTCACTTTAGCTTCTGCTTCGATTCGATTTGTGATTCGTTATCCATCTGTTTCTCTGTCATATGTGTGTGTATATATATGTGTAAATATGTGTGTGTGCCGCTTCAAATTCCCAACGCTTACCTGAAACCATATAACAACTCCATCAACAACAACATCCAATCAAATCACAACAGCAACATATGTTTTAGCCATTGATATAGCGCCTATAATACAAATCTCGACACAATTTTTACAGATGTCAAACAACAACACCATCACCAACAACAGCAGCTCCAATTTATGCAACAATCGCGCAAATTTGAGGGCAAAATACCAAAGTTAAGTCAACAACAAAGCGCCAGTGCAGCACCATCAACTGCAACAGCAACATCAACAACAACAACATCATCTAGTCAGCAGCAAACATTTTGCATCAACATGTTGCCCGCAGCCAATACACTAAATGGCATTCCACAGCAGCAGCAGCAACAACAACAGCAGCAGCAGCAACAACAACAACAACAACAACAACAATACAGCAGCACAGACGGCAACGTCTATCAGCTACAAAATGAAATACTCTGTGATGCAAATGGGCAGGCCACAACAACAACAACGGCCACATATCAAACCACAGCTGCTGCTGTTGCCAGCAGCAACAGCAGTCCTCAGCACCACCATCAACAGCAGCAGCAGCAACATGTTGCTGCCAGTGTTGCCGGTAAGTTATCAACTCTTAATTCTTTTCTTTAATTGTTGTTTGTAGATATCTTTCTTCTTTTTTTTTTTTTGTAAAATTTGCTTTCATTTTGTGTGCTCGTTAAATTTTTGTTGGTTGTTATCCTATTTTTTTCTTTTTGTTTTGTTAATTTTTTAACTTAGCTACATTTACTAACTGTTTGTTATCGTTTGTTTTATTCAATTCTTTAACTGGTTCCAATTGGCAAACAATTATTCACTCATCTCATTTCATTATCAATGCATTAAACTAACATATTTTTTTGTAGTATTTTCTTTTTAATTTGTATTAATTTTTGTGCCAATCAAATTTTCTGCGCGAAATGCAGTTAACAAAAAGATGAAAAACAAGTGAAAATACAAAAATCAATTTTATTTACTCTTTGTTTATTCGATTTAAACGTGTTGGTCTTCCATTTGCGGTGTTTTGTACTATTTTATCTCAACCAAAATATTGAAAAAAAAAATAAAAGAAAAATAAATAAAAGAAACTGATTCATCCACACAAAAACCTTTTCCATACAATAAAACGAAGAATATTCAAAATGCATACAAATAAATAACAAATCGTTTTTGATTTCTCTTACACTTTATATATATATACTCGTATTCGTACCATTTTATATAAAACTCTTGTTGAGCATATTTTTCTTGCTGTCTCTCATTTCCCTTATTCTCGTACTATATATACTCGTACATAATTGACTTACATCTATGAAAACAGATACCGAATAATAATACAGACAAAAATATATATACTATACAAAATAAATGCACAAATAAATAGGCCCAAACAAATTATTGATTATATAATAATTAAATATGAAATAAACTGATAATTGATAATTGTGCAATGCGCATTTGAAAGAGGCTCAAAACTTGTTTATTTTTATTAATTTATAACTATTATTTTACTTAGCTAATGTATTTAGTTTATTTTTACAGTTGACTTAGTGTATCTTTTAAGTATTTCAGTGTTCACAAAGGATAATGTTAAACTGGGCTTTGTTACTGTTCCCATTCCGATTTGTTCCTTGAAACTAATTTATTATTTGTGAAAATTTACGAAAATCAACAGTCAACAGTCCACAATAAAAAAAAATAATAATCCCATTTATCGTTGAGCTAAACAATTTTATTTTTGCAAATATTTAGTCCAAAATAACAGAATACTGGAAAGTTCCTTCTATTTTTAATTGTTCCAATTCCAAATGTGTCAACTGTCCATTTCCAATGTGAACACTGCGAGTAGCATATTTTTTTTTCTTTATATAGATTCTTGAGCATTTCTTATATTATTTTAGGTATTTTATTTTTACTATTAATTTATTATTTTTACTACTGCACTACGCGCACAAAGCTCTCACCATGCCCAGTGTGCAATATCTATTGAAATATTATTGCCATTTTTATATTGGAATCTAAGTAAACAATACATTTTGATAAATATTTTATTTTTGAATTATTATTACAATTATAATTTTTAGAGGCTGTAAATTATATTTATTTTTTTTTTTCTGTTAACGATTGCTAAAAAGATATAACATATTTAGTAGAAAGTAAGTAAAAATAAACACACAAAAACCAATTCACTCACCGTCTTCCTTGCTATGTAGAGTATGCAGTACTTTATAGGGCATATATGTACAGATATATACCCTATATATAAGGACTGTGTAGATCGGGCAATGAATTGTAGCTCTCATTAGACACAACATTAATTAATTGATTAATTTTCTGTAACTGATTTTGAGTGAATTGTTGATTGATTTCGGTTTCAATTTCGATTTTCGAATTGATTTATTAATTATTTACATTTCAATTTAAATTTCAATTTATGCAAATATTACATTCAAACACATCTTTTATATGAACCAAACCAAACCGAATATGTACTTTCAATCAATATAAACAAAAGACAATGTGGTCACAACTATTAGTTCGTCCTCCATTCTGCACACGAACCCCAATGGCCATGGAGCAGCAGAGGCACAACATCAGCAACAGCAGCAACAACAACATCAGCAGCAACAACAACAACAACAGCAGCCGCAGCATCAACAACCCCAATATCATTATATAACTACAACTGGAGAGGATGGTCAGACGCCGACGACAATAGTTTTTGAGAATTACAACGGTGGGTTGCCTACGACGGCGGTTAGCGCCGCCGCAGCAACGCCGGTTGTTAACAGTATTGAAAGTGTTGGCGGTGCGGCTGGGACAGCGACAACAACAACAACCACAGCTTTGGTTAATACAGATGGCACAATAATTGAGTTCGATGGCAGCACCTATGAGGAGTATCATGTGCTAAAGAGCGAACCGGGCAGCAGCGATTGTTTGAGCAATGGCAGCAGCGCTGTTGCTGCGGATATAATAAAATATGAGCCACAGCATGTGGGCGATGAAGAAGAGATGCTGGAGGAGGATGAAGAGTCGGGACTGCAGGTTAAATATGAGGAGCAGAGCCTTGAGCATGAGCATGAATTTGAAGAATATCATGTTATCAAAGCGGAAGTTGAAAACGAGGCAGCAGAAGTTGGTGCCGGCGCCACCAGCTACACCATCACGAGCCACGACGACCAACAACAACAAACACAGCAGCAGCAGCAGCAACAACAACACCAAATCAATGATGCACTGCCTGGCATGATGTCCAAGGCAGCGGCAGCGAAACAGAAAAGAAAGCGTAAGACTCGCGTCATAGCGGAAGATGAACAGGGAGAATATCTAGAGAAGATGAGCGTCCGGGGACTGGACATAGCACGCTATGAGCATATTATTGATGGTGTAGCCTATTGCCTTGTGTGTGCCAAGAACGACATCTTCAAGACTTTTAAGAACAAGTACAGCTTCCAGCGGCATGCGTATCTCTTCCATGAGGGTCAGAATCGTAAGATCTTTGCGTGTCCCATTTGCAATAAGGAATTCTCGCGTCCCGATAAAATGAAAATGCACAAAAAAGATAAGCACGGCGATTTGCCAACCCCGCCCTCCTATCTGACGCCTCCAAAATCCGATGCTGCTAGCACGCCAGCGGCAAAGCGACCCCGTACTTCACGCACGCCGCGCGTACGCAAGCTGAAGACGGGCGATGCGGCCACGCCTAGCAGTACGCCCGCTAAAAAGCGATTGGCGCAAATTGACAGCGTGCTAGATGAGGTGCAAAATGCAGAAGTTGAGCAGCAGCAACAACAACAGCAGCAGCAGCAACAACAACAACAACAGCAGCAGCAGCAATTACAACAGACAACAACCGCTGCACCGCAACAACAGCAGCAACAGCAACAGCAACAACAACAATTGCAAACGTTGCCCTCTCTAGACTTTAGTGGCATGATATTACCAGGCGGTGCGCAGCTGGCACTGGCCAATCCTGGCGCGAACAGCTCTATGACGTTGCAGCGCGGCCAGACTACGCCCACGCAAACAGCACAGCCCACAACAACAACGCTAATTTATTCCAATCAGCTGGAACTGCAGCAGGCTCTGTTGCAGCAACAATTGCACGGCCAAAGCATTATGATACAGGATCAGGCGGGCAATCTGGTGCCGCTGCAGTTGGATGGCACGCAGACAATATACACAACGGCCGCACCAGCGCCACAACGGCCACAGACAGCCACGTATCAAACAACAACACAACAGCAACTGCAACAACAGCAGCAGCAGGTTGTAACCAGTCAATCGCAATCTCAGCCCACGCACTACGAATTAGATAATGTCACATATCTGAGCTCTACGGCAGCAGCCACGCCCTCGCTACCCACTGAGCAACAGCAGCAACAACAACAGCAACAACATGTCATTGGCACCGTGCAAAGTTATCAGATACTCACGCCCGATGGCCTCCAGAGCTTCCAGCCCAAAATGGAGCCATCAGAATTAGGTGATCTGTGTCCATATTCGATGAGCGCTACGGCGGCACCTCAGTATACGTTTACGACGCATGCAAGTGCGCAGCCAACGTTGAATGCCAATGCGCTGGACGCTCAAACACAGCAGCAACATCACCAGCAGCAACAACAGCAGCAACAGCAATCACAGCAGTTGCTGCAACAGCATCAATTTGGCCACAATCCGCATCAGCAATTTATGGAGCTTAAGAACGAGCTTCTTATTAAGAGTAGCGATGCGTATACTTTGGATGCCGCCTCAATGTATCACCTGCCCTTCTCGCCTACCTCAATGATAAATGCTGTGAACGATGTGAACAACTCATCACTGCTGGAGACCAAAGAAATTAGGTAAACACACAGTCTCTAACTAAAAATATTTACTCTCTCTCTATCTTTAGTCTATAAACTATGAATTTATGCTACTCGAAACTCTGTATATCCTATTTAAAGTACCTTTCTCTTTAGTATTTGGCGCGCTCGTTTGCCTTAGACTCTCGCTCGTTCTAGCTCTCTTTCTCTTCTACTCGCTGTCACTTTGCCTCTCTCTCTCTGTCTCTATCTTTCTGTCTCTTTATCAGTTTGTTGCGTAGTCGGCAGCGCTGCGAAATTGCTGTCAGCATATTGCAGTCGCTGTTCCGTTTCGTTCCGTTTCATTCCGTTCGTTTTTCGTTTCCACTTAGTGTTGAACAACGTCGGGCCAGTCTACTAAAACATAAAACAAACACTTTGGACAAAACTTTTGAACTTAAAAAAAATTAATAAAATATAAAAATAAGACCTGTACATCAGCATTAACAAAGTTTAGTTATTAATATTAGTATTCTTCTGTATGACTAATCATTTTCTGGTAATTTTTCTTAAGCCTTAAATATTAAATAAACATAAGTATTTTGATTTAAGTAAAACCATTTATATGTAGCACCTTTGCTTAACGCATTTACTTTGTAACTATTTAGTTTTAATTTAAAAATTGTGCATTTATTTATAGTATTTATTTTATTGAATTTTGTATTATTTCTCCACTGATTTTCATACGATTTGCTATCAAATATTATTTCTGTGCGGCTTATTGTTGCTTTCGGTCCCGAAGAAGTAATAACAATTACCAATTAGAAAATCAAAAAAAGAAAACTCACCTCAAATTCTTGAGAATTATATGTAAATACATACATACATTTGTCTTTATTTTTTTTTCTTACAAAGAATAATTTGATTACAATGCGATTTTGTTTTTCTTTCTTTTTCTCTTGTTTTATTTTATGTACACAAAACCAACCCACCAACCAACCAATCAATCAAATGAATAAATAAAATAATATCAACACAATAATCGCATATCGTTTGCAACCTCATCAATATAATAAAATAATGTATAATAATATATAATAATAATATATATAATATATAATAATAATATATATAATATAGCTACGATATATCAGAAGCCGTGCTTCTAGCGCTATAAAAATGCAACGGCAAGAACTGCAGCCAAAATACCAAAAAAAAAAAAAAGAAAAAAGTAATAATAATAACAATAACAATAATTATAAAATTAATTAATTGTTGAAACTAAATCAATTGAGGAAACAGAAAAAAGTTTTAAACCATTGCACGAACAAACCTAAAAAAAAGGAACAATTCAATTTCAAAACCCAAGCGAAAGCAACGCAAATGGAAACCATTTATATTGTTAGCTGGGGGCAAAACAGCGACAAATCCACAAAATACTAAAAAAAAAAAATAACAATTATGTTTTTATCATGTATAACGCTTTACCACTCACTCATAATACTCATTTTAATACCTGGCACCCTCACACACACTAAACAACACTCAACACTAACACAAAAAGGATGCGAAATGAGTTTAATCCTTCAAAAGAAAAAAAGGGTATGAGCTTGTGTGTGTGTGTATCTTAACAACAAGAACAACTCGCACATTTTAATTAATTTTGCGCACATCATAAACATTTCATTTGCATTTGTTTCGAAACGGAAATAATTATTTAACAAAAAAAAATCATTAAAAAAATACTATTTATAACACGAATTGGACGTTTAAGTGCAAGGTATGTGTACTTTTTTATTCGCTTTATAATTTATTTATTATTTATTGGCTTTTTGTTTTTCTTTTTGTTAATTTTAATTTTTGCAAACTATTGCTCCTCCCATCCTTCATACCTTTTACCCTAGCAGAGGGTATTATAACTATGTCACGAGGGACCCATCTCCGACTACACAAATCATGAGACGAGTCTATAAAACCATGTCCGACTGTCCGTCTGCTTATATGCAAACTCATCTCTCCGTATTTTAGCTAGGTACTATACTAAATCTATCTAAATTCATTCTGAAAATGATAAAGATCGAGCTTTTTAGGGGCTGCAATACGTTCGAGAATTTTGGTTTATATTTTTAGTTCCTTATTTCTGCACAATATTAAAGTTTTTTTTCTGTATAACTTTTTATGCATTTTTTGAAATATATTATTTTTTAATTGGCTGAACAATTGGTGACTGAAAGGAAGAACTCAACATTTGAACATATTCCATCCACATAATGTACATAAAATCACATCCATCTACTCATATGTACATATAAAATTATGATTTACTAACCTCAAGTTAAAAAGAAAATGCTAACACCTAATTTTAAAATTTAAAAAAAAACAAAAGAAATCTTTAAAAATTAAGTTAAAAAAAGAAGCAAATTCCACATAAATATATTTATTTTCTTTTTCATTTTCTCCTTTTTGTTCTGCCCGTTGTGTTTCACGTTTTGTGTTGTTTTTCGTCCTTATGATTTGCACACAAAATTTCATAAACCTGCAACACAACAACAACAACAACAACATCACAACAACAACAGGTTCTTCTAAACAACCATACAACAAAAACAATCAGTTCAAGCGGCCATACACACCACGCAACAACAACTACAACCACTACAGTAACAACAACAACACTCACAACAACACCAACAACACCAACAATTGGCAGCGTCGCGAGCAATCGCAGTCGGAAGCACAACGTATCTACTACGAGGAGATTGTCGTGAAGCAGGCCAATTCACGCGCTCTCCTCGCCGACAGCCACAAGAGCCAGAGAAATCGCAACAGCAATAGTTGTTATGGCAACAGCAACAGCAATCGTAGCGCCGCGGTCAGTTTCGTCGACAAATTCGCTGACTTTTTAACACATAATCGTAGCAATTTGCAGAGCAACTGCCTCCCCAATGTGCAAAATAAACACACTAATAATTACAATGCTGTCTCATCTCTCATCCCCCATTCTAACAACAACAGCAATGGCAACAACAACAACACCGCCACAAGCACCAGCAACAACACCGCCACCAGCAACACCAACAACAACGTGAACAGCAGCGGCACCAGCAGCAGCAATGGCATAAAAACAACAACAATCGCCAAGAAGACACCAGTAATATTGCTGGCCGCACGCGGAACTGGTCACAAGGCGCAGCTGCCACAGCAACAGCATCCAGCGCTCAGCCTCATCAATGGCGGCCAGCTGGCAGCGGGGAGCAAGGGGGCAGTCACTTTGGTGCGAGTCAATTCGAACGCCAATCGCAGCCGCCAGGTCATTATCACCCCAGACGCATCTAGCCTGCAACAGCAGCAACAACAACAGCAGCAGCAGCAACAACAACAGGAACATCAGTTGATTGAGGCGGAGGAGGAGGAGGACGAAGAAGAAGAGCTGATGGATGAAGATGTTTATGATGACGAAGACGCTTTAAATGCAGCTTTGTCCTCATCTACAGCTCAAATCTTACGCAAATTTCGTATACCCAAGGGCACTGCACTGACGGCGAAGTCAATGGAAGGTTATTTGGCCATGCCAACGCCCACGCCCTCGCCGCCGGTTGCTGCTAGTGCTGCTACAGTAACGCTGGATGCGTCCAGTTATATGGAAAATGCAGACGACATCATCGAAGAAATCAACGAAGATGATCTGGTCGAGGAGGTCATCGATGAGGAGGCCGTCTGCGAGGAAGAGGAGGAGCAGCAGGTGATGTTGCAGCAACAGCAAACAGCTGGCGAAAGCGATGGTCTCGATCTCAGCAGCAGCAACAACAACAATCAAAATACAACAGCAGCTACGGCAGCAGTAACTGCAGCCACAACTGCAGCAACAACAACAATGTTGCAATTGCAGCAGCAACAACAACAGCAACCAGCAGCATTGCAGCTGCAAACCATGGGACCCAATGGCACCGTGACCTGCTTCAATTTGCCACCCAACACAATATTGGTGCAATCATCCGATGGCAGCATCATAGCTCATCCTAGCAAGGCTGGGCAACAACAACTTATAGTGCTGCCTGCAGACTGGCCCACTGCTAATGTGGCGCTGGCTGAGCAGGCAGCAGCTGCTCAGCCGCAGCCAACGCAGACGCAAACACTGCTGCTGACAGCGGATGGCACTGCCATACCAATAATGGCACCACTGCAGCACCAGCAGCAACACCATCAACAGCAGCAACAACAGCAACAGGCTGCCGCTGTTGCTGCTGCAACTCAATTATTTGCCGCGTAGGGTCTAATGGGTGGCCAAATGGGTCGATTTTTGAATAATGCCACAATAATGCCAACAACATATTTCTTTTAAACGTAAGCGTTGCACATGCCCCAAGGCATCCTGTGCCCGTGCACAGCAATTGCCTTGCTCCATCTGCAACACATGACAAATAATTAATTAAAGTAAAATCTCTATATATATGTATATATATATAGAACTTCAGAGACTTTTGACCAATTTGTTTAGGGCAAAAAACGTGACATCAAAAATCGACACATTTGGCCACCAAAAAAGAAATCAAAAATAAAGATAATGAATATGATAAATATAAAAGCCAAGTTAAACTTAATGAAGCAAAAACTCAATTTTAAAGCTATGCGAAAACTGATATTACATAATGTTAATGTGCATACCAAATTTATTTTTCTATATACAACATATAACATAAAAAACATATAACAAACATACGTACATAAATATATCGTCAAAGAATCCTAAAAATGCCTATAGAAATATATATATTATATATATATTAATACTTTTGACTCTTATGTTTATGTTCATGTTGTGCGCAAATGAAATTCAAATGTTGTTCCACACTCAACCAACACACATACACACACACACATACTCTCCAGTTTAGTGTGTGTAGATAAAAAAAAATTATGTAAATCGCAACATTTCATTAAATTATTTTTTTAAAACTAAGTAGTCTATTTTTAAGTACATAAGACAAGAAAAAAAAAACAAAAAAAAAAAAACTCCAACGCGACACCCGAGCCCAGTTTTCTAGATACATAATATTTTGCATAGGCTTTTCTTATCGCCACGCAAAATTTGTGTTTAACTTAATTTAATGTTATATAAACTACGTTGTATTATTTGAAAGCAAAAAAAAGAACGTAACTCGTAATTTCTGCTTACTAACTACTTACTAATTTAACAAAAAAAAAAAAAAAATACTTTTACTATTCATATATATAAATATATATATAATTTGTTCCTTTGCCTAAAATAGTAAAAACTCAGCAAACTTGTATGGCAGCTAAATATTTCATTTAAACTATTTTCTATGTCCCTAATTTATTCTCTTTTGTTTTTTTTTATTGTTGCGTGTCTGTTCCCTCTGTTTCTTAGTTCATCCTAGCATTCGCATTTCCTCCCTGAACGTTGTATATTACTTAAATATATATAATATATATATATTTTATTTGCAATTTTGTTAAGCCATCTGCATACGTTAAAAATGAAAAAACACATTAAAGATGAATAAGTGTATGTATATGAATTAAGGCATAGCACTGACCTAAGTTGTTTATACTAAGCTGATGAAAGTATTTTTTCATACATACAATACGAAAGCATAAAAACAAAACAAACAAACAAAAACAAAAACTAAACCTATGGATTAATTCTAAATAACTATTACTAATGGAAGACAATGATTTAAATTCAAAACATATTTATTTTAAGATTAAATAAAAAATATGGAAAAGTGAGCTTCACTTTTTGTAAGATAAATATTTAATTTAAGATGTAACGAATTGATGAAACTGCAAGCAAATAATTAAGCAACATGATTAGAATACATTATGTATAAAAAAGTATAAATAATAATACGTATATATATATTTATTATAAACAACAGAAAAATACAATTTTAAAAATTCAAATTCAAAGCAAATAAAGAATTAAAATATAAATTATAAAAACTGAAAAAGAAAACTAAATATTTAATGGGACTTATGTGGGTCAAAAGGTCGGTAAGTAGGATTTGGAACATAATTAAGGATCATCATGTTGATTCCAGTTATAGAAATTTTATTTATCCCTCAGTAAGCAGTAAATTCCGAATTCCACTGAATGAATTTTACAGAAATATATATTGCATTCTTATTTGAGCAGAATAAAATTAAAAAACTGCTTTTTCTATTTAGTTTAATTTATAAAAACTCTCAAAAATTGGCATTTTTTCCTTGAGTGCAATTCGATCCAAAGGTTGAATTGAAAAATTATTACCAAAGTTTTTCTATATAAAAGTTGTTCTCAAAAGCCCGAAACAATTTTATAAAACTATATATCTGAGTGTATATATTTCAATAATGGCTTTCGTAACATTAACAAAAACTATAGCTAATTTTGAAATTCATATATGTATAGTAAATATTTATGTATATTTATATATCAACAATCTCGTGTTTAATTATTCATCTTAACTGATTAATCGCTAACGCGAGCATAGACGACAGCCGTGCGGGATGGGGCATAGATTTGGATGAAATTCGTACGACCAGCATAACCCAAGGGATCCGAATGATGCTTGCAATTGGTATCGATGCGATTGTGGCCGCCAAAGAGAGGATCGTCTGTGGATAACACCGCTTGATAGGTGCCTGCCCAGTTGGTGCCCACGCGATAATCAGTGAAGCTCTGTGTCGGATGAAAATTGTATACAAACACTAGACCGGCACGCTCAAAGGCAATGGTCTTATCACTCTGATGCTTCCAGCTGACATAGGCGGGTCCTGAATGCAGCCAGCCGTAGCGTTCCTCTAGTTCATTCATGGCACGATCAAATTCATTTAGGTACTTGTATTTCAATTTATCATCATCCACCAGATTCCACTGGCGACGTGCATAATGGTACGAGTCATTGTTGCCCACGCGCGGAAAGTCCAGCCATTCGGGATGTCCAAACTCGTTGCCCATAAAATTGAGATACGCCTCACCGCCCAGCGTATGTGTAATGAGCCTTATCATCTTGTGTAGCGCCAGACCTCGATCAATAATAAGCGATGAATCAGACATTTTTGACATGTGCGTATACATTTCTTTATCCATCAACCAGAAGGCAATCGTTTTATCCCCAACTAGAGCCTGATCGTGGGACTCTGCGTAAGCCACAGTATTCTCCATCCAGCGGCGATTGGTCAGCGTGTGAACAATATTGCCAATATCCCACTCATCGTCGCTCGTCTCCTTCAGCAATTCGATCCACTTATCTGGTATAGCCATGCCAAGGCGATAGTCGAAGCCAATACCACCCTCTGAGACTGGACGACATAAAGTGGGCATGCCCGAGACATCCTGCCAAAAAAACAAAAATTGCGTTAGTTGTATTTTAAATGCCTGAATTGTAAAAAGTTTAAAGTTAATTTTCAAGCCGAAGGACACGACGGAAAGCGAGACAGATATGGCTAAATCGACTCGGATGACGACGATACTGGTCAAGAATATATGTGTTCAATGGGTTGCGCCCATTTCTTAGCTTTGACTCATCTATAGACTTACCTCTGCTATGGTTATAATCTCAGGATCCAGCTTATGCAACATGTGATTAGCCAAGCCCAAATAGTTCAGTGCATCCGTGTCCACATTGAGGCCGAAGTACTCGTTGTAGTCTCCACTGAAGCCCTCGCCAATGCCGCGCGAATGATACAACATGGAAGTGACGCCATCAAAGCGATAGCCATCGAAATTGTATTCATCGTGCCACCAGCGAAGATTGGACAGAAGAAAACGTAGAACCTCGTACTCTACATAGTTGAAAAGGCGACTGTCCCAGAGGGAATGCTCTCCTTTCGCGCCATCATGGAAAAAGCAACTGTTGGTGCCATCGAACTGATTGAGCCCATCTTGTACATTTTTGGAGGCATGCGAATGCACTACATCCAAGAGAACATAAAGACCCTGTGCATGGGCCACATCGATCATACGTTTTAGTTGCTCCGGATTGCCACAGCGACTGGAGGCGGCATAGAAACTGGTCACTTGATAGCCAAAGCTGGCATAGTAAGCATGCTCCATAATGGCCATCACCTGGATGCAATTGTAGCCCTGACGCTTAATTCTCGGCACAATACGATCCGCAAAGTCATCGTAGCTGCCTACGCGCGGCTCTTGCGAAGCAATGCCTACATGACACTCATATATCCTCAGCGACTTGGGCTTGGCAGGACGTGAATGCTGGCGTTGATAGCGCTCTGATGCCGGCGGCTGCCATACGTACTGCTTGTAATTAACGCCCTGATTAGCCTCCTTGGGCGGCTGCACCACATACTTGGCCCAGGGTGATAGACGATCTAGCAGTTGTCCATGTTGATTACGTATAATAATCTTGATCTCGCTGAGATGCTTTATGGGCGCACTGCCATCGGCATTAGCCGGCAAATGCAGCTCCCATTTTCCGAACGGCAGCTTCTTGAACGGATGTGATTCCCAGTGCCAATTATCTGTAACAAAATCAAAAAAAGGTTATCATTTGTTAAAAAGTTAACTATTGATCGTAAAAGTCCATTTAATTTGTAATCTTGCAAAACCTTTCAATACATTTAATGAAAATTAAACAGGAAAGAAGGGTAATCCTTGGCGCGGGTCGAAGATTTTAATACTATATTCTATACTTAATACACAGATCTAGTTACTCAACGCCACACATGATATTCTATGTTTTAAAGGGTATACACTACTACTATAATGATACCAATACGACTCCAATTAGATGTACTACTTACTGAAATCTCCAGTTAAATAGACATCTCTGGCTCCGGGCGCCCATTCGCGCGCTATAACCGAATTATCCGGCTGGAAGTGCAGCCCATAGTACTTGTAGCCCTGGGTAAATTCCTCCATGCCACCCTCGCATTTCTCGATCTTGCCCAGCCAATCCTGTAGAACGCCATGTCTATGAAAAGACAAAGCAAAACAAACACGGAAATTAAAAAAGAAGAATAGAAGAAGATTGCAAGCTTAAGGCCAAGGCCAATGAATGACGCTATACGACGCGGCGGTTGCTCCAAATGTTCTCAGCACATTTTCACAACAGCGAATGAAGCGCACGCAACAGAAGCGAAGTAAATTAGACATAAATGACCTTCAGGTGACATTGATCAAAACAGTTTTTTCCAATTGCAGCTGGCGTCGCTGTAAACTCAGTTCGATTATGATTATGCAGCGAGCGCAGCAACAACAACAAAAGCTTTTCTTTATGTCCGGTTCCAAACTGTTTGCTGCTTATCAACCGGCGCCAACTTTGGATTACCTGACGCGCCGTAGTTGTCGCTGTTCTTTGAGCTGCACAATGTTTTTTTTTTCTTTGCTTAATTGCAATTTACCTGCGACGAATTTCGTTCTCGTGAGTCCTTAGATAACCATCCTGCTCTAGTAGCTTATCAATGTCCTTAACCTGCACCTTCATAGCATCGCCCATGTCGCCAAATGAATATATAAACCAAAAACAAATCAGCTAAAATCGAAGAACTCGCGCACCCGCCGGCGCTGCTTGCAAATTGATAACTGTTCTATAGAGCGAGTGCCAGCCCCAACACAAAAGCTCGGGCGGAGAGCTTTTTTTTGCAGGCGGCGTCGGCATGTAGCAACAGCTGTTGCTTGTGCTGGTCGTGCAGCTTCTTCTTTTTCATTGTTGTCTTTTGTTGTGCTTATTCGCGCATATAAACAACAACATAGCAATTAGTTGCATAGCTTGCTGATAACACCGAGAGGTGATAATGTTATTACACATACAACCATATGTTAATTAACATCGATTGCGTTGCGGTTGACATTTTTGAACCGGCGCCAGAGATTTGATTTCATGTTTATTATGTAAAGGTTGAAAAGAATATTGCTCAGTTGTAATGAAAAAAAAAGATTTGTTGTCATGCTGCAATATAAATGTTCTATACTGATTAACTAAAAATAGAGACTAAAATATATTTTATATTACTATATTCACAATCTGTAAGAAAATAAATTCTGAGGTTTCAAGAACAGTTTGGTCATGGTTTAAACCGGTTCAGCTTAAAACTGGTTTATAAACAGATTTATTTTAATTGAGATCTTTCTAAAACTTAAATTAAAAAAGGACAATATATTTTTTATATAAGCATTAATAATTTTAATCATAGCACTATTCTACTTCAAAATCATTTTTATAAACTTAGTTCTTAATAATGATCGATAACAATATCAGTGTTCGGCGCCAATATTAAAAACGAATAAAATATACATACATAGAAAATGTTACATATAACAAAAATATGTGCTGGTACAAAACAAAAAAATAAAATAAATAATAAAATAACGTAACATAGCCATTATTAAATTTATACTTTTTTTTCAATTTAAACTATGTGTTAAATCAGTTGACAGTATGACCATATTCGTAAGATTTAAACTTCGATATATTTCAAAAAAAAAAAAAACCAATTGAATATATACTAGAAAAGTTTTCACACTGTTGGTATTTTTTTGTATGCGAGTGAGTTGCATACCGACCATAAACAGCTGTTGCAACCAGCGGCCATTTGCAGTCTGTTATAGCGTCGCGGGTGTGCAGGAACGCGCTTCGTTTCTTGGTTTTAGTTTTAAGTTTGGGCGGTTTTTTACTAAATGCCGGTGTCGCACAATTTAAGCTAGACACAGCTTTAGGCAACGGTGAGCCGGTGTTATTCATTTTTAAATAGTGCGCAATTAATAATTAAAATGTGCAATTATGCTCAGGCATTTTGTATATTTCATACGTTTAGTTTACACATACACTCAACACAACACTCACATACACCCAAAACAAAAGGATAATAAAAATGGGTCGCAGCCGTAGCCCCGCGTCGCCCGCGCACAGACGAAGGGAAAAGGAGCGCACAGAGCGTAAAAAGAGACGAGAACGACGTTCAAGAGAGAGAGAAGCCATCGGCGTTGGGAGCAGCAGCAGTAGCAGCAATCGCCGTGACCGGGAACGTGAACGTGACCGAAGCCGCAGCCGTGACAGGGAGCGTGTGCGTGGCAGGCGTTCGAGGTGAATAAGCAAGTGTAGTGTACCAAACCACAACGATAAGTATAAAGTACTATATTTTTATTTACTTAATTAAATCATAAGCATAGAAAATAACTTACAATATGGTCAATACCATACCATAGAGAAAAATCGTGATTGTTACAAGGTAATCGTTGCTTTGCTTGCAAGTCGTTCAGCAGTATTTTAAATAGCTACTGCTGAACGTGCCCAATATTGTGAGTGTTTAACTGAACTAGTTCAGCTGTTAATATAGAAAATAAGAAACCAACAAATATAGGGAAATGTTTTAATTTGGTCATCACGAGTATTAGTTTAAAAAAAATCACTAAAACGAAACTGCTGCTGAACGCTTCCAATAATAATGTGACTGGAACAAGTTCAGATGAACGATCTTTATTTGCAACCCTGTGCGGCGAGCTTTTGACATTTCGTTAGTTCGCGCTCATCTCAGCTCATTTGTTCTTTTCGGTCGCCGCTCAGCAAATTACCACGTGAATTGAAATTCAGGAATTTCATCACAAAATTCAAAACACATTAATAAATAAGAGTAAAAAGCAAAGAGAAGCAAGTCTCTTGCCACAGAAAGTTAGCAGCGTACAAGAACTACACACAAGTACAGCAACAGAACAAGAAATAACAGAAAATGGCGCTACGCGTGCAATTCGAGAACAATGACGACATTGGCGTCTTCAGCAAATTAACAAACACATATTGCCTGGTTGCAATTGGTGGATCGGAGACCTTTTACAGCGCCTACGAGGCGGAGTTGGCCGATACGATTCCAGTGATTCATGCAAATGTCGGAGGTTGCCGTATCATTGGACGTTTGACAGTTGGCAATCGGAACGGTTTGCTGGTTCCACATTCGACAACAGATGAGGAACTGCAGCATTTACGCAACAGTTTGCCGGATGCTGTTAAATTACAGCGTGTGGAGGAACGTTTGTCGGCCCTGGGTAATGTGATTGCCTGCAATGATTATGTGGCCCTGGTGCATCCCGATTTGGATAAGGAAACCGAAGAGATCATTGCCGATGTTCTCAAAGTGGAAGTCTTTCGCCAGACCATAGCTGATAATACTCTAGTCGGCTCCTATACTGTTCTAAGTAATCAGGGTGGCATGGTTCATCCAAAGACTAGTATACAGGATCAGGATGAACTATCCTCACTCCTGCAAGTGCCCTTAGTCGCTGGTACAGTGAATCGAGGCAGCGAAGTACTTGCTGCCGGCATGGTAGTCAACGATTGGATATCCTTTGTGGGCATGAATACCACAGCTACCGAAATATCCGTCATAGAGAGCGTCTTCAAACTGAACCAGGCACAGCCCTCCACAGTAACAACACAGCTACGTGCAACTCTCATCGAGGAAATGTCTTAATATATACTTATACTTTTAAGGAATACACAAAAATACAAATGAAACAACACCCAATACATATTGTTATCTTTTATAAACATTCTTTCGAAATACAAGGAAATACATAATTCCAATCGGTTATATATTCGTATTATTGCTAGTATCTCGAAACGGTTATACGATTCATCTCAGAATTTGTCAAATTTCGATTGATAATACAATCGAACATTTACCCATATAATTTAATTTTGTTTAGTATTTTATCGCTGTAAAACAAATGCTTTTGAACCGCTTTTATTACATTTTTTTAACAATTTGGATTTTATTGAAAATGTTTGAACCCTTACATTTAGGATGATTTTGTTTGAATACAGTGAAACTTTATTTCAATTCAAATTAAGTTTATTAAGAAATTGAGTAATGCACGGTATTCCAACCAATGCTGAATAGATTATCTTTCTAGTGTTTTATTTATTTATTGTATGATTCATAAAAAGCCAAAACTCCAGTGAAAAATATTAAATTACTGTTTATAAAATACAGAAGCTTTTATAAACAATAATTTATATGAAAAAAAAAAAATATACTGTAAAAGAAAATACTATCTTTGGCATGCCGAAGATTTCATCCTGTTGCAGACTGGCCTAAGTTCTTGGAAATTATTGTTAAATTTATTTATTATGACAGATTATTCTTCTATACAGACAGCTATATGATAATATAGCTATTAATATTTTAATAGGGATTGCGGAAACATATTCTTCTTTCCGGCATAAAAAAAAGCTTATAGCTGAAACTTTCAATTTATAGAGTATTAAAGGATTGCGAAATGATGTGTTTGTGAAGCGTTCACTGTAGCCAGGAAACCACAGATCTCGAACCGGTTCATTGGAGAATCGTTTGAATGGTGTCATGTTTCATAATTAAATCTTCAAATTGCGAATTGCTAATTGCAAATTGCACACTTGAGGATGCATTTTAATAAATATCCGTACACAAAAAAAAAATTGTCTGCCCCAGTTAGGCCAAGGTCATTTATATGATATCCCTTTTTTCTTCGACTATGTGTATGTGAATATATCCTTTATAATTTAAATATGATCAACTTCCAGTTCATTAAGAAAGACAGATATGTATATGTATGTGTATTGTATTATTTCACAGATCCCGTTCACGTCGTGCTGGAAGCAGTTCAGGTCCTTCGACTTCATCTCGTCGCGCCACACGAAACAATTCAGGGGCTGCAGCTGCAGAGCGTCCACAGATCAATGAGGCGGATCTGGAGGGTAAATCCCCGGAAGAGGTTGAAATGCTCAAGACAATGGGCTTTTGCACATTCGACAGCACCAAGAACAAGAAGGTCGAGGGGAACGATGTCGGAGAGGTGCATGTAATCCTCAAGAGGAAGTATCGCCAGTATATGAATCGTAAGGGTGGCTTCAATAGACCGCTCGACTTTGTCGCATAGCCGGCAGCAACTAGTTTATCTTACTGCTACATTTTTTTACGTTTCTTTCGGCGCTCTTCAGCGCTGCAAAGTAACGGACCTGCAATTTTATGCAATAGACCGGTTTACAAAATTTTTAAAAATTTCTGCCACACAAAATTTCCACCACAATCAAACACAACATACACAAATACAAATACCTCATAGTTATTTAGTAGTTTAAGCCACTTGCGTTGTTTTAAAATTAGCTTTTGCGCGCCAAACCAGCAAACAAAAGTTAATTTTACAACAATGGCAACGCCAACACCAACCCTCCCACGAATGGAACTGAAAGCGCAATGCAAAAAATGCTTAAAATTACCTTAAAACAAGCGAGCGATGGGGCAACTCTGTTGTTGCCGTCAGTTTGATGTTTCGGTACAGTTTGAATTATACTTTCCTGAGTTTTTCTTTTGCTTTCAGTTGCATTTGCCAAGGAATAATGCACATGATTAATGCTTTTTAAATATTTAAAGTAATTACAATTGTTTTTGTTGACCGAAAATCACTACATACATACTCACACACATTTGGCCAAACATACGAATTAACTGAAAATCCAAAATTTCACACACACACTCACATACAATTACTTAAAGTATTTGAAAACATACAAGATATTCCCGCCTCCCATAAAATCCTTTTCCCAGAAACTTCCTCCATACGCTGCAATAGTACAATTTTTACAACCAAACAGATATATATATCAAATATATATATTTTATATATAGAAAATTTATTTATACACACACACTCATACACCAAGTACCTACAAAACCCCCTTAAAAATGTCCCCGTTATCTACCGTTAAACCGAACTTAACAATAGCCATAGCCATTTGTTTAGAATGTTATTTGTTTAACAATCAAAATGTTGTAATTTTTTTTAATATACTCAACAAATCAATATAAAAAGAAGGAAATAAACAATAAACAGTTAATTCATTAATCACAAGTGCCAAGTGAAAAACAAAGCAGGCAAATTGAACATGTTTAATTTTAAGTGCAGACATTCAAATGAATATATTTAATAATATAATCTTTTGTACTTTTTTATACTAATAACAATGTATACGCAATAGTTATTAATTTGGCAACTAATAATGAATTGAACACAAACAAAATAATAATTCGGCAAGCTCACACACACACACTTTATAATTTCTTTGTAGTTTTAAATACAACGAAATTGCAGGGAATTTTCTTTTATATAAATATATTAATAATGATATTTCAATAAAAAACAGAATACAAATAAATGTATAAATAAAATGTATATTTTTGGTTAATTTTCGCTCTTGTTCCTTTAAGTTACAACAAAATGTGTAAATTATTAAATAAAACCAACACCAAAATTACAATGAAAACATGACTTATTATTTATGATGCATTTATAGATCATCTCTTTTTCACATTTATTACTCCTCATTTGTAATCATCTATTTGTAGTATTCCGATTTTCTATAGCTGTTGAGGCCTATATTCTTTATTTATAATATCTTATTAATAAAGGACAATAAAACGAGTTGATATACCCACGTCCATTTACTTGCTTGAGTGATAAGTAAATAAATATCATCTTACGGAAAGGAACAACCGGGTTAAAAAGTTGTAAGGAAAACTATTCGGATTCCTGAGATATCTGGCAAATTAAATGCAAAAGTGTGCTTTCTAATAGCATAACTAAAATTCTTTTTAATTTAATGTTAAGCCTAGATCATATTTTCTCCCAAATCTCTCAATTGTAGGCACTATTCTATTTTGCTTTCCTTTAAAATGGATAGTAACATTAATTTTGAAAAGCTTTAATTCTATAAATAGTATATCAGGGTTGTTCATTATATCATTTAATACAGACTTTCAACAACCTTTACAAGGGGTAAGACGTCATAGGTCCTATTAAAAATCCGCTAACTTCAGGCACCTTTCCTTCAACCTGACTCCAAAAATCCTTATCTATCAATGTCAATGGTAAATTTTTGCCGACGCTATATTAGTGAGCAGGAAACAAAAATGATATAAAATAAAAAATCAGAGAAAATATTCTGAAAGCTAAGGAAGGCAACAAAACAAGTCTGGAGATCATATCCTCTTTTCTGGATCTGGATAGTACGCTGGCAGACGAGCATCGAAAGAAGTGATGGCTGCCTTCAAACAAACGGAAAAACAAAAATAATGAAACTTGTTTTGGGTCTTTGAAAATTAATTAATAAAATGTATTTTATTTCTTGTATAAAATCATGTTTTCATGCTTTGAGTGAATACAATTGTCTATGCAACTTGTTTAGCTTATTGCTAGTTTTCTATTATTTTCAATCCATATTTTAGCTTTTTCTATAATTTGAAACAACAAAATCAATTTGCATACATTTGGGTATACTTGAGTATATATTTTTCTAGGTTTTAATTTTCCAAACTCCGGCAGATATCATCAACATCCATACATATATAATTATTTTATAAGGGACTTGTTTCACATGGTATTACACTTTATTTAAAATATGCATTAAATATATATATATATATATTTCTTCTTTGCAAATGATTCAAATCGTTGCAATTCGTTTCTTTATATATCAGTTTTTAATTTTCAGCTCAAATGTTATTTGGTCGCTTGAATATATTATTGTTATATAAATATTGATTTTTCAATAATTTTTAAATGCAATTTTTGCATTCGTTTATTGACGAAAGACACATAAATTTCATTTGTAATACGCAAATTTAATACAGTATTTTAAGTTTATTGAACTCAAATTAGAAGAGATGTTGTAAATAATAAAGCAAGAAATAATTGTGAACACATGAGAGGTGCGCAGATAATGAGAAGAAAAATTAAGTATAAGGCTAATCATTAGTTTTTAATTATTGTTACATAATTATGAAATACATGAGGTGTGGTGTCCCTAGCGATTGGCATATTCTTAAATCAAATTTAAAAATTTGTCGCAGCGACATTGTTTTTGTGCGTTATGATAATTGAACAAACAGACAACAGCAGAATGTACTCCAACAAATTAGTGGAGAGGTTTTGTTTTGTTACAGGTTTTTCTTTTGTTAGTTTAATGTGTAATGTCATGTTAGTCTTTTTTGTTTGTTGCCACTTCTCATTTTTTTGTTTTTTTTTTAGGCTAAGGACACTATTTAATCTGCCTTGCGTGGTTTTCGCTTGCGCACCTGCTCAGGCTTATCCACAAGTTCGGGTGCATCATTTTCGGCTTGTTTAAATTTCTCGGTTTCGACATTTTCGTTCTGCGCCGTATCATCCGTTTCTGTCTTTACTTTTTCTTTGTCCTCCACTTCCTCATTCTTCTGCTCTTCATCATCTTCCTCAGGGCCTTCGCTGTTCTGCTCCTCATCATCATCATCGTCTTCTTCGGCCGCATCATCCACATCATCCTCAATTTCCTCTGTAGCCAAGTCTTCAACGCCTTCAGCTAAATTATCTTGGGATTCAGAAAAGCTTTGACGTTGCGCTTTTTTTGGTGGGTAAACAAAGTCCACAATGCACACAAGCATTAGACCCAAAGCAGCACCTACGAAGATGGTGGCAATGGCAAACAGAGCATACGATCCCCATGTGGGCAGACCATACTCCTCCTGGAGTCGCGAGTTGAAATCCTTAAAGAGTTTTTGTGTGTTCTATTAGTATATAATACAACATACATAGGAACAAATATGTGATATGATATAATGTGCACGGCAATACAAGCATTCAGAAACTTAAAACTGCTATCAAAACATATTTTCTTGAGCTTAAAACTTTAAATGCTCTAAACGAAATTAATTGATTTATTAACTCTTAAAATAGCAAAGAATAACGAAATTAAATCAAGGCAATTGTAAACCTGGTCTTGGAGATTTATAGCTTTTAACACAAGAAAAATATGCTTTGCCCCAGTGTGCAATGATGATAACCTATTGGCCCCATCGAGGTAGATAAGCTTCCGCATGCGTGCAATGAACTTAAATAATACGTAACTGAATGAATTATACAGAATTAATCAGCAGACGTAAACGAGAGATTGATATAGGCGAAGAAGGTTGACGTACCTTGAGGGTGTGCGACAGTTTGAAGAAGTAGGACAACAACGACATGTGTATGGTGTCTGGCTTCTTCCAGGAGGAGAGTGGTTCAATTGCCTGCCAGGACTTTTTCTTGAGGAAGTACAGAAGTGCGTCAGCATCACGTGCGCCGCGATATTGGCGGAATTCGCCATTCTTTACGCTGTGAGTTAAATATAACTTGTGAGAATATATTTCGCTTATTTACTCTGAGACTAACTTACTGGTAAATTGTCGGTAAAGCTGTAACGAAGAAGCGTCCACTGAGCGAAGGAGAGGTTGTAACATCGATCTTTGCCACATGAACATTGACAGACTTAGCAGTGCTTGCGTAACGCTCCCAAACGGGCGCCAGATTTTTGCAAGCCGGACACCAGGGGGCAAAGCTGCAATAAAAATAATTGGTTTATATTTGCCATTAGAAATTTTAGCCGAGCCTTTAATAATTCATTTAGAAAATATCAGTTTAAATTTGATAACAGTTAATAGTCAAGTTAAAAATAATATACGATAAGATAAGATTTTTTACTTAACAAAATAAGGCAATTGTTATATGCAGGGCTTGAATCCATTTCAAATTCAGATAATTAAAATTATTGTTATACGATAAAAAAAAATTTTTTTGCAACCTCTGACATCTAGCCTCCGGAATATGAATGAACCCTAGAATTAACGCTTTTCGAATTTTAATATCTTTGCAGCCCTGAATTTGGTCGTAGATAAAAAAAAGAGAATTTCAATATGAAGCAGGCATCTCCTATTCTATTTTTTCATCTGAGAAGGTATTTATGTACTTAAGTAAACATTCTTAATCAGCAACAACAGTAGAGACGACTTATAATATTAAAAAAGAAACAAAAGGGTATTTGAAAGTAAAAAAGATAAAAATTTGGGGTATAAACAGCTTTTGGCCCCAGGCAAACTGGGAACACATAAAACAGCTATACAAATTTTGTGTTTCTACACAAATAAGCACATTCTTTTTACTATTTGTTCGTAAATTATTTTCATAACGAATCTGCTAGTCAATTTATGAAAAATATATATAAATATATTAAAAACTAGTGAGGAAAGGCTATTTAAAACTGTTAAATTTGGTAGTAGTTATTATAGTGGGCCGATCTTAAAATTTGTGTGCTGTACGATTATGCATCTAACTTGTAAATATCAACGAAATAGTTTGAGAAACAAAAAAAATTTATTCAACATCTGTTGAACCGCCTGTTCATATGGGAGCTCTATAAGATAATACACCGATCTAAGTTTGACTCGGATTTCTCGAGAAACAAAAAATATTTCGATTCAAAAACTTGTGACCAGATTGTACCTTTCTATGACAGTCACATGTGCTGTTTAATGCATCTAGCTCAAAAACTGTTTAGACAAGTTTGTATATAAGCAGAAGGACCAATAATACATATATATGATCAATAATACATATTATCCTTTATGGTTTTGAACATGGCTTCCTCATTGCCGTGTCAAAGTTATAATACCCTCTGTAAGGGTATAAGAAAAAAATATTATTTTCGGCTACAGTGTAGAACCAACTGTACAGTGCACTGCTTGCTTTACGAACAGTTAGGTACATCTATGTTAAGTCATGGATCTTGTTACAGAGCAGCTTCTAATGAAAATGTTAAAAAAAAATTTAATTAAAAAAATATGTTTGCAATTTTAACCGAAACAGCTGTAAACGCAGCATGCAAATCAATTGGTTTGCTTATTAGACGATAGGAGTTATCGGAGGAGGGGTGGGGCGGGGAAGGAAAGCAGCAGGCAACAGGCAAACAGCCAATCAGGAAGACACAACGCACATTCAAACGGTATGCAACATTCCACAAGAACAAAAACCAGCTCCCGCTTTGTTGTTGTTCTTGCTTCTTTTGTTGTTGTTGTTGACTTTCTTGCCGGCAACACCCCACACAAACTGCGACTGCGTTGGACATTTTCTTTCTATTTATATTTATTTAATGCATTGCTTTGTTTTGGTTTTACTTACAATTCGATCATCCATTCGCCTTTTAACATCAAATGCCAGTTATCCTCATCCAATTCAATAAGCTTACCGTCAAGTTTTGTGGCCGGAGTCGACGCCGCTGTCGCTGCCGAAGCTGACTGAGCAGCCAGCAGCATGACGATGACACATGACGCGGCTAAAATTTGTATATTATAACGCATTTTACGCAATGGTGTGCCTATCCTTTTGTATATTTTGGTTAAAACAAAGAAAGTTTCGTTTTTCTTCTTGTTAAAATTTAATAGTTTCTTTCCGTTTTCTTAAAACAGTTTTTATGTTTAAAATGGCAAAAAAAACTCCAGACGCTGTCCGGCTAGAACAACTCACTAACTGAACGAACGAATGAATTTCGTTCAACTCGTTCATTCGTTCAATGACATTTAAAATAAAGAAAACATATGTTTCTGACTGTCAGTAACATTACATTTAAGTTACACAGCTTAAGCTGTTATTAACAGTGAGCAACTTTATTTATTTGCTTATGCTGTAAAAATGCAAGAATTTTGTTTTTTATTTTTATAAATTGATATAAAAATAATTATTTAATAAAAATAAGTGATAATCAAAGGCAAGTTTGAAAGAAAAACTGCGAATTAGTTTCCTATTTGAATTTAACATCTGTTAACTGACTGCCACAGTTGCTATATAATACTTATCGATTTAATACCTATCGCATCTGGTATATCGATAATCAATTGATACTGTATTCGATAAGAAAATCTAATAAAAACAGAGAGAAATCCTACTAGTCATATTGGACACAACAACAAAATTAATATATTGAAATTAATTAACAATCTGCCAAAATGGCCAACAATTATCTGGAACCAGTAAATAATCATTTTGATATTGATAAATTTGCGGACGTTGACGATGATTTGTTCCTCAAGAACACTCGAACGGGTGCCAGCAACAAAGCACAGCAGCGCAGCACCAATCCCTTCGATAATGATGATGACGATGTTTCAACAACGTCGTCCATTGCGGCGCAAAGACAAGCGTACGCTGAGAAGCGCAGAGAGATCGAACAGCGTACACTGGAGTCCACGCAAAAAAGTTTAGGTATGACTAATAATTTTTAGGCCAATTAAATTTAGTAGTCTTATTTAATATTTTGAATTTTAAGACTACTTTTTTTTTTGTTAAGAATACTTTTATATTTAATTATATTCTTCATATGGTACAAATTTCAAATTAACTTAAAACCTAACTTTAAAACTTTGTATAAAGCATATTGTAATAATATTGTAGTAGTAATATTGTAGACGAGCACTATCAACAATTAATTAGTATAATAAGGGGCGTTACCAATCTAATTTTCAATTAATTCAACAGGTTTGCTTTATGAAACCGAGGAGGTAGGTAAGGCGACAGCTGTGGAGTTGGCCAGACAGCGGGAACAGCTGGAAAAGACCTCGAATCAATTGGATGAAATTAATTCATCATTGAGATTTAGTCAACGTCATTTAAATGGATTGAAAAGTGTTTTTGGCGGCCTGAAAAACTATTTATCGGGCAACCGAGACCAGCCTTCAACGGCCACTGGATCACCCACCGGCAGTCAAATATCTCAGGAGACCAATTCCAATGCCAACACCAACACAGTTGGAGACAGTACTGCAGCAAGTCTTGATGGGTTCAATGCAAAACCAGTCATGTCCCCGACGGAACGCTATGATAATCATCCAGTTAGTCGCATACGCGATGATTCCACTGCCTTTAAACAGCGCGAGGAGCAGCAGCAAAAGCGCGCTGCTAATCCTTTTCAGCAGCAATTGGAATCGAATCTCGATGAAATGTGTGACAATCTATCGCGCCTGAAGTTCATGGCTACCGATTTGGGCTCAGAAATTGAATCACAGAATGATTTATTGGATAACATGAACTATAAGATCGAAAGTGTTGATTCAAAAATGGTCAAGCAGAATAAGGACATGAATAAGCTACTAAAAAAGTGAGCGGGAGCGTTATCTAAGAATCAACTAGATTACAGATCGCTTAAATTATTTATGTTAGACCAATATTATTATTACCTATAAATTACAAACATACACATAATCATATCCGCCTAATGAACCACAAAAATGTGTGTTTTTAATCATTAAGCATTCCTTGTTTTTATTATTAGTTTTGTAATGTGTGCACCACAAATTATAAAAAAAAAACGAACGTGAGCTGGTTTTTGAGTGTTTCCAAGTGTTCATTTTCCAATAAGAATTTAAATAAAATTAAATCTAATTAATATATTGTGGATGTTTTACTTGTACAGATAAGTTTATAGTTTCGTTACTCTAATTTATATTTGGGTTGTGATCAGGAACTAGATTAGTGGGGACTATTAAGCTATAATACGCTTTAAGAAGGATATCTTGAACATTAAAAGTAATAATAATTCAACCAATTTAAAGTAAAATTGTGTGCAGTAATATAATAATAATATAAAGTAAAATGTATAATTTCACTGTATATAGTATGCATACTTGAACTAAAAAAATTTCTCCCGGCTACCGAATAAATTCACTTTTTTTGTTTGGGCTTTTAAGCTGTGAGCTGCATACTCGGCTGCAAGTACGTTTTTTACAACACTGCTGTTTAGTGTTAATTCAATGACAGATCGCAAGCTCATTTTATCGATAGACGTCTTGAGCGTTTGCCGCAATTTATGTAGAATATTTTGACAAAGGCAGAAGCTAATCAAAAAGAATTAAGAGAGTTCCGTATAGTATAAAAGATTGCAGTTAAAATGGAGGATATATATAAGACTAGCAGTCAAATGCTTAAGGCGCCATTGTCATTTACGTAAGTTGCGGAAAAAAACTAAAAAATTGCTTAAACATGTTCAGACAGGCTCACGCGCATTCATATATACATATTTAATTTTTATAACTTTTGATTTTTAAAGGGATCTTATTAGCAGTGGGGCACAGTTCGAGGTGGACACAGCCAATATTAATAATACAGGGATTGAGGACCTTCATTTCGATGATGAAGAGGATTTTGATGGGGACGAGCTTGAGCACGAGACGCTTGTTTCGCCCTGGACGCGTTCCTTTGAAGCGCTGCGTCAATTAATGACGCCCATTGGGGAGCACATCTACAAGAGAATAACACATGCTGGGGTTAAGGAGCAGGGTCTGGTCCCAGAGAAGGCTCGTGTAGCTTTACGTTATAGCGCCTACTGGGAGGAACAGGGCGCTCCCTTTGATTCATCCTGGCTACGAGGTGCCAAATTTGAGTTTGAGACAGGCAGAAATATGGTTCTTGAGGGTCTGGAGGCAGCCGTGCGAACTATGTATGTCTTCGAGCAAGCGGAGTTTATAATATCCTATAATTTGCTGTTCCGCGAGCTGGGTTGTCCGCCTCGCATCAAGCCTAAAGCAGATGGCTTGTTTAAAATTGAGGTTATTGGCTTTACGCTCATTGGAGATGAGCAATCTCTGGAGATGATAGCGCCTGAGGATCGTAACAAGTTTTCTGTAGTATATCCAAAGGCTCAGGATATGCATTTACATGGCAAGGATTGTGCTAAGCGCAGCTCGTATCGTGCTGCAATTAAGGCTTTCGAGAGCGCTATTACTTCGCTCAACTATTGTCGCCTAGCGGATAAACAGGATGAACTGAAACAGACGGATCTGCTCATTACTCTTTACACTAATCTTATGATTTGCTATAATAAGCTGAATAAGCCACAAAGAGTGTGCACTGCTATGAAAGCTTTGAGCTATTTAACGCACAATAAACCATCATGTAAGGCGCTGTTTCAGGAGGGACGCGCTTTGGCTGACTTGGGGGAGTACGAGCGTGCTCGCCATGCATTTTTACAGGCCCAGGTCAAGCAGCCCAATAACAAGGAGATCAGCGAGGAGATTATTAAAATGGAGCAATGTGTTAGCAAATATAAGAACTTTACGCGCGAAATGTGGACACGTGCGCTAGCTGGCAAGAAAGCCGAGCAGAACATACAAGAACAGGAGCTTGTAGAAGACAGTAGTCAGAATCCTGCACAACAGCAGTTTAAGCGAGATTTCGAGTCCCAACTAAACGAGTTCAATAAGTCTACACTGCAATCCATTAACATGAGTCGCAAATTATACACCGGCAAGGAAATCGATGTACTGTGTCTGCTGGCCACACAGCACAACATGAAATTAGGCATTTCGCCGTTGGATGCTGAGCAACTAACACTGTCCAAACTGCAAATTGAATAGAGCTAAGAAAGACAAGAGTTATGGATTAAGAAACTTGAATCTCAGCTTATTTTTGGAAGCTCCCTATATGAGCCAAACTTAGCCTAGTAGAGCTAAAAAACTAAACTAAAACCCCAAAGAAACGGAATTTATTAGAAAAGAAAAACATTTGAAGAATCAGTTTTTTTTTATATCACATCTTGTGCCTTATAAGCATTAGATGCATTTATTACTATATAATTTTGACTGTGTAAACGAGCTAAACTTATGACCGAACATGAATATAACGAATTATTATTATTTTAATACTTCTCCGAGTGTTTCACTGTTGTCTTTTCAGTTGCAGCTCCTGCGCCACTTGCCGCTGCAAGCAGCCGAGACACACACAGCCCTTGACATGGGGCAATGGATGATCTAGGACATGAACTTCCTGCAGCTCAAAACTATTCGAGTTGTAGGCAGTCATCATTTCTGCTTGCTGGCACTTGCAATATAAACAGCAGCAAATAATGCAACCTGCAAAGTGAAACATATATAAGAATTTAAACTAGAAATGATACCCAATCAACCTACATATACATGTAACCCAGAGGGCGAGCAACAAATATGGGTAGAGATGGGCAGGAACAATATACGACGTCTTCGGACTGTA
The DNA here is from genome assembly GCA_018150835.1 of Drosophila repletoides. Classification (NCBI taxonomy): domain Eukaryota; kingdom Metazoa; phylum Arthropoda; class Insecta; order Diptera; family Drosophilidae; genus Drosophila; species Drosophila repletoides. The sequence continues at coordinate 18,799,363 of JAECWQ010000089.1, read as the reverse complement.
TTTGGGATAGGGTGCCTCTGCCGCTGAGTCGTTATCTCTACTGCTGCTGCTGCTGCCCGAATAAATATCCATAATCGAATCAATAAGCGTCTGGGAATAGTGACCTGCATTTGGACTATCACTCAACTCGGACTTAGATCCTGGGCATAGGACAAGTGCCAGAATAATTTGTAGGATTCCTTGGAGATACATCTTGATGTGAGTAGAGAACGATCGCGGCGCGAATGTGGCAAAGTCAACGATTTAGTAAGCGAAGTAAACTCGAAAGCAGCCGATATGAGTGTATGTGTGTGTTTGTATTTGCATGTGTTAACGAGCTTTCAGCTTTGTTCAGTGGTGCAGGCTAAAACCTCACAGTGCTTCAAAGCACAGCGTCTGCGTGTTATGTAGATGAGCTGAAAGTCCAAATGTACTGTAAGTCCGATAACTAAACAGTTGCGCGTCTCGTTCAGGATTTGTGTAATATGAGGCGAATATGTTTTTTGAGATAATGGAATGCTACGACTCATAAAATCAATACATATTCGGGCAGAGACTTAACACAGTTTATTGCTTATACGGAACCTTAACAAACGAAATATGTATGTATGCATGTGAGCACTATAGTTCATTATGTATATAGACTGCCCAGAAATGTATCCGGCGCATTTTGTATTACCAATATAGTAATTTTGGCATCAGGTGTTATAATGACTTCGTGCTGTCTGGTACGTACGCGTAACATAACTAGATTATGCGGCGGATCCATTTTTTGTAGAAATGCCTGGCACTTTTCACGCAAATTGTCATAGAGGCAGGCATGCTGCAGTGCATCCTGAGCTCCCATTGTAGTCTTCACTGGCACACCCGAACGATTCATAATAAGCACTTCTTCAACGCCGGGCTTCTTCACCAACAGGCGAAAGGCTTCATTCACGTAGCTCTGGGTGCGCTTCGGCTGTTAATAAGAGTTTATATCTATTTAGGTAGAAGCATATAATTAAGAAACAAAGAAGTCTACCTCTGCTTCGGTTGTTTGCATTTTTCTGAAATCGTCTGGTAAAACTGGTGCTGTATAAATTTTGCGAGGTGTACAAAATTCCTTGAAAGCTCTAGAGCAAATGCTGCTATGAATATAACAATTTTAAGACTAGATATTGTTGTCCGAACTGGACGGTTCCCACATGTGTGTAGTAGGCTACATGCTAAATTTCATTGAACTACATTAACGACTGACATGTTCAATAAAAGATCAATAATATGCATCTGTATATTTGTAGGGTCGGAGGATATTTTAATATCATCTGCAAGGGAATAAAAAAATTCTATAAATTTTTAATATTATTATTATACAAGTTTTATTATTTTACAATCATTCTTTTACAATATTTTATTATTATAATCAAAGGCAAGCTATTCATTTATATATTCCAAGGCTCTTCAGTCTGAACATGCTCCATCTATTGCAGTAGTACACCATTTGTAGTCATTTATTGAGAGACCTTCAGACGCAATAAATAAAAAAGCGAGATGAATTAAGAATAATTTGAGGTTCATTTTGTGGTAAGTTGTAATAATAAATAAACTTTCAAGTTTCACAAATCTTTTTACAACTGAAATTGAAGATTTACGCTCATTTGCTTAATTAAGCATGAATTCGAATTTGTAACGCATTTTCAAGCAGTCCAAGCAGTGCAAATCAAGCGAAGAGCGCAAGTATCGTTCTCTTTAGGAATTTAGCGCCTCTCACAAAACTAAAAGTAGCCTCTCAGTTGGTTAACGAGTGTTTGGTGCTGCGCGTTGAATTTCCGTCTTGTATCAGTTTTATTATAAGGTCGTGGGTTCGAATGCCGGGTAGAGTTTCATCTCTCCGCTTAGTTGGGAGGAGTTTTTGTGCTCGCTGCATAATTTTAAATAGGGATATTTTTCAAATATTTCCCATTTATTTGAAAAGAAAGCCACTCTCTTTGGCCGGATTAATTTATCATAATTAATGTCGTTTATGCGAGAGTAGGCAGATTGTATTGGTGGGAATTCGCCTTCGGTGCCCATAACGGTTATAAAATCCGTGGGAAAACTAATCATCCTTGTTTCCCTCCACAATTAAACTTTTTTTTAACTTTTAACTGACTGTAATAATAATAATAATAATAATTACTTGTTAGTGTGTTCTTTTTGTGTGTTAAAACCCATAAATATTTATTCATAAATTATCTAATAATTCAATAATCATTTCCTTACATTATTGCAACATACTTGTAAGTAGTTAATTTAGTATTTGTTGGCCGCTTTGGAATATAACTTGTTTAATTTTTACATTCGCATATGTGCATAATAGGCAATTACAATAACAGCAATGTATTAGCATTTATAGGGTTAGTTTTCTCAATATGCACTTTAAACTTATTACAATAATATCGTAGCTTTAATCGGACAAAGAGAAAATTTGCTATAATAATTTCTCCTCTCTTTTTGTTTGTGTTTTATAGTACATACAAAATAATTGTAGTGTTATTTGCAACGTTTGAAGTTGTGAACATTGGTTTTTTACCCTTGCAGAGGGTATTTTAACTGTGTATTCTTTGGTTTTATCAGTTTTGATCTGTCCCATACCTAATGAAATTACCTGTTTGGCAGATGAGAACCCATGCAATTAATCTAATTTTGTTCTTTATACCCTTCCAGAGGGTATTATACCTGTGCCACTAAATGTGTAATGCATTGAAGGAGACATCTACGCCCGAGCAGAGAATATATATTTCTGATCAGCAATATGAGTTGAGTCGATATAGCCATTTCCTTTTAACCGTCTTTCCATGCAAACTAGTCTCTCAATCTTTTAGCTACTATTAAGATCGGACAATAATTATATATTCGTATAGCAACAGCAACGAACCAACAATCAAATGCTTCTTCCACGCTGTAAGGGTGTGTAAACTTCGGCAGGCAAATAAACCATTCCTTACCAGTTTTTTTTTTAGAGATCAACATATTTTTAGTAAATTTTGCTATTATTTAGGTACAGGACATCATATAGTCGACTAGTTCCGACTTAGGGATAAAATAAACTTAATACAATTTTATATATGTAAGTTGATCTTATTGGGTAATTAATACATCAATTCTATTCTGCGGAATATGCGTATTTATATATGGTGTATATCAATTTAATATAGTAAATCTATTTGTTGTATTATCTCGCCTCATTGCCTTTTGTATATCGTATAATTTTATTGAAATGAATTTTTACTGTACAATAGAGTGGATTAGAAAGGTGGGTGGAGTTTTCAAAGATTACAGATTGCATCGTATATCTATTTTATTGGCTTAATGTAGCGATATGAATTTTATAGTTCGGTTTTTATTAATCCTTTCGTGTCCGGTCGTAGCTCAAAGTTTCTTATAAAATTTGAAGCTCCTGTGTTAATTTTTGAATTTGGGATTTAAAGTAAACGTTCTTATTTGCTACGGTCACAAATACATAAATTTTTGAGCAATATCGTATGTAACTATAATATCAAAATTTGCATTTCAATATACTTTGATTTTTTGTATGTCTGAATTGACAGTTTCGCTAGATATTCGAGTAACTTAGATTTGATTTGAGCAAATTGCTTTTGATTTGCTTGTCTAAAAATATTTAGCTCATTTTGTACGAGTATTTACACAATATTCGAGTATTTGACGAGTATTTCGAATTGCATTTATCATTTTGATCAATTATACTTATATTCAGTTGTTTAACAGCCATTTAACATTTCCATATTTAGATTATTGTTGATAAATTTTGTAGCTTTGTTTTACAGGTACACACATCGACATAAACTAACAGCATGCAACAATGGGTTAATAATTTAACAGTGGGTATAATACATATACATATTATACATATACATATATATATATATATATCTACGTATAATCCATATATTTTCTAGGTACATATTCATTCGTAATATTATCTCACAGCTACTGCGCTAAAAACAACGATAACTGAAGTACAACAATCGATTAAAATTCCTGTTTTTAATTTCCTTATTTCTCTCATATTATATATTTTAAGCTAGGTTCTACCCCTACGTATATATGTGGACAATACATAATATTTATTTCAAAAATTAACATTCATTAAAAACTTCTCAAATTAAGTATCACAAATTTTTGGGTTTCCTTAATAATTTTTTGCTCTTGCAATGTTTTGTTTTTTCAAAAACCAAACAAATTATTTGAAATAATATGAATATATTTTTGATTTTATATTCTTTATTGAATGTTTGAATAATTTGCTATTATTTTAATTTATTTTTACCACTAGCTACATGTACAAACACATACAAATGTTAATATAGATATCTGTTATATTTTAGTATAAACTTTACTCTGTTTTCGGTTTTATTTATATAGGCAACACTCATCTTATACGATTTCTCTAATATTCAACATTTACATATATATATATATATATATATAAATAGGGTTTCAACAACGATATACAATAATTGCCATATAAATTATATTTTATGTCATTTCTTTAAGTTAATTATTGTTTTGTTTTGTTTTGTTTTGTTTTTTTGTGAGCTTCATTTAGTTAGGTGATGGATTAGTTTTAGTTCATCTAAATACTTCACACACACACATACACACACATAAAACATGTCTAAATATTGATTTACTTAAGGTTAGCTATGCCGTAAGATCCATTAGTATATATGTATGTGTACTCGTACATACATATACATATACATACACATACACATACATTGATCATATCCGCAATAATCCACTCGTATCTACGTATGTATGTATGTATCTTAATTTCATTTAGGTACATGAGTCTCTCATTTATTTAGGCCTATCAAAATAGAGTTTTACATTTAACGGTGTACACTGTGTAGTAACTCTAGATATAAATATTTATCTAAACATGCATATAATTAAATAAGACTAAATTTGAAATTATAATAAAAGCTTCTTTCCATTCTATCAAGTCATAAATCCAACTCTGCAAGCTCGTAAGTTTTAAAAATATTCTTTTAACAACATTTGCAGTAAAAATAAATATATACGATAATATTCTTGTCGTATAGGGTATGGTATATATGTATATAGGGTATATGGGTATATGCATATAAATGTAAATGTATCTTATCTTGCCATTGCCATTCATTGCGCTTGCACATTGCTCTCGAATTTAATCAGTATCGTTTCTAACATTTCTAATAATATCGTAAGTACATAACACATATATATATATATCTATATCTATATCTTTATCTATATAGACACTTTCCTTTTGCACGACAATATAACGAGCCAATGAATTGCGAGTACTAAGAACTACGTTAACTTTTTGGTAATTGCAATGAGTCTATCAACAAAAATAATAATATAAAATAATCAGATAAAAAGGAACTATTTAACATATAGTCAGCATGTAGGTACACGAGTGGTGAATACTATTTAGTAAGTGTATTGCTAGGAAACGTTAAGCTATTTTTTCTTTTTAACTTCACGTTTTTAATACTCTTTTTAAGTCAGTTTATAGGAAACAATATTTTGTTTGGTTTCTTTGTTTTTTGGCAAATGTTCATAGTAGTTCTCTAGGAACTATCAAAGTTCTTAAAAATGTTGCAAAATATTAGCACACGTTTATCCAAAAAATGTTCTTTTCGCTGCCAAAGTAAAAGTAATCCAAATAAATATATTTATAAAATCTGTATCTATAAATAAATATCTGTATAAACATCTAGTTATATAACATTTATATCCTTTTCAGGCTTAGGATTAACAACGGTTTTCTTTAGCTCGACTTCTTTACAATATTTAGGTACTTAAAAAATAGCTTTTAATATCGGAACTACGTTTTTTGACCGCTTTTTTTTTTGATTTCCTCTCTGTTTCCCTTATTTCTTAGATGCTGCAGGTGATTTCGTTTTACTTAAAGCTGCTGCTGCTTTGCTTGTTGTTGCTGTAATATTTTTGGTAGTTGTTGCTATTGTTTTATTGGGTTTGCCTGCTGTCTTTGTTGGGCTTGTTGCTATTGCTTTGTTTGTTATCTTCGTTGGACTTGTTGCTGTTGGTTTGGTTGTTGTTTTTGTTGGGCTTGTTGTAATTGCTTTGGTTGTTGTCTTCGTTGGACTTGTTGCTGTTGGTTTGGTTGTTGCCTTTGTTGGGCTTGTTGTTGGTTTAGTTGTTGAAGCTTTGGTGATCTTTGGCGACATGTTGTTACTGGCTGTTGGTGTTGCTGGTTTGGTTGTTTGCGGCTTAGAAGTTGCAGATGTTGCTGCCGACAATGGTTGCGATGCTGTTGTTGTTGTAGACCTTGGCGCTGCTGTTGTAGTTTTTGATGTTGCTGTGATACTAGTCGTAGGCTTTGATGTTGCTCCTGTGCTTGGAGCTGCTGTGTCTACAGAGCTGTGTGCTGTGTTCTTTACTGCAGTTATTGTTGTTGCAATGGCTGCTTTTGTAGTTGCAACTTTTTGAATTGAGGCTGTATTGCTGCTGGCGGTAACCTCAGTTGCTGCCTTAGGTGCTGCTTTTGTAGGTGCAACTTTTTGAATTGAGTCTATTGTGTTGTTGGGGACAACTATGGTTTTTGTGGCATGAATTGCTGCTGGTGGTGACGCTATTGTAGTTGCAACTTTTTGTGTCGCGTTTGTTGTGTTGCTAGTGACAACTGTGGTTTTAGGACTACCAGCAATTGCTGCTGCAGCCGCTGTTGTTGTATTTGAAACATTTTGAGCTGAAGCTGTTATGTTGCTGGAGGCAACTGTAGTAGGTGAATTAGCAATAAATTTTGATGTTGCCTTTGTCATATTGCTTTCAACAATCGGAGTTTCTGAGGCCCTTATCAGTTTGCTAGAATCACTTGCTACTGCTTGTGGCTTTGTGCTGACAACTGTTATTGCAGTTACAACAGCAACAGTTGTTGCTGTCTGTGCTGTAGTTTTGGCAGCAACTGTGGCTGCTGGTTGTGAGGTGGTTGTATCTTGCTTTGTAGCTATCCCTTGTGAGTTATCGGTAACTTTTCCGAATGTTGTTGTTTTTACAGGAGCAACCGTTGTAGCTGCCTGTGCCACAGTTTTGGCTGCAACAGTTGCTGCTGGCTGTGATATTGTTGTATCTATTTTTGTTGACATTGTTTGTGAGTTACCGGCAACTATTCCAAATGATGTTGTTTTTACAGCAGCAACAGTTGTAGCTGGCTTTATTGCAGTTGTAGCTGGCTGAGATATTGTGGAAGCTATTTTTTTTGCTATCATTTGTGAGTTATCGGCAACTTTTCCGAATGTTGTCGTTGTTACAGCGGCAACTGTTGCTGCTGGCTTTACTGTGTTATTAACAACAGTTACACTTGGTTTTGATTTTGTTGACACACTTATTGAGGATGCTATTTGTGGCTTCGCAGTTGTTATAGAGGTGGTGGGTATAGTAACCTTGCCATTGATTGCTGTCGTGGCAGCAACATTCATATTTACAACTGTAACTGTGCTGGTATTACCAGCAACAGCTGTTGTTATTGTTTTTGTGGCTGGCATAAATGTAGATAAGCCTGCGTTTGGCTTGGAGCCAGCTGGTACATCAGCAATATTGCTAGTCGTTGTTGTTGCTGTTCTTGTTTGAGTGCTGGCAACGGCACCAGCAATTGTAGTCTTTGCTACAGCCACTTCGTCTGCTCCTGCAGCAAATGTAGACATGGTGTTGCATTCACGACCGCTACTCATAGTGCCTCTGGACAACACCTTAGTAGTGGCAGCAACTGTTGCTGTTGCTGGCGTTATTGTTGTGGCAGGCATATCAGGCTTGCTGGGAGTTTTTTCATTCTCTCTATCTGCTCCAATAAGCGGCTGCTTGCTGGGACTCACTTCAGGTATTATCGCCTTCTGACGACCATTTTCAGACTGAGTCTGTTGCTGCTGTTTAATGTTGCTAATGTGCTTTGCAGATGTTTTTAATATACTCGGACCGGGCAACTTACCCACTGTCATGGGCAGCACCTCAACGTCGCAGGCGCTAGCCATCGCAGACGAGGATGCGTTAACCCGCTCTCAGAGTTGCATTGCCTCATCTCGATAGCCATTGCCATTGTCGTTGTCATTGTCGTTGTTGCCATTGGCATTGCCATTGCCATTGCCAGCGTCCTCGTAAGGTGTCACCTCCGTGGGAGCTCCACTTATCAGTATTTGTGTATTGTATACTCCATCATAGTTCTGGCTCTGATAACGCTCAGCATGTAAATTGACACAGGGTCTACCAGCAGGTCCCCATTCGGCAGTGGGCTTTAGCAGAAGCTTGAGGCGATCCTTAAATTTCAGATGCTTTGGCGCCTTGCAGACCTGTTGAACACCCACCACAAATATGATGAATACCGGCAGCAGACCTATGATCCACCCAACTGTATCTGCCCATAAGGGATACACGTAATGGCCATACTGAGCGGGTTTGTACTCCACCCAGTTGAAGAACAGAATGAACTGAAAAAAGTGTAAATGTTTAAATTGCTTAAAATGTTTTTAAATTATTTTTGGTATTCTATTCTATTTTGGAATTCATTTCAATTAATTACATTGGAAAAATAAACCAAGGGTTTCAGTTTCAATATGCCTTAAAAAGTAGAAGATTTTGTTGTGGAAATACACGTGCAATTGAAAAGAAGAAACCTCCACTTACTAGCAGTGTAGCTGGCGTTATATAGCGCCACATAACGCCCCAGAAACAGTTCCATAGACGAGATCGCTTGCCAATCATACCCTGTATATCATTTAAAAAACGCTGCGATCCATAGATCCAGGCAATGAGCACACACTCCGATATTGCTATCAATAGCACAGACCAATTGGCGGCATATTTATCCATCAGTTGTAGCCAGTACATGCCACTCTAAGCAACAGAATGAGAAAGATATAATATATTATACAGAAATTAGCTCAAAGTTTTAAACATGACTTAGATATTAAGTATACTCACATTGGTGGTAAAGCCCAACCCTCCGATATAGCCAAATATGCCGACAAAGAGCACAACCCAAGTTTTATATTGTCGCAAATTGGGAAATTTATCCAGTATGGCAGTAGTTACGGTTTCCATAAGAGCAAACTGCGAGTCCAGGCCCAGGGTAAGCAGCATGACAAAGAATAGTATGGACCAAACTGGAGAGATGGGAAGACGGGTAACGACTTCCGGGTAGACAATAAAAGCCAGGCCAGCGCCTTGGTCCACAACCTTTTTCACCTCAACGTCCAGCTCATGAGCCAGAAATCCAATAATGGAAAAGATCACTAAGCCCGCAAAGAATGAGGTGGCAATGTTGCAAAAGGCTACAATAAGAGAGTCCCTAAAAGAAAGTATATTTTAGTAACAAATACAGAGAGAAAACACCAATAGATATGTATATACTTATAGCAGTTGTTGGAGAACTTATTGTAGGAAGATAATGTAATAAGGCCACCCCATGCTGGGCTTAGCGCAAAGAAGATCTGCACAGCAGCATCGCCCCAGACCTGAAATACATGTAATATAATATAATATAATATAGTAAAACTTGTAAATATAAATAAATTGTACATTTACTCACCTGGGCATTGGCCAGTTGCTTCCAGTCTGGCGTCAGGTAAAATAAAATGCCAGTGCTAGCGCCTGGTAGAGTTACGCCCCGAAAGAAGAGTATGACCAATACTAAATATGGAAATAGCGCCGTAAAGTAGACTACCTTTCCCGACGACTGTACACCCTTGCAAAGGCAGAGGAACACAATTATCCAGGCAATCAATAGACATCCAGCCAAGGAGTATTTAATGTTGCCAGTCTCCTCAATTCCTGATGAGAGTCCCAGAACATAGTTGCTAAAAATTAAACAAAGAATTATTCAAAATAGTTTCACCAACGCCTGTACTACTTATTGTTTATTTTTGGAAATTTATCGATAACGTCGATAATTGAGACAGTGCTCGAATAAGCATATCACATACGATTGGTGCGATCATAAAGTATGTATTCTGAATGACAGTTATAAGGTAATTGCTTACTAGTAATGAAAAATTCCCATTTACGAATAATATATACATATATCTTATAATATTATATAAATATATCTTATAATATAATTTTGGGTACTCACTTAAAGTACTCTTCGGCTGGTGGACGCTTCAGGGCGTGCAAGGCCAATCCTGTGATGTTGTGCTCCTCCGCATAGGTGGCATTATAGCATTTTCTCAGGTAGTACGTTCCATTAACTGACTCGCACTGGTCGGCCATAACGTAGGAGAAGCAATCTGGTAATAATGCACAGACAAACAGAGGGAGAGAGGGTAGAAGAGAAATGTCAGTAAATTGAGCAAAAACAGTGCAAACGCAGCAATTCAACCCGACAGACAGACACTCAATTATGCATAAAGGAGCAGCAATTTTTTAATATTTATGAACTATTTGTCAGTTGGGTAAAAACGGACAAAGAAATGGCAGAGCTCAAAAAGGACTTGAATGTATGCACAAGGACAACAGAGCAGAGCAGAGCAGAGCAGAGCAAAGCACAGCACAGCACGAGCCGACAACTGGCAACTGGCAACTTTTATGCGGCTTCATAATTAAAAGGACAAAGTAGCAAATCAGTGAAAAACATGAAAAGGGTCGGCGACAGCAACACTGTTCCCGGCGAGCAAACAAAAAAAAAACAGGATCCTATCATCTATTCAGCTTTAAGCAACTCAAAATACCCTGTAGGGCATTGCGTAAACCATTTTCTGTTTTGAAGTCTGGCAATCTCGACATGAACATGTAAGCTCCTCTAATAAAATCTTTACTCAATATTATTTACAGGGTATATAAGACAACTAAATAATTTAATTTAAGCAAAACAAAGTATACTCGTCTCAACTCATTAATTTTATGACCTACTTGTTAAACTCTTTTTTTTTCGTTTTTAGCGCATGTATAGGGTATAAAAAAGGTTATATTGTCTATCTCTTATATGCCCCTTTAAAAAATAGGATATTTAAAAGGGTTAAATGGATAAAGGGGCGATTGCCCCTATGTGAGTATGGTGGAGTGGAATTGAATGTGGAAATGGCGTTTTAGCAAACGAGTTCCGTTTGTTGACCCAGGCATGATTAAGTTTGAAGAGCGTGCCTAAAAAGTTGAGGCACAAATCGATGAGGAATTTAGAATGGGGTTAAAGGTCAATAGAAGTGCTGACACAGTTGATTAGAGACAATGTATTACGCACAAATATCAGCCAAAAGTAATTTTTCTTTTTGGTTTTAAGTGTGTTGGGGCTGAAAACCGAACAGTTTGGATCGTAAACTTGAAAGGCGATAAGTAGTTTCGAATATGTTCATACTCCAAAAAAAGGCATATATATATATATATATATATGCAAAATAATTCGGAATTATTAATATTTTATATAAGTATATTAATTATTTCAGTTCTGCATATTATTAATAGCAATTATTACGTGTACAGTACTAGAACAAGAGATATCGTTATTATGACCTCGTTTCGACCTTGTTTAATAGGGTTACATCTGAAGCTCTTCCGCTTGAGTCCTCATACCAAATTTCAGCTATGTAACTTATATACTTGCTGAGATATAATGCCGAATTGGTTGATAGGCAGTTTAGTAGCTGTCCAGCTAAGCTATTTATGGCCAGCTTTGCGCCGTTCATTAGCACTAAATTTGTGCCTGCCGCGTTTAAAATAGATTTTTTCGCCTGAGCAATGGTAGCCGAGGTAGCCGCACACCAGGTGGGAAAACCCTAATCTACACCCCGGATGACATCAGCAACTGTTTATGACATTTGACTTTTGATGGTCGGCGTCTGGGCAGCCGTGGGGCGTATGAGTTTTGGGAAAAAGTTTTAAGCTGGGGTTAGGCAGAAGCAGCTTTACGACGGCCCAAAGTTTGTGTGGACTTTCACTTTTGGTTGACTAACGAGCAAGCGGTTGACCGCAAAAATGACCAGCCGACTGCTTCTTCAGTTCCAATTTAGCACTCGAAAATTTTGCAGAATACAGGTAGCCTAACCATTTTCCCTTTGGTTTTCTTGGTTAATGGACTGTGTTCATCCAGAAAGTTGGTGGGATTTTTGCCTTTAAGGTTGCCAATCAAAATGCTTTTAATTTATTTTCTCTTAATTTGGCTACACGAGTTGAACGGTGTTGTTGTTGCTTGATTCTGTCACATGCCACATGCCAAATATTAAAATTTGACTATTCTATTGTGCATCGTTTACCTCAAGTTTCATGTTAGCATTGTATTTTATTATTGCCTGCGCCTTGGCTACCAATTAATTTGGAATTTGGCATGCACCTCACGTAATTGGCAATTGGCAAAAGTGACAAGGGTTGCAGTTCCTATCCCAAATCAGCCGGATGCAGCTGCAACTAGGAGCAAGTCATAATTCTGGAAAACTCAATTATACACCAAATTAGTCCTATTTTTCACTTTAAACTAGACACAAGGCTTAATTAAAGTTTCTGTTGAAAAGGGAATTATTATAGAGAAATTCGGATTCAAACATGGGATTATTACCCTGATTGAGATAAATATTAACCAAAATCACCTAATTCGGTTTTATAACATAAAACTCTTTGAACTGACTAATTAACTGATTCATTGAAATTCAAGAATGCATATAAAATTTATAAAATTTCCAAGAATTGAACATAGCTAAGCCAATTAATACATGCTCGTCCCTCTCAAAGAATTAGATAGATCGTTGTCATTAGCATTTTTTTAAATTTAGTTTAATTTATTTTATATTTTCTCTAGATACTTCACTTTTAAGAGTTAAAGACTTATCGTTATTTGAAATATAAAAAAATTAAAATTTTTTAAATACTGTTGGCGATGCTTTTAAGCTAATTTAAGCTTAAATATGATGTATTTCCTATGTGCTGGCTCCAATTCCATTCAAATTAATCAAAGAGCTCACATGGCAACCCAACTCAATCAGCGTTTATTCAATTGGCGCGTTACTCATACGCCACATAGGCCCCGCAGGCCAAATAGGCTATACTATAGAGGCCAGGCCGCTAGCACAATGACAGTTAAGCCAAGGTTAAACATATGGCCCTATGTAAACGTGGAGCGCGTGCTCTTTACGGCATATTCATCATCTAATCAATCAGCATCAAAATGAATATAAAATACTCTACAGCTAGAAAATTGAACACAATTTTCTTGTGGTTGTTTTTGGTTGGGCTTTGGGTTAGGGTTCATGTTCGGGTTCGTGTTTAGGTTTCAAGGTTGGGGGTTGGGGGTTCGGGGTTCATTGGGTCGGGGTGGGCAGCTTCAAAGTGTTTACACGCCGTTTAATTTGCCTGTCTGCCTTTATTTGTTATGCAATTAATTTTATTACAAATACACAGGCATACATACTAACGCACTGATAAAACCCGTACATACAAATCATATAAAACTTTATGTGAATGTGCCCACAAAATCTACAGGCAGAATCCAGGGCAAAAACTGTCTGCCTTTCAATTTAACCAACTCGAGCGTGTCTACCCAGCCAACTGTGCGTCTATGTGTAAGAGTACATCCCTATTTACACGATGAAGAAATTTCATGAAGTTTTCGCTGAGATCGTAAATTGTTGTTTGGAATAACCAAAATTGTTGTTTAATGTGGCAGCTATTTAATTATTAAATATCAAATAAGCAATGTAAATTATTCTGAAATGCATTTTAGACCGCGAAATATCTTCATCAACTGACTTCATCGTATAAATCCTTGCTGTATACATATGTAGGTGTGTCTGCATCTTACATTTGATTACAAACATATATATATATATACATATATACATATATATACACCAATACACAACCCGATAAGATTGTTATATAAACCGCTTCCGAGTCTATCACAGGAAATTGCTATTAAATTTTTGTGACCTTTAAGTTTGATGGCAGCCTTCAAGTTTTGCAGTAAAGTTTTTACTAACAATTTTTGTTGGTCTACTCCCACCTCCGGCCAGCCACATATGAGTGCGTATGTGTGTATAACTTGGTTTTGATTAGCTCTGCAGCGTTGGCCTAATTAGAACTTCTAACCACAAAAAGGTCACAACATATTTTTTAAGTTACTTTTAATTTGAACAGGAATACTTCTGCAGCGGTCAGATCAAGTTAACAACACTGAATTAGGTCAGTATTTTGTTATTCTAATTAGCATTTCCTAATAACTGAATAACAAGATGGAATCACATCAACTAACAGATAAACAATTTAATAAGTTCCATACGCTTGGAAAAAATATAAAATCTATAACTGAAACTATAAAAACTTTCTAGAATTCCATTGAAAAAGATGAAGGCTAATCCTAGGATAATCTAAATCAAAGAGCTTCAATCAAACTTTACTTCTAGAATGGGGAAAATATAACTATTAATTCTAAGAAGGCCGAAATTTACATCTTTATCTAAAGTTGTACTTCTAATCCTTGCCGTATTTGAACCAAATAAAACTTTGTTAACAAAAAAAAAAAAAAGCAGAAACATATTTTTAAGGAGGAGAGCAATAAAATCAGCAATAAACAAAAACTTCTTGGCATATCTGAAAGGTCTCCTCTCCATGGGAAAACCCATAAAAATATTGACACTGAAAGTGTTTGTTTGTGTTTTGTTGTGTAGTGTTTTGTGTTGTTGTTTGAGTTGTGCAAGGGTCGCTAGAGACAGAGAGAGAGAGAGAGAAACTAAGGCGCTAAGTGTGTGCGAGAGATATTCAATCAAAGGACAAACAAGTTAAACACATTTTAATCATGACGCTAAAAGTAAACATTTATCATCTAAAATTCAAGAAAAAGCAATGAAGCGAAGAAAAGAAAGATGTGGACTTGGTTTTCGATTTGGACTTGGACTTGGACTTGGACTGTGCGCGGAGGCCAAAGCGAAAGCCACAGGCGAGACGAGGTGAAAGTGTCAATAAATGAAATCCTTAAGAAATTGCTTGTCTGCCACTGAGATTGGAGCTGTCTGTATGTGTGTGTGTGTGTGTGCGTGTGTGTGTGTGTCTGTGTATGTGTGTGTGGATAGCTAAAGAGCTTATAAAAAGCACAAGGTTGAGAGATTGCGAGCCGGCTTGCTGCCAGCGATTGAATGTCAAAAACTGTTTAGACATAATTGTTGTCATTTTAAGAATTGTCATAGCTATAAAAAACCGACAGAGCTTTAGCCAGAAAAAGACGACTGAAGCGAAGACGTCGATGTCGACGTCGACGCCAATGTTAGCGGAGCAAACAATGAATCCGCATCCATGCCACATATCGATTTCTAATGCGAGGACAAACGGAAATGCTAGACGAAACGTTCGTTTTTTATGCTCTGTACACATCGCAACATGGTTTAAAAGCCTTGAGTATTTTTTAAAAAAAATATATGTGAGAGGATATCTGTATCTAACCCTAGAATGTGGAATTTCTGTGCTCCTTCAGAGCATCGCCTTTAGACATATTTAAATTTAGTTTCTGAAATAATAGTAATTCATTCGTAAGCCTAGGTGAAGAGCTGCTTCTCGTAAGCTCCTTTTCGGCGGACTCGACAACGTCAGAGTCATAGACGATATTGTGGCCAAACTGGATACAGAAATCACCATTCATAATGAGTCGGAAGCGACTGAGCCGGAGTTCATGCAGTTGCTTGTCCAACAGTTTGTAAGAGTCTCAGAGAACCACGTAATCTTTTGAAGCCCTTGTATTCAAAACGCTCAACGATTTTGACGACAGGTTTGCTTTGGACTCCATTGGGCTTATTAACATGATAAAATTGCATTCTTTGTTGGCAGATGGGAATAGGGAATAAAGTATATATATATATATATATATATATTCTTAATCACCAACAAACAATTTGCTTATACATACACTATAACTATAGCTAGACAATATAGTTAGACTTTTAACTATCTTTGATAGCTTTAAGAACACTAACTAACTCCTTAATTTAAATAGGATAGAAAGATTAGAATACAAGAAGGTTTTATTACAAAAATTTCAGGGTTTTAATCATTGCTATCTGATTAGAAAAAGAGTAGTTAAATTTATTATCATTTGCATAGCTCAAAAATTAAAGAAGTAGTTCATCATCTTTGCGGAAATTGTGGAAATATCAACAAGAAAATTTCTTCTCTTCTTAGGATCTGAGTGATGCCCCTTCGATAATACCATCTATATGAATGCAAAATAAAATAATGAGTGGTATAATAATTTATTTTTAATTTTTTTTTAAATATTAACCATATCTTTGTGTCTATCAAGATTAATTAACAATCTGGTAATAAATTGAAAGTTAATCAATAAATCATTTTCTGTATAACTACAAGTGCTTTCAGTATTTGAGGCTAGGGAAAAGGGTATCTGCCAATCGAGAAGTCTGTTAGTTACATTTGCTTCTTCCTTTTTTGTTTCTACTTCGACTTCTTCTTCTCTTCTTTTACTGTTTTTAGGCTGTGGCTTTGCATCAATGGCGGCCATATTAAATCATCGCTGTGTGTGTGTGTGTGTGTGTGTGTGTGTGTGTGGTGTGGGTGCGGCGAGGGGAGTGGGGAAGGGATGGCTGGTGGCAGTGGCAGCTGCTTCTCTAAAAAACTTGCAATGGCGTTTGTTGTTGCTGTTGTTGTTGCTATGATTATTACTTGTATTGCTGTTGCCTGCAGACAGCAAGCGCCACTTGAGTGTGCGGGTGTGAGTGAGATGGTGTATAGTATATACTATATAGTATATATATATTTGTGTGTGTATATATATCTAAAGTGCTACTGAGGCAACCGCAGTAAAATAAGCAAAATAAGCAGCAGCGGGCTGCACATAAATACAATAAAAGAACTTTTATCTTCGGTTTGTCGAAGATTTAATATCCTTATTAATATTGAATGATTGTTCTGTTATACCAAAGGGACTATTATTGTACACTTTATCTGTTATAGAGGAAAAAGTAATTACTGTTTCGAAAGTATCTATGTATTCTGTTGGGAGAATACTCTGAAAAACTTTATTCTACTAACTAAAATCAATGAAGAACTTCTTTTTCCATAAGCCAAGAAATTGTTGTTCTTCACTTTTTAATTAATTAAAAAAATTGCACATTTAAAAAATTAAGGTAGATTGCAGCTCTTCTCTTGTAATAATGATAAATTTTTAACTATTTCAGTCACTTTGAATTTTTAAAAATAATCACTTAAATTTAATATATTTAAAAGAGTTTTGCAGCCTACATAATCAGTATTTCAGTAGAACAGCTCAAGTAGTAGTTAAAAAGATATAATGCGCAGGCTTTAATCGGCGACTGACTTGAAATGCCTCATGTTTTATTACATAATCTATGAGATACTCTATGTTTTGGCACCTAGTTTATAAGAAGTTCAAACAATAGCCCTGGCTGCCTGCAGGCTCTCAGGACTCGTTAAAGATTTATGTCGCTTGCGAGGGCGGCGGGCGAAGATTTTAAATTGTGGCTCTGTTTGTTTTTGTATTATTGTGTGTCTCTGCAAAGAAATCAAATGCACGCTTAAGCGCGCACAATATGAGCTCCACAGCCACAGCTGCCCCAGTGCCACGCCCATCGCACACACACTCTTACAGGCACACCTCCAACAATGTCAAATGAAAACCAACGAGCCGAAGCACAAAAACAATTGCCTACTTCAAGGAGGCGTCGTCCTTTGAGTCCACGTTTTGGTTGCTTGCCTCATTGTTGCTATTGTTGTTGTTGTTGTTGCTGCCGCTGTTGTTGCTGTCTGTTTATTATTATCATTTTTGGCAAAAGTTGCTTTTTATTGTTTACGTGTGCGTAAATTGCAAATGAATGAAAACTCTCTGGAAAATTTGCCAAGGCAGCTGAGGATTTGCTGCGTGAGGCAGCAGCAGATGAGAACCGATAAAAATTTATGTCTATTTCAAGATACACTGCTCTATAAATGTATTCTATCCATAAGTCGAGTCAAATTAATATACTCTGAAGAAGTAGATATCAATCGATTGCACAGCAGCTATTACTTCTTTATGCATTATTAAGAAAAACTGTTCATAGTGGTCTTAAAACGAGTCTGAAACGTCTTTAATTGAGGATAGAAAATCTTTAACATTTTGACACATAATCGGAATAATATTGATAAATAATTATAATGCCTTTTTTTAAACAATTTCTTGTATTTATATTTTTATTAAATCTAATAGAGTGAATTTTCTGCAATTGGTTTTGCTTTTTTTTATGTTTAATATTAAACATTTATAAAAACTATTTATTATGAACAATATTATTCCTGTCCACCTTTAAATTTTTCCTAGAACTGACCGCTAGTTTCATAATGAAATTTTCATAGTAAATTTTCCAATGGCTCATTAGAGCTAAAGACTTATACAAGAGTTATGAAGATTTGGCATTTTGACCACGTAGAGCGCACACGTGAAAGTTTATCCAGAAAAGAAGTTTCCGCTTGTAATTAACTTAATTTGTAGCTATAAAATGTTGTCATTTATTCTTGCTGCTTTGACAACATCTCCTCGGACAAGTACATAATTAATAGCATGCATCGGTATTATTCTTGAATAGGTTACTCACTCTCCGTGCTCCATTCTGGCTCACAGTTCTGCCAAGGCAGCTGGGTGCGAAAGGAGGCAAACATATAGAATATAGTCCAGGCAATGATCAGATTGTAGTACAGCATAACGATGGCTGAGACAATAACCATCCCGGTGCCCAATCCTCGGAAAAGCGGACAAAAGCGCCGGTAGATGGCCACAGGACCCAGTGCAGCGTACTGGCCAAAGGACAGCTCCATAAACATCAGCGGCAGGCCAGCTATAATCAGCATTATGGTAAAGGGTATGAGAAAAGCTCCTGCAAATCGAAAAAGTTAAATGTTAGTTAAAGATGTTTTTAGTAAAAATAAATAATGAATGTTTTTATTTAACTTATGACTTCAAAAGGATTGGTAAAATAATGGAATGAATATAGCTGTTTTTAAATCTATTACATATATGTTTTTCTAGTGTTAAATAATGAGTAGGTCTGGTTATCTGTGTAGATATATTTTCAAAGATAGTGATAAAGTTGATAAGGGGCCTACCTCCTCCATTGTTGTAGCAGAGATAAGGGAAGCGCCAGACATTTCCTAGGCCCACGGAATAACCCAGTAGGGACAGCAAAAAATCGAAGCGACCCGTCCAGTTGCCACGTTCTGGTTCGGTTGTCTCAATGGCCACCACATCTGGATCCAATGTGACCAATGCTGTGCCCGACGCACAGCCTGCAATGCTTATGGCTGTGGGGGTGGTGCTTAGCTGCGGCACTGCCACTTGCTCCTTGCCAGACGTGGTCGTAGCTGTCAGTGTTAACGCTGCTGCATTACCAGGACATACCACACCACCGCCTCCAGATGCTCCCGCAGACGTACTTGTTTTGTTGTTGTGCGGCAATTTGGTTGCCTTTCGTTCCGCATTGAATTCACAGCTGCTGAAGCGATCCTCATTTTGCTGCAAGGATTCAAATGTTGGCCCAGTTAGTTAACCTTGCCTGACACTCACTTGACACACGCCTGGCCAGCTGCCAAGCAACAACAACGAGTATAAATGACATATTTCCCTCATTAATAATAGCTTAACACGGAAGCATCGAAGCTTTTTTACCCTTAACATCCTTTCTTTGTCTACTATTTTTAGTTTACTCCTTCTGTTTATGTTTAAATAGAAATTTAAGTTTATGTTTTTCATATTTAAAAATCTATCGGACCAAAAGCTTGTCTGAAAATTATATATTTTCTTTGGCAAATATTAGAAATAAGTGTTGTCTTCAAGTAAGGAATGAAGAACGGATAAGGTTTAAATTCAGACTATTTTCAAGATAACGTGAAATAGAGCGGACTTTGTTTTGGTGGTGAAAGATTCAATTGAATTTTATCCCATTTTCTTTTTTCTGTGTGATAAATAAAAAACCTTATTTCTTAAAACAATATACTTATAAGAAATTTGATTTTAAACTATAAAGCCCTTATTAAGCAGAACAATAAACGGATTTATTAACTGCAATATATATTATTCAATATGCGCTTAAATGCAGTGAACTATGCTCAGTTTTGGCCAGAATAGATTACTTGTGGTTGGAAGAAATTGATTTTGGTTAAGTTAATACCTCCCATAGGTCCACATCCAGTTGAGTGCTTGACTCTTTGTTTGGCTTGAGGCTTTTCGTTTTAGATTTCGTCTTTGTTTTCTTATCCATGTTGTGCCACAGTTGTTGCTGCTAATTGCATGCTATTCTCTCACTCTCGTTGCTGGCTCGTTGTGTTATCTGCCCTGTTGCAGCTTTGCTTTCTGGGCCTGTTTTCAGTATGCTGTTTTCTGTATTCTGATTTATGTCACTTGCTTCATAAATTCAAATTTTGCTAACAGATGGCTCTCAGTTATGGCCAGCGGTAGCACAGCCTTTAGACCTTTTTTGGCCTTGTTTTATGGGGTGTGTTGGCCTTAAGCTTAGGTCATGTTGTGTGTGTATGCACTTGACTCTGAAATGAACAAAGAAGTATTCTGGTTAAATTCTCTGGAAAGGATTAAATAAGAATTCGGTATGCTTAAGACACCTCAGTGTACAGTGAACACTAAACGTTCCAATTAATTTGTTTCTAGAATAAACGGCTTGCACAATAGATATATTGAATTACATGGAATTCCAGTTAAAAATAGGATTTTTTACCCTTGCAAATGGAATTGTAGCTTTATCATCCATTGACAGAGACAGCTCTGACTCCACAAAGTATGTGAGAGTTTTATTATTGATTGAAATGTCAAAAACAATTAAAAGCTATTATTTTGGACTTAATTGACTTACAAATTTCGCATAGATTATGTAAATTGTGCATGTAATTTTTCGAAAATATTTTCTCGGTTTCTAACTTGTTACATTTCGCATTTAATTTAGCGCCGTAATTTAATAAACACTGAAACACTGTTAATTAGGTGCCATGGATTTTCCATTTGCCATTTCCCGTTTCCAGCCGCTGGCTGTGAAAATATTGGCATCAAAGTTGCATTGATTCATTTCATTTTGCACCTCGTTTGACATTGAAAAAAAGCATCGAGCAAAAAAAAAAAAAAAAAAAAAACAACTGAAGTAAAACCTTCACATTGACATTCAAAATGAATGAATGAAAAATATGCAAAATTATTTTAAATTAACTCAATTGATACTGTTATATGAGCAGGCAGACAGCAGAGGTGTGAATAAAGGCAGGGGCAGACTATGCGTATACGTAATACTCGTATATACACATATAACCAAATTCATGTATATATACGAGAATGTGTTCTTACGAAGGTGAAATACCTGAAAGTTTTTTTTAATTGGCTTAAAAACGATTTTGCTCAAGGATATATAGAAAATTCGCTTGGCCTTGTTAAGGATTATTTTAGTGCAGGAAATTGAAAATTGTTAGAACTTGGTTGGAACGTGGTTACATGTTGGGGAAAAAGGATAACCAAAACTAAATAAAAATAATTGAAGGACTTCTTAATAATTTTTCTTAACAGATTTTATGTTTGTTATGCCAACAAGTTTATAATGTCCATGAAAACATCAGGGTTATCCAGAAACGCAAAAGACTTTTGTTGAAATGTTATAAAATCAATTAATTTGATTTAATTATTTTATAATATAATTTTGATTTAAGAAGTTTTATAATATACAAATTAAATTTATGATTATCACCATAAATGTGCAATGCATTGAATAAGGCATCTCCGACCAGACAAAGTATATAACAGTAAAATATTATTCATCAATACGAGTTAACATGGCAATATCCGTCTGTCCTATGATGCCCGTCTACCTGTTTGTCTGTCTATCTGTCTGTCTGTCTATCTGTCTGCCTCTCTATCTGTCTTTCTGTCTGTTTTCACGTTTCATCGCTTAAAAACGGCCGAAAGAAATAATTGGTTGAAAAGTTATTTTAGCGCCTTGCTTAAAAGAAGTTTATTTGTTACGTTGAATAACGAGTCCTTTTCTTAAAATTTAAAATCATAAAAAAAAGAGAAGTGAAAATATTTGTTATTTTACTAAACTTAAGTCAAGTCAAAAACTTAATTATATTTTGAAATTATGTATTTATTTTTAATTAAAAATCCTAATTCTGAGAAATATTTCATTTGAAAACGTTTCTTAAAATAACAAAATAATTTTTTAATGTAATATTTTCTGTGAGGCATTCAAGATTTATTGATTTTTTTTGTAAATTTAGGGTATTTACCCAAAGCATTTCGCTTTGACCAATCTTTCGCCAAGTATTCTGAGATTAATGAGTGCTCAACAAAATGACATACCGTCAATGGCACTTGACGCTGACGGCTCACACACTCTTACACACACACACACCCACACAGACACACACACACGCCCTCACACAGGCAGTCAGAGAGACAGGCATGATGGAACATGTGATACTGGCTGTTAGATGAGATGCAATGAGATGAGATGCGATGTGAAATGATGTGCCGTCTATGGATGTAACCCTCAGTTCTCCGTTCTCAGTTGTTGGTCACGTTTTTATGTGCCATTTTGATTGGCTAAGTTTTCCTTCTTTTTTTTTCTCTCTACTTTTTGAGGCAATGCGTTGACAGCTTTGTTAATTAGGCAGTCAAATGTGCATTTAACTGAGTGGCTGAGCAGCATTTTATTATGCTGTTGATAAGCAAGGGGTCAAAGTGCTAATGAGAATATATAAAACATTTTTAGTTGCTATAACTGCTCTGGTTTTATGGGCGCAAATAAGGCGTACGGCGCTTATTGCCATGTTACATTGCTTAAGAGCGTGGGGAGTCCAAGGAAGATTTAAAGATTTTCTAGACAAATTTAGATTTCTCTTAATGAAATTTGTAAAAGCTAAGCTTAAAAACATGGCTTGATTATATGTATCTATAAATTGTTGCAAGTAAAATAATGTATATTTAATATACTTTTAATTATATATATAAATATGAGTATTAATATAGATTATAACTACAAATTGAAATGAATTTAGATTATATTTTTTACGAAATATCTTTTGTTATACTTTTATTGTTCTGCGGTAAGCAACAATTTGTAATAACTACTTGTTCTTAGTTTAAGCCACATTCCTTCTGTGCTTGCTGTGCCTTTCTCCTCTTTCTTCTTCTGTTTTGGTTATTATTTTCTGTTCTGAGACTGGAACTGAAACTGAAGCTGGAATTGGGACTGGGACTGGGACTGGGACTAGAACTGAGACTGGAACTGGGGCTGCGGTTAAGGCTGGGTCTGCGGTTTTTGTACTGTGGCATTTGCTTAGCAAATAGTTTTTAATGGTTCCAATGCCTGCGGCCAGTTTGCGAATATACATAGATATGTTCGCACACCCAACTCACAACACACACAGACACACACACACACACACACACCCACAAACAGAACAGCAACAACAATAGCAATAACAATCGTTTGGCTTTGTACAAATTGTGCGGCAGCGGCAGAAGCAGCAGCAGAGGCAAAGGCAACGGCATTCGTTGTAAATAGTTTAAAGGACTTCTGGATGCACGAAAGGAGCGAGCGGAAAAGGGGTTAGCAAAGGGAGGTTGGGCTTGGGTTTGGGTATTGGCTAGCGTAGCTATTAAGTTGTTAACGGGTTGTTAAAATGGCATTAAATATTTGTAACTCTGCTGGACTTACACAGATTTAATTGACCTATTTGTCAGTTAGTGAAAGTTAATAAAAGAAACCATAATTTTTCACAAATCTGTGCATAAAAAAAGAAACTTAAAAAAAAAAAATAAATTGTGTAAGAACTGCCATAAGTTTTTATAGTATGTCTTATAAGGGAATTTTCTGGTTTTGGCAGTAAAACACACAACTTTTTCGAACTTTTACTTAACTTTATTTTAAAAGTATTGGGCAACTGAAAAGATGGCTGAAAGTAACATTATTAAGCTTGTATTAAGGCTGGAATACCCTGGAAGTATTCTTAAGATCTTAACTGAAAAAACTGAACAATTTAAATTCAGAAAGAATTTAAAATTTTCAAAATAATTTGATATCAAAGAAAAGAGAAACTATACATAATAAGAACTAGACAGGGCTTGAATTACGAGTTAATAAAATGTGTGTTTTTGTTAACAATGTGTATTATATACACTATAAATAACTGAAAAATTGAACTCTGAGTTGAATAAAGGGTGGCTTTGATAGAAACTGAATGCATAAAAATTTATATTGAAATTTTTTAATGAATAAACTTTAGAATTACTAAAAAAATGAACCGCTGGCAGCTCTTTCCATTGAAATTTAAATTGTTTGGCAGTCCACACAAATACAAACGCAAACGCAAACGCAAACACAAACACAAACACAAACAGTTTTATATACACTCATACATAAACGTACATATAAAACGCAAACCGTTTAAAAAAGTTCACAAAAGCGCTTTGCCATCATTTTTCAGAGTTGCCAGATGTTGGTACTTAGCAGAGTTGCCAACAATAACAACAACAAGAACTTGCCTCGAACTTATTTAAGTGCTGAATCATGCCACATACTGCTATATAATTAATGTGCAACGGTACATACGTCTAACACATACACTCACACACACACACACACGTACACACACACACACGTGAAAATTCAAAAGTAGCAATTAAGTGTTACGTATACGCCAGGAGAAACCCACAGAGCAATACAGGGAGAGCAGAAGAAAGAGGACAGAGAGGCGACAGAGACTGAAAGCGATTGTGTTGTTGAGAATGAAACTGAAATCCTGAAACTGGGATCCTGTGGATGGGCATGGACATGGGCTTAGAGGTGTACTGGATAGTTGCTTCTCGTTTCGTTTGTTTGGTCAATTCGAGTGTGAAAATGTTGTCGAGTGCTTTTCCCTCCTAGTTCTCATTGTTGTTGTTGTAGCCCTCGCTTGTTTACACAAAGAGGCAACAGCCATTGACCTTGGGCTGCAATGTGCAAGCGCATGGAACGAAACGCATTGGCCAGCCCAGTCCCAGGGTTGCCACCCCATCATCCTTCTCGTCTGGGGGAGGGGCGTTTGTGTAAGGGGCGTGGCACTGAATTACAGTTTTGCAAATTTTTGCCGGCATCTTGTTGGCCCCGCAGCGTTTTCCGCTTTAGATATTGCCCTTGAAAAAATGCCACAAGGATATGATCAATCTGTTTAACATAAGCTTCTATGCAGCCTTAGAAGCTTCTTATATTTGGCATGCAAGCGTCTGGTAAGTTAGACTAAACCTCGTCAAACAAACGATCCTTAAGATAAAAAGGCTTTCGAATTTTAGAGTAAGAAAGGTTGTTATGAACGCGCTGAAGATTCTATACCGTTCCGGGTGAAATAATCATTTGATTGTTCCCAGTGCAACTATATAGTATATTAATCAGATCTTGATTATTTTAAGGTATGCATTAAGAAAAAATACTTTTCTAAATTTATTTAATTGGCGGAAAGTGGGAAGGAAAAGTTTATTTTTTTTTTCCAAGTGTAGACCACTGCAACCTTGGTAGAATATATGTGTAGTTTTAGTGTAACTGCTATTCTGGCTTAGTAACGCTCTGATACCTTTATTAAATAATAAGTTTAGAAACGGAAAACATTTTTAAAAAGTTTTTCCAACTTATTTTTGTGACATTTTGCAGCAGCAGAAGTCTAGCAATGAGTGACTGGCGTTTACAATGCACAAAGCACAAGAGAACTTCATCATAAGCATCTCATCATAATGATCATAATGATTATTGTTGTAATCATTTGTTGCCTTTGTTCTTTTCATATTTTTTTTTAAGTGGCCATCAGTCGGTGACAAGTGGGCTGCGAAGAGTAGAACTTGAAACGGTTGAACTTGATCCCTAGAAGGCTGCATACAATCAACAAATAAGGACAACGGCCTCGACCTTTTACTGTGCAGTTCAGGGCATTTGGCATGGATTTTTCATGTACAGAATGCAACAACAACAAAATTCATGGAAAAATCAGCACGTAAAGCAAACTGTTTTTTATTTATGTCCTGTTGCAGCAGTAAAATCTAATAAAAATAAAGTAAAAACACTGACACGTTGTGAGACTGCAGGACAGTCGTATCGATTATTGAGCATCCTATGTAAAATCCACGACAAGATGTGTAAAGTAGTTTTTGCTCCCAGTTTTTAGCTACAGATTCACTGGAAATTCACCTGTTTCGCAAGTGAAAACTCAGCAGGGGCGTGGCAAAATGGGAAGCAAGCAAACAAATTTCACGACCTGCTGCGTTTTCCTGGTAAACTTTTCGTTTCGCTGTTGCTTTTCATTCGCATCGTTTGTCAAGTTAATGCCATTACAGAGGAGTATATCAATTTTATGGATTAGTATGGAATAAGTCATTTTCAACTCGAAATTTCCTAGAAAAATATATATTTTTCATAAAAAGCCTATGAAAAAGACACCTCTCCTCTTTTCTCTTTTCATGTGTAAAACATTTGTGAATTATTAAAATAATCAAACAAAGATTCGAAACTTGAATTTTGATCAATTATATAAAGATTTCTATTTGGTTTGTTGTAATCAGCCACTGCCACGAAAGTGTATCGAATCTTCGGCATCCCATGGCTTGATGGCTGCCATGTCTAAGACCTTTTTGCGTTTTAGCTGAACTACATAAAATATTCATACGCGAGGCGGGGCGGCGGCTGATATGTCCTTGTCATCTTTGGGTAGTCCTTGCCGTTGTCGGTAATCGCAAATTCAGCGCTAAATCTCAATCAAAATGCGCGTAAAGTGGCATTTCAAGTGATTTTTATGAATTCGAAATTCGTAATTTTTGTTGATTGAATGACTGAAGACTGAAAAGGAAAAATACTGCTGAAGAAGAAGCTAACAAGTCAAATGAGCTGAATGCTTTTACTGGGGCTGAATCCTGAAAAATATTTAGTTTAAAAGGAAATGCTAAAGGCTTTATGGTAACAGAACCATTTAAAGTTTTTGTATTAATGAGATTGAAAGAAAGAAGTCTTCAAAGACTCACAGAGAAAAGAAAATACGAATTCCAACTTTAATCCGAAACAGTGGAAGTTTATAAATTAATGGATTGTTCTTAATGTATGACAGTTGTTCCTATTAAGGCTCTAAAATTAAAGATTTTGTTGCTCTAAGCTTGAGACTCATCAAGCTCGTGCTTAGACCAGTGTTTACATATAGCGACATTTTTTGTCAGTTATTGAGCAAGGACTCTATTGATCTATTTGCAAATATTCATGGCATGTGCAAGTTTCCAAAAAGAAGAAAAAAAAAAAAAAGCTTAAAACATAGATATGTACATAATTACAGACATAACTCGAAATGGGTTTCCATTTAATCTGCTCAATTTGTCGCCAGTTTTTAATGGCGCCGACTGAAAAGTCGCCTTGAAGACAAAATGAATTTCATTTCAATTTCAAAAGCGAAAGGCAAAAAAAATATGAAAAAACTAAGAGCGGAAAAGTGGAAATGAGTTGGCAACACTCTGAGACACTTGCTAAGTGAATTAATGTATTTTTCAGAAGTTGTTTTTCTTTAAAATTTTTGGTTTTACCTTGCGCATAAATTTTGCTATGAGTGTGTGTCTGTCTGTCTGTCTGTCTGTCTCTGTGTCTGTCTGTCTCTGCATATGTTTTACTTAAAATTTGCAATTTAAATGTAATTTCTCAACTGTTTATTTGGTATATGACGAGTGCGCGCACTCTGATTTAACAGCCAGCGACAGGAGGCGGCAGCTGTAAAAAATGAAGGCGGGGCTCCTGTCATGCCCTTAAAAGTCTCATAGTATGAGTGATGACCACCCCTCAAAAGGAAAAACAAAAAAGAACGTGTATATATTTATATAATATTTGGACTCTCTCTCATTTCATTGGCAGCGTATCAAAATATTCTGACTTGGGTTCACAGCGCAAAGGTCAAAAAACACATATTTTATTAAAGTACCCGTACTTGTCGGATTTGAGTTATTCAGAACACAGAATACAGAAGAATATTGGAGGGCGCCCAAAAGGCTGCTTGCTACGTTTAATACATACAAACTAGGCAAAGTCGATTAATTCTACTGGAAAGCAAAGAAATATTTCGAAGAAATGTATCTATTGTCTGCAAATATTGACAGGTTTTATGGGATAAAAACGAATATTATGAATATGAAATGCTTGGCGCTTTTGCAATAATAGAAAACTTTGAAGTCTGCTGTAAATATTCGTACCTTGTAATCTTAACATTACTACTATTATTTAAAATTCTTTGTATTTGAAAGTTTTTCTTCTACAACTTTTTGACCTGTTGTTCAATTGTACAGCAGTTATTTAATATAGTTGTTCGATTCGGCCGGATATACGTGCCTGCAACAAAATGGCTGCTTCATTTACCTAATTCAAAACTGAGAGACTGGGTTCCACATGGACAAATGAACGGACGAGCGTGCGATAATATATATAATTTATGGGATCGGAGATGAAGCCTTCAATGCTTAACATATTTTTTTTAAAGAGTTGTAGTACCCTTTATAAAACTATGCTTAGTCTATCTTTCAGACTGTCCTGATTCAAGTAGTATATTCTTTTTTGGCAATACAGTTCATTCGTAATTCATTCATTTATAATTTTTAACTTTCTTGCTTCATTTAAATATTAATTTTCAAATTAACTTACATTGCACAAGGCCCTAATTACTTTTTCTCTTAACCATTGTTAAAGACATTTGTGGTTATTTACTGAGGGGCGAATGTTGGTCTGAAACTGTCTGCGATGTCGCCTTCCGTTGCACAACTGTTTTGTGTGGGCGACTTCTCCAAAGAACTCAAAGAATCCCAATGAAGTTTCTTGCATCGAGTCTTGCATTGGCAGTGCAGCAGTGCAGTATCTTTTAGTCATTAACGAAATGGGTTTGAGACAGAGCACTCAATTCATTCTCATTACTTGGGTATTATTAATCATAGTCTGTCAAACGATGTGCGAATCCCGCAGTATACTCGTAGTAACCGGGAGCTCGAACCAGAATTTTGCTCTGGATATACCTGCACTTTATACGGTCTACTGTAGTCATAGGGTTCTCTTCCTTACCTGCCTGAGTACTTTATCCATAACGCTACTTGGCTGTCTGGGTGAGTTATTATCAATGCTGAACTATTCGAAAATACAAGTAATGGTTCGACTCAGGATGATTCAAGGAGCAACTTTAAAGTTATTAACTACTAGGAGCCCTATAAAGCTCTCTTTTCTATTTGCGAATCCGTTTAAAAGGGAAATCGATTTGTAATTCGAAATTCTATCGATCTTTAGAATGGCTTAACAACAAAATTGCTTGATCCCGATTCCAATTAGGCAGAGAAGTTTTAATGATCCATTTCAATTTTGTGAGAGGTTCCATTAGAACCGCTTCAGTAACTATTTTGCATCCTCATTTTTCCGGCTTAGATTACCAATCCTTTCTTATTCTTTTTTAGGATGCCTTTGCTGCAATTGTTGTAGCTCAGCGCAGAAAAAAGGTGAGAACCTGGATGCTTATGCTCCACGCACGCAGAGTATTGTGTGGCCTACACTTCCGGAGACAACGGCCTATGTGGTGGAGATGACCTTTCTTCACGCACCTGGTTCCTTGGATTGCCTGTGCCGGACCTGTGAGCTGACCAGGAATATGCAATGCATTGAAAATTGTCTGAATGCAACGGAGTGTTGAGTCGTGCATGGAGCTAGTGCCTCGAAAATGTTGCCAAATGATTTATTTTTGTTAATTATTTGCAATAATATTGCTTAAATACTTTTAATTAATATGTAAACAACGAACATCGAAGGTCTTAATTATGTATTATTTTTAAGAGTCGATTTAGATATTTATTTTAATAATTGAAGTTAATTAATGTACATATTAAAGGCATTAAAATAGTATCAATAATATTTTCAAATTAAATGCAGAGAAGGGTTCTTCATAACTCTTTGGCTTGGTTAAATTCTTGGTCCACATAAGCATAGACTATAATAAAGGAGTGGTTGTTGATCTAGGAAAATAGAGTGTCCAGACAATTTTTTTTTAAATGGAAAGCCTATAAATTATAATTTATGAAAGACGTTTTTTCTGTAAGGTATATGATAAAGTAAACTATATCTGCTAGTCTCACCGTCCTGATCAATAAGTCTTATACAAAGGCAAGGCAATTTTTATCTTCCAATATCTGCTGAAACGTAAGAATAATCAATTATATTTAAATGAAAATTTTTCAAATTTAAATTTATTTATTATTGTATTATGTAAATAAATTATATTTATTCATTATAATTTTTAGTCTTCATATTTATATTAAATGTCCGTGAATCGACTATTCATCCCCGAAATAATTGAATATTTAAAAAAAAAAGAACCGCTCTAATAATTAAAGAATGATTAATAAGCTAATTGATATTTGGTAAAACAACTGAAAATTATTAAATAATTATAAATAAATTCGCCTTATTCTTGTTTGAAGTTAGTAACGGAAATATTGCTGCGTTTAATTGACAGCTCACTGGCTTTAGAAGAGCTATTAAACTGTCTCTATCCGAACAGTAAGAAACAGTAAGGAAAACAGATTGACTAGTTTCGCAACTGTTGGCACTTTGTAGTGGAATCGAAATAAATGTTCTTCGTGCCTGCCCCCAAAAATATTCGTATATATGGCGAACAGCTGTTTTTCCATTTCACTTGAGGTTGGTAAGACTTCTTGGCAAAGTGAATGCTAGCCATAGAACTAGTTTGTACCGAAAAGGCAAGGAAAGTGCAACAAAGTTAATATGAAGACCGCACAAAATGGAAATAAGGAAAATTTGCTGCTGCTGTTGCTGCTGCTTATTTGGTTTCCCCAACTCTTCGCTGACAGCAATTATTCAGGCTGGTTTATTGAAATATTGCGCTGGCGTAGTCGAAAATTTAATGTAAAATTTAATATTGCAGACAATTACTGGCTAAATGAGACAGAGTCTGTGCAAGAGGAAAACAATGGGACATATAATTCGGATGGTTATAGAATTATTAGCGACATTAACGAAAATAACAGCAGCATTGTTGCTGCCCCAGTGGATCCAGTGATGAAGGTTGCCCTTGTGGCCTTGCTGCTGCACGTACTCATCGTGGGTGGAGGTAAAATATATATTCATATATTCTATATATTCAAATTCTAAACTGTATTATTTTGCTTTGTTCTGGCAGGTATTATCATCTATTGCATTGTCTACAGCAGAGCCCGTGCAAAGGAAAATAGTTTATTGGAGATTAACCAACGCCTCCAAAGTCCCCTCACTCTGACACACCTGCCGAACAATCAGAATTGTCCTTGCCATGGCTGTCGGGTCGCCAGACAAATTCTGAGCGGTCTGATCGCACAACATTTCATCTCTGAACGGGCTGAACAAAGGCCAAATTAAGACCTGTTTATTATAATTAGATATATAATTATTATATAGTTTAATAAATATGTTGAATTACACTTTTGTACATTTCTATGTATCGGTCAAACTCTAATAATATTCCATCTTGCACATTCCCTTTCACACATAGTCCTATAGATGTAAACTAAGTAAAATTAATATTCTGGAGATTTTTAATTCGATTATTGTTCATTTTAAATAGTATTAATTTTTTAGTTAAATTAAATTTACTTTCATCAGTGTGGAGCAGCATTTGAACAAAACATAAAGCGACAAAACATAAACCGAAATAAAGCGCTCTAACATCTTTTTGTCATAGCAGAAATTAATGATTTTTGGAAAAAATCGGTTGGAGAAGGAATTTGATGAAGAATGAAATCAGCTTTATTAAATTTGATTGTTATATTAATCTTAAATAAGCGTTATGCATTAGCCTAAGAAATGAAGCAATCGATTGAAAAGTCGATAGTTCGTTCTCAATCCACAATCGATTGTTTAATCTATAACAAGTGGCAACTTTGACTTTCAGTCAGAAGTTTATGGAAGCACTTTTGTCTGGTTAGTTAACAGGCGTTGCAGCTTATTGGCAAATTTTAAGATATCTCGATAACTTTCTTTTTGGCAACGTTGGTAAGTAAAAAGAGTAAAGTATTATTATATCGATAAGTTCTCCAATAAGTGGCAGCACTGAGTACAGTTAACCCGCGATCGCAGCCAACTTAATAAAGCTCCTCAGGCTTAATTCCAGCGATTTGTTTACAATTTTTAAAGTCACGTTGGGCCACCCGATGACTAAAGAGTCCACAGTTGTCAACAGTAACTATATGAGTGAGGTGGAGAGCTTAGACTATGCGGTGCAAGATAGTTTTCCATTTGCGCGTGATGAGCGACCGCTGCTTGTCGCCAATTGTTCAAAATACGTTGTGGCGCATTCAACTGCACATCTGCAGCCGGCGAGGCAAATAAGTGAAGTATCATTTTTGCCACATATATTAAATACGATGAGGCGATTGAGGCTGACAGAGTTGTTGCGACTGCAGAGCTACGCTTGGCCATATCTTAGGCTAGGCGAGGGGCATGGTGCGGTCCTAGTGAGTGCACCGCGCAGTGGACGAACACTGAGCTATGTGCCGCCGCTCTGCCACGTTGTATGCAGAACATTAACGGAGCTGCGCTGCCAACCGCGTTGGAAACTATGTGGTCCCATTGCTTTGGTGCTGGTAGCTGATTTGAGGCGAGTACAACAAATTGGTAGCTTATGCAATGCGATGCTGCGCAAGGCAAATAATGAGCAGTGGCTCACACTGGTTCTAACGGTGCCCTCTGCACGCACGCCGGAGTTCTTTCAGAGATTGCTCAATGGCGTCGGCTGTCTGGTCGCCACTCCTGCCCAGCTTCTTTGGTGCTTAAGCAATGAGCTTATTAGTTTTCCCTATCTTCGTTTTCTGGTTTATGATGATGTGGATCTTATGCCGCCAGAACAGTTTTCTCAGGTGCATCAACAGCTGCTCATGTTAACCAGAAAACCGCGCCCGCAAATGGTGCTCATCTCGGAGTCTTATAACAAGCAGCTACTTCATATGTTGTGCGAATTTAATGCCCATCCTTTGGTGTTGTTCGGCGACATCCTTGAGGCAGCTCTCTATGGAGGCGCGCGAATACGCTTGTTATTGTCAAAGCGACAGGCCAAGCGAAATGAGGTCTTACTGGTGCTGCAGCAGCGTCCACCCGAGCTCCTACGTACCGTCATCTTCTGCCAAACGGATGCGGAAATCTCAGAGCTTGTGCAGAGGCTTGATGAACATGGATATAGCTGTCTGCCCTACTATAAGACGGCTGATTGGGGTGTTCGGGAGGAAGTGCATCGTTGGATCCAGGATAGTCGCGGTGAGCTGCTGCTCTGCACCGATGACTGTCCCGAGTTGGACATAAGGCATGCCCACACGCTGATCCACTACAGCATGAGCGACAGTTGGAGCAAGTTTAAGCTGCGCCATCTGGCACTTTCTAACAATTTGTGCAATCAATTTTTTAGTATTAAACCGAAGGAAGAGGAATCTGAGAATCATAGCCCTGGACAAGATTTACAGAAGGGTAAGCTATATCTGTATACTTATATATATATGTATGTAAATAAGTAACGCCTGACTGACTTCAGAACTAGGAAGCTTCGAATTCTACAGATCTTATTTTTATAACAGAAGAAATTGCTTTACGTTTTAAAAAATGCTGAAAAAAATAAATTATTAATGGATTTTTTTTTTTTTTTCAATTGATCAGCATTAAGTTTAGTGTGAAAGGTAAGTTTTATCGAATTTGGAAAATTCAATGGTAAGAGAAAAAGGTGAAACTTTCGTCGTGTTCATTTGAAACGTATTTTCAATACCCTACATTAAATATTAACCTTTACGTGCTTCAGAGTAGAACGTTCGTAACCGGAAAATGGGCAGTTCCCACATTCCCACAAGTATTGATTTTTAAAAGTCACACTACAATTCGTATGATTGCCATATTCCAAAGCTCCTCGCAAATGATAATCATAGTAATATTAAAATCAATAGGTAATCGCTATCGGGATATCCTTCTACTAAAATAGAAAATGGATTTAAAACCGTACAATGATTTTCTTTGCTTATCGCATGATTATATTAATAACAATTATTTAACATTAGGCACGCCGAGGATAGCTCGCACATCGGCTATATGAATCCATCTGGATACGGTATAATCATCTTCTAAGAGTACTGAGATTGGAATGTTTAAATCATATATAAAATGATGACCTGTTGAATGGGAGCTATTTTGATCAGATTATGATCTTCAAAAGGGGTATTATAAAGTTATTCGATCCGCTCGGGTTCGACATAGTTGCCTTGCAGGAGAAAAGAAGAGAGAAAAGAATCCCACTTGAAAAGAATAGGGATAGGCGGCAATGACTGTAACTACTTATCCTGTCACTTTGATTCTGAATATAAAGACTTCATTAGATGACATAATATAAAGATAGAAAATGTTTGTTTACTTTAGGCACACTACTATCGCTGGTTCTTCTAGATGAGAGTAACAGTAAGCAATTGCCGCGGCTTGTGGATTTTTTGCAGATACATCAACAAGTGGATGAGCGGGTTGTGCTTCTCGCCCGCCTTATACGCGATCAGTTGGCACGGGCCAAATGCAATGAGCCAGCGCTGTGTGACCTGCTGCTTAGCCTGGGCCATTGCGGGAACACACAGTGCGAGCAACGCCATCAACTGTTGCCAGAGGATCGAAAGGTGCCGGCTCATATGCCTGCTAATGGAGATGTGAAACTGCAACTGGTGCGGACCTACTCACCGGCGCATTACTGTGTGCGTTTGCTGGAATATTTGCCCCCAGGTGGCAGGTGGCAGCCTGTGCCCAACAATAAAACACTTGAAATGCAACTTCAGCTGCTGCAATCGCAGCAGTGTGTGCGTCATTGGCCACCTAAGGCTAAGGAAATCTGCGTATTCCGCAATGCCATTGGCTATGAACGCGTGCGCATACTTCGCGTGGCGCCCATTAAGCAGGTGAATCTCTCATGCACCGATATAGCTGTCGAGGTGCAGGCACTGGACGTGGACACCCGCCAATTTAAGACCACCAGCGGCAAATTGTACATATGCCCGGAGCAGCTACGTGATGCACCTCCTCTTGCTGTTGACCTACGCATTCTGGGCATGATTCCTTACACAGGCGAGCGAAACTGGCATGAGGAAGATGGACGCTTGTGCGCCGGCTGGTTAAATGATGCGCCCCAGCCCAACTTCCTGCAGGCCAGCATTGTCTTATCTTTATCTCATACAATTTTTGTACATGATCTAGCGGTATCCAGCTATGCTCCCA
The DNA here is from genome assembly GCA_018150835.1 of Drosophila repletoides. Lineage (NCBI taxonomy): Eukaryota > Metazoa > Arthropoda > Insecta > Diptera > Drosophilidae > Drosophila > Drosophila repletoides. The sequence goes on along the minus strand of JAECWQ010000089.1, from coordinate 18,764,129 downwards.
GTCTCAAGCTGCATGTACGTCGCTTTACCATGCGTCAGCAGCTGCAACGCCAGCAACTAGCCAAGGAGAGTAAACAAGCTATTGAAAAACTAATGAAATTCTTAAAAGAAAACAATTCACAGCCACAGGAGAAACCGCTGCAGGAGCCAAAACACGTGGAACCAAAGTCGGTGCAAACTTTAAGTCAAGCTGCAGTTAATTTTGTTTCTAAGAGATACAGCTTTTTTGCTAAAATGGCATTTCAGATGGGCAGGGAGAACAGACAGCGCTTAGAGCAGGAGCAACAGCAGGAGCAGCAGCAGGAGCAGCAGCAGGAGAGTCCGCAGGAGCAGCACCAGGAGCGTACGCAGGAGCAGCACCAGAAGCAGCCGCAGAAGTTGGAACAGGAAAAACACCAGTTTCAGGAAGAGCCTTCGAAGGAGATAGAGCACATCAAAGAACCTGAGCCGGGTGATTGCATAAAAGCATTTTTTAACTGTCTAATAAACTGTTCGCTGCAGCCGCTGACCGAAGAGGATCAAGTAGTATTGCTCAGTCAAATATTAAAGCCTGAAATTGAGCCGCATGAGGAGGTATCCCAGCCGGAGCCTGCGCAATACAAGCGTGAAAATAGGACAGCTGCATCTTCAATATTAGAAAAAATATCTGACCTTCAATACCAGATACCTCCCCATGTAATACGGCCTGAGGTGATCTATTATCAAACTCTCTGCACTTTGGAATTGCAGATTATATTGCCCGAGGAACAGTTGCAGTATGAAGCTGTGCTGCATAATGACTGCTGCATAGCATTTTGGACTCTGAAGGCCACTACAGACTGTTTCAGATATCAGTTTATAGTAAATACACAATGCCCATACCAGAAGCTCAATCATCGTATGCAGGGACGCACAGTTTATTTGAGTATCGTTAAAGCTTTGGCAGTCCCATATCCACTCCAATTCAGTTTCTATAAATTCATGAAGGCTCATCATGAAAAGCTTAATCTTTTGGAGGAAAAGCGTAGATTGCACGTAGAAAATTTCGAGTCTTCCTTGCTACGTAAGGGTTATATACTGGGCTTAACAATGAATCGTGCTTATCTAGAAGATGAACAGAGCAGCGATGATCAGGCTGAGAATCTGGCCGATGATCTATGTGGAGAGCGTGTGGAACGGGCTCGTGACGGCGCAGAATTTCTCTGTGATTAGTAAAGAAGGTAACTAAAAAATTATAAATTACATATTTATATAAAAATATATAAATATATATTATATATGAAGCTCGGTCGAACCGGATAAATACGGATATTCATTGTATTCTATAGGTGTAAAGTTTTTGATAAGAGATATCAGTTTTTCTTTTTATTTCATAAAGATATGTGTAAATGAATTTTTGAATATTAAATTGAAAAATAAAAATTTTGTTATAATATAACCGACTATTTTCAAAATGAGCATAATGTTTTTATTTGAGGTGTAATTATGTAAACATTTTAGTTTTTTTTTCAAGTTGGCAAATTATTGAATTGGTCATTTATTTTTCAATTTATTTATTTATGAAAAATAATATTTGATTTCAGGAAGAATCCTTTCAATGCAATGAATTCAGTAAAGAAAGTAAATGTTTAAATTTTCAAACGTACTCAGGTTAAACTTCTTGCGAAATATGTTATATTTATAAGCAAATCTTTAGACTCAAAAAGTCCCGTTCAATCCAAATTTGTTGAATGCTTTTTTTAGATTAATTTTCTTTTTGTACTTATGCAGTATCCCAGTAAAAGCTCCTAGCCATAAAACTTATCAATTGAATCATATAAACTTAAATAAGGTTTACTGTTGCTATTGTTGGCACCTGCTTGGTTTTATTGAATACAATGTGCATTTGCCTGACAGAACAGGTAAAAATGGAACACAGAAATGTGGCAGTCATTTTGCAAGTCATGTGACAGAAGCAAGTGCGGACAAACTTCAGAGAGAGAGAGAGACCCAGACTGCAGACTAGTATAAAGCAAGTCAATAAATGCCATATGCCACCGTCCCATCTCTGTGGGGTAATTGCAACAGGGTGATTGTGGCTTTGAGGGGTGTTGTCTGAAAACTATGTACTTAAAACTTGATTGATGATAGCTAAAAATGAGTCCGTTTTTCACAAAAGTATCTTGTGAAAAGACGACAGTTTAAAAAATGCATTATTAAACAACAAAACTTGAAGAACAAATAAACTATTCAAATACTTAAAACTTTGTTTCTGCTTAAGAAACGTTCTTGTTTATCTTTAAATTGGAATATTCAAAAGTACAAAATGTAGTAAAAACCTGTATTTTCTTTACTCTACTTCTATTAGAGTATAGAAAATTAAGTTAAATAAATCTTAGATTATGTTCACACAAAAGTTAGCGAATATGCCCGGTTAAGTTTCTGAGTGATGCGAATAACATATAATATATAATAATAATAAATGTATAGTAGACCTATATTTAAAGCTCAATTGTAGTAAAATTTTTAATTAACAAATTAAAATAACAAAATTATTATTCAACTGAGGCTTGAAAAATTCGTATTCATAACAATGGAATGCAAAACGGATGGAGAAATTCGAATATCCGTTAAATATAACTATAACAGTGCATCAATTTGTTATGAATTCTATTCACCTGTTTAACAATTTCTTCGAAAATTGAATGAATTGAATTGAATTATTTGTGGCAAAATACCAGGCAAACATAATTCTTAGTAGGATGATATGGCTCAAAAAGTCACAAGGTGCAAGGGAGAGGAAACATACAGAGATCACGTAGTCAGATTGAGAGAACGATAGTCAAACTATATAAGCCAGAGGAATGTCAAAACAAACTCTGTCTGACTCATCTAGGGGAGCTTTCTCTCTGCCTCCCACCAGTTGACTTTGAGCATTTACTTTTATCCCCTTTTGATCACTCGTCGCCAATAATAATTCTCACTCATTGCTAGTTCCGTTATTTGTCTTTATATGCCCCTCTTTGTCTTACTAAGCTTAGATATTAGTTTTGAGTGTTTGATCTCCGTCCCACCTGTTATTGACGATTGAAGAAGAACCGTATCAACCTGCTTTAAATTCTGTTCGCCTATTCTCGCCTGTTCGAAAATTGAATTCGCTGGCATTAAATTGTGCGAGGGAGCGCAAACATGCGTAGATCACTTAGTCAGACTGAAAAAAGAATACACAAAATAGTTAAGACGGTGAAGAAATGTAAAAACTAAACAAAAATTATTCTTTTCTCTATCTTTTAAATAAAAGGATAGCCAATGGACTACGAACTGTCAAAAATTGGCTACAGCGAATAAAGAATAGGTAATTACAAGAGGTTTAATGGTTTGTATGAATTGATTTGATTATATTTGATGTAAGGGTATTCAGGTATTCGTCATGCCGCAGGCAGCTGTTCTTTCTTATTTTTATCCTTTTGTTGTTGCGTTTCCATGGCTGAAGGTGCGCTTAAAAGGACATAAATGTCAATGTTAACCGCAAATAACTAATACAATCAGACCCACATTATACATTCAGCCACTCATACACGCACAGCTGCAGTTGCATTGTCGTAAAAATTGTAGCTGTAAAAGCCATAAAAACAATACGTAGAAGCGCAGCAGAAAGCAGGAGTTGTATAAGTGTGGGAAGAGGCACAAAGGATGAGACGGGAAGGTGGGGAGAGGAATAGAGGACAGAAGAGGGAATGGAACATGAACAAGCTGTTTAACAGCTTAGTGTGTGGCAGAGGCTGAGGGAGAGGCAGAGGCAGAGGCACAGGCAGAAGCAGAGGCAATGGCTAGTGCAGCTTTAAGGTCAAAGTTCACAGAATTTGTTCAGGGTAAAAGGACTTGGAATGCATCCTGTGCACTTACCTAAGGTTAAGCTCGCACGTGAGGCGTAAATGTTTATAATTCTCAACTAAACATTGAAATAAACATTCATACTGAAGCTTAGAAAACTTGCAGGATGCACGACGCAGGATGCAGCAAGCAGGATGTAGACTGCAGACAGCCGACAATCTTTCACCTGAGCCTTTTAAGCTCCATAGACTCAACTATTTTCTATACTATACATTAATGCATATTATATATCCTTGAATTCTGATTGATTTATTTGGTTCCTTGCGTCATTCGATATAAATATATATATCTGTATATATATATATATGTATAAGTATATATAAGTAAGGATGCATCTAAACGGAAAGTCGGCACATATTTCTTGCTGCTATTTTTTCATTTTACATTTTTTCGCAAATACCACAAAAATCCACTTGGCCAGAAATGTCTAAAAATGCAAAAAAAATATGTTAAAATGGAAAATTGTTGCGAGCAGTCAATTTCGGTTCGATTTATTTGCACAGGATTTTTATTTGCCTGCCAGCTGTGCCACAGCTCGTTTTTATTCAGTTATTTATCATATTTCGTTTCTATTCGCTTCATGGCTTCAAAAAACTTGTTAAATTCGAGAACAGAACTTGAAGAAAACATGAAAAGCAAATAGAGAAAAGAGCCGAAAAGTCCAGTTGAAAGTCTTAATTATACTCGTACGTGTTACCAACAATTATTGGGGAGAGAGTATAATAAATAATTATACAAGTTTCCAATATGACAATCAGTATAACAGATGTAGTAAGGACTAATTTATAAATTAATAAAAAAACCTCTATTGCGATCTGTAAGGGTATATAATCTTCTGGGTGCTGAAGTGACCATTATTTTTACCATACAGAGAAAAAAATGCCGATTTAAAGATCGAATATTTTGAAGCCCTACTGGGATAATAGTCGTAAGTTAAGAGCAATTCATTCCTGTTCTCGGATTAAGCTGAAATTTTTATAAAATATATATATAATTCTAATATCCTGATTATTTATGGCTCGAATGACTATTGAAATACAAGGGGTAAAATTTGAAACAAGGCGTACAAACCAAAATGTATATTAAATAAAATGTTGTTTATTCTTAATTTAAATTAACAAGATTGTTGTAAATTTCTTGGAATTCTTTTTAAACTTACAACTTGTTGAAAACCGTTTTTAAGTAGAAAGTTTTCTTTGTAGAAGAAAGTTTTATTTCACGCATTGCTTTTGTTTGATATTTTTCCTAGTATTCTGTGCTATTTATAGTATAGATTTTTTATTCAACACCCCAATCAATTTAAGTATCGAATGTTTCGCAAATATTGATTGCTTTCTGAGTGTGGGCCTTTACCGTAAAGGGATTCAAATGGAATTCGAGCCGAACTTCAGCTGGTTGATTGAATTTGGTTTAGTTGCTAAGCCGCCTCGCATTACGCATACGTCATGTGTGACAAGTGAGGCAATATGTCAAGTAAGGGGCAATCAATCAAAATTGTGGGTAACTCTCATACTAGAGAGTATTTTTTTATTTGCTTTGATTTCTGCTTGATATAAGCTCATACAATAGACGGATTGACACCTGTTGGAGCTGGTAGTCACACTTAACACACTTAGAACTCACCTGTCAATTGTTGTCCTTAATTCTTTCCAGCTTCGAGTCCTTAATTGTTGTTGTAATACTATGTTGGTTATGCAAAATGGCAAAATGACAACAAAATCGCTGCAAGAAAAGCCAGTAGTAAAAAACCATAAGAGGGGGGCAAGCTGAGACACGCACAGGACGCGCTAGGACAAGCAAAAAAGGAAACAACGCACGTTCACGTCGAGCAGGAACCAGGAAGGAACCAGGCACAAGGCAAACAGACAGGAAAGCAAAAAGCGACGATGACTTTGGGCGAGTTGACGAGCCAGCAGCAAAGGCAAAGGGAGAGACAGTACCAGCCCCAGTATCAGCCAAGGACAAGGATACTAAGGTAACAACAGCAATAACTATAACAAAAGCAAACGGGGCAAGCAAAAAAAAAAGAAAAAAAAAATGGAGAAAAATAGAAAGAGAAGGGAAAGCATAGACATTCCAATAACAATGAGGCATCCAAGGAATAGCAAAGAGGCTGCTGCTACAAAAAAGTTTTTGCCAGGCTCTGCCAGCACAGCGGAAGCTGGAATTAATTTTGCGTTCGACTACGCTTGGCTGCTGCGGAAAAATCAGAAAAACCAGAGCAGGGGTTAGTTAGGAGACCCCGCCCACCCAAAAAAAACTTTGGCCAAATATTTGTCGACTGCCTTTTCAGCTAGAAATGGCTGAAGACCTCTTAAATTTTTAGAACAGATCTCAATTGCAGCACTTGCTGCCACACACATATACCTCCACACACACACACCCACAACAATAGAAGGGTTAACAAAAGGAATATTTGCATGTGAAATATTAATTGAAATTGCCGTGTTCTGTATAAAAAATTAGATATAAATTTATTTCAACCGAAATATGGCTATTGAAACTAGATTTTCGATTACCGTTACAAGAATTACAGTTCTTTTTGGCAATAGAAAATATTTGTATATCCTATACTTATATAATCGGTAGAAAGAGCTTTCTAACTTTGTTTAAGATCATGTAATAGGCAACTGAAAACATATCCGACCCAATAAAGTATATATATATATATTCGTGCAGATCACAGGGTATTTCAAAGTCGAGCCTGCTCTACTTAAGCCATGCTTTTTTAATAAGAATTTATTATACCCTGAGTTTTTAGTTAAATCAAGAATTTAAATTAAAAAAGTTTATAAAAAATGTATTAAGCGTGCAAGCTAAGAATCCCATTTAAATTTCTTGTTTTTAATGAATTTATATTTAATTTAGCGAAAGAGATTTTATTGGGATGCCACAAAATCAATCGACTTTATGGCTCGAAAGATGTTTTGAACAAAGTCCTTTTTCCTTTAGAAAGATGGAAGCTCTTCGTTTAATATCTTGATACCTCTTCGTTTAATTTAAAAAATATATTTCAGTTTTTTTAATTATTTTTACCACCTCCTTAAAAACCATAATATAATTTTATGAATTCTCAGAATTAAATTTTGATATTTCCTAGATTTGCCTATATTTTTATAAACCTTTTTTAATCTTAAACAATTTCAAATCAATTTCCCATGAAGCCAAAGTAAAAAAAAATAAAAATAGATCTATGGGGAATACACATGCATTAGAGTGTATTACGTAATTGATAATAAACTTAGAAATGTGGAAATTGTAGAGGACCACTTGGAGCGGATTATCTGTGTGGAGATAAGAAGCACTTCAAAGGAATAACTGTTGTGGCTGGTCGGGATTAAGCTGATTAGCGGATAAGAAGCTGCTGCCATGCAATTCGCATTGCCAGGATAATTGAGCAAGTGGTTAGGCTATAAGTATATACTTATCAGTATAGTAGGCAGCAGGTGTTGGGCATATGGCATATGTTTAGCATGCACTGCAGGACCAGAACCCATGATAAGGTTAATTGAATTTGTCAGCTGGTAGAAAGGAGGCTGTCAGCCTGACAGAATGAGGTCCTTGGCGCTGGGATGGGCCTGAATCAGCCTTTTTTTTTTGTATATCACTTAGCGCGAAATTTAATTGTTTTAAAAATGTACTCAGCTAAGCAAGAGGAGGAGGCGAGAAAGGAGGAGCACACAAAAAGCACGAAGGACACGCGCACGCATAGGGACACCAATACAAACAGATAACACGGATATGTGGAGAGAAAAAGAACTCACTCGCAAGCGATGAATACGATAAAAAACGGTTTAAAACGCGACTTTCACTATTTTTTAAAAATATTTTCTTTTTACTATTTTTAGTGACAGTAAACTTAAACGATTTTTTTTAACGAATTGTTGGTGTTTTTTTGTTATATCTGAGTTTTTGTTGTTAATTTATTGTTAGCCAATCAGAGAGCAGGCAACCTCTTTGGCGGACAATTCGAAAGCAACTGAAAGCAAAACGCAGCATAGGCAGCAGCAGTGGGCCTCCCACTCATACTGACTTAGCGAGCTTTGCGTGAGCGATAAAAAGCTTTATTTTTGGCCGAAAGAAAAGCGCGCGCGCGCATTTGCTATAAAGTTTATGGCAACACTTTGCGCTGACTGCGCAGTCTGCGTTATTGCTGCTTTTGATTTACAATTTGATTTACTGCCAATTTTTCGGCAGAGCCCGTTCGAGCTTTTGCTGCTGCTGTTGCTGCATCCGCGCGTAGGTGTTGGTAAGAGCGCGTGTGGATGCGTATGTGTGCGTGGGTATGCTCTGTTGTAAATTGGTCCTTCAATATTTATACACTTAATTATGCGTGTATGTGTGCTGTACAGGATATGTTGCATATTTGCGGGCGCGCTGCTTTGGCAAGAAAAAAAACAATGCACGCTGCTAAAAACTTAAAACCAACGCGAACTATTTGTTTGCTATCAATATTAAAAGCTGCGGTTGCTTTTTAATATCTAGTTAAAAGCTTATAAAAGAATGTTTGGGCTTTAAAATATTCATTATTAGTTCTGATTTCCAATGAAGTTTGCCTTGAGTATATTAAAAGCCGTTCATGGTTTTCCAAAATCTGTAAGGAATATTTCTAAATTTATTTATTTTCACTGAATATTCCTATGCCAGTCATATAATATAGTTCTCCGATCCGATCATATATGCTCAACAAAAAGAACAGCAACAAGAAGACAACTTTCAAAATTGCTTTAGCTCAAAAGCTAGTTTTCCAGCGGAAGCTTTAGAAAATCAGGAAGTGATCTATCGTATTAGAGCTAAAAATTGATTTTTTTTAGTGGAAATCATTTGAGCAATTTATCGAAGTAAACTGTAAATTTACTGGCTGAAAAATCAGGCACACAGAATAAATAGCAAGCTTAAAAAAACATATTAGGTTTTATACATTTGAAAATTTGTTTTTATATTCATTTAATACTACGAAATTTATATAACTATTCACTTGGCCTAGGAGAACTACGAGTAAAATTAAATATCTTCCTTTTTTGTCTATTTAAAAAATCCTGGATTAAAAAATAAAAATCATGAACCGAACGCTATTATCCTTGACCAAACCATAACTTTCTTTAATAATAATAGAATACTTTTTCTTGTTTTAATTATTAATCAGCTAAATTATGTACTGAAATTATGAATTTTCTTCCAAGATTGATTATAAATGAATAGCAAGTCGGTTAATTGGTGAAACCGGCTCAGCCTTGAATTCCGAACCGCTCAGTTTCTATACAAAAACTGTTTTTTTCCCATAACTTTTTTTTTGAGTGGCGGGGGGGTGACCTTGACAAGCACCCATGCCACACACGCTTACCACACTCACACACACACACACATGTACTGGAAAAAGCTAGCGCTGCCTCGACCTAGACACTGAAAGCGTCGTTGACGCTGACGCTGGCAGAGTGTGCGTTTCGTTGGTGGATTCTGAGTGGGGGAGATGCTGATGGAGAATTTTGGGAATGGTGGGGCAAGCGAGATACTGGCAATTTCTACCCCCGCAGCATATTCGTGCATGTGTTAAAGCTTAGCGCGTACGAGAACGAAACAGGAAACTCTGCGTCCGGTCCTGGCATTCAGTGCGTAGGCACAACAGGCGCAGCCGGCAATCAAGCAACTGGCAGCTGGAGGCGAAGGGGCAGATGAAGGGAAAGGAGCCCAAGGAGCACTCGAGAAGGAGGACCTATTGCTTGTTATGGTAAAACTATAAGGCGATTATAAATGCTATGCAAAACGAATGCCGTGGGGCACAATAACAGCTGAAAAGGTGCAACAACAAGAGCAACAATATTTATGATAATAATAATAAGCATAACGTGAATAGTTGTTTCATTTGCTCAAAAGCCTGTCACATCTTTGTAAGTCCTTTTTTTTTATATTTAGACTTTATACTCTATTCATAAAGTGTAAAAATAGAGTGTATCAATTTTGTGCTGAGGTGTGTTGCGAGCAAAAGAAATCATTTTTGGACTCCAGAAGTTATATGTATATATTCGAGTTCAGATTCAAGAACTCTGCCAAGTCCCTGTCCGTGCGTCTGTATTAGCGTCTGATTAATTTAAAAGCTAGCAACACATCAGAAATGGTATACCATCAACAATTTTACATACAATTTGTGATATATCCCTTCGCTCCCCGTGATACAAATAAAATAATAATAAAAGAATCATAGCTTAAATGTAAATTTTTTTTAATGTACGTTAAAGATTTCTCCACGACGTACAAAAACATAGAAGTTCTTTGCGAAAATATACAAAATAGTATATAAAGTAGAGAGTAGAAGAATATAATTCTTCAACACTTATAAGAGAACTTTGAAAAAATACGCCACAGCTATGTTTAACCGCGTGCAGAGTATCATTTAGTCGGCTGTCGGCTGTTCTCGAAAAACATCCTTATTACGTTTTTTTGTTTCGTTATTTTAATCTTTTCTATTTTCAGCTCACAGCTGTTGTTGGTATTGTTGTTGTACAAGGTTATGAATGAAAAGCTGCTTCAATTCAACATCAGTTGGCCCTTCGGGCATTTCCGACGCCGTTGTCCTCGTCGTCGGCTCGGCCAAAGCTGAAAAAGCTTCGTGTTTCTGCTGCTCTTTTTGCGTGGGAGCCGAACGACAACCTTGACAGGTCGTTAACAAGGCATTAAAAAGCCCTGGAAGGGCAGAGAAATGTGCACAGATATTCAGCTACTCGCACAACTGCAACAACACCTACACCTACAACTGCAACTACTGAGAAAAAAGTACTTTTCTGAAGTACATATTTATTTTAAATTCAATTTATTATAATGAATGTAAGCTTCTTGGTTCAAGCATCAATTACTTGTATTGAGTAGAATGACAATTTTCTTTTAAAAATAGCCCAGAGTTTGATACATAAAAAAAGTGTAGAATTCTCAGATCCAGAGTCGTCCTTTATAACTTCTATATCAATGAACGGACTCATTAAACCATTTTCTCAGTGTACCCAGCTACTGAGCTCGGGAATTTCCGCAGGCGGCTGGCAGCTGGCAGCTGGCAGCTGCAACTTACACCATGATTGAGCCATAATTGAGGGTAATTGCGGCTTCTTACATTGATACTGCAGTACGGGTATATGCATTTATGCCCTACTTAGCATTATGAAGCTATCTGGAACAGAGGAATTAGCCTGGGCTTAAGTACAAGTGGCAGCAAGTGGGTGGTTTGAGTCCTATTTAAAGTGCTTTCAAATGCAAACGGCTCTGTTCTCAATTTTGATTTGGAGCAATCGATATGAATTGGAGTTTTCAGAACCTAATTTATCGATTCTCAAAACAATGCTCGTCCTGTTATTGGAGTGAAAAAATCTATGAAAATCCATCGTAGAAGGTCTCTCAACTAACTTAAGAAATTGAAAAGTAGGCTTAATTGTCAAAGAAAATGATCAATATTTTTTCAGTACTCTAACAAATTATTAATTGAAAATAGTGTTTAATTTCTTCTCATTGCCTAAAGATCTTCAATATACCCATATAAAGTATCTAAAATCTATAAGTATCTAAATTTTGGAATTTTCTCAGGTTTCTTCTGACAAGAGGAACGAATTCAATTTATTTGTAAGAAGTTTGCCAAATTAAAAGGAATCAATATTTTAATTAATAAAACTATGCAGCTAATTCCCTAAATGCACAAAATAAAAAGAAGATATATTATTATAGAGCAACTCTTTATGCTTCATGAAATATATTGCATTTCGAAAAAAGAATCATGGTTAAGTTAAACTGGGGAAATATAAATGTGATTAATTGGGGGCACAGCAGCTCAAGAAAGAGTGCAATTTTAATCTCAATGCCAATTGAAAGCTTCTCTCGGAGGAATGCAGAACAAATTACATATATAAAAAAAAGAAGACGAAGTAAAAAATTCGACTTGATTTAGAATTGGATGTACTAAGCTTTTGATGTGATATTAACAAAGTCGTTTTTTGTGTCTATGATCTAAGCTTTTATCCGAGTCACAAACCACAAGCGATGCGTAACTGACGCTCACTTAATCAAAGAGAGAGCTTAAGTTCTCTTAGCAAACAGAATTAGTTATCTGGAGAAGAAAAATCGCTCTTTGGAATTGATTAAAAAACTGAAGGCGGGTGAATTGCACTCAACCACAAAATGAACTGTTTTAGTAAATTGTATTTCTGTTATTTTGTACTTAAATTCACATTATATTCATTTCTTTCATTAAATCTTTATACCCGATTGCATGTTAGTCGGCAATTTGAAGCCTAGGAAGATGTCCTTTGGCCAAGAGATTCTCTGTGTCCTGTTGGATGCGAAACAAGAAGGATGAAAATCCTTTTGGGAACTAAGAAAAAAGGAATTTCTGTGCAAACAGAAATTGTTTTCTTGAGCATCAGAAATTTTCCAAGTCGATGATCCTTAGGTGACCTCTATATCCTTGAATCTAATCAATAGATATGGTTCTTATAATTCTAACGAAACGGGTCCTGGGCAAATATGTCAGAATTTGGCTAAGTTACAGTTATTTATCAAAAAATGCACTAAAATAGTTTCCAAGGGGGTAGCATAGGAATAGTAGAAAATCACCTGTAATTTGGCCATTTGAAGGACTATGGGGATATCCTTTTGCCATTAGGTAGTCATTATTCTGGTCGATTAGCATTTGTAACAAAAAGGACGAAAATCTCTTAGGGAGATGAAAAAACAGGACTTTTCGGTTTATATAAAAATGATTACAGCTCGGCCATGTCCTTGCGAACCGAGGCGAATCCTGCTTCAAACGGTAGGTATTCATAAGGGCAATCAACTGAAGAAAGGACATTCACATTGTCTTTGTTGTTCTTGAGTAATCATAGATTTTATGTTTTTGAACAAATTTTTTCGCGATTCAATTAATTTTTCAAGTCGATAATCCTTAAATGACCCCTATATCCTTAAATGCCTATCGATAGAATTGATCCTTACGAATATAATGCGGGAGTCGCATCATAATCCGTAAGGATTTACGAAAGTTGTGTCCTTTTAAATATCAAATTTACAGTTGAAACAAAAGTAGCAAGATTCAAATTCAAATTCAAATTTAACTGAAATATGCAGCTTATAATTTTAATCGCATACTTTTTAGGGCTGCAAAGCTGCAAACTAAGCTGCCGTCTAACGGTCAAAATTTGCTGAAAGCACCAGGCGAACACAATTCGCAGAAAGCGGATATTTTTGATGGTTTTTTGTGTTGCCTACTTCTAGGGTGGATCGAAAAAAACGTCAGCTTGCTGCTGGCTTCTATTCGCCTGGTATTCCTGGCCGCCAAATCTTCGGCTGCCCCAGCGGCGGAATCACCAGGCGACCAAAATTTTGCTGCAAGCTGATTAATGTTATTTAACAGTGCACGTGCTAAGTGCCAATGTTGCTTAACAGTGTCACTGTTAACTAACATTTTTTTACCTCCTGCTGATTGTGTTCGCCTGGTAACTGGTAAGTTTGGGAAATTCTGGTTGCCAGCTGGAGTCCTGCTGCAGGACACAAATGTTTCTGAAGGATGTGTGGGTAAAGTATCTGTCAGATACAAAAATATCTTTGAGATACAAAAAGTATCTTTGAATTATGAAGGGCATCTTTATATTTTTGACTAAATTTGACTAAGTATCTTGATAAAATTTACAAGTTGGATTTTGGTATATCGTGTCGGTGCCATAGAAACAATCCTGATTGCAAGTGTATATAATTTTTGGCGCGTCGAAGATAGTATTTTTTTACTAGTTTATATTTATTTTAGTATCGATTGGGTTTGCGACTTTGCATTTTGTGTTTGCGTGCTGTGCGTCTATCCGCAGATTTCGCCACTCAATTTATTTCGAAATCACTCAAAGAGCGAAACTTCGTCTCTACTCTTCGGCTAATTGGCAAAGGCGCTTGGAATCGAAGAGCGTGAAATTAGTTAATAATTTCATACTCTTTGGCTTTGAACAGCTGATCAATTGTTTGCCACCCAATCAGTTTGTCAGAGAGCAATAAGTGAGAGGGAGGGAGAGCGATTACGAGGGCAAGAACAAAAGTACTGCATAATATTTAAATATATTTTGATTGTAGATAAAGGAAAAAATACAATATTAATATATTATTATTTAATATTTAAAATATTAAAAGCTTAAAATAAAATGCAATTTTAATCAAATTTATTTGTGATGCATTTGTATAATAAAAGCTTAAAATAAAATGCAATTTTAATCAAATTTATGTGATGCATTTGTATAAGGGGCATTGTTTAACTTACAGAATAAATAATATATATATATTTTTTTAAATATCTTAGTAAAAGTTAGATAAGTCGCACAAATTATTAAAAACTTAATTGCTTTTTGTTATGCATTTACAAACATAAATAATGGAGAGATGCTACAAAATGGTTGCAAGCATACGAATTTTGCATGGAGCTAGCACATACTGCTAGAGCAGCCCTCGCCAATATGCAAGTGTGTGCGTGTGAGTCAACCAATTGACGATCGACTCGACCGACGCTCGTAAATAAAAAGCCGCTTCTGGGAGATTCGCGTAGCCAGTTCGCATTTTGGCAGCAAAAGAAATCGACGTGAAATCGCAGCGTGTTTTCACTATCATTTTCAGTAGTTAATCGCATGCTCTGTGTTAAGTGTGCAGTGTGTTTGTTCTAGTGCTGTGTTGAGTAACTGCGCTTAAAAACTAAACTTCAATTTAAAAAGTCGAATGTGTTCCTAATTGGCATATTAAAGTCAAGGCTCGAGTCTGGATAAACGCAGAGTTATATAAGAAAAAAAAGCAATTTCGCTGCGTGTTCTGAACAAATTAAATACAAAATGAGTAACGAAAGGTAAATTCGAAATGCAAAATAAAAAACGAAATAAAAAGAAATGCTAAGACAGCTGTTTGCAGTACACACACCTTTGTCTGTTTACCTTATTTATTTATGTTTTGCTTCTTTTCGTATTTCGTTATTTTTTGTTTTGAATTTCACTTTATATTTAGCAGTCTCGACTTTAAACCGTGACAAAAGACAAAAAACAAACTAGTTTTTCCATATTACGACAAGATCTTTTTCACGCTGTTGCCAGGCCTTGAATTCAGGTTCAGCTGCTGGTTCTCCGTTTCTCTCTTCCTTCTCTCTTATCGTCTTTGGGAGAACCTAAGAGGCCCCTACTCGCCACTCAGTGAACTGTGATAACGATCCTATGTGACGCGGTGTCTCCGTCTCTCTAAATTTCTGAGAAATAAAAACAAACGAAGCATTGCAAAGATTTGTATAATTTTGTATGGTTCTTTGTAGCTTCGGCTTTATTTCATTCGTCGAATACTCCGACTTCATTGGAAATAAACAAAAAACAGACATGATCAATGAATTAAATGTTGTTTACTTATTCACGATTCTGATTTCTAATCAATTTCATAGCCAATTTTAAGTATGATTGCATTCTGCCAGACGTACAGGTAAACTACCTGTGTAAGTTTCTACAGATAAGATAATTATTCCATTGAATTCAAAGTTCTTTAGAATAAGACTAAAAATGAATGTGAATTAAAAATATTTCTGTGCTATTTTTAAACCCATTTTAAAGTGCTTAAGTCAACACAAAAATGATTAAAATCAAATCCATACAGTCTGGTCAAAAGTTAATCTGATTTGAAATCATTTATAGATAGTGCTATCCTCTAAGACAAATATCCTTGCTGATTTATACTAAATTTGAATCCTGTCCTATAATTTTCCTTAACACTTGCAAATTAAATCAAATTCTACTAAGAAATATATTTAAGTTCTTTGAATAGTATTAACAAGTCTAGTCAACTAAAAGAACTTAATTCTCCTTAGAATAATTACTGCATTAAACTGCAAGCAATGGAAGGTCACGATTTCTTGACTTAAAATATATGTACATTTACACTAAGAGAAAAAATGTAATATAACCAGACTAAACTAAATAATTTATAGAACAAACGTTTTAAATGATATTTTCTGATAAGCAAGAGACAACAATTTTACAGACTCTTCGATGATCTAACTATTGATTAAAGTAGCTAGGACGGAAAGGCTATCTTCGTCACGCCGAAGACTGCATACTCAACCAGATATATATACATATTGCGACCGATTGGCTCTTTCAACTCGTTTTGGCGTCCATATCAGTAGTAAAAATAGATTTTGGAGTCGGAGGTGACTCATGCATTGCATTACACATTTGGTGATAAAGTTATAATACCCGCTCCAAGGGTATAAAAATCGCACCTAGACTTTTTGCACATCATTGTTGAGTATTTGAGCGGGCAATGCTATCTATATAAGTCTAAGAAAATACCCCTTAATTCCCATTTACGTTAAGTAATCAAGCAAATTGATTGATTACAATTATGCGCCTCAATACATTTCATACAATTGTGAAATTCAAGTTGAAAAAATGTTCTTAAAAATTCGATTGCAAGCAATTAATTTCGTCATAAATTATTAAGGGAATTATATAGAATCGAAGAAGCGTTCATTAATTTGTTTTGTTTATTAAACAAATTTGCCGAGTTAATTAATGCGGCGATAAGGCCGAGTCTCTGCCTGCTGCTGGCTGTTGTCTGTTGTTTTGATAAGAGACCTTAGTTATGTTGTTAATAAAGTAAAAGTACAAATTCCCACGCCTAATAAGTGCTCTTATCTTATCCGATGTGTATTTAGTATGCCATACTCTGTGTATGCAATCTAATTACGCATACGCCGCGTGGCGCAGCGATGGAAACCATGGAAACAACTTGAAGCGCTAATGATGATGATTGAAATCAATGCGTTTACTATTACCAACCACTGTAGAAGTACTCGTATTTTGTATTGTTAATTGGAGGCTTCATTTTTTTTATTCTCTGTTTGTATTCGAGGCCTGCACTCACTGTATTGTTGCCTCTTTGATTGGCTCAATTAATTTGCTGTAGAAAATTCACAAATAAAATGAGAATTCAAAGTACAATCGAGAAGTAAAGTTCGACTATTATACATCACGATATTATCTTTCAATTGTCTAATTTGTGTGGTCAACATGACAGACATGAAAACTTGTTCAATTTACACATTTAAATGATAAGCAAAACGCGTTCAACTTTCCTCCTATTTCAATCACGCCGATTATTGATTAACAGCGAGTGATACTATGAAATTCTAAAATGCGGGCAACTCGTGCTTCAATTATTGAAAAGTATTCGCTATAATCCATAGAATTTAATTATTTCTTGAACTTTTACTGCCTTGATTTTGCTTTGTAGTACATTGAACCTGCTGCTTTATCGATGTATTCTGATTTTAAATAGACATCTATTGATAATACACCAAAATTATATTATTTTGGTGATTTTTGCCACTTTTTGTTTTATATGCAACTCACGCTTAGTCGAATTTTGTCGCTTTCAATGCTACAAACACCATAGAGGTCAGCCATACCAGTTTTTAGCTAGCAAATAGCTCAAAACCAACCTGTAGCCGTTTTTATGAAGAAAGTGCCTAAAATATAGCCAAGTATTTGAAGGAAAATGTTAAGGAATTTGTTTGACGGAAATATTTTCAATATATTTTTGCAAACATTTTAAAAATAGATGCACAAAACATCATTTATATATTATAAATTGAAACAAAAATTAAAAAGTGAATTACTTATACAAAATATATATACTCTGAATATATGTATAATCAGAAAGACTGGTGATTTTTGGCCCACATTAAATACATTTATTTGCCAAAACTTAATCTTATCTATAAAATTGTTTTCTTATTAAATATGTGTGTTTTTTTCAACCAATCTTTTACAATAACAAAATTCAATTACATTTTAATGATAAGAATACATTGAATGTTTTTTTTTTTTTGAGATAATGTCTGTTCAATTTCTAATTTGCTTGTAATTTTTTAATTAAACTTTGAAGATAACATTTATTAGTCTTCTATTCTCTTCACCTCCACAAAAAATTTGTCACAAACTTTAGTTACTTCATATGTTATTTTCATTGAATTTACGCAGATTCAAAATATTGAATAGCTGCCCATAAGACTCTTAAAATTTGTATTCCCTCTTCATTTTGAATATATTTATTTTAATCAAAATTTAATCATGCAAAGAAACAAAAACAAAAGAAATAAATTGAAGTGTTGGGAAATTTGTCACACGCACTTCCTTATCGTCAATCAGGGACACTTATAAATTATAAGAGTAATTATAAGACAGCAGGTCGATCAAGGTGAACTGAACTTTGCCTTGACAACAAAAAGGTATTCGCACTGTTTGCAGCTGTTCCACGGAGGAAACAAAACAATAGACGTAACCAAAAACAAAACGAAAACAAAAAATTCATAATAATTATTTTCGCCAAGCAAATAATTACAAAATACAAGCCAAAAAAAGAGTGCGAAAAAAACGGAACAAAACAAAACAAAAAAGTGGCAGTCAATTAGGCAAATCTAATAAAAACGTGGGCAAATACGAGGCAATACGAGTATCAAAAAAAAAAAAAGCAAAAAAGAAGCAAAACACGAGCCAAATGCTGCTCGAATAGTTGTTGTTGCTCGTATCATCGGCGCCGCTTGGCATTTGTTATTTTCTTATCGACAGACAAAAAACAATAAAAAAAAACATTAAAAACAGAAACCAAATACAAAAACAAAACGAGTCACATGCAGAAGGTTTTTGGCATATGACGTATACGCAACGTTTGCCGGCTTCTAAATACTGTCTGTGCTTTGACTGGACTCTGTCCCAGTTGCCAGCAGACAGTGAGTCAACAACTTGGTTTTGTTTGTTGGGAGCCCAGTGAAAACTGTAATAACTGTTGTAATTAATAATTAACAAGGCAATGGTTGACTGTTAAAGCCATTAAAATCATTGTTTTAGTTGTAGTTGTTAACGGTTTTTAAGTACCCATGAAATTAGCCTCAAATGGCAACACTCAAATATTGCAGTTGAATGGCATTCAAACCTGTCAGTAAAAATTCTATAAATTTAACTCAGACAAACTCAACTGAACTGAAACGAACGAACCCAACTGGTTCTCAACTCTCATTTTTATTATAAATTTTAATTATTTTGAAACCTTAACGAACTGATTTCCAAGTATTTGTATATTCTTTAATATATTTATGGCTTTTTTTTGTTACTCTCTCTTGAAATCTGAAGCTCAGTTTCGCTCTGACCGAAATTCTTTTTTGTACTTTAAATTCCACCTTTCATTTCTCTGTAACCGAATCTTATTGGTTTTGCATGAAAAACGTTCAGCGAGTCAGAAAATCACATTTTTTACGGTTCTACTCTTAAATTAAAAAACTGTTTACCTTGTTCCAAGTACCAAATCATGAGAAATATCTGAGCTTTAACAATATATTCATTGAATAACAAACATTTTATTTAACCCAGGAATAGATCTAAAGTAGCAAAGATAGTTTGTTTTATTAGTCTTAGTTTTTAAATGAAAATTAAAATAATTACAAGTTAACAAAATAGCGAATCTAAACCGGTTGAAAAATTATAAAAAAAATGAATTATATAATTGTTAATATTTTCCTAAATTATATTTTCTTTGATTTCCAGGTTTGTTTATAAACAAATTCTACTAATGATTGCCATCCATTTAAATTGAAACTCTATCAGCAGCATAAATGTATTCCAAAAAATTTCCACTAATTTATGACTAAATACATATAAATTGATTCGCTGCGGTCTTTAATAATTGTTTAAATTTTAACAGCTCAAAAAAGGCCATAAATTTAAGAACATTTTTATTAGTCGTCAAACATTTATAACAGTTTCGAGATCATTGAGTAGAGAAAATAGAGAAGAAAGAGAGATTAAATTGAGGTTAATTGTTTTATTTCTTCATCTTTTATTCAACAGAGATGAGGAGTACAGCAAATTTGTGCCACAAAAGGTGTCCTACCATGTGGTGCCCGGCTCAGAGTTTCAGTGCAAGGTGCCCATGTCCAGACCCTGTGGCCGAAAGTTGTCTACCATCGATGAGCAGGACTACGATGCAGCGAATCGTAGGGGCATGTTTAACCAGGTAAGTCCAGAGCAATAGTCCTTGTTTACGAGTGACTTTAAGTGTTGTTCCATGATTTGGTGCCAATTAATTGGATATGCCACCAATGCAATTTCTTGAATTCCCAAAGCTTGTCTCATTCCCAACAGCAGTGTTTGGACAACGAGAGAGACAGAGCTTAAAAGCTCGCGCAGTGTTTTGCAACTTAAGAGCGAATCTCGACTCTCTTTTATAGCAACTTTCTAGAATTGTCCTTGAAAACGAAATGCATTCTTAACTAGGAAAACAACAAAATCTTTTTTGGGATGCGACTGAGGGCAACTGCAGCCCACTCCAACATCCTCCAACACTCTCGACGAACGAAAGAACTGAAAAGAGTTTTTCAATTATGTTGTGGGCGTTGTGATTTTATGACAAAGGAATATTTTTTAAAAAAGTTCCAGTTTCGTTTTAATCTTTCGTACAGAATTGGGCCTTTTTTGTACTTTGTTTGTTATCAAGCAGCCCACAAATCAATCAGGAACGGGTATAACACTTGAAAGCTGAATTTGACAGCTTTTTTTCATTCCAGGGAGAATTGAAGGTCTTCCAATAGGTTAAAAAAACTCTTTTTGATTTATAAAATAGCGAAAACTGACGAAGACAAAGAAGAATATAAGACTAGAATAAAAAATGTATTAGACTTACAATTTCTTATAAGTTGTAACAATTATAAAAGTTAAGTTCAAAGTTTTTAAAATATTTTTAGACTCAAAATGTTCCTCGTAATCTAGGAAAACATTAGGAACTAATCATTTCTGCAAACTCGATATTTCATCTTGATATTTATCTGTTAAGGACCGTTGGATAACAATGGACATTTAGTAGTGGACGCAGCAAATAATGTTGATGGAAAGATATGTTGCAAGCGGATGAATGATAATTGACTAATCTATAATAAAAAAGGTGGTGGTAATATCAGTTTTGTGGGTTTAAGCCAACAAATACAATGATAGAAACACAGTCATGACAGTTTATAACTAATTTTGAAGGACAAAATGATAAGATACGCAATTGAACTTTCTTCGCATGATTAGAAACATGGCATGGAATACATGTGGCGCCCATGTGACATGCCTTGATGACGATGACAGCTCGAGAGCATTGGGAATTGAGAATTGAGCAAAATAGATTTTGACGCCAGGGCCTTAGAATCGCAAGCTGACGTCATGCATCTGCATTGGATCATATGGCAAATTGAATGGCAGGCACGCAGTTCCCAGTTTCTGCCGCGCATTCTTATTGTGAGGAAAAGAGATCGTTTATCACTATTACCTCAAATGAAAAGGGTCACCTTTCAGTTAGTTGCATCAATTTGCCTCAGTGCCACTAATTATTAAGTGCCGCAACTTCAATTGACGGCAATTACTTGCCAACTTGCAGTTCAATTCAATCAAATATTAATAAAGAAATGCTTTGACATTGAATTTCTTCCTAATCTAATCTAAGTTTTAATTTTCCTTCTGATCCTTTCCAGATATTGGCTACTTGTGCAGTGCTTCTGCTCTCCGCCGGCTGCGGCATGCCCATTGGCTACTCGGCTGTGCTGCTCCCCCAGCTTAGCTCGAACACCACAGAGATTCCTATAAATGTGGGCACAGGATCTTGGATAGGTGAGCAATTTAAAAAAAAAATGATATTTTTCAATTTCTAAGACGCGAATATTTCGATTAAATTAATGGCTGTGTTTAAAGATTTGAGTTTTTATCCAAGAATGCTTCTTTTAGGCAACCAAGCTTTTGTTTTTATAAGAAACATAATATAAGGGTAAGGTAGAGACAGATAGATTTTATTGTAATAATTTATATTCTTCGAACATCTTCCTAAAACACAATAAGTAGTACAATTTTCGCTACTTATTCAAGCTTAAAGATTAATAAGAACTTCTGAAAAACAAGAGTAAATTCTTCATTCATTATAATACTCAAAGTTGTTAGGTTGAAATCTATTACAAGACTTTCTACTAGATAGTATAGCAGATTTGCTAGAAATTGTGTCAATTTGTCCTTTCAGCTTAAATCTTCAACAATTAATGGCATTGAGTAAATACCGTTTAATAGGGGGAACTCTGCACTATATATTATTTATTTTTATACTTAATTTAAATACTATTCATGCCAATCCTTACAAATTTTCCATTTACCATCTGAAAAATATATTTTATTCTTACTTTTTGCAGCCAGCGTACACAGCTTGGCTACCCCATTTGGCTCACTGATATCCGGGCCATTGGCTGATTATTTGGGACGACGCAGGACGCTGCTGGTATCGGTTATACCCCTCTTCCTGGGCTGGGCAACAATGGCGATGTCGAACTCTGTGAAGGCTCTGATATTCGCGCGTTTCCTGTGCGGCTTTGCAACCGGCATACTGGGCGGACCGGGACAGGTACGAGTAACAATAATAACAATAATCTATTCAATGCCAGGCAAAAGTTCATTCACACGGATGCCTGACTGACCCATTAACCAGATAACCAGATAACCAGATTATACAATAATATAGATAGCCTTGAACCCGGAAGTAGAAAGAAACCAAAGTATCTGCTCTATAAACATAATAATATGGAAAAAGAAAAAGTTCATCAGGTTGTCAGTTGTCAGTCAGTTGATGGGGCATGTGGCATGTGGCATGTGGCATGTGGCATGTGGCATGAGTTGGCTGTCAATTGCTCACTTAATGCTATTGTACGTAGACCTGAAGCATCGCACTGCATTGTGTCTATATGATAATCCGTTGTCAGAGTTTGTCAAGTGAGCAACAATTTGCTTAGTCGGCTCTTCTGGTCTCATCTCTGATATGTTTATTTATCTGGATGGATATGTCCATGACTTATCAAGCGGCCAAAATGATAACGAAAGCGACGTCAACATCAGCGTCAGCGTCGACGCCGGCGTCGGCTGTGGCTTCAACGTTGTCACATTTGCATTAGGAAAGCTTTCCGCACATTGAGTTCCGGATTCTTGACCTTAGTCTATAATAAGTTTGTTGTTACTGGGGGTGGTTCCCCTGCCCCCTCACCGCCCCCGCTAGCGAAATGATTCATTAATAGTCTCCGATTGTGACAAGATTTATGCTTTTATGATTATCTCTTAGTACTTTGGCTGATGACAAAGATTAAGATTAAGTTCTGAGATACTTGTGTTGATATTTTTGTGACCCTGTTTTAGATCAAATTGTTTGTTTATATACACTTCGCTCCCCCAATCCAATCCCCAATCCTCATCCCCAATTTGTGAGCGTGTGTGAATAAATTATTAAGGGAAAGTTGAATTTCGCGTGGACATTTCTAGAGATTGTGCGAGGTCAAGGTTTGTTGCTTTGTTGCTCTGCTTCCACGAATTTGTCACGACTTTATGTTTATATTATGGATAACTGCGCATAAATGGGGCGTATTTTATATGCCTCGGATTTGGATAGGGCGGCTGCTTAGAAGTGCTCTTATGTGGCAGAGTGTGTTCTCGCTGATTAGGTTACTGCGTCTCTGAGGTGAATATTCTTTAAGTAAACTGGGAGAAACCTTCCCTAAACTGCCTAAGAAGCATAAATAGACTTCTGTTTATCTACGTGATCAAACATAACCATTTAATTCAGCTCTTAGAGTATAGGACCAGACAGAGGGGATATTAAATATATTTATTACTATCTTCTATAAATTCTGCTTTAGAATTATCTTCGTATGAGGAAAGATTTCCACCATAACCTAGAGCATTAATCTACCTGTGACTAAGTTTGTAGGGAAAGGCTATCCTTGGCGAATTGTTCCTATGGTAGTCTGATTCCAAAACATAAGTGTTCCATCATACGTGCTGGGGGTAACAGAAGGAAGGCTCCATTCACTGAGAGACCACATTGCATAGGAACTCATAGAGATAGAAGAATATGGCTACATCAGCTCATTTCATCAGCCTGACTAATTATACTTTGTGGGGTTAACATCTCCAACCTTACTTCTTTCTTCATATTTCTTAAGAAAGTTAAAATACCAGTACATCTATAAAAATATCTCTTCTGAACGTAGAACGTCCTCTAAAATGTCAGATGCTCTATAGGGTTAGAAGAATTAGTCAGGGGCAATGCTTATCGAGGTTTTCTCTCCGCTGTTTGTAGCATCTGCTGTTCCTTTACTGACTTGTTTCCTAGTTTATTCAGATGAACAATCATTCAATGCTTTTATGTTGGTAATAGTTTATTAACTCACTTGCAATTAGAGTTTCCTAGAAATGGGTTAAGACCAGGTGTCTTGGCCCAAGTCAACCCTCTTTTCTTACCCCATTTATTTTGTGTATAAAAATTTGTGAACATGGAATCAAAATATATTTCAAACTTTAGGAATTTCCAAAAATTTAAAAAACTACAAGTTAAATTAAATATTTGCTCTTTCTTAATTCCAGGTCTACATCGCGGAGACTGCTGAGCCCAACCTACGTAGCCTGCTCATAGGAGCTCCTTATGTGGCGTACTCCTGCGGGATATTGCTCGTGTATTCCCTGGGAACGATGATGTATTGGCGCTATGTGGCGTGGTGTGCGAATATTTTGCCTGCCCTGGCAGTGGTGTCCATCTTCTGCATTCCGGAGACACCTGCGTGGCTGCTACGAAATGGACACGAGAAGCGGGCGCTTCAAGCATTGACATTCCTGAGAGGAAGTGAGATCAGTGCTCAGAAGGAGATTAATGATATGAAACTGCGTCTGGAGAAGGAGCGGGCTACCACAAATACAAATGAGAATATCTTTAAGCTGTGCTGTCAGCGTGTGGCCATTAAGCCGCTCTTCATTGTGGTTGTCTTCTCGCTGCTGCAGATGGTCTCTGGTACCTTCATAGTGATATTCTATGCCATAGATATAATAGCGGAATTTGGAGCCGATTTCGATACCAAGAATGCGGCCATTTGGACTGCGGCAGTGCGGGTGGTCTGCTGCATGATCTTCTGTGGCATATTGATCGTTGTGCGTAGACGCCGCATCATGATCCTCTCCGGAATCGGTTCCGGTCTATTCTGCCTGGCGCTCAGTATCTTTATGTATATACGAATAGGTCAGCCCAAGATGCCTTGCGATGTTCTCGTCGCAGGCTGCTGTCTTCTAGGGTATATTGTATTTAATACCCCGCTCATGGTAATGCCGGGCATTATGATTGGAGAACTATTTCCTGCTCGTATTCGAGGACGCACTGCAGGCGGTGTATTCGCTTCCATGAATGTGGCGCTATTCATATTTGCCAAGACTTTTCCTGTGATCAAATCTTACCTCAAGATGCCTGGCGTATTTATGGTATTCGCAGCTTCCAGCTTCTTGCTGACTCTCTTCATGTGCCTATTTCAGCCGGAGACAAAGGGCCGCAGTCTGGAGCACATCGAAGATTACTTTAATGGCGATAATTGGCTCTGGCTCAAGCGTGATCGTGGCTATAAGACGGTCAAGTTGCCGCCCCTGGAGCCTCATAAGGAAGAGAATAGCGCCTTAAAAGGCAGTGTGGAACAGGCTTAAGCTTGGTCTTTGGGGGACTCACAAATTTATTTAGTTGTATACAGGGCTCTTAAGATTCCATAGTTTAGTTAGTATTATGCATAGCTCCTAAATTCGCTGAAAATTATCTCTTAGCAATAGTTCTAGCGTCTTTCCAGTGTTCCTTATCAATTCTAATACTTTACCGAAACAAAAACAAAAAAACAACAAAAAAAAAGAAGGAAAGTGAAATGAAACAAAACAACTTTACTCAAATTTTGTTAATTCTAAAAAATGTGATTTATGCATTAGTTTTTAATATTATTAATAATAAAATGAAAACATAAATAAGGCTCAAAAGCTTATCAAATTTATTTTACTGTACAATTTTTGTAATTAATGTAATTGCATTGCTTTTATTCTTTTTTAATAAATTTTAAAAGGCAAAATAAAGATACGTTTAAGAATAAAATAAGTTTTGGTAAATTGCATTTTTGAAAATGTATTTTGCGCGCGCACATTTTGGGAGTGTTGCCAGATCTCCAGATAAGTTTCGTGAAAGCTTTCGTTGAGTTTGACAATATCGACCGACCTCCACAATTTATAGGATTTCTGGCTCACTATTGAAAACTAAGCAAGCAAATAGAGGTAACTAAAATATATAAATTAATTTCATGGAAAATATATTCCATTTTAAAGATGATGGCTTTTTATAGTTTTAAAGAACTGCCGTTATTTTTAAAATACTTTTAAGCTGTCTAACTGGAGCTTTTATAATTCAAAATTGACAATCGGCTGGTGCAGTTCTGTTAACAATTCTGTTATTCTATGACTGTTAGTAAGCCGTTATACTTTATAGTTAACAGTCAAATTAAGCTTTTATTTTAATGTTGTGTCAAATTCAAGTAAGATCCGTTGCAGCTTTTAAATTAAAATTAATATTTACATCTAGCTAAGTTTTTTACTAATCAGTTCCACAGGCTTTGGTATATATATGATTCTTTCACTTTTAACGATTATTCTAGGGTTGTAAATTAAGAGAAACCTGTACAAAATTGTCAGGTTTTACTAGGGAATTTTAACATCTAATTTTGTAACTTAATAGATTTATTTATTTATTGCCAATGGAACTTTAGATTTTTTTTCATGGAATTTTTAATAAAGCATAATAATTTTTCAGTTTCTTGATTTATCAAGAAAAAGCTTGTAAAAATATCAGTCATATGCTTAACAATACTGATTGAGTTTCCTTTTGCATTGAACAATAAATCAATAAATAAATCTTGCTGCAAAGGAATTAGTGAAATTAATTCTGGAAAATGATGGATCATATCAACAATTCAGAGGAAAACCTGGTATAGAGTTTGCAAAAACATCGGAAATATTTGACAACATCTTTTCCAGCTGTAAGCAGAAATTCAAGCCAACCTCATTCGTATATTCACTTAACTTAATTTCAAATTACACAATAACAATTGGTAATTCCATGAAATGTTTTATTGCTCTAAGCCAGCTCCAACTGAAGCGGGCACTCACCTTACAACTACACATATATAAATATAATATTTATACATATATAGCGAGGGAATGTGAAGTTCTATACTTTATATAAAATATAAACCCCACGCGACATTAAATATTTAATAGACTTCTCAGCGGGGGTCGAGCTGAACTTTGAAATTAATTCTTGTAGCTCTGCAAAAGAAAAAAATAAAAAATAAAGAAAAGAAGAGAAAAAATAATAAACTGGGCGCACATGCATATTTAAAATTCTATTACCCCCTCAGTCCTGGTTTTGATACGCTCGTCCAGGAGTCGGTTTCACAGTGCGCTAATAAATTGTATAATTCCTTTTTTTTTCTTTTGCTGCTGGTTGTTTTGGCTCGACAAACTTGCGCCGTGTATTTTCTTTGTGCATTCTTTGGTTAGTTGATGGGGGAGGGTTGAAATAGCTATGCTAAGGGGCAGAAGAGGGGGCTACTACTAAGAGGGAGTTCTGGGGGTGTTCTACTAGCTGGAATGCAGAAAAAATTGCTGTGGCATACCGGAAACGCTTCAAGTTGCTGAGCTCATTCGTCTCTGCGATTTGTTGGCATTTTAACGCGCTCAAGCGCCGGCCAACAAGTTGCCCAGATCTTTGCTTGTTTATGACTATAAAATACCCTGTACGGCGAAATTGAAAAACAATAGTATGATATCTAAAAAAGCCTAATTTTATTCTGAAAGTATATGGAATTCGAGATTAAATAAAAGCTTGAACAATCTTGAGTTTATATTTTGTTTTGTAAAAAATGCAACTGGAAACTGTACGCTATTTATTATAATTAATAGCCACAAAATGGTTTCAGAATTGTGTATATATAAATAACTGAAATACTCTAAGAGATTTCAAAACATACAACCTTTTAATACGGTTCCTACGCATCCTAATTGCATATACCCAACACGCTAAAATTCGCTGGGTATAACGGCATGGCTTGCAATTGTTCAGAGCTGCTCGTCAGCTGAATGTGTGTAGGTGAGGGGGGCTGGCTCAGCGGGGATGGATAGTTGACTGCTCATGCAATGATAAATGAAGTTTTAGTGGCTTTTGACCCATTTAATAAATTGTTAAAGTTGAATAATGTGCAAGAATATTGTAAACTTTTATATGTGTATGTAGGTATGCAGCTCGCTATATTGTATATATATATATATATATTTGTTGCTGCTGGAATTAGGGTTAATTTAAAAGTTGCCAATGCTTGCAACACTGACCCACGAACCATGTTGTTGTTGTTGCTGTTGTTGCACCAAGTTGTTGCCATGTTGCAAAGTTTTTTCCTGCCCCACTTTTTGCTAGCAAAAGTTGCGGAATTTTAAATAATTTTGTTAAATTGCATAACGTGCCATGTCGTCCAGCTGATCCCCTACCCCCTCGGAAAGCCCTACCTTTTCCACGCCCATGCTGGCAAGAGGAAACTTTAAGCCAGGCTGCTTATTAAGTTAGTGGCGACAGTTTTGAGTTAATGTGATTATATGCCATTAAGGACTGCAGCGCTTTAAATCTAATTTTTTCCTTAGTATATTCTGCTAAAAATATGCGCAATAAATAAAGTAAGGTTAGCACTGGGTTGGAGTGGGTCCTGTCATATTCTTGAGCCATAATAAGCAGCATAAAAACATAAAAAAGGCTTTTTGGCAAGGGTCTATTAGAGCCAGAGCTACGGAGATCCCCCGGCTAAAGAAAGCTGGCAGTCAGGCAGGTCCTTGTCAAATATATGTATATACTTGTAAAGCTATATAAACAATTTTCTATTATGCGAAAATAACAAGCAAAGCAAAGCAACAGCAACAACAACAACAACAACAACAACAACAGGCAAACAACAATAACAACTGCTATGCAGTTTTGCATAAGAAAGCTCGACTGAAGTTGAAGTATGGCCAAAGCAGCCTCCGAAGCTTCTAAAAGAAAGTTCCATAGCAACAATCCTCCAATCCTCTACACCCTACACCCTACACCCTACAACCTGCTTAGGAAACAAAGATAAATAAAATATGTGCCTTCCGAGTAAGATTTTCTATACGCTACAATTAAATTTACGATTCAATCGAGTGAAGTATCAAATATAATATAAATATTTTTCGATTATTATAGTTTTACCTTCTAGATATAAATACTGCTTTTGTTTCGCATACGAAATTGGTACCTGTAAATCTCTAAAGATAAAGATGCCTTATGGCTATCAACCGATTCGAAAGGGTTTCGAGCCCATAAGCTTTGCTTCGAAACATGCTAGAAATCTAGAGAAAGCTAAATAAAAATGCTCACGAAAAGAATAGTAAACTATTATAATTTGCATATATATTTAGCTGCAAGCAAGGAGAAATCGGAGTTCTTCAGGCATCGTTTGAAATGGGTTAAAATGTCTCTTGTGGCTCATAAACTGTTGTGCATACAAAGCACTTAAGTAGCTAAGAGATGCTTACGAAAATTAAATAATTTCTTTTGCATCTTTTGCTGTAGGATGCAACATGACCACAGTTGCTAACTAACTGCTGAAACCGAAGCTACCTCCATGACCAAGTCAATGTAAATGGCGAAGCGACCTAGCCCCACACCCTACACACACACACACACATAGAGAGAGACAGTCACCCACAGCAAGTTACACACAGGCAACATTTGCAAGTGAAGCCACAAGAACAGCAGACGGCACTGAGACGCGGCAGCCACAACAGTGTATAATGCTAAGGAGTTACTTGAAAGGACTACCCTACGCATCACCAGATACCGCCGTCCATCCCACAAACCCCCCTCTTCCCATGCCACTGGTTGTGATCTGTGCTGTGTTGCAGCCACAGGATGAAGCAAAAACGCAGTTGTCGCTGGCATAGCGAAAACTGCTGAGCATAAATAAGACATTTGCGTGTGTAAGCACACACCAGCAACAACAATTGCCGCAACAACAACAACAGCAACAAAAATAGCGACAGCAACAACAACACAAAACAACAGCAACAATAGCAACCCAAGAACCACAGCAACAACATCGACTTAAAATAACTCTACACGCAACATTGAAATGTGGTGGAGTTGGCAACATTTAGAGATGAGCGCGTGCTCGAAAATATTTCATTCGTTTTTTCCAACAATGAATAGAAAATATTCAGAAACCATTTTACTTTTATCTCACTCATTTTTTCAATGGAGAAAAATTAACTTATATTTAAAATGTCCATTTTAATGGATATTATGATTCAAAGATTATATTCTTTGGTGTACCAATTCTGTTGTTTGAGTCAAAAGGCTGCGTGTCACGAATAAAATCAAAGCACGCGGCGATCTCTAGCAACGGCAAGGACAACCGCAGGCGCTGGTAGCTGAAAGACAATAATTTGAAACTGCTTTGAAAGCAAAGTCGCCAGCAAAAGTAATGCAAAATGCAAAGTCATCGCCTTACCCGTACACAGACCAAGTGGTTGCAGCTGATCCGCCTACCAAGCCACCCAACCACCCAGCCTGTCAAGCCAACATCCTCGGCTGCAAAGCATCAACACAGCGGGAGCAGCCCAGCAGCTCCACCCTGACAATTGTTGTGATTTTGGTATATATCTTTTTTTCTTGTATTCCTCTCGAGTTGCGGGCAGCTCGTGCACATGCATTTATTTAAATTCCTTATGGCTGTGTGTCTGTGTGTGTGTGTGCGTGTGTGTGATGGGTGTGTGTGATGGGTGTGCAGCCTCATTTTGCCAATGTATTCATTGTCTGTGAAATTGTTGTGTGCTATGCCGTCGCATAATGTCTTTCTTTTCCTTGTACTTCGGTATAGGATTCTAGATTTTCCCTCCTCCTCCGCCTCCTACTCCTACGCTTTTTCCATTTTCCCGTTTTCCCTGACTGCAGTTTGCGGTTTTTAACTTGTGACAGTTTTAAGTGGCTGCCGTTTGTCTCTCTGCTTATATCCCCCATATAAATATATGTATATATTTATATGTGCATCCATATATATATATAAATACTTCTGTGTGGCTTCTTAGCTCCTGAGATTTGCACAAAATTTAATGCTTCTTATTTGGCGCTTATAAATTGGGCTACTCTCACTACGAGTATAATAAATAAGGACCTTCCTCAATTCGCTCTCGCAAAGCTGAGCAGCTTTCTTACTCACTTTTCTTCAGATTACCTTCAGTTTTTCCTGTATTTCGGAAGCTTGTAACGTGGCTGGGAAATTAGCTTTGTGGCACTTGGTTTACATTATTGGCTAAGATCTGGAAACCTGTTATTTCTATGGGAAATTTATTTATTGATCCTTAATACGTAAACTTCTTTTTGAGAGTTTATTGTATGCTTAATATGTTTTAACTGTACCAAAATTTCAAGAAATTAATTTGAAGATTTATTCCTTAAGCTATTCAATAAACTCTTAGCTTAACACTTTGCTTAAAAGTATTTCATTTTTTACTGTCTGCTAATAGTTGATTAAAATTAGTGTTTACAATGGAATTTGGGGCAGAAAATATCTTCTGACAGGATTTTAATACTCTAAATAATTCAAAAAGTTATTCTATGAGGCCTGTTTCATTTCCACTTTCGATTTAATTTTACTTAAAACATAAAGTCTTTTTTCGGCTTAACTTAATCCCCGAATTAATCCAAAAGGTATGCCATATATATATAATTTTAACTCGCCATTCAAATCTGATCAGTATAAAGAAATCCACTACTAATATCTGCTAGTTCTGTTCCTTTCAGGTCACAGCTTAACTTAAAGCAAACGGTTCTAAGAGCTCTGATTTTCTTTTCAATTTCCAGTTTCCATATAGAGTGAAGCATGTTACGGAGAAAATTCCATTAGATTTTACATAGTTTGTATT
Organism: Drosophila repletoides; assembly: GCA_018150835.1. NCBI lineage: Eukaryota > Metazoa > Arthropoda > Insecta > Diptera > Drosophilidae > Drosophila > Drosophila repletoides. The sequence goes on along the minus strand of JAECWQ010000089.1, from coordinate 18,732,400 downwards.
ACATTTGTGTATGCCGCTTAAGCTAAGCACTTTCGCTGAGCTCAAGTTAATGCAACTACAACAAGGAGAGCCGCACTTTCCATCCTTCCGGGAAATCTCTCGCTTTTCCTGGGTGAGCTTTATTTTCTTCCTTTTCACTTGGCTGCCATTAAATTTTCAATCACGTCTCGGCTGTTCTACCGGCTGCTCAATTGCATCACTTTGGATGTGAAAACTCCATCTCTTAGTCGAATTCTCATACCTTTAGTGCCCATTGCTGGTGCCCAAAAGACAGTTTCGTGACCCATTTGGATGCTCTATAATCGTACTGTGTGCATCAGTCCATTGTCATTATGCGGCCTTTTCCTGGCTCACACCACGCCCCCTTGCCACGCCCTCATCACGCACCACGCACTTAACTCTTGGGGCATCCACCACATCCATAATCCTGCATAGTTTCCTGTCGCAGCCAACAACCTTTTGCTTTTGTTGCTGCTGCTGCTGCTGCTGTGGGCCAAACAAAAGGAAAACAATTTTCATGCGTGCATGGGAAAAATCAAAGGAAAAATAGACACACACATACACACATACACATATATACACAGAGGATATATGCAGGGCACACAACAATGCCTATTTGTGAGATAAGAAAACAGCACCAACATCAACTCAAAGCAATTTCCAAGTGGTGCAGGCCCAGGTATACTGGTACACTTGTATTGTTTGTAGGTGCTGCTCCACTCCACTTCACTCCACTCGCCTCCCTTTACCTCTAGCCCTGCTCTAACAATTCCAGCGACACTCGGCGCCTAAGTGGCTGCTCTGGCGTTTTTTTTCCCCTAGCCGCTATTGTTGCTATACCCTACTAAGTAATGAGCATATTTGTTCTTCGAGTATCTTAACAACTCAGCAAGCAGCAAGAGGAATGGTTGGGCATAATTTCTGTTATATTTACAAATATTCTTGGAACCAGCTTGTTTCCCTGAAGTGAGAGCCAAATCAGTGAAGTCCGTCTGTCTGTCCGCTTAAGGAAAATTTTATCAGATGAAGAGGTTTCCGGATATCAAAGGCAGATAAAGTTGATGACAAGAATGTTATCCCAAAAATGGCTTTGGAAATATAACACTAAAATTCCACATGGATATTATAGTGTATTTAAAATTCGTCCTAAACAAACTAAACAGTGCTTTTCTGGTCCGCTGTTGTTAGTTGTTGTCAGCGGCAGACAGGCTAAGCTTTGTTATAAGCTAGTCTGGAGAACTATAAGCCATTTTCCGGCTGGTTGAATGACACGCCAGAAATTACGTATACGCATAGGCATACATATGTAGATGACACTCGTACGGCTAGAATACCCTAATATTTGATAGGCAAAAGCAATTAGCGAGGGGAGATGGAGTGATGCAATGGAGATGAAGGCGGACAAGTGGACTCGATTTCAACAAGCTCATTAAGCGTTTAAGCATAAATGCCAATGGCAGGCTAATTAAGACAGCAGTAATTGAAAGTGGAACTCGAAACAGTTGGCATTTGCCACTTCTCCAAACAGGAGTTCCATACTAGCTTGTAGTTTTCCTGGGACGGAAGTCGATGGAAACGTCGGACGATGTCCAGATTTGTGGCATCGCTTGCCCACCTGGCAAATGCTTGTCCAAACTTTTATAATTATGTTCGAGCTATGGCAAAAGTTTCAACGATGCCGGCGTCTGCTCATTTCTCAATTCTTGGCCAAGTTTAGACGCAGTGAAAGTTTTCTTTTTTTCTTTTCGCTTTCTTATACCCTGCAGACTTTGAAATGTAAAGGAAGGTTATTTACAAAATAAAGTACACTGGCTTTTGGAATTATGTTTCATTCTGAAAGCTTTATATAAGATCAATCTGGAAATAAACTTATGTCTATCAGCATGAACAAAACTATTCCCAATAAAATAGGGTATGATATGAAGACAAGGAAAAATGAATAAGGATTTTCTTTAAGGTCTGCTCCAAAAAGTGGATTAGTTCAAACAAAGGAATGCGACGCATGGATACAGGGTAACTAATAGTCGAGCACAGTCAATATAAGTGTTTTTTTTCCTGCTTCACTTCACAACTTTTACAAGTGGCTGAATGTGGGCGTGGCACAAGTAGTCAGTTGATGCCGCCTACAAGTTAATTATGCGACTTGCGCTTTGCTGCGTGCGGCGCCACTTCCGGTTTGCTTGACGCGACTTCCGATGCGTCGACCACGTCCAAGGAAATTAAAAATGTCGCTGCACAAGGAAGAGAAAAACGAAAAAAAAAAACAACAAAATAATATAAAATAACTGTCAACGAGGCCCGTTAATTAAACGCCGCAACAACAAGCAATAATGAGCAATGTCCCCAATGTCCCCACTGTATCCAATCTTCAATGCTTCATGTCCTGTGTCCTGTGTCCAATCCATTTTTTAATCAATTAAAAATGCCACTTAAATGCGAAAGGCGCCACCAGCAACAACAACAAATATTTTCATGTTTTCAGTGTGTTTCACTTGTCGCCAGTTGCCTTCAATTCTGCCTCCCCGATTCTCCTCCTTTCCGCCCACTTGCTGCAAGCAATTATCGAAAATTTAATTAAAGCGCCAAGTGTCACAAGGAGAAATTTGCTGGGATGTGTGTATTGTGTGTGTGTGTGAGTGTGTGTGTGTGTGCTTGTGTGGTGTGTGGCCTATATTAATGTTAACGCTTTAATGCATCATTAAGTGACTGAAACGTGCCCCGGTTTGGTCAGCTCACATCCTGAATTTTCACCTGAGTTCCCAATTTCAATTTCGCTGCTCTAGAAATTTATATAGCATACTTTTAGGGGTGTAAAAAACTTAAGAATTACAGTCATTAATGTATTTTAAATACTAAAAATCTTAATATAATATTTTTAATTATCATAAAAGAATGTTATGAAATCGAAATTCGGAACGTAGCTTACAATGCAATATGTAAAGTATTTTCTGTGGAAACATTGTAAATATAGCGCGATTTAAGAAGATTGTGAAATTTAATCCGCGCTTACTCTATATAAATTCATTTAATATAATTTTATGTGATACATATTTAATGTGAATATCGTTTTGGTAAAAGATATGGCAGCAATTCGAATCAGTTTGTTTTTTCCCTGAAACTTATTCTGAGTTTGTGTGGCTAAAGAGTTTAAGCAATTTTTCTATTATTAATTAAACAATTTAATTAACACATATGTAATTTATTGCATACTTAAAAAAATAGACTAGCGGGCTAAGTTTTCCCTCAAGGAGTAGTTTCTTTGAATAAATTCGGCTCCATAAAGTATTCTTTAAAAGGTTTATAATAATTTAAATTCTATAATTTTCAATTTAATTAATAATTATGGCAGTTCACCTTCCAGCACTTTTTTAAATTATGTATAATTATTTGGCACTGAAATATTTCATGTGTCTCAATGCGCAGAAGTGAAATATTTTTGATTAAATTGATCCTGTGAGTGTCAACTTTCTGCAAACTTTTTGGTCTTAGTTTAACTAAGTCTGCAGCTCACTTTTTCTTATTTATAGTATAGAGGATTATACACATTTTCCGACTTCTTCAAGCTTTTCTCTTTGGTAATTTTTCTTTTAAAAATAGCTTGGGAAACTTTTATGAAAGAAATAAATTATTTAAAAAGGTATTTTTTTTAAATAGCTGAAGCTTTGATTTCTATGAATTTAAATTTCTTTTCAAATTTGTTATTTAAATCTCGGAATCTTCTTCATCATTTAGAAATAGCTGGGTTTCTGTTAAATAGCTGAAAATAGCAGAGAAAAAAAGGAAAAGAAAAATTCACACATTTCACACACTTCATTTGGCAGCGACTTAACAGAGGATGCCCCCGGGTCTGACCAATGGGAGTCCGGGATGGTCGCTCCAAATTGAAATGCAAGTTGTCGCCGCTGAAGCGACTCTCGAAGATTTCCTATGGAATGGGATTCTAGCCACTTGGTTGTTGCTGTGTTGTTGTTGACAAATGCAAAACCATTTGCCAAATAAATAAGCAGCTCAACGTAAATAAATATGCTTTCGCCACGCGCATTTACACTCAATAAAGATGCTCCCTTGGAGCTGATGGAAATGGAATGGCTGAGGCGATGGCCACGCGGGAGGGCGCCAGTCAAAGGATAAGTCTGGCAATGCCAAGCATAAAAATTGTATTTTAATGCGCGTGCATAAATAACACAAACAGGACACACATAGAACGTCCTGTGCCCTGTGCCATTTTATCAAACGCTGAATCCAAACGCTGCAAGCCAAAGTCGCTGTCACTAATTTAGTAGGTTTCCGTGGCCAAGCCGAAAATCAACAGGAAACAAACATGGCAAAGATAATAATGAAGATGTTGATGACCATTATACTGCTGCTGTCTCCTGATGATGATAATAATGATGATGATAATAATGATGATGATAATGGCGTCGCTGGCAACACCGTTTAGTGGCAGTGCCACGCCTGGTTGCACAGCTCGCGTTGACAACATCAAGCAAAAAAAAGAAATAAACAAGAAAGCATTCTATGTGTGGCATATCGAATTGTTAAATACCCTAACAAATTGAGTACCAAACTTATTTTAGGCACAATAATAAATAACAGCCACAAATCCTAGTGGAAATTTCAACTGATGAGTGAGAGTAACTATTGTACTATTATAGACTTTTTCATATTTAAATTCTATTATTTTGCCTATATCACCTCATATTTAATAGTTTTATGATTATGATTAAATTAAATCAAACTAAAAATTCTTATAAGACAATCACAGTTGTTTCCTATATAGGTATCCGATCCTAAAACTGAAAACTAAATAATAAAAATATACATTAGGATTTATTTAAAAACTGATCATCTTCTAATGAGAATTCCAACGCAATTCACAAATTCTAAACTCAAAATATTGTAGTATGCTCTCCAGAGTTGGCGACAAAATCGAACTACCCTCTACAGGGATACAAAAAGGCGAAAAAAAAGATGGCAGGGTAAGGAAAACAGTGCAAAGCGTAACGGGATATGGGCATCCAGCGTCTTCATCATCAGGCGGCATATGTTTCCATTGCCATTGCCATTGGCGCTGGAGTTGGAGGTGTAGCCGGAAGCAGAGGCGGATATGGAATCGGAGTTGGCGTCGGCGTCGGCGTTGGCGTTGGCGTTAGGTGCTCATCAATAAAATCATCGAGGTCATTAAGTGGATTAACTGCAGCCCATCAGAAGCATGTGGTGCCACAGCACAAAACGCAAAATGCCAAATACGCACACAGTCAACGAGAATACACACACATTCATTTGTATATATATACACACAGATACACACACTCTCTCACAAATACCAACACTGAGAAATGGTCGTCAGCTTTGGCTTTTGCTTTTTACTTTGCACTTCATAACAGACAATAGCAGCGCACAGTGGAAATCTATGATTAAAAGTGAGAAGAAATGAAAAGAAAGCAGGAATAGGAGCAGCGATTGTTCTTTGCAAAAGAAAATCAATCAAATTTCTTATTTTTTAATAAGTATTTTATTTTATTAGTTTTCCTTACATATTTTTCAATCAGAGTTTGAATTAGTCATTTGAAAGAGCTGTTTAGTTTTCAATATTTTTAAGCTATTAACTCTAATCTGGGACTTGAAGACTTAAGACCACGATTGATCCAACAATTTGGGTTTGAAGACCCGAACCCAATCTTCTAGCCAATTTTAAAGCTGGCATTTCTTTATTTGGTCAAAGTTAAGTAAGGTTTCCCACATTTTTTACCCATTGTATAATATTCCCTGCACGTTTGCTCAACTTCACATTTAGGAACGAGTATATATGTTTGTGTGTGATTTTTAGACAGCTTTTCTTGCAAGGAGTAGTAACAGGAGCAGCAGAAGCAAAAGGAGCAGCAGCTTGTCTTGTCTTGGTTCCTGTTGTTATTGACATGTACGAATTAGGTTAAATTTATTTACTGTCAGTTCAGTGAACTGCAAATGGTTTTAGTTTATTAAATTTAGCCAGGGGACCAAAGCTCACAATCTGTTTTAAGTTTGTTAAATGCCAAAAAATCAAGATTGGGAGATTGAGTTATCCATTGAGGCGACCCCTCTTCACAGTTCTTCACAGTTTATGCAGCTTTCAGCTTTTAATTTACACTGAGAGCAGCTGCAAATTAATTTCAAAGCTGCCGCCGAGAGGGCAAAACTCAATTGCGGTTTGATTAATCGTGCCCTGCACGGAAGCAACACTTAAACCCACACTCACACTCACTCTTACACTCACTCTACACTCATACTCGCACTCAAACTCGAGCTCAAGTTGCATTAATCAGCAGAGCGCTGAACGCTGCTCATTTATTTGCTAAAAGGCAAATGAGGAAAAAAGATGAAAAAATAAAAAAAAGGTATTCGTGAATCGGGATTTTTCAAAACCACTTTAGCAAATCGCAGTCAAAGTTAAGCTGAGAGCGCAAAAAATATAAAAGGAAACAAGAGATGACTCAAATAGCCAAAAAGCGCCGCAGCCGGAATACTCTAAGAAATATATTCACTTCTAGAAAACAACAAGTTGCAATAGTTATATTTGCAGGATTCAGTTCATAAAAGGTAACTAAATATAGATAGATAAAGATTTTTCTGCACACATTCTATGAAGCAGCACATGGAGTACAGCTGCATTTATTCCACTTTTCCAATCATAATAAATAACTAACTATAAATAAAATAATTTGTTGATTAAAACACATTCATGTGAGACCAGTTTCAATACAAATTATATATATATATATATATATAGACAAGTACTGAATATGTTTTGTGCGGTTGGAAACGCTGCCATTCAAAGCGGTACACATTTCATAGCAAATTAAAAGTATCCTCTTTATGTAGGTAAACTTTTACAACAAAATAAAAGCGTCCTTGCTGCATTAAAAGCTTTGGCAAAAGTTTGTTAAGGAAAAGCAGCGCAAAAAGCAATTGCTCTGAAAATCAATTAAATTGAAATTACGCATACGACATGTGTGCAAATAGCGAGCAAGCGCAAAAGCTCAAGCAAAATCTAACGTTGAATCCTAAAGTAGGGCTTTCACTTTCTGCATTTTGAGTTTATTTTTTGCCAAATTTAATTTTGGCTCCTTTGAAACTGAAATGTGCCAAACGTGACGATTTGAAATTCGGTCACTTGCAGTACAAATGGAAATTTGTGTGTGCCAGCGAGTATAAGGAACTTGTACTAATCGCGAGTGCTAGACCAAAAGATACTCTATACTCAAAGATCGAAACTTTCCTGGGATATTCAGTTTCAATAATACTACTTTTAATTTGTATTTTTATTATCTAAGGTAGTTAATGACCTTCGGCCAATAGTAGAAGGTCGCTAAGGCATCTGCCGACCAACCTGACGGGATGCAAGCTCGAATCCCATATTTGCATGCATCTATTAGGGAAGTTGCACATGAAGTCTAATTTATTTAAGCCTCATCATATCTGCGTAAATTCAAGAATATTTAAAAAAGCATATTATTTTTTTTTATTTGCATAAACTGATTATACACATTTTACTTCATTTAAAGGATACCGAGACCTTAAGTAGAGAGAAATATATTAGAGATGTGCAAGAAATACAAGTGATCTCTCTAAGAATATAAAAATGAATTTAAGTCCGGTCAGGTCTTAGAAGTTGAGGGGCAGAAAACTATTCGTTTTTGCACAAACTGTATATACTCCTTCTATTCCATTTAAAAGGTATATATGTGGAATAAGCAGAGGGAATGTACATAAGAAATGTACGAGGAATTAAAGTGATTTCAATTAGAATTTAAAATTGAATTTAAATCCGGTCAGGTCTCAGAAGATATGCTTGAGCTGCAGCTCAACTAATTGCTGATGTTGCTTTAAAAATTCCATATTTATATTTGTATTTATTTTGCTGACTGGCCACACATGGCGTATACGTTATATGCGCCCGCATATGCTAACAGTACTCCCTCTACTTGTGTGGGTGATAAACAATAACCAGGAAGACGCCAGCAGCGTTGGATTTATGTTGCCGCGTTGTTGCCACGCCCCCTCCATTTTGCCTCCATATGCTGCATACATACATACATAATGTAGCGTTGCGTTATGCAGCAGCTGCTGCTCTACGTCTGCTGCTCTGTGGCTGTCTGACCGCAACAAAGAGTCAACACACACACACACACACATAGAAGTATACAGACAAGGAAAAATATGCATAGAAAGTGTTGCATATTTTTTAGCGCAATTCACTTTACTTGTGCTGGGAGCACCTATGGGGCATGTAACTAACTTTGTAGCTCATAAAGTTATAATTAAGCTGGCCATAGGCTAAATTCCCAGCATGCAATAAAGAGAGTGAAGAAGGCGACATATTAATTTGCAGCCCAAAGTGTAAAGTTTTTTAATGAAATAAGCCAAACAACAGGCCAAAAGTCAAATGACTCGTGCTCTTAGTCTATGGAAAGGAAATACTTGTAATACATAAGAAAGTTAAGAACAACCGAGGGATGTTGGAAATATGAAAATTTAACAGTTCTGAGTTGGATTTAAATATATATTTCTAAATTAAACTGTAATAAAATAATGCGTATAATTATTGAACATAAAATAAACTAAGGTTTATTTTTAGGGTATTTAAGCTGAGTTTGTCTCTGACAGGCGAAAGGAAAAGTCACGTTTCGTCACATGTATTTCTCTACATTTTTCGAGAAGGTTTTGAGTCAATCTTAGAATTGCTTTAAAGTGGACTGAAGTCGTGCAGGAATTTTCAACTCCCTGCAGAGTATTGATGCAATGTTAGACCACACTTGCGTATTCACATAAGGCAAACAACATGCCACAATGAGATACATTTATAAATTTTCCATTCTTAGGGAAAAACACAAATTAAATTTTCAACGTTTGTTTAGCGACTTGGCCGTGTGGCTGGTGTGTTGACTTAAATGCCACCATTGTCGTATATTTACACACACTTCAAACGCGCACACACATACTCTCACATACACTTTCACATGGTGCAACTTGAGTGGATGATGTATGTGACGCACACACACACACACACACACACACACACACACACAGGCAAACACACACTCACACACGCCTGGGAAAATCACAAAAACAAATTAGTTGCGTGTAATTTAATTTGAAATGCGCGCGCGTTTATCAAACAAAATGAAAACTGTGAAATGGAGCAGCAGCACAAACAACAACAACTACAACAACAACAACAACAATTGGAGCGGGAACTGGAACTGGAACAGCCGCAAAAAGGGAAGAAAATGCTAATTGGATTTTGTTTTAACATGCAAGGCAGCGCATCCTGCCTTCATCCTGCCTCCATCCTGCCTCCATCCTGCCTCCATTCTGCCTCCATCCTGCCATGTGCGTGCCTTTGATAGCCAAGTTAATAAACATTAAAAGCAATTATGTTCTTGATTTTTGATGCTTCACTTTTGTTTGAGACGTTCCCCTCTCTCTCTCTCTCTCTCTCTCCCGCTTCTTCTTCTGGCCTGGCGTTGACGTTGATGTTGATGTGCCTAAGACTAGTTAAACGATATCATCTGTTCCTGGCGCTACTCGGTGAAAGTGAAAATATGTAACAGGAAAATGAAACTTTCGCTTTGAGTAAGCTTTAACAAGATGCAACAGAATTTACATGATTTATACTACAGCAAAGGAGATTGTGCAGCTCGCATGAATAAATAGAATAAACTTAAAATTTCAAAGAAAATTAAAATTATATTGTGGTCTAATTAGACTTGCATGGGTTATTAAAATCAAATTTAGTAAGGAAAGGTTTATGCCGAGGGATTCCTTGATTATTGCTTGTATTCTGTGTGCAACAAAAGGAAGACTACTAAGGTAAAGATATAAAAATTAAAAGGAATTCAATTGGTAATCTCCTTCTAATTATTTAAATTACTGCAGCATATTGCATATTTTTTTTAATCATCTTTAACTAATATTTTACACACGCTTGCCAAAAAGATAAAGAAAGCTTTATAGGGTCTCAACTTGTCACACAAATACAGAAACTTGATATTCTCTTTTTACTATTTTTCAGGGAAATTGTATACTCTCCATAGTAAATCCTAGTGTAGAATTTAAATTCTCACAACTCTGACAAAAGTTAACAGATTTTTATAGGGAATACCGTTTTGGCCATTAGTTCTACTAATAGTTAAATATTATTATTTATGTTTACAGAATATTATTTAGAATTACAGAACCTTACCTTATTAAAACCCATCGAGTTCCTATCTTTAATGTACCTATTTTTCTTCTTTTTTTTTTTAATATTTCTCTACACATCTTTAAGTGAATTAAATTTAAGAAAGTTTTTGGAATTTTGTGCGAAATTAGCCAGACCAAAAAGTTTTGCTTTCATCATTTACAGGAAGTTGTTAATCAATTTGATGTGCTGAGCCAGCGAAGCAAAAGCCTGTGGTGATTTCTTTGGGTTTCGGTTGAGGGAATTTCTCACCTTCAACGCCAGGCTTTGTATGTGTGAATGTATTTGTTGGCACTCGACACAGTTGGCTAATTAATAGGATTAACTACCAAAAAGCAAACACAATTGGCTGCTGTGCAAACAATAACACAAAGCACTCAACTTTTTGGGGATCCCTAAAGGATGGCAAGTCCTTGAGCAAACATCATTACACACAGAAAGAGAGTTGAGTTTCAGATGTCGGCACCTAACGCGCTTTAATGCAGGTGATTAATTGCTTTTGAGGTTCGTCGGCTGCGTGTTGGAAAATTTTGAAAATTTCATTAGCTCATTGAGTGTGGGGTGTGTGGGGTGTGTGTGTGTGGGTGTGAGAGTGTTTGCGTTGAACTTTTGGAAGAGTTTTTGGGGGCACATTGTGTGACTTTTGCCGACAATGCCAGTCAGCCCAATTTCTAGCTGGCTTTAGACGAGCTAATTAAGTTAAAGTTGCTGCCTGATTCTGGTTCTGCTCTGGTTCTACTTCTGCTTCTGCTTCTTGTTGAGCTTTTCTCCCCCTCATGCTCATCCGTATTCTGATTCTGATTCTGTGCTGTCCATGTCCTGACAACTCCCACTGCTAATGATGCCGCCAGAGAGATTGAGAACGTGCTTTAAATTGTTTTTGATTTACTTATTTCCGCGCTGATAAATTACATTTGCCTACGCCAAGGACAGCCAGGACCGCCAGGACAGCAAGGACAAAGTTCAGCCGCCATTTTTGGCTAATGCGCAAAGTTTTTGGCAACGTCGTGTAGTTTTTGGCGGCTTGTCAGCAATTTGAATAATTTATTCATATGTTACGTGGTTGACACCACGCACGTGGCGACAAGTCCTTAGTCCTTAGTCCTTGATTCATTTTATACAGTCTGTCAACGGTTTTGCGCCCAGTTGCTCAGCTCAAATGTAAATTAAATTAGCCCTGAAGTCTATTAAAATGCCATTTGGCCTAAATAAATCACACAACTGACAAACAGACTGCTTCTATCCCAAATACATTCAACTGAAATTTATTTGTCAAAGAGAAGAAAAATGTTGTCCTATTCGTAAGCTGCTGCTGCAAAGAGGCAAACAAAAATACTCATGTATACCCTGTAATAATGCAAATATGTATATGAAACGTATATCGAATAAAAGTGGCAATGCTGTGTTTGCAAGCGACCTTATTTATGTTTTGAATAATTCGAGTTTTCTATTCAAACAAGTTGTTACTTGGGGATTATATTTCGTACAAATTATTAGGCGCTCAAGTTTCTAACCTACAGGGTAGCATGCCGTCGACTACCATCATCTAAAGCATTCATATTACGAGTACATTTTATTTGCAGTACTTGCACAAATCATTTTCTAGGAGTGATTGCATTTTAGTTGCTGCCCGGAAAATTGTTCTATTAAAAATGCAGAGAGTGCAGAAAGCTTCAGTATATTGGAAAAACTTGAAATACAGCTTAAATTCAAGTATTGCTAGTAGGGCTTTCATATAAGTAAAAGGTGAAATACTTACTCTTTGTGTACAGCACAAATAACCGAACAATGAAAGCGTATTTGATTTGTTGTTCTTTAATATTTACCTTTGTTGTAAGCTTTGTTTCAAATATAAATGTGCAAAGCAAATATTGTTCAACGAACAGAATCAAATATTATGACCTTTTCTAAATATGTTTTGTATCTTTTATTGGTAACAAATTCGAAATTAAAATCACAATTTATAATTGTATACCCTTACAGAGCGCATTATAATTTTGTGATAAAATGTGTATAAGGACCATGGGACTCGTTGATGTAGCCACATCCGTCTGTGTCATTTAGCCCGATTTTTATTGAACGCAGCGCAGATTTGGAAGCAAGCTGGATCGGACAACCATATTATGTAGCTGCCATAGATAGACAACTTTCCTTAGGAGGATATATTTAAAATAATTATTAGATTATATACATTTTGAAATACTCATCATAATACTCAAAGCAAATACATGTATATAAAAATTCGCTAACCTAGAGTGCTCAACTATGAGATACTGTGTACTAACGTGCCTGTTCGACCTGAACAAGAATATATATGTGATCGGAGTAGTAGTAGTATAAACATTGGGGTAATTAACAGCAGTTCGAATAAACCAGTATGGGACTAGGTATTCGCAATAGTAACGAGCAGTTATTATTTAAATTGACAAATTAAAATTATAATTACTTAATAAATTCACAGTACTAAATTAAATAATTCTAAATTTTGTTGCCTAGTGTTAAGATTAGTGGTTTTTATTCGCCGCCAAGGTAGATCTGCGCTTATTGGTCGGGCGAATTCCGGCACAGACCTACCGCCGCAATCAGCTGGCTGAGATTAGAATTTATTCGCTGCGAATTCGTCACAGATCTTGTATAAATTTAGGGGTCTGGGCTACAGCGAATTCAGTTTACGGCGAGTGGCTGGGGCGGCTGCACGCAGACGACCGAATTAAAAACATAAACAAAGATAATAAAAAAGGCGAAAGCGAAAGTGAGACACTGCCAAAAATCAGAAAGTCACAATGAGTCAGCTAAATAATAGAATATTTAGAAGCAGGGCCTTTCTGCAATACTTGAAAGCAAGAATCGAACTAAGCAGTTCTGCAACAGTTACCCAAATAACTGAGCGAAAATATGCAACTGCAACAACAACAATAACAGCGGCTACAGGAAAGCCTCTCAATGAGATTCCCACTGTAAATAAACTGAAACTGCTAATAAGTTTCATGCCAGGTGGAAAGTACAGTGGGCTGGACCTCAATGATATTATGAAAGGTATCATTAAGGACTCTGGTGGGGATATAACCGTGCTCGCAGGGTTGTTTGGCAAGAAACCATTGATTATTACCCAAAATCCAGATGATTTTGAGACGGTCTTTCGCCACGACGGTGCCTGGCCGTATCGAAAGGGCTTTGAGCTGTTGAACTATCATCGGGGCGTCCATCGTAAGGAATATTTTGGAGAGGAGACGGGTGTGTTGACTTCCCAGAACGAAGCCTGGGGAAATATGCGTTCAGCCGTAAATCCCATTATTATGCATCCAAAGAATGTGAAGATGTATTTGAGCGCATTAGATCGGATCAACAAACAGTTTATAGACCGGTAGATATTTAAATTATAAGAAAATTATAAATAAAAAACCTACAAATTTCTTTATAGAATTAAATCCATTCGGGATCCGCAGACCCTGGAAATGCCAGTTAATTTTAAAGATGAAATTAGCGCCTGGACAATGGAATCTGTTGGTATGGTAGCACTGGATCGTCAATTGGGTCTCATAGACAATTCCAATCCAAAGGGTCGACAATTCTTTACCCTGCTTCAACGCTTCTTTGATTTGGCTGTGGACCTAGAAGTTAAGCCCTCATTATGGCGTCAGTTTAAAACACCCAAGTTACGGGAGGTTCTTAAGGTATTGGATGAAACACTGAGCATTACTGATCAGTATGTGCAGGAAACTATTGATCGCATTGATCAGCGGACTACTGAAAAAGCGGAAGAAGAAAAAAGTGTTTTGGAAAAACTGCTCGCCATCAATCGTAGATATGCCGTGGTTATGGCCTTAGATATGCTCTTAGCTGGCGTTGATACGGTGGGTATAAAAGATAGTTATCTTGTTTAAACTTCTAATTTTTTAAATCACAGACTACGAGTACTTTTGCGGCTGCACTGCTTTCACTTGCTCAAAATCCCGACAAACAGGATAAATTGCGTGCCGAGATTCGTGGAATTTTGCCGGAAAAGGATACACCTCTAACTGTCGATTCCATGAAGAATTTACCCTATTTGCGGGCCTGTATCAAAGAGAGTCTTCGCTATTATCCACTGACCATGGCTAATGTTCGCAGAACTCGCGAGGATCTCTTGCTTAGTGGATATATTGTACCCAAGGGAAGTGATGTAGCCTTGGTCCATTTAAATCTGTGGCGCAATGACAAACATTTTTCAAGACCAGAGGAGTTCATTCCAGAACGCTGGCTGCGCAGTTATCAGTTGGAGCAAGAATCGTCTGGTTGTCCTGCGGCCACAAAATCCAGTCATCCCTTTGCCTATTTGCCATTTGGCTTTGGAGCACGTAGTTGCATTGGCCGCCGCATTGCTGAAATGGAACTGGAGATTGGTGTAGTTCGTTTGCTCAGAAACTTCCAGGTGGAGTTCAATCATCCAGCAGATAAACCTTTTATTGCTTATCAATTGGCTACGCCTCGCATTCCCCTACAATTTAAGCTCACCGATTTAAAGGATTGAGCTGAGCAAGTGTAAAGTATTAAGATATAAATAAAAGAAATATCACACACAATTCAATAAATTTTATAAATAAATAGTTGGAATTTTATTACTTATTATTAAAATTATATTAAATCGTAGTATAAATTTCATAGAATTCCTCTAATGATTACAAATCCTCGGCGTGCTGATGATAGCTTTTCCTACTATTTGTGTATATAATACAATTTTAATGGATCATCACGACTCATCCGTCTTTCTTAAAAATAAACATATATATCTATATTTCTTATCTTAAAAAAAAGTTATTTTTTGAGCCGTGTACTTCGATCGTCTAACTACATTCGATAAAAATTATGCCTAGTAATTTTTCCCGAAGCGCATTAAACTAGACACTTGGCCATATTTCTATGGGAAATATTTCTCTTTATTTATTTATTAACTTAAATTTAATTAATTTAGAATAAGAGGAATTTGCAATTGGAATTAAAGCAAAATAAATTAAGTATTAACTTCCAGATTCTGGCGGTATCACAAAACAAAGACTAATTTATGATTCAACATTTATTGCGTGGATTAGGGAATAGCTACTTAAAAAACCCAAGCAGAACAGGGAAAAGGCAGAATGGGAAGAGGGAAAACAAAAGAGAACGAAGAAGAAAATAAAACTAGAAAGTAAAAATGTAAGATAACACACAAGATTTTGATAGTAGAATTATCGACTTGTTTAAGGGAAGCATAACTGATCATTCAAAAATTGATCCTTTCTGAGACGGTTTTGGTGAAGACTCCTATCAATACTATAATAACATATAATAATAATAATATTAAGAGAATACAATTGCAAGTCATTACACTTTGGACAAGATAATTTAGCCACAACAGCTTTTTTTGGAAATGGCTTCTTCCAAATTGTCATTTTATCTTGAAACAAAACATGAGCAAAATATTAGTTAACAAAAATATGTATATAGTTTCCTACTGGGTGATATTTTTGTTGAGTTACTTTTGATAAAGAGCGCGAACAAAACTCAGAAGAATAAATGAAAGACAAAAACAAGCAGTGCTGAGGTGAGCACAATCACAAAAGGGAATTAGCAAAAGTAACGTTTTTAAAGAAGAAATTCAGATAATAAAACTGAGGAACTGTGTAACTGTGGGTATAAATTTCCATTAACTTTCAGAGAATAATAATTCCAAATAGCACAAAAGCGGAGCATGAAAAGTACGCCTCTCTTCTCTTAAGAAGAAATCTGTCTAAAATAATGATGATTATATACATGATTTAGTTTTCTTTCAAGTATAATTTTATTATTACACAGATATATTCTGTATTCTACATAAGTTTTTTAAATCTTAAAACCTGAATTACTATGGCAGATCTCAATTGTAGAATCTACATCAGTTTCCCTATATTATATTATATATTTTATTCTTTTAATATTTAAGCCGATAACCAACCACTAAAGATATCTACTGTTGAGTGTTCGATTAAAGTCGGAAAAGTGTCTATTCATCCGTTAATGACTATCAAAAAACATTTATAGATTAAATTGATAAAACCCCCTTCATACTTCGCAATTAACCGTCCGCCTAATTCCTCACAGAGAGATGCAATTTATTGGGGGAGCAGTGCCAGAGCGAGCTCAGTATTCAGCGAGCAGTCGAAGCGGAGACACGCGACCGAACTGAATAGAAATCTACAAAACAATTCTACGCGACGTTCGCAGACCAAAACAACAACAACTAATTATTAAAAAGTCACGATGAGTCTACTAAAAAGCCAATTGTATAGAAGCGGGACCTATGTAAACAGCTGCGTCACAGTGACTCAGCAGTTTATTGGGCAGCGTTATAGCAGTGCAACGGCAACGGCAACGGCAGCAACAATTCCGCCGGTTCAAGCCAAAGCTTTCAATGAGATCCCAAGAGTTAATAAACTGAAACTGCTCTCGAGTTTTATGCCGGGTGGCAAATACAGCGATACGGATTTGCGGGTTATTATAAAAGGATTGCTGAAGGACTCGGGAAGTGATATTACAGTGCTCCCCGGATTTTTCGGAAAGCACCCATTAGTTTTTACACAGAATCCCGATGATTTCGAGATCGTGTTTCGCCACGACGGTGCCTGGCCAAGCCGCCAAATTTTTGAGGTATTGAACTATTTTCGTAGTGTCCATCGTAAGGACTATTTTGGGGAGGAAACGGGTGTCCTGACCTCTCAGGACGAGGCCTGGGGGAATATGCGGTCGGCAGCCAATCCAATTATTATGCAACCCAAGAACGTAAAACTTTACTTGAGCTCAATGGATCGCATCAACAAACAGTTTATAGAGCGGTAAATATATATATTCATATATATATGGACAATATGGAACTATGTATTTCTTTGCAGAATTAAGTCTATTCGCGACGCGAATACACTGGAAATGCCAGTTAATTTCAAAGATGAGATCAGCGCTTGGGCAATGGAATCGGTGGGCATGATAGCTCTAGATCGTCAATTGGGCCTTATAGATAACTCTAATCAAATGGGTCGCCATTTCTTCACCCTGCTTCAACGTTTCTTCGATTTGGCTGTGGATCTTGAAGTAAAGCCGTCTTTATGGCGTAAGTTTAAGACCCCCAAATTACGCGAGATTCTTAAGGTATTGGATGAAACACTGAGCATTACTGATCAGTATGTGCAGGAAGCTATAGATCGCATTGATAAGAAGTCTATTGTGAATACGGATGGCGAAAAAAGTGTTTTAGAAAAACTCCTGGCCATCAATCGCAAATATGCTGTGGCTATAGCCTTGGATATGCTCTTCGCAGGCGTTGATACGGTGAGTATTTAATTTAATGATCAAGCTCATCTTAACTTAATAAAATAAATAAATTTAAATTTTAGACAACCAGCACATTTGCGGCTACTCTTCTAGCGCTTGCCCAATATCCAGAAAAACAAGAAAAGCTGCGGGCTGAGATCCGTGCGATTTTACCGGAGAAGGATACACCTCTGACAGTGGAGTCCATGAAAAACTTACCCTATTTGCGTGCCTGTATTAAGGAGAGTCTACGGTATTATCCACTCACAATGGTTAATGTACGCCACATTCGCGAGGATCTGGTGCTGAGTGGTTATACCATACCCAAAGGAACAGAAGTTGCTTTGGCGCATCTGAACCTGTGGAACGATAGTAAACACTTCTCACAACCAGAAAAGTTTATACCAGAGCGTTGGCTACGTGGTAATGAAAATGAGGGATCCTCCGGTTGCCCTGCGGCCACAAAATCCAATCATCCCTTTGCCTATTTGCCTTTTGGCTTTGGAGCACGCAGTTGCATTGGTCGTCGCATAGCAGAAATGGAACTGGAAATTGGTGTAGCTCGTTTGCTCAGGAACTTCCAGGTGGAGTTCAATCATCCGGTTGAGAAGCCTTTTATATCCTACCAGGTGGCAACACCTTGCATTCCTCTTCAATTTAAATTTATCGACTTGAAAGATTAATTTTGCACTCTATTGAAAATAATGGTTCCCAATGAGATTTTCAAGAATTATTGGATTGTTAATATTACTATGCTAGTCACAAATGTATGTATTGTTGTATTCGTCTGAAAGGAAATATTTTAAAACTTGCTCTGGGCAACAAAAATTATTAAATTTACTTAAACGATTTAAAGGAGAGGCATTAATATTAAAAACTTGATTCTACTTTTAATAAACGAATTATTCTAGAAATTATACAGTTATAAAGGTAGGAATTAAAGTGAAGTGGATTATTACTGGTCAGTATGTGCAGGAAGCTATAGATCACATTGATCAAAAGACTGTTAAAAAAATTATAGAGAGAAAAAAGTTCTAGAAAGACTCTTGGCCATCAATCACTGACCATGAGGATTTAGTTGAAAAATGCTTTTACTGAAGACCACAATTTACAACCTCAACATGAAAAAAATTGGCGAAAATATACAAGAAGATAAGAAAGCTCTACAAGAGAGTGCAAGCTTAAAAGGCACTCTGTATTCAGGTCTAAAAGTCTATAACATGAGTAATATCCATCATTATTTATAATGGAATTCGTATTATTATTGGTCCTACCTCAAGGCATCAAAAATAGTCAAATGAGTAACTAATCAGATTGGGCATTATCAGAGAGACTGATAGAGCTTCGGGGCAGGGGAACAGAGTCGGTTTCGATCCAGAGTTCTGTCTTCTAGTAAACTCTCGCAAAAACATTTGCCGGTATTCAAGCGAGAGCGAGAGAGAGATTTCACAAAACGCTCTCAATATTTCGCAATTAATTTGCCGTAAATTACGTCACAGGTATTGCTATACTTATTAGAGGGCCAAAGCCAGAGCGAATTCAGTGTGCGGCGACACGCGAACGAATTGACTACAGACGAAATCTACACAAGTTTGGCACTGAAAAAAAAGCAACAATAATAAGTAAGGCAAAAGAGCAAGACGCAGCGAAAACAAAAACAAAAAATCAGCAATGACTCAGCTGAAAATATTTCGAAGCGGCGTTGTTGTAAATTGTTTGAAAACGACAACAGAATTGAATGGTGCCGCATCAGTTACGCAGCAACAGGTGGGTAGAGTTCAGCTACAGTAGTGAACATTTAAATAGAAACACTATCGTTGTTCACTTAGCAATGGAAGCGTCAGTATGGCACTGGAACAACAACAGCTGCAACGGCTCCAGCGAAGCCGTTTAGTGAGATGCCAACCATAAATAAATTTAAGCTGCTCATGGATTTCTTACCAGGTGGAAAGTACTACAAAGGCGTGGATTTGACTGATATTATCAAGGGAATGGTACAGGACTCTGGTAGTAGTATCGCAGTGTTCGCTGGAATGTTTGGTAAGCCGTCAATGATTCTTACTCAGAATCCCGACGACTTTGAGACGATCTTTCGCCATGACGGCCCCTGGCCACGCCGGAAGGGCTTTGAGATCTTGAACTACCATCGTAGTGTGCATCGTAAGGATTATTTTGGAGAGGCGACTGGTGTTCTGACCTCACAGGACGAAGCATGGGGAAACATGCGTTCTGCAGTGAATCCAATTATTATACATCCCAAGAACGTGAAGATTTACTTGGGCTCAATGGATCGCATCAACAAACTGTTTATAGAGCGGTATATAAACAAATCTAAATAAATTATAAACAGATTTTATAT
This sequence comes from Drosophila repletoides, assembly GCA_018150835.1. Lineage (NCBI taxonomy): Eukaryota > Metazoa > Arthropoda > Insecta > Diptera > Drosophilidae > Drosophila > Drosophila repletoides. The sequence continues at coordinate 18,712,520 of JAECWQ010000089.1, read as the reverse complement.
TCACACATTTTATTACAGAATAAAACTCATTCGGGATCCGCAAACTTTGGAAATGCCAGTTGACTTTAAGGATGAGATAAGCGCTTGGACCCTGGAATCGGTTGGTATGGTTGCACTGGATCGCCAGATGGGTCTTATAGATAACTCAAATCCAATGGGACGCAGGTTCTTCACTCTACTTCAACGTTTCTTCGACTTGGCCGTTGAGCTGGAAGTTAAACCATCATTGTGGCGTCAGTTTAAGACCCCTAAATTCCGCGAGGTCCTCAGGGTGTTGGATGAGGCATTGAACATAACGGATCAGTACATCCAGGAGTCAATAGATCGCATTGAGCATGATACATCTAACAAATCTGAATCAGAGAAAAGCGTTTTAGAAAAACTTTTGGCCATTAATCGCCGATATGCAGTGGCTATGGCTTTGGATATGCTGTTTGCTGGTGTCGATACGGTGAGTAGAGAAAATGTTAACTAAACTTGGTTATATCATTGACGAATCTACTTTAAATTTTAGACTACGAGTACTTTTTCGGCCATACTCTTAGCGTTGGCCCAAAATCCTGAAAAGCAGGACAAATTACGGGCTGAGATTCGCGGCATTTTGCCGGAGAAGGATACACCGCTGACTGTGGAGTCCATGAAAAACTTGCCCTATTTGCGTGCTTGCATCAAGGAAAGTCTTCGCTATTATCCACTGACCATGGGAAATGCACGCACCACGCGAGAGGATCTGGTTCTAAGCGGTTATAACGTGCCAAAGGGCAGTGAAGTTATTTTGTTGCATATGAATCTGTGGCGCGATGAGAAGCACTTTTCACAACCGGACAAGTTTATACCAGAGCGTTGGCTACGTGAAAAGCAGGAATCCTCTGACTCTTCCGGCTGCCCTGCGGCCAGCAAGACTAATCATCCTTTTGCCTATTTACCTTTCGGCTTTGGAGTACGCAGTTGCATTGGTCGTCGCATAGCCGAAATGGAATTAGAAATTGGTGTAGCGCGTTTGCTCAGAAACTTCCAGGTGGAGTTCAATCATCCAGCAGATAAACCTTTTATTGCTTATCAATTGGCTACGCCTCGCATTCCTCTACAATTCAAGCTCACCGATTTAAAGGATTGAGCTGAGCTAGAGTACAGTATTAATATTCAGTGTTGCATAATAAATCTTGCCAGAATTGGTTAAGAATTTGTTCCTTTCTATTTATTTTGGCGGTGAAATTATATTTTCAACAATAGCAAATATAATTCCTGGATAATATTTTAACATTATTTTTATATTAACGAATGAAGAAAAGGAACACTTTTGGATGTACAGAATTATAAATTATTCTATATGACATCAAGAGTATCACCTAGTTTAATTCTAGTCACAATATGGAAACTATTTTTAGGACTTGAATTACTAAAAATGTTGTTAAAAAAATATAGGTTTCATATATCAAATATAATAATATAAAGTAAAAAATGAAATTTTAATAATACTTCAAAAATTCGTTTTTATTAAGCTTTTCGAGTAATTTATATAGATATGTATGTATATAATAATTAATTAAAAAACAAGCGGACTGTAAGTTTAACGACTTGAATATTTTTTTTTACCATACAATAATATACATATATTTATATCTAATAATATTGAATCCCCTAACTTATATTTTTCTATTTAAATTCTTCTTTGTTAAATACAACCTAAAAGTAATCAAAATAATAGATTGGTAAAGAATGCTCTGTCCATTTGCTGCTATGTAAATAAAAAAAGGGAATAAAAAAATAATTTGAATATACATATACAAACATACGTATGAATAAACCTTGCTCTAATTTTCTAGTTTCAATTTTTATATATTCATTTTTAAAACTTTTTCCATAAATATATATTTTATGTATGTATCTATAGTAGGAAAGAATATATAATTTTTGTGTTTCTAGCAAACAAAACAACGAAAGAAAAAGCCAATAAAAATATGTTGTTTACTTTGTCTATACATATATATTTATCATATACATACATACAAATGTACAAAAACATATTTGATTTGATGATTTCTCTGCACTCCAAGTTCAATTTTTTCTGCTAACAGCAGCGGTAGTTTGAATAGGAATAAAATGAAAAAAAGAAAAAGTTAGGGTAGAGAATTAAAGAGAGTACATCGAGCACTCTCTAAATTTAGCTTACATTGTTGTCTGTGACTAATTTTGTATAAATACAAAGAAGTAAACAAGTTATGTAATTTTATTTGATCGCAGACAGAACAAATACAAATAACTCAAACATACACAAGTTAACATGTGTTGATAGATATGAGTATATCGGTTTATTGTGATTAGTGCTCGCCCCCCGCCTTTCCCCGCAAAATCCGCTTGAAGCGGAACAGCTGCCCGGCAATCAGCTGGGAGCGAAATTTCACAAATCGCTCTCCATATTTCACAATTAATGTTTCTGTGTGGCGCTGATTACGTCACAGATATCGTTTACTTATTGGGGGGCCAAAACTCGCAGCGAATTCAGTGAACGGCGAGTAGCCGAGGCGAAGGCACGCGAACAAACCAACTTCAATCCACGCGACGTTAGAGCGAGACGCAGCGAAAACAAAAAAAAAAAAAGACTCAATGACGCAGCTGAAAATATTGAGAGGCCCCGTGGTAAATGGCTTAAAAGCAACCACAGAACTAAACAGTTCTGTAACAGTTGCGCAGAAACTGCAACAGGTGTGTATGAAGCTCTTACATCAAAGTGTAGAAAGTATTCTCTTGGGTTCTGTGACTTAAATTCGACTCATCAACGTCAAGAATTATAATAAATGCAAAAAAAATAGAATAAAAATAAATGAATTGCAATTTTTAAAGATAAATATGTGTAAATATACAATAACAATATGAATTTCTACCGTGTCACAGAAAGTATCTAACAGAAACAGGCGCAGGCGTCTAGGCAAGCTAGTCTCTTAGTTTTTGAGATAGATACAAGAAAATTGACATAGATCCTTCTTTTTCCTGTAGATCGTAGATTGGTGTGATTGTTAATTATAGAATGATTAAATGAATTAATTTAAGTAGAAATATATTTAAGTATAATCATTTTCATTAGAAGCTACCCTGACTTAAGAATTAAATCAAAATGTTATCTGCCTCGCAGTTTTTTATTTGGTAATCAGGGACTGATTTATATCGATAATAGTTGTGAAATATAATGATTATATAATGATTATATATATAATTACAGCAACATGAGTGTCGCTATGCCACAGCAGCAGCATCAACGAGTTCACCTGGAAGGCCACTCAAAGAGATGCCAACCATAAATAAATTAAAGTTGCTCTTGGATTTCCTGCCAGGCGGCAAATATAGTGGAAAGGACTTGAATGAGATAACCAAGGGACTGATAAAGGACTCTGGTGGTGATATTACAATGCTGGCAGGATTATTTGGAAAGAGTCCATTGATTATTACACAGAATACGGATGACTTTGAGACCGTATTTCGACACGAAGGTCCCTGGCCACGCCGCGTAGGCTTTGAGTTGATGAACTACTATCGCAATGAGTATCGTAAGGATTATTTTGGAGAGGTGCCTGGTCTGGTGACTTCGCAGGACGAAGCCTGGGGAAAAATGCGTTCAGCCGTAAATCCCATAATTATACACCCGAAGAATGTGAAACTGTATTTAAGTTCATTGGATCGGATTAACAAACAGTTTATAGACCGGTATATAGAAACGATTATAATCAAGTAATTAATTTATTTCAACCCATGCAATTTTTTATAGAATTAAATCCATTCGTGATCCAAAAACTCTTGAAATGCCTGAAAATTTTAAGGACGAAATCAGCGCCTGGACAATGGAATCGGTGGGCGTGATAGCTCTAGATCGTCAGCTTGGCCTAATAGATAACACCAATCCTACAGGTCGGCATTTCTTTTCGCTGCTCCAAAGTTTCTTCGATTTGGCCGTTGAGCTGGAGATTAAGCCTTCGCTGTGGCGTCAGTTTTCGACCCCCAAATTGTGAGAAGTCCTGAAGGTATTGGATGATGCTGTGGCCATAACTGATCAGTATGTAGAGGAAGCCGTAGATCGCATTAATCAGAGGACTGCTAAAAAAACTGAAGATGAAAAAAGTGTTTTAGAAAAGCTGCTTGCGATTAATCGCAAATATGCCGTGGTTATGGCTATGGATATGCTTTTTGCTGGTGTCGATACGGTGAGTAAAGCGGATCTAAACTAAATTCTTAACTTAATGAGTATTTCTTGCAGACTACGAGCACTTTTGCAGCTACACTTCTTGCGTTGTCCCAAAATCCTGAAAAGCAGGATAAATTGCGTGCTGAGATTCGCGGCATTTTGCCGGAGAAGGATACACCGCTGACTGTCGAGTCCATGAAAAACTTGCCCTATTTGCGTGCTTGCATCAAGGAGAGCTTACGATACTTCCCACTGACATCGGCTAATGTTCGCACCACTCAAGAGGACCTGGTTCTAAGCGGTTATCAAGTGCCAAAGGGAAGTGATATTGCCATGGTGCATTTAAATTTGTGGCGCAATGATAAGCACTTTTCGAACCCGGATAGGTATGTACCAGAGCGTTGGCTACGAGAAAAGCAGGAATCCTCTGACGCTTCAGGCTGTCCTGCGGCCACCAAGTCCAGTCATGCTTTTGCCTATTTGCCTTTCGGCTTTGGAGTACGCAGTTGCATTGGAAGACGCATTGCCGAAATGGAACTGGAAATCGGGATTGCTCGTTTGCTGAGAAACTTTCAGGTGGAATTCAATCATCCAGCAGATAATCCTTTTATTGCTTATCAGCTGGCCACCCCTCGCATTCCCCTTCAATTTAAGTTCACCGATTTGAAGGATTGAATGAATGTCCAGTATTTTTATTCAGCTTATAATATTTATATCTGGGAAACTGGGAAATAATAAAATTGCATAATGTATATAATTAAAGATTTTTACTTTATTTTGTTGATAAAGTAGGATACTTAGTACTGTGATTATATAGATAAGTATATATATGGAAGAGTGTAAACATGGATCTGAAGCTGTTAGGATGTAAATTGTTATCATTGTATCATCAATTGTATCAGGGCATCCTTTGTTTTCCATCTATAACTTTAAAGCCTGGAAACCACTTGGACACGCGTCTGGTACACAATCGTCTTCGTGGAAGTCGCTTTCTTTTATAGCAGGCAAATCCCGATGGACATAACACTTGATTGGACTTTTCTTTTCGCATGTCTTATAGGAGGTTTCCTCTGAAGCCATTTTGGTAATACGGATGCAGTTGGCAAAGATGTCCTGGCGATCCTTTTCTTCTTTCTGACGGCAATTTTCACGATGCTCGTACTGTTTGTACGCCAAATCCGCCTTGGAGATATATCCTGGCCAGCAATAGTCACGTAATCTGTTTCTGTGCACCATTCTCCCTTGGGGCACCTTCTCTATTTGATTCTGTCGTCGATAGTTCTTTACGGCCTTGGCTATAGGAAATACAGATCGACCTTCCTTACGTGCGTCTGTCATCATCTTAGCTGCGTTGTCAAAGAAGGTAACGTCCTGTCGTAGATACGAATCGTCCTGGCAAGCGAGCCTCCGCATCTGTTCATCTTGACTCCGCTGCAGGAACTCATCTCTTTGCCCGTAAAGAAAATCGCGCAGATTGGCCTTTTCTCTCTCCTTGCGTTGCTTTTCGATGGCATAGAAACAAGTGTTAGCCTTCTGGTTCTTAAAGCGTTCGGCAATCTTAAAGCGTCGAATCTCAGCCTCTCGCTGGCGTTTTTCCTCTTGCTGTCTACGTTCCTCCAGTTGATAAGCTTTGCGTTCTTTACCCAACTCTTCGATATGACATTGGCGTCGGAGCTCGTCTTTTTCCTCATCTACTTCATGTCGATGCACGATTTCAAGTTGAAGTTTTTCTTCTTGTCGTTTCTTGGCCTGTTGCAGGTGGCAGATCTTTATAGCCTTGTCTTCACGATCGCGAATTATCTGCGCACGCATCTCCTTTGTAGCTTTTCCGGAATGTGTATCCAGAATACGACGTGTAACTAATTCAACGCAGACCTTCCGATCCTCAATCTCGTCACGGATGTGCTCGTCTATGGGTTAGGAGTGTGTTAATGGGAAGGATAAAGATTTATATCGCCTTTAACTTACACTTAGCTCTCTCCGCCTTTTCATTCAGGGCTACCCGGTAGGCCTCCTGGTGAAATTCACGAGCTCTTGCGGCTTTTTCTTTGGCCTTTCTTTCTTCCACATCCTGCAGACACTTGTACTGTGCACGCTCCACAATAACATCGCATATTTCCTGTTCCTTTGCTTCCATGTTATGCAGACGTCGTGTCTCTATATCCTCCACAATGTGCTTACGCAACTCTTCTGCTTTTTTCTTCACTTCCGTTTTCTCCTCAGCCTCAGTGACCCCACCAAAAGGTATCATCATCAAGGGGCACTGTTGCTCATCGAAACGCTGCTGACGCAGTGCATCCTCGGCTATCTCACGATTCAGTGCTTCGTTGTATTTGCGTTGATAGATCACTTCACTCTCGACCTGTGCACGATGCAGCGCCGTTTGACTCGACTTCAGATTTTTCAATATGAGATTGGCCCGCATAATGCGTTCCTTCCGAAGCTGTTCATCCTCCTTTTTGACTTGCATTTTCCTGATCTCATCCTCCCTCATTTCTTGATCAAGTTTCTCTTGCCTTTCCTCTTCCAACGTGCGATGTCCTAAGTTTTCAAAGTAGCTGCATAGACAATCGTTGCCATCCTTGAGGTATTGCATATATCGATTATCTTCCTTCTCCGCGGCAAACTTCTCCTGTTTGTGGGCCATTTGTGATCTGCCTAAAATTCCAGCAAAGCGTTTCGCTGAGACCACCACGGGTTGACGGATGGGATGATCCATGAAGCGAGTGTGGCCAGCCGAGGCCACACAAGCCTTATTTAGCTTCTTTTGCAACATGTTTTAAATGTTTGGAGTATATTAATGTATCTTTGAATAGTGTATCTTTGAATACCGCGTAATTCTACGGCTATTAAGTTTATAAGTGTGAGTATTTTAATATGTTGTGTGATATTAGAGTATATTTATGTGATAAGTGTCTGATATTTGTTTGAATAGTGTAGGCATGTGGGGTATCATAGGCTACTACGTAACTGGAATTAAAATTTATTTAAACATATAAATTAATGAAAGGTCCGATTCGCGGGATCGAACCCAGCTTTACTGTCACTTTTCATTCCAGATTCAAGGCCATTAAATCTTTTCCATTTTTCAATATTTGCATTTATTTATAAATTATTTAATGAGATATATTTTATATTATATATTAGACCAAGGTTAATAAGATTGAGAATCAGCCCAAAGGTTAAGTTGACGAAATAGTCGGTACATATACGGTTTCAATTGTTAAACATATGTAAATACTATACTTAAAAAAATATCTTTAACTTGGCCAGGTTCCCTGCCGCATTTCACAGTTCCACTATTTTGATTTAATATAGCATTTGTTTTTTATTATTTATAAACATTTAATTCAAAATGCCGCTGACCTTACTCAATTCTTTCTTTAGATTCCGAGGTTTAGAAAGCTACTATCACCTAACTATTCCATTTTAAACTATGCAAGTAATTCTGATACTACAATAGAATTATCGAAGACCAGATACCCTGTACAGAATTAGAGTGTTTTCTCTGCCTGCACTGAAGAACTGCAAATGTAAGCCAACAAATTATTGCACCCAATATTGTTATAAAAAATCTATTTACATTTGTATAAAATTTAATTTCTACATAATTACTGTCCACTTTAGTTCTACAATAAATAAACTATTGCTTGGTATACGAATAGTATTTATACTCATTAGATTAGTGCTTCTCATTCTAAATAAACATTATTTTGGTCGGCTAACAATGACAATGCTAAAATTTGCTAAATTAATAATGAAAAGTACGAAAAAGAAATACTTGTTAATGGTGATCGCTGATAAAAATACGCTAATTTATATGCGGGTCAGTGCCAGAGCGAATTCAGTAAACGGCGAGCAGTAGAAGTGATAACACCTGAAAAGTCAGCTCTATTTTGGTAGTACGAGTTTATGGTTAAATAGCGAAACACAGCGAAAACAAAAAAGTGGAGATGGCTCAGTTAACAGTTTTGAGAAACAAAGTCTTCTTAAATATCTTAAAGGAAAAAACAGAACTAATTAGCTTTGTAACAAGTTCGCAGATATCGCAGCAGGTCTGTAAAAGAATTCAAGGAAATTATTATTAATTAATTTCTATTCCGAGTCCTTTTTAACTCTCTAACAGAAGAATTTCTTTACAAAATTCTAAAAAATGCGCACCGTTAATACACCATTATTAATATTCAAGGGCAAAGCTAAAAACAGAAGAATTTCAACCAAACAATACACGTTAAAACATAGTTCTACACTGAGAGAAAAGTTAAAAATTGAACATGGAAACAAGAATATATTTTCCTAATCTTTTATGGCACTTGATTGAAAATTTATCATTTTACTGTTTTTATTTAGCGAGAGACCATTTAAGAAAATTTCCGACTTTTAATAACGAATTTTTATAAATTTATTTTTTTTAGTGTACTTCCCAATACCAAAGAACTGTTATTAAAATAATTAATTAATTCTTAATATTCCAACAGCTTGATCGGTGCTATGGCACCGTAGCTACAGCACCAACATCAACAGCAACAACAATTGCAATGGGGAGGCCTTTTAATGAGATTCCAACCGTAAATAAATTAAAGCTGATCTTGGATTTCATGCCAGGTGGAAAATATAGTGGCGGCGATGTTAGTAATATTGTCAAAGGACTGCTGAAGGATACAGGTAGCGATATTGCTGTCTTTTCAGGAACCTTTGGCAAAAAGCCAATGATTATTACACAGAACCCGGATGACTTTGAGACTATATATCGCCACGATGGAGTCTGGCCAAATCGCAGAAGTTTTGAGATTTTGAACTACCATCGTAGTGTCCATCGAAAGGATTATTTTGGCGAGGATACGGGTCTTATGACTTCAGAGGACGCTGCTTGGGGTAATATGCGTTCAGCCGTAAATCCCATCATAGTACATCCAAAGAATGTGAAGATTTACTTGCCTGCATTAGATCGAATTAATAAACAGTTCATAGACAGGTAAAAAATTATATTAATTATTATTATTATTATTATTATTATTATTAACATTATCAAATTAAAAATATTTCCTTCTTTTAGAATCAAAACTATAAGAGATGCTCAGTCGCTTGAAGTGCCTGAGAATTTTAAGGATGAGATTAGCGCCTGGGCAATGGAATCAGTGGGCATGGTAGCACTCGATCGTCAGTTGGGTCTTATAGATAGCTCCAATCCTACAGGCAGATATTTCTTTACACTGCTACAAAGATTCTTCGATTTGGCCGTGGAGCTGGAGATTAAACCCTCGTTGTGGCGTCAAATTAAGACCCCAAAATTTTGGGAAGTTATCCACGTATTGGATGAGACGCTACGCATAACGGATGAGTACGTGGAAGAAGCAATTGGACGCTTCAAACAGGCAACCACTGAAAAAGCCGATAGTGAAAAAAGTGTTCTAGAAAAACTGCTGGCAATCAATCGGAAATATGCTGTGAGCACAGCTATGGAAATGATGTTTGCAGGAATCGATACGGTGCGTGTAGTATTTGTCCTTTCTAACTATTAATACTTGGTTAAACGATTACAAAATTCCAATTAAATTGCAGACTACAACTACTTTTGTCGGCACACTTCTAACGCTGGCTAAACATCCAGAAAAGCAGGAAAAATTGAGAGCAGAAATTCGAGATATACTGCCGGAAAAGGAGACGCCCCTGACAGTCGAGTCCATGAAAAATTTACCATATTTGCGTGCCTGCATTAAAGAGAGTATGCGATGTTATCCAGTATTTCCTGGTAATATACGGACGACGCGTGAGGATCTGGTTCTTAGCGGCTACAATGTGCCCAAGGGCAGCATGATTGCAATGATGCACTTAAACATTTGGCAGGATTCGAAACACTTCTCTGAGCCAGAGAAGTTCGTACCAGAACGTTGGTTGCGTAGCAATCAATCTAAGCCCGAATCCTCCCAATGTCCTGCCCCGGCTACCAAGTCCAATCATCCCTTTGCCTATTTACCTTTTGGCTTTGGGTCACGCAGCTGCATTGGTCGACGCATAGCAGAAATGGAGGTGGAAATCGGAATTGCACGCATTCTGAGAAATTTTAAATTGGAATTTAATCACTCGACGGATAATGCTTTTTTTAACTATCAGGTTGCCACTCCTCGCATTCCGCTGCACTTTAAATTCACCGACTTAAAGGATTGAAATATTCCGTGCGATTCGATTTAAAATTGAAATATTTACCAGACTGGGTTCGGTATTTATTTTGTATGTATTTAAATTCTAAGAGGAAAACTATAAATTTGTTAAAAATACATTTTTTAAATTAAAGAATGATTCTTTCTTTAGGAGAAATTTTAAAGTTGGAGAAAGTTGGAGCTTATGTTGAGGATTGTATGCAACTAAATAGTTATACACAATTCATCATGATTTTTTTTTCAGCATTCCAAAGTAGATCACGGAAGCTTTATTAACAAGAGTATTTTTGAAACATTAAATTATTTTCTATTGCATAATTTTAGCTTATTTTATTAATTAATTTATTAATTTTATTCGTAAAAGACGCAATACAAAAAAATGCATTGCTCTTCTTCGAGTCAGGGAAAATGATTTCAAAAGTTGATATTTGTTTAAAGTCTATTATATAGTCAATGAATTATAATATTTTAAATATTTATTTAAACGGCTATAAAAAAAGCATCCATAATTTTTTTTGTATTTTTAAGAGTTTTTTCAGATCAGATTTGTTTGTTATTTGGAATGCAAATTTCGTGTGCAATTAAAATTAATTTATTCATGCGCCAAGCGGATGAATAAATTGAAACTACTGAAACTGTCAAAACTGTTTTAAAGCGTAGACGTTCCACAATAATTAGCATTAAATGGGCATAAACAATGTCATATTAGGGCAAATAATTACAACTGTCGGCTTAGGGGCTTCGGCGCCCGAGCAGGGACTCTCAAAGGCTCTGATGATGACTAGAGGGAAATGCTATCCTGATAATTATGGCATGCAAAAGTGTGCCGTTAGTTTGCACAAAACGCTGGCAACTGTAACCCAATATAAATGCCATTTATCATGGTGGTGGTGGTGCGTGTTGGTTGGGTGCGGGGGCGGCCTGCGGAGTGCGTGTTGGCTAGAAAGGCCAGCTATGGCCAGGGGCGTGGCAAGTGAGTCTATGTGGTGACTGTTGCTAATAAATTATAGTCCTGAGCTGGTCGTGGACATGTGCCGCACACAGCGACAGCGACAGAGACAGTCAGAGCAGCACACACCCATGCCACAACCACGCCCCTAGCCCAACGCCCACATAGCCTGGCGTTGACAGTTTTAAATTACAAACGTTGGCGGTTTGGTTTTTTGGGGTTGATCTGGCCTAGGTTTGCCAAGCTAATTAAGCCCAACATTTGGCAATTGCAACAGGGCTCTTGTATCATAACTTGTGCACCTTATTAGCTTTTTAATTGGCTAGGATTTGGCCAAATAAATTGAGCTTTGCCTCCTGATGGGACCACAACAAATGGCACATCAAAATCAAATTTGTTATTTATTGGCTGTCGCTCTTTGAGCTCACACAATTATTTATTTATTCGCACCACACACAAAGTGTGCCTTAACCTGCGCTCATTTTTCATTTGGCCATCCATTGAATTGGTCCAATTATGCGTTGACAGCCCCAAGATCCCAATGGGGCCAAGTTTTGGCCAACTGCTCTGCCAGTCTTCTTTGCTCTGCTCCTCTTCCCCCTGTCCCATAAGTGGAAACATGTGCGAGCACAATTGCCCATTGTCCTCGAGAATTGCTAACAGATTTCCAAGTGCGGCAGGCTGCCAGCTTATACTTAATATAATCTGTGGCAATTGGAGAGGCCTAAAATCATATTGGGTTTCTTGCCAAAATTCTCTTTTCCTCTACTTCAACTGGGCTCAAATTATGTGAAAGTATTGGTAGACTGTCTCAGGAACCAGATGAACGCAGCTTGGAAATACTTAAGTTATACTATAAAATATGAATAAAAAATCTTATTTATAAAATATAACAAATAAATATAAATATGGTATTTATATTAATTATTTTACTTTTTTTCAATTATAAATATATCATATCTTTCTTAATAATAAGAACTTCATATTTTTTTTAGCTATCTGAATTAGGAAATATCTTTGGCTTTGCGTAAGTAGGTTTCATCGAATTTTCCCAAGACAATCCTTTTAGCTGATGGTTGTTTCTAAGGCAGCTATCTGATATATCGCTCCGACCAAAGAACTTTTATTCAGCTATTAGAAAACATATACTTAATCCTGATATCTTAAGAAATTTTGGACCGATTGCTCCTAGGGTAGACTTAGATGTAAGGTCCATAGGAGCAAGTGGAGTATAGACAGGTTTTTGTTCAAGATATCTTAGCGAGATTTACAATTCAGTCAAAAAAAATGAGTTTTCTTAATGCTGGTTAAAAATATTTAAGATCAGAGTTTTATATCATATGGCCACATAGCCACAATCGATTAAAACAAATAAATTTTTAATTATTAATCCGGTTCACCGAAGATTGATTTCCCTACAAGTTCAAAATTTGAAATTCAAAATTTCCTTCAGTTTCAGATACTTAGAAGTGTGATTGGGATAAATTTAAAAGAAAATCATGAAAGAAATACGAAAGAGTTGAGTATTTCTGGCAATATTGTCAACTCGACTGGGAATGCAACGTTCAAGATGCATTCTTGCAACGCTGCGGCATGTCAAGGTTCCTAAATCTGCTCCATCTACCAATTCCTCGATGCTGACAAAACACTTCACGAGAACAGAACAACAAGAAGACATCATGAAGAACATGGACTACAGATAAAATATAAAAATATATTTGTATGCAATTTGTTTTTGTGCTGTCGTTGTCAAAAAATGTGCACTTTTCATTTGGCGTCGCATTGTTTTGTGCTCTTGTAGAACACACATACACACACACGCACACACACACATACGTTCTCATGTGTATATGTATTTATTTATTTTATTTTCTAGATATATATTTTCCCATCTAGTTTTTTTTTGTTTTGCTGTCCACAATTGTGTCATGCACTTCAATATGCACGTCCATTGTTTGCGCAGGGCCAATGCCGAGAGGCTCTGTGGGGGGCGCTCCAATTCCTCATGCTCCCCACTCTGCATGCCTCTGCTTTGCACCCCTCAGCCCTTGGTGCTCAGCGGGCAGCACTTGTATTCGCACTCAACGTAGGATCTGAGTATCATCAGGATTGTCGCTTTGATGTTGCAGTAACCAACTCTCGAGGAATGGCCAACTGGGTTAATGGCACAAATGTTGTCTCTCTTCAGTTCCGTTCCGTTCTGTTCCCTTTTCCCTTTCCCTTTCCCGTTCCCGTTCCCTTTCCACGTCCCGTTTCCCCACATTGTTGTCACTGTCACACCCACGTGGCGCCACAGACAAGCAATCAAATTTAACATACAACCAGAGAGACACAGTGACAGAGAAACAGAGAAATGAATATGTATAGTAAATTCTACAATCCGAGTGAGAAAGCAAAGTTTCTCGGAAGTCATCATCACATCAAGCGCTAAAATAAATAAATGTGTCAAAAAAAATGAATAATTTGATTCAAACTTGACACAGGTTTTCCAGGAAAAATTACAAATACAAACACATAAAATATTCAGAATTCCTTGCAGCTTGTGCTGTATTCACTCTCTGAGGGTTTGCTCAAAGAAAAGCTTATTATTTAACAAAGATATTTAGACGCTAAATAAAGTATATAATAAGCATGAAATCGATAACTAAATAATCGAAAAGAATAGTCGATCAGCGTCGACTTGTTCGTAAACAAGCTGCATTCTGGCAGTGCCTTATATATTACAGCAAACTTTAAACATTTATCATGCTTTTGCCTTGTTCTGCTTTTTATTTTTGTCATGTTTTCTGGGCTTTTTCCTCCCATTTCTAAAACACGACAGCAAATATTAAATTACATGTTTCTTGAGGCGCAACAGGAGACAGCTGCAGGCTTAGAAGCCACCCAGAAGCCATTCCAGGAGACAGGAGGCAGGAGGCAGGAGGCAGGAGGCAGCTAGGTGCGTGCCTTGTCATATAAAATTAAAAAGCACTAGGCACAACAATTTAAGTAGCTGCCAAGTTCTAAAAAAACATTAGGATGAATTTTGGCAATAAGAATTAGCCGCAGCTGGGATACTCTCTCCCGCAAGCATCTTTTAATGCCCTTGCTGAGGGTATTATAACTTTGCCACGAAATGTGTAATGCATTGAAGGAGCCATCTCCGACCCCATAAAGTATATATATTATTGATCAGGACACCGAGACGAGTTGATATAGCTATGTTCGTCTGTCCGCATGGCCGTCTGTCCGTCTTTCCGTCTGTCAGTAAACGCAAACTAGTCTCTCAGTTTTTGAGCTAGGTCAGTGAATTTTGGTATTGAGGCTACTATTTGCTACAGGCAGCACATATTTCAGAACTGGCCGGATAGGACAACTATATCATATAGCTCCAATAGGAACTATCAGTTCCAAAATTGTTGTAGGGAAAACTTTTTTGTTTCTCAAGGTATCTTGACTAAATTTACTAGTTATATGGAAAAGTGTGATATGTAAACGCAAATCTAAAATCATTAATATCGGAGCGGCGAAAATAGCCTTTGCTTAATAGTTTTATATTACTTTAAAAAAGGTTTCCTTATGGTTAAAGCCAGTGGACTGATTAGCTCTGAGCAGACTCGAGTGCTCGAGGCCAACCTAAGCTCTGAATTACTAAGTTAAGTTAAGTTACTTGACTGGGCTCCCTTCGAATAAGCCCATATACTTTAAACTTACTGCCAAGAAAGTATTAATTTTTATCTAAAAGAGAAATTGAATCTTTAAATATAAATAATGAATAGAGCGCTAAATACTGATTTATTTTCCTAAAATTTCATTCACTTTTCTAACCATGTTACCACGCTCATGAATGGCCTAATATACCCTACGTTTGTTCGCAAAAAGAGCAATATTTGGGCCCATGAATGTGGAAGTAAAAACAAGCACAGATTGACAGTTAATAAAGTGGTGACAAGTTGCCTTCAGGGTGGTTACCATCGGGTGGCTCCAAGTAAAACAGAAACGTGGCAACTGTGGCGTTGACAACTTGACCCAATGTGTGTGACAACTGTCCCAAACCCTACAGACTCTACACCATTACCCCCCTTCTCGGCAGTTCCTTTTTAGCACTCTCCCCTCGAAAATCTCGGAGCAACAAAAAAAGTTTCAGCGAGCTGCCAAGCGAACAAGAAATGTGTAATAAAGCAAAAATTTCAACTTCAAATTTTCAACTTCAGTACAAGCTGTCAAAATATTGAATTTCAAGGCGAACCGACGCCCTGCCCCTCTGGTCGGATGGGCGTGGTCAGTGAAGTAACAGTGCCCTTTAAAGGAGCAGGAAACAAACGGCTCCTGCATAAATTAAAGTTTACAGGAAAAGCAACAAAACGAAAGGAAAGGAAGCAATTAAACAAACAATGCCACTTCAATATGCCTCATGAGGCACGCAACATAAAAAACGGAGCGTTGACATTAAAAACTTAATTGGTGGACAGTGTTCAGCATTTACACTTGCTGAAAGCTTTTCCAGTGGACAGTGTAAGTAAGCATATTAATTCCCCCTTTTATTCGCTTTACTCTTTACTATTAAAATAACAAAAAACTAGTGAAGAGAGTCTATCTCTGGCCCGCCGAAGATTACATTCCCTTCCAAATCGTCAAATGGGGACTGATATCTTTAAAAGATTTCATTTCTCCTTAAATCAGCATTCCAAATATCACTGCAAAAATAATCAAGGGTATAAAACTAGAACTAGTCAGAGTGGTTCTTCCAAGATTGCTCGACTTTAAGATACTTTCTAGCTTTGGCTAAAAAAATTTAAAACCAAAGCTGCAGAGGATATAATTTTTATTTTTTAATCAATCTGTTGCGAACAAATTGAGTGGTATTTTTTTTTCTTGCTGATTTTAGTTGTGTCATTGGGGTTCATTGCTCATCTTTCGCTTTGCTAATGGATCTCCATTGATAGCACAGTTTCAGGCGCGCCTTGACATTGCCAGGTCGTCACTTTTCATGTAAGTAAACACACTTCATACACTGCTCAGCCTCATTAAGTCAGTCAGTTGGAGGGGCACTCAAGACTTGACATGAAACAAACTAACCTCCCCTTTGCCCCTCCAGCCCCACAAGCGTCCCTCAGTGCTTTTGTATGGGTCTGTCAAATGTACTTTCTTTCCCTTTATACTCTGTATCCAAGCAGTAGCTAGGAAGGGTATACTGGACTAGTGTGCAGTGTATGTGATAGGCCGTATAAGGCTAGCTTAAAATTAGCAGACTAGTCGAGCTAACCAGGTTCGTCTGTCTGTTAAATGTCCGTCCGGATGGACATGTCATTTTCCTCGAATATTATTCGGGGATGCAAGACTCTAAAGTCTAGAGGGAAGGCTTTGAGCTTGATCAGACCGGCGGACTGTTGTAAAATTAAGTATTTAACTTTATGGAAGGAAAAAAACAATCAAATTGAAGTAGTGTGTTAAAGAATTTGTGTTTACAGAGTATTTGCTAGTCCGCATTACTTATTTTTGCTGGCAGCACATTCAAGTCAAAGTAAGTTTTCTATTTCGTATAGACTGAATATTCTACTCGTATGTTGTGTGTGTGTGTGTGTGTGTGTGTGTATGTAGAGCCCAAAACTAGCGTGTCTAATGAGCAATTCAAAAGTTTGCATTTTCATTTTCATGTTTCTTTTTAGTTTGCGTTTGCGTTTTCATTTTTCCGCGCGTTTTGCCTCAGTTGTGTTGTCATCTTGAAACAGACTACTACAAATTTTTCTTTAGCCAGCCCGCCCTCTTCTAGACATGGACAGAGACATAGACATAGACAGGGACATGGACAGGGACAGGGACAGGGACAGGGACAGGGATAGAGACGCCCGAGTGACAGCTAGAGAGCTAAATTTTCAACGTGCGCTAGTTGGGATCATCTCGGTCAGAGCTAATAGGCCTCACAGACGCGAAAATAGTTTTCCCTGCTTGCCCCTTCCTTCAGTGCCGTCTTGAGTGTCTGAGTGAGTGATTCACGTCAACTGAGGCATGATTCTATCCAGCTAAATGAGTTGTTGTTTTCTTATTTCTTTTTTTTTTTTTTTTTTGTGCTTAGTTTTTCTGAGTGGGTGTACGAGAGCTGTATGAGAAGAGGTGCAGGGTGTGAGAGTCTCTGGCACGCTCTTGGCTCTTGGCAATGCTTGAAAAGTGCTTATGGCACAGTGGAAACTCGACATGTTTACTGCGCTCTTAAGTAATTAAGAAGCCAAGGAAAATCTTAACTTATCTGCTGGAAAAAAAATGCTGAAAATGGATAAGAAAGTGATTTAAAAAGTAAAACTGAATTAAAATTTATATCAAAGTTTCCTGTTGTCTAATATAAATTTATTTATTTATCAACAGATTTAAATAATAGCCAAAACTTGAATAATTAATAATCTTTATTAGATTCTAACCAATTTCGAAAAGCCCATTTAAAATATTTGGACTGAAAGCAAGGATTAAGACTTTATCCAAGTCTTCTAGAATCATTCAACCTAATTAAGTATTCAACTGAAGGGTTCACTGTACTTTATTAAAGTGCATTTTTATGCAAGATTCCATTTGGTGATTGCATTAAATGAATTTAGTATTAAATACTTGAGCGAAATATTTATCTATTCCTCCAGCCCCCCTCCTCCCCCCGCGCTCTCCTCAATCCGCATTTAAGAAATATTTGTGCTTAATTTAAAACTGCAGCTCTTATTAAATATTTGCAATTTTTACAGCTTCATTTATTTTGCAAGCAGCGAGAAACTGCATTATATATAAATATATATATATATATATAAATATACGTTTTTTTTTTAAATAAGTACGTAATAATAAATCTGCCATTTTCGCGTAGGTACTTCTATACCCTGTATTTGCATTTATTCGACATATTTCTAAAACTCAGAATATGCAAATATTAAATATTTTTGATCAATTAATTGAGTAACTACCATTAAAAATTTTCTACACAGAAAAAAAACAGAATGTTAAATTCAATTTAAGTTGTACTTAAAAAATGTGTTTATGATTCATATTTTTGAATAATGTTTGAACAGGATTAAACAACCGAATCAATTCATATTCAAAATTAAATTCATTCAGATTTCTTGATCTTATCCGTTTTTCCAGATAATAAAAAAAAAAATTACTTTTGTATATTCAAAAAACATTTTCTACTGTTTATGATAAGATGTTATCAGGCCTATTCTTGAGCTTAGTACACATATAGTAGCGCAGATAGGAGATAAATTTAATTAGAATCGGTAAATATTTAATTGATTAGTTTAATTAGTAGGAACTTCTACAAGACTTATTTTTGTGGAAAGCATAGTAGGGTTCCTATATATTTTTTAGAATAATATTTTTCTTTCTTGAGAGAGAAATCTTTTTTCCCTATTAAACAAGTTTTAAATAATTAATTTCTTAATCTTAGAGCAATTGCGTGCAATTCAATCCATACAAATTTGTTACAGAGCATCAGCTAGTCGGGCATGCCCAAGTCCTGTTGATATTTTTGTGCATTTTATTTTTAGAGCGCAACTGCTGCAAGCGTCTTCTACGAGTATATTATTGTTGAGGGGGGGACACGCGCCAATGGATTATAGGAAATTTCTTGGAATTATGTGGGGCGACTAAATGGAGCGCAGAGCCAGCAGGGACTCCAGAGTCGACAATCGAGAATGGAGAATTTCGACTACGAGTCTCGAGACGGGGCCCTACCTGGGTCTGGCGCATGTTCATGTCGCAGTTATTTTGCCTGTCAGCGGTAATTTTTAGCATTTTAATTGGCTGGCAGGCTAATTGCTTCAGTTACTGCTGCTGCTGCCGCTGCCGCTGTCGCTGCTGCTGCTCGCAGTAGAAAGTGGCTTAAAGTTGGCCTGAAAACGGCTAATGCCACGTGCTTGTATTGAAATTCCATGCCAAGTTTTTAGCTAATAATAAACGTTGCGTTTGCCTTTTTCACAACTGCCACTGACAAGTGGCAAGTGGCAAGTGGCAAACGGCAAAGCGGCAAGTTGCGAATGGAAAGTGGGGCAGAAATGCGAATGGCCGCGCGGCGACTCCTCTGGTGGCACTGCCGCTGTCATTTCGTTTATTATTGTTGACTTTTTGCACTGAAATGATATTTGTGGCGCCCGCAGCACAGTTAAGCGCCTCATGTGCGTTCGCAGTCACGTTTGGGGCATCAGGCACAGGCGGTGCCACATTTGCCACAGCTTCAAAGTTCACAGCACGCGCCAAATGATTTGGCCAAAAAACTATTTATTGAAAATTATGGTGTAATGTGCAGTTCCCCCTGGCCCCTCTGCTTCCGTCCCTCCTATTCTCTCTTGACATGGGTATTGCGGGAGTATTGGGTAGTTATCCTTATCGCTTGCCACATAAAAGCTGCTCTCTCTAAGCCCGTTTACGTAGCGAGCTGCAAACTGCTGCTGAAATGTCAACGGAAATAATAAAAGAAAAATGCTTTCAATTGGCGCTGTTTCAGCTATTCGGGAATTGAGTGAAAATTCTACTTGCAAACCCCAAGAAAATATTATTTTTTTATTTTTTATAAGGTTCATTACTGTGTGACTTTAACAACAAAAGAATATAATTCTTCCTCTGTGTTGGGTTTCTCTCTAGTTATTCCTAAACGGGGCTACCCGAATTTGCCAAAATCCCTTCTTAGTGGAAACTTTGAAGATAACATTAATCCTTTATCCAAATATGACGAATGAGTCTGTCAGGCAGTCAGCAAAAGGAGTTTTATATATAGAGCTAATATTATAGTTAAATGTTTGTTAACAATATTTAAATAAAGTTAATAATTAATTTAATAAATATATATAAATGGGATTAAGCCTTCATTCAAATTAATATGCATAGTTAATATATTGGTATATTGGTTGAAGCTTCTGAAAAAATATTTATTAAATTTATTTAAATTTAATTTAATAAATTGAAATTATATTTACACATAAAAATATTGAAAACACTCAAGAATAATCAAGTCGAGAGGTAGGCAGACTGATGGGTGGACAGAAAGATTGAAAAGGATTGATTGATTGTTGATAATTGTATCTTTCAGTAAGTTCTAAATTCTTCCACTTAAATGTAGATCATATATAAAACTAACCTTTAAAATGAATAATTTAGTAGAAGCCTAAATTGAGTGAGATGTGTGCTCCACATTTTTACATATACTTATAGATGGCTATATATGTATATATGCCTTTCCATACATAAATAAATGTGTAGCCCACGTCTATAAAGATTATTTTTGATGGCGCGAATGTGGCCAGAGTTCATTAAAAATGCGTTAGGAGTGGTCCAATGTCTCGTGTCCGCTCGCTAAATGTGACTTAATCCAGTGCAACGTCAAAATTTGTCAGTTTGGAAAGGCTTAGCGCATAATTAATGTTATTTAAAGTTTTACCAGATAAACAGTAATACTCGTACTTATACATATATGCATATTCATACATGTATAATAAGCGTGTATGGCTATCAACTTTCTAAATATGCTGTCGTTCCTATGCCCTGTACACTGAGCATACAGAGGGTGTATTAGCTCCAAAGCGAAAACGTAACACAGGCAATTCTATAGGAAACTTTGGCTAAGAAACTGAGTAGAATTCCTTAACGTTCCTTTAAAATTTTATTTGGTGTGCGGAGATTTTTGGATTTTATCCGGTTTCAGATTAAATCTATCTGTCTTTCTCATTAGAATATAATTTTCTTAAGCTCTTAGAATGAAGTTTTTAGCAGAAATGTTAATTAAGAAACACAAATATTTTTAATTAATTTATTTATTTATATTTATACCCATATCTTAAACCTTCTGATTCTGTTCCATTACCTTTTAGTGCTTATTCTATTGGATAAATATAGTCTCTCTTCATCCTCAAAATTTACAGGGTATTTCGCAGTCGAAAAACTGTCATGCACAGCTTTCGCCCTGTTTGCTTTATGCTGTATGTTGTTGGCTGTCAGAAATGTTATTCTTTGTGGATCTTTATGGGTCGTGTGGCGTTGTGTGTGTTCCGTTTCGTCGTTCCGTGGTTCCGTCCAGGGAGATACAGAGAAGCATAAATATAAAAAACAACAACAACAACATTTATATAAAAACATATACAGAGATTATATGTATTTAATTTTGATGCTTTTCCCAAATAAATGTTGAATTGGTGAATTGTGAATGGCTAAATGCTGATGCTGATGCTGATGGCGTCACATCCGCTGAACTACGAGAATTTCGCTTTAATTTCAACTGGATGAAAAAATATTTATTTAGTGGGGCTGCCTGTCTGGCTGGCAGTCTGATTGATTTCCTTACACGTTATATAAAAAAACGATCGGAAATCAATTAAAAATATTTATTTTTATATACGAAAACACCCTTTATTATGCTTGTTTTCATATTGTCCATTGGCTGCTCAGTTGGCTGACCGCAAATTGCATAATTTCAATTAGATTTGCGATTCCACTCGGAACCTGGAAAACAGTGGAAAAGGATTTTCCAGGGAAATGGATAAATGCATTTTATATTATGCCTGATAATTACGCAGCGCCCCAAAATTTTACAATCCACAAATGCGATTTGCATTGCAATCATTTTGATTTAATTAATTATGGCTTCCAAATCCCTATAGCTATTATGGCCTATTGACAATAGCAGCCAGACAGAGATGAATCCCTTGACATTTTAATACACTATAATTGGCAGCCAAAAACTTTCGTATTTTATATATTATTCATATATTTATTTATGATTTCACTAAGCTTTTCTTCTTTAATTTCTCACTCGAAAGTTGAAACAGTTTTTGGCGTTTCTTCCCTTTGCTATTTTTAATCAAATATATATATTTATATAAATATAATATAGATACTGTTCTAGGATTGAAAATTTTGCCGTACTTTTTATAGTTTGGCATGCATAAAAACTTGACTAGTTCAATAAAATGAAGAGACTTGTTTAAAAAACGCTCGATTTTCATAGGTTCCATAAAATTCCAATTGTAATCGCATAAACCACGCGATGATTCTGTTATGTGAACCGGTTTACAGGATTTCTAATGTTAAATATAACAGAGCTATGTTAAACTGATAATAAGGTAAACCTTTATCTTTTTAGAAAGGAAATTGTAACTCTTGTAAATTCGAAGGAGACAACTTTCCCTTTTTATGAAAGAAAGAAGAAAGTAAGTAGAAGAATGAAAGTTCTGTTCATAGTTTTTTCTAAGAATAATCAAAAAAAAAGCTTGAGTGAGATGGGTAAACGGTGACACCTTAAGTTGATTAGGGAACCGAATAAATGTTTAGCTGTAGTAGTTGATTGCATAAATATACACAGATACTCGTGTTTATGTATGTGTGTAGGTGGTCTATAATCCACTACCAAAAACAATAACTACAACAACAATGGGAGCAGCAAAGTTTCAGGCTAACCGCACATGACAAAATTTGTTGTCCATGTTCATTCTGGTCCAAACAACACCGCAACAACAACAACAACAACAACAACAACAAGAACAACAAGCAATAAACAAAACCGCAAATGCGTTTTGAGGGCGAACAAATGACAGCGCGAAGGACAAAACCAGATAGAGATGGAGATAGGATATGCAGAGCGAGAGCGAGAGAGAGAGAGGGAGAGGTGAAAGGAAAGGCTTAATTTCAGTTGGCTTCGCTACGCCTACAAACGCTGCACATTTGCCTGCGGGCTGAGAAGGGGAGTAAGGGGAAGGGTTGCGGCCGGGGTAAGGGTAGTTGGTAGTTGGCGTAAACTTTCTGTGGGTTACTCGGAGAGGTCGGCGAGAGCCTTAATTAAAACGGGTATCACGTAGCCCGAAAGCAGCGCATTGCTGTCACTGTCACTTTGGCCCTGTTCTCTGTTCTCTGTGTGCTCTTGGCCAGGCTTTTACTTTGCCAAAGCTAATTTGGCCACTTTTATTTGGCCAAAAACAAAACGAAAGCGAGAAGGCAAGCAGTAAAGAAGTAAAAAGATGAAAATGCGAGTGTCAAAGTGCATGCGAAATGCATTGCGGAACATTAATTGCATAAATTTCGACGTCGCTTTGATGTGAGTGCGCACAAATTAAAGAGACAGATATATATATAAATATATATATAAAGGAAAGAACAGGTGGAAAGTGAACAGAGAGAGAGAGAGAGAGCGAGCGAGGTGGAAAGAGAAAGAGTTGGGATGCAAAAGTCATTAAATGTACTCGCTGCACCTGTGTGTTAAGGCAGCAGGGCTAAGAGGTTGCACTGTGGAGCAAAATTTATACTTTTTGCTCACAATATTTGGTTAGCTCAAAAATTTGAGGGATTTTCGGGGAGTCATCCCCGACCCCATAAAGTAGATATATATTTTATTGATCAAGACGATGAGACAATGTCTGTCTTCCTGCCCACACGTATTGGCAGCCTCAGAACTGGAATCAAAATCAGTTTATCCAGCAATTTTTGATGGCTTGCCGTCTTACATTATTTTACAAAGAATGTCTGAATTTTTTCCATTGTAAGTTTTCGGGGTGGTGGGCATGGCTGGGTGGGCGGCTGTGTTCTGTCATAATTTGATGCCTAACTGTGTCAGGCTCTGGCTATGACTCTGGTTCTGGTTCTGGTTCTGGTCCAGGTCCTGGTTCGGGCTGAGCTTCTGGCTGCTGCTCCGCTGCAGTTACAAGTGCTCATGCATAACGCATTTTTGCGCAGCTAAAAAGTATGCTATGAAAATGTTACTCATACCTGTTGCCACGCCCACGCCCACGCCCTCACCGCACAACCCACGCTCCAGCCAGAGCTACGCTCACATTTGACTTGTTTTTGGGGCAGCCCTTTAAATCAGTTGCCATTTCATTAAAATGCACGCACAGCATTTTACCCTTCTGCCCCCTCTCTAACCATTTTTTTAGCTTTTTTTCCTGTGTTTTCCAGCTTAATTTTCTGCTTGCTTTTTGCGCCTTAAATTTAGCGTTATGAAACACTTTCATGCTCATCATTTTGTGGAAAGCGCATACAAATTTAATAAATTCATTTCCCTTGTTTTTCTTTTCAAGCTGGAAGAGTCAAGTTGTTGCTTTAAATTAAGTTCTCTATTTGCAGTCCACAATTTATTTGCTTTCCTACTTAAAATTGTACTGTGTAATCAATCAAATGGATTGTGGAAGGGAAATTGAACCGAAAGGGCAGTTAATTAACTCATCAATTAATTTGATTAATTGACAAAACATTTTTTATTTATGTTTGTCGAAAAGGTATTCATATGGAGTAATAAATGAAGCTTTTCTCTTTTTATGTACAATTTTCTCTAATCACTTTTATTTAGTTGACTGTAAGATACCCTGTAACTGCACCGACAAATAAATGATAACAACAGTTGAGTACCTTTTCAGGTTATTAGCAAATTAATATTTTTAAGGTGGACCATAGCAAAAATACAGAGAACTTACAGGGTATAATATTTATTATATGTATTAAAAAAAGATCTGTATATTTTTAAATCCAAGATTTCTAGGGTGTTGTAATACAAGAACAGATAGATGGCTCAATATTTGTTGCATGAATTGGTAAAAACTCAGAAAATACTCAACCAGATCAAGAATAAAATAAAAAAAGTGAAAAAAGAAATGAGGTGAGGAAATGAAAAATAACTCAAAAAAATAAATAATAATAAACTAAGATGGAATGGAAGAAAAATTCAAAATTTTTTTTGAAAATTATTAAACAATTTATTGTGCTGAAAGTAAACGGTAATAAATTATAGTTAAATAATATACCCTTTTTAAAACACTCTGCTTGTATAGGATATAGACGTTGTTATATGTGTAAATTAATTTGCTAACACACACGTTAAAATGGTACAATATTAAAAATATTAAATTGCCAATTAAAAATACTCAATTATTGTAGCCTTACATTGTTTTTCAGTAATTAATAGATTATTAAAAAAAAAAAATACCCATTTATATTTGTATTTATTTAATTATTAAATAATATGTAATATTTCTGCAAAGTATGAACATTTAATTAGATTTATTAGATTAAACAGATAAATTTATTATGTAGGATTAAAAAAAATCATTTTTTTATATAATTACTTTTTGTACAACTAAAGATGCGATAAGTAAATAGATAAACAGATAGATTATATTATATAAATAGTTAAAACTATATTAAAATATTAATTAAATATAGAAATACACACAAATTACTGAAAATATATTTTCTGAAATTAATAAATTTAAAACTAATCTTTTACCTAATATTTCTCTTTCGTCTGATGTCTGGCTTTCATAAATCCATTCCATAAAATTAGAAAGAAAATACTTAGGGTAATAAAATGAGCAAATAATGAACGCGGAAAAGATAATTAAAAAATACCAAAAATTATTATATTTTATGAGTTGTGTTATTGTTTTTTGGCTTTTGAATTTTGCCTTTTTGACATAAATAACTGTAAAATATTGCAGTCAATAAAAAAATGACGTCACAACAAAAGTTGTTGTTTTTGTGATGCGGTTGCATTTGTTGTGAACGGATTTATTTATTTGCATTGTCACAAGCCAACGCAACTAAAAAATGGGAACATTAAAAAGAAAGCGAGAAGACTATCGATAAAAAAAAAACATGCATTGCTTTTATGCAAATTTGAGTATTGCAGGTGGGCAACCGAATCGGGAATAGGACTATCAACATGGCGTCGTTATCCCGGCTACCTTTTGAATGTATTTTGAATGCTTTGTTTGCGACTTTCAATAAAAGGAGAGGGCAACAAGAGCAGAGAGTACAAATAAATAAGGTAAGTTAGCAGTGCCTTAGGCGGTATTTTTGTTGAGGGGGATTTCAATATAATTGGATTTGTTTCTACGAACTATGATAATTTTTCATTGAATGCATTAATAATGATCTGGTCACACAGTTTAATCTGTTTTCAATATTTCTTCTGTTTTTTAATGTTAGGTGATAAGTCTAGGATGAAAGTTAAAATACATATTAAAGGATTTTTTATTTGTAATAGAAAATTAAATTATAATTACATTTTTAATATTATTAATATAATAATTTTTGGTTGTAAATATTTCTTTATTGAATTAAAAATTTTAATATATATTTATTGTTTTAAATTATTTAAATTAATTAAATATGAATATTTTATATAATTAACTATTATCCTTAGAGTCCAAACATATTTCTATATTAAAATATAGTAAAATTATGATTTTGATAATTTTAAAATATAATCAATAATAAAATGAATTAAATTATTCAAGTATAATTTACACAGAGGAATTAAAGTTTTTAAATAAATCTTGCAATAAACTAAGATGAAACTAACTTTTTTCAAAAACACGGCGTTAATTGCCTCGAAAGCCCCCTTACATACGCCTCTGCTACGAAGGTTAAGGTTAGGGGGAAAGGGCAAATGACGTATGCTGTGTTGTTGTTGTTGTTGTTGCTGCTGATACGGTTGTTTGTCTGCAGGTCTGCGTGTCTGTTTGGCAAATGGCAACTTTATTAGGAATTGTTTGCGCCAGTCCATAGATGAAAGGGGAAACCAAAACTAAAGGCAAAAGAAAAGGCAAACCAAAAGCAATAGCAAAGCCAAAGCCTAAGCTTCTTTTGCATTTACCTTTTGTCTTTGTTTTTGGCTTTGCTTCCCATTCACTCAACTATTCTCGTGTAATATGCACGAATATTTTTTGTGATTTCATTTTTGCTCAATGAATCGCAAATGCCGCGCGTATAAATATCAATGTGTGGGTGTGTGCTTGTGTTTGTGTGAGCGATGCTGGCCAGGTGTAGTTGAGCAGCAGCGAGAGAGCAGCGCCACTTGCGCTTGTGCAATGGCAAAGAGTAGATTAATACTCTTTGGAGCAACGGCTGCACAGAGCGCAAAGAGCGAGAGCGAATTTCCCACTATTACGCAAAAACAATTATTTTGCTTTGCCTTCCTTCACAGTGGTGGGCCATTTAATTGGGAACACTTGAAATGTAGGGATTTAATTCTAATTTCAGATTAAAAATCTTTGTCAAAATGAAAAAAAAAAAACAAGAATTAAAAAACTTCTATTAAACATTTATATAAAATCTTAATATTTTTCTCTAATTTTTAGTAATCACTTTTTTTCTTCGTACTTGATTTTAACCTTCTTATATTGTTATTTTTTCTTCTGAAATGTTTTTAAAATAAATAATACTTAGTTCTTTTTTCAGATAAAAGATAAATTTAAAAAAAAAAAAATAAAATAATATTTCAGAAAATAGAAGTTATATAAAAATCAGAAAATAACAAATGGACAATTGAAATGTTAAACATTTAGTAAACAGAGCACATAATAAACATTAAAAACATTAGCACATCATGAGCATAAATTTAGCTTGGCCATAAAAAGGGAAGCTTTTAACTAATGTACGGCATTTAAAGCACAATAAAAGTCCCAAAGCTTCCCTTTGCTCTGCACCCCTCGCTCCACTAGTGTTGCCAACCTGCCCAAGACAAATAGCAAATTGTCGTTTATAATTGACCACAAGTGGGCGCTAGGGGGCGTGGTCAGTCGTGGTCCTCGTCGTCGTCGTCGTCATTCAAAGCAAATGGACAATTATTATTAACTGCAATAAATTTCACGCACGCATAATTTACATACAAAAGCACGCGAGCGTAGAGAGCATACAGGATTAAAGGGGGAAAGGGAATGGGGGGGAGCGAATTCAGGGGGGAACAATCTACGTCACGTAAAAATCGTTTAAGTGCAACACATAATTGTTGAAGGACCCCAGGAAACATTTTCGGCAAGGATAATTGTCCTGTCTGTGTTATTCTCTGAGTGTTTGTGCTTCTCTGTGTGTGTGTGTCGTGTGTCAATAGCAATTATATTTTAGGGTTAGGTTGAGCAGGAAGACACAGCTACACTGAGGAAATGAGATGCTATCTCAGTGCCGAGTAAATAATTTAACTGAAATTACTCAATTAAAAACAAAAGGTTAGAAAAATATAATTAAACTAATAGTATACACGTGATAATCAATCAATTAGCATCTAATTATTATTTTCAATTATTGAATTGCATTCCAAACAAAACTAAGGAAAAGTAAAAGGAAAGGTAAACATAACTTTAAAAAGCTTTTAAGTCTTTTTTTTATTTATATAGAATAGGATTTGCGTACAGTAGGTAAGTCAATAGTTTGCTTTTTTTTCTAGTTTTATTTTGTTATTTAGTATTTAATTTTTTGGAAAGGATTTCCTTATTTTTATTTAATAAAATAATAAGAATTTGTAATCAATATCGCCCAAATTGTATTAAATAGTTAGTTTTTTACTGACAATAAATTTTTTACAAAAACAAATACTCGCCCTGTGTAATATGCCAGATATTTATTTTATTTAGGATGCAAAGAAAAATAAATATTTCTGTGGATTAAATCGGAAATACTGGTTCGACTGTATTAAGCAAATTACTTTCTGTTAAAATTTATTTGCTCTTTTGATTATGTCTTTAGAATTTGAAAACATTTAATATCTGTAAGGAACAATCGCTGCGTAGATTTAGAGTATTTTGCACTGTATTTTTTTGAATTGTGTAATTTTTTTTAGTTTTATTTTTCAGTGTATTTGCGAGTAGCTGTTGTAGTTGTAGTTGTGTGCTGGCTTCTATTCAGGTAATATCGAAGAATGTTTGCGCCTGGGCCAAAAAAGTTTTCCTTGACAAGTTCTACTTAAGCTGCCACAAACAATGCGCAAAGAATTGGAAAGTAATTTCCACCACGCACAACTAAAGACTATTGCTCTCTCCCTCCTTCCTTGCTTCCTTCCTCTTCGCCTCTCTATCACCCACTATCTCAAAATCGATGTTGCCGTGTCATTACTTATATTGTTGTTGTATGTTGTATGTTGTTTAGCTGTGCAGTGTCCATTAGCGCGTTGTTTAATTGAATTGAAGCAATTAAAGTGCTTCAATTGATTTTAATCGGAATTTGTGCTCATTGTTAGCAGCTGTTGTTGTTGCTGTTAACAGTTGTAAGTTGTAGGTACAGTTAGTCGTTGCATACAGCTTGGCGGGCCTGCTTTACTCTTACAGCGTTTACCGTTTATCGTTAATTGCAGCATTGGCAGGCAGCGCTGCTTCATTAACGCCGCCATTCAAATGCCAAAAAGGAAATGTGCAATAATGTGCCTAAAGGCCTTGAGGTCAACAGCAGCAACAACAACAGCAACAGCAGCAGCAACAACAACAACAATAACAACAACAACGCAAAACTGTAGTCAAAGCTCAACAGGCTGCTTTTTTGCTTCATGTCCAACAACAAAAATTTCCCCAACAGAGAGAGAGAGACGGAAAGAGAGCAAACACAAAAGTACCAACCATACAACGCTCGCTCTCTCCATCTTCACTTCACTTCGTTCTCTCTTTCTCTTTCGTTCTGACACTCTCGCTGCATAGAATGTTTTGCTGTTCCTTTTGGCTGCGTGCCTGCCGCAACTTTCAGTACGCAACGAACTTTGCATGCAGACGGTTGGATCTGTCTTTGTTTCTGCGTTTGGCTATACGCGCGCCGCTTCCACGTGAATATCAGAAAATATATAAAAATAATATTGAAAGAAAAGGAACCCAAAAATAAAGCACGCGCGCGATAAGTATGTGCGTGTGTTTGTGTGTGAGTGTGTGTGTGCGTGCATTTATTTTTAAGCAGCGGCAAATGTAAAGCAAAACGGGAAAATAAAATAGAAATTTAATCAAAATCAAAATCTAAAAATATATCTATAGGCCGGCTGCAGTCAATTTCAAGTAAATAGCAAAATCGACAAAACAAAGAGAATATCTCAAAATAGAGAAATGAAAGCGAAATTCAAATTCGAACAGCTGCTGCCAGCGTCGCTGTGCGCGCTGCTAACGCTGATGGCGGCGGCAGCAGCGCAGCCCGCCAGCTCAAGCTACGGCGCCACCTTCATATCAAATCCGGCCATTTATGCCTATACAGTGGCAGATCAGTCGCCGCTGCAGTCGCCCTCGCAGTCGACGCAACAAACAGACAATAGTGAAAACTACATCAATTTTGATACTGCGAACAATGTGAATGGCAATCTGAATGGCAATGTGAATGGCAATGGCAATTATCGAGCCGGCTCCTCAAATCGCAATTTCTATTATACCGATGCGAGCGCCAAGCTTGTTGAAGATGCTCCCACGCCTACGCTGAATACGCCCCAGGCACCGGCACCGCCAGCGGCCACACAGCCCGCCCCCCTTACCGGCTGCACCCTGGACCGCCTGGCCGTCTATAAGGTCGTTCTGCACACCTACTGGACCCGCGAGCTCTTTCCCAAACATTATCCCGACTGGAGACCCACTGCTCAATGGACCAAGACTTTAGGTAAGTCCGAAAATAAACATAATTAGCAATATTACTCTTAAATAAGATCAAAACTATTTTTTTTTTTTAACTATTTGGGAGCTCTTAATATAAATTTTTTACAGTTTTCTATTAAATGCCACATGTCAATTACTTATAAAAATATCAATATTGGCCTGATTTTATTTACCCTTCGATATATTTAAGATTTTAATATTGAAAGGATTTTTGACAGTATTTTCAATATTTAAATATATGTATATATATGCGCTTACCTTTATTATAGCATTTTATGAAAAAACAGAAGGTGTTTTGCATGAATTGAATTTTTAATACTCTTTGAGTGATTATATTAATTAATTTATTAATTAATTATATCTTATACAAAAATATCACTCTTCGGTTCGTAACAAATCGCTTTGATATTGCAGAATGCGACAAGAGTTATCTAAGTGAAGAGAATCGGAATAAATTTTCAACCTTCGTTTTTTTTTTTAGCCAGTGTTTTATACATACATATTTCGATATATTACAAATACATCAGTTAAGCCAAAGAAAATAATTAATATATTACTTTAAATCAGGTCAAGTTATTCAACTTAGTTTCTGGTCCTCTACAAATGTTTCTGAGGGTATTAAACTTTATCTTCAAATGTGTAATGCATTGAAGAAAGCATTTCCGAACCCAAAAAGTGAATAAATATATCATTCCGTCTGTTTCTAAATCTCACAGTTTTTGAGCTAGAACAATAAAATGAATCCTAATGCATTAAGTCGGAAGCAGACGGATTGGACAATTATATCATGAGTCAGTGTTTTTTTTTTTGTTCAAGGTATTTTAATGGTAGGGTATTTGTTGAATTTATAAGCCAAATTATATATTCATTTTTTAAAATATATATTTGTCAATTACGAAGAAGATGACAGAATATGACAGTGGCATTTTTAGGCTAAAAAAAATGGCTATTTTTTGATTAAAATATTGTTTCGCCTATGAATAAAATTAATCTTATCAATCCATAATTAGTTTTTTATAAGTTTTAGCCGTTTTTACAAATAACAAATATGAACTTGGCCGGTTGTAGTCTTTCTACGGGCCAATTATATTGTTGCACATGTTTAGGCCAAACTGATGATAAATTCGTCTAATTTCTGTCTACTCAGCAGCAGCCAAAATAACAATAACAATAACAAAAACAAGAAGAAAACAATAATAAAAAAAAGCTAAAGACTAATTTGTCACAATGCTCGCAACTTGGCAAAGATATAAAAATAAATCGAAAAGCAATTTCGCAGCGAGCTGCCTAACATTTCGCTGTTTTTCTTGCTGTTGTTGTTGTTGAGTTAAATAGAAATAGAGGCCAGGCCCAAATAGATGAGATACAGATATAAACACGATACAGATACAAGATACAATAGGAAATGGGTGTGGATGTGGGTGTGGGTGTAGTTAAAGGGGGGAGTCCTTGGATCCGACTCCTTGGCCGCATTGGCATGTCGCTTGTCTTATCATGTTTTTGCAGATTTAGCTGTCAATTTATAGCACACACACACACACACACACACACACACACACACACACACACATTTATACCGAGAGAGAGAGAGAGAGAGAGAGAGAGTAGACAAGTAAATCTGACAGCCAAACAAGCGTTGCCTTTTGCCGTAGCATACTTTCAGACGCACACATACAAACACAAGCACTCACACACAAACACGATACCATATAAAAAAGGATAAAGTTCTCTAGCGCCCAAGGAACCGCCTAAGAAATGCGATTTGTACGTGCTTATGCGCTATATGCTCGTCTCAGCGCAAAAACAAGAAATTGGATAAAGTTGTTGCCTCCGATCCGAACCTTTGTTGTTGTTTATACCCATTCGGTAGCCAATGAAAACAGGGTAAAAAGGATATTATAATTATTACATTAAGTATATATAACACTCGAATTAAGCTGTGTACTACACCCAGTCCCTTCGATGAAAAACAAATACAACATTTTCTAAATTAAACCGTGATCTTTAAAAGTCGCATAGCCTTTGGTGCAGCTTATTATTTAACAATAAATACTATAAAAGCATAAATACTAACTAAAGGGTATTTTTTAGTCGAGATCTGTTAACTTTTACTTGGCTTTATTGTTGAACCTCTCTCATCTCTTCATGTTTTGATTTTGGCGCTGTTGCACTCCAGAAGTGGCAGATTCCCACCGCTCAGCTCTGAGTCTGCTTATTTATTATATTGTTTGTTATTCTGCTTACAAGTTTATAATCTTTGTATTTCAATGGTAAACAAGGAATAAATAAAAGCCAAAGCTGAAGATAAAGGGAAAACTAACTTACTAAAGTGAAACCAGAGCCTTGATTACAAAGGGCAGCTGTTTGAGTTCTTGACTTATTCGCGAGAAGAGGATGAAAGGTGGAAACAAATATGTTTTTTTACTTTCCAACTTTTTCTATATGGAGGGATGTTAAAATGGCAGCAGACTTGAAACTATTTTTAATGACTCTTTGCCGTCTAGAAACTTGCTCAAAAGCCAACCAAACTCGGCTTAAAGCCTCTAAATTAGTTTATATGCTGTTTGTGGAGCTAAATTTTATAAAAAGACGAAAGATCTGAAGACTAAAATCAAATCTCAATTGAAGTCCCAAACTCCTTCAAATGATAAGGGGCTTCTCAAGTTGTCACGTGGATTTCCCTTTCTCCCGAAAAGGGTCCTTTATAAATAAAAAAGAATTATAAAAGTAAGGGGCATTATTTTCACGTTTGCTTTCCCAAAATATTTCCTATTTAAAGTCTGAACTAATTAAGTGCAGAATTTCTTTTGTTTTATTAATGCATTCTGTGACTCGTACATCTTCTCTATTCTCGATTCTCCCTTATCCATTTGTGGTTTATTTTTAGTCTCTTCTCTTTCATGTCTGTGCCTTGTTTATTGTCTCGACCTGATAATTTATAGTATTTGGCATAGGAAAACACTGCGTATGCGTGATTTATACGCAATTGCTCGTTCTAGTTGTGTCCACAGATTTACAGTCGGTAGAGTTTAATTCAGGCCAAAACTATGAATCGAACATATATATATTTAATGCGAGTCGCATAGGTAAAATATTGAGTTCACAGAAGCCCATAAATTTTATAGCCTAATTTGGAATTTTAGTACTGCGATTTGCTTGTCAAAAGCAGCACAATAATATTTTTTATTTATTTTCGACTAAAGCACTAAAGCATTTATTTGCTCACTTCTATTTTGTGCATTTGAGAAATAAGTTTGTTTTTATCTGTACTTTTAATGAGATTTAAAAGTTTGACTTTGATAGCTTCTAAGGAAAACAATAAATGTAAAAAAAAGGACGAGAAATCTAAGATAAAAAACATTTAAATAGTGACAACCAGCAGATAAAAATGGACTGAATCAGCTCAAATATGTCTTATTTTGAGAAGAAAACAGTATCGAATCAATCATGAAGAACACTACTTTGTGTGCATAAATCTCAACTCCATCCCATTTCATCTTAAAATAAGTCTCATTGAGCTTCTAAGGCTGAGTAAAAGGATCTCCTTTTTAATCTTGATTTAATTTCGTTATCAGCCTTTAATGAGTGTCTAGTTAATCTGAAACGAAGTTTAATTAATTGGAAAGAAGACTTATCTAACTTGTATCTTATAAAACAGTCACCATATCTTTCAATAATATATTTAATTTAACATTTTATCCCCAAAAATGCTAAAGAGTAGATGGAATAATATTCAGACGCGTTGCACGATAATGTTAGCATTATATTAATAAATATTCCCTTGGGTGTCGCACCTGTTCCATTGATCAAAGCTACTTTAAATGTTTTCATATTCGCTATTTGCTTTGAACTGAATATTTATCGAAAGGACAGGATGTTTGTATTTATAAGTGTGTCTGGGGGGAATGCATTTCATATAGCATTAAATATTTAGAGAAATATAAACTATATATATATATTTTTTTATATATTTGCCTCACTTGCCCCGAAGCTGCGTTTAGTTAAGCTAAAAGGAACTTAAGATAGTCCAAGCGGAGCGGCATTAAAATGCAGCCAGAAGCAGTAGGAAAAAAGGTTAAAAAAATGGAAGCTTAGCGCTGCACTGGTGCTGGAAGAGGGCAGCGTAGAGGAGGCAGTAGTCTCAACTTCCTGCCTGTCATATCCTGTTTATATATAAACTTCAGAGCGCTGCTCAGCATCCGTTACATTTCAACCGGCGAGCAATGAGCTGGCAACAGGAGTAAAAAGTGTCCTGTGCTGAATTTGCTTTTGTTATTGTTGTTTTCTTTTTCGGACTGCACAGCGCCTGTCGCAGGATGAACTTAGGGCCGAGGGCGTGGGCGTGAGTGGGCGTGGGCGTGTGCACAAAAATTTATTATGAATGTTCAAAAACAAGCAGCGACAGCAAATGCATTTCTTGTCTTTTGTGCCAACTCAAACCGCCCAAGGAGAATCCTTTCTCTGACCCCCGCCCCTCCTCCCACCACGTCCTTGTTCTTGTTCTCATTCTCATTCGACTCGGCTCGTAGTTGTTAAATTTCATTTGTGGACATTGCCGCGGCCCTGGCGACTGTTTTCGCCATTTGGCCAACTTGCAGCTGTTTTTATCGCAAATTGAAACCGAAATAAAGTTTTTGCTTGTAACACGACGAGTGTGCGACTGTGCAACTGTTCAGCTAGCAGCGATCCCGATCCCCACGACAGTTGCACTTCCACTGGCATATTTTCCATATACCCATCTTAAACCAAATATGAGAATAGAGTCGATTAGCTTTCAATATAGATAAACAAAGTTCTAAAAATAATTTAAAATTGATAATATAAAAATCAATTAAAGTGTTACTAAAAAATATTTAACTTCTCAACAAAGCTCAGAAAAAAACAGCGATCGCAGTGAAACGCTTAAGAATATTGCACAAAGGAAGACAGAAAAATATCTAAGCGTGTAGTCTAACAGAGAGCGATAACAGATAGAGAGGCAGAGAGAGAGTGTGAGAGAGAGAGAGAGAGAGAGAGAGAGAGAGAGAGGGAGAGAGAGAGAGAGAGAAACCATTAAGGAAAAATTCAAAGAAGAATAACAGGTAAGCCATACAAATCTTTGAACCATAAAAGACTAAGGATACAAACAGAAGAAACTCACTATAAGTTTCAAGTCTAAAAATATTTGAAATGCTTACATTTACTTTTATTTTGAATAAAAGTTCAAACATATTTTCCTTTTTTCTTGTTTTTGTGGAATCTATTCTGTAGAAATGAGCAGAGAATACTTTAAAAACTAGAAACTATGTGAATGGTTATTAAAATTTAAAGTTTTCAATTCATGCCAAGAGTATTTGAGAAAAGTTTGATACGAAAGTGGAAAGCAGAACAAGCAACACAGGGTAACTCATAGTTAATCTATCTGCTGTTTCTACAGTTTCTCTTTCAGTTGTTGTTCCGTTTGGGGTTATTTGCTTTTTTTTTTATTTTGTGTGCAAGGATAGTTTTGAGCATGGGGCATTCAACACTTTTTGTTTAGCTTTTGTACGCGCAAGTTTTTGTGGAAAATAAATTTTTGCCATTTTTATTGCTTGCCAAGCTTTTTGTTTCTCAATTCTCAAGTGCTTTGCCAGGATACGGCCTGGCATATCCTTGACTGCTTTGAAATGAAATGTTGCCTCTTGCAATTGCATTTCAAATTGAACACCCAGAGGGTGGTTTCCACCCCAACTTTGATTTCGAAATCAATAAAAGATGCAATTGCTTGCGGTTAAAAGGGTATATTTCTCTTGGTTTTTTTCCCCAAATTAATAGCTTGTAAATAAACCTGCAACCTGCCCTAGAAAGCTGACTGTGTCGCCAGGAAGTTGCAATTTGTATAGTATAAACTACCCTCTAGTCGTGGCAAAGCAGCGTTAATTGCCTGCGTGCCAGCCAATTATCCTGTTTGACTTGGCCGCTGGGATGTGCGTGCTCTATACTTGTACTTGCACTCGTAGTTGGTGTTAAATGTTGAGCCTGTGGCATTTTCACGCCTCATGTTTTATTGTTTCAACCACAACAAAAACAAGCAATCCCCGCCCCATCATTCCCTTCGCTTGTTGTGCAAATTAAATGCCAAATTTCTGTTTCTGTTTCTGTTGCTGTTGCTGTTGCTGTATGGCAAATGAATTATAAAAAGCTTTTTTGCTGCCGCACAAATGTATGCTACATAAATTTAACATGCTCTGCCTAATTCTCTCTACATGTCCTTCTTTTTTTTCATTCGCTTTGTGTGTGGAACATATTTTATGCACCCCTAAAAACACACATTTAGACACCCTCTAGCTCATTGCTCCCTCCTGTTTCATGTCATTGCACCTTTTATTTTTTTTGCTCTAGGACAAAGTTTTGCGTTCGTCGGCGAAAACTTTAAATGTTTGCAATTTTTTACACGCAGCTCAGCAGCAAAAAAATAAAAAGGAAAAAACTCCGCCAGACAAAGATGGAATCATAAGGCGTTTGTCTGGGACCCATCCAAATGGAAAACTACAATATAAAATTATATATTCATATGCGTGAGGCATTTGTAGTACATATCACAGCTGCTATGCTCTTTAATCATCTTCTTTTTTTTTTTTTTTGTATAGCTAAAGTTCTACATAAATAATAAAATTCATCTCTGAAACATTTGTAAATATAATTCACCCGAAAAACATATCAAAAGTTTTTCCAGGGAAAATTATGCCTGTGTCTGGTCAAAAGGAATTGCCCTGTACAAAAAGTATTACTAGTAGAATCGACTAAAAATTTAATCAAATAATAAATAAAAAAAATTGATAATAATCTTAATGCGGTTCTGCTCTTAAAAGTAGGGTATTCCATTTTTTATTTTCTTTTATTTCACTCACACGGGCAGACGGAGTAACTTTATATTCACGCGTCTCGTAGCTCTGATCAATACTTTGTGGAGTCGGAGAAGTTCCCCTCATTGATCGTTTCAGGATCGATAAATAATCTGACAGGGATTATAGTTCCATCAGGCTCCCAACAAATTGCTAAACAATTTCAGGAGCTTGAAAAACGTAAATAATTTCAATTATTAATTTATTGAAATTTCAAAATATATTATTGAAGAAATAAATGATTATATTTTTGTTACACAAATTAAGAATATTAAATATTTAGTACGTATTTTAGTAAAATTTTCGTATTATTATATATGTAATAAATAGCCTGCATAACACTTAAGCGAGATATTCAATTTAAACGTGCCAAAATAATATTAAAGTAGCGAACAGACAATAAGAAAAATGAATTTATTTCGTCATGCTGATTAGGTTGACTATCTGCAGATTGTCTGCTTCCCGCGGGGCCCTGCCTGCTGTGTGCGTTACAAGAGTCATTACAAATTCATAATACTCTCATACTCGCACTCAAACTCAGACTCAGACTCAGACTCAAACTCGAACTTGAAGCTCGAAGCTCGAACCTCTCGTACCTGTGCGTGTCCACAGGACACACGCACACAAAATCATAGCATACATCTTGGGGCGCGGAGCGCTGGGCGCTGAGCTGCTGTCGCTGCAGCATAAGTACATTAATAATAAATGTAAATTTCATATATTTTTTTCTCTTACCTAGCTGGAAGCAGGCTTTATGGAGCAGGGGAGAGGGAAAGTGAGCTTATTTTTGCGACTACTTTCAGCTACTTAGTTGCTGCTGAGTCCTAAAGTGTTATAATTAAAAGCAACCGCTCTGCATAGAGCACTGAGACTTTGATATGCTAAGCTTCGCTGGCGTTGGCTTACACAGCAGCCACGCCCTATTTTTTAGAGAGGGGCGCAGGTCCTGTTTCCGGCGTAAGATGAGCCGCGTTCGCATTTTTTACTTGTCGTCCTCGTGGTAAATCACAGCGGACAAGCAAACAAATTTGTTGTATTAAATTCGGGGGAATTTTTTGTTGTTTTCGCTTTTTTCTTTTTCTTTCACATTTTTTTATTTTTATTTTTCTATGCTGCGCATTTACTTGCATGAATAAATTTTTGGGCTGCATGTCTTTTATGTCAGTTCGCTCTCTTTCTCTCTCTCTCTTTTCTCCGTTTCTCTGTCTCTTTGTACATTTTGTGCTTTGTCAAATTCGTGTCATTATTCATTCATACATGATTAGGCAACAGAACACAAAACAGACAACAGACAACAGACAACAGACAACAGGCAAGAGACAGACAACAGGCAAGAGACAGACAACAGAAAACAGCGCTCAGGTTTTGAATTACAAGCTGGCAGGCAGCATTAGACCCTCGGGGTTGCCAGGCCCGTTAGAATAAAAACCCCTCTCCAACCGAAAGAAACGCTGATGGATAGTCAAAGCCAACTTAGAGACGAAGGCTGGGAACGTGGCCCAGACAGGCGTGGCATTGCCAAATGGAAATTAATGAATGAAATTTGATATACTGTCAGTTGCTGATTCAACACTGTTTGCAGCCGCTGGCTGGGTGCTCGGTACAGTATAGGGTATAAATCTATATACAGGCTGCCACGGCTACCAGCCGCATCAACTTTTAATTTAATTTTATGCGCACGTGCTGCACATGATGCGAGTGCTGGTAGCAGCAAATAATTTTGGCATTTATTTTAATGCAAATTTCGTCGCTTTAAGCCAATTTTAATTTGCCATTTATTAAAACATTCTTTTTGCATTAAATTTATTTATTTTTTTTGAGACTTTGCTGGGTATTTTAACTCAGGAAGGGAGCTTGTAACGTCATAATACTAATAGTAATGAAAAACCTAAACTTATTTTTAATATTTTTCTAAGACTTTTCCTAAGTAATATCACAAAAATATTAAAATTCTTGATCTAATAAACCTAGCGGATATTTTTTGTTCTTAAATTTGCCAAAGAAGCGAATGGATAGGGTATTCAAGCTTTGGTATTCCAAAGAACACTCTTCTCTTCGGTTTTATTTCGCGTCCCGGTTGTCATTTTTAATTAATTATATTTATTTTTGTCTGATTTAACAACGTATGCTTAAAAGTTTAAAAATAACCGCATAACTCCCATTTTATTCTTCTTCTTTCCCTACAAATTGGCATAAATTAGCTGTGCTAATTGCGAATAAATTGCGCAATTTGTTTTACTTTTTTTTCTTTTTTTTGTTTTTGGGTTTGAGTGAGCCACGTTAAGACCAGCAACAATAATTGTTGCTGTAATGTGACAACATTATCTATATAATTTCAATTTAATTAAATATAAAATGCGCATTAATTTCAAGCAATTATTATTAAATTGTTTGCTACCGAATAAAGTGTAACTTTTAATGCTATTGTTTTAAGCGATTTCATTATTAATATATTTTTTCATTGATTTTAAAATAATTTAAATTGTTTAGTTTATTGACAGAGTTTCCGCTTGGAAACTGTTTTCTTTTATAATTCGTTATTAAATTTAATTAAAAATAAATTTTTTCTAAACAAGTTTTTTTTACCTATGAAATATTTAATGCTAAATAATAAGCTTAGAAGCCTATAAAATATAAATTTAAATAAAAATTAGTTGTATTTCATGGCTTTTCATTTGCATAGACTAATTAGCTTACATCATTGTATAAATATAGAAAATTACCTATAAAAACAAAACTAAAACTTTTGAATGAAATCATTTAATCTTATAAAATCATTTACAATTGCTCTAAAAAAAACTAGGAAAGGGAAACTGTATTTTCGGTTCGCCGGATATTACATACCCTTACAGAGTGGGCAGCTATAGAATTTAGTAACCAAATCGCACTCCTTCATCGAACCTATAAATTCATTATTCGTTTCTATAGCAAATACGTGATATAGTTGTCCGATCGTGACAGTTCATATCTACATACTAAATTTTACTCATCTAGTGCAAAACCTGAGGAACAAGTTTAGCTAGGAACGGATAGTGGATAGGCAGATAGACAGATAGACAGACTCGACTCAGAATCCTGATCGATGTATATTTTTAAGAGTGTCCTTCAATGAATTACACATTTCGTGACATAGTAATAGTATCCTTTGGAAGGGTATAAAAATGTTTATGCTGTGTGCCACTTAATATGCCAAAATAATTGCCGTAGAGTAAATGTTGTTTATTTATTTTACTGGCCATATATTCATAATTTTTTGCAGCCTTTTTAAATGCAGTTCAAAGTTGAAATAAAAGTAAATTTAAGTTGCAAAAGTGTCTGCCTGGCTGTGAAATACTCTACAAAAAAATAGAAAAAAATATTGTTCAATTGTGAATTTATTTTGTATAAAACTAGTAAGGAAAGAATATCCTCGGCTTGTGGTATATGTGGTATAATAATCTGATCTTAATGATATTAGGTGTGTTTTTAGAAATCACACTTTTTCATACAAACAAAAAAGTTTTCCATACAAACACTTTGTTTGGATTGTTCCTATTGGAGCTATGTGATATAGTTGTCCGATCCGGCCCGTTTCGACTTATGTGCTGCCTGCAGCAAATAGAATGCTCCATACCAAATTTCATTCACTTAGCTCAAAAACTAAGAGACTACTTCGCATAGACTTCTACCAGTTCATACCCCATTCATCTTCTTTTCGAGTACAGGGTATTGAAATCGGAAAATTTTAATTGCTATATTTATGACATAAAACATGAAAAAAAGAAAGGACAAACCAGCTGGCGTTTAAAGGACGCAGCCTGTTTCTGATTTAAATGTGATATATACACAGTGGCAATGGTTTGTTGTTGTGGTTATAAATGGTTCCTTTTCCTCTGTGTGAGTGTGTGTGTGTGAGTGTGTGCAGGTTTTATGCGGTTTTTGCATTTGTCAGCATAAATGCCTGCCTGATGATTTATATTTGATTGCAAGCGCTCAAAAGTAGGCAATATATTTAAATTGAGCAGCGAGCAGATCTAGGAGTAATATGAGTGTATGTATCTTAGATATCCTAATTAAGTGGCCTACATAAATCAGAGGCAACCAAAAAATGCTCATTAATAATGCATTTGCATACCGCAGACAAATGGAACCCAATTCGGGTTGCCCTTTTTCTGTGGCAATTTATGACCTCAAAATAAAAAGGGGCTGGAAAATCTTGAAGTCGCTTTTTGAGTTATGCGCCAAAAATGCCTGGCCAAAAGTTACAGGCCTGCTAATGGCAGCCTAATTATGCTGACCACAAAAGAACCCTTTAGGAGCTCATGTCTTCCCCCCTTTCCCCATTGTCTCTTTCTCCCCTATCTGTGTGCTCTCCTGCTCTGTCTGGCGTATAAATTTACGCTCTTTGCTTTTGGCTCTGGCAACTTTAAGACGCGCGCACCTTTTGGACTACATAAATCTTTGCCAGGTGGGTGCGTTATGGCTGTGTTGGTGTGTGTGTATATGTGTGGGCGTGACCCCCGTCCCCATCCCCTGGCACTCCTCCCCTTTCAGTTCTCCATTAAAACGCAGACAAGGCGCAGACAACATGCGTGTTGGCCGGGAAAGGAAAGGAAACACGACGCACAAAACTTTGTCTGTCTGTGTAATGTGCGCTGATTGTGAGGGTGTGAGAGTGTGTGTGGGTGGGCGGGTGTGACTGCTGTCTGTCTGTCTCTGCATTTGTCTGGTTTTCTTTTTTTGGTCTTGTTTTTGGTTTTGGTGTTGCCCCACGGCAGCTCTATGAGAAATGTCTACAAATTACAGCACAGTTGCTGCTTATTTAGTCCTTCACTGAAAGGAATATCTAAGTAGGTATTACAACTTTTGCATCAAGTTTGCGACGCATCCAAATCTGATAAGATCTCATTTATCTCTTGTACAGTTCATTTAGTTATCTATTAATTTCTTCCATTTCTTCTCCCAAGAAACATTTTGTTTGCAAAGTTGAGAGCGGATTCAGTTCAGTTTCTTCGTCGCTAAAATAAAATTCAAGCTTAAACTCATTTCATATAATTATTAACTTCACTTTACTAAATGGATTAAATAATTAATTTTTAAAATCAATTGAATAATACTCATAAATTCTAAATAGTTTCTTTCATTTAATCTTTTCTGTGAGATAATTAATTAATAAACACTCTAGAATATTTGTGTAGAGCATTTAGATAAGGAACATATTTATCGCTGCCTTTCCTTTCCTTTCTACCTCTCGCATTTATTTGTGACATTTTTTGCCTGGAAGCCTGTGGCCTTTTGGGATTATTTAATATATATATATCTATTTTTTGTTGCTTATGCCGAGACACGCGTGCTGCAAGCCCTTATCAATCGCAAGCGCCTGTCTGCCACAATTTGACGCAATAATTAAGGATTTTGGGCAAACGGGAAGCGGGGGGCCATATTTATATTGGAAAGAAAGTCGCACTGCTACGTGACACGTCCGAATAAATTCTTTTTTTATTTTATGTATTTTGGGGCAGCTAGCGGCGGCTTGGCATCAAATTTGAGTGACTGCCATGAAGCAATAAAACATAAATTCATTTAATTAAGCAATTTTATGTGGCAAGAGAAAAACGTAGACATAAAAATAAAACTTAACAAGCTTCCAGGGCACAAGGAAAATGCAGACAAAAGCCCGGAAAACGGACGAGGAGGAGGAGGTATAGAAAAATGGTAAAGTTTTGATAGTGAGCAATTTCTACGCATTTGACCCAAGGGAGTGGCAATATTTTTGCGCCAGTTAATGGCATAAGAATCGAAGAGGAGGAAGGCAACAGCAACATCAAAGTATGCTGTGTGAAAATTATACAACTTTTCATTTTTATGGCCAAGATGCGGCCCAATTTTTATGGTCAATCAGGCGTATAATAAGATAAAGCCATTGCAATCACATTGAATGATATGCGTCCCGTATACTCAACGATAAATAGCTAGAAAGATAGATGGATGGATGATGGAATCAAATAGCAAATTAGCCGTTACAAGTGACCATGCCACAAGGGGCAGGCAGGGTGGGTAAACAGCGCAATGCATTTTAAATGAGCCGCAAGGTAAAACCCAACAGATGCCCCGCAAACTGTCAACAGAATGGGGCGTGTTGGCTGCGGCCGCCGGCCAGCTGGAAGAAGAGGGTAGCTGCTCAGGCAAAAGCCCCTTAAGTGTTTATAATGCGGCAGCAACAAACAACCAACAAACAACCACAGCAAAGAACAAACAACAACTGAAACTTCAAAGAAAACATAGAAAATTGAATGAAAAATTTTTATATTACATATTTCCCACAATATTAAGTA
Source organism: Drosophila repletoides (assembly GCA_018150835.1). Classification (NCBI taxonomy): domain Eukaryota; kingdom Metazoa; phylum Arthropoda; class Insecta; order Diptera; family Drosophilidae; genus Drosophila; species Drosophila repletoides. Next base: position 18,668,731 of record JAECWQ010000089.1, on the reverse strand, counting down.
CATTTTCACGGCGACTTCTTGAAACTGGCAGACGAACCCTTCAGAAGTATTAAATCGGCTTATTGTGATGCAATTACATTTGAGGCTTTTCTGCTAATATGATTCAAAAACTTTTAGAACAGATGCATCCGTTTTCAAATTATATTTTCAAAGAAATTCAAGCTTATAAATTTACTGATTTCTTAAGTAAACTAATATTGTCGGTTTTATTTTATTAGCTCTTTAGTTGAGCTTTTTCTAGCGTGAATTAGTTGCAAGAGTCAACAGCCTAAAATTGGTTTGTGATTGAAATTACAATTATAATTTTGTGGAGCTCTGATTCCAGCCTAGCAATCGTTTTGTATAGCAAATTAATTGTCTATTAAAGGAACCATCTTTGATTGTTCTGTCAGTTGGTATGTCTGTCTATCCGTCTATCTGTACGTCTGCCTTTATGTTATCTTATCTCCCAGTTTTCCTGCTTGCTGATTGAAATTTTAAATTTTTAGTGCCACGCAGCACACGCTAGAACTATAGCTGCCACAGGACCAATTGGTCTAAACGTTGTTATAAGGAAGTCTTTTTTCTTTGACATCTCCATAAAATTAGAGGCAGCAGCATATTTTCTAAGTCCATGTTTATCTGGAAACTATATCATATAGCTGCAGGAGTATGTAATCTGTACTCGCGTTGAAGAATCTATTTTTTCCTTACTGGTTGTTAGTTGTCTTAACTCTATTTTTAATTACATTCTCTACAAATTTGTAAAACTCTGCTAGTTTTAACTATTCTTTCAGTGTTGACGCTATGTTAATGAGCTCCTAATTGCCAAGTTGACAATTATTTAACGAAATTTCCTCTTAAGAATACCTCAATGAAAGTCTGTAAGAGAAAAGGCTGTCAAAAGCAGTTTACCTCGAAAATGTGATCAACTAATTTTCGGCTATTAACAAGGGATCCATTCAACGAACGCATTTTAAATGCGTCAAAAGTTTGGCCAATAAAAATCAGAAAAAAAGAGGAAGAGGCGAGAGAAAAAAATCAAGAAAATTTTCGCTAAAGCGTTAAAAAATAAACTTGCAAGTAAAAGTGAAGCAACAAAAAAAAAAACGGCAAACTTGGCTAAGCGTAAATAAAGCAAATAAACTTAGCAAACCGACGCACCACGGCACCACCAACCGAAAAAGTCAACTTGAGTAAACTGTTGTTATTGTTGTTGTTATTGTTGTTGTTGTTGTTGCTGTTGTTGTTGCTTGGGTAGACAAACTTGAGCTCAAGTTGGTTTTTGAGACAGTTTAGAGTTTGCTTAGCAGCCAAACAAAAACCATAGCATACTACAAGGCGTTTTTGGGTAACAGTAGCCGCAGCAGCGGTAGCAGCAGCAAAGGCGTTGTTTTTTGGTGTGAATAATGTTGCTGTTATTTATGCCTCAATGCGCCACGCCTCTTTGCCCTACGAAGAAATTGCAATTTCCACGCCCAAGTTTCGGGCACTTTCACTTTATGGCTCTGCCCAACAACAACAACAACAACAACAACAGCAACAGCAAGAACAACCCCAAGTGAGTCTGCCGCTGCTGCTTTTTATTAAAAGTTTTACTTGGCCAACAACAATGGGCACATTTTTTAAAGTGTTTTTTATTGTCGCGTTAACCGACCGCAACGACATTCGACAGGGGCTGAGGCTGGGAGGGGTTTGACGCCAACTTTCGCGCTGCGTAAGTGTAAATTATTGTTAAGGTCAGAAAGTTTTTTCCTTTTCTTCTATATATTTTTCTTCTTCTTTTTTTTCTGTGCCACAAGTTCCTGTGCTAGTTTCCATGCTGCAATAGCAGCAACAGCAGCAGCAGCGGCAGCAGCAGCGCCCGTAAGTAGACTATAAGTTAATGCCTTTAACTTAACTAAGCTGGGCAGCAGCTGCATAATTTTGAGCACATTTCACTTAATTAACGCTGCCCGAAAAGCGTTAATAAAAATGCCACATTAATTTACAATTAGCACAGTCTGCGTCGCATTTTCCCCAGCGCTTTTCCTTCTGAGGTCAACTATGCACGACGACCTAAAAGCGCCATAAACTGTTCTTCTCTTTCCTTGCTGCTGTTGTTGTTTTTGCTGTTGTTGTTGGGACTCCTTTAAATAAAAATTTATGTGTAGCCCCGAACACTTTCACTCTTTAGTCTACGCCGCCTTAAGCTCTGCCATGTCCAGTCAGTTCGCCCCTCTGACTTCCCTTCAATCCGTTCTCTGCTGGCCCTGGCGTTTCCTTCCGCTGACATTTGAAATATGTTGGCGCTTTTTATGTCGGTCAGCCTGGGCCAGCAATTAAGTGACACTGCCAAAAGCAAAGCCACTGAAGAACCAACACTAAAAGAAACTTTACTTAAATGGCCGAATTCCTGAATACCCTAACACATATATCGAATGGTAAAATATAAATATAAGTTAGAAAATTTATGGTCAAGATCATAGAACAAAGAGATAACGTTCAAACAAAAGTCATTTTTTTTTATATTTCAATCCTGTTTAATCACCTGAAAATTATATGAAAAAATGTGTAATGTGATTTAAGTCCGCAGCTTTTGACACTTAAATCTCATATATTTAATAATAAATTGTTATGAAAAACATTGAATATTGACTGGAGCATTCACATTTCACAAGCATTATGAAGTTGACATACACTGCTAAAAATATATAGTTAATTTCGTAACAAAACTATATTCACTTCGTGTTGTAAATTGGTTTGAAGAATTTCACTGACTCAATTATTTGATGAATATCGATAAGGGAATTGAAGTATTAGAAGAGCTTTTACTCTTTTATACTTTCATAATTATCTCACATCGATAGAAGAGTATTTTAAGATTCAATGAAGAAAAAGAGAAACTATTGCTCTTATAAATTGCGGGTGACAACTGTACTTGTGCTTTTGCTTCTCTGCGACTGCCAACTACCAACTGCCGAACACAACTGTACTTTATGGCTGGCAGTGTGAGGCATGGCTGGCGTTGATGGCTCCACATGATTTGTAGCTGACAATTGGATGTTTTTTAAAACTGTCACCCCAGGCGGAATGAAAGGGAACTGAAAGCTTGAGGAAGATTCTGAGTAAACATAAAATTTTAATGCTTCTCTCATAATTTTTTCATGCTCACAATGCGCAAAGGTTAAGAGTAAGTCCGAAATAAATGCGAAATCAGCAAATACTCAAATATGTGTGTATATATCTATGTATGTGTGGATGTGCATATATATGTGGTACATTAATGGCACAAGAAATGCCCAAAGAAATGAAAAGTTTTCTTCTTTTTTTCTTTGGGTTACTGCGGCTCAGTTATATTTGAGTTTCTAATCGAAATAAGAGCAACAATAGAGATGAGTCAGTCACGGTGAATAACGAAGTTAAATGATAGAATCAAGGAATTTGTATCCGATTACTGCTCCAACTTGAACCAGGCCGATGGCAGAGCATAAACATTGATTTTTGATCCAAAACCTTTGGTATAAAGATGTTTGAAGTGGAACACCGCATTATAATTCTGCTCTTAACGTTTCGCTTCTGCATTATTATTATTACTGAAAAGTAATAAGCTTATTAAGCACCCAAATGCAGGTGAAACCTTTCTGACAGCCTTAAGTAATTGCCATCTATATAGTTATTGTCATTCGCTACTGTAACAGCCTGAGTAACTGCTTACTCATTCCCCTGCTGTCACAGTCACTGTTAAAGCCCAAACGTTTCTCTGCTGTCACAGTCATAGTTATTCCTTAAACGTTGCTCTGCTGTCACAGTCACAGTTACTGGTTAATTATTGTTCTGCTCAGTAACTGCTCAAACGTTCCTCTGTTGTCGCAGTCATAGTTATTGGTTAAGTGTTATTTTGCTGTCACAATCGCATTTATTTCTGAAACGTAACTCAGCTGTCACAGTCACAGTTACTGCTCTGTTGTCACAGTTATTCCTGGCACGTTATTCTGCTGTCACAGTCACAGTGAATGGTCAGACAGTGTGGTAAAATATACCATAACTGTTACCTGCAGCTGTCATCTCTATAGGGCTAAAAGCACTACACATGCCTATACAATGTGAATTGCCATATGCCATTTCGTTTTGTGGCCAACTTTGAGTGCGCAACTTTTCTCAAGGGTTATACAAAAAGGCTCAAAAGGGTTGTGCTGATTGTTGTTATTATTATTGTGCCTGTGTGTGTCGGTGTGTGTGTGTGTGTGTGTGTGTGTGTGTGTATGTGAGCTCCATTGAGTTATGTGCGATACAGCAAACAAACAAACAAACACAAAGTGGAAGGGTGAGGAAAAGGGGAGAGAAAAAAAGCAAATTGATTGTTGCATTGCTCAGTTTTGGGGGCAAATACGTTGCCTTACAATACATTTGCAATTTGAGATCATAAAAATTGATGTGCCCTTAACACAAAAGGGGGGCTGCTGCCGCCTCTGCTGCTGCTGCTGCTGCTGCTGCTGTGTGAAGTGAAGTGATTGGCAGTGTGTTGTGTGGGGTATAAATATCAGTTTTACCTTGCTTCCCATACAAAAGGATACAGCAGCAGGAGCGAGGTGTAGTTGAGCGTGAAACGTAGAATTTATTATGTTATCGCTTCAGCGATTTACTTTATCGATTTCACAATCAGCCAGCTAACACACACACACACACACACACACACACAGGCCCAACACCTAGCAAACTCTTTGCCACGCCTCTGCCCCTTAACAGCTTTCCATTGCGAGCCCTTTGCCAGCGTTTGCCGTTGCTGCTCCCCAGATAATTTGCAGTCATGTTTTTGTTGTTCTTCCTGTTGTGTGTGTGTATTTGTGTGTGTATTTGTTTGTTTGTCTTGGCATTTTAACGTTGCCTGCTTTTGGGCGAAAATATGGGAGGCTTTGTTGCCACTGGCCTGCGGCAGGCGTGCCAAATATTATTATTTGTTTAAAATTTAAGCCAGCCAAAAAGTGAGTTGACTTTGATACGTGCCTATATTGCCTTGAGGTAGGACCTTGTCCTTCGAAAAGGACTCAGCTGCGCGTTACGTTCAATTGTCTACACTCCACAGGCAAACAGACAAAATTCGCTAGCTTAGACAGCTTACAGTGACTCAATGATACTGTATTGGTTTTAACCCTTTTGTTTCATAAAAATTTATTTATTTATGTAATATGTCGCTTATATTATATCTCAATTATTAAGGGTAAAAAGTCAAGGAATATTTTTTCTGTCTTTTTAAATAATTGGATAGAATATGAGATACCAAAATACTGATACCAAAAAACTGGTTACAGCATAAAAAGTTAGAAAAGTTCTATTAAAGAATATAAAATGAATTTAGCAACAGATTCTAACTTCAACTTTAAGTGAATTCCTCTTAAAAATGTATAGCCTACTTTTTGGGGCAAAAAAGGCTTGAATATGTTGTAATATGTAATTTTAACTTTTTAACTGGACTTTATTCTAAAGTCTAAAGCCAGACCCAAAAATTTTCTTAGAAAATCTTTCCAGAACAACTGTCAAGCTTTTTCCTTTCCTTGCTTTCCATTTTTTTTTTATATTTTTCTTGGAACGAAGTGTGTCTTTGTAGTTTACTTGTTTTGTTTGTTATCGAAATGGGTTGCTGTACGCCGTATTATCAGCGTTTGCAGGGCTTATGCATTTTTAATGAGCTACCTAATGGCAAAACGTCGGAAGTTTGCATATCGGCTTTGATGTAGGCAAAGAGTTGCCAAGGACACATCAGTAGGCAATTTGGTAGCTAAGTGCTTGAGCTCTCAAATCCCTAAATAATACAATTTTTACGCGTTCTTTTTTTGACTACATCTTCTAACTTGCTTTTCCTCTCTATCTCTTTCTTTTTCTATATATTTGCAGGTAAGCAAATCGCTTTGGCATTGATGTGAATTTGATGAACGAAAAAAATATTCAATCAACTTGGCGGTGTGTTTATTTATAACATCGCTGGAACTGGACCAACCCTTGTCCTATCACTGAATTGATAATAATTGGATTAGCGCACCATTTGGAAGGGTGCAGAGTTGTCAGTGAAAGAGTATCAGAGTCGGGTTTTTAATAGTGCCCCCAAGGCATACGCCACGCTGAACACGCAGCGAAGCATCCATGTGATATCCTTGTGTGTGTGTGTGTGTGGCCTGTGCGCCTCGTTGTGCGCTGCAAAAATATTTTGCGAAATTCAGCGCGCTTAGCCATATTTTTCAATATTTTTGCGTGGGGCCAGCGTTGCGCTTCAACAATTTTACAATTTATATGGCCGGGCATAGGCGACCTAAATGTGTGTGTGTTGGGGTGTTTTTTTTTTTTTTTTTTTTTGGTGTTGATGTGTGTTTGGAGGGTGTGTTTTGGCATAGTATTCATCACTTAATTTCCACGTGCCGGCAACGCTGCCATTGCGAAATTTATGACTTTGCCTTTTATGCTGGCGACGTTGTCCTCATGGACTTAGTGCTACAACGAGGCATAACAACCACACACACCCATATATATGAGTGTATATGTATATGTATCACCCACACACACACACACACACACACACACAAGCAAACAAAGTTGCCAAGTTTAAAACCCCTTTGGCTAAAATTGTGTAGCGTTTTGGCGTTTGCCAGCTGTCAGCGCATAAATAGAATTATGTCAGCTAATTGAATTTGCTCTCGACTTGACATGGATTTATGCACTAATGCAGTTTCAGCTGGGTAGTAATCAAATTTCTGTTCCACTCCCAGAACCCGCCTTTATAACCCACTCTACCCACTGCTCTACCCACTGCTCTATCCACTACTCTACCCACTGACCTGCTAGTAATTTGAGGCAACTCCAGGGATGAACTATGAAAGCTGTTGCTCCATAAATTGTAAATTGATGCTCAAAAATGAATTCGAATGAATAAAATGAGACTTAAGCTTTCTATCTATCTATTATCCTGTCTATAACCATAATTAATATTTTACGACTCTACATCTTTCATCGCATAAATATATAATTGTTTACAAGTGCTTAGCTTAAAGATGAATAGACACTGCCTGTTGCTTTTTCCTGAATGAAGCAGGAATAGTTCTTATATTTATTGCCATATTGTTCTGTTGATTGCGGTATATATAATTGAAGGTGTACAGAAGGGTATAGTAACAAATATGCTTGGCTGAATAATAACAATAATAGTTGAAGCTTCTATTCCTTTTTCTTAAAATTCAAGAATAGAAACGTTCAATGGTTTGAAAGGTCAATTTGGGGGTTTAAGCCCTATAAAAAATTGTAAGGTTTATTTGACACTCCACTTCAAAAACCTTCTCTGAAGGTTCTTTTTTAAATTTGCATTCTTTCTTTCTTTATTTTACACATTTTGTACAATAATTTAGGATTCAGGTTGAAGGGGTTGTAGTATATTAAATTTTCTATTTATTGTTCGATGCGAAGGATATAAAAGTATCGATATTAAATAGGAAAGAGATAAATAAACTCCAATTTATCTTGGCTCCTCATCTACCATTTTAGTTACAGTCTATTGAAAAACTGAAGAGCCCACAAAGCCATTTTTAATCGACCAACAAAATGAAGGAATATTTTAAAACAATTTATTACTGAAAGTAAAATGTGTATTTGATGAGTGGCTGCTTTGTGGTTTTGTTTTGATTTGAATTGTATCCAAAAATAAAATACAACAATTACTTTTCAACTTGACACAGGCCTCCTCTTCACACTATCAACTTGGCCCAGACTTTTAAACTCTCATTTGTCTTGTGGCTGTTGGCTGTTGGCTTTTGGCTGTGGTTGCAGCTGCGTTTTTCGGATATTTCATAATGATATTTCGTTCACTTTTTGATTGATTTTGTGGTTATGTCTGCTGCTGCTGGTGCTGTTGCTGCTTCTGCTCCTCTCTGCTGTTGAGGAGTCAAAGCAACGACAACCAATACCCAATTCACAGTACTCAATCCGAATTCCAAATAATAACAAATAATAAACACAGTCACAGTAATATTTATGATGAACCACACGCATTTCTCTCAACAGGGAAAATATAATGAACATTTTTGGAGGGGGTTTTTGCGGGTTTTGGGTGAGGGGTTTACATAATGCTACGCTAAAGTTGGTTGCAATTCAATTTGCGCGCACAAACCCCTAAAAGTATGTGAAGCAAATTGTACACAATTATATTTGTTATGCCATAGACCCGCACACATAGAGAGCGATATATGAAATGAGCATGAAATCTATCGAAACGTAACGAATTGTATCGAACGTGCCTAACTGTTAATGCGGTTATAATACGCCAACGGATTATCATTGATTATGGATATGATTGTGCGTATATAGGAGTATGTTCCGGTCCCAGACACACCCAGTCAGCCAGCCAGCCAGCCAGTCAGCCAGCCAGCCAACAAAATAACTGTTTGTCGAGCCAACAGACGTGCCAAGGGAATGGGTATGGGTATGGGAAGGGGAAAGAGCATGGGTTTGGCTGGGTAGACGCAATCGACTCAGTTCTAGCTGTAGCTATAAAAGTTTGTCCTGCGCGTTTGTCCTTTAGTGTAGTATAGACATAATTTCAATTTTCATTTGCTATTAATGTCAGTATATAGGACTCTGTGTGTGCGTGTGTGTGTGTGTATATGCTCACAAATTGCCGCAGTGTTACAGGGTATAGCGGGGGGTGTGTTATATATGGCTACAAAATGCGGTATTGGCAAAATCCCAGGGGCGCGCTTTAGTTGATACCAGCAAATGGAAGGACAATGCTAGTTATAAGTATCGTTGCACAATTCATTGGTTAGTTAGGGGGTCGCCAAGGGGAAGGATATAAAACACATATGTAGCCGTGTATAACCTGGGCAATGCAAATTTATTGAAACGCTGCTGTGCCTGTTTCAGAGTTGCGGAATGCCAAAAAGTTTCTCTAACATTTTGAAAAACAATTTTAATTTTTTTTTTTCATTTTGTTTCTGTATAGTTGGAAAAGCGTTAGTAAAGCTAAAAGTTGTGAGAGAAAAATCTGTTCAGTTTTAATGAAGATTTTTTAGGTTAGAAAAGTTCTGTTGAAAACACAGAAAATGCACTCCAATTAATTTAGAAAACAAGTCTGAAAGGTGAAAAACACAAGTAAAATATTATAAGTTTTTCTTAACTCTTTATTTTTTTTTTTATAATAATTAAATCTTCTTGATTTTCTTATCTTATGTTTCTTTTTTTGTAATATTCATTATTATTTCAACCTTTTAAGGCGGATTAAATTTTGCTCCTTAAATATGCCTCAGAAAATTCTGTCAGAAAAGTAATTAATCAAACTCGTCAGATTTTGCTTGGAATTTTATGATTTCATATTGGATTAAGATTTAATTAAAAATCAAATTTTTTTTGGATTTTCTTTACGGTTCTGCCTAATTTGGTCTTAGCGCTAATTTTGTAAGCTTATAATTTGCACACAAATGGCTTTTAATTAAAAATAAATACAACTTCAATCAATGCCACACTCACCCAATTTACATTGCAAATCAAAAAAAAAAAAAAAAAAAAGGAAGAAAAACGTAAAATAAAGGAAAATAAAATTAGAAAAAAATGCAATCCCAGACGACGACAAGAGGCCATTAAGTAAACCAATCAAATTCCAAAGTTGGCCGCAAACCCAAAAAGAATTTAATAATAACAGGGACCGAAGCTGGCCCATAAAATGTGCCAGCCAAATGCAAAATACAAACAGATTGTGTGTGCTCGCTCTCTCTCTCTTGCTGTGTATGTGTGTGTGTGTGTGTGTGGCTTGCGGTAAACGAAAAGCCGAGAGCACAAATTCAAAATGAAGGTGGCCACTTCCGGCCAAGATGGCTGCCTACTGAGCCTGCTTGCTGTTGCGTGCTTAATTAAATGATCACCATTTGCGCGCAATCAACGCACAAATAAATTTTGCTGTCCTGCTATTTCGCAGCTCTTGCTTGCTCCTCTCTGCCCCTCTCTGTCCACTAGCTAGCTGGCTATTTTGTATTGCCTAACCCCAGGCGCTTTTTGGGTAGTTTGTTTGTTTGGCTGGTTTCCGCTTGAAATTATACGCAGCCTTTTGTTGTTGTCTTAATTAATTCCTAATTTCGCTCTAGACAGCATTCGCTTCGAATCTCTCTGCTTTGACTCCTTTTCACAAGGCGCATCTTTAATTGAAAATTCTCTTCAAAGACGTCTCTCAGTCCACTTCCACTTCCACTTTCAATTCCAAGTTCCAAGTGTTGCCTGGTTTTATGGCCAAGCCTCGACCGGCAGCCCAGCAGCCTTTTGACCAGCTGTTGGCCATTTAACAGTCGGCTTTTATTCATTTGCATATTGCTTTCGCACTTTGCTTTGTTATGGCTTTGTTTATGATTTCGTATTACGCTTCTTTATTGCCTCGCCTCACTTCAATTGTTGTGCATAAATTTGATTACATTTCGGTACCAGCCAGCTTACAATCTGTCAGTAGCTGTCAATTAGCTGACCATTTTCTTTGTTTTTATGGCCAAGTCGCGACTCAAATTGAAATTTAATGCAGCTGCTCATCTCAAAAATCAATTACTCATACGACGCATCACAACTTTCCACTAGCCCAGGCTTAATTAGCTCTTAATATTTATACTAATCACGCACCCGCCCCCAACACACACACACAAATATTACGTATACGCCCCATTGACTATAATTTTAATCAAATATTTAGCTATCGTTTTCATAATAAATGCGAATGCATTTCTGATCTATTTTGCATTAATTTTAAATGCAGCTGTTCTGCTGTCTGTTTTCTATATTTGTATTTGACTTTGGGGCACGTCCCATATATCATTTTAATAGCACATTTTGCCCGCACTCAAAACATTTGTGGGTCATTTAAAATGCCATAATTTAATTCAATTTTTATCCATTGCATAATTGCATTTCAAGCAGCTGCAGCAAAAATGTGCAGATGTCATTAAGTCAACTGCATTCGACTGCCATCAGCTTCCAATTATCATACCCACACAGCCATATATCTCTATAAATGTATATTCATGTATATATCTGTATACTCATATATATATCTGTATATTCATGCACATAGTTTGTGTCATTTATGGGTTGAGCTGAGCTTATTAAGTGCCGATAGACAGATTCTTGTTAGTTGCCCAAGCAATTAACCCAAATTTCAGTAAATGAGTTTTACATGCAGCAGGTGCGATAATACGATTACGATAACTCGATAAATATGGCTCTGCAGCCAAATTAGATGACTGAAAAAAGAGAACTGTAAGTCACTAGTTTTTCTTTTTTTTAATATAAAGTTCGCTTATACTTTTTTATTGTGGATTTTGACTGTTGAACAGTTGACAGTTTGACATTTTGGTAAATATTGTGATTTCCTCTCTACAGAAATTACTCCTTCTCTTATCTTAGATCTTGAGTTTGATTAGAGAAATATGTATGAAAATAGTAAATATGATTATAATAGTCCAATAACTTATGACTGACTAACTTTATGTAACAAGACAGCTTGACTTTTTCTTTTAAAAATGTTATATCAAATATGATATGTATTATATATGGTATTTATCATATATGAGTTGAAAATTAAACAACAAAATAGATTCATTTTTTAAATGCATTTGCTTTCCAAGAAGCATTTAAGTTGTACTGCTAGAGGTATCAGAAGTGATTCGATTCCTTTTACAGCAAATATTAAATTCTGAATTTATTTATTTTGACTCAATCTAAGCGATTAAGGGATATATTAGAATTATATTAATGCATTTTAAGTATTATAATGAGAATAATTTAACGCCAACTAGACCTATTGGTTTATAGTAAGAACCGACATGAATCAAGTTTGAATATTGAGTAGCAAATTTCATCCGTAATTCATACTTGAATTTGCATTGAAAAGTACAAATCGTACTAACCTTTTTTATGGCTGTGACTTTAAGTAAAACTACGAATCGTAAAACTTAAATTTCGAAACTTTAAGACCAAAAATTCGGGAACAAATTAGAAACAAAATTATCGCACCAAGAAGAAAGCTCACCTGAAACTCTAGCTGCCAGTCAGTTTAACAAGTTTAACACCTGGCACCTGGAAATTAAGGTAATATTTAAGTGCCACTTTAAGCTAGAGTCAGGGTCATAATACATGTGATATTTACCTATCATATTGCCCCCTCTCCATATTAGTTTTTACTTGCATATATTTTTATGTGTTTCTCGCCTCGAAACTGGGCCCTCGGGTGTGATAAGCACACATAAACAAATTCACACCCACAAAAAAGGGGGCAAGGCTGAGGAATATCGCAGCTATACCAAATGGCTGCCAATAAGAATTAAAACAAAAACATAAATTGTGAAAGTGCCCAAGAAAAAAGGAAAGCCAAAAAAAGTTATATTTAAGCTAATTCTTGCAGCTTTATTTAACACGCGGCTGGCAGGCAACCCAAAAGAACCGAAAGCATGAAAAAAAAGGGCGGCAATGACAAAAAATAAAAGGAAATTTAGAAAAGTAGGCAGCCAAAAGAAAAACAACAACAAGAACAGCACGCAAAACAAGTCATAAAGATAAAGGAAATTTATGGGAAGCATTGTGCGAATCCTTAGCCCACAAAAACAGAAACATTGGAACTGAAATTAGGTTAACGATATTTCACTCTCGGCTGCTGCATCAACTGGAACTGCTGAATATGTTTTGACAACAACAACGAGTACATAAAGTGTAGACTATCTTTTGTTTTTGCTTTACATTTTACAGTTTAAAGTTGTTCAAGTTGCTGGGGAAACAGCAAACCGAAGAGCAGCAGTTTTTCCCCAGCAAATGTTGCCTTTATCGCTAAACGACGCCTAAGTGGGGCTTCAGGGCCCCCTTGTCCCACCCTCCGGGGGCACATTAGTCGCCAAACGACATCGATATCCTTTTTCTTTTCATAGTCGTAGGTCCTGTGCCTTTTTGTTAATGTGCACAGTTTGAGCGGCTTTTTGTTTGCGCTTTCCATTTTCCATTTGTGGTTTCTTCCCACATTTTGAAATTAACCAAAAAGCCGCCAATAAATTCCTGAAAAATCTATTAAACTCTTGGCATGACTCAGTATCGCTTAGGCCTATAAGGCAACGTTGAGTCGTAGCTTAAAAAATCCAAAAATAAAAGGACAAACATAAAATTAATTAAATTTAATTGCCGCAACATATTTGCCTTCGGTTTGCTGCAGGCTTTTCTTTTCCAGCTACTTTTGCTGAATGTGGAATTTGCCAATCTTTGTTGTGTTTACTCTGATTACATTTTTTCTGTCTGTGTGTATTTGTGTGTATATATGTATGTGTGTTTTTTTTCTGTGTATGTGTGCGTGTGCTCGTTATAAAAATATTTGTGCCAGCAACACAATACACAACACAGAAAAAAATAAACTGAAGGAACAAAAAAGGGAACTACTTACATAGTATACGTTCAATCTGAAATATCTTGTAAGAGGTGCACTGGTTTTCCCCATTGTATTTGACCCACTTTGGGGGCGGCATATCCTTATTTGTGGGCGGCTTTGTGTATAAGAAAGAACTCTTACCAAAGGTCAAGATAAGCCAACTGATGAAGTCTGTTGTCGTAGGATTGAATCAAGGTTGGCTACTGAGCCAACAGGCATTTTCATATCTACGGAAAGGCATCGCTAGCAGCTCGGAATGTTAAAAGAGAGGGGAAGTTGCCTGGATTGAGTTATTGCAAAGTGAAAGAGAGATCAGCTTTTACCAAGCAACTTGTTTCACGAATATTCCACAAATAAGTATTATTCAAAATAATCTCAGCCTATAACTCTTTTAGAAGTAAAGCTCTATTGTATACTAGCACTATTTGTAATAGTTTAAACAATTTCATAAAATTAAATAACCGATGGATAAATGTATTTGTCTTGTTAGTTGTAGCTACACCTTTAAATTTACTTTAAATCGAGTCTTAAACTTTTATTAATATCATTTATGACAAATTAAAAAACTGCATTCTTCGATACTTCATTCAAAGTGTAATTTAAACTTATAGTCATTAAAAACTTATTTGAAATAAATTACTCTTTGATCTCATTGATACGTTCTCTCTGTCAGAAAAAATGCAAAATACTCGAGTAAAATTAACTTTTTTACGTATATTTATGCCAATTCATCGATGTACTTTCATCTCCTACGGTGTATTTCAGTTAACAACTTGTAAACTACGTCCTTAAAAGTATAAAAAATATAAATAAATACAAAAAAAAAATATGTTTCTGTTCCTTTGGCACTTGCGGTTTTTTCTGCTGCTGCTGCTGCTGCTGCTGCTGCTGGTGCTGCTGCCTATAGAAGTATTTTCCCCCCTTTTTTTGGTATTGGAAAATGAATTTTTGCAACGCTTTTGGTTGGTTTGCGCAACTTGCGGCTGCTTCAAATTCTTTTAATTTTTTGTATATTTTTTTTTTTTTGCTGCCGTTAGTTAGCTTGGTTTTTATAAGCTTGTATATTTAGTTTTTTTTTTACAGCAACTTTTGTGCGGCCGCTGCTGTTACTGCTGCTGCGGGGCTCTGGTGGCCCTTGAATGCTTAAATTGCCAAATAGTTGCCATCTTGCGATTGAGTAGTGAGCAAGGGTAAAGCAATGCAACTATTTCTATTTGCCGTTCATCCATTTAAACAGGAGGAAAACTCATTTGAGCTTGGATTTCTATGTGAATAGCTGGGTTTCTCTTTAGATGCGATTGCAGTTGCCGTTGTTGCCGTTGTTGTTGTTGTTGTTGCTGTTGTTGTTGCACCTGCAATTCCAAATTCAAAGCGTCGTCTGGCATGTCTAACATTCTGTTTGCATTGCAATTCCTTTACGGTCTGCTGGGCAACAACATGCCATGCCAGCAGCAACAGCAACAGCAACAAATCTGCAGTTGTTGTTGATGTGCTCACATTGTTGCTGCTGCTGCTGCTGCTTCTGCTGCTGCAGTTGCTGATTCTACTGCATAAATATGCTAAAAATGTAAATACTGCAAAAAATATTGCACAAGCAACTGGCATGCACACACACACGCACATACAGAAAGAGACGCAAGCACAGTTTTACATGCACTTGAAATTTTTGCTAGCGAATTTCATTTCAATTGACCACACGGGGCGTATGCGTAATATATCACATCGCATATATCTCGCATATTGATACTGGCCTTTTTCTCTGACTCTGTCCCTCTCTCTCTCTCTCTCTGTCAGTATGCAAATTGACTGCAATTTTAATGCAATTTGGTTTGACCAAGCGGCGTTTTAATTAAAAACGAACCGAAATGCTGCCCACAGCACAGAAAATATGTTATAAATAAAAAATATATACATATGTATATTAAGAAATTGCATATTTCAGTCAAAAAGTTGTAGGTAAACATGACACAGTGGACAAATATGAAACATAAATATTTATATATCTAGGAAAAAGCTGGATATATATATATATATATATATATATATATATATATATAGTAATATATGTATAGTAATATATATATATAGTTTGTGTTTATCTGTATGTCTCGAGGGCGCAACGTGTAAACAAAAGTTTTTTAGACTTTAGTAAGATAAGCGCTCAAGTGTAGATCGTGTGTGTGGCGTGTGTGTGTGTGTGTGTGTTGCAGAGATGCTGACAGTTTACATGGCAGCAAAGTTTCAAGAGTTTAGCCAACAAAACTGCCAAAGGAATTACAACAAGTACACACAATGCTCACACACACACACACACACACACACACACACACAGAGAAAACACAGTGGGTAAAAGCCAAAAGCGCCGCGCGGTCGCCTGATTACAAAAAACTTTTGTACTCAGCTTTTCTCTGCTCTGCTCCGCTCTGCTCAGGTACGTCAACTTCTGCAACTTTGATTAAAAATTCCACTAATAAACAAACAACACGCAAACAAACAAATAAACCGAGCAATGGTATTCCCTGTCTTTGCTTCATCTGCTTTTGCTTTTTCTTTGTTTTCTTTCTTTTTGGCTTTTTTTGGTTGCTTATTCTACTGTTATTCGTGTTGTCTTTTCTGGCTTCTCCCAGCGCTGACGATGTGCAAAACACACACATGATTGGCTCTTTAGATATGATCACGTGACTTATAAAAGACAAAAAAGGATTAGATATCTTGAGAAACATCAATAAATTCATTTTAGATCAATCGTCTATGAAAGCTACTTAATCGAAGACACTTTTTTTCTCGAAAAAGTGCTGAAATATTACTGAATAAAACGTAACTTTATTAGTCTCCTGGCTTATCTCCAAAAACAATAACAATTTTCATACAGCAACTTTTTTTTGATTTTCTTGACCCGATTGAGCAATGAAGAGTAGACTAAGTAGCTTGAATATAACTGAACAGACAGATGATACAGATATATATCCATATATATTATGGGGTTGAAAACCCTTCTTCAATATTCTAGTATATGTTGTCACAGTATTTTTCGTAGCTCTTTCTATAAATAGGATAAGCTTATCCACCCTTTTTAATACATTTTTTATACTACGGTAATAACCGAATAATTCTTATAATTGCAAAAAATGTACTAAAGTTTTGAAAGATTATTAGTTGAAACATCTTTTATTATATCGAAAATATTTAATAAAAGTAATTATAAAGTTTCTGAATAAAACTTTCTCATTTTTTTCAAAAATAAATTGTTGGCTACCCATCAGATCTATTCTAATATTTGAGACACTCTGATGCCCTTTAATAGGCATTTCACGAGTTGGGACATGTCGTGACACGCTGTCATCTTTGGTTGGTTACCTAAAGACGCTGCTTAAACTTTGGCCGCCCAATAAACATTGCGTTTAGCAAAACTTTCTTTTTATATTATTTTTTAGTTGCTCTCCGCATTGCACTTGTATGTGTATATGTGCCGATATATACATGCATATGTGTGTGTGTATGTGTGCTTGGGTCTCTATATGTGCGTGTTGATGTGTGTGCCGCCATTTTGTTGTGTAAACTTGTTAGAGGAGGGCGCAGCGGGAGCTGTTAGCGGGAAATGAAAGTTTTCCCGCTGTTGCAGCCATTTTGTAAATTTTATGTGTATTATATTTGCAAATTTGCGTTGTTTATTTATGCGCGGGAGCGCAATGCACACACACACACACACACATACAATCGGATATTTAGGTTATTTGCCGTGAGAATATCTGTGTATGTATGTGTGGGTGTGGGTGGGGAGGGGGGGAGTGGAAGGCTGTGTATTATGTACGAGCCTTTGTTGAACTTTGCACTTTAATTGCAGCAGAGAGTTTTAAGCCAAACAATTTGTAAATTGTTTAATACGAGATATTTACATGGAGTGTGCAACAGTGCAACCAATTTATTAATTAAATAAATGCTAATTAGTGTACTAGAATACCCGCCCACCGCCTATTACAGATATGCTTCCCATGTGTGTGAGTGCCTGTGTGTGTGTTGCAAATCTCTAATTGCATATTTAATGCCTTTCAACAAGACACTTGACTTATTGATTGCTTTATAGTTCATTCCATGTGTCCTTGCTGCTATTTCTGCATACCCTGTGCTCATAGGATGAAGCTTAAAGGGTATTTTAGGAGTAGTCAAGGCTTGAAATAAAAAATATATATTCTAATATTTATCTTAAGCCCAAGCCTATTGCAGATGGAAATACAGCTTAAAGCAAGTTCAGCTTTATATATGTGGTTCTCCTTCGTAGTTCATTCGAATTTATGATCAATTCTATATTTATTTTTTATGAAATTTAATAAAATCCTATATGGTTTTAAAATTAATCATATGTTTATTTGTTGCCTGAATTTAGCCTTCCCAAGATTCAACTACAGAGTATCCTTTAGTGCATGATTTATAGACCCTTCCTCTGTAACTTGTTGCCTTTGATATAGTTGTGCAGTTGCTGTAACTGTGGCTGGCAAGGTTCAAATGCTAATTAATTTCACTTAACTCTTTGGCAAGGCAAAACATCAAAATCGATACAAGAACAGCTGCAAAAAGCGTTTTAATTCATACGATGTGAGGCGATGTGCAGTCTATTGAGAAAGGTTGATTGCATTTGCATTGTTCGCATTTTCTATGCCTGCTAACAACTGATTGCATTGATTGAGAAAATTCGGGTAGCATGTGTTTTGCATATCATTTTCAATTCTCTCTCCATACCGCTTTCTCTCTCTCTCTCTCTCTCTCAATGTTTTCCTTTATTTATTGAGCTTCGTTTGTTGCATTGCGTATACTTGATATTGTGGCTGGCAATAAATAACCAAGTAAATAGGTTCGAATGGTCTAAATGCTTGCAAATGGCAAAAATGTTTTGGCTGCTAATTTGGTAGAGCATTCAACTTGATTTGTGTCTTATTTAAATTATTATTAAATGCTGCAAGGCATTGCTATTAGAGGTATAGAAAGTCGATTCTAAGAATTTGAAATATGAATGATGAAATAATAAGCGAATAAATTAAAACATATTTTATATAGAAAAAACCAAATATAATATGAATTTCGTTGTAGTTTTGAAATTAAAGAGTACTACAATTAATTTCTTGAATATATTTAAAAATCATATCAAGTTCGTCTAAAAAGTTTTTGAAGCTTGAGACATTTTATGGTATTTTCCATTCAAAATTCTGTAGCTTCCATGCTACGAGTATTAGCTTTATTTCATCTTTGTATGTGAGAATTTTAGAGTAGACAATTGTGAATTGTGCTTTAATGACAGTTTGCTCTCTTGTAAGACATTTAGCATCACTCAAGCTTCAGGCAGACACACTCATGTACACTCAGAGGCGAGCAAACGAATATATATATTTATTATATCATGAATGTCTGGCACATACTCGTATACTTGATGCTGGAATTGTGTTGCTGTTGCGTTCTGCTGCTGCTGCTGTGCTGCTACTGCTTCTACTTCTTTTCACTATTCGAATTGCTGTCTGCATTTTGTTCACATTTTCATTTTCAGCTGCGGAGTTGAAAGTATGAAAAGCATTTCCCATTGCCACTCGGAGCATGGCACTCGAAGTGCCCATTTCGAGTCACTCAAGTGCTGTAGTACATCTTGAGGCAATACATCAATCGATGCGTAACTTGGGCAATGTTTTTTAATACCCTTGCAGAGGGCATTATAACTTTGTCACAAAATGTGTAAAGCATTGAAAAAAACATCTACTATCCCATATATATATTATTAATCAGGACGATGGACTCTACACATGGGCTCTGAATTTCTAGGCAAACTAGTCCCTCACTTTCTGAGCTAGGTGAATATACTTCTTATTTTTATTGCCTTCAGCAAATATGTTCAAACTGGTTAAATCGGCCAATTATATTAGCTCCTTTAGGAACAATCGGTTCAAAAGTTTTTGCTTAGAACAATTGTTGTTATAAATCCTATAGCTGCCTTATTCCAGTTGGAAAGTGTATGAGACCTTTGGCGTGCTTTTCCTACTAGATATTCTTTATTTTTATTGTATATATTTTATTTTTGTGCGTTTTATTTGTTTTACAATTCTCTTCAATTATTTTAATGCAACAAATATGTTGACGTATTCGCTCAACACGAACATCGGCACTAAGGAATTTGCGAGTTTTATTTTTATGACTTTTACTTTTTTTTGTTTTCTCTGCTTCCTTTTTACGACACACACAAGTCAAACTGTGTCACTGTGTCCATGTTACTTGTGGGGGGAAGGGGGCTTCGTGTTGCTGTTGCAATCTGTAGGAGACGTCGCTGACTTGCCACAAGAAATCAATCAAAATGGCCGCAACAAAAAAAAAAAAAAATAACAAAAGGCGCAGCTCACGCGATGCTCATCAATTTGTGTGTCGTTGAAGCATGTCCTTGCATAAGTCCTACTCATGTGTGAGTATGTAAGGATGTGCGGTTATGCGGGTGTATGTGTACTGTCTGTCTGTCTGTCTGTCTGTCTAGCTTTTGTGTTTGCTTAGTGCAATGAAAACAAAGGACAATGCCTGACGTGCCCTGCAACTGTGAACTCTGTGCTTTTAGCTGCAGTCGACTACCATTGCTATCCTCCCGCTCCTGTTCCTCCCCCTGCTGATCCTTTTTTTCTACAAAGCTTGTTGTTTTTGCTGCTAACACGACTGACACACTTTTCATGCTACAATAAGCCATTATAATGAATGTAGCCAAAGAGTAAGCCAAAATCTAACACACAAACCCGACGAGACGCTCACATTCTCTAAGCCATAGGCAATAGCTAGAAGGAAAGAAACAACTAAAATCCCAATATGAGTGAACCGAGGATCTAACTACTCTTTGGGATTCTTCCTATCTACATCTAAAATGCTGTTAAAATGATATTTACTGGTAGTAGTTCGATGCTTACTTATTTGTAATAGGTCAGTTTAATTGTAATATATATCTGCAAAAAGACAAGAATTATAGAAGAGCTCAAAATGTTTCTGATCGTTTATATTGCAGCTATATAAAATAGTTGTTCGATTTTTAATTGCATTATATTTTTATATAATCAATAATACTAGCCTGGCTTCGGAGCTGATCGATTTAATGGGTGTCACATTTCGTTACAAAATTAATGTACCTTCTGAAAGGGTATAACAAAAAGAAAACAGCAGTGCTGACTTCGTAATGCTCTTTTCTTGAAACGCAATTTCATCAATCAAAAAAAAAAAAAAAGAAAGGAAAACCGTTTATTCACTTCCTGCAGTGAGAAAAGTTGAGGGCCATGGTAATATCTTTTTCGTGTATGCAGTTTTTCTTGTGCGTGTGATAAGGCTTTGAATAAATTTACTCAGATACGTCTAAAAGCAGGCATAAGATATATTTAAATATTCATACAGGATCAAAGAAACTGTCGCAGGGCTTGAAGATTTAAATATATTTTCTTTTTCATTTTTCTCTGCTTTACATATTTTTTACTACCTTATTCTTACTATTTGAACTACGCTCTTTGCTCTAATATTTGACAGGACTTTAAATGTTGTATGATGAAGTCTATTACGTGAATTCAAATACTTTTAATTATTCAAATATTTTGCATCAGAAGTATATTTGCTCTTTTAGTTTTTATAAAAGCTTACATATTTACGTATCTATTTTGAAATGTTATAAATAAAAATAAGCCTTCTAGTTTTATATCTCCTTTGCAGCTTATTGTACTATCTCAAATGGCAGTAAAGTTTATGGTTCTACTTTGGCGTGGAACACAATAAAAATAAGTAACATTTGCGTAAAGTACATTTTCCACCTTGATTATAGGACATTCACTAGGATTACGATAAGCATCATGAATAGACACATAGACACATAGCCTTGTTAAGGGGAGAACTGTTGGTAGCATGACTTTACCTATTATTATTTACAAGTTGGCCAAGCCACAAGGCTGCTGGTCTGAAATAATTGGCAGAGACATTCACCTAGGATGGGCCAAATCGCATGTGGGACATAAGACAAATGGCAGATGCTAGAAGGGACAAAACTAGGCGGTTAGACAGACAGCTATATGGATAGTTGGGCAGTTGTATAGTCGGATAGATGGACAAAAGGGGGCTTAGGAACCCTCATTTGTCACGTGATTTTATAAACTGCAAATCTTAGAAAATATGTTGTTGTTGTTGCTGTTGCTGTTGCTGTTGCTGTTGCCTTGTTATGTTGCTGGTCAATTTCGTTTGTAATCCCTTTGAGTCCTGCACACACTCACTCACAGAAATGTCAATAGGCGGACAGACGTGACAACTCTAATGCCAGCTTGTTTGTTTGCCTACATAATTGCCCTGGTTGATGGCTTTTCGTACGATGCCTTTGGTTTTTGGCTTGGGGTGTCTCATTTGCCTAAATGCCACATTGTTGGTCTTAGGTTTAGGCCAGGCCTAAGCCTCTCATGCTCGCTTTCATCCTCATCCTCATCCTCGTCCCTATATCTATGGTTTGTTAGCTCTGCACACATTAATTATAAAAGATATAGCTGAAGCCACAAAAGTGCAGCCTGCAACATTTTGCAGCTTTTTGCCCCATTTAAGTAATGGCTAAATTTCATTTGGCTGTCTGCCCTGTCTGCGGTTAGCCGGACGCTTAAGTTGCCTGTCAATTTTGGAATGTCCCAAAAAAAAAAATGGGGGAATGAAACACACAAAAGTTCTGGGGAAACTGCTACTGCACTATCTACTCGTATGGTGCCTGTGGCAGCAGCATATCTGAGTGCAAAAAAAACTAGGTTACCACGTCAGAAATGTCATCAAGTTGACATTTTATCAGAGCTTGTGCTGCAGTTGGTTCGTGTTCTGCAGCAAATATGGCTCCAAATTACTATTAACAGCAGTGTCCACCCGCACTGCACGCCCTTCTTTTTTTCTCTCCCTATTCTCCCTTTTCTGATAACATTTCGGTTGCTTTATTGAGCGCATGAAAGCTGAAAATTTCAAACGAGTACGAGTAGGAGTATATTTTCTATTCTTGCTTTTGACATATGCGGCGTATGCGTAATGTGCGCACAGGTCCTTTCAGCTCGTAGCTCGACATTCTTGATATTCATAGAAAAAGAGAGAAACTATGTGACAATGTCGCAGATTTTCAAATTCAGCGCACGAGTTTTGCATTTCAAGTACTTCAGCTTCTTGGCTTCTCCGATTGTGTTCTCTCTCCCTCGTTTGTGCTTTAAAATTTCATTTGCTGTTTAAATAGGTCTGTGTCATATATTGCGCATACGCATCGTTGGCCAATTAAACTAGCAAAATGCTCAAATTTTACTTCTAAGTATGTTCGTCTGTCTCTCTGTCCGTCTGTCTAACAACAGTTGTTTATTTAAGCCATTTCAAACTTTCCCATACATTTATATATTTACCTTATGTCAAGCATACGCCAGGTGTGCACTCTTTTATGTAATGTATTTATAGCGTGTTCTCAGATATCGCTTGGAGTGTGTGTTTTGCTCGTGCGTGTGTGTATGTGTGTGAGTGTGTGAGTGTATGAGTGTGTGTGCCAACTGACAAGCCAATTAAATTTGACATACATAATTAAGTGAAATTGCGGCGCCCCGAAGCAAGTGAAATATTAAGTGGGCAGGTGAATTGAATTTTTAATTAGCATTCAATTGAATGAATTTATTATTTCATTGTGTCCAGTCTGTGTTTCCAGTCAGGTGTCCACTGCAAAGCTAATAAGCGTCATCCCCTATTGATTGTGCCCTGTAAACTTGTTCAATAATTAACAACATTTATTTACATAGGAATAAAAGATACAAACCTTTAAAGGATTAAAGTGCATATTTATTTATATACAAAATATAGTTATAGCGATGAACAAAATAATTCATATTTCATCATAAATTTTCACTTAAATTAAATCATATTATTTTCAATATTACACTGGAATTATAAGTTTCAAAGTCTTAGAGAAATATATGTGTTATTCGAGTGAAGTTAGCAACAACTTTGCAATGCCTCTTTCAGTCTGTAAGGGTATGCCATCTTCGGTGCACCTCAGCTGGCTCCCTCTCCTTACAAGATTTTATTTTTAGCAAATCTTCTTACGCATTTTGCAAATTGGTTTAGTTCAATTCAGTTTATATATATTTATGTAGCTTATATGCAGTGTATATCCATTTATATTTAAAGCTCTGAAAATTAAAACTTTATGGCATCATTCATTCATTTAAAATTGCACACAACAGTCAGGTAGAAAAACCGGACTATATTATTTTATATTTCTATCTCTACAATACCTGAGTTTTCATTTTCTATAAATAATATTTTTTTTGCGAAAAATGAATATCGTATTTCATGGCCAGCAGCTCAACAAAAACAAATCGTTTAAGCACTCACAAAATACAAGAGCAATTTCTCACTAACTGATTCAGTACACATGAGGAAATGCCAAATATACTCATATATATGTACTGATATATATGTATATAAAATCGTATATATATTTTAAATTGTAGAGGCAGTCGACTGTCTGCAGTCTGATCTGCTGGCTTAGTCACGGAGCACACGTGCTGACAGCAATGCATCCAATCATCTCTTTGAGATACTTTGGATGCTGCAGCAGCAGTTGAACTGCTCCCTCCTACTGCCCCTCCCCTTGGTGTAGTTACTGAAAGAGCTTTGGTCTTAATGCCATGCTATTAAAAACAAATTTATTGCCTATAATTAAAATTCGTGCCAAGTGGGAAAAAAAAGAAGAAATTGCAGAGCAATTCTTCTGTGCGGAAATCGCTGGAAATCGAGCGTGACAGGCGCACAAAAAGTGCTGGTAATTTATATTTGCACAGTTTTAAATAAATTGCATAAAAATTCTGGCCAAAGTATGTCAGCTGTGCGTCACAATTTCAGCAGCCAAATGGACAAATCTGTGTCATATTGCCACACGTTTATTAATACCTGACTTTCAGGCATGCTAAAAAGTCGCAAACCGAGCAGTTTTCTGTGCCAATCAAATGGGCAACCAGCTGATGACTCATCCCAGGGCAGTTCCATTGACAGTTTGTTCACATATTTCGCATATAATAAAAAACATAATTTTTTACGAACTTTTTTCTATTTTAATTTAAAGTATTAATGATAATATTCGACTTAATTAAAGGCATTAGTTACAGCATATTTCACACTACAACAAAACCTTTATTGTTCAGTTTATAAAAAAATTTATTGGAAAGAGTTTTAAGCCATTTCTTAAGCTTTTATCTTTTTAATACTTACCAAAAAAATGTTACCTTTCATTCAATAATTACTTATAATTATTACTTCGTAAAGTAAAACTGTGACAGTTAACATTTAGAAAAATATTTTCATGTTGTTAACTTTTTTTTGTTCTAGGATATTTTTACTAATCTAAAATCACTTAATTATTATATTTTATATTTTAACGTTAAAATTTTCACGTAATTTTTCTATTTTTATTGTCTGAATTGTCTATAAAATTGATCAGTCCGTCCGGACGAAGAATTTCATGTATAGAGATAGAAATGTTTTACTTTGTTAACGTTACCAGAAATTAGTAATGTTAGTAATTCTATGTTTTTTGAACTTTTGATAATTCATAAAAGCCCCATTTATTTGTTGAACTACCCACGCAAAATCTATTGGCAACGCGCCACAATGTACTCTCATTCAATTTTTTTCCCGATTTTTTCTGGTTTTGTTTGTATTTAAGTCAATTTAGCATTTTTGTATTAATTTGTTGTTGTTACCGATTTTCAATTATGATATGGCATTGGTTATGATTCGATTTCTGTAACAGCTTGCCCGCTGCCCCCCTTTCCTGTAATTTATACCTGCACACAACGTGGCGTATGCGCAATGTAGTTTCATTCCGAGGTAAAGTGTAATTTATGGGTCATACGTGGCGCGCATTTATTACGTGGCCAGCGGTGTACGGGAGCAGCAAACGTGGCAGGTTTTGGCTTTTAATGTGCATAATTAAGCATTAATTACACTCACGTTCTTTTCCTGCTGCCTCTCGATCCAACTCCTCCTCCTCCTCCTCCGCTCATCTCTCGCAGTAAGCATCGCATTGCCCTTTTTCATTGTTTGTTTTTACAGCACGCATTTATCTCATTCCCAGACGGCAGAGATCTGCTCTCTGCCACTTTCTCCTCTACTCTGCTCTGCTTCGCCGCTGTGGTCATTTAAACGACGACCATTTGACCACTGAATGCTGCCGAAACCACCACTGTTGCCGTCGCCGTTGACGTCGACGTCGCCGCATTGGCAAACCATTTGCACAATTTAAGCATTTAATTGCAAATTTATTATGCTTACTTTGCGGCAGCGCAATGACCATTCTGTAATTGATTGACCTGACGTGAAAGTGAAACTGACCATAAGCCTCAAACCCGATTCCGCACCGCGCACCTAGCCCCTCGCACCTGAACCCGAACGAATTCAACGACAGCTGTGCATTTATCCTGACATAATGACCTCCATACGTCTGCCAGAAAGTTAAAAGCTCAAATAAAAGATTCCTTAAATATTTAATGTAAATCCGAAAGGTTTACTTGATAGCTGAATATTAAATTGAAACAAAAACGACGGAAAATCTGAAGAGGAAAAAAACCTAAGGCACTTTTTATCGACATACTTCAATGACTCTTGGAAGGTAACTTTAATTTCAATAATTTAGGAATTCATATTTAATTTTATATTTAAAAACTAAAGAACCAACTATAAGAGTTCAGCTGCGAAGCAATATCTGAGTTTTCCTTGGTTTCCTTTCAAACTTTCAAGTACTAAGCACAAATATATTATTCAAAGTATGAACAGAATTTTCGTAGAATCACACTTCAGAACTTCTTGATATTTTTGTTAAGAAAATATAGCTTGGAATTGGTTGTAGAGCAAAATTATGTAAAGCATTGCTTTTATCATATTTTAATTACACTTCCAACTTGTAGTTTTCCTCTTCCTTCTTTTTTATTGCTGCTTTCAATGCTACAAGCTCATAATTTTCTGTTTTGCTCATTTGAATTGCCTGCTTAAGTGGCCATCAGTTGTTTTTATACCCTGTGCTCATAAAATACATATATAAAAATAAGATTTCTCGCTATAGTCGAGAGCAGATATTATCGGAGCTATAAAGATAATTTATCTTCTTATTTACAAAAAAGTAAATGACCATCGCCATCTCATAGATAAAAGAGATACACGTTTTTGGGATTGTTTTCTGGGAGCATTATTGAATAATTTATCACTTTCTTAAAGAAAAACAATTGCTTTATTAAAGAAACCCAATTTCCGCATTTCTATTCAAATATTCTGATCAAAAACAAAGAATTAAAATTATATATAGTTTCTTATGGATATTTTCAAATGGTTGGAATCACTGTTCCAACCAAATTCTGAGTGCTGGGCACCTTCCCGTCGTGCACTCGTAGCCACAGCTAAATTTGTACTCTGTTTGGTTAGTCATTTTGGTGGATAGCTCTCTAAAGATTATTCCTCCTTCTTCTTCCTATTGCTCTATCTCTTGTCTCTTCCTTTTCTTCTTCTGCTTTATGTTTCTGAAACAAAAAGTCATTTTGAAAGGCCCATTGCCACAAGTAATTTAAAGCGTTGCGCTCCAATTCGCCTCCGAGCGATGTGCGATGTCTTTTTTTTCCTTTTGGCTCAACGAAATTGTCACACGCTACCGCAGTTGCTGCCTACGCCGCCCTCCCCCGCTCACCCATCGTCGCTGGCTGCCACGGCCACGCCCCCATTGACACAGTCAGCATGCAGCGCCTTTGAAGTTGTCCGCCTGCTGCTCTTGGCTGCGGTTTTTTGTTTTTGTTTTCGTGTTCGTCTTCGGTTTTTTGCCCTGCCTCTTTTCTTTTCTCACTGCTTTCTCTCTCTCTCCCTCTCTCTGTCGCTTGGCTTTTATTTGTCTTCAATTAACATTGCAACATGCCACTTGTGCCACTTTTTTTTGTGCCTTGTCTTGTTTCATTTGGTCTTCTTTTTTTCTTCTCTTTTGTATATTTTGAGATATTTTCTTTGGTTTGGGTTTTCTTTTTGTAGGGCTCCCACAGTGTGTCAGCTTATTTATTAGTTTTGTTCTCTCTATCTCCCTCTCTCTTTCTTTTTATCATGATCCCTCTCTCTCTCTCTCTCTCTTTGGCTCATTCTGACTAACTTATTTTTAATTTACAAGTTTTTTATACTCTGCTTTGACAACACCCTGACGACGACTAATGAAAGCTTCGACTACAAAGCAAATTTTTGCCTTTTCAACTTTGCGCTTTTATAGAACGCCGCCAGCTACCAAATAGTAGGAGAAAAAATGGGGGATTAGCTGGAGGCTGGGTGGGGAGGGATTGCTCTGACCAACCTGGTTCGAAACTGTGTCAAATGCAATATTATTCTTTATGCTTTGGCTCTTTATTTTCCTTTGGCTTATTTGCCTTGCACTTTCTGTAATTGACAAGTTTGTTGCATACTTTTAGGTCGCTTGCCAATATTTTCAAATGGCGCTGGTTACAGTGAAACTTTTCTGCTGCAGCGGATTGAGATTGAAAGATGCTGTCAGATTATAAAGGGAATCATGGCTTGCTTTTTGCCTCAGCTTCAATTAAATAGAGTCCGTTTGTGTTTCAAAATAAGTGAAAGGTGAAAGGAATTCTCAAAAACTTTTTGCAAGCACCATTTTTCTGAGTTCTACGCTTTATAAATATGGATTCAATCAAAAAGTTTACGCTCTTTTTCATTATTTTTAATCCGATACGGAGTTGATTTGACGGTTGACCTAGTATTCTCGAAATTAGCGTTATTAATTACTATATTTAATTCGAAAAGCAGGGCATCAGGCATTGTTTATAGGAATCTTACCTGTTTATACCCTTGAAGAAAATATGACTTCGAAAGGAAATGTGTAAATGCATTAAAGAAAACATCTTTTAACCCATATAATTTATACAGATGTGTGTATTTTCCTGATCACGATGTCCGTCTGTCCTCTTATCTGGCTAAATTCCGTCTCTTGTTTAATGAATCACCTTGCCACAAGCTGCGCTTCTCTAATTCACTTAAAAGTACACTCAGTGCCACATTGCGTATACTTAATTTGGCAGAATATTAAAAATTGCTAAGAGTTGAGAAGGCAAATATTTGCATAATTTTGAGCATTGTTTTTTAAAGCTCATTAAATGTTAATGACTCACTTGCATCCCCTTCCAGGTCGCACACACAATGCCAACTATGCGCTCTACCATATCGGACAGCCGGCAACGGGGGGTGTCAAACAATTTGCGGAAACAGGTAAAACGGAGCTCCTAGATAGCAATGCAGGTGAGCAGCAGCAGCAACAGATGCAGGCGGCACAGGTACAAAAATCACCTGCAACTGCAACTGGAACTGGCGAGCGTAGCGTATTTGATGAGTTCAGCATGCCGGCCATTCAACTGGGCGCTGGGAGAAGCGAGGCGAAAGTGTTTGTCGACAGTAATCACAGTTTGGTATCGCTAATGACGCGCATTGTGCCCTCCCCAGATTGGTTCATAGGCGTTGACTCGTTTGAGGTGAGTTCTAAAAAGGGATTCAATTGGAGAATTCAACCTAAATTGATTCTCTGTTTCAGTTATGCGTGGGTGGTTCTTGGATTGATACGGTTACCGTTGAATTGGATCCACTTGATGCGGGCACGGACAATGGCTTCACCTTCACCGCACCCAATTGGCCAACAGCGCCACAGGGCGTCATCTATCGCATCACCTCACGCTATCCGGCGCATCCGGCGGGCAGTTTCTACTATCCAAAAAGCAAACGATTGCCACCCATAGCCACCTTTCAGTTTATCAAGGTAAGTGCGAGTTGTAGAAGCAGTAGAAGTACTTTGCTTTTCTGCTCTTGAAAATATGCTTAAACAAGTTAATTAACTGCAAATTAGCAGTCAAAATGTGGCCCCGTTTACAGACCCTAATGACTTACGCCCCTTTCCCTGCCCCAGCCCAAAAAACGGAAAAAAAATCAAAGTGCTAATGAGCCATTAGCATTACAATGGCGTCAAACATGTGTAACAGCATTGCGTGTGTGTGCGTATCGAGTGTGCGTCTCTGTGTGTGTGTGTGTGTATTTGTGTGGTGTGCGTGTATGTGCTGAAAGTTGGGGCGTTTTCCTGTGGCTGCGTGTTAAATGCGCTTTATAAATCAGCTGCCTCAGCCACACAGCTGGCATTAAAAAAAGGCTAAAAAATGTTAAAAAAAAAAACAATGTTAATTACATTAAAATTATATGCATGATGATTGAGTTAGTTGAAAAAAAATCAGAGCTGTGTTATTAAATTGTGAGAGCCAACTGAATGAAACCCACACAGATTACAAACTATATTTTTATTTAATTAAAGAGAGTGGAGAATGCATTGTGAAGTAAATGGTCTGAAAATAAAGAGATTTCATGAGGGAAATTACTATAAATAATATCGAATTACAAATTTTATATATTACAAACACTTTGAAATAATTTTCTATGAATAAGACAAGCTTTCTATTAGAATCGCATAACAATGATCGTCTTTTATATATACCAGATTTGTTCAGGTTCCAAAAGGTATGCAGAAGATCCTTGAGTGAAATTCTTTCGGAATATCGTTTTACTACCTTAAGGACTAGACTATTTATAATTATTAAAAAAGTTATTATTGTTCAATCAAAAATATAAAGAAAAATTAATTTATTCACTTGCAACTTTGCATAACGAACCCCATGACAATTAAATGCAACCATCAATTTGCCCTGTAACAGATTACATTGATTTCTCAGGGGGGCGAAGGCATAAGTATTCAATAAATTATAGCTAAATCGCCATTAAGTTATCTAAGTTACGTAATCTTAGCTAGAAATTGCGATAAAACGCAGAGGCATAGTCAACTAGAAACAGGACTCTTCTATTTCATATTACGCTTTCCATTCGGGCCCATTTACAGTGGACCTTAATAAACGCCAATCCATTAGCTGCCACAAATCGTGAACGTGAACCATTTCAACACAATGGTAATGCAAAATTTGCTACGGCTCTTAATACGGGACGAAAAAAAGAAATGAAGGAACAGGAGAAGGAGGAAGAGGAAGAGGAGGTGGAAGAGGAGCAGAAGCAACCACTAAAACCGCCTCCGCACACAAAAGCAATTCGGGCATTCAGGCATTGTAATTATATTGCAGGACGTAGTAGTACGATGTTCAGAAAGTGCGGCACTTACACTCACAATGCAGGGACCCATAACCCCGGTATCCTCCATCCTTATAGACGTAGCAGGACTCGAGCCGTAGCCGCTCATCAAAATTGCTTTTATGTGTATGGCCGAGAGACGCACATAAAATTTACGCCCTACGCTTCTGGCAGATGTTTCGACTACGTTTGCATAGTTTACTTGCCGCAGGGCGGCTCTTGCAGTGGGCGTGGCACACGCTCTGTGTACGTGTGGTCATTATTCTTTATTTGTTGGCCAGCTCAGTCCGCTCTGCCTCGTCCAATTCTTCTTCCTCTTCTTACACTATTGGACGTTGTTGCTATTGTAACGCCTTTTTGACACTACTAATTCTAGTTTTATTTTGTTCTCCCCTCCGCACAAGAAGGGGTGCCAAGGTAAGGGAATTCCGAAAGAAAGCACTAAAATTGTCTACTCCTTTTAATGCTCTTACATGAGGTATAACAAAATGAAGATAAATCTCAACGCAATTGTATAAATCAAATGCATCTCACACTCTAACACGTATAAGGCTCTGAATGATTTCCAAAAACTCTAGTTTAGGCTATTTTATGACGGTCATCATTTTTATTATTTATTTATTATTGAAAAATATATTCAATTCTTAGACTATAACAATATTATTTTTAGAAAATATTACATTTATTTCAGTGTATAGCAAGTTCGTCATTTTGACAGTGGCTAAATTGTTTCGCCTACATTTAGGCTACTTTTGTTTATGGCCAACGAAATGGAAAGTTATTTACTTAGGAGAATTTTCCGTCTGCTTCATTTTATGGCCAAGACATGTGGAGCAGGCCAAGTTGTTCCCAGTACAAGTAGTTTTCCATATAGCGTCTGGAGCGCTGCCCATTCATAGGGTGTTTTCGGGTGTATGGGTAATTATGTGTTGATTTGGTTGAGCATTAAATTCTTAAATTTGCGTTAAAGTAAATGCCAGAAATGTTTGTGTGCCATTTGGCGCATGAAATCTCGGATTGGAATGGAATGTGTGAGGTTACAGACGGAAACAGGGCCAGAGGCAGAGACATCGGTGGAGACAGAGGCGGAGACAGAGTCAGAGACAGAGACAGAGACTGAGGTTGTATTGCCTCTGGATTTCTGTGTCTGTAATCCACAAGGAATTTCACAGTATTTGTTGTTGTTGTTGTGTGTATTATATATGTCAGTGTGTGTGTGTGTGTGTGTATTTTAATACCACAAAAGCAACACACGGCCACTGCTGACACTGTCGACGCATTTGCAAGAGAACAGAACAGAGAGAAGAGAAGCCAGCAAAGGTATAAGAGTAGCCCCTGATAAGCCAAGGGCCTAAAGCCTGGCATAAACAAGGCCAACAACAACAGCAATGAGAAGGGGCGACGGTCTGTGTCGCTGTGTATAGAAAATGACAGCAACCCAAACAAATAAATTAAAATGCGCGACAGCGCGCCAACAAAAGTTTTTGCTGTACTTTTCTACCTATATGCGCTGTCACAGAGAACCCCCCCATTTTCCCTTTATTCTCACATATACCTGCTCCTCTAGGGCTACCGTTGTGAGGCTGTGTGTGTCTGTGTCAATATTTGCCACAAATTGAAATTAGCAGCGCGTTAGGCGCACCTGTTCGCCACACACACACGCATAAGCACAGTTGCCTTTGCTTATGCTGTGCACATAATCCGCGTAAATTAATATGCTGCACACACACACATATAAACACATACACCCATAGATACCTGTGGGCCCAGTCTAACAATTTTCCATTTTCCAGCTAAAAGAGTACGAACTGAGCGAAGTATTCAACATTGCCGAGGACGATCGCAAATATGAAACGGTGCAGACACAAACCCACCTGGATGCCGAGCATAATCACGTCGAGATGAACAACGAGCTGTCCGCAAGTATCGAACGGGAGCGACAAAGGGAGCGGGAGCAACAGACACCGCAACAGCTGCAATTGCAACAATTTGACGATGAAAGACAACGTATTCGCTCCCAGCTGCTGGCCAAAATGAATCCCATGTGAGTAGAGATAAGCATTTACTAGTATTGTGCTCTTTACTATGAGAGGTGCTCTGAATTAACATAAATATCCAGATTTGTATACCCTAGCAGAGGGTATGTTAGCTTTTGAAAGAGGAATCTTCCAGTCCACAAAGTATACATATAATTATTAACGACGAGAGTAGTCGATATAGGCAGCTCTGTCTGTCTGCATTTAAGTGAGACTGAATAAAGAAAATGAATTTTTTCATTTGAAAAACATTACTCTAACTCCTGCTAAAGCGGAGCAGGTCAAGTTCCTATTATTAGCTGGGTTAAGCATAAATCAATATCACATTTAATTCATTTGTTATTAATTACTCACAGTATGGAAAGAAAAAACTTTTGTTAGACGTGCCAGAGGCAAGGGTCAACTTAAATATAGTTGGCGACTCAACTACTCATTAATAATAATAATGAAATAAAGTGAAAATGATTTATTATCAGAGTAAGATACAAAAAAAAAAACAAAACAAAAAGAGGCAAACAAAACAGAGCAACATGACGTATGCGTAATGCGTATTTCCCCTGCTTGCAAAGTCCACATAAAACGCTCTGATTTGTAAGCTATTTGACAGAGCTTAACATATCAACTAGAAAAGTATATAAGTATTTATATAAATACGTACATATATGAATAAAGTTGTGCATAACTGTAAGCTGTTTGGCTTACGTGACGTATACGCAATATGAAGCTTGAATGCAGGTGATATAGAAAGAGAGAGGATGGAGGAAATCTATCTGCATATGCTTGCAACGCAAGGTAGACATCAATTTGCCATACTTAACATATGCGGCAGGTGTGTTCCTCTTTTCTTTAGATGAGAAAACTACTTTCAACACATTTCAAGCAGCTGCCAGCAGTGCTTGAAGTTGCAGGGGGAAAAACCAGAACCAAAGGCAACAACAAAAACAAACAAAAGCAGCTTTCTAGCACACTTCAAAGCACATTACACCACTCTAGAGCAACGAGGGTGGGCTGGACGGTGTAGTGGCAGAGTGGCGGAGATCGTGGCACGTAGCTGTGTAATGCTGCATCTTTAAAAAGCTTGCCCCAAAACAGAGAGCAGGGAAAAAAAGCATAAAAAAATGAAAGAAACTTAAGACTGAAATTCCAACTCCAATGTCGGGCAGTGTCCTCGACGTGCAGGATACAAACGCAAACTACAACTAATCCAGTGTGCCAGGCGGCTTCTAGAGATAGCTTGTGGCACGCCCACTTGCGTGCTAGTTGGGCGGAAGGATGGAGTGGATTTTTGGCACCATTGGCACTGGTAACCTGCATATTTAATGACAAGCCCAGGACCAGGCTGAGGCTCAGGCAGGACACACGAAAAAAGGATGAGGCGCGTACGTGTTTGAGTGCCAAGAAAGTAAAAACCTAAAAGAAAACTCTACTCTGGGACGCTGGCAGGCAGCTGACTACAGTGCCCCTGCGAGGGCGTGCCAGGGCTTAAAAGCAATTGGCAAACTGACAAAAGCGCCAACAGCTAAGCAAAAACCAATGCCAAAACCTGTTCGGACAGTGTAATTACTTGCAATCTTATCAATACCGCGCATTGCCCCTATAAAAAGCCAAGCACTTGCCAGCCAGCCACCCACAACCCAATCAACTAACAAGAAACTTGGCCCCAGACAACATAACACAACACTTGTAATCGGTAATCGACCGTCGACAATCGGTAATCGATAAAATGTTCGCACTTTCAGCAACAATCTCGCTCATTGCTGTGAGCACTGCGTGCAACATGCCACGGCAACAGCAACAGCAACAACCACAGCTGCAAAGGCTGCAACAAAGTGAGCCAATGAATCTTTAAAAATAAAAAGAGTTGAAATGAGTTTTATATAATTAACAGCGCAGCAGCAGCCAAAGCAGCTGACAAAGGCAAAGAAATCTAAAAAGCAAAAAAAGGCTAAAAATCCACCAGTGCAGGAAAGCTACAAAAAATGTGAAACATAAATGTTTACTCGCTGAAACTGGAACAAAATCATTAAGCAATATTTGTTGGGACTTATCTATAATTCAATTTATTTCTTATCTTCAAATTACATACATAAATTATCAAGCTATTTTGAAGATTTTACTGTAGATTTTGGTTTGCAAATTCAAATTTCTACAATTTTAAATATATATTCAGATTGTAATAATTCAAATAATCATGTTTAATCAATCAAGAATATTTCAAAGTTATCATATTCAAATTATATAATATTGATTCAGGCAATAAAAATAATATTAATATAAATTATATACTTTATTCAAAAATTTATGTTAAGCAGCTCAAAAGTTTCCTGAAAACTCAGAAAAAAATAATACCCTAATAAGAGTTAAAAATAGATTTTGAATATGTTTATTTTGACCAATGTTTCTGTGGGCGTTGTAAGATATAAAGTCCCATTTAGAAAAGACTCAATTGTTTCAACTTATGAGGTCTATATACATCCTATTATATCCTCTGCAAGGGTATTTTTGTTAATGACAAGTTTCCTTGACCCTAATTGATAAAAATTTGTTTACAATCGGAAATACTAAATTGGAACTTGATACTTTTATAGCTGATATTTCTCTGTGTGTCTTAAGTAAATAATTAAAAGTTAATCGGGGCTTTTCAAATAATAGAAGAATTATTTATATAAGCAATAAATGTAACTTATAAATAAGTACTCTGACTACACAAAGAAATTCCCCGAAATAAAAACGGCCAAGAACTTTCGGTTAAATTGTTGCCAAGTTAAGACTTAAGTTGGTAATAATTCCAAAATAAATGCATTCAAAATTGAAATGTTAATTCATAAGAAATATTAAAATAAATGAACTGCTGAATTAATGCATTTATTTTGGCGGTCTTATTTGTGGTTCATTCTTCTCAAGCTCAACTTTAGTTGATTTCAGATTTGTTTTGTAAATAAGATGAGTCAAACGGTTTGCTGTCTCCAAGGAGCACTCTTTTCTTATCTAGTTTAAATTCCATGAACTTTCTGATTAAAGGTTTTCGTGACGTCATTAAGTTATCAGTTACAGCAATTGCTGACAACAGTTGACAAGTCGAGGCACACCAAATAAATATATGAATTATAGAGGTATTTGATGTATTATATTTGCCACTGATATCTAATCAGTGCATTGCTTGTACTACTTATAAAAGAAAAGCAAAAGCCTGCGAAGTTAATAGTATTCAGGCAACAATACGAAACACAACGACAACATGTCCGTGCCGCCAGCAACATTTGCTATTATTGGTGCCAGTGCAACTAATGCACAAAGGGAAAAACGCCAGAAACAGCAGAAACAGCAGATGAGTAAGTCGAATATATGGAAAATAGATTGGAATTTGAAGGGTTTTACATAGAATCTATCTATTTATCTATATAGAAACCACCGTGAAACAGCAGCCCAAAACTGGGGAGTCACAACAGGAAAAAGAACAACAAACAGAAGCTAAAGCCAAGACAAATAGCTGCGAAATCAGTTAGTTTTTAGTCAGTTATTTTAGTCAGCTATCTTATCACTTATCGCTGCTACTATTTGTAAGGATTTGAGGCATGAAAATACATTTGCTATGACATAAACATTGTCTATAAATTGTCTGGGTCGGAATTTTTAAATTTTAGTTAAGTGCCACATCGAATACGCAACACTTCTCCAAAGAGAAAAAGGAGTAACAAACTGCAATAAAATGCCAATTCAAATTGAGGAAATTAGCACAACTGAAACGATAACAACGATAAATAATGATGTAGCGATAAACGAAACGATAGACATTACAACAATCGAAACCACACCAACGCCAGCGCATCGCCAGCATCATCATCATCATCATCATCATCATCAAGATCATCAGAGAGAAAAGAGCGATACGACTTTGGTGATAACTGATGTAAGCGATGACATAATTATTATGGAAACCGAGAATACAAAGAAACCACACAAACATCATCATCATCATCACCGTCATCATAATGGAAAAAAGCATGCTGCAGCACCACAGCCACCGGTGCCTCCACCACTACCTCTATCTGCACCACCCTATCTGACTCCCACCGATGAGGAGCTAACAGAGATTATATGGCAGACGGACCTCGACTCGGATTTGCCGCCACAGCAGATAGCACCACAGCCAGCTCCACAGCCTGCTCCACAGCAAACACCACAGCCAGCAGCACTTCAGCCGGCACCTGCACAGCTCAATCCATTGCCAGTTCAGCAGTTTACACCACAAGCACCACCTTCACCCATTTTAAGCCAGCAATCAGCGGCTGCAGCAGTAGCTATAAGTCAAACGGAGCTCGTCATTGAAATGCCGCCTGCACCACCTGCACCACCTACTGAGCTGGTGCTCATCGGCGCTGTATCTATCGATACTACCGACAAACAGAGCAAAAGCTACAGAGTCAGCATGGATATGGACGCGCCACAAGAGGAGCCAAAGAAACGTTGCTGCTGCGTCATTTCCTAAGTGTTTTTCAAAGAAATTCAACTTGAAATTGTGCTTTATGCTGATTTTATACCAATAATAGGCTTTTAGCCTTATGAAAAGTATAATGGGCTAACGAAAAAGCTCTACAGTATGAGCTTTCCTCTAACATAACCGTTTTGAGAGAGCAAATCCGTTCATATCCAAACTGAAAGCTCTTGTAATTAAAGCGCTTTTCTAGTGAAAGCATTCCAAATTTAAAAAAAAAATTAAATTAATTTAAGTAAAGAACTGCCGATAATAAAATTTAAAAAATCTATTACAAGTAAAAAGACTTTTTACGTACAAGGTGAATGGGTTAAAGCTTTGCATATATATGCATAAATTCTATTCGGAGTGCACAAAAAATTACAATTCAAGTTTTCAGTTGCTTTTAATAAAATATATATATAATATGCTGTAAAAATCTGCAGAATTATTGATTTTGAAATAAAATTTTTAAAAATAAGTGAACTCTACAAAAGGCATTACTTAAAAATGAAGTGAAAGATATAAATATTAATCCCCAAATCTAAAGTTTTTGAGCTGAAGTGTTGTGAGTGATACGATATTATCTGGTGAATTGTTACTGCAGAAATGGGAAAACTTGTAATAAATAAATAATACTACAGTTATACACTGTTTTTTTTTGAAATTGTGGCTTAATTAAATGTTAACAATCAAATAATGATAAAAAACAACTGCAGCTAAGCTTTTATATGCCAAATAACAAAGTTTTTTATATTATGTCAAAAGTGGAAATTTCTCTGTATTTCCAGTGCTTTCAGTGCTTTCGGGAACAATTTTTGTTTCGTCAGGTTTTAACCTATGCGAGCTGCTACTCTATTCCATAGTTCCCTTTCTCTTACTGGGTTAAATACAATTCTTGGCATTCGAAGTGGGGGCATGCCACAAGCTGCGCACCTGCTGCAAGTAAGAAAGAAATGTGAAAAACACAGTCATCGCTTATCGATGACAAAGTATCCTTATCAGCTTGTGAACTTAAGCCTGCGACTGCAGAAAGCTTATCTAATCTGAGTAGGAGGGCTGAAGGCAAACAAAATCACCGTCGTAATTGATAATTAATTAGCTGTGGCCACTCGAGGGCAGCTCCAAACTGAATGACCACTTCGATAAAAAACACTTCACGGTAGTCAGTCAACCGTCAAAAGCCGAGAGTGCGATGCCGCCACCAAGACACGGAGGTTATGGGCCCGGATTGCAACGACCACCACCCGGTCCCGGATTTCGTCCTGGTCCTGGTCCTGGTCCACCGCCCGGACGCACCAATGTCAATGTAGACGTGAATATTGGAGCACGACCACCGCCCATAGGCGTAGGCATTGGCTTTGCCCCACCGCCAGTCATCATTGGAGGACCGCCAGTTGTCATTGGCGCCGCACCCCCACCAGTCATCGTAGAAACCATTGGACCTCCGCGTCCTTATGTAGGTGTACAGCAGCCAGTAGCCACTGTCTATACAACCCAACCGGAAGTTTGTTGTTGTACCATTCTATAAGCCAAATTGTACCTGTGTGTGTGTGCCTACGACTCTATATCTATATAAAACCATATGAATAATATCTATAATATGTATAAACCTTGTGACTGTGAATAAATTGTTAAGTTTTGTGAGCGCAGTTCCATGGAAATTTATTTATTTATATGAAAAAATCAATTATAGAAAAAGTGTTTTTAACAAATGTCTACGAAAATCATGGAAAACAAATCAATTAAAGAAAGAAAGGGGACAAAAACTGGAATAGTTTTATCCCTGAGAAATTAGATTAGTTAACTTAACAAAAAAAAGACTAACAGAATAATTGAGATATAAGGATAAAGAAGAGTATAAATAAAACTAATTAAATCATGAAAGCATTGAAAAAAAATACTTTGAAATCAAAATAATTAGAAAATAATAAAAGATAGAATAAAGTTTCAAGTAAAAAAATAAATAGGGATTATTTTTCGACTTAATCACTGAAGTAAAAGCATTTTTAGAACAGCTTCTGTTTGTGTTGCGCCAATTAAAAAAATACTTTTTCAACTTGAACTATTTTAACAACTACTTCGAACTTAGATAACAGTCAAAACACGACATGATGAATTTTGTTAGGGTCTGCAAACTTGTCTTGACATGTCTGAAATTCCCTAAAAAATATGTATTGCATGCTTCTGGGCGCTGTGCACGAATACAAATTGCGCATAAAATAACATTTACTTGATACAGTTTGATGCGCTCGTCTAATGGTAATTGCCATAAACATGATGAAAGTAAATTGTTGCTAATAACTGCCATCCACAACACACACACTCCTCACATACACACACACGCACACACACGTGTAGAGTTGTTGGAGGAAAATTTCTTATTTGCCTGAGAAAAATGTTTGTAATTTCAATTTGGGAATTTTCTTCATTACTTACGCCCCCGCAGACAAGACTGAGGCAGCTGCAGCCTCTGGGGCTGCCTCCTGACTCCACATTTTGCACGCTTTCTACGCTTTTGAGGCTTTTAAGTCTGTCGATTCCACTGCTTTTTTTTTTTTTTTTTGACTCTTTAGTCTTGCTTCACGTTTTCAATATTTTCGCCAATTTACTTGGCATTTTTCGGGCGTCTTTTTTGCCTCTGGTTTTTTTTCTCCTTTTATTATTATTATTATTATTTGCGCGATTTTGCACGGCATACGCGGCATGTGTATGCAAATAAACGAAAAGTGCAGGAAACAAAACACGGAAGTCGGCCAGGAAGAAAGGAAGGAAGGAAGGAAACTGGCGGCGGCACAGCAAATGTTGCTTCAACTCTTACCTCGGATGCTACGGTTCGAGTTCCCCTGTTGTTTCCGTATGGAGCGGAACAAAACACAAAAAAAAAAAAACCCGAAAACAGGGAACAGAACTGCAAAAGGCAAATTTAAATTGAAATTGTCTACAGCTGACGTGCTGAAATAAGAAACGCGCTCACAACAGAACACCTTCCCGACTAACGTGGCGTATGTGTAATCTCTGATGTGAATGTGAATGTGTGAACATGTGATTATATATATGCGAGTATGTGTGTGTGTGCATTAAGGATTGAAAATCGCGTTTGTAACGGACCGTTGTATGTTTGTAAGGCAATCCAATTGTTTAACAAAAATTTAACTTTAATCAAATTTAAATTCTTTAAGAAGATCAAACTATTAAAAGCTGGCTGCTTTATGTATTCACTATTATTTTTTTGTATATATTTATGATTTATACTCCTACAGAGAGTATCAAAAGTTTGTCATGAAATGTGGAGGAATCTCTCCTATACTTAGCTCAAAAGCTGAAACACACTGACGAACTGACAGCAGATAAAAAAGGCTGATATGTCCTGGTCCTTGTCCTTGCCCAGATACATTCTTTAAGAGGTCTGAGAGGGAGCCTTTGCTGGGCTTTAAATTATTTCATTAATTAGATAGTACGAGCATCTCCCATTGTTTTACTATCACATTTCAGTACGTATCTGTTTTATATCTGTTATCTTGTGCCCCACAGATACAACAACAGCCAACCGCTAGCACCGGTAAATGTGGTGCCCAAGAATGATAAACATGCCCTGATGCAGAGCATTGCCAGCAGCTATAGGCGTGCGGATGTGGTAAAAAATAACAATAATACGAGCTACACGGCAAAGGGAGCATCAACATCCTCTTCGCTATCCTCTGCCGCCGGCTCTGGTTTTGCCTCTGCCCCTGTCACAGGCTCATCCCGACGTCGCGGCTCGCTGGCGTCGAAACGGCGTCGCGACTGCCGCGTGAGCCACTGGTCCGAGTGGACGGCCTGCAGCAAAAGCTGCGGCATCGGGGAGATGCATCGATATCGCAAAGTCATCAAGCATGGAAAGCGCGGGGGGCGTCCCTGCCCCCCGCTGCAGCAGTCCAAATGGTGCGGCACCGAGCGCAACTGTCATGGACCGCAGAGCTATTTTAATTGGTAAGTAACCCCCTCGAAGCCCCGCTGTCCCCTATACCCTGTACCCTGTCTCCCGTGCCCTGTCTTGCTCAAATATGCATTTAATTTTTTGACATGCCTGCAGGTCCGATTCCGACACATGAACGAGCTATGCAGGAGGACCAAGCGATATATAAATATAATTTTAATTTAAGGCGTAAGAATTGCTTTTTGTGGAGAAACAAAAAAAAAGAGTAAAAACAGTAGAAAAACAGAAATCCAGACTAGCCCAGAGACCAGGCTGATCCCAGGCAGCTGCAATGAGATTTTAATTTAAATTTAGATTACGATACGAAATATTCAAATGGAAATTGAAAATTAAAAATTGATTTTAAAGCGCACGCGAATGCAGACAGTAAAAGTGTTCGAAATAAAATATAAAAAACCAAAAAAAAAAATAATAATCATGAAATTTGCATATGAAACCGAAGACTACTGACAATATTTAAACAAAAATTAAAAGAAAAACAAATACACATTTGGCTAACAAAAGTGAACATTTTTTAAGTTCTTCATATGAGTTTGGCTTAAACTAATTTTAATGTATAAATCAGAACTTTCAAAATATGTGTCATATATAGAAAAAAAACCAAAAAAAAAAGAAAAGAAAAACTATTAAGTAGACGTACAAAAGTAAGATGCAAGCCATGACGAGGGAGGTTCAATAAATTGAGCTGCTTAAAAGGAATATACTAAATGAATTTAAACTTGGGTTTAACATTTCCATTCTGCTACCAAAAATTAGAATGTTTTTGTTGCTTTTTTTTTCATACACTAAAGCTATTTATTGAACCCCCCTCGTGATCGTTTAGTATATTAATTAAATCAAAACCAAAAAGAAAACAAAACAAAACAAAGCGTGAAAATTTGCGTAAACAAACAAGGTATAAACCAGAAGAAAACAAAAACCAAATAAATACACACACACACACCTAAAGCTATAAAGAAGTGTTGTGTGTGAAACAGCAATTAAGCTAACATTAGATGTAAACTAAGTAAATTAAACTTTAACAGAATGCAATAAAAGTAAAACAACAACCAAAACAACAACAGTAACATTAACAGAACCAGTCGATTAAAATCTAGTTTAAAGAGTATTTAGCAATCGATTAAAATTCAATTCAATTGTGTCAGAAAATCAAATCGGCAGACAGTTTGAGAGTCCTACAGTTTGGCAGTAACACTTAGGGCTAAATTATCGAACTTACAAACGAAATACACTTGAACTTTGGCTAAAAACGAAAAACAGTTTCATTATAGTGTTTGGCAGTCAAAAATGATATTTTATTAAAGAAAAACACACAGT
Source organism: Drosophila repletoides (assembly GCA_018150835.1). NCBI lineage: Eukaryota > Metazoa > Arthropoda > Insecta > Diptera > Drosophilidae > Drosophila > Drosophila repletoides. The sequence continues at coordinate 18,626,357 of JAECWQ010000089.1, read as the reverse complement.
TTGAGAGGCTTAGCAATATTTCCGGCAGTCGAAAATGTAAAGTACTAAAAACAAACATAAATTCAGTTCAACTAGAAAAAATCCAATAAACAGTTTGCGAGCCACATACTTTGACAATGACAGTTTTAGAGGCACACAGCTGGCAGCCAAAAATGTAAAATAAAGAGATTAAAAATAAAGCAAATGAATGCAGAACGCATACAAATTAGTCCTAAAAAATACTTATTATGTACTAAAGTAAACCAAACCAAAAACCAAAAACCAAAAAAAAAAATAATGATAATAATAATAAACTGCAAGTGCATAAGACATTTTGTAAAATAAATCAACAAGAGCAACAACAACCAATAAAATCAATGCATCGTAAACTGTATATTCGGTATTTCCTCATGAATTTTGCTTGCTGTTGCGTCGGCAGTCTTTCCAAATAGGCAAAATCAGTTTCAGGATACCGGAAATGATGATGCAGACTCCGGCAAAGGCAAACGGCGCCGTATATCCACCCGTTTGATAGGCCAGAAAACCACCCAAACTGGTGCCAATAAATACGCCCAGACCCATGGCCAGCGCAGTAATACCAAAAGCATTGGTCAGCTTTGAGAGACCCAAGTATCGCACATAGATGATCGCGCGCAGTGTAGAAAAAACAGCTAAAAGGGGGTAGAAGGGTTCAAACAAAATTAAAATTTAGTGTTAACTGAAAAAACTTATGTCCAGTTTTATCAAAGGGATAAAAAACCTTTCTATGTAAAATCATGCTGCAAGATCAAATATATCGTCTGAATAAAGAAGTCATCATCATCAACTGTTAACTAACATTTACACTTAACATTTGCACTGTTAAAATAACATTTATCAGCTTACTCCAAAATGATGATCGCCTGGTAGAATCTGTTTAAAACTTGACGCTGGGAAAGCCAATAATCGAAAATTGGCAGCCAGGAATACCAGGCGAACAGAATCATTAACAAGCGCACGTTCATTTAAATTTATTTCGACCCACAAAAAATATTATCCGTTAAATTTTTAAATCCATTGCAGCCTTTGGTTACATTTAAATTTGATAATCAAAAGGATACAACTCCCGAAATTCCTTGCGCATTTCCGCAGGACCTGTTGCGTTAGGATCGCAAGGACCAATATTACCGATTGGCATTCAAGGATATAGGGGTCATCTAAGGATCAGCGATTTGAAAAATGCAAGACGAAACGCGCAAGAAAACTAGATGCACTGCTTGCTCATTTCTTGATGAATTTTTATGCACTTTTAGTTTGGCATACTTTTAGGCAGCGCGCCCAATGATTGTGATAGACGGACAAAAGATGATCAGTACAGAACGCACTGCTTGCTCTATTGGTTATGCAAAGGCTGCAACTTAATATGTAATAATAAAAATTTCCCTAACTCCAGGACCAGATGCGTTAGATTTTGTCATTTACCTTACTATTTGCTGTTTTTTTGTTTTTCGAATCATATTTTATATAAAGTAACTTTTCCGACTGCTTATACTTAGCTCACCTGGCGCGATACCGTAGCATAAGCCATAGAAAAATTGAAACCAGATCACATCTCTCCCATAGAAGGCGCTAATAAACACTATAGCCCCGCCCAGAACCATTCCCCCGCCACAGATGTAGTTCGTCCAGCTGCGCAGCTTGTAGGCCACGAAACCACACAGGATACGCACTATGAAATTTGAGGTACCAATTGCTGGGGTAATCCACCTAGCGTACTCCTGTGGTATGGTGGTGCGGCTGGTTGAATAGACAAAAGGTATATTAAAGCCCATTGGATAAAGAAATGCTGAGGTCAACAGGACACGGAACTCGAAGCTTTTTAGCAGATGAATATCGAAGAGTCGATGTATGGCTCTCATGATCTTCGTTTGTAGCCAAGAACGTTTCTTGGGTTTGCGCTTCTTTTTGACACGATACACATTTTGTGCAGGAGGAAAACTTGCAGATTTTAAAGTTGCAGGTGAGCCAGGGATTGTGTCTTCAACATCATCCGTGCTATCATAGTCATGTATGTTGTGCAGGGCATAGGCAGCTCTTTGTATCTAAGAGGGTAAATTAAGTAAAGGATGTGCTTAACTAGGAATTATATAAAGATTACGTACATGGGCTTGGGATCCTACTAGCTCTAGTTGCTTTCCCTCGAAATGCTCCTTGCTGTGCGGCTCATCATAGTCCGCAGGACCTGTATAGAACAGATCCTCCCGCTGCATGGGATCTGCACGCACAACATAATTGCGCTCCTGATCTTCGTCATTGGGACTGGTATACAGGCGATCTGGCTTTTGGGGCCGTTTGGCGAAGCAGGGTGAGCAACGGCTGGCCCAGCGACGTAAACGTCCCTGTCGCTTAGGCGGTGCATATGATTCCAACACATTATGGGATCTTCTAGAAGAGGCCTCTTCCAAAAAATTGTGTACGTAAAAGTTGCCATAGTACTCGTTCGAACTGGAGCTTGAAAATTGATCCGTATGATGCAATACACCCACAGGCGTTGGAGCCACCTCCAAATAAGCCAAAGCCACAAAGAAAAGAAGCAATATAAGCACCACCTGAACGCGTATGGTATTCCGCCAGCCAATGTTCTGCACCAGCTGGCTATTGGAAAGGCAAAAGATGATTACGCCGGCACCAGCGCCAGAGCAGGAAAATCCATTGGCTATGGGGCGATAGCGCTCAAAATAGTAGCCAATAATTAGCTGTGAGCTCACCCAAATCATGCTCAGTCCGGGTCCACCTGCGGAGAGCTGCGGTGTTTGCAGTCGAGGCTTACTTTAGTCTCCAACTATGTATACCTACCAATAATACTGTAGAATAAAATCATGGTCGCCAGATTGGGACTGAAGCTGGCCGCTAGTATGGCCAATGCCGAGATCACCACACCCAATAGAGCGACAGGCCGGAACCCATAGCTATTAATCAAAGCACTAGAGAAGGCACCACCCAAGAAATAGCAACCCATTTGTATACTAGCCACAAACACCACCATGGCGCTGCTCACATTAAAATCCGCACTCATAAATGGCAGCAGGGTTCCAATCGAAAAGACAATGCCATCCACAATAAGCTGAGCCAGGAAGCTCAGGAACAACACCAACCAGCCATAGCCACCGTCCGGGGGTATAGCCATATAAATCTGCTCGAGAAGAGAGTTAGGATTGATATACCTGGGTCAGTCACTCACTTACAAAGCCCATGCCTGAAACCAGCTTGAAACCAGGTGGTAAATTTCCCATCGGAAAATCATTCTTGTTGTCCAATAATTCGCTGTCATCTACTATAAACGTTCCACTGCTACTATATTTATTACTGCTGCTCTCCGTGTCGTAAATCTGATCCGTATCATCCGTTTGCGGTATATACGAGTCCTGGCTAATACCCGTAAAAGAATCATTCATACCATTTGGATAGGGACTATCTCCAAGAATCGATTCTTCGGAATCCATGGGTGCAGGAGGGTTTATTCTATGTCCTGCGAGCATATCGATTAATTTATGTATTAGTTCTTATGATTAATATTCTAAAAGAATTTGAAAAGAAATAAATACTTAAGAACTGATTATTGGTAAAGGAAGTTTTCTAGTATTTTTTTTAAGGTTTCGCTTTTTCTTTAGTCAAAACATTCTTCTGAAACTTACTCTTTTTGAATATCTTAGTCACCTTTTTGGTAAGGGGTTCATCATTATCATACTCATCTGATGGACTGGTGGACTTTTCCATCTGACCTTTAGGAATTACTACACGGGGTACATTGGGCAATGAAGTACCACTTCCTGTACTCGTTGTAGGCTTAGATCTTTGATCGGTTCCCACGTGAGCATCTTTCAGTTGACGCGACGCCACCAGGATAAGTGGCACTTGAGCAGTCGCCTCCGATCCCCCCTGATTTTCAGTCAAAGAATGCTCTGTCTCCAGCTGCTGCTCGTTTTCCTCATTGTTGCTTATTAAAGTTAAAGATCGTGGGCCGATTTCAAAGCTCATCCGGACGCAAGGACGGCGTGCGACTATGTGTGCAACTTGTGGTTAGTTCTTGGCACGATGGTTTCAGTTGGACAGACTCTCCTACCCTGATTAAGTTTTCTGCTCATTTTTTTTTTCGAGTCTGGACAAACTGACATTTTTCTCAAATCTCTCTCCGACGCTGTCGTACCCAATCTAAGTCTTAATGTCAATGGCAGTGCGTGAACTCTCAGCATTTGGGGATGAGCCGGGTGGATAGCCGTGCAGCCAGCAGTCACAGTTGAATTTCAAGCATTTCCATCGCGGCATCCTCATGTCTACGTGTTGCCCCCTCACAAAAATGTCCTGGCTGCGATATGAGAAATTCCTCCATTCTACAGACCGCGAAGCTAACAGTGACGCTGCTTTTGCCTGTCACCAGACATTCGCTCCTGGCTGTTGTCACAGACAGACAGTCAGCGAGGCAGGCACGCCTCAGTCTCTTAGCTCTCCTAGTTTCCCAATCTCTCTCTCAGTTCTTCAGCTATCCCAGTCTACGCCCACGCATGCCTGCATCCTTGGAGTCCAGGTGCTGCTTTTACTGCAACTGTTACTTTTGCTATTTTCCATTCCCCATTCGAGTTGTTGTTTATTTTGGACCAACGAAATTGCATCAGTGCAATTTCATTGATTGCAAGTAAATGAAATCATTCCAAAGTCGCACTCACCTTCCTTCCCCTCTCCATCCTCCTCCATCCCCATCCTTTGGGAGAGTGCATTTGTGCTTTATGGCAAATTTTGAGTACCAAGTTGCAGTTACTTAATTTACACTATTATTTATTCAAATGTTTAGAGTTTCTCTCCCTTCCTGTAGAACCCTGCGACTTGGCTTATACGAGTCTACCTTCACTATAATATTCCTTTAATATCGCTGCTAAAAATAAACCAGACAGATGTGACGTCTTCAATGTAGTTTGGGGACTTTTCACATAAATTCATCTGACAGCCATCCATTTGGTATGATAAGCTCTCCTGTTCCTAATCCAATTAAGCACCTTGGCAAATAAAAAGTTAGTTTAACTATCTATTCCGTTGTAACAGCTATTATTATCTCCGATATCTATTGAATAAGGGTAAAATAAGAGGATAAAAAAGTAAATGTGTTTTGCATGCTATGATTTAATTTCTATATTTAATTATAGAAATAAATATTTGGGAAACTAAAGATTGTACATGGAGTATGTCTCAGTCTAATACTCTAGAGCACTTCTACTTGCCTCTTTAGTTCTAGGTAATCCACAGATAAACCTCATCTGCAGAGCAATAGCAATTCATGTGAAAAGCTGCAGGTATCCAAGGATAGTAAAAAAGCTGCTAATCACTGCGACTATCTTTATATTTTTTGGTCATAGCAAGTTTTATCTGTTTTTACTTTTTTAATAAAATCTAAACAAAAATGCAAAGTTTCCCAATCAGAAGAGAAATTTATTTTTGTATGCCTTTTACCTGCTGTTAAGACAAAAATGAGAAAAGTGTTGTATTTTGTGTTGTTGCTGACGAAATCTTAAATTTGTGTATTACTCTTCGTATTCGTAAATGGCTTTTCCTTGTTTAATTTGCTCGCGTTAACTTTGTTTTCTGAAGACTGCAGATATGAGAAAGCTGAATTGAATTTTCACTTAAAAAGCAGCTGCTAAGCTGCTTGCTCCACGACACGATACTGCAATAAAAGCAATACACAAAAAAAATAGAAAATAAAAGAGAGGAAGAGAGGAAGAGAAAAGAAAAAATAGACATAAAAGTGTTGTGGGTTTCCAGAACAAGCTTATGTATTTTTTTTGTTTTGGATTTGCTGTGCACGTCCAAAAACAGTGAACAGTAAAAAAAATCCAATAAGTATACGCCGCGTTGTACGCGTCGCTTGGACAGTTAACGGGCACAGCCAGTTTTCGCTTTTACACCGATTTTTTGTATTTTTTATTGCACAGCCTTCACCCCCTCTTCCTCCGGCCTGAGATATGCATGAGTGCAGGTCCATAAAATTGGGTCAATTGCTGTTAACAATTTGGCGGCGCAATCTTTTGACCGTTTCGATTTCAAGGCAGCTGCCCAGAACCTAGGGCCTAGGGCAATTGGGCAACCAAAAAAAATGGCAGTGCCTGTAAAAAAAATATAGAGAGAAAAAATACAGAACGAGCCCATTCGAAGCTTTTGAAAAAACAATTTCGCATAGGGTTGTTGGAAAAACAGAAAATCGAGGAAAATCACCGCTGCACACAAGCACTTGACCCCGCTGCCACAGAGGGGGCCCCCGGGCAGGTGAGCCACTGTCCAGGTAGCAAATTGCCCGCTAGTTAATTAATTAGTGCATTTTGTTTATTGTTTGATATGCAAACTTTTGGTAGAGTATAAAATTTTTGTTGCATTTCTGGCCCTGACCCTAAAACTTTGAAGCATATGCAAATTCAAGAGCATCAAAAAATGAGATGGATTCTAGGCAACAAATATAGCAAATAGTCAAAAAGAGAGTAACTAAGATCCTTCGACTATGGCAGCTACAAAAATTTTGTGGCATAGGGATATACACAACTAGAAAACTAAACACGAAGAATGGAATACTTCTCTCAGGGTCCTCACAGGTCTTTTGATTGCAATAAACTAGGCTTAGTCAGCTGTGAGAATAGCGAGAGAGATATTCTGGCTTTCTTTGAATTAAAAGAGATTCTATGTTCGCGGGAACTAGGAACCAATTCAATAATTTAATGGGTTTAGTTTACAGATAATCACAGATAGTGCAGAATGCCTAGTAAACTTTGTCAAAGTGATTTCCATCTAAAGTTTAGTGTAGGCATTAGAATTCAGTTAGCTTTCAGATCTCAAACAAAAATTGTTTACTTTTCGACCAAATTAAAATTTTAAATTATTTACATTTGGAAATGGGTATTAAAAAGTTCGTCAAATACTCGAACGTTTTACTGAATAAGTTGTATCAGCAACAAGGATTGCATCAGCAGGTACGATGCTTTAGCAAAGGAAAGAAGCCGTGCAAAAAGGAGGTGTTTATCGAACCGGATTATTATAAGAATCCTAATTTTCCCTGCAAAACGGACGAAGAAATGAAGACTGAGCGCTCCCTGGGTCAATATATGCGCTGCAAGGTACCCTACAAGCCTTTCCCTCTAGAATGTATGGAACGGTGTTTCCGAGTATCACGCCTGGACCGTCAGTTGTATAGGCCTAGCAAGAGCCTAGACAGGAACTTTAAAAAATACTGGGTAGATTGCGTTATGGAGAAGGTTCCCAAGCGTAGGATTGCAATGTCGAAACCTGAAATTGGACGCCGGCCTCGTCCAGAGGTAAAGTGCTCTCCCAAATTAAAGTGCGACACGGTAGTTCCACTTCAGTGTAGGCCTTTAAGGCCAGACCCACCAATGTCTGGAACTCGTTGCATCAAAAAACCACTCTGTGAATGCCCCGAAGCAAGGAAAAATACCCTTTGTAAGATCAAGCCTAAGACTCAAGCTACCACCAGGCGTCAGCTCACTCGCTATCCAAGTTTCTCGGAATGTACTCATGCACCATTAAAGGAGGATCCAATGACGGAATGCCACAACCATATTTCCATTTGTGAAGCCTGGCGGGTCTTTAGGAATCGTCATGGCTAACAGATTCGCTTTCACGTTTTATGTAGTTTTCAGGCATTTCAAATCTTAAGTCTTCAATTATTCAAATACTTAGAACTTCAATTGCAATATTTTTTCAAACGATCACTGTTAAAATGTTTTACAAAGCTGAAAAAATAAACCCTTGATGTTTCTGGTAATGGCTGTTATACTGTCGATTATTTAAAAGGAAAGGCGGTTTTCGGTACATCAATGTTTGAATACCCTTCTTAATGACTAGTATTAGCATTTGAAGGGATGTTGCAGATGCCTTATAATAACCTCTCCCAGTATATATTATAAGGAATTCTGAATAACTCAGTTCAAACTGATTTTTTTTTATATACATTTTTTTACTACCAACATACAAAATATTTCTGTATGGAATGGATTAAAATTTTTGTATTATTTAATTTCAAATCTATTTGAAAAATTCAAATAAACAAAAGGCAGACAGAAAGGATTTTAAGCTTGCATTTTACGTATTATGCATTGAAGGAGTCATATCCGACCCCATAAAATATATACTGTTAATCAGTCTCTACGTCTGTTTATATGCAAACTAGTCTCTCATTTTTTGAGAGCTTCTTTTCGTTGCAGGCAGCATCTATATCAGACCCGGCTGGATATAGCTGCTATAGGAACAATCCGTTAAAAAGGTTTTGAATGGAAAACTTTTTGGTTTTTTCAAGATATCTTCATGAAATTTAACACCTGGGCGCATAAATATGTTTTTGAACTGCAACTAAAACAAGGCTAACTATATCACACAGCTGTCATGGGAAGCTATAAGATAGCATTTCTTTACCAGTTTCTAATACATTTTATCTTATAGCATAAAGTAAATTTCAACATAATATATTATTATATTGTATTATATTATTATGTATTGATAATATAATATAATATATGATTATATTGAATTATATTAATATGTATTGAAAAAGTAATATAATATAAATTCTCTTGCTACCACTTTGCCATTAGAAAGGAGGCATTTCGATGACATTCATTTTATCAGAGGCAAATCTGACAGAACAGAACAGTCTGAATTGGATCGCTTTGAATTAAACATCTCGGCTTTTGGCAGTTCAAAATTTTATTCCTTGTTTATATAAAAACACTAACATGAATAGCATACGCGGTAGTTATCGGCTGGTGCAGCATCGCTGCATAAGTGTGACCAATTCTTTTCTACGGGGCAGCGCGTCCGGAGAGTCCTTTAGGATACTGTCCGCTAGAGAAAAATTAAAGGAAAATCTTCGTGAAATACGTCGTCGCCAGAAACCAAAGACGCCCTGTTATTTAAGACTACGGAGATCCGAATATAAATGCCTGGCCTATCAGGAAATAAATCCTGATCCCTGCTTGCCAGTGCCATGTGCTAAACCGCTCGATGAAGAAGCTTATAAACCAAGTGATAAGGAAGACAGAAACTATCAGAAGACATGGTGTGAGTTTAAACCGCTGCCCGTTAAAAAACCCAGAATGTTTAGAATCTACCCGGATGTTGAGCGACGCGATCCCAAAGAGTTCAGGGGAAAACTGTGTACTGCCTGCGAGCCCGAAGATTGTGAACTTCCGGATACTGGCCGTGTAGCACCCCCAAAGCTCTTTCCAGCTACCACATTGCCATGGCCCTGCTGTAGGCTCCGTGTGCCCAACTGTCAAACAAGTAGATCTCATGTTAGATGCAGGAGGGTTACAGTTCCCTCATGCTGCGTCAAGAAGAGCGTTCAGATTCCCAGCTTTTCCGAGTGTAAGAAGTTCCCACTGTCACCGCCCATTACTCCGTGTGAATGTGATCAAAAAGCCACTCTCTGTGATACGTGGAACTACTGGCGAACCAAGCGTTAGAAAAGGATACGCCTCAGATATACGTGTGCCATTGACATTAGAATGACAACCAGATTGAAACAGGATTATATTTTTATACTATGCTTACCAGAAACCGGGCTAGACATCATTACCATGCGTGTTAGCAATAATTGTAACCATAAAGCAAGAGTAGTACCAGTATTCTACAAATTTTGGTTTTACGCCCCCGATTTTACTATTACCAGATATTGTGCGAAATCTAATTCAATTCATGCAACTAAAATTATTTAAATTTCCAAATTTTCATACATTCACAATATCAAGGACCTGCCACACTAAAGATTATGTGTGATTTCGATAAACATTGAAAATTAAATCCTTTAAATTTTACCAAGATATTATACAAGAATATATCATTTGACACAATAAAAATACCAGATTTGTCTAAAACCACTCTCTAAAGATTTTAATTGCTTACAGATTTTTTACTCGTAGAAATCCTAAGTGGTTTTGAACCTTTTGGAATTGACCACCGGAAAAACATTGGATTTCTCAGATTCCGCTTACTGGACCCTAGAATATTGATGAAGGTTTCAGATAAATTTAATTGTTTCAACATTATATCGAAACTTTCATTAATATACTTAAAATGAACAAAGGGAGACGATGCTTAGCACATCTTAGATTCCAATTACTGAGAATATAAAGTTAGGTTTCCGCGAGCTTAATTGATTTACCCTTATTTTAAAGCGTGTAATATTATACTAAAAAAGGACCAAAGGAAGGAAAAGGTAAGCTAAAATGAGTTTTGTTTTGCTTTGGAATATTAACACACAGAATTAAAAGAATTCTTTTTATTTATGAATTAAAAAGAACTAAAGTGGAAATTAAAGTTTTTGTTGCTGCTGCTTGTGTTAGTCAACTGGAAACTTGGCAGTCAAATTCTATGTGATTCCGCGTCTTCCATTACGAATGCTTTGCTCTCCCGCCTTAGCTCATCAGCTACTTTGGCTTTGTCCTTGCGCTGCTCTAAAAAAAAGAAGCTGAAGTGCTCTCCTGCGCCTGGTGGCGTTCCTAAAAGGGATTTGCATGCCGCTGAGATGTTTATCGTAAATTGTTGCCGTCATCGTCGTCCTGTCGTCTTCGCGTCCCGTCGTCCCGCCGTCTTGCTCCTCCCTGTCGTCTGGGCACAAATGTCAACAGCACAAAGCGCTGACGTTTACATTGAAAGTCACTTTGGGTGCCCAGACTGCAGGCGGGAGAACTGGAGACGAAGCAGTCGAGACGGCGAGGGAGGCTAATGAAAAGCGCTAACAAAAATGCAATGCATTTTTATATTTATTTAAATGCAAATGTTTATCCTGCGAACTGCACACATTTTCACTGGGCGCATTTAATTGTTAGTGCCTTGGCATTGACATGGAGCCGACTCTACTTTCTGTCATCTCCTCCGAGTCCCGAGACCTGAATCCAGCTCATCTCAGCTGCAAATTTGCCAAATATTTGTCCTTGTTGTTCTTGTTGGGTTGTTGAGTTGTTCGGCTTGTTGTTGGGTTGTTCGTTTCGTTTTGTTGGGCAAAAGTATGCCCCAGAGTGACATTTCGCACAAATGAAATGTATGGCTGAAAAGTTGTCTATTTTGGCCCAAACAAATAATTTTATTATAAAACTTTTTTATGCATGTTTGCCCGACTGTTTGGGCCTTGCCCGGCCCGGCCTGGCCCGGCTAACTGAGTTGTACTCCATGTCACATGAGTCACTTTCAAAACAAAATGGGGCTTTACGACTCTATCAAATTGGAGAGAGGCCAGCAGCAAGGGAGACTTCAAGATCGAGCCACCTGTCTGCCGGGACAAAGGTTAGACATAAAAGCTTTTCTGCGGTCTTTTCCCATTATAAATATAAACGTAGAGAATTACATATTACGCTACATATTATGCTAAATTATAGAAAAAGCTTGAGTATTTCAATTTCAATTTCAATGGTGAAGCATCCTTCAATACATTACACATTTCCTGATAAAGTTATAATACTCTCTGCAAGGGTATCACAATGGCATCTCAATAGAAAAAAGAGCGAGAATTATGTAACAAACTTGGAGAAGATTTAATTCCATTTCCATTTCTGGCCAATTGGGAAATCGAGCAATTAGCTGACGCTTTAATTACGACTACACTTTAAATGCCGGCCATGGTCTTTGCTGTTATTACCTGCCAGCCGTTAGCCATTTGTTGCTGTTTGCAGTTTGCAGTTTGCAGTTTGTTGCTAAGCCTTTCAGCTGAGCTCCTGGTTCACGTTCGGGTTCAGGTTTCGCGAAAATCTCTAGTCTACAGTTTTACAGCATCCGGCGAAGTACTCGTCGTACACCCACATAACCATAAACGTAAAATGCCACTTCCTTTCCTTTTATTTTTCTACTTTTTTCATACAGTTTGTTGGGTGTGGTTGCTGGTGCAGCACTAAATGGCTGCCAGCTTGTCCATAGTTGCTGCTAGATTGTTAATATGATTTTATAATTTCTTTTTATTGCCTCTGAAATTGCAACCATATTGTTTAAAAGACAGCCCCACAAAGTGCTGTAAACACACCGAGAGTTGTTCAAAATAAAAACAAAGAAAATACACACATTTTATGAGAACAATGGCGTAAATTGTTTGTGGTTCACAGGCATGTTTAATCAATATATTGTTGGTAGCTTAAACTGGCATACAATAGGAAAAAATTATATTTTACTTGGGTAAATAAATGGAAAAAAAGCAATTACCTTTCTCTTCGGTTTATTCTGCAGTTAAACTCGTAAAAAATTAAAAATTAGGGACAAATATTTTCTAGAGAAAAAGATTTCGGTCTAAGAACGGGCCTAATCGGTCTCAAATCTTCAATAGTTAAAGCGCGAATCGGAAAATAATCATAAATTAACAACAACCTTGGATTGTTCTTAGATCAAGCTGAAAGATTTTAGAATAAATCTTCTATTCTTATAATGACATTTATATGACATTATAAAGCTACATATCTACTCAAATAGAATTTTAATCTTTTTACTCGTATTTGTGATTAATTTCAATATCAATTTAAAAACAAATTAATTTGAATGTATCAATGCGTAATTACGTGTAGACTTTCAAATGAAAATAAAATGTTTCAGCACTCAAATTAAAGGCAGACAACTCAAGACTCTTTTACAGAAATGCCTGTCAATACTCAAATTGTGAGCCTTGAAGCATTTGCTGTCAAACTGGCTGAGATGTTTATTGACATTTATTTGAGATGGCCAAAACAACAGCGAAAGGAAGAGGGCAAGGGGAGGCAGAAAAAAAGCGGCTGAAATGTGTGCAATTCTATTGACAAACTCGTAATTCAAATAGGCAACAAACGTGCCGCGCAATTTAAAGCGGCAAACGCGTCAAAATGTAAATTGGTTACAGAATGAGTTCCGTAGGAGATTCAGGAGCAAGGAGCAGGAACAAGGAACAGTGGAGCTGTCTACGTGCTGACTATAGACAAATCAATTTGACAAAACGCAAAAATTTGTTATCAAAAATTGTGTGCGTGTGCGTGTTTGTGTTTCTGTCTGTGTGTGTGTAGAGCACAAATTTTTGGCCATTGTGACAATGACAATGCGGCAAAGACAAAGCAAAAGGCTGATAAAAATGCCAGCCGCAAGCTTAACAACTAGAGGGAATAAGTTGAGGGGGGGCTTGAGGGGATTGTTATGGGACAACCATTGTTTCAATTTAAGCTACAGTCATAAAGCCAGCAGGGGATAGCTTTACCAAGTACACACATTGTGCTCTACAGAGACAAGAGTTGTCTGCAGCGCGTCTAACTGTCGCTCATTTTAGCCAACTGACGACTGGAGAAAAGAGCGATGAGCAGGCAGAGACAGTACTTGGGCTTATCTGCAGCAGTTTGACAATTGTCAGAACAGTACTCTAATTACGAGTATATATATTAAATTCGAGTTCATTGTGAAAGAAACTCGAAGAGCGCACAAATGTATGCAACAGATTTTTGCATGCTTTCTTCCGGCTTGCATACAAACATTTTAGCATGTCCTGTGGAGGAAATTGTATGTTGTTATACACACACTCAAGCAGAATTATGGCGGCAACGAAAGTCAGCATAAAAAACATTAATAGAAATTCATATTGTATGCTGGAAATGCGGCTAAGAGAGCAGCCTACATAATAAACCCATTTCGTGCGGCTTTAAAATGCCATTTATGAAACATGTGCTAGCATTTATGCATATTAAATTAGTTGGCTTGCCCTCAAAAATAAACCGGCAAAAGGCATCCGAAGTGCCACAATAAACTGGCACACATACACACACACACACATATATATCTGTACATAATGCCACACAAATTCCAAGTGCGAACCCTTTTTTATGGGGCATCGTCTCCGACCTAACATTATGCACGCTCAAATGGCAATTGGGCGCCGGGTTTTGCAGCTGTTTTTTGAGGGCTGCCCTCATATCAGGTTCATATACACATTCCCACACATTAACACAACAAAATAACGCAATAATGAACCCAAGGCGTATACGCACATGTTGCGAATATGCAGGCTTGTTCCCATCATACAAAAATATATATGAAATATACACAAATTTTCAATATATACTGCCATTCTTTAATGGCCTGTTTCAGGTATGTATAGCAACATTATCTGATTTCTAATCGTCCCAAAATGTTTCCTTTTATATACCCAAATATTGCGCAATCATTGTGCAGTCATATTTAATCCTAAGTGGATTTTATAATCATTTCACAGGTTATGCTAAAACATAAATAATATTTATACTTTCGAATGAACTTATAAATATATAACGTCATTTTCCTCGGGTCTTACTCTTCAATTTGTAGATACTCTCAACAGCAGAATTCAAAAACTAAGACCGGAGCAAGCCTGTATATGTAAATTCTTTTATGAAAGTATTTCTGTATATTTTATATGAAAATTCTTGCTAAATTCTAGAAAAACTATGGAGGATTTCTTAATATTTAAGATTTATATTTCATTTTCATCTCTAATTGTTCATGAAAAAGTTATCCTAAGTTCATATGCAGATAATATCAAATTTTGCGCTTAAAGGGTTAAAGCTAACATCAAAACTAAACAACAAAAAAATGGTATATAAAAAAGGGAAATAAAATAGTTGGGTCTTCTTTTGTGTGCGACTTAAAAACGCGTGTTGAAACTTTTCAAGTGTGAATTGCTTTTCATTTTTGCTGCAGACGCAGAACGCGTTTTAGCACGCGCCCATTTTGTAGCCTACTTTTGTGCGCAGCCTGAAAGTATATGTGAATGTGTGTCTATGCCTGTGTGATTGAGTGTGTGTGTGTGTGTGAGACGCAGTTGTAACAAAAAGAAACATAAAATAAAATGGCAACGCCAAAAATGTTTTATAAAAATTTATATGAGCATAATTTGTAACAGACAAAAAAAATTATATGTAACGACGCTCTGTGCCTGGGCAGAGAGTAGAAGGCGTAGACAGAGCAGACAAGCAAAGTTGAAGCAATGCCCAACTGGGGATTTCAATGCGGAAGCATGATAAACACATGTGAGCATCCCAGAGAACTAGAACGGATTTCAAATGTACCTAAAAAATTGTTGATAAATCATAAGGAAAAGTTATCTTTCGCCTGCCGAAGATACCATATCCTTATCCTATTGGAATAATCACTTGTGGCTATAACAACTAAATGGTAGAACAGGTTGATCTAAATGATCTTTAGTACGTATTTAGAAAACTCACCTTAACACCTAAATTGTAAGATTCTTTAATATATATTGAGAAACATAATAGTTTTCCCTACAAAAACTATTGGCTTAAATGTCCTGATCAAAAATATAGTCTTTGTAGGCTCGGAGATGCCGCCTTTCATGCATTGAACATAGAACATTATTAAAATTATAATATTCTCTCTGATGCAAAGTTAATTATGAGCTTTTCTGGCTATTTCAAAGAGTGGAAATGTCCTCTATTTTAATTATGTTTAAATAGGAGAAACGTTGCAGATATAATTGTATTTATGAGTTTCCAGTGAGCATAAATTTAATTCCACTCGATTTTATTTTAATACTTTGATACATTTTCAGTTACTTTTCATTGCAACACTCTAAGATTTTGAGGCAAAAGATTTTCTTTGAAATCGAAAACATAGAAATTATTTGGAATCGACTTTGAGACAAGGCTCGATTGCTCGTAGAAAACAAATTGAAATTCCTACACATCAATTGAACAGAAACTTATTAAATGCCATTTATTTAAGTTACAAGTTACAAAAAGGTTAATTGAGCTAACCATATCATATACCTAACACTGCAATGATTCAATTTAAGCATTTGTTTCTGAATTACAAAAATGTCTATCAATTGATTTGGCCAAGTTTATGAAGAGGTGATTTAAACACAAGTAATAAATAAACTAAATATAGCCTTAGTTTCAGGTTATTCTGTGAGTTGATAAGGAAAGTTTTACATGCTCTCAGCTCTTGTCTAAGCAGTTTAAGAGGTAGTAGAATTAATTAAAAGAGTAGCTGCCCAAGGCTTAGCTACAGCTCGCCGCCTGCCTCCTTTTTCCTTTTTCCAAGGGCACAATTAAGATGCAAATTGTTTTTGCACGAAATCAAATTCTCTGCTCAAGCAAATAAGAGCAGCATATCAGTTTGCCACTTCCTTCTCGTTGTTATTGTTGTTGTTGTTGTTGTTTTTGTTGTTGTTGCTGTTGTTGCTTAAATGTCGTGCAAGTTTTCAAGTTAAGTGCACTTCGTATGCAATCGACACATGTGTGCAACAAAACTCGTTAACACTCGAAAAGTTGCATGGCTCTGGGCAATTGTAACTGCTTCTACTGCTTTTACTCTCTCTCTATCCCTCCCTCAGTCAAGTCACTCGGTTGATAGAGAGGACTAAAAGGACTGTAAGGACTGCAAGGGTCTATGAGTAAGTAACGCAATGCTCCTAAAAAACACTTAAGCAAAAGCTTGTAAGCAGCAAATAAATCAGATTCTGTCTAGGTGTATCCTGTGTGGGACACTCACCTTGACAAGGACTAGTCCTGAAAACAAACAAAGTTCAAGTACGTGAGAAGTGTTATCTATCTGAGAGTAGAAGTATCTAAGCGGTTTCTATATTATTTTTATCTAAATTTAACTTTTGGCAGCCCATATAAAAAGCTAATTAAACGTGCTTGCAAAACATTTAAATTATTTCGTTTGGTTTTTGTTTTTGCTATTAATTTGATAGGTCAATTGTAATATATAAAAACTGTAGGAAGCATTAGACTTAAAATAAAAGACTTGTTCGTTAAAGGACGGACAGACTTCGGTGCTATTCCTTAGTGTTCCAACACTGACCTCTAGAGATCGCCAACAGCGAGATATCGATAACAAAGCTAACGGTCTATCGGTCTGCTACAATCGGAAATCAAGTACATGTCACTAATACATTTTCGAAGTATAATAAAATACTACAGAGGTTTTTTACCAAACTAAAAAATATTAAACATTTTTGAAGGTTTCATTCCTAATAAAAATTCATAGCTCGTGTTTAGAATCCAGTTGAGTTTTTGAGTCTATGACTTAAAATATTAAGTTCTGTCGCTAGGAACCGGTTTTCAGCCATGGCTGCTTCTCAAATGGATTCCTCAAAATTTCTAGTAATTTCAAAGTTTGTTGTCTTCGTACATTAGCATTATTTAATTTAAATTTATATTGGCTAAACTTTTTCATATAAATTAAAGTATGTAATCATTGAATACTTAAAATTTAAGCATTTTCATCTCAAAACCTGGAGAAATATTTCATGTTTTGGCAACAAAATTAACCGTTTCAAATGGCTGTCTGTGCCCAGGTGACACGCTCTATTACATTCAGCTCCATGCAGCAGTTAATTGGACCAAACAGTTTGCGACGGAGCACTCCGGAGGCATATAGAAAACTGCGGGAGATTGTGTGCACCTTCGAGCGATTTGGTATCCTGGGCAATGATATAGAGCTAACTTCGAGGGAGAATGAGGCGAATAATTTGATCATGTGTATCAAGATGGAGGAGTACAAGAAGGGTATTAAAAATCCCAGTCAGTTTGTTCCGGGCTATCACATCTTTGAGACGTTGGGCGATATTCAGAAATCGCCATTGTTCAAGCTGATTCGACAGATGCCCAAAGGTGGCGCCCTCCAGTCATACGATAGCTCCATGTGTAACACGGCATTCCTAATTAAACTGACCTATAAGAAGCATCTTTGGGTGTATAGCACTGAAAATGGCTGTAAGATCAGGCAGTTTCGGTTCTCAAAGGAGATGCCGAAGAAGGCAAACTGTGACGGTGGCGAATGGGAAACAATGGAACAGTTTCGTGAACGGCGGGGCGAGGAGAATGTTAATAAGATTCTAAAAAGAATATTCAGCATGTATCCATTAAAACCCCATTCCTCAAACGACAGCGCCTGGAAGCAACTGGACAGAATTTTCATGGTGATCGATGGACTCCTTAGATACCAACCTGTCTGGGCTGAATATTACTACAATGCCCTCAAGGAGTTCAATGACGATGGGGTCCAGTATGTGGAGACGCGTTCCGTCCTAAGGCGACTCTACACCCTCGACGGCAAGCTTCTACCAGTCAAAGAAACTGTCCAGACATTTATTGACCAGCTGAAGCAATTCAAAAATGATCATCCAGAGTTTATCGGCTCGAAGCTGATCTATGCGCCATTGCGCGACATTAATTCAGAAAAGCTGGCCAAGCATGTGGAATTGTGTGCCAAATTAAATGTAAGTAGCCTAACTAAATATACCGCTGCAGAAGAGGGTATTAAAACTTTATATGGAATTGTGCACAGAACTAAATGTAAGTAGTTTAAGAAAAGTAAATATACTCTTGATTGCAAGAGTATAATGCATTGAGGGAGGCATCTACCAACCCAAAAAGAATATAAATAGTGTTCAGGACCTAGGCACTATAGTCATGTCGGTCTGACTTTCGGTCTGTCTGTCTGTCTCAGCTGTTGTGCTGACTGAACGAAATTTGAAGCAATTGTCGGAACTATTCAGAACCGACCACTAAATCATATAGCTGCCATGGATAGGAACAATCTGTTTCTTGTTCTTTTATGGATAACTTTTCAGTTTCTTAGGATATCTTGATGTTTATATAATCATTATACTTTTAATTGTTGCAGAAAGACTATCCCGATTTCCTGATTGGCTTTGATATTGTTGGCAAAGAGGATGTGGGATTTCCCTTACACAAATTTGCCAACGTTCTGCTCAAACTGCCCAGCCACATTGACTTCTTTTTCCATGCGGGTCAGACCAATTGGTATGGCTCCGTGGTAGATGAGAATCTTATAGATGCCGTTCTCCTGGGCACTCGGCGCATTGGTCACGCTTTCGCAGTAACAAAGCATCCATTGGTTATGGCGTGGATAAAGAAATTTCGTATTGCCATTGAAGTCTGCCCGATCTGCAATCAAGTATTGCAGCTAGGCGCTGATTATAGGAATCATCCGGCTGCTACATTGATTGCCAATGATATACCCTTTGTACTTTCTTCAGGCAATCCCTCGTTTTGGCGCACAACTCCGCTCTCCCATGACTTTTATATGACCTTCTTTGGCATTGCGGTGAGCTAAGCGACCTCATATACCCTACATGTTTAATGTTCTTTAATACAGCCCATGAATGCCGACTTGAAATTCCTAAAGCGACTCGTTAAAAACTCAATTAAATACAGCGCTCTTACTGATGAAGAAAAGGCAGATGCGATACAGAAATGGAAGATCGAATGGGAAGAATGGATCGAATGGATTATAGCCAAGAAAAGTGAAATTCTAGCGGACAATTCAATGCCTGAAGAATAACTGAATAAAATGTGTAGTAAACTTGTTCTACTTGCAGTAAAATCTATAAATTAAATTTCGTTTCTAATAGCTCTATATAATTTAATGTAAAAGGAAACCCGATATAAATTGTCTAGCATAAATTCTTCCCATTTAAGAGCTATATTCTCACTCTGAAAGTTGAGAAATGTGGTAAATTCAGCTAAGGGAAATGGCCGATATAATTCTGGGTTGGGGAGCACAGGAACACCCGATGCGCTGCCGCAAATTATTTAAGTTTCCGCCCACTTGATTATCAGGCAGGCAGACTCAATAAGTTTTGCCACACAACTTTTTATTGCATATTTAGTTGGGCAAAGAAGCTGTGGCAAATGTAAATGTCAAAAAGACAAGGATACTTGAACTAACACTTCCGTTTGGCGTTTGGCTTGTCTTGGCCCGGCCTTCTGCCTTGTGCCTGGAGCCTGGTGCCTGCCAGCACTAATTTCATTGACTTCCACACAGATACAGAAAAACAGAGATACTCTCACACACACACATGAGTCCATGTGGCACGCACACGCTGGGGGGCAAACACGCACGCACTGCTTGAAGTTGCCACAGTTCTCATTGCAACTGTGCAGCTGAAAAACTCATCTTTCAGGCTGATTGCGATCAACTGTAGAAGAGTATAGAACTTTTTCGGTTCGGGCATTGCTTCTTATAATTAAAAACTTTATTATTTGTTTAACTTTGCCCGCAGCTGTTGCTGCACAATTGACACACGCGTGGCAAACTTCCTCTCACAAACTTGCCACATAACCAAAAAAATTAGCAACAATTATCGAAAAAGTTGTGCTTCCATTTATCAGTTGGCAGTTCAGCTTTGTTCCCTGCAAACCTCCGAAAATAATTGGAGCATGGCAACAAGGGACTAAAAGGGGCTCAGGGGGGTTCGTAGTTTCGCTACTGCCAGCTGAAAGCTGACTTACAGCTTGATGGCAACTGGATAATTGATGTATACTGCAAAGAAATCGCTCAGTCAACAGTATGCAACACCACGGGGCATGCAGCTAGCTTTGAAAGTATTTTTTTAATCTGTCTTTGTTCAAAGTGGACTATGCAACGGCATAGTGAAAGACTTATTCAAAATTAAATACAGTCGATGGATGTACTCAGAACATTTCAATATTCCACAGTCGATTATTTTACACTCACAGAACAAATTGTGCTAAAAGTAAATCTTGCTAAAAGCGGATTATTTTCTCAGTGTATTTTGCAAATTGGCAAAGGCGTTTTTGTCCAAAACTAAAATATATTTGCAATAAAAATATAATTAATTAAAAGAGGTTTATTTTCATAACAAGCATGAAAAGCTTTAAACGTATCGAAAATTCGAACTGAAAATTCCATTCAAATATGACCCAATTCTATACAAAAACATAAGATATAAATTTCGCAAAAATTGATTTAGAAACCAATCGACTTCAGTGCATTTTACGTATGTTGAAAAATATTTTATTTGAAGTCAATATCTGGTTTGATGGCCAAAACTTTTAATGAGAGCAAAGCAGTTTTATAAAGCCACCGCTTGGAGCGCACGTTTGCTAATTTGCAAATTCATGAATATAAATTGCTTTCCAAATGCTATATAAAATAATCAAATATGCAAATTTATCCAGCATGCGTGTAGGTTGCCAAGCAGACAGCACACACGGAACACACACACACGCACACTCAACAGACAACACACACATATTATTTTCACACTAAAAACTGTTATTAAAAATGTCAAATATTGGTCTGCAAGGGACACTACAGACTAGAGCAGACAGAGAGACAGTCGAAGAGTCTGGGAGGTAAACCTAGCTAGACACCACTAGCTCCTGTGGTTTTTCCTTTGTTAATGCATTGGCAACACTTGCCCAGTTTCCCATACGGTGTCCCCTTTGCGGGCAGCTCTGACCCTCTCAACTCAACTGTACTCCAGGCGACCGACTGCTGCTGTAAACAATGGACAAAAACCCAAAGTCAAATGCAGTTAAGGACATGTTCCAGCCACAAAGTGGACAACAAAACCAAAGCAAATCCAACCAAACCAAACCAAAAGTGACCGAAACCGAGCAACATTTCCAGCAGCTGCAAAAACAATGCGGAGCAACATGATGCTCTATGAAGGTAAGCAAATAACTGAATATCATTCAAGCAAAGCTGCTTGTTTATTATATTTTTAATAATAACTAAAATCTTAGCATTATTATTTATTTTGCCCGACTGTTTCAATGGGCGCTATAGGCTGAGGAAATTAATTTTTAAACAGCAAAAGGAAAATTTATTCCTTCCTTTAATTTAGTAAGTTTCATTAAGATAATTTAAGAAACAGAAAAGTTATCCATAATAGAAGATTTTAAGCAGATTCTTCCTTTTTATAGTTGGAATAGTGATCCGATCCGATCCGATTCCGACTGAGGGCAACAGCAAGTTAAATTGTATCAAATTTCATTCACTTAGCTAAACAGCTACAACATACAGACCGACAGTGAGACGGAAATGACTATGTCAACTCGTCTCGTCCTCCTGATCAGTAATATACATAAATAATATATATACATATTTTGTGGGCCCGAAAGTGCCTTCTTCCTTGCATTACACTCTTCGTGGCAAAATTTTAATATCCTCTATAAGAGTCGAAATAATCAAAATAGTATTCTTTGATTATTAGTTTTTCATTGCATATAAACGGATTATTTTTAGAAAAATTATACCAAGTTTAAGAAGAGTGCTTGCTAGAGTATATTGCCCTAATCAGTATTGGTCAGATCTGCAGCTTCTCAGAAGAACTTAAATATAAAGTCAGTGAACTGGCTGAAACAGAAATATTCTAGTAATTTTTATCCAATCTGTAGAGTCAAAGCGAACCCAATCACACAGTTAATACACCCTAAAAACTGCTGGGCATAGAAAAACTTGATGCATTATCGCTCATATGCTTATATATGCACATATATTGGAGCATATAGAACTCGTATTTAGGTGCTGTTATAAATCTACAAATGCTTAGAGTCGCACATTGATGTCTTGCTTGGCCAGCTTCAAATCATAATTCTCTTGATGGCCATAACAAGCGAGTATGGCCAAAAACATAACCGAAACCCAAAATCAAAATCGAAATCAAAATGGAAAGCTAAAGGACAAGCTGAAGCTGAAGCGCAGTTAGTTTGCATGCAAATGACATATCAGGATGTGAAAAAGGATAACGCAAAAATCAACGCGACATGCAGCAGGACAAATAATGTGCATAAATTTATCAACAAAACTGACAGAATGGGAAAGGGTTAAGAATACCCAAAGCGATGGTCAATAAGCTGCAACGAGTACGAGTCGACTACGAGTAGCATCGAGAATGTGGAACCATCGATGATGATGATGGTGATGCTGATGATTAGAATGTTGCAGGAGTTTACAGTCAGAAAAAAAACCTTTGACTGATTGGTTTTTATTCTCCAATTTTCAGCTATATAGTTTGTTATTTTATTCTTGAATTTAAGGTAAAGGTGCCATTAACTTTAAGTCATAAGAAAAGCTTTACTTTAAATTATACTCGATTGAAATTCAGAACATCCTCATTTTTCTCTGAGTGTGCGTGTATGTGAGGAGGCGGCCCTGTCGATATTAGCATACGATATATCGGAGGTAAGGGGCTGATACCACTCCATGTATTTTTCTCCGTCTCCTGCTGCAGCGTTTCAAATGATCAAAGTCTCAAATATGCAGACAGACTGGAATTTTGTTGCGCCAATGTTGCATGAGGGTTCCCAGCACCTGAAAGCTGCGTTGTTGCAGCTGCTGCTGTTGCAACTGCTGTTGTTGCAGCTCTCTCCATGTGAATGGTATCTTAATACGATACTCATCCATATTGTGTGGCTATGTGTCTCTGTGAGTGTCTGAATAGATGTCAATTACGCAAACGCTTTGGAAAGGATAAACAGCAATAGAGTTAGGAGCACAAATCAAGTTATAAGTCTCAGTTGGACAGTGAATAGAACAGTATGGAAATATTTATGGACTGCTTGCTAAACTTCATGTTTTCTTTACGATATCTCTTACGCATTGGGAATTCCAGTTCAATTCGATAAATCAGTTCATTTATTTGTGGCTTCACCATTTACTAAGTTGTTTTATTTTATATCCCTGCACACTGGAATCTCTAGCTATGCGATATATTACTCCGATCTTGATAATCTTTAGTATGCATTAACAAAAATACACTCTTAGATCTAAGAAATTACATCTTGTAAGGTTAATCAACATATATTGGAATAAAATTATTCAATTTATCAAATCTGATTCAATATTTCATTTTTGTTTACTTTTTGTTACTAAAATCCACAAATTGGATTCAGAAAGTATCTCTAAAGGTGTGAACTAATGAGCTGCACTCTGGTTTTGAACGAATCTAAAAAATCTTCTTTTCGAATTTTGACGTTGAGCCTGGATTAATTCCAATTTATTTAACCAAATTAGACTGTTGATAAAAGCCAAAAACTAAAAAATTATAAACTTATTCCAGATATTAAATACTAAATAAATAAGTATATACAAAATAATACTTATTTAATAAACTATCAAACTCTCTTAACTTCATGAAAACTAAATAAAAAAGATAAATCTTTATGACTTTAATTAAAGATTCGATTTTTATTTATGTGTAAAGTTACCTTCCTTATCTCTAAATATAATCAATTAATATTTAACAAACTTTGTGTAGGCAATTGTAAATTATTATCCTTTCGACAGCTTAATGAAAATCAATGTTCTTAATTAATTCTAATTTTAATCGACCTATTGAAAACTATCAATTGATGAAAACCATATTTAGTCATAATGCATGCAATCGAGCTGCAGCCATGAAAATCTCATTATTTACCTTTACACACACACACACACAGACACACATACACACACACACACACACACACACACACACAGAGCAGAAGGACATGCAAACTTTGGTGAGCTATTGCATTGTCTGGAGGCTTAACACTAATGAAAATATGTTTACAGTTTTCCCATACAATTTGCCTTTTGGCTGAGCATCCTGGCATAGCTTTCTGGCAGAGTATCCTGCCATCCGTTTTGGCTTGGCTAATGAACATTTATGCCTGGAGCTTAAAGTCCTTAACAATAGCGCCATCAAAATGCAATGTTGCCAAATTTGTTGAATCATCAAATTTAATTTCAAAACAAATTATGTTGACTATTTTATGCGCCCGAAAGTAGGCAATGCAATTTGTACGAATGCAACACAAATAACAAATAACTCACAATTTGGTCATGCAAATTGCACAAAATTCGCAAAGATCTATAGGGCTCCACATCCTGACAAAATACAAATTATATTCCAAATTTGTCGTGCAGAGGCACTGGCAGCAGCAGAAGGGGGCGGAGAGTGTTTAAGGAGGAGAGAAAGCCTGTGGCAGAGTGGTAAACACAAAAGTACAGTTGAAACTGCTGATTTGCCGCTGGCATCAATTTCAATGGCTTTTTGCACTGCGCGTTTACAGCCATGCAACAACAACAACAGCAACAACAACAGCAGCAACAATAACAAGGACATGGTAGGGAGGACATGCCAGGACAAAATTGCAGTGACTGTTTCCCTGGTAAATCATATGCAAATGCATGCGTATGACATTTCGGTTCGAATTTTATTGTCCGCCCAGTTGCTAAATTATTTAGAGCCTGATTCCTGCTGCCATGACGAGTCATGCATTTTGAGTTCTCGTCACACGCACACACATCCATAAGCACACGCTTACACACACCCATAAGCACACACGCATTTCCACTCAGAGAAAAATCAGAGAGTTGTGAACAAGATTTAAGTTGAAACATTATTAAAATAAGTTAATCTATATCAAATAGCTATCAAAATATCAAATCAAATAAATTTAACAACAAGTTTTCATTGCTTATTTCAGTCTGTAAGAGTAAAAGTTAGTTTCGGCGAAGCTTATTAGCTTTAAAAGATATCTTTAAAATAGTTATTAAAATATATTTTAATTCAATAAGCATTTAGAAAAGTTAGCAAAATGTTTGAAAAGGTTTTTAATATTCGACGCGCCGAATTTAACTTTCCTTCAAACTTATTATTTATGCTCTCTTTAAAATCCTCTTGATACAACAAAATTTACTGTTAAGTTGAAAAAAATCCAACTATCCCTAAAGATAATTTACACCACTTTTTTCTGAGTGCACGCCCATCCCACACACACACGCCCGCACACTTTCACAGTGGTTTTAGTTGCTTTTCTCTGCTCGTCTTTCAATTTGACATAAAACCTTTTTGGGCTTACATTTTATGCAAAGCACTTTGGTTGTGTGTGTATGGTGTGTGTGTGTGCGTGTGTGTGTGTGTGTGTGTGTGTGTGTGTGTGTGGGCGGGCGTATTTCACGCCTTTTGCCACCGCACATCAAAATAAACAGAAGCAAATGCGTGTTTGCGTCTTATTTGCCAGGGTTTTCAGGGCTCACAACCTGCCCCCAACCCAGCCAAACAAATGAGGCGAATGTCTTCTTCTTTTATATGGCACGCAAGCGTGCGTAAAAACAAAAATTCATTAAATTTCAAATCCTTTTTTCTGCGAATCATCAAATGTCGCAAGAGCTTTCATTTGATTATATCAACGTATTCACTCGTATATGAAGCTTTCCCCTTCCAACGACTCTAACATTTCTCTAATTATAAGTGAGTGGTTTGGCTGCGGTTTCGAATTAGGGCTTTAATTGGTTTAAAAAGAAATATATATATTTATAAAACCCTTTTTCTATGACTAACTGCCTGATTTATCAACGTAGCTCAATTGGTAATAATGGGGAGAGTTGAAATTTACTCACAAAATTTTTAAAATAACAAAAGTTTAATCTACAAGTGAATTCTGAAAAATTGCAGCCCTATGCAACTTCTTCTTGTGATTTTATGTTTTCTTTATATCAGGTGAAAATAATTTTTAAATTTTTTATGCATTTTTTCTTAAAATTTCTCCGGTAAGGCGGGAACAAGTTTATCTTCTACCATATGTAAAGCTGTACAGAATTATTGGAATAAGCTGCTAATAAATTCTTAATATTACCTTATATATTTTAACTACAAAAAAACATTATTGTTAGCTGGAAAGATTTTGCTTAAATAAAATAAACTCTTTGATCTGAAATCGTGTAAAGAATAAATTGTTTGCTCATATCATATTACAATTAAATGCTCAACAATCAGATGCTTAAATGCTCAAAAGCAGACTTTGTGTTGCCAGCTACAAAGTGTTCATAACTCAGTTATGTAGGAGAGTGTGGTGAGTGTGTGCAAAAAGGCTCGTTAGTTAACTGATGTGGAAATTTTTAGATTGTGAAATTGTAAAATGAGCTCAACGCAGTGCACAGATAAGAAAATTTATGAGCACATTTCGAGCAACATTTTTTCTCACATTTTTTCTACTTAGTTGCGGCTTTAAAAGTTCAAATTTAAATTTGAGATACAAATGTAAAAATGTACAATTTACATATAGAAAAGGCCATATGAAATGTAATTAAAATGGGGCCAAACAAGCAAACAGGACTGTCAAAAGTCAGGCCTCGCTCGCATCCAATGTCCAATGTCCAATGTCCAATGTCCAGTTTCCATTGCCTGTGTCCGCTGTCCTTTTTGCTGTCTGGCCAGGCCGCAAATTGACAGCTAGCCAGAGAAGGCGCATACACAAGGACAATAATTTACTACATAATGGACAGAGGACTCAGACATATGCTAGACACCAGGTCCAGTTGCTGCTGCAGCAACTGTTCATTAACACAAACATAAGCTGCCAGACAATCAGACAAAGAGTCAGATAACTGGGTGCCAGTCAGATATTTTTGCAGCAGGTTGTACTGTGCATCGTCGTAGTACATCATAAATGCAGCAACACATCATCAGCATTGTGGCAACTTCACCCGTTCGAGAATCCCATTAAAATCGCTTTCAATAATGAGACGAGGCTTCTTTTGTCTCTCCTTCTACTTTTCTTCTTCTCCTTCTTCTTGCACTCACCCATTGTCGAAGTTTGTGCAACAAATTAGTGGCAAGTTGGCTCTTAGTTTGCCACATATACCAACACTCTTATTTCACTGTGTGTGAGTGGGGCACAACAAATATCCGGTACGGAAATTGCAACGAGACACGTGATCATAGGCACGGACAGACAGACAGACAGACAGACAGACAGACGGGCAGACTGTTGTCGGGCGGGCAGACGGACAAGCTACACATATCACTCTATGCATAGACCGTTGCCTCCCATTCTATGACTTCCTCCTGCCAGACATATAAATCTTCATTTCGCTTCAACTTTTCGCTGCGGTTCCTGCAAGTTTTGTGGTCGAGCAAAAACTTTACCCCAGACACGACGGACGGAAAATTAACAGCTGTTATTGCTGCTGCAGTTTTTGTTTTGCAACTGTTGTTCTTGCTGCTGCTGTTCCTTTTGCATTTCTCCAGCTGCTTCTGTGGCTATTGCTGTTAATGCTCCTGATGTTGCTGCCGTGTCCTCGGAGCTTATTGCTGCTGTGAACAGTATTATTTTCAGATCTGTTGACGATGTTGTTCTGCTGTTGCCTCTGTTTCTGTTGTCTCTGTTGTTGTTGTTGCCTCTGTTTCTGTTGTTTTTTATTCAACTGATATTGCTGTTGTGAACTGCATTTTTTCAGATCTGTTGACAATGTTGCTGTTAGTTCTGCCCAATGTTTTCTTCTTTATTCTAATATTCAAGTTATAAGAGATAGAGATTGGTATTGTATCCTATTTACAGATATGGTTGCTTCTATTTAGTGCTGCTGTTGCTGGGTACTGTTGTCGCTGTTACTGCTACGAATGTTGCTAAGTCTTGTGTTGTTGTTGCCTCTGCTGCTGTTGTTTCTCATTCAACTGATGTCGCTGCTATTTCTCGTGGGGCAATTGCTGCTGTCAGCAATGTTCGTAGAGGATCTGTTATTGAAGTTGCTGCTTGTTTTGTACCTGCTTATGATGTTGCTACTTCTGCTACTCTTATCGCTGTTGCTGCCACGTCTCCTGATTTTATTGCTGATGTCAATATTGCAATTTCTAGAAACATCTTCGCAATTTTTCCTACTTTATCTTGTGAATTTTTGGCTGATATTTCTTTATTTCGAATGTATTGCTGCTTCTTCTATTGCTGTTGCGATGATGATGTTGTTACGACGGACAGTGCCTTTCCTACAGCTCTAAGCTCAGTTGCTGTCCGTTTTCTACTATTTTTTCTCCTGCTGTATCTGCTGTTTCTTCTGTTTCTGTTACTTCTGCTGCTGTGCTCTCTCGCACTCTGTTATACCAGTAATTTTCGCTGCTATATTTACTACTGTTACTTTTGCCAATATAGCTGCTACTTCTGTTGCTACTGTAACTTCTGCAGTTGATGTTGATTATGCTAATGTGGCTGCTGTTATTGGCAATGCTGGTGCTGTTAACGTTGCTTGTTGTTGTTACTGCTTTTATTGCTTCTGCCGCTATTTCTCTTTCTACGCTGCCCTTGCCACAGCTCCTGCTGCTGCTAGCGTTGCCGTTGCGGTCTAGAAGCACAGGTGATTTACGGGCAATATTACAGTGTCTGCATATTAATATGTACCAACTATGCCAAATGCCAAGCATGTGCTTTGCTTGGCTTTTTACTTTCGTTTATTCAATGCACGCAGCTCACAAGCAAATCCCGTCGAGTTTAACAAATCCGGAATGTGAAAATGTGGCCAATACTCGTATGTCTAGCAGTTCAAGTCTCTTTATTTATGTTCTTGGCCCTTGCCAAATGCTATTCAACAATTGCAACTGTTTTCGTTGTTGCTGCCGTATTTGTTGTTGCTGTTATGCCGGCCAATTTGTGACAAGTGACTGCATTTTGCATATTATACCGTATAAGGAAAATTATATTTCATATTTCACAGAGCTCAGTCGACTGGCTATGTCTCAAGAGCTGCCGACGTCGAAGCATACGCCCTGTTGGCCAAATTTTGTTGTACTCTTAGCCGCTTTTGTTGCTGTAAACGTGACCATGGCCTTTTAAATTGTTGCTGCAAAGTATGCTACAATTATTTTCATGAGGCGCACACAAACAAATTACATAATGGAAGAATTAAAGTTTTGAAGCACCACACAAAAATTACCTCAATGATATTCAAAAATCCTTTGTTTTATTAAAAGCATAACTAACTATAATAAGCAGAAAAGAGTATAATATATTCTAGAATTAAATTTACTATTTATATGTTAAGTTTAATTTTAAATCATTTTCGTTTTATTTGTCGCCTGTACGACAGCAAGATGAAAAAGTAAGAGCAAAAGTGCACTTGAAATTGTTGATGGGACAACTAAGCCCGGCCTTATAGTACGTGCCTGTGTCTCTCAGTGTGTATGTGTTTGTGAA
Organism: Drosophila repletoides; assembly: GCA_018150835.1. NCBI lineage: Eukaryota > Metazoa > Arthropoda > Insecta > Diptera > Drosophilidae > Drosophila > Drosophila repletoides. Next base: position 18,596,622 of record JAECWQ010000089.1, on the reverse strand, counting down.
TGAGTGTGTATGTGTGCGTGTGCTTAAACTAGTTGTCAAGTTTTCTTTTGTTTTAGAATTTAGCAGACCTTCGACTGCCCCCTTTCACTGCTGCCCTCTCCACCTCTCTTTGTCTGCATTCGTTGAAAAAGCATTTCAAAAATGTGCAAAACTTTTGGTTGCAATGTCGGCGGGCATCGTCCTCAACGCCGACGTCGCTGTCCACGTCGACGCCGGCGTCCTTGTTGGGGGCAGCCGCATGCATAAAGAGCGACAGTCCGCAGGACATTTTATATTTAATTTACAGTGCAACCGCAATCTACAGCTCTCTATGCACATGTGTCTGTCTGTCTGTCTGCCTGTCTGTCTGTCTTTCTCTCTGAGTGCCTGTTGTGCGAGTTCGTGATTTTATTTTACATTTAATAGAGTGCAATCCGGAATTTTGGAGAGTCGTATCTGATGCATGATTTCACATTTATCCTGCAGATTGGAAGAGCGTTGACTTTCACGGAGAGTTAGTTGTTGTTGCTGCTATTTGTTTGTTTCAATGGTAAATGTTTGCGTTTAGCCGCATGGCCAAAAATTAATTTCTAATTCCTCTTTTGTTCGTTTAATACTCTGTCCATTAAATAAATAACTACTCTACACCAAATGAAAAACGAAAATTGCATTAAATAAAGTCGAAAATAGGCTTTGAGTGCGATCTGCCAAGTGGGGATTAGCGAGGATACGACCCAATCACAGCACAGCTGCCGAATACAAAGAGAGCCTAAAAATAAAATGGCATTGAAATTGGAAATTTTATTTTTATCTAGTCGAAGCTTGTATGCTCTGTCAAAATTTCATTTTAATATTGCTAATTCTATAAAATCATTTAATATTAAGCTAACTGTCGATAAACTATATTATCAAAAATATAAAATCAAATCAAATCATTTTAAAAATACTCTCACAAATGATGGTGCCTTTTTAATAAATTGATTATTTTAGAACTGTTATAGTCTGTTTAAATGCAAAATCTATGAATAAATTCTGTGTTTTATTTATATTTCTTTTAATTGAATTTTCTGAGTTGACTGTTCTTAATTGACATTCAATGAATATTCATTTTCTACAAAATAATTAAACAATTTTCTGATAATCGAAATTTGATAATCGTTACAACTGTTATGGCCAAGTCAATGTACCTTTTAGGACTTAAACTAAAAACGCCAAACAAAAGCAAAGTTAAAGTGCGCTTTTCAATTATTTTTTGTGTCCATTCGACAACTTTTTAAGTGATTTTTTTTTTTTTTTTGGGTAGAATTGGGAAATGTTGAGCCTTGAACTCGGTTCCTGTATGGATGGATTCCACATTTCACTCTGCAGTCGTCTACACTTTTATTGCTTTAATTGTCCATTGGTGCGCGTCGAGAGAGCAACAGAATCCACTCTGGAATTGTACACATGTTGCTAATGAAGTTCTTCAACTTTATTTCTCCCATTTCGGATCATAATCTGTTAATCTATGGTCCAAGCTGCTTTCAGGGTGTTCTCTTTCAACCACCCGATTAGCCAGTTGAGAGCTAAAGTTGGGGCTGTCTGCCCTTCAAAAGTTGAACATGATGTTGATGATGACTCGTCGCTGGTTCACTGGTCAACTTCTAGGGCTGATTGCTCTGGTTACCAGACAGGGCTGCACACACATATCAGACACACCAGAAACACGCCAAAACATGTCAAGAACAACAACACATCAATCTGCCAATCTCTCGACCATTTTTCGACCACTCAGACGCAGGCGGCAACTCAAAAATGAAACAACTCATCCGAAAAGTTTGAGTACACTCTCATTCAGTTCCTCCCTTTTTCTCCTTCTCTCCCCTAACTGATAAGAAACTTAATGAAAATGGATTTTTACTTTACCAGACAGACAGGTAACTAGCTGAAAACCATTTTTTGTTACTAGACGGAACCACTGGACAGTCAGTACACTTTAAGCTACTTCAACTGCTATAAGATTGATATAGGACTTTCATATTACCGTAGAAGATTGTTGCATTTGTAGCTAAAAGTTTTCTGATTCCCAAGAATTAAGCATCGAAATTTCATTGTTCCCAATTTCCCATATTTTCCAAGCAAAAAAGGGGTAACAAGCTGAAAAATTTTGTATTGGAATAGAGTGGGATTTGGCAAATGAACGTGTGGAGTTGACTTTCAATTAGTCGTCAATTCATTATTAAATTGAAAAATGTTTTAAAATATTATTTTCTAATTTAAAAAATATATATAAATGTTTTGATCAGATAAAAAAAATAAGATTTCAGTCGCAGAATTATTCCAATATCGCAAAATTTGGTCCACGTTGGTAAAAATTTTTTTTATATTTGAAGCATGCAGTTGCAACTTTTCACAAAATAAATTGTATTAAATTTTTATTATTGGTAAAATGTTCTATAAACTGAACTTTGTCAACAATCAAGCTGTCAATTAATCAATTAATTAGTTCTCAAAAACCTCGTCAATTAATTCATCTCATCAATGTTTTTGTTGGACATAATTTCATCGATTGATTCGGCTGAAACCGGAACGAAACACGTTAATAATGTCCAAAGCAAATACAAATACAAATACAAATACGAGTATACAAAATGCAAACACAAACACAAACACAAACACAAACACAAACATAAATGTAAACGTAAACAATAACAACAACAGAAGCAGAAACAAAAACAAATGCAATTTGAACAACATGTCAAGGCAAACAAACAACAACGTCAAATGTCAAATCAGTAGGTGTGAGGTGTGTGTGTGTGTGTGTGTGTGTGTAGTGGGTGTGTCTGTCACTCATTGTCGCATTTTTATACACTCAGAAAAACAAATGAATTCACTTTAACCAAAATTGAATTTATGAAATTTCTGTCTTAAAATCTTTAGTATTTTTTTTTATTCTTCAGATTAATAGAAAGCAATTCTTCAATTTATTAAATATCAATAATGAATCTGATTAGAAATGGAAAGGCAAAATACCTTGAGAAACAAAGTTTGCAGTATAAAAGTCTTTCTATAAGACAGTCTTAGTTGGGTTAGGATTCAGATTTAGTTTTGAAACCTGATTTTGTTTATGGTTCAGATAAACCGTATTTATAGCCCTGAATCTTCGTGAAGCAATTCGATGGTTTCTAACTTATTTTTAGAATTTGTAGTCTTCAAATAATCTCAAATCCTGAAAATATCTTCCATTCAGAGTTTCAGTTTTGAAACAATATTATTTCTATTTCAATTAATCAATTATTATATTTTTTTGACGTGTATACACATGTGAAGGTATTTGGTGTTATTTCCGTTTGGCTATTTGTTGTTTTTACGCCTGAGCTGAAAAATAAACAATAAAACATCTATTGATGTTTCTATTGACGTCTAAAAGCACTGGGCGTGTACCCAGTAGCAAATGTTTTAATTAAAGTTGTTTGGACGCATTTATCAGATGCAGACAGGACATGCCAAAAGCTCCGACTATGCACCTGGCATAGAGTAAAAAAAATGAATCAGCTGCAATTGTAACAAGACTCCAACTCGACCAACTCCAACCTTAACACCCGACCAGACAAAGGAGAACACAACGAACAACCAACAGCGAACAACGAACAACGAACAGTTCGAAAAACTCGAACAGGTTTTCCCAACAATTCCAACTGGGAGCAGTTATTAGATATCCAGCCATGTTTTACTGTTAATGGACTTTCAATATTTGCAGCAGGAAGTTATGGCAGCTGAATTTATGTCCCTATGGCTTCCTGTATCTATCGCACCTTTTGGCTCTGCTCTTTAATTATTGAGTGCCATTTGATTAAAAACACAAAACGAAATGCCAGCTAAAATTTGTCTGCACGTAAATGTGAAAAACTCACAAAAATCTACACCTTCTTTTACGCAAGACCCATTTTTGATGCTCTGCAAATACACCAGTATACATACATTTATAAGTAAGAGTATACAAAGTCCGAGCTACCATTTCTTTGACCTGGAAATATATCCATGGCACCATCCATTATTAGCCAATAACATAAATATTATTCTTCCTATCTCTTCATTCTATAGGGCATCTAATCGACTGGCATAGTCCAATTCTTCTTGGACGTTCTAACATATCAAATATGTTGTCATAGCTTTGATACCATCTTCGGAAGAGTACAACAAATTCAACAGAATCAAAACATTTTGTGCATGTGTAACACGTACGATATATGACAGGAAACCCATGAAGTTATATGTGTGGGCAGGTGGTACCCCGGGGGTAAGGAAGTAATCCCCCCTGCTCCTCCTTAGAGTTGTGCTTACATTAAATAAAAAGGAATTTACGTCTTTGGCCATAAACTGGAAATGGCAAATTGCAAGAACGTTAAACAGAATCAAAGTAAGCGCCTAAGCGGCTTATGCAAAATGAAAGAAACCAAAAATTCTTATGCATTTCTTTTATTTTATTCTACTTACAATTCGACTCTGCCCAATAGGCAAAAGTGTTAAGCAAAATTTGTCTGGCGTTTATTGAGTGTAACGAAAATACACAAAAGACAAGTCGAACTGTGTCCAATCGAAAGTAATCGATTAGAAAATACCCTGCACTTTGATCTCAGATAACAAATCACAAAAGCGATGCTCTTACGATATTTCTATGCTACAATTTATATATTGAATTTCCTTTCAGCATTCACAGATGACATGCTAACAGCGTTTATATTCTGTGTATTATTTATAGATTTAAAAACCAGTTACTACCTAGGGTATACTATATAAACATACCAGATTTAATGCGTTACTCTTAAAGTCAATAAGGAAAATCAGCTTTTCCCTTCTTCTGGAGTGCACGAACAATATACCCTTAATATGCATTTTATTGCTACATGGTATTAAAAAAAAGAAAAAAACAGGAGTAGACCAAGAAAAGAGAGAAAAGCTGTAGAGGCTCAGACAAAAGTAAAAGCTAAAGTTTAAATTACTTTCCACTTTTTTGGGTCCCAGCCAAAGTAAAACTTTTACGCCAAAAGATTAATGCAAACGCGAAAGGGTGAAATGCTAAAATGCTAAAAGACTAATACATTTCCAATGAAGTCGTCACATAAATTCTCAACTTTCCTCGCTCTTCGCTCTTTCCTCCTTGCTCAACTGAGCTCTCAATTATAAATAAATAAAGTGCCATAGATTGTTTAAATTGTTAATACATAAAAAACAGAAGATATGGGATTAGTTTTTTAAATACGAGCGAAACACAAACTGAAGATAAATAAGTGTTAGGGCAAGTATTGAGTCAATTTGGCTTTTCATCAGATCTTAAATACAACTCAATTATTGATTTTAACATCTAGCTGAACCACTTGACAGCTGGCTAAATAATTTATTTGGTTTTAAGTTGTGTAAATGTTCAAAGCTGGCAGAGTTTCTTCCTTCTCTCCTCTGAAAAGATTGTTAATATTTATTTTGTTTGTATTAATTTTAATTGTTTTATTGAAGTTATTCCTGCTTCACAGCTCAAGTAATTGACTAGCACTTAACGCCAGCTTTATTTTTTTTTACTCATTGTTTTAATCGTTACTCTGCTGAGTCTACTGAACCCATAATTACTCTTTCGTCGAAGCTTTAATTAAGTATTTAAATCGGATAAGGGAACTCGCCAGTCGGCAAATACCTGAAGAGTCGCTTCCGTGACAGGCTGAATTCTCTATTGAGCTCTATCTCAACTTCATAGCCAGTGAGTTTTCTTTTGAAGTGCTTGGAGCAGGCATACAAAAGGCTCACGGAATAGATAAACAAAACTTCACGGCACACAAACCCGTGCAAATACATACAGATTATAGAGTACTCTTATATGAGTTTATGTATGCATGTGTATATGCCGCTGTACGTTCAGTTTTTATACTTGCAAAGTTCATTCGTTTGTAAATAATTTTCTAGCTGGCGGCAAAATCGATACTTCACTTAAGATTTTTGCATATAAATACGCGTATCCGAGTCTTGGAGGGTCTTGCTGCTTCCCCTCCTTTTCCCCCCGTGAAAACGCGCACATTTTGTCAAGCGGCAAAGCGGCAAAGTTTTGCAGTCAAAGTTATATGAAACAGCAGCGTATGCCGATAATGCATGCAACAACAAGGCAACTGTGGCAGCATCAGGGGGCAAGTTATGCTATTAAAGTTGTTTTTCATCAAGGGAAAAGCGGCAGATTTCTCTTTATATACCCTGTGTTCCGTGAACTGCTAAGAAGCGGTATATAAGTTATTTTTATACGTGTATAATACGAACATGTCTCATTTATTCAAGATCAACAAATCAGCCTCTATATATGTATAACATATGACTATAGCTGAGTACAGGGTATTTGTGAGGCAAGCATCTCGATTCACAAGCAGCCTTAATTGTTTTTTTGTGTATTTAATATTTGAGGAGCACTCAAAAAAACTTCGCCCTAACTCATTGGAGACGCAAATATTTGTCAGGCAATTAAATGTTTACTGCGAATATATTTTTATTACCTTTATTGTGAGCTGCCTGCTGTTGAAATTAATCATACGCCTCGTTGCCAACCATGTCTAAGCGGCAATGCAAACAATTTCTAATGGGGAGTATGACAGAAACCACAACGGAAAATGAACTCAGACTTGCCATTCGCCCCAGGCATTAAGTGCACTTTCAGATGGAGTTGCAGATGGAGCTTGGAGGTGGGACTGGAGTTCACCCTTTGCCATATCCTGACTATCCTTTGGCTGATGGCTGCTGGCTGCCGGCTGCAATCTGCTAATGCGATTTGTAGCCAAACACTTGAAGCGGTTCGTTGAAGCGGCTTAAATTTGGTTTCGCCACACAACAATGTGATAATTAATTAACGTTGCGGCTGCTGCCGTTCCTGCTCCTACTGCTGTTGCTGTTGCTATTGCTACGACTATAAAAGTCAATTAATAATTTTAATACATATTACACATTACGCATACGCAGTGCTTGTCGGCATAAAAATTGACAAGCACCAACGAAACGCGTCGCACATTCATTTTAATTACCAGCACAACAAGGACATCAAAATGGCAAATTGGCACGACGAAAATTTTGCGACATGTTTCGCACATTTTAATGGCAAATGAAAATGTTGCGTAAACGCACAGTTCCCCTTTCCAGTTGCCCCGAACACTGTGCCCTTTGCCTTGGGGCTGTGTTGCTGGCAATTTACAATTTCATAAATATAAATTGGTTTTAAATGTTAAATAAAACAATTAAAATAGGCGCAACCACATACTGAGAAAATTTAGCACAGAGCCTGAGCTTCCATAGAGCAATATACCAGTGGAATATCAGCATCATTGTGTTTGCATATTATGGCAGAGCTCATAATTAAATTATACTCGTATATAACGCACACACATTGTGTGAGGCAAAATATACACACATGCATACACACAAATACAAACACAGTACGCACATCTAATTGGGGACGAAGTAAATAATAATGCACACATCAAGCGAGAGCTCCCAGCTTATTATTCTAATAACACGGCTGGTGATAAAAGCAATGGTTGAACGCTTTCAGAGTCCTATTTAATGATCTTCCGCCTAGACTAAAATCCATTTAAATCTCAAATGATTTTACATCTTTATTATTACTTTTTCTTCGAGCTCTCTTGTGTTTCCATTAAAATTATCTTTTCAAATTAATATTATTAAGGCTGAATAGCATTTTCACTAATCTGATCCAAACCTCTAAATCTTCTCTTATTCCACAACTAGTAAGGAAAGGTTGGAATATCCATATGAAAATGGTTCTTAATGGTTCTATTGTACTAAGATTTTAAACTTTTCCCAGTATCAAATAAATAATAAAATAAAATATAATATATAATAATATTAAATAAAATTATAAATTATTTGGTAAGTAAATATTTAAAACAAATTTCATTTCTGCAGCTACTCGCAAATAATACGCGGCGAAAGCTCACGCACTATAAGTTTACATTCATTCAAACAGAGCTTGCTCTTAAAATGTTGTATTGAAACTTAGATTAAAGAGAGAATAAAAGCTCACTTACATTGAAACATTCATTCCGTCTCCGAAGAGAGCTGCTTCCCGCTGACGAATATAACACAAAAAGAAGACGCGAAAAAATGTAACAAGCAGCGAAAACGTGCGCTTGCTCTGTTGAGCTTTTTTATGCAAAAACAAAAAAAAAGGAAGAGAATAAGAAATGCGGCAAAATTACAAAATGAAGATAAGCATATTAATAACTATGCGCATTAACATTTAATTAACACATATTTATAATTATTTAAATTATTGTTAAGCAAAATAAAAGACCATTTAAAAGAGCAGCACCTTGCGCCGACGCGTGCTGCCTTTGAACGATTTCCAACTGATTCGTTGTGCTTTCTGCTACGATCAATTCCTTCGTCAAAAAACTCAAAGCTCAAGCCAGCTGATTTGCGGCGAAATCGCAATATTTTTTTTTTCTTTTGTCAACTAATTTATTATTTTTGATTAACTGAGTATTCAAGGATAAGTAAATATGAAATATTACAAGAAACACTATTAAAAGGAAAATATATATATTTTTATTGTTATAAAATTAAACCGTTTTCTTGGTTTTTATATTTTAGATGCTTTAGAAACTATAGAAAGAACATTTTAATATAATTATAGCTATATTTCGGTAGTTTTTATAAAAAACAAGATTGATTTTTGAGTATTTTTGGTATTCCAAGCCTTTATAAATCTAGAAGTAGGTTTATGTGAGGAAACTCAAAATATTCATTCCATATGGCGATTCGCCAGATCCTGCAGAGGCTCTATGTGGCTCCACGATGTCAAAGCGTATAATTACGGTAGACAGTGGAATGCAATTCCGATTAAATTCCCCATGGTGTTCTATGTGGCTTTAGGTAGCTCGAGAACAATCCGCTTTGTAGAACAAAGAGAAATATCCACCGAACTCGCTCTTTGCTGCTCTTCCCTTGTCGATTGTTCAGTTGTCGTCATTGTTTGATGATGCATCAAATGCATCATTAAATCGACAGCGGACTCTGTGTGGCATGTGGCATGTGGCATGCGACGACTATTGTTGTTTGTTGTTTGAACCGAGTTACGAGTAGTTGCTGAAACAATAAAATAGGCGTAAACCACAAATACCCACACAAATACACCGAATTTTACATGTGGTTGCAGACCACCTACAACCACACATATTTATTTATGTGCGTATGTATTGTAGGTATATATATATATAGAACCACAGTGGAGTACAAATTTGTGCACTGTGCACATTTAATTAGTTTCGCACGGCAGCAACAACATATTTTGGCATTAATTATTTGCAAATGACAATTTGGGATGCAAATCTCAATTCAAAACACACAAAAGCCAAAAAAATATATTCAATCAATGGCAAATTGATTTACCTATACACAAACATATATATATATATGTGCATATATATGAAGAGAGAGTTGTTGTAAAAACGTATGGCAAACATAAACCATATATCAAGCGTTTATATTTCATAGTTGTTGCTTTTATTGTCCTTTGAGCATGCAACTGGCAGCCATAAAACAACAGGACATATGCAACAATTCGTTGGCATTTTTATTTGCATGTCGCCATAAATCGTTGCTAATAAAATTGCACACAAAAAAACAAGCAAAGAATAAGATGGGAAGCTATATTCAAAGCTCGACTAGAAAAATACCCTTGAAAACAATTGTGAAATTATTTATTTTACCCAATTGTTCCTATGGCAGAGCTATATGTTATCTTAGTCCGATCTTAATAAGTTTTTGTATGAATTTAGAAAACACTCTTATACATATCATTTAAAAGTTGTATCATTTCATACAACTTTAAAGCATATTAAAATAAAGAAAGCTCAGCATTCAGCTAACTCACAACTGAAAAAAAAAGAAAAACAGATAGACGGACAGACGGACAGACAGACAGACAGACAGAAACACCCTCTTGTGGCTTTCTGAACTGCCTGAAAATTGATTTATAAATAAAGCGTTAATAAATCAAAGGATAATTCACAGGTGAAATAAATTTAATATAACAAATTATTTATGTCCAATTAAGAAATATATATAATTATACTTGTAATTCTGAATAAGAGCTCTCCGTGACTTTGAGAAAATTTGTGCTCTCTTATTATTTTAGGGGTATTAATGTCAGTCTGTTATAGCACTTATCAAAGGACTTATTTATTATATTAGTATATTAAAATATTGGGAAGTCCGCCTTCTCACAGAAATAAAATTATAAGATTATTATTCAGTTCATGCCTGGAAATGATATTAGGAAACACTAAATCAGGTATACAAAATAAATGTTTTTGGAAGTGAAAAAGAAAAAAGTCTTGTAATATTAATCTAGTAAACCTTTTGGGAAAAATGTAAAACATTTTGTCTCAGTGTATTAAATGGCATATAATGAGCATCGCTTGAAGCATTGTATTGTGGAGGAACTGAGTTGAATATCCTTAAATTAGGTTTACTTTAGAGTTGAATGCTTCTCAAATTTTGAGAGAAATTCAGTTCGATGGAAAGCTTTGGATTCGGTTTGCGGATCGATTTAAATTTCAACCTACAAGTTTGAATGGGTTCCTTTTTATCAGAATACTTATTTTCATCTTTCGATTTATTTGTAATCTTTTTGATTTGTATATCATTTTCTATATCATTTAATTTAGACAGCAAGGAGCAATCTTAGGAAATTTTAATTACGGCTTAAAAGGGAAAATATTTTTCTTTTTACTTTATGACTATAATTTATTACTACAATCTGCAGTTCTTTAAGTATAACCATTTTTATCTCAAAAAAGAAAATGGTCCACTTAGGATTTCGATGTTGAAGGTTCGGACTATGATCCGGCTTAAAGAAATTGAATATTCTACTTTATAGCTGTAAATCCGAAAGTTAAGGATATTCAATCAAAAATGATTGTTGAGAGCAACGCCTATATAAGCATAGAGACAGCTATTAACTCAGTTCGGGTGCACTTAACTAATCGATATTTAATGACAGAGCATAGCCACGCCCCTATACACATACGCATACCCAAACACACATACACACACACACACGCACATAGTTAGAGCCGGCACATACATCATTGTCAATGTCAAAGTGTCAAAGCAAACTTGCACACAAAACTGGCGAGAATGCGCCTCGTACTCGTAGTTAGTTTGGAGGGAAGTACAATAACCCAGACGGAGAGCAGAGAGATGGTAGAGGTATGGACGGAGGGGGGATGGAGAGATTGCGTTTTGCATACAACGCCCACAATTTATAAGCCATGGTGTGGCATTTATGATGTTGCAGGCAAGTGTTTGAATTTGCCGGCAGTAAGCAGTAAGTAAACTGCAATTTGCACAGAAACTTTTTGTTGGGTAAAAATCTACTCGTACTTGCGACAACTTTGAAGCAAACAGCAAACAATTTGAACTGACAAAGTCCTGCGATAAAAATTGCTTAAGTACTTTAGTTGCGCTTCGAATGCAACTGGAAAAAGTTTATTAAACAAACAGGTAAAATCTGGCAGTAAAGGGCCAAAAGTTGCCCCCACTCACCGACCCTTACCGAGATTCGCATCAAAAGCTTGCAACACAAAAAACTCAAAAAAATACGAGTAAAATCAAAAATGAAAGGAAAAACATTCCCAACAAAACAAAAAAATATCCGACTTCATACTGTGTCCTGTGTGTCCTGCAGCATATGGCATATCCTGTACGCCGTTCCTCATTGTATTTGTATTTGTTTTGTTTGATTTTATTCGTGTGCGTGCAGAATGAAAAGTTTGTCAGTTTTTCATGCCTCTTTATTTTTTTTCTTTTCTTTTCTCTTTCCTTGTTGTTACCCGTTTTGTTGGCATATTGCTGTGTCTTTGACATTGGCCCTGGACTAACAGGCAGCAGCTCCCCTTTAAGAGAGGTATACAACTAGCAGTTACATCTGCAAAATGTGTAGGGTATTTTAAGAATCGAGCATTCAAATTTTAATTGATTACTTTATAAACTATTTTTTAAATAAATTAAACAATAAAATGCAATACGGTCAATAAGCATGTCAAGGAGCTTGGCTTAGAGAGGCATTATTGTACGGCAAAGATGTACACGAAAAGTTAACAAAAGCAAACCATAGGGCAACGCAAAGAAAATAATCGATACATCGATCAAATCGATAGCACCATCGATATTTTTGCAGCACTATGATGTAATCAGCTTAGCCTGTTCATAAATTAAAAATGATTATTAAAACAACGGAAAACTGAAACTTAAAAGTTTTTCCGTTAGCTTCCTTTCGCCTAAATCACTTAAAATATATGAAGATGTTGATAGGAAGACACACAAAAATATAATAAATATATACTCAGTTCGTATAAAATGTGTAATACTGCATTAAAGAGTAAACAATTTTTGTTGTAATCGTAGTATACGCCCTTAGCCGCTCAGACGCAATTAGCCTCAGCTGTAAGGACTTTTTGTGGTACTTAGTTCAGTTGCAGGCCATACTCAGAGTCTCACAGTTCATTTGCATACTCAGAATCAGAATTCTGAGAGATTTAGCGCTCAAGTTGCAATTTGATTTCTGTTTGATGCTTGGGACAATTTATCATGAGTCCTTTTGGTCCTTTGAAGAGGACTCTGTGTAAGTTAATACCCAGCCGCAAATGGTTCTGTGTATTTCTCATTTCTGTTCAATTGAGCCGAGTATATATATACCTATATATATATCTTGGCAAAGGGAAATAAGCAATTGTAAGCGTTTCGTATTGATTTCCATCCATTTTATTAACAATCATTTAAATGCAATGAACTGAAATACAATGCGCAGTGGCTTCAAGTATTTTCTCTCTTTTATTTTTCCCTGATTATTATTTTTATTTTTATTGTTATTTTTATTCATTGTGTTTATTGTTGACGTTGTAGTTGGCATTTCATGGCTGATTTAACCTGGTCTGAAGCTGGTCCTAACTCCGTCACAGTTCTACCAGTTATTGCTCCTGTTCCTGTGGCTGATGTTGCTATTGTTGTTGTGCGTTTTTCATATGTCAGTGGCGTAAATGAAAACGCAAACGGGGCGTATGATTAATGTGGTTTACATATGAAAACGACTGGCAAAGCCATGAACCTCGCTTTCTCACTCTCTCCCTTTCTCTTACTCTCTCTCTCTCTGTCCGTCTGTCTCTGTTTCTGTCTTTCTTCTGCTGCTGCTGCTGGTGTTGTTGTTGTTATTGTTGCTGTTCTTTCTGTTGTTGTTGCTGCTGTTGCTGCTGCTGCTGCTGCTGGCGGCAGTGCTTATTCAATAATTTATAGCTGGCAGCCGCAGCCACTTACAATGTCAGAAAAATATGCGCGAAATATGCATAAAAGTATTACATGCAGACTTTTGTTATTGCCAGATATATATACTCCAATACATATATCTCCGGTTAATTCCTGCAAAAATCTCTACTCCAAACATTCATCTGGCAATCCGAATGTGTCCTTTGATGTGGTCGAGAATCTGCAAAGGTATTCACGAACGAAACTCAATAAAATAAATAAATATTTTAAAATTAAAAAGCAAATTACGGGGGCTTAAAAGCTGCTTTATCAATCTACTTGAACTTTGCGCCTTTACTTGTCAGCTCATATTAATTAATTTATTACAGATTTGAGAGCCAGTGAAATTGCTATATGCTAAATCACGTTACTATAGTATGAGAAAATTGATAAGCCTTTTATTTATATTGGTTATAATAAAGCAAATTGCTTTAATGGAGAGTGCTCGACTAGTAAATACTCTATTCTCAGGTCGAGTTTTATTGAGAAACGAGTGTTCTGATGGAAGACTTTTTGAATAGACATATAGAAGGATGGGCAGACGGACTGATGAAATGAACGGATAGCTGATGCTATCTACTGTATAAAATGGAAATAAAGATGAACTAATATAGAAAAGTATAATTAAATAAAATATTTAAGCATTAGGAAAGATTATTTTGTGTAGTTAGTTTTAAAAAACAGAATCCACATGCCCCAAACTGTTGCCTAAAGAACAATACTATTTAAATCAACAAGTCATTATCATTAATGGTATTTTAATTATGTGTGTATGTGGCATGAACTCGAACCCACAGCGATAAATCTCGAGTTTGAACTGGACGTCGACAGCGACGACGAGCTCTGTCTGGCGACAGTACAAAATGAGTAGCCAGAAGATCGGCATCGTGGGCAGTGGCCTGATAGGGCGTGCCTGGGCGATGCTGTTTGCCTCGGCCGGGTATCGGGTGCAGCTATACGACATTCTGGAGAGTCAAGTGGGCACAGCTTTAACGGAACTGGAGAAAGATTTGCAGAGTCTGGAGGCAAAGGATGCATTACGTGGCCAGTTGTCTGCCCAGGCACAATTTGAACTAATCAGTGGCAGCACACAGCTGGAGGAACTGGTGCAGAATGCATTACATATTCAAGAGTGCATACCGGAGCAGCTGGAACTAAAACGTGCACTCTATGCCCAGCTAGATGAGCTGCTGGAGCCGCAAACTATTGTAGCCAGTTCAACTAGCACCTTTATGCCCTCTCTCTACAGCGAGGGCTTGAAAAACCGTGCTAATGTGAGATTCTACACTCGAGTTTAAATTACAAGTTGCAATTTTTCTAGTGCGAAATACCAATTCTATAATGGTATTTGTAAGGAAATTATATACTTGGAATACCGAAGTTAAGATACCCTTTCTGAGTGAAATAACACTTAAAAATTGTTCTTGAATCTATTTAAAAATTCATTATTGACCAGCTCCCATACTTTAAATCTGACTTGTAAGTTCCATTAAGATATCTTGGAAAAGTATATAAAAGAGGAGAAAGTTTTTATACTTTGAAAAAAATTATTTTTGATTTATTTAAATCATAAATAAAATAAAAGGAACTTTGCTTTAGTATTATTTAAATATCATAAACGCATAGTCGTATTCACAGATTATTCCCATATAATTTTATTCTGATATTCCTGGAGTTTGTTCAAGTCTAATTTGTATATATTTCAGATGCTGGTGGCACATCCACTCAATCCACCATACTTCATACCGTTGGTGGAGCTGGTGCCGGCACCTTGGACCACCGAGGAGACTGTGGAACAGACTCGTGTACGAATGCTGGAGCTGGGACAGAGTCCTGTGGTGCTCAAACGTGAGATTCAGGGCTTTGCCACAAATCGTATACAGTATGCGATACTGAACGAGGTGTGGCGCCTGGTGGCAGGTGGCATAATCAATGTGGCAGATGTGGATCGAGTGCTGAGTGAAGGGTTGGGCATGCGTTATGCCTTGATGGGCTCCTTGGAGACGGCACACTTAAATGCGCCTGGAGGAGTGGCCGATTACTTTCAACGTTTCGGTGGCGAGATCGCGGCAGTAAGTGCCAGCTATGGAGCCACACCGGATATGTGCACCGAGACAGATACGCTGGCAGAGATTGCGCGTCAATGTGAGCAGCGTGTGTCATTGGAGGCGTTGGAGCAGCGAAGATTGCAACGGGACGAGTTTCTGAAGTGCCTATCAACGCTCAAGCGGCAGTTTCCATAAAATTGATTGCCATACTGTGTATTTGCATTTGCTATTTGTGTTGATTAAACTTGTGAGTGGGGTTCCCCCCTCTTTCTGCTCTTCCTACTCTTCCTGTTTCTACTGGGTAGCTCCATTGCGTAATTGCAGCGTCCGCTTTCAATTCATTTTGCTGGCCGTGCATTAATGAAATTAATTTTTGTGGCAACCGGAAACGCTGGCAGCCATCGCGCGTTGAAGTACGACGTGTCACATTTCCGCTTTGGCCTCGTCCTGTCTCCGTCGCCTTCTGTGTTTAGCTGCTTTTCCATTTCCACTTCTATTTTCAGTTGCGACACTTGACCTCCTAAATGCAATCAGCTTTAATTCATTTGCTACTTCATACTAAATTCTGCTAGTAGAAGCGCACCAACTGTTAATGAAAACTATTACGCAGAGCAGCAGCACAGCTAAATTCCTTATCGCAGCTGATTTTTAATTAAAATCTCTTGAAAGATCTGTGAAGTAAGCTTAAGCTAGAAAATACGCTAACGATTTACTAGAAGCTAAAATTAAATTCCATAGTTAGATTAATCCGGACCAGAGCTCAATTGAGTGAGAGAAAAATGTATTTAAAGCTTGAATTTTCGACTTAAATAAAAGTGGTTTCTGGGGCAGCCATATATCCGAGTATTCCTATGGAACTATAGGATATATTGTATCATTGTCAAAAATAAAATAAAATAAATAAATAATCTCCTTTATTTAATATATTTATTACACATTCCGTCATTAGATTATTATATCCTTTGCAAGGGTATAAAAGTGCTCTAGTCTATTATTTTCTTGTGCACTATCGTATAGAGTGGTCTTCCTTCTGTTGTTCTACAAGCAGCAATTGAAAATAATGTTTAAATTAACTATATTAAAAGAGTTTTTTATACATCTTAATCTGGAAAGTGTACTCTACGACATAAAAGAGAAAAGAAAAGAATTTGTTAATGCTCTTTAACACTTTGCGGCTCAAGAAGATGTATATTCGCTTGGATATATGTCTGTATGTCATGAGCTTTTATTAAAATCATAAATCTGCATTAAAAGCGCTATATGTAGATGTAATCGTATATGCATATATGTAATAGTAGCTCAGTATATTTTGCATGATGTCGACATAGACCCACTAACCGTTTTATACCCTGTAACCATGCAATTGCTGAATGGGAGTGTTGTGTTTTAAATTATAGGTTAGTTGCCTGATCGAAAGCAAAGGAAAAATGTGTAATAAACATGGATTAATATGGATTTTAAGACTAAGGAACAGTTAAAAATTTGGCCCGTTATTTGAGAAGTCTTAACTAAATAAACCCAATTTTAACCTTCTCAAATTAAAGACACTTCTACAGGGCATCGCCTAGTTGACTACTGTTAACCAAAGGATTCTTATTTTTCTCATAGCTAGCTGGCAAAGCATTTTTCATTTTTAGTCGCGTATTTTTTGTGCTCGCGTTTCTTTTTTAATAAACTCTCAGCTGTCTCTAAGCACATGTTCGTACATCCCATTTACCATTTTATCATATACCACAGCACCCAGCTCCAAGCCACCGCCCACCAACCACAGAGACTCGCGAAGCTGGCTGAAAGGCGTTGTGTAATTTATATCCTTTTCCCACCAAAAAAAAATGTAATAAAATAAAAATTGATTAAAAACCACTTTAATATAGCTCATTGTCGCATTTCCCTGCCTTCTACCCAAGAGAAGCCTTATAAATGAGCCCCAAAGCTGCGCTGACTGGCAGTTATAATAAATGTTGGTTTTTTGTGGGTCCGCATCTGAAAAAAGCAGTTTAAGACGAATATTAAGCAAATCTACAGTATATTTTAATTTATATATTTGCCATTGGGTATACAACCTTGCAAAGGGTAATTTAACTTTGCCACGGTTTATAACTATATATATTATTGATCAGAACGATAAGTCGAGTCTGTAAACTCATTTTCGCCTGTCCGTCATCTGTTTGACATATAATGGGAATTTAATATGTGATTCGTACTAGATTATCAATTCTAAAAAACAAAAAACCCTAATCAAAACCCCCTCAGTATTTTACCCGAGATAAGCAGGCAAGTAAAGCACATTTTGGGAAGTACGCCTAGCTCACCTTTACTATATTTCCATATAAAAGGCTATCAAATGATTAAATTCTCACAGTGTCTACAAATCATCTTTAAGATGCGCAGCAGCATTTTACTAGTGTGTCAAATTTTAATCATCGCCTGCAGTTTTCTTCTGTGTCAGGCCATCCCTCACATCCGACAGCATCATTATCCTCCCCCGAGACCAGGAAATCAATGGAATCCGTTTAATACTGGACCTTCGCCATTCAATCCAAACCAGCCAAGATTCTAAACATGATTAAACAAAATGAATAAATAAATAAACAACTCTAAACGAAAGGCTTTTCACCGAACATTATATATTCTTGCAGAGTTGATTATTTCTCTGTATGATGAAGGAATCCGCCAATCGGATAGTACGACTCGTCTCCTGATCAATACGATATACTTACTTTGTGGCCTCGGAGGTGTCTCCTTCAAGGCAATAAGCAATTGCTGATTAAGCTAAAATACGCTCTATAAGGTTATACCAGAAAGTTCATTATTAACACGGTTTTATTTATGCCAAGAATGTGAGACCTTGGAATGTTAGGAACTATATCGACTGGGTTGGATTTCAAAGTTTTGTTATTTTGAGCCCTAGTAAAAAAGTTGAAATTACTGCGCATCTTTGCGGTCAATTGTTAGTGTAAAATACCCCAAACAATTAGAAACCACAATTGCTGCCCCTGCAACGTGCAACTTTTCATTTTTACTGGCACTTACTGCCAGCCTGCCTGCCTGGCTGCCAGTTCAACCAGTTCAGGCAGTTCAGCCAGCTTTACCCTGCTGCTATCCTGCCATCCTTTGGCCAGAAGGGGAGAGAGAGAGAGAGCTTTGGCATCCGTTTGTGCTGCAGTTGGCCCTGCACCCTCTTACCCTGCCCCAGCCTCGTGCACCCTTCACCCACGTATCCACAACAGTGCAGCAACTGCAAATGCATTTTGAGGTTAATGCCCCAAGCCAAAACGTAGAGCAGCAGGCAACTAAGCTGGGGCAGAGGATGCAGGCTCTATAAACTTACTCAACATTCTGCCTGTCAGTACATTTGGTAAAATTCTTCTCTCTCTCTCTCTCTCTCTCTCTCTCTCATATTTTATTTCTTTCTTTTTTTCGTACAACTCTTCCCCAATCTTCCCTACGTCCCTGGCAAGTCTCCATTGGCCCCATTGTCAAGTGAGGCGCACATAATGCGATTTTAATACTGATTTCCTGAGGCCACTGGCAACTTTACTCTGTCACGTTGAACTCCAATACTCCAATACTCCTATATGTAATGCATAAGCCTTAAACTGTTTATTTTCGGATACATAGAAATTATATAGCTGCAAATTTCCCCTGCATTCCAATTCCTCTTCATTCGCTTTGCGGTATCTGAATAATAAGTCCTTTATAGTTGACAACTATCGTACAGCTTTCCCTTTGATACTCGTACTTGGAAGCTGTCCTGTCGACTGTTTGGTCAGAATTTTAAGCGCTTAATCCTCTTAACTCACCGATAAATTGCAATTTCGTAGTTCTAATACTCGATTCGTTTTATATTGCATAATTAGCATTGTGGAGAATCGGACAGAAACACACAGACAAAATTATAAGGGAATCAGAGAGGATCAAATACATAATTCGCATAACAAAAACATTTTATGAACTGGAGCTCTCTGATAAACACAAATCTGTGCACACAATAAAAGTTTTCAATACATAAGTGTATATAGTAAATACCCTTTGAAACTGTAACTCCTTATTCAAAATAATAAAGGCAGCTTATTGATTATTATTGATGATTATTGACAGAAGAAATTAAAGGAACTATGTCGGCCTCATTCCTGCGTATTATATTACAAACAAAATGTATAATCTTATTTTATCCAAGGGTGGAGACCAGTCCTTACTTTTCTCTATAAATTAAATATCTTTGATCTATTCAAAACATTTAAGCTCTGAACATAACCGTTTCATAGGGGTTTGGGCTTCAACCGGTCTGCATCGTTCGCTCATCTCCTGTTGGATCAAATCCGTCGTATGAGTTTAAAGCTTCCTCTTCAGCAATAGTTCTACCCCATTTCATTAGAGAATTCAGGTCTAAATCCTTTTCTTTCTTTTTCTTTCGATCTCATTTATTATTTTTTTCCTTTATACTTTTTCGTCCTTTGTTTTAATGCTGCATTTCTTTATTTCATTCTTGGTCTGATAGGGTTTCCTTCTATTCTTTCCCCAATCATTTCTGCAATCAAAAGAGTAACTTTAAAAACTGTAATTAAATGAATAATTTTTTTTATAAATAATCTTTTTTTTTAGGTGTCCCTTCTTCCTAGCAGTCATTAAATAAATATATATAAATAACAAAATAATATTAGACAAAGTAAAAATAAAAACCTTGAGCTCAGCTGTTCCAGTAAAGCTGTAAAGTAACTGTCAGCTCCCTTCGCTAGATGGCGCTCTTTCGTGAACAGGTGGCGCTCTTTATTTTCCACAGTTTTTTAGGTTATGTAGTTGTTTTGGTTAAAAGTCGCCTTTCAAAAACGCAACACACAATCACAACAATACACCAGTGTTTGTGTGTGTGTTTGCCTGGTTTTTGTGTGCTGTAACAATCCTATTAAAGTATCAGACAATCTAATCACAGGCAGCTCAAAAACCGCGCAACGCGCACACGCGCTAAACGTTGCCAAAGGACCACAAAGAAAGGACTGGAAAGGTAGGTAGGGAGTCAGAGGGAGAACCCCATTTGGTAGAGAGCTACACAATCAGATAAGTATCGCAACAACAAACGCATTACAAGCAAAATGTCCACTAAAACGGCTGGCACTTGAACAGAGCCAAAGTCGCAGGGCGAAAGAGCAGAGTCTCCATCTCCATCTCCATCTCTAAATCCAACTCCAACTTCTGCCCATCCCTTAGACCACACGGAGAATGTTGCTCGATGTTTTGGCATTGTCTCCATTTCAATTCAGAGGCCATAGGACTGGTTTCTGTTGTCTGACTGCTGAATGCTGACTGCTGCCTGATTGTTGGTCTGCGTCACTTTAATTTGAATACACTTAAGTGTCCTGCGGTCTGCCAGGGCCGTCACAAGAATTTCCAATTGAAAATCACTTCAAGTTTAATTTGATTGCCGTTGTGTCGCTTGTTGGGAGCCAGCCATGTGGGAGACACTAGGAGACTATGGTGCAGTGGAAGAGTCCTATTGCTTTGCTACCTGCACTTTAATCACATTTGCCCCAGCATTAATATTGATGAAAATTTGTTTCGTTTGCATAAATTTTACTCTGCCCAAAAACACTGAAAATCCAGAATGTGATACTCCTGCCTAACAAGTTATTGAGTCAATATACGGACGTTTCTTTTCTACTACAAAAAGGGAGTTTACTTTTTTAAAGAAATTTGAATGCAGTATTATCAGTACCAAACCGCTCTGAACCCGGATATCCTTTGGAAAGCCAGACATATTTTAGAACAGTTTTTCAGACCTTTTTTAGATTTCTAGATGAGTTTCCTGAATATATCCTACTTCCCTAGCTTTATACTACTTAAGTAATACTACTTTAAGTAATGCTTTAATCTACCAGGATATTCGGATATTCGATGAGTTTTTTCATGCCCTGTGGTAGGCAATTTCATTACTTGATTATTTCAAATTTGGTGAGCAAAATAAGCCAACAAAAAATTGGAAAGAAACCCTAAAAAAAAGGACTACCAAAATGAAATACGTATGCAACACGCAGAGGAAAAGTTGTAAGCGTAATGCAATCGAAAAAAGGGAAAAATAAAAACTCCTTTCTACGGAACTTGAAATACCCTTTTATATTCATTTGTTTCATTATATGAAAATTTCAATCATTAATTTGAATATTGTACAACCAATCAAATTATTATAATATGTAAAAGTACAAATTTCTTACGATCTTAATCGGGTTTTAAGCATTTCAACATTTGAAATTCATTAAGAATTACACGCATAATTTGTGTAAGACTCCAGGATTATTTTACTTCAACAGGTGTAAGCCGATTAGATTAATAGTTTTGAGTTATCTTTGAGTTATTCTGTTAAATAAAAGAAAACTACAATAAGAAATTTATGATAATTACTAGATACAAAGGAGCTCTCGCAAGACATAGAGTATTTAAAGGAGAGTGAAAATAAAATTGGATTTTCATTATTTACAGCATATTACACCGAGAGCTGCAGAAGCTGCCTTGCAGCTTTATAATGTATATCGATAGACGACGTAGTGTGATATATATGGAGATGCTATGGATAAGTCTGGAAGCCGGCTTCTGTGCCTGCAACGTGGCGTATACGCAACACAACAAATAAAGGGTGCGTTGCATGAAGGCAAACGGATCGGACCCTTTGGGGCAAGGAAATTAATTAAATTAAGTCAACGAAAAGTGAAACGGCATAAGCGAAAACGCAACACGAGAACCACTCACACACTTACATCATATACATATATACGGCTATATATATACACGTTGAGTCGAGCAGGCATAGACATGTTGTAGCCTGGCTGGGGCAGCAGGATGCTTTTGCCCGCAGGCTTGATGTCAGGACGCGAAGTCTTTGACATTCGTCGTTTGCCGTTTCCCTCATCACTTTGATGACAACACCCCGAGTCCTTCCCCGCAAGTGTGGAACGATAAGCTCGCTTCGTTATAATCCTAATTAAATATTTAGGTTTACTCTATGGCTGTATTTACTTTTTATCCCCCTCTGCTGTGCTCTGCTCTGCCTTCATCCTTAGCCGTATCTCTTTCGCCTTACTCCTTTCAGCTGATGCTGTGCGCCTGATAAGCGCCGGGGTCACTTGGCAAGGGTTAATTGCATTAAAGTTATGACAATTGCCGACAAATTTGATGCTCTTGGCTAAAAGAAGAAGAGCCAGAAGACAAAATCAACTCAACGGGTTGTGTATTGTCCTATCGCGAAACTAATTAGCTAAAGTTGAGAGGGTTTTTTCACATCAATTGCGCTATTTGTGTGAAACTGTGTGAAATCCGTGAAAACCTGCTAAAAACTCATAGAAAAGGTAAAATAAAGTGAATAACTCTATTACAGGTGTTTTTTTTTTTTTGTCTCTTATCTAATGACGCGGACCGGAATTCCTTAAAAATAATGTGATAAGCAGAATGGAGGAAATTTTCAACATTCGTTTAGATATGAAAAAAACTTGTAGTTTGAAAAATCTGTCGGCTTGGTTCAAAACCAGAGAGTTTTAAATTTAAAATTTAACTCTATAATACTATCACAACAGCTGAGATTTTTCAAAAACATTTCTTAAATGATACTTTTTTCATATATTAATCTTTTTTCTCCCCATATTTTTCAAACTTCCGAAATTATTTTCAAGAAAGAAATCGGAATTCTTGAATTCTTGTGCAGTGGAGATGCTTCCCTCAAACCAGCTACTTAGAGACTATAACCAATTTAATCTGGACACCCTGACCAGACGCCTTGCAGCCCTGGCATGTTGTCTAGCATTCTTCACTGCATTCTCGTCTTTCCCTCTATCTTTTCTTTCCCTCATTTTGTGGGTTTTTACTCGAATCTGTAGAGCTTTTGCTTAGTTGAACGTCTGCCGGACTTGAAGCAGCGCGCAATTTGTTTTAATCAACAAAGTCAAAAAAGGGGCACGTAGCGGGGCACTGTACAAAAATTAAATAAACTTTGTGTTGGCCCAACAATTTGCCCCACCGTCTCTGGCAGCAGCAGCAGCAGCCGCAGTCGCAGTCGCAGTTGGAGCCATCGCTTCAAATGTCTGCGGCTTCGCTTGGGGGCAGACAAAACGCTGACAGGCAGCTAAAACCTGTAGATGGAGTAGACAGAAGGATGTAGAAGGGGGCAGCACGACGTGACCGTCCGAAAAGAGAGCTACTTCCAGCTCCACAGACTGCAGATTGCAATGGCTGCCACAACAGTTGCAATCAGTTTCACTCTGGAAATCCTTTAACTGTTTAATATTGCAACAAAAATGAGATGAAATTATCCTTTAGTCCTTTCCATTGTCAGCAATGCAAATAAATTAAGTAAAATGAACTCAAATGCTGCGCTTGAAAATTGCATGAGTTGGCAAACAATTAGCGAATACTCACGCTTGCACTCAGTGTGAATACACTCATACTCATAATCAGTAACTATTGCGATTCATAATTGCCCTTCTCAAAGAAAATGAAAATTCCTAAGATGTCCATAAATTTTCACAGCTGCTGTGATAAACGGCGCTGACCACAATCCGATAAAGGCCATAGGAATGTGTTGCTTTTTCTTGTCGGCATCCGAAAATTTTTAACACATTGTTATACCCTGTCAATAGTAGGTTATCCACTCCATTTAATGAATACTTCTTCATGACTTTCAGCTCGAATAACTTAGTAAAAATGTGAGCATAATTTTTAAATATTATTTTAAATTAGTTTTATTATTCATTACTTTAAATTTGTTTAAATAAAATCGAAATATTTAAGTCAACAATAATTTCAAAATTGTTTGCAAGCGGTTAGGCAGCGCATCGAGCTGTCGGCTTTGACTAAAGATTCCTCGAGTTATTATTATTGTGTTGTATTGCCTTTCATTGTCTGCTATCAATAAAGCAAATTGAATTTGGTGCGGTACAAAAAGTGTCACTCAGGTCGATCAAGATAAATGCCCGCTGAGCTGAGAGAAACTGAGAGGAGCTGAGAGGAGCTGAGAAGAGCCCAGAGGAGGCGAAGGATATTGGCCATTGTCTGTTGTTTGATGAGTTTGTGATGTAACTGTAACTGAAATGGGCAAATTAAATTAATGTGTTTGATTCTCTGTTGGGCCATTGTATTGATAAATGAAAAGGTTAAGTCACAGGTCAAACTAACAGCCACCGCCCTCTTCCCGGTCGGAGTTCATTGTTAATTTGTTTTGTTTTTCTTTAGCTTTTTTCAGTGTTTTTCTTTTCTTTTTTGTGTGTTCAAAATGTAGACATACCCGACAGGAATCTGTGATTGTTACTGTCAGCTTTTGTTGCTTATTATTTATCATCCGGTTTATTCCGTTCTCCGTTCAAGCTACACCACCAATGCAATGAATCAAAGTAGCTGCTGCTTCGCGTGTGTGGGAAAACTGCTACTGAGCAGTGTTGTCAAAGAAAAGAAGCCAAGTCCAGCATTGATAAAAGCTTAAAAGCTTTCTAATGGTATTTTCTGTTTCATAATAATATTGAGTTATTCATTCGATCATTAGTTATAAGCCAAGTAGTTAAATTTAAATTAGATGTTATTCCCATTCTATGAACAAATAAAATAGCCAAATAATTTGGAAAAGTATTTACATATTCTTTTTTCCTCGAAATAGCTTAATTTTAGCCAAATACTCAACACTGTTGCCCAGCATAAGCGTTAGCTGTTTCAATAGGTTCGGCAAAATGATTTATTATAAGCCCCCATTGGTAGGCATGGCCAACATGAGGCTGCTTGCAGCAATAGACTAATGGCTGCAAAGGAAAATCAAAAAAAAAAAAAAAACAGAATCAAAGCCAAAAACAATAAATCGATTGTTAACAAACTCATAAAACAAACCAATGAAAATTTTGTTGCCTACTTAAATGAGGGCTTGTTATCCAATTTGACCGTCATTGTGGCGCAGATAATCAGCTAATTATATTTATTTACTAACATTGCCAAATATTTAAGATAATTATTTTAAATTCATTATTTAATTTGCTGTTAATTATTAAAAATAATTTTGGAATAAATTTCATCAGTTCTGGATTGACCGCCAGCGTACTCAAACTGTCAATTTGATAATATATTGTCGGGCATTTATTCCTCCTTGATGACGGGATGGATTCTTCTAAAATTTCTGCTGATCTCTAGATCACAACACCCAGTTGAAAACGCAACTTGCGATTTAGGTTTCAACCAGTCAACCCGAATAAGTAGCCTTGGACCTACTCAACCCGTGATCCCTAAATTTAGGGCCTAAGTGTGTACGCCTCTTTTTAATCTCGAGAGACTCGTAATTAGAGATGACAGGATACTTCTACTTTGGTGGAATTCTACAAATTCCCACGCCGCACTTGAGGTTCATTGCATTTCAGACATGGCTTCTGGAATTGTTCGAACCAGCTACATCCCCTAGCGAGATTCTCTTGACCAAGTTAAAAATTGGTTATCGGCAGAGAGTAGTTAATAAATAATATCTAAGAAGAAGCTGAAGACACAAAACCCAAAAAGAAACTTTACTGAAATTAAAAATAAAAGTTTTTAAATGTATCTCTTCTGAAAAGGCCTTAAAAGTGCCTTAACCATATAACAATTTGTGAGCAATTAAAGCCTCATAATTTCTGGCAGCCTATGCTGTTGGTTGTGTTATACTCTCCTAGACGTGTCTGCGTTTTTCAGCCACCTCTTTTAGCCTCCTTCTTCTCTCTGTCTACCTCTTTGTCCCTGACATTGCTGGCGTTGGCTAAAAATTGCAATGTCATTGTTGCGAGACAGCGGGCGGCGGTTCACACAAAAACCATGTGGCTAGTAATTCATTACCCCATCCGCCACATACACCAACACACACACACACACACACACACACTCACTCAGCTACCAACACAAACACAACAATTGCACATGGCCGCCGACGCCATTTAATGTGCAAACAAAAGGCGTTGGCACCACAAAATACAAAAAAAAGAAAAAATAAATATAAAAAACTAAGAGTATTTTTAGTTAAGCATGCTCAACTGACGGATACTCTGTATGCAGTTGGGCGACATAAATTCAGCTTCGTCCTCGTTCGTTTCGATATATGGAGCAAGCCTGGCAGATATTACCCGAAGCATAGTCATCGCATCCCCCACTAGCAAGAAATGACTCATTGTTTCGATGCTTCTCGAAAGGAGACAGGCATCCAGATGCGACCTGGAAGATACGAATTCGGCTTCTTGGGGGATTTGGCATACAGTTACTGGCAAGCATTCTTTTTATATATCTAAATATTCTGCCCTAACAATGGAAATAATTACTTCAAAATGTCTGTGCAATAAGTAAGACGACAATCGAGTGTTGAAATAGAAAAGGATTGATCTATATAATTTCCATGTATCTAAAAGATTTTTAATCCTGGAAATAAATAATGAACTAAGCCAAAAACATACGTTGAGCTTCAGCTTTTTTTTTTTGACTTCTAGTTTGGGTCATGGTTCGGTTAAAGTTGGAGAAATACTCATATATCCTGGCCCGAACCTGTTAATAAGGATAGTTAATATAAGGATTATGGAAAAATCTACAGTAGCTATCAAAAATATAAATGCGTTATGAAGTCGCGGATGGTCGTTTCTGCTGACGTTTTCTGTACGAAGTTAATATACTCTTTTCAGCCACTTTCAATGGGTAAAGTGAATAAAAAGAATAAAGGGTAAGAGAAAAGCTTGTCCAATGTTATGAAGTATTTGTAAAGTGCAGACGGCGCACAATGGCAACAGAAACAAAAAGCAAAAAAAGAAGGAACAAAAAAAAAAAGAGAATCGGCGAGAAAAATTGCGCTCTATGCTAAAAGTTAAAATAACGAACGATAATTAATGGAATGACAACATAAAGCAGCCAACAATTTCAACGGTTTTCAATGCCCTCAGACGTTAGGAGGTTTTCCGTAACCCCCCGCTGACCCGTCCTCCAACTCCAACTGGCCCACTCCCCTTTTGGGGGCGTGTGAAAGCTTATCGAATCGTTTGGGCGCGAAAAAAGATGAAGCGGAAGCAACGCCAATTCAATGTGAATACGACTACGAATGCGAATGTGAATACGAATATAAATGTGAATGTGAATGTGAATGTGAATGCTTTCTGGACAACCGGAAATGCATTGTTTCACGCGCAATTTCATTCTCGTATTTATTATGCGAAGAGAGAGAGTTGCAGACTGAAAAGAAGGACCTGTGCAGGAGGGGGAGGGCCGCCATTCAAAGTGTTGCCTCGTCAGAGTGTATTTAATTAATGCAAAAGTAATCAAAATAATTAATTAAGAATGCGCCCTGCGCCGTACTCAAGTGTTTGTGGCCTGAACATTGCTTAGAGTGCAGCTTGAACAGATTACGGAATTCCAAGAACTCAAGTGCTACAGTGTTTCAGCTTCGTTGAATATAAATTCTATTTGCATAGTATCAAAATTCATTTCGGCCAACAGATAAACAATCGCTTATCTCTGCACAAATCGACACAGACATTTTCATTTTAATTGTGGCTTAAATACTCAACTATTTGGTATTTAGGCCAGAATTTTTATAATTATAATATTAATATAATTCCTACGGTAGGAGAGAGATCTCCTATGATCTCCTTCATACCTTTATATACCTATTCAAAGAAAATTACACTAATAAGAAAATGTGCATTATACTTAAACAAATTAAATAAATTAGAGGTTCTTCTATAGCTTTGATTTAAGCATCTATTAATATTGATTCTAAATTGTTTCATAATTATTACAGAACAAATTTAAGTGATGGATTAAAAATACATTAAATTATTAAGACTTGTAACTAGGAGAAAAGGATAAGATATCTTAAGAAACAACAAAGTTTTTCAGCAACAACTTTTTAAGCTGATTGTTTCTTTCCATAGGAGCTATATGATATAGTTATCCGATCCGACCAAAGGAAAGGTTCCTTACCAATATAATATACCAAGCTCACAAACTAAGCGAATAGATTGGAAATGACCTAATAAAAAATGTATTACATTTTCTTCAGATGCAACCAAGTGGGATAAGTATTTTTGTGAAAATAAATACTTAAAAAGATCCGGAATTGGGTTAACGTACTGAAAAGCTGCATGTGGGGGTTTCTTGGGCGTTGTCGAGCACTCTCGACTAATGTTTTCTTACATGTTATATTATTAATTAAGTAATGTAACTGCTTGGTTATGGCATAATTTTAGGCAGCTTTACTAGTAAAAGCTGTATTTCTAACGTTGCATTTATTAGCCGAACATCATTAGACCAGAGGAGGCAACAACGACGACAACAACAACAGCAACAACAACTGGAACAGCTGCATCATGGCAATCTCGCTTGGCAACTTTGCAGACATCTTCTCCTTCGGCGCACAACATTTTCAATTTGCCAACAAACGGCAGGTGGGTTGCCCCAGAATGGGTTTCATCTAGAGATGAGCAGAATCGGGATATACGTGAGTCACTAATATCCTGACTGCTTTATCCTGTTACAGGTAAAATACTAACGGTCACAGGAGTGCTATTCATAGAAGAATTGTAACATTTTCCTTTCTCAGGCGAGAGAAAAGAAATCTCTTCAAAATTATGTTAAATTTGATTCCTTTACAATAATCAAATATCCGGATGTGCAGCCTTGGTGCTATGAACGACGAGTCTCTGTCTTATTGCTGCGATTGTATGGCAATAACATCGTTCTCATCTCTAGTTTGGCCACAGGAGCAGGATGCGAGTAGTTCACTAGGTGTGGAAAAGGAGACGGAGAAGGAGAAGGAGCATAGGATGGGGAAAACGTGGTTAAGCGCACAAGCAACGCCGCGAGCAATGAAACCAAAACAGGCGACGAGATGACGACGATGTTGACGATGTGGTTGCACTTATTTTCCATGTTTTTTGCAGTTGTTTTTTGGTGCTCTTTTTGTTGTTGTTGTTGTTGTTGTTGTTACTGATGAGGAAATTGTTTTGAAAATTACAAAGAGCGGTAAAACAAGCAACCGACATGTGCATATATATAAATATATACATATATCTACATATATTTGTAAGCAAGTACATAAAAAAAAATTGGAAAAAGTTTAAAATTACTCGTGTAGCGAAAGTTTGCTTCTTTTTTTTTTGTGTCCTTCTCAAAGTGTCCTTTTAATGTACTTATTAAGGTATTACAATAAAAATAAATCTGTGTATTTATGGTATTTATTTCAATTAAATAATAAGCGTCACCAATTTTCGTTTTTTAATAATAACATTGTTGCTGCTTTACAGCGATCGTTCCATGTCTTAAAATTGTTTACAAATTTTTAGAAATATTTGAAGTATCTTAAAATTGGAATTACTCATATTCGCAATTAATATAAGGGGAGGGCTTCAGCTCGACCTTAAGCTTTTTCCAAGAATATACGCCGGCATTTTGTAGGGTACTCAAATAGGTGAGAAACTCATCATATGTGAAATTAATGGGGAACTTATCGATAGAAGGGCTGTGATATGCACACAGATTGTCATAGATAAAAGGACGTCTATGGGGCACCTTAATATTGAAAACATCGTAAAGCTTCTCAAAGAACTTGGAGCCATCGTTATAACATATCAGGGTTTTTATGGAGCTGTAGGTAAAAACAATAAGTTATATATCATGATTATTGGGAGAACTTATTACGCTTCTTCTATAATCTGTTGAAACTCTTGGTTTTCCATGATTAAGTTAATCTCAGGTACATCTGTTGGCTCACGAAGTTCCATGATGAATGAATAGGGTAACAAAAGGATGCGGACTGTCTTCATTAGGAGCATAGCATGCTCTGCTCGTGCCGGCCAGTCGTAGGTAAGCCAACGCAGAGCAGCAAAGAAGATCTCCTTCTCGCTATTAACTGCTATATTTTCGGATTTGAGCAGGAAATGCACATGTTCCACGGGGAGATGAACATAATCCGCACTGGCAACCAGTGTTAGAAAGAAACGCTGAATGCGAATGAGTATACTCCTGTCCAACCCAGACACAGGCACTTCAGTGGCCAGGGACCGCCACTCGTGGGAGAGTGCATAGGCCATATCTTCCCGGAATTCGTTAACCAGCTCCAGAGAAAACCAAACCTGCTGGACCAGTGTCTCAACTTCCAAATATATGGCTGCCACCAATATTTTTACGATATGACGACGCTCCAGCGATGCAACAGGTTTTCGTATAGAATCACACACACCCAGCAAACCAAGCCAGGGAACTCGATCTTTGGGTAATTCCAGTTCACGCTGACCATCCTCTAATGCCTTCTTTGCGAACCCTGAGTAGCACAGGAACCGCAACCGATTGCAACGATGTGTCCTTCTGCCCACACGCAAAGTCAGATCCATTTCATCATTCAGCTCCCACATCTCCAACAACTGAGGCGCTATTGGCCCCTTCTTCTCCATTTCCAAGTCGTTTTCCGCCTTGCCAACTAATACTGGTTGCTTTGCATCATGGAATTCTGATAAAGAAACCAGCGGTATACTTGGCTCGGGAGCCATTTCCAGCACCAATTTACTGCTTGCTTCGGACATTATTGTGTCTTCAGACTTGAAATTTTGAAATTTTTTTTCATTGAACTACTAAGATATGTAAATATTTATAAATTTATTTATTGTAGAAAATATACGTCTAAAATTGATCTTTTGTAATAAACTATCTTTCCTTTTGAGGATAACTCTACTGAACTGTAATAGTCCGATTAAAATTGAACCACTTTTTTAAGAGATAAATGTGGTTCAAATACAGCTTCTTAATGGACTCATAAAGTAATCAGTGATATTTAATTAAGTTATGAGCAGAGAATTTCCTTCACGTTCAGTTCCACAATTTTCAACCATGCTATGATTTTTGGTCAACTCCAAAGGTAAGCTTAATTTTCTTTAGTGAAATTCAGTGGAAAATGAAATTTGGAATAGGACTTTATAGGCTCATATTAGAAGCATATGTAGAGGTTAAAATAATTCTTGAAGTGCATGGCAATTGTCTGGTAGCTCTTTTTGGACAGCTCCTTTTTGGTCGCTTACATTTTGGCCAATTAGACGCACAATGGGCCCCAAATTATGCAACATGGCGCGACAAATTCAATTTGCTATGCTCCAAACACGTGCCCCACAACAACAACAGCAACAGGAACCAAAACAAGACACAAACTCACAAACAGACACGCACACACACTCACAAACAGAGACAGGAACAGCAGCAGCCGAGCGACACGTCGAAACTTGTTCAAAAATCCCTGGAGAAATTAGTTTGATTTATGTTGAGTTTCCGGTGCAAATAAATTGCCAAGTTTACAGCACTCGGACACGGGACTCGCAATGCCAACGCATAATTGATAATGCGAGCGGCGTAGAAAGCTTTTGCCTCCTCTCTCTCTCTCTCTCTCTCTCTGTATAACATGACAAAAGGGGCAAGACAGAGGAAAGAGGGACGGGAGAGAAACAGCGAGAGTCCTGGCAAAACTCTGCATCAAATTGGCACTCACTTGTGTCATAATAATGACTAAAATGACATTCAGACATTCGAAATAAGTTCAAAAATATATTTATATATAATATATTTATGTCCTATTCTTATTTTCCTTTCTAGTTTTCTATTCAATTAATTGAATTCTTAAAATCAAATTTAATGAACAATTTCCCATCATTCAACATACGATTATTTTCCCAGATTAAAGTTTTACCTATAAAATATGTTAATTCTATAAGATATAGCAATAATAATACGAATATATTAAGGGCTTTTTTATTCGAACAACTCCTTATTTTAATCCTGAGTATTTTAGTATATAAAAAGTATTTAATTCCTTCTTTAATCTAAATCTAAAACCAATTTGTTCCGTATTTTCAGTCTTTGCTCACTTGGCAACTGAAAGCTTAAAGGATATTTGAAAATGAAACTGGCTTTAATCCCGGGCCCAAGGCCCAATGGTGTCTATCAAATGCGGTAAACTGTCAGGCTAAAAATCAAAATCGTTACGTTCAACGGCAAATGGGAAACCTCAAAATCAATTAATTTTATTGGCTACCCCCATTTTCTTTATTTTCTTCTTTTTTTTTGTGGAGAAACTGAAATGTCATTGTGGTGGAAAACTATTCTGAAATACAAGTGCCGCACAATCTAAAGGGTATAACTAAAAACAATCCTATCACGTTTGCAACAAAGGATAAAAAAAAGATAAAACTTGAAGAAAGAGTTTTATTAATGTAAATTTATTTTAAAACTAAAAGAAATTAAAATGTCTGTTCATTATTTACAGTACACTGGAATAGCCGGCTTTAAAGCAAAAAGGACGGAGAATCAAATCAATCAGTCAGGGATTTCTATCTGATTGATCAATTTCGACAAAATGGTAAGGGCATATAAACATTGACTTCCGTTCAGATGGTATTTTTTCATGTTTTGGTTTTTCTACCTCGTTTTCGTGTTTGTCATTGGCCATCTCGTCTGACATTGACAAAAGTGCAAAGGATTAAAAGTTGTGCACAGGCAGGCAGAAACCAGCCAAAAAAAAAAAAAAAAGCCAAAGCACACACAACACATGAATACACAGATACACACATACACACTCACACACACACACACACGCGCACACACACAGACACACCTTTGTGGGCATCACTGACTGAAACGAGTATCCTGCGGCTGAGTGAGAAATTGAAGTCACGTAGTTTGTGTGCAAATTTTTTGTACCGTTGACACTAACTGTTTTTCTAATACCCTTTACTTAAAATATGCCGTAAAAAGGGTATAACAATATATAGAGAAAATAAATTCATCATAAATACTTATGTACAGATTAATAAATAATATATTCTCGAGTAATTATACGAAAATATGATGTTATATTACAAATTAATAATAACAGCTGATGGGATTATAAAACTAAATTTTAAAGAACACTTTTAACTTAGATTTTGATTCAAATTGAATTTACAGTCAATGGTAACTGAAGCTTTACCATGGAATGGAATTTTCCGAACTTGGCTGTGATTCCGAAAAAAGCATATTTTAGATTTTAAACTAATTTTGAACTTAATCGCTTAGGAACTATCCATTTTCTTATACAATGTTTAACCTCTTAAGATAATAAAAGTAGAGCAATGAAAATAAATTTCAACTAGATCGTATGAGAAACAGAAATGCTTCATACAACTTCCTGCCTTCATTTTCTCTCTCAATGACTCAGTTCCTTTAGGAAGAGATTCCCATTATTATTGAGATAAATTTACATTACAAATATTTTGCACCATAACAAAATGTATTTGTTTTTGAGTGGAATAACTAGATTATACGAGAATAGATTAGTTACCAACTTACAGGGTATTCACTAGTCAAACAAGAAAGACTTACTTTACATTTCGTTTTTTTTTTTTTTTTTGATTTTTTTTTTGCTTTTTGCCTTTATTTGGTTATGTAGCTAAATTTAATTTTTGTTTAGTGGCCTCACTGTGATGTTATGCTGATTAAATTTGCCAACATTTACGTGATTTCAATGCGTAATTTATGCCATCTTTGGTGGGTGCAAGTCGAACCCATTGCCATGTGGGTTAGGGCCCAGCCCTGAGCCCAAAAACTTTTAATTAGTTTAGGGTCCTCCGCTGTCATCAGGCAGGCAGTCCAAAGCGTTGCTAGGCAAAAAAAAAAAACACATTTCAATGGGCAATATGGATACTGGCATCTCTTTTTCTATTTTTATATTCGTTTTTATTTCAGAGCTTTACTTTATTTACAGATGCAGAGATTAGACGCGTTGGGTGTTAAAGAATGTTTGCATAGCATAAAGCTGTTGCATACTGCTAGGCGCTCGCAATTGAGGTTATGCCAGAGTCCGTATCCGCTTGGTTTACTTTGAGATCTTATCGTATCCGTCGGTCGTCCGGCGTCCGTCGCCCCTCGTCCGTATCCAACCGTTGCCTTGGCCACACTCTGCCATTCCCATCCAATTAACCAGACGTCATCCAAGCGGCCTGTCAACGGCGTGCAAAGGTGAAAAGTTGCAGCGTTATCAAATGTACCAAGCCATGGCGAAATCGCGTGACTGTCAACCAGTAAAATTTCTATCAGGACACAGAACTCAGTGCCCACAAAACTTTCCACTAAATACCCTATAATTATATAAGCCTACAAATTCCTAAGATGAAATGTACCTCAACCAGCTCAACCAAACCATTTTCTTTAGCTTTTCATATGCCAATATAAATAGTGAAAAAATATTACTTTCATTCTTTTGGTGTATCACAGATTTTAGAAACCTAATTCTTAGGCTTTCTATCCATTTGGGATATCTCCCGGGTGAAAACAGTTACGGAAACAGTGATACGTTTTCTGCTGAAATTCTAAAGTCTATAGAGCAACCGACTTACATCCAAAAACTATGCTTCAACGTTTTCTATGGAACTCACGCAAATTTTTTAACTATTTCAAGCTTCATTACTCAGACTATTAGTATTAAAACAAAGTTACAATTCAATCTTATAATATGCTATTTATGGAGAGCTCTTTTATTTATTGGGAATAATTAAATATATTTTAAATATTGAGATAATACTGCACCAAAGCAAACTCGTTTCGACAGTCTATTTTTATAAACTTCTCACAATTTACATTTATTCTTTTAAAATGAGACAAATGATGCGAATGGTGAATGCTGCAGGCAGGGTATAAAAACTTCGACTGTTCGCAGTGAATTCTTTTAGTTTTTGGGTGTCTTGTTGGCTCGGAGCCCAATTTAATAGTTTTTCGATTTGTTGAAAGCAAACGCCAAAGCATAGAAAATAAATTGTCACAAAATGCTGGGGCCAAGTTGAGCATCGAAGGGCAGCAGAAGTAACCGCAAAAGAAAAGCTGGCAAAGTTTGCCTCTGGACGTAGAGCTCCAGCAGAGTAGAGCTCTCAACTCCTTGGTCTTATCTTTATCAGTTTTGGTAGAAAAGCGCAGCGCCGAGTAGTTGTTCTCCTCGTCATCGTCACATATCGAGTGCTTTGGGCCGCCTTGCTCGAAAAAGTTCGACGACTTGGACTTGGTCTTGGTCTTGGTCGTGGTCTTGGTCTTGGCCAAGAACTCTTGAAACTCTCGGCACAGAGGCAGAGACAGGCCGGGACAGGCCGAAATACTTCCGATTTGGCCGACAGCCCATGCCCTGCCGCCCAGCCGCCCACTGTCGCTGCCGGTGCCTGAATTGAAGTTGTAAATAACTTGGCATTGGAAGGGAAATGAAAAATTTTCAATTGAATTCATTCGATTGCGCATACAGCGAATTTGCAATCGAGTCTGCACTCCCTGAAGATATGTAGAACGAGTAATTATACAGAAATGTTCTCGACGGAAAGCTCTCGAAAAGCGAGAAAAACAAACGAAATAAAGCAGAAAAGACTGACGTACTCGTATTTAAAATTTCTCTATAAAATCTCATAAAATCGCATAAAGTGCCTTTTAACAGCTCAGCACAGTGGGTTCATCCTTGTTGTATTTGTTGTTCTCCTTTAACTAGTTGTAAATATGCTCAACATGCACTCAATGAATGAAATGTGTGCACAATGTTGAAAATAGTTGTGACACCCCCCTCACAAAAAACTCATCTCACCCTGCTCTCCTCAGGAGGTCACCCATTTTCTCTAGCTCTCTCTCTCTCTCTGTTGTTGTTGTTCTTATACTCTGTACTCATTCATAATGTGTAAAGGGGTATATTAAGAAAGGATGCATTTCTCTAAAATGCTCGAAGATGTTCGGCTCGGCCTGTTGGAAGCTTTGGTTCACGGACCGTTTCATTGGGACCAAGAAGCCCGCTACGCATGGAATATATTGTATGTCCCAAATATTGCAAGTGTTTCGCATTCTCGATTTTAAATTTATGCAAAACATAAGAAAGGAGGTATCTCACTCCAGTATATGCATTTATTCTTCAAAAATAAAGTATCTACTTATGTATAAATTAAAACTAAAAGTATGCAGGGCTAGATAACTTTTAATATAACCCAAGATCTTCCTAATGATCGGATAATAAAAATACTTAAAAGTTATCCAAGAAACTACTTAACATCGTCTTACAGAGTATCTCCAAGTCGAGCCCTGTCACATCCAGCTCTGTTACTGGTTGTCGTTGTGCATACGCCTGGTTTGCCCTGAGCAGGCAGCTTGTACAACAACTTCCGCTTATATGGACACCACTTCAGCATGATAAATTGATGTTGCCGGTTTTAAAACGCAAAGAAAATAAAATACAAGCACCGGGACAGCCAGTAGAAGTAACAACAGTAGAACACTTGACTCTGCCATACCCGTATTTAAAGTTCTGTTTTATTACAAGTATGTACGAGTAAATACCCTGCAAGACTGTATTAATCAGCTGGGCTGTCCAACTATCGAAAGTTTGGATGTCAAAGTATTAAATTATCATTGCCTTGCCAAAGAGTATGAAAGAGTATAAAAGCAAAACGTATATCTTCTACTAAAACAGTCTTGAATGTATGGAATATAATTATCGATATATTTGATATAAAAAAAAATAGATAATCGAAAATTTAACAACCTCAACAATAAATTGCTAGTTAATTTATAATCTACATGCACATTTGACTAAGACTTAGGACTTCCTATCTAAAATATATTTAGCTTTAATTCGCACGTCTCTAATCTAGTCTGACCACAATACTCATTCAGTATAGCGCAGAGTAAACCCCTTTTGCCATTTAGTTAGGGTATAAAAACGCACACAAAAATTGCTGAGCAAGAGTAACTGTTTGGCTGGTTCCACTGTGTGTGTGCGCTTGGTAGACAGTTGTGTGTGTGCAGTGTGTGTGTTTATGGGCATGCATAATTACAACAATGCAGCAATAACAACACATCAACTCAGGCGGTCACATAAATTGTATTCACAATTTATTTACTGCAGGAAATTGCCGTTACGTACCATAACAGCCAGCTTCTTATGGAGCGCATATGCTAACAGCTTTTGTCTATCAGATTGAGAATCTAGTATTTTTTTAGTCCTAAATTGTGAGCTGTGAATATATATATAATTGTATATTGTTTAAATATTGTAATTGGAAATATAATGAACATTATAAAATACATGTAAATAATGAAACTTTTCCTCCTCACACAATAAAGCAAAGTGCGTTGTGGTTTGGTTCTCTTTTAGTATATTCTCACATTTTTTTGGTATTGTGTAGCTAGTCAGAATGCGGCCACTCTGCAATTAAGCAAAACAAAATTAAAAAAATGCATGCAAGTGCTAGTTTATTCATATTATTATTATTTGGTAAGCAAATATAGAATTTATTTTGCTGCTTAACTATCAAACTTATATGTTAACAGGTCTCTGCGCAAATATCGCACATGCTGAGCTCTCTGGGCTTCTAAACGCCCTGCAATATTTCGGACTGAATCTCCAATCGAACGGCACAGGATATGGAGAGGCTTTAGGTCAGGCGACGCGTGGCCGGTGCGACTACAGCTTTGAGTCGTATGCGCTACTAAGAGAACGGCACACCTGTGTGCCGGACGATGAGCATATTTTGCACCTGACCGAGCTGCCACAGCCGCGAAAGCCTCCCATAATGATCAAGTGCCTGCAGCTTGAAAAGGAGGGCAATTCAAACTCTACTGTACCCAAGTTGCTAATTATGAAGAGCACTAAGGATATTGTAAATCTGTTAAAGCCTGTGGGTAATGCTACTAAACGTCATGAATACGGTAGCTGTGTTGTGGTCCATTTCTGCACGCCCACTAGCCTGGAATGCGCACGCGTTGCACCTGTCATTAATCTGTTGCCACATCTGTTTCCCACGCTGCCTGTGGCCTATATAGATGCCTATGAGTTCACACGTTTTAATGCTGAGTTCGGCATTGTTTCACTGCCCACACTGATGATATTTCATCAGGGACGTCCCCTTATCAAATATGATCCGCCCTGGCATGAGTCGGGTAAGGTCAGCTTTGGTAGATTCATCATGCGTCACACCAACATCAAAACTGTCGATCCAAAGAGCATACCCCCCGCAATTCTACAAATGACCACTTGGGGGCCCCTAGTAAATATTCCTGCTGTAAAAACAGATTTCTATCTGGGCCTAGCCTGGACTTTTATACTCATCTGCCTGGCCAACTATTTGCGTCGAACGTTGATGTGGAAGCAGCTCGTTGAAATGGTGCAACGCAATTGGCGAGAGTCTGAGGAAACCCAAATGGAGATGGTCGATTAGCGAAGCAAAAGGTGGACAGGAACTAGGGAACTGTATAAGTAGTTTAAATTATACTATCGATGGTTTATGTTGACAAGCAAAATTTCCTTTTATTTGAACTTTAAAAAGGATTTGTTTTATACATCTAGAATTTAAATTCTGGCTGCAAACCAAAATATATTTGTTAAATGTTTTAAATCTATTTTTGGCTCGTCAACCTGCTTTTTCTACAACTTTTCTATATTTCATAAAATATGGTTTTGATTAAGTTATTCGCCAATCAAGGCTGCAAGTGAATAAAATTATCGCAGAGCTCAGTTTCGCTCGTTTCAACCCAGTCAAGAACGCGCTGTCTCAGCTCCGAGGCCACTGTATTTTGATTCAAACCTTGGCTCTGAAGGAATTTTCTTAAATTCAGCGTCAGCATTTATACAATGAAAATATGGGTTTGATTCAGGTTAAGTTATAATCTCAAGTTCAGTTTAATTTAAAGATTTTGAAATACCGATTGCCTGATTAAAACCGAGCTATTATGACTGCTAATAATTCCCAAGTTATAGCCACCTGATTCTTTTTAGATTTTCAATTTAATATTTTTGACCCTAAACCCAAGTTATTATCTCTCTCAAATGAGTTAATCACCGAAATATATAAATGTAAAAATTTAAAAGATCTACGGTTTTGGTTCATAACCGTAGGTACGACTAGGCTCAAATCGACGATTCGGAGCAACGTAATATTCTTTTTTGGTGCCTTAGTTTTAACTAATTTTGGTTAGGTCTAAAGTAGAGTTAGATATCTCTTCCGGATCTCAAGAGTTTTGGTTTGCAGCCTTGAGTTAAAATTATGTTTACTCTTCAACAGTTTACTATGTGTGTATGTATTTCCGTTTAATTAAATTCACATAAACTTTAACTTATGTCTTAATAATTACATATGTATAATGTATGGGTCTGGACTTTATTATAGGTTGTAGTTGGCGCTTGATCAAAATTTATTGAATTTTAGCGCTGCAAAATTGGGGGCTTATTTGCTAATAAAAACTAAAGTTGGTAATTATCGCTCGTTGAAGTCATTTTTCTGAATATGCGTCAAAAATTTGATTTAAGACTGCAAAAATTAAAGTTAGTGTAGAAAAGAGTGCTTTACATGGGAAAATTACATAACTTTTCAAAGCTTGAAATTTTGGTAATGATATGAATTTTCTGTGGCGGAAGTTTTCTCGCAGCTAGAAAAAGCACAAAACTTAATTTATTACTTAAATAATGTTCAGCCATTGTCTTCCCAACAATGCTAAAAATTTTTGCACTTCAAAAAACATTTTGTTTGACGCATTTCCAAACAAAGCCCTCAAATTAGACAATAACCCTAAAATCTTGAGAATATTTCAAACATAACTTAAAATTAGTGCCATTTTAATTAATTTCCTTTGTTTACAACTAAAAATTTTCATTAACAGTGTATTGAAGTTGTGTATTTGTATGTGTATGTGTACCTTCTTGTTTTTGGGTGTGAACAGTTGCCTGGCGGGCAAATAATTATTGATATCGAAATATTTATCGCAGATTCACGAGCCTACGTGCACATTCTTGTTCAAAAATTGTGTTCCAAAATTTGAAATAAAAGCTAAAAGTGATTTAACTGATTTTTGGCTTGGCCTGACCAAAAATCGTAATGCACGGAAGACAAGCGAATCTGCAGCTATCTACGCAATAATAGTAACAAAATATGAATGTAAGTTTCCTCATCTGTGTGTGTGCTACAAGTGTGTAATGTTATCGAATAATGGTCTATTTGCAATTGGAGGCTTAATTAACACTGTTTATGCGTAGACATGTAGGTTTCCATGAAAATGTTTGTGTGTGTGGATGTGTGTGTTTGTGTATATTTTCCCTCCATATTCCATTACTGAGGCTTGCTCCGCTTGGTCAATTTTTGGCGCAGATCATTTGGATCCTTTGGATTTCCATTCCCATTCGATTGCTTATGATGATGCTTCAGACGATGCTGGCGACGTGCGGCTGCGGGATTAGCAGCGTAAGGATGTGGATGTACGCTGTAGATGCGTTAAGAAAAAGACCAGAAAGAAAAGGAAGATTAATAACCTTATACCAAAATAATTGCATAGGGCACAGTACAAAAGAATACATAAGACAACGTAAAAGAGTATATAATTAATTATATATAATAATCATTCGTACACAAGGCCAATTTGAACGTAAATATAATAATTAATAGTGAGAGAACTAGCGAACGAGCGTGTTGTTATATCTGATGATTTTTTAATGAGCGAGCAAGGGCGTAGGTATAAGCTGGATGAAGGCGGGACGGGCGGGTGGATGAACGGATGCTACGTGATGTGAAAGGTACGCAGTTAATTGTGTTGTTGCAGTCTCGCGTAAGACAACATCAGCAACGCAGCGACAGCGGCGGCAGCAGCAACAACAACAACGTTACAAAATTTTGATAAGCGTCGTATACGGCGTTGTCACGTAGTAGTGTTACGTAGTGGGCGTATGAACGTAGTACGTAGACAATGTTAAAACGTTGACCAATTAATGCGTTGTAGTGTGGCGTAGCGTAGCGTAAAATAACGATGATATTTGAGTTAAACGAAACCAAAAACGTAATGGAATTTGTTAAAAGGCAACCAAAAATTAAGTGACACACTTTGCTCTTTCAACTGGAGAACTGAAGGAATATACTATATATTATTTGATTTTTGGAGTTGGTAGGTAGCGGGCGCTTACGTATACGTAAATAAGACAATTGTGACACAACATGCTGATTACGTGTACGTCTCGCCTTATTTGTTTAAAATACGTTAAGAATTAAAGAATGTGTATAGTAGTAGTAGTAGTAGAAGTAGAAGGTAGTTGTAATATGTGGAAGTTTTCTTTTTTATGTACATAGCTGGGTTTTTGCGGGCGGCCTTACACGTAACATGTGGCACTTAACGGCGTGCGTTGCAG
Source organism: Drosophila repletoides (assembly GCA_018150835.1). Classification (NCBI taxonomy): domain Eukaryota; kingdom Metazoa; phylum Arthropoda; class Insecta; order Diptera; family Drosophilidae; genus Drosophila; species Drosophila repletoides. Next base: position 18,555,102 of record JAECWQ010000089.1, on the reverse strand, counting down.
ATGACGAAACGTAACGATGATGCGTAGCGTCGTAGCGCAGCATAGATGATTTTTCGTGACGGGAGCGAAGAGTGTTGAGTATCACGGGTCCTCGCAGACGCCGTAAACAGGTTAGTAGTGGTGGATGTGATTACGTAGTCGAGACGTAGGAGCGCGTCTAACATCGATGATCGTTGTTCAAATTACGTTGAGGTGGTATGTATATATATATATATATATATTATTTATATTTATTAAGTGTGTGTTTAGATTATTGATTATGATATAGTATTATGCGTACGGTTTCTACTTGCGATAGAAACGTGAATTATATAAACGCCAATCTCTGCATTAAAATTGAAATATATATTTTGGTAGAGAGGAGAGAGAAATAGAGCGAGAAGTTGTTAATTAAAACATAAATTTAATAGAGTATTATTTTGAGTAAAAACTATGGCAATTCGACTTGATATATATATTTTAACTTTTTTCGAATTTCGGGAAAAAGCGCAAACATGTATACAGCCAAAGAACGTGACGTAACGATAACGTAACGGAAGAAAATTGAGAGAGACGCGGCATTTGTCGTTGGATTTTCATAGGTTTTAAATATATAAATCAGGCATATATAAGGCCTATTTGGAAATTATTTCACTTTATTATTCTTTTTTCTGTTCTTGTAGTTGGAGTTGTTGTCTTTTTTTGCTTATGCGAACAAACCTTTGCGTGCCGGCAATGCTGTGACTAGCGCTGGATACGGTGGCCAGCGGGGATGACGAGGGTGTACGTAGTGGGCGACGGGGCGTAGCCAAATGCTGACCGTTACGCATGTAGGCGCGACGGGATGTCGCTGAATTTCCACCGTTCAAATAGTTGTTGTTATTGTTGTTGGTAAGCTCGTAGACCGGTGGCGATGTTGTTGCTGCTGCGTAACCGCTGCTGTTGTTGTTGTTGTCGTATGGAATCGATGCGAAGAAAATGTAAATTTAATAGAGATTACAACAAAACATTTGACGCGTCTTTGGGTCACTTAAATTGGGGTTACAATTGAATCTGCGACGTAGCAATCCATTATGTAACGCGTTAAGGTCTTTACGTACATATAAAAGATGTGCATTAATGAACTCGTATGAAAAATATGAAATTGTGCGTTAAGAGTAAAATGTAAATAATATTCGATACTCAAAAAATCAACAATCGATAAATAGGAATTATTGGCCAAAACAAATTACAAAGTAATAGTTAATAATTACAAATTGCTTGCCGCCTACCTCAAATTGTTCTCTTTTTTGGTATTATCTTTTTGTTTGTTAGTATTTAACGTAGTAGGAATGTAAAAGCAGAAATTTATATTTATATATGCAATTGCTTTTAGGTTTTTATTATTGATTCTTCTTATTTTTGTTTAGCTTTTGACTCTGATATATATTTTTATAGATAGTAAAATATACTGTATGTACTTTACTTGATTTAGTAATTATTGTATCTGCAAGTAAATACAAACGTTTTAATTTAGCAGGCATTATCACAAGAAGGGCACAAAAAAGGGAACAGCCTAACTCTTCCACAGTGATCAATTTGCGTTTTAAGGATATGCCTGGAGTGGTTTCAATATAATAATACTACTTCATTGTTGTAGTAGGAAGGAATATTAAAAATTTTAAACAAACTAAAGATTCTGTACTTGAATCGAAAAGTTCAGAGGATTCTTAACACAGTCTGTGAATCAACCCAAAAGCTTCCCTTTGCGTTTGAAATCCGTACAGAAGGTAGCTCAATATTCTTTTCGGGCTTCAACTCCAATGAAAAGAAGAAAGTTAATGTTAAAGTAGTTTTTAGTAAATGGTTATGTCAAGCAGCTGTAATAGAATTAGAATAACAATCACACCCACTCCAGACATACTTATGTTAATTGTTGGGTATTAGAGGCTAAAGCTGTTAAGTGTCAAGTGGAACGAAATATCAAACAGAAACTAATCATATGCAGCTCTAAATACGACGCGAAAACTTGTTAAGATCGTCAATATAGATAGTCCTCTTCTGGTGAAGACTTACCTGGTGTGTGGAGCTGTTGACGGCGCTGGCAAAGTGGGCAATTGACGACCAGAGCGGCCAGACGGTTGCTCCTGGATAACACAATCATCATCATCATCGTCATCAAGTGGCTCAATTGTGACTGTTGAGCCGCCCGCAGTCGGACGGGCAGCACATATAGCCTGCATACCGCCATGGCTTCTGCCATGGGGCATAATACCGCGTGTGGCACGAGTAGTAAACTCGCGATCGAACTGCTCGGCCTCTTCTTCATCTAGATTGATAAACTCTTGACGCTCCTCTAATTGGCCAGAATTCAAATCCTGTTCCTTCTCGATGATGTGAGCACGCTCTCCAATATGATGGCCAATAGCCATTTTCTTTAGACCTGTGCGCGAATCCTGCACGGTCTTGCGTGTCTCACGTACACCACCTGGTCCAGTTTTAGTACTGCTACTAGCCTGATAGATCTGTGGGCGTCCATCGGGACCCGAGGACATAGTCATCACGGTGCTTTGGCAAAATGAAGCGCCATTATTAACGCCAATGTCTGCAAATACAAAAACAAGTATAATTTACTACTAGTTTATCGAATTTAGCGATGTATTTTAATCCAAACATTTGAAAACTGGATAGTCTCTGCAATTTGTAGTAACTTTTTTTTAGTTCAATAAACGAATAAAGTAGAATTTTTAATAAAATATTTTCAGAGCAGCCTATACTATCACCAGTTTTGAGCTTATATCCACATAGATAAGTTTCATTTAATTAAATGGCCGCGGACGTCGGTCAGTTATGGATTTATCGACACAGGGTAATATTAGTTCCAAAATATGATTGGTAATATTGATTTTTTAGCTTAATAATTATTCATACGCACCGGCATTTAGCAAACGATTAAAGGGGGGCATGGCTGGGAAGCCAAACAATCCACCGCCCATGGGAGCCATGGCTTGTTGGTTGCGCTCCATCAGAGCACCTTGCTGAAAGCCAGGATCAAATGGTGAGGGTCCCAGCATATTGAAGGGATCGGGAAAAGGAAACGAGTTCATCAAGCGGTTCATCGAACGCATTTGCATATTCATTGCGTTCATGTGATGGTTCATGTGATTGCTGTAAGTACAAATAGTAGAAAAAATTTAGTTTTAGCTTACAGAAAGCCCTTTAAAACGTTAGAAAATCGAACGAACTTAGTCTCCATTTTAATTTGTTTCTCGTTCGATTTCTTGCCGCGTTGATTGCGTCCTTGTTTCATAACCTTACAGAATTGAGCCGAAAATGTTTAATAAATAGAAAGCTATCCAGTTGAACATTGAAAAAATCGAACAATCAATCAAAACCCAAAATACCTTGGGAGACCTAAACTGAATTGTCACAGCCTACTTTAGTTCACCTAGAATCATCGGAACTGCTGAGTTTTTGCTATTTTTAGCAGCTGGCTCACTTCAGCAAAAAACTATCGATATCATTACTATGGTTGCCTAGCGCATATGAATTATTCATCATTTTTTAGGTTTAGAGTAATCTACTTTATACAAGCAATACAATATTATCGATAGTATAATTAAACGATTAAATCGGTTGTTTTTCGCACTATTTCTAACCTAGATTTATTAATTTGTAATCTTTACTTAAAGTTAGCTCATAGGAGTATAAAACTAATAAGCTCTGTTGTTCTTTTAAAAATCCTGTAGCCTAAAGTAATCGACTACGAAATACCCTGTACCCAGATTAAAAATTTAATATGATTTACGTAAATTTTCTCCAAACATTTTTATAAATAAGACCAAAACCTACTTTTCTTTATCCATTTTTCGATACCGAACCAATAATAAATTAAATAAAGTAATTAACATTAATTATTAATAACCAATATTTTCGTAATCTAAAATCACAACAAAGCAACTTTTCGTTCAAAATTCAACGACTGATGGAGAAAAGTGCATCGCATCATCCATTTACGCCACACTGAAAACTAGAAAATTCGCTGTAAACAAACTACTAACTTTGCACATAAGTAATATACTCTTTTTCGCAAATTGTTAGAGGATACACAACGTATAAAATATAATCAAAAAGATTGTCGAGTTATGATGACGTAGTAATAGAAACTACCAGAACTAATGTTTTATTTTATAATACGCCACCGCAAGCGTGCAATCGAAATTATCGATTAATAACGGGGCTCTCTTGCCTCGTCTTCTTTTCTTCCCTTTTGCAACTGTATGCTGCGCACACATATACACACGCACACAAAAACACACATTGAGGAAAACCTACGTTGTGTATATACATACACACACACATACACTTAAGCTCTTACATATGGCCCAGCGGAGCACCTATTCAGCAAATTGTGACTTGAAAACCGCAAGTGTTCGTATCACGCCCGCTCGAAACTTTAAGTTAATTTTTTTCACACTTTACATGAAATTTTCCATGCCCCAACAACAAAAGTAACAACTTTATAACCTATTGGACGATATATATTAATATTATAGCTGACTTACTTCATGAATCCGAGATCATCATCAAAATCGCCCATTAGAGCACCGAATAGAGACATATTTATATTTGTTTATTTTCCCGTAATTATTGAACTGAACTTCCCTTGTGCCTCTTTTCTTTACAATTTGACAAGTTTTCACGAAAACAATGTGACCGCTTCGTAATAGTCCGCAAATATCTAAACGCTATTAAGATACACAAAATACCAAGTAAAAAATACTAAAAGGTGTGCCAACCTGAGCCAAAAATTGTGAAGATGTTCTTTGAATTTTCTTAGTTCTATAATAACAATAACAAAAACATTTTTGCTTTTGATACAAAATTATAATTTTATGAATACATTTATTATGTTGAAATTTTGATAGAACTTTTGAGCTATATCATCTTTACTAAGGTGCATCAAATAAATCAATGTCTAAATAACTTAAGTATAAAATATGGCTGCTCCTAAAACCGGTGTTTTCTAATTTCAGTAGTGTGTTTGCCAATTATTTATAATAAATTAATTATATACTTTTGAATGCTCAATTTATTTATATATATATATATATATTTGTTCATATATGGATGTGCGTAGATAATACATTAAATAGTTTATTTGTTAAGCTACACAATTTTGTTCGTTTGCGGCTTTTAATTATTGAAATAAGCTTGATCCTTTACAGGTAAGGTGCTGACTGTTCTTCAATCCAGGCAGTGTGGTGCTTGACGCTTGTATAGACGCCTGGGAAACCTTCACGGGCACAGCCGACGCCCCAGGAGACGATTCCTACTAGGATACCATCCACTGTCAATGGACCACCGGAATCACCCTGACAGGCATCTTTGCCGCCCTCATCAGCACCCGCGCAGAGCATTTCATTAGTGACGGTATAGTCCTTAGTCGAGTACTGGGCGCCACAGGTGTTGGTATCCATAATTTCGACCTGAACCGCACGTAGCAACGCAGGTAGTGCCTCATCCTCCTCGGTACGCTTGCCCCAACCACTGACAATGGCATGGGTGCCCGCAATAGGGATATCCACTGCGAGAGCTATTGGTTGAACTAAGCTGGAATAGGCCAGCGGTTCAGTGGTTATAATCATGCCCACATCATTCACATGAGTCTTTTTATTGTAGCCGGTGTGATAAATCAGTTTTGTCACCTTAACGCCCTGCTCATCCAGATCGGCTATAGAATTCTTTCCGGCCACAATCCTTATATAGGATGCAAAACGTCCTTTAATGCAATGAGCTGCCGTTAAAACTACTCGAGGGGCGTAGATGCTACCACCGCAAATGTGGAGCAACATATAGGTCTCCAGACGCACAGATACCTGATACGGATAGTTTTGTATATCCGACTCTGTTCCACCCACAATATGGGTGCTAATGGAGGCACCATTTATCCAGGCTACCAAGGACAGTAGCCCCAAGACGATTAATCCAAAACGCGACGACATTATGAATGTTACGAAAACGGATGGCATACAGGTCTTATATAGCATTGTGCTTATCGCAGTTATAGCCGAAATCGTATGAAATCCACGAATGGTATCGGATTTCAATAAAGAAATTCTATGATATTATAAAGTTTATGTGACCCATTGTTTTATATACTCTATAAACAAGGTTGTCGGTAGTCTTTTAAAGAGAAATTCTGACCGATCATTAAACCATAGCCCCATAAGCCTTTCGATAAGTCTTTTACGATTCAGCAAAACCCAGCCATATAAATAAGCCTACAAAATGGAGTCCATTTCGCATAATTACATCAGATCGTAGTACGATTAGTCCAAAATACGCGAAAATTGAAACCATTAAATATCTCTGGGCCCAATTGGAATAATCAGTAAATTACGTTGAGTCATATTCAATTTTTGATCGTTCAGCTTACAGTGCACTTTGATTTTTTCTACTGAAATGTCTGGGCTTTATATAATCTAATACTGAAACCCGTAAATTTGTCTATAGATTAAATTCGTCGACGCGCCGTTTCCCAGTGCTGAGATTTATAATGTGGCCGAGTACCCCAGCACCAATACTATGCGTGCATGCTAAAAAAAACTGATAAGGTCCACTAACTAAGATTTTTATGTTTCCTATAAACAGTCGATATAAACAAATATTGAGCTATTATATCGTAACCTTATATGGTTTCACAGTAGCCAATTTTTAGTAGGTTAGATTAATTTAACGCTAAGCACCATGACAAACACTGATGTATATATGTATATGATTGATGAATCATATGGCCCGCGCACTTTACCTTTGGTTCTTACCCCTAAATATCAAACGCGGAACAAATGTTGTTGATTGACACCTTCTTGGAATGTACTTAATTATCTCATATAATGGATTTAAAATTTAAACTAAATCGACATCTACACTGCGCAAATTTGTTTATATTTTAATATTTCTTTATATTTATTTCTATATAATTCGTAAATCTTAGGTCGACATTTTTCAATTAACAATTTGTAAGTCCATTAAGTCTATATTATGCTTATATTTAAAAGTTAAGTGTTTTGAATTATAAAATTATATATATTTGGTTACTTATAATATGGTTTTACTTATTTATTATTAAGCTACATTATATTTTTAATATTCCATCGATTTATTATCTACAATTTAATATTCGCCCATTTAATATTAGGCCAAAATCAAGGCTGATTGCAAATTTTATAAACAACAAGTTCAAAAAGATGTTATACTTATATATACTAAATTCCACACATATTTTGCTTTTTAAATTTCGGAAGCGTTAGTTTTCTTTTGATTAATTTTTAGTACATGTTATCGAAATAAACTAACAATTCGATAAGTGCGACCGTATAGTACCATAGCAGTCAGCCTGCGAGCTTCAGCAAATTTTAACGATCGCATCGCAACCGCAAATTGTCGATAAGGATAAGATAAGCGTCATACTAACCTTAGAGGCGATCGACGGGATTTATAACACGGGTATTATCGCTTTTAATCAAGTTGACTGAAAAATTAAACTATTGATAGGCAGTAGAAATCTATAAAAAGCCTAAGCCCTAGAAATTTCGCCTTAGTTCGTAAAAAAATGTTACGCATCTTGATCGCGTTGTGCATTATTGGAGCATCGCTAGCGGATACCGTTTTCCACAGCGGTGTGCCCATGCCTGATGGTCGCATAGTGGGCGGCGAGGATGCGGACATTCGCAACTTTCCTCATCAGATTTCCATGAGATACAGGGGAAATCACAGATGTGGCGGTTCTGTCATTGCCAGTAATATTGTCGTCAGTGCTGCTCATTGTGTAAATACCCTAAATGGTCCCGCCGACCTCACAATTGCAGCTGGTTCCACCACACTTTACCCAAAAGCCCAGGAGGTACCAGTTAGGGAATTTTTAGTTCACCCTAGTTACAAGTCATATAACAATGACTACGATGCCGCCGTTTTGATTTTGGATGGAGATTTCGAATTCAACGAATCCGTACAGCCCATTGAATTGGCTAAGGAAAGACCAGAAGATGGTACAACCGTTATTGTCACTGGTTGGGGCGTCACCACCGAAGGCGGACTTATACCCAACACACTCCAACAGGTGGAGGTCAATGTGGTTGAGAATTCCAAATGCAAGAGCGCTTATAGTATTCTCTTAACAAGTCGCATGCTGTGTGCTGGCGTTGACGGCGGCGGTAAGGATGCCTGCCAAGGCGACTCCGGTGGTCCACTGATCTATAACAATGAGCTCTTGGGCATTGTCTCCTGGGGCACAGGCTGTGCTCGTCCCAAATACCCAGGCGTTTATGCTTCCGTGCCCGATGTTCGGGACTGGATACTGCAAGTCCGCGAGGCTAATGCTAATGTGGGCAGCATTGGTTTTCTATAAAATAATCTAGTAAATACAATAAACCAATTCACCAAGTCATATTATAAATTATTGGTTTTAATAATGGATTACCTAATCACAAGTATTAATGGCAATACAAGAATTAAGACGACTTTACCTAGCATATATTGCTCTCGACTGTTATCTACAGTTAGTCAGTTTTTTAAAAGCTCTGCTGTTTTGATAATCATTTTTCATAGCAGTCAGCTTTGTCAAAATATTGTTTATAAACATTACCTTTTGAGAGAGTAAGTTTAAAAAGTTTGTTTAATAATTAATATATTTTTTTCTCTTGCCTTTTACTACATTTTATTGCAGTGTTCCTTTTTTTTATTGTGATATTCAATGATATATCTGTTTAGTCTGGAAAACCTTTTCCATCGCTAGCAGAAAGATAATTCATGCAATCATGATATATGATAATAACTTTCCTATAAAAAATGTTGTTTTAACTAGCTTCTTCTATTTGTTTAAATGATTGATATTCATAGACTGCATCGATTCGTACGGTACCCCGTAATAAAATTAAAGTTCCAGTGTACGAAGAATCAACAAATAAAACTCTACTTTTGGTACAAATATACCTATTTCCGATTTGCGGGAATTATCAAAGTGGAAATCCTTAACTTTCTCCTAATCAGGCATGTACAGCAAACAATATGTAACAACCAGGTATTAATTTGTTAGTTTTATTATTAGATGGGTGATAAAACGGTAAAAAACAAAGCCGCTTAACTATCGTGAATAGCCACTCGATGATAGCGCATATCAGCGCATGCCTTTTCGTACATTTATAGCGCTCCAGCCGCCTCCAGAGTTTCATCAATCCACGACTTCAGACTGGCGACGTACGTGTATACCGAGGGATACCCGGGACGACCACAGCCGCGTCCCCAGGAGACTAGACCCACCAGTTGCTCGTCAATGACCAATGGACCTCCCGTATCGCCTTGACAGGCATCTCGACCTCCTTGGGCTACATCTCCAGCGCAGATCATGCGTTCAGAGACCTCACCAGTACCATAAATATTGTTACATTGCTCAGAGCTAACTATGGGCACTTGTGCCTGTTCCAGTTTTTGGCTGGATGGACCCCATTCCTCGCGATATCCCCAGCCAATTACTGTAGCTTCACGTCCAGTAGCTGGTCGATCCGGCCGTAATCCAATCTTGCGCACGCTGTAATGTGTGAAATCAAAGGGTGTATCCAAAATGACTACACCTATGTCGTAGTCCGCCGTAATGGTGCTAAACTGTGGATGATTGGTCCAGTTGGAGACAGGATAGACCAATCCATCTGTGCCATTACGCGTATTTGCACCACCAACCACTATTAATCTGATGTTCTCGGGCAGATCAACTAGGCACTGTGCTGCTGTAAGAACGGCACGATCCGAGTAGATCACTCCGGCACATTCGTGCAGGTAACTTGATTCATTAGTGCGTCTATAGCGCAATGAAACACAGTAGGGATGACGGGCTATGTCCACCTGAGAGCCACTGATAATACGCCCTTCTGGCTTAACTTCTATGCACCAAACATATGCCTCCAGCGTTAGGAGAAGCATCAAACTGAACCGTAGGATATTTATATCCATTTTTCTAGTGGTGCTTTGGAACTGCCCAAGCGCCTGCCACATATCGAACTGATTAAAAAATTATGAATTTTTGGCATTTTGCAGTATGTATTTTAGCGGCATTTGAGGAGATTAGCTTAATTGCTGCTGTTCTAGATAAGCCCATGTACAGGGTCCGCCTGATAACGTACCCCCAATACCCAATGCAAGTGAATGAAATTTGGAAGTCTCTTGGTCACTGTTTTTAACGTAATCAGTCACGTTAGGGCTTACGTTTATTCTGCTAATTTTATATTTTATGACTTGCGTACGTATTGATCTTTAGGTTTATATTAAAAGATTAAACTACCTTTACAAAAAGCCTCAAAAGTATGCCATATATTCCAGTTTATTTGTGCAATACATTTAAATGAGACACTCGGAAAAGGGGTGTACTCTAATAACAAGCCCATTATATTTGATTCAATAAAATTCAAGTTCAGTTACGATATTTAATTCCTTTTTATAAGTTCTTTAATTTAGTAGAAACAAAACAAGGTTCATTTATTTTTGCAGTTTTTCATTTAAAGGATATGCATAGCATTATGTTCTATCAATTTATTTAATGATCGTTTCAATTTTGAAAGCTAACATAGCAACTTGTTCCTCAATCCAGCTTTTTAGATGTACCAAATTCGTGTAGACACCAGGAAAGTTCGGACGTCCACAGCCACTGCCCCAAGATACCAAGCCGACAGCTGCACCATTGACTACAAGAGCACCGCCTGCATCTCCCTGGCAGGCATCAATGACTTGGCTAGTCTTAAAGCTGCCTGCGCATAACATGGACTCGGTTATACGAGCCTGGCCATATGATAAACGGCACTGAGCTATATCCACTATCTGCACCTTAGCCAACTGTAGTAACTCCGATGCATTTGCCTCCACCGTTGCTCCCCATCCGGCAATGGTAGCTGAGCTGCCTGCAATTGGTTGCTCTGAAGAAATTTGAGCACTTGATATGCCATGATCTTTTAAGTGAATCTCATGGTCCAGCACCACCAAAGCCAAGTCATTATCCATGAACAATACATCAAAATCATTCTGGACAATAATCCGTTCCACACGATAGACACTGCCTTTACTGCCCGTCCTATAACTATCCCCGGCTATCACTTGGAGTCTTTGTATTTCCAGATGCACAACACAGATTGCTGTAGTTAGCACCACTCGCGACGTGTAGATGACACCAGCACAACGGTGCATATAGGCTGCTGTGGCATTGACTTTATACCTCAGCGAAACTTGATTGGATACACCACGGATATTTCCATCTTCACCGCCTATAATGCGACTATTTGCAGCCACTTGATAGAAAATGAGGAACAGAAGCAAAACATGGGCAATCCAAGCCATGACTTTAGTTTCTTATGTCTTGAAATCAACTAAAACAATTTTATTTATTCTATAAGTGGGTCTGCATTTAAACGTTTGGATAACGCTGATAGCGCTAATTACGCCTATAAAGATATTGTATCGATATCGTATCCTATTTTACAATTGGAACTTTCAAATTGATCTAAATCGTATGCTTTAGTTGCTAAAAGATGAAAGAATTGATTTAAAACTGACTCTGCTACTCGCAATATTTCAAAGCCTTTTCCTACTATATTTTTAACGCACTTGAAGAAAAGCCTTAGATTATGGTTCAATGTTAAAATTCTTCTATAAGTGAACTTAATTTTTTTCAACTTAAGTCATTCCAATGTGAAATCCGGAGCCGGACACAGTACATATATATGTCTGTTGCCTATATTATATATAATTTTATCAAATCCGTCTTGGACTAAGAATTTTAGGTAGGTAGAATTAAAATCGCTATGTTGAAAATGGCAAATTGTAAAATTTTCTTGCATACTTTTGGAGCTCTCATTTTTTTATGTTTATAATACAAAAAGTGTGTGCATACTTAGTTGGAGCGTTATTTATTTAGGATTTACCAGTTTGCTAATCGTTCCAAGAATAATCTAGATAGGCCCAATCGATTTCTTACACAAGCACCAACCATAATGGATTAGTAAAGGCCATTATCAAATAGATAAGAAACGCGAGTAGTAAATCAGAACGCGGGCAAATAGACGCCAGTTTCCAACATTTATTTAGACATGTGACGTAAAGGAATCTAAATTTTTTTTTTTTAATAAATCTGTTCCTCCCGATTTCCTAAGGCAGTTGCACCTTCGACTTAACCCAGTCAAGCAGATAGGGTACTCTAGCATAGACACCTGGATAATCGGGCTCGGCACAGCTGTAGCCCCAGGAGACAATACCATGTAGCTTATTGCCGACAATCAGGGGTCCACCAGAGTCACCCTGACAGGCGTCCTTGCCGCCCTCACCCCGCACACCAGCGCACAGCATGGAGGGTGTGATACGGTTATTACCATAATCCTCATTACATTGCTCGTTGCTGACAACAGGCACTTCGACGGCCAACAATTGATTAGAAGCCGTTCCACCGGGACTGGTTGTACCCCAGCCAGTGATGGTGCTAATGGAGCCTGGAGCGGCATCCTCGCTGGCCAACTCAATGGCCTTGATGGTGAAGTTATTCAGCGGCAGCTTGGAGCTTAACAGGAGCAACGCAATATCATTATCATATGTGCTGGGATTGTATTGTTCGTGCATAATGATTTCAGATACGGACACAATGACGCCATCGCCACCATTGCGTGTACTAGTCCCGGCCACAACCTTATATTGACTGGCTACCGTGCCTATGATGCAGTGCGCTGCCGTAACAATTTTGTCCTCGTCAATGATGGAACCACCGCAAAGATGTGAAAAGGGATTAAGTGGTGCGGTTATGGCCTTGCGACGCAGCGAGATCTGATGAGGATAGCGTGCTATATGCGTTTCAAAGCCACCCACAATGCGTCCTTCCGATGAGCTGAATTCCTGAGCAGGATATGTCCATGCACAGGTCAGACCGCTGATGAAGAGGCAGAGGAGGGAGAGCGACAGTGCGTTCGACATGTTGAACAACAGCTACAAGACTGAAAAACCCAAGAAAACCCCTATCGGTGGATTGTAAAACCCAAAACTTATCAGCGGACATCGGCGATTATACCATGGTCTTGGCCATAAACTTGACTGGATACATTTAGTTGGTCATACTACAACTATAATGCTGCTATATGGCCCTCATTGTAATCTATTATAGATCTCGTAGTAGCCGAAAGGTTTTGCACCGAACCAGCTCCAAATTGGAAATCGAACCTTAATCTAGAATATTTATGCGAAACGAAAAGTAATTCTTGGTTTTTAAGTTGTGTACCTATTAAAAAAGTTTACATTATCTTTAATAAAGTATATCACAAATATCTTTATAAAACATGTGATGGGTTCTACAATTTTACGTTATTTTTAAGATAAAATAATTAAATTTCTAATCGAATTTAGTGCCCGAAAATAGATTAAAAAAATGTTAGCTAAAACTTATTGAATAAATTGCTATGACAAGTTGATTAGATTGATCAAAAATATATATAATTATCTATCTTCGGGGCACTGAAGATTAGATACCCTTGCAGAGCTATGTGCGCTTAGAAAACACACTTTTCTATGTAACTTGTAAATTTAGTCAAGATACTATGAGAAACAAGAAGGCTTTCCAAATAATTTTTGAACCGAACTATGCGAACATTATGATACAGTTGATCCTGCCGGCTCCGAAATATGTGCTGCTTGCAGCAAAAAGAAGGCTCCATACCAAATTTTATTTAACTTGCTCAAAAGCTGAGAGCTCGTGTCGTCGACCTGATTAATAATATTTATACTTTATGGGATTGGAGATGGCTCCTTCAATGCATTACAAATCTCGTGACAAAGTTATAAAACCCTCTGCAAGGGTACAAAAATTATGCTGCTTTATTTTATATTTAGTAAATAAAAAACAGCGGCATAAGGCTTAAACCAAACTCTGATTTCGAGATGCTTAAAGGTAATCTATGTAAATCAAACTCTAATGGTTAATTTTTCCCCTGTATGCATATGAATAAGCTCGGTGCATAGCAATCCATTTCTGGAAATAAGGCACGGAGGCATAAACACCCGGATAGCCACGACGTCCACAGCCCAAGCCCCAAGAGACAATGCCGACCTGCTGGTTTTTGAAAACCAATGGTCCACCGGAATCACCTTGGCAGGCATCCTTACCCCCAGCAGGCACTGATGCACATACCATTTTGTAGGTGACCGGCCGCCAATAGTTGGCGCTCTGACAACTTTCGCGGTCTATTATAGCCAATTCTACCTCTTGAAGCTTATCGGCTCCAGCTCCATGCTCTGAGGTATAACCCCACCCAGAGACTGTCACCGCTGAGCCCTCTGGGGGCAGCTGCTGAGCCAGTGAAATGGGGCTAATCTTGGGATTCACTGGAAAATGTGGATTGACAAGGAGCAGGGCAATATCATTATCTGTTGTGCTTTCATCATACCACTCATGCGGCATCAGTTTTACAACTCGTGCCACTACACCACTTCCTGACTGCCGATCCGTGCCTGCAACCACTATGAATTCCTCCGGTTTTTTGTTGACTACACAATGAGCCGCTGTTAGAATGGTTCCCGAGTCCAACAAGGAGCCTCCACAGAAATGGAAATAGGAGCTGACTTCGGTCATACGCCTGCGCAGGGATACCTGGTAAGGCCGATAATATATAGGTACATCATGTCCTCCAACGATGCGACCTTTGTTGCTGCTGCAGTTTTCCACCAGCAGCAGTAGCACCACCCCAAATACGGCGGCAAAGAGACTCTTGTTCATTTCAATGTTTGACTATCGACTAACTGGTCAATAAAGACTTGGAACGGTTAAGCGATATCAGCAAAACAGTTGAGACACCATAAATTGTTCTATAAATTATTCGATAAAACTCTCGATAGAGCAGGCTATCAGATATGGCTCACCAGTGATCTAGTACGATTATTATAAAGCCATACAACCAAAGCTATAACAGTGCCGAATCAAATTCATTATGGCCAGATAAAACTGTCGTATTAACTTAAAAACTAAGAAAAAAAAATGAGCTGTACGGCTTAATAATGTATTTTTAATACGGTTCAATGTAAATTTTATAGCTGATATCCTGACCTGAAGGGTAAGGGTAATTTTCTAATAACTTGTCAAATTGAGTTATATCCTAAGAGTTCGTCCCATCATTTCATTATTACTTGGGATTAGAATATATTTAAAAATTGCAAAGAACAACGAACTTGGTTAAAATTTTCTTTTTATAGCGATAAAATTGAAAATTCACACTTAATCGCACTTGAAACAAAGAAATTAAATGTTTTAGTCTCGTGTAAATCTATTTAATTTATATGCAATTATATAATTTATATATGGAACTCTGAAGCTGAGCACTGAAAATCAAACTACTTCACACATAACCTTCGACACCAGATGCACCAGGAGTACTCCCAACGTAGTACTCGCTGTATTTAAATAATCCCAATAAGCATATATTCTGGAAAGTTTAGAATTTTGGGAAAATAGTACACCTCTCTCAATCCATTCAAATAATCGGAACAGCGACGAACTATGAATAACACAGCAAAGCTTTTTCCTAAGAAATTGTTGGCAAAACTGGAGAGAGAAAAGGTTAAAGATAAGCATGCAAAGGGTGCTTTTAAAAGCTCTTCTAATCACATCAAGTCTTAGATTATTTTCTAAAAAGCTGTTTAAAATGGTTCAAGTCTTTAATGTATACAAATTGATTAGTTTTTATCAATTTTTAATCGTATTAACAAAGAAACTATAAAGTCTTTGAATGTTCCAAGATCCAATCACGCTCAACAGCCACATCAGCATAGACGCCAGGCAGCAGATTAGAGGCGCAACCGTAGCCCCATGATACAATGCCGACCAGTTCGTTATTGGCCACCAAAGGACCACCGGAGTCTCCTTGGCATGCATCCTTTTTCTTTTCATAGGCACAGACCATTGTGTCCAAGACAACATCGCCATATTTATAGCTTTCTGAAGCGCACTCTCTCCAATCGACAACATAAACTATAACAGATTGAAGTACCTTGGGCAGAGTCATGCACCAGAAATAGCACTTGGAGCCCCAACCTGTGACTACAGCAGGTGTACCTGTTGCTGGCGTTTTCTTGGCCAGCTCTATGTAGCGTATCTCAGCACTCTCCGAGACACTTTCGGCCAGCTTGACCAGACCCACATCATATTGCATGGTTTTGCTATTGTAGTTCTCATGATAGATCAAACTCTCGACGGCCACACGAACTCCTCCCTCATTATAGAGTGTGGAACCCAAACGCACCCAAATACTAGATGGCTTAGTGCCCACCAGGCAATGGGCTGCAGTAACCACAATATTGTGGCTAATAATACTGCCACCACAGAAGTGGGATCCGCTTTTCTTTTGCAGCGATACTTGGTATGGATGAGCAGCAATTGTTGTATCCTCGCCGCCAACAATGCGACCATCACGCTCGTGAGGATTGGGTGCTAGGTTGACAGTGCCTGCCCAGGTGCCAGCCACCAGAGCACAGATCAACAGTGCTACGACTCGCTGCATACTTGCAAATACTCGTACTATAAATTTCAAATCTGAAGTGTTCATATTTATAGCCATTGCAGGAAAAAACGCCTTAAGGCAAGTACCTATCAAACATTTCATATTTGACATTATCAAATATCAGCGCTTTACTGTGCCTTTGCGGGGGAATTAAAGTAGCGACAACTAAGAAAACAAAGTTACTGAATACAACAAAAATATTTAAGAATTTAAAAAGGAAATTGATATCACGATACTGATAATATATATCATCCTAAAAATGTTGTTATGTGCTGCGCATTGATGGAGGCATCATCATCACCCCATAAAGTACCTGTATAGGCAATATAGCCATAGACGCCTCTGCCTCTGTTTCTATACAAACTCTGCAGCTGGCAACCTGGAGTAAATCCCCATTGCAGATCATATAAAAATATAATTTGTATAGTATACTTTTAGTATGCTTTAAGAACTAAAATTTTTAACAAAAGGAAGATAGCCAAATTTCGTTTTTCATAAGTCATTATAAGTCACCTTCTTCAAAGCTAGCATATAACTCCTAATAAAAAAAAGAGTTTGCAGGTTTCAGAAGCTCGCAATTATTATTTTAAACTATAAGCTACGTTTTCAATATAAAGGCTTAACCATTTTATTTATTTTTTTTAACAATTTTTATTTTGCTTTTATTTTTTTCGACTACAAAGTCTTGGCATTATTTAGAATCCAATCACGCAAGGTAGCAACATCTGTATAAACGCCAGGCAGATTGGAGGTAGAGCCATAGCCCCATGAATCAATGCCCACAAGTTGATTATTGGCCACCAATGGACCACCAGAATCGTTCTGACACGAAACTTGCGTCTTTTCATAGGCACAGACCATAGTATCCGAGATTATATCGCCATATATAGAGGTGTCGGACGCACAGTCTTGCCAGTCCACAATATAGGCAATAGCTGATTGAAGAACCGATGAGCATCTGACCGTAGCCAAAGCAGATGTGCCCGTCGCAGGTGTCTCCTGAGCCAGCTCTATGAAGCGTATCTCCGTGCTCTCTGAGACGCTCTCTGCCAGCTTCAGTAGTCCCACATCATACTGCATTGTATTGCTATTGTAATTCTCATGGTAGATCAAACTCTCTACTGCAACTTGTAAGCTACCCTCATTATAAAAACGCACCCAGATACTGGATGCCTTAATGCCCTGTAGACAATGAGCTGCCGTAACCACAATTTTCTCGCTGATCAGACTGCCGCCACAGAAGTGGGAACCACTTCTCAATAGCAGCGACACCTGGTAGGGAAGAGCAACAATTGTTGTATCCTCACCACCCACAATGCGACCCTCGAACTGGTTGGGCCCTAAGTTAACAGCGCCTGTGAAGGCTCCAATTAATAGACCACAGATGAATATTAATACGACTCGTTGCATATTCACAGATACTAAGAATCTATTGCCATATGGAGTCTTATTTATAGATTGGATAACAAATATCTATGCATTATAATACCCTCACGGAATGCTTTATAATCTTATCACACATTATGTTACACATTAAAAAAAAGGTTTTTTTTTTTAATTCAATTATTTGGTTGCATAATTTATGATTCAGTTTCCCTAGCGAATTCATTAATTAATGGGTTTTATGCATTATAATTAATTATTTATCAAAATACTAGGTGTACAATTTCCATAATTTCTAATAGTTTTTATAATATAATATAGGCCAAGTACACGAAATCATACTTCTTTTCCAAAAGGAAAAACCAATTTAAGCAATTTTCTTTTTAATCAATTTAAACCAAATAAGACTTAAGTATATTGTAAGGGTATTTAATATTCATCACAGTATACATAAATATACTTTCTAATTAGTAAAGCCCCTGAAACACCCCTAAGTATAAACGAGTGCACCACCTAGACTAGAATTTACTTGAGGAGCCCCACCCATTTTGCCTGTTGCAAAACCAACCCAGTTTTCACTATGGTTATCTACTCGTACCAATTGCGGTTTGTTATCTGTCAAAGACACCATTTGAAATCAGAATTTGTATTTATGGACTTTGCTAAATCTAGGAAGTGTTTACCCGAAAGTTTTTAATGGCTTATTGTCACACTGACTGCCGCTATCTATAATAGTCTATTGGACTCAAATTTAGAATAATAGTGGGCTTTTTTTGCCATAATTTGTAATATTGAATTACTCGTAAACACACCTATTGGTGCTTTTGTTTTGTCTTGAGTTCTGCTAACTAATAATCTGCGTAATATTTTTATAATGATAATTCTGATATCATCAGCTCAAAATTTGAGTTACGAAATCAATTCGTGGATTTTAACTTGAAGGGGTTTTTTCTTTTCGGTGGTGTTTGTGAGGCTTCTTTAATCTTGGCAAATTAATCACGCGCATCGAGCCATTATCTTACGCTTCTTCCCCGATAGCTAAACGTCTTCCAGAATTTTAATTAAAAACAAACTTATCAAAACCCATTAATTCTTATAAATAAAATCATCAGATACCAGGGCATTAATTCTTTTTAAACAATAAACAAAGGTCATATGCTTGTCACAAGATCGCGGGATTTCCATAAAACTTAAAATATAAAAGATATTGTATATATTTATTTTATATTTATATTAATTTACAATAATTTCACTGTACTTTACGAATTCAAGTAGAATCTGAGAGTGTTGTACTCGGGACTCGCTATTTTTCTCAGCTTTTATCAACTGCTACTTGAGCTATGGTTAATTAATCTTGATGTGACGGTGCTGACGCTTCTGTCCAAGTCTTTTAATCATAACTGTCGGGCATCTAACGATTAGAGTTTTGAGTGAATTGTACCAGAGGTTTAGGCACCAACTTTGTTATTTGTGGCGTGTGTCCCACTCCAAACTGATAAGATATTCGCACACGTAATGGTGGACATCAATGCAATTCATCATACATATCTGAGTAGCTGAAGGGTCTCACGCTTTCGCAGAGGCTACTTGAGAGCCAGTATTTCCGTAAGCCTTTGGCTAGACAAACTGATAATAGTTTTGACCCTTAAGATTGGAGCTCCATTCATAAGTCTTCTAGAATCGGAAGATAAGGCTCAGACGTCATGGGCCCGCACAACAAATAAAACAATTTTGTATGCTAAACAAGTTTATTGAAGATGATTATTTTAATCAAACATATTACAAATTGAAGATATTTTTTATTCTAATTGTTTAGTTATTCAAATATTTATACAACAAAATATTCAAATTTTCTTTGGGTTATTTTCTAATTATTTGTATTCAAATAAATCAAGGGAAGACTTTAAGCCCGAAATTTAGAAGACTTTTTACTTAAGCGAAATGAACAAAGATACACATTATCTTTGTTTTATCACAAGACGGCTCGAACTATTTAGATTGAGTTGGCAGCGCTGATCACCCAGGAGCGGAGTACAGCAACATCAGCATAAACGCCTGGATAGTTGGCGTATGCACAACCATAGCCCCAGGAGACAACACCAACGAGCACACCACCAGAGACCAATGGGCCACCAGAGTCGCCCTGACAGGCATCCTTGCCGCTTGCACGTGCGCAGATCATAGTGCTCTTAATCTGGCTGCCATAGCCATAGGTAGAGGACGCGCATTGAGACTGGCTAACGATGCTCAGGTTCACATACTGCAGCTGCGCAGGAATGGAGCTGGAGCCATACGACTGAGTGCCCCAGCCAGAGACAGCAGCAGCAGCGCCATTGGCAGGATTATAGGTAGCCAGACCGATTGCCTTGATGCTAGAGCTCAAAGATAGGGAAGAGCTTAGACGGATGACAGCAATATCGTTGACCATGGTGTTGGCATTGTAGCCCTCGTGATTTCTGAAGGAGGCAACCTGCACCAAAGTACCACCAGAGCTCCAGTAGGTGGAACCTGCGCGAACCTTCAAGCTTGAGACGGACACGGATTGGAGACAATGAGCAGCAGTCACAATTATGTTAGCAGAGAAGACCGAGCCACCGCAAGAATGTCCTCCATTGCGCTGGAGAGAGATTTGCCAGGGGAAGCTACTGATGGTGGTAGACGAACCACCAACAATACGTCCATCTAACTGAGGCAACAGACCCTCAGGTACCAGTGCACCAAAGGCGCAAGCGACAACTGATAACAAAATTGCGAACTTGATCATATCGAACGTAGCCGGAATATGCATGGGTTACAACGCCGTACGTTAGCTTTTATAGGGCCCGCACCTTGCCTGGCCTGTTATCAGCGGAAGCGGATTACACCCCTTTGTTAATGACAAATGAAAGACATCGAAATTATTTGCAATAGATTTTATTAAAGCGTGTTGAAGGGCTAGGGGCTTAGACGTCCTTAGCAGTCGTCTCGATCCACTCATGGAAGTAGGCGACGTCAGCGTAGACACCTGGATATCTAGTGTCAGCACAGCCATGTCCCCAGGAGACAACACCAACCAGGCGGCTGCCGGAAACCAATGGGCCACCGGAATCACCCTGGCAAGCATCCTTGTGCTCGGCATAGGCGCAGATCATGGTATCCTTTATCTTGCTGCCATAGCTGTACTCCTTGGAGGCGCATTCCTCACGGTCAACGATTCTCAGATTGACAGCCAAAAGATGATCCGGAATGGAGCTGCTGCCCGAAGAGGTAGTGCCCCAGCCAGAAACGACAGCCTCGGCGCCATTTCTGGGATTGGAATCAGCAATGCCAATTGCACGGATGGTTGATCGGAAGCTCAGGGAAGACTCTATGCGAATGATGGCAATATCATTGACCATGGTCCTGGAGTTGTAACCTTCATGGTTTCTGAAAGCACGCACTGCGTGTACGCTACCACCCGAGCGCCAGTAAGTGGTTCCCACACGAACCTTCAACTGATCAGCAGTGATCGATTGCAGGCAGTGAGCAGCGGTGATCACAATATCATCCGAGTAGATTGAGCCACCACAGAAATGAGCTCCATTACGCTGCAGCGATACCTGATAGGGATGGTCGTCGATGCTGGTCTCATAGCCACCAACAATGCGTCCATCCAACTGAGGCAACAAACCCTCCGGTACGGTACCGGCCAAGGCGCAGGCGGCCAAAGACAAAAGAACTAAAAATTTCAACATATTAATATTTTATGCTCCAAATCCAATCTATGCGCTCTTTTTATACCTCTAGCTTAACCCGAGATAAGTGGCCCATTCATCAGCAAAATCTTAAGAGCTGTCAAACTTTGACCACTCAACTCCCTCAAGCCCCATTTTCTGTGTTACTTGTTATTTTTTTTTTAAGTGTACATTTAATCAAAAACTTAAGATAAGTCCAAACATGTTTAGATAGTACGCTGCCAAATTTCCTATAAAAGCGCGGCCAGTTTTACATTCCAATATTCTACTTGCAAAATGTTCAAGTTCGTGATCTTGTTGTCGGTTGTTGCCTGTGCCTTTGGTGCTGCCCTTCCCGAGGGTCTCCTTCCCCAGTTGGATGGACGCATCGTTGGAGGCACTGCCACCACCATCAGCAGCTTCCCCTGGCAAATCTCCCTTCAGCGCAATGGCGGTCACTCCTGCGGTGGTTCCGTCTACAATGCCAAAATCATTGTGACTGCCGCTCACTGCCTGCAGTCCGTGTCCGCCTCCAGCTTGAAGGTTCGCGCCGGCTCCACCTACTGGAACTCTGGTGGCACTCTGGTCAATGTTGCCGCCTTCAGAAACCACGAGGGATACAATGCCAACACCATGGTTAACGATATTGCTGTCATCCGTCTGAGCTCTTCCCTGTCCTTCAGCTCCACCATCAAGGCTATCGGTCTGGCCAGCTCTGCTCCCGCTAACGGCGCTGCTGCCTCCGTCTCTGGCTGGGGTACTCAATCCTCCGGCTCCAGCTCCATCCCCACTACGCTACAATACGTCAACGTGAACATCGTCAGCCAGTCCTCATGCGCCTCCTCCGCCTACAGCTATGGCAGCCAGATCAAGAGCTCCATGATCTGCGCCCGCGCAACTGGTAAGGATGCCTGCCAGGGTGACTCCGGTGGCCCATTGGTCTCCGGTGGTGTACTCGTCGGTGTTGTCTCTTGGGGAGTTGGATGTGCTCTCAGCAATTACCCAGGTGTCTACGCTGATGTTGCCGTCCTCCGCTCATGGGTGGTGAACAACGCCAACTCCGTCTAAGAACTTTGCAAAATAAATCATGACTTGAAAATTACATTTCGATTGTTTTTATTTTTCTTACATTTCTTAGATATTCTGATTACTCAAATATCTAGACACTAAAAATAAATTATATTATTTTCTGCCATATAGAATGGTATTATAAATTTCAGTTTTTAATGGTTTTAAAGTTATAAAATATATAGATACTTCTGCAATAAAGTAAATGATTTTTTTCAGACAAAAATTGGAAGGCTTTATCTTTCACTCCATAAACTGAGCTTTACATTTTTGATAAGAATATTTGTAATGCATTTACTATAAGGTGTTCTACACATAGCTGAATTCCATAAATGAGGAATTACTACAAAAATTATGGACCATGATGAATAACAATTTAAAAATGAGATGAACTCGTTTATTAAAAATTATTATTAGTTATTTTAAATGTAATAACATAGTTGATAATTAAGTAATTGCGCAATTCAAAAATAATGAAATAAACAATTTGTTAAATAGGAGTTTATTATTATTAGTATTATTATTTAGTTTGTATTTGATTTGATAAAGGATAATAAAATTCAAAAAAGGAAATTCAAAATAACAGAACTACAATTGTATACCAAAAAAAAAAGAAACCAACAGATATCAAAATCGAGAAACAGAGGTACATAATTTTGGGCAGTAATTTCGGATATCTCGAAAACTATTTAATAATAATTAAGTTGTCCTATAACAATTATAATTACAAAAATATTATAAAACCCTTTGCAAAGCTTTAAGTAATTATTATAAAAACATTACATATCCTTATAAGCATACAAGAGATAGAAAATTGTGTACCGATTGCCAACATTCATTTCTACACATATAATATTATTTCATTCGGTTTGAAGACATCTTACATGGTTTACCGATTCGGTCGGTCTTGACATATCCTTGCTCAAAAACCGAGAGACTTGTTTGTCATCTGGATAGACATACACACATGGCTATATCAACTGGTATTGTTATCCTGTTCATTATTTATTTTCTCTGCAAGGATATACAAATATATATAAGAAACTTTTGAGTTTTTTAATGAAAAGTGGCGTCATAAACTTTTACATATTTTTCCTAATCTTAGACGTACAGAATAAGTACTTTGTGTTTGCAAACACTCTATTATTAGTATAATATAATATTTCCAATTGATAAAATAAAATAAGATAATAGAATTCTTCCATATGTTATTCTAAAAGCCATTCGTCTCATTTTCGAGTGGCTCCAACTTATGTACTTTACCGGATGGGCTAGTCAAGTACTCTCAACTCAAACATTTTCTATTTTGACTATTTTCTATATACTTAGACCGCGCGTGATATATTGGATTAGAAAATACTGATTAATATACATATTTTTATCAGTTTTAGCCGTAGCAAAGAGATAACTGCTACCTCAAATTCCTATAAAAGCGCGGCCAGTTTTACATTCCAATATTCTACTTGCAAAATGTTCAAGTTCGTGATCTTGTTGTCGGTTGTTGCCTGCGCCTTTGGTGCTGCCCTTCCCGAGGGTCTCCTTCCCCAGTTGGATGGACGCATCGTTGGAGGCACTGCCACCACCATCAGCAGCTTCCCCTGGCAAATCTCCCTTCAGCGCAATGGCGGTCACTCCTGCGGTGGTTCCGTCTACAATGCCAAAATCATTGTGACTGCCGCTCACTGCCTGCAGTCCGTGTCCGCCTCCAGCTTGAAGGTTCGCGCCGGCTCCACCTACTGGAACTCTGGTGGCACTCTGGTCAATGTTGCCGCCTTCAGAAACCACGAGGGATACAATGCCAACACCATGGTTAACGATATTGCTGTCATCCGTCTGAGCTCTTCCCTGTCCTTCAGCTCCACCATCAAGGCTATCGGTCTGGCCAGCTCTGCTCCCGCTAACGGCGCTGCTGCCTCCGTCTCTGGCTGGGGTACTCAATCCTCCGGCTCCAGCTCCATCCCCACTACGCTACAATACGTCAACGTGAACATCGTCAGCCAGTCCTCATGCGCCTCCTCCGCC
Organism: Drosophila repletoides; assembly: GCA_018150835.1. Taxonomy (NCBI): domain Eukaryota; kingdom Metazoa; phylum Arthropoda; class Insecta; order Diptera; family Drosophilidae; genus Drosophila; species Drosophila repletoides. The sequence goes on along the minus strand of JAECWQ010000089.1, from coordinate 18,530,408 downwards.
TACAGCTATGGCAGCCAGATCAAGAGCTCCATGATCTGCGCCCGCGCAACTGGTAAGGATGCCTGCCAGGGTGACTCCGGTGGCCCATTGGTCTCCGGTGGTGTACTCGTCGGTGTTGTCTCTTGGGGAGTTGGATGTGCTCTCAGCAATTACCCAGGTGTCTACGCTGATGTTGCCGTCCTCCGCTCGTGGGTGGTGAACAACGCCAACTCCGTCTAAGAACTTTGCAAAATAAATCATGACTTGAAAATTACATTTTGATTGTTTCTATTCTCTTAACATTTTAAAGATGTTCTGTTTGCTCAGGTAAAGGATATTATTTTCTGCCAACTAGAATAGACACTATATGATTTTATAAACTCGTCTACTAGTCCTAATTAATAATATATGTATATACTTTATGGAGATGCATCCTTCAATGCCTTACACATTTTCTGACAAACTTGTATCTATAAATGTATCCATAAAAAACCAAAAGAATTTCACGAGAATGCGATATATGACTCCCAGGCAGAAATAGAAGTATTGAACACAAAATATAAGGAAAGGCAATACTTATCTTAAGCTTACCGAAGATTGTATACCCTTGCAGAGTGTAATAAGCATTTTTATTCTTGTTATATTTATTTATTTTGAGCGGTTGTTCCTATGGCAGCAATATGTCATAGTTGTTTGTTCTTTAAAGTTTTGTTTAGGAAACACCATTTTACAACTGATGAGCTGACAAGCTTTTTTGTCAACTATATTTCTGCAGCTTGGCAGGAACTACTATTAGAAATATAAATTATAAATTGCGTTTAGTAATTCAATAAGTCTATAATTTATTTTGTTTATATATATGTATTATGTATACCGTTCAGTAATTCATTTCAATGTATGTATGTATGTGTATAAATTAATGTTAGTTCAATGAAATAAACAACAACCCGAGTTAGTGTGTTACTTATGTATTTATAGAGTAATAGAGATTGCGAATGAAGACGAACCGATTTGAGTGATAGACGGAATTCTAACTGAGCCCAGCTGCAGCAGCCGATCTGGCAATAATTAACTTTTTAATAATAATTGGCTTGCGGTAGCCGCTTAGCCGAACAACAACTAACTCTCAAGTTTTATCTAGATTTCTTGGGAAAAACGGTTTCCTTCCAATAAGTCTTAGTCTTATTGTTCATATGGGAGCCATATGATCTTGACTAATTTAAATATTAAGAAGTTTTATTAGTAAAAACAAAAAAGTTTGCTCATTCAAAAACTATTGCTCTATTATTGTGTTATTACTCCATATACTTCGCGGATATTCCACAGTCTGTTCCACCACCTGGTCCCGCAGGTGTTCTAGTGGAAATCAATTCATTTTTTAAAGATAGCTTCTTGATTAGTTAGATAGCTTTTGTTGCTTAGATATCTAAGTAAAAAATTAGTTGTTTACTATTTACGCGAACAAACAAATAATTCGTACAATGCATAAGTTTCAACCTGTCACGTATTTATTATACAGAAGTCCGATTTTTATAATTATTTATAATTTTTAGTCAGCTTTAAAAAACTTAACTTTTAATTCAAAAGTGATGCGTAAACTGACGAGCCAACAGATACACAGTCAGATGGACAAGCCTAAATAGACTGATCAATTGACCATGGTCAAGAATATAATGGCCTTGAAGTCCTTCCTTCTGCCTGAGAGTAGGAGTTCGTGTTAAGGTTCAGGTTAAGCAAAGGTAAATAATATTTTATAGTCGTTGTTAAAGGCACGACCAGAATCCTCTTCCAGTTTCGGCTTATGATATTTATGGGTCATTCATTTCTAATAATTTTTTAGTAAAAAAAACTCAATACTATTTTAAATATAATTTAAATTTTTACTAATTTGACTTGACTTTATCAAGCCGAATCCAAATTACAATGCCCGCCCTGGTCAATCGAAGAGCTTCGGGTTTTCCGACTATCGTCATTTTTTGTTTTCCTATCTATTCTGATAAAATAATTTGAAAAAAAAAAATTGATTAATCAGACTAGGTAAGATTGGAACCGACCCGGCTACTATATAAGACGCTTGCACTTCCATGAGAAACACATTGTATTTGCAATATGTTCAAGTTCGTGATCTTGTTGTCGGTTGTTGCCTGCGCCTTTGGTGCCGCTGCTCCTGAGGGTCTCCTGCCCCAGTTGGATGGACGTATCGTTGGAGGTACTGCCACCACCATCAGCAGCTTCCCCTGGCAAATCTCTCTCCAGCGTAGTGGCAGCCACTCCTGCGGTGGTTCTATCTACTCTAGCACCATCATTGTGACTGCTGCTCACTGCCTGCAATCCGTGTCCGCCTCCACCCTGCAAGTCCGTGCTGGATCCACTTACTGGAACTCCGGTGGTGTTGTCAGCAAGGTCTCCGCCTTCAGAAACCACGAGGGTTACAATGCCAACACCATGGTCAACGACATTGCCATCATTCGTCTGACCACTGCCTTGACTACCAGCTCCACAATCAAGACCATCGGTCTAGCCAGCTCTGCTCCGGCTAACGGCGCTGCCGCCTCCGTCTCTGGCTGGGGTACTCAGTCTTACGGATCCAGCTCCATCCCCACTCAGCTACAGTACGTCAACGTGAACATCGTCAGCCAGACCGCTTGCGCCTCGTCCACCTATGGTTATGGCAGTGAGATCAAAACCACCATGATCTGTGCCGCCGCCAGCGGTAAGGATGCCTGCCAGGGTGATTCCGGTGGCCCATTGGTCTCCGGTGGTGTGCTCGTCGGTGTTGTCTCCTGGGGCTATGGCTGCGCTTATGCCAACTATCCAGGTGTCTATGCCGATGTTGCTGCCCTCCGCTCCTGGGTGGTCAACAGCGCCAACTCAATCTAAGAACTTTTCCGAATAAAAATTGCATTGAAAATTAATGTGCGAATATTATTCATTTTACTTTATATATTTTTCTTTGTAAATTAGAGTACAGGTTTTATTTATATTGAAGAAAATGAACTCTTAAAGTTATGGCTTTTAAACATTTATGTGAAATTGCATTTATACAGAACCTATAAATGTGTTTTGCCTTTAATGTATCTGATTATGGGGAAATGAGAATATCTGAATTTTCAATATCAATTGAAAACAGTTTCAATTGGACCATATAGAATTTTCATTGGTTTAATTTTTATTTGCATACGTTTCGGAAGGAGGAACGTCCTTATCTTTTAGCGCAGCGAACGTACTTCGTTCTCTATTTACAGAAATTATGACAAAAACCATTAACTTAGTAAGGTGCGCTGAAGATTGCATATCCTTGCAGATTGGAATTTAAGACTGGCATTTACAAATTGATTTTCAATTTTTTTTACTTTATCGATTCTTCCCATGATATAATAGTTTGATCTTCACATGTTTTTCAGCATATAGTAATCAGGTTCTTAAATCTTATATATTATTTTTATTAATACATCTTAAGAGTCAAAAATGGATTCATACAACAACTTTTGGACCGATTGTTCACTTCTATGGCAGTTGCAAATATGATATAGTTGTCCGATCCATCATAGGAGCTAATATCATTGCAAACCAAGTTTTATTTTCCTACCCCAAAAACTGAGTTACTAGTTTACACATTAACAGACAGACAGACGACTATATCAACTCGTCTCATTACTGATCAATATTATATTGTTGCAGAAGCGTCCTGCAAAGCATTGCACATTTCATGAGAAAGCCATAATATCCGCAGCAAGGGTATAACAATAGTAAGTCAATCGGTTTTCAAAAGACCCAAAAGTCTTAGCCCATTGTAGTTTGACTTCTTGATTAGTTGCCAACTTATTAGTAAACATAAGGGAAATCGTTCAAGGTTAAAAAATATGGTTTATTATATTTTGTAAATTTCCAAAAATGCAGACTGTTCTGCCGTCTTCCAAAGTCAACTATCAACTAAAAGTAAGTTTCAACCAACAAAAATATTGTTTGTCGTAAACAGCTCCTTTCGAATATATATGACTATCTGCACTCGTCCAATCTTCTGTGGGTTTTTCCTCATGCTTGACGCCGTCGATCACCTTTCACGGCCAACGCAGCCATTTTTCCTGATAAAATGAATTGAAAGCTTTTGATTAGCTAGGCTAGGAGTGATAGCAGGCCCATCGAGCTCCTATAAAAGATCATGGTATTTCCTATTGAATCACATTCTACTTGTAAAATGTTGAAGTTCGTGATCTTGTTGTCGGTTGTTGCCTGCGCCTTTGGTGCTGCTCTTCCTGAGGGTCTCCTGCCCCAGTTGGATGGACGTATCGTTGGAGGTACTGCCACCACCATCAGCAGCTTCCCCTGGCAAATCTCTCTCCAGCGTAGTGGCAGCCACTCCTGCGGTGGTTCTATCTACTCTAGCACCATCATTGTGACTGCTGCTCACTGCCTGCAATCCGTGTCCGCCTCCACCCTGCAAGTCCGTGCTGGATCCACTTACTGGAACTCCGGTGGTGTTGTCAGCAAGGTCTCCGCCTTCAGAAACCACGAGGGTTACAATGCCAACACCATGGTCAACGACATTGCCATCATTCGTCTGACCACTGCCTTGACTACCAGCTCCACAATCAAGACCATCGGTCTAGCCAGCTCTGCTCCCGCTAATGGCGCTGCCGCCTCCGTCTCTGGCTGGGGTACTCAGTCTTACGGATCCAGCTCCATCCCCACTCAGCTACAGTACGTCAACGTGAACATCGTCAGCCAGTCCGTTTGCGCCTCCTCTGCTTATAGCTATGGTAGTGAGATCAAAACCACCATGATCTGTGCCGCCGCCAGCGGTAAGGATGCCTGCCAGGGTGATTCCGGTGGCCCATTGGTCTCCGGTGGTGTGCTCGTCGGTGTTGTCTCCTGGGGCTATGGCTGCGCTTATGCCAACTATCCAGGTGTCTATGCCGATGTTGCTGCCCTCCGCAGCTGGGTGGTCAACAACGCCAACTCTATCTAAGAACTTTTCAATAAAAAACAATGCTTAAACAACTAGATAAGCCTTTATTACTGGTAACTAAAATATTCTTAAGGAGACTGCTCAGGTGCAACTGAGTTCCAGAGGCGGCTCTTCGTCTTTGCGTTGGCCTTATCCTGTTTGCTCACTGGGCGCAAATGAGCTGCATCCACAATGTCCCTATAAGTCGTATGAGAGTATAAGAAAGCTCAAAGCAGTAGGGTGCATGCGTTTAATACTCACTTGAACTCCTCATAGCTTTGCGTGCTTGTCACAGCCCGCAGCTTAGCATCGTTGCGCAGTTGATAGAGCTCATCCTGTCGCAAGCGTTGCAGACAAAGCTCACGCAGACGGAGCAGCTCCTCGGATGTAATCTTGTCGGGATCAGACATGTTTGCAAAAGGTTGAGCAATACAAAAATACATTTATTACTCTGCTTCAATATCAATTTGTTTGTCAATGGTTGCCTGGGTAACCTACACAACTAGGTAACCAAAATTCCTAATTTATGGCATTTAATGGAATAAAAGGAAAACCAACCACAGTGGGCAATTCGAAGGCCGAAGGTATTTTATCATAGAGTGATAATTTGGCATTCAGCTATACGAGTTATTTATTATTTCTTATTTATTTCTAATTTAAAAGTTAAATTTACATAAAATGTGTTTTATCAAAGTAAAGCAACCTTTTCTCATCTATAGCACATATTACTAGAAAAAATGTTTTTATAAATATTTTTTACACAACTCCTTTAAACTCATATATATTATTATTATTACGAGAGCGGTAAGTGCATTAAAACCAATTTAATGAGTTCATAAACGAATATTGCATCAAAATACTTCACATTCTTCTAGCACTTAATCAAGAATAATACTAAACATCGCGTAGTGTAACGACATTATTAGATAAGCTATTTGTGTCCGATTAGCATTTACAGCCCTTAAGCAAGCGATAAGCTCAGCCCGACCAAGGTGCGATTAGTATTCATTTGGCTTTAGTGCAAGCTCGACGACATGGTCCACTATATCATTCTATTTACCAAAGTTTTGCTACTCCTGCTATACTGTGCCAATACTGTCAATTCTCAGACTGGACGCATTTTGGGAGGCAGCGAAGTCGCCATATACAATGCACCCTGGCAGGTGTCCATTCAGGTGAGCGCGCGTCATGTGTGCGGGGGTGCCATCTATAGCACAAATATTATAATTACGGCAGCGCATTGTGTGGATCAGAAATCAGTGACTTTGATACAGGTGCGCGTCGGCGCAAATCAGCACAACATTGGCGGAACTCTCATGCCAATAGTTTCCTACCAGCTCCATGAGAAATACAATCCACACCTGCAACAGTACGATGTTGCTTTGGTGCGTCTGGAAAAAGAGCTTACATTTAGCTTGTCCGTGAAGCCCATTGAATTGGCCACCACAAGTCCTGAATCCGGCGCTAACGTCTCCGTCAGTGGTTGGGGTTTCACGGATCAAAGTGGCGTCTCAGGCTATGCCAGGACCCTACAGAATGTGCAGCTTCAAATCATTACACGTATGGACTGCGCTTCCAGTAAATACGGCTATGGCTGGGATTTTGTAGGCGAGGAAATGATTTGTGCCGCTGCTTCCAATAAGGATGCTTGCACTGGGGATTCCGGCGGACCCTTGGTATACGACGAATTTCTAGCGGGCATTGTGGCTTGGGGATACGGCTGTGGACAGGCCAACTATCCGGGAGTATATGTAGACATCGCCGTGGTGCGCCTCTGGATAGTTTTAACCTCAACTTTAATGGATATAAATTAAATCAGTTTATTTAAATAAGAATAAGTTAACAAAAAATAAATATTCGGCGAAAAATTTATTTGTAGCCAAGTTCTTATTACAACAAAAAATATTTCCTATCTTCAGGACATTTAACATTTTAATACACTTTCAGATTGTAACACGAATAACTCCGAATTGAACAAATAAAATATAAGTATGCAGTCAATTTCCTTACCTATTATTTCTCAATTTTTAATTCTTTCCTAACTATATTATTAAAAAAATCAAGAGCTTTATTGAAATATGTTTAATTACTATATCTTCAAAAGCAAAAAATCTTTTCAATCAAAGCTTAAAGCTTCACCCATTAATTTCTATGACAGCTAAGTGATATATGAGATGTATATGAAGACAGCCATATGATATAAATATGATGGTGCCATGTTTCCGCTACATAGAGTTATCTCGACGTTCAAAATATTTATTACATTCTGTCACAAAAATTTTATTAACTATAAGGATATACAAAAAATTTAGCATTTCTACTTGATAATTTTGTATTTAATTATACTTAATTATTTTTATAACCCCAAACTCACTTGATTCCATTCTATTGAATATTTGAAGAAGTATTTTAGTCGCCGTAAAGTTAATAAACAATTAACAATCCGCTACTTGTGGTGGGTGACTCATTTCATCCATTGAAAATTGTACCAATAATTTTATATTGAAAACTTAAGGGACTTAGACTTAGACTTAAATTTCCCCTTGCAAGATCTCGATCATCTTAGATCATAATTTTTTTTATATTCCAACCGTTATTCTTACAAAAGAAAATTCAAGCTACCAAACTATTAGGAATACTTGTGAAAAATAGCCGCCCCCCAGGTGGAATCGAACCACTTCGACTGTTAATCGACTACGGATTTGAAGTCCGCACCCCGGACCACCGAAGCTCAGTGAGGCAGCTTTAGAAGCAAATTTGTCGCTTTTATAGAGTAAATTAGCTGAATAAGCAATTGGGAATTATAAGCAAAACAGAAATAGCCTCCAAGCATCTCTTATCTTTAGATATTAAACACAAGTTTATCTACAAAAAAGCTCAATAAAACTGTTTATTTAAATTAAGAAATTGGGGCACAAATGCATTTGGAATGAATTATGTTAAACAAACGTATCCAAACAATAGTTAGAGTAGCAAAATACAAGGCATATTTAAATTAAACTCTATTCTCAAAGTAATCAAAAAAAATACAGCTAAACTCAGTGTGTCCATGAGATCCCTCATTTGCGAGGCTGCTGAATATGTGGCTGCGGCTTCTGCTGCACAGCCACTGGCGGCTTGTGCGAGTGAGCTACCTGCGCAGAGGCCGGTGTAAAATCTGTGTTACCCTTCACAGGAGCGCCGCTCACTGAACCCGAATTCACACTGATTGGTTGCTGCAAAAAAAAAAAAATAGATATATATAATTAGATGACTGCAAGCCGAAAAACATATAAAATCTAGTTCGCGGTTGCAATGTGTCTACGTAGGATTCAGTTTCTAAAATTCTTTCATTACTCCTTTTTTCTTACTAAAATATACATGAGATTAATTCAAGTTAAAAAAAAATAATACATAAGCCAACCAATTTATAACATCTTAAATAGTTGCTTAAACCATTACTTGTGGAACTAAATAATTTAGTTTAATGTTCAAACCAATGTTCCATTCTTATCAGTTTTTCCTATCATTTAACTTTGACTTTATAGTTATGGTTCAAGGCATCTACATAAATATTTAATCTATGCAAGTAAAAGTTCGGTTTGCAAAGCTTATGGCTTATATTAGAATCAGATTTTTATCATTAAACTTTTTTCTAATTTTTAATTTTTAGACCACATAAAAAAACAAATATCTTGATGGCCTTTAAATTCTTTCCTGAAATGAACCTTCTATCGATTCAATACTAATTAACAGAATTGATACTTATAGTATAAGTTGTTTTACCGTTAGGCCTGTGCAATCTTCGGCATCCTTCGCAGCACGCTCCGAGGATGGTGCCTTATGCTGCACAATACGCATGCCGCCGGCCTTCACTGAAAATAGAATTTGTGACGTCATCAAAAATGTTGAAATAATTTCGTCAACATTATGCACGACGCAGTATCCAAACATATCTGTATATGTTTGCGTGTGTTGAGTGTGTGTGTGTAAGTGTGTGTGTATGTGCGTGTGTATGTGTATGTGTAGGTGTATGTGCAGGTGTGCTTATTGTGTGCGTACTTTATCAGCAATCACCGCTGCTAAAGTGAAAATTGATAAGATTTTTATATGAATTAGCTATTAATTGCTGCCAACGTAGCATATTCTACCATTTAAATCTATTTGCGAATTTGTTGATCAAAACAAATAAAACACATTCTCACACATTACACTACGCATGTACCCGCACACACACATAAACAAAACAGAAAAATAACTGCACTTACGAGCAGGTGGGTGTCCAGCCACTAGATTTGGTTGTTCATCAGCCATGTTTTTGAGTAATTTAAACTGAAATAAATTTATTATTATTATAAATAAACGAAATATTACTAATTAAGAGACGTAACCTTCTAATAAGGAAAATATAAATGATTGCTCGTTATTTGCGTTTTAATTTCTGACACGAATGCAGTTTTGTTAGTGATGTGCAACGAAAGGCGGTATTTATGAGGTCCGGCAACGCCGCGAAACATAAACAAAACAGAGGCATTGCCAATACAGCGAAATAAATCGCCAACCGATGCGTAATTTTCCAATTTCTGTTCAAATATAAGCAATGTACATATTATATATAAACTATACAAAACAGTGAAAATTTCCACTTAATGAACATTCCTGTATAGTCTTCTACATTAGTTCTATTTTCACTTACTTTTGGGTTATTTCATGTAAATAGTTCAATTTAACCTTTAGGTACCGGATTTCGCAAAAGAAAATCTTTTTTAAGTATATATGACCCCATTCAGACAGTAAACAATTTTTTAAGTGATTGAAAAATAAGAAAACAAAAAATATAAATGACAGTTACTGAGTTACTCAAAAATTACTTTTAATTTCATTCCACAATTAGCGAAGAGCCAACTTGTGCAAATTGAGTATTAAATTCGATATCGCGGATATGGGAAAATTGTTAATAATCTTAGGCATAGCAAACTATGACTAACATATGTCAGTCACAGTTACTCAGTCACGATACTCAGTAACTGTGTGACACAAGAAAGAAATTTGCTCATCACTATAACGCAGGGTTTCGCCGCACTAATACGAACATTACATCAAAATTTCCTGTTATTAATAAGAGTAGTGCCGTTTCTACCAGTTATATATATAAACTAAAATTGCATTGTAATAATGAAAAACATAAAGGTAGGCAGCGTCGCATTTGTGGCAAATGCTTGATAGTTACATCATAAGCTCATGCAAACAAAAGGTCAGCACCAATTAAAAAACAATGAATCCAGTTGGACTTCGATTGTTGTTCTTGCTGCTGCTGCTGTCTGCACAGTTAAACTTAAGTTACTACAACACACTTTTACAGACCTTCCCGCCGCTCAAGAATGACAACCTGCTGCGTGCTGCTCGAGGTGAAGTTGTGGATCGCGTGCCCGTCTGGGTAATGCGTCAAGCTGGGCGTTACTTGCCGGAATTTCAGGAATTGCGCAAGCAGCATGATTTTTTTACGGTCTGTAGAACGCCAGAACTGGCTTGTGAGGTGACAATGCAACCGCTGCGTCGTTTTGATCTGGATGCCTCTATAATATTTTCGGATATATTGGTTATACCTCAAGCTTTAGGTTTAACCGTAGAGATGCATGCTGGTGTGGGACCTGTGCTACCGCAGCCAATTAATACGCCCGAGGATCTGAAACGGTTAACACCAGATGGAGCTTTGTCGCGGCTAACCTATGTGGGTGATGCCATTACTATGATGCGACATAAGTTGGACGGACGCGTTCCATTGATCGGCTTTACTGGTGCCCCTTGGACCCTGATGGGCTATATGATTGAGGGCGGCGGCAGCAAGACCATGTCTAAGGCCAAAGCGTGGTTAACCGAGTATCCCGAAGATACGAAACTGTTCCTTAATCTTCTCACCGATGTCATTATCGATTATTTGGAGATGCAGGTCATTGCAGGCGCACAAATGCTACAGATATTCGAATCTTCAGCCGAGCATCTCACCAAGGAAGAGTTCTTGGAATGGGGAGCACCCTACTTGCGTCGTATACGCAATGATCTAGTGGATCGCCTCACCAAGAAAGTAATACCAGCGGTACCACTCGTGAGTATTTGTATAAATTCAAATGAAATTCCTTAAAAAAAATGAAGTTCCTTTAATTTTTATTAAAACAAAATAATTTGTTAACCCCTAAAGCTCAACAAAAAGAAGCATGACTGTATATAGTATAGCTAAGCAATTTATCATTTTTATTAGACACTCTTCGCCAAGGGAGCTGGACATTCACTGAAAGAACAAAGCGAGCTGGGCTACGATGTTATTGGTCTGGACTGGACAGTGGATCCCGTTGAGGCGCGTGCACTGGTAGGGCCAAACATAACACTCCAGGGAAACCTAGATCCCCAGGATATGTACCGTGAACCTGAACAATTGCGCACGCTCACAACTGAAATGGTGCACAAATTTGGCAAGTCACGCTACATTGCAAATCTTGGGCATGGAATTACGCCACAAACGCCCATCACAAGCATGGAAGTGCTCGTTGAGGCCGTGCATAAAGCGCTGTAGATAACGATAAGGAATTGAATATTTTCAGTCTTGAATTTATGTTAAAAAGACAATTTGGCCTTGGGTTAGGGTAATAATCTATAAAACAATAAAAATTTATATAAAATATAAAACCTTCGTTGTGTTTTCTACTGTATATACAGTGGCTCGCAGTTTATTTCGTACAGTTCAAAAATAAAAGTTTGAATCGCCGTTTAAATTTTTGGATTATCTTTCATAGAATATGAGCAGTGGCGATTCAAACTTTTATTTTTGAACTGCACGAAATAAGCTGCGAGCCACTGTATATACAGTAGACGCTCCTATTATACTAACAAGATAGAAACTGCATGGAATCCTCTCAGGAAGACAAAAAGTATATACAAAATTATAGAACTAACCGTAACTAGGCAAATTGTTGTTTGTATTATTTAATTATAGAAAATTTTAATTTAGCTTAGTATTTCGGGAGTTAAGAAATCACTCATCAAATGGAATAGTCAAGCCTTGCTGCTCTTGCTGCAGCTTATCGTATATCATTAGCGTGCTGCCACAGCATATAAGCAATGTTCCAATAATTATTTCTGCGAATGAATGAACTTTAAAAATAATATCTAAAAACATTTATAGGTACTCACTTTTACCAGGCACCTGCTCACCGAGTAGGTAACCAGTTATAGCTGTAAAAACAAAACTCAATGAATTTGCCACTGGTACGGCAATAGTAATATTGGCGTTTTGCAGGGTATACACATAGAGCAGACTACCGCATTGATTGAGTCCAAAAGGTATCCAGTAATGTAGCCGAGATGCAATCATACGCAACTCGGCGATAATATTTCGGTACCTCGACCCTGTGTCCTTAACAGACTCGATTCCCTGACTGCCCAGGCGTATGAAGGGGTTTGTTACACCCCATAGAAGACCAACAGCCAGTAGTTGCACTATATATAAAGAAAAATATTAGTATTTAATAATTGTAAACAATTCAAAATATTTTACAAGCAGTGGCAAGCATTGTTTATTTACATGCCGGCAGCAAAAACAGCTGCCAGCTCTCAACTGTCACTTCAGCTGTTTATGCACAGGGTTGCATGTGATAATTTTCCAACACTAATTATCGGCTGTGACTCTGACAGCGCAATGCAGCTGTCAATTTCTTTTACGTCAAGCTTTCATTTCCTATAGGTGGGTTTTCGCATATTACCCAAAATATAATCAGAAAACATCGCAATTTATGTCAATAAAAATGCCATGAAATCTTTGAAAATGAATGCTTCGCATAAATTATTAAGCGTGGACCCCAAAATATCTTGACGGCGTCAGCTCTATGTGTGTTTAAAACATGTTTAAAAATTGCGATTGTGTTTTGATTGTATTTTTAGTATTTTATATATTTATAAAATTCATAATGCAAATATTAACTGAATTATTAATTAAACAGGATATTGAAAAGCAATAGCAATGGCCAAGACCAAGGGCGAGAAACGCAACAAGTCTGCAATCAACGAAGTGGTTACCCGTGAGTGCACTATTCATTTGGCCAAGCGTGTCCACAACATTGGCTTCAAGAAGCGCGCTCCCCGTGCCATCAAGGAGATTCGCAAGTTTGCCGAGCGGGAGATGGGCACCAACGATGTCCGCATCGATACCCGCCTCAACAAGCATATCTGGTCCAAGGGTATCAGGTGAGTTACTGTGTTTCTCTCAATGCTATGTGCAATGGCTAATGCATAGGGGCTTATCCACCAAATGAAAATTCCCCTCAAGATGGACTGTTACTAATTAGTATTCACGCAGTATTACGGGTTATCAGTGTAGAAGCTCTTTTATTTTTTAATTCTATGAAAATACTTTGTAATAAAAATAGTTTTTAGTTCTATGGGAACTATGCACAGATGCGTTTCGCATCTAACTGATGTGCTCGTTAATATTCCCACATTATAAAGGATTAATATATTAATGTTATATTCGAATTTTTAATTACAAATGGAATATTTAATTTCAATTAGGTATTGCTCTTAATTTGTAAACTAGTCGCTTCTATATTTTTTACCAATGAAATTTAAAGTACAGTCAAATTTCCCGCTCACTTACATGTTTAAATTTCACTGCATATTGAATCCTATTATGCTGACAATATTGAGGTCTGAGATTTCAAACTAATTAACAGGATTATTGTGACCCCCCCTTAAAGAGTGTGGCTGCCATTCCATTCAGAAATACTATAAATAAATGCACTAATATCGTATTATTTTTATGCCATAGATCTACTCCATTCCGCGTGCGCGTGCGTCTGGCGCGTCGCCGTAATGATGATGAGGACTCCCCCAACAAACTGTTCACCCTGGTGACATATGTGCCCGTGTCCACATTCAAGAATTTGCAAACGGAGAACGTTGAATCCAGCGACGATTAAGAAAATAGAAAACAAAAACAGTTAACGCCGCTAACGAAAATACGTTAATAAAAAGTAAATTTTATTTAGAATTAACAAATGTGCAATTATATTTTGTTGCCTCAGAGGCTAGTGAATTGTGGTGCCACCAAGTAGACGCCATCACCATTGGTGAAGGCTAAGAATTGTTCTTGTTTCATTAGAGATAGCTGCACCAATTGCAGCTTCTCTACTGCCGGCAATGTGCTCTCCCCCAGCAGCTGCTGAAATCCTGTTGCTCCCTGTTCCTGATAAATACGCAATGATTGAGTGGGCATAGCATTGGTCAGACATAGCAGCAGATCCTTGGACTTGTGCAGCTTAACAAAGAGCAACTGTCGAGGCTTTGTGTGCTTATCCAAGTCAAAGACTTGCTTTAGTCGAAAATCTACAGGTTTGGTCTGGCCAGAGCTGTAATAGAAATTATAGATAATTGCTGTTAAAGATGCTCCTTTTTTTGGCTATAGGCTATATATATGGATAGACAGGAAAGATTGATGTTTATGGATTCCACATTTCAGCAATAAATTGTAAAGGAGTTCGGTAGAAAAGGACTATATATATTTTCTTTAATCACAACTCGTTTTTAATACTTGCCTGTATATGTGTATTGCGGCGGCCGGTGCTGCAGTCAGTACGGCCAGGTAAATCTTCTGATCATCTTGCTCCAATGTTATTTGTTGGGCCTGCATTAGTTTCAAATGTTGCTGCAACTTGTAGCTGGCAGAGTTCCATTGCCACAACTCGACAGCATTATGACCAAGTAGTGCCAATACTGAGCCATTTGCAATATTATCAATTGAAAGCAGCTGTTTTACCTTACCAGTTGGTATTACAGCCTGGCGTTGGATGGTTCCATTATCTGTGGTGCAGTAAATGACGAGTTGTTTATACTCTTTTTGTAATGCCAGACATTCAAGTGACTCCAAGCGAAGGGGACAAAGAAATTTTGAGTCAACGCCAAGCTGTTCATAACCGTGCTTCAGGTTTGCAGTATCCAATTTCTCATGGGGCTGCAACATTTTTAATAAGCCTGTAAAGAGAAACAACAAATTAGAAGTGTTGCTTTCAAGGGGTTCGACTAAAGTACACTCTATAAATTTATAGAATAGAAATAGGTGCATATGTATAAATAAATATAAAGGTACATCGATTATCAATTTTAATTATTGAATTAAAATGAACTAGAAAAAAAAATATTAAAATTATCTGAAAATAAGTATATTGAATAGAGATATTTAAAAACAATATGTTTTGGAATAGTAACTCATAATCGTTAAAGAATTCAAATATACCCATATTGCGTTGATATATAGGGTATAACGAAAACAATGCAGATAAGTCAGAACAACAGAAAAGTGAGGTTGGGGCGGCGACTACGCTACATTTAAAAGCAGCGTCGCGAAAAATCGCAACTGCATTTAACTAACAGGCAGCAAGGAATTCTAAACTTATCTACAAATTTAATATAGAAATGTTGAAGATATTCATATGGCTGCTTTGCTGGTCAGCATCGTCACTGGCTTCTACTGCGTCCGGTTCCCCCAAATGGAGTTGGGGCTCCTCCACAACAAAGCAGAGCCTCACAACATCAACAACATCAGTTGCTCCTGGTTATAGCACTAAGCCTAATTTTACCACAGTAGCAATGGCCAAGAAATCAATACAAGTTGGAGGAGGCGGAATTCTAGTAGGCGAAGGTGTAGAAAAGCTGCTGCCCATGGTAATAAATACATGGAATTTTAAGGAGGCAAACGCGCTGGCCTGGCGCATACTTAAGCAATCAAAGGGTGGAGTGCGGCAGACCAGAAATGCTGTTGTCGAGGGTTGCACCAAATGTGAGCAACTACAATGTGATGGCACTGTAGGCTATGGTGGCTCACCCGACGAGCTGGGTGAGACGACGCTTGATGCATTGGTCATGGATGGTGCTACTATGAATGTGGGTGCAGTGGCTGGCTTACAGGGTATTAAAGATGCCATACGCGTGGCTAGATCTGTGTTGGAGCGCACGACGCATACCCTGCTAGTGGGCGCATCTGCCTCAGAGTTTGCCCAGACCATGGGATTTCAAACCGAATCGCTGGTAACGCCAGAGTCGAGAAACATGTGGCAGCAATGGAAGGCACAAAACTGTCAGCCAAATTTTTGGCGTAATGTGCATCCCGATCCAAAGATTTCTTGTGGTCCCTACAAGCCCAAGGCTACACCCCTTACGCGCTGGAAGGAGGATCGTGCACGCACCGAGTATCATATTGGGGAGAAGCACCATGATACTATTGGTATGATAGCCATCGATGTGGAACAGCAAATTCATGTTGGCACCTCCACCAATGGAGCACGCTACAAGATACCCGGCCGTGTGGGTGATTCACCGATAGCCGGTGCAGGTGGCTATGCGGACAATGAGGTGGGCGCCGCTGTAGCCACCGGAGATGGCGATATTATGATGCGTTTTCTGCCCACATTGTTGGCCGTGGAGGCCATGCGGGCGGGCAAGTCGCCGGCCCAGGCAGCTGAGGCCTCTATACAACGCATCCTTAAGTATCACAGGGACTTTTCGGGTGCTGTCATCGCCGTTGATCGCAAGGGACATTATGCGGCTGCCTGTTACGGCATGGCGGAATTTCCCTTTGTAATCAGCAGCCCAAATAAAAAGACAGATGTGGAGGTGGTCAAGTGCTTGCCGACTTTGACGGAGGTGGAGGTGATCTCCGTAGCAAAGAAAGGACTTTAAATGTGCCTAGTAAATGAGAGAATATACAAAAATAAAAGCATTCTGATTTGTTGTTTTCTTTGTAGCCCTTCTCTTTTGTTAGTTTTGTAGTGTTGCACAACGTTTCAATTATTTTGCATTTTCCTTTGCATATATTTTCTGGCGGCACTGCACGTTAAGTTAATATAATATAAAACATTATATATTATTATTATAAATATTTATTTTCATAAGTTTGCAATTGAAAATTAGGGAAAAACGTTTATTTTAAATTAAAAATTATAAATATATACTTAAAGCATTTACAATTATTGCCCATATTAATATTCTTTAGTATTTATGTATACAGTATTGTATAATTTACTCATTTCATTAAATAAATTCATTGATCATTGATTTTTCCAGAATCAATATTTTTCGTACTTCATTTAAAAAACAGTTATGTGCAATAATAACCAATTTTCATACTTTTACTTGTTTTCAGTATTTTAACGTAGCTTGATAGCCATTTTGTCGTTTGTGTCTGCACGTGTAGAGACTTCCTAATTTATTTTTCCGCCAAATCAGCGTCGCAACAGACGCCGTGTACGTAGAAAAGCGAAGTTGCAAAACGAAGCAGAAGCAAAAGCAGAAGAAAAACAGCGCAAACGCTAGAAAAGAGCGGCAGAACCAATTTAAGTGAATACAAAGTATTTAAAATAAAAGCCGTCAAAATTAATAAAAACGTGCAAACCACAAGCCGCAAGTCTCTGACTAAAATGGCTATTCAATTGGACAAGATCTTGGCGGACATTGCCAAGGAGAAGGCCTTGCATCCAAATAATGCAAATGCGACCAAACAGGAGCAGGACGATGCCTGGACACGCATTGGACGGCTAAACAAGCTGACAGTGCATGAATCTCGCTCCATTTTTATAGTGTTGCAGAAAAAATACGAGCAAGAGAAACTCAAAGGAAACTCCGGTTGGAAGCTGTTCGGGCTCATGCAGAAAATTCATCAAGAGCCCAAAGTGGTTCCTAAGGCGGAAGAGTAAGTATATATGGCTGAACTGCCGAGACTTTAATTAATTAACTTTTTTTATTTAACCAAAAGTGAGTCATTGCCCATGGAGGAGGTGGAAGAGTATGAAATGCTGGAAGTGCAGGAGCAGGAGGAAGATGATGAAAGCTCTGCCACAACAACCCGTCTATTGTATGGCCAGCCAAGGAATTCCACAGGCTCTGCTAGCTCGGATGGTGACAGTCCCACTAAGTCAAACAGCAGTACACCCGAAAAGGAGGAGAAAACCTATGCCAAGCCCAATGTGGATACACCGCGTCCAGCTTTTGAGGAAAAGAAGCTGCTTAATACAATGGCCAGCAATCCGACACGTTCCAGCAGCTCACAGGCTAGCGCCGTGTCCGTGGCAGCAGCAGCACTGCAAAAGAAAGGTATCACATTGAAGAAAACGGCCAGCAGCGCTGCCAAAACGTCACCAGGAACATCAACACAACAGCAGCAGCAGAACAGCAAGGCCACGCCATCTGGACGGAACACTATACAATTGCCAGAGGCCATGAAGCGCAAATTGTCGGATGAGTGCACCACTTCACCGTATCAAAAGAAGCTACAGAAGACTCAAGCAAGTCCCAAACAAATGGGTCAAACCGCAGCAGGATCAGGAACAGCTGCTGAGCCTCCGACTACACTTACTGAAAATGTGGTACACACAACTACTGCTCAATTGCTACAGGTAAAGAAGGAGCGGGAAAGCAATCAATCACCTCCGCCGGGTATTAATATTATAACCATACCTGCCTCACAGCAGATCAATGGCAATTTAGTGGGTGGCGGTGGTGCCAACTCTTCGACAGGTGCCACAATGGCTTCCACTTCAGTAGCTAGTACCAATGGCTACTCGCCTCATATTGAGGATTTGGACTTTAAAAATGAAATCATTTTTGACTCCAGCAAGGTAAATACCAACTCTCATGCCGCACCAGGGATTATTAATTTGGGTAATTTGGATAATTCGCTGCCACCATCATTTTTCAAGAATCTGTGCAACTCGACGCGTCACGAGGCACTCGGTTTATACGTGGCCAATGTCATGAATCGTATCTCACGACGCGCCGCTGCCAAATTGGAGGTGGGCATACTTCGTGCCATTGTGGACGTTCAAAGCGATGAATTGGAACATTAAACCCTTTTAGAGGTAGACGAAAGTAGTCAAGTAGAGAGCTGCTTGAAAGTCAGCTGAATTTTAATTTATGACATTATTCAAATGTTCTGTTTTCACGAGTTTCAAAATAGTTTACACGTGTCCGACAAATGCAAAATTATTTTATTAATATTTGTAATTCTTGTATTTGAAGAAAAAAAATATTTAAAGTAAGCTCCCATTATGATAAATGCAAACAATTCCTTAAATAGAATTTGTATTTTTCGTATTTGGGAAAAACAATATTAAAAATAAGCTCCCACTATGATAAATGTAAAATTATTTATTGTGGATTTTATTTGGAGACAAACTAAATGTTTACAGCAAGATATATGCTAATATATCAAATACTCACAAACTCATAGTAATAGCCTATTTAATTTAATTTTAATTTTATTTAAATATTTAAATTTTTTTGTCACATTTTGTAAGTACTTGTAGAAGTTTTAATAATGTCAAATTCAACATAAACTTGGATTTTTAATACAATAATTTATGTATTTGATCTTATGAGATATACGACACGTGTAAACTTAATTGATTTGAAATTTTCTCTAAGTTTCTCAGACAAAAACTATTGACTAAAAGCTATAAGTGTAGTATTAAAAACTCGTGTAAACCTAACATTTTACTATAAAATTATACGTATAATTCTAAAATTGCTGCGTTTATGCAAGGACTTAACATCTATTTCCATCATCATTCATATATAATTTATATCACTTTGAATACACAAAATTTCAATAGCAAAAGTCAAGTGCTTCGGATAAACGTAGAAATTGGACATCGTCCCTTCCACAAATTGATGTAATTTTAGTTTATAAATCAAAATAATCATTTCATTGCAAACATAAACGAATACATAATAAATAAAGAATCATTATATATCCCACTTACTTGTATTCTGTTTAAACTGTTGCTCCGTCGGCTGCCAGGCATATGCACTCAGATCAACTGTTCCTTGCTTGCTGGTATGCCATACGGCCAGCACATCCTGCTCCAAGATTCGCAGCATCTCCATATGGCTGGCATTAAGCGGGATTTGCTGCAGCAACGCAAAGTCTTCCAGCACATAAGCTGGCTCTAAGATCATTGGTATAGATTAGTCTAAAAACTCTTTTATAAGATCTATGGCAACACTGCTTTTACTTATATACTGACAAAAACTTTGTCAATAAATGTGGAGGAACCTTAATCGCCACAAAGATTATTTACCTCGTCCATTCTGTCTAGTCGCTCACTTTTTGAGCTCTGTGCTTCTAATCCCCGAAAACTGATTCCTTTACTTATGCCACTAGAACAGGTAATTAAACTCACCTGATAAACGTTGCTGAACTACAGCCACGTGTTGCTCGAGCTGTTGCCAATCTTCGACAGAATTTGTGTGTACGCCACGCTTCCATTTGTTGCCCAGCTCATAGTTTGTCACGCTGAGAGGTTGCGTAAAGATTAGCTGACTCTCCACATGAAGATTAGGACGATTGTGGGCCTTGTTATCGAGCAAATCCTTTACAGGTAACCCATTTATTTGATCCACCCAAAGCTCCTTTATATTATGGCTCAGTATGCGCTCCGGTAGAGCACTCTCCACCAGCAGAGAGCCCACCAAGTGTTGTTCCTCATCGCACATCAGCAGCTGATCCCTCTGCCAGAGAACACCATTAACAGGACCCTTTACACGTAAATCGTTGTAGAGATTTAGAGTTTCCAGGACTGTGGTGCCAGCAATCGTGTGATTGCCATAAATATAAACCGTATCGTTGATCCATTGGGCCACAGGCACATCTGCCACTGTGCTGGTGGGCGTGGCAAAGAGCCGCTTTATAGTAGCACTCTCAGCTGCCTTAGGCGCATCTATCAAAGTAATCTCCTTGCTATCATTACGCAATACGTCATCAACTAAATTTAACTGATTTATTATTACATTATTTAAATAGCCCGCTATATGCGCTTGTGGTATGCTCCACTGTCCTGTAATAGTGTGTGCTCCGGCATTTTTTAATGTGTTTAATACAAAATCATCAAAATTTAGCGAGACATTGCTGGAATAAAATATTGATTCATGAAGTAGTTACATTGATGTATTAATTACATATAAGCCGTTAAGTATTTGAATTTTAACAATATGGTCATACTGTTGTCGTAAGTATTTGATTGTATTACTGTTGTCACAAGTATTTGATGGTATTTTTATGAGCTGATCACAATACATGATCGATTTTTACACAATTCGGTTTATCTTTCCTTTTTATTTGCTACGCACTTTTTGCACTAATATTGTTTCAGTTATTAAACTGCAATAAATCACTATTGTACTCTTTTTTTTATTCAAATCAAAGGTAGCTTAAACACATAAAAACGGTGAATGCCGTTTGGTATTAAAATTGAAATAATATACGGTCACAGTGGCAAATTATCGAGCAAAATTAATCGATAACGCAATATTGCCAGTAATTGTGTGGCAGCCCTGGCAGTGCCACTTTATTGTTTTTCTTGTCGTGAAGTGTTGAAACCTCTGGAAACTGTTGCCTGCCCTTAGAAAGTGCATTTAATTAAACTGTAACCCCAACCAAACACAAGGTAAAATGTAGATCAATTTTAAAGCGAAGGCATTTCATGTTGTTTGCGCCATTTGCAACGTGTACAGAAATTTCACCTGAAACACAGAAGCGCGCACAGCTGATTCTACTTTTGGTTGTGTGTGTGTATTTGCGTGCATGTGTCTGAATGTATGCGTCTGCTTTGTATGTAGTAGGCCAGTGCTTCTCAAACCGATTTTAGCGCGTAAACAAATGTAGTGAAAAGTGAAATTTGATACCATTTGTTTTTACAGTTAAAATGCTTTTACAGCCACTTACCCTATGCCCTCAACAAGTGCGCCGTCTTGGACACGTAACTGTACTTGCTCTGCCGCCAGCGGCTGTGCAAAAGTGACGTCATCCTCGAACTTTAATGCCACATTTAAACGCTGACTGCGCGTTCGACTAAAATAATTTGCTCCAATATGCGCCACATCCAAACCATTAAGTTTACCCTGTTCAAATGAAGCGAATTGAAAGAATAGTTAAATACTCTTTAAAAATACACTTGCATGTTACAAGTCACTACAGCATCAATGGATATTTATTTCTTATAGTAATTCCTAGTTGCCTCAAATATAGTTCGAATGGGCTATGGGTTATTCCTACCAAGACAATAAGGTATATAACAGGTAGATGTGTATTTAGATATCTCAAAAGCATTAGGAAATAGTACCAAAACCAGAGTCGTTAACAGAAGTCATTCGCTGTTGCTTTCTCATTGGAACCCCAACTTATATTCCAATTCTATTTAGAACTTTAGTCAGAGATTTATGTAGGCTCCAATTGGGATGTTGCTAATTTTTACTCGTATCTACTGCATATAAGAGATAAGTTACAGAAGGAACTATTCATATAATACCTTCTGGTATAATAACAATTGTTCCTTTAAGTGTTCTTCATCTTACCTCGAACTCAAATAATCCCTCAAAGCTGGCAGATTCCAGTAGCACGCTATTCAGTTCCACGCGTTCGTTGTCTAGCCAAACTTCATCCAGCAGCTGCGGCAGCTGGTGGCCGTTAAGCGTCTGATAGCTTGGCGCAGATTGGAACTCTGCATGCTGCACGTGCAGTGTGTCCCTTGCTGTGTTCTCGTCCAGATAATCCGCCAGCGCATTCAGTTGATATCCATTTAGATGGCTTATATTGCACAGCTGCGGTGAGACCAATAGTTTTCCATTAATCTTCACAGGAGCTGGCAGTATGCCGCCTCCTTGAGCATATAACATATCCTCTGGTACTCGGAGGTCATTCACGCGTCGTACGCTGATCGATCGCTGAAGTACAATTGGATTCACTGTGTAATAATTTGGTTTAATTATAATCTTGTTTTAAATGGGATTTAAATATTCGACTTAGACATATGATAAACATCATGGCTAAGAGAGTCAAAGTGTGCTTTTGAAGCTTTAAGATTCAAGATAGATTAATGGTGCTTAGAATAAAAAGCTGTACTAAGACAACGTTTAAACTTTTAGTACAGCTTACCCATTTTTATTGCAGATGATTAATTAAGCGAAATAGTTGTGTATACAAAGCTGTGGATTACTCCTATTTGGAGTAGGACCGTTTTAACGATTAATTAGATTGTTAATTGCCTCAAATGGCTAAGATCTGCATTGTTTTTAACTTACCAAATTTGACCGCTGGCAATTGCTCGGAGCCATTTAATCTGTAGCTACCGCTGACCAGCTGGTCCAGCGTATAATTATTAATTTTTCCACCCAGCTGTATGTCCTGGTCACTTGCAACAGCGGCAAGTGTTTGTGGGGCAGTAAATTGTTGATCTCCGCTGCTCTCCAGCCAGCAGCGTCCTAAGCGTTGAGCTGCGATACCATTAAAAGTCTCGCTAAAAGTCAGACTACTTAAGTTTACCGCTTGGCGGAAGGTAAAGTCGCCCACGTATTTAATGTTGCCCGCCAGTTGCTGCAGTTGTTGTTCCACCTGCGCCACGTTGATATTGTTAATGTGACTCTTAATCCATACATTCCGGGCATGAATAGTTCCATTGAAATTGGCAGGAAGCTGCCAGCTCTGCGGGCGTTGGGCATTCTGCTCATAAAGTGTGCTCAGCGGCTGTCCAAAGAGTGTGCCATGCATGTGAAGCTGCTCCACATTGAGCTCATCCACTTGCAACTGATCCACATACAAGCTGCTGTTGCAGCGCTGCTCGCCCGTGTAAAGCATATAATCCTCCAAAGCCAGCTTGTGCAGCAACAGCTGTGTGGCGTTTATTTGTGGCACCTCTAGACCGCCCAGCTGAATGGGAAATCTAAAGGTTTGATTACCAGTTTTAAGTAGCAAAATCTGTGCCAGCTGCTCTACTTGGATTCCATTTAGTATATTAACCTCGCCAAAACCATTACGTATGGTTAGGCTCTGTGGCAGCCTCTTGGCGCCTTCAACTACTTGTACCACATCCACATTCAGCTGCACCAACTGCTGGACATCCTGCGCATTAATAAAGCTGAGGTGCGTATCATTGGACTCCAAAGGATGGTCGAAGCTTAGATTAATATTCTCCAGGGATTGATCTAGTCGTAGTGCCTGCTGCAAAGTCTCTGCTGCTGACCTCCGTGTGTTTGCATCCTGCAAATCCTGCACCTGCAGCAGCTTCCCAATTGTTACATCTCCATTTATCACATACTCCCCCCGCAATTCCAGACCCTGATGTGTCACCTTCATGGGTGACATAGCGTTTAGTTCAGCTCCTAGCATTTGACCCTGTTGGTTAGCAAGTTGATGATGATGATCTTTAAAATTACTTTGCAAGAGCTTCTAAAAAATTCTTAAAATTCCAAATGAATGAAACACAGTAGACACATGCGTAATTCATAGATTTCTTAGAGGAATATGTACTACTGCAGGATTTAGAAAATATTGGAGGTAATTCAATGAGAAATTCAGAGAGTTCTTTCTATAACTTTTTCACTCACCGCAATGGTGATGGGCTCCAACACTCGTATATTCTGGAAACGCTTGGGACCTTCGATGACCTGCGTTTGGTTCGCCTGGTGGAGCAGTAGATCGAATCGCTGGCGATCCACGTGTATGTGATTGAGCCGCTGATTGATAAGTAGTCTGTTCACTTCGATGGGGTGTGAGAATTGCACATCCTGTTGTACAATATAGTCGCCTCCATCAATGGAGATGAGTTGTCCTATTGGTCGATCATTGATCTCATTGCTGTTAACTAACACAGCCTCGGTTATTAGATTGCTTATATCCACAGGAGCTTTGACAAATTGTACTTCACTGCCGTGCCGCTTCAATGTTTGCTCCATAAGTTTCGTCCAATTGTGGCCATTGAATTTGCCATCCAATTGCAGCTCCTCTAACGTGAGCTTATCCATAATCGGAGCATTTTGCTCAGCTTCTGCCTCCTTATATTCCTCGCTGACATACACTTTGGTTGCATTAACCAACTCGTATACAGGATTCTGTCTGTCGATTCCATTAATGCGTGCCACCTGCAACTTCTCGTGCACCACCAGAGTGTCCACTGTAATGTCATCGAATTCATGCACTTCCTTTGGCCGCTCTGCCTCCCGTTTTGTGGGATGGTGAATTTGAGCCTCAGCTGCATCATGCTCGATTACATCCAGAGCACGTTTCGCATAACGCAACGCATCCCAGTAGTTTGTGGTTAGCTTAAGAGGCGCATCAACAAACTGTGAATTTTAAGGTCACAATAAGAATACAAAAACGAAATCCAACAAATAAAGCCAGAGATGAGTACTCACAGATTTGGTGTTCACACGTTTGATGTGCATTTGCTGTAATTTCTGTTCGCGTTCATTGATTTTTTCCTGTGTGATTAAAGATTATTTAGCGAGATATCTGAACCGCTCCACAATTCAATTCACCTGTAAGGCTTGCACTAAGTGATCCACATTTATCTGCTCCAGTCTCTTTGTCTGTTCGCGTGCCCATTCGATTATTTGCTGACGCAGGATATTGGCATGTTCGTCCTGTTTGTAGAGCGGCTGGAATATGTTTGTCTCATTGGCAGCCATATTTTCGTTGGCAATAACTAAATGATATTTATGAATATTTGGAGTGAATAGTTGGCATCAAAACTCACCTAAGTAGCTTTGCTCGTTCTCCTCGTAGCTTCGCATGCGGGCCACGCCTCTACTGAAGGCGCCCTCCGTAAACTGTACTGTTGACTCCTCAAATTTCCAATCATTTAGGTTGTAAATTTTCACATCCTGCTTATTACAGGCCACAAATAGCAAAAATTTTTCCGAAATTACGTGCTAAAGGCAAAGGCGAAAGGTTATACAAAGGACAATTTGGCTATTCACACAATAAGTTTAATTTTATTAAATTAATTGAACTGAAGGCGTAAACTATATTTCTTCTATATTCTATTGTAATCGGCACAGTTTTAGAGTCTCTGTGGAGTACTCACCGTCACTGGTAGAAAACGTTCTAGCGCATAGAAACTCAGTTTCTGGTAGGGCACAAATTGTCCATTATCGAATACATAGATCACCGTATCCGCCTCGCCCTTACCTCCGCTGCCGCCTACAGTATTACCTAGAATGAGGAAATGACGTCGACTAACTTCGTTCACAGGTAGACTGAAGTATTTGACATCAACAGCCCCGTTGCTGCGCAATCGTTGGAAGAGCTGAAAACGACGCGTTGTGGCATCATATTTGTAGATCTCCGAGTGAGTGGAGGTGCGTCCATCCGCATTCGCATAGTTAGCCACTGCTACGTAGTCGGCATAGTCAATGCCAAACGCCTCCAGGCGACGAGCATTGCTGCAGGGGATTGAGCCCAGCCGTTGAAATGTGCCGCCCGTCCACTTGAAATAGGGACAACGCTGCTGCTGCTTCTTGGCGCCACCTTCGTACGCCTGCAGCAGCGTCAGCTCCTGGCTGCTAATCCTCAGGTACATGCCACGTAGTCGCAGTCCTGCAAAATATTGTACCGTACGCATACCCTTCTCCAGGGACAGCTCATAAATGGGCGAACCCTCAATTGCCTGCTCAACGGGCTCAGTGTGATTATAGCTAAGAGCAACATAGCCAAGTCCCGCGTATTCCAAGCAGTCTAGTGCTACAGCTTTTGGCGCCGGCTGCTGCACTTGCAGCACAAAGTCCTGTTCCGCTGCACGCCACACGTATACTGCAAATTGACGCACTCCAGCCGCATCCTTGTGCAAAGCCGTTGCATACTTCACTGTGGGCAACTGCAGCATGCAAATGTCCAACGGAAAAGGCACCGGCACAGAGGCAACACGCACGAGGCCATTGAAACTATAGCTAGCTGACGTTGTTTAGGGAGTTAAAAAAAAAGAATTAATTGCAATGCAAATCTATAATTAATAATTAGCTTTCTCCAATTTCTTTTCTAATTTTAATTCTATGAAGATTGTTAACTAAACATTTTTGTAGATGTTTTAAATGCATTTTGCATAATTATTTCACTGCTGACAGATTATTCAGTTTTTCAATCGCTTGATTTCAGATATTTCCTGAGTCCTGGAATCTATACTTGTTATTTCCGAGTGTATGCTTCTCATACTTTTACCCCTTAACACAATTTGTGAACTCCAAGAACTTAGGGAGTTAAAGGCTCGGTGAGACTAAACCAAACAACTCTCTCTCAATTCTCGCCAGCCCTGGCCATGGAGCTGGAAGCCTCTAAACGTTGTATTAATCAGCAACTGGAGGAACTGGAAATGCTCGGTTCCATTTACTGCAATCCCGGTGAGCTGCAATTGCTTGATGCCGGCGTCGTTGCCGATTTCAATGAGTTTCTCCAGTCAACGACACTAATGTCACTGCGAGCCCATCTGGAGTACATCATCAAGCTGAGTATACCAGGCCAACAAAGCGTGGATGTGCGTATTGAGCTACCACATTTCTATCCACTGCTAGAGCTGGCCAGGATTAGCGTTCATACAGCGCTGCTGGACAAGGTAAAGGAGCAGCAGCTGAAGAACAAAATCGAAAACTTTTTAAAGCAGCGGGAAGCAGAAGAACCTTATATTTATCAGCTGCTTAGCTGGTTACAGGAACAGATCGAATCACTGCTTTCTTGCCCTTCCAGCAGCCTAGACGCCATTGCGCAAGTTAAACCATCGCAGGTGCAAAATCTACAACGGATTTGGGTCTACTCGCATCATATTAAATCGAGTAGTAAGCGTCAGGAAATTATACGACAAGCTCGACAACTACAGCTTAGTGGCTTCAGCCGACCCGGCAAACCGGGCATCATCTGCGCGGAAGGAGAATCGGATAAAGTTCAGGAATATTGGCGTCTCATCAAGGGGCTTCGCTGGCATAAGATTAGCCTGGTTAAAACGGAGGAGCGCCAGCGCAAGCGACTCTTTGAGAATTTTACCGAACAGCTCTTCAATGATACCGACTCTAAGAAAAGGGAGGATGGTGTTATGAACATGGGCCAGTTCATTAAGTTTCTAGAGGCACATGGCACGGGCTACATGAAATCTGAGTTGTTTGGTTTAGACTGAGTTTAGCTTAAGCCAAAATCCGTTGTTAATAAAATTTTTTTGTTGAGTTTATATTTTTTTTTTTAAACCTTTGTCGAAAAATTGCTGCATATCTCGCTTATGCAGACGCATTGACTCCGCGTCCAAATCCGAGGCAAGGCGGTAACTGGGATAGCTTTCCTGGAACCGCACCTCGAAGGCATAGACAAGCTCTCGTTGCATCCAATAAAATATTAATATAAATAATAAACGACACATTTTAATGAGAAAAAACCTACAGAAAACTTAACACGTGCAGTGAATAAACCGAACACTAAATTATAAAAGCTTAGGTCTCATAACGGTTCCCAAAGCTCTTTCTATTCTTGAATGAGAGCGAACTGTTATGTTAATTTGAGAACGCTCAGCTGATCTGATGCGCTATAAAGCATATAGGGTTTATATGTTCTTAAAATTATTCTGCGTAATAAATGTAGATGAAGCTGTATGGTTAGTGCGAGTTTTAAGAAAAAGGAAAAATGCAACATTCCGCATAGAAATCGGTTTACTTTGTATATAAATTTGATTTGATGATTTATTTAAATGAAACCCTCTCCTTCGATTTGAGGCACTAACGAATCATCGATATTAACATAAAACTTGGAAGTCTCCTCGAGCTTTTTAGTTTCCTTCGCAGTGGAGTCTGATATATCCTTATTCAAGGCTTGATTGCCATTTGCTTGTATTGGTCCTTTGCGTTTCATGAAATCACAATAACAACAACGATGGACTGGAGTACCACTGGCTGCTGCTCTGCGACGCTTCACACAGGATATTTGGCCGTATGCACGTCGGAAGTTCTCATTATTGAACCCATAGATAATGGGATTGACGGCTGCATTGACGAATATTAAATACTGGGAAAAGTACCAGAATAACTGCATCCCACCATTAACGCTGCTCTCTGTGGTATAATACTTGGCCCGCAGCACCACCAAAATTGTGAAGGGCAACCGCAGCACCACAAATACAATAACCACAATAAACAGAGTTTTGGCCACACTTTTCTTGTAGCTCACTGTTAGCGGATTCTCGCGACTTAAGACGCGTTTTTCATAGCGATCCAGCTAAGGAAAATTAGAAGAGACGAGGGAAAGAGAATTGGAAGATTATAAGTGGGTAAATAAAAACTTGGGGGAAACGAGTTATTGTGAGATTATTACCATATATCATAAAACTGAATTATATAATGAATACAATAAATCAAGGAAGGATATTGAGAAATACATATAAAAACAATGAAATGAAAGGGAAGACACTCCAATACAGAAGAGAGAGAATAAAACAAGACAAAGAATGAAATGAAGACTGCAGATAAGGAAAAAAGCAAAGACTGGGATTAAATTGATGATGATTGAAACAGTGATGTTCTTACCTTGATAAATATAGCCGTATAGCAGATGAGCATAATGCTTAGTGGCAACCACACCAGTACAGTGATCAGCACATACCAATATTTGGGCAATACGTTCGTATTCTCCTTGCAATAACGCTCAGTAAAGTTACGCCATATGCGGACCTTGTATACCCTGTAAATGGCCAGAGGTAAAGCTAGAAGAATACCGGCTAGCCAGGTGCAACCGATGACAATTCGTGCACCACAGAGCGTTAGCCGCGTCTCCTGGGGCAGCACAATGGCCGTAAGTCGATCATAGCTAACCGCAGAGAGATTTAACACGGCTGTTATCAGAAATACGACTACTAGGAAACCCTCCAATTTACAGCCCACACAGCCCAGCTGATAGTTCTGATAGAAGTCGTTGATCATAAACATCGTAGGGCATATAAGCAGCGTGAGAAAGTCCGCCAATGCCATGTTGGCGATGATCAGATTGGTGGGTGAGCGCAGCGATTTATGGGTAGCTATTAGATAGATTAGTATAAAATTACCATACAAACCGAATACTATTAATGGCACAAATGTACAGATTTTCCAGGCGATATTTATATCTGATCTATGCAACCAAATGCGCTCTGCTGGAAAATCCCATTGACTAAAGTCAAACTGCTGAGGATACAAAGAGTGGAATGAATCTTAAAGAAAATAATCTATATGAAGAGTTACCCACCTGTATGCTGGTATAATTATATTCGGCCATTTCGTATCCTAACTGCTCTCAGTCTGCGGCGCAACTGACTTGGACAGCTGGTTGGCATCTGGTCCTAACATACAAATTAACATGACCGTTTATTGATCCTGTGTAATTCACTTAACTGATAGATAAGGCTATTAACACTTGTCACTGATAATGATGTATGCATTAACTAAAAGCTTCTGAATTTGACGGTTGGCTGAGTGTCTGCGTGGGTGTTGTTTACCTGTCCATTAGAGCACCAACGATTCTGTCTGTCGCTGCTCTTTGTTCTTCTCAAATTAATTATGAGTCGAATGATGTGATGTAAGCGACTTCAGACGATGAGATGTGAATAAACAGTAATCGAAAATACTAAATTTAGTTTGGGGAAAGTCCCTCCAGAAAGGTATTTAAATACTATTCAGTTTGAACTTAGGTAAATTTTGACTTGGTTTGATCTCAATGTTCGGTTTGGTTGGTATATATTGTTTATTTTTATTCAACGGCATTATGGGTAGTTGTAGTTTGCAAAAGTTTTTTTTTAGCTTCTTTGTTCTTATTTTAAACGTAAATAAATTACGGGGTAGCTTCAGCTTTCCTTATCCTTAAAAAACCGCATTCAACTTGAAAAAACTTTTGGTAAATGATTTTGGTAAACCTGCATTAAAGTAGAGCTTTATTAGAACCTTTTGATCCTTGTTGGGTTACACGCTTTAGTAGTTGCAGTTTGTTTCCTCGCTTGAGTTTGCATATGCATTTAATTATTTTGATACACCGGCGCTTAAAGCTAAGCCAATTGAGGTTTTTTTTTGTTCCATACAATTTCAGTTGAATGTGAGCTAATCCTTAATCGATGTCCAGTTTTCGGAAGGAGCCCTCAATGCCGAAAAGAGTTTCGGCATTTATACGCTTGCCAGGACGCAGTTGCTCATTAACGCCGTATTGGTTATCCTCCTTCAAATAATCGTTATAGCTGATCAGCTCCTGCTCCATCTGGGCTATGATATCAGCTGTGCGTCCATTACTGCCGCCGTACTCCTCTGGCAGATATTCGCGTGGTATTTTCTCGTAAAGTTGATCCAAGTTTTTGTAGATGTAAAACTGAGGAAACAGAAGAAGAAATGAAATAATGAGAGTCTAATCTAAAAAACAATTCAGCAATTAGTTCAACAATTAAAAAG
Source organism: Drosophila repletoides (assembly GCA_018150835.1). Classification (NCBI taxonomy): domain Eukaryota; kingdom Metazoa; phylum Arthropoda; class Insecta; order Diptera; family Drosophilidae; genus Drosophila; species Drosophila repletoides. The sequence goes on along the minus strand of JAECWQ010000089.1, from coordinate 18,499,255 downwards.
TGACCTTTGTGAAAATAATGACTCATAAAACTAATTACGCGCTGATAAGACATTATGTATTACTCAACCAATTTAAATGCTCCAGCCGGAATACTCTTTCTGATTTTTGTATATTCATAATTCATAAAGCTTTGCCTACAGATAAAAATAAATTTATCGAATATATGTTTGCTTTTGGAGACTGAGTAGTTTATTGATTTTATAAAATTAGAAATCTATTCAAGTGCTCTCAGGCTTTATCAAATAAAAATCGTGCTGTGGCAGCTGATAACAATTTGATACGTGCTGGGTATTACCCTAGCAATAGACTGGATTATCGACTAATGGTTAGCCTATAAATACATTTTTTATTACTGGCTTAGCTAGACTGTTTAAACAAAAAATTAAATAGCTCCGAAATATTGATATTCGAACTTCACTATTAAATTGTATTTGGAAGCCACTCTAGAAACCATAATAATTGTATCATTTATAATACTCACTCGCTCTTGCAGCTTCGCAGGCATTAGACTTTTGGCCAGGTTAAGAACTGCTGCCGCCTCTTTGGGGCAGTTGACTAAGTGAACGCCTTTTAGGCGTGTGGGTGCTGCCTTTTCCGCAAACACGCCCATTTTCTTGAAGAGTGGAAAGTCCATTTGAGCCAAAAAGCTAAGGCTCATCTTGGATAGATCTAGAATCTCAATATAGCCACTGACAATGCTATTATCATCCTCGCGTACCTGCCGCTCCATGAGCATTGTCTGATACCGAAAGAGATCTAAAAGCTTGAAGTCTTTTGCATCGAATCTTGAATAATCTGTCAACTGTATGCGTGGTCCGCCAGGTCCAAAGGGTTTGGGTAATCGCACATATGTGCTGTAAACATATATTTGGGATTATCTATATGAATGTTGAGCTGGTCAGGAGTTGATACTAACCCTGTGCGACATAGGGCAATGTAGCGTTCGTCCATCTGCCGATTGGCGAACAGCTCCGGCATCATGGTTTTGATGGTCCAGAAATGATCCAACTTGGATTTCGTTTTCTCCAGGCTGAACTTGCAGCCACGCAGAAAGGCCACCAGAAACTGTGCATCCTGCCTTACCTTCAGATGTGGCTGCTTGGCGAGCCAATCGCGCAATGCCTGCAAATCCGCTGGCAGACGCTCCGGCACCTCGTTCAGTTCCGTTTCAGCAATGTGGCGCAATTCTGCGCTGAGTGGACGTATCTCCTCCATAATTTAGCCAAAACTATACCTGAACTGTGCGTCTTGCCACCTGTGCGATTACTAACATTGGCTTTATTTTAGTCCAGCTGCACACTAATCAGTAGGCGCTTATCTAGTGCTTTTATGGCCAATCATTTGGGTGATAAAGTCGCCAAGTGCTAATGAACTCTCTCTCGCTCTTTCTCTATTTCTCGATCAACATTTAGCCCGATAATAAAATCGTCTCAGACAACAAAAAAATCATGCTTATTAACCGTTAATAGTCGAAAAATTGCAGCTGTTTAAAGATAAGACGGGATGGGGTCGTTTTTGTTGCCAATGCAGCTGAGGAAGGCGAGGTGTGGCGTGCAAGAAGAATATGTTGATATCGTCTGTTAATCGAACCGCGTAACAGTTATATGTACCTTAAGTCTTATCTTATCGCAAATTTACGATTTACTCGCACACTGGGACCAAATCTAATATTCCATAGTTGAATTCTGAGATTCGCTTAACCCAGCCTCACGATTTGTTTCAATCTTTTCGTCAGTTTAACTTGCGAACAGTGCTCAATAAAATATTGAAATTCATCTCTCAAATATGTTATTTTAATTTAAAGAAAATCAATCAATTTATTCGATATTTAATTGTTCTAAGAAGCAGAAAAAATTAAAATTTTATTGAAGAAAATTTTGTATGCGACGAACCATTTGGCTTTAATACAGTTTTTTTGCCTTTTTCCTAGACACGCCAAAAGTAAATAATAATTTCTTTATATCTTACGCTATTTATAGAAAATATGGAATACTCTTCGCGTTCCCATAAATTAACAAAAATAAATTATACACAAAATTTTATAGATGTAAATCAGGCATCTTAGAAATTATTTTATCAAGTGAATGCAGTTTATTTAAAATATTTAAAAGCTAAAATATAAAATGGTAGGTATACTAATTATAAGCTATTTAGTACAAACTTTTTCCAGGGATGACAAATAAATATGTCAACTTGTTGCTCTTCAAGTATATTTTTTCAAGAATTTACAATATAATTTCATCAGAAACGAGTCAGTATATAAGTTGACCACTGTGCAATGCTAGCGCCAATATCGCCTCATGGCTCTTATTAGTAGTACGCGGTGTTCCATGTACACTTGTTTGCCAAGTATTGGTTCCCTAGAAGCAGGCGCTGACTTTGCTATTAGTCGTGTATCGACCTAGACAGGGCACACAAGTCTCTCCAAAACCTTTCGGTAGTAGTAGTACTAATAGTTCCGATAACAAAATTTGCAGTTATTCTACACTATGGCCAAAATACGGGAGCTTGTGCCGGAATTGGCTGAACTGGCGCGCACGGAACTAAACGAAAATCTGGCCAACAGGAATGCTCTAATTATGGCGCTACGAGATTGGATCGAGCAACAGAACTATCTGGAGGCGCGCACAGATGATCAGTTCTTGGTGGCATTTCTCCGATTCTCTCACTGGGATTTGGAGGAGGCTAAGAAACGTATAGTATTTTTTTATAGCTACAAGTCCAAGGAGGCCAAGGGGCTACTCAAGTGCCGGGTCGTTGATGATAAGCTCTTTGAATTGGCCAGATCAGGGTAAGTTAAAGAGTATTTCAAATCATTTATAGTCAGTTTTTTATTTATATTATATTTTTGCTTCCAGTATTTTTGCTACGCTGCCCAATCCCATAGGTCCGGGAGGTCCACGTATTCACTATACACGCATGGGACACATTGAGACTTCCAAGCACACTGTGGCCGACATTTTTCGCTTCCATGCCTTCCGCTCTGAAATCGAGATTAACACAGATGACAATTGGAACATTGCTGGCATAGTAGAGATTATTGATTTCACCAAAATTCCATACTCTCTGCTGCTGCAGTTCGATCCGAGCTTGTTTCGGCGCATGAATGCATTCCTGGAGCATGGTATACCCGCGAATTTAGTGGCCACCCACATTGTAAACGCCTCACGTGAAACTCAATTTGTGCTGACTATAATCCGAAATGTGATGAAACAAAAGGAACTGGTACGTAACTACATCCTTTGTAGCCAGTTCTGTTAATGACTTGTAAATTTGCAGCTACACATTCACTCGAGTGTGGAGTCACTGCAGCGTGTAATTGGCAAGGAATACCTGCCAGCGGAGTTGGGCGGCGATAATGGGTCGCTGAACGAGGCGATCACCCGCTACGAGACGCAGCTGACCAGCTTTGAGCCATACTTCAGGGATGATGAACGCTTTGGTGTTGATGAGAAGCTACGCGCGGCTAGTGAGAAGGAGAAGGTACCGGTTGTTACCGGCGGGGAGGAAGGCTCGTTTCGCAAGCTAAACTTCGATTGAGGCTTTGGAGCTGGCAGTTAGTTGTATATTTAAATGCACATACTATATATACACCCCACTCTCTCTCTCCATACATAAACACATATAAATGTATATTTATATATATACCCTATACATATATGTACTACAGCGCTATAGCGAACTTTGGTCATAGCAGAACCTGATATTTTATAACAATTCATAGAAAGCAACATCGAAACTAAAAGCAAATTGAACAATGTTACACAAACAACAACAAAAAGTAAAGAGTGCACTAAAACCACAAAAAAAAAAGCGAAAAGAAAATGGAACTAAACTAAAAACTAAAAACAAAAGGAAAACCGCCATCAAATGGCATAAACCTCATGAATGTCGATTATAATTTATTGTCGTTCTTATCACAGCGCACATGCTCCCATGTCGATGGATAGGTGCATGAATGAATAGTCGCCCCCCTCCAAAAAAAAGAAAAAAAAAAGAAAATATTCTGAATTTATTCTCGCCACATTTCGCTCACAATGGACGTCTTCTACTTATATACCTACTTATAGACTACGCTAAGTTGTTGTTGGCTTTTATTTTAAACATGCATTGCGCGCACAAAGTACATACAAATGCATATATATAATTTTTCGATAATTTTTGGGTTAGTTAAGTGTCGTTTCTACTAATTTTTGATACTAGTTTACACATATACATACAGATAAACAAAGCTATATATATATATATATATATATATTTAGTATACAGATATAATTCGACAGTGTATTATTGTAGTTCGACCCAATGTTGAGTACGTTAATAAATTAAAACGAATTTGTTTAAATGTCAAAACAAAAAAACATCTAAAAAAACAAATAACTGACATTTTCTTTGATTTTTTCCAATAATTTATGGGCCTAATATTTGTAAAACTGATAACGAGCTGGCTTATCAATAATTTTATCTATGACGTATCGCAGCCTTCGACTGGATATTATCTGTGCTTTTAAAAAATGTTTCTCATGTTTTTTATGCTAAACCAGCAAGGTTGCTGATAAAACTGATAAAACTAAGCAAACAAAATCTATTTAATCACAGCACAAAAAAGCAAATGACTTTTGCAAGTTCTACATTTAACTAATATTTTCCTTAAAGTGAAATTTTGAAAAAGCGCGCTCAAGTTGCTCTAACCAAGTGTGAGCGAGACGACTATACTGCACTATTAACAACCGGCTGTTCTCTGGAACAGTGTTGGAAAGCGTATTTATTTGAACTTTGCACCTCAGCTGATTCTATTGGTGCTACACAAATCGTGTAATTTAATTGATCAATTCGTCAAAATGGCACAGGCAATTAAGTATTATTATGACTTTTTGTCCCCGCCATCGCGTGCGCTTTGGGTAGCCCTTAAATTGGCTAAAACCCCCTTTGAAGACTGCCCCGTAGCACTGCGCAAACGTAAGTTCAACTGTACCTGTGCAGCCTTTGCTCTTTGGCCTCGTCGTACCGGCAATACGAAGTTCACCCTTTTCTTCCAGGCGAACAGCTGACCGATGAATACAAGAGCATTAATCGCTTCCAGAAGGTGCCCGCTCTGGTGGACGGTAAATTTCATTTGTCTGAGAGTGTGGCCATATTGCGGTAGGTAGCCCGAATTGAATTCCTCGGGTTCCCGAGAGAATCTTCGAAACGGGTAAGATTGGAATTTTATATATTCCAGTGTGGGTAACCAAAAAAAATCTTAGAAACTGGCGTGATCACGCAGCAATTACCATTTTCTATATTATAATAGTACCTTTTATTATGATCACGGCACAAGTAGTTCCGTTTAAATAAAATATATATTACAGAAGCCTTTAGATGGGTTTCAGGTACAGGATAGTTTACCGGTATGGAAAGTCTCGTAAAAGACTCTATTTTGTCGAGATATGTATGTAGGAGCGGAATAACAAAAATGAATACACAAGTTAAATAATTATTTATACCCCTGCAGCTATCTTGCAGATAAAAATCAACTGACTGAGCAACTATATCCCAAAGGACTGGAGGCACGCGCACGCGTGGATGAGTTTTTGGAGTGGCAGCATTTGAGTGTTCGTTTGGCCTGTGGCATGTACTTCCGAGATGCGTGGCTTTTTCCAATGAATGGACTGGCGGCCAAGCCAAAACCGGAACAAATTGAAAAACTCGTGAAAAATGTGGAGAGCAATTTGGGTCTCCTGGAACGCCTGTGGCTGGATAACGACTTTCTTATTGGAAAAAATCTAACAATCGCCGATTTGTTTGGATCCTCCGAAATTGAACAGCTGAGTAAGATTAGCTTATAATATATATATGTATATATTATTTAGTATTATAATTTAAATTATTTTTTTGCAGAACTCTGCCAGTACAATGTGAATGAAAAGAAGTTTCCCAAGGTAGCCAAATGGCTGGAACGTGTGCGTGAAGCATCCAATCCCTATTTCGATGTGGCATATGAGTTTGTCAACAAGAAGTCCAAGCAGTCCTTGCAGGCTAAACTCTAAAAGGATGTTGTTTAAAATTATTAGAGTCCCTGCTATAATTGCATTTATGTTTGATTATTTTCTGTCTAGTTTACTAAACTTATTTGTGTTCAATTTTACAATCTATTTATTTTTGTTGTTTAAACATTGTTTTTGTTCTTTTCTGCCAAATTACAAAAATTGTCTTTTAATATAAAATAATGTACTAATAGTATCTGCTAGTTAGTTATCTAATCAATGTCCAATTTGCGAAAGGATCCTTCAATGCCGAAGAGTGTTTCGGAATTAATGGGCTGACCCCGTCGCAGTTTCTCATTTGTGCCATATTTCACATCCTCCTCAAAGAATTCGGTGTAGCCTTCAAGCTTCTTTGTCCAGGTGTCCACAACATCCTGTATACAGCCATTAGTGCCACCGTATTCCACGGGCAGGCATTCTTTGGGCACATATTTATACAGGGTATCCAGTTTGGAGTGTATGTGGAACTGGGAAATTGAATCGAAAGGGTATATTATTTATTGTGTGATAATTGTGATAACGTTATCCTTATCTCAACTCACTCGTTTGCGTATTTTGTCGCTCATCAAACTCTTGGCTATGGACATAGCTCTTTCAGCCGTGGAAGGTGCATTGATAAAATGAAAACCCTTCGGTCTATACGGCAATGCTTTGTCACCCAGCACGGCCAGTTTCTTGATCAGCACCACATCGAACTGGAACATGTGGCCTGCTGTAATACCTTTCATATCAATAATTTCAACAAATCCGGACACCATGGCATTGTCGTCCTCCCGTATTTGAATCTCTCCGAGCATAGTGTTGACCTGCATTACTTCAGCAATGGAATACTTGTTTGAATCGTATTGGCCATATCGTGAGATGTGTATCCTTGGTCCATCCACTTCTAGTGGTCGGGGCAATCGCAGCAGGCAGCTGAACAAAGAGAATTTTTTATTACTTGTGGATCTAGAAGGTCTTTGGTAAACCTTACGCCGTTTTCAGTATGTTCAGCTGTTTCTCGCCCACGAAGCGATTCTTATATAATTCTGGAACTGCTCCGCGCATGGCATAGAAGTTGTCCAACTTCAGTTTCGTCTTCTCCAGGCTATACTTGCAGCCACGCAGGAACGCGACCAGGAATTGTGCATCCTCGCGCGCCTTCAGGTGCGGCTGCTTTGAGATCCATGTGCGCAATACTTCTATATCCTCGGGTACACGGTCTGGAACTTCGCCCAGTTCCTCTTGTGCCTTTAATGCCAGCTCAGCACTGAGTGGTCGTATGATGTTATCTTCGATGTGTTGTTCAGACGACATGGCTTGAGTTATCTGCATGATGATACATAGAATTTTGATTTATTGAAATTTCAAATTTGTATTTCGATAGTTAGCTTCCGGGAAGAACCCGAACCAGAACCAGAACAAGAATCAGAATCGATTAGATACGGACTAATGCTACCAGGTGCTTGAATTTACTAAATGATTTGTCATAGACTCGTTTGTTCGACAAACCCCTGAGTAAACACCAAACAATTCTCAATTCAGATAAGATTAAAGAGTTGTGTTTAGGTGCAAATAGGTTTACTTATATTAGTATCAGAATAACAATCTCGTATCTCAAAGGTTAAGCTATGCCATAAATGCAGTCTGAGGAAGTAAAACTTTTATCAATTCGTAACGTTATCTATCTGTATATGGAACACCTCGGGCCACGGGGCCTTGACTTGTCGTATCTGTTATACGAGTACAATTCTTGCGCCGCCTGACCTCTACTCACAATTGTCTTTAATTTAATATAAGCAGTTATATATTGTATGTACGCGTATACTATATAGCAGTTGCCCCAACGCGCCGATTATATATATATACAATTATATAGGTATGTTATTCACGTTGTGCTCCGACTCTGTCTATTTAAATATATGTATATTGAACTACTAACCACTGCCCTCGACTGTGGTCTATGCGCGACTGTCAACGCTATGGAATTGTCGTTGCCATTTTTGGATCTATATCTGAGTTTACGTGCTCGCGGTCCCTGGTGTCGTCACGGGCTGTGACGTATAGACTAATGACAGTTGTTTAACTGAGGGAGTCAATCCGAGAGCGGGAGAAATTAACTTGGTTGGGCTCTACGGCGACCGACAGTTACAATAATAGAGCACCTTGTGTCAAACGGCACTTAATACATGATAAGATAACAATGCAAAGAATCTGAATAAGTATCAGAGTATTGGGTGTATTCATATCTAAGTACATAGTCATTATAAAGCCATCAAGTGAATGGCATCTTCTGTTGCTTGAACGGCACGATCTTTGTCCTATATAGAAATCACAACATCTGTTTTAACTCTCTGAGCTGCGCCGGGTATCAATTTGTACGCTGTCACTGCCTGAGTTATCAGTTAGAAGTATATATCTAAAGCATGTCCATTTACCTGTCTATAGCTATAGCTAGATAAGAGCATTATCGTTAAACATGATACATCTGTTTTTTACTTAAATAAAGTTTCGCTCTGGGTTCTTTTTATTTTTTTTTTTTGTTATTTTGTTTTTTTGTTATTTTGTTTTTTTGTTTTTACGTAGTCGAACAAATTATCATTTGTTATCACCATTCATTGGGCTAGATATATTCACATATTCCTATAAAGGAAATGGAACCGGCGTGCACTTGTTTCGTACCCGGGGTAAAGTATTCGGATTCTATGATCGTGTGTTGGCCTCGTCACCCGGGAAAAGTACCGAGCTTATTGTAATTTATATGGTTTTAGCCACAATTCAAACCGTCGTATAACTTGTCATAGGGCCATATCTCTAAAGCAATTTCGTGCAAATTTGATTTGTCAAAAATTGACGAACAATCTAAAATAAACACGATATTATCAGCTACGTTTGATAGATAAATTATTACGATATTCATGGGAAAAGTCAGGATGACAAGGCGGTAGTAAACCACAGAACTTTTAAAAAGCTACTCAGGCTTTAATCATAAGCATATTCCATTATCATTTGTTCAGTACCAAAGGCCCAAAATTTCCATTTAAATCAAATATTATTACAATACTTACTGTCATTAATTAAACCAGTTGGAATTTGATAAAGAAAAAATTAAGGACTTATTTTATTTTTGTGTTTGTGATAACATGTTTTGATTGATATTTCCATCGATTGATATTCCTTTTGCTGATAAAATGACATTTTTATATAACCGCTATTATTATTATTATTATTATTATTTCTTCTATGTTTCGACACTTGTTTGTTGCTGCCATTAATCATAGATTCAATTGCTAATTGCAGGAGAACGAAGAATTGTAATGCAAAGATACATTAATAGTGTTGTTGAGTATATACTAAGAGTCCTTAGATAGATTTTAAAATTTATTAAAATCTGCGTTAAATTCCCATCAATATAGATTGAGGGATATTTGTGGGAAGAACGACCTTTTTTTAGGTGTCCCGAAGAGATTCAGTAATCGTTAAAAGTCGATTAATAGTTCAGCTACCTGTGAATAAAAAGTAAAATTTCTTTTCTAGAATAATTATTGCTACTGTTGTGAATAAGTAGAAAAACAGCTTTCATAGATTTCTCCAAATATTACGCAAAGAATTGCTTTCGTTTATTTCATAAAAATATATAAAAAGATGTACTCAACTTAAATGTGTGTTTAAGGATAAATATACAGATGTATAGAACTAATACTAACAAAAAATAATTATAATAAATGCTACTCGTATATGTATTTCAATTTGTTTATCCTTTAATGGGGTTTTTGTTTTTGTTTTTGTTTTTGAGTTTTCATATTTTAATTCAATCGCTCAATCGCACACATAAAATTTATGATAATATCACATTATTTAAATATAAATAATTAGAAACGTTATTAAATCAAATCAAAAACACAAAATGCGGGCAGCTCATAGCTACTTAGACTTGGGCCAATCTGTTCGTCCATATGAAGCAATACTGTACTTAATTATAAGGCAGTTGTGGCTGAGAAATTCTCAATTGATTCCATTCCAGAAATTTATATATCGTATTGTAGTAGGTAAGACTATAAGCTAATAGTTATCATAGTATTATATAAGACTTGTATACGAGTAAGATATTTAGATGTGGTTATTCAAGCCAATAGATGGCGTCTGAGTGCACAATTGGCAAGTTTTCTTACAGTTTTCCCACCGGAACTTCTAGCAAGATAATATATCTCTCTCGTTTCAGAAATGCAAAGGCCGCTGGTGTGTGTGTCTGTTCTTTTCGTAGATGGTTATACTGTCAGACAGTATGCGTTCTATATCATATATACTATTATATGTATTCACATTTATTATGCGGATGAAGATTGCAAGGATCCGATCAAATGGAGAATGCCTTAACCTAAGTTCAGCTAGATCTTAACTTATGCAGATCAATGCGCCCAACTTCGCCAGGCTAACCATGTGAGCATTAGTACTACAAATCCAATTAAATTTGGCCCTCGCCTTATCCTGGTTGCTGAGTTCGATTCTGTGGTCTCATTGACGCCCGATACTAGAGGCGCCGTCCAGCGCTGCTCCTCATCCACATCATTGACGCTGCGGGCGCACTGCATCCATCGACGAGCAGATGGCTTGGGCTGTGCATGAGCCACCTTCATATGATCATCGTTGAACTCCCAGTAGTCCAGATTCTTGAAGAAGTAAGTCTTGCCATTCTTATATTGGAATGCCGCATCAATATTATAACCCACGCCCGCCCATATGGACATATCCCTCGGGTAATCCAGTTCCACCTTGCCCGTATACTCATCTATGCGCCAGTATAGGGTGCCACTCGTTAAGTACGTGCGATTGTTGTGTCCCCACACAAATGCTGCATCCACATGCGTCAGCGTTGGTGGCAAACCAAGACTGGTCAATGGTTGCGGATAGCCCGGAGCCAGGGTGACCGAATCGAATACGTAATACTGGCGACCTGTGAGATTATAAATTTATTTTAATAGAGTATTCGTATAGTCGTATGTTGTTCAATTGACTCGCTACTTACCTATGAAGAAAACTATTTGACGCTGTTGATTCTCGTAGACAGCGTCCACCTTGTTAAAGTCCTCAGGCAGTGCGGCCCAATGACGTCGTGTTTCCGTCGGATAACCATTATACAAGCCCTTTACACCTATACGCCAGGTGAACTGTAAGTTTAATTTAGGATGTTATTCAGCAATAGTTCCATTAAAGCATCTATTTCTAATTAGTGTATGAATGAACCTACCTGTCCTCTGAAGATAAATAATTCGCTGCGTATCATTGAGATGGCGTCATAGCTGGTCTTGCAGCTGTCAGGCTTGGGTTTGCGTGGTTTCCGTGGTTTATTGTGCCAATGAACTGTAGGGTTGTTATACGGTCTGTTTGTTGTTCTTCTCGTTGGCAGTGTTGCTCTCGTTGCTGGTGTTCTCGTTGTTGGGTTAAGGCGTTCTCGTTCTCGTTCTCGTTCCCGTTCCCGCTCCCGTTCACGTTCGCGTTCTCGTTCTTGTTCCTGTTCTCTCTCTCGTTCTCGTTGCCTTTCTTGATCTCGCTCTCGTTCTCTTTGTCTTTCTCGCTCACGTTCACGCTCACGCTCACGCTCAATCTCTCTCGTGCGATCTCTATTCGGATAATAATTAGGATAATAATTGGGGTAGCGATTGGGATAGTTCGGCCTTTGCTGTGGATAATATGTTAGTGGTCGCATTGTTGTTGTACTGGTTGTTGTTGTTGTTGTAGTGGTACGGAGTGTTGTACGCGGTCGATAGGGTCCCCAAACCTTATCCTTGGAACCATACAGCTCCTGTATGCCATTACGATCATCGTCAGGCAGCTTGCCATCCACCTCATTATTCTGATACCAGGGAAACATGACCGCATTCGAGTCTGAGGAGTGGCCCAAGCCCAGCGAGTGACCCAGTTCATGTAAGGCCACGTTCAGAAAATTGGTGCCTGCAAAATGTAAGTAAATGGGAGATTGGTTAATGGCATTGGCGACAGTGACAGCTACAGCGACAGCGGAAGAAGCAGAGACAGCCGCAGCGAAAGAGACTGACACAAACACACAACGTCGTCGCCTTGACGACTTTGTAAGTGGCATAAAAATGGCGATGCTGTAACAATTTTGTAAAAAAATAAGTAGAAATATTCTACACACGATGCAGTACGAGTTAAAGATACCCTGCAATTAACTATCTTCACTCTACATTAGTATACTCATCGATATTATATTTGGACTCTTAAACTAACTATTATGAAACCTTAAAGAGTTGATCTAGTCTATATAAAGACAATATAGAAATATACAAGGATACCAAATCTCAAGTGTATAGATAGAAGACTGTTTGTCTTCTATCTGTGGCCTGTTGACCAAAATAAATGTTTCCAGATAAGAGAGAAAACGAATCTGAGGGCGAACGGACATAGCTGGAGATGTGCTCATCACAAATAGTTATAGTTTATAGCGTTGTAAATACTTTCTTTTGCATGTTGTCATAAAATTTCCAGTCTTTATGGTAGTCTCTTTACACAGTTAATGGCTACAGGGTATTAAAAAATGCTCATTGCAGCGTTTGCCAGCGTCACGCGTCATGCTGACAATTTTTTATTGGCATTAAAAACCATTAAAAATGTCGACGTTTGGGTTTTTGCGGGATGTTGCGAGAGTGGGGGGCTTGGGTGGTCTTTTGGGTCTGCTGCTTCTGCTTCTGGTGCTGTTGCTGTTGCTGTTGCTAGGACCAGGATTTATAGCGCTAAATTACAAAATGCAGGCAGTCAGCCGGCGCCAGTTCACATTTGTTGTTGCGCCTTTGCGTATGCAACGTTTATGGATTTTGCCTTGCAACTGCGCTGCGGTTTTGGCGCCTGCCATTTGCCCGCAGCCTTTTGGGCCGCGACGTGACCACAGCAACAGCCGCCGCTTGCCATGGTTATTATTATCTACTATTATTATTATCTAATATAATTTAATTATGCATTCATTTACTGACTAAATTATGAATATACACACAGCCTACACACAGACACTCACCTCGACTGTCATCATTGCTGGCATCAAACTCCCATGTCTCCTCCACATCGAAATGGGCATCGCCGCCACGCCCCACGCCGGGATAGAAGGCATGGGCCAGAACCTGTCCGGGTCCATCAAATTTGTAGCCATCGCCATGATCTCGTCTGCAAAGAAAGATAGCGGAAACCAGTCACATTTTAGAGTTAATATAATTTGTATTTTATAAGCAGTATTTATTATATATTTTTTTTTATTATATTTTAAAAATTAATAATAAATTTCTTGTCTATTATTTTCCTGTGTGGAAATGAAACTAATACAGACATATTGTGCTACTTGTTTCCTTTTCTTTATTCCATTTTAAACATTAAACCATAATTAATCAAAACTCAAGATGGAAAATATGTGTTTTATATTAAGATTTAAATGTTATTGCATTCATTCTCTTAGTTTATCAAGTGAATAGAAACAGGACTGATGTTTGTATTGAAAACCAAAATTATGCTAAAGAGGAAGTCTAATTCCACAAAGAAAAAACTTGGAATATTGCTTTTTCAGTATAATTTGTTAAAGACATAAATCTTATAGAATTTATAGACTCGAGAGATTGTTAAAGTCATTGATTAGTCAATTCAATGGCATCGAAATTACGAGCTGCAGGCTGCAAAATGAAAAAGAAAAAAAAAAAAAAAAAAATAAGGAAAATCGTATATGCAGCTTATCTATAAAAAAACAGCTGCAACATAAACTCTTTGATTTGAAATTGCTTGTGGAATATACTCGTACGCACAGTTGCCTCCACCCAACGCATCCTCCCCAGCCGTGGGTTGTCATCATCATCATTGCTTTCATGGTTTAATACTTGGCTTATTTATCGTTGCCTGGTTTTAAGTGCAATTTTATGTGTTTGCCCATGGTGCCTCAGGTTTATAGCAGTACAGAATGCTTTCTTTTTATGGTCTGACTACCCCCGCAAACATCACCCCCTTAATCCCCACAGCTTATACGCACCTTGCAAAGAGAACCTGTATATCCGCCTGATCGCTATACACTTCTCGAAATGTCAGCTTGGAATTGTTCTCCCACACACGTAGTGCTCGGGCCACCATCATCCGAATCTTGCCCGCATCCGGCATTGACTGATTGACCAAACTGAAATGAAATTCAAAAGAAATAAAATTGTTAAATTTCATTCTAAAGCAGATGAGTTTATTTGTACATTGTTTAATGTTTAATGTTTAATGCTTTATTTAAATTAAAACTTAATGAAAAGTGAGAAATTTACTTGGTTGAAACAGTGCTTATGTATTGTAGATATATAATATATACATAAAAATTAAGTACTAAAACAGATTGAAACGAAATTGATTCGTTTTTGCATTTGCAGTAAGAATTTTTTCAAAAAATAAAAATTAATAAGAAATTTCTAAGATTTTAGTGTCGGCTGGCAACTCTGCGACTTCAATTTAAGAGAAACTTCAAACTTCAAAGCGCATTCCTTGTAAAAAGATTCTTTCCTTGAAGGACAGAGCCACCCACAAAGACTGTATATATATATATTAAATAGTAGGGCGGACTTTACACATTGTGCGCTGACATTTTGGCCTACAAGTTTGTCTCAACGTGGTCATGTTGCAAAAGATACAAACCGCTAATAGCAGGGAAATACACCCACATCTATGCACACACATAACTTTCACTTTGTGATGCAAAAATATCTTTTGTTTGTCGCATAAACAACTAAGTTGAGGGGGTATGCTAAACGAGAAGGGGTGGAGTGGCACTGTCACTTAGTTTACTATTTTTGGAATATTTGGTACCAAAGTTGTCTACACATTTAGTAGGGACCCAAAGCATACGTACCCCTGGCGAGAGAAAACTCTTCACTTACGACTTTTACTCGATTTCCGTTTGGACAGAAGTTTTTGGACCCCGCTTGGTTACCTTTTACCAAACAGGTTCTCTAGCAGCAAACTGGGCTCTTGGCTAGGTTTCTGTGTGTTTTCACATTTTATGCAAATTAGTTATGTTTCTTTTATGCCATTGTAGCCTGGGCCAAGCCACGTCTGTTGCTCTTAACTAAAGCAAAAAGTTACGTCCTTCCTTTCCTTTATTTTTTGTGTTCCTTTTTTTGCTTTTTTGGTTTTATGCTGTGTATGTGGTTTACATAAAATCCCCAGGCCTGGCCAGCTGCTGCTGTTGTCCTCTTTCTTAATTTCACATCTAGTTTTTTTTTTGTTCATTCTCTATTTCTTTTTGTTTTTTCTGCTTTACTTTGCTTTGCTTTTGTTGTTTGCCTGCGAGGTTGACTTTTTGTTTGCCTTGTGCCTGGTCATGTCCTACAACTCCTTCTCCTCCTTCTCTGCGGCTGCTGCTACTGCTGCTGCTTGTAGTTTCTCATTTGTGGCTGGCTCACAGTGCGTATGCGTGTTTTGTCAATATGCACTGAAGCATTTAACCACTTGCGGGTTACGCCCACATGATCGTTTCACTTAAGTGGGTTCACTCTGTGTTTTGTTCTTTTCTTTTTTATTGCTGTTGTTGTTGTGCAGTTTTCCAATCAGATTGTGCGATTGCAGAAACGTCGCCAAGTCAGATGCTGAATCCGAATCAGAATCTAAATCTGTATCTCAATCTGAGCCTGTATCTGTATCTGCATCTGTATCTGTATCTGACTGCAACATCATTAGCCACACGTACGAATGTTTTGGGCAACTTGACCTGCCTGGATTTTTGTCCTGTTCTGTCCGGTTCGTGTCCTGTTCCTGTTTTTCTGCCGCAGTTCATTTCCATGAGGCTGACGCTCTGAGACTTTGGCCCTGATTCCGGCGCTTTGCCCAAAACGTGCTCAATTGCAACGCCATTTGTTTGCTTAGTTGTTGATCCGTTTGTCCTGGCCAGGAGAGGTGCTAGGAGGCAGGAAGCGCAGTTGCTGCTGTTGATGCGGCTCGTTTGCTATTTGCTCAGAGTTTGTTGTTGTCATTGCAATGGCAAATTAACTGCACTACTACCAGCTGTACCGCCCCACTTCTCGCTCCTACCTGACCTTCTTCCTGCACTTCATCCATACTACTGTCGTCTTGCTGACGAGTCCCTTTGTCGTGCTAATTTTGTTTCTACTGCGCTTGGATTTAAATGCGAACCATTGCACTGTGTCCTGTCACGTAGCCATTTGCCAGCTGCAGCAGCAACAGTAACAGCAGGAGCCACCAGAGCAGGAAGGGCTGCAGGAGCAGCAGGAGCAGCAGAAGCGGTAGTCTCCGTTTGACCTCTGTTTGTCTTTGCCATGTCACTTTGTGTGCCGAGCATTTAAATTATTATGAACCCGCCTCGCTAACTGGCAGACAGGGATTGTCGAGGGTAGAATTCGAGTTTGGGTTTTAACTACCTTTTGGGCTCCTGCTCCTGCTTCTGCTCCTGCTGCTATTGCTGCTGTTGGCAAACGTGTGTTTTGGCCAATTTGTTGCCTTACACGTAAAACAAACTGAACAATTAGCCAAATGGCTGCGCGAGTCCATTTGCTTCATTTCATAGGCTGTGGCAAGCAGCAAAATTGGAGTGTAAGAGAAAGAGATTCGTAGCCTGAATAAGCCCCCTGTATTGAATAATATTTTACATTTACCTTAAATTTAAATTAAGAATTTAATAATTTAATTTCTATGCAAACATTTTTTTGTTTGAAAGACAAAAATGTCCAGTCTTAAAGTTATTGAGTGGAAAATTTGTACACTTCTCATGAAATCTGCCAAAAATAGTGAATTTAACAAGAATTTTCAAATTGGTATTTCTGTCTGCAAGGTTTGGCTTTGTTGCTTACTAGATTATTTATTTTGGTAGTACTCTTAGCCAAAAATAAAAAGAAAATGTTGTCATCAGATGACAGTACTCTTAACATTTTAAAAATACTCGTATCAGCTGCACTCATCTCTATAGGAAATCTATCCATTATATATATACCCGTATTTCTCTTGAGCCGGCAATGGCATTTTATGGGCAACCAGTTAATGGTGCCTTGGCACTTGAGAGACTGTCATAACCCGGTTTATATATTTAAGCGTAAATTCAAACGCTTGCGGTTTCCTTAAATCTGCTCATTTTACATTTTCTGATAGGGCGCTCAGGCATAAACCGGAGCTTAAAGCACTTTGCCAACTCATTGAATGTCTGCTAAGTTAAGATGAGTTCCTGAAATTGACTTTTAAGAAGTGGCCATACGATATATGCGAAAACTCTTAATAAAAATTATGTAATTTAACACACACCCAGCATACTCTCCTTCACACTCACACACACACACAGACACATATGCTACGGAGTATTTATAGCTGCCATACAGTGCCGTCAAAAAGTTTTCGCCTGGCGACGACGAAATATTGCTGTTTCCAGACAAACGCACGCAGCTTCAACTTTTTCTTATACTCGTATATATTTTTTTTTGGTTTTTGTTTTTTAAATGTATTTTCTATCCAAGAGAAATTTTTGGAGCCGTTACTGAGCCGGATTCGACGTTTTTAATTTGTGCGAAATTAAGCAAAAAATAAACTCATTTTGTTAGTTCGCTACGCTCTTGGGCAAACATTACCGAAACTTTTTCGATAGCTGTCTGACAACAAAACCAAAAACGAAAATAAAATAAAAAAAAACCCAGTGAAACTTTCAACGGAAGTTTATAGGAAAAAATCCGAGCGAAAATGTGCACGAAATTGTCTCTGCTTCGCAAAAGAAAAATCTATGCGATTCAGGAAAAATTGCAAAATGCGCCACCGACGTTGTTTTCACTTGCAGCCAGTGGCGGCCAGAGGCATTTTCTATTACGCCATTTTCCAATACCCTTTAATTCTTTAAGAGAACAGAGTATTTTCGGCGTCTACAGGACTTGAAATGGGTAAATGAGTAAGTATGCTGTAGAAATGATTCCTAATAATTATTTTTATTTATTTAATATCGACGACAGCTTGCACACGATTTCCCAAAGAATCAGATTGGAAAACTCTAAGTAAAAGTTGGAAAATTCTATCTGCAATGCTTTTAGATGCTGCACAGCTTAAGTAGAAATTTGTAGAAACTATTTGAGTACGTCGTATTTAGTAGTCGTATAACACTGTTTTGCTTGGCTTCTTGCCTTCTTGGGCGACTTTTTCTGGATGGCAATGACTTGGCTGGCGTTTTTCCTTAGACGAAGAGAAAAAACATGCAAAAGCTGCCAACGGTGATTTAGTTGTTAGCCGTCGGGCAAACATTTCATGGCTCGATGTGCTCAATTCAATCAATTGGCAACGAAGGGCGCACAAATCGTTCCCAGACAGCCGACAGCAGTCTCTTCACTCGAATACACACACCCACACACACACACACACACACAAACCATACTCCATAGCCTAACCAATACCCTATACCATTCACCCCACACCGCATACCTCACACCTTAGAGCTTGTACTACCTGCAATTTTAATCAAAATATGTGTAGGGATACTTTGTGACATGACTGAGATAGGCTGTCACAGATTGGCGTAATGGTGACATCCTGGCAACGCGAAGAGTGCCATCCAAGGACTTTTGATTCCCCGATAAGTAACGGGGTCATCAAAGGACTCATTGGTATTTTTGCTCTTCTCTCTCTTGTCTGTTTTCTGTTTTCTTCATTCTAGCTGATGTGCCTCTAATGTTTATAATATATTGCGAGTCGCACAATAAATTTAAAAATGTGAAATGATTTTAATTTAACTTAAAACGTGAAAATTATCCAATTACATCCTGTTTGGTTTTTTAATAATTCTTTGATTAGAAGCAAATCTCATTTGAATATAAATAAAATTGCTGATTTTACATTAAAAAAACGCCTTTTTTTGACGAATATTTATGCAAATTTTCTAATTTTAATTTTTTTGATTAGCTCTGCAATTTAACAGTTTTTTGACAATATTTTTTTTACCTATCAAATTAAAGTTATTTTCTCGCTTTATATATGCCTAGGTCTAAGCCTTTTGAGCTTATCCCCTAATTTTTAGCTATAAGACCTTTTAACTACAATTTATTGCAGCCGGAGCCACCTGAGCACCGTGGACATAACTCCACCTGTTCTGGAAACTACACAGATAATTACGCTTGAGGGTCCAAGTGGGCACATTAAATATTTAGGCCCCGAAAGAAAACACAAAAATAAAAATACAGAAAAAAGGGTATGAATAAAGTCAATAAATTGCTTTAAAAACAAGGGTATAAAAATACACACACACACACACACACACAAAGAAAAAGCAAAGCCTTAGCCTAAGACTTCAAATAATAGGCCAAAGCTTTGGGCCTGTTCGGCACGGGCCTAAAGCAAACTGAAGCAAACAGCAAAGCCCAAAGCCAAATGCCACAAAACCCAAGACAAACACAAACGAATTTGCTTTTGCTGCTGTCTCATGGCAAATTTAATTAATAAATAATCACAATGTAGCCACAAGAGTAATAACCAGCAGCAACAACATCAACAGCAACAGCAAATATAAATGAAAATTGTCATTAGTACGAGCTGAAATTGACAGACGCACGCACACCCAACACACACACCCCCACACCCACACCCACACCCACACCCAGTCATGTGTGTGTATATTGATGGTGCTGAAAAATTACCAAGCAGCTGGCGACAAGTCTCAAGTGTTTAAAATTGCAAATGTTATTTTCACATGCGTTGGAAACTCGCCGCAGCAGCCAAAGCAGCCGACCCCAAAAGGTAAATATTTGCCACAGGACTCTAGACTCTGCTGCCACTGCCTAAAAGTATGCTACTACTGCTTCAACTTGAGTGCTTGCCCCCAGGGCAACACACACACACACACACTCATACTGACAGGAGGAAGGAATGGCAGCAAGGCGGCCTCATCTTGCTTATAAATTTATTACCAAAAATGATTTTTGCCATTAAGCATTATTAAATTGGCATTTCAAAATTTTATTATGCATACGCAGCTTGACTTTTGGCCCCGAGGCTTTTTCTTAGTCGTTTTTCAGGGTGGCATCTTGAATCTCAGCTGAAACTTGCAACGCCTTTAAGTTTGGGGCATCTGCAAGTCCATAATTTATATACCACTATGTGGAACTAGTTGAGTAAGCATCATATTTATTTCATGCGTTTTATTGTGCATTAAAAATCCATAATATAAAATAAGCCCAAATTTTTCTAATTTAGTTTTAGGTGTTTCTCTGAGGAGAGTTGCATGAGTTTCCATCCCACGAATAATATTCCCAAGTAAAAGATAGTAGTTCTAGACCGGAAACTCACTTGGAGACAGCACTTCTAATCCATAAGGAAGAAGCTAGTGGCCAGTCTCAAACAATACCCTTAAAGACAAGCTTCTTTTTTGTAATACCTTTATCCATTATTACACCAATATGTAGCCGTAGAAACTGTATCCAAAGCTTCAGGATCAAGGCTTATAAAATGTGTTCCCGTTCTCAGTCTCAGACGTCTTATTCCTGTTAATCCAGTGACGATTGGACTCAATGCCTTAGCTTGCTTTTAATATACTCAGGAACCACAATTTTTGTTAGAAAATAAAGATAGTTTTTAGCCTCCTTTAAACACACTTCCATTTTTCAACTTAATTTTCACTGTCTGCAAAAAACCATTCTAAGAGTAGGACGTTCCGGCAAAGTGTATTAAACCAATGTATACTTATTTTTTAAAGAGAAAAGATAATAAAAAAAATGTATTCATTATTCGAGTTTGCTGCCCTTTCTTTGTGTAAACATTTGCATAATAATTTGTTTGATTATATTTGATTTGTAGCCTTAGTGGTTATGCTTAGTGGATATTCTATCCTGCTATCGCTCACTCAAGGAGGTTGTGATGGATACCAAATCGAAATAACATCACACCCAGGTTGAGTGAGTCAAAGCAAGACAAAATTTTCATGTTGCGAGTAGTTCTTTCTTCTATCTCTCCTTTGGCACTTTTACACTTTTCAGTAACTTTAACACTTCATTTGCATAAACTTTGATGCGTCTCACACACACACTGAGAGTCTCTCTCTTTCTCATTCTCTTTATCCGTATTTCTCAGTGTTCTTTCGATTCTTATTCCTAGTCTGTTTCTTTTTGTCCCTGGAGCTGTGCTTCGAGTTCAGATGGAGTCCGGGGAAGGGTCACAACTTACGCGTGACTTTTGGCAAACAAATTGCATGTTTTAAACATTTTGATTTGTAACTCTTGGCACTTGGCACTTGGCGCTGCCACGCCCCATAACGTCCAGTTCGGGTTCCTGGCCCTGGGCTCCTAATTGAGTGGCAGGTGCATGTTTTATTTATGAGCCGAATGGCAAAAAAAAAAAAAAAATATATAAAATAAAATACGGATGGCAATAAAAAAAGGGACGCTTGAATTAAAAATTCGCACTAATTTGACACTTGATTGAATTTAAATTTTTAAATGCTTCAATCTTGATTATTCGTTGTTTTCTCTTTTTTGTCCTCTGCAAAGGGCAGTTAATTCAAGATACAAAATGTCTGACGCATCGAAGGAGACGATTTTCCCAGTCCACTGCATTCAGTAGGCTATTTTTAAGTATTTATGGCAGTATATATACCATTAAATTGTATTTTAATTACAATTTAATTAACAAGCTCATTTCGACTGCTATTTACGAATGATTTCCACAGAGAGAAAGTGAAGAGTATGCGGGGAGAAATGTATTAATATTGCTCCAAAAAGTATGCTGTACATTTGTAAGTGTCTTCATCTTCTACAGACATAAAAATCAGTTTATTATAAAGAGCAGGAAATGAATATTGAACTATTCAATACTCTTTTTTGATATTTTTTTTTTTTTGTAATTTCTGCTGAAATGGATTTCCGCACGGAATAGCTCAATGGCCAAGTGATTTGCAAGTGTTAACAATGCGACAAATAAATACAAGCATATACTTATTATACACAGATATCTGCTCATACTATATAGTCATATTTAATCGCATATGTATGTGTGTATATGTATATATAATAGTAAATCCATGGCAGCGAATACAATGAGTATACGCAATAAATCATAAAATAAATCGCTTACATTCATCGTTGTCAGTTTGCTGCACAATGCTGCCTGCCACACTTGCCGCTCACCCACCACCCGCAGCCCCTTCCTCAGCCGATCCACAGACTAACTAGAATACATGCTACGTCTAACAAGCTGTCACAAAAACTCACAAAGGCCGGGCCTGGTTAGTTGGGAAGGATGGAGATGCGGATGAAGGATGTTTTTGAAGGGACGGGTGCTAGAAATCTATACAAAACCATTTGACAAGCAGAGACGCAACGCAACGCAAAGTAAGCAGTCAAGCCTCGGCGCCAAATGATGCGCACCGTTCAACGTTATCTAAACTGCAGACGAAACCGACGTAAGGACGAGGATCGAAGGACGAGGAATGAAGACGCAAGCGAAGACGGCAAGAGCATCAAAAGGAAACGACAGGTTCAGGTAAAAAGGAGCAGCCCGGATACGTGGCGCGGTTTGTTGGCACTATGTCACATGCTTTTCAATCAAATTCAAATTTACTCAGCAAACACTCAAACCCTCACACACACAGGCACACTCTTACCCGTTCCGCCCACTCACACACACACACACACACACACACACAAAGACCCACACCCACAAATAGAGGGACGCATAACAAATTCAACTGTAAAAATTTAACACATTGCGGCGCCACGTGGCTGAAGCTGAGGTTGTGCAAGAGAGCATTAAAAATATACAAAAACAAGTTAAAAAATTAAAGATGAGCGTGCAAGACCTGAAAATACTCTGTAAATAGATCTAATATTACTTTAGGTAGCGCTTCTTAACTTCTGTATTTCTTATTCGATAAATTTATAATAGAAATTCAATACAATGAGTTTGAACAGATTCCATGAAGTAGTCAACAAAGATGTTTCTCTAATAATGAAATAATGTCTGTTACATAAGTTCAGCGTAAACTAAGTTACCCTTTCTACCCATTACAATGGGCACCGAGTGTTGAAAAAGTGTAGCATACAAATGGGCGCACGCTGAGTGAGAGTCAAGTGAACCAAGCTAATGCATATTTAATATTTATATTTATATGTATCCACGTAGGCAGTCAAATGCTTAATTCGCATAGCATGCATACAATATGTTGATTATATAGTCAACAATAATTGTTATGCCATTTACACAAATATTTGCAATTCATGCATAAATTGTTCGCCCCTTCCTTCCCCTCCCGACCAGACACAGGTACGAATAACCAATTTGCACTCTATTATTATAAAGCGAATTTGTAGTGATTCGTAATTAAAGAAAAAAAAAGAAAACTAGCAAATTGAATTTGAAATTAGAAGTGTTTCTTACAATTGAATTTTTGCTTTGATTAATATTTTATATAACGCATATAAGCGACTGAATAAAAGGCCATTGAGTCTCAAAGGTGACCCAATTAAAAGAAAACATATTGTGGCCTAAATAAGACTGTTAGCCAAGACTGAGACTTAAGCCTTGAACTATAAGCAAAGGAAAATTGCGTTGAACATGATAAATTATTCCACATAAAATACAATTAAAAATAATTTGAAAACTAACCAATTTTGAATTAAAAAATAATAAATCTGTATTCATTGCTTGCTTTGGTTTGTTGCTATCAACGCTTTTAATCTGAGGAAAAAAAATTACTCAAAAATCTAAGTTTCATTTATATATCTTGAGAAACAAATTAGTTTTCTGTACATCAACTTTTCGATTATTCCTACGGCATCTATTTGATATAGTAGCCCTATCCACAGCGATGACTCTAGGATTAAAAGAGGAATCACCCTGTGTTATACGTTGTACTAAAAATGATCTCAAAGTGAGTTATTCAATTATAAAGAGATGATTAGCCACCCACAATGTGTTTATCATTCATATTTCTCATAATTAAGCCCAACATTTATATAGTAATGCTTGTTAGGTCTTTACAGTGGCATTTTGAAAACTAAAGTTTAGCTTTTAGTATTTTGAACTTTTCAGTTTAGTTTATTGCAATGAAATTCAGAGTAAAACAGTTGTAATAACATATCATTTCAGAAATAAAGTCAAGCTTATTGTGATTTAGAAATCATTTAAACATTTGCACATTTTGTATGCAGTCCTCAAAAAGTTTATTTGTGTGCAAAAAGTTAGCACAAACTGCTGTTGCAAAATTTTTGTACGAGTTTGCAGTGCGGTGGGCCGCACACCGTTTCTCATTCACTTCAACTGAATAAAATTTGTACAAATGGACAGAAAAGCTACCAAAAACCATTGCCTCGTTTGTTTTGATATTTTTAAGCGCACTTTGTCGGCTTTGACGGGTTAAAAAAAATCCAAATAAAAGCGAAAAACGAATGAAAAAAAGGAGAGGAAATGGAAAATCTCAACTTTGTGTGCTGGCATTTTGCATGTGACTCATTGAGCGCCTGTTTTGCGGTGTTTAATCTACTTTGCTTATGTGCTGACTTCCTGGCTCTCTCTCTCCATCTGTCTGTCTGTCTCTGGGTGTGTGTGTATGTGTGTTATACATGTGTGTTTATCCCGATTTTGTGTTAGACCTCGCTGCCCGCCCCCTTTTCGCCAGTCGGTAACCAGTGTAAAAAAAGCTTAAGTTGCGTTTCACTGACTTTGAATTTTTTATGCGCTATGTCGACCCTTTTGGTTGTTCCTTCTCCTCTGCTGCTGTTGCTGTTGTTGTTGGCTTGGCCCGGAGCTAAGCTGCTTTTTGCGCTGCTTTTCTGGTTAACTGCATGCCAAAACTCAGCAGTAGCTACTGTTGCAATCCCCCCAGCCCGTGCGCCTCTGCTGAGCCCCTCTTACTGTTTGTTTGCTTAAATTGAATTGCACATTTGAGCGCATTCAACCTAAACCTAAATGCAAATCGGATAATGGAGGTTACCTTTGTCAGGCGACACCAGCAGCTTCTTCACTAAATTGTTTGGCATTATATAGAAAACCCCCGCAGCCCGCAACCCGCAGCCCGCAGCCCGCACTTGCACCCTACTCCCACTCTTTACCATTTGAATATTGCTATCATAACAAGTGCAGCTGCTGGCCAGGACCATAACGCTGGGTATTATCAAATCGTTTTGCATAGCCAAAAGGACGAACGGACGGCCTCAAGGTAAAGTCAAAGGCAAATGTGTATAGAGCTGGAGAATACGCAGCAATACGAGTATAAGAAGCGAAAAAAGTTGTAGTAGAAGAAGGAGGGGAAAAAAGAAATAAAGACATATTGTAAACATTAAACAGCTATCAGCAGGATACGTTCGACTTTATTGATTTCATCTCTCTCTCTCTCTCTCTCTCACCCTCTCTTTCTCTTTCTCTTCCTCAGTCTCTCTATACCTCCTCAGACTTCTAATGGCCCCATTGTTGATACTGTGTGAGCTGGTGTCAAAAAGAAGTACGTACTTTGATTTTATAACCAAACGAGCGTCTTAGAGACAGCCAAACAGCGATTGCTTCGACTTACCTGCAAAAGAGGAAAAAGAGAATAAAGAAATTGAAATTTTAGTCAATCTATAAAAGCGTTATATCGTATATATACTCCTATATATGCACATATACGAGTACAGTCGTATATATTCGTACCCCTACGACCAACCATATATTTATTTATATTTATTTAGCTGACAGCTTGGTTGCTGTGACAACTACTTTACTTAGTTAGTTTTATGGGTGCGGCCTGTTACGGTTACTGTATTGCTGTATTCCTGTTTATATTGCCCACACCCAGAGCCATACTACGTAATATATATATTTCGACTTTTATATATAGTAAATATCGATTGCTGCCGTCGAGCAGCGCAAACAAAACAATTTGTCAAGCAAATGTGCCAAAAAGTTGACGCAAAGATGGAAAGTTATACTAGCTGGCTGGAAAAAGAGGCAGCTAACAAATCGCTGGTTAACTAATGCCAAAAAAAAAGAAAGAGGTACAGTTGTGCACACAATGACGTAAACACTTACGGTAAGTTGCCAACCGCTTGGGAGCTGTGTCAAATATAGTTGCACTTTTTACTGTCATTTGTCTTTCAAGCTGCTTAACGTGATGCTTAGGTGATTTACGCGTTTTAAATGAACTTCTCACTTTCCGTAATACTTTTACGTTACTTACAAAAAGTCGGAAAAGTTACGCAATTAATTATGCTTTTTATATGTCTTAGAAAGGTTCAGTGGCAGACGTTAAATTAAATGTTATTTATTGAGAAAAAATAAAATAGTCTTTTCTTGATGCTATTAATTAAACTATTCTATTGATTAAACTATTATGAAATTGAAGGCTTGTCTAGAAAAAAATGCAGAATTATGGTCTTAAGTCAAACCGAAACAGGGTCAAAAGTAGAATAAAACGCTTGGCTTGAATCAGGTTGAAATTCTCATTTCTAGACTAACATTTCAAGAAAGTTTGCTTTGAGAACAACTCAGTAAACCAGTACTTGTTTGAATTCTTGGAATAAGATCAATTCATTTTGAAACCTTACTTAGTACAAGTTTGTATGTTTAAAATTGAGAAAAAAACGTATATTAATTAAATGTTACTTTACGCAATTTAATAACCCTTAGTGATAATATCAATTAGAGTCGATTGATTTTTTGTGGCTCATATAATTGCATGCATAGGCGCTTACGTCACGGTAGACATTACGTAACGCACAGGATATATTTAATTACTAATAAGTTAGTAGGCTATAAAAACGATTGCGTTACGTCATGTTAACTATCCAATTATTGGCTGGGCCATAAGTTGTTCATAGCAAAACGATGTTTCTTATGTCATTTGCAATCGAACCGCAGGCGACCAAAAATATTGTTCTATGAGTAAGTAATATGCGTTTAATAGTGCGCACAGAAGGCGCTCGAAGGGACGAAAAAATATGCCTGGACGTAGAGCCATAAAATCGAAGTGTGTCCCGTCTTGGCCCATCAACTTAATGATGCATAATGATATGAGCCACAAGACGCGGCCCATTACCCACAAAAATATCCAGTAAATACTCATGATAGAGAGAGAGAGAGAGAGAGAGAGAGTGCGGGATAGGAATAGGAATACTGCTGCGTTTGCTTAGCCAAATGGATGCTGCAGAGAAACACAGACACACACACACACACACACACACACACACACACTCAAACACTCACTTTGGCAGACTTTGAAAATTATTTATTTTTATTGGCATTATAATGATGTCTTTGGCAGAGGGTATCCATGGTATGTCAATGTCCATATCCATTTGTGTTTATTTTAATTTTCGTTTGCGGCGGCAACAATTTTATCAAAATATTTAAGCAGCTGCCGGCCCACATGGCCAGCCAGCCAATTGACAAGTGCCTTTGGTTTATATATATATATATAAAAACATATATATATATATATATATATAAATGTATATGTATATATATCCTTTTTTTTGTGTGCTGTTTGGTCCTGGCTGATGTGTTGAGTGGCTTTTGAAGTGCAGGCAGCCAGTCTGCCTGCGTGCTTCTGGGTGTGTGTGTGTGTAAGGGTGTATTTGTCATGTACACACTTAATGCTGAAAGAGTGTCACTAACAATATCATCGTCCTTCCGTCCTTCCATCCTTCCATTCTGTCGTCGCCTCGTCCTTCCGATCCTTTGCTCTGGTATTTGTTTAGTGCAGGTGACATTTAAATTAAGCTGCCATCGTTGCCAGCGCTAAAAGTGCTTTCATGTTGCCCCGCGCTGCACTTTGCCACCTTCCACATGCCACATGCCACATGCGACTACACACATAGAGACTCGTAGCTCGTTAAATCCAATAAACGTTTGCACTTTTTATTTATATCTATTTGTATGTTGTATGTACGAGTCTGTAATCCTGTGTGTGTAGAGCAATTGTTCTTTGCTTGATTAAATTTCTTTTGTTGTTTTTGTTTTTTTTTTTTTTTTTTTTGCTGACAATTAAACTAGCAAATTAAACTTTAGCCTGGACGCAAAACAACAATGCTGGGTACCCTGCCTCAGCTGGTGCTCCTTTTTCTCTAACTGCCAAAGTGTTAATACACAAATACCCAAATGTGTAGTTAACACGAGTTTTTGCTTTGCCTTCGTTTTGCTTGCTGCCTCTGCCACGCCCACTTGCTTTCCCCCAGTTGCCATTTTATAAATACACATAGAGAAAAGCAGCGAACTAAAAACGTTTTTAAGCGGATTTAAATTGCAAGCAACAAAATTTTGAATATTCTGAGCCTCAATCGGATTCAAAGTCCTAAGTTAAGAACAACCCGCCATAACAATTTATTATTATAAGCATCTTTCATAAAAACTTAAGAGTTTAAACCTTGCATCAAGGCTGAAGAAGAGTCTTATTGAATCCAGAATTTGTGGTCTCACTTTTGTTTTTGTTTCGCTCTCAAGTTCTTTTAGGCTTAAGAAAACTCTTGATTTCAGATTTTCATTCCTGATGCGAGCCTAATGGGTTAAGACAGAAATTCATTGATATTTTTCTTTCTGTGTAGTACATAAAACATATATATTTTTATTTGGTTTTGCAATTTCTTCGCTTTGGGAATATTCCTGCCTTAGCCTATTTCTATACCCTTGTTTATTTTTCATTTTTCATTTCATATATTGTTTATCTCTCTTTCGACTCCCCAAATGCTTCCATTTAAAATTGAGCACCGTTTATTGGAGTCTTTTAACTGTCTCTAGGAACTGCAATGCCGTGTGGTCACGATAGCCTATCGAAAAATCAAATCTAATTTATTTTCTAGTCACGACATTAGCCTTTGGCAAAAGCCAATAAAAACCAAATAAATAATTTACAGAAAAATAAATCAGTTTTGCAGTTGACATTGATTGCCAAAGGTGAGGAGTTAAGGCAATAAAGCAAATGGAATTTTATATAGTCTATCTTTCCTTTTATAGTAAATTTTTAGGGATAGGGTGGGGATAATCGACCACTTGAGAACTCGTTGCATAATTGCTGATTTTCGCATTTTTTTTAAAATTGTGTTTTTAATAACTAGTAGAATTTTCTTTCTTATCGATCTCTGAAAAAAGGCTGACAAATTCTGAAAGAGATCGGCTTTTATTATAGAATAAATTTCATTTAAAAAAAAAAAAATAACGCCTTAAAATAGGCTGTAGATTTTTTTGTAGAATTCTTTAAACCTAATTGAAAACTGATACAGACCTGAGTATTAAAGATTTAAAGATAGTGGTACTCCACTCCTTACTGCAAATAAATCTAATATACTCGTAATATATTAAGGTTAGTTCTGAATTAAATAAAGGGTTTCTCCTGCAAGTCAATCACATTACGAAGATATCTATTCCTTCGAGCACTGTATGCCAATTGGTTCGATGGCTTATGAGTTTCTCTTGGGCAATATCTAATGGGGGATGTCTGTCACTTATATATTCAGCTGTCCAGCTGCCAAACTCTCTTATAAATCACAACAAAATCAAATTACTCTTTCATCTGCAGGGCAAATAAATTTCAGAGCATATTACGTATACGTGGGGAGCCAAAGGATGGCAAAAGGTATAAATTCATTGATTATTTATTTATGGCACGCAAAAAAGGTGTACGACTATTGTTTGCTATATTTGATTGTACGTTTCGGTTGAGTGTGTAACTGGTGTGTGTGTGTGTGTGTGTGTCTGTGTGTGAGTGTGAGTTATTTTCGTTTTATTATTGACTCGAAAATGTCAAATGCATAACGAGAACAATTCACAATTTTGATGTAATTGACAGGCCAAAGTGGGTGGGGAGGGAGTGGTCTGGGATTTTAAGGGTGGAGGGAAGGGTGTAGCTGTGGTCCCATCATGAATTGTCAAACTGTGTTGTGTTGTGTCGTAACGGTAACATTTTGGACAAAATGCTTTCTTATTTGACAGGCCATTTGGCAGTGACATGCGGCAACCAATGGAACAGATGCAACAACCACAGTGAATAGCGACGCCGGCTGCGACTGCGACGCTGCATTCTAATTTAATATGAGCAGCGCTTTAATTGGACTCTCGCTCTCTCCCTGTTTGCGTGTTGCATACTATTTGTACTTATATAATAATTAAACAATGTTGCCGCAAAAACAATTAGCTGCATTTACAGTAACAGCCACAAGTCAAGCCGCAGCTGCTTCGATTAATTGGCCAACGCGGCAACGGGAGATAGGAGATAGGAAAAGCGATTCGTTGCTGCACCTTTAAATGCCACAGACTCAGCAGCGTCGTGTGGCATGTGGCATGTGTGGCATATGGCATATGCAAAATGAAGTTGACATCTGCTTAAGTGGCTGGGGTTTTGGGCAATTCACATGGCTTTTACGAGGCAGCAATGGTGCAGTTTCATTTGCAGCTGTTGCCTCTGCCTCTGCCTTTGCCATCGCCCCTACTCTGCCTCTGCTGCTGCCTCTGCCTGGCTGCCTGCTTGATTGGACATGAAATTGATAGCTCACCCACACACAGACTCACACACACACATATGTGCAACCTTACACCCATGCATATGGATGTGTGAGTGTGTGCATGTGTGCGTCCTTAAGCAAGTTAATTGAATTTTGCACTCAAGTCGTTGACGCTGTCGTTTTGGGCGTTGGGCGTTGGGAGCTGGGTGTTGGGCGTGGCCCATTGCCACTGCCACAGTCGAAACATTAAAACATTGACAAGACATTTCTGAAGTTTTAAGTGCATTAGCTGTCAGCCAGGCTAAGCGATAGCTTCAAATGCAAACTGCAAACTGCAAATTGCAGCGCATCCCATCGTAAGTCATTTAAATGCTTTGCCCCAAATAGTAGGCAACATTTTTTTCTGAGAAGTTTCAACAATTGTAAAAGGCCTTATAATTTTAATTCTGCTTATTAAAAGTTTCACAAAGTCAAATTACTGCGAAGCAAATATATTTAAATTCACACTCCTTTAAATTCTTCCACTTTGCGAATTAAACTGGTTTTAAAATTATTCAATTATCCTGAAAAAAAGCGAAAGCTTTCTTTTATATGAACAACAAATATTGGCTTATATGTTTTCAAATAGTATTTATATAAAAAATATAAATAATAAACATAAATGCATTTGACAATTTAAAGTAATTTTTTTTGTAAAACCTGTTTGATATGTTAAGCCAATTTAATAACAAAAAATTTATTTTCTATATTAAGTCAATTTATTATAAAGCTTTTTTATTGACAGTTAATAATTGATGAATATATGGAAAAGCTCAGCTCTTGGCAAATATATAAAATATTTGTAAATTTATTCAAAACAAACTGAAATATTTAAGAGCTCTGAATTTTAATCATTTGATTGCTCTGCCATTGTGGAAACAGAAAAACCAATCCAAAGATTACTAAGAGAACATTTCACAGAGTTTTGAGAATGTCAACGCCATTAGTCAACGCTTTGTAGTTGCAGCCATTAATGGATTAAGCCAAAATGTGGAGCAGTACAATGAATAAATTGTCAGATTGTGTTGCCGCAGAGTCATGGGGTTAACCCGACAGGCCAAGACCATAGCTTTTGACCAGAACCAAAAACCAGTAAAAAAACTAGGAGGAAGGAGAAAGAGAGGGATGGCAAAGGGAAGCGCTTGGCCACATTGCTTACATTTCAATATGTTTGTGCTCTTGACATTTTGTTTAACTGTTAAACTGTTGCAAATGCCAGCTGTCAACTTTTTTTTTTCTGAGCAGCCTGCGGATGGAAGGAGGGGAGTGCGGTACGCTTTTTTGGCTAAAAGTTGGCCGAAAAGCCGCAAGCAGACCAGAAACAGTAAAACATTTTACGGCCATTTTATGTAGGCTTTAAGTTGCCCAAAACTTTGAGCTTTAAGCACACTAATAGCCAACTTTTTCTTCGGTATGTGTGTGTTAGTGTTGTTTTTTTTGGCCATTTTGTAAATCAGCGTGCAATTACCCGAACAGAGTTCCGTGTAGCTTGTGTAGCGCTTGCAAGTGTATTAAGTTCATTTTTCATTTGCTCTCATGCATTAAGCAGCCCAAAGTAAGTTGCTTGACTTACAAAAAACAAAAAAGGGAAGAGAAATCAACTAAAAATTCTTGGCTTGGGATTTGAGAGTAGAAGATACTCCTTAATATACCCTAATAAATATATTTTAGCTTTATGTATAAATTTACATAAATAATCGTACAATATTGAAGCTGTTTTTTTACTAGCAGTAATATTTATTCTAAATTTACTGTTTTGTTTTAATTGAATGAAGAAGCTTTGTGTAATAATTAGCATAGCTGATTATTCACCTGAAATCACACCTGTTCTACGTTCGAATTAATTAAGCTTTTTATTGGTATCATTTAAACCAGCTCCAAAAAGTATGCAACACTAATTTGGGTGGAATTAATTTGAAAATACTAGCTGCACCAAGCTGTATACCCTCTTTTATTTATTTTATAGCTACAGGGTATGAAAAGCATAACGCAGAATCACTTTTTCACTTAGCTGGTGTATGAGTCTCTGTGTCTCTCTTTGTGTGTGTCTGTGTGTGTGTGTGTATGTTGCCTTTTGGCATGCAAATAAAACGCCAAAATGGCCCCAGACCGCTCCCGAAACACAAACCCAAGAACCAAAAACCCAAACCCAAACCGAGACCAGAAACCAAGCCAACTTAAGCCAAACACGTTAGAGAACAGTGCGCGCAATTTGGTTCCACCAAAAATTCCAACAGCTAACAGTCTGCCTCAACTCCCCTGCTCTCTTAAACAGCCCCTACCCATACCTATTCGCCTCTCCAGCGAGGGGGGGCTGGCTTCTTTGGCCGGAGCACAATAAGAAAAATGTTCAAGTGCCAGAATGTGTGCAAAGAACTCAAGTTTGGCACACACTTCGCACTGTTGCTGTTGCTATTGTTGTTGCCTTTTCCCTTTATTTTCCTTATTTTTCCTTGCAGATAATTTGAATTTTTTCCATTTGTTTGGTTTGGCTCCTCTTCCGCCTCCCTTGGCAGGTCAGTTGCATGCCTCCGCCTGCCTGTTTTTAGGAACTGTAAATTGCTTTAGTTGGCGCACAGTTTCAGCAATGCAACAATAAGCAGAGGTGGAGAGGCATTACGGAGCAGAGAAAAGGGCACAAAGGAAGGGGGCTCTTACGAGTATATTTATGAATGCGCGGATAGTAAATGCACTGTGCTTATAGCTCTGGAACTTCTAGCGCTCTTATCTATGCAATGCAATTGCTGCTACTTTTCCCGAATTCGAGTTTTCTTTGATATTTCAGAATGCTTCCACATTGCTTTTGCTCTGCCAACTGCAACAGCTGCAAGTGTATAGATTATTTCTATTATGTTCAATAAGAATATATAATGCAATTTTAAATAAGCTCTGCAGCTATTTAAATATTGCTTACAAATAAATTTGTTTAAGAAATTGGCTATATAATGCTAAAGGTTTCGTTTAAACAGTTCTCTTTCCCGTTGAGAATTTAATGAAACTGACATTGAATGAAAATAACCCTTTTTATAGCAGGTAACGAAATGTGCAATGTATCTAAGGCATCTTCGATCCTGAAAGCTATATATATTGACCAGGATATGGCTGTCGCTATATTCCTATATCTGCTTCGAGTTGGCTGAAAGAAATTTGGTATGGAGCTTAGTTTTTGTTGCATACAGCGCATTTATCAGAATTACCAGAGCTGACATCTATATCATATAGAAATATAGAAAAAACACGGCTTAAATAGTTGTGGAATTAGTTTTACAAGATTTTTCAGATTTTTATGAGCAATTAATTTAAATAAGTTTAGATTCATTTCTCTATTGTTGGGCTAGATACCAAATTTAATATATATTTGGCTTACTATAACAGTTAAGATATACATTTATCTGAGCCACGCTAAGTAATAAATTACAGCCTCCACGGCAGAGTTAGAGCTCTAAACCTTTTTTTAAATTGATTCACAGGCAAGCTATATGTATATTATTTATATGCACATATATATGCGATTATATAGTGTACATTTCTATTTACTCTTTTCTGAATATTACTTTCGCATAGAGCACAGAGAATTTGAATACTTTGTTTTTTTCAATTACGGCAAAAGTGGCAAAACAGTTGTCAACATTTCAGTACAAAACAGCAAAAACACTAAAAGCAGCAGCAACAGTTCCGGACATGGCAAAATGTACAAGAGGAAGCAGAGGCTGGGGCAGTGGCAGAGGCAGGGCAGGGGCAGGGCAGGGGCGAGGGATGGTGTAAGTAGAAGTAGTAGGACAAGAAGAAGAAGAATAAGAAGAAGCAGAAAGAAAAGCAGCCATGACGCTCTGTCAGCTGCAGAAAGAAAGATGTCAGTTGTCAACAACAATGCCCCAAGTTGCAACAATAAAATTCTGACACATTGAAAAATGTCATTGTGTAACTTAAGTAGCCAACATTTCGCATACATATGTGTTTATATATATATATATATGTGTGTGTGTGTGTGTGTGTATGTATAGGGTTGATTATATGTAAAACAAGAAGCGCATACAGCTACACCAGACGCGTCCCACATCTGCCCTGCTCGCTCGCCCCCTCTCATCGTATTTTGCTCTCATCCTGGCTAGCTTTGTGCCGCCTTCATATGCCCTGCCTGTTAATTTACTTGCAGTTCCGTTCCATTTTTATGGACTGCCGCCATAACTCTCCTCTCTTTCCTCTTTCTCCAACACACACACACACGCTCACACAAATACAACTAATATGTGTGTGTGAGTATGTCGACCATTTGTTATGCAGTGATATAGCGGCTCTAGCCTAGCCAGCGTTTTATGCTTTATATACACATATTAGAGATGAGCTTGCTATTTTGGAATAGATTTTAACTATATAATTTTAATAAATAATAATATTAATATTCAATGATTAACAGTCGAATCAAGAAATGAATGCAATTTGCATAGAAATAAAACAAGTCAATAATTAAAACTAATTGAAAAATTATGATAGAAATAATAATGAATCAAAAAATATAGAGTTAAGATTTAAATATTTCTTGGCATATTTATATAAATATTTTTAAACATTTGTTTCAGTTAGATAAATATATATAGATATATAAGATTTATTTAAAAAGCTAGAGAATAATGAATCCTTCTTATCTGTAGAGTCAGTTTCCCTGCTTTTTCACTCTCTTTTTAGAATTGTTTTTATATTTGTTTATATTTTTATAGTAAAGAAATTAATATAATTTATGCAGATAAACATAAAAGTTAAAGAAATCAAAATTTTAATTTATTAAATTAATATATTTTATCCATATAACTTTGTTTGCTGGATATGCGCACATCTCTAATAAGCCAACACAAAACCATATTTGTTGAGTGTGTGTTGCTTATGCAAGCGAGAAATTTGTTATAATGTGCAGGCCATAGAAATAGGGACGGAGGACGGAGGACAGTGGAACCGACGAAACGAGGAGCCCAGGAGTACAGAATATCGCAGATATTATGTATGCTTTTGATAAACGCATAGAAAACCAGCGAGGCGTACACTTGGCCCAGGCCTAGGGTAGCCGAGTCGTGTTGAGTCGTGTCGAGTGGGCGGCTGCCTGGCTGCCTGGCTGCCTGTTAGCCTGGCAACCCTAGCCAAAGTCATTTGTGGCGTCGATCAAGTGTACTGAGCCGTTTTATGGCTGCGCTTAACAAACCTCGACGAGGCAGCTCAGCAAATTGTTGTTCTTGTTCCTGTCGTTGTTTTTGGAGTACTCTTCTTTTCACTCTTGTTGTTTTTATTTGGTTTTTCTTTTTTTTTTTGGCACTGGGTCTGTCACAAGCTGTTGAAGGTGTCAGAGTTGGCCCCCAGGAATGACAACAGAACATGGTGGATTGTCCGCGCCTGTGGCATCCGTTACAAATGCCGAGCAAAAACAAACGGCGCATAATTTAATTTCCACAATTGCAGAGAAGAAGACCGGATCTGGCTGCTGCTGCCGCTGCTGCTGCTGCTGCTGCTGCTGCTGCTGTTATCAGTCTCTAGGCATCATTATTACGTTTAATGGAAAATAATTACTTTTGGATAAGGCAAAGTGAAAGAAATAACAAGAAAAACACGAAAAAAGCAACAACAAAAATGAAAATAAAAGTAAGCAAGCTTTCCCAAGGGGCTGCTAAAAGAAAAACAAGCAGAAGTGGTAGGAAAAGTGTGATACTTGACAGTTTTTCACTTCTTACTGTTGTTCCGTTGCTGCTGCTTTTCGGTACAGATTTTCCTCAAAATAAAGCTGAAAGTGAAGGTAAGCAGCAGATGTGTTGAGCTTATTAGCCTGTAGGTAAACTGAGAAGACAGCTCGAAACTGCAGCAGAAACTTAAAAAAATCGGCTAGAGATAAGGTAATGCTCTTAACGTGTCGTCCTTAGGTAAGGGATTATATCCAGGTATCGATTTTAGTTGGAGGACAAAGATTCAGCGTAAGTAAAACGCTGTGAGGATTAAGGAAATTCCTTTGCAGAAGTATAAGAATTATTTAGTAGTGCTGTAAGCTGTAACTTTGTATATTAATTCAATTAAATAAACTCGAGTTTAATTGTGACATGTCAAAATATTCCCAGGAGGCAAGTAAGTCAAAATTTGGATATTCATTGGCTAATTTCATTTATAATTTCCATAAATTAATGCAAACGACATATTACAAGAAAAGCCTTTAGTCATTGACAGCTAATTTCACAGATGAAATTGTGTGGAAGCTAATATCTCAATACTAAAAGAACATTCCGAAAGGATCCGCTGGGGGAAATTCATTTTGCAAACAGCAACTAATTAAGGAAAACTTGTCAGTTTTAAATTAAATGTACACGAACAATTTAAATACTGAGTGAGATGATTAAGCTGTATTAAAATTGTTTTCATTGTAAAAATTATGCTGTTTCTACCCCTTAAAAGCTTAACTGAGGGCGTATGGGTTGAGTATAAATAAAAGAATGTATAAACTAACTTGAGAGTGGAATTAAAGTGAATGAAAAGATTATAGAGAGTGAATAATTCTTTGCAAAAATGTATATAGGTAATATTTTAGTCGTATACCCTGAGCTAGTTCATGCTCGCTTACTTTTCATCATGCTGTGGAAGGAAAAATTATGGAAAATTCGCTACTTTACGCTGTAATTCATTGAGCCTCAATTTCTTTTGAGCGCTAGCAGCGCTATATTGCCTGGAGCTAAGGCGCTTAAATATAATCATTTGAGCGCTCGGTAATGGCAAAAGATCACATATAATACCCTATATATATAGGCTCGTATATACATAAAGTAATCATATGCATAACATGCATTAACTGGCAACTTATAAGCTCTGTTTTTTTTTACTGAATTGTTGCTCTGCTGCCTGGTTTAATGAGCAAAAATGCGTTCACACTGTGCGTGTTACATAACCCACTTAAATATGTCATATGCATACGAGCACTGTGCGGGACTAATCATACGACTAACGGGCTCAGCATTTGAATTTCCAATGGCAGCCACCCCTCAAAGTATGCTGTGAATTATGTTGCGCATGAATGTCACCAGCAGCAACCTCTGCCTCTGTTCCTATTTCTCCCTCTTCTCGTTCCTCTGTCTCAGTCGCAGTCGCATTCGCAGTCTGGCGTTGGGTGTTGCTGTCAAAGTACTTTATGTCACAATAATTTGCAGCGCGCTTTGTATGACTGTGTGTGTGTGTGTGTATTATATATGCATTCATTTCACGTGCCAGCAGCTAACATCTTCACATTTGTAGGCAGCTTACAGTTGGAGTCAGTTCAAAAAGGGACGCAGGACCAGGCGAAGGAGGCAACAGGAGTTGGGGCTGAAACTGGAGCTGGAGCTGGAGCTGGCCAATATGCATATGTAAAATATTTATGAGCGCGTGCAAATTCATTTCATTGCTTCAACGCTTTTGCCTTTTGCACTGCTTGTTATGCTCTGTGCAGCAAGTCGCATGACTATTTCATTACATTTGTCATGCTCCAAGTGCTGGCGAAGAGCTTCTAATATAAAATTGTGTGAATTTATTTGAATTCTTAACAACAAAAAGCTGAGACTCAAAATATTTCAAGCTGGCAATATATAAAATTTATCATAAACTCTATTTGTATTCAATTCAATCAACAAATACTTCTTTAGATTTGTATTATTCTTCCTCTCTTTTTCACTGTTATAGCATTAACAATAATCTTTTTCATACTCTTGCAGAGGGTATTATGAGTTTCTCATGAAATACATTAGTAAGGAGTCTTTTCCGATCCTAAGAAGTAGAAAAGTGATGCGCCATGGCCGTCTGTCTGTCTGTTTTATCATTGAGATCGGCTTACTTTATCATATAAATCAGGTTCAAGAGAAAACATTTAATTATTTCAGGATATTATTCTATTTTCTATTTATTCTCATATCTAATTCTATTTTCATATCTAACAGAAATTACTAACCATTTTCTATAGATAAAAAAGATATAAATTGATTTAATTAAACTAATTCGCTTCTTCTTTAAGGCATTTGCTGTTCGTTATGGTCGCCGCCAAGAGATCTATGGTTTATTGTTATATATATTCGTATTCTAGTTGGTATTCGTGCTGTGTCGGTGTGCGTTGCACATGAATTTAATGCAGCGCATAACAAATTTTCACAGCACATTTTCATGGTCTGCAGGGCTTATGGCCTAACTGGCTAAATGGGAGGCTGACAAATTGTCAACCCCTTTTATGTTGTTGTTCTTCTCGTTGTTCTGGTTGTTGTTATAAGTTGTTGTTGCTGTAAATAAATACAACAGAGTGTAGAGTGTGCAATATGCGCGACACGCGCTTATTTGTATTGTATTTATATTTCATGCCGCAACGGTTTGGCAGTTGCAAGGAGCGATGCGACGGAGGGAATGGTGAGTAAAAGATATGTTGCAAAAGGGTGTGGCGGAAATCGCAAAAATATTTCGCGTACGCCACGGAAATGAGAAAAATATATATTTTTGGCCCAATGGCAATGGGTAGCAGCTGCTGTTGCTGCCGCTGCAATTTTTATGCTCGAATATTATTTGTATAATAATATATATTTTGTGGGTCGTCGCTGGGTCTGTTTGTTGGCTTTTTAACTAATTTCAGCAGCAGGCAGCAGGCAGCAGGCAGACCTAGCAAATGGCAAATGGCAAGCAGTTAACATTTTGTAATTCGTTTATGCAATATTCACGCGCATTTATGCATTACATTTTATGTTCTTTGTCTGCTTATTTACGATTTTAACGCGCCCTACGCGGCGTATGCGTAATATAAACAGCGTCAACGTCAGCTTCAGTGCTGCGTTTAAGCCACTGTATGGTATATTGGTATTAGTATTGGTATTGGTATTGTGTTTGTGTGGCAATTTCAAAGGATTAGGCGCCCGAGTGCGCAAGGACATGACAGCAACGACAACGCCTGCATCCATTTCCCTCTCTAGTCTGCTATCCTCTCCTTTCCACATAGCTTTTTCCACTATCCCCTGCTGCTCTGCTCTGCCATCTCTCATTGACTTTGCATACAAATTAAAGTTTTCAAACCCTCGCCGGTTGGTTTATGTAATTGAATTAAGCCAGCGTTTCGCTAACCAAAGTGAAGCTGCATTGCAATGGGCGAGTGGGCGTGGCTGGCTATGTTTGTATGTATTTATTGCATATCCATGCAAAAGCAACAAATAAAGCAATCTTTTGTCTCCTAAAGCTTTGTAGCCCTGCTTTAAATTGGCTTTTTCTTTACCATAGAAATAGGGTTTATCATTTTTTCTTTAACTAAATTTTTTCCTTTAGATTATTAAAGTGATTTTTGACTAAAGCCTGCCGCAAAGAACTTTCCTTTTTACTTAAAGGTTCCGCACCAAAAACTGCGATGAAATTCATGGAAAGGTCGGAAAAGAGATTTATATTTATATTTCTTTTAAAGACTGCAGTATTAAAGGGTTTTTCTATATTTTTTGTAGTGCATTGAACAGTCGATTTATCAGAACTGACCACTGTTTTGTTGCACGATGACTAAAATCTATTACTTTGCTTGGAGTTTGACCTATGCGAGGGAAACGTGCATTGAACTGGTCGCGTGTCAGGTTGCGTTCAATCGCCTCTGCAATGGTTGCTGCCACAAAGCGTAGCAGCAACGCTTGCCCCAAGCTACTCTCTGGGGTGCCATAGCGATTGATTGGCTCTGGGGCGGCCCGATGCGACGCATTTGTCCTTTTGTTTATTGGCCATGTGCCATGAGCCATACACATACACATACACATACACATGCATGAATACATATACTCATACAAATATGTATACGTATGAGAGATTGTAAGTGTATCGAAGCGATTCATTGTATTTAGTGAAGAGCACCGGGAAGCCCCTTCGGTTTGGTGTAAAAGGGGTGCACCAGCAGCAGCGGCAGCTGCATTAATCGGATTTTGGGGTCCATTGTTGTTGCCTGGGTTCCTCGGTTCCACAGTTCCACACTGCACACTGCACACTGTGCACTTTAAGTTGCATAATGCTATTGTTTGTTGCATATTTACTTTTTGACGGTTTTCTATCGTGTGTCTCCTTTTTCTTCTTCTGGATAAAACTTTTGCCTTTTGTCCCAAACGACTGACTGTCATTCTACCAATCTGCCAATCTGTCAAGCAGCACGTATGTCGTTTATGTCGTTAGCTCTACGGTGTTTCGATACGATTCTATACCATCGGATTCGATTCTATTCAGGTCGATTCACGTTCGAAGGACGTGTGTGTGTGTGTGTGTGTCTGTGTGTGTGTTTGTGTATATGTATGTGGGAAAAGTTGGCTGATGTAACTAAGTAATATTGGCAGTTGCATTTGGGTTATTGTCTTCTCTCTGTGAGTGTGTTGAGGGAAGTGCTGTTGAGCTAGGCAATCTGGCAGCCATTGAACAGTAACTACTGCTGCTGCTCTGGTAGGGCAAATGGTAAAGGACGTAAGACGCAGGATGAAGGATCTCTAGTCTTGCCTGCAAGTTTGCCGTATGTTAAGCCGGACCAATGAATGTCTGGTGTCTGCTGCTGGTCAAAGTCAATTGGCCGGCAATTGAGTAGAACAAAATAGTTAAGTACATGAACTGAAATCGCATTAAAATGAGCCACATTTACATTATTGAAGAGTTGCCCCATATGTTCTCGATTTGTCCATCCAATAAATATAATGGAAAAGTATTTATTCAAAGCCAGTTGACATGTTGTGGACTGTGTTAAATACAGATTGGTTTGATAGAGGTAATTACTATGCTAGTAAGCTTATTAAAGTTCCTGCATTTAAAAGTTATCGTGAAGTTAAATTTATGGTAAAGTTAGCTAGTATTCATTGGAATTCCTCTGTTAAAAGTGATGCTATTTTAATTGCCAAGTGAACAGCAATTAACAATCCTCATTTGAGTTCAAAGTTGAATTGCAAAGTATGAATATTCGGAAGTGGATGAAGATTGATTAAAAAGATATAAAATGGGTTATTCTAAACGAACTTTTAATCTGATATCTGTTTTTGTTTGCTCTTAAATAACACATTTGTGGCAAACAAATATTATCAATATTCACTTTCGTTGAGTGGGACTCATCAGATATTAAGGACTTTAATAAAATCACACTCGAAAATTAAGCCAGTAGCCAGTAGCCAGTACTGGGTGCAGGTAACAGGTAGAGGCACTACAATCACCTGCTCCTTTAACACCTTTCTGACGTTATCTGAGTTTACTTTTGGTAGCCTGCAGCATTTTCAGATTGTTCAACGTTTCGAATCAACCTCAACAAATTTTAACTTGATTTTCGTACTATTTGTTCGAGTAGGTTGCTTTTATTATTTTTTATTTCCAACTGGTAGTTGGCAACATTTATGGGTAAAAGTTCACTTTGCTCGGTTAGTTGCATTTTCCATGTTGGCAGTTTTCCATTTTCAGATGCTGCATTTTCATTGTGCGTTCGTGTTCCGAGCTCCACTCCAACTCCAACTCCAACTCCAACGCCAACTCCGAGTCCTTCTCCGTGTCCGTGTCGGTGTCCGCGTTCATTTGGTCCAGTGGCGAGCACGTGCGTGCCGGGACAGCCGTTGGCCATTATTACACCTCTTTGATGTTGGGGGTA
Source organism: Drosophila repletoides (assembly GCA_018150835.1). NCBI lineage: Eukaryota > Metazoa > Arthropoda > Insecta > Diptera > Drosophilidae > Drosophila > Drosophila repletoides. Next base: position 18,457,207 of record JAECWQ010000089.1, on the reverse strand, counting down.
TGGGTATGGATAGAGGGGCCCTGTATAAAGTGCATTTTGTTGCCACTTTTGCCAGTGTTGGCTTATTTCGTTTGATTTTATGCGGTTACGTGAATTCATTGGCCAACTCCGGCAACACAGCAGCAGCAGCAGCAGCAGCAGCAGCAGCAACAGCAGCAGCAGCAGAGGCAACAGCAGGAAAAGCAGTAGAAACAGCAGCTTTTAAGCGTAAGCGATTTTTTATGTACGCCTGTGGTTTTAATTTCAATCATTTTGCTGGTTAGTTGGGTTACGTTGGCCACGTTTGCTGCCTGGTTTGGTTTGGTAGTACGAACAAAGTTCAAAGTACGCGCCAGAAGGGACGCGCTCCCGAAATCAACGTTAATAAATATGCAAATGCAATTGCGATGCGATGCGAGGCGATCCAAAGCGAAGCGAGGCGATGTGTGTTCGCATTTTGCGCAAATGCGATTAGCGTTGCATAGTTTTGGGCGCTTAATTTCAGCATATGCCACACACACACATACTCACATGTATAGACATGGCTAATTGCTATATCATTAGACGTTAACTGTGTGTGTGAGTGTGTGTATTTGTGGCACGCCTTTAATGCTTTAATGGGCACTTGAGCCACAAAAGTTGCGACTTGCTTGGCACTTTTTCTATGCCACCTGAACCTGAGTCACTCCCTCTGCCCCTGTTCCTGGCTATCCCCAATCCCTGTTCCTGCCACACATTCTATCTTGCTATGTCCATAGTCTGTGTCCCCTGCATATGCCACAAATTAGTTATAATTAAGTTGAGCACACGTTGCCAGGCTGCTGCTCCTGCATAACACTTAAGGAGCTACAGTTACAGTCACAGCTGTATGAGCTACGTGCCCCGCCTGCAAGAGCCTACACCCTGTAGTGTATGGCACGCAATAAAGGGTAGTTAGACTCTAGAGTAGCAATTCGGAGTAGTTTTTCAACTGGAAATTATTGGAGCGCAACATTTTTAGGAAGCTGAAGATATTTTATCCTCAAATATAATTGTACAATTTTTCTATTTTATATAATTTCACGATATGCAGGCTCTGTAATAATAATGAGCTATAATAAAATGTTGCAGATCCACTTATTAACGTCCTTCGTTTCTTCCTTGTTATATCCAAAACAGGCAGTATTAATTATTGTTATTATTACAGGGTATACTTCTAGTCCAAATATCCATTATTTCTTCGGCTGTTTAATAAGCGTACGCCATCTATCCACACTTTGGAGTTGCTTAGTCGACACATTAAATGTAATTAGCTGCGCTAAGGTTAGCACAAAACTATGGCCGAGACACTCTCTGATTCGCCTTTCGTCTAATTAGTTATCTAAAGTTTGTTGGCGACATTAATGGCGTCGGGGAGGCTCAGTGGCAGAGCCAGTGGCAGTGGCCCAGTGGCAACAAATTGTATAGCATACTTTTCTGCATTAGCATCGCTCTTCGCTGTCCGTGCAAAGTTCGCAACACAAATCATTCTCAGCAGCAGCAGCAGCAGCAGCAAAAACAAAAACAACAAGAAAATTGTGTTGTGTTTTCCTTTTTTTTATTATATTTTTTTCTTATTGTTTCCTTAGTTTATTTTTGCTGTTTTTTTCTTACGCTGTAAATCACTCAAAACATAATGCGCTGTATTTAAAATATGCGCACAAATGTTCCTTGTAAAGCATAATTCTAGGAAGTGTTTTCCTTTAGCTTTCCTTTGCTTTTTTGTTTCTTCCACTTTTCCTGCCATTCTTTATTTCTTTCAGTTTTTTTCGCAGGCTAGCTTATTGAGCCGCCTGTTCTGTTGAGGACACACACAGATATATGATATGTTGCAGGGCATAAATGGCTTTATACTATACAAAAAGAACTTGTTCTGGCCCAAGAAATAATCATAAGAAAATATGTATTCTCCCAACTGCTCCACTCTGCTCTCTTCTATAGTCTGCCCATTATTAAACACAATATTTGTGCTTCTGCTTGTGCTTGTGGCATTTAGAAAAAGGAATAGTGTAAATAGTAAGGGAAATTACTTAAAAAGCAAACTTCTCTGTTGTAAGCTGGAAATGTTGTCAAGTGGTTCGCTTTCGCTTCGCTCTCTGAGCAAAAAGTTGCCTTGAAGTAGAATCATACGAATGAAAATAGAGCAAAAACCAATAATGAAAATATAATTACTTAGGAAGCGTGAAATTCTATACGCTTTAGTTTCTTTTTTCGGCCACTCCCAAAACATTAATTAAAAGGTAATCAATCTTAAAATGAAGATAGAAGAAATGTCATCTGGCATATGTGCTTATCCATTTTTTTGTCCTTTTCTTCTTTGGTTGTTTAACCTATTCTAGAGAAGAGCCCATAAATTTCACAGTAAACTATTTAAATAACCCTCAGAAAAACTTCGACATATCATATCCATGCATTGTGGTTTTTTCTAGTGTTTATTTTTCGTGGCTGTCGCCTGTGGCCAGTACAAATTCTACCCTGTTTGTTTTTTAATGCGAATACATTAACAGATACCCATTGTTTGTAGTCTCTGCGTTGTTTGTGTTGTTAAGCCAAAAAATATAAAAAAATATGCAAATAAAATGGGGGCGGCAGCAACAAATACTATAGAAAAATCGAAGAAGAGAAAAAAATATATTAGCCTGTGGGCCATTTTCGTTTGGAGACGAAGTCAACGCATTTTAAATTGCTGAATTTGCAAAAATGGAAAATCATAATAAATAAACACAAATTTATATTGCACATTGTAGATGATTTCACTTTGTTTTTTTTTTTTCTGTGCTTTTCTACCCTTGCAGAGGGAATGTTAGCTATGTCACGAAATGAGAAACTTGAGTGATTTATCTCCGGCAAACGAATTGATATAGCCATAGTTGTCTGTCTGTCTGTCCCTCAGCGCGTTTCTCAGCTTTTCCCACATATAAATGAAAATTGCTTTGAACCGGACGGATCGGACAAATATCTTTTATAGCTATTATAGGATTAATGGTCAAAAATTTGATACATAGAAAACGGTTTTTTATTATCAAGATATCCTTATGCAATATACAAGTTGGATAAATGAAATTTTCTAGATCTAATGCTTATTCCACTCTGTAGGGTATAAAGAATTCGGCGCCCCGAAAGAGCCTTTCCAGACTAGTCTTTTGGTTCATATAGAATACATTTTTGTTGTGCTGCGTTGTCAACAATCTTTTATATGAGGGGAGATCCAACATTTTCAATTTATTTTCAATGTTTCTCAACAGAAAAAAAAAGAAAAAGTAAAATATAAAATAAAAAAGGAAAAAAAAAGAAAACGAGAACGAAAGTAAACGTAAATTGAACATTTTAGCGCGCTTTTAAGCAATGTTCTGTCCTGAGCACCGCAGCAGCACATCGACACACCCCTCGCACACCTGTCCAACAACAACAACAACAGCAGCAACAACGACAACACCAGCATAAGGAGCAACAACAACATTGCACTTAGAACTTCCTCACGATAAAATTAAATGACGGCTGCTTTCGGGAAGCTATTCAGGCGGGGGGTGTTTCGAGGAAGAGAAACTGTACAAAAACTGTACGAACTGTGCACAACAATATATATCAAAGTAGACTGTTCGAAGTAGAATGAGAGCAACAGCAACGGCAACAACAACAAGAAGAATTGAAACAACAAAACAACTTGAAACAACAACGAGAAGAAACAAGAGCAAATCACTTATGCTGCCATTTTACGTTAGCTGCTGCTGTTTGTTTGAAGTGGCGCTGAAATTATGTTAACGTAACAAGGTGAAAGCGCAAAATGAAAAATCACTTAAACAATTTGATTTTTGATTTGTCTCGTCCTCCGCCCTTTCTCCACTCACTGAAGATCCCAGGCAAATGTCTTGCTGTTTAAAGATTTATAGAGTTTCTTTTAGGTTGCCTCAACAGCTCATAAGTACGCATAAACATAAAACCACTTGATTTTGGCCTGGCTCATAACAAATCTTGTGCCAGTTACAGTCAACATCACGTAGCAACCAAGCGCCCGAGCAGGGACTAGAGCACGGCACTGCTCGACACTGTACAACACACACACACACAAGGATATATATACATATATATATATATATATATATGTAGGGAGAGCCAACTCAGACTTTATTGATAAGGGCATAATTTATTTGAACAATCGACAAAACGCTATTGTCAATAAAGCCAGATAAATATCTGGCATTGTAGCAGTTTTATGTATTTTTATATACTCTATTTTGTGGTTTGCGTGACAATGCGCCGAGTGCGTGGCCAGAACAGAACAGGACAGAACAGAACCGAACCGAACCAGAAACATTGTGGAGCAATCAACTGAATGAGAAATGAGCCGATGATACAGTGATGGTTTATTACCATCTACAGTGAGCGCTGCCAAAAAGAAAATTCATTTCCTTTACTTGTTTTCAGAGTTTAAGTAAACATTTTTGTAAGGATATAGCTGCTGTGATTGGGGAAAAATTGGATTACCTTATTGAAATTCCAATTTTTTTAGCTTTTCTTTGAGTTGCTTTCAAATGAAACTTATTATTGAAATTCTAGAAATTTAAATAGTTAGTACTTTTTTTAGTTAGTTTGGTTTGAAGGATACTTTATTTGCCTTGCGTTCATTGTGGAACTAAGAGATTTTATATATAATAATAAATCAAATTTACCAATACTATTCCGAGCTCCAATCAGGTCTATTAAGGTTTTGAAATTAATTTTATTTTTTATTAAAAATTTTTATGTTTTATTCACATAATCATTCTGCTACATTTTAAATGAATTTCCCTGAGAAATGTTCAGCTTACTCCCAAAGGTAGGCAATATATTTTTATGGTTAGCTCAAAGCAAAGCAACCCAATATACTTCGTGCCCAATTTTATATTCCTGCCATAATAAAATCCGTCTGACCATAATTCAATATGTCAAAATAAAACATATTTAATCGAATTTCTTAAGCGCAGTGGCCACTGTACTTTATTGAATTATACGATCGATAGACCAGGCCATAACTGAATACTGCGGGTCGCATAATAAAGTCAATATTTAATTGAAACGTAGTGCGATTTATGTGTGTTATGGATATGCACATAAAGGTCAGTTTAATGAACAAATTGGTTAATTACATTGGAGCCCACGAAAAATGTATGTGTGTGTATGTGCACAGGCGGCGGCACACCCAATAAATTATTGATAAATATTGAAAAGCCGCTCAAAGCCCAAAAAAAGGTTGATAGCTCGCTGGCATAACTTTTGCATACGATGATGATGATAAGCAAAAAAGATTTATATAGTCGGAGGAGGCGGAAAAACAGTATGTAGCCCATATATGTATAATATGAGTGCTCAACGTGGTAGACGTGGCGGACGGATACGGAGAGGCTTAGGCTGTAGCATTTGCCACATGTGCCACGTCGCACTATTTTGCACTTTTTAAGGACTAACAGATGGGTCGACCCCTACTCCTGTTTCTCCTTCTGCTCCCAGCTTCGACTCCTGTTCCCACTGCTTCTCCTTTTTTCCTTCACTTAGCTCACTTGGCAGGCAAACATTATCGCCTACGTGCGCTGTAAGCATAAGTGGCAGGACGGAGCCAACAAATTTGTTGCCAAAGCCTCAAGTTGCTGCCTTTTGATGCCTTCAAGTATGTAAGCCACGTGTGTGTGTGTGTGTGTGTGTGTATTTGCTGTTGCGTGTGGCAAATGTCAATTTGTTAAGCATTTACACGTTGCACTGATAATTTTATTTGATTTTTATTTGATGCTACAAATTAGTTGTTGATTGAGCCCGTCGGCAGCGGCATTTTAAAATTATTCTCAGGCCCTTTCTAAATTCTATTTTCATCTCAATTTCATAGGAACATGTATAGAATACTATTTCGAGATGGATAGCGTTCAGCGTTTGTTTGATTCTCCTTTAGAGCTTGTGTATTTACAGCTTCTTTTGATTGAATTTCATTGAAAAAAGTGTAGCCTACTCTTAGGCGCTTCAGTTCAAGTCTGCTCCCAAAACTATGCTATATATATATAAATGTAGAGTTAAGCTACGGAAATAAAAGTCAATTGATTACTTAATATTACCAAAATTTTAATTTACTTTTTACGTTCTGCCATTTCTGCAGTTTTTTCTAGAGTTTCCGTGCAAATGAATTTCGAACCTGGGAGTTTCTTTTTTCTTTTTAAATTCTATTCATTTGGCATGATTATTTGAACGTTTTCTAACTGCAAACTGTAAATAGTTTCCCCGTAAGGCACTTTAATTACATTAGAAAGCAACACTTGAAACTTTGTCCGCAAAACTTACCGCAAAAGCACAAAAATAAATGTCGAAGAAATTAGCGGGCTGTGAGGAAAGCGCAAACAAAATGGGGCGGAAATGGCAAGTGGCAGGCGGATATTCCAGAAGGGGCGTGCTTCAAATAGGGGCGTGGAGGTATCACAAAGTGTCGCCTGGCCATAATGACAGCATGTTATAAACTTTTGCAGCAGCAGCTTCCAGCAGATGAAAAGTTAAAAAACTGCTGCATTAAAGCGGGCGCCGGAAGTCGCCACACCCCCCCCCTCCATCACGAACCACCAATCCCCTCCCCTATCCCCTACCAAAGTCAACAAAATGGCGTTTGCATGTAAAACTCTCATCAATAGATACATACCTGAAACGAAACAGAGCAGAAAAAGATTATAAGAATATTGTGTTGAAAAAAATATATATGGAGAAATTAATAAGGGCTTGGACCGAGAATCCGTCAAATGTCATTTCGTCTCATAAAAAAAGTTGCGCAATTTACTTTGTTAATTGGCAGCGTTTAAAAGGCGCGCCCCAAATGCAGACACTCATTTTTTATGTATTATTTTCCTACTTATATAGCGTATTTATGGAGAACCAGACGGACAGACAGACAGACAGACAGAAAACGGGAAGGACTGCGTCAGCAATTGGAAAAACAAAACACACAAAATGCAATTTGGTAAGTTTGTTGTGTTAACACAACAACACACAACACACTCTCCGCCGGCTGGTCACCTTTTTTTTCATCTGAATACCCTGTAAGCAAAGATGTGTTCAAAAAAGGTATTACAACGCTAACAGGAAGAAGGATTTGGTTTCAAATTCGCAGTATTCTCAAATTAGAAGCTAGATATTTAAAATATATACATTAAACATTAAGCTGCCTATTTTCTATCCAAAAATATTAAAAAAATTCCCATCAGACATTATTAATTTATAAATTTGGTGTATAGAAACTTTTCCATCTAAATTCCCTTAGAATTATTCTTATTATTTAATTGGTCATTTTCCATCTGAATTTTCCGAGAATTCCCTTCATTTTAGTGTCCTTTCACAGGTAATTTCCTAGTCGAGCACTCGCTCTTTCATCATCATTTTTATTTTTACTTTTTTGTCTCTCTGTGCTGTGTTTTCCTGGCCCATCGGTCAAAGTGTGCGTGTTCTACAACTAGCGTCAACATTGCGGCAACAACACAAAAAGAAGGAAAATAAAATGAAAACGAGAATAAAAATAAAAAAGAGAAAGAAGCAAAGAGAAGTAGGGAGAGCACAAAAAGAAAACAATAAACTGCGACACAGCGACTGCAAACAAACATTAAAAATGCACAACACCCTGGCCAGACCGGATTGTTTGGCCCTGGGGCCATTGGCCAACACACTGGCCAACAGGATGATAGACTGGGGCTAGGGTTTTGACCAGCTTGCGTGTTTCTGTTCTAACATTGCGACTGACTGCCTTAGGCCATATCGACCCAGACGAGCGGCGCTCGGTTAGCGCCAATCATGATAAGCACAGAGTGGAGATGTTTCAGAGTTCCTCAGCTCAAACTTAAAGTTTAGTATTGAGAAATGTTCTCATACTTTCACGGACTGTGCAGACATATATGGAAAACTTTGTCATTGACTCGGAAATCGAAATTCGCAAATTGAAAGTTTGTTTCACTAAGTTTCTTGTGATACACCAATGCAAATGCACCCAGCAAAAAAACCAGAGAGAGAGAGAGAGTTTTCTGTGATACAACAAAATAATCTGCAACAAAATATTTTGCATATTCGTTCAATTTTATAAAGCGTTCAACATCAGAGTTCATAGTTCATTATTCAATGGAAGCGTTCTGGTCACAGCGGAATGCTTTTCCGAGAACTTATTGCAAAACAGGACTATTCTTCCGGAAATCAATCTTTTACTTGCAAATTATAAATGTATATTGCAATTCCAAGAATTATTCAAAGCTGGCATTCAGAAGAAAATTGTATAATTTAATATGAGAGTGATTTTCTTCAGCTGAAAAATTCCACAGAAACTTACCATAGACCATATATTTGTGTCAATAAATCTAGTGGAAAGTTTTAGCTTAAAGTTTTGAACTGCTTTTAGTTATAAATTAAAGGAACACAGGAGTTTAATTTAATTTATTTTTGCAGTGCAAAATCTTGACCAACTATAAGATTGGAGCTGCTTTTAATTATAAACTTTCATCTTAAAGGAGGAGGATCAAAAACGAAGCTGAAGTGAACTAAAAGTATCTGACGGATAAACAATATATTTATGCTTTGTAGCCTTTCTTATGCAATCAAATTATCTGCTCATCTTTCCTGCAACTTGCATACATGCAACTCTTTGTCTTTGTGTCTGCTGTAAGGACAATTGGCTTAGCTTGCAGCAATGTCAAGTCCAGTAAAGATATATGCATATACATATACATTCACATATCTATACATATATATAGATAGAGATACAGATTCAAATATAGATAGCAGCCAACTGCATGGAATATTGTTATTTTAATTGCTAGCTCGGACCCTCGACAACCGGAGAACGCAGCAGAGTTCAACAAAGGACGACATTTGTAGCTTGGCGAAAATAAAATTAATTTAAAAGTTTCGAAACAAGTTTTCCATTATAGGAAGGGAATACACGCAGCGCAGCACCCAGCAGAAGCAGAAGCAGAGGCAGCAGCAGCAGCTACAACAAACTGACAACTTGCGTTGCAGTAGTTAGAAACATTAAAACTTCTGCTGACTGCCGTTCATATTTCTGTTTTTTTTCTTTTGTTGCATTGAAGAGCTCCAATCATTGAACAAAGGCTAAATAATACCCTGTAAATGTAGCAAGCATTCACAGACAGGTTTTATATCTAACGCCGAATAGACCTGCCTTCCTTGGCCATTAACTTTTGGCTCATTCACTTCAAATTTTATGGCATAAATTTAAATGCAATTTTTGGAATTTTAGAAAATTATTATTCACTAAAACAATTCTTCATTATATTTTTTGGGTGTTTTTTATCGGCTTTTTAGTTATTTTTAGAAGTTAAGCTGAAGTATATAATCCTTCAGTGCCAAAGATAGGCTTCCTTTACTTGGTTTTACTTTTTTTAACCCCAAAAAAGCTTCATTTAAAAATTAAACTTTTTAATATATTTATTGACTTTTAATAGTCGACATTTAATAGATTAAAAAGGAGTTCTCAAAGTGTTTTAATAAAATTAAATTGAATTCATCTTTCCATTTGTGTCTGCTACCAAATTTGATATTCATTTTTTTAATGCCACCAATTTTTGACATCCTTTTGGGCATTTTTTTGTACAGGGTATTTTAAGTCCTGAAAGCGATTTAACAGCCTCTGCCGTTGGCGTTTGGCCTTTGGTCTTTTGCTATTTAATTATGATTATTGAATTTTAAATGTCGCCAAAGTGCGCGACTTGATTTGTTTATCTTGCGCTGCGTTGGACAACGTTCGGACGGACTGTGGTGGGAGTCAGATTGCGTGTGGGCGTGGTTGTTTCCAAATTTTTTGGCCAGATTTCACCTGGTCGACTCGTAATTGTTTAAAAGCTTTGCGCTACTTCCGCTTTTTGGGTATGAATAATAAATAAATAAATAAGCTGCGTTGGAATTTTATTTTGTTCGTTGCGTAATGAAATTGCACCTGCCTCTGAAATTAATGGCCGCGGACGTTGATTTTGCTTCCTCCTCTTCTTCTTCTTCTTGTTGTTGTTGTTGTTATTATTGTTGTTGTTCTTATTGTTGTCGTTGTTGTTGTTGTTGTTGCCTAAGGCTAAGAGCATAAAAATGTTTGCGCTATAAACAAAATTATTTCAACTATGAGTGGCGCCTCTGCTGCTGATGCTGCTGCTGCTGCTGGTGGTGCTGCTGGTTTTTTAGCATGTGGCAAGCAATTGCTAGTGCCTCAGGCAAATTCAGCACTAAAAGCAGCAGCTGCATAAATCCCTAATATAAATTCATATAAAACACAGCGAGGGGAAAAACTTCTCTGAAAGTGTGCAATTAAATAAAAATCAAATACGAGTGCACACTCCGTTTTAATATAAAAATATTATTCTAAAATCAGTTTTATGCAACGAATTTTAATTAACAATAAAAGCAAGTTTTATGTTCTTTTTTCCGCTACTCTTATTAATAATTAAATTCAGCAAAGCATTTTAAACTCATAAATGAAAAAACTACTAAGCCAAGTCAATCTTCAGCAAGCCGAAGACTTCAGACTTTGGCAGATTGGAATAATCATTTGATTGTTCGAACGTTCCTATGGCAGCTATATAATTTAGTAGTTCCATCTTGAAACGAATCATTACCGACTCATTACCCTTTTGCACTGATCAATAATATATATAATTTACAGGGTAGAAGTTGCCTCGTTCAACGCGTAACTCTTTTCGTGACAAAGTTACCTTCTTCAAGGGTATAATTAACATTATGATAAGCAGAAGGTAGAAGCAAATACTGTTAAATAAAATCAACCATATATTTTTAAAATTATGATAATATATTATAAATGTATTTTCCACCCTTACACAGAGCTCAGCAGTAATTCATTTAATCCTTAGCCAGTACTTAGTCGCTCAAGCTACAAATCTAAGCTTAGGTTTTTACGAGTACTCTTACAGCTCCTCTTCCTTTTATACCCACTCCTGAGCAGGTCAACTTCAAGCTAACTTTATTGTTTATTTATGTAATATTTTTTGTTTTCTTCGTTTTTGTTTTTTTGTGGATCTTTGTTTTTTTTCTGGCAACGTAAATTGTTAAGCTGCCTTGACGCGCCGTCACTTAACTTCATTATGGCTTCAATGTTGATGTGCTGAACGGGATAAGGGCTGGAAGGGAGGGGCATAGAGACAGAAATAAAGAGGGATGGTTCTAAGGCTAAGCTTTATGGCGTGCGTAATGCCAAGACATTGGCCAATACCGAAGTAAAGGCCATGGTAAAATGAGCGCACGTTAGCAAAGAACGTGCTAAAATTTAATGTTTTAGGTTCAGTTTGAAAGACTCGTAATGTAAGCGAGCGCAAAATGAATGATAAACGAGCACACGTCAAATTCTAGCCAGGACCAGGACCAGGACCAGGGCCAGAACCAGAACCAGAGTCAGGACAAGAGCCTATGGTTTACGGGCGGGGAGCAGGGGAGTGAGAAAGTATTGCCAGAGAGCCGGAACAGCTGCCGGAGCAGACGTTGCTCTGGTTATATAAATGGTGCATGAAAAAGCCAAAACAACAAAACGACGTGAATTGCACGTTTGCAGAGGCGGTGGGGCAAGGGGGTTTGGAAATGACAGACTCTATATGGGTATAAAAAAAACCCTTCCCCCGCTGTCTGTGCCTTTGTTTACGTTTGGCAAACATTCACCGAGTATGGCTTCGTGAGGGAGGCTGTTGGCTGTTGGCTGTTGGCTGTTGGCTGTCGGAAGGTGTTGTCAGCTTTCCCTTCTTGGCCCAGCCAGAAAGTTTTTGTCATTGGGCAAATGTTTTTGTTATTTTTATTAAAATTAGAATTATTGAAATTTGCTTAGCATTAGAGTCAGCTGTTTTTATAGCTTTTATGCATGAATAATAAATCCAGAGCATTAGCTGTACTTCGGCTCTGTAGATACAGATTATGAGACAGCAGGGAGCAGCAAGAGCAGCAAGAGCAGCAAGAGCAGCTGGAGCAGGCGCGTCTTAACGCATAAGCCAAACAATAAACCAACTGAATAAGGAGCAGGAGCTGGGCGAAAATTGGGTGGGCAACTGTCATGCAGCTGAACATCATCATCGTCCTGCTGCATACTGCCGCATCCTGCTGCAGATTTGACTGCTGACAGCTGCCTAACTCGGGGTTTGGGCTTAGCACTCGCTAACTTTTTCAACTGTCTACGCATGATTTTTATTTTCTTTTTTCCCCCATATTTTTTTTTTTGCTGTTTTGTTGATGTCTCTTCACGCGGCATATGTTTGCATAAATGCAGCAGCGGCAGCAACAGTGGCAGCATCAAAATGAAAGATAAATTTCGCAAACACGCACAAAACACAGACACAAACACCACAGCCAGTCCAGAGATAGAGAGCAAATGCTGGCCAAGAGGGCCAAAAACCTATCTGCAATGTGGAATGTTGAAAATTCGAACCCGAAAAAAACTACAATAAAAGCAGAATATGATTTTTGTTGCTTGTTCCGACTTCGGGCAGATTGATGACAGTTTTTGAGTTAACATTTCGCCTTCATGTGTTGAAATAACAGCTCGAAAATTCATTGAAATATATTCCAGTATTTCATGGTTCATTCATACTATCATATGAACTCGTTCTTTATCTTGATATTGCAGTATAACTTCTCTATAAATATATACATATTTATTACTATAATCTCTATATACAAATCTGTTTGTCGGGATTGACTGACTGATTCATTCATCAACGCTCAGTCAAACGGAAATACATAAAAAGATGAACTTGGGACACAGGATTCATGTTTTGATGAAAGTTTCCGCTCAGAAGGGGGTTTTGGCAAATTCGGCGTATGAGAAAGCTAACCAAAAAGGCTCTTAAGTGATAAACTATGTTTTTGGAGGATATGAAAAGGAACCCTTATTGAATATCCTTTAATAAATAAATGATATTTTTTTATTATACTATTATGTTTATTTTTAATTTAGTTTCAAATTGTAGATTTTAGTTGTAGGTGTAAAAACTGATGTTTTGTTTCACTTTAACAAATAAATTTCAGTTAACAGAAAGAAAATGCAATTTTCGCTGTTATCATTGCAAAAATATATTTAAAATTGTATTTGAAAAAACAATTGTCAGCATTACGATGATTTATTCAAAAAGTAAATAAATGTTGTTTAATTAATAACATGAAAATAACGACAAACAACATTAAAAGTCCATTTTAAATAGAATGCCATATATCAATAAAATATGTCATTAATTAACTGACAGCAACAAAAAAAGAAAGAGGAAAACGGCGGGAAACATGCAACATACGATATTTCAGCATATATCACAATTAAAATATCCAGACGGAAGAGGAGCAGCAGTTAAAAACATTTGCCATAATTGCCAAAACCTGGCTGTCTATGTAGCAGCCCTTCGGACAATTGGCCAGACAACAGAAGGGGGGAAAAACGAGAGAAAAAAAAACAGAAAAAACAGAGAAATTAAGACAAAAAGCCGGTGCTATCAATGCTGGCCACTCACTGTTGGCAATCAGTGTGCATGGCTGCTCATCCTGGCCATCATTCGTCCTGGCCGCTGGTCACTGGCCGTTGGGTAATTTTTCATTTGCAGTCCCAACACCTTTTTCAATTTCAGCAATACAAATGTTTGAATTTGTGCCGCTTGACTGAATGTCCCGTGTGCCGTGTAGATCCCCTCCGTTTTAACCTTTCCCCCGCTCACCCCCCACCAGACAACGCTCCACTAGCTAACAGCAAATGCAATAAAATTTCAATATGCAACTTACCCCAGCGTGGCAGGGGCAAACAGGTAAATGGTTTTTAGGACGCCTTTTGCAACGTGTGACAGCTAAATGAAAACACGGCCAATTTTTGAGCGCAATGCCAAGTTTCCCCTCGCTTTTCCCAATTTTTTCTCAATTTTTACTTTTTTTGTAGTACTTGCAGCTTAGCAATCAATATGAGTAGCAGGCACTTGTTTGGCTTGCCACACTAAAACTTGCCCCAAAGTAGCAGCTTATTTGAGGTGACTCTGCAGAGGGAGTTCGTCGCGTCAAGAGTTGGTAAGAGAGCTGGTAGCCTCTGCTGAGTGGCTGGTTTGACTGCACTCTGCTGCTTACACATGCTTAAGTGCCAGCTGTGTGTTTGTGTGTGTGTCTGCGTGTGTGTGTGTGAGGGTCTGCATACTTTTAGACTTGTCTGTGTCTTTTTGGCACTCAGTGTGCGGCAGCAATATTGCAGTTATTTCTATACTCTCAGCTCTTACAATGGATAAAAAGGGCATAGTTAGCTTAAGCAAAACGTTTGTAACAGACAGAAGAATAAATTTCTGATTAAAATACACTGAATTCCCGTGGGAAAAGATATTTATATTTGTTCTGCAGACTGGAAACTGGCTTGTCATGATACAATTAACTATTTCATGGAAAAAAGGTTTCATAGTTATTTTACTTGTTAAAAAGCTTCAGTAAGAGCTGGAAATATTAAATATTTTAATATTTTTGATCTCAATTCTTTTACAGGGTATTTTGTAATCGTGCACGCTCGTCTTAAGAGCACTCCTGCTTGATTTTTTTTGGCTCAAGTTGCCCGTTTCTTGTTATTTATAACTTTTTCTTTAGCAAAAGCGTTGCGCGTGCAGAAATATCAATTGAACACGTTTCACACACACACACAAACACACAGGCAAACACACACACACACACACACACACACACACACACACACATACACATAAAAAGAGAGACAACTTTTGTGCGCTGGAATATGAATTCTTGTTTCTACACTTGCTTTTTACACACAAAGTGCACTCAAGTGTTGATGAGGACAACGTCGCCTTTGCAACGGAAGTTGGGTATTTTTTTCCTATCTATATATATATATATATATATACATATATACATATATATTTAGTTAGAGAGTTAGAGTTGAATGTAGTCTGCTGTTGGCCATTGTTACAGTTTGCTTAATTGCAACGTTTTGTAGCATAATTGTAGATGTAGCTGCAGCCGTAGCTATGTATGGCTCTGGCTATGGCTATGGCTATGATTGTGGCTGTGGCTGTGGCTGTGGCTGTTGTATCCGTCAGATACATGGCTCGCCTTTTGTTTGACTCAAGTGGGCGTACTAAACGCTGACACGCCTCTTATACGCCCTCACCGATTGTAGATTGCGCACAAAGTTTCGAGTGCGTTTCGACTCGCCCGCCTATACTAGTGTTCTACTACAATGGGTCTATTGATTGGCCTACGCGACGACGACAAAAAAAGAAAGAGAAAAAATGCCTGCGCCTGCAAGTAGGCAACGCTTTTTTCCACTTCCGCTTTGCTTCCTAACACAAATCATAATTAGGCTGGGACACTGCATAATTAACGCTATCGGTGTTCACATAATTATATATATATATATATATATGTGTGTGTATTTATTATTATTATTATCAGCGTGGGGCATAAAACTCGCTTAGTATGCCAGTCAGCTCTATTTTCTTCGCTCTTTTTCTACAGCAGGCATCAATAAAAAGTGCACAGCAGTAAAAATTCAACCCCGGCACACAGACAATTTTTGCCTGTGTCGCATATGCAAATGACTTTGGCGCCTGGTGCGTCATTTTTGTCTGTATTTCTTGTCTTTTGCCGCCGCCACCATCCCCGCTAACAGCTCCCGCTTCCCGCTTCCCGCTCCCCGCTAAATGAAGCTAATGGTGTCAAATTCAAATCGCGTCTCATATGTTTTACTTTTGTGCGCTAATTTTATGATCATTTTGGCACGTGAACTCCATCATCATTCTGCCTCATGTCACGTGTAATTTGCAGCAACCTTTTTTGGGGCTCGTACCGCAACCGCCAGCTACCAATTGTCCCACCCCCTCAATACCGCCCACATCCTCCCGCCCGCAATGTGCTAACGACCAATTTGGGTCTTTCGTTCGCCGCGTTGGCAGTTAATTTTTTCTTCTTGTATTTTGTGCGTTGCTTAGAAATGTGAATATTAAATTATACCCAAAGTATTTAAGAGTGCGCATTTTTGCTTGGTATTTTCTTTTCTCTTCATTTATTTTTTCATTTTGAATTCAAAGAAAATCAAATAATTGCGTAAACGTTACGTTAAACTTGAGCCGAATTTACATGCAAGTATTTACATAATGAATTTTCTTCACTTCTTTTTTGTTTATTTTAATTTTAATTACTCATTTAATTATTTACAGCAATTGAAAGCAGCTTAAGCTTTTTAACACTTTTCCTATTGTACAAAGTGGAACTTTCTTATACTCAACCGAATTTCCTTGATTTATTATTATTAAAATTTAATTCCAACATTCTTCTATCATTCCATATTAATATATTTTATTTTTTAAATAATTTCTTTAATTTAGCTTTAATTTCTTATAAAAAATCTGTCAAATACATTAAGAAATATTTGTAGACCTATTCCCAAGTATAAAAACTAAAAACTTCCTCTTATTTAAGCATGAATTTTATTATTAAGGAAGAGAATCCTTTATTGGTATAATTGAATCAAAAAGCCAAGACAAATAGCTTAATTTTTGGGTCTTTTAATAGTCGTAGTAGGCCTTTCATTTTCCAGTGTAAATCGTTTAAAAATGAAAACTTGAACAGGTTTTTTTGATCATTTTGATAAAGAATTTAAACCAAGTTATCAAGTTCAAACCTGAAGAATTCTCTTCAGAAGAAAAAATGGTTTAAAAATGAAATTATAAAGCGCAAGAGCTAAAAATGTTGTATTGTTTCCTGCTTCAAAACTAGTAACATTTGGTATTAAAATATAACTCTTTCAAATACAAATTGGTTAAACATTCAGCGAGCTTACTTTGGCAATTTGAAACAGTTCAAAACTTAAAGATTTATAAGCGAATGCAGCTCAATCTTTTACTATAGCTATAGATACTTTTATACTCGTACTTCTACTGCAGATACAAGCTTTTCTTCGGGGTTTCCCTTGCTTATATGTACAAGTAAAGGACAAAAACTGCTCTTCAATCATGGTGGATTACATGTATATCGTATGCAGGCAAGACGCATATCAAAAGGACCAAAAAAAAAAAAAAAGTTTTTGCCAGCACGTTTCGTCATCATTCTTTGTTTTCAGCAAATTTTGATGAGACAAAATGTTGGCAAAAATGTTCCTGGGGCATGCCAAAAAGTTGTAGTAGATACTCTGGATAGATATCGATAGCTCTTTCTTTCGATTAATTGGTTATGTATATGTGTAGAGTGCCATCTGAAGTCTATCTGGCCGAAAGCCAAATTAAATGAGGCTGATTATTGGGCACATTTTGTGGCAGTTGCATAAAATTTCATAGCTGCTGCGTATCATTAGTTATGTAAAGGACTCGAGAGCGTGGGCATAAATTAATAATTGAGCACAAAGCGCAAAGGACAAAAGGATGTGTATAAAGTTGAGGGAGAGAGACAGAAATACAGAGAGAGAGAGAGAGAGCGAGAGAGAGAGAGAGAGAGAGAGGGAGAGATGCAGAGAGAGGATAAGGCGGCTTGAGGAATGGGAGGGACATATGCGGTTACAAAAGTGCGCGACAGTTTTAAACAATGCTAAGCCCGAATCCCCTACCTTTGTCTTCCTTACGCCCCTCCCCCCTCAGCAAACACTTGAGTACTTAGACAGGCAGGCACTTAAAAAAAGAAGAAGCAAAAAAAAAATGGAGGAAAAAATGAGAATGAAAAACCGTTACAATTGCTGACTAAAAGATGAAAATTCTACATTTTTAATGCGGCTCACCTGACGAGCCGCACGTCGAGCACTTCAGGACACACAGGACACACAGTTATAACAATGGCGTCAGCCGAAAGGGTTCAGTCCCTGCCACTGAAGTGTGCGAGTGTGTGTGAGTGTGAGAGTGTGTGTGTGAGTGTGAGTGTGTGGGTGTGGGCTGGAGGATGGTGTGTGATGGGTGGGTGTGTTTTTGCCCGGGCTTGTTAATTTCAAGTGGCATGTTAACTTTCTGACATTAAGTTGGCATTTCATGTCAACTATGCTACTGCGCGTATATGCCAGGACACTCAAGTGTCCTTTCTCTGTGTGTATACGTGTGTGTGCGTGTGTATTGTTACATGTGTAGCAGCAGCAGCTGCGTCGTGCGGAAAACGCTGTTTAGCAAAATGCCATCATTATGTTAATTATAAATGCGCCTTGCGCTCAAAAGAGTTGCCATACAGCCAGACAGACAAACATTTAGCTCACACACACACACACACACACACACATACACTCTTTCACACACACACACACACACTGTCTGTATCTGTGTTTTTGCTGCGGCATTTACACTTCCGTTTCCGTTTGAGCCAGCGGATATGCTAAATGCAGTCGTTTTTATGCGTTTGCCTGATGACAGCAATTATCATGCAGTGATATAACTTTGCACAATAGCTACAAATTGCTAATCAAAAGGACAAGCTCTACAGTTCTAATCCTGCACCCTTCCCCCTCACGCCTCCTCTTCTGCTAATTCTTGCCATATTGGCCTCTATCAAAGCCAAAACATGCCGTTAAATGGCTGCCATTTGAGCCAAATCATCTGCCAGTCGGCCATGCCTATACAGCTGCATATAGATGTACACTGTGAAAAAAGTTTCTGCATTATTTTTAATATTTACTTTTAGTTTTGCCACTAGTTTTTTATTATTATTGCACAGTTTAAGACTTTCCTTTTATTGTATAATTATAAATTTAATCACTATGTTATTTTTTATTTTTATACGTATTCCAATACTTATTAGACAACTTTTAAATGGTTCTTCTGTAAGTGATTAACTATTTTTTACTGTGTACAAAAATCGAACTTTCCTTCATCCCCCCTCCTCTTCTACTACTCTTCTTCTCCTGTTTCTATCTCATTTGCGTATCGCATATTGAAGCTGTGTGTCACATGAGTTGACACTTTCAGTTGAACTCAATTAAGTTCATACATAAACAACATTCGATGACAAATCTATGGCCTCATCACTCCATCTCTTTCTCTTTGTATCTCCATCTCTCTATCTCTGGAGCCAGCTATCTCGCTCTATCTCTGTAAAATATTGGAATTTATAGTCTTAATGAAAATTGTATTTGATTGTTGCTATGCGTCAAATGTTTCGCTCAATTTGCTGTTCAATGTGTGTTCTGAAAGTGGCGCAAGGCGATTTATTTGGGTTTTCTCTGACGCTGCTGAGTTCTCTTTAAAGCACGAGTATTTCTTCCAAGCTTTCATCTATTTTGTAATCAAAAAAGTTATAAAATACTGCTTGAAAGCTGTCACACTGATGATGCTCTAATAGTTAATTCAGTTGGGGCAATGGAAAGCTATATGGGAAATGGCGTAAGCTTTGTTTTCTATTATTATTCTCTTTTTGTGGAAGAAGCTTTTAGCTTTATATCAGCTGCAACAGCTTGTAGAATTTTCAAACTATTGAAGCTCTTAGATATTCTGCTGATTAATATTTGAATTAGCTGCATGGAATTCACTTTTAAAGTATTTATCAGTCTACTATTCGAATCGCCTTGGAATTAAGCTAGAGAATGTTCCTTAAAGTTCATTCATTCTTTCTTATGAATATTAAAAAATGAAATGAAGTCCAAGAATCCATTTCCATTTCGTTGAAATTCCTTAAATAAGCATTGCAAATTTCTTAAAATTTTCAACTTTAAACAGCAATGTAAATCTTCAGAGAGTGAGAGAGAGGGGGAGAGGGGGAGAGAGAGGGAGAGAGAAGCAATTGCAATTTGTACTTGAAATAACTGTGTGAATTCACAACTGCACTTGATAAATGAGTCAATTATGTTTGGTGTCTCCGGCGAAGAAAGAAAGCGGAAGGGAGAAGGACAAGATGAAATAGGGGTAGAGGAAAATGGGAAAGCAAATCAACAATGCAAGCCACTAACATATTTTCTTTGCTCTTCTAAACGCAAATTTACTAGGGAAACAACCACAATAAGAAAACTTTGGAAAAGCCAACCAAGTGCAAAACTTGTAGCAAGCATCTTCAATCTTTCATCTTTCATCTTTCATCTTCATTCCCTTTTCCCATTTTCCATTTCTCATTCCTGTTCCCTGTTCCCAGTTCCCTGTTCCAGTTTCCATTTTCATTTCCATTTTATTTTACAGCAGCTGCTTAACCACAGTGACTTTTTGGCATGGCTCATAATCTGCGGCTGTCATCGCTTAAGCTAACCTGCCACACCCACAGCAGCAGCGCCCAGGCTCCTTTTGGGTTACGGCTAGAGAAATCTCATTAAAAATGTCCTTGCGGCTGCAGCGGGCATAAATCTGAAAATTAAAGCTTACAAATAAAAAAAATAAAGAAAAAGTAGGAGTTATTTACTCCAAGACTGTCTCCGGTTGAGACTTTTGCCTTTGGCCGTTTATCTAGTAGGCGTGGCAAGGGGCAACGATGACGCCTTGAATTTATGAGAACGTCCATATCGCATAAAAACCCATTTAAAAAGCAATTATTTTGCGTTGATTCAATATGGCCGCATTTGATGGATGCCAAGGCCCACAACAAGAAACAGCAGCGGGTGTGAGTGTGGTAGGGGGAGGGAGACGGGGAGTAGGAGGAGCAGGTAACACTACTAGCTGCTGTGGTCAACATGTTGTGCGTCGCCTTTGCGTTGACTTTGCGGCGTCACACGACCCCCTACCCTTGTTGCCACCACCCCCTCGTAGTTGTTGCAACACTGCTGCTTGCTGCATTTTTATGGCAATGGCAACTGCTGCCTCAGCACAAATCTCTGTCCAGTGTCCTGTGTGTGCCTGCTGCCTATCAACACTTTGCGCCTTAATGCATGCAATGCATAAAGCTGTGTCCTAGCCTTGCCGCCTCCAGGCCAGACTGGGCTACTGCCGCTGCAGCAGCTCCAGCTCCCGCTCCTGCTGCGTCTCCTTTGCGCTATCTCTGCGCAGTTTTGCTGACAGGCAGGCAAGCAGGCAGTCGGGAGCAGGGTAGGGCAGGGCAGGCGGCAACAGGCAACATGCTGGCCAAACGCCAACTCGGTCAACAGTTCGATGACGTATGCAGACGACTCAACAACTGCTACGGCCATGTCCTGTGTGCTGTCCTTTTGCCTCTTCTTTTTTTTGCCTTTTGCTTGCAGATTCAGCAACAGCAGCCATTTGAAATAAATATTAAAAAATTTTGTCGTGCGGACATGCAAGAATTTTGAACGCACATTAAAATTCAAATTAAATGGCACCGCATTTTGGTCGACTCGACTCTCTCTCTCTCTTTATATGGAATCTGTCTCTTTTTTATGACTTTAAACGGACTGAACTGTCTTTTAATGGCAATTAAATTTGGGTCTTTATGACAATCAAACTGGATGAATAACCAAAGCGACCTGAGACTTGATTTACGAAGAAGGCTCTTGAATATTAAAGGACTCTTTTTAATTTATAATAATTTCCAATATAATGCAATATTTATTTTGAATTATACTTATTTTAATATAGTATTATACTCTTTCATTAATTGTAATTGATTTAAGGTAAAATTGATTAAGATACTGGATTCAAATAAGAGCTGGGCTTACCAGGGACCGATAAGTCTAGTTGGGATTAAATCAAGTGATAGAATTCTTATATTAAACTAAAAAATTTTAATACAGAACGAAATAGACTCAAATTGGGACGATTTTCAAGCCTGAGACTAAGATAAGAGACTGGATAAAATCTAAAATTTCTAGATAAATAGAAACATATTTATACTTAATAGACTTTCTTTCTCAGTGAAAATGAACTTGGGAATAGACCTGTACAAAACGAATGCCTGCTTAAATGTTCATTAATTTATTATACGAGTATTTTCTTGAATTTTTGCCATTTCTATTTATCAATTAATCAAATAATTCTTTGCCAACTTCTTTTTCAGTTTCTAGTCCCCCCATTTGGGCTTTAGGCTTAGAACTTCTATAATAATAATAATCTTTTTGCATTGCCTTTGCAATCTTTCATTAGCGCCTTGGACTTCACGCTTCAGTAAACCTCCAGGAGTCGCATTGTAACCCATTTATTTAGGCGCACATATTTCAATTTTCTTGGCTGCCTGCCTGACGGTTCTTTCTTTTGGTTCTTGTTGTTTTTGTATTATTGTTGTTGCCTTAGCTTTAGCTGGCCAACCAAAAACGACTCAAAACATTTAGGCCGCATTTGATTTCATTACGTTTTTATCTTTTTGGCTACTAATTTCATTTCGTGCATATTTCAAACATACTTTCGGCTACTTTCTGAAGGCGAAGGGTGAATGGAGATACCCAGTGCCATTTTCCTTTCCCCAGCCCATGCCCACTTCAGTTCAGTTGTTGGTGCCGTCGTCCGTGCAAGGGCTTAATTAATTCCCAAAAATATTTATAACTTTTAGGCGCTCGACCATTTTTGGGTATCCAGAAATTTTGGCACAATATTGTTTTGTCGTTTGTTCTTGTTATTTCGTGTGTGTGTGTGTGTGTGTGTGTGTGTGTTGTGTGTGTATTTTGGTTTGCTTGTCAATGGCCAAATCTAACAAATTTATGCATGACTGCAACAGGGTCAAGTTGCTGCAAAATCCTTTAATACGCCGCAGCTGGGCCCAGTCCTTCCCACAAAATCTCTGACCAAATCTAACCAAACAGAAAAAAGAACAAAACATAAACTTGAAAGTAACTAGAAATGTTGCATTCGGACATATACGACTTTTGAATGCTCTATGCCCTCGAGTATTACCCAAAAGGCTAACAAAATGTTCCTGCTAGATAATGGGAATCACCGGATTAATCTCAATTTTAACAGAGATTCCTTGTACAAATTTCTAGCTAGTTGATTGGCTGCACAGGCATTTCACATGATCTTTGAACCCTTTATTTACAGGGTATCAAAAAGGAAAACAGTACAAAGCAAAGGGCAACTTTTGAGCTTTTAGGCAGTGCGCAACCAATGCGACGACTCGCCAGATAAGCAGATTTATGAGCTAAACAACAAACTGAAACTGAAATAACTGGAGACAATTCGGGTAGTGGCCAAGGAAGAAAGCTGCTGGAACGGGACCAACGGGAGCAACGGGAGAAACAAGGACATTTGCCGAAGGCTGCAGCATCAGCAGCAGCAGCAGCAGCAGCAGTAGCAGGGGCAGCAGCTCGGAAGCGTAAAAGCAAAGATAAAACATAAAGTCGCCAACACGCACAAACACATACACATTTTTTGAAATCGAAATAACGCCACACTAGAGCACAGAGTGACAATGGAGGATATGATGGGAGATTTGAGGGGGGAAGGGGGAATCACACAGACGCACACACTATGAGAAGATTTATGAGCATTTCTCTGGCCGCACACGCAAGGATGTGTATGCGATGATGGTGTACAGAATGTCAACGGCATGACACAGGAAGTGCCAGGCAACAGAATGCCACACAAGGACCTGCAGCTAAAGGACCGGAAAGGGAACGGGAAAGGGAAAAGGAAAGGGAACGGCAGCGGTAACGGTAACGGTAACAGGGTTGCCTGGCTGGTGTTTCAACTATTGACACGCACTGTACTCATCATCGACATTCACGTAACTTCAGACGTGCGTATAATTTTACCCCGAGCTGTGGTCAGCCCACAAAAAAAAACAAAAAAAAGAAAAAAGAAGAGTATTGAAGAGAAGAGTGAAACAGTGGAAAACAACACTTTATAAGCAGGGTAAAAAAAAAAATAAAAAAAGCGTAGGTAGGTGTCAATTTCGTTTTCATTAAGTTGATTCTGGTTGAGTGGACACGGGCAGGCAGGCAGGCAGACCCAATCCTTGTCCACTCACTCCTCCTCAACGGTTATTCGGGATCTTAATTTGCGTCACGCTCTCAAATTTCAAAAAGTGCAAAGCGCTGCTCATTTGTAAAACAAGAACCAGGCACCAGGCATCAGCTATGAGGCATGAGGCATGAGGCATGAGGCGCAAGGCACCAGGCACCAGAAGCCCTACTTAAGTTCCAGTTCTTCATTTTTGCATTAATTAATACTTACTTATTATAACAGAAAAAGGCAGCAAAAAAAGGCACAACTTAGGGCAAAAAAGCAGCAACAAGGTAGTAGGTAAAATTTTAATCACTTCCTTGCGCTACATTTTGTGTTATTTCTCCTCATTTTTTTATACATTTTTTTTTTTTTTGTTTCGACTTGGTAATTTGAGACTGTTAACATTTTGGTTTTGGCTCTGCCTTGGCCAAGACCTAGCAGCCGCTAGGTACTGAGTACTGCAGCCTTTTGTGGTTGCGCCTTGGATTCAGGACTTAATTAAAAGTAATTCCATTTAAATATTATTAAAAAAGATTTTGTGCTAGCCAAAAAAGTTTGCGCAGTTGGCCAGCTAATGCTTTGGGCCATTTCTTTCTTTTTTCTGGGTGTTTTTTTGTTAATTGAATTTGGCATTGAAAGCAAAAGTGTTTGAGGCAAATATTTACATGAGAGATGAATAAAGGCTGCAATTAAATTGACTGCGAATTAGTTAATCTTTGCGTGAATCCTTCAAAGGCAGCTCCCAGGTTGTTTTCACGCCCAGTTGAAAATAAGAAATTCTAATTAACTATTTGATAAAATCGCTTGGGGATGAGTTAAAGAGTGAAAAGCCATTCAATTTAAATTTAAATTGGAAAATGATTTCACTATAATTATAATAATTAGATATGAGTAGCTTAATACTAATTCTAGGTTTATTATATTTTAATTGGTTATAACTTATCATTGACTACAGAGAATATAAATTGGCATGTTAAGCTTAGATTAAACAATCCTCAATTTAAGAAGAATTCTTTCTTTGAAGTATGAATAGGATAATTCAATCACAATTCATACTAGATTCAAATAGGAATTGGCTTACTGTATACAGATAAGTCTAGTTGGGATTAAATCAAGTGCGAGCATTCTTATATTAATTATATTAAATTAAAAAAAAATAGAGTAAATTCAACAATTCCGATTTTAATAAGAGTGGGAAAGGATTTCCCGGATCGCCTAACCTTTGACACTGCTAAGGAACGATTCAAGTACGAAATTTCGAATTCAAACCAGAATTTTTCTTTCCGTGTGCCACTGTGCGAGAAAAAATAATAAATGTTCTATTGATTTCAATATAACAAACTACGAGTAGGGTGGCCAAATATATTTATATTGTTTTCTGGCAATGATAAGATAAGATTATATTAACTGAACTATAGCTCTCTTGAAAAGCCAATTGCAAGTAATATATATATAATTTTACTCAAAAGGCAAGTCTACTTTTGGGATTACCTATAAATTATAGTCCTAACGTATTTGATTCGAATCTGCCTCAAAAAGACACAAAGATTTGTTGTTCAATTTATTCCAAAATATATTTCAGAATAGTGCTATATTTAATTTATCTCGCTAAAATATTAAAATATTTGTTTGTTCAGACAGACAACTCACTGAAAAAAAGTGAAGTCTACTTTTAGGATCGTTTATTAGCTAAGGAATTTCAATCAATGTTGCTCCCCAAAGTATGCCATACAAATTTTGAATGGAATTGATAAATAAAAGTACTTTTAGTTGATGTTTAAAATTTTTGTAATACTCTTGAATGAAATAATAATAATACTTAAGAATTAATGACATTAAAATATCAAATATTTACTTGATCCGTGATAAATCTATATATATGATGAAGTACCTTATATATTGATAAAATGTGGAATATAATGCATTTATTTTATGTACATTGCCTCAGATTTTTTCCCTTTTATTTGTGGTTTGTTGATTGCAAAATTAAACCTTTAATTAAAACGTGAAAGCGCGCCACTTGCTGCAGTTAATTGCCATATAATACATAAAAAAAATATATGAATAAAAAACGAAATTGCAGGCTATTATGTGAAAGGTAAACAGGCAAAGAAATATAGTGTAAAGCGGAATCAGGCCAATATAATAAAGAACCAAGCCAAATCCAGCCTATTATTAAGTGCAATATGTTAAACAATTGATGGCTGATTGCCATTCAACAGGCAGGCCATAAAAAAGCAGCAGCAGCAGAAGCAAAAGATGGCCTAAACCAAACAAACAAATGTCGCTCTAATTTGCAAATCGACACAACAACAAAAACAACAACAATTTGTCGTATAATTTGTGCCATATGCTTCGTTCTACAGTTATGTAATTTAGCTTTGTGGGCGGAAAGCGGGGTGTGCAGCGGCGAGTGGAAAAGGACATTGGCGCCTGTTGGCTATGCAACACTAAATTACGTAGCTGGCTAATTTGCCATAAAATATATTGGCCCAAGGAGAGGGGGCAGAAGAGCAGAAGGAGTTAGTTCAAATGCAATATTAATGCGACCGTTTCGTGCATTTATTGGCATATAAATCACTTTGAGTTCGCCACCAAATCACAGACACAATCACAGATACACTTATAGCCACATAAATTCATATACATATACATACACATAAATACACTAAGAAAAATAGTATATTTTCAAGAAATTTGATTTAAATTTCCTTAATTCGAATATATTTCGAATAGTTGGCTATAAATTTCCTATAATAATCTATTCTTCTCCTAAGTCCGAAATAAATTTTTTAATATGTTTTATTTAAATTTAGTTTTATTCCACTTTCCAAAAATTATTAAATAAATAAAATCATTAATCAAAATATTTATTTATTTTAAGGTATATTTTTAGTTTTAGATATGAGGAATTGGCATAAAAATTAGTTCTTTTAAATTTTTGATACAAGTGTTCCTAAAAGTATACTACATATTTTCTGCAGCATTCCTGTTTACGAGAAAATCAAAAGAGGAATAATTTTCTACATTTCAAAATATTTATTTCTATTATTTAAATACAGTTAGCCTTTTTTATAGACTTTTTTAAAATATCTTCTGCATAATTGTATTAGTTGTTTTTAAGAAAATTTTAAGAAAATTCAGTATATTTTCAGAGTACATTAACGTTAATTCTTTTCAGTGTAGAAAGAGAGCAGTACTTAAGGCCTAAGCCGGCACTTACCTACAGCGCGCTCATTAGGAGCGGCAAAGCCATATGCCATATGTATTTTCTAGGCAACCCATCCTTGCAGCAGGTCCTTAAAACCGCTGCTGCCTCTTCTGAGCTTCTTCTCTTCGTCCTATTTCTTTTTTTTTTATTTCTTGTCAATTAATGCGGCGCACACTCTTCAAATATTAGCAGACATTATATGACTTGAGTTGAATTGAGTCGAGTAGAGTTGAGCGCTGCACTAAGCCAGGATCCTCTGCTGCTGCTCGACAATGAACAACGGCACAAATGAGTTGGCCAACACTTGAGCTGCGCTTCAGCGCTTTGGCTTTTTGTTTTTTAATCGGCCCATTGTAAAAGTCAGCTCCGTCTCGAGTCCTTGTCGTCGTTTCCTTCTCTCGTTCGTCTTCTCAAGTGGCAGGGATTACGTTGACGCTGACGTTGAATGCGTTGCTGATTCGAGTGTGCGTTGCTGTTGCTGCTGCTGCTACTGCTGCCGCTACTGCGGTAGTCAGTGATCGCTGCCACATATCAATTTAACAGCAATTTAAACTTTGCCACTTAAAAACTGCTGCTGTTGCTGCCGCTGCTGCTGCTGCTGCTGCTGCTGTAGTATTTAGCACCACTCACACCGACTACTTGCCAGCAACTGAGCGCTCAAGCAGCTGTGTCGCCGTATTTGAATGAAATGCAGCAAGTCCAAAGCGTATAAGACTTGCTGTGCTTTTTGACAAACTAAAAAGCTTTCGCAGAAAAGCTTTCGAAGAGCGATGGCACTCTCTTGCCTTACTCTCTCTCACTTTGGTAACCACTGCGCAGGCGCATCCTCTAATTAGTTTGGCTTCGGCTTCGGTTGCAGGCTTTGTCCACGCTTCGGCTTAACACTCTGTCACTTTGCCATTTAACCTGCTGCAAGCTGTTGTTGTTCGGGTTCGTTGTTGGCGTTGTTGGTGTTGTTGGTGTTGTTGGTGTTGTTGCCGCAACATATGAAAATTAAAACGCTTAACAACAATTAACAATTGGCCAAAACACTAGGCCCAAAAACAACAGCAACAACAGCAGCAATTAATCAACTCCCGCTGCCTGACACTAAAACCCAAACCAATTAATCAGCAAACAAAATGGTCAAAAAAAAGAGAAAGAAAATCCAAAAAAAAAAAAGAAAACTAAACTTGGCTTGCGGTTGCATTAACTGATTGTTGGCCAGTCAAAAAAAAAAAAGAAAAAAAGAAGAAGCAGCAGTGGAAAACTTCACGTCAGTTCGCATAAAAGTTTTGCACGAACAAAATATCAAATCAAATCAAAGTTTGATTTGACAGCCAGCCAGACAGTGGACAAGTGGGGAGTACTTCAGGTGGAAGCCCTTGGCTAGAGTTTTTCTAGATGTTTTTCTTGCTACTCTTTTTTAAATAACTTGAACTTTAAGTGCCCAAACGCTCAGTTCACTTGGGTACAGTTCAGTTCATAATTCTCTACCAAAAATCAACCCTCTTCTGTCTCTACGGCCAATATCAATTTATCAATTAATGCGCCTAATGAGCAGGCCAATTGATTTGCTGTGTCATTTAATGCAGGGCACAACAACAAAGTATGTGTGTGTGTGTGGGTGTGTGTGTGTGTGATACAAAATTAATTAGGATTCGTTCATCATCAACTGTGGCACTATATTAATATATACTCCATATAAAGTCTGTATATATATATATATACATGTATATTCTGTATAGGCGCACATGCTCTTGTCTCTATAAACTAACAAGATTTCACTCGCTGCAAATTAGTTGTTGTGCTTTAATTGACAATCAAAGCAACTAATCAAATTTGCAGCTTGACATTTTTCATTAGAATTATTATGTAGTTATAGCCCAGTTCTAGTTCCATCATCATCATGATCATCATCATCCTCATCATCATCCTCATCATCGACATCGCCTGGCAGGCAGAGTCAACATTATTTCGCGCCCACATCAAAGGCATAAAACTATGTGAAACTCTGGACTCTTGGCTTAATCAGCGAGTTACGTTTATACGGCGCATAGTTCATGATTAACCCAAGCGAAATAATTAAGAAAATTAAATAGAAAATAGGAAAATGCTTGTTAACAGCGCGTGAAGTGTAATTCTTAGAGCTGCTTGAACTACACCAGAATAATGCGGCCTGCTCTGGCAACTACTTCTGAATATAATTTCTATTTCGACTAAATTAAAGATAGAAGCTATACAAATTATAAAAAATTGAACATTAGAAGAAAATATGCAACTGTTTCTTCAATTTGGCTTCAAGAGGTATGCAATATATATACATATATATTAGTGGAATTCATATGAAAAGGGAGACCGGAACATGGAATCAAAGTTTAGGGTTTGAGAATGGAATGAAAATAGAGAACAATAAGGATTATCCAGGGTTCGACTGAAAGGACGAATTTTGGTGTATAATTTCTCACTCAATATAGATGGGAATCGATTGTTTAATTACCCAAGAACGCTTGTCTCCAATCTTAACCACGACATAGCGGTGCCATTAACGTTCTGTATGAGAGATGCACCGGCTCATATAACCACAGCCAATATAATGGTCTGTGAAAGCTAATCGTAATTTAAACAACGCATAAGTCTCGCATGAAATAACCGTAGACCACACCGCATACCAAAGAGCACACCGCATGCCACACACACACACACACATCAAATTGCAGTTGTTGTGACTTTGATTAACTTTGTTTGTGTGTGGGCCATGAAAAGTCTATGAAAAAATGAACAAATTGCCCCAGCTTCAGCTTCAGCTTCAGCTTTAGCTGCATGTGTGCATTCTAGGAAACAAATGGAATGAATGGAACCCCCCATAAAACTGTTCCGATTTGAAAGCCTTTCTCCGATCGATAAAATCGCTAACCCGTGTAGTTGTTGACCAGTGGAAATTAGAACGCCAAAATGAAGCCACAAAATGCTAAAGTTCTATAGAGAAAAAAGGTGACAGAGTGCAAGGGTGTATGATTTGGGGGTGGGGGTAGTTGGGCGCTTGGGGGTTTGGGGGATGGTTTGCCATTCGCTTGTCATTTAATATCCGCAATTAAAGTGGTCATCAATCAAAATGAACAACAAGAAAACCTAAATGAATTAAAAGTAAACGAAAGAACAAAGCAAAGGATGAATGCACAAGCCAAATGAAAGCTGTAATAAATAGAATAAAGCGCAGCAAACGAAAACAAAAAAAAAGAAGAAAACAACAGAAAGAACTGAAAAGAAAGCAAGAGAGAGAGAGAGAGAGAGACAGAAAAAAACGGAACCAGACCCCAAGCAGAAACCGGGACCAGGGCGATAAACAAGTGCTATACAAACAAAACGGCGCAGTACGCTGAACCTATTGATGATTGAGCAGGACATTAATCTAACGAAATGCAGACAGGCAGGGGCTATAACAGGACTAAAGGACAGACGATCTCTCTCTCTCTTTCGCTCTATAAGAATAAGGGACAGCGGTACGGGGCAGGGCGGGACCAGAGGCCGTGGCGGGCAAGCGAGCAAATCAACTGACCAACTGTGAAAGTGTCAAATTTCAAGCCACATTGTTGGTGGCGACATCCTTGTTGTTGGCGACGCTGGCCACGTAAGCAAACATAATTACGCCGATGCCAATGTTACAACATATATATATACATGAATACACACACATATATATATATATATATATATATATACAAGAGACTACTCGCCTCATGCCTCATGTTTCAGTCGTGTTGAATATGCGTCATGTTCTGCATTTAAAGTGCTTGCTATCCTCATATATAATCGTATATCAAGAGAGATGGAATAATCGTATAATTATTTCATAGGCAAACGACAATTTGTAAATGAACGCCATTAATTAACAGCTGTTAATTAACAGCCCTACTAACATTGCATTACAGCAGCTTTAACTCAAACTGTTAGGGAGTAATCACGAGTACGTGGAATCCATTTTAAATTCCTTATAATTTGAGTGCACCAATTGAAATGTTAGCTAACAGTGCAGAGTACTGTACAAGGCTTAAGAGATTTCGCTTTGTTTACAATTAAATTCATATTGTAATATAAATGTAAAATAATACTGATTAATACTAATGCTCCGGTTTCCACTTTCAAATTAATGTCAGTAAATACGGCATACTTTTTGGAGCAGAACAAATGTTGTTCTATTTTGATTTATTGCTCCATTTTTGATCTTTATTCAGTGAAATTTGTGCGTTAGTGGAAACCGGAGCAGGCCTGTATAAGAATTTTTCAGTAAAAATAAAATATCATATTTCTCTGAGGTAATCCATAGACCTCTGCTAAGTAACATTACATTCAATGGTAGAGAAAGCTTAGCCATATACGACAACATGATTTCATTAACAGAGATGATAATTTAATAATTACCTATTCAAGATTTGCTAGGTGCCATTATTAAAAATATTATCTTTAGAGAGTTTCTACAAAAGTAAATCAAGATTGAATGTAATGTAATGAATGAACTTCGCTTAAATTCAGCACCGGGCTAAGCTTTTCGTGAAGCTGTGGTTAATCAATTAATTCATTAACATTTCCCACACTGTTAGTTAACAAGAGTAACAACTGTACATACAAACTAAGCAATAATACTATAGTAAATCACTTAATCACTGTAGTATGTTCAGCTTAATTCTAGACATTTGATGGAGCTTCATCTAACAAAATAAT
This sequence comes from Drosophila repletoides, assembly GCA_018150835.1. Classification (NCBI taxonomy): domain Eukaryota; kingdom Metazoa; phylum Arthropoda; class Insecta; order Diptera; family Drosophilidae; genus Drosophila; species Drosophila repletoides. The sequence continues at coordinate 18,425,566 of JAECWQ010000089.1, read as the reverse complement.
TCATAATGTTAGTTAACAGTGTCGTGACTTTACACATCAGAGACGAATCAGCTAAATTAGTTAATTTTAAAAGAAACGTTGAAGCCAGTAAAAATCACCAGTAATATGATTGCAATGCTAGCATTTCCATAGAGCCATGTTTAATTAAATTCCTCAAGACCTTTTTTCATACTGTTAGTTAACAGCGTATCAACTGTACAAATTAGAAGTGAGCCATTTAATTGGGCTGCTTATGCGTATTAAAGAAGTTCGTAAGTTCATAACCAAACCTTGTTAATTTCAGGACAAGGGAAAGGAGATTAAGGATGGAAAGGGTGAGGCATGCAGCAAAGCGCAAAAGCAAATTGTCGCCTCTGTTGCTTGCGTCAACTCAATTTTGATGGTTTGACAGAAGCTATTGCAAATGTGATGCACACAACAGAAAAGCAAATTCAGCAGCAGGAAAAGCTGGAAAAGCTGTTGCAGTTGCAGTTGCAGTTGAAGTTGCTCATTTGGTGTCCAAGCTGCAAATTAGATGCCAAATTAGCACACAAAAGTGCAGCAGCAACCGAAAACTGATGCAAAACCTGCAACCCGGCAACTTGCAACGGCAGCAGCAACTGCAACAGCAGCAGCAACAACAGCTGTGAGTGTTATGTTGCCACCGACAAAACTGTTCTGTTAGGCTGCCTCAATGCAACCGTCACTCGAGTCTACACTCAGAAAAAAGTGGTTCTGAATTCAAAACATTTACGATATTATTAAAAATTGTAATTATTTGAATGAAAGTCTAATCCACTTTCGAGTCCCGAATCGAACCTTGAGTTCAGGTACTCGAAATTAGCACAAAGCTTTCCATCAAGTTCGAATCTCCGAACCGAATGTCCTCTAAAACTTTTGAGGCTTGCAGCCCTGATAGAAATAATAATTACTGCATTCTAAGCAAACAGTGACTAATTTAAAATGAAGTAATCTTTTTCATTTGAAGGTTTCCTTCTCGGAAAATAACTATTTCTAAAAAAAATCCTTTTTCAAAATAAGAATTTCTCCGCTGTTTGTGGAAGCCGAATTCAGCCAACTCTTGACAGCCTTTGCACTTTAATATAGTAATGAAATTTCTTTTTTTTCTATTCTTTTTTCTTTTTTTTTTTGAGTGTATGTGCTGTGTGTGTATGGAACTAGAACTGCTGTTGCTGCGGTGCTTTGACTGATGTGGTGCAAAAACCGAAAGACTGGCCAGGCGGGGCACACAAAAACTTTGCTTACTGCATTGACACGTACAGAAAGGACCTCAGAGAACGCCAGAGAATCGAGAGTGTATAGGCTGAGGGCAATACTAAATGGTTTTTCAATGGGTTTTTCGGGCATCAGGTTCAAATTTTAGAATACAGTTTGCCCGCAGCTTGCCACAAAACGTAGCAAGCTTATGAAATTTTGCGGTAGTTTTGTTGCTGTTGTTGTTGTTGCCGCCGCTGCTGTTGCTGCTGCTTCTACTCCTGCTGCTGTGGGTTATTAAATTTGAAATGCTACACCTTGGGTCATATCAGATTACCTTAAGGGAGACAGAGAGAGAGAGAGAGAGCGCGACAAAGAGGAGCGAGCAAGGAGAGCAAGCGTTAAGACAAAAGGATATGCCTATCGGAATTCATGTAAAATGCAAAGCCTTGGCCTCAGCATAAGGAAATATGCCATGTCATAAATTTTATGCGAATATATGAATATGAATACGAATGTGAGTGTGATACTGAGTCTTTCAGCTTTCAGCTTTCAGCTCAGACATTCAGCTCAGTCAGCCATATAAGAATAAACAATCCTTTATACACACACACACACACACACATAAACACACACGACAATACACCTATACAACTACAGACATACATTGATATGTTGACACAGTTTTTGGGGCATGCCCCTCTCTATAGCCACCCCCTCGCCATAACCTTTGCTAGCCTCAGCACAAAATTTTCTATTTTCTATTTTAATATGAGCCTAAATTGAGCTTGTTATTTATGTATAGTTTACAATACCTTCTGGCCAAAGTCTCGTCTGTTTTTAGGACTTTTGTGCCCTGCTGTACACAGTGTGTGGTCCCCAGACAGACATGCGGGGGTAGCGGATAAACAAAAAAAAACAACAGAAAGAATTCCAAAGGGGGTTAAAAAATATGTATATATATATAGATATATATATTTATATATATATGTATAACAACAAGAACTGTCGTAATAAAAATGCCCTGCAGTTAAAATAATTGTCACTGTAATAAAGTGATGCAGAAAATTATATTTGCCTGGGTAGTTTGAGTAGTTTTCAAATTAATCTGTGGATGTATTCCATTTTTTTTTTAATCTTAGAAAGTTTACTAGAAAACAAATCAATTAATAACTTAAATAATTTATTTTAAATTATTCCCTTTTTTAATTTAAAAATTGGCCTATAGAAACTTTTTCAAAATAGGTAAACTATATATATAGTTTTATAAATTAATTAATTTTATACTTTCTATTAAAATACGATTTTTTAAGTATTATTTATCAATAATTTAAAAGTCCCGAAGATTGAAATAAATAGTATATTTCAGTTTTGAATTTATCGCAAAGTATTCTGGAATATAAAAATAGGACAAAACCTATTCTTAATGTTTACAATTAATGTTTCCACTTTGGGCTTAGATAGCAACTGCTTTGATCCAAAATCAATCGAAATCGACTCAAGGAATCTGGCCGTGGCCCATTTATCAGGGCTTTGACTTTTTGTTGGGGCTAAGCTTTCAGCAGAGCTGCCCTCGACTGTTGCCCTGCTGCCATTTTCCAGCCAAGTTACATTTTTTGGGCAAATGGGGAACAGAGTGAGACACAGAGGGCGATAGCGGAGGGGAGCAGAAAGCGTTGCTCGGTGGGATCCACTTGGTATACTTCCATTTTATAGCAGCAGCCAAAACATTATAGCCATGATTAATGGCAGATAATAATTTCGAGTGCGAGCACTTGACAGCATACAAAAAGTCAGAAAACTATGGCCAATGACGTCCATTAGACTCGCCAGGGCCAAAAGGCAAAGAAGGAAGAAGAGCAGGAGGCAAGTGAGGAAGAATGAAAGGGGACGGGGGAGGGAAGGGGAGGTAGGTGTGAAGGCAGGCAACAAAGTGCAACAGCAACTGCAAATGACTGCTGAAAAATAAGCAACAACAACAGGAACAACAACAATAAAACTATTGCAATATTCTGTTTGCGGCATTTAACGAGCTCGCTCTCCCTGGCTCTCTCGCTCCCTTTCTCTTTGTGCCCTTCTGGTCAGTTGTGCGTGTGATTTACTTCATTTTATGCATAAATTATTATAAACGGGTTAATAAAAAAAATGAGTCAAAAAAAAAAAAAGAAAAACAATTGAAGCGGCAACGGAAACGGAAACGGGAATAACGCATGCGACTGCCATTGGTGGCCGCTGTGGCGTGTTGTAGCTGCAGCAGTCGCTGTGACACTTGCCACATGTTGGTTTTTGGGTGCTGCCAAAAACCCAAAATTGATTTAAGCGTTGCGTTCAGCTCGTTTTTCGGTTTTTGCGGCTATTTCCAGTTGTTGTTGGGTCTTGCTGCTGTTGCAACAGCTGCAGTAAATGACATTAAAATCCAGTCAGCTCACAAAATGATTTTAGAATTTTTCGGCAATTTTTTTCGATTTTTCTAGGAATTTCTTTTTTAAATTTACGAGCTAAAAGCTGAGGCTTTCAGGGATGGAAGTTGGGGAGCGGACTCAAGTTACACGCTTCTAGCCGTAGAGTGCGCTTTTAAAAGCTACGCGTCTTTTATGCCCAGCTTGAATCATTACAAAAGGACACACACACACACACAAACACACAAACAGGACATGTATGTCTGGTAAAGACAATGAAAGCTGTCGAACCAATAAGTGCAGCGTTCTTTTAGACGGGACAGGGGAGGACAGGGCTTGTCCTGTGCCTGTGTTTGTGTCTGTGCGAGTGCGTCATAAAATTACTTTTTATCATTGTAACATGACAGTAGACGCTCATGTCCTGATTCTGGTTGTGCTTCTGGTGCGGGCACTTGCTTGATATACGCAGCGGTTTTTATGAGCCCAGGACCCCCAATGCCAAACACATTCATACACGTTTTTCTTTATGTTGCAGCTAAAAGGATGCTGCTCCTTTCCTTTCCTCTTCGTTGCGTTCCGTTGCGTTCCGTTTCTGTTCTTGAGCTCCTTGCATTGTATTAATAGCTTGCTTGCACGACACAGCACTAATAAGCATAAACGCAAACTTTGCCATGTGACTCGATTGCCACTTCCTTCCGGTTGAGGTTAGGTCTTCTTATTCTTCTCGCAGGACCTGGACATGAGCGTAGCGTGCGCTCAGCACTTTCGACTTCTTTGTGCACTTTATTAATGTTATTAAAAATCTAACAAATGGCCACACAACTTTTCTCTCTCTCTCTTTTCCCACTCTTTCCAAGTTTTTTTCAACTAACCCCATTGTACGACTCTAGCTGCACTTTATTAATGCCTCCCAACGCAACGCAAGGACCAATTAATGTGCTTGCCTCAGCGCCCAGCGGTCAGCGAGAGACAGTGGGCAACTTTGTTGTCTCATTGCCAATTGACAGAAGGGATTCACTGCGACGCTAAGCTTCACATTTAATAGTCTGCAGCTCGTTTATACTGTGCCACAACAGGTCGTATGAGTGATAAAAACGTTACGAAAAACCAATTAGAAACGGCTGTTACATGTGGCAACGTGTTATAACATTTCCTATTGTCAAAACTCACTTTAAGGTAAGATTTATAGTCTATCTGGCCTGAAAAATACTTTTGAAATGAAAAATAGTGTTTTGTCTACTCTCAAGGCTATCCATTCTGCAGCAACAACCAAAAATTTGCAACAATTGAAGAATTTTTTGCTTTGCGAGCATATTTTTAAATGAAATTAAACGTTTCTGATTGACTCCAAAGCCCCAAAGCTATTAAAGGAAACCAACAGTAAAATATATTTCATTCCCACGGAGTGTGAAAATTTCCAGCTTAACTTTCTTTTTATCAAGTGGAATGTGGTCAAAAACTGCATAGAAAATGCAACAGTTGAAAACGCATTGTGAACCATTTTTGTTGAGCAAAATTGTTTGCCAATGCATTTAACTGGCAGCTCCATTTGATAACAATTTGAACAATGGGCAATTCTATCTCACTTTATTTTCACACAATTCTCCTCTTACTCTGCGGAAATTGTAGTAAAGAAAATAGCCAAAAACTACTAAAGCCAATTGATGGCAGACGGGAAGGGTAGAGTAGACAGTGCGTAGAGTATGGAAGGGCGAGGTAGGATAGCAATTGTTGACTTTTTACGTAGTTAAACAAGTTTAATTAAGACTCATTGAAGCACTTTGGTAGATAAAAAGTGTCGCCCCTTGAGGCAAACTTTTGCTCAACACCTTACAAAGTGGCAACAGTTGATAAACAAATGCCCTACGAATACCCTTACCCTTACCCTATAAAGTAGAAAGACTTCATTTGCAGCAATAGTTGGACAGCTGCTACTGCTGCTGCTGCTGCTAGTTTCCTCTTTCTCCCCCATTGCAAAACAATTGGCAATTTGGCTTAAACATTTTGGCCAAAGTGCAAGTTTTTGGCCACTTCCGTTTGCTGCGGTTTGCTGCTGTCACTTGATTTGTGTCCTGCTCTGTCTGCAGCCATTCCCCAGCAGTTAATACTCCTATCTCAAGGCATTTGCAATGGCACGCGGCAACTTTGTCCACAGCCAGGATGTTCTCACTTGTGTGCGTGTGCGCGAAAAACAAAATGAGTACAAAATGCTAAAAACGACTTCCGCTTCGCAATTTGCATGCTGCGCAGCCCACCGGAAATGGAAAAACACTTGGCTTGCTGTGCTTCTGATGCTGCCGTTGCTGCTCCTGCGTTGCTTTTGTCATTTCTTCTTATCCACCCTCGCTCCGGCTGCCTTTGCTTGCAATTACGCTGGAACACATGCAGCTAGCAGCTAGCACAATAAAAGCAGGTCACTCAATATATATTGAATGGAGAGTAAAATTGCTGTGTTTTTATATGTATATTTCATGTAAACTCAATTTGATGTGCGTTGACCAACCGCTGCTAACACTGCCAAGTAATGTTAGTTCTTTCTTTCTCTCTCTTCCTTTCCTTTTCCTCTCAACCCAGCTGCCTTGCCCTTAATGGCCAATTAAGCGTAGACGATACAAGAAATAATTAAATCGCTGCATGTGGCTTGCCTTGGTGTTAATAGTCTCTGCTGCTGACTTCAAGTCGCCCGCACACGCGTCGTATGAGTAATCCAAAAAATTAAATATATTTCATACACAGCCCAAAAGTATGCACCACTTTTTGTGCTGCGTAAATTCTTTGGTATCCAGATTAACTATATTTATTTTCTGCATTTAATACGTAATATGTGAGCATTATCTATTTATATTTATATATAAATAAAAAATTTATATATGAATAAAAAAATAATTCAAATTGCTTCGTATACGTAATTCGCTGTTGAATATATTTTTGCGTGCAGCTGAAAAGTATGCAATTGCTTTTTCTGCTAATTAAATTTTTGCATTAAGTGTGAAGATTTTATAATAAGCTGCTGTTTCTGTTGCTGCTTGGACTGTCCGACTGTCGGACTGTTGGAGTCTGGGATTCACTGTCTGTTAAATTTTTGAAGCGCAATTATGCAGCTGCACATTAAAAATCAAATACAACATTAAAAGTGACAGCTGCAATCAGGACGCAGTATGCAGGACGCAGAAGATTCTTCGTTCTGACAGCGTTTTTCGTCCATCATAAAATTCAATTTGGCGCAAAGTGTTTAATGAAAGCGCCAAGTTGGCGACCCAAGCCATGCCCCCAACCTCAATTGACCCGGCACAGCGGGCCAAGTTGGGTCATTAACAATTCAGATGCTGCTACGCATGGCTAAGAACCAAATAACAGCAACAAAAAAACATTCAACAAGAGAAGAGAAAAAAAAACTAGCGACTTGTTTTACATAAAAACACACTTTAGACATCAAATTATGCAATGCAGGGTAGCCTTACACCCCCTGCCTTCAGCCCCTGCCCCCTACGTGCAAGGCTACCCCCTGCCTTGTCTCTTACTTTTTTGCTCACTGACAAAATGCAATGACTGTAATAAAAATTAACAAGCTACGCTACGTTTGAGTTTTGAATTAATTGAAAGCGCGTATGCGCAGGACATTTCATCAAAGGGGGAGAGGAGGATAGAGGATGGAAAAGCAAAGCAGCGGGTGCTGCAGCTAGCTGCGTGCCACAAAATTCTGTCAGGATGCTGCTTGCCTTATAAAATTATAAATTCGCGTCTAAATGAGCGTTGCAAAATTAATGAACTGCATGCAGTTTAATTGAAATGCGCATCCACATGGGGGCGAAAGGGGCGACCGAGAGGCCAAAGGGATGCTCCTGGAGCAACTGGAGCAACAGGAGCAAGAGGTGTGCAACTCTGTGTGGGAAAATGCATAATGAAAACCAATTTTATCTAAGCAAAATTCAGCAGCTTTTGGCTTTCTCTATAAATATTTGGAACATTTCCAAGAAATATTAAAAATATAAATAAGAAAAGGACATACAAATTTTAATTTAGCAAAGAGAACGTAAAATCTAAGTAGAAGTATTTTCCATAATATTTCAAATATACTTTGAATTTTACTTTCGAATCATTTCCAATTTTAATAGCATACTTTTAAGGACACATTTTAAACAATGTCTTTACTTTCATTGTACTATAATCATCTATAAATATTTATTATTATTCCCTTTAATCATATGTAACTATGATTTTATATTATGATATTATATTATATCTAAGAATTATATTTTATGAATTTAGCAGAGATTTTATTCAAAATGAGTATCAAAATAATGTTGAAAAGAAGAAAACCGAACATTAGCGAACTTAGTCCTTTGAAAACAGGAAACAATTAAATTCAAACGAATTTTTAATGAATTTTTAGTTAAAAAAAACTTCTAGGTTGATGGTTAAAGCTTAAAAAATAATTGTTTGTCTTCTTTTATATTTGTAACAACTTGAAACATTCCTTAAACGTATTGTAATAGATTTATTTCTTATATATAAATATTTCTCTTTTGTTTAGCACTCACCTCCACGTTAGATCCGTTTTATCCCATTTGGCTCCCTGGAGGACATAGCGACGCACACGTGTGCTACCATAACCATTGCTATGATCCAGATTATCCGGTGAGAAATTATACGCATACTTATTGTCGCCCACACCGCAGCGGGGCTTTTGTATTAGCTTGGCCGTAGCCGGGTCGATTTGGCCAGTAGCTGGAATGTTGCCAAATTTCTGGCAGGTAAGAACGAACAGCAACAGAAGGAAAATGTTAGTTGTGAAATTGTGCATAATACATGTGGCAGGCAGCAGCAGTAGCAACAGCAGTAGAAGCAACATCAGTAAAAGCAGATGCTATAGCTGCCTGCCTGCCTGCCTGCCTGCCTCCTAGTTGGCAGCACCTACCTGGAGATTACGTATTGCATCTATCAGCTGCTCCTCGGAGCGCAGAGCACCAGTTTCCAGATCTGACTTGGGCAGATAATCAAACTGCATGAGGTAATTGTACTGCAAGTGGAAAGCAAAGATGGAAATGTGGTAAGTAAGTGAGTTGAGTTGAGTGTACAGGAGAAAGGACGTCTAAGGGATATTGTGGAGAAATAGAAGGGCGGAGATGCTGTGGCAGCATGGCAGCATGGCAGATGCATTAGGGAAGTGTGCCAACTGAAATGGCAGTCAGTTTTGGGCCAAAACTATTTGTTGGCTTAATGTAGGCGCGTCGGCAAATGATGCCAGCATAAAAACTTTTTGCATAAAGTTAATGATAAAAGCAACAGTCACAGCAGCAACAACCCAAAACCGAAACCAAAAACAACTAACAGAACAGCAACAACACTAAACTTTAACGTTACATTAATAAGCCCAAAAGTATGCCACAAAAAAAGAATGAAAATAATATCAGAATGTAGATAAACGTTGAAATTAGACTTGCTCGACTGCGGGATTACACTTGTAGCTGTCACAATATACTTTTTGGGCTATAATTTGAATGGAATATTTGCCTGAAATTTTGAAAGAAGCTTTTACGAAACAAAATTAGAAATTTCTCTGAAAAATGTAGACTGGACTAGTAGAGGTGCCTTGAAATTCAGCTCTTGAACAAAATAACTCAAGTTTTTAACTCAAATGTGCATTTCTCAGAGAAAGTGTAAACCGAACCGTAGACCTAATCTTTCACTGATACTTTTTTCCGATTTCGGGCTATTATTTGTAGACCAAGGAATGCTGGACGCAGAACAAGTTCCGTAGCATAAATTATATATGTTTTATGTAAATTTATTCTTTAACTTAACTCTGGATTCCATTAATTAATTTAATTTAAAAATTAATAAATAATGAAAAAGAGCTAATGTTCTAAAAATGATATATTTATATGCATTTGGCATTCATTCTATTCTCATCAAAAAGTGAGAGTAAAGTATTTCAAAATGACTTTATCAAGGTCGACTCTAATGTACATACATAGAAAGAATGCAATATACTCCTGAAACCACATATGCTACAGGGTATTCCTATGTTTGCTATATTGCAAAAAAACAAAAAGAAAATATGCTGAGTGTCGCTATCAGTTGCAGTTTCGGGGTTTCTGTTTCAGTTTCTGTCTCTCTCAAAGTCTGCTCACAATCGATGGGCATATTTCTAGTTGGTTTTTTGTTTTTTTTTGGTGTTGTGTTTTTTTTTATTTTTAGGGCACGACCCGCTACCAAATAAACAGTCATAACTGTAAAGTGTGCGACGTCGACGACAAAACAGAGCTCTGCCTCTGTCTCTGGCGCTGGCTGTGGCTCTGGCCATATGTGTAGACTGGATTTGCATATTTTTACATGTAATACACACACACACACACACACACACAGATACTATGGAGACAACTGGGCAAATTTATTTACTAACACACAGACCCAAAGAGACACGCACACTCATGCATGAAGGGGAGGCGTGGCACACACACGCTCGCACACACGCGCCCAGCCGACACACACACCAGCAAATTACGTGACCTGCAAATTAAATTTTCTCTTTCATTTCGGATATATGAGAAAATTGTCACACACACATCGTTGCCACGCCTCCCTCCCTCGCACACTCCCACTCACACTCACACAGACACAGACGCAGACACAGACACAGACACAGACACCACCCACACGCAATTTGTTAAAAACATGCGAAAAACAACCAATAACAACTGCAAAAAAAAAAAAAAAGTCTAGATTTTTGGCTCAAATTGTTGTTTCTGTCCAGCGTTTAAAAAATTGTATACAAACCCCTCCAAAAAAAAGAAGAAATATCTACAGAAAAGCAACTTTTGCCACATTGAATCAGCGCCAAACATATGAAAAAAAAAAAAAAAAAATGCTTTCCATGACAAAGAATCGTTAACAAGTTAAGATTCCAATACAATGCGGGGAAAGAACGTGATGTGTGGCGATTAGTTGGATTTATTGGGGAAGAGATTGATGAATGGTGCTGCCGAATAGATCGTGAAATGCATAATATACGAGTATAGAGCCGACTAAGAAAAGGCTGATCCAAAGAAACTGGAGAAAGAGCGGAGAAAGAGTGGTGTAGAATGCTTTAAGCCTAAGTAAATGGTAATTGGTAATTGGCCAATATGATTAAGTGCAACAGGTTGAAGAACTTGCTGGCGCCATAATATAAATAATTTAACTATTAATTAGCTTTGGTATTTCAATTGAATATTTTATACATTTTTTATTACAAACAGGTGTGACATAAATACCGCTGTGACATTTGAAATATTAAAAAGGTATTTAAATATCTTCGCGTGGGTTGAAGTACTAGTTAACAGATGATATGTGTCTTAATCAGCCTCATCAGGTAATTAAAAACTTATAATTTTATTGGTAATTCGAGTGGATAACATTAGAAAGAAAAAACTAGCGAGGCTATCTTTGGGTTGCCGAAGATTATATACCCTATCATGCTGGAATTTTTAAATTTATCCAGCTCGAATTCTGACTATTTTTAATAGAGACTGACAGACGGGCTGATCGAGAGTCAAACAGACGGATATGGCTACATCCCTTTGTTTCATTATCCTGATTAATTATATATATAATTTGCAGGGTGAGAAATGCCTTCTTCATGTTTCCTGACAAAGTTTTAATACTGTCTGCAGGGGTAAACAAATGAAAGGAAAACAGGAACCAATTATATTTTAAATATGAAAATTCTTTGAATAATTTAGTATTCATCTTTAATCATCTTATTTAATTTAAGCTTTTAAAAATCCAAATTACTGACGCATTTTTGGGAGTTTCGCAAACGAACAGAACCAAAAAAACATCAGACCTTTTTATGACAACCCAATTTAAAATGTTTTTATTGTATAAAACGTGGGATTACTATTTATAATAATTATGAAACACCTAAAAACTACTCACAAGCTTTACTGAATAAACGTGCAAACATATTTTGTGTGAAAAGTATTTTAAAAATTCGCAGCGGGTGAGAATTGACATGATAAAGCTGAATATAAATGAAACTAAAATACGAAAATTATATATAAATAAATTTGATGCCTCCACAGGGGGTAATATAAAATATGAATGGAAAACGCTTGATTAAAGTGTATAGAAATGAATGATCTGCATATCAATTTGTAGCTGATTTGTTGAACATAATTTAATTTATATTTTATATTATAGCTGCTAGGGTATTAAATGTTTCTCTGTAGCTTTTCATAAATACTTCTTCCCTTTTCTTTTCAATTTGCAGCATCTGAAGATTAGATGTTGGTTGAACTTTGGTTTAGTTTGATTGGTTTCCCCGGTCAACTGAAAAAGCGTGCGTTGCCACAGGCAACTTTCTGCCAACTTGCCACTGCCACCTGCCACCTGCCACCTGCAAGCAGCTTATGCTTCGAGATTCATTCCTTTGCTTAGCTTTAAAGTATTCTTTATTTTTTATTTTGTTATATAACTGCGCAACCTTTGCAGCATTGCAAGTGCAACAGAGTGCAACAATAAAGAAAAAAAACCTTGCAACAAAAATGAAGAGAAAATGTCAATGCCGCCAGTTGGTCACAAAGTGCGTCATAGTCATAAAAGTTGTCACGTTGTTGCAACACGTCAGCCGTCACAGTCAGCGTCAGAGTCAGCGTCAGTCGGTTACGTTTACGTTACGTTGCTTTTGTGTTACGTAGCGTCGTCGAGGGTATTCGAAGAAAGCCCCACACAATGGCTCCATTGAAATTCATATAACGTATCGGGCCACGGAGCCTACAACTCGGAGCCAGAGCCAGAGCCAGAGCCAGCGCCCGGGCCATTGGCCAACAACAACAACAACACATGAAGACAATACCAATTAAAATATGTACAAGTTGTATTAGTCCAGGAATTGGACAAGTGGACATTTGTGAACGGAAACTGTCTGTCTGCAGCAGCAGCGACCCGGCGCGACGCCTGATTAATTTTTAATAAGCGCAAAAAACTTTACACATAAATTTTGACGTAGCAGCTCCAAGCGAGAGAAGTTGGGATAAATAATAATCCCTTGAAAGTCTTTTTTAACGACATCCTCATTAGTGACATGTCACATTAACAGCAATTAAAAGCTATTTAACAAGCTTTTGATTTAGACTTCTGCAGCTGCTTCTGGCCAAGGAGTGATGATAAGGGGTACTCAAAGGACTTAGTATTACAACTTTGTCTCCCACCTCATAAATTATATATTGTTGACTCGATATAGACATAACCATCTGCCTGTTCGTCTGTCCGTCTGTCTCTTTCTATGCAAACTAGTCGCTCAGTTTTGGACGTAAGTAAATAAAGGGTAAATAATCATTGGTAAATGCAAATGGGGCAGCACATCAAATCCTTCAAAATAGTTTTCTATATTCTATATATATATAATTCTATACCTGAAGCTATGCCAATATAAAAACAATTAACACACAAAAGGCATTCAAATGGTTTTCATTTATGAATGAAAAGAGAAATTCAATTGCTTGGAATACGATAATTAAATATTGCTTTTGGCTATTTATATCATTAAAAATATATATTTTTATGTTCTGTGCCCATTTAAAACGAGTAAAAATTATTATTTTTCTATACTTAAAAGGTGTTCTTAAACTAATCAGCTTAGAGCTTTTACTAAAGCGCAAATCGATTGAACTCTAATCAACACAAAGGATCTGAAAAATTCTTAAAATTTGGAATATCTTTTTTATGATCAAGGAAGTGGAAGGCTTCAGAAGAAGGCCGAGAAAGGTTAGCCAATTTGGTTAATCGAAAGCATTGGCCATAAATAAAACTTAAACAAGGTGTGTCACGGATACGCGATGAATACCCAAACCCAAGCCGAGTCACAGATACAGTCACACTCACAAAAACAGATACAGATACAGATACAGATACAGAGACAGAAACAGATAAAGATATACACAGACACTGATATAGACCTGAGTCCGATGACAAGCGTTGTTTTTATGACCACACGCTGTGACGCCGATGCCGACGTCGGCGTCAACGTCGACGTTGTCGATAATAAACTACAATAGCTGTTGATAGTGGCACGAATAAATGAATGAACGAGTGAATGAGTGTGTGAGTGTGAGTGTGAGTGTGTGAGTATGAGAGTGAGTGCTGGTGTGAATGTGTGAGTAAGTGAATGAATTGCACAAGCCTCTCGCTCTGCACTCAACGGAAGCGCGTTACTTTAGTTGCGACCCCATTTTGCTGGACTAAGGAGCCAAAGGGAAATGGAACTGCGGGGAGGGATCAATCATTTATGCATTGGCCTTTTGCGCTTTTAATGGGAAATGGAAAATTTGCTGGCGCTCTACGTGTTTCAAAATCGAAAATCGAAAAGAGGTGCGCAATGCGGGGGTGGTAAGATCGTTGGCTCCAGCGCATGTTGTACGTGGTCAAGCGACGTTTCAGGCTAATAGAAAAGCGACAAAGCAAAAAAAAAAAAAAATATATAAGAAAACGAGAAAAAACAAAACAGGTGAGTAGTATCAGGAAAATGAAAAAAAAAATATCAAATAATAATAATAATAATAGTAAAAAGTGCGACGCGCGGTACGTGCGCATTTGGCGTGTAAACAAAATCATGATACAAATATAATAACCAGCACAGAAACCAATATCCAACCGAATAAGAAATAAGAAAACTTTCTGATATGTAGTCAAATGATCGACTATTATATACCCCCTACAAAACGAATAACAAATAAAAAGCTTTCAGGTATGCAGTCAAATGATCGACTATTATATACCCCCTACAAAACGAATAACAAATAAGAAAGCTTTCAGATATGCAGTCAAATGATCGACTATTAATATCACCTACAAATAGAATAAGCAAACTTTATATAGCCAAATTATCGATTATGATATACTCGAACCACAAAATCATTAACTAATCAAATGATGTATTGACTAAAAAGAGCATATACCCATCTAAAGCTTAAAATGTAGGGTATAAAAACAATTGTGCGAGTGTGAGAGTAGCACATAAATGTTTGGCTTAATTTAGTTAAGTTGGCGTGACAAAAGTTCTGTGGCAATGTGGAAAGTGTGTGAAAGTAAATTGAACGATGCGATATGTTTATTATTTTATTGGATTATAATTATAAATGGACAATAATAATAGGAAAAACAAATGAAAGGGCGCACTGCGTCACTTAACTCAATTAGATGAACAAATAGCTGAAGTAAATGAGACAGAGGAGTGTGGGGCATATGTTTTAATCAAGCGTCGCTCAGGGAGAGGCGGGGGCGGGGGCGGGGTCGGAGGCGAAAGCGAAGGCGAAGGCGAGGGCAAACAAATCAAATTGGTTTGAGCTGAAGGAGTAAGGGAAAAGGGGCGACTGCAAGGGGCCAGCGGCTATTGACAGCCATAATTCTTGGCAGCGAGGACAGGCAGCAACTAATAAAGGGAGACCAGAGACCAATAACCAATAACAAGGGCTGCACCACATTGCACCACCCACTCGTAAGCCGCAAACAAACCCATAAAAATGACAAGCAACTGCAACAAACGAGCGAGCGCATCTATCTCTAAAGCTAACCAGGCAAATCCGAAAGGCGACACATTGTCCTTGGCAAAAGGACCTGTTCGTCCTGCCAAGTTGACTCGACTCGTTGAGTCAAACAGGCGCAACAAATTGTGAGAAATGCGCAAAAAACGAAAATGCAGCAGCCACAAGGAGTTGGTTGCAGCTTGCAGCAAGTAGTGCAAGGATATATCCAGTTAGAACGGGGTTAGAATGGGGACCAAATTGACAGGATATAGCCATGATATGCTTGCCTGCTCGACTGCTCGCCTGCTTGCTTGCCACACAACAACAGGTTTTTTCCCACAAAATTTATGGCTGCCACATGCAACGTGTGGTGGCAAAAGGGGTTCTAAACATTGGATGGAATTTTACGTGTTAGCTGCGCCGTAGGGACAACAAAACATAACTCAATCATATAATGGTCGCATTGCTTCTGCCTCTGCTTCTGCTTCTGTGTGCTGTTTGCCACATAAAAAATATGTTCACTGCTGCATTGAATGAGATGTTTCAAAACTCGATTGAGAAATTCGAATATGCACTACTGCTTCTGCTTCTGCTCCGCCTCTTCCACTTTCTATCTTCTTCTTCTTTTCAGTTCTGCTCTCTGGTTTCTTGGTTCTGTTTCTGTTTCTGTTCCTGTTCCTCTTCTCTGCGATTCCCAAGCATGACAAATGATAATGGCTTGCATCTGGTAACTGGGTGTACTTGTCGTCGATAACTATCAATAAAACTAGACGAATTCTTTGCTATTGTGAGTGCAAAAACTCGTACATCATTTTTTATAGGTGTATAAAACAAATTTTGAAAAAAAATAAATGATATTTTAAATATAAAGTTTACTGCTGACTTCCTTATTCATCTCACATTTAAATTCCAGGAAAACTGTGGCTGTTTCTTTGACAGAAATTCATTCACTCTTGAGGACACTTTTTTCAGTTTGCCTTTTCTTCTATTATTTTCTTTGCCTCGTTTACCTCGTACATTAAATTTGGTCAGAAGTGTCTTTCTACTCGGAACACTGAACTTTGCTCTGGTTATTATAGAATAATATCCGAGCCTAGATTCCTATGCAGATTCTTCTCTGATTCAGTAGAAGCCAAACCACGCACTTTCAACGCCCGACTTATACGAATATATATACACTACTTGTACTTATAATGTGGCTATAATATTGGCAGCATATGCGTTCGAGCTACGCCCTGATTCTTCGCCTGGTTGTGGACTCACCCATCGAAACACCTCCTTGGAAATTTATAGACTGCAAATTTTAATAAAAGACGCGCATAGACACGAGCTGAATGATGGGCGTGTGTCAGCCCACAATGAAGGAGGTTTTCTCTTCGCTCTTCTTTCTTTTGCTGTTGCTTGTGGGTCTTTTCTTTTTTGTATTATTGGTTTAATAAAAAGGCACTGGGCAGGACGTCGGCCACAATGACTGGCAAGTGAAGAGATGGTTAAATTAATTGAAATCAACATTGATTAATGTGGGATGCGAGAAAAAATGAAGCCCGGCAAAAGACAACAGCAGTCTGCGAGTGCGACTGCGACTGCGACTGAGACGCCCCCACATATTTACTATATATATTGAAACAATGTCGGGTTATGGGCTCAGCTAGCTAGCTACAGTTCGAGCCCAGTAAATGAACTGACCACAAAACAACGAACACGCAATGTTCATGGCGTTGGCACTAGAACTAAAGCATTATCCCTAGCCCCAACACCAACACCAACCCGACCCCAAACCAAAACCCTCAACCTGCCGCAAGTTTAGTTGCTGTACTTGCACTTTAATTAGACCACAGAACGTAAATTGCAATACCAACTTCCCCCAACAACTACCCCGAGCTGAACAGTTCGAATGTTTATGGGAAAGTGATGAGATACTCGCACCGAATCGTTATAAATATATATTGCCCTAGAGATAAGATCTACACAGAGAAACTCGTTTGATACGAGCACGAAAAAACATGCTAGAAAAAGTCACGACAAAAATTATTATTCTTATCAATTCAGAATAAAAATGTTCTGTAATAAATACATTTAAATTGTGTAAAATAAAATAAATAAAATATATTTATATACATTTAGCAGCAGGTTTCGTGGCTGATATTTTTAGGTTCAAATTTTACACTAATTATCGAAAAAGTTTGATAAAAATTTAAATAAAAATTGAATACAGTTTTCCTACCCATTTTTCGATCTAGTAAAAGAATTTTCCTCGAAAATCGTATTTTTCCTATTTTTATTATATGTATAAATATGTCTCGTGTCACGCTCCCAACTCCAGTTCCAAGCAACAAGTCATCCTGGCCCACAGCTAGCTGTGCCTGGGCTGTTCCCATGCCAGCCAGGTCCCCGAGCAACTTGCGCAAATAGAAAATGGGAAAATGGGAAAATGTGAAAATGGAAAATGGCGTGCATTAAAAGTGAAGCGAACGAGAATGAGAAATGCAGTCCAAGGTTTTTCCTGGCCAGGCACATTCTATGGTCGCTGGCGTTGGCGCTGGCGTTGGCGCTCGGCTAAAGAGCTGAGAAAACTGATTAACTACGCTTTGTGCGCATTTTGCAATAAACAAATAAATCATTATTTATGTATATGAACAATCTGCTCCGACGTTCTTATGTTTTATTTTATTTATTATTATTATTTCTTTCTTAAAACAAAGCCGCAAAGTTTTGCGTTCAATGACTTGCATGACAGTTAAATAAACACAGAAATCACTGACAGTTCCTGTCCCCCCTGTTCCCCCCCTGTTTCTCCCCTGTTCCCTCTGCTGACCCCTGGCGGCAAATGCATACGAGAACATAGTCATTGAAGGGGCACACAGAGCTGCTTGTGAAATGCACCATATGGTAGCCCAGGGTCCACACTCCGGACAGTGCAAATCAAGTTGAGCTGGCAGCCATCTCCGGCATTCGGTCCAATTATATGCAAATTCTACAACTGCAGAAATCGGAGTAGTAGACGACAACATCGACATCGACATCGACATCGGCATCAGCATCGATGCCTGGGTAAAAGGTTTCGTTTTAACTTATGACATTAAGACCATTTGCAGGCGCACATTAAGCCCCAGCCACCCGATATGGTCATTGATATATTGTGCGTTGTGTTTATGGCCAGAACTGAGAACCAGAGACCTGAGGCCAGCAGAGACCAGAGACCAGATACCAGAGACCGGAGACAAGACCCCCGGCAGCTTGGCAACTTCGGCCTCTCTGTCTCTGTGGGGACTTGAGACTGTTGCTTGACTCGAATATACTACACAATTTATTTAATAATTCAATTGAGTCTGACCATATATTCAGCTAGTTTATCTGTGAGCAGGCCAATGCTTTGAAATGCTAATGATATCCAAGATTAGTTTAAATTCAGTTGAGCATTTTCAGCACATAAAACTTTAAAATTGAAAGTTCATCTTCTAAGGATTTACTTCTAGGCAAATAAATTATCATTTACGAGTATTTGAAATATTTGTCCATATTCAAGTTAATATTATTATCCAACTTAATGCAAAATAATACATTTAAAACTTGTTTAAAATATCCATTTATTTTGTATGTTATCTTAACATTTCTGCACTTCCGGTTTACAAGTTCTTTGAAATTCCTTTGAATTGGGACTCTCTCCAGACACAAATAAAATAATCTTAACAGAAATATTTATTTATTCATCCTTTCTGAGCCCGCTCCTGTGCGAATACTGATAGAAATTTTACTAGGCAAAATGAGGCAAGATAATTTTCTTTAACGAAGCCTTGGCCTGTTACATAAAAAACAAGAAACCTGCTGAGCTATTTGAACAAGCTGCTAATAGAGCGGGATTACGAATATGTTTAAGCGCCAGCAAACTGACCAGATTTCAAAGCGCTGATAACTGCGGGCCAATAAACTCGTTTTCTTGGCCAATACTATGACGGCGACTACTGTTTTGGGTAAATTAGCAAGTCGGAATGATGCAGCCAAACGATCAATGAGTGTACCGCAGTGGAGGGATTTTTATTTTATTGTCTGCTTTATGGGCAAAACCCAAAATTTATGAATGATCAAATATTTGCGCACTTTGAACCGCAACGGCGAAAAGATGCCATAAATGAATCAGAAACGCTGCGCTGGCGCAAATGATTAAAGCAAAACAGGTAAATTTTTGTATCGACGCATGTGTGTCACTGTAAAGATACCCTGTAAAATGTCTACTATTTTTTCACATTTTCTATATTGTTTTTCTTTGCAATTCCTTGACGATAACTTTTACTAACTATGAAATTTTTAACAACCAAAATACGTTTGCAGTCAGGCAACTTGTATACCCTGCCAATGCCTTATTACAGGGTAGAGAAGAGTTGACGGTTTGGCTGGCAGTCGGAGAATTGCGAGCTGACTGCACACCTACGTGTGGCAGTTGTTGCTGTTGCTGTGCGCGCACCTTCTTTGGCAGGCAGCTGCCACTTGCAACACAGGCTTTTGCTGTGGCAAAGGTTGAGGCAGAGATTGGAGCTGTAAGACTGAGAACAAAACGCAGTCGGAGACGCAGACGCAGGCTGGGACTGCGACTCCAACTGAGGATGAGATGGGGCTGGCCAACATGCCGCATAATTGATGGCAAAGCCAGCGACAGCAAGCGACACTTAAAAGGAAACTTGCTGGATGCACAGCGGACCCAAAAAGGCGTTGTCGTTGTTGTTATTTCAGTTGTTGTTGCTGTTGTTGTTGCTTGTTTGTTGTGGCAACATATTGCAAGAATGCTGCGGCATTTCATTGGAAAAGGCCAGCGATTCAAGGCAGTTTCCCAGCAATTGCAGCAGCAGCATGCTGTTGCTGTTGCTGTTGCTGTTGCTGTTGCTGTTGCATGAGCATCATTAAAATTGAGTCTGACTTTTTGAGACTGCCTTTTGGCAAACGTCAAATATTTTGTTGACCAACCGCCCCCTTGTGCTCAGCCCCCTTCCCCATTGCAGCGCGTGGCTCGCGACTCCCGTTAGCTCGCGTGCCGTCGCCCCAAAAATATATCGAACACGAATTGTTTTTATATGTTTTGTTGCCTGTTGTTGCTGCTGCAATCAAAGGCACAAGATGTGATAATTAATACGAAAATAAATTGAGAAAAGCAGAGAATAAAACAAAACAAAACACAAACAACGAAGAAACACCAAAACGGACAAACAGCAGCTGAGGCTGAGGCTGACGCTGACGCTGAGAAACTGGGTCAAATTCAATTGCTTTACATTTTTTTTTGTTTATAATTCTTTATGCAGCACAAAGAACAACAATGCTCGCAACATAAAGAGAAACCGCACGCTTTTCACATTACATCGAAATGTTCTATAACCAATTTGTATGCTCAGTTTTTTATATATTCGTTTTTTTAGATGCGATTTATGTATTTATGCTCCTCTTGAATTTATTGCACTTTTATTCCCCACACAAACACACACACACACACACACACTCACTCAAGGAAACATTAGGTTTCACAGCAAGAAAAAGTGCCAACTCGAAATTTGCATACTACGAAACGCTTTTTATGCATATTTTCACTAATGGAGGGTCCAGTAAATACCGCCCCTCCCCCCATCACCTCTTACCGCCCCTCTGCCCATTTGAACTGCTTCTGTCGTCTTCTTTCGGCAGATAAAGCTGCAACTTTTACCCCACAATAACAATAACGATTGTGCAATTTCGATAATGCATTTTTTTCTGTGGCTAAAAGATTTTCATAGAGCTGAGACGTTTACAGTTTACAGTGTGTGTAAATGTGTGAGTGTGTGCGTGTGTGTGTGTGTGTGTGTGTGTGTGTGCAAGAAATTTGAGTGCTCTACTTAAGTTAGTGCAGAAAAATGTCACCTTCAGTTCAAGTTGTTATAGTTTATAGGTCAGAAAACTTTTGACAGCGATTTTAAGCTTGGCAGTCAAATTGATTGAAAAAGAGTTGAATATATTGAGATTGAGATGAAATCAAGTTCTAATATTCTAGATAATGTAAGACTCATAGTAAATGTAGAAATGTAGGTACTGAATTTCAAGGAAATATTACAACATATTCTGGTTTAAATAGATCATTTTCCTGATTAGCACACTTAGATATGCTATGATAAATGTCATTGAAAATAGAAGTGTTATAATTAGCTTGGCCAAGTATCAGTTGCATGTAATTTTCAACTGCTTTTGGAATACTTTGTCTGAGGTAAGAGTCGCTTAAACGTAATCAAAAGTGTTTCTTTCCTTTCCATACTCAGCTTACATTGATTTTACCTATTAAATTGTTCCGTTCGAGCTGTTACACAGCACAAATGCACACCAGATCGATGTAACCGCATACTTTGCCGAGGAGCCCAAGTACTTTAGAGCCGCCCCAATTTGGCAAGCTCAATCTCAGCTCACCTACCACGCCATATGTCTGCCTTCCTGTAATCCCCAGACCCTACTCCACTCTCCATCCACTAGCCCCTCTGTCTGCATGAATCATTGTCATTGCTAACCAAAATTGTGCACATGACCGATGGACGTTGAATGTGGATAGCGCTGGATGAGAGGCAGGGAGCCTGAGGCTGGCATTACAATCAGAGAGGGAAAAGGTAAGGGATCGGTAAGGGGTTTAGATTTGGGTATGTGTTTGGGCTTGGGCTTGGGTTCGGGTCTGGAACTGGCTAATGTGCATGCACATTGACTGTCAAAATTTGTATGCACAACAAATTTCTCATATTTAAGTACGCAGCCATAATGATGCGTTGCGGATACGCAAAATGCATAAATGCAACAGCAACAGAAGCGCAACAGCAACAAACTGAAGCTGAAGCAGAAACTATAGCTATAGCTATAGCTGAATAGCTGTAGCAGCTTTAGCTGATGCATCAATCATACGCCACGTGGACTGCCAGACGATGATGCTGATGATGCCGCTGATGATAATGCTCCTTCCTCTATATCTGTGTCTGTCTCTCTGTCGCTGTGTCTGTTGCAACCCTAATGCTATTAAAAATCAATCAATGGCACATAAAACAAATGAAAAATGCATCGACATTCGCTGCCCGCTCGCTTATCGCCTTTTGTTCGCTTTTATTTATTGTTCTTATCAACTTTTAATTAAGACAATTTTTTGTATGCATATTCGTTGCCATACATCTGGCATATATATATATATATATATGCATATATATATACATATTTTTAGTAAATACTTCCTATTTACTTGTCTAGATTGTGCATATTAGCTGTGCGCAGCACGTTTTTCTTATATATGTTTTTTCGTTTATTTTCAATGTACGCGAATTTTCTGTATATTTTATTATACCCTTCCAGTGGGTACAATGAACGAGGCATCTCTGATTCCATAAAGTAAATACATCACTTAACAGGACGACGAGTCGACTTGATAGAGCCATATCCTTCTGCCTGTCTGTTTTATGCAAACTGTTCTCTTTGCTTTTAATCTTAATATGTAGCCTTCTTTGTGCAGCACATTTGCTGAAAATTGATCCAAAAATAATTGAAGGGATTCAATATATATAGATATATATCTAAATTATCGGACAAGTATTATATATTTCTGCCATAGGAAGAAGGGAACAAGCAAAGTCTAACTGCAGTCTGCAAGAGTATGCAATCTTCGGCGTGCCGCAGATAGTTTTCTCTTAATAGTTGGTTTTTTTTTTAATATTTTTTAGTGCATACATTTTTTATTTTTCGAGTGTTTTTGCGCTGCATCGCATTCACATTCGGCGTATTTCCTGAATAGCATTCCCAATGCAAATTGGGCATTATTTGTTCCTGTGCGACTCTGTTGAACATTTTTCCGCTGCTTGCATTTCAATGTGCAACGTTTTTCTGCTCCCACAACAACTGCAACAACAACAACAACAACAAAAACAGAAACTAAAAAAAAAAAAAAAAACAACAACATAAACGTGGTTAGATTTTGTGCCAAAGCTAAAAAGGCAGCTGGATTTTCAATGGTCCTGTGCAGTTTTCTACGTGACACAATTAAAAAACTAAATAGAAAACGCGTCGCATTTTGTATTGAAAGCGAAATTTAATATAAAAAAGGCCCAGTCATAGACTGCAGCATGCATGGCCAACAAGGGGCACCACACACTCTGGCCTAGGTCTAACATAGAAGAGAACGGCTAAAATGCTTTTAGCTTGTTGGCAAGGATATTCACTGCGAAAGCACCAGCAATTAGTATGCGAATTACAACCAAGAAAGAGCACTAATGGGAGTAGCATTAGTTTAATTAAAGTTTTATACATTTTCCACATTTAAAGCGCAATTCAGAGACAAATGTATCCTCAGAGTATGTAACAAACTTCAGCTGCATAGCTGAAAAAGTTTATTTTTACATTTCAATATAGTTCCCGGTTTTCTTCCTGTTTTTTTATTAGTTCTTCTTCCTGTTAGGTTACCCTATTTCTTCTCTGTACTTTTCACAACTTCAATCAAATTGCAGCTTAATAATATTCGAAAAATATGGTAGAAATAGAACTGTATCAGCGTTTCTTTTTCAGTTTCATATATTTTTTATTACAGAGATAAGCAGTATTACTCTTATTTCATGTTTGGTTATGGTTTTCTTCTGCATTTTCCTCATTTTTCTTGACAAATACACTGCAAGTTTTTCTCAGATTTATTAAATCTTGCTAATCATTTTCCTTATCTCTCGTGGGATCTTCGCGTGTACTTGAGCTGCCTGGGTTTTGTCTCATTAACACCTTTCCAACAAGTGTTGGGGATTTGTCATCGAGCTGTCTGTCTGAGAGAGAGGCGTACAGGTTGACAAATTATTTCACCTTAAAAATGTATTTGAAAAACTCTCGTCGCAGTGTCAACAATGAAAACGGAAATATTTTATTGTAATTTATAATTGCATTTAACGGCAGCTCAATTTATTAAAATATAAAACACTCTGAATCAGCTCGACTTAACTTAACCCGACTTGAGTTGAGTTGAGTCGCAATCGTCGTCACTTAATTAATAGCCGCACATTTAATCTGTTTCAAACTGCCTGCTGTAATTAATACTCCCCTCTCCTCTCCTCTCCGCACACACACTCTCACTCTCTCCCATTCCCATTCCCTTTCCCACTCCCATTCGCATTCGCATTCTCTTTTTTGTTTTTGTTCATTCTCATTATCGTATATGGAGTCGGCGTGGCCATATAAAAATTATACGATCACTCGGAGTCCCCTACTATATGACGGGTTTTCCTTCTCTCAGTGCATTCAACTGGCGCTCGAAGAATTGTCATAAGCCTATTAAGCGAGGCTTTATAATTGTTATTCTTGTTTTTCTTTTTGTTGTTTTTCTTTTTGTTGTTGTTGTTGTTGTTATTCTTCGAGTGAAATGTCGAAAATGCTTTAAGTGTGCCATAAAAGTAAACAGTGGCCGAGGATTGGCCCCAGGGCATACCAGGAAGCCATTAAGCGATCAACTAATTAAAGATGCCATGCATCAGCTTTCAGTATTCAATATATATATCCACATATATCCATATATATTTTCTCTTTATATTTTGGACAGTAAAAACAATGGAAAGCAACTGATGAATGATCATTTTGATGTACAATCAGTTGATGTTAATTAAACGGATGCAACGGATTTAGTCATCGTTTTATACACATTTAATTTGCTGGAAATGTTGAGTGGAAATTTTTTGAACAACCCACAGATGTTTCGAGTCTGAATTTTAAATTGAAACGTTAACCGCAATGTGTAATATGAATCGTTTAAATTGAATTATAGAAATAATAATATGTAATTTGTATAATTATTTTTATAATTATTATTATTACTGAAGGTGAATTACGTTACGCGTATAATTAGAAAATCCTATAAATTACCAATCAATGAGAAATTTCTATCGAACATTATGTGAATTACAGTACGAAAATAATAAATAATATTAATAATACAACTTTCTTCTAATCTAAGTTCTAAAACTACAAACCAATAAAAATATAATAAACCTCGATATATACTCTTTATCTAATTTAAGTTTAGCTTGGGATAAATTCATCTATACTCTTTGAATCCTTAAGTATTATTTTGAAGAGACCCAAAAATATTCATCACCCTTTGGCTTAGTTGCAGCTTTTGAAACCTGGTTCGCTTTAACTCAGTCGCACCGGTTCGGCTTAAAGTCAGCTGGAATGGCTCTAAAGTCGGCTAGAACCTATAGTTCTATTATTTTTAAGGAAGAGTCAGCAATGTGCTCATTAGTCCATTGTAATTTAAAGAAAAATTGCTATCTGAAACGTTAAAGCTGAGCTAAATTTGTGAGGCAATCGTTTAATAAAGGAAAAAACCGAAAAACGAATGGAATGAATTGCAACTGCAGTCAGTCTGCATGCATTATTAACAATTATGAATGTGCACTGAAAATAGCTGGCAAACAAATAAGAATTCCCAACTCTGCGTGTACGCAAATAGAAGAACATGAAATGCGTGCGCCGGAGGTCAGCAGCAGCAGCAACAACAACAACAACAGCAGCAGCAGCGACTGCAACTGCAACTGCAACTGCAACTGCAACAGCAACAGCAACAACTACAACAACTGAAAATAAAATCAACACATAGAAATGCACAGGCAGTAGCACATTTACATACACTACATACACACTACAATGTATTTGTGTGTGCTGTGTGTGAATCTACAGATATGTTGCCTATACACTCACAAAAAAAATATTATTCTAAAGTACAGAATTGTTGCACTTTAAAAAAAAATCTTTCCAAACTCGGCTTGCCCAGAGATTGTACTTTTCAAGTATTCTTTGTTTTGTTTTTCTTCAATTTATTAAATATAAATCTTAAATTGAAAATTTACTTTTAATTATACTAAAGTTTTTATACTAAACCATATTTATTATTTCGACCTCAAGGGTATTACTTATAGACCTATAAATAAATCTACTTTATTTTAAGATATGTGATTACTCCAGTCGATTGCAATACGAACGATTCTTTATGAATATTTTAAGAATAGAATTTATAAGGAGATGGATTATGAACAAGAATATATAGAAGGATTACTGAATCATCATTTTTGGTCATATTTTTTTCCAGTGTCTACACATACATAAATTTATATGAATTTTCCAAGCGGGCACCATCAAGATAAATCGGACATACATACATACGAGTTGCCTGATTCTGTAGAGCGTCGCGTGCGTATGACCCCAAAATCCCAAAACGCACACACACTGAGATACCCTCTATATAAACTATATATATATAAATATGTATGTATGTAGTAGGTTCATATAGTATACGATATGGGAGCTGTTGCCGGCACAATGCACGCTTATTGTTTTGGCTGCAACGCAGGGTTTAATGCATTTCGTCTGCCCGCTAAGGATACTCGAACGCATTCACTTCGACTCGTTATTCATACACCAAATATAGTTGGTTACTCTACGGCTTCGCATTCGAATTTGTTGGACATGGACTTGGGGGCGCTCATTAAGCTCTGGCGTCTTGGCGTAGTTTACACGAAAGCAAAGAAAAAAATTTTTTAATCAAAATATGCGCAATTTATTTGTGCCAAGGAGCCAGCGCCGGAAGAAGGGGAGTGCAAAGTATGCTTAAGGACATTGAACCCCAACCCAGTCGATGAGTCACAGACACAGCGCCCCAGACACGCGACGTTGGAAAGTGGAACTACTCCCACTTACAAACTTACAACATGTCCATTGGCTGTGGCATGCAGAATTTATGTACACATCGGAGAGTATCAAGAAAGCGAAGGAAATAAAAAATAAATAAATATGAAGAGAAAAAACTGATGAGACAAATTTTCACATTTATTAAAGGCCTTGGAACAGTGAGTGAGAAAATTATAATTGAGCCGCATTGAACGTCGCTGAGTGTCGTCGAGCAGCTGAAATAAAAACTACTCACAACTCGAAGGGCGGCCCTTCAAATCGGGCCCGCATATTGTTTACTTAGCAAGGATATTGAAACCCGAGGCGCAGGCATGAGACTACATCCCATACTTTACAGCACAGACCAGCCTGTATATCATATATATATATATATATACATATATCCAAGATAAGAATGTGTTTGCCTTTGAAAGAGGGCAGTTATTTTAAATAATAATCTCTGAGAGGATATGGCCTGTTATTACCAGAAAGAAAATTTCTAGTTGACGTATTTTTTGCGCTGTGCAATTACCAATTGAACTGAATTGTCCATAGATAAAGCTACTCTAGTTGATTTTTAAGAAATGTTATTATTTTATTAGCTCTAATAAATCAAAAATTTAATGTATAATTTAATAAGAATTCATTTCAAAAAGAACTAAGCTTGTAGGGTATAGTCTTTTCTTTATTTACTACCAAAAATTTATATAAATATCAGAAAATTATTCAGGTCATAAAGGGAATAAATAATTCTATGGGTTTGCTTGAGAAAAAATTAAAAATTTATGACTTTATTGGCTCAATAATAATATTTGAACCTCAATTCTTATATAAAGAAGAATTTAATTTTTTGAGATTACTTGACAAAAATAAAAAATAATTTTACATTCGTTCCAATTAGACGAAAAGCCCTGACTTTGATTAATTTTATTGCAGTTCAAATTGAGTAATTTTGACGTAGTTTGGTTGACTGCAATGATGGGTATTTATGGAACCGCCCTCTTTTATCTGTGTATGTATGCATGTATGTATGAGCATAGCACAGTAGATATGTGCCACATGACGGACGCAGTAGCAGCAGCAGCAGCAGCAGCAGCAGCAGCTACGAAGAAGACGACGGCGTCGACGATGACGATGACGACGACGACGTTGTCGTCTGGCTGTAGCTGTGTCGCCAGCTAGGCGCTGCCGCAGCTCCCGGTTCAATAAACGCACTTACACTCAGAGAAAAAACTGCGAATTCTTTGCCTGAACAAAGTACAAAGGTTATCCACAATCAGACAAGTTCAGAATAAAGTAGAAAGCTCCCATTTTCAGACTGAAGATTATAAAACTAGAATGTTTCGAAATTATACAAAAAAAACTAGAATATATTGGCGAATCAAGGATAAAAATTATAATTAATTAGGAAACAATATTTTATATATTTAATATCCAGAATAATTGTACTAGCCAAGATCTATATTTAAATCGGCAGTTTTCCTAGACATCTCTTCTCATCTCTTTCTTGTCTTTAATTTCCTATTATTCTTTAGAATGGTTCCCAAAGAAAGAGTCTTATTTTCTCAGTGTATGCACACATACATATGTATACTCAATGAGCATGGCAGTGAATATATTCACATACACTCACGCACTCGCGCTTATGAGTGGCGCGTAATCAAATAAACGACGAACGACGAACGACGAACGGAAAAGTCGAAGACCAAGACAAGATAATAGGAGAGAGATGTTGGGGCGAGGAGACGAAAGAGGTGGAGTTGGTTTGGGGTGGGCGCAATGCAACGGGCCAAAGGCGAATGCGGTTGCATGCCCCAAACGGAAGTTGCCCGGAAAATGTACATAGAAAGTGAAGTTAAGTTAAGTTATCTACACACACACACACACACGCACACACGCACAGACGCAGCAGACAGACACGCACACTCATATAGAATTCATGATGTGTTGTTGTTGTCGTTGGTGTTGCTTCTGAGTTGTTTATAAAGTTGCCAGTGTGACACTGCCGCGCAACTGTTGCAATTTGCTTTCAACTTTTCCAAATTCTAATTGGCAAAAGTACAGCGAACAAAATGTCATTCACAGACATTGAAATTTGTTGTTGTTGTTGTTGTTGTTGTTGCTGCTGTTGCTGCCACTATTTGTTGTCTGTTGTCTTTGTGTTGTGTGGTTTCCCTGAGTTGTTTTTAGTTGTTGTTCGTGGTAGTTTTCTAATGAATTCGAATGAAAAGGAAGCGCATGATTGGATTGGTAGATTGGTAGATATGCACCTAGCAGGTGTCGGATTTCCAAATATATAAAAAACAAAAAATCAAAACAAAAAAAAATACTGCATTGAACGAAATGAATCATCAAGGAAAAGGAGAAAGAACAAAGAACAAAGGTAAAAAAACAGAACAAATTTTCCATTCATTATTTGTGCAAGTTTAAGGTTTAAATCCCTGCCTGGTGTTCTTTAACAAACTCTTCTAGTAAATGATTCTATATATAATTTCCAATATGTCATCAGATTTTTCTGAAGAAAAACATATTGTGCAACTGATAGCTTATCAGCAATAACAAATTAAACAACTGATAATTCGCTGATCATTATGAGCATCATTAACATAGTTTTCAAATACATGTGAAACTATAAATTTTATTTTAAGCTTCAATTATATTTATAATTCACAACTTAGATTAGTTGTAAAGATTAAATATTATTAAATATATTTCCAAATTAAAATTCTAATTTCTAATTAAACAGAGTTAAAATTTCACACGCTCTCGCATGAAAATCCATGCCTAATGGGCGGAAATTTACGCAAAACTGAATCTTAATTAATTTAAGCTTACGGAAAGCTGAGTAGTCAACCTAATTTTACAATTCTTCTCAATAATCGAAAATGTTCAGATAAATTTATTTATTAAATGTCGGTTAAATCTATCTCTGCCTCTCACTTCGGAAACGAGTCGAAAAACATATTTCTCTTCTGATGATAGAGCTTAAACTCCTAAACTGGTTTGAGATGATCGACACTGAAATCGGAAAATCTAATTGAAAGAAAGGAAAATGATGACATACTTTGGAAATGGCTATTTGCAGCCTTGTTAGCCCACCAGTTCTTCACAAAAAATAATGAAATTTATGGTGGAAAAAGAAATTGCTTTTCGGGCAACGCCGGTCAAGAACTGCTAGCCCTTAATAATCTAAGTTGACTGTAATTTAATTTAAAATAAATAGAATTCAAATAACTTACCATAACATCCTCAGAGACTGCACTTTTCTCTTTGCCGGGCTTCTCCTCTTGCTGCTGCTGCTGCTGCTGCTGCTGCTGCTCCCCTGGCTCCTCATGGTGATTATTATGATGATGGCTGTGGTGACTGTGGCTATGATGCATCAGCAGCTGATGCTGCTTATTTGCGGGTGATTCTGCTGCTTCAGTTGCAGATGCAGTTGTTGCTGCTGCAGCTGCCGGTGTGAAGCAGCAGCAGAGAAGGGCCAAAGGGGCCAGGGCAAACAAGAGTCCATATGTGAAACACATTTCTTTTATTTAAAAAAAAAACTCTTGCCAGGTTGTGCGGTTACTACCACTTACATATTTTTCTATGTATATATGTATATATATATATTCGTATATTTCTTTTTATAGAAACTTTAAGTCGACCGCACTCAGAACTAACACTTGCACTTTTTAAACACTCTGCAGAAGCTTGGTTGAATGCCGCTCTGCCTCTGCCTCTGCCAGCTGCAGCAGAAGCTTTGACGCTTTATTAATTCTGCTGCTGCTTCGCAAAACTAGTAATTTCGTTTACAGTTAGAAGTTAAACTTTTTTCACTTTTATATTGTTGTTGCTGTTGTTGTTGTTGTTGTTGTTGTGGTTGTTCGGCGAGGGTTAACAGCACACATGCGCAATGGTAACAGCCGGCAGCGACGCCAACGTCAACGTCAGCAACGGAAGCAGCGGGGGTGGCCGTTCTTGTCGTTCTTCTCTTTGTTGTTGTTTTCTTTCATTTGTTTTGGGTTTGCCCTTTTTTTCGACAATTCTCTTTATTCATATGACGCATACAAAAGGTGTTTACGGCTCTGGCGGGGGGGCGTTTTTCGTAATAAATTAAATTTAAATTTCGAAACTAAGACACACGAGACACCGACACTATTAAACACACATTAGCCGCTGCCGTTGTTGTTTTGTTGTTTTGTTGCTTGTTCTTCTTTTTGTTTGCTTTTTTTTGTTTGCTTTTGTAAATGCAGCGACACAATTAATTAGCACGCGTTGCGATACAAAGGAGCTGCTACTGCATTTGTTGTTGTAATCCCACGCACACACAGATACAGTTATAGACACGCACGCACGCACGCACTCACACACACACGCGAAGGGAATTCTGCTCTGCTTTGTTGTTGTTTGCTTTTGTGCGCGCCTTTATTACAAAAGAAGTAGGCGGCGGCGCAGTAACAACAAAAATAATATGCAAGTATTAACAGCAACAACAAGAACTCACGCAACTGTTAAATCTCGCCTGGAAATGTATCTCTGACTCTTTTCTCTCCTTTCGTTTTCGGTTTATACTCAAAAAATGATTATTGCTTTATATGTTTGCTTAAACGGAAAATCTCGTTAGACCGCCTGTGCCTTGTGCTGGCTTTGGCTGACGGCCCAGTACTGGAGTGCGGTATAAAATTGAACGCGAAACAGACCGACCATTTGTTTTCTCTGACTCAAGAGTCAGTCAGCTGAAGAATGAAAGGCAGAGAAAGAGCGCGAGTGGCGAGCGTGAGCACGATTGCGGCTGCGGCTGCGGCTGCGAGCGCCAGCGCCAGCGCTTATAGAGCCTGCATAGCAGCGATCGCAACAGCGGTGAAAGAGTGCAGTTTAGTCAAGAGAGAGCGACTTAACGAAGCATAGCATAGCAATGCGCGTTGTGTGCAGCAAGAGCCAAGCTTTATTATTCAAGCTGCTCTCTTTGGAGCTTCTGAGGACTTTCGTGGAGCAGCGACCATAATTACTGTAGGAGTTAAGGTGCGATCTTAAGAGCAAAAATAGGCTAAAGAGCATCTGACCAAACACATTTTGACTCTTTACTAGATGTTAAGAAAAGAAGAACAAGTTCAGACATGTCCAACGAAGTTCATATATTGAATCCAATTGCCAATAATTGCTTTTATCTGTATCTATTTAGGATCTCTTTCAACATCCCTGAACCCAGAAAATTCTTCTGTTTGGTTTCGGAATGCGGTTCAAAACATTAAAACCAGTTTGCACGGTAAATTAAAAGTAATTTGGTTTGGGTTCAGATTCAACAACAACAATATATGAACAGGTTCGGTTCATGTTGAGGCTGCTTTAAATCATAAAATAAAAAATTGGTTTTTCTTTAAGAAAATGTGATCAGAATATTCACAGTTCTCAATTGAATTCCGTAAGAGAGATCAGTGATGCTGACGAGCTATCGATATTTGTGATCCATATTCATTTAAATTTAATTTATTGCCGTTTAATCATGCCCAATGCCCACTCATAAGCAATTTGTATGATCGTAGACCTAGACCCCTGCCTGAGTACATACAAATATAATGTACTATAGACGTATACGCAACATCCAAATTGGCTGAGAAGCCGGCAAAAATATAAGTAGTAAATAAGTCTTCTCAGTTTTGAGGTCTACAGAGTTCAATCGTCAATTGAAGCTGAAATTGAATGCTTACGGATTTCAATACTTTAGTCAGCCTCAGTCTGCAAGTGACCTAAAAAGAAAACAAAACCTATGACTATAAAAAATTCCAAAAAATAAAAACATAAAGTGTGATACCTTATCAAGAAGCAACATTGATTACTCAAGACCCAGATATATATATATATATATATATAAATTCGTAAGTAACCACGTCAGAGTGTAACTTCCGATCCATAAACCAGCAATTGAGTTTGGGTGTGAATACTCGTGAATACGTCGAAACGAATGGTTGTCATGGTCAAGATCAGACGCCTTGACTTATACCATATCAATTGACTGGTTCTCGATATCGGAGCAACATTCACGCATGTGCGGATATCATCACATCCGCTATATGATTTATGCTTTTTATTATACGAGTATTACGAGTATCTTTCGCTTTTTTAGTATGCATTGATAGTGCGCAGAAGAACTGAAATGCATTTAGCCGGGACTAAGGTTAGTATCTACGATGTCAATGACTCAGTGAGCATTATCTGTTCATTGTTTTTTAATAAAGCAGCAGCAGTATATATTAATATATATATATACAATAATTAAGTATAATATTGCGTTGCAGTAGATAAATACGTTGTATCTCGGGTAATACTATGCAGGCAAGTTCGTGACATAAATCAATTATGGAGCGAAGTGAGTTCAACTACTACGCCAAGATCTACCACTACTAACACGGAGCTGGCCATATGTATTTGTGTCTATCTATATCTATTAGTCTGTGTGTGGGCGCCGCATGGACGTCTAGCCGATATGGATGTCTAAAATGAAATGGTTCCTGTCGCTCGCTTCCTATTGTGCAATGTTTTTATGACTCAATTTAAATATTTACATACGATTTGTTTCATAAATGGACACTGTCCGCGTGTTGCGCGATTTACATGTTTCTATCTTTTTCAATTTTTCAATTTTTCATTTTTTTTTTTATTTATTTTCCTTCTTTTATTTTAGAGGTGCGCAAATTCGAACACGTTCCATTTCCACACAGTGGCAGGAAATCGAAAACCGAGTTCGAATTAGGTGTTAATAGTCATCATAACTTTCCCTTTACTTGGTTTTTCCAACTGCTTGATTACTGAATACCCTGTAATTTTAGACATTCTTAAAATATTCGGCTTATTTAATGTAGCTCAGTACTCGACTTATCTTGAAACCGAAAACTAAACTAATTACAAATTGCGGTTGGTTACACGTGTTTTTGTTTTTTCGACGAATTCCAAAATATAGAAAAAATAGAGATATATAAAGATATATATATTCAAGATATATGTTCATATATAAGATATATATTTTTTTAACTGTCTCTTTTGGCATGTTGTCTAGAAAAGATTTTAAGTGTAGGGCTTTTGCCGGAAAATTAGATGGAGTCTACTTTCCAAATGCTTGCCTAAAACTATTAAGACCGGATCAGATGTTAGGGTATGGAATGTTCGGCACGTTTCCCTATTTCTCATAAATTTACTCTTAAGATTCTGATTGACAATTCGAGTTAGTATCAAACGCCAACACTTATAAATATAGTTATGAACTTAGCAGCGGATGACGCACTTTTTTGGCCAAATGTATCATCCGAACGAGCAAGTAAAAGTTTTGCTTTTTGTGTACGGGCAGGAAATGCCAGCCCAATTGTTAGCTCTCTGGCCCCCATATGGTCTATCTGTATCTGTAGTAATTAATTGAAACGGGCAAAGTTTTTCATAGCCAATGCAGTTGCAATTATTTCCCCTTGGCCACCTCGTGCAATGCACCCAAATCGTGTCAGTCAGCCTTGCATCAGTTGCTACCTTGGCTGGATTTAAATTGAAAATATTCATTAATCAGATTCGATGTCTCATTATCACAGAAAGTGTCACAGCGAGTGAAAATTTATTGAATCAATTAATTATGGCAAAACAATGTGAAAAATCTTGTACGCATGCTATAAAAATTCCTCATGGAAATTCCACATTTTATTTCCATCATAAACTTATTTATTTAACCATTTATAGCGACGCTTCTGTGGTAGCCAAAAATATATTTTTATATATTTAATATTTTGCTTTTTTTTTTGTTGGATATTGGCCAACAGGTTTGTGACCGGAAATACAAAAAAAACAAACAACAACAAAGAAACGAGCAACAAAAGAGATGAATATCTAGGTAGAATATGGAGAATTTTAGATACTCTCTAAGCACACAAATTATTTAATTCATTTTAAAGACACCGCTTACATTTATTTATTGAAAGTTTCAGGAAAATCCCCCAGGTGAATAAGATACAAAATCATTATGATTTCATTCACAAATAAACGTTTAGGAACCCGTTACATTTTTTTATAATCGCATATAATAAAAATCGCATATAAAACCCCAGTCAAATGATACATTTCATTTACTCGAATACAAACGAAAAACTTCAGCTTAAATTTGAATTCGTTCTCTTTGATGAATAAAAAAAAAAACCTTTTTTTTGTTCCAGAAAACTCGAATTTTTAAACCCAGTTAAGCGCATGGTTGGCTGCTCTTTAGCTGCACAGGCAGGGCCATGTCATTATTCCCCAATTCCCATGAGTCAACTGATTTTTTGAAGCTGACGCACAACCACAACCAGAGATATGTATCCAGATACAGTACTATATATCTCTCTCTGGGTTTACACTGTTAGTGGTTCGCAATATTACGCAGAAAATGAAATATCATTCAGTAGGTGCATGAGTTGGCCCAAAGAGCACATCTATCGATGAAACAAGAAAGAAATGTATTTATTTTGAAATGAAACAAAGTGTTTTTGAAACCCTAATTGTTTATAAATAATCCCTCTTAAATTCCCATCAATTAAGATTAATATACGAGTACTTCATTAATTTCCGTATACAACAAAACTTTTTTACAAAGGAAGTGCGAATAATAATTTCTTCTATTAAAATTGTCCCTAAAAATCCTTCTTTAGTTGGAATCATTACAGAGAGATCATTCTTTAAAATAAAAATGAGAACTCTATAAAAAACTATTAAAAATTTTTTCTATTTAAATAATATTTTTGACTGACTTTTTAAGTTAAAATCCTGAAAAGTAAAAAGAGACGACCTATAAGACTTATATACCTATTAATGCAGCAAGAAACAAATGTATTTATATTGAAATGAAAAAGTATTCTTGAAACCTTAATTGTTTATAAATAGTCCCACTTAATTATCCATCAATTAAGAGTAATATACGAGTACTTCATCAATTTCCGTATACAGAAAAATCGTTTCTTAAAAGAACAGAAATTTCCAGTATGAATTTCTTGTATGAGTATTATATGATCCTATTTAATTTGGTATCAATGAAGAATGAACATGCTTCAATAAAAAAGATAATCCTTTAGACAAAGAATTAAAGTTAATATTCTTATAAAATTATATTCTTGATTGACTTTTTAAGTTAAAATTCACAAATGATATATTTAGACTCAATATATATAAATTTATTATCTCTGAGAAATTGATTCTCAAGTTTCCGTCAGAATGTGCAATGAGTTTTCGTCTGCTAAATGCCGGAAAGTCTCCCGCTCCTATCGATTCCTAGTTGGCTGAGACGACTATTTACTCTGCTCCTTCCAAGTAGAAATGTTTAGTTTTGTATCAATTCGCTTGGCCAACTTAAAGGTCGAAAATAAAAAAGGTAATGAGAAATAATTACATGTATTCAATTACTTACATGTTACAACTTTCAGCTGGGATGTGAACTCGTATCCATTTCCATTACTATGGACGGCCCACGCGATGCATTTCACTTAGAAGAGTTTGTTTCATTAACTGCATAATTTGAGGGAAAACTTTGCCAGGCCGCAGCGTAGAAAGTAGCTGCATAACTTTGGTATACTTCAGTTGCATTGCGTGTAATATTTAATTATAAGAGCCTTCTGCCCGTCGTCTACCCCGCAGTCGAGCTACAAGTTTACTATGATACGGGACTGGGGGCGTGGCACTTGCCAATTGCACTTTAGTGGCAGCCGCTGCCTCCGACACGGCATAAACGTCTTGGGGCATAAAATATTTAATTGTGTCACGTAACTTTTTACTAACTGACTGCGAACGAGCGAGTGCAAGTGCAACAAACAGAATGAATGGATGGATGGATGGATAGATGGATGGTTGGTTGGTTGGTTCGTTGGTTGGAAGGATGGATGGACGGATAGATGGTCTGGGATTGGGAGATTGGCCCTGAGACTGCCAATTTCGCTGAAGGCTCCTGGGAAGCGCGTGGTTTTATGCAAAAACGAGGAAAAGGAGAGAAACCAAAGATGATAAAACGAAATGAGATTACAAATGCAGAGCGTTAAATGGCTAAAACGAAATTAGCCAAGCAGAGAGTAGAAGTCGCAACTCAGGACTGATTACCATATGAAATATACAGCTTTATTCAGTTTGCTTCGCCTTTTTAATACAATTTGAAATTAATTTTACGCTTTATATCAAATTATTACAAAAAAAAAAAAATATAACACGAGATGAAATGCGCTCCACTTAAGTAATTTTTTTTTTTGTTTTCTTCTTTTTAAACCTATGCTGAGCAGACAGATTTTTCGATTCTTTAAATTTTTCTTTTTAGTTTTTAAGTCGAGTCTTTGTATTTTTGTGTAGGTAATTCAAAATATTTGCCTTTCCTTATAGGATTACACATACATATATAATTTCTTTATTAATTAGTTGTGTGTGTGTGTATTCGTATGTTGATGTATGGTGAGTCTAGTAATTCTGCTCTTCTTATCCTTTTGTTTGTCTGATTTTAAATTAAAATGCAAACCCGTTACACACAGTAAAAATTTCAGGCGCACAACTCCTCTACGCGACTACAAAAATGATTTTGTTCTTTAAATAATAATTTAACTGTTATAATTAAGATTAGAGCGTGGCTTAGATAATAAGCTTTGCTTAGGGCAGCGTGTAACGCACATAGGGCACCTCCACATCCTCTCCGTCTACATCGTTGCAGCAGATCTCGAATACCAGCGAGCGTTCATGTGGTTCTATGCGACGTTTTGAGACGCGACGCACCACCTCCGACATGGGCAGGGGCAGACGCTCCGAGCACTTGGCCTTGGGCATAAAGAATGAGTAGAGCATGGAGACGCCCTGTGACAGCATTGTTATCTTCAATTTCTCTTTTTCTTCGAAATAGCTGAGGAATTCCTGTAGCGACATCTCTCCTGTAACCTCAAAACGATCCCATAATGTCCATTCCTGTTCGTAGTATTTATTCTTGGCCGCCGGAAGCGGCTCTGAGAAGGCCACGAATGGCAGCGCCAAATTTGCAAATGCATTCTTAAACTTGGACAAGTCACGATGGCCCCCAATTAGCTTCATCACCTCCAATACAGCCAGGCCGGATAACACCGACGTGGTAGTAGCAATAGCCGGTATTATCTTGCCAGCAATCAGCTTGGACTTGTGGCGATCAGCCGGTGGGATTTTATAGTTAGTTGCACGCAAATTCGAGCAGGCTACAATAAAGTCCATGTGCAGATTGGAATCATCATCCTTTTCGAATTCCAACGGCGTTATCTTAGAGCTCTTATCTGCATTCTTCAGCAGCTCTGTTATGATCTTGTCTACACGATCCTGATCCACTTCGCCATCATCAAAGTTATTAGCGGCCGCAGCGGCGGCTGCCTCATTTGTCTCAATTTTAACGCCAGAGCGTGGCTTAAATTCGGGCACCTGAATGTTACATATAATTTTATAACACTTCTCTTTTGAATGGTATCTACACTCCCTTACCTTAACCTGTTGCACCAGCTCGACAATCTTCTGACGATTGCGCTCTTGGGGTATGCCATAGACCTCAGCACGTAAATTAGCGCCAGCATAGATGTAATCCAAGTGCATGGGATCATTAACATCGAAAATAAGCGGTTCAGGACACCGTTTGGGTCCAGACCAGAAGGGCTGACCGCTTGAGGTGATTTGATCGGGTGGGAAATTGAAGAGCAGCTGTTTGATTTGATTAACATACTGATCCTCCCAGTAAAGGCGGGCCCATTCAACGCAGTGGGCAAAACTCTTCGGCTTATCGTCCAGCAATGCTTTCTATAAAATTAATACAAATTTCGAGAAAATTAGCAATTTGAGCAGGGAATAATATCAAAAAATAATTGAATATTATAATTTATCATTATTATCTATAACTATAAGAACGTAACTACTCAAATGAATCTATTTTATTTTTTTAATTAATTAAATTCTTGTACCGGAACTGAAGTTTAACCCGATTAGTAAACCGAAAACACATTTCTATATCAAACCCGGAACAGTTAATTTTCTTGCTATGATTTCCTAGTTTTAAGTGATATTTTATTAATAAGTGGAGTTAAGAAATATCGATTCTCTCCGAAATTTATGGAACTGTATGAGCATTATATACATTAATTAGAAATTCGTGTAGCGGAAGCAAAACGCGATTTGAGAAATTTTTCCCCTCGAAGCGAAGGCTGTGACTCACCTTAATGGACTCAAGAATCTCCAGAGGCTGAATGCCCGGCAGCTTAAGAATGCGCTCGGTGAACTGAGGGTCGGAAATATATTGGGCTGCATTTTCGGCATTTTGCTTGAAGACGCCCTCAAAGCAATCACGGGCCCATTGCAGCGTATGCTCAATGGCATTGGGAAAGTTCTTTAATGTGCAAATTGGTATACTCTTCTCAGGGGGATCTTGTGAGGAGCTGTATGACTCGGTGGCAAATGGCACTATAACCTGAACATTTCCCATGGTGCCCAGTGTGCCTGTCTCGACGAGCGGTATGCGATTAAAGATGCATTTACGATCCATATAGATGCGTGCATCGACATTATCCAAGGCATTGGCCACACCATGCAGCCTGCCAAAGAAATCCTCAGAGAACACCTTCTCCGTTTCTGCACCCACACGCAGCTCATGAGCTGTAACCTTAACATCGGGATTCATGCGCTTTATAGCTGCGGCAGCGGTCAACGCCTTCGGCTTCTGCACATCGTGCGGACGGAACAGAAACTGACGATTCAAATTCGACTTCTCAATGAGATCCATGTCCGTAACAAAGATCTGACCATTGCCTACGCCCAGACCAAGCATACCAAAATTCTTGAGCAGCTCACAGCCGATGGCGCCAGCGCCCACAATAAACCATTTGGCGTCAGCCAGCTGCTCCTGGAATTTCCGACCAAATATAGCTATCTGTGCATCATAGCGTGTTCCCAGAGGCTGGGCATCAGCCTCACTGACACCCTCAGCAGGCAGACACTCGAGCGCATCATAGTAGAACCACTGAAAGATGGGTGTGAACTTGCCACTGCAGGCCTTGAGCACCTCTTGAGCCACAATACCACCAATGGCAGCATCCAGAGGGCACGTATTGCCGGCGCATATCTTTGCAAACTTCAGCACTAGCTGATCATCCACATCGTTAGACAGGCTTTTGCATTCGTCTAAGAACTTTCCTGCATCCTCATCATTCCAGGGACGTGGCAATGCGCCGTTTTTGGCCACAAAGTTGCCAAGAGCTCTAAATGCCACGTGCAGCGTAGCTGGAGCGTCCAGCTTGGCAAAATCGGATATTAAAAACTCTGGATTCTGCTGAGCCTCCTCCAACGGTTTGAAGCTAATCGTTTTGGGCATCTTCACCTGCGTAGCAACTCCTGCCGACTTGTATGCTCCAAACTTGCTAGTATCCCCAATGCTGAAGGTATACGGGCCCAAAACATTGATTTTAATGGGCTGACAGCCGTTCAACTCCTGCATACCCTGCACCTCCGAGAAGGTCACATAGTCGCCATCATTGAAGCCATGTCGTGTCTCATCCAAACAGGTAACTACACCCTGCGCATCATGTGTAATGCTCGCTATCATCGTGGATATTGGCTGAGCGCCATCCTGATCATAGATGGTAAACTTATCGCCAAAATCACAAAACACCTTGGCGAACAGACCACGTGTCTCAGCTATTATTAGCGCTATGTTGTTTTCATGGGCAAACTTCCCAATCCTCTCCTGTTCTGCTGCATCCGAGTTGGTCAGCACAATAACACGAAACTTGCCCAGAAACTCCTCCGTTAAGGCACCAGTGTATGACAGAGTCCTCACATAATTGTTGAGTTCCGCCAACTGAGCACAGGACGTTTCCGCACGATTCTTTCCTATGTCCGCCTGAGTCAGATAGAACTGAGAGGCCAAGTCGTTCAGCTGCAGAAAGAATCACCAAAAACGATTAGAAAGCATTCATAATAAATTATACCTTAAGATTTCTGCAATTTTTAGTAACTTGTAAGATTGTAATACTCAGGTCTGGAATGCTACACCACATCTTTTTTATATGGAATATCTTCTGTAATTATTGCTTTTAATAGACCGTGTAGAACACTTTTCCTGAAAATATAAAAGCAAGCTAGCCTCTAGCTCTTACAATCTTCGACCCACAGGCGTTAAAACTAAAGTCGAGACAGGTGAATAGACTTGGTTTTGATTCTGAAGAAGAATATATATTCTTTCTCGACTATTTTCAATTGGTAGAAGGTATATAAAAATAATAATTAAGTAACATTATTTGTACAAAATGCAATTATCTCTCCTATGAAAACAATAAGATATATTAATAGATTTCAGTCAAATCTGCTATCAGAGACTCTACAATCAAATTAGAGGGGAATAGTGCGTATAGAAATCACGTCTAGCCTTCTGTTTACTTCTGCCCATTACATACCTAAGCAGTAATATAATACCTACTCCATATAAACATTTTCCAAGGGGTATGGAGTATAAAGAGGTTCAGCGACATTGTGAAATTCAGCTAAAAGTCGCTGACTCTTTGCAGGGTGACTAACAAATCAAGCTGTGAGGTAAAGTGGTGCAGAGGGGCACGCATCATGAATGGAAACAACGAAATGGCCGGCAGAGACGCTGGCCGAGGCGAGACGCTGCTTTTATGAGTTGTTCGAATAAAACGCAAGCTCTAATTGCGATATGCATGTCATTTGCATGATGTCTGGCAACTCTGTTAAGGCTCGCTAATTGCTGGCAACACGAAAGCGCAGCTTAGCAATAGAAAATATAAATAGTATTTAATCAGAAATTATTAGAAAAATGTGCAAAACTTTTTATGCATTCCACAAAATATAAAAATAACAGAAAATCATTTTTATTGCTATGCGCAGAAAGTAAAACAAAAGCGAATGTGCACACAAAGCGCACAGCAAAAACACGCACACACTAGTTGTCTCGCTCGCACGATTTGTGGCGAGAACAAAACGCAAGCGAAAATAGCAAATAGAAAAAAGAAAACGAAAAGAAAAGAAAAAAAAGTGTATGAAAAAATTGGTTAATTTTTTTTCTGCTGCTACCCAGCAAACTAGGCAAAGCGACAGATAGCACATAACCTATAAAAAAAAAAGCGCTGGACGCTTTTCGAATTCTTTTTTTGGTTGCTATTCTTTGTGCAGAATCATGAATCATGTATGGCATTTTCTTTTTTGACCATTTCTTCTCTCAATTTCTAGAAGCTCACAAAACGCGCGGCAATTATAAATGCATTCACACACACAAGTCTATTATTGATTTTCTTTTTCGTTTTCAGTTTTTTTTTTTTTGCTTACCGTACAAGTTGCTGTGTCATGCAGGGTGATCGATTTAACGCCGCCCAAAATGACATTCTTGGCTATCTCCAGGCCTAGGCCGCCCAGGCCGGATAATAGTATATCCGAATTGGCCATGCGACGCATTGCATCGTGTCCGAGCACGTAAAGTTGGCGCGAATATAGCGATTCATCGATGTCGGCAGAGGCTCCGGCACCACTGCTGTTGTTGCTGTTGGTGGCAGCCATCACTGCACAGTTACTGTTATTACTGCTGTTGTTATTATTGTTGTTGTTGCTGCTGCAGTGGTTGCTGTTACTGTTGTTGTTATTGGTGGAGCTAACTGTGTTTGTTGCCGTATCGAGTGAATTGTTTTTGGACGACGACGACGACGACGCACAATTGTTAATGCCACTACTTTCCTTATTCACTGCTGACGATGTACTAACATTAACGTCCCCGCCACCGGTAGCTGCTGCTGTCTTCTGCTGCTTTGATGTATTGGCTGGGCACGTGTTGGAAGTAGACGACGATACATACAAATCTGTAGCTGTCTCACTCTCTGTTTCTGTCACATTCAACATGTCAACGTCGTTTGCTTTGTCGTGATTTTCGTAGTTGTTGTTGTTGCTGCTGTTGTTGTTCTTGCTGTTGCTGCGCCGACTACCGCTGCCACCGCTGCTGCTTGTACTTGATGCTGCTTCTGGCGCAGCTGCAGATGAGGCTGTTCCACCGGCTCCACTGCCGGCATCCCCATCTGCATCCAATTTCAGCCTTTTACACAAAGGCTGCTCCGATGAGCTTGATCTGCTCGCTGACTCTGAGACGGACATGTTGTTTATTCCCTAAATTCCTACTAAAAATAGCGTGTCAACGAAATACACAATGCACGAGTATTGAGAGTCAATCGACGGCGACCGCGACAGCGACGTCTGTTTCTTTGAATTCTTTTGATTATTAACTGTGTCTGTGGCACACTCGCTGCTGTTGTGCAGCTCGTTGAACGGTTAACTAATTACACACACTTTACACTTAATACGTAGAATGGTTTGAAGCTTATTAATATGAGCACTAAATTATTGCCAAATTAATTTGCAATCTTTCAGTGTTGCTTGTGTCAGTTGTTCACAATAGTGTGTGTTTTTTGGGTTGCCACACTGCGCGCTAAACAACGAAATAACATCTCTGACTGTTAAAGACACTGGTACAAGCAACATTTAACATTTCGTTGAGTGAGCAGTGTCTTCATATTAACAGTTTCGTCAAGTGAGCATACGTCACTTTCTGCCGGCTGAAGGAGTGTTAACAGCGAAGAGGTTGCGGTGCAGCGAAATGTTTGAATAGTGTTGCCAGACATGAAATAATAGAAGGATAGAAGGCGGCTAGTTGAAAACGATGTGGCAACATGAAAAATATTTCAATTGTAATTTGAATTGGAGAAATAACGGAAAATGGTAATCTGTCAATTGTTTACATAAAAATTGAATTAAAATAATTAATTTAAGATTTATTATAAGATTTAAGAAAAAAATTAGGGATAGAATTCAGATGCCAAGTTAAGGTAATATAGAAAGAAAAGGAAATATGTAGCCCATTGTGATACCGCTTAAATCAAAGAGATTCCCTCCCATTTGCCTAATTGAAAAGAGGTACAACCATATGCGAGTAAAAAAACGACTCTATTACCCAGAGAAGAGACGTGGGTGAAAAAGAGAGTCTGCTCCTGCCTGAAGAGATTTGAGATAACTTCTTGCCGATATCGAGTTGGTGACTATATTCAATAGCCGCTTAAATATCTATATTGATATTTGAGTACTTATGTCAGTCGAAAGCCACTTTAATTGCGAGAATCTTCGCTTGGATGGCACTCTGGAAGATCGTTAAAATATGTTAAGATATTCAGAGAAGACATCTTCTCCAACAAGATTTTCCAATTTAGAGCCGTCTGAGTGGAAATGTATGGCTGCTCTGCGAGGTTTATAATAAATTATATAATATTAATTATAATAATAGAATAAAAATTAAGAATGAGAAAATAAAATATTTTAATTAGGAATTTGAAATTAATTTAAGCGATTGTCAAGTGTTCAAGGACTCGAAACTTTAAATTAATTGTAAACTTTTAAATACACTTTTCTTACCTATTATTTAATTTAAAATATTTCTGAAATTTTTGTAATTAATTTTCCAATCTTTTTATAAGTTTCGAATGTACCGAATGGAGTCAATTATTTCACAATTCGAATGAATCTATTAATAAATCCAGCAAAAACAAAATATCCTTGTTAGAATGCACAAGGCACGCGCCTTTCAACAACAACAACTGTTGTTTGAGTGACCCAAGGCAGATCCTGCTGTCCCTTTTTGTGGGTAGAAAATGTGCCTTGCGCTGAGTTGAGTTCAATATCCTTTGAGAGCAGCTAATCTATTTTCGGTGCGGCCGAGAGAACGGTAGTCGAGCATGAAAATGCGTAATTTTCCTCGAAAAAAATAACAATGGCCCAGATCCTGACAATGCCCGTAGATCGACGTGTGTGTGTGGGGGTGTCCTTTTTGAAGTGCTAAGTGCGTGCCATTAGAACAGCTGGCGACTGCTGAGCGGAGGCAGGAGCGGGAGGCAGGAGTTGCGTAAAATGCATTTTAATTTACAGTTAGACAGCTGCACGGTCTAAATTTAGTACAAAGGACGCGCAGGATACTGCGATCGCTGCAA
The DNA here is from genome assembly GCA_018150835.1 of Drosophila repletoides. NCBI lineage: Eukaryota > Metazoa > Arthropoda > Insecta > Diptera > Drosophilidae > Drosophila > Drosophila repletoides. Next base: position 18,380,800 of record JAECWQ010000089.1, on the reverse strand, counting down.
AAGTTTATCGCGTGCGGGTTTGTGGCGCGTGGGCAGGACAAATTAGCATATGTAGAATATGGAATGTGGTTGATAGCTTGATAAAAATACTCCTAATTATACTCTAGCGGGTGGTGGCTGGGCTATGTCCTGCGTGGCAAGGATAGCCGCAGCTGACTCTTGACTGATCGCGTGCCCCTTGGAAGCCTCGAGCCTTAATTAAGGCTCAACACATATGGCTCATTCCCATAGAGTTTTGGCCGTGCCTTATGCAAATTTTTTGGAACTCATTAATCTACTTTGGAATGACACTGAAATTTGAATACTTTTAGAGAAGGAAAAAGGATATTTATCAACGTTGAATGAAAAATGACTCCAAAAATAGTATTCGATATGCAAATGCCGAGTTGACTGCGTATTTTGCGCGCAATATTCAAATTTCGTTGCATTAATTACAAACGCAATATTTACAAAACAAATGTGTTGCTTTGTTGTTGCCAGGACATTCGGCAGGACGGCACTACGGCAGAGCTCTTTGCCTGGGCCTCTTCCAAAACAAAAAAGGTGTGAGCAGCAGCTCTCTCTGTACTGCTGTACTGCATACTTCAGTGTCTCCGGGGTGGACTCCTGTGACAGCTGTCAACCCCTTCTGTAAGTGCCAAAATTACAAAGATTACAACTTAATTTCAACTCTCGCATTTCCATTTTAGCTGCATAAATCCTACGCCCCGACTCTCCGTCTGCCTGTCCACAATAAAAAAGACACTCGAAATTGTTGAAAATATTTTGTCGTGCACAAGGACAATCATTGTTTTGTTCCCTTCCCCCTTTTTTTTTTTTTTTGCTCTTCTCTATAAATTCCTGGCATTTGCATCTTTCAGCTGTGTCATCTTAGTAGTCTTCTGCCATCATATTTTCCTGTGTGACTTTTGTGCCCACTGCGGGTCTATTGTCCTTTCACACCTTTGCTTCAAGTATCCTTACACTCCACTGCATACGCCGCTTGCCCTGTAAATATTTTGATTGTGTTTCGTGGGTTTTTCCGACTCATAAATGGAGTATATCTCCCTGACTTTCTCGTTGACTAAACGCCCCGCGGAATTCAGCTTTCTTACAGTTTCTTTTAAATTCACCTTATGACTACCAATTAGCAGCGCCCTCATCTGCCACGCCCTAACTACCATTTACCTACTGCCAACTACCAGCTACCAACTGCCGGTTTCCGCTGGCAGACGCACTCACCTGTAGCCGGTTACCCTGCGGGTCCAAATCAAAATTGCATCGAGTCAGAGACACTTCCTACAGCAACAGCAACAGCTAGAGCCTTCCTCTTTCACACGTTACTCACTGAGCATAAAGCAAAAACAAGTGGAAACACAAAAATGCAGGACAACGCACCTTTAGATACCCTTCTACATAAATTCAAAATTAATCTCATGCCAGGGCTATATAGAAGAACTGAAACTGAAAAACGAGTATCAGTTAGTATCAGATTCTTTAAGCTTAGTATGAAAATAGGTTGGAGACTTTGATTAAGATATTAGTTGGGATAAAAAAAAATATAAATAAAAAATTCAACTAGCCTCACACACGAAGGCAAGCCAAACCTGACATTCTTTCAGGATTAATTCTGGAGTCTTATTTTAAGATTAATTGGGCTTTAATCAAGAATTTTTGCCTCAGAAAAGGTTATTTTGAGCTATATTTTGTTCTTTATTAAACCAAATGCATTTCAGACTAAAAACATATCAAACAAAGCTTGACTTAAGGCTGATTCCATTCATGAAATTAGAATTTTTGGCTTAATTTAAGCTTAGCCAGACTGAATTAGACGGAAATTTTATTAAACTATTTCCCAGAAGAACTAAATCGCCTATGAATTAATCAAGAATAGCCAAGGCCTACTCCAATAGCTAAAGCCTATTTCTATGCGTTACAAAATGCCCAACAAAATTATATTACCCTCAAAAAAGTGTATTATAACGCGGTGCGAAAATAGGGCGACATCAAAAGTCTCGGCGACTTCACAGCACTTGACCAAACTACGCGGAGTTGCCTCGTCCAGCCAAGCGTTGGATTTGTAACGTATTTTTCTTGTTCTTTTCTTTTTTTTCTCTTTTTTTTTTTTGAGACACCTAAGAGTCAACACATTTAATGCCCTGATACTATTTGATGCGTCTTTTCCTTAAATTCCTTTTTCAGATCTTGCTATTCTGATAAAATGCATTTTCCCAGACAATTAAAAGATGGTCTTTAAGTCATAAAATGCGTTTCCATTCGTCTTCTTTTTTTCATCAGATGCGTTCTGTGTGATGAACAATTGAGAATTGTTTGATGTGTGATATCTCTTGGAGATCGTATGTGTGGCACTGGGTTAGGTTACTCTCGGATCTCTGGGATAGCTGACAGCAGCAGCTAATGCTATAAAATATATAAACTGCTTTTTGAAGAAGTTCTCCTGAAACTTGTTGAGAGAAAACAAGCTTGGGCTACTCGTAAAAGTACGAATACTTAATCATTTTATGTTCCGATATAGACCGATCGGATCGGGCAACTATATCATAAAGATTCCATAGGAAGAATCGGTGCAAAAGTTGTTGAACAGAAAACTGTTTTCTTTCTTAAGATATCTTCTTGAATGGTCCGTTTGTTTTCTAATGGCATACCAAAAACTATAAAGATCGGTTAACTATATTACTGCTGTGGCCCCTATACGAAAGATTGAGCCATCAATCAATTCGTCCAGTCTGCATGGGTATGTCATCTTTGGAGCTCCTTGGATAACCTTTCCCTACTTGAGATCGACAGTTTGACTAAGAAAAGTTGAGGTTGAATCGTTGATAAGAATATAATTTAACTATATAAATTGAATCGAATTATGATATGCAATTTTCTTGTCATCTGTTCTTTCTAGTTTCGAATATCTCTTTTAAGATCGTATAAAAATCCTCTAATCCTTTCATCCCTCGCTCATTCCCTTTATATTCTACTTTAATCTAAAGAAAGTCTGGAAAGGCCTTCAGTGATATTTTCACACCTCCCTGACGCTATCCATTATGCATAACTTAACAGAGTCATCAAGATAAGTTCGATTTATTTCCCAGCAGAAACCCAATAATAAATCAGTTACAGAATTTGCAATAACTTCAATTGCGAATGCAAAATCATTTGCGAAAATTTGTAAACATTTTATTACAACGTTGTAAGGGGAAAAGTAAGGTAAGGGGGTAAACTGAGTACCCGATAACCCTATACCATCCCATTCTCCTCAGAACTACTTAACATGCAGCAGGAAGCACAAAGGGAATTTGCAAAATGTGTCGATCCTTTTTGCTTTTCTCAATTCTTCAATTCGCAAACTGACAAGTCTCCATCAAAGAGCGTAACTGTAACCCTTTACAGGAAAGCCTACAATAAAAAAAAACCCACCCCAGTAGCAGGAAGAGCATCCTGACAGATAGGAGCCTGTTTCGGAACTCCTCGCCTAGATAGCTTTGCATATAAGTTATACTCGTATGGCTCTGACTGACTCTGACCATTTATTGGCCGTGTATAATCCTGTTAATGGGCTTATTGCGGCCCATATTTGAATAATGCACAGTTATCGCTTTAATATGCTTAAGACTTCGCGTGTGTTAAAACATTTCCGGCCTTTTCCATTCTCTCTTGGCCGTTCAGCATTGTCTTAAACATCTTTGTAACGTGATTTTGATTTTCCGGCGCTTTTTTGCTCACTTTATGTGTGTGCTTCTGCTGCTGATACGAATATTTTTCCGTTTACTTTTTAGCTATAGGAAAATTCTTTATGCGCGCAGCGAATCCATCAATTTTATTACCAAGTATTTTTATTTATGCCAGTTTTCCTTCCTTCCCTTCGATATGATATTCGTATTCGTATTCGTTTTCGTATTCGCATTGGTATCGCCACAATTCGCGCTGCATGCAATTATTACGAGTATTATATATATTTTTCACAGGCATTGCTGCGGCTTCCCTCGGGTCTCTGAAACAAAAGACGCCATCATCATCCGAAATGGTTACAACAGTTGCCAGTTGCCAGTTGCCAGTTGCCAACTGGCAGTCGTAAAGTTTTGCTTGCTGTGCCGGCTTTAAGCTGCTTATATGACCAAGTCTGGCAGGAGGAGGGGAGAGATGGAACCTTTTACTTATAAAATGTATTATATGATGGCCATTCGCATACAAAGCATTTTGTGGTTTATCCTTTCAGCAATAAAAGTATCCGATTACTAACTGCACTTTTTCACATAACGTCGGAACCGTCGTCAGTACCGTCCGTCCCGACTCTCATTTCTGGGGTTCTCTGTCAACGCGTAGATCAAATGCTAACGAGCAGTCTACAGGCATCTACAGTTCCTTTGCTCCTCAGTTCCAGCAGGATGCACAGCTGTGTGCAGCCTTTTTCTTTTATTTTCTCTTCACCTTTTAATTAAAGCTTAAGCCCCTTAAATGCCCTAGAAACTATTCCAAAAGCCGAGTTACCCAGGTTAGCGCCGAGTTAAATGCCACTCAAAGCGTTGACATGATATGCCCCGCTCGTAAACTGAAACCCGGCCAACTCTCAGTATCCTAAGCAGTGTCAGCTGCCCGACAAGGACATGATTTTATATAATCGCTCCAACTCCAAGGTGTGTGTGATTCCTGCAGAGTGTTAAATGTGGTTTATGTGGGTGAATAATTCGCGGATTTTGATTTAATTTGTGATACGCTCATTTAACTGGATTGAATAGTTTGTTTGGCTGCTCCAGAAATTCAGTTTTTCTTTTTTAATTAAGGAATAAATATGTTCAGTATTTTATTTATATTTTCTTATAATAGAAACAGCTTTACATTACATTAAAAAAGATGCAAAAGAAAAATTAAGCATATTAGGGCCACTTCTTTGCTTAACCTGGTTATAAGCAAAATATCTTTAAATTGCCATAATACGACAGATAATATTACGAATTTTAAGGATATTTAAATTCTACAGTCTTGGTAAAAAGGAAATTTTCCTGTTTTTATTTATATTCCATATCGACCTATATCTCTAAAAAAAAACTTTTAAGATTCCAATTTTTTCTCAAGGTAAGCTTGCTTAAAGAATGTTAATTCAGGTGTGTAGAATACTATGGGAAAATATCTTTAATATCGTATTAGATTATAATAGAAACTCTATATTATAGAACTCAGCCATATTCTTTATTTATTTCAAGTTTTTCTGAAAGATACGAAACACTGAATTTAAATGAAATGGTTTTCCTAGAATGCAAAGCACTCAGAGAAAGTCTATTAATGAACTTTTGTTGCAACAGAAACTGATTGAAAGTTGATTTTACCTGAAGCTGTCCAAGGTTTTTCTATCGAACCCTCAGCCTCAGCCTCAGTCTCAGCCCTTTCTCAACCCTATGCAAAGCATCTCAAATGACCAACAGAGAAAGAGGAGAAAGTCAAGATAAGAATGAACCCATGCACATAAATTCTGGCAGCCAAAGTTATGACAACTCTGAGAGCCAACAAAGAAAAGGAAAACGGACTTGTAATCAGAGAAAAGCGAAAAGAGCCGAAAGATACTCGTACTATTTTTCTGTGGCTCTTTACCCCCTTTTGTTTTTCCCACATGCCGTAAAAATATGAGTATAAAACTGAGAGGCAGATAGAGAGAAGCAGAGCCATTGGTCAGCTGTGCCGTTAATTGAATCATTACGAGAAAAACCCAACAACAATGCAACATAATCATTATGAGTGATTGCAAGGAGTGTAAGGACGAATGGCAGTATGATAGGATGGTAGGGAAAAGGGGTAGGGAACTTGCGCCCTTAAAACAAAAGGGCGCTGAGGCTACCTCTTAATATTAATTTCAATAAGTCAGAAGCTCAGACAATTCGAAAGTAACTCGACAGCTGGCCAGTTGACAGTGCCTCCCTCTGTCGACTTTTCCCTTCCCTTCTCTATAAACTGGTTGTTATAGCTGTAAACGACAGCCTCCTTTTTGCCATAACCAAACACAATCCTCATGTAATCCCTGACATTTTCAAGCAGAGAAAGCGGAGATAGTTTAAAGGGTTGCTCCTCTACGGAAAAACCACTTGAGCGAGTTTTCCCCTCTCCCCTTCCCCATCATTGACGGCTTTGACGGCGGCGGCGTCGTCCTCAACGTCATCGTCGTCTTCCCAGTAAGCCTCGTATCTGTCATGCCCATACAAGGCCTTCTGACTTGAGGATTTTCCAAACTGCTTCACTTCAATGCCCAGCACGGGTCAATAATTTTTAGCCGAAATGCTATAGTTTTCGGAGCACTTTTATTTTTAGATTCCCCCTCTCCCTTTCCGAAAGATGTGCGGAGTGCATTAGGTCGTGGGTTGCATTGTGAACTCTATAACATTTTTCGACTAAAAATTATATTTATTATGCACACACAACTCTGGGAATGACACAGCAAGGAAATTACTTCCTTTAGAAGAGTCCCTGGATCTAAAATTAATTTGTTTTCCTATTCTGAAGTCTTGTTTATAATGTTTTTTTTACGTCTGAACTCGTCTGAACTTTCTTCTGGTTAATATTATCTGTGTTGAGAACTGAACTTCTATCAATTTATATTTTTACTCTCTAAAACCCGATTTATCTTAGCATTTTTCTCTTTCTTTACACTGAATGTTTTAATACCCTTTAAACATATAGAATTTATTATATAGTATTGATAGTTTTTCCTATTAGATTGGGTATAATAAAATGATTTTGTTCCGAAGCTATTGGTTTTGGTTCAAACCTCTATTCAAATTTTTCAAAGCTTCACATTTAGCTTTATATTTGAGTAATCTAAGCTAAGAAATAGTTCACAGTCGGATAAACTAATCTATGGTCATAGAATTAGGCTTTTAACAAAAGAAAATTTGTATCTTTAATTATGATTTTTGAGCTGAACCATAAATATTGATTTGGTTCTGGTTCGGTTCGGCATTTTTGTGGAATAAATGGACTGAAGCCGAATGAATCTAATGATTTCTTACGTTTATTTCTAACTTGTATTAAGCATCATTTGTATGACTATTGTCTTAGCTCAAAAAATCTCAAGTTTTCATCTAGAAACCATGTAAAATTTGAATTGAATAGAATGTTTTCCTTTTTGGAAATACTCTCATATTTGATAATGTTTTTCAAGTGACATTACAATGCTATCAACTAGCCGCCGCAAATTTGACTCTACAAATTGCAAAGGGACAGGGAACCGAGATCTGGGAAGTCGGCACTGGGAACTGGGAAACTGGGAACTGAGGACGACGCGACGCATTTGTCTGAGCAAATCAATTAGTCACAATTGCCCACGGGACAGTTTTTGCCTGAGTTTAGCACAGAGCCGACAGCCGGACGTAGCTCATTGTTGGAATGGCATTCCTTGTATTTTACTTACATTTTTTTCTATTCTATTTTATTCTAGTGGCTGGACGAGCGAGGTCCTCTATAAGGGCGTTAATTATCGGGCAGACGTTTAATGAATGCGCCCGGAGCGACGCGCACGTAATTTAAATTTGCTTATTTAGATTGCGTGTTGTGTAGTGTAGTGTCGTGTAGTGTAGTGTACTGCATGCGTGTGAGTGTGAGGACTTAGCCAACAGCTAGTCGCTTAGTTAGAGGCGCATCCAAGCGGCCACTTTAGTTTCCGCTTCCTGTTTTATCATAGTTATCCTGCGCCTAATTAGTTGTGCGACAGGAAGCGATTGCAGTCTCTTAGGGTTAGCCGAGTAGCCTCTTCTCTTCCATTGTCTTGCCTTGTCTTGTCTTGTCTTACCTTAGCCATCATCCTCTCATAAAGCTGAGGGGGCTTACAAGGCCTACAACGCCGAAAATGCCGAGTTATTTGACATGTGAAAACAGCTGGACGCACACGAATTAAATATAACAATTTTCTATGGTAATAAACAGCGATTGCGGCATTGTTCCCAAAAACGTCAGATCTATAAATTTCGCCTAGCGATTTTTATGTCCAGGCAGCTGGCGATTGGGCTGTATTTAATGCTCATTGCTGCCTTATAAAATCATTATTAAAGACCTTCTATATAGCCCATGACAACTGATTGATATACGGTTTCACACCAAACTACTGTATTAGATGGGTAGATTTTCTCTCTTAAATTGAGGGCCAGTTTGGCAAATGGCTTCATTAATTCACTCAAATATTGATGGATCAAAGAAAATATTCATCCAAATATTCTGCACATCTGCCGCTGGCCTTTCTCGTCTAGCTACCTTTGAAAAGGGTTTAGAAAAAAGTATCATATAACAAATTTTAATTAAGTCTATGCTAAATACTCTCGCCTAAATTACAAGAAAAATAAATATATAAAAAATGCTTTATACATTTTTGGGAAAATTTCGTCTAAACGGTGTCTTCTTTCATAAAAACATAAAATCTATGATTGATGCGTTGACAGCGTGCATAAAAATCACAGAGAAAAACTAAACTTTTAAACGTTTTTTTCCTCGAGCTGCATAAGTTTTTCCAACCACTATTTTGTGTGTGGCGTGGAAACTCTCAGCCCAGACAGATGCCTGGAAAAGTGAAAAGTCGAGCGAATGCCGAGCGTCTATGCAAATCAGTGTAACCGTCATTCCATCATTCCAACAGCCTTTCAGGATTGCAATTTGAGTAAGCGAGTGACATAATTCCTGACACTGTGACGAACTTTGATTGATATGTGCGCGTCCAGGAAGATCAGTGAAAGTTCCTTCAGAAGCGACAGGCGTAGCGAATTCTCCGACTGGTTGCAATTTTCATTTCTCTTTCACTTTTTTTTCTTTCTTGGTCTCTTTAAAGTGTCAAAAATGGTTTAGGATTGATCACTTGAGTGATGTTCCCTGATGTAGAGCGTGGTTTTTTCTTCTTCATTTTGCATAATTTAGTATGGGTTTACAAGAGTCTTACAAGGGATCAGATCTGGGCCGTAAGTGGGAAAAATCGAGGGAAAGCTGATGGAGAAAGGAGAGAGAAAAGTTGGTTAACAAAATGCATAGGGTTGGAATATGCAACTTTACTTCTACTCTTATATTGTATTTCAGATAACAATATATTTTTTAAATCTTAAAGCATGAGTAAAAAATGTTCTTTCGGTCGAGAGGAAAAGTATTGAAAAATGTATTATAATGGATCTCGCCATCTATGGCTTATAGCTTGTAATTTTGAAATATCTTTCTGCTGTTACAAGTTCTTTTTTTTTTTCTTTTCAAGGATATTCAGTTTTTCAAATTAGATATTGAAATCGTTACCTATTAAGATTAATACTGCTAGAGTTATATATGAGAGCGACTTCCATATCGTTTAGGATACTCCTTTTTCGTATTTTTAAATTTATTTTAAAAGAATAGATCTACCGTTTGACCCAGTTTGCCCCTTTTCTCAATCTGTAGGCCACAGCTCTAGGCACATACAAAACTCGTTCTTCTGGCGGCATCATCAACGGACGTTTAGAATAGTCATTTATGAAAACATTAATAATAATTAGTGCAGACAAGAAACAACTTAAAAATTCCAGACTAGAATCTACTCCAAATACGCCGAATCATGCTATTAATGATAGTTTTTTTTTCTTGTTCACTTTTATTGAAATCGAAAGTAACTTAGAAATGGGGCGTGGACGGGAATATTGTGGGGCACTTGAAGCGGAAGCGTTTGCTTCATTTGTCAGTTGGTTGCGGAAGTGAAAAGCATCGTGAAGAACTTCATCATCATTGTACTCGTTACTTATCATCATTACTCGTATCATGGTATACGGGCTGTGGAATGGAAACTGAAAAATTGGCTATCGTCAGCGTCAGCGTCAGCGTCAGCGGAAGGAAGTCCAACGAATTTTAGCACTGGCCATCAAAATATTTACTGGGCTCATAAAGTTGCACACTTTATGGCAATTCAGCGACAGAACGTAGAATATATATATATAAAATACTTTTTTTACTCCGTATGTAATTGCATATAATTTTTATAGAACAACGGAATCAGCAAGGGGTAAGGTGAGGATAGGGATGCGAGCCACTCCCATTGATAATTTTGCCGGAAAGTAGGAAAGTAGCGCACGGTACGATACATCAATCTAAAAATATGCCAGAATTTGGGAACAATCTCAGTTGCTGCTCGGAATTGGAAATTTTGCTGTGCGAAAGTGTCAAGACAAATCAATAAACTTCTAATTTTATTACGGTGTGAGCAGCGGCCTAGGAGACGTTAGAGATACCGATCTGTCAATTTCTATTGTCAATTTGACAATTGATATCTCACACATCATTTGATTCGAGTGCGCACAATGAGATTGTTTATGTCCTATTTTCGGGTAAGTGCAAAGCGAAAATGAAAACGAAAACGTCCTTACCCCCATAGCCCAGAATATCCTGTCGAGGGTTCAGATTGCCAGGTATTCATATCAACTTTCTACAGCGTTTCAAAAACTTCCTTTCTTTCTCTTTTCCTTTCTCTTCTTTTCTCCAGGGGTTGTGCGCTCTGTGTGTACACATCTTGCGGTTTTTTTGGCCAACAAAAATTGGCATGTTTTTTTCTATAATTTCTACTGGCATTTTGTCTACTTAACACTGCTCTGGTCAGAGTTCAAATATGGGTCCATTGATCCTCTATTGACTAATGACATTTGTCCATAATGTTTGCATAATCCTCATTTGTGTCCTGTGGGTCAATGCGCTTGATAATCATAATAGACGAGTGTGTGGTTTCCCGGGAGAAAGCAAAATTGAGCCAAGGATCTAAGAGTAGTTTCTAATAGCATTATTTAAGGGAAGAATTCTGTATTGTGGTTATATTGTATATAATTTCTAGTGCTACAAAGTAAAGCTCATTAAATATGACGTTAGTATTTATTTTAAAATATTTGGTTGATTGGGTTAAGTTCGAGATAATTTAGTAAATCCATTTTCTGTGTGCATAGCAGGGAATCAAACCAAATCATGTTTCGGTTTCGGTTCCATTGATTCCCTTTTGCTTAGTGAATATAGCAAATGATAGTTCCAGCTGCTGGTATATCCTTTTGCCAATAGCAGTTATTAGGGGTCTACTATTATTAATATTATGACTCTGTCTCAACATATTAGAGTACATTACCCAGAGTTTCCTTGTACAAGCTAAGTTATGTCTTGGAGCTATCTGCATAATCTATTGCATTAAACCAACAGCTATTATAAACTGTCAACTCTCAGCGTCAGTTTCCTAAATCCAAGGCATTTATCTACTGCTCTTTGCTCTTTGCTCTTTGCTCCTTGCTCCGTGCTTCTTGCTGCTTTCTGGTTGATCCTTGCTGCTTAGCACACAAGTCTGGAGGCCATACTCAGCCTCTCTTCACCTCTTCACCTCTTTTAATTTAATAAAAAGCACACAGCTGAAGGAATCTCTTTGGCGGATCTCACACACAGTTCCCTATCAGTCATCACTTGTTAATCTGAGTTAAACGTTTCGGCGGATATTATATGGCGTACATACACTTCACTTTTTTATAGAATTTTTTATTTTCTTTTTTCCCAAAAATACAGAATGCAAACTTCTCGCTGGCAGCAGGAAGCCAAACTGCGATGGCAGCAGGATATTAACAAGGTAAGTTAAAGGAGCCTCAAGCAGCCAGGGTAGAAGAAGAAGGAGGAGGCGGAGGAGGAGGAGAAGAAGTCAGGACAGCACAAAAGCGTAATGTATATTAAATGCACTCAAGAAGATTCAATTCATATTTCAAAACGTTTTGCTTTCATTAGGAGGCCAACAAAGCGGCTCTCGGGTACCCTAAGGCGGCGATATGTGAGGAATTTAGGAAGCGCGTGCGCTCCCTTTAAGTGGTTTGCAGCAGGATAATGACACCTGTACACACACAGGGTATGTGCGGGAGAGAGAGAGAGAGAGAGAGAGAGGAAGAGAAACACTCAAGACAATGCACATCTCTGTCATCAGTTTCACCTTTGCAATCTCTGCCAAAACTACCTGCAACTGAGCCGGAGCCTGAGCCTGAGCCTTGGCTGCTCGTGCCTGACAGTAGCTGAAGGTAACCGCAAGACTAACAAAAACCCGGCCTCAATTGACTCGAGATTTCACTTTCACAGCACTTACTGAGTAGTTCTCAGTTCGAAATTCTTGGAGGACCTTTCGTCCTGCCAAAATATTTGTGCACAACTGAAATTGCCATTGCTCCTTGACTGCTTGTGGAAATTAAACGGATTTCCGAAATTCCTGCACACTCAATGTACTCTGAACTCTGTGCTCCTCGGCACTTTGTACAAGTGACAGTTGAGTTGGTAGAGTCATCCTATATGCTAATTAGCTAGGCTCCTTTACACTTAGCTGCAGCAATTTTTACGATTCCTTGCTGCGAAAAGTATTAAATTTAGGCACAGGAAATGTAAAGGCAGCCAGGATATTCTAGTGACTACTTGTAGTTTTTTCCAAGAAAATTAACACCCAAATTTAATATACTTATTCGCTAGGGCGTCTGATACCCAAACTATTCTTTCATTTTTTGAACTAAGTGAAAGGATTTTCCTTTGGAGCATCTTTAATAGATAAATAAAAATATTACATTGAAAATATTTGTTTTAGAAGGAATAGTTTCTTTTCATCAAATAATAATTCCAATAATAATAGTTTTTAATCAGTAAGGTTCACACAAATTAAAAATATATAAATAAAAAAAAACAAAAATGTATTTTTTATCAGAGTATTTCATATTTTTCAGAATGTATTGTCCGATGATAACAGAAGTAGGCCATGATTTTTGGCCTAAACAAAATATTAGACTAGAAACCAGATAGAGGCTTACAGAGATAAATTAAATACACACGACAAATTTATTCTGAATTTTTTCATAAAAGTTTTATAATAGAAAAAGAAAATGTCTATCGCGCGATTGCCATTGGATTGTGTAGGCCACAAGGGCAATGTGGTGCACCTGGCTTATAGCAAAGTATGCGAATCGGGCTATTATTTGGCGTCTGCCTGTCGCGATGGACAGGCGATTTTGCGTCATGGTGATACTGGCGATTGGGTGGGCACCCTTGAAAGGAATAGCGAAGCTATGCTCTACGTGGATATCAATGACGACGCAACCCGTTTGGCCACCGGAAGTGAGGACTGTACGGCTCGCACCTGGAATGCTGTAGATGGCGAACAGCTTTCCAAGATATTGCTCTCTTCGCCGGTGCGATGTGTGGCTTTTTCCTCGACGACCGAATATTTGGCCGTGGGTTGCTTGGATCGCAAGAATGGACATGTTAGTGATGAGACACTGTTTATTTATAATATGGTTAATGAAGACATGCCCACTATCTTTGAGGGCTTAACGCGTGGTGTACGGGATCTGCTCTTCTGTAGGGATGATCGTGCTTTGCTCTCCTCCTCGCATGATCGTTCTGTACGTCTCTGGGATCGGTTGACCGGAGCCCAGGCACATTCTATTCTTCTTCCCCATCATGCCAAATCCATCGAGCTCGGCCCAGATAAAGTCACCCTGACTATAGCCTATAGCCATAGCGTGACCTTTATTGATGTGGATCGATTTATGGTCTTGAAATGTTACAAGTTTCCCGTGAGGATCGTAGGCGCCTCTCTGCATCCGGAAAAAGTAACATTTGTCTGTGCGGGCAGCAATCATTATATCTACAAATGCGACTATGCAACAGGAGAGATCTTGGAGAGCTTCCTGGCCCATGACTTTAATATACGCTCCATCAAGTACAGTCCCGATGGAGAAGTTTTTGCCTCATCCTCGGACAAGGGCGAATTGCGTTTGTGGCAACAAACCGTGGGTAAGAAGTACGCATTATGGGGTAAAAACCCCGAAAAATCTGAAGGCGAAGACGAGCCTATGGAAGAGTCAGAGAGCCTCGAATCCTCAACCAACACCTAAAAAAAAAGAACTCGTCTGTAGTTCTACACGTGTTTTGTGTTTTTCAGTTTCTTTAGTTTCTTTGGGTTCTAATAATAAAAAATAAGAAAAGGGTCACGCTCTGGTCCCTCTAATAAATTTGTCTGAGTCCGCGCGGCGTTGTTGTGATTGACTGCCCCCAATCTATCTACCTGCCTGGGACTACCTACACAACTACCTAACATTGGATTGTCTGGTAGTTCTCTTCTCTTTTTTGTTTTGCTTTTTTCTCAACCTGTTTTTGATGCGCATTTGGAAAAGGTTCCTAAAAGGATTTGAGTAAAAAAAAAACTACCAGACGCTCTGTACTTTATATGCCCCAACTTGTGTTTTTTATGCCGTTCCTCACCAATCAGTCATAAATGCATTTTATTATTATTTATACAGTCATGTCGGCATTGAAATTGTTTTATTATGCGCTTTCCGTCGTATCTAAGAAGTTCACCTTTGGGGTAGGTGCAGCAGCAGCACCACCACCACCACCGACAGCAGCAGCTCTTGAACTAATACCACTGATAGACTGAGCAAACAGGCCGTCTCAGTAAAGATACATAGATACATCTACAGACGCGACTCGACGGCTTGGAGCAAATATTTAAATACATATCACCAGGTACCCAGGGGAGCTAGCTCTCTGGCTCTGTTTCTCGCTCTACTCCTGACCTAAGTTACTTTAAGATTCTGTTGCTTGTCAACTGCTTGACTCCATTTGTTTGTTTTTATTTCAGTTTTTTGTTTTCGTCCATAAATACATATTTATAATTTTCTTCTTAGAGCACTGATAAAACAAGTTTTTCCTTTTATATTTTTTTTGTTTTTGCCTCCTGCTGCATCATGCAGCGTTTTCCACGCGTTTACCAGGAAAACACGCCGAGCGAGGAATCTTTTCACACAACTAACACTACCCTAGGTTCCACTCTGATTCTCTCTTTTCCCTCTGCCTGAGTGTGTGTGTTTATCTAGTAGTTCCAATAAAATGAGTTGTCATTTCGGGTTTTCCGTCCAGTTATCTGTTATCCTGCGTTACAAGTGTGCTCCTACTTGATTGATGATGATTGTTATTGCAGTCCCAAGAACAGAGTAACGAGTATTCGTAGCACAGTAGCCAAAGGATTACTTATTTTTTCCAGTAGCCATCATAAATATTTGCATTTCCTTATAATATTCCTATATTTGCATAGTCTTTTGAAAACTCATCCATAATTCTCCTTTCAAATGTATTTACCATTTATTAAAAGATGGGCTCGACTGTCAAACAAACTCCTCTCACTGACCACAGCAATTTGTCCAAGGTAAATGCAAGATAAGCCAAAGTCATTTATAAATGTCCTGAGCAGAGATTTGTTTTTATATTAATGATTGGTCATTTACCAGGGTTCAATGATCATTCCAAAAAGATTCTGCCTAGATAGGGATCGCACTTGATCAAGCTGATCTTATTTATACTACGAGCATTTTGAAATAAAGAATGATTTCTGAGCGCTCTTAGAGTAATTAATATTCTTATGATTGGCTTTAAATATTATTTGTTTTGATAATTATAAAGTTAAATCACTTTAAGAATCGGAAACTATTGTGAAAGCATGCTAATACTAAATATCAAAATCAGGCCTTTATACGTTTATGAAGGATATCAAATTAAATTGCAATGAATACTAATCAAAAATGTAACCGTTTTTTTACTGAAGCCAAGTTGACTTTCTAGCCCAATTTAAAAAGAATAATTTTCCCATAGATCCCTTGAGCTTATTATACACCCTATCGAAAACACTTCCGCTATGTTCGGCGAATAATTTCCTGAAGTAAACCCTTAAAATATCCTTAACCATAGCGCACCTGCCCCGAGTATCTCAGTCAAAAGTAGAGCTTGCGGTCACAGTCCGTGAGCTAAACAATTTTATGGCAATTTCCTTAGTGGAACAGACAGACAGAGAGACAGACTACATAGAAGCAGAAATATATCTTAAACATTTTTGGTACGTTACTTCGACTGTCACGCTATCTGAACAAAACTCCCGCTGTGCCCTTGTAGAACACGTGGCCTATCGACATATTCGTACTAGGCCAGGTTTTAGTATCATATTTTGGTTCTACATTACGTTCCGGGGGTGTCTCAGACTGGGCTGGGTTTGTTGAGTTGATATTCTGTTCCGCTCGGCGCGATAAGGCGCGTTGCATTCGAAATGAGTGTAACGTATATTTTATGCAGAATGGAACTGTCCGTTGAGGTTTCTTCTAGTCTCGGGACAGATAATACTCTAGCGATGGCGACCTTTAACTTTGTGTTCTTTGTGAAGTTCTTATCATGAGAACCTTTAGCGTAGAGCAATAAAAGTCTCTCTTGTAGACTTATCAGTCAAGTGCAGGGTATACTTTATAAGATACTGTAACAACATTGATATATAGTTAAGCTCTATCTGCTTCAATTATTGTCAAATATTGTTGATAGGAAAACGTTATTCAGTAGATTATAACCAGCATTATAGGCTTATTCAATAGAATAAACAAATAGACATCTAATACCCGCACGTTCCAAGGTTGGGCAATCCTTTTATAGGCTGCCCTTATAAAGGATTAAAGAGGACCACTTGAAGAACACCCCATTGTTTCGAGCTACCTCTTTCCTACCCAATTCAACGCCTTTTTTCCGTGTGTTTACACAGCAAAATGCAACCCATATATTTCCACGACATCCTGCAGATACTATAAAACTTGAGGAAATTACTTAAAAGGATCACGAACTCAACACACTACCCCCCAATACGATGAGACCATGTGCAAGATCTCTTGAGTTGTTTATGTTTCAGGCATGACTGCAACTCAACGCCACCAGAATTTTTCAAATTTGTTAAAAAGTGTGTAAATTTACGTTCTTTTTTTTTGTTTTCTGGGTTTCAGTCTCTGGGAGGGTGTGTCCCATAAACACAGAAGTCTGCGGTGTGTCTGCTTAGCACTTGGATAAGGGAGAGTCGAGTCGAGTCGAGTTAAAGCTGAGTCGAGCTGAGTCTTTGGCTGCCTAATCGATCGATAGATCGACAGATCGTTTTCTGGCTGCCTTTTTGGGGTGATTGCACTCTCGGGACATGGTTTTAATTACATTATATTTTCTTTTCTCTAGCTATTTTTTTGTTGAAAAATTGAAAAACCAAGCAGTTTTTCTTTTATTTGTTTGAAGTGCAAAGGCACAAAGCAAATGATGTCGTTAGTTCCGAACCGGGCTGTGACTTTTTACCTCGCTTTTTTTTGTTGTGTTCTTTAATTGCATTTGTGCAAACAATATAAATCGTATTTTATTGCCCTGGTAATGTAATTTAATTTTTTACGATTTTGCACATAAATAGAGGATTTAAAGCTTGGGAAATTTCTAAATTTTCAAGTATTACCTTTTAAAATAACGGAAATAGTTGTTTTAAGCTTGGGAAATCTTTTAAATTTTCAAATATAATCCGTACTGGCAACGCTTATTAAACGGTATTTTCATTCTTTCGACTCCGTTTCAGATGTCCTACTGCACTTTTCTAAAGCTCCACGCTGCCCCAGAAAATGAATGCAACGAAATGGCCCCAAGTCAGAGTAGGAAAGTGAAAATAAAAATGTGTGGCTGAGTCGCCCTAAATCCGATTTGTCTGACTTTATTTTAGCCTCCAACACGCAGAGTGCCACCAAAACAAAAAAAATCCAGTTTCAGGTTAAACAAACCGAAGCCAAAACATTTTTATCTTCCCATCCATCGCGCTCACCAAAAAGTACAGCTCCAACAACCCGGACAGCAACAACACACAAGCGGAAAAGAGTTTTTATTTTCAACAAACCGAAGAGTGCATGCTCTACGCTTATATCGCTTATATATCGATTACTTTGAATGTTATGTTGTTTTTAATGTTAATTCTCAGTCAAACATCAAGATACTGCTATACAGCTGTAACTCAAATAGAACTAATTTAAAAATTAATAAATATTTTTAATCGTATGGTCAAACTGCTTAATCTTAAAAAGAGCATTTGAAAACAACGTTTCTCTGGTTCTTCGATCGTTGTGTATTCAAGGGTTGCTACGTCGACAGTGCTTCACGTTGTATGGCAACGCTACGGTGGTTGTTTGACGTTTCGTTATGTTGTTCTTCTTATGCTCACGTTCTCTCTCTCTCTCTCTCTTTACTCTCCATCACTCTGAGTGAAAACTTGATTTGACAGCGTTGTTGACCGTTTGACTTTTTTTTTATAGATCTAGCTATTTTTAGGCATTAGATAGTCTTGGCCACATTGAATATTTAATTAAATTAAGGAAGAAATTTATAAAAATTAATTATTATTAACTATTTTAAGTTTTAACTTTTATACAGCTTTTATACGCCCAATAGAATGTTTTTAATTTTTAATAGCTATTTTTGGATGCAACTCAGCGGCGTCTAGCGGTTTTCTGTTGACATTGTTAAGCAATGCCGCGCACCACTGATTGCAAGTAAGAGAGAAGTCGGACAGAGAGAGTAAAATTATTCTCTCTGAGCGAAATGATATCCGTGTATAAATATCATTTTTAACTATTTGCTGTGCTCAGTTTTGTTATTCTGCTCGTTGGGCTAAGTTCGAGTGCGTTCGAGGTGCGCTCTTCAAAGCCAAACTAACAAAATTATCACATAAAATACAAAACGCGAATTTGAATTCTAAAATAAAAAATAAAGTTTACAATAAAAAATAAATTGTAAACATAAAAACTCTAAACAATTAAAAAAAAAAATTAATTAAAAACTAAAAAGCAAACGCAAAACGAACGCGACTCAACTCGTCACTTTTGACATTGAGTGAGTGTCTTTTTTTGAGAGCAAATAAAAAGCGAATAAAAAATTTTGAAGTGCATAAATTAAGAGAATAAAAACGCTACGCAACGCATTTGTTTATATCATATTTCTAAACAAATCTCATTGCAAAAACAACAAAAGGAATTTCACTTTTAAAACGCAGAAGCAAAAAAGACTGCAACAACACTGCGCCCCATACACGCATACAGACGCAACTTTGGAGACTACAATCTTGTGTGTCTGTGAGTGTGTAAGCGAGTTGAGTGCGCGTGTGAGTGTATTGGTGAGTTGCCCCAGCGTAGAGTACGTACAGTACGAGCAGAGAAAAACAAAAGTTTTGGCGCCAAAAGTTTGACGTTTCGTTTTGTCGTGCGATTCGCTAACAAGTGGCCAAAGCGTAGGCAGACCAAACTGCCAAAAAATACAACGAAACGCGAGAAACGCAAGCAAAACAAGCAAAGAAATTGCATCAAACAATAAAAAAAGCGAAACAGCCACAACATGGTCAGTGCACGCGTCTTGAATGAGTTCTGCAAGATGAGCGCAAGTCCAGCAATAAGTCGCAATTTGAATCGCATCAAGCGGAATCTGTTCGATTCTTCCAAAGCAGATCTGTTGGACCAGAAAAGGTAAGAAAAATAAAATTTTATTAAAATTGAAACTAAAATTAAAATCCAAATTGTATATATTTTGATGTAGCACCTTCAATGAAATGGAGCGCGCTCAGGAGTTGGCCACACAAAAATGGGGCTTTGATTTCCGGGCCGATTGTCCGCTGCGCGGCAATCCCAGCTTCATCTGGGAGCGTGTCAGCTCTCAGGAATCCCATTTCGCTCCTCAAATGTACACACTCACCCGTGCTGCCCATGTGCGTCCAGATGCCTCAGGCATGCCCAGTGAGTTGGATACGCTGTTAAATGAGCGTGCTGATCGCGAGCATCTGGCAAATTCTTCGCTGGATTCGAACACAGATTATGAGTATGATTCTCAGGATGAAACGCCGCCCGTTGCATCTACATCTGCCGCCGCCGCTTTGATCGGATCCAGCTCCTCCGCCACCTCCTCCTGCAACTATACCACGCAGCAGCGCAAGCGGCAGCTTAAAATCACAGGTGAGTTTCCTCTCTGATTCCCATATCCGTTTCCCGTTTCCCTTCCCATCCCTTTTGCTGTTAAAGTTTCAGTTAGCGGTTGTCCAGGCGTATCCCTTTCCCAGGGTTCCGTCTGATTGCACTCGAAAGTTTTATTTTACGTTACAAATTCATTTCCCATAACCCACAAATGAACGTTTTATGAACGTGGGTGATTTTTTTAAATTGGAAAATCAACCCCAGTTCAATACAAATATCGGTCCAAATAGTTAATTTTTAAATGTCTGAATACTACGAATTGTTATTCAACAACCCGAACGGACTTAAGCTTCAGTATACATTTTCTAGGCTTTTAAATTAAATTTTCATAGCAGTTTGAAACTACTCCAAAAAAAATTAAGATAGATTGGATCTTCACAAAGTAAATAAAAGGAAGTTCATAAAATTCCTGAACCTTTTAGCAATTTGAATAAACTTGTATAAGTTTAAACTTTTAATCCTTTTTCTGAAATTAAAAAAAAAAATACTGGTAGATCTTCGTAGCGCCTAGGATTGATTAATTGTGTTTTTTCTATATTTATTCCAAACAATATCACACTTTTCTTGGTTTAATAATATATTCCTTCCTTAAGAGAAAAATCAAATCGAATACAACTGTTCAAAAAGAAAGATATTTTGCGATGTAGTATTCGATTCCAGCACAAATCTTTCGACTGCTAGATAAAATTCGTATAATAAATTATAATGCTTTCAATTCGAAACCTAATTGCTTGCTAATAGTGCAGCTCTAAACCTGAATTTTTGTATACTTTCGGGCTTTTAAGGCACAAAGCAAATACGCATTACAGCTGAAAATCATTTCTGGCCTTTTTTTAGCTGGTTCCCAGAGGTAACCCTTCCTTGCGCCGCTGCGTGGGCGTTGCTCGCTTTGAAAACCAAAATTACAGGCTCTGGAAGTCGCATCGACTGTATAATTAGCTTTGTTTTATGTGATTTAGTTTGAGGGTTTACTTTACGTTATATAAGTACGATCTGCTGCCTGCAGCTGTTTTGTTGCCTCTGTCTCTGCAGTCCCTGCTCCCCCTCCCAGCTGTGTTTAAGGCAGAGTCAATGCACGCAACATCCCTGCGCCTGCGTCGCGGGGGTTGATTTCTGGATGCGATCATTGCATGCGGGTTGCTCGAGTGAATGCTAACAGATGTGCCTGGCTCTGCTTTTAGGCTCTAGGCCCTAGGTTGACCTCATTAGAGACAATGGTGAGACAGAGCGAGAGAGGGTAGAGGAAAGGCAGAGCAACTGCAGCGGACACAATGTGCCGCCATCAAAGCGCTGCACTTATCAGCGGCCGCTGATTGCTTTGGTAGTATTTTTTTGTATTTTTTTATGGCACTTTGCATAGTTATTAACATAATAATAAAAAAGCGTCTGGTCTGGACAGTTTTTGGATAGGCGCCCGCATAGGTCAGCTCTTCTGTTAGCTGTACTTTTGTGCAGCGAAGCCTTGGAAGTTGCACAGTTGGCGGGGCATGAAATTTATGCAGCTATGCAGCAACATCCACTAGCTTGTGGTGATCACGGCCTACAGCTCAGGTAGTAGAGCTGTCCTTTTGCTACCCTTGTTGAGGCTACAACCCCTGGGCATGCCACGTGCCACAATTCAAAATCAAAATGTGCAAAAACAGGCGGCGCCTGCTGTTGTTCATTCATCATTCTATCATACTACGAAAAATATCAATGACTCTGTAGGGGTAGGCAGGCTAGCAGTTGCCAGCTGACTTTAATGCTATATACACTGCATTTTATTGTATTTATAATTACTAACTGTGTTCGCTTTTATTTATCGTCTCTTTGCAGAGTTCATGAAGGAACGCAAGCGTCTGACACAGGCACCCAAGAAAATCTCACCCGCCAAGCGAATGCGCACCAGTTCCGGCAGCAACAACAGCAGCAGCAGTGTTGCAGCACATTTTGGTAGCCTGCTGAAGCGCCCGCGGAACTAAATGGAGTTGCAGCTGCCCCACCCCATCCACCCACCACCCACCACCCACCATCCGAAAGTAGTTGCGACTTTATGCAGCCATTAATTCAATCAACTCACTTGCAATTTTATTTTATTTTTTATACCATTGCAAAATAGGTTATTTTTTATACGATTTATATACCATTTATTTGGCTAGCATTTTTTAAGTAGCGTTCACATTTCATTTATATTAAGTACCAATTTTTGTGCAGTGCAAGGGCGAAAGTTGCGAATATTAACTAATAGTCTTTACTAGTTTAATGCTAGCTACTACAACCAGTACTAGTGCTAGAACAAATATCTACTAAGTTCTAAGTTAATAAGTACGAGCTCTATGAAACTTTTTAGATTTCTCTAGTGAGAAATGCCATAAACTAAGTGATTAGTTCTTAACAACACCAACAACAAAACATCTTTATTCTAATTGATAAAAACAAAAACTATTTAGAGACACATTTTGAATAACTTTAACCATGAAATCAAAAAAAAATTGTAAATTCTATTTTGTTTCTGTAAATTTCACTTGCAATCTTTTTACGGTTGCCTGTAAAATTTGCTAGAATGAAAAACTTGACGCTTCTCTGTATAATTTCCCACTCTTTATATGCATTTGATTGTTTATACAAATTTATAGAGCAGAGTTGCGTTGATTTTTGTTACATAGACCCTAAAACTAAGAACAATGAACTAGATCTAGATTTAATAACCTAAAGCCAGTTTATTGTTGCCTAAGTTTTTGTGGTTGCTCAGAACTAATGTCCTTAATTCGACCAGTGGAACACCCTATAAAATAAGCATATATTCTATGGCCAATTTGTGCACCTTTGGAAATTTATTCTTTGTTATTATAAATTCCCAAAGGAACATAAATTGCCAAGTTCTTAACTCTCAACTGTGTAAAATTTCTTTCTATGGTTTGCCAAACTATTTGGCAAATGATGAGATTGATTTTTGCTTAACTATCATGTACAAATGCTATACATAATAATTATATAATCATAACTCTTATATGCGTAGGCAGAGCCTATATTATTGAATAACATTTACACGATCATCCTATTCGTAAGCGTAGCGTAGAACAAATCCAAAGTATTCACTTAATATTTATATTTAATTCATATATTGTGTGTATAATTCAACTCATATTTCTACAAATAATAAACAGAAAACAAAACAAAACACCCATAAAAACTACTCCCCAAATGTTGTATGATCCCATTTTTTTTTTTAACTCATTCGAGTAAATACATTTAAATGTTGTTCTTTATTTTTGTAGACGTATTTGTTTAAATTTATGAATTTATTAAGTTGATTTTTGTTTTCAATAAATTTTGTTCTTTCGTTTTGTAATAGCTCGAATTTCCAATGCGTATTCTATACCTTATGGTATTTTCTATATAAGTTGTTGGCCAAAATGAGATCATAGGCGTTAGATCCAGATCTGTCTGTCCAATTATTCTTTATACCCTTGCAGGGGGAGGGTATTATAACATTATCATGAACTTACATTAAGGGAAACATCAAACAAAGCACATATGATACATGTCGTATAACTTTATGTTATAGCTTGAAAATCAGCACATTAAGCTTCGATTGAGAAAGTGTATTAAAAAGTCGGTATCCGATTTTGTATTTGTGTTATTAATATGCGCAAGACTTTAAGTCAAATGATAAGAAATTTAATTTGAATACTCAGCTGAGATCGTAGCTCTCAGAAAATTCACATCTGTTCAATCTGCTCCATAGGAATTGATTTAGTTTGGTTTCGAGCTCAGCGTTGAGTACTCATCGTCAAGTGTATACGGATTCTTAATAATGATATATTATTTATGGACCATTTTATTGGTGTTTGTGCTAGCTGGAAATTCTCATGTATATCTAAAAAACATTTATACATATAAATTAGTTGGATTAATAATGAAACCTTAATTTCTAGTGCTATGAAAGAGGCCAGGAGACAGCAAGGCTTGAGGGTAGACTGGAAGTGCAGTGCAGAAACAGTAAAAGACGTGGGATCACCCAAGCTAGGCATCAATATAATCAAACAAATCCGGAGAATTCGGTTAAAAAATATGCTTTGCAGGGTTCGAGGTCGAATTCAAATCTTATCTGTGCTAGATTTATAACTAGCAGAAGAAACTTAGAGGCAGCTCTTCATAGAGCGAATAACACAATCAGAGAACAAAGGGATCGCATAAATACCCTACAAAATCAATTATATTTTAGTACAGCTAATTTTACGAATGTTATCCAAGCGCTAAATGAACAAATAAAAGATTTGCAGATTAAAATGGAGGCAAATTCAGGAAATATCGAATCTCAAGACGGGTTGGTCTTCAGAAGTTCCAATTCTAATCGACACGATGTTTATGTGCCAGGAAAGGGTTCCCTTCCCTGCAGTAATCAATTGGCTGGTCCCGGCTGGACAATTATTCAGCGTCGCATCAATGGAACTGTTGATTTCTATCGCAAATGGAACGACTACATGCAAGGCTTCGGAGATTTTAATGGTGAATTCTTTATCGGCTTGGAGAGGCTGCACCGCCTCACAAGCTCCAAAGAGCATGAACTATGCATACGTCTGGAAGACTTTGCGAATGAGACACGTTATGCGCATTATAATCAATTTATTGTAGGCAATTTTGAGGAGTTCTATGAACTGAAATCTCTAGGAAATTTCACTGGAAATGCCGGCAACGCATTGAAATATAATCTAAATCAAAAATTCAGCACCTACGATTCCGATAACGACTTTGATGAGGACAACTGCGCAGAAGATTCTCACGGTGCTTGGTGGTATCGCGCCTGTGGAGCAAGGTGGATAAACCCTGACTAATATTTAAGAATTACAATTAATTTATTTTATTTTTACTCTTAGCAACTTGAATGGCCTGTATCTACCAGATAATCTTGTTAATGAAGATAAAGGCATTTATTGGGCCAACGAAGACTGGCATGAGTGGGATTATTCTTATAAATCTGTTATCATGATGATAAGGCCGAAGTAAAACTAGAGTTTATTCTGTGTAGAGTTTATAAGTGTAAGCCAAATTTATATTCATATATAAAACTCTTTCCTGAAGAAGGTCTAAGTTTTTAAACGGGTTCGAGCATCTGAACTGAGCTCCTTCAAAGCTCCAGTTTCATTATTCATATTTTATGCCCACAACAAAAGAAGCAGATTTTTTTTTTTTTTTTCGATTTATTTTTAATTTTATTATTTAATATCATTTATTACTTACGGAAAATACATAAATAATTTGATCCACTTGCAAGCATAAAAATTCACTAACTTTAACTGCAATTAACTATTTAGTTGAGTTCTGATTTAATTTCATTGGGTTTTCTTTATCATTTCTTTTTTTATATAGTACATAACTTATAGGAAATTATATACAAAAACTAGTGGTGAGTCTGTGTGAGTCCTGGACTGTTAGGCGTACTACTTCCCCGTTGCCTTCTCCTCCAGCTGGGCCTGTATGCTCTTAACATTCTGACCCCCACTGCTATGGCTGTGACGCTGGAAGAAGGCATTGATGGAGCTCATAGAGCGGTATTCGAGATTATCGCTAATATGCCAATCCACACTGATGCTCTGATGTCGCCCCACGGGATTACGTATTTTCGTCTCATTGTACTTCTCCAGGAGATGCAGTAGGCAATCCTTAGTGGTATTGGCAGCCTCCTCCAGATTGACTGTCTGATGTGTATCCGGCAATCCTATGGGCACATCCCGACTCATCTGATTAATGCGGAACTTGGCGCGTCGACTGTTCGCCGACTCAGTTAGCAGATGGTTGTTAGTGCTGCTGCTGCTGCTACTGCAGCTGCTGGAACTAAAAATGGACTTTTGCACCGTTGAAGTACTGCTGCTCCTGGTATTGGATGTGCTCATGGTGCTCACAGTTGACTTGCTGCGCAGCTGAGATTGGGACCAGTTATCGCTGTTCCCATTGCTTAGTTTGGGCGTCTCCTCAATGGATTGCTGTAGCCGCACGGATAACGAGCTGACCTTCTGCTGCTTCTGGTCATCTTTATAGTGACTTTGACTGCTGGAACTGGAACTGATGCTACTAAGCTGGCCACGTGGGGTTGCTCTGCTGGTGCTGCTACTGCTGCGCGAGCTGCTCGTCCATTTGTTGCCCTCCTGCGTTGCAGTTTCAATAGTTTCTTTAGCTTCACTAGTTGCCGCTGTTGCATCATTGTTATTGTTGTTGCTGCCATCCCCCAGCTTGGTATTAATCTCAGCCAGCATTAGTAGATGATCGGACAGTTTGCGTATCTCATCGGCAAGATTAACCCGTTCACCTGAGCTGCGCCGTCCCAACAGATATGTAGTATCCGAGTTGCGTCTATCAAAGGTGTGCAGATAGCTCTTCATGCTGCGCTGCTGCTGCGCTGTGGATTCGCTGCCGCTAAATTCATCAAAGTTCTCATTGAACAGATGCTGCGGCGTCGGTGTGGCGCAGCCCGATGCGGGTATAGGGAATAGCTTCTCGCGGGATTCATTGATGGGCGTCGTTGCCACCGATTGGGGACTGTCCGCGCTGCGTCTTTCCTCATCCTCTCCCACTGATGATGCCGCCGCCTCTCCCTCTTCACCTTGCTCATCATCTGTCAGCGTTGCTATCGATTCGCAGGGCGAGGGTGAACAAACTGGAAAGGTATTATACATGCATTTAATATGACGTCACTTAGAATTATCGATACATACAGAATTAGATTTGGATAAGTGTTGTTAGCGCCGGTGCTAAATAAAGAACTCGTAATATAAATATATATCAAAGTGTCCTCGGAACACATGTCAATTGATTAGAACATGCTTATGAGACAATAGCCTAGGGAGTTAGGCCCACAGAAGAAGAGTTAGTAATGGATCAATTCAGCTAGCCCCTGGCAGACAAATACACTGAGCAAAACGATCCTAACTTTGATGATGAGCTTTATTGTGTTCCGAATCCTGATATTTACATAAGAAAATACTTCAAATATTTTTGTCACAATTTGTGTTAAATTATTATATTAATTATTATTATATTCATGAATAAAGACATTAAAATTCCATTGACCATTACATAAGATTATCATTCAGTTTTCTAGGTTAATCCAAAATTTCAGAATTTTTAATTACGTATTTATGGTGAATGATTTTTCAAATGATTTTAACTACTATAATAATTTCAATAATTTAAATTAAAAACTTAAAGTTTAAAGAAGTTTTCAAATTTTTTGAAGCTGTATTTAATTGTAACTTACAGAATTGTTAAATAATTAATTAAAGAAAAAAAAGAATTGAGTTTTTGGTTTCCCAAATTTTACTATAATAACTTTATTTATTAATTTAAAGAGGTTTTATGTTTGTTAATATTTTTTGCAGTTATTAAAGTAGTTGAAAATCACAGAATTATTATTTAAAAAACATATACTGACTGTGCTGTGTGATGATAAATTACATTTGAATTATCGTGAAGATTAATGCTCAAGACATTTAAATTAAATTTAAATTAACAATTATCAATTACAGAAGTCCTCAAATCTTCAAAAACAGCATACAAAAGTGACACAAACTTTTGAGAATTTGTTATAAATGAGGATCACAGCACAAATGAGCTCAACACAGTTAAGAAAAACGATTCTGTTTGAATGAAATGATCTTGAAGTAACTCTAGAATTTGGCAGCGGTTTTTAGCTTTCTTTTCGATGATATACAGGGCTTACCTTGTCCGATAGATAGATCAGAAACCGAGAGAGGTGTTGAGCTAAACTTGAACTAGGTGGAGGATTGTGTCTTTTTTTTTTTGGGGGTTTGGTTTTGTTTTTGTTTTGGAATGTTTGGATAGAGTTTTTGTTTATTTGAAAGAAGGTTTTTGTTGTAGTTGAAATTGAAGTAAGTATATTTTGGTTTTACTCTTGTCATTGGCTGTCTTTATCACAGTGTCGAAACGCTAAGCAACTTACAGAACTAGGCAATTTTTGGTTTGTTAATAGAGGTAGTATCCTTTGAAAGGATGCGCTTAAGACTACTGTTACTTAAAACTTAAAAAAACAACAACATTTTTGTGTAAATACTCGTAAGTAGTTCTTTATCCTGTTGTTGTCCTTGCTGACTTACTGACATGCTGTCTTTCTCTCACACACACACACTCAACATAAGTACAATGGCTCATTTGGAGTTTATGTTAATACAAAAAACATTAATAGATTGAAAGAAAAAAAAAGACAGAGAGAAGAGAGAAAGAGCTAGCGCTTGCGCGTGCCCCTCTTTGCGCTTCTCATCAGCTTGAGCCGAACTTGGTGTACATTCAAGTTAAGAGAACAACAATTAGTTATCAAGTTAATTATGTAATTTACAAATTGGTTGTGATTGCCCCCAGCTCATTTGCCATGGATGAGCGCATGCCGGTCGCGCTGCCGCTGAGAGCCGCCGCCCCCGCGGCAGTACTCACCTCGGGATGAGGAGATGCTATCCGGTCCATGGGGTCGACGTGGATGCGGATAACTGGTCTCGTTCAATGGCGCTATCACATTGCCCTCTACGTCAAAAACGTAGGGGCTGTTCGGATGCGTCTCCCAGCGCACTATGAAATTCTTTAAATTATCTTTGGTGGCATCCAGCTCTTTGTTCTGGATTAAGGAATGTTATACATAGACATTATAATACTTGGCTTAATTTGCTAACAGCTGAGCACTTACCTCTAGCTCATGTGTGCTGCACAACTTTGCCAGTTCTTCGCTCTCGTCATCCTCATCCTGTTCCGTTGACTCATCCCCATCATCATCTTCATCGTCGTCGTCGGCATCCCCAATTGTTTCCGTTGAATCCTCTGAAGACTCGGAAGCTAAAGGCGTTGGCGATTCTGACTTCAGGCGCGCCTTCCCGCTGACTGAGGCAGTCTTGGCTATTGTTGCTCCTGTTGTTGTTTTGGGCGTGGCTGCGGGATGATACTGCAACCATTTGTGCTTCACACAATCGGCGGCTGTCATGCGGGTGCTGTGGGGCATTTGGTTGATTAAAAGCTGTTGGCTGTTGGCTGTTGTGTGTTGGCCTGGTTATGGCTAGACACTAATTAGGGAAACGCACCTCAAGTCCTTTACAAGGAGTTTCGCTATGAAATCCAGGCACTCCGGGGATATGCCATTAAAGCATTCATCCTCGAAATCGTATTTCGCAATGGTTACATTTGACATTGTTTCAATGTCGTTTTCTCCCATGAATGGCGACAGGCCAGAGATGCTGTTGTTGTTGTCCCACATGAGAGAATGGATGGTGTTGTGTTTTGTGGGTGTGGCAAAGTCAATAAACATGAAATGTAAAAGCAGCGCACACAAAATAAATAAACACATAAAAACAAAACAAAAAAAACACACAGCAGCGTTTAATTAACTAAATTAAATTGACGCTCTTTGCAGTCACAGTCAAACAGCCACCCAGTCTGAGGGGTGTTTCACTCGGATCTTAGGGGGCTTTGGAACACCTTCTATGGCATTTCCAAGACTTTGATTATTTAATTCTTGGCTGCCGCAGTTTTCACAGATTTTTAATTAGTTTGCTTTGCGTACAGGGGAAGCGAAAATTCTCAATGCTCCACCCCAGAAACTCGGTAGAGTTTTGATTAAATTTTCAAGTGTCATATTCTTAAAAATAAGAATACTTGGGAGAAAAGATTATAAAAAGTATTTATGATAGCAATTGTTGAAGAAAATCTTCGTGTAACATTTGTTGATTAAAAATAGTTGTAGAAATTTATTTAATAATTTGAGAAAGAGTCTCAGTTTCTCATTTCATTTTAGAGATTAATTAATTGAAAATTGATTGAGAGGATGCTCAGAAAGCCATCAATGAAAACAGAATAAAACCAGAATTGTTTTATATAAGCCCGGATTTTTAGTCTATACTGAATGACTTTTTTCTGAGTGTTTCAAAAGGAACGATTTTCTGGGAAGTTTATCTTGGTTAAAAACGAAAACGCTGTTGTTATAACTTAAATTTGATGCGTCCAACCAAAATACTTACAGCACATAGCAAATGACACCAACGCTCCACATATCAGTTCCATAGGAGATGCAGTCAAAGTTCACAACTTCAGGTGCGACAAACTCAGGTGTGCCGAAGAGTACCTGTCAGTCAAGGAGAGAGGTGTAAGATGAGCAGACGCTGCTGAAGGTTTTAACTTACTCTCAATCTCTTGTCTGGATCGAATTTGCGTGCCAGTCCAAAGTCAATGATTTTAATGCGATTTCCCTTTTGTGTGAGGACCAAGATATTCTCAGGCTTCAGGTCTAAGTGAATAATACCATTGCCATGTATAAAGGCCATGGCCTCGCACACCTGCCTTATGAAGACACGACACACGCGTTCCGTGAGCACGAATTCATCGTCTACAACACGATCAAAAAGTTCGCCACCCTCAATGCTGCCGGGATAAAAAAAATTAAATAATGTATGGTTAATAAAACAATATAATTTACTTATAAAACAAGCAATTTAAAAGTGAACATAGAACATGGAAAGAACAGGCATGCAAACGAGTAAGCCAAGACTACAATTAAAGCTGCCTATTTAGTAGCTCCCACTTAGTGATAAGTTTTAAGCTCATTTTAGTCCGCTTACCTGCCTTAAATTAAACCAACTATTATGTTATTTACAAGAGCTACGTATTGCCATAACACGAAAATCAGATAATACATGAAACATCAACCCGTGTGGAGCGAGTAAAGCGCATCAACTGGGCTGCAGCAAGGCAACTGCATAGCATTATCTTTATAAATCTGTTAAGTCTCTTTATTATCAAAAATGCTATGCCAGTATACTCTGTAAAAAATAAAAGAGAGCATCTGTTTTGAATTTTTTCAGCTCTCTTTTAGCCAGTCTATGCGCTTTACTCCTTAATAAACAAATACTACAAACGTTTTTAAAATACCGTATTAAATTCCAATGTAAGCAACTTTCAATAAACATTCTACGCTTAAGCAAACTTTTAATATATTTTACTTCACAATATATTCAGAAAGAACCAATTCATTTATTGACTTTTTGGCTATTTAACTACTCAACTCATAAACAATTCTTTAATACAACCTTACAAATTTTGAAAACTACTTTTTAAGCCGATTGATTTAAAATCCTTAGAACTTCACAGAGCTGATTGCTACGAAACCTCAATTTAAATATCCAGAAAATATGCAGCCATATTTTTGTTTGGTATGAAACGCTGCTTTTAATAACCAGGTAAATATTGCTTTGTTACCAAACAAAAAATAAAGCTGTCTATCCAACTGACTGCTATTAAATTCAAAGATATTTTTATACCCTTTCAGAGGGCATTACAGCTCCGTCACGAAATGTGTATTGCATTGAAGGAGAAATCTCCGACCCTATAAGGTATATTTTGTACTGATAAGAACTATGATGGAGCGATATAGCCAAGTCCGTCAATATAGTCTCCTTCTTTTTGAGCTGAGTGAAATAAAGTTGGAATGTCCAGAAGATCAAGATCAGACTACTACCAGCTGCCATAGGCTTCAGTCAAACTCTTATTCCAGTCTGCAAGGATATGCAGTCTTCGGCGTGCCGTACAACCTTTTCCTTAGGAATTTTTTGATTTATTTTTTTTGCATATTTATGTAAATCCTGTTTTGTTTGTGCTAAAATGCACTGCAGAGCTTCATATGGCAATCAGCTTATCTGAGCGAATATTTTATTATATAGTTGGAGTAGTTGCATGAGGCTTATTTCAGCATCAATTCTCTTATGATAATCGATTTGACTTATGTGCTTTATATTCGTCTGGGCAGCTGGGCAGCAAATATTTGCCAGTGACATGAAATGTTTACTAACTGAATAAATATTTATCTTTTGTGGAAATAAACTGCAATTTTCATTAAGAATAGTAGAAAAAGTGGACAATTTTCATTATTGTAGTTTGTCAAGAGAGCTTTTCGTCCTGGGAAAAATATGTTTGCAGCATTTTATGAATATGCAAACGAAACAAGTTCTCCAAGTCAACAATTAAGTTTTGTGCCAGACTCGAGACAATAACTAAAATAACAAAAACAGCAAAGCAACAAAAACGACTACAACAATAACCATAATAACAATAAAAACAATATGAATAATAAAAACTGTCAGCTTTTGGACTGTCCTGTGCCTTGTTGTCGAGTACTTTTTACACATAACACACACTTAAGCCATGAAAATTAATTTAACAGGAAAAGTCGACAGAGTTGACAAAGACTTGTGACTTTATTGTTCTGCCAGAAAGAATTTTCTTTTTTCTTTTTTTCCTTCTTTTTTCGTTGTGGGCGCCCAATGTGGGTCAAGGTCATTGCCTAATCAGTGCAACGTTACCTGTTTCCAATGTTTTTATGGCCCTTTGGACAAGGCCTAAACGTTTTCATTAGAATCCAAAATTAGACATAAAAACTTTCTATAAATTTGTGGAGCTTGCGTGAACCTGTTGCTTAAGGGTTTTCTTTGTGTAGCGTCCACCCAGAAAAAAGAAAATGGAAGAAAACTTTTATTGTTGTGCGTGTGTGTGTGTGTGGGTGTGTGGGTGTGTGGAAAGGAACTTTACTACTTTACGATAATGTGCGTACGTGTAAATCGCATTTTATGCACATTTCAACTGATTGCAAGATATTGTGTCCCACAACAATGTAACAGCAATACTAGAAAACTAGCACAGGCAAATACACAAAAGACCAACAAAGTTATGAAAAAGTTGTAGGAATAGCACTAGGCACAACACATAGAAGAAGTCTATATATATATCTATGTATTCGTTGAGGCTTCGAATCCTTACAGTTCCAGGACGACGCACATCATTTTCTGATATTCGTACGCAGCATACAATTGTATAATGAGATGATGTTGCAATGAATTCATTATCTCCACTTCTCTCTCCACATTGCGCTTGTCCTCCCGTTTCGGTATGGGCACAAATTTGGCCGCCAACTGGATTCCACTTGTCTTCTCCTTGCACTTGTAGACTGTCCCAAATTTACCGCTAGAGAATTGTTTCCATATCATTAGCATTTCATGCATTGGGGCCCCGAATGCTCCGAGTTCGAGTCTACTTACCGTCCCACCTCACCGAGCACGTCGTACAATTTATGGGCATCCACATTGCGGTTTATGGTCACATCGCGCATAGGAAACGCCGGTTCCAGAACTGAGAGATTAATGAAAAAGAACAGAAAGAAAAGGAGAGACATAAAATATTGTTAAATTTTCATAAGAATCTATTTCAAATTTCAATTTTAAATCGCATTCATGTAAATTATCTTTTATCTTTAAGTAGCAAACTTGTTCTATGCTCTGCTACAATATTTTATTCCTAAAATTTATTATTTCATTTTGATGTTTTTACTATATTAAAAAAATTATGTCTAATTCGCTTTTATCACTGCAAAGCTCTTTAAATATAAAAGGATCATGTAGTACCACCCTAAATCTATAGAAATATCTCAGTTCCGAAAAGATTAGATAACATAAACAAAAAGCTGAGATTATAATCTTTGTGAGCTTTGGTCACACCATCCTAAAAACAAAGCAGGAAAGTTAGTGATAGTTGGTTACACTTTCAGCAGTGGCATAAGTTGTGAAACTCATAAGTGAAGTATATTATAATTAACCATTAATTAAGTATAATTCGCTTAATTGAATGGGAAACATGGCCAAACTACATTCTTCTAGAATGCTACTCTCTCTTTTTCAATTCCTTAAATCGATTTCACATTAGCAATCTACTTGAGCTCAACAAGTTTGTTTGCTTTTTCTGGCTGACCTTTCTCTTTCTCTGAAAATAAGAAAAAACCTCTGCTCGTATCGAACGTGCACACGGAAATGCAGCTGTAGCTGAGGCACAAGCCAAAATATGAACAGCTTGCAACACTGAAATACTCATTCTTTATCAAATCGACTACTTAGAACGGCTCTTGAAATATTGCATTCAATCATTTTCATTTCCATTGTGTGCCAGCCATACCAAATGCATTTAATATCGGTTATTATGGACACAAGTAACCCCATTTTTTACCCAGACAAAAGTTTTTTTGCTGGTCACATATTGCTCAATATATTGCAGACAATTCGTTTCGATATTTTTTTTTTTGGTTTTATGTTGTTATGTTTGTATTTGTATTTGTATTTGTATTTTTGTTATTGTTATTTTTCTTATTCAAAAGGAAACCTTTTGAAAATTCATATTGTTGTTGCTTCTATATCTACAAGTTGGCAAACAAATAAAAATGACTTCATTGAATTGAATTCTGTAGCTAAGGGACCCACTTCGACTACAACAAGGACATGTGTACATGTATACAAGCAAAAGGAGAAGGATGACTAACTGGAAATATTGTATGTGCCCATGTAGTAGGTCTGCCCTTTGTGGATACAAACTATGTTCTTTTCATACCCTGTAGTCATGGAAATATGCACTATAAAATATAAGTAAGTGACAGAACATATTCTCAGAATAGACGAGGTATTTTAGATGTAAGTAATTGTTGTAACTGTGTTTTATATATTTTAAGCTATTTTATAGAGTATCTACTATTCTCGCAGTCTTTTTCTAAGGTATATATAAATATATATTTTTTTAAAATATTTTTCCATTAAGCGTAAGCAGTTCAAATTGTCATTTGGTCGCACAGATCCTCAGAGATTTAACCAAACCCGAAAAGAAATCAGCTCGAATTTGCAATTTAAATTATTGATAAAATTGTAAATGTGTTTTCTGGCAGCATGTGCTAACGGCTTTTTCACAGCTACAGCTCTCATAGTGTAGTTCCTTTTAAGTATGAGTATTTTTAGGATGCACTCATAAATGCTGTCAGCTGGAAAACTGGGAAGCGTCTGTTCTATTAATATGCAAATGGCGCATATAAGTATGCTACGAAATGCATGATAAATCTTTAAAATCAAAGGCGAGCCCAATTTTTCTGTGAGTGTGTGTGTGAGTGTTTAAGTGTGTGTGTGAATTGAAGCGCAAGGCGCGAGGGGGCGTGTCTGCTATCTTGTGTAAAATCTTGGCAAATTCAAAGTGAAAGTTGAATAGAAGTTTTGTGTGTGTTTCTGTGTGTGTGTGTGTATGGTTGCTATTTGTGTGCAGTCAGGCACTTGTGCGTGTGTGAGTGCGTGCTGCAATTGCTTTAACTTGATGCCGCACTGTGGAGTATTTTCGAAAGTTTGACAGCAAAAATTATATTTCATAACTTTTTAATATTCTTCATCAGATTTTTTCATATTTTTAATTTAATTGTTAATTGAAACATCACGTTTTATATACTTTATCTGCAAGAAATCTGATGAATATCTGAGCTTCATCTTTTAATTTTTAAAACGTAGAAAAGTAACCAACAAAATTTATGTTTTTTTCCTATAAATGCTTTGAATGAATTATTAAGTTAACTTGAAACAAAAATGGTTATTTCCTTGCTGAATGCCCAACTTTTTGAATAGAAGTTAAGAATGCCCTTTCAAAGCATCATTTAAATCAAAAGTTCCAGGTGTTATTCCACTTCTTTCAGCGATACGAGCCACTGTGCGCTATTCCATAATCCCTTCCTCTTTTGCATGTCCTTCGCTCCTATTCATCTCTATAAACGGCTTTTGGCGCAAAATTTATGCATGTCTGATGCAGTTTTTGAGTGTGCTCGTGTGTGTGTTGCCTTTGAGTGCACTCTGCCAATAATTCGCACAATTTAAGTTTTCGCAAACACGCCCTTTCGAATTAGATCTGATTCCTTTTGCTTAGATCAGCGACATATTGGAATTCAATTGAACTTTCGTTCAAGTTTTTTGCAGGTGCAAAAAACTTTTTTGCGGCACTAATAATTTATTGCCAGACAAAAACAAATCAAATATTTTCACGCATGTCGTTCATACTGCAGACAAACATTCATATTTTATGCACAAAAACAGTCTTAAACACACACACATAGACCCAAACAAATATACACACACGCGCACAGGTAGCACATTCATTTCCGGTTTTGAGCTCATGAATAAATGAATTTATATCGAGTCCGCTTGGCAGTTGAACTGCATTGCATACTTTTGTGCGCTTATCCTGGCATAAACCTGGCATTTACCTACACATTCAGCCCCCTTTCGCTCCCATTCTGTGGGTCGGTTTACCTGGCGTTGCAGTTTTGGCCCTGACTTAGCTTCAACTTGTTCCTGGCAAAGCTTCACGAATTGGATTGGATTCGCGTGGGTATTGGATACGAGAGATGCTGCTTAACTGAGCAAAGGCTCACTGAGGCTGCAGAGGTGGCTTGTGGCTGGCTATCGAGTGCACAA
The DNA here is from genome assembly GCA_018150835.1 of Drosophila repletoides. Lineage (NCBI taxonomy): Eukaryota > Metazoa > Arthropoda > Insecta > Diptera > Drosophilidae > Drosophila > Drosophila repletoides. The sequence goes on along the minus strand of JAECWQ010000089.1, from coordinate 18,344,712 downwards.
ATGTGCTTATAAACGCGTTCTAATGGAGTCCTGGCGAGTCCCATTAAATTCGCGGCTTATGCCGTTGATACGGCTGTGGAATAAACCGATGAATAACTGATTCAAATTCTTTGTAAATGAGTACTTATTTTAGACAAGTTAATTATCTTTACTCAAAGATAAATTAAAAGAAAACATTGTTAATATTATTTTAAGTGTTTAAAAATCGGTCTGGAGGTAACAAGAGCTCATATTGAAATTATATTGAAAGGAATGTAATTTTGAGTATGAACACTTTCTATAAATGAATCATTATAAATTTAAAACTATTTAAAGTGTTTCATAGATTAATCTAATTTTTAGTCACAATTTAATGCATATTTTTCTAATAAAAGATTTTTAAGTTAAATCATTAGGCTCAAACACAAAATGATCACTAATTGCCAACAAATTATTTCAATTGGCAAGTGGCAGACAGCACTCGACAAGGGCTTCATCACTCTTTAATATTATTTGCCACACCTCCAACGCCATAGGGGCGTTGGCCATTGATAAAATGCCATTCGCTGCAAATTCCATTTAGAAAAACTTTGAAAAAGTTAATTTATGCACAATATCAAAAGCGCATTTAAGAGGGCGATAGAAAAATGCCAAAGTGTGACGGGAAAACGGGGAAAAGGCGAGGGGCATAGGAGATGGCTCGTAATAGAATGGGGTATTAAGAGCGGATATATTCTTAGTATATACATATATATATATAAGAGAGTATTTGCATGCACTCTCATTCAATTGAGTGCCGTCTGTAGATAGATAGCAAAACGATTTTTTGTGCCAACGCTGGCAATTTTTCTGATATGAAAATCAGCAGTTTTCCCTTTTGATTTGCCGAGAGCATTCGCAGTTTTTCTCATTTTCCTCAACGCTTTACCCACTCATTTCTTTCATTTTATGCATTTTGGCAACTGTTGACAATTTGGCCAAGAAGCTGCTGTGCCTTGACTTTTCGCTGCTTCGGCTTTTATCATAAAAATCTATAGAATGAAACGTTTAAAATTAAATTTCTCTCAGTTTTTATTACTATTATTATTTGCTATATACCCCGTACTCACACACAGAACGAGTTTAAAAATAAAAAATTTTAGCTCAAAATATATTGATTAGCTTACAAGAATGAAACGAACAGCTTCTTAATTAAAGGGTATATTAAAGTCGAGCCATTGCATTGTTGAAAATAAATTAATGAAATTTTTTATGCTGTTATTGAAGAACTTGAATATTTTACAACAATTGCAAACTGTTGCACATCAAAAAGATAACGCTACACACAAAAAAAGACAGAAAAATACAATATTAATGTGTCGCATTATGCATACGCCGCGTGTGACACAAACAAATTTTTTTTTGTTGTTAACAAACGCGTTGGCATTTTAATATGAACGTTAAAAAGTTGGTTTCGAATAGGGGGAGGAAGGTTGAGTGTTGTATATGCTCCTTTATAGGTTTTTAATAACACTTTTTATATGTCTGGCAGAGCGGCACAGCAACAGCAACAGCAACAGCAACAGCAACAGCGACAAATGCCCAACTTAAGCGTCTGGCTCTGGCCGCAGGCTAAAAGCAATAAGCCAAAGTATGTCAAGCATTTAATGGCAAGGATATAAATCCAAAACACAGAATGTTTGCACGAAGATTAAGCAAGTTTCTTTTTATATAGATGGCTTATAAGACTACAACTGTTACATACAGTTAAGGTTGTTCCCAGAAACAATTTCATGGGAATTTCATTTGCTGTCTTGTGCTTCATTTTCAAATATCAAATTATATGCTAATCTAATCTGTTAGTTGGGTCAGTCTTTGTAGTAAACAAAGCAGTTCCCGAAAATTGTGATGAGCCTGAATTGCATGCAGCTAAGGTAGTTTAGCAAGTTTTTTCTATTAAGTGGATTTTCCCAAAAATATCCACATAAAAAAAAAACATATGTATATGTGGGATCGGAACTCGCTTCTCTCACATTTCATGGAATAATACAAGATTTTTTTCAATTCATTTTGAGTCATTTACTTTGGTTATTGGCTGTTTCGGGATGATTATCCAATTTTAAAGACTCTTAAAAAAATATCACAGAGCGAAAAATATCTGTGGAAAGTTTGACGTCCGGAATTCACTTTCAATGCTCTACAGAGATAAATGAGTTTTTTCGGGCCATGGTCCACTAAAGGCATGGAGTGAGTAATTTTTGGAAGCACAGCTTAAATTTGGCTGTAAGTACGAGAATATATTCATATTTTTTTTTGGCCAGACTGTAAATTATAACTGACTGTGCAGCTGACTAATGGCGAATAGCATATGACAGACGACCAGAGAAAAGAAAACTGCTGAAAATACTATGTTATAGTAACAGTTATTGTTGTTGTTGTTGTTGTTGTTGTCTGGTCTGTGCACTTTAATCAGCCTAAGTGCTGGCTAAAGGATAAAAACAGACAAAAAATACTTGGATCTACCCCGGCGAAATGCTAAAATTAAAAATGGTAAAACTTTGCTCGTTTGCTGCTCTGCTGGCTGCCGCTCTGATGTTACTGTGGTGCCATTTCAAATTGGTTATTACACGGAACTTGCCACATACAATACACTTAGAAAAAGTAAAAAAAAATCTGAATTGTTAATGTAGTGTTAAATGAGATGCAGCAAAGAAAAAAAGCCACTGGGGAAGGCAAAAAATTCAGGAATGTTCCTATATATTATTTAATTATAAAAATTATCTATTTTATATTACATTAGTTTTCACTTTTTACCACAGCGTTTTAACTTATTATCCTTAGAAACGAAATTCTTTCTGCTCTGAATGGCTATTCAGATTTTCTTTAGATTCTATAAAAATATTGTGCATATTTTTTCCAAGTGTATCCACACACATACATTCAAATGTGAATGCATCGTGCTGACATATGCTGAAGCTGTCGACTCTTTGTTTGTATTTGCAGTTATTGTTTGCCTGGCTATAATGCGAAAATGAGAGTTGCATCGTTTTTAAAGCTAGTTTTTTTTCAATGTTTTTGTTGCGCCCACCATTTTGTTATTGCAACTGACATCAACAGTTATTATTTCATGTTTTTTTCTAACAGCGCCAACCCACTGAAAGCAAAAGTTTCACTCATTATTTTAATGCTGGGCGTATTTTTGTTTAAAATATGAATGAATGTGGCTTAAGCGGATAAACTGTTGATTTTAAATGTGGCTTATGGCTAATAGGAAATACACAAATATAGCCAGCTTTAAATTTCGTGGAATTGAAAATTAAATTAAATTTTCCTAGTTTTCCTATGATGCAATAGACTCGTTTGAAATTCAAGATTTAAATTTCACAAATGTATCTTTTGGATCACTTTAAATTTTCCATAAATATGCTTGACATAAAGCTTCTTTTGCAACGGGCTAACCCTTGTCTTGCTTTCCTTTCTAGTTTTTATTTATTCTTAATAATTCCTAGATGCGGCTCAAGTTCTATTTAAAGAAATTTTATAAGACGCTTTGTTGAAGCTTATCTAAAAAGCTGCTTAAGTATTTATTTAATATGCTTTCTTTGCCGCACAATGCGGAATTCAATTAATAATCAAATGCTAACCGCCTATAACAATTTATTTCTTACAACTGAATGCATTCAGATTTCTCTTAAATGTTGGCGATAATCAATTGAAATAAATGATAAATGGCAAAGAAAAGTTGCTTCGCATAAGATCTGATTATATTTTCTGTTATTTTGTTTTTCTTTTTTTTTTTTTTGTTTAATTTAAACAAATGTGTTCGGTTCAGCGAACAGGCAACAAATCAATATCAACAATGTCGCCAGAAAATAGATTAATACATATGCATATATATACACACAGACACACACACATACACATACATATATAGGTATCTGCGAGTGTGTAGATACAGATGTATCTACAGCGGCAGTAATTCATCTTCATCATTTTTGCATGCCATGCGTAAATCCGTTGCCACGCCCACGAATATTTTAGCATAGCCAAAAAAAAAAAAAAAGAAGCGTCGAGTATAAAAAATGAAAATCGTTATGGCAAAATGAAAAGTAATAATCAGGATGGAGAAACCTTGGCGGCTAGAGAAAAATCCCCATCCAGCCAAGGAAAATGGAAAAATGAATGTGCCCCTGTGTGTGTGTGTGTGTGTGTGTGTGTGTGGATGGGTGTGCTAAGCTGTTCTAATGCACTGTCAAGTGTTCCAACTACCAACTGTTCCAAAGTGTCGCCTGTGACCCACACGCGCACTTTTCAAGTTTATGGTGCATACTTTTGTGGGCCACTTTAATTGCCCATTGACATTTAAATTTATGCCGCGTTCTGTTCCAGCCGTGTGCGAGCAGCGCAAAAAAAAAAGAAATGGAGAAAAATGAGAAAACTAACCAGGGGCTGGGCCCATAAGATTTTATGATTCTAATGCCGCTTGCCAATTTGACGGCTGCGCAAGTCGACTAAGAACCTAGAGCAGAGTGTGGATCAATTAATTTTAACATGCATTTTGTCATTTCGAAGGCTACCAATTTTCCATCCTTTTTTTCTGTTGATCTTAATTTTCTCTGTTTATGTTGATATAATAAATAGAATAAAGTTTTTATTTATAAAAGCAGTTGACTTAAGCAAAGTTTTGAACTACTTAAAAGATTTTTTTAAAATTGTTCTCTGTATTATTAAGATAACTCAGAGTTTCTGACCTAAAATTTACCCTAAAAAATGTATAATATGTGAGCTTTCTCACTTGTTTATTGTATTTATTCTAGCTAAACTCATTTTTGAAGCTCATTGGTTTATCAAGCAATTAAACTTGATGCAATTTTAAAAGTTTTTAAATTCATTTTAGGGTATTTGGCTATTACATATACATATGCATGCATGACATTTTTTTCTGGCTTTTTTTGTCAGAATTTTCTTTCGCATGCCAGCAGAAAATAAAATTAGCATTAGTAATTTGTATGCATGTGTTGTGGGTGTGTGTGTGTGTGTGTGTGTGTCAGAAAGAGAACCGCCTGGTAGAATTTTCATTTTCATTTTCATTTTCATTTGTACTTTTATTTTTATTTGCATTGCTGTCATTTTCATTAAGTGCAAAATTTCGTTTAGATCCTACACTTTGACTGGGACGACTGAGTAAATAAGTAAGTTATTTCTATGCATTTCAATTATTATATTCACATATTTTTTGGAGTGTTTTTAGACGCACAGTTCATTAAGCCGTTTAATTTAGACGCTGCCATAGAAAACACGCATACGCCATGTGAGATGCTGACAAAATAAAACAGAAAAGAAAAACCATGTCGGCGTTTTTTGTTGGTCTAAAAGCATTTCTGGCGCGTACATTTCTTAAATTGTTTTTTACCAAACACTTTGTGGTTTGTCCCTGCTCGGGCGCCCAACCTCCCGTCCACGCTCAGGCGCTGTGGCCAAGCCCTTTTGGCGTCTTGTTCCACACAAATACACGCATACACATACACATACAAACATACTGTACAGCTAACCCTTTACACATTCATTACGCTGGCTTTTATGGGTGTGTGTAAATATTTCGCGCTTATGTATAATCACCGCCGCTATTCGAGCTGTGTCTGTGTAAGCATCCTGTTTTGTTTCTTTTTTTTATGGGTTTTCTTTGCGAGAAAAAGTTTGCAGCGCTTTAAGGGAACTGCCATAAAATTTAAATCAGCTGAAAGTGCTGTCTACATGACAACGACAAGAGCAGTAGAAAGAAGAAGAACGACGAAGGACGAAGGACGAACGACGGCAACGCTAATTGATTGATGTGTGCTCACAGCAATTTCAAGGCAATTTCAAAGTTCAACAATGGCTCAACAATACGAGCTGGAACACGGACGGGTGGACGGGCGGACGGGCGGACGGATGGACGGACGGACGGATGACTGGCGACAGACGCAGACAGGCCACAGCACAAGATGAATGCAAAAGGCTAGCTGACAGCAGCAAAAGATAAACACAAGAGAGACTTCACTCAGTTCCCTCAGTTGCTTCTCAGTTCCATCTGATGCAATCAGTGCATTCTTCTTTTTAGCTTTTTTTTTGTCCTGTCAGCAACAGGAGCTAGAGCAGTGGCAAGTTCTTAACTAAACGTGCCACTCGCATTCAAAATGTAAAACAATCTTAAGGCTCCCTAACGATGTATCTATGGGATACACACAGATATCGCTATATAGATACCAGTATACCCATGATGACATAGGCAAAAAAGATCGTCCGCAGTGAACTCATTAAAAGTTTTTTTTAGCTAAGTTGCAACAAAACGGCAGCCAAATGCAACTGCTGCGACAAATGCTTAGCGTTGCATATAAAAATGTTGCAATGCCTAAATAATAAACAGACCGCATTTCCACCCGTCGCCTGTCCCCCAGTCAACGTTTAATTAAATTAATGAGCTGCCTTGCCAGCACAGCATGTGTGGCAGTTGCCCCAGTCGATGTCTGCGTCTGCGTTTGCGTCTGCCACTGCCACTGCCTCTGCTAATGACTTATGAGGCAAGGTGTTAATGCCAGGCCCCTGTTTGTTTGTTGTATGCCACTGCAGCTCGTTAGCATAAAATCCAAACAGGTTGCAAGTGTTGCAGCCCCGACAATATTTTGTCATCGAATCGAGCACCTGGCTGCCATTGAAGCGCGACGGGCGCTTAGTTAATTATTGGCTTTTGTGGTGACCAGAGCTGCAAAATGTAGCAGCATTAATTTATAACACGCATACGCCCTGTTGTACACTAACGGTTATGATCCTGTCAACAACAGCATCCGCAGGAACAGCAATAGCCACTGCGAGTTAATGATCCTGAAGCCGCACGAACTTTTCATCCCAGCTCTGGGCCATGGCCATTTTTGGTTGGTCAGCAACAACGAAGAGGTGTTGTGGTCCAGAGTTTCGATTAAAATCTTTGTCGTTTCGGTAAATGGGCTTAATTAATATGGTTTATTTTTGATATGCCGTAAAGTTCCTGGCTAAGCTTTAAGTTGTTTCTTAAGTTTGAATAAAATATTTGAAAAGAAAATGCCTATTAAAAAAGGATAACAATACTTTCTTTTGAGGGAAATTAAGATTTACCTGTGGAAACTGCCGAATTATTATAAAATGTATCACGTTTAATTTCAATATACGTTTCATAAACTAGTCTGTTTTAAAATTTAGCAAGTTGTGCATATATTTCCAATTTATTCACTGTTTTGGAAAGGATTTGCCTGCATTTTATATATATTTTGAAAATATTTAAAATAATAACAGCAGCCACAGGCCATAGCACTATTAGTGCTTATTTCGTTAAATCATTTTCGTTTGCTTTGTGCAGTCACAAAATTTTCTGGCTCTAATTAGACACGTGCCTTGGCAACGCATTCACTTATTTGCCGCCCCCGCACATTTCCGGCGGAGGCCACAGAACGGAAAACCACTTTAAAAGAGGGCAATGCGGCCACAAAAGAAAAAAACAAGCAACACCACAGCACCGCAGCACCAATCTAAGAAGAGGAAGCAGCAGAGTCACAACAAATAGACAGAAAGACGAACAACGTGTGGGCCAACGGTTGTCTGAATCAAAGGCGAGGTTAGCAGACGCCACCACAGAGTGTTGGAGGCGGAATTTGTGGGCGCGGCTATGGCTGCGGCTGCTCTAAGAGAGGCAGCTAGGCATTAGCAAACACATATTTGCACTCAAATTGAATTGAATTTTGCCCATAATCTAATAACAAAGTGAACTACTAACTGGGTGAGTGAGTGTGTGTGAACTATGTGAAAAATTGCGGAAACGGAAATGCATGTTAGCAGGCTAACAAGAAGAGAAGAGGAGAGAGTTGGGGCCGATTTTTGGCATAAATAATTAGCGCACTTTGGCGGCTATTCGTTGAATTTTTGTTACTGTGGCAAGAGCAAAATAAATCAATTAACGTGCCTCGGCACAAGGCACAAACAAAACAATTAATCAAGATGCAGGTTTTTAGTTACAACGGAAATGAGGTAATTGAAAAGCCATCGATTTCAATGACAGTACGTGGCGTGTGCCTGACGGACGGACGAAGGGAGAGTGGGAAGGGGGGCAGAGAGTAGAGGAGGAGTCATGCAGCAGTTTCAACTGGCAGCTGCTACATGTTCACACGCTCAGCTGACAACAATTTGTTAAAATTTAACGCTTTATTTACTGCTGACTGGCTGAAATGCTGCCCCATTTCGAGTAGGTTGATTCTCTCAGACTTACTTTATCCCTCGCTCAGACTCTCTATGGGCCTGGACATTGTAACGTGTCCACGTTGAACGACAGTTTGACATCTCTAAATAAAGTTTGCAGTCTAGCAACGTGCGCACACACACTCACACACACACTATACACACAACCAAGCACACACACACACACACCCTGCATACGGTGCTTGACAATTTAATGGTGTTGAGGTTATTTATACAATACGCTTGCTGCATTCGTTCAAATATTCAGTAGATTGCAGCCAATGACATGGCTAGAACCGAGTGTTAGCACGTCTTAAAGCATCCACAGCTGATACTGTAATTTAATTTGATGAGCTACTACAAACGACAGAATAACTCTACTGTATTTTTACACTGAAATGAGGTCAAATATCAGGTCAAATTTGAGGTTAAATATCAGGTCAAATATCAGAGTCTGAAATGAAGAAATGTTTTTGAGTAGTCAATAAATATCAGTATGTAAATTTGTTTTCATTATCAGTGGCTGATAAATCTACAAGTAAGAAATATATTTAATAACCTCTACGTTATTAGTACTCCAGGAAACATTTATATTACATTTTTGTGGAAGTAACCCCGAGGGGTCATAATTCAGTGTTTAAACGTATTATATGAGCCAGTTACTCAGTTACTGAGTTTACAGCCATTTGCTTGGTGCATTGCATTTAATTACAACAAGCACTTGAAATTAATGGTCAGTACGTTGGTTACATAAAAGCGGCTGTGAAATGAGCCCAGAGATACGAGTATAAATGCGAATTTAAGAGCAACGAACACTCAGAGCCTTATTACATTTTAAATGCAATATTCCCGCAGCAATTAAATAACGCACACAATTTGCAATATTCAACAAATACTCGTAATTAACTGAGAGGCGAACAAATTTGATTGCTCCAGCCACTTGAGGCAGCAAACGTTGCGTATACGCAACGCGCAAATTTGTTAAGCATAAGCTGATTAGAGTACATAAATTTGGCCACGAAACTGTGTAGATCATCGAACAATTTATCAAAAAATTGCAATTTTGATGTATCGACCGTTACCTGAAGCACATAAATTACTAAGTACTCGATCCGACACGGCATCGAAATGGAAATCGAAAATCAAAAATCGAAAATCGAACTTTGTTAATGTTCATGTAAATCAAATGAGCTGCTGCGTGTGGTGACCAATGCGAGGCAGTTGGCGGCTGCCAGCTGCCAGTTGCTATGAATAAAATAGATAGAATACCTACCGAGTAGTCCGGTTGGAATTTACATAATTTCGATTATTTTTGCAACTGACGCGAAGGCTCTGTCTAAGCAAACAACACCAACAAATAGGACTACACAACAATGTTTGCAATATGGAAATTACAGTCAGTTTGCCATTTTGGCGCGAAATGTCTACATGAAAATTGAGTTGTGTTTGTGTGTGTATCTCTGTGTGTGTATCTATGAGTGTGTATATAAGCGTGCGCGTGTCGTTGTATTTGTTTAGTTTACATTTTGCAAATGGAATCTTAACAAACTCTGTGGCCGCTGTATACCGCAGTCTGCAATACATTAAATTGCAATTTTAATTTGTTTAGTAAGCGCTGCACTACTTCTAATTCTCTCACTCGCTCACTACGTCTGTCTCTCAATATCTCAAGCATCCCAGCGGCATACAGGAAAATGCAATCAGTCAATTGATTACGAATTGATGAGAGCTGATGTTTTGCTTTTGACACAGATCGTATCAGCTTTGAATACAAGATAAGAAAATGTTGCCAGAAAATAGAGATAGAAAAAGACAGAAGTAAACATTGTCTGAATAATACAGAGAGTATTTTATTGAATCATTTCGAAATGAAATTAGCACAATACGAAGATTTCATTTATACAGATGCCTCCACCTGAAGCTTATTAAGTATTATAATGGAATAAATAAATGTAAATTTTTAGTTTGTAAAAGTATCTTTTGATTAAAGATTTGATAGGTGGGAAAAACTAATTTCAAGCATTTTTATTATGCTATTATGTTATTAATGTTCTTCATTTTTTCTATCTCGTTATCGAAGAACTTTCTAAGGGGAATTTTCGCCACTGTGTCTCTAGTATTTATTCTCCTGTTAGCTGCCTGTGCGCCACATGGCGTATGCGTTCTTTGCCTTATACTACAAGTAGGTATATATGTTTATATATATATATATATATACATATATGTATGCACTCACGCTTTGTCTGCAATTTTAATGCTGCTTGTGGTGTTGTTGTTGTTGTTATTATTATTGGTGCTGGTGCTGCTGCTGCTGTTATTCCACCTGCAGCTGCGGCTCAGACAGTCGCCAGATACTTGCGTATTAAAAATTTAAATAAAATTGCAGAGAAACAGCGTGAAAACGAGTACGAGAAACAGCATACAGGATAGGAGGATTGGGTATCTCTATATGTATGTATTGTATGTCGGTATATATGTATAATATAATCGTATATACCATATATGAAGATGGGTATTGTCGTACGTGCCTCACCAGCTCTTCCTTTTTATTATTTCAAACAACAGTTCAATTGCTTACAACAATATACCCATTTGCATGCTTACACACTCTTATTATGGCTGAATTATTTTAATAGGAAAAAGTGTATTGGCTTCATACAACCCTAATAATAAGAAAATGTTTGTCTTAATTATGGGATATAATTTGACTTTTTTTATAATTTATTAACGCTTTCATTTCAATTATAATTTAGCTTGTGATATATTCTTATTTAAATGCATTAAAAAAAATGTCATACATTTTTTGGTATTAAAATTAATTTGATTTAGTTGTTAGATTTGTTATACCCTTGCAGAGTCCGTCTGTCTGCCTGTACTTCTGTCTGTTTCTATGCAATTTAATCTCTCAGTTGTCGAGCTGGCTGAATTAAACTTTGCATGCACTTTCTTTTTATTACAGGCAGCACATACAACGGATACTGCCGGATCGGACAACTATATCATCTAGCTTTTCTAGAAAGCTTGGATTGTCTAAATATTAAAATGGTTGACTACTTTATTATATAGCTGCCTATGCCATTCCTATGAATAATTGGTCAAAATAAATAAATTTAAGATCAGTTTTCAAATATTTTTTCCCGTCTGTAAGGGTATGTAATTTTCGGCGTCGAAGATAGCCTTTTCTTGCTGGTTATTTGATGAAAAGAAAAATTGTACGGTCTATTGTTACTCGCGCGGAAAATGTGAAAATTCATTAAAATTTGGTTGGTTGCCAATATCAAAGCACACTGACAAAGCCACATAAGCAAATTCATTCACATTTATAAAATATACACTTTATTTAGATGCCACCAGATTTTCATCAAGTGACAAAACGCCCGAAGCGAGAGAGAGAGAAGAAAAGTTCAGGGAAATGTGCGCTCAGCAGGAAGACTAAGCATTAAATATATTTACATAATTATTTGACATTTAGATAAATTATTTAATATAAAAATAGTATATTATTATGGTTGTCCAACTATTTTGAAAATCCATTATAAATACGCCAATCTGTCGATCATTAGTGCAACATGCGAAAGTTTCCCAAAAGCAGAAACACTACACATGAGCCACTCGCAAGGAATTCGCAACGTCAAATGAAGTGAATATCAACGAACGACCTTCAACATGAATTGCGACGTAAAATAAAATTTATCTCAATTATATATATATATTCTTATATATATATATATTCTTATATATATAAAATACTCTTTGTATGTATCTGTGTACGCTGCTTTTCATTTGCGCTCATTTACGCTGCCCGCTGCTCTTCGGGTTGGGGGAGTATCACTGAGGCAAGATGTGAAAAATTGTTGTGTTTTTTTCTATGTACGAGTGTGTGCGTGTGTGTGTGTGTGTGTGTGTGTTTGTTTTACATTCACCTTGGCAGCGTACAAAAATTAAAAGCAAAATAAAAATTATTTTGATATTTGTGCGGCAAACGCGTAAAAAAGAATGAAATATCTTTCCGATTACAGTGGATACTCGCTAGAGTAGAACTCTTAGATCTCTACGCGTCAGTCTCTATCTGCAGTTCCAGCGTATAATAACAATAAATAAATAATTAATCGTTTTCAATTGTTTAAAACTTTCTTATAAAAATTATGCTATTCAAATCTTGGATATTCCTTGCTGAAACTTTTACTGTGCCCAGCTAAATATACCAAATTTTTGCGCATTGAATGACGCCAACATGAGGCGTTGGCCAGCATTTTTATGCATTTTTTCTTTATTTCTTGCTTGGCGTCTACATGTTTTTAAATGTTTAAACAAAATATAAATATAAATAGTAAGGAGAGGCTATCTTCGGCACACCGAAGAATGCATACCCTTGCATTCTCTGGTATAGGGATTTGTTTATTTCACTCATGAATTGAGAGATTAGATTAAGCTCATCTCATCGTCTTGATCAGTAGTACACATAATTTATATTTATGGAGTCGGACAGGCCTCCTTCAAAGCATACCACATATATGACAAAATTATTATATTCTCTGCAAGGGTATAAAATCTTGTTTGACTTGGCGCTGAGCTGATAAACCAATTGAATTTCGATATTCTGTAGCCCCATTAAAAAAAATAAAGCAAATTTCAAGTGTTAGCACAGCTTTTAATGATTTATGTATGCGCTTTTTTATAAACAAAAAAATTATATGAAGTAATTTTATTAACGAGTATTTTTAATTTCTGTGCGGTTTGGCAATTTCCGTGCATTTGCTGTTGAAAAGTTGAAAAGTTTTCATTTCCGCTGCCCGTTAAAGCTGTTGTATGGACCAAACAATTTAAGGCAAGTTGGAATAGCTCCATGAAAGCTGAGATCATTTGCCACTCGGACAGGACACAAAAACGGAAATTGAGAAATCAGCTTTCGCACCATTAGCACATAATTCAGCTGTGACAACAGCCAGACTTACACAAACAAACACACACAAAAGGTGACAAATAAAAAGTGTGAAATTTGCCCGCATGCCCACACGCACACACTCACAGACAGAGATAGAGAGAGAGAGAGAGAGAGAGAGGGAGAGAAAAAAGGATTTCGAGTCCCACACCTGTAGACAAGTATTTCCGTTTGTTGTTATTTGCCAATTTGAGAAAACGGCCTGGGAAATCGAGCTGCCGCAGTGCAACCCTTTTTTTCTTTCTCTTTTTTGGCTTATGGGCGTGACGTAGGCATTGTGAGGTTGCCCAGCACTAAATCACGATGCCTGTGTGCGGTCACACCCCAAGCATACCACATGGCCAATACCCTGTAAATGGAGGCTTTAAACAATTTATTACAGCTGTGGCCCGCCAATTTTATTTAGATTTTCTTTTCCATTTTATGACTTAAAATAAAACAACTATTATCTGTGTTTTTTTTATATTATACAATAGATAAAGTATTTATTGTAATATATAAGAGAAAACTGGAATTTTTAAGGTATAAACTTATTTAGGGTTACTGCATTTGACTTGTGCATTGTACGTTTTCTTTTCTCCGCCATTTTACCCCTTTTCATTTTTCAAATTGCTTCGCGCTTGCCATTTTTCATGCTACATGCTTTTGCTTGTATTTTTAGCTTTTTTCTTCTTCATTTTTTTTCTGTTTCTTTTTTCCGTTTGCCCAACTACTTGACACTTCCGTTTCCGTTTGAGTTGGTCTGACATTGTCTTAGGTTTCTAAGCCAGTGCAAATTTTCAAAGTAAATCCACTGTAGTTACAGTTACGCATACAAAACCCTTCCCCTTTTCGCCCTTCCCTTTTTTCCAGTGTGGCATATAAATTTACGTTCATCTTGTGTGACGTTTATCCTTCAGCGCCTTTTCCTATCCTCGTCCCAAACTTTAATATGAAGAGAACAAAAAAAAAAATATTCCCTCAGTGTTTTATGCGTGAAATTTATTGTTTCTGACAATGAAAATGGCGGCGCAAACGTTTCCTGATCGCAGCCCGTCTTATCTATAGACCCTTTTTGTTTTTTCTGTTTTTTTCTGTTTTTTCGGCTGCCTGCTCCATTGTCGTATTTTATTGAAATTCATGTAAAGCCTCGGCCATTTGGTAGCATTGAGCAGCATTGCCTCTAAATCGTTTAAGCATTTGTTTTTTCGCTTGATTTTTACAGATATTTTGTTGGTCGGGTTTTTATCTGTGCATAAAAGTTAATGTTTTGCATCATGGCCCCCCAAATGTTTATGTGTTAGTGCGATTGGCCCCTTTATTAAAGCGTAGTTACGAGCGATAACTAAATCACCAAAGTCCCAACAGAAACAGCTGCTAATCTATAGATTTGTCTTGATTTGATTTGTCTATTTGCAGTTGCTTTTATTGTTACTCCCCTATAGGGTTACGGCAAAGATACTGCTACTCAATTGAGAAATGCCCTGTATTTAGATTGGAATTACCACTGTCTTAGACCAAATAAACTGCACTTATGAAGCAGTCGCAATCTTCTTCATTTGTCTGATAATTAAGGAAAACAATTTATTTTATAAATTCTATGTTTATCTTACAAGTATTTCTATCTGCTTGAATCAGTTTTTATCTGATTTTTTTCAAATTGTCTTAAGACCGTTGTTATTTGGGTTAAAAATAGCTTGTTTTAGCCATAGAAACAAAAGAAGCTCATAAATGAAAGTCTGCTATAATTAAAAATCGCAGACAATATTAATTTTTGTGATACTCATTTGACGTAATTAAATCAACTTTTATACAGATATCATTAAAAATAAGATAAGAGTATTATATTTTTAAACATATTGCCATAAGTTAAAGTGAGCTCCTTTATTAAATAGATTTCTAATTCTATCAACAATCTGTAAGTATTTAGCGCAATAAATTAATTGTAATAAATAAGTCGAAACTGTTGTAAGAGCTTTTTAATGCCCAATTCACAGCTGTTATCAGCAGTCTCATATTATTTCCCGGCATTTATCAGTAGTGCACATATAGATATATTTATATGGTATACACTGAATAAAGCGACAGCTATATTATCTTTTATCACTTGTCACTGATAAACAACTCGTATACGCAGTGTTGTCGCTTAGTCTTTAGTTTTCTTTTACTCTCTTGTTCCACCTTGAGTTGCCTTGGCTGCCTTATCAGCATTTTATTAATACCAATCAACGTGCAGTTTAACGTAGAAGAACTTACCACCTTCCGGCTCTGAATCATCTATATAGATCATTTTACTGTGACTGCGTCCCTTGGCGCTGGGTTCACGTAGACGGGTGCCCGTTTTGGCTGTTTTCTCTCACTAAGTTGTATATAAGAAATGGTTTTTCACTATTCTTTTTAAATTCTTTTTTTTTTTTTGGTGTGGGAATATTTTTGGTTATTTATGTGCTGCGATCTATATAATATTTAACACAAATTTCTTTATTTTTGAACACAAAACATTTTCTTTTTGCGTTGTGGCAAAAAAATTAAATTTGAAATGAACTGAACTGAACTGAACTGAACTTCACGGCGAGATTTTGTTGTACGCACTTAAAAATGACACCAAAAAATCGAATGGAATTATTTCGCGTTATTTCTATAGATGAACTTTTTATTTATAGCCTTGGCTTTTGGCTTATGGCACGTTGCGTATGCGTAATATTAGCAAAATTTCAATTGCTTTGGCTTTTTTTTTTATTGGCTTTTCTTTTGCTTTTGTGTTGATTTTGAGTTGAAAGCTGCCTTTGATTGCGTGCTATTGTGTCATCGTCATCGCGAGCGAGCGTTTTGCATCAAACTGTTTTTGGCCTGCGCCATATTATTTGATTTGGGCCGCTTTCGACTGGCGTTGCCAATATTTTTTCTTCTTTGTGCTGTGCGCTCTTGGCGCTCAATTATAAATGTGTTTTTGGCTGATAGCAGGCAGTCAGCCAGTCAGCCAGGCTGGCTGTTATGGCGATAAAGGGGGGCTCTGGCCGGGGTATATTGAGTTTGTGCTGTTGCTAGTGGTGGGGCCGGTACGACTTGTCGCCGATCGACTCTCAGCCTAGCCCAGCGCTCGCGAGCGTTTCTATTCTATCTATAAATAAACAAAAACCAAAAAAAAAGATACAAATACATTGGGCCACAATTTGTACGAGTATCTTTAGCTGTGCTCAATGTATTTGAATGTGTGTATCTTCGTTTTTGTCCATGTCTATGTCTGTTTCTGTTTCTGTTTAGTTATAAAAATAAATTGCAAAACAATTTGTATGTTGCGCTCTCTCATTTTTGCGGCTTGTACTCGTTAAGCGAATGAAAATCATTTTCCTTGTTGTCATTTAACACATTTTTTCATAGTGTGATTTTTTGGCAATAATGTGCCACCTACTCAGCCAGCGCTCATTTCATAGATACATTCTTAAATCATGGTATATCGCTTCCTATATTGCTGCTTCTTGCACTTTTCTCTGCCTGCCTGTTCGTCTCTTATCTATATTTTCGTTTCTTCTTTCTTTTTCGCAACTTGTTGCCTCTGTCATCTGCTGCATTCTTTGGGGCTGGGGCATGTGTCACGTTTTTGGCTAACAGCTCTAGCTATCTATACTATAGTTCTTTAGTTGCTTACATCACACCATTGACCTTCGCAGAGATTTGGCTTATCAAGTGATAGGATTTGATAGGACCATAAATCTATGTGTAGCTGAAGGTCGTAAATACCTTTATTCCATAGATATGGAAAACTATGGAGTTATCGACCTGGTTGTTAGATTGCAGGAGAATGTGGTATTTAATGTGCTCAGCTATATTTTCATTTCCTGGTGTAATTAAATGCTGTTTGGGTAGATATGTTTATTTCGATAAAATGTAACTAATTCATACTAAAATAAACAAAATACATTCCTGGTGAAATAAGTTGTTGTCTTTTGAAATAATGGGCTTAAAGTATTTAATTTATTAATAATTTTAGATAAGCTAAAATATTCTTCATATCATTAACTTATTATTTTGCTTTTCACCTGGAAATAATTTACCTGAACTCGTAATGAACTTTTACAGAAATAGTAATTTTGTCTATATGAATTATATTAAAATAACATTAATTAATCAAAAGATGTTAAATCTATAAAAAGTTTAAATGTTAAATATTAATCATTATCAATTAATTATTAATATGTTGAAAACTACTTTACATTTCATTAATTAGTCACATAATCCAAAAAAACCTTCTATAAATAATTATACTTCGTTGATGAAAATAATCTTTAAATATAACTTTCTAGCTAAATTTGAACTTTGCCTTACCTCCTACTAAATTCTTCACATTCCTTGACTAATTTGGACTTAATATTAGTCTTAATCTTTACTACTAACTCTGGTGTGAACTTTAAATATTTGCAGAATTTACACAGCTCAGATATGAAGTACAAATGGTTAATATTTGGCATTATCTGGCGACATTATTAAATTACGCTTTTCTATTTTTATGTGGGTTAACATCACAGCCGATAAGAGCCACGCACACACCCCCCACAATTGTTGTAGGTGCACAGACCTGTACTAGAGCTATCTTATCGGACGGAAGAATGCTTAATTGCCGGACAAGAGACTGGGGAAGCGGACGCAGCGCTATAAATGCGTCATCCACAACAGAAATAGAAATAGAGACTGAAAGGGAGCAGACAGCAGGTGAAAAGGGAGATGGATAGTCGGAAATGTAGACGTGAGCAAGTTGGCTAACTGCGTTTTGGCTAGCTGTCTAATTGGTCAGGTTTTTGTTGTTGAAGCCAACTTAAATTGCTTTAAAATGCTGCACGAAAGTAAACAGGAATAGAGACTAAGCTGACAAAAGCAAAACACAAGCGCCAACACGAAGCCTTGGCAATAAAATTACGTATACGCGCCGTGGACAGCTGCAGCTGTCCGTTGCCCGTTGGCTAGCAAAACAAATAAACAAAACGCTGCCTAGGCACTTGATGCGAACGTGTTCAGACACGTTGCGGTTTGGTTTGCTTTAGCCTTGGTTTAGTCTCGTCTGCCACAGGACTCTCTATATAGACAGGTACTTTTAGTGCCTTTAAAGTTTTAGTTCTAGGCTATGGGGACTAAGCCATGTTTTGATTTGTAGAAGGTCCAGCAAATGCACTCGGCTTTGAAGTGACCAGGACTATGGCTTTTGGCTTTCCAGTTGGAGTATGGGCAACGTTCTGGCTTTGTTTTAAATAATGCAAATCTCTTAAATGCGCTAAATGCAGCGGTTGCTCTTTTTCTGTATTTCTTCTTTCTGTTTGTTTTTTTCTCACTCGAAAATCGAAAATCGCGTACACGGCACGTTTTTTGTTTTCACATTTTATTTTTCTCTCTTGTTGTTTGCTATTTTTGCTATTGTTGTGTTGGTTTTGTTTCCGCTCGTGCACCTTGCCGTGGTCTGAAATACGAAATACTTTTTACACTAGACTCGGCCGGACAAAAACTTCTGTTTGTTATTTAGTGTGCACGAAATCATTTAGCGGCCGGTTACGCCTGCATTTTCAATTGTTTTTCAGCGTTTTTTTCTTTCTATCTTTCTATTTTTCTATTTTATTACGTTTTGTGTTGTGAAAATGTTTACATATCAATGTGCATTCTTTTTTGTGCATATTTTGACAGAGTTTCTGCTGGGTTTGATTCACGCTTTTTTCAGCTGCACTTCGCACTCCGTTCGATCGCCCATTGCACGTTCAACTGCTCGACAAAAAAATAAAAATGATTCAATTTCAATCAAGTTTCGAAAAATTTTCGGCCTGCCAACGCCTCGTGGCGGCTATTTTCGTTTTGTTTCGTGCACAATTTTCGAAACAATTTTCCCGTCTGTATTTCGTTGCCCTACAATTTTATTCTAAGAGGGGCATATTTGTTTTCAAGTCTTTCAAATTTTGCTTAAAATGTTCCACGCCTTTTTCTTCGCTACGTTTTACAGCTTTTTAATAAAATAAAACTGAATACAGGGTATTATTTCTTTCAGCAACTGAAATAAAATATTCTTTTCACTTGTTTTTAATTTTTGTGTTGCACTGCCGACTCGTGCTGTTGGCGCAACATAAAACCAATGTGTTTACCTCGCTAAACTTCTTTGGAGCTAATAATAAACTAAATCTCTCGTCGTTGCGTCGGTTGCATGCAACATAGCAATGGTCCATTAGCCCCAATTTTGTGTGGGCGTAGGCTTTGGAGACTGCACCCGGACACCGGAGCGGAGAAATGGTTAGTGTACGTGAGAGAAAACAGGAAAGCAGAATTCTGTTAGATGTTTTTTTCGGATCTGTAAAATGCTACAGGTAGTTGTCGTCAGTGTTATTAAACTATATAATCATCAATTTAAATTTCTTTTTTGGTATATTTAAAATTTAAAGCTTTAGTTAGTTAAATAAAAAGTTGTTGTGAATTTGTTAGTATTTTAAAGGCCAAGGATACGAAGTGCCTGACAATTTCTTAAACTTGCAATATACATTTTTTAGGTGCTTAAAGTTAAAGAACTACCCATTTTTTAGTGAAACAAACATGGGAGCCATAAACGAATCCGAAATCACTTAATAAACTTGTAGGAATATCGGGTATGAGGAATCGAATCGTCCGCAGTGCAAATATAACGTTTCGGTTCTGAATCTTCTTCACTGCGAGGACTTAAATTACCACCAACCTCTAACTTCTTTGTTCTTTTATTCTATGTTTTCTATTCAGCGATCTTCAAAAAGTATTGGAAATATAAATTTCATTTTATTTTCACTTAAATTTTCATAAAAAAGTAAATCGAAAAGTAAGTAGCGCACCCAATATGTGGCTTGAACCTACGACGCTGAATTTAAGGTGCTCTACCGACTAAGGTAGCTAGGAATGTTGAGAGATTTCTATGTATTATTGAAATTGTTGATCTTTCATTCATATCCCTGTG
Source organism: Drosophila repletoides (assembly GCA_018150835.1). NCBI lineage: Eukaryota > Metazoa > Arthropoda > Insecta > Diptera > Drosophilidae > Drosophila > Drosophila repletoides. The sequence goes on along the minus strand of JAECWQ010000089.1, from coordinate 18,324,637 downwards.
AATACTCTTTTATTGTTGATTTTTAATACTGTTCATGACGTATTCCTTGGCCTCTATCTAAGGCGACCTTATTCCGATCTACACACGTAAATGCACCTTAAGCAAAAAAAATATATATACCAGCCCAGACTATTTTTTTATTTTGGTCTTAACCGCATGGCGTCTTCTATTTAGTCATCTATCCAAGTCAATTTGTGCGCCTTTCATCTCAGCGTGTGCTGTGGGCTGCGTGCGTTTTTCAAGTTGCTTAGCCGCAATTATTTTTCTGGGTCATTAATGGGAAATATGCAAAGTATGTAGACAAATGGCAATATAAATTATTTAATTTCCACAAACATATTTCGTTTTCATTTTATGCTAGATGGAAAATATTTTACTCACATTTCGCCTTTTTCTCTAAGGTCGTTGCCGAGTCGTTGACTGCAGCTGTGCTCGACTTCTGTTGCTGTGGATGGCGCCGCATTTTATGACAGTTCACACACATAAGTGGCTCGGCCTGTCTATAATATATATATTTATATATATATATATATATATATATATATAAAAAATATCTATGTATGCCATCTCTGCTGCTTGCTTTATTTATTAAATTTATTTTAGTGGCATTTGGCCTTTCGCAGCGCGTTGACAACCAAAAATCAATGTTAACGTGGCTCGAAGCGCTTTAAATTTATATGCCTTGTGGACCTTGTTGCTTGAACTTGTGTCAAAGTGGAACAATGACAGAGACACGCAGCCGACAGGCAATTGCAGCACTCTGTGCTTCATGTTTTAGCAATACCCTATAATACGGTTAAGCGGAAAAGGGTATACTTGATACTATTCAAAAACTAGATCATCACCAGTGTAGATTTAAATGTGATATCCTTCGATTTAGTCTACATATGAATATTTGGCTACATTGTAAAGGTTATTTGAGGTATGAGAAAACATATGTATAGGACTGGATTTTATATGAAACAGTTATACAAAAAATGAAAAATCTCTTATAAATGAAATGGAAAAAGTAGAAATATATTTCTGCCGAAGCTAAAGTAAGAAATTGAGCTAAATATACTATACTAAAATAAGTTTCAATCTGATTCAAAAATAAATAAATTTAAAAAATATACATTTTTTTATAAATAAGCTGCCCGATGAATAATCGCATATATATGGACGTGTATTTTGCATGTTTGACTTTTGTTTGCTGCTATTTGATTAGTTTTTGTTGCTGGTGTTCTTGTTATTGTTGCTGTTGATGCGGTGGATGTGGTTGTTGTTTATGTGGCCTACTTCCGGCTGCTCTTGTTTACGTCTAATTGGTTGCCCACGTAAACAAATGCACAGGTGAGCATTTATATAGGAGCTGCGAGGTATTCGAACGGATCGATGGATTGTGGCTGCGTCAACAAGAACTCAAGAAATTCGCTTGATTTGCGATGCATACGTGTACGATATAAATAAAATTTTAATTGACATTTCTTTCAGGCAGCTGGGGAAACATTTATCATAACAAATGAAAAGAAATGTACCAATTTAGCAGTTTAAAATGGCGTAGAACTTTTGCGGCTAACCGCAAAAACAATTTAATTTGATTGCCTTTTAAATCCTTTGAGCATTTTTTTGGGGTCGGCTGTGGGCCCTCTACGACTTTCTAATCCTTTTCCTAAAGTTTCCACTGTCTCGGCACGTACTTGGTGCCACCAAACTCCACAACTCACCTCAGCTGTTGTTGCTGCTGTCATGAATTGTAGAAAATTTATTTTACCGCAAGGACTGCTTCCAATTGCTTGGAACGGCGACGGAGGTTGTGGCCAACACGGATTTATGCCAAGCAACAAATAAGCCATTGTTTATTTATTCGAATTCAACTTAAATTTAGGCAATATTCTGAAATGCCGAAATTCATTGATAAATTCAAGCATTCTTTAAATTGAAAGGTCAGCCAAATGGATTGGCATGCCATTGCACTGCACAGACTCTGACTCTTGAAATGCGTATACAAAGGCGAGAAATAAATATTTATGAATTGCGCACATGCCACACTCAAATGGCCAGTTTCAGTTGATGACGTTACTTCTACACCCACATAGAAGCCAAAAGAGAAAGAGTCCAAAAGAGTGGGCGAGAGCGACTGTGAGAAATATTGCGTGAAAAAGCGGAAACGTAGTTGGTAAATAAATTTTGTGTTGCGCTCAATAGTATGCAATACAAAATTGCATTGCAGCAAATGAACCTAAGCTAACAAAAAGTATTGCATACTTTTTGCTGCAAATTGAAATCATTTTTAAATGGTACAACAAATGTTTACTGGGTAAATATCAAGAAATTCTAATTCAGTTTCCCGTAAAAATTGTTTACTTTCGAAATTTGGATTAAAAATTAAGCAATAACATTGCTCGAGGGTGTTACATTTATTAATGAATTGCTAAATTTTTTAAATACAAAAAAATGAAAACTGAAGTGAAACTAAGTTATATCATATATAAGCTTCCAATCGAACTGGTTCTTCCTATGGGAGCGATACGATAGAGTAGCGCGACCTTAATAAATTTTGGTATGCTGGTATAAAACTAGATAATTAATATCATTAAAAATTTTACTTGCGTTTTTTTTTTTAATTTTAAAAAACCGACAGGCAATAAATTAATGGGTTCTTTATGGGGTCCGTAATGCCACATTACAATGCTTGGAATTTAACAAATGAAAATATGGAATTTATCGCAAATATTAGATTAGTTATCTCTTAAGATGTTTATACGTATAAATTTTCTAGAAAATTTTGATAGGAGCTGCTTTGAAGAGCTTTTTCGCCCGAGTGAATCAATGTCCATAATTATGCACCTGCGCTGCCAACAAAATATATGCAGCACAATAAAACATAAACAAAAAAAAATGCAATTTATGGCAAATGCAACGCAGGGGCCATAAATTGAATGCCAGACAAACAAAAGGGCTTGGTGCATGTGGCAAGAAGCTGCAGTCTGGTTGCGAAAAATCTCATCAGAAACGCAAAACCAAGAAAAATATTGAATGCAATTTTATTTACCACATACACACACACACACAAGCTGCAGCAAGTTGCAGCAACCACAAAACGTTTTACGCTTTTGAGGCAACACAACGACGCACAGTGGGGTGAAAGACTGAAACAATTATGAATTAATTCATTCCACCGATAAATTAATATGTTTTTTATTTCTATAAAATATGTATACATATCATCTTATGTGTCGATCTTTGAAGTAAATAATAAGTTCGACAATCATCAGACCACTGTACGATGCTTCGTCAGCCCACTGTGTGATGCGAGGCAACTGTTGTTGTTCCCTTCTAGAGATATATCATATTGTCCTTGTGCTTCCTAGGTGTATGTTTGTAACTAGGCTACTTAGTGTCTGTTTCTGTTTGCATAAGAACGAGAGGAAGGGAGAGAGACTGCTTATAAGTTGGCTGTCACACACACTCACACATGGCCAAAAGAAATCATATTTCCTGCTGTGTACAATGAAGCATAGCGTCAGGCGCAACTGCTTGTTGCACAGTGTCACTGCGACTACTGTTGCTGCTGTTGGTGGTGCTGCTTTGGTTGTCAATTCATTGGACGCTGAAAGTCGCTGGCTGAGAAAAAGACACACGGAGCCATGGTTACCCAACTGGCAACTGCCAGCTGGCACTTGCCACTTGCCACATGCCTCCAGAGCAGCAGTTCGTTCCACCTGTGCGTTTAAATGAGTTTACGTGCTGTTATGTATGCGTTGCTATGCTCCTGCCGCTGCCTTTCCATTCACCATCACATCTACTTCTCGTATTTGTTTGTTTGGCTTTGGATGTGTGGCATAAGAATGAGGCAGCTTCAATTGTTGTCTGCTCCGGTTGCTCTGTTGTCTGCTGCTCTCATCAAAATCCAGTTTAAGATTTTTGATTTAATTTGCTTGTCGGTTTCCTGATGCACGTAGCATGCGCTCCAGATTTTCCCTAGATTTTGGCAGAGTCCTGCCACTGCTTCAACTCAAGTTGCCAGCAGAATTTATATGTTGAGAGTCAAAAGGTTGCTTTTAGCAGAGAACAGAGACTGAATATCAAAATGTCTGTCAGATGGAATGCTAATCTCAGATTGCTTAGTGTGTATACGAATTGTTTATGAATATTAGTTGTATAATCAATTTACAAATCTCTAAATTGGAAAATTTTATGATTAAGCCACACTTCACTTAGTTCTGGATTGCACCTAAAACAAGCAAAAATATATGAGCATTCATCGAGAGGAGAGCTGAGCATGTTTTATAAATTTCATAATTAAATCTGAAAGAATTCAAGATACTGGCAAGAATTTATTGGATTCAAAGTATTTGTGAGATGCAAAAAATGGTTCGTAATTCAATGAAAACTATTCAATGTTTCTCTAAGCACAAAGAAATTTCATGTGTTTGTTGGTTATTTTAAAATCAAATTAAACACGCTTCTTTTCACAAACAAAAGTCAGCAAGAAACAAATAGCTGCCAAAGAAAGACAAAAACTGAAGGCAGCAAGCAGCAGAGCAAATTAAATCACACCAAATTAGTTGTAATTGAATTGTTGTCTACTTTTGCATGCCCTAATCGCCTTAAAGCACCTGAGCCAACAACTAACATGAGGAACATGGTCAAAACTTACTGATAAACGGCGACCCCTGCGAGGCGCCGCGACAGCTGATCAACACGTCGCCGGGTTCAACAAGTCCACGGCCAGCCACAGACACAGGCACTGGCACAGGCACAGGGGAAGGGACAGGGCGGGTCATATCGTATCGTATCGGAATACTTGTATTGCCACGCCGACAAACAACAAATATTTGACGTTTTAGTCTAATTAAATTAGCCACAACGCTGCTTGACCCTCGGGAAATGGTATAAATTTCTGTGCGGCCGACTCGCAGCAACCGCAAAACCATGTAAAATTCGCAACTGTCGCGCGGCTTGGACATTGCGTTAAAGTGCGGCTAGCGGAACGCCTCGGCGGTTTTTCTTTTTTACTGTCATAAAAAAATATTAAAAATAAATAAAATGTGAAAATAAATATTACAATTACGTGGCGTGAATAAAAGTTAGCCACATTCTCTTTTTACTCAAAATTTTAAGAAAAAATCTATTTAAATTTAAAAATATTGCAGTGATATTTCTGCAAAATTAAACAAAAATGTTGTATTACTCAGATAAAAGAGAAAAATATTAAAAAAAATTATAAAAATATGAAAGGAAAAACTCGTGTAGTGAGTGTGGCGGTTCAAAAAAATAACTAAAATAAATGAAGTAAATTACATAAATATGTGAACTACATATAAAAGTTAAATCCAATAAATAATAGTAAAGAGAAAAATATAAAAATTAAAAATAAAAAATAAAAAATAAAAGCCGGCAGCAGCGGGAAATACTCGTGTATTATTGCGCGCCTTAACGTATGCAATACAAAAGTTAACCACAATATATTTTTTAACTCTAAGCCACATGAAATTTCGACGTCCATTGTACGGCCAAGCAGAACAATTGCACACGTTTTTATGTGCCAGAATGCAAGAAGTAAGTGGCTTAAGTGTCCATGCAACCAAGTGAATTACGAGTCCTCGTACTCCCCCCTTTATAGTACTCGTATACCCACAGTGCCACAGTACAAGAAAAAATAGATAGAAAAGCAGCGCATAGAGAAAAGCTACTGCTGCTGCTGCTGGTCATTGTGCTTAGCCATTGAATGTATCTGTGTGTATTTGATTATACTCATACTCGACTGTGTGAGTGTGAGTGTGAGTGAGTGTATCTGGCGCTGCAATTGTGCTGCATATTTCCATTAACGAAACCAACTAATCCTCTTCCAAGAGAAAAAGCAGCCAAACTTTCAGTACAAAGTAATATGAAAATGTTTTTGAAACCACAGGTATTCAAATCCTTGACACGAATAAATTTTATTAGCAAAACTTTTTTTTATTATTTCCATAACACATTTTTCCGCTTCTTTCAGTACAATTTTATATGTACAGGTTTCATAGAAATAGCATACAGACATCATCACATCTTTTAAGAGTATCTAGTCAATATTAATTAACTTAAGAGATTGGCTATATAGAGATATTACCCTGATTAAAAACAGTTTCTTAAAGAGTAGAGTATATCTTAGACTTGTTGATTAGTAATAAATTTACTGTACTAATCACTTAACAAGGTAGCTCGATGGTATTACAATTATTATCATAAACTTAACCCAATGACACTGCCTTCAACGGCCACCCCCTTTCCCATATATACTCGCAGTGCGCGTATATCAGTATATCAGCTTTTATCAGCTTTTGCAAACAGAACCGAATTTATTATGGCATTTTTATGGGTTTCCTCTGTCAGAGAAAAAATAATTGAATTGTCAAAATGCTCGACTAGGAGATACTCTGTGCCAAGCACTGAATTGCCAAAAACAAAACTATTTATAAAAATGCGATTCAAGATAAAGAAATGTTTTCAATAATGTTGAAATATTTGTGATATGCAGTTTGCGCTTAATTAAAGTGAATTGTATTAACTCTGACATACCCCTTAATTAATTTAAATTATTTACGGGGTATAAAAAAGGATATGTTAAAAAACAAACGTGCCAGTCCCACTTATAATTCTATTAACTTAATTAAACAATGCACTCGTTGGCTTTTGTCTGCCTTTCACAATGCTGAGCTGGTTTCAAAGAATGTCCAGTTTTTATAGCTCTTCCAGAAAAACTCGCAGGAATGTGCATTTTTTATGAGTTGCCGCCACTTGAAAATGCAGCCACAATTAAACAAATTTAAAGTGCAAAAAAATATATAACAATTTTTCATTGTGCAATAGCAAATATTTATACATTGATTGGCCGGAAATTGCAAAAATCAACACGTGATTGGAAAAAAATGATTTATTATACCCTTGCAGTGGGTATTATGACTTTGGCACGATATGTGTTATGCATTAAAGGAAGAATTTCCAACCCCACAAAGGCTGGGCTAGGTGAATGAAACTTGAAAAACATAAATAGGTTTAGCAACGATTCAGATTATTAGCCAGAATAAATAGTTATTCCAGTCAGCAAGTGTATGTAAACTTCGGAGTGTTGAAGATAGCCTTTTCCTACTGCTCTTTTAACTGCAGTGAAGAAAAGTAATATTCCAAAAATATATAAAATAAAACAATTGTCTGCCACAAGTTCTGTGTAAACAGATGATAATTATTCCATAGTTGAAATACATGAATGAACAAAATGCAGCTGGAAAATACATAGAATATCGAATAAATTGCACGTGTAAAATACTTTACAAGAAAATGTAAATCAAAACAAAAAGATTTGAAATCTATTTCAATTTTTGTGTATCTTATTGAAATTTTTAAGGTGCTTCCTAGTTTGAATTTGACGTTGAAGCACTCAAGAATTAAAATATTTTGAAATGAAATAGTGTGAAATTTTACTTATTTTTTTTAATTAATATATTTTCTATTTTCTAAATGCCTATTAAGAAATCTTCACTTTAATTTATTTGCAGCTGAAAATGATTGAAAATAAAATGCTTAATACTTAAAAAGAGCTTAACTGGCCCAGACAAAAAACGAATAAAATAAAAATAAATTAAAATTATAAACAGCTTAAGAGGCAACTTTGAGCAGACATTTGACCAAAAACTAAAAAGCAAAAACCATAAAACAGGACAAAAAAAAAAAACAACAACAACAAGGCACACACATATGAACTCTTTCGTGTATTATACTTATATAACTAGAGACAACAACAGTGTCCAACAAAAAGAAGCGAATAACTTCCAAGTTGCATTCACAGGAGCTTAGTGTTGGAGTTTTTGGTTTAGCTTTTGGTAGTGCGATTGTGTGTGTGTATTTGCGTGTGTGTTTGAAATTGTGTTGTGGACGTGTGCGTTCAGTGAGTGTGTGTGTGTGTGTGTGTGGTTTAAGCCTGCTCGTTGACAAGCAGCTGCAAAAAGAAGTTGCAATAAATGAAGTGCAGTGTTAAGCGAGTCTTAAAACTTTGCTGGCCAGCAACACAGACACACGAGCAAACTATACACGAATATATATATATATATATATATATATACATATATAAATTACAAGCTGCTTTTTGTTAAGTGAATTACGTATACACAAATACACAATAACACTAATAAAGATGGGTCGCAAGAAGAAGCAGCCGATGGGCGTAAGTACTGAACAGAAGTTGATAAACTACACGAATTAAGATACAAGATACTACAAATACAGATACAAGATACAAATATCTGGCCGGTTGCTTTTGTACAGCACTTAAAAGTTAAGCATACGCCGCGTTGTACTGGTATATGCGAGTAGCTAGTAGCTATTTGAGTTGGCTTAAATGCTCCAAAAAGGCACATTTCATTTCCATGCCATTTAAGTGGTGCAGATAAAAGAACAACCGCTCAGCCAGCCAACCATCCGACACTTTGCACTTAATTTTCCTATATGTTTATGTTTATTTGCTCTTGCTGCTTTTATTGTTGTTTTTTTTTCTTTTTTTTTTATTTATTTGTTAACCACCTGCGTGTATTTATACATACTGACACTGTTTCTTTCCTCACTTTTTTATACATTTTTTCTCTGTGTATGCATCGCAGTTGCCGCCCGGTGGCGCCAATGCCTCTGGTGGCGCCCCTAAAACTGTTGGCGGTTGTTGTGTGCCACTGGGATTACCTCAACCTTTGCTGCTCGAGGAAAAGAAATTTTTGCTGGCTGTGGAGCGTGGCGATATACCAAATGTTCGCAGGTGAGTTGCGTTTTTTTCTGCTGCCAAATTTGCGCCTTTTTTTATTTTGTATATTTTAAATGATGCGTCAAGGGACACGCAGGTGTCGATGGGCCGTATCCGCATCCGTATCCGTATTCGGTGTACGGAGTATTCGTACCCACTCGACTCGTATGTGTAGCTGCTCAGGAAACACATAAATCCTATCAACACGACTCCTGGTTGCTGCCCCTCACTGTTCCAATGTTTGCTTTGGGTGGTTTCAATTATTTGCATAGCCTCCTGTTTGTTTGCCTGGGGGGAATATCTTATATGCCACTTAATAAGCAATATGCGGGCACCAGTTTCCAGTCTGCCATTTCCGTGCCATTTAAAGCACATTTAATAAATTCACAATTAATTTCGTTTCATTTTCTGGCAATGAATTTTTAAGTATAATTTTGAGACGATGAAATCAAATTAATGTTTATCCTTAATCTGGACTAAGAATTTTGATATTAAGGTTCAGCAAGGTTTTTTTATTTTGTTTATATTTATATATATTTACTATTTTACATACATATAGTAGTTGTCTTGATAAACCTTGATATGCGCTTTTCATTGGAAATGTCCCTGAGACATGTTTGAAAAGGAAGTTCTTTTAAACTGGTTGCTCCTATCCGATCTTGCTGGTTCCAACATATGTGCTCTGTGCAACATCCCTCCTTCAATACATATTTTTTCTAATCTTGATGTATATATATATATAGATATATATACACAAGGAAAAAAACTACAAAGTCGTAGGTAAATAAAATAACCATTTATGAACAACCATCAATTGTTTTAAACATGACACAGTACAAGGGGTTTAAGCGTATCGTATTCTGATTATATCTGGAAGTAATACTCTGTCAAAACTTAAAATGATAGTGTTAAAATGTCCGAGTCATTGGGGGGACAACAGACTCGGTTAACTCGAATTGCGCTTATCTGTCTCTGTATCTGTATCTGTGTCTGTGTTTGTGTGAGTTTTTGCTGTTGCCTAATAAGTTGGTATTTGTTTACATTTTCAAGTTGATAAAACGATAGGGATTGTAGCTTTTCATTTCATCTAGTGTATAACGATAATGAGCCTTCGACGGCTCCTCCTCCGAACCCATTGAGTCATCCTCCTCCTCGCGCTGCACACGTATACCCTTCAGTTGGCATGCACGACGATAGAGCTCCTCCTCGCGATCCTTGTAGAACTGCCAGGAAATACGATTGAATGCTGGCATACGATTGTATCCAGGCCCTGCACCATTTGGAGGCCCTGCAAACCAGTTGCTACTACCCAGCTTGACAGTTTGTGTTTCTAATTTAAAAGACAAGCACATTAAAAATAAAAACTACTAAGGAAAAGCTCTATTCGGCGCGAAAGAAGGATTTCCTGCCCTTGCAGTGTGGAGTAGGAATTTAAAACTTCTCTGACAATTATTACCATATGAAATAGTAGACCGATCTATTTTTTTTTTTTTATAGTATTTTCATATATTTTCATATAGTTTGCATTTAGGCAGACAGAAAGATAGACGGACCGACAGGCTGACGAACTTGGCTATATCAACTCGCAGAAAATATACCCCATCCGCAAAGGTATAAGACCATCAACTTGATCAGTTTGTTTATTTGCTTGACGCTTACCCTTGTTCTTTTGTGCCATTTTGATGACCAACCCTTGATCCTTGGCAGCGTCCATATTTTTATTGATTTGGAATAGGTTTACAAATAATTTAATTGCCAAACGGTTAGTTTTATTCGGCGTTTTAGTCAATATGTATTTCGTTTTTCTTAGAATTTTTTACAACAATTTATGTTGACGAACAATTGTAAAATGAATTTTCTATAGTTTGCTGCTCAACAGCTAAACTCGATGTTTGACAGCCTTAGTCAAAGCCAACTATGTTGACTTTGAATTTGATCAAAAAGTGTTGCGAAGTGCTAACAGGCCATGGACCACAGCATGTTGCAACACTGGAATAAAGTCTTGGCGCTTTTCTTGAAATTAGCCTTGAAGAAAACACAGTTACAAAGGGAAGAAAACCATAGAAGCTAAAAATCGAATCTAATCCCTAGAAAATTACTTCAAAGTAATTTTTCTATTTTAGAAGTTTACTTAAATTCATTAAGTTATTTCCCCCATGAAATTTACTTTAAAGATTAAGAAAACTGTGGCTGTTTACTGTACTAATTGCTTGCTTTTTTGTTGTTTTAATTATACATAATTAAAGTGGAATATGCTCTATAATTTGACCAATTACTTTTTACTTTTCTACCCCATTTTGCACTTAAATTCTCTCTCGAAACCCCTTTCTCCTTGAACCATAGGAGATTTAATTTTGTAAAATTGTTACTTATTAAGAGCTTCTTTATAACTTTAATTTGCTGAGTGTCCACCGTTAAGTAGTTGCCTTTCAAAACAAATTTTGAGTGCCTTTTTGGCACTCGATTGATTGGCAAACTTTTTCTTGTTGGCTGGGAGTTGGGTTGGGGCGGTTCACAACGCATATAATTAAAAACTTTGCTAACCAACTTTTGATTCTCTATGAAGAAGAAAAAGAAATGTGAAAAGTTCTTTGGCTCTTTTCAATAATTTTCAGGATTTTTTGTTTAATTATACTTGCCACGTCCTGAATTTTCATTTTTGTAGAATATTGCAAAAGGCACTGCGACAGCAGCACATCAATATCAACTGCATGGATCCATTGGGTCGTCGGGCGCTTACACTGGCAATTGATAACGAAAATCTGGAGATGGTCGAACTGCTGGTAATCATGGGCGTAGAAACAAAGGATGCCCTCCTTCATGCCATCAATGCGGAGTTCGTTGAGGCCGTTGAGCTTCTGCTCGAGCACGAGGAGCTCATATTCAAGGAGGGCGAGCCCTACGTAAGTAATATTCCTTCCTTCCTATCACCCCATCTCTGACTCCTCAAACTGTGTTGCACTCAGCTAATTTGTGGCACACATTGAGTGGCTTAGCTTTCAGTTCACTTCAGTTCAGTTCAGTTTAGTTTCAGCTACAGCTACAGCTTCAGCTTCAGTTTCGACTGAAGCTAACACGATTTTAATCAGTTTTGTGTGGCCTCGTTAGGCACGTACATGACAGACGCTCAAGTGATTGGGAGTATGCGATAAGCGGACAACGCCTCCAACTCCAACTCCCCATCCTATGTACACTCCTCCACGTCGGTGTCTGTCTACAGTTCAACATTATGTCAGAGGGTATTGAAAATCTTTCTTGAAATGTGTAACGCCATCAAGTTGAGTTTTCCTGCTCATACTTTAACTGTCTTGTGTTACTTTTTGTATATATACTTTTGAATAGTTATCCCTTAAAGATTACTTTGAGAAATCACTAAAAAATTATAAATTATAAATATAATTATATTAATAGGTATTTAGTATACAAAATAGTCTGTGTAATTTATTGATTTACTAACAGCAGCCCTCTGTATACAGAGCTCAGAGCTATGAGGTTAATTAATTTAATTAATTTAATTTGGTTTTATCAAGTTTTAAATTCAAAAATCAGTAGAAAGAATTAATAAATTTTTTGTTAGGGCATTCAGACTTCGACTTGCTTCTCTATCTACGGATTCCTATTGGAAATAAAGTTGTATGAGCTGGTTGCTCTTCCGCCCGTGGCCTCATATTTATGCACATGAGCACGCTTCATTACGCAGCCATTGGACTCAATTGAAGCGTGAAAATTACAATTGTAACGCATATGCAATAAAACGCTTAATGCTACCGAATATCATCCACTCGTACAAATAATGGCCTAAATAGTTGAGAGAGAGAGAGAGAGAGAGAGACTCTCACTGGGTGCTGTGTTTTATCCACCTTAACCTTCACTTGAATCTCTTTACAGAGCTGGCAGACGGTGGACATTAATACGGCCATGTTTGCCCCGGATATAACGCCGCTGATGCTGGCGGCGCACAAGAACAATTTTGAGATATTGCGCATTCTGTTGGATCGGGGGGCCGCAGTCCCTGTGCCACATGATATACGGTAGGTGGATTCAACACTATCGAAACTATATTTTATTTTTATTTTTTTTGCTCAGCTGTGGATGTGGGGAGTGTGTGCGACTCATGAGCGAAGATTCGTTGCGTCATTCCCTCTCACGTGTGAATATATATCGGGCGTTATGCAGCCCTTCACTCATTTGCCTCACCTCAAGCGATCCTATACTGACCGCCTTTCAGCTGTCCTGGGAGCTAAGGAACTTGGCCCTCACTGAACAGGAGTGCAAGTCGGAGTACATGGAATTAAGACGGCAGTGCCAAAAGTTTGCCTGTTGCTTGCTGGATCAAACGAGGTCCTCCAACGAGTTGGCCATCATATTGAACTACGATCCCTCCATGTCTACCTATGAGCCAGGCGATCGCATGAGCCTCACACGACTGGTACAGGCTATTTCATATAAGCAGAAAAAGGTATGTAACGAAGTTCAACAATGATAAAGATGTATTGAAGAGCTCTGATAATAATAATTCTAATAAGATAACATCATTTTATGATGCTGCTGAAATTTGCAGGGTATTAAAATGTCAGCTTTGAATACAGAAAAATACATAAATAGCTCATTGTAATAATTGATTAATACTCATTTTTTGTTGGGAAAACATAACTTTTGACTGAGAGAGACAGAGAGAGAGAGAGTGAGAGATAAAAGGTCAACAAGTGGTTGCTTTCCTGGAAAATAATAATCCGAAAATTAACAGTCAGCCACTTTGATTGGCATAACAGAATTGTGGAAAATGTTAAGCAAAGTGCAATGCTAAATCTGAGCTATCCAATTTGCAGTCGTATTGTAAAACTACTTTTTCTCTGTCTACTTTCTCTCCTTTCTGCAGTTTGTGGCCCATTCGAATATTCAACAATTGCTGTCGTCCATTTGGTATGAGGGACTGCCCGGCTTCAGGAGGAAAGGCATTGTGGATAGGTTTATCTGCATTGCTCAGGTGGCGATGCTCTTCCCCCTCTACTGCCTTATATATATGTTTGCGCCAAACTGTAGGACAGGACAACTGATGCGAAAGCCGTTTATGAAATTCCTCATACATGCCTCATCCTATGTGTTCTTTTTGTGTAAGTAAGGGTGCTTGGAGGAAGAGGAGGGGGGAGTACTTATTTGGTCACAGGTCAACTCTTGGACCAGGTAAACAGTTTTAGTAAGAATAACAACACAAAGATGTGCTCTTTCCTGTGTATATTGCAGTTATTCTCATATTGGTCTCACAACGTGCTGATGATGACTTTGTGCGTTTGTTTGGCACAGCGAGGATGAAAACCGAGCTAGCCGAGCAGGAGCGACGGCAGCGTGGCCAGGCGCCCAGCAAACTGGAGCTGCTTGTGGTACTCTATGTGCTGGGATTTATCTGGGAGGAGGTGCAGGAGATATTTGCCGTGGGCTTGCGAAGCTATTTGCGTAACATGTGGAACTTTATTGATTTCTTGCGCAACAGCCTTTACGTGTGTGTCATGTGTCTGCGGTAAGTTTCACTACAGATACAGAGAGTTCAGAGTTCAACCTTTACTATATCTATTTTATGATTCCTCTGCTTGCAGCGCCTTTGCCTATATTCAGCAGGCGACGGAAATATCCCGCGATCCGGAAATGGCTTATATACCGCGTGAGAAGTGGCATGATTTTGATCCACAGCTCATTGCCGAGGGATTATTTGCAGCGGCGAATGTCTTCTCCGCCTTGAAACTTGTGCATTTATTCAGCATAAATCCGCATTTAGGACCATTGCAAATCTCATTGGGTCGCATGGTCATTGATATAGTCAAATTCTTTTTTATCTACACGCTGGTGCTATTCGCCTTTGCCTGTGGCCTCAATCAGCTTTTATGGTACTTTGCAGCCCTGGAGAAGAGCAAGTGCTATGTGCTGCCTGGCGGAGAAGCGGACTGGGCGGCCCATGGTGACTCCTGCATGAAATGGCGTCGCTTTGGCAAGTAAGTCCAGTCAGCAACTTAATTACACAATATACCCTCAATCAGTGGTGTACTCAAGTATTTGTTTTTGGGTCTCCATAAGGATTTTCTTTTAAAACCAAGACAACCTCAGTAAGCAATTAGAGAGGCTACTCAATTTATTTTAATAATTATATAATTACTTATATAATATACTTAGTCTGTTCAATAATTAAGGAAAGTAATTCAAAATTAAAAAAAAAAAAATTGAGATGTCACTGATTTAGGCTATTAAAATAAATTGAGAGTTTTGAAAGAAGTTAAATTTTTCTGTAGGGGCTAAAAACCTTGAGGAAAAATCCCTTATAGTACGGCCTTGTTCTTAATAGTTGTTTACTTTTACTTGCAGCCTATTTGAGTCCTCTCAATCGCTTTTCTGGGCCAGCTTTGGCATGGTCGATTTGGAAGACTTTGAGCTGACCGGCATCAAATCATATACACGTTTCTGGGGCCTACTAATGTTTGGCTCCTACAGCGTCATCAATGTGATTGTTTTACTAAATCTCCTGATTGCCATGATGTCCAATTCCTATGCGATGATTGATGTAAGTAACAGCCACCCAACTAGCCCACTCTTTCAATTGAATGACTGTGATGACTATTCTTTTGCCAGGAACACTCGGATACCGAGTGGAAATTTGCACGCACTAAGCTGTGGATGAGCTACTTTGAGGATAGCGCCACCTTACCACCCCCTTTTAATGTCCTGCCCTCTGTTAAGTGGCTTATTCGTATATTTAGAAAGTCGAGTAAAGCCATCGATAGGCAGCGTTCCAAGGTAAGTTTTGCTGGTATTTCTTCTCATTCAGCACAGCTGCTAATTTTATATAACCCTCCACAAATTGTTATTTTTTAATTCAATCCTCTGCCCCTTCACAGAAACGTCAGGAACAGGAACAGTACAATAAATATGACAACATAATGCGTTCCCTGGTTTGGCGCTATGTGGCTGCGATGCATCGTAAATTTGAGAATAATCCTGTGACTGAGGATGATATAAATGAGGTTAAGAGCGATATCAGCACTATGCGCTATGAAATGCTGGAGATATTTGAGAACAGCGGGCTCGATGTATCCTCCGCCAACAAAAAGGAGAAACGTATGAGTTGTTAAAAGACTTCCTTTAATATTTTATTATACTTCTTATGTATATCCTATATGCCTGATAGATCCCCGACCGCGTCGCATGAAGGTGTGGGAAAGACGTCTTATGAAGGGCTTCCAGGTGGCACCCGTCCAAACAAGCAGTGAGCAGGATTCACTGAGCAATGTGAATGGCGAGGGGGAAATGCAGGAAATTAAAGTGGAGACGGTGCCCTCAAAGCCGGCCAAGGAGACTGCACGGGAGCGCTTCCAACGTGTGGCACGCACAGTGTTGCTACAATCGAGCACACACAAATGGAACGTGGTGCTTCAGGGTGCAATGCCCAACTCACAAATTGGACGCAGCACCAAAAATCAGCGTAAGAATCTTCATAATCTCGGGAAAGCCATCGAGGAGGCCAAAAAGTAAGAGAAACTTAGTAATCCTTTGAAAGCTGAATATCACCTTTCCTTACTTCTTTTAGAATATAGAAGAAAGACTAGAAAGTTTCAATATATTTTTTCTAGCTAATTGAACATTTTCATTACAGGCTTATACTGCTCAATCCAGGTTGTGCCTCGGGTCGTGAGTCACCCATTCGCATTGAGTTTGAGGACGAAAGGACCAACACATTGCTGCAGCTGCTCAATCAGATCAGTGAAGAGATCAATATCTGTGAGCGGCCACGGGTCAAACCTATCTGGCGACCCCCTTTAAAATCTGTGCCTGGTCGCGCCATGGCTGCTAATAATGAATGGTCCAGATCGCATACGGCGCCGGATCTGAAGCTGGAAAACAATTTTCTAACAGCGCCAAAGTCAGTTAGTAGTCGTAGTAGCAATAGCCGCTCACGCGAACTCCCACTGTGCCCCAGCAAACTAGTCACGGCTGCTGCACCTGCCCTAAAAAAAACGGCGCCGGTTGCGCCCACGCCACCAATCTCAACTAACAACAAAAACAAGGCAAAAACGACGCCTTTCTCAGTGGAATTGACCCTGGCCGGACGTAGGGGCAACGTCTCAGGACATAGCGTGTTGACGGGCAATTCAAATGCCTTCGATATTGATGTCGTGGATTTGGATGAGCGTGGCCAAAGTGGCCAAAGTGGCGGGGCGTTGGATAAGGATAACATATCCGATGTTAGCTCCATTTTAAGCATGAGTCCCAAGCGGCCAAATCATTAAATGTGCAGCTAGCGTGGACTCTTGTGATAAGCCCCAAACAGGTCCAGCTTTAATGCTCCTTAAAGACCCCCAACACAAATATATATATATATATATATTTTTACTCAAATATATAGAAATAAAATTATATACATCAACAAATTGAAGTCAAATGTTTGGCGTTTACTACAAATTTCGCTTATTTATTTACACGTAATTCCCATGCACAAATGAGCGAATAAAAATTGAATTCACAATTGAATTTTGACTTTTAGTGTAGATGAATTTAAAATACTCTACAAGCTACCACAAGATTTCAATAGAATAGTGTATATTATCACGGTTTAAAAATATAAGATTTGACAATTTTCAATAGTCTCTTAGGTCTTCATTGTAAGCCATGATTTGGTTGAATATGGAAAAATCAGACCAAAATAAAGAAGACAAATTAGTTAACGAAAATTAAAAGGAAAAGATTAGAAAGGAAGTAAAGAAAAAAAGAAATTCAAAAAGTGTTTAGTCGAAAGAGCAAGAAATAAACTTTAAATTGGAAGTCAACTTAAGCAACTTCTTGTTTGATACATTTTCTATTATTTTTGATAATTTTCGTGAAGAATTAAAAATAATTATATGTTAACTAAAATTTGATTTTTAGAAATCAATAGATTGCTTAAAAAGTATAAAAATAATATAATAAGTTTTGAACTAAATAGTAAGAAACACGTCTAAAACATTCGACTGCTACCAAATTGCTTGCATACTTAACATACCCTGTCAAACGTCTAATATGGCTGGCTTAATAGGCCCCACGAATATAGCCATTTACATAGAGTCGGGCAAACTTGGAGGCGACACGCAAACGCATGTCGAGCATGGCGACCCTTCCGGCTGGATGGTTTTATGTGTCTGCCAGCTGGAAAGGCAAACGTGCGTAAATTCTTAAGCTGGGAGCATTAAAAGCAATAAAGACACAAAACATAAACAAGTCGCCATTGACGTTTGTTAGCTAAACGCTGCTTTTAGCGGGCTTCCAGCTATCTTTCCTCCAGGCTATTGAAAAAAATATACTTGTAAGAAGAAAATTACAAATTCAATTTGATGTCATATCAATTGATTTTGCGATACATCTTCTTGTTGTTTGCCTTTGTCCGTATCCTCGTCCTCGCTGACAAGTTGCATGATATTTTGGCTATGGTTGGATTTGGGTATTTTTTGTTTTTTTGTATTTTTTCTCAGGGTTTCTGCGGCTGGCATTTGATTTTGATGACGCGTGGCACTTTTGAAATTTATGCGCTACTCTAAACATACTTTGTATGCGCCCCCTATGCTAACCAAAAAGATGAAGGATGGTCCCCGTAGCTGGATGTGTGTGTGCTCTGCATGAAATTTGAAGCTTTTAGCTGATTCGGACTGTCCTAAGAGGATAAACGCAGGTATTTTTTGAGCACGCGCCTCACAAAAAAGTCAGTACGGTAAAAAGGTAAGATCTGTGCATAAATTAAGAGAAATATGAGGGCTGCATTTAGGTATGTTAATATGATTAAATTACTTGATACTTTGGAGATGGCAAAAAATAGGAAAAAAGAATTAAATAATGAGCATTAAAGTATCAGCCACATAGCCATAGCTTTAAAAGTAAGCTTTTATCTCAAAATATTTAGTAGGCAATTGGGAATTTGGCTTGCTAACAACTGACCAAATGTTTGGTTGTCAACACTGACAAATCTAACTGTCAGCACCCAGTAAACAGCATGTTTCACTGCCAATTGGTCAAGGGCCAAGGCGAGGAGACAGGCTCGACAACATCCAAAAGCGCTCATAAATATGCTACAGAAAGCGTCATAAACTATTAGCAGCAATGCCATTCATATGGCAGCTGGCAAACAGTGTGTGTTGCCCCCAACAGTTGCCACATGCGGCAACAACACACATAGCTTGACATTCATTGCCAAAAGCTCAACAGTGCTGGCAACATTTTGGGAGGGAATTATAAGATATAAAATTGTCTGCAAATAATAAAAATAATTCGTAATAAAAGAGATCTTCTCAGAATTCATTTAACAATTAGTAACTATAGAAATATAGTATTGCTTACAGGATTTTTTAATATTTCCTATTTGAATAGGTGGAAATCACTTTGTTTAATTAATAAGGCTGCGAACGAGCTTTGATCCGAAGCAGTTTCTAACCTGATAACAGATTTGTTCCCCTTCTTTAAGCAGACTTTAAAACCAGTTAGTTGAAAAAATATTTATAAGTAATATATTTGTCTGCCTTCCTGTATTCTAAGTAACTTCGATTTAATACATCCTATTTATTTTTAATTGTGATTAGTTCTCTAGCAGCTTCAAAGTGTTGCTTGTTTTTTTACTATTTTGTTTATTTTTTCTTGTAATTTTTCATATTTGACTAAGCTTTTGTCCGATGTTTCCATTGAAATCCATGCTTCGTGACGGCACATGTAAATGAGGGTTGCTTGAAGATATTCTGGCTGGTTTTACCAAAATACAAATTATATCTGCCAGGCAAAAAAAGGCTAAGTCGGCAGAACTAGAACTTACACAGAGGTCGAGAGAGTGAGAACGGGGGGTGGGGAGAGACGATCTGTGGTAATGATAAAGAGGACAGTGTAATGTCAGCCAGTGGCACTTTGGCATGCCATGCACGTCCGGCCAACATCTATCAAATTTCCAAAATAATAATGTTGTTAGGGCCGCCGCTGTAGAGTCGGCTTGCCAATTGCAGTATTGAGAAAGAAAAAAATGTTCAAATTTGCAAAAATTCGATTTATTTACACATTTTCAGTTGAATTACGAGTTACGAGTAGGGACAACCCACTAAGAGATAAATGTACATATGATTTGACGTTAGTCTGGTTGCCTGTAAATTAATACGAGTATTATTATTTGCTGTTGGTTTATCATACACTTGATTAAGCATGCGCCAAGTAGGAGTATTACAATTATTGGATTACACTTTAAGGACTATTAACTATGGCTAATAGGAGTGTCCTGATTCTCGTCCTGATCCTGATCCTCATACTGTACATATACACAATATAACAGGAGCAGACATATCAATCGCTGGCCAGCTTCAGTCGCACCGCAATACGTTTGCATTTCCACATTAGCTGCGTCTCCAATATGCTAAAGGACATGGCCACCAGGACGAGGCCGAGCAACAAATAAGCACAGCATGCATACAGCTGCAGTTCGGGTCCATTGAGGCTGCGGGCGGGCACAAAGTCACCATAGCCAATGGTGGACAGCGTTACAAAGCAAAAGTAGGCTCCATCCACTAACGACCAGTTCTCCCAGAGAGCAAAGATAACCGTGCCCACGCTTATATAGCACATAAGTATGAGCAACACCAAACTGATAGGCACCTGTCGCTGGGATACATCCTCATCATCATTGTCCTCATCCTCCAGTTCATTCTCCAGGCACTCCTGGGAGCCGTTGGTACTGCTGTGCCTTTGACTATGCTTCAGTTTCTTGAGCACAAACTGCTCGCTGCCATGTTGCATATACTCCTCATCCTCAGAGGTCTCTGTGTTGGCTGTGGCGTCATACAGAGTTGTGGCATGTTTCTGGCAACGGCGAGTCAGCAGCAATGTCTTGCGGTTCAGCGGCTGCATAGTATGGCGATGAAACGAGGCAGCCGTTGCATTCAACAGACCACGTCCCTGATTGCCAGAATGGGAGCCAGAGCCAGACTTCTCGGCTGGAGGTAGCTCATGGGGCAGACTCAAAGCATTGCAGCCAGAACTAGCTATCAGTGGTACCCGAGAGGGAGTGCCATGCGGGCAATTGCTATGGAAGAGACGCGGAGAAAATTAAGTTGAGGTAACGTTTAATAAATATTTACGCAGCATTTGACCATAAAAATGAATCAATTAAATATATAAGAAGGCAAACCCCAAAACCCCAAAGCAAAGAGCAACAAAACCATAAAAAAATAATGCCCAAGCACGTACGCTGGCGGCCACTGGCCAATCAATAAGACATAAAAAAAGAGTGTGTATGTCAAACACGGCGTATGTGTTATATTATTGCGAATACGGCATGTTGTCTGCCTTTTGTTTTCACTAGAAAATTGTTGGAAAGAATGGTTAAAAAATCATTTTAATTTTTTTACATCAGTTTATAAGACTATCTTAAAAAATATCCTTACATCAATTTCATTCATTTCGGGACTCTCTGTTCCCCTTTCATATTTTCTATTAGTTCTCTTTATTGTTTCCTGCTTCTTTCGTTTTATTAATTTATTTCTGGACCTGGCCTGATCTTTTTTGGGATTTACTGATTCATATATTGTTTGTATATAATTGTATATTAATGACCCTAAGAAACTTATACAACGATTTTTGTAAAATATGATTTTTATTATCGAAGTATGCTAAGACATTCTAGTTTTCTTGGTACCTAACACAAGTATAAAATGTATTCCTTATAAAATGTAACTTTTATAACACATCAGTGGTAAAATCAATCAAAGCGCAGTAGAACATAATCGGAATACATCTTGATTAAAAGGAATTATAAAAATCAACACCATTCTGTGCGAGATTATCAGAGCCATGTCTCTTCCTCCAATTGATATGCCGGATAAAGAATTCCTTTGGAATATTTTCCAAATTGTGGATAAGGATAAAAGCGGTCACATTTCATCGGACGAACTTCAAGAAGCGCTTTCCAATGGAACCTGGTCGGCTTTTAATTCGGAAACAGTTAGACTGATAATACGCATGTTTGATCGGGAAAATCGTGGAACCGTTTCATTTGAAGACTTTGGCGCATTATGGAAATACATAACCGATTGGCAGCGTTGTTTTTCTTCATTTGATCGCAACAATTCCGGCAATATTGACAAGAACGAATTGAAATATGCACTTATATCATTTGGTTATAGATTATCGGATCAACTTATTGATATCTTACTGCAAAAGTTTGATCGTTTTGGTCAGGGAAATATTCTATTTGATGATTTCATACAATGCTGTGTAGTGTTGCAAACTCTGACTTCCGCATTTAGGCAATATGATACGAACATGACTGGAGTCATCACAATAGACTATGAACAGTTCTTGAGGATGGTATTTGCACTTAAAATATAGTAAATTATTAGAGAATAAAAATGAATATTGAAAAGAAAAATTTCTGTATTGAAAATTTTATATTGAACTCTTAATTGATGAGAATAAATCTGGAATTTTAAATATCTCAAAATAAAAAAAGATAAGATAAGTGAAGGCCTATCTAAGTTAATTTTTAATTGATTGATTCATATTAAAAACATCTGAAAACTAAGAAAACAAGGTTTCAAATTTAAAAAATCTATCTTCAAAAAAATAAACTTTATCCATTTATGAAAAGTAAACAAATATTTAAACAATGAAAAAGTCAGAAAAAAGTTAATGCTAATGCCAATTGCTGCTGGTCAGTGGAGAAGTCCACTCGAATTGAGTTGAATTCGGCAGTGGTGCTGAAGTGCGCTTGGTCAAATCAATTTGTGGTACTTTTATTGAACTTGTCTGCACTGATGGCTGATGACCTGCAGGCAGCTGGCAGGCAGCTGGCAGCCAGGATATGCCAGGACTTATTTTCGGTCTTGCCTGCCACTTGGTCTTGCTTGCACTTAAAGTGCGATTGGCCGGCAGCTCAGCAAACTACATGGAACAGCATACTTGAGAAAACCAATGTGAAGAGGGGATCGGGCTGCTAAGGCCTGGGGCGGTCAACAGTTTTGATTTGGGGCGAGCTTTATCAAGTATTTTGGAAGAGGGTTAGACGAGTAAATTCTCACTTAAAGCAACTCATATTTGCTGTGAATTAAAGCGGAACGAAAAAAGAGAAGAAATGGATGGAGGAAAGAGGCAGTTTTATACACAATTCGTATGAAATTAATTGACCTGATTCAGTTCGCAGCTCGGCTTACAATTAATTATACACACAGCGTTGGGGGGGGGGAGGCATTGAAATTGAAGAAGCTACGCTGTCGCCGGCACCAAACGCCAGAGGCCGCCAGCAGCGCGTGCACAGGTTCACTGTCAAAATTAATTACCAGCTGCTCGGATTTTATTAAATAAAATGCTCAAAATGTATGAAAAATAAAACGAAAAAAATCAGCGACTGCCGCTGCGAGCTGAAAGTGGCACTTGCCACAGACGTGGCCACAAATGTTTGGAGAGGGAAGTGGGGGAAAAAAAAAGATGAAGCTGCATGGTGCAAGCAAATTCTGAAGTGTTGATTTAAAGTGTGGCCGACGTGCAGAAAGTTTGCTTATGAAATGAAATTAACAGTTTGGTCTTATTTAAATGGAGAAACTGGCGGAAGGCCACGAATGCCTCGTTGGATTAAAAACTTCTCGTATGTTCTTGTACCACACAAGAAAAACATGAAAAAGTAAAGCTTATAACTTCTGAGTATATGGATAACTTTTTTAATGCCTCTGTCTCTGAGTGCCATATACAAATTCTTGCAGGAAAGTTAGTATATTTTAATTGGCTTTTAAAAAATATATTTCTAGAGTTCTAGTTTTATTATAAGCCAAATTAGCTCCAGTTCGTCTTTAAATTTAAATTCATAAATTTATCAGAAATTCTGCTACTGACAGGTGGAAGGAAGTTTATAAAATTTCCCAGTCAGTAACAGATATTTCCGCTTACAAATGTTTCTTACAGGAGACTTTCTACACAGATACAAAAAAAATTTAATTTAATTAAACTTAAATAAATAACTTGCTTAGAGAAAGAAACTGAATCGAATAAAATAAAATTAATAGTAACTTTTAGTTTGAATTAAGATTAACGCTAATTATTGTTAGGTTGGAAATTATGAAATAATCTAAAACGTTTGTATTAATTTTATTTTCTTTTCCAATTCACTCAATTTTGCTCCCTTTTTTGTATTTCAATCCTCATTTAAGCAATAAATAAATATATTCGTATTCATTGATCTTTTCCTGTTTAATCCGGAATCAAGTCTGAACTTAAGGCTATTAAGCTGATTCGGTCTGAAAATATTAATTTTGTTGATCCCAATTTAAGACCGATCAATGTTGTTTATTGACCAGTGTCTTTTTCTCTGCGTTCCGCTGAATTTCAGACCAGTTTTAAATTTAATTTACAAAAAATATGCCAGAAATGTTTGAAGAGTTAAAGCTTGAAAATGGGAATGTGCAAATATTTAAGAAACATTTTTTCCGGAGGGTTAACAAATTGCGAAATAACTTGCTCTTAATTTGGCCTCCCTTGGGGTTAGACTAACCAAGTGCATAACTACCACAGCTGAACCTATTATGGTCTACCGCCAACTCAACTGACCACAGTCTAACAAGACCCCTCAGCTCCCCCTTCTGGCATTGCATTTGTAAGGCAACTTGCTGTTTAAACAATATACGAGTATGTATGCACGCCTAACCGAACACACAGCAAACACTCAACAGTTTACATACCTCGAACGCTCACGCTCCTGTTCATCCTCATCCTCCATAATGTCCACATTGCCACTCGAGCTGAGCAGCGCCGACAATGTTGCTGCTGCTGGTGTTGTTGTTGTTGCTGCTGCTGTTGCTGATGCTGTTGCATTGGCGCCGACGCCAACGCCAACGCCACAAACACCTGCGGCTATAAAACTGTTATCGGCCATTGTTGCTGCAGTTGTTGCTGTTGTTTTAATGCCTGCTGACAGTTGCGGGCTGGCTGTTGTTGCTGTTGTGCCTGTTGCTGCTGCTGCTGCTGCTGCTGTTGATGTTGCTGATTGTATTGTTGTTGCTGCTGTTGTAGATAATACATGCGGCAATAAATCATGCCTGTGGGATAAATCACTCGATCCTGTTGCCATGCCTCCCACAGTCAGGAGAGTATTGATTTCGTGAGGCAGCGGCTGCGTCACGAATTTGGCCCGTCGCACGCCTGCACAAAGAAGAATAAGCCACAAAAATCGCAACGTGTTGATTAAATAATACTTTTTAAATAAATTTAAATTTAAGCTTAATAACAAACACAGCAGAGTGCCCAAAAAAAAGTCAAAATGAATATAAAGTTTGTTTCACAAATTGGCAAAGCAACTTCCGGCAGCTGCCACACTCCGTTAAAACTAAGCGTAGTGAGTGCATTTTGTGGGTTTACTCTAGGTAAGTGTATATATAACTGTATATGTAAATATGTATGAAAGAGTGTGTATATTCAGTTCTTAGTTAGTAAAATTATTTGTGTTTGCATTCGGAAAGTTTCGAGCGTGGAACAGCGCAACATTGTTGTAGCGGAAGGTTGCAAATTTGCCAAACAAACTTTGGCGACGTCTGTCAGAGGGCAACAGAACAGCTGTTTCTGCACAGTGGATATTATTTTTCTCTTTTCTATTTACTAAATACATTTTTATTGGGTCATTGATAATAAATATTGATTGTTTTCAAGGTAATTTTAAAGTTCAGTCTTTATCTTAAAACCAAAAAGAAAATATTTATTAAGACTTTTTATGTATATTAAAAAATTAAAAGTTAAAGAAAACTGTAAATTATTTTCACCTATAATGCCATTCAGTATTGAAAAATAGGAACGATTATACGAGTATAACAAGTGTACTATTATAAACTCTCTTTATAAAAACAATTTTTTATTTATCAAACGAAATCTATTTCATATTGATAGCCATTTCTGAAACCAATGCAATATTGAACCAATATGAAGACCACTTCAGTGCTATCAGGCAACAGATAGACAAATTGAATATTTAAGTAATCAAAATTTAAAAATTGCAACTTTTTGCCAGCAATTTGTAGTGCCGGAACGTCCGTTTCTCATAGCAGCTAAGTGACCAACCGAAAAAAGGAAGGAAAAGGAAAAACCCGGAAGGAAGGAAGCGAATGTAATGGCATCTTTCACTTAGAGCTGCAGCTGCTGACAAAACGCGAGGAGCGCGTTGGGTTGCGGTCAGGCCAGGACATGGCCAATTTGAAAATATTTACTTAAACTTGGACGTCACAGAGGCACACACACCAGCGCACACACGTATATATATATATATATATATATATATGTATATATTCATTAGAGTGTGTTGAATGCATTTTGTACATGGCTGGGTGCACTGTGGTTGGCAGTTTGTTGTAACTTTTTGTAGAACGCTAATGGTGTGGTCGACCGCTGGGACGGGGAAAGGATCGAGAGACTGTTGCCAAGCAGGACAATGGCTTGTGCCGTTTTTTGTGAGTGGACAGCTGAAATAATTAACGTGCATATTGAAATTCAGAATCGATGTACTCGATATAATTTTGTTGATGTAAGAGAACTGACTGCCGCACTTTTTATAAGGCGCAAAGAGGCCAAAGGACTGACAAGGACATGCCACTTGTGTAAATCTGTCACGTGCTGAAACAACAACAACAACAACAACAAAAGCGCTTAAATAAGTTTAATGAGTTTTGCATGCAGCTGACAAAAGTAAGAGAGGAAGAGAAGAGTACGAAGGCAACGTGACACAGTATGTGGAAAGGCCGCTGACGTCTTGTGAGTAGCAAGTGGCAACTGCCAAGTCATCATTATCGTCAATAAAATTGTCGCACATGTCTCGCCTTGCCTCGAGTGCATGTTGTCCTTGTCATGTCCTTGCTACAACGCCATCATGCGGCAGCAGTTGAAAACTTTTAATGTCCCTACCCCCCCACACCACCTCAAGTACAGAGTACAGGGAGTACAGGCCAAAGTCGCTAAGTATGCCTGCTTAACTGTGACATTTTAACACGTTGTTCTTATTGCTTGCTGTTGTTGCTCATATTTACGCTCTTAATAATGATGATGATTATAATGATAATGACGCCAACAAATTGTTACATAATTGTATGCACAAATGAGCAGAGAACAGACAACAGCCACATGGACAACGGTGCGGATGATTGATGAATATTGGTGTCCTATCTGTTGGCCAAGCTGAACACTGAGGTTGTAACTGAAACTCTGTGGTTTGTCTGATGTATAAATTAATGGGTTGTAATTGAATTCGATTTCGAAATACTTAATAATTTAATTTTGAAATTTTACTATACTTAGTTTATTCAATAATATATTGAATAATTTACGAATTTTATAGAATCTTAGCATATTTTTTGATTGTTTCTTTTAGTTTGAAAAAATAAGATTAGCTTAAACTATAATATTATTATATTATTATTCGGTATAATTTGACTTTGTAATTGTCAAGCACTTTAATCATTATTTTATTGATAATATCTTTTGGCCTTATAGAGAATAATACGTATCTATTAATCTTTTATAAAATCGAAACGATATTTATCTATTCAATATTTTTGAGACTATGAAAAATAATCTTCTTTATGAAAATTCGTAGGTAATAAATTAAATGCACTATTGACCAGACAATATTAAAGGAATATTGATAGTTTCTCTTTTCTTTGCACTACTCTCCAATGTATTTTCCGAAAATCTGAATATTTTGTTTTAAATAAATAACAGATTGCACTTACCATGCATATTGGCCGTTTGATATGCCGGTGGTGGAGGCAATGTGATGGTTTCCAATGTGGATGTTGTTGCCGCCAGGTCGGCAGCTGTTGTTGTTGGAGTTGCAGTTGCATCAAGTGTGGTTAGCAGACGATGCTGATGCTTGGCAGCGGGTTGCAAGTGTATCGTGTGATACTTGACCAGCGGTTGGTGGCAGTTGGTAGAGCTGCCATGCGCTGGGCTGCCGGTTGCAGGGGCAAATGGAAAGTAAATCGTAGCCGTTGCTGGGGCATAGCAATTTGGTGGGCCGCCGCCTGTAGACATTGGCAATGTAGGCGGACCACTGAAACGCAGCATGCTGCTGGGCACAGCGACAAAATTCTGTTGCTGTTGTCGCGGCAAAGTTGCTGTCGATAATTGCTGCTGCTGCTGCAGTGTTGCGTGTGTTGGTGATGTGTTTATGTAATGCAACGAATGCTGCTGCTGCTGTTGTTGTTGTTGTTGTTGCGGCAACGGTGCATATTTCAGCAATGCATTTCCACTCGTTGTTGTTGTCATTAGCATGACATCCGGCTGCTGTTGTTGTTGGTAAAACTGCTGCTGTTGCTGTTGCATCTGCTGCTGCTGCTGCTGCTGCTGCTGCTGCTGCTGCTGCTGATGCTGCTGCTGATTCAACTTGCTTGGCATTGCACTGCGCAACAATTGACAGGCATCTGGTGACCGCAGGACAATGGAAAGAACAGCAAAATGGACATATGAAAGTTGATTAACGACTTGCCAATTGTTATGCTGACTGTTCAATTTATAACCCTGTATACTCTCCACCCCCTCCCACAGACCAAAGCAAATGTTCTTTTGTTACCCACCTTCGCTTTGGTCCAACGATAACCTGCGTTTCATGCTTGCGGTTGTTGTCATTGTCTTTTGGCCATATTCGTAGCACTCGTTCAGACTGGTCTCACTGTTGGCCACATCGTATTTGCAGCTTTTACAATTGGCCTAAAATTAAATGATTCATTTTTTTAACACAATTCAGATTCAGAGTTATCTAATAGCTATAAACGACTTTTGTTTTAATTGTATTTTAGGGTATACAAAATTGCCATTGAACTTCTTAATTATTATTCAAAGTTGCCTAGTTTAGTGCTAAATAAATTACTTAAACAAATCTTCTTAAACAAACAAAACAGAACAAACTAATTAAGTTAATTTTTGAAACTATTTTTTCAACATTTCGTAGAGTTTATGTGCCAGAAAATCAACTCAGTTAATTTCCCATTAGCCACACCATTTTTCGACACAACAATACACTTAGCTTACCAAGTTTTGCTGCTGCCTTTATAGCTTTGCACCTTTATTTGGTTCGCATTTAAAAAACCTTCATAAAAAGTCAATGAAATTGTAATTTATACATATAAAGGTTGTCAGCTCCAATGACACATCTAAGTTTCCTTGTTCCGTTCTTCTTCTCCTTGCCGTGGTTCATACTCAAAGTTGCTTGTGGTTGCTGCAACGTTGTCATGTTAGCATCATGTTAGTTGCGGTTCTGCGGCATCATGATGAGATGCCAAGGCAATCACACACACTCTAACACACACCCGACTCCAAACACTCGCACACACTTATGCATATAAGTTACACAAATGATATGGCAATGTGACTCTGCGGTTGTCCAAAAACCATTCACAGCGAGTGTCATGATAATTGCGAAAGGCAACGGCTACGGCTACGGCAACGGCAACGGCAACGACAAGAAGGATAACGACGTCTAAAGGCAAAATGTCAACGGTCAACATGCTGATAATAATTCAGGCGTTGAACGCATGTCTTCAGTGTAAACCACAGGACTTATCAATTCCTGCTACCATGGGGACATTCGGGCCATGTGTTGCGGTTGGTCGAAACAGCCAACGGCTTAGGTCCTTCTCCTTGGAGCAGCTGTGATTTGCCTGGATTGAATTAAGCCTTAATGACTCGTTAAATACGTGGAAAACCCTAGTAAATGTTGAAAATGCTTCAGATTCATTCAAGAGAAACAAGCACAGCATCAAATGCAAAAAACTTGTTTTGAAAAACTTCCTTTTGAATAGCTACACAATAAAAACTGGATGCTCGAGTAGCAAAGTGCATATCGAGTTGCTTGCAACAATGTGGCAATTTTATAGCAAGAGAAGTGAAGAGAAATACAGAAAGAAAGAACTCAAGTTTTCAATCGATTTTCAAGAAATTGTAACACAACATTCAGTTTCGGTTAACACAAAGGCAGCCGCTGAAAGGGTTAATTTAATATTAAATTCTTAAAATAAGCAACTAATTTTAAAAATAATTTCCCAAAAGTTTTAATTTAAGACAGCACCAGTTCACTGCTCACCACACTAAAGCAAGCGCACCTTAAATAATCTTAAAGCCGCGAGCCAGGCTAATGAAATGTTAACGCAGCTCAAATTTTACTTAATTGTTATGTAAAGCAACTTATTATAATTAACTTACTGGGCAAATATAACCAATTTTCTGTTGCCCATTTCATACAAACGGCTAATCAAAAATGAAAACGTGTTTATATGACTTCTGTAATTCCACCCCGGTTTCATAGGAGGAGCAGATCTGAAAGTTGGAGCTGCCGCTTCTCGTAAAAAAATCAATTACAATTCTCAGTGTGCAACTAAACAGCGGAAATGAAAAGTTATAGCACGCTTTTAGCCTGGCTATTTGGCCAGAGAATATATAGGAGTACCTACATACTCGTATTTTTTAAAGTAGAGCACTCGTTTAATTCACTTAACTTGGCGCACTCTCAACTTTAATATTTATGAAGAGTTTTTGGACCCAAGTCAAAATTTAACTTGTTTTTGGGTACGCTTAAAGTACACGCCTTTAAGTTGGTGTTTTCAACTTTTCGCGTTGACAGCCAAAGTTTCCCTTCATTAAAATCAGCGCCCTGTCGTTTCGTCCTATCGTCCTTTCCGCTGGGTTCGCTGCATAGTGCAGCTCCCGTCCATTAAGCAAATTTGCTTTCAAAATGAAGCAAAGTAAATGTTAATGAATTGCAACAAAAGCGAAATTAAACAGCGCTTTTCTGTTTGCCCCGGCCAACTCCTCATTTTATTCTCGACACTTTTACCAACCGCCAACCACAGTGCTGCTATTTACCCACGCATCCGACCAGGTACTTGTTATTTTATTATTATTTTTTTATGCTTTTATTTGTGATTTTTACTTTTATTACATAGAGGAATTGCCAATTAAACGGAAATTTTTGCAACCAAAACAAGCAACTCTGCTGCATGAGTGACTTAAATAAAATGCAAATATGATGACCGATGGGGAACAGATCCCCCGTTTCGAAGAGGGATGAATGAAAAAGGTTTTATTTTTTTCTTTCACTTTTCAGTTAAAACTGCTTAAAACTGTTTAACGAAAATAGAGAAACTCGAAATAAAATCCATATTTATTTTAAATAAATATTTTACTTCAGAAATAAAATAAAGCTCAATAAATAGCCACAAATAAAATATTTCATTATATTAACCCCAAAATTTATTCATATTACAATTTAATTTAATTTTCTAATTTAAACTCATTATGCGATATATAAATAAATAAATAAATTATACGAATAAAATAAGGTTTTAGCCATTTTTCATTTGCATCCCATACTCTTTGTTCCCGTCTGCCTTTGTGCTTTGACTCCTGGGTATTCTCGAATTTTGACTGTCAAATCACCGGAATTCATAGCTCAAGCTTTAATAAAAAATGTCAGTAGTACTCGTAGATGGTAAACAAATGAGTTACAAAACTTATGCACGAATGCACAAAACATGCAAACAAGCAAAGGGCTTGGCCCCGGATTTACCAGGGTCTACAAATTATACATGTATATGGCGTGCGGCCCGAACGCGACTGGCAACTTTTTGTTATCTGAGCAAATATAAAATGTAGCCTGATTTGAAAAGAAAAATACTCAAAAAAATAAAAGGAAAGAGCTAAAAACCTTGCCAGACCGAAGACTTAAATACCCTTTCACATTGTACACAAGCTAAGTTTTTATTGTTGGATTGAAAAATGCATACTGAGCCTTTAATCTGAGAGTCTAATGCAGTTGCATAGATACAAACTTAAGAGCATATGGATATATGGCTTATTATCATTATAATTCATCTTGTATCTTATTACTTGAAATAATTATAATACCTTCGAGAAGGGTAAAAAACATTCTGGATATCCCGCAATCTGTAGCACGATCCCAAAAAAAAGTTCTTTGCGTTTTTTGCTCAAATCAATTACAAACTTTCAGTTGCTGTTAAAAACCAAACAAATCCAGCACCCAAAAATACACAGCAGCCAGGCAGAAACCCCCCAGAAATGGGTCGGCAAACTTAAAAGGTTTCTGTTGTCTTAATTAAAACTCATTTTGCCGTATCGAAATACAAATCCAGAGCAAAATGTTAGTGCATATTTCTAGGGCTTGCCAGCAGGAAAGCACAGAGAGAGAGCACAAAGATTGGAGCTAAATTAGCCCAAAATAAGCAGGAAAAATCAACTAGCAAATGAGCAGGCTCAAATTCTACAGACAGCTTTCTGTAAAAGGAGGAATCAAATTTTGACTAGACACCAGAGGCATTGGATTTTGCCAGGTAAATTCGCCCGATAATCGAAAATTAATCGAATTATGAAATGCAAATGTTATTGCATCTTCTGCTGCAAATCCTAAAAATGCTGAGTTGAGATGATGAAACTAACTTTTAAAACTGTCTTATCGGCTTTAATCTGTGAAAAACAAAAAAGTAATATTAAATAACGTCCCTGAGAATATGAAGAAAGAATAATGACTAAAATACAACTCAAATATAAAGAATAATTTTTAATAATTTATAGCAAATAAACCTAACCGACCCTAAGTCTCTTTACATACTCTCAGTAACTTTGATAAGAAATCACATTATAAAAAGTAAACAACTTAAATAGTTGAAGTTAGGGTGTAGCGTAGAAGTAAGTTCCCCTGTTAACAACGGGCTGTGAAAAATCTTCAAAAACAAGAAAAACTACTAAAACAAAAAAATGAAAAAAGAAAAAGGAAAAACTAACACGTAGCTTCCGTAAGAGTTAAAAGTTGAATCGCAAAAATGTGAGCAGCCAGTGAAAGTTTATTTGGCCAAGAGCAAACCCAGTCCAGTCCTGGGCAGCCAATACCCAGCTTAGTCCAGCCTTTGGTCAGTGGCCGAACTGTGGCCATGAACAGGATACGCAACAATGCTTAAAGTTTTCCCAGGACGGGATGAGAAATGCACTGCAAATAGTTTGGCAAAGATTTCAAGAACAGTTAGCTGTTATTGCTACTGAATGGGAAGAATGAGAAGTCTGGCAGGCAGGCAGGCAGGCAACAAGGCACACAATCGAATAAAAATCCTTAAAAAAAGTCAACACGATAAAGTTGCAGTAACTTGAACTTAACCTAACTCAACCCAAGCAGCTGTTGCATCACCATCACCATCTACATCATCAGTTCAACGCAAGCAATATCAATCATACGCACTGTTTGACTTACCCCATTCGTTGCTGCATGACGACGCTTTGTCGTCACTGTCGTCGCCTCCCTTCTCTCTTCTCTCCTTAAGCTCTGCAGCTGGCAGCAAAGCCGCATATAGGTGCACTGCAGTGCGTCGGCAAGTAATGCTCCCAGACTGGACAGACACATCAGCATCAATGGAACTCCGATGAGCGCATAGAATATAGTTGCGAGCTTACCAGCGGCTGTGCGTGGCGTCAGACTGCCGTGGCCTGGTCAGATATAAGAAATAAGATATCAAATAAGAAGCATTATCTATGAGCATTCTTATTATATTATTACATGAATGGCTTTACGTTTAGCTTCTAATCTTGTCTGGTATTGCTAAGAATCACACAAATAAAGCAATATACTTGTTTCTGTAATATATTCCTTCACGTAATGCTAATAAATATTGCACCCTTAAATTATCAGAGCTTCAACTTTAAGGTTTTCTTTCAGTATAAATATATTTTTGTCTATTTATTAAATATGCTTTTGGGAAACATACTCCTTCATCTAACTTGTAAATTTGTTTGAGGTTCTATGAATTTGTAAAACTAAAGCTTTAACTCAGATAAACAATGCAGAACTGCTTTGAAAAAGTTCTTTGATTTACTTGGCTTTATTTATACCGTAATTATGAATTTTTTGCTTAGTTCAGGTATTGGAGCATTGATTTGTTAAAAAAGATATAAAAGATTTTTTTGAATTGAAAATGTGTTGTTTAAGGGAAAGGAATCCTTTCGGATGAATACCTTGAGCCAGAGTAAGTGTGTGCATTATGGTTAGTGTTCAGTTCACTTAGTTAAACAATAACTCTTAAACTGCTCTCAATTTGCTAGAGTATTTATTCCCATTGCTCTTGCTTAAAACTGAAAAGCACTACATAATATATAGCTCAGCTATGCTCTGCTTCAACCACTGCAGACTTTAAGCATATGCAAATATTTTGATAGGGCCAACAGTGCGTATATGTAATACGCATGCTGCTTGTCTCCAGCAATGGCGTCGACGTCGACGTCGGCGTCGACTTTTGGCCACCGCAGGCCAATGTAAATATTTACAGTTATTAGGGCCCCCGCTGTAAATTTAAACGCCTGAAGAACTAAGCATAAGCAGTAGGGCAGAATAAACAGCAACCAGCTAAGCCACGACCGAAAAACTGATCTAAAAACTCACCAATAGTCGTTATCACAGTCACCGAATACAGTAGAGCCTCGCTAAATGTCCAGCTTTGTGTGTCGCCAGCATCGTAGCCAAAGTGACCCAAGGCGACGCCGCTGGTGGCACCGCCTCCTGCAACGCTGCCAGGACGCGTCGCTGCTACAATGGAGCCCTCGAAACGACGCAGCTGCTCGTGCACCAGCATCGTCCAATTGCGCTCATACAGAACGTTTAGTTTCTCTGCAATTAAAATGGAACAATTAGGTCAACATAATTGGATAAGGTTAAGCGAGTTGGCTTTTATGGAAAACCTGGCCAATTGCCAGCTACTGCAAAAAAAAATGTGGAAGAAAATGTCGTAATTATGCAATTTAGTGTAAAATGAAATGTTAACCTTTGTCTTGCGACCTTTGGCTGCATGAACAAGTGCTTGCCTCATGCTCTGCCTGCTTGCGCTCCATTGATTTCACTTGATGTCTTGAGGCTCTCTGCTCGCATTTGATTTTGCTTCTACAGCAAATTGCAGAGGTAGCTGCCACAGCTTGTTAACAACATCAGTAACAACAAAAACGACAACAACTTTCCATTGCCAACGCCCACTTGACGCCATTTGGCCTTGGTTTGGCGTAGAAATACGCCTCAGAGCCGCAGGGACTGATACTTCTCTCATACTTCTCCCCCTTCCCAGCCATTTTAGTTGAATTGAAACACTCTCCATACTCTGAGCTGTTTTATTGGTGGAGAGATCCTTGCAAGATGTAAATACCAAAGCAAAAGTGTTTCATGTTTGAGTAGATGTGCGAGTACTCGCATATATTCACTCTGTACTCATACTAATGGCAAATGAATGAAAGTGCTCTCATCTTTTGGTTTCTTAGTTGAAAGCGAACGCAGTAGCACTTATATGAAGATTTGCGGAATTTAAAGCTAAGTGTTAACTGTTCCCATTTGCAGCTGACGGAATGTACAAATTTCTTAGCTTTTGGCTTGAATTTAATTGTCTTAAATAAATATTAATATATATCTAACAGTTGTTATTTACATAGATAAGCTAGGAAAGAAGAAGCTTTTGATCACATGGACAAATTATCTGCAAGTTCTGTCAAGTATCTATTTAATAAAATACTTTGAATATGTATTAAGTCCCCGCCTTTTACAATTACAATTTATCTAATCATATTATGTATGTAATACCTCTTTAAGAACTATATTAATCCCAGCATTAAAATTATTAATTAAATTTACCTTTCAGCATCTTAATCCTATTTGCCTCGGAGACTAAGTGCGGGTATTTAACAATGGGGATTACATTCCAGGTAAAACTCATGAATTAGTCAAATGAATTAACTAGCTAATTGCAAAATTTCAACTCAGGAATGAGGTGGCGTAACATCATTAAATGAATAGTCTTTTATATTAATCATACGCCAGGTGTGCCATTTCCAAAGAAATTAATTAGTTTATTTATGCTGTGAAATTTTCATTAAATCATCATAAACTCACACAAAGTGAAATTCAATGCTTTTTCATAGAGTTAAATAATTGTTTAAAAGCCAGCGGCAGCGGCAGCTGTAATGGAAGTGACGAAGTAATTAATTTAATATAAATCAGAGCAACTAACTAGCAGCAGTTCCCCCACCACTTTAAAGTGCCAAAAATATGCAAGAGTCGCGCAAATTTGTAAAACTGTTTTCCTGTGGTTAGCCAAATATTTGGCTATGCAAATATTTTGTTATTATTCAATTTGTGTATTGCAAATTACATACCTCAGTGCAATGTGCGGGTGTGAATAAATTCCAATTAAAATATTTATATTTGCTTAGCATTAATTGCCTTTAACCCAACTTAAAGTGCATTGTGGCTGGCAAATCATGCGGAAAATACACAAATGAAAATGCAG
The DNA here is from genome assembly GCA_018150835.1 of Drosophila repletoides. Taxonomy (NCBI): domain Eukaryota; kingdom Metazoa; phylum Arthropoda; class Insecta; order Diptera; family Drosophilidae; genus Drosophila; species Drosophila repletoides. Next base: position 18,288,559 of record JAECWQ010000089.1, on the reverse strand, counting down.
CAAAAAAAGAAGAGAATGGGTTTGTTTACTCACCCGTTATGATCCAAAGCTCACGTAGGCAATCCTCACGACTCTTGGCAATGGCTGCTGATTTGCTGAGATCCTGCGGTGCTTCTAGCAGTGGAAAGATCAAAGCTCCAAGCACCGAATAGCCAGTTACCAGTAGGACCAGACCAGGCGTGGATAACAGCAGCTTTAGCAGCTGGCTGAGGCAACGGTTTGAGCAACTATTGTTAGCTGCTAATGTGCTAGATTTTATGTCTGTGTCTGTGTCATGGAGCTGCTGCTCCTCCCCCGGCTGCTCATCCTGATCCTCATCCTTATCTTCAACATGAATCTTTATCGCCTTCTCAACGTCACACATGATCGCAAACTGTTGTGCATTTGTTGCTGCAGTTGCTGTGTTGCTGCTGTCTTAGAAACATTTAGTCTATTTTATTGGGCTTGTACTTCCGTTTCCGCTTTCACTTCCGCTTCTGCTTTGGCATCAGCTTCAGCTTTGGCCGCCAACTCTTGATTCATGCTGTCTGCAGTAGTTTGTCAACCATCCGCTTACTAATTACAACAAAGATTTCTCATCATTCTGCTGACGCTTTGTTTGAGCCTCAATGTGGCAGCTTCCCAGTTTCCACTCTTTTTCCTCCTCCCTCTTTCTCTCTTTCTCTTCACGTATTATATTTTAAGCTGTTGTTGACTTGCTTTTACTGTCGTTGTAGTTGTAGCTGTCGCTGCTGTAGCTGACATCGCATTTTGCATTGTTTTTCTTTCCCCCGTTCTGCACTTGGTTTGTACTTTTAAAGTTGTTGTCCCAGTTTATTCCCCTTTAGCTTACTAGCTTGCCAGCTTTTGCATGCCACGCCTGCCACACTGCCACACAGCCGTCCTCCTTTCCCCTTGTCCCTTGGCCCGCTGCAATAGAAAACAAATGTTGTATTGTAATAGTTGTTGCTGCATTTTGCTGCAGTTGCCAGCCGGTTGCTTGCCGCTTGTTGCTTGTATTCTCCTCACAGTGCACTTGAGAGCAGGTTAAGCGTACACAACTTGCAGCTAAAGTGAAAACGCACTAAATTTGACACTTCACTTAATCTAATTAGCAGACTCTTAAATGCCACAATACTGTGTGCCAGTCCACACAAAAGTTGTCTTCCTACTTAACTAGAGTAGAGTAGAGGAATATTCAATAGACCTTGCCTGTCATTCACCTTATGATTATAATTAAGATGCTTCGAGTGCGGTTAATTATTAGTTTAATTAATTCCCATCATTTGGATGCTCTAAATTGACATATTGAAGTATTCAATTGACGATTAAAGCCATAAATATTCATAATTCTCAAGGATATTCAGTCAAACAACAAACATTTGAATTAATATGTAAACATTCACTCAAGTTTACGTAAATTTCTGATATTTATACCATTTTAATAATGCCTAGAATTAAAATCTGAATAAAAGTTTGGATTAATTAATTTAGTGTTAATAGTTGGCTCAAGATGCATGGATATCTTAGGCGTTTAAGCGAGAGTTCCAATGCAAGTAAGTTTCTCATTTAAATCTATTTAATGCATTTTTACTGTATGTATCCATAGTACTGACAATTTATCTCCCTCTGCTTTAACAGGATACTATGTCTTGATTTGCATCTTTTAATTTCTCCAGACCAGCAAAATGTTACCCCTAAAGTCGCAGTATCACATTGTTAATATTCATATATTCACCCTAACATTGTCGCACTCTCTTGAGTCGCATTAGAATATTTTCTCTGGTGACTAAAATATTTAAAGGGAGGTATACTTGATACCTTTTAATTTATATTTTTTAATAGGCATGTGGCTTGAAGACTCAACTACAATATTAATATTTATTGCAGAAATCAACATAGAAAATTAACGATTCCAAGTCTGCTTATAAATATTCCCCCACTCGTATTAATAATTATTTGAGTATAAAGCATTGACATATCTCATTTGCCTCATTTAGCTTGGGTCGTTAAGATTATCAGGCATTTAACAATGGAGTCCTATCAACAGACATTATCGATTAAGCCCATTAAAGAGTGGCATAAAAACGATAACAATGACAGGTCATGTAAGTAATACAAATTGAATGTAGCAGGACCAAATGGAAAGGATCGAAACGCAATTGTGTCTAGTTTACACATCAAAGGACTCCAATCGTGATAGAAGCTGACGCTGCGGCTCGCCTAATAATGCGCTTAGTGTGTTTCGATGGAATCAATTAAAGCCAGACATAAGTATGGTCGGAATATTTGTGGAGTGGTTCTCAATTAAATGCCTTGAAAGAAGACGCGCACAAAGCAGCGATTAGTTTTCGTGGGCTGGGGAAATTGAATAAATTCGAATGACTTGGCTACATTTTGAGAGGGTTTGTTTACTTTATTGATGTGTGACGGCTTCATCATCGACGGACAAAACCTTGTATATCTTTTCCTTTCCTTTTTTCTGTATTTTTTTTGCTTGTGGCTAAGCCGACGTGATTTATATAATAAAAGGATGAACCCAGCTGGCTTAAGCAATTTACTTAATTGGAATATAAAATAAACTGGTGGCTGGTAGCCAACTACTTGGCGCTTTAACAAAAGGCACTTGTTATTTGGTTTCCTTTTTTTTATAATCAAGCGCGCATAATTAAATTTGTGGCTAACGTGGCGTATGAGCAACTTGACTTGGGGTTGTTTGGCTAATGCAAAGTTAATGTCAATCGGTTCGCTCGGTGTGTCAGCAGCATCGACGTCATCAGCAAATGGCAATGTCCTTTTAATTGTGCTTGGCTAACATTTGAGCTTGAGCAGGCACGCACGACCCCGGACATCAGCCAGGAGCAAATAGCTTGAAGCTTGAAGCTCGGAGCTCGCAGCTGAAGCTAGGAGCGACCCTTGAGGCGACAGCAAAAGGCAAAATGTCTGCCGGAAGTTATCCCTTTTAGTCAGATTGAAATCAGCTTAGTCCGGAGCTTAATTGAAATGTTTGCTTTTCACTTTAATTAAAGTGTTTTTCCCCAGTCAAAAACCTTTCAGCACAGGACCTTTTCTCTTTTTTTTATATATATATATATTTTTTTTTTGTGGGCCAAGGAGGCTCCTTCGTTTTGTAATGTTAAGAACATTTTTCTTTCATTTCATTGCGCGCTGTTTTTCGCACGTCATTTTATGAAGTTCCTGCAAAAGTTTTAATAGTTAAATGAAACAAGTTTGCCAGGACCAAGGCAACTCCAGGCTTTTATTCATTTCCATTCATTTCCTTTGAACGTTTTTCTTTAGTGCCTGGCAACTGCCGTCTGCCTTATTATGCAGTATTTATTATTATTATTATTTATAAATGCAATGACAACAAACGCAGTTTAATTACAATTTTTAAACTCATCAAATTCAGCCAGCCACAGGACCCTGTAAACGACGTCCAGGCTACGCTAATGGCGCCTCCATTTATCCATTTCTCTAGGTCTCTCCGGTTCAGAACGGAGCGGAGCGGAGCTCTTTTAAATCCAATTTTCCTTCATAATTTTATAACACGCCAAGCACCAGTCTGCCCTACAGCTACTATGCCCTATACAGCTGCAGTCTCCCTCTATTCGGTATTCTTTTATACTCGATGTTGTTGTTGCTGCTGTTGTTGTTGTCATCGTTGTCATCGCCATCGTCATCCTAGTCGCCTATTCCCAATTTAATTGCATCGCTGACATTTAGCACCAGCATACAAAATAGACAAAACAACCAACAAAATAAACGGAAAAGGAAAAGGAAAGAGCAAAGCGCAGGAGAATAGTGCAGATTAAATAGGATTTTTGGTTTGGTCTTTCTGACTATCCCAGTGCTCTCTCTCTCTCTTTTAATACAAGGTTAACTAAGCCATGCCGCTGTTAGTCACTTGTTTAATTGAACTTGAACTCCTGTCCTGTCAAATATTTCCCCTTTCCCCTATTTGGCTCTCCCTATCGCAATAAACTTTATCACAATACGCTGATTTCCAATTTGGTAGCGTCCAGCGCCAAAGTGCAGGCCAAATATCATTCAAGTAACAGGATACTGTTCAAAATCCTTTCACTGTGGTTCCCTTGTGATATTTCTGTTGACGCTTTTTGCTGTAATTACTTTAACAACTACACAAAACAACAAGGAATTGTAAGAGTTGTTAGAAGCTGGTATCACGTATCTTAAATTAAAAAATTGTAAGTAAAGGACCCTTAATTGGGCTAATGGTATCGAGTGAAATACCTCAAAAATTCATATTAAGCTGAAATGTCCGTTACAGTTTAAGAATCACTAAACATATAAATAATTGTCTGATTGTCGTAGCATAATTTCAGGCATTCTTTGTTAAATGTTTGTTCTTCAGGTGGATTGAAGAACGACAAAGCCAAGCTCACACTAAAAAGCTCACACTTAAAATTATTTTGTAGCCCTCTCCAACTGCTGTTTTTCACTTATTTCCCCCCTACTGAAGGCATAATTTTGTGCAGTCAAGTGCCTATAATGAAAATTAAATGCGACAAGCTGTAGAGGGGGCACGCAGCAACAAGCAGGGATTGCCTAGCCAGGATATCCACTTGCGGGCAGGAAGGCAGTGAAGCGTACACGGAACTTTTAACACATTAGCCAACCCGGCGACTGTGAGTGCAGAGGTGTGAAAAGGCAACAGCACCAGCCAGATAGCAGATACCAACCAAGAAACATGAAACAAGAAAACAACCGCTATAACAATACCTAATAACTATGCAATTGAGCACAGCGGAAGGAAAACACTTGAGCGCCCCAACCCGGCTACATAATTTATAATAAAAAGTAGCTAGAAAAGTGCCTGGAACATTAGATGCAAAAGGCAAAAGGATAACACCGGATAATGACCATGTTAATGCAATACAAAAGTGCACTGAAAGGAAATGAGCAAGATAAGTAACGAGGAGACCCAAGTCAAGTCCAAAGCTGACCAAAAATTCTGCAGCTGAGGCCCCAAAAAAGTTTCTGGAAAACAAACGATGTTCGGGCCTGGCATGCTCATTAAACACACCCAACTCGGGCGTTGCCTGCAACAGTCTTAATTATGTTCTAAAGACATGGCCAGCTAACAAAAATAAGACGAAAGAATGAAGAATTTACGAAAGATCTACTGAGCACTGAATACCCTATTCCCTGCCCTATACCCTTTCTTTTGGCTTAATTTAGCGTTAAAGTCTAATAGTTACTACAAAGCTAAACGAAGAATTTTTAACAAACTAAATTTTTTTTGTATCAAAATTATATTTAAAAAATTGAGTAACATTTTCTTAATTGTTTTGACTGTTGTTCCTGTCACTAAATAAAAATGTATAATTCGTTTGAATAAAAAGAGTTCAATTGTTCATTATTTTGCTCTATAATATATATTAATTCGAAAGCCTTTTACTCTATGTGTTACAAGTAAAGTCCCAAAATTGGAATACCCTGCATACTCCTATACTCTATAAGGAAGTTGAGACAACACAATCAGGGCAAAACTTGCAGGGCACTCGGCGCACTTTTACCGACGCTGATTAGTTTTTCGAGTGCCTCAAGTGCAAGTCAACCAGTCAAGCATTCAGTCAGTCAGTCAGTCAGTCAGTCTATCAGTCTGGCAATCAGTCAGCCAGTGGCCGCTGGCCGAGCGTGTAAACTTTGCCAAACAGCCGGCAGACTACAACAAAATGGCAGCATCGTTTTCTGCGCAACAAAAACTCATTAAAAATGGCGCAAATGCAGCTGCCACGTAAATATGAAACACAACTAATGGAAAATACAACAACAGCCAAACACAAAACATAAACTAAAAGCTAACTAAATGCAAAATGCACAATAATTAGAAGCAAACTTTTCAAAGAAGATTATGAAGGTAGACTTTGGGCTACAGTCAGTTGCCTGCTAAGAGCCAAATTTAAATAACAAAGGGAAACCGAAATTAGCCAAGGTGTGCAAAAATGATAAACACAAGGAAATAAAAGGGAAATATATCGAATTTAATATATAAACAAATTTAATTTAACATGTCAATAAACACAAAATTCATATTAAAGCAACGCAAATAAAATAAAACGAGCAGTGAACCCTTCAAAAACTAACACAACAAAATAATAACAATTTTCCTGGACAAATTTATCCTTTGAAAATAAGCAATAATCGAACCGAGAAACTATTTAAGTAATTTTTTATTTTAATTATAATAATTTTATTATTAATAGTTTTGTATACATAAAAGTTAGTTTTCCTAAATAAATAATTTAACAAAAGTTGTAAGAGAAAATATTTAAAATAGATCAAAAATTGTTTGCATATAAAGAGTCGGGCAGACAAACAAGAGTATAAAATATCATAAATAAACACAATAAAAATAATTTTTTGCTCTTAGCCAAATTATTAAGGGCTTTTGGATCTTTTGTAAATTATTTAGAAACTTTATTAGTTTGGCAAAGGTTATGCAGAAAATACTATTGAACGAAATACCTTTTAGTATATTTCATTTGTCAAAATTAAGGATTATTCTCACTATCGCCCAAGCAAAAGAATAAACATAATTTGACAGCAAATTTTATAAATATGAGCCGCCTTTGGCATATTTTGTTTAACACTTTCCATTTTGGTCAATTGAGTTGTCGACGCAGAGTTCTTAGCTTCGGGCTGAGAGCTGCCGGTTGCTGGCAGTTGGCAGTTGCTGGTTCAACTTAAACTTGTTAACTTTCGCAATTAAATTGTTAAACATCAGTTGGACTTTAATTGACTACCGGTGTAGCCGTTGAGCCAGCAGGCAGGCAGGCAGGCATAATGTCTAAAGAACTTGGTTAAGCACAGAGAAACGAGGACATTCTGTTAGCCAGCTCAGCAAAATTCCTTAAGTGCCAATTTAGTGGCAATTTGCTTTTGTCTTAACACTTTTTTGAAAGACCAGGGCCAACACACAAATTTAATTTTAATTAACCCAAAGTCTTTTCTAACGGAACGTATTGTAATATAAGGTTAGCTGGGAAACTAAACAAATACTTGACTTGGCCCTGTTAATTCAAAAAGTTTTCACCTCATGAAAGAGCCAGCAAAAATTTAATCAAATAAAATCGAATTGTTAGCCAATTGAACACCAGAACGAGTCAAATCGCATAAAATGCAGGAGAAACAGGTTAAACATTTGCATAAACCTCTCTTTCTCTCCCCCGTTAACGGAATGGTTTGTGTGTGTAGGTTGTGTGTGTATGTGTCTGCGTCTGTGTATATAGCCATGGTAATGCCATTTTAAATGCGCTTTATGCGCTCTTTGTCTCAGCGCAGTGTCATTGAAAACATGCAGATTTTTCCCAGCTAATCCTATGATATATAAACTGCACGGATTTGCAAAGGTATAAACATATATGTCTATGCATATATACGTATAAGTCTACTATTCCACTAGGGATTATTTGCTATGATTGCCAAGCTTAAAGCCACTTTACGTGTGCTTCACATACATATTACGCATACGCCGCATAGCTACAAACTTGATGTAGGCATGGAGTCTGTCTGTGGCTCCCAGTCTGTAGCACAAATTTGTATGCCAAGAGGCATAATTTTCAATATGCCATATTTAATTGCCAGTAACTGCGATTAACACCAGTAAACATAAGTTAACATTGTTTAAACTGCCTGATCGGACAACTAAATCATGTAGCTGCCCAAGAAACAATTTATTAAATGTTCACAAATTACAAATAAAATACTTGTTTTTTTATACTTACAGTCCTCTGTAAATTCTACGAATTCTTTAAAACCTGTTTATTTGTTATGCTGACTAGTGTAATACTGGCTGCTGCTATGGTTTTTGGCTAATTGTTTCTCGCTAGGATGCCAAAACATTAATTGGTCACGTTGAGCCGAGACGTGTCGCTGGGCGTCGCCTCGTTTGGCATTGGTCGCGCATTTTTGTTATTGATGATGATATTTCCGTTTTGTGTTGGCTTTTAATTTGATGCACGAGTGCCTGTGATAGCAGCTAATGATTGAGTGTTAATGGAGCAAACGTGGTCAAAAGGAAATCAAGGCGAGTTCTGAAAATGTTGCTTTATATTGCGACACGTGTAATAACGTGGGGCACCAACTGACCTCATTGGTATCTAAAGGGAAAGGAGCGGTATTGGGTGCAGGGTACAGGGTACAGGGTACAGAGTACAGTGAGTGCAAACAAAACGCGTGTCAATGTGTGGCTGCTGAAGGCAAACGAACAACAACAAGAGCAACACGAAGCGTGGCCAACATGTTTGCACAGTGGGCTAAGGCCTGGCCACAGATGCAAACATTGAGATATGCAACGAAAAGCACACACACAAATACCCCTACACACACACACACACACACACATACTGGCATAAGTGTGTCATGGACATTATGTTGTTTATGTGTGTGTGGACAACACAGTTACACGTGTTCCAACTAGAGGTGAGCGCGTGAACAAACCGTGGCTGTTCGTGACATGAAAGATGTTAAAAAAATGCAATAAATTGCGAAAAGTGAATTGATTAATTTAATTAAATTATTTAAACTTAAATTATATACTATTCCAACAGATAGTTAGAAAATAAATATAAGTAATTTAATTTAAATTAATTAATTTATGAAGTTTCAATCCCAAACTCCAACGACATTCAAAAAATTGTTTTAAATTTTTTAAGTGCTTTTAGTATTCATGAAAAGTAAATTAAATCCAAGCAACAAGGATATGATTCTTTTTTTATATAAAGAGTAAACGATTATGCTCAATTAAAGCTTTGAGTGTGAGTGAAGTAAAAGAAAAATCAGTTACACACCCATCTCTAGTTTTTAGAACGAGCTATTACACTGTGGCTTGGCAGTTGATGCTGCTCTGCTGCTGCTGTTCGTACGAGAACGAGAAAGAGTATATAAAAAAGGCACATACTCAAATGCCGATTCGAAGGACAAACAAACACACTAAATACACACACACAAAAAGACACACACACTTACACCCACATATATGGGACGTAATTGTGCTTGAAAACTCTGGCATACGCATTTATGCAAGATTGCAATTATGATATAAAATACTTGCCCGATAAAAAAAAAGAAAGCGAAAAATAACAGACTGGGGCCTTCTGAAAGATATATGCTCAGATACAACTACATTGTGAGGAAGATTTTGAATGGGCCAACACTCGACAGCTTTAAAGTTGAGTTTAGCCCAAAAGAATACTTGAATATTACTGCTGATGTGCCAGCAGGCAAAACCCAAGGTCGCTAATGAGTTTATTTGACTTCTAAGCAATGAAAGGCTGTAGATCTGTTAAGTAGACCTAAGAATTAGGCTCTAAGTAACTGTTGTCAACTCTTATAGAATGGAAACTAGCAGGACATTTATTGACTCAACAGGCTGGTTTCAAAGCAGTAATAGGTTCGAAGGATCTAACTTACCTTCACTAAAATCTCTATTTCTCCCTCCATTGTATCAGTCATTACAATTGACCTATGGGCCTCATACTGAGCTTTACTGCATGACCTAACCTATCCATATTTAAGCTTTGAAGTATTGCATAATTTCCAACCAAACTAAATACCTTCTAAGCCACGTAACTATTGCAGAATGGCTTTATGACCAGATCTGTAAATGCCAATTAACGAATTGAACTTTGCTTGACCACTGATGTAAGCTACCCTCCAGGGGGCGTGGTAGGATGATTTTATCCTGCAGCGCATGCAAAACTGTCACAGCGTTAATTGAGTTTGACACTAATGAGCGTGCAATCGTTGCATAATTGATTTATAAATGCCCCACAGTGCGACTACCTCCCCCTTTGAGTTGTTCACTTGAGTTTATGACGCTGTTGCAATTTCCCTCTAATTGGGACAGGCAAACAATGGCGTCGTTGGTTCGGTCGGTCAGACGCTGAAGTTAAAATGCAGTAAATTATTTGAAGGCTGCTGCAGGCGCAAAGCTGAAACATTATTCAAGTACTTGGCTTGTCTCGCCAAAAATTAGCATTTTCCAAAATACTCGTATATAGAAATTAAAGGCAGGGGAAGTCAGCTGAGCCTAGAACATAGCTATATATGTGCACATAAAAATCTCGGCCAAAAAGCTGGCATAGACAACATCATCATTATGATTAACATTATTATCATTGTTTGCTTTTTTTATTTTGTTTTGCGGGAGGCTTGCCACAAGCGCTAATTCCACACAAATTGTAATTAATTTGAATTAATTATGTTCTACTTGCCACATGCCAAAAACAAACAGTTACTGCACAGCTGCTCAGCCCAACTCAGGCAAACAACACACATGTGGGCGTGGTGCCTGAGACATATTTTTTGTTTTAAGCACACTAAAGTATATATATACACATAGACACACACACATACTCTACCACAAATCTACCGCAAAACGGAAGGATAAAGCGTAGAGCTCGCTGGCTTTTGGCAAAGCTTTCTCAGCGAGTCCATTTTCATTGCCTACTTTTCTGCGCCACGCAAAATGAAACGAAAAGAAAGGAATGCTTCTTAAAGCACAAGGCACAGCAGCTAATTATAATTTTTTAAATAAATTTATCCTTTGTTTTGACAACAATTTAATTCTTTAATGAAACCAATTAGATTTCAATTACGAATTTATAGTCTTCTCCACACATTAAACTCTTTTTACTGACGTAGTCAAACCTTGCTTTCGAGCCTTACATTAAAATTTGAAATGTACGTATTAGATTTATATTATATGTTTGATTTGGAAAGTAAGCCATTACTTATAAGTCTATTGCATTGTTTGCAATTACTAAATTTAAATAGTTTTATTTTCGAAATAGACAAAATTGGTAACAGTTTCAAAATAATACTTTTGGCCCTTTATGACCAAATTACGCTTTCGGCCTGCATAACCTTTCAATCGCTCCACAATTCGCTCAAGCAAAATGCATATACTGGTTATAACGCCAGCTGGGAAGACCGTAAAGGTGGATGTTGCTGAAGAGGGTGAATCAAAGGACATGAATAACAATAAATTAATACCATTAGATGAAACGAAATTAATGGATAAATTGCAAACTACTTCAGAGAGAACACAACAGGATACGCAGGATCTGGGCTATGTCGATAAGCAGCAGCAGCAGCAACAGCAGAAACAACCAGTACGCGAATCAGTGCAATTTTCCGGAAGCCCTTAGCTTTTTATAGCCGTGCAGGTTACCTGCTAGAATTCTTTAGGATTTGATCAGAGAATGATCTAAACATAAGAAGGAATACGGCTTCCGGCTTAAGAGATGTGTCCATTGTGTTGTAATTTTACGACAAATAGGCTACAGCACGCTTGTTTATATATTGGGCTAATGGAGGTAGCATTATGCATTGTTCGCTTTGGACTCTTATTAGAACAATCAAATTGTTGTTGCGCTCATAATAGTCTGTGCTCACCCACAATAACGATCACCCAGAAACTTATATTTTTTCTGGGAATTTTAAGCGCTGTCTTCATTACACTGGGTGCTGTTAAGGTGATTGATTATTATAAATTTAATTTTTATTTTACCTAGACAATTTTGCAGAAACATCGTGCCTTTCTACTATGCTTTATGGTGATTTCAATTATCGCCGTATTATTGTATACACCCATACTCATATATCTTGCGGTGGATTTTTCAAATTCAAAACTAATAATTTGGAGTCTACTAATTTGTAAGTAACAAACTGACTGATGTAAACTTGTATCTCCATTGCACTATTAAAACAAATATTATTTTTCTAATATTTTCAAGTACCAGAGCCAATTTTTTGGGCTTTAGTTTATTGTTACTACATGAGATTACAAGTTGTGAACTTAACGGTTGTAGAAGAAGATGGTAATGCGGCAAATCCAGGAAGCTAGCACAGGAAAGCTAAAAATCATGTAATTTCCATGTGTGTTCCATGTTTTTGTTCATATTGCATAACCCCGTTACCTATTAAAGTTTATTCACAAAGAAAAGTTTGATTTATTAACAATTTACTTTAAAATCTCTAAAGCAAGCCAAGTCATATGATTTTAGTTAAAAACTACACAACGAAAATCAATTAATTTTATATCTAAAACAGAAAAAATGTATTTTGACAGGCGATACAACTTGCCAACATAATCTCTGAAACATGAAGCTGAAACTTTCGGTATTTAAGACACACGTGCTAAGCAAATTAATATTGCTGCTAGCTTTGTAGAATTCACAAAGCAAGTAAGCTCGACTAGGAAATACTCTGTCCCCAGCTCACTGTAGTGCTTCTTGAAACAATACAAGATACTGTGCTAATTATAAGTTCTAATTGATTTTGAGGATTTTTTTGTAATCTCGGGATAGATGAACGAAAAAGACTGAATCTGCTCTACTGTTGATCCAAATTTGGTATCCTTGAACACCTCTGACCTTGTTTTCCCTTTGTTTTCCCTTCTTACAATACGCGCAATTAATATACTCTCTAACTGACTATTTTGCTTGCTTACAGTGTAGAAAATAAAACACACATTAAAGCCACAGGCAAGTGAATGACATTGTCTCGCACAAGACGAAATGTTGACAGCAAAAATTTAACGCTTAAAATGCCAAACACACAAATATTTTGACATTCAAAGCACAGAAAAAAAAAATGGAAGAGAAAGAGTGAACAAGAACAACCACAGCTTTACACACACACAGACACAACAGCTTTGCCAACAATCAACACACAGAAAATATACACAAAACATGTGCGCCCGTTGGTTTTTGTACTTCTATTTGGGTTGCTTTTCTTTTTTGCGTGGCAAATTTTCCATGAAAATTGCATGAATTGCAGATTTTTATACGCACGAAATGCGCTAAGTTTGGCGTGCGACTGGAGTCAAGTTGAGTGGAGTTCAGTTGAGTTGAGTTGTTGTTGCTGCTATTGTTGCGTGTGCTTTAGTCATTTTTATTGCAGCGCTGGCGGCACTTGGCGCAAAATATAGAACAACAAAATATAGAAAAATAAAATACATTATACTGTAATAGAATTTGGCTTTAACAGGCGCTTACAGCGACCCAAACAATGGCTTAATATACTGCGATTGCGATATATGTGCAATGTGACGTATACTTGATAGTAACAGTGTGCAAGAGTATGCAACAAAAAGCAAGCAACAGCTCAATTAGTTTTGCAGCACGGGGCGTATGATTAATGCGTTTTATATTTAAATGCCTGCCGAAAAGTATGCAACAAATAAACTGCCAACAGCCCGACACTTGTGGCAAATACCAACCACAATAGCTTTAGAATTTAAATTCTTACTACACATGGTGCTAGTTATTGTTTTTGTTGTGAGTTACGCCCAAAAGTAATTGGAAATTTTAATGCCAGCTAGTAAATCTTTGAAAATAAACTAATTTATCGAGCATCAAAACAGACTCATTCGAAATAAGTTTTCAAAAGATTTGATTTAAGAATGATAAAAATGTGTATTACACATTCAATTAAGTTAATGGCTGATTGAAAGTCAGGTGTGATAAAAGTAGTCCTAAGCTTTTTTGGTAGTAAATTTTGCAAAAGTTATTTTTAAGAACGTGCGGCATTCCTCAGGAAAGGTCAATATTAAATTGGGTTTCTGACATTTTGTATTACATTCTCCGACACTAAAATTGTCAAAATATATTATTATTTTGTTGAGTAAACTTTTGAAAAGTAATTTGGCCTCAATCCTAAGAAGGAAACTTCCAAAAACTGTAACTTTTTCTTATTTGTTATTTATAGATTTGATTGTAAGGCTTTGAAGGTTAATATGATGTTTGATTAAAAAAATAATTAAGTATTTCCCTATAAGCCTTTGCCACCCCACTTTCCAATCTCACGATCAAGTTAAAAAAAATGGCAAACAACAAGACTTTAAATTTTAAAGTAGAACTCTGAAAAATGCAAATTCTCCAAATAAAAATTCATTCAAAGCAATAAAAACATCCCATTAAAAATAATATAGTTGATTCTTATATCAAAAATATATTTTATTGACATGTGATAAACGAGTAAATCCAACCCATTATCTATAGAATTTAATTATAAGTCGATCTTGTAAATATAATTATAAATTCATTAACTAATGTGCCTCTATATATAAATATAAGTTTAGATACTAGGAACTTGCTTCTGCACGATGTTGCACGTTGCTGTTGAACAACAGCACCCAAAGGACACATTAATTATGCGATGTGCCATAAAGAAAACTAACCAAAATCAGCGAACCTCTGAATTTAAATCATCAATTCTTAATGATATTCCACTGCATAAATCAAGAGCGACAACAAGCTGCGAAACTGCCGCCTACCTGGCGTATGCGCAACCTGCCGATGACCAGCAACCTTTGGCTGTAGCCTGCCATCTGTTCTTTGGCTGTGACATTTGTGCCTTTTGTTTTTAATGTCTAACAGGCAAATGCTATAAACTTTAATGCCTTGTGCAAAAAAGCAAAACAAAAAAGAAGACAATTGCGTGACGAAGGACAACGATTGTTGCGGCAGCCTGTGACCTTACCTTCAGGATTTGTTTAGCTTTTGGCGACAGACATTCAGTGCCAGTTAAGCAGTTGTCATTGCGATTTGCTTAGCCAAGATTTATGCCCTGCTACCGCTTGATAAATGACTAAGAAAATTTGTAAGTGGCTTTTACTTTGCGTCAAGCATTCTCCACTCCAAACGCTTTGCTGCCCATAAATTTGCAGTCGACTGGTTGTCTAAATTAAAATACAAATAATTGTTGATATCTTGCGTACACTTCTATTTAAATAACCAAGGCAGAAGGTAAATTAGCTGGACAGCTATTGTATTGCATTTTCTACAATTCTTTAAAGAAAAATTGGTAACAGTTTCTGAAGAAGATATTATCTTTTGACATAAGTAGTAAAGTTAGTAAATGGTTTAAATATTACTTATATTTTAAACAACTTAAATACTTATTTGCATACCAAAGTAAATAAAATTATTCCTTATTTTCGCAGCAAATTGATACAAAATTTATTTTGTGGTTTATAGACGGTATATAGCATTGAAGGCGACAAGCTTGATTGGTCTTAAATTGAGTCTCAATCTGGATGTGATTTTGTGGTTTAGAATTCTGCTGAAAACGGTCTTAGAATAAATATACAAATTTTAGTTCAAGGCTTTTTAAGGCTTAAATAAGGGTTCAAAGGTATAACCCCCAAACTCTTTACGAAGAAACTGAAGGAGAGATTCTGGGAAGCAAAAATGAAGAACTCATGTTTTAAACTGAAATAGACATCTGTACAAAAGTCATTTCACTTCATTTAATTATTTGTTCAGAAAACAAACGATAAATTTGCTTTTCCCGTTAACCTACAATAATTAACTTATCAATTTACTCAATTATGTCCATATGCCCATTGTCCAACACTATGGCGAAGGCTTCAAGCGTTGCCCGTGCTATTATTTATTTTTTACTGTTTCATAAATAACTCAAACGCAAAAAAAAAAGGGAAAATGAATAATAAAACGATAACATGTAATAAAAACACACGAACAAAACGCACTGCGGTTAATCCTTTCCATATTATAAAAAGCAAAGTATTAAAAATTAATTACGTATTAAATAGGATACAATATTTCATGGGATGCTAAACTTTATTGCGATGGGTAAAAAAAAAAAAAAAAATAAAAAACGTGCCGCAGATTAGATACCCTTTTATAGTGGAATGAGCATTTGATTATTCGATTGTTCCTATGGCAACTAGAAGTTGGACCTTGATAATTGTTGGCAAATATAAATAGAATATTTCTCATTCTATCTTAAGAAACTTTAGAGCTACGCTACATAGCATAGGAATAACAGAGAGATGGAAAAAGTAATAGGAGTTTATCGCCGTAGTAATATATATACCTTATGGAAATGCCTCCGTGAAAGCATAGCATAATTCCTGACAAAGTTATAATATCCTTTGCTAGGGTACAAACAGGAAAGGGACAACAAATGTATTTATTCTATCACAGCGTTTAATTTAAATATAAAAATGAAAAGTACAAATAATTGCCATTACAATAATTTATTTATGCGGGCGCGATAAATGCAATTTTGTGCGCTCTTAAAGCATCGTTGATATTTTTAATTGAATTGTTTTTAATCAATGCATAACGCACCGTTGCTCACGTGAAATAATTTTATTGCGGTCAATTTTCTGTTAATGCCCCAAAAAGCAATTTGTGATACGAGTAAAAACATCAGTTTTTCCCAGTACGAGTAGTCAAACCACAGCCATAAGCGAGAGTACTACTCCTAGGTGTTGTCAATTTGCATCCAATTAAAATTTTAGCTTTTTTCTGGCTTGTTGTGGTTCGAGTTTATACGATGATGCGTTCTGTGTGTGTGTGTGTGTGTGTGTGTGTGTGTGTGTGTGTGTGTGTGTGTGTGTTTAGCCGCATTTAGCACACACAAATATAATTTACGCAGTTGCAATTCCTATGCTTGATAAATTTTTGCAGCTCTCTTCGCTTGCCCATATAATACTAACCATCTAATAATTTTACAGCTGCCCCGGAATAGAACCTGAACTTGAAAGTCTTATCATTCCTTATACTATGCCGGCGCTTATAAAACGTATTTCGTGGAAAAAATACGAGTATTTAAGTATATATAATAATCAGCTATTTTTAATGATTCGTGTCTCAGACAATGAGTGCAAAAAACTCAACCCCTCCAGACGACTAACATCATATTTAAAAGGTAGTTGAATAAACCCTAAGCCGAAAAACATGAAATAATCTATCAAAGAGCAGTTTTCAATACCAAAGAAAGATTAGTTGACGTTTGTAGACTTGTATTAAACTATCAAAGTTCTAATACTTTGATTCATATTAAAAATAATCAATAAATCAAGTTTGTGGGCCTTTAATATTCTTATTTCTTGAACTTATTGTTCTTTCAGTTACTTCAAATAAAATGAAGAATAAATTAATAAGGAAATGAATTAATTCAACACGCCGAAGACGGCATACACTATTTTATCAAAGAAATTAAAGGTTATTAAATATTTTAAGCTAAATTAATTTAAAGTTTATATATTTATTAAATTATTATTATGGTTACTTATATGTTTAAGCTGAATTTCCCCCACGCATTGTTCTTTCTTCTTTCTTCTAGTTTAAATAAGTTTAAAATCAGAATACTTTAATAAAATCTTAATACATAAATATATATGTATATATGTGTATTATATATATTTTTGTAAGTTTCGAATCGATTCAAATAATTTATTCCCAGAGGTTACATAAATTATTTTCGCTAGCTGCAATCTGGACACGTCTATATACGTCCACATACGTAAGTATTATTCAATAACAACATGAATTCAGCGGAAACATTTTGACCCATTTGTGTAGAGGTGTTCGCTACCTTGCTCGCTTACCTTAGGTCAAGTTGTGAACGGCTTTTACCGTTACGGATTGTCGTAGCGCCGTCGTCTGTCTTGCTGTCGAGCCACGATCCGCAATACTCCGCTCAGTTGACGTTTGGCATTCGGCGTGTTCAGTTCAGTTCGGTTCGAATGAGGAAGGAGAAAACCTTTGCTGTTTATCTAAATTTTTGTGGAGCTGCAAAGAGAACAAAGCAAACAAGAGAACAAATAATAATAATAATTAATTATAATTTGCATAATTGGGCAGCTTAAAACGCGTATAAAAATGATAGATTCCATGGCTTGTGTTTAAGCCAGTTACAGCTGAGGCTTAAAGCCAATTTGGCAACGAACAAGTGACGTGATTAACGCAAATTGACAGCCAAATTAGCTATAAAAAAAACAAAACCAATTTTAAATTTACGTTTTTAAGTATTTACCTATAAACGGATAAAAGGAAAATACTTTACGAGTGAGTTAACAATTGGCGGCAGAGCCAACAACAGTTGGTTATTAAACGTTCGCTTTTATCGCAAAATAAACAACTGCAAAGAAACCATAATTATAAACACAAATGTAGTCTCGTGCAAAAAACGAATAATAGTAAAAAAGGAATAATAATAATAATAATAATACGCAAATAAACAAAGCAAATGCCAGCTTCAATATCACAGCAGTTAACTGGTTTTTTGAATATATATGCATAATTAGACCAACTGTTAAAACATGCGCTTTTCTGGGATAAACTGTTGGGAAAAAACATGATAATTTTTAATGAAATTTCAACTAATTTTAAATGGGTCAAGGCCCTAAAACAAAAACCTGTCTAGCTGCGATATGGGCGATAACTGTCTCTAAGCCATATACATGAAATTGCTGTGTTGAAGGGCTAGACTTGAGATTATGTTTATTGTTGGGCATAGTTTACTTTATTTCTTCATATTGCCACCATATGACAGACTTATCTTTTCCGGACTTTATCTCAAGCATAAACCACTCTAATATCATATTTATTATATTGCAGCTCAAACATGTCCAAACATGTCAGTTAATATTACATTTTGAATGACATTTTCCGACATTTGCGTTTTTAATTGTTTACTTTTATGCAATAAATTTGCCTGCCAGCCACAATAACAATAAAAAAACAATTCTTAAATAAATTTATTATAAAATAATTAATAAATATTCTTTGCAGCGCTGCATCGCTTCATTTTTTCATTTCTTCAAAGCAAACGTGCTTCAAGTTGTCAATTCTTGACTCACTTTCAGGTAGATTGCGACCTGTAATCATTACGTTCCTCGTTCCGCTGACATTTCACAGCGAGGGCAACGGCTTTGTGCACCTTCACTTTCCATTAATTGCGAGAACAATCGCCAACAACAAAAGCAACAACAACAACAGCAACCACAACAACAACAACTGCAAAGTAAACGCAGCTGCATGCAACGCGCATGCCCAAATGCAACAATTTTAAGGCAACAGAAAAGCCGAAAGCCGAAAAGGCAAAAATAAACGAACCATAAACAATATTGGCCCAAAACGAAGTGTTTATACCCTATTTATAGATTAAATACGTTTTTATCAAAGTAAATATGAATTTTTGGTATTTTGGCTTATAAAGTGTCGTTATCAAGTGTAACACGTAAACCAGACATAAACAGTCAAAAAAAGAGTTTACTCTCTATTTTTAGACTGAACCAAAATGATTAGCTAAATTTATTATCAAACTAAATATGTATTATTGGTATTGGCTTATAAATTGGTTATCATTTCCTAGTAATCGTGTAAAATAAAGAAGCCAATAAACTACAAGTACATACTATATATTATGGTTGGTCAGCAACCCCGTGACAAAATAATTGTTAACTTGTTAACAATTGATAAACATCGCCTTGGCTGTGTTTTATCAAAATTCGGAATAATTTGCTTAACTGGGGCCAAGTGGGGCATGGTATATTAGCTCAAATAGAAAAATTTGTTTAAACAACAATCAGAAAATATATTTTCACTCCCAAACTTTAATCAAAATCAATGTTTTTAGAAACAAAAAAGTTTTCTATGCAAAAACTTTTGGACCGATTGTTCCTATAGCTGTCTTATGATATTGTTGTCTGAACCGGTCAAATTCGATATTGCTAAAATTTGGGAAACATTCAAAATGAATTTAACTCCCAAATTAAGAATATTTACTCTATATTTTTTTTAATTATCATCTGAATTTTCTATTCATTAGTCAGTTAAGGCGCTGGAAGGTATATTAAAGTCTTTAAGACATTCTGATCGCAGCGTACAAACTGAAAATATCATAGAGATAATAAAAATCGTATATTTTCTTATTGACTTAAGATTAAAAGACAAATAATAAAGCACATAAAAGTTTTATTTAAACGGAATTGCAGTTGAGGAAATTAAATTTGATACATACTCGTAGTATTTATTATCTGACACCTGAAGTACTTTCCTATTAAAGCTCTTCACATTTTAAATTGCAATCCCAGCTTATCTCCATTACAACTTGAATTGAATAAATATAATACCCACTTCAAAAAGTGAAAAGTAAATAAAACTAAAATTGAATCCCAAAGCTAAAAACAAAACAAAGCAAAACAAAACAAAACAAAACAAAACAAAACAAAACAAAACAAAACAAAAATACTCTGCGGCAGACAGCTCAAGACATTGTTTAACAAATGCCGCGAAACTTGTTTTGGGTTTTCAAAGGTGAAGCCCTAGAGATAGCTCTATTGTGGCCCTCGTAGTGCAATTTTAGCTGTATGTAGTTGTTGCATTTGTTGTTTGCATTTTGCTGAATGAATTGTTATATAATCAGAGTCGCAGTCAGTGGGTCAGTGACTTGGCTTTGTTGTTAGTTTCAGAGAGCGTAAAACCAGTTTTAAGCCATAGTTGGTAGCTGATTTAATTAGTATTGAACCACAAAACTTGACCACTAAGGCTAACCTTGATTAATGTACGTTTTCATTGATTTACAGTTGTAACAAAGCAGCAATAAAAATGGAGCAGAGCAGCAACAATAACAACAACAACAATGGTTACCTCAATCCTGCCTATGTGGGCTCACTAAATGCCTCCACAATATCCATACCGGGCGCCTATAAAACCCAAGCTGAAGGCGCACCACACTCTACAACATCCCCGCCCAAAGACCAGCCCAATGGCCACAAGCCCAATGAGCCACCACCAGCTGATGGGCCAGAAATGGAACAGGGCCAGAAGCGCGATGGCTGGAACAATGATATAGAGTTTCTTATGTCCTGCATTGCTTTGAGCGTGGGTCTGGGTAATGTCTGGCGATTTCCCTTCATTGCACTAGAGAATGGCGGTGGCGCCTTTCTGATACCCTACCTAATAGTCCTCATTTTGGTGGGCAAACCTGTGTATTATATGGAAATGTTGCTGGGGCAGTTCTCGAGTCGTGGCAGCGTCAAAGTCTACGATTTAGTGCCCATTATGAGAGGTGAGTGGGTTGTGATTATATTGAAGTATTTCCATGGAAAAGCAATAAGGACTTTTCGTGAAATTGACATAAATCAAAAATTACAAAATTTGAATACAAAATGATCATTACAAATTAGTCTCGAAATGTTGAAACACTTATTGGAGATTATTAAAAAAGTTTCTGATGCTGAAAACTCTTGAGCGTTGTCAGATAATAAGATCAAAACTTTTATAATAAGAACAAAACAAAAATAGGAATAAATACTTGTAATTTAACTAAAACAAATTAAATTTCGAGAATGTTTGAATTTAAAAAAAATATATTTTTGTGTACAGGCGTCGGCTATGGTCAAGTGCTGGCTACGGGCATTGTTACCACATATTACGCCACTCTAATGGCAATCACGCTGCGCTATTTTGTGGAATCATTCTATCCCACATTGCCCTGGAGCTACTGCCGCGAGGAATGGGGTCCCAGCTGCTTGGACTCGGCACCACGGGATGTTACCAGCGATTCCAGCAGTAATGACACTGTACGCACCACCTCAGCGGAGTTTTACTTTACGTAAGTTTATCAATCTCCACAAGCAACGCTGGCTATCAATGCATTCATCTCTCATACTCGTTTCTCTCCAGGAACATCATATTGCGTGAGAAAGTGAGCATTGATGATGGCATTGGCTATCCCAGCTGGAGCCTGGCCGTAGCCTTAGCGGTTGCTTGGATCATAATTGCCAGCATTATGTTCCGGGGCGTCAAGAGCTCAGGCAAGGCCTCCTATTTCCTCGCCCTGTTTCCCTACGTTGTCATGCTCATTTTACTCGTGCGTGCTCTTACTCTGCCTGGAGCCGTGGACGGTGTCCTTTACTTTCTGAAGCCTCAGTGGCATAAGCTTCTGGAGCCACAGGTGTGGTATGCAGCAGTTACACAGGTCTTCTTCTCGCTGGCCATTTGCTTTGGCAACATAATCATGTATGCCTCGTACAATCGATTTGGTCAGAATATTTATAGGTGAGCGCCACATTTTGCGTTGATTTTATTTGTAGATATTTCATGCTTTTCTTATGTAAAATTCAAATTATAAAGCTTAATCAAAATTAAAACACAGAAGACGAAAGAGAAGCCATTTACACTTGTCGAATTTATAAGCCAAATATTGCAACAATTATTTTATTTACTTTTAGGGATGCCAATATTGTGACTACCCTGGATACATTCACTTCTTTGCTATCCGGAGTCATTATTTTTGGCATATTGGGCAATTTGGCATATGAGAACAATACGAAGGATATCTCCAGCGTGGTGAATGGTGGCCCTGGCTTAGCGTTTATATCGTATCCAGATGCTATAGCCAAGTTCAAGGTGCTGCCCCAGGTTTTCTCGGTGCTCTTCTTTCTCATGCTCTTTGTGCTGGGCATTGGCAGTAATGTGGGCATGGTCTCCTGTTTGACAACAGTGCTCAAGGATCAGTTCCAGAAGATCAAGCAATGGCACATTGTGGTGTTTATATCGATTGTAGGGTATTCACTGGGTCTGTTATATATAACACCTGGTGGGCAGTTTGTGTTAAATTTATTAGACTTCTTTGGTGCCACTTTTGTGGCCTTGGTGCTAGCCATTTTTGAGCTGATAGCCATTGGCTGGATCTATGGCGTAAAACGTCTCTGTCGAGATGTAGAATTTATGCTGGGCATAAAAACCTCATGGTATTATCGCATCTGCTGGGCGGTTATAACGCCTTTGCTCATGTTCATCATATTGGTCTATATGCTGGCGTTATACGAGCCCCTTAAGTATAAGGACTACACCTATTTGTCAGGCGTTTATGGTAAGTCCCAAGTCTCAACTGCTAAACTTATTTTTATACTGACTAATTTAATTTTTCCTGTAGTCTTTGGCTGGTGCCTGAGCGCCTTTGGTGTGGGTCAACTCTTCATATGGGCCATTCCCGCGGTGCGACGTCAACCCGCCGAGCTAAGCCTCTGCTTGCGCATACGCAAAGCCTTTGAGCCACTGCCCAACTGGGGACCCGCCGAACCACACACCCTCAAGCGATATCAGCTCTACATGCAGCAGGCCAATGTCAGCGCAATGTTCCAGCGCAGCGGTATCTGGCACAAAATCTATGACAACATCTTTGGTTAGCAATAAAAATCTGTAGCCTCTAATTCTGGAGCAACTCGCTTCATAAAAAAGCCCCCAATAGCTACAAAGCAACCCTTTTATAATAAAGAAAAAATGAAGGCTTAAGTGCCAAATGTAGTCGCAGCGGTGGTTCGCCTAAAGCGACCTTAATACAAATGCAATCAACCAGAGATGGGCGACTGCCAAAGTATGAAATCTAGCAGAACCTTTACAAACATTTTACGAATTTAATGGAAGTTTATTTTAAATAAATAAATAAGTGTATTAAATAAAAGTGTAAAAATCGAAGATTATTGAAAACAGCGCAAGTATCACCACCACTTGCTCCTGTGAGATAATAAAAGTAAATATACATAAGTTAAATCACTGTAATTAGCTTAGCTGTATACAAAAATAAATGAAATGTTGATGAGCTCACATAAATTTTAAATAAAAACTAATTGTATAAGTGAAATAATAAAAAAAGCACCTTTACTTAAAATTAGCTGCCACTCTTCAAGAAGAGATTTAGTCATCTTACTTCGTGCATGTCGTGACGGCTCACGCGTTCAGCTCTAGAAAAACCAAAGCAACTGGCACAACTATAAAAAAAAAAAACAAGACAATTGCAGCCCAAGGCGCTTTACACACGCACACATACAATCTCACTCACATACTCACATGCACTGATTATGCCGTAAAGGGTAAAAAGTTCTGATTTTATGATTGAAGCAAAAAGTTGCAAGTGCTAGGAAAATGTGTGTGTGGGTGTCTCTCTGTGTGTATGCGTTGTAAAACACTTCCACTTCCGCTTTCTTGTAACAGCAGGCGCAAAAGTATTCAAGTAATTTGTAAGTAAAAAGACAGCCTGTTCCGCCCACCGCTCACTCCCTCCTGCCTCCAAAAAGGGGTCTGCCTGCTGTGCCTGCTGATAAGACACAAATGGTGCCTTGGCATTGTTTGTTTGTTGGTGGCTGGCAGCAAAATGACAAACGAGGCGCCTATAAGCATGCTATATAAAATGCTTCTCATATAACGCAGTACAGCAAAAAAACAAATAAAAAATAGAACACTAATAAATCACGCGGCGTGCAAAAACAAAAAACATCTGGGAATCTGCTTTCATTAGTTCACATATCGGCAGGCTGACAAGGACAAAGACAAACATTGAGCAAAGTGACAAAAGGTGAATCTGGCAGTGAAGGACAAGTGACAACTGTTTTTCCAATACTCTTAAAATCCATAAAAAACATATAATATAAAAAGAGATCAATCACGACATGCGCGGGAGTGACGTACTTTATCAAGTATTTATATTTTTAATTATTGTAATACTTTTTATGATTATTATAACTTTTCTATATTTTATTTCTATTTTCATTTCATATTCTGTTTGATTTATAAAGTAATTTAAATTAATTGAAATGGATCATCCATATATTGTTAATTAATAATATGTTAATTAATATTAATTAATCCCACAAATTGAGAAAGAAACTAGTAAGGAAAGGCTATCTTCGGCGCGCTGAAGATTACATTCTCTTGCAGAACTATATGATATAGTAATCCGATCTTAATTAATATTACAGGTGTGCGTTTAGAAATCACACTTTTACATATAACTTGCAAAGTTTATCAAGACACGTTGAAAATCAAAAAAGTTTTTAATATAACAACTTTTGAACCGATTGTTGCTATGGGAGCCGTATGATATAATTGCCCGATCCAGCCGGTTCTGTTGCCTGCAGCTTTTGCCGCCTTTTTAGAATGCTCCATACCAAATTGCATTTACCAAGCTCAAAAACTGAGAGACTAGCTTGCATATAAGCAAACGGACTGACGGACATGGCTATATCAACTCGTCTCGTTATCCTGATCAATAATATATATTCTTTATGGGGTCAGAGATGGCTCCTTCAATGCATTACACATTTCGTGACAAAGTTATAATACCCTCTGTATGGGTATACAAATTTCAATAATGAAAATAAAACGCAGCTACATAGATGCATGCACTTCAAAGATATTTTTGTATTACATAGAAACTTTTGTGTCTGGCAGATACTTTTACTTTTACTACCACTGCAGCAGAATACCTGTTAACACAACATTAGTCAGCTTGCAGCCCTATTTGGTCGCTTAGTGATTTTATTAAAAATCAGCCGCTGGCACAGACAAAAATCTAGTGTTGGTAGTCTGGATTACCAGGCGAACAGAAACCAGCGACAAGCTGACGGCTTTCCGGTTTTTTAGCAAATTTTGGGTGTCATATATGCATCATCCCATGATTAAAATTTATCCAACCATAATGTAGAATAAGCTTACCAAATAGGTAGCGAAAAAATTGGTTTTAACGCAATCTACAGTTGAACACTTGTATTTTATAGAGTATTACCAAATCGACTAAACAGAATATATCTTTTATTTCTATATTTATTTTGTGTGCCCTGTTATTTTTCTTGGTATCTGCAGAGCAGACGATTTCTACGTCCTTACAGCTTTTTGGCTGTCAAATTAATGTTATTGTCATTGGTTGACTGTCAGGTTGAGTGTATGTGTCAGCAGCTCGTATACGGTAGAAGTATACGTAATTGCACTGATAAAATGCATTTAAAAGTGCATAAAACTCCATGGCGTATACTCAACGTCTGTTTATCTCTGTTTTTGTATGTGTGTATGTGTGCCTACCAGACCGGAAGTGAATGCATTTCGAGTTATTTGTCAAGCCATTGTGCCTTGTTAATGAGTTTTTAATGGGCAAATGTTGAAAACACAACTCTTTGTGCATTTCATTCAAGTGGTAGTCGAGTTGAGTGTTTCTCCTTCCTTCTCTCCTACCTGGCTGTGTACGCTTAATTTCATTGTTTTTCAGTGTAAATCAAACATAATGCGATATTATGACCGCGTCACCATTGCGTATGCTTAATTAAAATATATATTAAATAACCAATGACCGAAAACACTGTAAAACAATCAAGCCTGCCAAAACCATTATTGCATCAAAGTGAATACAATTAATACTCATATGAATACGCATTCGAGTATTTATCAATAGGAAAAAACCATTTGGGTTTTAGCAGGCCTATAAACTGGCCAATAATCACGAGTTCGATAAGCTCAAACATTCTGAATTGACGATTATCAGTGCTGGGAAAGTTAAGTTGATGGAAATTTATCACTGTGGTGAGAATGCACTTTAAACTTTCATATGCAGTTGGTATTGAACAATACAACAAATAAGTTTTCTTTCCCAGAAAGATTGAAGCAACGCTCTTTAGACAGTGCTCTATGGGTTAACTTCTGTGTTTATTATCATTGTTATTCTGCTGAGATATTAAGCACAGATTAGAGTCTATATAATTTTTAAAATTGGATGATGGCTGCGTACCAGTTGCGAGACTTTTAGGTGAAGTTTCTATAACTTCAACTAAGTAGTTAATAGTATAATATTTGAATTTGCTTTTAAGAGAATGGCGGGCTTGATAATGATTTACGTGCAGTCACCGCTTTATTGAATAGATGATTTATGGGCAAGTAATAACAACTTAAGATCATAGCGAATGCTGCTGTTATTGCATAGAAAATCAAAGCTGAGGCAAACAACAACAAAGAACAGTCAACAACCAACAGCCAACAGCCAACAGCCAACAGAGCAACACCACATCCTTGGGGCTGCCCCAAAAGGCGGGCATATAAATCAGTCGTCTGGCATTGGCAACGAACGCCAAATAGAAAATGACAGGACAGGTACGCACCGTTACCTTTCACGCACATTTCCCCAAAGTAATCAACGCAGTCGCCGCAAACAAAAGGCAACCTGGCCAGGACGCAGTTGGGAGTCAGGACTCGACATTTGTCGGATGTGCGCCATTTGGTGTTGTTGTTGGTGTTGTTATTGTTTCTCTTGTGGAAGCCAGCGGAAGGCGCCCAAAACGCTGTTGGCCGACAAAATGGGGCTTCTTTAATGGGCGTGCGGGTGTGTGGCCACCAACATGGCTGCTACTTAGGCACACATTAACTTCTGGCCTTTTGTTAAACAAAACGCTTTGTTTGAAGGTCCTCCTCTCTTATCTTAAGGCTACAACTTGACTAGACACAGCTGCTATTTTCTTTTTTGTCTTGGGTGGGAAAATTTTTAAATTATTTAAATAAATTAGCACACATTTTTTTCATGCTGTCCGAACAGATTGCCGGTGATTTAATTTGAATGGCGTTTAGCTGAATTTCTTTTTATTTTCTGAGCCTCCAAAAATGGTTGCCCCGGGATGCATTCCCCGAAAAAAAGGTAAACCAAAACGCATTGTTGTAAAAATTTACTGTCAAAGTTTATAGGCCACAACTGGGTACCCATCGACTATAACCATATAAAAGTCTATGTTGCTTTTAGATTGGCCTTAAAACAATTGCCTCAAAAGTGCCATAGAAGTCGTTCCAAAAACACTTAACAATTTAATGCTAATAACAAATGTTGAAATTTACATTTCATTTAAACCAAAACAATTGCTAAGAGATATAAAAAAACAAGTTACTCATGCCTGTTGGAGTAGCTGATACTCTGTATACGGGAATAAAATACAGCCATTTGGTTAGGTTACTCTGTGGTTATTAGCTGGCCATATTGGATATTGTTTAATCTCAAGATATCTTGATGAAACTTACAGGTTATATGACAGGTTAGATTAAGATCGGACGACTATGCTATATAGCTGCTAAAGGAACAATTAATGCTAATGGTTATTTCGATTTATTAATTTTAATAGCTGTGGCAAAAAAATGCCATAACAAATGAAATTCATTAAATTTAAATTCAAATAGCAAATTACACTAATTAATTAAATTGTTGATGACTACAAGCCAGTGCACATTTTTTACGCTTCAATGAAACGGCAAAGTTCGAGCAGAGGACAGACCAAAAATTGTAGACATTTCAGACATCTCATCAAACGTTGCCCTGGCAAAAGACAGCCACAAAAGCAGATCCAACAGTTTGTTATGTCGATGGACGAAAGACGAAGGATGAAGGACGATGGGCATTTGGGTGGGAGTTGTTGTCATTGGCATATGTAGTACATAGTTTTGGCTGGCTTTTTTTTATGTGCTTCATATTTATGACTGTCTGTCAATGGCAGACACACAGACAGAGGCAGAGACAAAACAGGGAGACAATGTACATAGATATAGAGTGTCTGTAGATTGCCACACTCGAGCGATTATTATTGTTGCCTCGCACTTCAGCTCTATTGATTTACTGTGTTTTGTCTATTTTTATTACCTGCTTATAGTGCCAATTAAAGCATAAAAATCGCAACGAAAAAGCAGGCATATAAATTCGCGTGCTTTGCGGCGCATGTAACGAATTTTTGGTATGGGATTTGTTTATTGGTTTTTACTACGGCCACTGCTCCTATTTCTTGCTTAGATCTTTAAGCTATAAATAATTATTTTGGCCGGGCGCTGCAAATGACGAGAGAGCTGAGGACAAACGACAAAAACCTTGACAACTTTTCCAAAACTTTTATGATAAGTTTTTCACAAGGCATGTCGTGCCAAGAAACCAAACAGGCATTAGGCAAAAACGGTTCAAAAGGAGGTAAAGGGGGCGGGTGCAAAACATTGAAATGGCAGCCGCTGCAAAAACTGACAACACAATGGTTGACTGTCATTCAGGTGCACAGTGGTTAAGGGAGTTGCAAAAGTCAACAATAGTATGAAAGTTATGGTTTCAATTCAACTAAAATGAAGTTTCTGCAGTGGAAGGAAGTCACTATGAAATATCCAGGCAACCCTAAGAGAGTGAAACCATATGAAAATGCTTGCATCAGTCTATAGAATTTATAATAGATAGAACAGAGTTTATTTTTAAACTTTTATAGAAACTAAAGTTACACTTTTTTACAGATAGTTTCTTCTTATTTTTCATCTTGTATATGAGTTGCGTAAAACTATTTAATATCAGTTGATTAAATAAAAATATACTGAAAAATCGAAACCTTCTCTGAATCATATTTAACATATTACTGAGCCAGCTGAAAACCTCAAGCAAAGCCCATTTCTGTTATGCAGTGTATTAAAAACATACAATCAGTTGAATAGGTGCGTTCACTCACGCAAAAGGGGCAGCAAATAATAATAAAATATCAAAATTACCTGAATAAATACGAAATAAATTCATTTTTAACCACGCCGCCTATCAACAAGCACTCAAGCTATTTGCTTTTAATAAGCTCAACGCCCACCGTGCGGCATGATGTGGCAGCTGACACGCTGTGTGTCAGCCACAAACAGACAGTCAGGCAGGAGGTTGGTGAGACGGTGGGACAGTGGGACGGTGGATTGGGCAGGCAGCAAGTGGATGAAAAAAAATGGTCGAAGCAACGTCGCCGGATGTCATTCCAGCTTTATAAGGAAAAAAAGAGCAACGAAAAAAATGAAAAACGCAGCTGGTAAATGCATAACTGAGTTATACTCTCCGTTGAAGTTCATAAACTTGTTAAACATGTGTAGCTGGCTAGAAAATCGATGCTGGGAATAGCAAAGGCACTCAACTGAAAACTCGAAATGTAGCTGAGGGTTAATTAGAAACGAAATCAAATTACAAGCCTGCGGCTGCGAATAGTACGAGTATTTACTGTGATTTTGTGTTGGCATCTGCCAGCAGATAGCCAGCGGCATAAGTACCCTTTTTTTGAAGCCACATCAAATATTTCAAGATTTAAGTTTCAACTCTCAGATTTAAGATCTTTCAATCTAAATGGCTAAACTTCCACTCAAGTTGAGTTAAATTTATCGTCAGTGCATCTTTCTGGCTGCGAGCGCACATAAACTTTGTCGAAATTGTTGCCCGCTAACTACGAGTATAAAAGCCAAACAGACATAGAACAATTCCCCCCTCAACCTCAACTTTCACCCCACCCCCCACCCTCACAGCTCCTAACTATGCCTAGTTATAAACAAAAAGCAACAAGCAGCAGAAGTCTGCTTGTGTGTGTCTTGCCTGCCTTGGGTTTTTGGCATAATTTCTACTACATAACACATCAGTTGCAGAGAATCAGAAGAGAAGGTCTTAAAAACTGTCGTCTCGAGTCAAAAAGTTACAACAATCAACATTAAGATTCATGCGTGCATAAAACCGGAAACGTTTATTAGATTTAACCCTAATATGCTCAACATGTTGTATACTTAATATGGCATATTGTGTGCCTGGAACTATGCAAAGTTTTCGTTTTTTATTTGATTTTTTAATAATAATACTTTTTTATCCACGTCAGTTTATTTGAACCGGAACATGAACCGAACCGGACCCTCGATCCGGTTCAATTTTTCTGTAGACTTTGGTTCCTAAAAACTGAAGAAATTATATCAAACTGTGTCAAACAATTATAAAATTTTAAGCTATTCGTTCCTCCATAACCAAAACAGTAAAATTAAAATCACATATATCCAAGTAAATCCAAGAGCTAAAAACTTATCTACTAAAATAAACCAATACTATATAATCATTTAAGGTGTACTATTATGTATTTAACAGCATTTTACTAGAGAATGCACTGAGCTTGGAAATCAACGAAACTAATTTTTGTATTTTGTATATCTGGCTATCTTGGCTTTTGGCTATTTTATTTATTTATTTTAGAGTAACCTTTGACCTCGTAAAACTGTCAATCACAACCACAAAAACAGGCAACAACAAGCGCACACCTTTTACCACCAAATTATAGTCAATGTCTTAGTACATTATCTGAGAAATTGATTGATGGCTTTGGTCTCGTAGGACGTATACAAATGAAAATGAAAATGAGAATTCGAATGAGATTGAAAGTATCTGCGTAGGTAGACGAAGATATTTTGCCAAAGAAAAGCAACAAAATCATTTGCTTAAGCTGCTTCCAACACGTCAAAGCCAATGAGAACTGTTTTCGTAGCTAAGGTACATCAACTTGACAGGACACGAAGGACTGCTCTCAACGGCGCCACATTTTGGTAATGGAGCCATAGAGAAACAGGCAAAAAATAAAAGATGCTGTCAGTGAACAAGTACTTCAGAAAAAAATATATTAATTCGCAAATTTTAAAGAGTATACAATTGCCTCAATAGTCTGTTGTTCTTTTTTAACCAAAACAATACATCAAAATTTAAATTAAATGAAAACAATGTTTTTGCATTTGATTACCAAAACCTACAAGTTATCCTTACAAATGACAAGCCCAGAGATAGATAAACAACATCGGATGTTGGATGTGGCGACAGCCAAACAACCCCAAAAACAAACAACCGCAACAAACAATTTATTATTTTGCCATTTCCTCCGCTCTCTCAGTTCTCTAAATTCTCAACTCTGCAGTTCCTTAAAATAGACTCAAGCCAGAAGATGTGCCAATATGCAAGTTTGCTTTTACGAACTTAAATAAATAATGAAATCGGTAAGCAAGTGGGCCAAAAACAAACGTCTTGACTGCCAAAAATGAAGGGCTATTGTGGTCCACAGTTACATACACACTTATATACATATACATAGATGAAACCGAATGGCAATATTGTCTACGATGTGGCCAGCAAACAAATCTATCTGAAGCTTTCCTCGAAATGCCCAAAGATAAAACTACTCTCTCTCTCTCTCCTCTCTCTCTCTCTCTGTTACTGGAGTTCATCAGTCATTTGCACGTGCATGGGTTGGGCTTCAGTGTATATCCACACAAATGTTCTATACTCTTTGCCAAAGGGTCAACAGGGCAACTGGTTAAGCTTCAAATCTAACGTTACTTGTAAATTTCTCAATCATATTTATGTATTTCCTAAAAAAGGAAGCATGGGGAGCAGAGTCTACGCCCAGTTCCATTAAAACTAAGGCCGCTTAGGCCGTTTGGCTCGCCGACCTTTTTATGGCGTGAACTTAATAAAATATGAAAAACCGTACAACACAGGAGCAGAAAAAAAAGCAGAGAAAAAATCATATAGCAACGCCAGGCACTTGGGAAGTTTATGGAAGAGCTTAGCAAACAAAATTATATTCAATTTCCTTTAATGGCTACCATAAAATAGCAGTCAGCAAAAGTAAAGCCAGAAAAATCCGGCCAAAACTGAAGGCGTTGCGGCGCGAACTTGCCAGAAATGCCCAGGACCTGCCCCTTATTATTTTCTCTCTCCCTCTTTCCCTCTTACCCTCTAATTTTTTTTTTTTTTTGCTTTTCTGGATAGGTAAGCAAATTGTTTGAAGTATTGTTAGTACTTCACATTGGCTTATGTTTAGATATATGTTTATAGGCCTGTCCTAAGCTCAATTAGCTTCAGCCAAGGACTATCGAACAGCACTAACTAATTTGTTATTTGACGTGTTTGAAGGGAGAGTCGAGTAAAGAGAGATTTGCATATTACTACATTACTTATGCCACTGCATCGGGGCTCAACTACGCCTAAGTGGCATTTCCGGCTGCCTGTAATATCATAAATTAATATGCCATTTGCTAGCCATTTGCCTGCCACTTTTGGTCCTCTCCCTCTGTATGTGTGGGCGAACAAATTTCAACAGATTATTATTAATTAAGGGCCATTGATCAAAATTGTAGATCTAGGTGGATGGCTCTGTGTGCGTTAATGGTACTTGGAGGCCACATTAGCAGTTAACTATGAGTTAAATGAGTTACAATCTTAGCTAGCAGTTATTTTGAAGTATTTAAGTATAATATTGACATTTCAAAATATATTCTGAAAATAAATATGAGAATAAAACTTGTTTATATTGATCATGTATACTGATCCATTTTACAATTTAACCTACCCCTACTACTTATTAAATAAATTATTTGCAAGCCAAACCAAACACTATTTTCCTATTAGTTTTCTTTAGATATTGATATTTAATTTTAAGTTAATATTAGCCGGAAGTTATCACTAGGATATCTAAGACTAATTACGACATTAAAATTGATTAATAATATGTAAGTAAAAAAGCTTTGATTAATCACAGCCAGATCGAATATCATATTCAAGGTAAGACTGATTTCAAACCCGTTTCCATAAACCGATCCCTGTTGACTGACGTTGTGTTTCATAAAAAATGCTTCAAGCTATAAATATAAAAATTTGAACAAAATAAAGTTGCTGGTATATAAAATATATATTCTGTTAATGCTACTCTTCGTCACTCCGCACACCTTAATCCATGGGGAAATTCATATATATGTGAACAAATACATTTTATTTGTTTTAGGGAAATTCTATATTTTTTTATGCAAAAAAAAAACTTTGATGACACTAAATCAGTAAACTTTTTTTTAGATTTTAGTGACCAACGAGTAATTGCAACGTTAGCTGAAAGGTTATAATAGCCAACAAAAAATACATATAAACCTCCAATAGGAAAAAGAACTCCCATATTTACCACCATGTGCTATCATTTTTTCTGCAAAGCTCCCTAAGTACCCCAAATAAAGTCATCCCATAAAAACATTGACTATCAAGTTGATCAGCGCTTAACCTGCCACCTCATATGGAAGTATCTAATTTAGCGGCAGCAATTTATGCGTCTCGGGTTGCCCCATTCATGTCCAATAAAGTACGCCCTGTAAAATCTTTTTTTCTGTTGAGTTTTTCTAGACGGCATTCAGTATGCTAAGCAGCTGGCACAATGCGAACCACAGGCAAACAGTTAATACATCAAATGCAACGTCTTGACAGCCATGTCTTTTTGAGTTTGTAAGGGACAGGAGGATTTGGGCAAGAATAGCGGCACTTTGCTCCCAAAAAAAAGCCAAAGCCAAAACCATTGACAAGCCGTTTGACATGAAATGAATTGTGAAATTAAACAGACGGCACAATGACAACCACAACAGTATAACAGTTGAACAGTAGAAAGGATGTCACAAAAGGACTTGTCTGTAGCTACAAATTGCTAAGTGATTTCAATGTGCGTGGCTGGGCAGAGATACGAGTGTATGCCAGGGCAATAAACATGTGTCTACAGTGGCACTTAAAAGTCAACTGCCACTGGCAACAAATTGCACAAAAAAAATAAGCTCACAGACTTAATACTTTATTTGTGTGCCTTTGTGTGGTTCTGTTTGTGTATGATACATATGTTTGCTTAGCACAACAAATATATTTAGGCTAATATTTTGAAGGCTTATCTATGGGTCAGTTTACTTACCAGCTTTGGGCAATTAGTTTGTGCCCAAAAAGAAAATATATAGTTGGCTGATTGCGCACAAAAAAGCAGGAATATTCGGAGTATTCACAAAACTATTCACGTTCGCGCGCTTTTATCAAAAAAATGCATGCGAGAAACACTTTGCACTCCACACACAAATATCAATCAACAATTGCGCTGCCTGAAAGCATGCAACACTTTTTTTCTCTTCTAAT
This sequence comes from Drosophila repletoides, assembly GCA_018150835.1. Taxonomy (NCBI): domain Eukaryota; kingdom Metazoa; phylum Arthropoda; class Insecta; order Diptera; family Drosophilidae; genus Drosophila; species Drosophila repletoides. The sequence goes on along the minus strand of JAECWQ010000089.1, from coordinate 18,254,254 downwards.
TTATAGCTTTGTGTAGCCAACGCGGCGTATGAGCAATCAATTGCAATCGATTGCGAATATTCAGTTAGTTTTGCTGCCAAAAATTGTTTTAAACGCACTTTTCAATTATTCAAAATGCCGTTAAATATACTTGTACGAAACGAACTCTCCTCTGCTGCGCCAGCGACGTTGCGTCTGTTTTGCCAGCCGACGTCGTACTGAAACGAAATGCTTCAAACCATTTGCTTAAGAATGGACTATACGATTACGTTCCACAGAGTTTGTGTGCCGTTTTCACGCAGGCGCCGTTTGCCGTTTGCCGTTTGTCGTGTGGATGCCATTTGAAAAACGTTACGTTTTTCAATGGGGCTAACACTATAAAAAACAACTTTGTTGCCAAACTGCATTTGGTTTGGTCCTCTAACAAGTAGGAGTAGCAAGTATTGAGTTTAGAATTTCAATTATTCACACACAGCTGTGCCAAATGGCTAGAAAGATTGTCATTGTTCCACAATTGCATACGTCTTAAACTAAATCTGTAGTTGTTGTTGCCATTGTTGTTTGTTGTAACTCTACCTGTGTATCCTGCTGCATGCTGTGCATTTCCCTTTTTTGTATCCATTTCAATGGCAGGGATTTAGCTGCTAACAAATAAAGTAAACAGAATGATATTAGCTCCAGGTTACACATGTGACTGCCACATAAAATCACAGGTAAAAATACAAGTAGGAAAAACTGTATGGAGCAACTAACAACATTTTGTCATAGTACCTTTACATATGCAAATTTAAATTTATTGCAAAATAAAACTAATAATATAGTAAAATACTGTTTAAAAAGTTATTTAATTTTAAAGTTTCAATTAATATTACATAGGATTTTTTATAGGAATTAATTACAAATCAAATTCAACTCTAAATTGTTTCTTTGTATACCCTTGCTAAGGCCATTATAAGAACTCTAATCCCATAGCGTATATATGTAATATTGGTCGATGAGCAAAACTATGTACCATAGATACGATCGGCCTTTAATAATAATATACTACTATATAATATAGCCGCAACAGGAACAGTTAGTCAAACAAATAATTTAGCAATAATATTCCAGTCTGCAAGGATATGTAATCTTCGGCACTTCTTTTATATTAAAGTTAAGCATGTAAAGCATAAAATTTTACTTGTTTTTATAGCTTTAATGTCCTTTTATAATGAATATATTCGTTGGAATGAGTTATAGTGTATTTTATGGTGTATAATTTTATCAGAATATTTCTTAGGGAGATATTTTCTGGGAGTTTTCATATTATTTCTTTATTATTAGATTATTTCACTACCTAAATTGTCTTGCACAGTCTCTCGACAGTTTTATTATATATTTATGCAAACTAAGTACTTATTTTCGCACACCTTGTTTGCGTCTGCCCCCTCTTAATTCTCACCTCTCTCGCCTCAGGCAATTCCGATAGCTGCATAAAATGCGTGCACAGTTGGTGCACGGGCTGCCTAAATGCAATTTCAATGCGCTTACTTCGGGTAGTTATACTAGTCGTAGCACCCGCCAGTCCTTGGCACCCTGCAAAGCATTTTATATAAATATATATATATATATATACATGTATATGTATAAGTGTGTATATTGGCAACAGGGCGGTAGTAATAGCCAACGGAAGTAATTGAATTTTGTGCAAACGAGTTAAAGGACGATTGCCGGCAATCGCAGCGCTCAATTTATTTTGCAACATTGTTGGGCGACGATTTTACCGGTTTAAGGAGCTAACTGAAGTTGTTTTTAAAGGATGCTTTGATGTTGACTCAAGTCCTTCGGCAGCAACTTATCAAACTCTCGTCGTCCATAAATCGCCGACTGCCCAATTGTCACGCTCAGTCAGACAAGCGACCAGCAAGGACCAACTCAAGCGCTGCTAATTGCCCGACAGGACACTGCCATGCACACATACTAGCACATCTACATTGGTAGGTAATCCATCCAATTGATGACACCATTCCTATCTATGCCAAATTGTCATTTGCTACTGTTCCCATAAGCCGCTTTAGGCTGACCCTAAACAGGTGATTACAACAACATTTTTGGATTCACCTATGCCAGCAGCTCAATTTATTAATGAGCTTACACATGGAGTAGAACCACAAATCAAAGCCCAACCAATGGAAGGCAGATTTAGTTGAATTTGACATTATGTGGACGATAATTGACTGCAGATTATGGCTGAGACCTTAGCATAAATTGAGATTTACGCTAAGGATATTCAAATTCAAATTAATATTCAATAAAGTAAACCCAAAAATTGTTTTCTGATATTGAATGTTGGCTTTTAAAGTTGTAGAATATAAAATATATTCTACTAAATGGAAAATTTGTACAAGCAAACTGCGTCAAGGACGAATGTTGAAGAGAGGCGAGAATCTTTATGCTTTGAACCTAATAAAAGCAAAACAATATCACAAAATAACAATCAATAAGAGAAACTATGGTTGTTAGATTTTCACTATAATTAAATGAACAATTAAAAATTAATAGTTCCATAACATTTATTCTGTGATCTTTATTTTATTTCATTATTTTACTCCTTATCCAGTTATGCTTGAATCAATATTATTGATAAAAAAAAAATTCTTTATATTGGTCAATTATATATATCAACCGTGCTCTTTAAATTCAAAAGTTGAGTTTAAAAATCTATTTTAAAATTGAAATTTCCAGCAATCACGATAAAAACTAAATACTGTGACACGTTTCAAATAAATTGTTCTGGAATTATTCAGCAAAACTCCTGTTCGAGCAATCTTTCCTGCCCTATGAGTCTATTGCGTCTTTCGATATGGCCCAGTAGCTTTCTGGTGTACGAGTATCTCTCTCATTCCCCACTCTCCCTTCTGGCATCGCTCTACACATGTCCATTCAGCTGACAATTACAACGCTTTTTGCTAGTTTTTTTTTTGCTTTTTTTTTTTGATATTTTGCATGCAGCTTGCAAGGCGTTTCAACGTCCATTGAGCTCCTGGTTAATGGCAGCCGCGTGACAAAATGCTTAGAGAACGAGCGTGAGTTTACGGATCAGTTTTCGTACCCAGCGGCGATGGACCCAAATACGGCTGTCATTTCATAGTTTGGCCAAATGCAATCGCTTTCTGGATAATACGAGAATAATAATAACCGACACACACTCTTAATTACACACACAGGCGCATTAAACTTCCGAGATAAAAGTAACGCCTATGGCTAATTTTAGAGTTTAGTTCATGCATGTCATGCAGGCGTGTTCCGCAAATCAGAAACGAGAAAAATAAAATTTTAATTGAGGCTACGCTTGTCATTAAAGATTTATTTGGAGTCCATATTTCCTCTCTGCAAGAGAATTTTCCTAAATATTAAGAAAAAAACTCTTTTGAGGTGTATGTGGACTGGGCTCTTCAGGAGATCAGTATAAAATCAGTAAACTAAAAAGAATTGTGTTTTCCAACAGATTTATTTTTAAATACCGCTTTCTGGAATATATGCGTGTGCTTATGACTGACTCTTAATGTGTTTGTTATTTGGCCCCTTGAGGGAGTCATCCAACGAGGGTTGGCGACTAACATGACCCAAACGGCACTTGCACGCCATTTTGTATGCGGTCGCACGAGCTTGAGCGCATGTTTAAACATGATTAATTCGTGTTGATAAACAGTTATTTTAATTAATCGCCAGGTGTCGTTGCGGTCGCTCGTACAAGTTTCAGCGTTTCAGGTTTCGCTTTTTTCGGTTTTTGACCATCGCAGCTTAACAACATTTAAATTTAAATCAAGTCCTTACAACACTTTGATGTTGCATGCACCACCACTAATTGCTGCTATGACATTTTGTTCAGCCGCATAAATTTCAGCAAAAAAGAAAACGCCTGCCGCTATGCAATGAGAATACCAATGCAAATGCGAATGCATTTATCATTCTGCTGCATAATACTCTGGACCAAGAAGGACAGGTAATCAACAGCCAAAGCGAACTTTATCTGAAATTAAAAATCGCTTTTACATAAATTTTGTCAGCGCTTTGCCAATAAACGAATAACAGTATGGCATGTGGGTTCCTTATATTCCGTTTATCCTTATATCCCTTGGCCCATTTGTTGAGTTGTGTGTCAATACTGATAGTCGAAAGTCTGTGCAAACAACAACAAAGTTAAGCATAATTAAAAGCACAACTTCTGCTTTTAAAATGTAGTTAAAACCAAATTCTAAATAAACTGAATAGTTGTTCGTTCGTACAGTTGCTTTTGTCCATATATTTTCAGTAACTTTTTCACCTTTTGTCTACAAGTTGTTTGTACCCGAAAGCTTTGAGTGGTTGTTTTTCCATTATTTGAAATGATTGCAGCTTACGTACCGTCCAACTTTCGTAAAAGAAGTCTATAAATAATTATGAATACGAATATGATAAGCACCTAAAAAATTAATTGCATAAACATCTAAAATAGAAAATCAAACACAATTGCTCAAATTTTAAACAAATTGTGGCGCCATCTAGAGTTGATATTTGTTGGGAAGCTTTTGAAAGCTTTCACGTCAAGCAGAGACACAAACCTGTAGTTTGAATGCACTTAAACTAAAAATATATGAAATTTTGAATAAATTATTTACAATGCAAACGGAACTTTTGCACCTGTCGCTTGAACTGTACTGAAATATTAAGGACTTGTAAATTATTCTGCCTGGAAAAATACTACGTGTACTAACGGAAAAAGAATTGAAAATAAAACTTGCTACACTGGAAACGGTTATTTACTGCTTAGATGAAGGAATATGTTTTCTAACTGGTTGCCAAAAATCAAGATCGAACTGCTAAATCATTTAGCTACCTCAGAAGAGTTCCAACGACGTTGAAAGGGTTACTATACTCCGAGAGGATATATAATCATCGGCGTATTTAACAAGGAAACTTACTAGCTAAGATATTAATTTATGTAATGTAACGAAAAATCCTAATTAGCTGATATAAAGGAGAATCTTGTAGTAAACGTAAGATATTGCGCTTTGTGAAAGAGAGTATTTAAATATTTATGCACACCTCTTTCAACAATATCCTTTATTGCAGGGTATTGAAGAGCTCATATTAAAAGTCAATAAATAAATGTTGTACAAACACTAAGAGTACATAATAAAAACACATTTGCAATTTATTGTGCAAGAGTTAAAAGTACTTAATCATACATTTCTACATAAAACAGAATATACTTATTAAAAGCATAGCTCAGTATTAATTTCAATTCATATTCTTTTTATGTATACATATATATATATATTTATATATAAATTTATATATCGTATATGAAAATAAATGCTTCAAAGTAACAAATTGATATAAAAACTATTAGAAATCAATACAATCAATTTGGTTGCTATAGAAATTAAGTGCATACAATTTCAATTCAAAGCTGCGCTGCAAAATGTGTTCTCAAAAACCAAAATATACATTTATATAGAAAAATATAAGAAATCCAAAAATACATCTATATATATTAATATATATATTGTTAAATATTTAGCAATCACATTACTGGCACTTGTTACATTGAAGCAAAATTACTTTCATTATGTTTGTTTTTTTTTTTTTTTCCTTTTGTTTTCTTAAAGCATTTTTTCTTTGTTTATTACACACAGATGAAATTATTTACGTTTTTTTTTTTTATATTTTAGGGAGAAGCGATTTACTTCTGTCCGAGGTGCAGCTTGCCCAGAAGCTGTGTAGCCTGCTGTCCGGCGCTGTCCTGTGCATGGCTGGCCGCATCATGTATGTTCTTCTCCAGACCCTCACGCTTCTGGTCCACATACTGATTGGCTTCGTGAAGCTTCTGGTCTACCGCCTGGCTGGTCTGCTTCATGGCACCATCGATGGCACCTTCAGCCTGCTTGAGCTTCTGGTCTGCCACAGTCTCGGCCGCCTTGACGCTCTTGTTAATGGCCTCGTTGGCTGCCTTTTTGGTCTGATCCACGGCATTGGCAGCGGCACGTTGAGAAGCCTCTGCCACATTAGCTGCCACCTGCTTGGAGTTCTGTACAGCGGCTGAAGCCTGTTGTACAGTGCTATCCACAGCCTGTTTGCCCTGGTTGACAGCACCGGCAGCACGATTGACACCCTGATCGATCACCTGGCCAGCTTTTTGTGCCTCGGCAGCAGCCAGTGCAGCGGCATCCTTAGCTGGAATTCAGAAAAAAAAATTGTTTTAATTAGAAAGTTTTAACCTCTGATTTGAACTATAACCTTACCTGTGCTGGTTGCCAGCTGCTCGGCCTCGCTCTTGGTCTGCTGCACAGACTGACCCACCTTCTTGGCCTGTTCTTCGGCTAGCTTCTGTGCCTCGACTGCTTTATCATTGGCCAGCTTCTCAGCTTCATCCTTCTTCTTGCTGAACAAATTGGCGGTCTTGTCGCCAAAGTTCTTCAGGGATGCTGTCATAAAGAAAATGAAAATTAATTAGTACTTAATCCTTTCATTTGTGTCGCACTCATTTTCTTTACATTGAGGCTGTTGACGGCTGGGAAACATGTTGGCTAAGCTTTAGAAATTAAACTAATTTATTGACTGGCAACAGATCATAATTTATAGCTTGATTTTAATCAGCTCCACATTGCTTATCGGTGAAAATTCCAGACTTGCTAATTGCCAAAACATAAACAAAATAGAAAATGGAATTTCATCAAGCATGAACTAATCAGATCGTAATTACATGCTACGAGTACGCCTGATTTTCATTTTGATTACATGCCCGGCCGGGTGACAGTTACACTTAGTCAGCGTAGCTGTACTGCGCAATTTGCCTCGGCGCTGGCGCCCAGTTTGGGGGCGGTAGAAAATTTAGAATTCATCAGATATTATATAAAATAAATAAGCAAGTAACTGCGTTCAAATTCCCTGTAAGGTATAAAGAATCCTATCTACAATTATGGCAACAATTCTTTATTTTACGATCTGTGCGGAAAGAATCCCCCTGCTGCATACCAAGTACAAATCGTAAGATTCATCATATAATATTTAAAAAAAACAACTAAATTAGTGTGATTAGGATCATTGTCATGAAGATTTTCAGTAAACTATACTACTATAAAGATACTTTTCTACTATTAAGGGTACTTAAAATAATTTCTATTATTACGTAAAATGAGAAAATATTTGACCTTCATATGTCTGCAGCTGCATACTAAATTTGTAGTTTTTAGCTATTTTGGTTTTTAAGTTCAATAAGACTGGAATATATGGATGGATCAAGCCTATAGATACCTACACACTGGTACGTGCCAAATATTGTACTCTAAAAATTCTGAGATAAGCTCGCAGTTATTTTCATAGCTGCAGGGTATATGAAAATACATTTTAAATAATAATTATAATTAAATAAAAATTAGCAACGTCGGAAGCATTGTCACTGACTGCTGCTGTGGCTGCTGCTGCTGCTGCTGCTGCATTCCCATAAAATGACGTGTGCGTTCACTCAAATAGAAACATTTCGCCATTAAATTGCCGCTGGGTCCGAACAGTTTCCGAGCTATATAGCACTATTCTAAATGGCATACCAAAGTGTGTGTATTTCTGTGTATGTGAATATATGTTGCTTTATGCATATAAAGTAAACAAAGCGCAAATATTTGAATAATTTACAGTATGTGATGTCATAATGGCAGACCATGGTATTTTATTTTAATAGGTTCAGCTCTTCTTCACGCTTTCTCGTTATGTGGCTAAGAAAGAAAATGTTTATGTACTAAACTAATAGGGTTTCAGAATTTAGAACCACTGTAAAATACCCATAAAATTGCGAGAAACTTAAAATGCTGCTTTTTTTTTATATTGTTCCGCATAATTTATTTTTGCAGAATTCTATAAACATTTTGATTGGCCCACGCGTACAATTTGAGTATATTTTCCCAATCTAATTCAACAGAAATATGTATAGATTATAGATTATAGATGTGTAGATCGAAAAATGTAATAATAAACGTTTTAAAGAGAACACAAATGGACAGACTGGCATTGGAACAGCTAAAACAAAAAGCCGGTTGCTATCGAAAACTGAGTGTAGAATTGTCGAGACATATATAAAAATATATTTCTATTCAATTCTGTACAAAGAAAATGTGATTATAAATTGAAAATCTGCTATAAGTGTGCAAGCATAAGAACTGAAAATATTTCATCAACATTCAAAAACTATTCACATTAAAATTCCTAAGTTCATGCTCTTAAGTGTAACATATTGTAAGAATCAAAAGATTTCTTACCATTTGCGTAATACTACGACGCATATTGTCTGATAGTCTGCCATGCTGTGGTCAATAAATAAAATAAAACAAAAAAAAAAAAAAAAACCGGCTAGAATGCCATAACATGGCCATAAGGTAACACAATAAGCCCAGCACAGAATACCAAGATACAGATTCAGATACAGATACAGACACAGATACAGAGCTATAGAGACACGCAGACTCACAGCTGTTGATATTATGTTTTTATTCGCATATAGCAGATAATGCGCAAAAAGAAAACAAAACACACAAACTAAACCTGTATCCAAGACCAACTGAACTCAAGCGCAACAAACGAGTATATGTAGAGATACAGATACAGATACAAATGTATCTACAGCTATATACACATACTTATATAGTTCTATGAGTAACTGCCACTTCGCACAGGTCACAAACTCACGTTCCACACCAGTTTTGAGACCTAAAAAAGCCGGCTAAGCTGACGACAGGCATTCGAATACATTTGTAACCCATTGTTTTTCTCTCTATAGAACTACGAATCGATGAACTACGTTGCTGATGCTGCTACTGCTTCTGTTGTTGAGGCTGAGAGTGTTGCTGATGATGTCATATATACTACGTAGTACGTACTATATAGATATATAGAAAAACGTAGAACATAGGCGGCGCATGGCAGGCAATAAGCAAGCATATCGTGCAGAGAAAAATTCGCACGCCCAGTAAATTTGTTTAACTTAAAGCTGGCAGCTGAAAAAGTTAGCTCATTGTCGAAGGTCAATATCAGTAGTAAACCTTAGACAATTTACACAGAGAGAAAATTAAGTTTTCACTAAAATAAAGCTGCTTTAAAAAAAAAAATAATAAGCCATTAAGAAAATAAATGAAGAATTGAATAAACTTTGAGAGAGTTTCATAACTATTTTTAAATTCTTCATAAGTATAAAATGAATTTTGCACAAAATATTATTAAAAAGGAAAACATTTTTATGCATCCAATTTAAAGTCGACTAAATATCCAATGGTAACTCCTTTTCTGTTTTTTCCCAACCCGAGCAATAACTGCTTAATTAGAAATAATAGTAAAACTTCAGACTTTTAATTTAATTAATTTATGCAATGAGACGTATTATTTTCTAATATCGACTGTCTTTAGTGAACTACATTTTCTTATATAAAGATATACCTTCAATATTAAAATTTTCTTTAATAACCTTTATACTGGATTTACGAAGTAGTTAATAGATTTTTCCAGTGTAACAACTGACAGCTGGCAACGGGCCAAAATATATCCTTTAAAGGGCCCAGCTAGAACGCTGATGATGTCATGTGCCCCGCAAGGTAAATCAATAAATGTACGAGTGTTACAAGAGTAGGCATGGGTCAAAACTTGTAACGAGTATGATGACACACAAACAATATACCCCACACCCATACAGAAACAGACTTACAATCAAAAGTTCAATTAAGTGTATAACCCCAAACCTGACCCACAGAACTAAGTATTGAGGGAGCGAGCGAGCGACCAAATTAGATGACAACAATGCCTCAAGTGTTCCGCAAAATTCCGGAACGGGTGGCCCTTGCATGGTCGAGTCATGCTGGTCAGACTTTCTAAATTGAATTAGCTAACCGTCTCTACTGATAAGAGGCTGTGCATGATCAGTGGGAATTGATTAGGGGCGTTCATAATGGTTTATGAATGACACGCTAGGAGAGGATATAAGTACAGGAGCGAGCAAGCGCTAGAGCTCACATAGGGTGCATAGGTCACGAGAGATGAAGCACATTATAATTGCGATCCTTGCCGTGCTCAGTGTCCTGCCCAGGGAGCAGTTCCTAAGCACGGCCATTGGCTGTCCACGTCGGTATCTGAGACGCATCAATGGCAAATGTTACTACTTTTCCGTGAAGAAGGTAGTACTATGTTTAATACTAATCTTAATAATCTCCGTACCGTTGTTCATATATTACTTTCTTTAGCTGAACTGGTTTGGAGCTCTGAATAATTGCCTGCGAAAGGGCCTAACTCTAGCCGATCTAAGCAATCCGCAAGACTTTTATGGTGCCATTGATTTTCTCAATTCTAAGGGCAATACGGAGGACTTTTGGTTCGGAGCGAATGACCTCCAGACCGAGGGACGTTTTCAGTATATTAGCAATGGTCGACTGGTACGTTATTATAGCAACTATAGCATTGTGGAGCCGGCGGAGCACTCCACCTGCGATGATTGCTTGGAAGTGCGCATACGCACTAATATGACTGTAGTGGCTGACGATAATTGCCTAGAACGACAGTATTTCATATGCTCGGAACGATATTGCGATGCCATCGTCGCCAAGAAACCGCGCCATCACAGTCACGAGCATTTGCATCACTTCCATCATGATATTGGAGAGTCCAACGAGGATACGGAACAGGAGATAATTACACCATCGCCAGCTGAGGGTACTGACCAGGACTCGGACAAAAACGAATCCGAGGAAGCAACTCTGACCCACGATGAGGGTAATGGCGAAAACAAACCTGAGGATACAGCGACCGATACAGCGACTGCTGTAGAAGACACCAATCTAGGTGCTAATGCTACGGAAGGATCACCACCCCCTGTGGGCGGTGAAGTTACAGAGGCAGCTGTAGATGACAAAGAAGATACGAAAGATACTGAAGGTAAGCCAACTCCGGCAGACGGTAAGCCCGAAGATAAAAAGCCGGACGACGGCGCTCCAGCCGATGGCGGAGCCACAACCGATGCCCCAGCAACTGACGCGGCTCTAACTGATGCGGCACCAACTGATGCGGCACCAGCTGATGCGGCACCAACTGATGCGGCACCAACTGAGGCGACAGAAGCTCCTGCAGAATAATAGAAAGTTATTAACTAGAAACATTCCTATGAAACAAACTTTACGAGTATGAAAAATAAATCAAAACAAAAATTTATAATAAGTATAAAATGGTAACACTTGGGTATAATAGCTTTGAATGTTGTAGTTGGGTTGAAAAAGAAATATTTTTATAACTCTGCTTCCAAAATGGCGCTTACTTTCTTCACTAAATAAAAACTCTTTAATATTTCTTAGAGAAAATAAAAATGTTATAAATAATTTCTTGAAACCTTTCACTCAAAATGTATAATAATAGAAATACGATAATTTTTAAGAAAACAATCCACATTGGTAGAATAAATCACCTAACAACTTTAGATTGATAAAATAAAGACACAATTTAGAACTGAAAAAACATAAAATTTACAATTTTTTTCTATGTTTTATTACATTGTTGTTAAAAGAATATTGTAATTAAAATTAAATAAAAAAACAGCAAAATTTATCTTATTTGTTTCAGAGCCATCAGCCAAACGATGTCACGTTACATTGCTAGAGTTGACCGCAACTAATTCTAATTAATTGATTTGTTCGACTCAAGGCAATAAAACCACTGAAAGTGCACATAAAATATATATTTATGATATTTATTAGGCGAATACAGAATGCACTTTTCACGCCCTGGGTAGTGTATATATAGAAGAAATACGCGATATATATGCACAGTTTGTGCAGAAAGAGGCACCATGCAGTTGCTGCAATTTGTGATATTGACTCTAATCATAGCCTTTCCAGAAGATGTGCTAAGTGCTTCGAAACGTAATAAGCGGCCCAATGATAAGAAACCTGATAATGGTCCTTGTGGCAAGCGATTTTTGAGACAAATTAATGGAAAATGCTATTACTTTCCCAGCAAAAAGGTTGGTACTTGGGAATCGAAAGTTGTCGCCGTCAGGAATATCTAGAGATAATTTTCAATTTCAGTTGAACTGGTATGGCGCACAGAACAATTGCTTGCGCAAAGGTCTAAATCTGGCGGATCTCTCCACAGAAGAGGACTTTAATGCAGTTGTAAAGTTCCTACGCACGCGCTCTAATATGGAGGACTTCTGGTTCGGGGGTAATGATTTACAATCGGAGGGTCGCTTCACCTATATTAGCAGTGGTCGACCTGTCAAATATTTTGGTAAAAGCGGTTTTATTGAGCCCACGCATCGTGCTAATCTAGATGATTGCCTGGAGATACGGCTCAGGAATGAGAGCATTATGGTAACCGATGATAATTGCCTGGAGGAGCAGTTCTTTATATGCCAGACAAATGCCGTGAAGTGTGCCGAGCCCAGCTATGACTCTGCAAATGATCAGCCTCATAGCCACGAGCATTTGCATCACTTCCATCACAATCCATCAAAAGCTGAAGGTACTGGTCAAGGGAGCAATCAGGAAAGTGTGGCAAGCGATTCCCGGCCGGCTGATAATTCGAATTCGACGGAAGTTGGGGCAACGGACACTGAGAGTTCGAAAAACGAAGACAAGGATGAAGAGGAAGGTGAGGAAGGCGAGGGAGGCGAAGAAGGCAAGGAAGAGGATAAGCCCGATACCAATGCTGAAGGCCCAACAGGTGACGGGTTAACCGGCCCAGGAGGTAATAATACACAGTTGAATGAAGGCACTGCCAACACAACAGCTCCAGTAGGTGAGCAAATTGCCGCAAATGGTACTGCGACTCAAAAACCAGCTGGCGCCGAAGGTGACACTGTTGACAATGCTACAGAAAAACCAGCGGATGGTGAGGCAACGACACCAGCGGACGGTGAGGCAGCTACATCAGTGGCGCCTGCGGACGCTGAGACAGCGGCACCAGTGAACGCTGAAACTGCGGCACCAGCGGAAGCTGAAACAGCGGCACCAGCAGAAGGTGAGGCAGCATCCGAAGCTCCAGCAGGCCGCGCACCTAAAGCAACTACAACTAAAACTGAAGAAAAATCCAAAGGAGCTCAACAAGTTCCAGTTGAAAAGGAACTGAAAGCCGAGCCAGCAGCTCGAACAGTAATAAGCGGAGCAAAGCCAGAAATACAGGAAGCGTCTACAAAAAAAAATCCTATGACGGTTGATGTGGGAACTGAACAAAAAACCGGAGCACCAATCGCAAGTACAACAGTTGCTGGACTAGCGCGACCTTCAGAAGGAGCGGAGGAAGAACAGGCTGAGGTTACGATACTACCCTACTTAGCACCAACAGCTGGTAGCACCCCTATGGCATCCCCTTTCGAAAATGACCTTTTGTAATCGAAATATTTCAATGCACAAATAAAACGCCAAAGATTGAAAAAAAAAATATCTCGTTTGGTTCTACGTGTATAAGCTAATTTTATAATGTCAAGTTGCTGGGAGAGGGGAAAAATCAGGAAATGTTTTTTCTATGGAACTACTGATAATATTGATGCATGCTATTTTTATATAGTGCTAGGAACTGCGATAAGTGGTGAAATGTCTACAAAATTGAAAATATTTAAATAATCAAATCGATTTTTACTTACATTTGGAAGCGTCTGTTTGCATTAAGTGGAAACAGAGAAATATATTTAATTAGAGTATATTTGAACATAGGAAATGCTACAATATATTTTAAGAAAATCTTGTGTGTTTTAGAAGAAAGTGAGAACACACGACAGTGGAGAACTTTTCAGAGGACAAAAATAGAGTCATTTATTTTTGGGTGTGTTGTGTACATGGCGCACTTTAAAAGACATCAAAGAGCGCAGATAAATTATAAAGAAAATTTTGCATATTATGAAACATAACTAAAAACACCAAACAATATGACAAAATAAATCTATATAGATGTATAAAACATATAAATATACATAGATTTATACACATATGTATTTATGCCAATAAAGCTATAATTATGTGTGTGTATGTATACATAAAGACATCTCATCATTTTGGGTGTGGGTTGTGCCTGTTACTCACAACGAGAAGAACAACTTATAGTTCAGACGCTTATACATATACTATATACATATACATATACATATATATGTATATATATATATATATATATATATATATTGTATATATAGAGATGTGTACTGCGCCATAATTGGCTTACGCTATATCGTATCATCACGAAGCAACTTCTATAAGTAATAGCAATTAATATTGCACTGTTTTTGCGACTTGGATCCAGGAGGAGTACGTGTCGGAGGGACAGCAGCTGTTCTACGAAATACTCCTTTGTCATTGACGGTGGATGATGTAATTCTTGTACATGTATTATAATCCTGCAATGCGGTCATAGGTTGTGTGTGCCTGTGCCACAACCAACCAAGGTCTCACAATTAATTTATTTTTCTGTTTCTTTTTCTGCTTTCGATTATTTTATTTATTGGAATGACACGCCAGATACACCACTCTCTGCATATTTAAGTGGACAATTGAAGTACATATATATTTAGGAATGTCTGTCGGTCTGTCCGTCTGTCAGTCTGTCTGTTAATTTTCTAATTCCAAAACTTTCACAACAATTTCAAGTTGTGTTTTTACCTGTAAACGAGCTGAACATTGTTGAAGATTTGCTTTTATGTTATTTCAATTATTTCAATGTTTGTATTTAAATACTTTTATTATGAATTTTTGAATTGGTTTTTTAATTTAGCTATAGATAGATTTATTTGTAGTAGGCTAATTTTATACGTCGCGCGTTTATTTTTAAAACGTTCCGAATGCGTCGAGAGCACAAATACGAATGAAATCCAAACGAAAAGTATCTTTCTGTTGGGAATCTTGTTCGTAGTACGTTCAGAGCGTAGTAAATAGGCAGAGGGAACTTTTCGCTCAGCGCTCTGTTATGTTAAGAAAGTTTAAGTGTTGAGTTCAGGTCAAGTAAAAAGTCAAAAGTCAGAAACATTGTATTTTTTCGAAAGCAGATTCTTTTTGCTCAGTAACTGGTAAAAATAGTGCTTAACATCTTTTTAATATTTTTGATTTAGTTCATTTGTTCATGAGTTAGCTCAAAAAATATACTTAAAATTAAACAAATTTTTATCGGATGCTCTTAGCGATTTTCAAAATTATTGATCCAATGTTTGTTTTCTCCGTAGGAGCCACAAAATGTAACCAAAACTCGATAACAGGGAAAGAGCAAAGCGTCCACTCATGGCAACAGTTGTGTGGAACCTATTTGCCAACGAATTTCACTTTGGCGGGCCACCTGGGAGCTGGTGGCATAAAATATTGATACCACTGTAGACTCGCACAGTGCGCATTTTTCGCGGGGAAGCCAGTGTTTTCAAAATTCAAAAAATGGCGGTTTAGTTTAAACAATAAATGCGGTTCTTTCAATAATATACCGAATGTATTTGATATTATGATACAAAACGTGCTCTAAACGGTTATTAACCATTAAGCAACAGTTTAAGTAGAACAATTAGCGAATTTACGGTAAAAACGACTTATTGAAATGATCACTAAGCCAAGAATAGGACGGAAAGTTTAACTAAGTGCCAACGTCCTGGACAAAACTTAAAGGATTTTTAATGTTCGAAACAATTTTACTAAATTTAATTAAATTTAAAGCTGTAAAATTTGAATAATTTGACATTTCGAATCCTGGTGAAACGCTTTAATCAAATTAAATGCCTTATCAAATTGACATTTAGCTATTACAAAATGATCATGTTTTAATATTCAATCCATATCAGCTTATTTTACTTGAAGCGAAAAATGATGCAGTGCTTAAAATTATTTTTTATTATTATGGTAAATTTAAAACAAATTGAAAGTAGAGGCGTTTGTCATTATTTTAGTGTTAATAAGGTAAATATTTATTTTATAGCCAACAAAGTTTTATATTACTGCGAAGACTTGGTGCGAACCCTTTTTCTCTATTTAATTAATCCTTCTTATAGGTAAACTGGTATGAAGCCTTAAGGGTTTGTAAAAGTAAGAATCTATGCCTGGCCAGTTTTGATAATCCCAAAGCCTTTCAACATTTGGAAAGCTTAGATACAAAACTAATAACTGAATATTGGTTTGGCTTAAGTGCTCACAGATACAGATTTCAATACACCACCACCAATGAAACTGTGAAATATATGCCACCATCGAGTGAATTGCATTTAACCAAGCCCTGTGCCTTCCTAAAACTCCAAGGCTCTAAGAAGACATATTCCATTCGAACAGAAAATTGCAACTTAGATAAGAAATTTGTATGCGCTCAGAGCAATGTGTGTAATGGAATCAAAGAAAATTGGCACACCGGCTATATAGTAACTCCAACATGTGATCACCATAGACTATATAAACCATATTTCTAAGAAAGCAAACAGAAAAAAATGTATTATAACTAGCATATCTGATTAATTTTCTCTGCTTTAATTAAATGTTCTGCTATTTATATAACAATTTATGGAGACATGCTATAAATTAAAGGTTTTCTTTTCCCCATCATAACTCATTCTCAAGTCACAATGAAGCTACGACTATTGATTTTAATTTTCTCTTTAATCTATATCAGGGATGGAGACACCGCTGGAGCTTGTCACTATTTCAGTGATGAAAAAGTAATTATACTCTCATAAATTAGAAAACTATTATGTACTCATATATTCTGTTTGGAATTTAGTTGGACTGGTTTGAAGCACTATTTGCTTGCCAAAGGAAAAAACTCTGCCTGGCGAATTTCGATACGAAGAGTGCATATTCCGAGCTTGAGAAAAAACTGCCAAGTAAATTGCGAGACGAGTACTGGATTGGAGCGAATAGCTATGAGAAAAATGCTTTAAAATATGTTGCAAGTGATAAGCCTTTGGAATATATCCCACCGGATACAAAGATTTTCGTTGACAAGCCTTGTGCTTACATAAAACCCTTAGATGCGCTTCGGTACACCTTCTCAACTGGTACTTGTGGACGCCTCAGACGATACGTATGCGTTTCAGCTGTTAGATGCAATGGATTGAAGACAAATAGCACTTTTGTGCCCTCTTATAATAAGGAACCTCCATGTGAAATTAACAATAATATAAGGAAACTGCTTAGAATTCCTTTAAAACCTTGAAAATTAAATTTAAAGATGTATAAATTCCGTGAAATTTCAATTGTTATTGGTGACTCCTCAGTTGATTTGTCAACCCAAGCTATATACTCATGTTTTCACAGTAAATCTAAACACTGCATGGAACAAATTTATTTTGAATTTAGAGTGCCCGACTATATTTATACACTTGAAAAGTGTAGTATAACTTTGGCGTAAAATGTGTAATGACCGACCACACAAAGCATAGGAGCCTTCTTTTTCGGACAACTGTATCGTAATGGTCCCTTAGGAGCAAACGGTTCAAAAGTTGTTTTTTATTTTCAACGTATCGTGTTCAATTTTTCTATTTAGATTTTACTATATCACATATCAGCTGTCATAGAAACAATCCACTTTGCAAGTGTATATAATCTTCGGTGCATCGAAAATAGGCTTTCTTTACTAGTTTTAAGCTACAGAAATGCATATATGTATGTGCTCTTTTCAGTGGATACAGATGTATAAACTTAGCTATAATTTTAAATATATTCCATTAAAATGCGGTATATATTTGCATTGTATTATAGTTTTATTTATTTTATATATTTTTTGAACCTTAACTACTTAACACAATAGTCCTTGCGCTGCTGTCGAATCACTGCATTTAATTTGAGGCATTGTTGCCGCAGGTTATCATTGTCACCTTTGAGCACCTCGATGGTCTCCTCCTGCCGTTGTATGGTTTGATGAACACTGCAATAAAACAATGTACGTATAATCATAGATCTCTTATTTGAAAAAATAAATTGAATATGCTCTTACCGCTTCTGTAGTTGGTCCATTTCCTGTTTGTGGCGCTCATTGAGCACGCCTACCTCGTTCTGTATGTCGGCATTGATGTTATCTCTCAATTTGTCCCGTTCGTGGAGGATATCACCACACATCTTCTTACTATGGCTCAGCTCCAGCTGTAGCTGCTGCAACTCCGCCTGGCAATTGCGCACCTGGGCATCTGATTCAGCTAGTTTGCCGCGTGTTTCGGCGTACTTTTCTCGCAACGATTTTTCCACATTTTCTGCAACTGTCAAATCCTTTTCATATTTTTCCTTTAGACGCAACATCTTCTGATCATGCTCTTCTCCGCTTTGTAGAGCATCTGCCTCCATGCGGACCACCAGCTCGTCCAGCTGACGGTCTCGTTCAGCTCGATAGTGTTGACGGATAGCATTCTCCTTTTCCGCTTGAGCAAGTTTGCACTTATTTTCATATTCAGTTTTCCAGAGCTCAAAGTCTGCTAGGTATTGTTGTTCGATAGTGTTGATGCGGTTCTGATATTTCTCCTCCTGCTTGGATATTTTTTCTTGCATTTCGAATTTTGCCTGCTCCAATTCGCCTTCCTGATCCCTCTGCGCTTCCTGACGCTTGGCCTGATAGTCACACTCCTTTTGCCTCAGTTCAACCTGCAGGCGTTCCCGTTCCGCTGCAAAATCATCGGATAGTTTTTGCCTCAGTTCCGACTGGGTTTTTTGTTCCTCCTCTAGCTGGCGCTCTAGACGCTCTCGTATAGCATTCCGTTCCTTCTCAATAATGGCCTCACGATCCTGTGCACAGCTCTCCCGTATGCCATTCTCGATTTGTTCATGCTTTAAACGTGCTTCCTCTAAAGCATCCAGCAGCTGCATCTGATGTGAACGCTTCAGATCGGTCACTTCACGCTGATGATTACAGTTCATTTTATTGATTTCAGCCTCAAGACCCTTGACTGTAAGCTCCTGTTTGGAATAAAGCAATTTATACAAACCAATTCAAGAAGGTGCATTAGGAAAAATAAGGATATTGAAGACAGCACCCCGAATTAGGATCGGATATTTCTTAAAATAATAATAAGTTATTGAATTTACTAAGAATTGTTTCCCATCATAGCCAGAACAAAGTTAATTTTCTCACTTCAAATATCTTTGTGGAATAGTCAAATTAATTCTATAAATCACTTTAAGCAGCCAATAATGAAGTAAGCACGATCAGCATCTCTAGTTGTGGATTTACAACAAATTGTCCCATTTTAAATATATATCAATTTCAATCCCACCTTAATTTTCTTCGTATTCTCTCGCACCCAACGCTCTCTGCGTATTTTCTCGCCCGCCAATGTCGTCTCCTTGGCGCGAGTAAGCTCTGTCTCCAATCGATGCTCCCAAGCCTGGTTTTGGCTCTCCAATCGTCGGGTCAGCGCGGCTACCTTCTCGCAGAGCGATCCCTTGTCCTTGAGCAGTTGTTCTATGAAACCCTGATGCCTTGTCACAACTTCCTCGAAGTGCTTCTTTTGATCCCGTAGCTTGGAGGCATTATTGGACTTTTCAGCACGTAACGACTTTTGCTTCTCTGTACGCAGCTGTAGAACATGCTCCTTAGACAGGTGTATGGCATTTGCCAGCTCATTGGCCCGTAGGCTGAGCGCAATCACACGACGCGCCAGCTGATGATTGGGCAACATCAGCAACTCTGAGAGCCTATGAAGATCAGGTTAATTCATTTACCTATTCCAACATAAACTTTAAGTCTTACTTGGGCACCTCATCGGTTAAATCTGGCTCTACCACAAACTCCACCTCAGAGCGATTGCTATCCGGAATGGAGCGCCGCGTTTCCATTAGCGTTTTATCACAGCTGCTCTCCACATTATTTAAATAGGCCAGTATATCCCTAAAATCATAAAAAAAGATAATATATATTTTATTAATATAGTTTAACCCTATTACTATATAATCAGAAATATTATTTTTAAAATAATTACTTGTACTTATCGCCGCTTTCCGGAACTCTATCATCATTTTGACTAACAGTTTCAGGCGTCTCGGAATGTGAATCCAACTTAAGATTGAGCTCGCTGGGCAGACGTTCAGCATAGTTTTCTAAAAAATAGAGCGTTTAATATTATATACATATTATATTTGTTACTTGAACTTACCCCGCTTCTTTTGTTCTTCGATTTCCTTAATGACAGACACAATTTCATCATAGGTTGAATCTCTAGAATTGAGCGACAACTGAGAAGCGCTATCATCCAATTCGTCTAAGCCCTGTTTATGCATTTGCTCAAACTGAGCCAATGCCTGTTTCTGCTCCTGCATGCTCATCCAGCTGTCCACCTTGTCCAGGTTATACTCACTGAGCTTTCGTTCCTCCCGCAGGCTGCTCACGCTGACGGCTTTCTTTAGTTTACTGCCAACGGTGGTTGTTGAGCTTTTTGTCAAGAACTTTGGCTTAATATTCCGGGTAATTGGTTCGGCACTAGCCGGCTTTACGTTTTCCTTCTTTTTGCCTACAAAGGGAGGTGTAGAAGCAATTTTCAGGTAATTGGAGATAACCGAATCTGAACTGCTGTTGCCATAATGATGCCGATCCTCCTGGACGACGGGTAGGAAATTATTTTCTCCACCGAAATTTCGTTGCCCTGACCCTTTATAAGGAGTACCATCTGAACCTTCCATGTTACTGTTATCATTGTGGGTGCTTTTGTTGCTGGATGGTGCACTCAGATTTTTCTCGGATAGATTGTTCTGTTTTTCTTTGGAAGATGCCGCATACTTATCTAGATAATTGGGCAGCTCCATGTTGTTCAAGGGTTCCAAGGGTTTGCCAGAGGAATTAGCCACCAGATTATCAACTGCCCCTACTGCCTGCTTGTACTCCCTAATGACATTTAATTCCGGTGTGGATGAATTTTGGGGTACAGGTAGAGGTAGCGGTATGGCTAGAGGTAACTCTAACTGACTGGTTGGCTCGGAATAACGACAGCTGGGCGCATCACAAGCGCACTTTATATCTGCGGTGGCTTCATTAGTGCTGGCCGTGGAAGAAGATCGAGTGCTACAGGTACAGTTTTCCGAAGGGCACTTGGGATATTCATAGGTTTCGGCCAGAACTTCAGCGCTACCGTTGCCCGAAACTGGCGTTCCAAAATGCACAGATTTCTTGCTTGAATTGGCGTCCGAAGTTTCAAGCTTGCTTCCGAAACTAGGCAGTGTTAATGGTCCTGGGGCAGAGATGCTGCTGTTGCTATTACGTAATTCCTGCTTATCATTGTCACAATCACTGGAGTCCACGTCGTTATGCATAGAGTTGGGCTTACTAAAAGACACTCGACCCGGCAGATCTGGTTTGGCTATCTTTTGCAACAACGTTGAATTGCTCAGTCCCTGGTTATTGGAGGACCAGTTGGAAGCATATGATTTAGTCTTCTCAACACTATTCGGCATGCTGACCAGAAATCGTTCCAATTGTTCACCCTCGCTACTATGCGCCGATTTCTGGGAAAAGTCTGACTGATCGTCAGTGGATGAATTGCAAGCGCTGCGGTAGAGCCACCTTCTTTTAATTGGCTCCCCCAGCAGGGATTTAAACACATCCGTGGAAGATACCGGAATCTGCAAACAATAAACAAACCAAAAAATTAAAAAAAATAATTTAAAATGCATGTATGAATAATTCTTCTTATGTATATGGACACACAGACTAGTTGCGATATGAAAGTAATAGTGAGATCGTGAGATCTTTAATAATTAGAATAGTAGAATTTGCTACTTACGTGTTTGATATGCCTAAGCTCCTTTTCACCAGAATATACGCTGAGTCTGCGTCCCAGTTTCGGATCCGCTGACTGTGGTCGTCCAAGAAAAGGCGAGGAGCGACTGCGCTGCTGTAGGAAGTTGGCAGAACGCGGACGGAAATGCGGTGCAGGATTAAGCAGACTTGTCAGCGAGCGACTGTGGTACCTAGGCTTCGTTTTCTGTCGTGTGGCGAGGTTTATCTGCAGTAAAAATAGCAGGGGCGTTTCAACCAAAAAGAGGTAATACTACTGCCCATTCGGAACCTACCTGCGAGCCTTTTAGACATAAATCCATAATAGCACCTAATTTTAGTACTACGCGCACTGAGAGCCCTCACTTTTAAAGTTCATTTAGAGTTTTTTTCGCTTTTTCGTTTTTACCCAATCCGACGGCTGCGCCACAGCCAACTGAGTTGAATGAAAACTTGGTTGTCCCATGGTCGAGTTGGTTTCCTTTGTTTTGGCCAAAACCGCCCCTTGGCTATAATATCGATTAAACGCACACTTTGGCCAGGACATGTGCCCAGCAGATGTTACTTATGTTGGTCAGCAATGCAACCCCCAAAAGCACCCAAACGAGTTGGTCATAGGTTGACATGGTTACCTCACTTCCAACCCCTGAGTGGCCGATATAGAAAGTTTCAGGCACAGGTGTTTTTTTACTCCAAATGCACGTGCTTGATTTTAAAAACTCTTCAATAGGTTGAATAATATTTGGTTAAAAAAAAAAGCAAACCAAATGAAATCTAATTAAAAAACGTTTCACACCACACCTTCAATTCAATCAATCACAGAACACACTAACCCAATCAAAGAAATTAATCATTCACAGAAACTGAATAGAATATATAACCCTAAAACCAAGGACATCAATGCTCCCTCACAAAGTCAAAGTTCAATTGGAAATACTTTTGTACTTAATATCATGATGGTGTTAGATCTTAAGACCATAAAACCTTCCTTTTTCAATGTCAGCTATAAACAAGTTTAGCTTGTGTAGAAAAATGTACAGAATTAATAATAACAGTGAACTTCATTTGGTATTATTTATTTTTAAATGCCAAATTGAATAAGACAATTTCCACAAAATGTGTAATACTTTGAATAAGGCATCTCCATGGCTTATACATATTATTGACCAGAATGAAAAGGCGAATCATGTTCGCCATGATCATATACAATCGGGTAGAACAAATAAAGTCAATAACAATTTTCGAATGCATCTTCCAGTCTGCAAAGGGGTGTAATCTTAGTCGGAAATCGAAGAGTATTTGAAATATTAACTAACGAAATAAATGACAAAAACCTTGGTTAATAATAATTTATTTAAATAAAGCAAATTGTTTGAAGTAAACATAGTTAAGTATAGCAGGCCGCCAATGCTGCTGATGAGGATGGCGACCGCCTCAACGGTTGGCTTGTAGCGAGACGTGTGTGTGTGTGGGATACGCATTCGTATCTCTACGGATATGTCTACAACTACGGATACGTCTACGGATACTGACTGATGCACGAAGCATAAAATTAAATTTGGCAACATTTCTCATAATGAACTTAGTAGCTAACACAAAATACAATACATAGTTAATGTTTTTTGATTAATAACAATTGCACTAAAACGCTTTCTCCACTAAGGAACTGCCTCTTAATCCGCACGCAGAGCTGGCGTCACCTGCACCTCATTCTGTTCATCCTTATTGATATCAAACTTAAGTTTTGCTAACTCCTGAAGCTCAGCTTCGGCGGGCGTCGCTGGCGCATCCTTAACCACCTTGACCGTATCAGGATAGTTATTCTCACCAGCGCCCATTTCCTGCGAGAAGCTGATAACCGTCCTCGGCTCATAGTTGACGCCCAATGCTCCGCTGGGATCGGGAGTTGCTACTCTGGGCCCTTCGCTGGTATGTCCATTGGTATGGGAAATAGTAATAGCTTCATCATGGCCATTGGTGGTAGCTGCATCTCCATTCTGCACGGGCTCAGGAGCAACCGCTGGTGTGACAACCTCTACCTGTGCCTCTACAGCAGCGGGCGTGGGTGTTGCGGGCTCAGCCGGTTGAACCGGTTCCACCTGCTGCACTGGCTCTGTTTCCGGTTTGTTGTCATCTTCCTCGCCAGCTACAGCTTTGTTGACCTCCTCAATGGCCTTTGCTACTTCTTCAGGCGCCACATCCTCCGCATGTGAGTGACCATTGCTGACAGGTTGGACCTGCTCCTCCGCTTGATGCAGCTGCTGCTCGCTGTGACCATTGCTAAGCGGTGCAGGGGCCTCCTCGGTGTGACCATTAGCTGCCTCCACCTCCGTTTGCTGTTCCTCTTCAATTTTAGCTGGTAGCGGCATTTCCAGCGAAGGGACTATAGCTGGACTGGCCATGGTCTCAACGAATGAGGTGCGATTTGGTGAATCCGGCGAGATCATAACGTGCGTGAAATAACCGCTGCGACGATTTTCAAAGTCCAGCACATTCTCCTTGGCCAAACGCTCCTGTATGCGTCGCTGGCGGCGTATAAACTCCGGGACATTCTCATCCTCAGCCACAGTCAAGGGCTCCAGGGTCTCAGCCGGCTTGGGACGGCGAAGCACCACAGTAGAAGCCTCATTGCCATTCCCATTTCCATTGCTGGTCGCCCAATTGGCGGCTGCATTGGAGGGTTTAAAGACGCCATTGAACTTTGTGCCAACCACAAATTTATTGTTGTTGTTGTTGGCTGTGCTGTTGGCTGTCTTATAGGGATTGTAGTTGTTATTGGCATTCGGCTGCGGTGACAGTGGATTTCCATTGTCTTTCACACTGGGCGAACGGGCGATGGTAAAGTTAGGCTTGCCATGGCTGATCAGCAGCTTGGTAGCCGGCGAGGGGCTCTTGTCGGGCAGCGGGGACGGCAGACCACTGCGTATTTGTATGCTGGGCTTGTTGTTGATGGTATCAGCCATGTTGTTTGTGTGTGAGTATCTCTATACAATATAATAGCGCTTTTACTTTCCGTCGACTAACGGTGTTTCGCTTGTGTTTAGCTGTAAAAAAAAAAAGTAAAAGATGGTTCAAACATTTAAATTTTTAAATCCCAAAAATTAGTCAAACGCATGCAAATTTTTTGCGAAATCATAATAATGATCAATTTGTGGTGAAAACTGGCAAATAAATTTATACTACATATCAAATTTGATACAAATTTTGCTGGCCAAGCGACGTTCGCTAGATTTCAGATAATTATATATTTTCGGCTTTTAGCCTAGAGATAAAAACTACTTATTTTTAAATATTTTATTCAAACTAATTTTCTTATTGATTAAAGCGGGGCACCTTAAGAATGCTACGACTACTTTCTATAAACTAGCGAATATTCAGGCCACTCTGCGGCATTTTAAACAATTTTATAATCGCTGCAGGCCCATGAATGACTCATTCCAGTGGAAATTTTGATTAAGTACAATTTAAGTGCCTGGAACTGAATTAGTCACTCACATCATCTGCTTATGGATTGATAGCTTTCAAACTGTTTTGTTTTTTGCCTAATCAGTGTGACGTGTGCCTGGAACGGCGCCAAAAATTCAATTTTCAACTGGTTGCTCTGTTACTGATAATCTCATTTATCAACTCATAAATAAGCCTATTTAAGTGCTCATTATTAATAGTTAATTTATAGCTTATATATTAGATATGTTCAACCTGTTAAATGGCAATAAACTTTATTTGTTTGTTCGTTCGTAATGCCTTTAGGTATTCAATCGAACTAATTCTTAGTTACAAATTCTAAAAATACTCCCAGAAAAATACTTCAATATAAAGGCAAATTTGTAACCATTACTTAGCCCGCTCTTGGATAAAATAAAGTTTATAAAATTAGCCAAAGACTGCGTATTCATTAAAGAGAAATTTGGCAGGTACTCAAGCTTCACTCAAGATAAAATATATTTTCTAAGTACTACAAATTTTTAAAATTGTCCAAAATGTATTTTGAAAAGTCTTCGTTTTTGTAAAAATTCTCAATTGTTTCAACACGATGTTGAAAGCATAAATTGGCCTTACAATAAACTAAGTTTTTGCTTTCCTTCGGATTTTTCTTATCACAAAAATTATATAATATTCCCATAAATGACGGGTATACCCACTAATTGTGCCTTTATCTAACTACACCCAGCTGCCAGCCGTGTGCTATCAATCACATGGGCTTTCTTCCCTCCCAAAAGCCCCGCAAGTTCATCAATGCAAAACTTTGCATTCGGTATTTACTTTCGCTGGCAATTTGAAATAGTTTTTTTTTCCTTGCTACCGTTTTTACAGGGCGTATGCGTAATTACGTAACTCGATCGGACATTGCAGCGTCAGGGTCGTCAAGTGGTCATTGTCATAGCCAAAAACAATTGCTATTGATTATTTCTAGAGCTATGCCACGCTCAAATATCAATTAGTTTATATCGAAACGTCCATAGAAAATCCAGTGAAGAGCAATGCTGGCGCTTCGACCCAGCCCCCAGAACTAGCCCCAGCCCCAAAATAAAGCACATGTTTAGCTAATTGGCAGGCGACCAACCCAAAAATTTAGATCGATCAAGTGCATGTGACTGACTGACTGACTGATTGACCAACTGACTAACTGATTGGCCGGCTGGCTGGCCAACTGATTTGCCAGTGCCTTATCAATTTGCCAACACACGTACACGATCAGAGCTGATATGAAGTAAACAGAATTTTCATTGCCAACGTCCACCAGCCAAACTTCGTTTCATTCCTCTTTAAGCCCTGCGTCTGTCTGGGGTAATTTAATTAAGAGCTGCAATTTATGAACCTGCATTGCAGCTACTCATAAACTCAATGCGCGTTCAATTACTTAGCCAAAGGTCAGAATAGAGTTTATTTGATTTCATTTTCAATTCAATTGTCCAGTTGTAATTGAGTTTATTTTTGTATTTGTTCGTTTGACTGTGTGTTTTATAGTGTCTGGGAATTACGAGGAATCTAAATGAAGTAAAAACGTCTAAACGTTACTAACATTATATACAAAACTGGCATTGTATATTAAATTGTACAGTAGTCTAATGCTACAGAGAACTAGAATATAAATGTTAGTTAATAATATGAAGCTTAATTAAATAATTTTCGGAAGTATAAATTTGATAAAGTCCAAAAATCAATATAAGCAAATGAGTCATAAATGAAAACTTTTAAAAAAATTAGAATCTCTTTTATATTATTTATATTTTAATGATAATTATAAATATTTTATCTATGTTATAGCTTTCAAATTTCCTCTAATTTGATGTTTGCCAGCTTTACAACATTTTAAGTGCTTAGCCTCAATTGAAAGTTTAGAAATTAGAAATCAAATCTTGACACTACGAGTATTTGGTTACGGAAAGTATTAAAAACTAAAAGCTCTCAGAAAATTTAAATATATTCCAGATTTTTTATTATTTTTGTTGTTTTTTCAAACATGAAAAACTTGTTTAATAAATACCTCTATAATCTTTAATAAATTTGTGTTGATTCTATAAGCAGTTAAACAAAATTTAGTTCGTTTAATTTCTACTTCAAAACACTTGCAGATTTCACAGCTGAATTCCGAGGGTTACACGTGTTGACCAAATGACATTTTAAAATATTTGCGGCACTTTGGCCAATATTCACTGTACTTAAAAGCTTATAGATTGACTACTGGTCTGAGTTTGAGTACGAGTATATCAAAGCTATGACATTCATTGAATTGACATAGTGACTTAATTATTCATTTCACTGAGCTGAGTCAAACGTGCCCCTCAACCAGTTTTCGTTGTTGTTATACCCTTGCAGCGGGTTTCATAACTTTGTCACGAAATGTGTAACGACTGATTCACTGATGCAGGCATATCCGACCACATAAAATATAAATATTATTGATCAAGCGATCAGATGAATCTGTTTCTCGAGGTATCTTTATGAAGTTGAACCGATTGAACAACAATATAATATAGCTTTTATAAGACTCTGCAAGGGTATGTAATCTTCGGCTTGCCAAAACAATTTTTACCTACTAATCTTTCCTTGCCTTTAGCTTTGCCAAAAACCCATGACAAACAATTAAATAATGTGGAGCTACCGATAAAAATAAATAAAATTCAATTACAACTGGACAACAAAAAATCTCAAGTGTTTGTGCTTTTGCCGACAGGCTTATTATTTAGCAATAGATATGTGGGTGTCTGTCTGGCGGTCGGTCGGTGGCTCGCTAATTAAATACAAATATGCGACGCAATTCAGATACAGCTGTTTACAGCAAATAATTTAAGCTGTTTCGCACATTTTTCTGTTATTTTTTCTAATTTAGCGAAAAAAGTAAAAGCAAATAAAAACAAAAATTGCACAGGCTGCTCATGATCTGTTTATTGCCCGAGGCGGGACCCAGAAGCTGCAGTTGGCAATGCGAATTAACCTTGAAGTTTTCGCTATGAAGCCATGAAATCTACAAATAAATAAATTTATATTTGCATAAGGTGAGCGAGAACCCGACTCCATTTGAATACACTCATACTCTTAGCTCGTTGAATGGCTACAGCAATTTGCACTTAGAGGAGACAAAAAACAAAAACTTTCAGAATAAATAATTCATTTTTATAAATAGTCATTGATTAATTGTCAAAGTGAATATACAGGCATGTGAATAAAAATGGAGATACTTTTAAAATTGTGAAAGTTTTCTTTGAAG
The DNA here is from genome assembly GCA_018150835.1 of Drosophila repletoides. NCBI lineage: Eukaryota > Metazoa > Arthropoda > Insecta > Diptera > Drosophilidae > Drosophila > Drosophila repletoides. Next base: position 18,225,870 of record JAECWQ010000089.1, on the reverse strand, counting down.
TGCTTAGATATTAAAGGATATGGAATTCCACTCTTCCTGCATCAGGGATCAGGGCGTTCCCTGTGAGTGGCTCTTTTGCTCCGCGGAGCACTATTACGAAATTTGTCAAGAAGAAGTCTTTGGCATCGTCTAATTTATATAAAGGAAGTTTATTTAGAATAATTTAAAGGCCAAAATGAAGAGCATTTCTCTCCGAACAGGATGTGTAACAATTTGCTAAAGAGCATTCAAATTTAAGTTTAACATGAATATTTCTTTTGTCAAACTATGTAACGAAAACAAGGTTTTCGATGAGCACCAATGAAAAGGGAAAGTGCTTACATAGACTGATTTATAGTTTAAAAATCTAAGAAATATTCACAAAAAAACGTTTATACAGATTGTAAACTTTCTTATATTATTTTATCAAGTCTCAAACTGCTGCCCTAAAATAATGCCTAGCTCTCTTCCATCTTCTTTTATTTAACGCGTCAAAACATTCATTTAAAGCTCTTATTTATTAGCAGAATTTTATTTAGCAAAATTCTTGTGAACAACGAATTTAAGGTGTGAATTGATTGAATGACAAATGCGAAGAGAGAATACAAAAAATAAAGGGAACGGGAATGAGGGTATATCTCATATTTCCGACTTTAAGAAAAGATATGAAAGCATATTAAATCAAAACGATTAAAAAAAATTGTTCGTTGTAAAATCTACAAAATAAAAAGTAAAAATGTAATTCCTTTTATAATTAACAATATTACTTAATTGAACTTATAAAATTACAAAAACGAACTAATTTTTCTTGTCTATGGTATACCTTTCTATGCATATTATGGGGTCCAGGGTATACAAATTCCCCACCATAAAAGACCAAACCCAGTCCGCAGTCCCAGTTTCAGATAAAGATAGCGATACAGAACCCGACCCAAATCCCATTGCCATTCACATAGCTTAAAGTTTTTTTTTTGGGAGCTTTGGTTGCGTGAGTTTAGTGCGTCTATCATTGGTAAATCAAATTGGTAACTTGGCCCCCTTTTTGTAGGTTTGGGGCTGAGAGGTGTGTGTTTCTGTGTGTTGGCAACTTGGTCATAACTGGAATGCTGTGGCTGTGTTTTGTATTTGTGTGAACTGAGATGTCTGAGCTGTTTATATCGTATGCTTTGTGCTTTTTAACACACAATTGCAATGAGTTGTTATTATACGAGTACCCGTATTTATGAATATCTCATCTTGTCTCTGTTATAGCTGGGAATCTTGGCTAGCTGGGGTTTACTTCATGAAGTGCGCTACGTGTTTGGCTGTAAGTCATAAATAGTACTCATACTCACAAGACGTATAAACCTGTTTAATGTACTCGTAAAAATATAAATATTATAATATTGAAGCGTAGCCAACAATTGCCACAGACGTTAGTAATCTTATCGAGAGACCCTATAATAAACCAAGACAAGAACTTTTTTGGCAAAAAACAAGACGAAGACGAAGCCGAAGCAGCGAGTGAGTTCTGAGCTGATAAGAAGGCAACATAATCCAAAGAGCCAGTAAAAAACACTTATTATCTAATCATATGATTAACGGCCTCCAGTTGAACGAAAGTGAAAACTCTTTGCATAAAACCAAAGCATAAAAGTAAAAAAAAAATACAAGTAAATAAAAGCAACTAAACTGGGTTCAAGGTACGACGCCACAGACACAAACACTTGGGCGCATAGCGGTAAATTCATTTTAAATTTTTACAGAGTTTTGCATGCAATCGAGCTGCAAAAAGTGAAAACCATTTGCCGATTAAACTCAGAAATCACACGTTATATATGCGTGTGTGTGTGTGTTTGTGTGTGTCACTGAGTGTGTGTGCGAGTGAGTGTATCTCATTTTTTATAGAACCAAAAGATACATTTTTTGAACAAATTTACAGATAAGCGACAATTGGCAACACTTGAGCAATTTAACGGACAGCAGCCGCAACAGTCAAGATTCAAAGTCACGAACACTAAGCGGCTTTTTTATTTAATATTATTATGATTTTTCTACGGCAAACGCGACGTATGCGCAATTCTAATGCGCTCAAATATTATTTACACGTTAGCAGAATTTTGTTCTTTTTCTTTGGTTTTGGTAGTACACGCACCTCTATGATTTATTTGTGGAAGCTAACTGTCCGTTCTGTTCAGGCTTCTTCTGTTTTTTCGTTGTTGTTGTCCGCTGCGTTACCGTAAAACGCCAAAACGTAACTGAAACTGAACCTGAACCAACTTGAAACACAGACGAGCACCTCTGAAGTCGTCAGGCCGTCGACGTCGTCGTCGACGTCGTGTCGTTGTTGTCGTTGTCGTTGTTTGTTGTTGTCTTTGTTGTTGTCTTTGTTGTTGTTGTTCGTTCGTTGTTGTTGTTGTTGTTGTTTTTGGTTATCGCGCAAAGTGCTCGTGCTCATAGCTGGAGCAAAAATAAATATGTATAAAAAATACAAAAAAAAAAAAAAAATACCTGAACAGCAAATGAGTAAAGTTGACGCTTAATAACTAAACAAATGCCCTACAGGCAACTACACTGTGTGTGAAAGGTAGTATACCACCAGTAGCTCTCCTCTCCCTCCGTCCAACATATATAACGAATCCCAAATTTTTGTTGTTGCCATTTTAAATAACTATTTTCGTTTAATTGTTGCACAAATTATGCATAATTTTCATTTTGGCCAAAATGAATGGCATTTCCGACACTCTTCAAGTGTGTTTGTTTGCATAGTTAAAAGAACTGACATAAATGGTTTGCGCAAATATTTAACCATGTTTTATAGACCACATACTATTACGTTTATACGTGTGCTATGCACGTGATCAACTGATCATGTATTCCATTGCATGAGATTGCATACGAGTAGTACTGATATTTGCTCAGAGCTTTTGTTAGTTATACAACTTGTTTACCTGTTTGACTCATTGTACGCATTGTTAGACTTAATTGAATAAGGCTTTAACTACAGCACTATATTGTGCAAATATAGGTCAGAGATTACACATTTAATTGTGTTCCCAAAGGCTGCAATTATAACATTTATCAAAGTACGTACTTGCGAATAACTTGAGAGTCTTGCAAATAAACACTGATAATCATCATCAAGTTAGATCAGCTTATCAAGGTTATATTAGATCAAAAGTGGAACCGCCAAGTACCTCTTCTTCGTGCCTAAAAATAATGACACAACTAAGCAGCCAGAAGCAGCCAACCTGTAAGTTCTACAAAGAAATCTTTCTTCAGCTAACTTATTCTAACTAAAGAATAGAATATGTTTTTTAGCTATTTATTAACTGCTCGCCTGATCGGTTAACAACTAAGAACATCCCAACTCCGGAATTTTTGTTACCCATTTTTGTACTACTCGTAATAACCGTTTGTTCTCGATCACGTTTAGTAGTCCGCATAAACATTCGATTACATGGCACACGCAAACACAGGCGCTTCTGGTATCGATTTGATAATTTTGTTTGTGTTTGTGTTGTTTTTATTCTTTGATTGTTTCAATGATACGAGTATGAGAGAGGACAAAGTGTTTTTGCCTTTTACACGTTACTTTTGGGGGCCCTAATGTGGACCCGGCTTCCGCTGCTGCCAATAAAAAATAATAATAATTTATAAACAGATTTCGTTGGCCATGAAATGCGACCAAAGTGTTGGGTTGGGCTGGGTTGACTTGGTTCAAATAATAAAAGCCGTTTGACTTGCTTGTGTGCTACTTGAACGGAGAAGTAGGCGCTGAAGTAGTAGAAGGCGTGGCCCACTGTATGACGATAAACGGTACTCGTATTTTGTAAAATACTCGAAGAGGTAAACTGGTATGCCAGTAAGCCTTTCGACCCGTTTTTTTTTTTCTCGTCTTTCTTTTTTTTCTTTTTTGCTTAGAACCCAAGCCAGTTTTCTTTCTATGTAATGCCAATCAATGTGTTAATAACTGTCTCTAGAATAACTGCTACTAATTCAATATTTGCACATCATAACAATTGCGAGTAACCACAGCTGAAACTGGAAATGGAACTGGGGAGTTCGAGTGTGCATGTAAAGTCGCTATTGTTTCGTCTTTTTGACGATCTATATTTGCCCGGTTGAATAACACTAATTGACATACAAACACATAGAGCCATAGAGAAGTGGAGAAGATACGGAACGACTCGGTTATAAACGGGGTAAAAACGAACGTGCACTTAAGCCGGCATTAGTCAGTCAACAAAACAACGTTTACAACCTTGACAAAGAAAATTTTCAATTAACGACCAAAACTAATTTGCGTACAAAGTGCAAAAGAGGAGCACAAAACAAAACGAGAGCCAAAGCAAGAACGAGAACGAGAAAACGAGATCATTTTAATAATATTTATTATAACAGGAATTTATGTATTGAACTGAAGAGTGAAAGAAACTGAACCAGACCAAAATAAACACGCAATTCTTTGAAATTCTTTGCCGACCAGCCACTGATTGGCTTAATTATGCACAATAAAAACAGTTCCTCCATATATGTAGTTACATATGTTGTCCAATATAAACATATATATGTATATAATTTTTTTTTGCAGCTTTCTTTTCTCATGTATGGTAAATTGCTGGGCGCTGCCAATTAAAATAGAAATTGTTAACCTACCAAATTTTTATTATAGTTCGTAGCTCGTCGCTTACTGCATTTGCATAATAAATTAAAATATTTGAACACAAAACGTACTGTGATAATATAAAATTTGTTTTTGTTAACTGCAATATCTCTCACACGCGTTTAGGGTGGACAACAAATAACAAAACTTTCGAAACTCTTCTCTTCTCGGCTTTAAATATTGGTAATGCGCAAAAACGCTCTGCACAGGCGCGTAACGTGTTTTGAACTGAGCGCAAAGTCAATGTTGATCGGTCAACAAGCGCGCGCGCGCACACTGCAACAACAACCAAAAGCAACAGCAACAAAAAACAACAATAGCCAGCTTTAATGAATGAAAGTGTAATTTTTTACTCGTATCTTAGTCAGCTGCCTCCTATTATTGTTTGCAACAATGACAATGTGCAGCTTTTTTTTGTACATGGCCCGCGGCCCACAATGACTGACTGTCCTTTACAATACATTCCCACAATAGGCCAAAAACAATAGGCAAAAGCGCGACTAAAATTCAACATATGCTATGCTGTCTAACTTTTTTGATATTTCAAATTCGAGCGCGCAACATTAAAATCATTATCGATAAAACATTTTTGGGCTTACAATATATTATGTTTTATTATATTAATATTCAATTTGCGTCTGTCTTTCCTAAGGTTTTACTATAATATTTATTTGAGAACAGTTGAAATTACAGCGCGCCTTATTATTTATCGATAAATTATAGTTATCGATAACTTCCTCAAGTTTTCCTTTGCTATTTTCTGTTCTTTGCTCTTTCTCTGTAATGTAAACTTCAGTGTAGTCTTAAATATCAAACTTAAAACTTGTTTTAGACAAAGAACTATTTTTTATGTGTATGTTGTTAACTGAAACACAACGCTTGAAAAAAAAAACCTTGTCAGTATTGCTTTTAATCAAACACTCTTTTTCGAATAAGCTGATCTTTACACTTTTAACAAAAGTCATGAATTTTATATATCAAAATTTTTTAATTTCGAACTACGGGAAGGTGGTATTAATTATCGATATAAGAAAATAAACAAACCTTTTATAGCACTAGTCAACATTTTTGAAAGTGGCAACTCTATCAGCTCAGCTGTTTTGTCTACCGTTGAAGAAGCAGCAGCGTTTTGCAACGAAATTAATTAATATTATAAATACGCAGCAAGAACATGGCTGGACGTGAAGCCGTTAAACGTGCTGTGCAACAGGTGCGACCCATCTTATCGGTGGATCGAGAGGAGGCGCGCAAACGTGCGCTGAACCTGTACAAAGCCTGGTACCGTCAGATTCCTTATATTGGTAAGTCGACCGTCTGGTTATGTCATCAAATTCTATATGCTCCTCCTGTTTAAAATAAACAAATAATGTAATTCATTAAATAGTGATGGACTACGACATACCCATGAGTGTGGAGCAGTGCCGAGCCAAGTTGCGTGAGGAGTTCGTCAAGCAGCGCAGTGTCACCGACATCCGCGTCATCGATATGCTGGTCATCAAGGTGAGTTGCGTTCTGGTACGGAGTAATTCCTTCCCGGTTCCCGTTCCCAGTTTAAAAATTCAATTAACTTTATGATTTCCTTTCTGCAGGGCCAAATGGAGCTGAAGGAGTCTGTGGAGATCTGGAAACAAAAGGGTCATATAATGCGCTACTGGAAGGAATCGCAGGATCCCAAACCCACAGATTTCCTCTCAAAGTTCATTCAGGGCATTAATTAGATTAAAAAATTGCAAATGCTTAACAAATTTAAATAGTTTAAATATAAAGAAATGTTTGGCACCGATAACCAAAAACCACAAATGAAATACCTCGACAAGTTTTTTCGGTAGCGCTTCCGAAGCGCTTGGTTTTTTATTATTTTTTTATTAAGTTGCTTCAAAAAATATCAGGCTTTGTATGAACTATGCATTGTTAACTATCTAAGCGTGATTGTATATACCCCGCACATGCACTGTTGGATTATGTAGAAACGGAAAAACAAAAGAATTTTAAGTCCAAACAAAACGTGAAGAATGCTTGGTGTATGTTTCTGTTGATTGACTTTGTTGTTTGATTGAGTGATTGGTTGAATGATAAGTGCGGACAGTCTTCAAGCTCTCGTTAGCTATTCATTGTGTTTCTTAAATTCTATGCAGGTAAATGGATTAAATTTGTTGCTCCGCCGATTTTCATTTTTTATGGTACAAGTTCGAGCAGGTTATCCAATGCATTAATGGAATTGGAAAAGAGATCGGTTGTAATATCATCATAGTCCAGGCCCAGACTTTTAAGCTCAGTAAAGCAATCGTCACTGAAGCCTGGGATCTCTAGTGAATTGTTGGTTTTGTTGAATGCGTCATGACGATTGGTATAGCCAATACGTTCCCGAAACATTTCGGCAAGCTGGTCGTCAGTCAGCTCCACGGCATGCACCTTCCTGGAATGTTGGCGTATTCTGTAACAGTGAAAATATAATATTTAATTTATAACTCTTCAAAAATCGAATAATTAACCATAATTTATAGATATACATAGCATGCATTTCTCTCTGGTTCATAACTGATTTAATATTAATTTTTTCTATCTAACCAAATTATGCGGAGTTACAGGTAAACATTCATTTTGTCTGATAAGATTTTCAGTGGATATTTTTCCAGAATATTTTCCCATTGTATAGGGAATTTTTACATACTATAATATTTCATCTGAGCTTAGTAAAATGTGAATTTACGAATTTTGCATGAAATAGTATAGTGTTCTAGCCCTAAGTATGTGTACTGGACATATAGTCATATATTAGAACGTCTACCCAAATTGATTCTGCAGTTGATCCTGTTTGATGTAGATGAATGACTGAATTCGTTGACTAATCAGACTTCCTTAAATGCTCTTAATCTTAAGTTTGTACTGTACTTACTTTCCGCGATCGGCAAACTCCTCGGGGCAGTGATTGCACTTGTATGGATAGTCAGTGTGCTCGTATTGATGTTGGCGCAACCGCGCTCTTGAGTTTGTTTCAAAGCTGCAATTATCGCAACGCCACACCTTTTGTTTCTGGTGAGTGCGCTGTTCGTGCTCTCGGAGTAGAGCAAAATTCTGAAATTTGCTGCCACAGGTGTGACAGTTAACTTCTTCGTCCTCGTGAACATGGGCTCGTTCGTAATGCACACGCAGCTCGGCAGCATTGATATAGTTAAGGGAGCACTTGGAACACTGATAATGCCGCTCTGAGTGCCGCTTACGATGTACAGACAGCGACTCGCTATTCTTAAAGCTTTTCAGGCATATTTCACACTCGTGAAGGGTATCTACTGCATGTTGCTGTTGCAAATGCAATTCGTACTTGCGTATGCTGCTAAATTGCTGTTCACAAAAATTGCAGTGTACCGGTTTCTTCACCTGACAGAAGCGCTGATGGGCCTGCAGACTGGCCTTTAAATTGAAAACTTTATCGCAAGCAACGCACATATGTTGCTGTTCAGTAACCTCATTGACACCATTGAGTCCCGCCGCTGACTGCAGTTGCTGTTGCTGCTGTGGGGTGTGCATCCGTGTGTAATGTGTCCGCGCCGAGCGTTGATCCTTGAAAATGCGACCACACGCAGGACAATTCTGCTGTACATAGCAATACATTTCTGGATAAAGTAGACAGAATAAGAGGAATCAATTATTATCAATTATGGTACGAAATCTTTTTAATGCTTACCAAAATCACCATCAATTTTATGATGTTCTATAAGATGCTGCTGCATATCCGTGCGGCTGTTTGTCTCATAGCTGTTACAGGGCCGACACTTAAAACTTTGATCTGAATTGCATAGTAAAAATAATGAATTTGTTAGTAAACTCATAAATGGTTAAAACAAATATGGAAGAACAAAAGGAAAATCTTTAACTAACGTTTGTAGTAACTACAGACACAACATTTAATCTGCAAATAAACTACCTATGAAATAAACTAATAAACAAATTTATATAATTTTTGTGGAATCTCATTTTATACAAGTGTTATAAAATATAATATCCAATTTAGTTATATTTCCATATGTGTGCTGAAGGAAACCTTCAAAAATTTGATAATTAAAAATTTCTAGATACTTCAAAAACGATTATAAAAACCTCTAAAATTTTTGTGGAATGCTTTTTTAATCGAGTACTGCATGTGACGATAAGTATGTTTCATTTATGATCAACTTAAGCGTGTTTCACCCACTTTTGGTCAGGCCAATGATATCATCCTCGGGTACATCGCAGTTGTGTACACGCATATAATGACTCCTCATCTGTTTGGCCTCCGTGTGGGTATGCTTGCATATGCTGCAGTTCAGCACGGGAATATTTATGTTGACATCTTTATTAAGCGTACCCTTGCTAGGTAAAGTGCCTGTGGAGTTAGCGCTAGAGGCAGGCATCTCGTCCGTAGCTACGATTAATAAATATAAATAAATAAACGTATTTACATATAAAACATTTGATCTTACATTTTAATAATGTAGCTTTAATAGATTCAATAGATTGCAAGTCCTCAACGGTGTGGCTCCTGTTCATATCGTCGCTGAGAGTCATAAAAAGCGCACGTTGTATGAGATCGCACTCAACATCTGGCAGACCGGACAAATCACCATTTTTATTGTTAAAATTATAATTGTTATTGTTTTCGCTGCTTTTGTCGGCGGTGTTATTGTCATTTATAATACTATTGTCATAGAAGGTTTCACTGTTCTTTGCATCCGACCCATCATTTTCGTCCTCCTGATCCTGATCATTGCTATCATACTTTACATCAAATAATATAACTGCAAGAAAATATTTAATAATTCATTTTAATATATTATATATAATAATATACATTCGTTATAGATTTGTAAACTATTTATTATTTAATTAAATAATTTAAAGAATTTTTTTAGTGCAGATTAAATTAGGAAAAGGCACATACAATTAACAAGCTATAGGAACCTACCAAACTAAGTATCTTAAGCTCTTATGCTCTCCGAGATCGATACATCATTATTATTCTTGCATAGTTGACAGGGCTAAATCAACCCGGCTACTAACCCTGATTAAAAATATAAATACTTTCATACATTAGCAAAAAATTAATATGAGCTTCGTAAATTTTAATGACTTTAAATACAAAAATGTGCCTGGGAAATTAAGACTTCAAAATCAAATAAATAATCGGAGTTAAGTTCTATTTAGTTCAAATTAAAACTTTAAAGCTCACCATCATCTTCCTTGGGCGGTTCATTGTTGGAAGCAATATCTGCGTCTAGGCGTGGCACCTTCGCGCCACGCATATACAAAACGTTCTCCTCAATGGGCGCCGGGATGCCATCGTAAGTCTCCACAAATTGCTCGAATTCCTGACTGAATTGATTCCAATGCAAAAGCTCGCTGCTGGCTTTGCGCTTCAAGTCACCTGTCGACGACGACGACGTCGTCGGTTGAGTCGGCGCTACCGACTTAAGGCTTTGAGATTCAGCAAAGAGCTTTCGATTGGATTCAATTGCAAGTTCCACAAAGTGCATAGTCACCTCTAAGGCGCGACAACAGCGCAAGCAAATCTGCATGGGCCACCTATAGCCGCCAGGAGAGCGTGTGGTTAGCGGCAAATTGGTGCACTGACGCAACCCCTGTCCGTAGGTCCGCATGTTGTGCAGCTCAGGCATTTTGGCGTCCAGTTTCACCGTTTCTCGACTCACTGAGAGGCACGCGCGGCATTTTGTGTTGTTCACTTTGTTCATAGCGAGCAACGCATTGGATCTTGCAGCATCCGCTGCAGCGGCCATTTGGATGCAGTTTGCAAGTTTGTGCTTGTATACTTTGTTGGGTAAATATTTATTTTTTTTTTGTGTATATATTTTTAATGTTTTTAAATCAATTTAATTGCGTTTACGAAGTTTGCAATGCTGCTGTGACAATTCTTTTCACACTCGCGAAATGTTATTGCCGGAAATTTATCGATTATTTGTATCGAAACTGAGCGAAACGATCAAATCATAGACTTGTCGCTCATTTAGTTCTCTTAAGTCATTTTACTATTTTTTTGGGTATATTAACGAATTAAAGTCACAGAAAATATTAATATTTTTAATAAATAATTATTTAGCGAAAATATTCTCCTTAACGCATCCAAGACCAGCTGTTGTCTTTAACGATAACATAATTGACATTTAATCTAAATCTCGCAAGGGAAAGCCATGAATTGTAATTGAGATGGGATAATTGGCACTTATCGATAACTGCTGAGATAAGTCCCGCCAATAACCTTTATTTATTTAAAATGTCTTATTGGAATTTAAATAAAACCTATCGACGTCGACGTTATCTATTATTCTTATGTAAATATCAACTAAATTTTGTACGATTTATTGAGTCAAGTGTTTATGATATTAAACATCCTGTATTTAGATAGTTCGATTATTATAAAAACTAAACTTAGTCAATAATTCCAATTTATGAACGTTCCAATTGCAGGAATGTGGTATAGTTAAAAATCTTTAAACAGGTAATTTTCAATAAGATGCCTTAAATGAAAGCTAAATTTTGGACCTACTTGAAATACTGAGGAACTAATGGCATATACATAAGACTCGCAGACATTGATGTCAGTGTCTAGAAATATTCTAAATATAAAAAATTATTTTTTAATGTCGGTTTCGAATTTTGAAACTTCTTTTCCAAGATGATTTTAATAAAAAAAATTGGTTTGCGGTAGTTACACAGTTACATACATATGCTTATTGAACATAAGTGTCCGATTTAATGTTTTCTAGAATACATAATTAACACAAGTTTGCACAAAATAAATTTTTATAAACTATGTTTTGACGGGCCAATTCATTTTTGCCACTTTGTTAGCTTATAAATATTAATTAATTAGTAATATTAAAAATAGTTTCAGAGCTGCTGTCATCGTTCTCATAGACAAAAAAAAAAAACACAAATTTTCCGTAAAAATAATATGTTTTAGGTAATATGCAAGTATATCGAGATATGTGCTTAATATAATATAACTTAGTAAATTAAAATCTTGAAGACTAAATAAATGGGCTAAATTGGATGTGAACTAATGGCTTCGATAAGATTCCTCACTTGGCTTTTTACAAAGGGTATAACTAAAAAAATATACATTTACTGCCAATTTGCAATGCTTAAGTATGTGTGTTTAAGTTAATATGTAAGTATGTGTTAACGGGTACTCAGGATATTTTGACCGTCTAATTTAATAACAAATGTGTGATTCAATTTTCTTAATCTACGAAATCGTTTGTACAGAAGGCAACTGCTTGCGGTATAAATATTTGTACAGCGAAACTTCACTAAATCGGAATCTCTGTAATTCGAACGATTTTTAAGAGCAGACGAGTTGAGGCATTGTTAGACATTTATTCACTTATGCTAAGTTTCTCTAAGTTATCTTAATGATTTGTTGTGGATAAGTGAAGTTATTCGGGTTTTACACATATTTATAGACTCCTACGTGGTGCGTTACAAGGCTAATCAGAGTGGTCATTCTCAACCCTCAGCGATCTTCGTTCGCGTTTGATAGGCGCGTCATTTTCAGAATATATTTTATCTATTTCTGCATCAGTCAGCTCCCATTGGTGCTCACGTAGTGCATGCCTGCGAAAACTGCAAATCAAAAATAAATAAATTAATTCATTGAGAATGAATATATATTATTCACTTACGGATTTCGTCGCATATAGGTACGCACACACTTCGGGCACTTGTAGGAATGGGTACCCTTGTGGCTGCTCATATGATTCCTTAGATGCAAACTGGTCAACATATCGCGACCGCACTCTGGACATATATATTGCACTCGGGTATGCGAGGCTGTCTGATGGCGCTTCAGATGGTGCTTAAAATTAAAAGTCTTCTTGCAGCCATCTATGCCACATTTTAGAGGCATTTTCGTGCGATGCTCCGACTGTAGGTGCTCGTCCAAATCCAAGTTAAGTTCAAATTCCTTGGGACATAACTTGCATTGCAGCTTTCGCGGCGCATGCTTTTTCATATGATAATTTAGCAATGTCACTGTACGGTACGTGCTATTACATATCTTGCACTGATGCTGGTGACTGCTTCGAGGCGAAACTGTGTCGTTGGAATGTTGCGCCGATTCGTGCTGTAGCAGCTTGCTCAGCTCGTCAAATGTCTGATTACACTGCTTACATACAAATATAGGCGTACGTGGCAAGCGCGAACGTAAATCCTTGACAGGCGATGGCTCTAATGCAGCAGACAACAGCTTATCGCTGCCATTTAACAGTTGATGTGCGCTGGCCACAACGCTGAAACTGTCATTGTTGGTTTTAATAGGTGTGGCATGTGCGCCATTTCCTATAAAGTCCAGATCAAAATCAAATGGCGTGGGCGTTGGAAAGAGCGAGGTCCGCTCTGCAGCTGTTGTTGGTGTAGTTTCTGTAGTTGTTGTGGACACAGACGAAGTTGCTGCTGTTTTTGTTATAGTTGGTTGAGAGGCTTCTGTTACGGCTGAGTCTTCGGTCGTAACTGCAGTTGTTGTTTTGGCTCTTGCTGTTGTTGCCAGGTTTATGTCTTTTTTTAGTGAAATTCCGGTATTTACGTTTGCATCTGAGTTTCCCGAATCCATTCCAACATCCTTGTCTACCGCTTTGTCTACTGTACATGATCAAGGATCATTGTTTATCGTCATCGTTAAATAAAAATTTCAGTTGTTCATTTGCAACACGTAGTTGATGTTGTTGTTGTCGTTGTTGCGGCATGTGTTGAGCATATTTGGAATTTGAGTTTGAATTCATTGTTGCTAGGCTATTGACCCTCTTACCGCATTTTCCATTGCCATCGCCGTCGCCAGGGCCATCTTCACTGTGCGTTGTTTTTGCTGCTGTTTTATTGACATCGCTGGCATTCTTCGACAATGTGATTGTTGCCGTGGATGTGGTTGCTGTCGCCGCTGAACTAGTTGTCAATTGAGGCGCTTGCATCTCAATAATGGTGTCCACTAAATGGCTCCTTTGCAAATGGCGTGTCAGTGTTCGCTTCGCCGCAAATGAACGAATGCAGCGCGGGCACTCATAGGGCAATTCTACAAATTATTATTTTTAATTACAGTTTCAAAATATTCAAACTAATATAATTTATTTAACTCACTGCGTATAATAAACACCTCATTGGCATGTAAAGAAACTGTGAAGAAATTAACAATGTTAATTAAAATACAATTAAAAAATTTGAAATTTTCTATGCATGTACATGAGTTTTAGCCTTTACTTACCTCCATCATTAATACCGTGATGCGCATTAAGATGCTTGCGCATCTCGTTCTCCAACTCGCATTCGAATGGACACTTAGCGCACATCAGCATAGAAGCTGTAAAAGAAAATTCACAGATAATTACATATTATAATAATAATTGCATAATTTGAACGTTCTATCAGGATTAGCTATTTGGAGATGGTCTTGGAAATCAAATGAATAACATCATTGTATATAGAAAAAAAAAAAAAAAAACCATCCCTCGATTACTCACGCTTGTCCACATTGAAATTCAGCTTTTCAATTGCTGTACACGGAACGGATACTTTATCACCTTTGGCCTGCACCATGTCCCGCGTGGGCATGCGCTTGTGCACAGTTTTGTAATGTCGTATGAGCAAGCGCTTCATATTATATAAATTAGTGCAGAGCTCACAGCGATAGGGCGCCAAACCTAAAAGCAGCAAAAGCTTATATATCATTTTCTTATTTCTTGAGGGGTGTATAGTAAATACCTCGATGCACAAACATATGATTTTCGAACTTGTATTGGCTGGTAAACTTTTTGTTACAGTATATGCAATAAGGCTTCTGTAGATGCTTTGATTGTTCATCATCGAAGTCATCCACATCATCATCATCGCTTGTGAGCAACAAATTTTGATCGGCAGCCGCATCATTATTATCGTTTTCATCATCATTTTCGGCTTCCTCCTCATCGTCTTCATCATCCTCGCCGACTTCCACATCCTCTTCAAAGTCATCGAAAAGATTCTCAGCATCAAAATCTAGACTAATGTTATTATTATCGATAACAATATCATCTCCATCTACTGCGGGCATATCGTCTGCTGGTATTGTACATATAGCTGCAACATCGGTATTATCTATGAACTCTTGCATATCTCCAAAAATGCTGCTATTTGGATTCACTACAGAGGAACCTCCAGCAGCTAGAGGTCCCGTTTTGGTTTTTGTAAGGGTATTGGCAAAAGATTGCTCTGGAAATATTGCAAATGTGTTGGAATCTCCTGATGCTGCTGTTGTAATTGTTGATGCTTCATTTCGAGCTGCAGCCCCTGAATAGAACAATGATGTGGCATCCACAACTACATTAATTTCGCCAGCCGGCGTTAACACGGCTGTTGTTGTTGCCTGCCCCGGCTGCTGCTGTTGCACCATTGTTGTCGTCGTCGTAGTTTTTTGTGTCGTTTCAGTTGTTTTCTCTGATGCCATTGGTGGATCTGTCAATAAGATAAAATTAAATATTTCCATGTGCCCAAAATTTAAATATTGCTCTTTGAAAGCTGCTTAGGTAGCTATATGATTACGTTAATACCAACTACAAATAGTGATAAACTTACATGTAATACCCAAAGGTATACAAAGATTGGACCCATCACTAGTAGCCGATATCGTGCTGGCGTTCTTTTCCCTGGGATCATTGGTCCAGCTGGGACGAAGCTGCACCTCAGTGGGTTGTATTAGGTGCTTAATGCTATAGTGTACACGAAGCTGTCCGCAGCTGACTGTTTCGAATAGACACATATCGCAGGAATATATGCGACTCCTATCCGTTGTAGAGGTAGGCTTCTCCATATGATTTATTTTTCTCTCATTAACAGTTGAGTTATGCTCTGCCGTGTAATGCTGTATGAGATCAGAGCTGCGTAGCGAGAAGTACGCGCACTGATCGCAATAGAATTTAGGCAAATCTGAAGATAAAATTTAAAATAATTAAATGAACAGTTTAAGTATAACAACAACTTACGACTGTGAGTTAACTGATGAGATTTAAGGCGTGCCACCGTGGGAAAAGCTTTGGGACACAATTTGCATTTGTGCTTTAACGCGGCAATTGAACCAGGTCCAGGCCTTTGCTTTGGCCTTACTGTAAATTGAACAGGCCTAGCAATTAGTATAAATTATTTAGAGTTAAGTTAGATATAACACACCAGTTATCTGTGGCAGTGCTTCCTGAACTACCAGCTGATTCATATCCATATTCATTGTATCATAGGTTACATTTGTTTTAACGTCACTTAACAGGCTTTGCAGGCTCATGTTGGTCGAGGTATTCGCGCTTTTACTATCATCAATGTATTCAAAAACAACTCCAGCATCATTTACTTGCTGCAAGGAGCCATCCGGCATGACGAGAAACTCAGCTCCGATGCTCATATTGCCACTGCCGCCGGGCGCTAACGTCGGTTCAGCCGGCAAGGCAGCGCTAGAGGAACCAGAGACTGATACCGATTTGGCCAATTGTTGCTCAATATCACGCAGCTGATCTGCATCCAGTTGTGGCTGCGAAAAGTCCTCTGGTGTCAGTACAGTGGGTATCAGCAACTCCATGTCTTCCACTGTGCACACTCGTACCTGCCCATCATCTACTGCTGACTCTGATGTATTTGTTGCATTGGCAGCCGCTTGCAATGACTTCCTGATCTTTAGCTGCTGCTCTATTTGTGTAGCCGTTAAGCCATGGGTCTTGCGATAATGCTCAGGCAGCAATTTTTGCTTGAAAGTAACATAAGTGCACAGTTTACATCGATGTCGCGATTCCTCTGCAAGGATAAACAAACGATTCAACATTAATCAGATTATGTCGGTTTTAATTTAAGATTTAGTCACTTATCGGTTTGAAGTCCGATTCCACTTTAATTTAATTAATTTAATTGGCTAAGAATCTACTCTTGGTGATATCTACAAAACTGCCATCTCTAAGTTATAAAATTTAAAAATCAGTTCCAGGTCCCTTCTTGATTAACCGACTCTGGTTATAGCTCCAGTCAGAGATCGAGCTGAGTCAATTTAATTTTTTACCTGTGTGCATGCGTATGTGCTGTTTGAGATCCAAGCGATTGTAGATAATTGCTCCGCATACTTTGCATTCGTGGCGCAAAGGATTTGGCTTCGGCTTCTGCTTGTCACTTTGGTAATTCGTCTGCGATAATACAGCATATTTAAAATATATATATACACACAATGGTATACCCTACAATACGCACCTCAGGCAGTTGGGTATGTTCTTGCTGACCATTGAGGCGCGTTGAGTTCGTTAGCTTGGAGGGGCACAACTTGTGGCACAATATTTCGTGTGCTCGCTGAGCGTTTTGTATGAAAAAATAACTAATTTGCAGACTTTTGCTACAATCCACGCAAATGTATTGCGGGAGCTCGGGTATATTCTTTTCAGAGCGCATGCAGAATAGCAGTAAACGTATAAGGGGTAATTTTTTAGAAGACGCATCATATTTTTCTACGCCAGTTCCGCCACTGTCTGTTAGGGAGTCCAGCTTGAAGAATTCTGCCTCGGATTTTAGGCAACATCGACAAGCAAATTTGTAATTGATTTCCATTTGTTCTGTTTTCATACGCTTGTGCGTCATATTGGCACATTTAGTTCAATTGCAAATTTATTGCTTATCTTTTTAATAATATAAACAAATCGTACACTCTTTAATCGCGCACTATTGGAAATTATTTGTTTCTTTAGCCCCGTACTAGAAGCGCAGACATTAAAAACCATTATCAATTGGACGCCGTCGCGTCGTTGTAGGGTTGCTTTACTTTTGTGTGAATGGTTAAATTCAGATGGCTTATTATTATCGATAATTTAAAGGTATTCTAATCGATTTTATTCCATTTAAATAAAATTCGTTATTTTGCAAACATTTATTTGAAATGTTGAATTCCAAAAGTGATTGTTCAATAATTTTGGTAGAAATTTTGTTTTTATTTTTGTAACATTTTTAAAAACCATTAATATGGAATTTTTTAAATTTTTAAGTAAAAACTTCATTGTAGGAAATAGTTTTATGCCCTGTAACTTTTAACTTTGCAATTCCTGATGAAAACCACCTGCATTAAAAATATTAATTTAATATTTTTAATCTGCATTCTGTTCTACCCCCTCTGCGTGCATCTTTTTGACATGGCATTTAAGCAGGTAATTCTCACGATATTTCTTCGGGCAGTATGGACAGTTCACTTTATGTTCCGAATGGGTGCGTCGGTGTACAGCTAATGCGGAACTAGTTTTGGTTGTAATTCCACAAAGCTCGCAAGTAAAATTCCTCTGTCCACTATGACTAGACAGATGTACCCGTAAGTCCCACTTATTTGGAGCACAATATTTGCATGCAGTACACTGCCATCGCATTGTTTTTCTATGAGTTCGAGACTGGTGCATTCGTAATTTGCAGGCATGTGAAAACCCCATGCTACACACATCACAAATATACGGATATCTGCCATCATGTACTCGATGCTTGTGACGTCTTAGTTGATCCTCGTTGTAGAAGCGCCGCTTGCATTCATTGCAATGTAAAATGCTGATACCCTGTGTAGGGAGGAATTCGTGAAGCTTCTCGTAATATGCTTGGTGGCGGCAGCAGAATCCTGGTTTGCTTATGGACATTGCATACTGCCCATTAAACCATTTAATTAATGCGCAGGCACTTAGGCAAATCACCTGCGGTCTCAGCGATACATTAAATCTCTCAGATAGCGATTTACTTATTTGTTGGGCGCTTTCAGAGCGCTCTGTCTTAAAGTCCATATTTCTATATTCTCCGCACCAAAGATATTTCTGTTGGTGTAACAAATCGATGAAATAATGCACTAGTTCGGGATTTGTGTGCAGTAAACTGTAGAAAGGCTGGTTGGGTTTATCGACTACATTGTGCTGAAAAATTAAATATATTATTATATAGCTATTAAATATATACATTTAAATAGATGATATATTCTCTGCTGTCGGGATGCCCTGGAAATCTCTTCCAACCTAAAACTAACTCATGTCGGTGCCATATAAACCTACTTCGGTTGTCTGCATCCCAAAATGTATAGCGGAATTTTTCATTTTTATTTGGGAATACTTATAGAGTTGACCCCTAACTTTTCGCGAAAATTCCAAAAGTTTTGGGTTAAGGGATTAATATTCTCAGAAATTGGTTTCCTAAGTTTTCACAGTCTTCAATTAAAGGCGGGATATTCGGTTATGCGGGACGTTTTTTTTCACCAATCTGCAGTTTCCAATTTCCAAAAGACCTACGCAGGCCAGCCCAAAGACCTGTAATCTAGTTTTGTTTCTTATTCATACCTTATTTGTGTTTGGCAGAGAGAGATACTCGTTCTGATCATCGTTTGCATCTACATCGGTTTCGTTTAAGTATTCTTCTTCTTCCAAAAATTGGCTGTCTGTTTCTATATCCGTCTCTGTATCTGTATTTGCATGGAATTCATTCTTTAGATTTTGTTGTTCCACTTCAACTTCAGCTAGAATCTCTTCATCCAACTCCAAATTTTGTTCCTGGGAACAGTTGCCAATAACTGCATGACAAGCGGCCAAATGCCTGACAAAATGCATCCAATCTGTTAGAGCAGCTGTAGTGCAAAGGCAGCATTTTATTACAATTGTAGACCTTTCCTCTAGCTTTAAATAAACTCGTGCGCTTTCTATATAATTTTTGCCTATATAGTCGGTGGTCATTGTTTATAAAAGAGAAATGCCAACTTGCGAAAGCAATAATTGCATTTGCCATTCACATAAGTAGGATACTCGTGTATTTTTAGTACATTTAGGATGATGGTATTGGGGGATTAAAGAGGTTACTCAGCTTTGTGTTACTGTAAAATGATTTACTGAAATTATCTTAAAACCTTATTTTTAAGCCTCCAAAAATAATTTGCATTTTATATAATTTGTTATTATTAAAGAGTAGCTTGAAATTAGTAGAAAAAGTATTTTAATTTTTAACTTATTTTCAAGCAATCCTATCGCTTTTTTATATAACAAATGTTATTTTTCATTCAATTTGTATTTCATTCTTGAATGCACTTTATTTACTATTTACCATAGAGGTGCCAACTTAGGTTAAGGGAAAATGCTGATTGCCATTCACACATCTGCACGTCGTATGGTATTATTTAGCTGTTTATTTATTGAGGCCGGTACACAGTTTGTGTACACATAATTAAACCATTAAACAGATTTAACAATTTATTCTGGTTTTTGCTGAAACTTGGGTTATTGGAATGGCCAATAGTTATGATATACCCAGCTGGGCCGGCAAACCGCCCACTGGCTTACACTTGGATGTGCTCAAAGATGATAAACTAGTGCAGAAGCTGATGGTGGATGAGAAGCGTTGTTATTTGTTTGGGCGCAATAGTCAAATGAATGATTTTTGCATAGACCACGCCTCCTGTTCCAGAGTGCATGCCGCCTTTGTTTACCACAAGCACCTGAATATTGCCTACCTCGTGGATCTTGGCTCCAGTAAGATAATCGCCTCCATCTTAAATATTAATGAACTATTAATTATTGAATTTATTACTATTATATGTAGCACATGGCACATTTATTGGTACGCTTCGTCTGGAGGCGCACAAACCCACACAGCTGCAGATTAATAGCACATTTCATTTCGGTGCTTCCACACGAAATTATATACTCAGGGAGCGGCCTTCGGCTGGTGGTCAACACAGCAATATAATGGAAGATCTACCGCTGAGCGAGACTGGTGATGGTGCCTTGCTGGGGCTGCCCGAAAGCCAAACGGAATTAGACGTGAGTATATGCTTCTAGTGATCCTGCAGTGAAGCATAGTGGGGCCCAGCATAAAAAAGGGTTGATTGTAGTATCTTGTGAACTTTATTCAAGTTGTTAACCTCCATCTGAGGCTTGCTTGGAATTTATACAAAAACTCTTCCTGCTCGAAATTTATGATACTAAGCATGGGCTCAACAAGCAATGTAAGCATCCAAAACATATCGAATCCCAGGAACAGTCAAAGGAAAATAAGGATTTGATTGATCCTAAAGTGTAACACAAACTGTTGCTAACCTATGCCTAGATAAGGAAATACTGCATAAACTAAGTGGCATCTTTTATAGAAAAAGAAATTCAATCATATCTTTGCAGAACTTGACGGAGTACAACACCGCACACAATCGTCGCATTTCTATGCTAGGTATTGCCGATGACAATAACTTGCGTAAACAAAATGCATTGAAACAGGGACGAAAGAGGCGGAATGTCACATTTAATGACGAAGAGATCATTATAAATCCTGAAGATGTAGACCCCAACGTCGGCCGTTTTCGCAATTTAGTACAAACAACAGTAGTGCCAGCTAAGCGCTCCCGTTATGAGCCAAATCACATGGGCTTGCACACGGGCAGCAGTGGAGGAGGTTCTAATGCAGCCAGTGCACTTTCCGCCAGTCACCAGATGTTCCAACAGAGTATAGTCGAAATGAAGCAACAGCAGCAGCAACAACAGCAGCAGCAGCCCACAACGCCGCAGGCGGCTACTCATTCGCCCATCAATTCATTATATCAAGGATTACCTGCAAGCAACTATGATGGCGTACATGCTAAGGCGAATAGTGAGTTTGAGCCAATTTCACCAATGGGCCTTGGCTCCAAGTTAGGGTTAATGTTGCCCAATCCAGCACCTGATGTGACACCCACCTTTGATGAGCCGCTAATGCCCAGCTCAGCCATAGCACAAAAGTTGGCCATGGCCAATGCAAACGGTATGTATACTCCACAAGGAAACAACGCAATGTCTAAACTTATCTATTTTAAAATTTTTAGTGCGTCGTTTTGTTGATGACGTACATGAGTCAAGCGGGGAAGGAGATTCCCTATGTCCACAAAAGAAAAAATACGCCAAGGAGGCCTGGCCAGGTCGCAAACCCATGCTGGGTCAGTTGTAACGAACTTTTGGCCCTGGTAAGCAGATTAACGTAGAGCATTGCAAGTTAATGTATTATTTAGGAGTCCAGATATGACAGAGAATTGGCTTCCAAATTAAATCTCTCCGAAAAGCGCCTCTTAGAAATTGTGAAAATTGTTACTCTGTCAAAATTTTCTATAACGAATATCTTAATTCGTCTTGATCGCATTCAGAATTGTCATAACGGAAATTTAAATAAAGGACCACCTCGTAAAACCTAACGCTTTTATTGTTCTCCATTATAAATAATCTCTTATTAAGTTGACACACTTAAATTTTGTTATAGAGAAGTTAGACTGTAAGTAGTTGAAGTTTTGCATCACGAATAATAAACAATTTATAAAAGAAATCAACGCAGTATTATGGCTACATTTTGCAACTATGTGGATAGCGGGGGAATGGTATTACATCGCGTATATTTTTAACTCCCGTCAGCAGCTGTAAATAGCGCTCGAAGCCCATGCCGAACCCTCCTGTGGACAAGCCACCATATTTGCGCAAATCCACATACCAGGCCAGCTCTTTTGGCAACTGTGGATGGGCGGCAAGCAGCTCTGGATCAGACTCACGTAAACTGCCACCGCACAGTTCACCCACAGCAGGCATTAGCAGATCTAGCGCATGCACACGCTGGGGATTGCTGCGGCTGACCTTCATGTAAAAGGGCTTCTGTTTAGTAGGCCAGTTCAGTACAAAAATTGGCGCACCGCAATGTGCGACAAGGAACAGTTCCTGCTCCTTGCTGAAACCCTCATCCGCACTTACACTGCTCTTAAAATTATCCTTGTTAGCTAACACCAGGTTCATGGCTTCGTCATAGCTGAGCCTTACCCAAGGTCTTTGTAGCCAGGACAAGTCCGAAATGGCATTAGCGCTCTGCTGACAATAATTAAGATCGGCAGCACTAGCATTGAGCAGTCGATTAGTAATATCCTTAAGCATGTTTTCTATAAATGCCGCCAGTTTTTCTAACTGCTCCATATGCACCAGTTCTGCTTCAAACATGTAAAATTCAGCTAAATGCAGCGGAGACTTGGAATTTTCAGCACGGAATGCAGGCGCTAAGGTATACGTATTTCCCAAACCGTAAGCCATGGCCTCTAAATGCAGCTGACCCGATACGCTTAGGAATACCTTCTTATCGAAGTAGCTTTCTTCTTCGGGTACGTGAGGCCTTGCCATTTCCTTAAGCAACTGCTGTGAATCCGGCTGAACACGAAAAATCTAAAAAAAAAACGAAGACTGGATTGAATATTACAAACGTTCCAAAAATGGATCTCATGCTTCACACCTCACCGGCGCCTTCGCAGTCGTTTGTAGTCAATATCGGAGTATTAATCTGTATAAAACTTAACTCATCCATGTAGTCATGTACAAGCTTCAGCGCCCTGTGCCTCACCCTCATTTGGGCGCCAATATAGTCGATCCGGGACCGGAGATGCAAATGCTCGCGTACGTATTCAGGTGCATGCTGCTGCTTAGGTGAAAATGGATACCCATCCTGTAGATGACCATCCGCTGAAGAATTATGAGTGGCATTACATTAATAAATGATTGAAATTATATAATAGCAGTATTCACCTAGTGACTGTATATCATCTGCATGTAATTCGAGGTGTCCATTTGGAGCCACTTGAACACGTCCCACAGCACTAACAACGTTGCCCGCTGTCAACTGTTGTGTGGCGGGGTTTCTTGGTACTACTAGCTGAAATTTATCGCTCGTAGAACCATCACTTATGTCCAGGAATAGGTTGTTCTTTAGCCGGCGAACATTTTTGATCCAGCCCTATAGTGTACTTTTTTGCGTAAGACGATTATCATTTAAAATTATGTAGATATTATCCTCACCTGCACTTGCAGAGCATCTCCCGGTTTACGAGTACTCGCTATTTGTGCAATCCGTTGAACGCTGCTGTAGAACCTTTTTATAAAAAACATTGCGGTTATTTCCTTGCCGGTATTAGGCAAAACAGCTGACTTAGAGATGGGCGTTTTAAAATTATGCGTAGTACGCTGTTCACAAAATCTTACAAATGGTTTTCATAAATGCAATTGGTCAGAATCCGCGTAAAATATGTATTCAATTCTTAGTGACTCATTTCCTTATTAATTATCTTCGCAAATAAATAAATTAATGTTGACAACTTGTTGAATAACGTGAAATTGGATCTTTAATAGCCTACTAATGAACCTTGCAGAAGTATCGAAGGCTTGGATCGATAATCGTGGGAGTTCCCCGAACTGAAATGTGCCTTGCGATTTACTGTAGTGAGCTGCGTATGAGAACTATCTTAGAACAACATGCTGATGCGTCAGCTTATAAACCGAAAATGTTCCTAAATAATTCGCTGCCATTCGGTGGTCGCTTTCACTCACGGAACACCGCTCAATTTCAGTTCTCGCATTGGTGATAAGATGATCGTTTATGCAAGAGTGAGACGGGTTGAGAGTCGATCAGCACTAGGAACTTTAGCCATTAATAATTTTCGATATACAAAAAGCTTTGAGTAACGAATTGGTCAATAGTTTGAATATTTAAAAAGTAACGTATTTATTTTGCCAGCATTTCAATACATTTAATATTCTGTTGCATCCAATCATTGGCACTCTTAAGTAGCTTTGGATTGTCTATAAATTCCTTTTGCTCAAGCTGCTTGACAGTGGTATCCTTGCCACCTCTACGTACAAATCCAGCTTCGCCTGGATTTAAGATTCCTACTGCTGCCATTTGATGCATATTAACCGATTTATTTTCTCGAAAATTTTTAAAGCTTAAATGATTAAGTAACTTTTCAAGTCCTTCAGCATTTGGCTTGCATTCCAAAAAGGTGCTTATATTATTCACAGTTCTTGGCAAGTCATCTAACATGTCCTCGTATTTAAGAAACAGCACATTTTCCAGTTGACTATGATTTTTTGCCTCCTTCACGTGGCTGTAATACGGCAGCCAGGGATCTGTAATGAAACACACGTTTTTGTAAGGGTTTGTAAAGGCTGTAACATACTTAATCCTTGCTGAAAATAGTGCCAATAACGTTCAAAGTCGCCTATGTAGCCCTGGGTACGGAATAAACGATTAAGGTGGTAGTATGATACGGCCACGTCCTTGGGATTACGTGCCACGTAAATAATCTGTGGAAAATTGGAAAATAATGTAAATTAAGAAACTTTTGACAAACATTTTTTTAAGAGAAAAATCTTTGATAAGCGGTTTGAACAACGCTCAGCTCAGGGTTAAAAAATATTGTCTTTGATTTAATTTATAAGAACTTTACAGCTCTTATACTGGGCAAGTCACTTGCCTTGCATTTGTTTTCTAGGACACTTGGTGGTAACAATGAGAACGGAAAATGCGTCTTAATGAAACGACGCCGATCGCATGGATGTTCTCGTAGAGTTTCGTAACCAGGTCGAGAAATATGTTCAATGAACTCTAAAGCACCCAAAGAATCCTTATTTTCAGCCAATAGCTCCGACTTAACAGCATCATGCATAAACAAGGGAAATCTGCCATAAATAACATATTTATAGAATCTTCTCTACAATTTTACAATCAGAGCTTACTCGAAAAATGGAAAACGCTCTGTAAGCGGGCGTTCCTGGGCCTGATCAAAGTCCAGATTATTGGCAAGCAGCCATATGAGCTCCTGTGTCCAGGTGGTGCCCGAGCGGGGCACTGTTGTTATCCAAATATCATCGGGACGTGCCTCAAAATTGTAATACAGCTCCGCCTGTTCCTTATACTTGTGCGGAAAAAAGTAACCCTCGGGTCCAACTTGTACAAAGCCCGTGCGTTCACCTGAGCCCTCATTAGATTTTAGATAACTCCACCAAAAATATCATACTGTAATTACAAACCTGTAAAGTGTTGTAGTAACTCCTTATTGGTGGCATCGTCCACGTCGCGTATATCATAAGGAAACTTTACTTGGGTCTTATCCATTGCTCTACGTGACGTACTCAACAAGTGGCTGACACTAACTAAACTTGTTATCGCCCAACTGGCTGAGATTTTGACCGGGAAAGCTTGAATTTTACACTAAAACACTTTTGGCTTAGAGAAAGTGACGTTTACATCTGGAATTTAACAGCCAGTTCAGCAGAGTTCAATTGTAACAGATAATGCTTGGCTAAGCGGAAATTACGTCTCGTAAGACCTACATGTTTACTAATTATAGCATGTGCAATTACTGACTCGAGATATACCCTTTTGTTAATAAAAGATTCATGTATTTATTCCTGTGCTAGAAAGTACAAGTTTAGTTGTTAATATTAACTTAAAAGTAATCCAATAATTGAAAATATGTTCTCATTACTTGAAAACCTGTTTAATTTGATTAATTTCTTGTCAGATATCTCAACTTTGATTTATATTGTCATAAATTGAAATTGAAAATATTTTAATTGAAATTAAAGTAAAGTATAAAAAAGAAAAGGTGTTTCAAATCAGAAAAATAAAGTATTAGAAAAGAGAAATCTTGATATGGCAAGTTATGCATGTTATATAGAATACCTCTCAAGGTTCACTACTCGAGGGTATTTAATTATGTCGCGTACAAATATAAAAAAAAACAATAAACTAAAATTGTAATGCGAGCTTTGCCCCTTTGTATCAAATACAAAATTTATTTGAACCATTATAAACAAGTGAAAATTAAAATTTTAGTTTGTTTTGGCCAGCGAATTTAGCAGGCTGGCATGGTGCACCGACGTTGCTTAACCAGACGCTTGGGGCAAGATTGGCCACCATGTTGCGGCTCGCTGATGACATAGCGAGAGCCCTGAGAATAGCCAACGCCACAGCTGACACTGCAGGGTGACCAGTTTGACCATTCAGAGATCACACAGTCCTTGGGTAAGTTGCTGATCTGGGAAGCGGATAAACCTATACTCTCAGAACGAATTTTGCTACAGGTGAGCAGGCAGTCGTTTTCGGTTAGGAAATTGTTGCGGTTACCGCGACAACCGCCATAGGTAAAGGACATGCAACGATTGGACTCGACATTGTAGGCATAACGCTGATAGCTGCCACGGCAGGGACCTGCCTCTGGCAACTGCACGCATATGTCCTTGGCCATTTCCATGTTGATATTACAATCCAAAGCGTGTTGGCACTCCTTTTGTTGATGCAGCTCCATGCGTTGCGTGCAATTTTCTTTCTCAGGTCCATCTTCCAGCAAAAGCAACCGTTTGCGTATAGCGCTGCCATGTCCACATGTGCCGGAGCAAGGGCTCCAGTCGCTCCATTGGGTAGTGGGACAGTTGGGATCAGGCAATTCTACCTGCTCGTACTTGCAATCTGGTCGCATGCATTTATTCTTCTCCACAATAGTTATGTGTGGACAGCGCTTACGGCCCAACGGATTAGTAAAAGTACGCGTCCGCATGGTGATTCCTATGCCACAGCTGGCAGAGCAGTCAGACCAGACACTCCACGGCGTAGTCTTACACAGTCCGGCGCCTTCACCATTATCGCTAACAAGCGACTGCGAATTGGCTAGATTTTCACCCTCATCCTCATCCCGATCCTCAGCTGCTGCACCGTTGGCACACTCCGGTAAATCAGCCACACACATTTCCTTGGACACAAGTTGACGGGTACATTTGAACTGCTGAGCCTTTTCTGGCATAAGATACTGGCGGCTGCGCATACGTATTCCCTTACCACATGTCACAGAGCATGGACTCCACGCGTTGAATTCACTTACGCGACACTCGGCTGTGGAATTTATCGGTTTAGTAACTTACAATTTTATTGATAATTTTATGAAGCGTACCTCGTGTATCCTGCTCCTCGGCATCGTCGGAGACTTCTAGTTGGAGAGCTTGAAGGAAATCATCATCACAATTGCGTGAAATAATCTTCTCGCGACGCAGATATAGCTTAGCCAGCGGAGTCATCTGCTTGCTTTGCGGGTTGTAAAAAGGAGCACGTGGATCTTCTGGGTACATGGTGGTTATTTTATACATGCGCTCTCGGGGCTGTGTTTCAGCATTTGGACTCTAACAAATGTAATTAATAAATACCAGTTTTTCTTAATTCATAAGACATGCTCTTACCATATAAGTAATACCACTGTCGGTGCCTGCATCCCAGGGATACAGATCAAAGTCTAGCGACTCCTTCCAGCTACAATCTGCGGTGCAGAGATCAAGACCGCTGATGCCAACAACCCAATCAGGTGACGGACCAAACATGGAAGCAAGTGAAACCTTGGGATGCTTGCGATCTACTCGGAACTTGGATGAGGTGTTTTGGTTTACATTAGGATACCATAAACCAGCCGCCTTTATAAGAGTACGTAGCTTTGGTCCTTGTGCCCGAAGCTCGGTTTCTAAAGCTGTCGGGGAACCCCATTCAGCTAATGAGCGGAACCCATCGGTGGCTATATGATGCTCGCCCCAGAATGAAAAGTTAGCCTCATGTGAGGCACCAATCACATCCGAGAAATGGGTTAGCCAAGTGGCAAAGGGGTAATCCTTAGGATGAGTTTCATTTGACCAGATTCCCTCGAAAATAAACTACAGTAGAAATTAAAATAAATATCAAATAATATATGATCTTTCAATTATTATCAGAAGAATCAAAGCGCTTAAATGAATATTAAGAATATTTAACTATCGCAATAGTAAAAAATTAATGATAATATTGATAGCATAATCGATTGTCTTATGCATTTAGCTATGTAACTCACAAGGACTTACGCTATACTTAGCCTCATCGCACGCGCAGCATTCCTTCTGTGTAGCTGCGGCACTTGGCTTGTGCTCACAAATAACCTGCGTGAGTTGGCCGTCGTCCGAGAACCAGGCACGAGCATCTTCGTAGACCATGGCAGAGAGGGAAACACAGCCGGATCCCGCCTCAGGTGCCACCCACATCACCTGCACCTCCGTCTTGGGCAGATTATCCGCTTCGGATACAGTGTTAACGCAGCGATCATTGAACTTCGTAAGGGAATCGCTAAATAATTGAAAACGGCCAACGCGACGTGGACTGGCCACCTGGGGGCGTCGAGTTCCTGTGTACGCCTCAGCGGCAATGGTAAAATGGGTAAAATGCTGAATCTTCATATGGGTGCGAGAGCCAAGCAAAAGCACTGAAAATGTAAAAAAAAATATTGACCGTTAGAATTCAAATTAAATAAGAAAAATTATAATACTAATAATAAATAAAAAGGCAATATGAACGTATTCTTTCAACAATATAACGGTTATACTTACATATGTATAACCTGGATCTATCATGAATACTTTGTGTGGAACACCTTTGATATGATTTATGATGCAAACAATATATTGGTTGGTTTGTGACTTGACTAAATAAAAATAATCGGCGCAGAGCCTATAGATCTTTGTTGCTTGCAATTTAGTGTGTTCGTATTTTATTTATATTTTCTTAATTTTATATTTAATTATAATAATTGCACGCCCCTTTTGGGGTCAAGATAAATTGTGCGGCAGAGTCAATAGTAATAGAAAACAATAAATGAGTTTCGATAAATAAATACGATGTACATATATCGATAATATTAAATGCTCTATAATGTTATCGATTTATGGACATCTGTTATCTATGTTGCCAGTCAACGCGCTCCCGCGTTTTTGTATTTGTTTTTCAATTGTTTGTTTTAAAATTTGTGTTTAAAATAAAGAAAATGAGTTTTTTTCTAAGTCATCTATCAGATGGCTGTGTAGATTTTGAAAAATGCGGGGATGTGGTCGTTTCTCCTAAGGATAATATGATTGGAATGTTTTGTCATTTCTGCTGCGATATTTATACAAATCTATCGGAGTTTTTGCATCATCTGCAGCGAATGCACAATGATGTCCTTTCCTTTTCCAAGGCTCACAATGTGTATAGCGTGGAGGAGCTGATGTCCATCACTCATGTGGATCAGCACTCTCAACCGGAAAGCAACATAAGCTGTGATTCCGGCCTGCCATCTGAACTAGTAGAAGCAACTCAAACTACGAACCTTGCCATTAGTAAAAGTATTACGAATGCCCTAACAGCAAATTATGTTGAATTCGATAAATCCACATCCAGCAAGGAGAAGACTTTCCCGAAAACTGTGCTGCAATGGCAGGGACCGGGTAAGTTTTCATATGAAGAACCAGTGCCATAGCATCTCCTTGACAACTAAAGCACTCCTTATTTTGTTCTTGCTCGCAGCTGATGTTTGTTTACCCAAAGCGGCTGCTACGGAAGAGTTTGAGCTGGAATGCGACGTGCTAGCTGAAGTGGAAGCCCTGCTATTTGAGAACAAAGGAAACTTGGATGCCTCAAATCAACCGAAAGAGGATTCTACTAATCATGGCAACGAACTGGATATTGATCTGCAGAAGGAACAGTCAAACCCCACAGATCTGGAAAATAAACTGGTTTTTATGCCAATAGAAGCAGAGACGCCAATTGAGACTTCTTACTGCAAATTAAACTACACCGAAAACGAGCTCGATGCGATCAATTTCAAGGACCAAACAGTAAAAACAAATCCAGAAAAATCAAAGGTCACTTTTAACATGAAGAGTTATGCTATTGCACGCTCCGAACGCAAACGTGAACAGCAGCAACGTCTACGTAATATCAAGAAACGTATATTTCGCTCGTTGAAGCTGGAACAGCACAAGCCACTCAAGAAACTAAAGAAGTCAACAGGCAAATCTTCGGTAATCCCACAGGAAGAAAATATTTCCATCCATTTCATAACAGAAAGAAAATCAACTGACGGATCCAAGGAGAATAACACGGCAGCTTTACAATCACCTTTGAAAATTTTACCAAAGATCTCACACTTCGCTTTCGATAACCCAATTGCAACAGCTCCTATACAAGAAATAAATACAGTTAAAGACATTTTTTTGAAACCATCTCCAAAGGGTTCACGGCTTACCCCAGTCAAAAGTACTACTTCCTCTCCAGAATCAAGTATTAGTAAAAAGAAGACCTCTGGATTTGCTAAACTAAAAGAAATCATAAAGTCCACTAAAGCGTCTATAGTAAAAGAAAATATGGCCGAGGTGCAAAATTTTGTCCAGAATCAAAAAGATATTCCCATCCACACTGCGAATATTGATAAAGGCAACCAAGCTTGCAATACTCTAACAAAATCACCTGTTGAATCTGCGAATAAATCTATATCAACGAATATTAACCACAAAATTATCAACCAAAAGACATCTCCCATATTAATAAGCAAAGTTGAATATTTACCAATGCTTGACTTGAATTTCAAAAAAGGCGAGATAGCTAAGACTTCAGCAGAAATCCACTCACAAATACAACAGAAAACATTAATACGAAATACTTTACCACTTGAGCCTAAGGAATATACAGGCAAGGGGAATAATTTAGTTAACGAGCACAGGAAACACGAAAACAAAGGTAGGAATTTAGTTGAGAATATTAAAAAACCTCTAACACGATCTTCACACCCAGCGGCTCCGAACGTAAATACAGTTAAAGAACACAACTCCGTTAAGCAGGTTAAGGTTTCTATACGCAGAGCTTCACTCATTATCAATCGTGACAAGACAATTATAAGACCCTCCGTAACAGCCGGCAGAATAGAAGAAAATCAACCCGATCCTGAGCAGAGCCCAAAGCAAAACAATAAACGTAAAGAAGAGACTCTATATAATTCAGATTCATCCCAGGTAGCCGTCTCAGCAAAACGAAATAAAACTGAAGAAAGCTTAAGCTCCGGCAGAGATTCTCTAAACTTTGATCTTTCAGATAGCGTCGTAGACTTTCTGCAGGTAAGCTCATCTATTTTTTAAAATGTTCGTTTTAACCAAATTATGCTTGCAGACCGACTTGAAAACCTCCAAGTTGGATACGGATAGTTTACTGAATTTGGCAGAGCCAGAAGATGATCAGATTACCGATCCTTATGACCATATACTCAGTCAGATTGTGAGTGAGGAAAAAGAGCAACAACAGCAATCAACGAAGGATACAACTTCTTTACCTGAGGGGACAAATGAAACAGAAACAAGTAAAGTACGCGATGATCTTACGCTCTTGAAATTAGTTGGTGTAAGTGCCACGATATACATGTGCATTATATAAATTTTATTAAGTTTAGTAAATCTTATAGATGCCCATAATTTTTGATGCCAAATATGAGGAGTTGAAAACAGTGGAGGACTCCGATGCGTTACGTGCAAAGGCATCTAAGCTCAGCGTAATGTTAAGACGTTATGAAATTTTTTGGAATCCTAGGAAATTTAAAGTTCAGTTTACAAGTAAAGTACTAAAAGAGCTATCAATGTTCACAGAGAAAGCCAACAATGATCTTAAAACCGATTTGAACGTCAGTGAGTTGAAACGCATTTTAAATTTAATCAATGCTTGGTATGCGGACCAAATGAATCTTAAATACTTGTATAAGATTATACTCTCGTCAACAGTTGAGTACTACTTGTATCTGTTTAGTTTCCTCCCAAAAATCAATAGCTCTATGTACTTCTGTGAGTGGTGTGAAGAGAGTAGCAGTACCAAAGCTCGCTATGAAAAGCATCGTTTGATACATCAATGCAGTTTCCCTTGCCCGCATTGCAAGCGGGGATTTAAGAAACGTGGCTATCTTATCAATCATTTGCGGTCCATGCACGGCAAGGAAAATTAGAAATTTCCCTGTGTCATATCAACCATATCTTTTAATGACTATTTGTACCAAAATATAATATTCACAAGTTTTTGTTTACATTTGTAAGTTATTCGTCACAGTTTTTATAAATTGTTATTATGAATAAGATCAAATATCATATATATGAAGCTATACAAGGCGTCGCAATAGGCCACTGCACTCTTGAATTATGTTAAGAGTGATACTTATGTGGTCGACTCAAGTCCTCCGATATGCAGCTTAACTTCTTTATTGTTATTGTAATTTTTGATAAAGCCGTATTACCTTTTAATAGTTTTTAATTTATATTAATTCAGTGGAAACTATTCAGTGGAGTCAAAGCAAGGCTTGTTTAACAGTAATTCTATTCCATTATTTTATTTAGAGGCAACTCACTTATTTTCATTTTGATGAGGCCATATTACTCATAATTTCTATGTTTTATCAGTGTAATAAGATAAACTTAAAGTAAAGTAAATTAAACTTACATAAAGCAATAAGGACACTTTACATATAACACATTACATTCTGCACAAGTTTTTGAATTTGAGTTCATTCTCTTGTAGGTACTAATTTATTTAATGTTTTATTTCATTATCTCATTTTAAGATTATAAATGTTTATCATCCTATCATTGTATCTTTCATACATTTATATTTTAATATAAAATAAACTGGTTTAAACTACATTATGCATGGCAGAAAATTTCTATAAGAAATAGCATATAGACGATTCTTTAAGCTCTTATCGCACAAAAGCATTATCTACGACTTTTTAGGGGTCATGCGGCTGCGACCCTAGTACTGATTATGAAACATTTTTAACCAGAAGTGCCACATTAACTTACAGTTGTATGCTTTGCCGGGCACATAGCCATTGGGTCCATCAGCTACAATTAATTTGTATCCATTATCGCCGCGTGTACGTCGACCATGGGGCAAGTGAGTGGGCGCCCGAGGGCAACCAGCCGCTGGACTAATTGCGCTGGTCACAACACACACAACTACAACGATGCTGACAAGCAAAGGCAGTGAGTGCCACATCTTTTTAATCTTTGGTTTTATTTTTTGTTCTCAGTACTAAACAAATAACAAGCGACCGTTTCCGCCGATATACACAAGCAGACTGAATCTGAATCTCAGAACGATTCCGAGCTCTTTGACTTGTCATGAAGCTGAGATTAAACTGAGTATTCTGAGTATATTACATAGTTGGCTAGAGAACATATTCTTATGTATATGGATTTGCATTTGTGTACTTTGCTCCTTGAGATTATCCAGCTACAAGGGGATCTGAAAAATGTTATTGTCCATTGTTATATTTTTATATACGTACAAGAATATTAAGTACACAAAATCACTTTTAAAAAACAATGTTAACATTTGCTTTCCTCTGATAACCCGAGCCCAATTAATTAATTTGATTAGCATTCGAGTATTAGTTGTCTAAAAATAGCGAGTGGTTTTTCAAAAAAGGTGTTCCAAATTCTTTGATCTGGGTTATGTCCTTGAGTATTTTTTTCTTCTGTTACAGATATGTTCAAAAAAAACTACTAAAGTTTACGGGTTTTGGTATTTTATTGACTGTAATCATATTATCCTCAAGAATATAAGTTATGGTTTCCCCTGAAGATAATAAAAAGTTACTTAATCTTGAATTTATTTAAAGATTTATTGTACGCAATTCTTTACATCGTTTTGATCTTTTCTAATAAATATATATGTATATCGTATAAATGTTGCCATATAATTTACAAATAATATTACATATACAAATTTGGTAACAATCATTATATAACTTCAAAATGCAGCATTATAATAAATATATAGTTATTAAATTTGTAGGTTGGCCCTAGCTTTTTTCAAGCGCTGCATATACATAACTACTAAATACATACATAGCTATCGCGTATATATGTACGAATATGTATATATCTAAAAATGCTCTAGTCGAACGAAAACTATCAATAGCGTTGGCGCTTAGGAAACTCAATTCACTTATTGGGCTAGTGATATTAGCATTGGTCGACGAGCCAGGTAAACAAAGTATACAGATAATGAAGGAGCAGCTCTATATGATAGCTGCTACCTGAGATACACACAAGATCACATTAAATAACTAACATATAGAAACATTCCGAGTACCCTTTTTGGAATCGAATTGGAGTTGAAATCGGAAATTAAAACAGCCCTGATATAATCATATAAATACGTCGATACGCAATACTTTAAAGCATAGTTAGCTGCAAATTACAAGCAAAGCGCACATCTAATACTAAAAAGTCAGTATAGGCGTCTCTCGATGATCCAGAAGATCTAAAACAAAAACAAAAATATAAATAAAAGTAGATGTATATATAGGTTTTACACACCCTTGGCAATGCTCCACCAGGGCAGTGTTACATAGGTAAGGAATGCATTGAGCGGCGTTGACTGTTGACGACGATTTTCTTTCCAGAAGTGAAAGGATTGAGTAAATCCTCGACTGGTCCACAGCGGATTATATGCGCCGTCATCCAGTTCTGTAAGTAAATTAAATAAATTATGATTAAATGGATTTTGATTAAGGATTAAATTGAATTATTGATTTTAAAAAAGTGGATAACTTGTGCGTATCAAAAATATAATAAGAAAACAACCTTTAAGCGCTTTCTTTGGCAGATCACACCAATAGTAAATATTGGTGCCATCGGGTGTGCGCCGTTTCGGCACCAGATGAAGCACCTTATTGTAGTAGGATTGCTTGGCGGTGCGCGGCAAGGTTGCGCTGCTTGCTGGTAGTGGCGATACCGTCGGCTGATTGCCATTTGCCACATCGGCTTCGCCATTAAGTAAGGGTGTGACTTCCTGCTCCTTTAGTTGCTGTTCATCATTATTATCATTGTTTGTGTTGTCAGCCGGCGGTAAGTCCAGCTGCAATGGATGGCTTTCTGATTTGACAGGTACACGTAAACACTTCTCAAAGCGCTGCACCACCGCCGACTCCAGCGGCGGCGATGGGCTACCGCTTTGCTCGACCACGGGCAGTTCCTCGCGTCCTCGTACGCTAATCATCAGCTTGCTATCGCTCTCGCTGAGAATGGCCATCTTGGCGGCACCCATGTTTTCACTTGCGTCCACAGATTCCCCGTTTAGTGAGGTAGCATCATCGGCCAGTTCGTACTCCTCAGTTTTGGACGCAGCAGCAACAGTACTTGCTTTGGAATGGTTGTTATTGATGTTGTTGGTCTTCGACTTGGTTGGCAGTTTTGATTTCTCCTTCAGCTTCTCCTTATCTTTATCTTTTTCCTTCTCTTTGTCGCTGGTTTTGGCATTGCGCAGTCGTTTGGGCGACATCTTCGACAGCAAAGTGGTGGCACCATTGGCCTTCTGATTAGTGGATTTCTTGTCATTCTCCTTATCCTTATCCTTGCTCTTATCCAGTTCCTTAGTTCTGACCAGACGAATGCGCGCTGGAGCCGCCTTTTTAGTAATTACAGGCATTGGTACACTTGTCCTGCGATCTGCAGCAGTTAAGGAGACGCTGCGCGTGATATTGTTGGTTTTGTTGCGCCGGCTTTCCCCCAGTCGGAGGCTGCTCCTTTTGCTGACCACCAATTCGCTTTCTAAGCACAGGATACTGGGTGGCTTTGGCTTAAGTCGAGTTTGCCGCTTATCGGGCATTTTGCTGAGGCAAGCAGGTGTCTCGTTAGACGCATCCTCACAGCTCGGACAGTACACTTCCGACATCTCTGGCGTGTCGGTAGCATTGGTTGCCGACGTCCAGCGCTTCTTGCATTTCTTTCCACCAAAACAGTTGCAGCCTGTGCTGCTGGCACTGCTACCGCTGGTATTGGGAACCGTTACCTCAACGGCAACGCTGAGCGGAGGCGGAGTAACGGCTGGAGCAGCACTGGCTGCCTCTGGGTCAGTGGATGTGGCAGCTGCCTCTGAATCAGAGGCTGTGGCAGCTGGCATTAGGTCTGGCTCGCCAGCCTCTAGTTTGAGCGTTTCACAATTTGGATTTGGGTGCAGTTTTGCCGCGGAGGCCGAGAAAGCAGGACGTTGTTGATCTACAAGTAGATATAGATCGGTTTGTTGCATTTATAAAGCATATACAACGACACATACAGCAACCGATAACCGGTTTCCAAGCAACTTAAAAATAATTTTTTTTTTTTGGGGGCAACAGATCAGTTAAGCAACAGAAATTATAAGATCACAAATCATAAGTAAACCGGGAGCGCTAGAGGCGGCACTATATTGTGGTTGGTTTGGGATGCGGAGTGTAGGGGCAGATATTACTATATATTAGAGCATTACACCTAGCTAGACGTTTAACTTAAAACTTGGGTAGCTAGTACCAGTCCTAAAATATGTAATTTGAATAATCTAGCCAGAAACTAAATGTAAGCCCCATTACCATTTTATAAGACTGCTTTAAAAAGCCTAAAATTTATACTAATGTTAAGGTAAGCCTTCCTTTGTTATCTTTTAGATAATTAGATTGTTTTTTTTTTTTAATTCTTAGAAAAATAAAGAAAACATTTTTGTAAATATTTTACAGCTTTTAGCCCAGTACTTAAGGTATTTACAATGTGAAAAATAAAAGTAAACGTAAAGAAAATAAAAAAATTGGTTATTCTGTAGTTTAGTTGTCCTGCTTTCTCGGCAATGTCTTGTATTGATTGTTATATATATATATATATACTCGGTAATCCTGTTTTAAATATATATATACGCATATGTACATTGGTTAATTTGAGTTTGAAATTTGATAATTTAAGGAAAAATTTAGGAACCACAACATGTTTACAAGGAAAATTAATTCAAAATTAAAATGAAATCGAGTAGAGCATAGCAAGCAGAGGAAGCGCAACAGAATCAAGCAAATACAAGCGAATTTCTCTTTAACCATTATATTATTTCAAAAGAATAATATATGTATGTATGGATAGAGAAGTTCGACTGTATTACACATAAATATTAATTATATTTTTGGTTCGAAATATATCATTTACTTAATCTACAATTATAAAAACTATTTACAAATGAGCTGAGAGTACATGCAAATGGAGTGGCTGTGAAACCGAAGCGAACTAGAAGATCAGGCTAATGTAATTTTCTTACCATCGCGCAAATCGCCGGCTTCAATTTCGGATACTTCACTGGCCAGAGAGTCCAGGCCTTCGTTTTCGGAGCGCGCTTTGGCAGCGGCACTTGCGCTGCTCCCGCTGCCCACCATGTCTGGGTTGGTGTTCTTTGTACGCCAACCGTAGCGCGAAAAGTTATTTAAATTGGCACTAGGATCGCTGAGACGTCGCTGATGTCGATAGGTGCAATAATCATCGTTCTCTTCCTCCCATTCATCCCACATATCCGTAGCACAAAAACCAGGTTCACTGGTGGGTGTCTCAACACCGGAACCTTTGGGCTTCGTTACCGCCATCTCGGCATGACCTTTGCCCTGTGGTCCCTTCATCCGCACAAATTCACAGCGTGTTTGAACACCAGCACCGCTGCTAAACAGGCCAAAGGACATGCGTTGTGCCACCTTAGAGCTTAGACTGGATTGCTGCAAAGATAAAAAAAAACGTTATTAAAGTAAATCACAGAACTCAGTAAGTCACTCACTCTGGCATCGTAGACCTTTTTAAGAGCATCATAGCGTATGGAACCAAGAAAAATAACGCCCTGAACGGCTCCATCTTTGTCGTTGGCAACTAGTTCAACGCATACCATCTCTCCATCCCTCACTAGTATGTCGCTGAACACCTCATCGAAGTTGTCCACCATAAAGCAAATATGTGGATACGTGATTTCTTCTCCCTCGCCCTTTGTGTCCATCTTACGGCGGCTGGGACTGGCGTAGACGCGCTGTGAGTGCCGGCGAAGCACCTGCAGCTCTTTGGGTGAAGTGCGTGTGCAAATGGCCAGGGTCAATGTATAGTCAAACTGGTGTATAACCATGTTTAAGTAGACGGTCTCCTCCCAGTCCACGTCCGGATCGCCAATAGGTAACTTACGAGAATCTTTTCGAAATACCTCAACTTCAGTCTGCCAATGGAAATACAGTTTTAATGAGCTGCTTTAGCCAAGGATTCATATTTACTCACCTCATATTTTGGCATGTGGCGCGAGGAGGTCTTTACATGTTTTTTGCGCACAAAGAAGAGTAAATCATCCGAATCGATGCTATGCACGGGCTCCGTTTGGAATAGAAAGTGTCGCACAAACAGATCTGTCCAGTATGTTGTGCCTTGTAGCACTACAAAGCCACCATCTACAATGACATAAAATATACAGACTTAATAAGTTAAATATTATCAGATACGAGTCTAATCACTGCACTTCAATGCCAGGATTAATCTACCGAAATACTCTGTGAACAAAGTTCAAGGCAACAGGTATTTAGATTTCCGAATGTTTACTTAGGTTTACAGGTTTCGGGTTTGGTTTGGATCAAGTACAATCGTATTCAGGAATACATGATAACCATCTCTGAATTATGAATCCAATAATCGATTATAATTGGTATAAGTAATACCACCAGTCAGAGGCATTCTTCTCATTTCGATGGTGCAATTAATTCTGACGACTCAAAAATACATATATGTCCAAATAAGTGATCATAAGTGGTATGGATTTGGTGGCTAGTAACGTGGCTTATATAACCTTGATTTCAATCAGTATAAGTAAATGTATATATATATATAATTAAATAGAAATATATATTGAAAAATTGCTCAAATTACCTATGAAATTTATTTCTGTCCTGATTCAAATTAAAACATATAAGAATAAGTAAATTAAGGTATACTAATAACGTCAATAATAAACAGAACAGCCTTGCATCGTGTTGAGATATATTTTCAAACGTTAATGTACATAACTCGCTCATTCAGATCTGTTAATTTCTTTATTACAGAAGTTGA
Organism: Drosophila repletoides; assembly: GCA_018150835.1. Taxonomy (NCBI): domain Eukaryota; kingdom Metazoa; phylum Arthropoda; class Insecta; order Diptera; family Drosophilidae; genus Drosophila; species Drosophila repletoides. The sequence continues at coordinate 18,186,717 of JAECWQ010000089.1, read as the reverse complement.
TTCACATTAGAGGAATTTTTCAAAAAAACGAGTGCCTCTAATACTTAAAAGCAATAGTGGTGAATAAGTATAGCAATGTTTAGTCGATATAAGCAAATGCATGAGTATTTACACTGTATTGTCAATAAACTGTTATCCTCTCACTCCCACACAGTCCTAAAGACAGAAACTAAAGAAATAAAGGACTATTTTTGCTTTAACCAAATAAATCCTTTATAATTTCTTACAGTAGACAAGCGATACTTAATATTTATCATAAAACTGATAAATAAACCTATCACAGAATTTTTAAATCATTCATTAGCGGTTCCGAAAGTAGCAAAAATCTACTAATTAAGGATACCCTTGCAAAGTATATTATAATTTTGACACAAAATTTAAGCACTGCATGTTTCTCAGTAAAAGAGTCTCTCAGTTTTTGAACTAGGTGAATGGAATTTGTAAAGGACCCATCTTTTTGTGGCAAACAGCACATATTGTGGAACCTGCCGGATCTAATAACTATATCTAAAGAACAATCGGCATACAAAGTAGTATACAACAAATTCTTGTTTTTTAACGAGCTAGATTGGGATTGTGATTTCGAAATGCATATGAAAAATTATTGAGATTGGATTACAATAGCATATTGCTGGCATAGGAACGAACTATCGATCAAAATGAATAAATTTAACAACAATCTTTAAATGCTTATTTCAGTTAGTATTTGTAGGTGCAATTTTCTGCTCTCCGAAAATAGTATTTTCTAATTAGTTTGTGTGCTAATTAACTTTATTCCTTATTATATTATTTCACAATCTAAGAAATTTTCTTTCAAATTATATTTTAATACAGAAAGTTTTCAAATTTGTTGCAAAGGGAAGTGAAATAAACTAAGGATAAAATAGAAAGTTTATATAGCATTCTAGATTGAATATTAAATATCTTTCAAGTTTTAGAATTTTAGTCAAGAGATTAAAATTTCGCGAGTTCTAATTATCGGGCTCCCACTGTACACGTAAATGAAGACGAAGGATAAAGTGGAGCAAATCTGTGCACATACGCACACACACACAAAAGCTTTCATATATCCATACACACACACATTCCCAGATACATAAGTACAAGGGTAGAAGAAGTTGCCGCCTGAGCGCTTGACAAATCGATAATGCGCAAATGTAGACAAATTTTTCTTAAAAATTAGCTATTAATGATAAAATGATAATAATAATGTATAAAATTGAACAAGTTATTTACCATCTTTGAGCAGCTGTCGCATTTCCTTAGTACGTTGAAAGTTGATGTCCTCCAACAGCTGCTGGAGCGGCGTCTGTGGCTTGAGGAGAGCGCCCGCTGCGCTGGCTAGAGCCATGACGTCGTTGGGGGTTTTTCTGACAACAATCGAACTGCAATTATTTCACAATTTGCGATGTAACGTAGGTATATTCAAATATATATATATTCTGATTCATGCCCGTGATAGACACATGTATATATATGTAGGTTTGCTGAATGTTATAACAAATTGTGGTCTATTATGCTAACATTAGTTTAACATTCATTTACTTATTTTAGGTGAAGCGAGTTTTTTGAGCAACTGAAGCAACTGAGAAACTAATTCGGTCTGCAGAGCAAATTGAGAAAAGGCGTCGAGAGCGTCAACATTGGCGTCGGCGTCGACTGCAGCTTTTTGCACTGTCCACCTTTTGTTTTGTCATCCCCCTTATTGCGGTTGTTGGGGTTGTTTGTTGCTTTTCTTTTGTGTTCTTTTTATCAATCGGCTTTTATTTTGCTCAGCTCAGCCAGCTGTTTTGTTAACAAAAGTGCGCCAAATTGTTCTTCCGCACGCACATTCATATACAAATATTTATACATACACATTGATAATTATCTGAACATTTTGGCAGTGTATAATGCCAAGCTTTTGTTTAATACGTTTTACTAAAAAATTTAATAATAGTCAAGCTTTTAGTACAATTAAATTTTAGCTGCATTCAACACTACTTTTTATCGGCTGCCTCCACTCATTTGTTCCGATAACATTATCACAACATCAAGCAATCGATTGTTGCCGCAACCGAAATAAGTTTTGAAATATGTACATATTTTCTACATAATTTTAAAAAGTTGTCTACCTTGCGGTTTAGTCTTGTTTTTATTTGCTCCAATGACTAGCTAAAATAAAATTTAAATTTAAATCAATAACTCTTCTCTCTCAGTTCTCTTTTAGTTTTCTTTTGGTGATAGCTGTTAATTTTAAATATGATTTACATTTGTAAATTTGTATAATACATACATTAATAAGTTCATACATTAATAAAAATATATCTGAACTGAATAAGGATAATAATAGCTAGTTAAATAATAACAAATATCACAAAAATTGAAAGACGATTAAAGTTTTAACTATTGCATAACACTGTTTTATTAAGCAATCTTTTCAACATTTAGATGAATGCCATTTTCTGATGATAACAAAATATTCTTGGTGATTAATTTCATAGGTATTTGAGTTTCTGGGGAAACACTGAATTTCATATCTCTGATCAGATGGGCCAAACCAACACAGGTCTGCATAAGACCGAATCTTGAGCCAATGCAATTACGTGGACCATCACCGAATGGTAGCCAAGTGCAGGCCGGTCGAGCTGCAATCTCTTCCTCAGTGAAGCGTTCTGGTTTGAATTTTTGTGGTTCGGGATAAATGTCGGGATCGTAGTGAATGCCCAGGGCGGGTATAATGACAACAGTGTCCTTTTCAATATAGTGCTTTGGGTTTTCTGTAGAATAGTCTGAAACACATTGTCGAGGAAGATGGCCCAGAACAGGATATTTGCGCAGAGTTTCTGAATGAAAAAATGGATTCGATATTAGAACAATGTATAAAGATAGATGTTGCATCATTACTTACCCATGACGATCTGCTCTAGGTACACCATTTGTTTAATAGCTTCGTATGAAAACTCATTGTTGTTCTTGCTAAGAACGTCGTTTATTTCCGTCCTAAGCTTATCCTGTATATTTTGATGCTGAGCCAATTCGTATAGGGCGAATCCCATGGTTGTGGAACTAGTCTCAAAGCCAGCCACAAAGAAAATAAATGCCTGAGCTGCCAATTCATTAAAAGACAAACCCTCCTCTGTGTTGCCCGCCTCTTGCTTCTGATACATTTCTATAAGCATGTCCATGAAATCGTTCCGTTTCTCCTTTGTTTTCAAGCGATAATTAACCGTATCTCTGATTATGCGGAAATAGAAATCCTCGACCTCCTGAACTGTTGTTTTCAGGTGCAAGAAACGTGATAATTTAGGGAACCCAAAAATTAAGAAATCCAACATTCCATAATATCGCCGCTCCGAAACAGCTCTCTTGCCCATGCTAACAAATTCCGCATTTGGATCACGTTGGCTATTACAGTCTAGACCAAAGGCACAGGTGCCAATTACATCGGCTGTATAGCGACCCACCATATCTGTGATCTCCAGTACTTGTGGCCTTGCTACCTTATCGTTAAATATTTTGGCCATTTCCTGAGCCACTTTTAAAACGATGGGCAACATATGTTTCATCTTTCCAGAGGTGAAAGTGGGTGTTAGTTTATGGCGTAGATGACGCCATTTCTGACCCTCAATGCTGAACAGCGTAGCTGAGAGAGGATCGTCAGCTTCATTGTAGAACACTCCACGATTCTCAAAATTATTAAAATCTTTAATTAATACACGTTTGAGTAGCTCGAGATCGGTAATCACAACGGACTTGGTGAAAAAGAAATAGAAGCCCGCAAATGGACTACCGCTATTTTTGTACTTTAAATAGTAATCTTTGAAGAGAACCGCTATTTGCTTTTTGGATGGCCAGTCGCCAGTATTACCCTTGGGAAATTTGGGCACATCGTGTGGAATTCCTCGACGATTCCAATAATTATGCCGATGACGCGCTGCGTAGTAAAGCAGTGAAATAACAATACCGATCAGAGCTATAATCAACGACATTTCACTCTCCGTTTCCAACTGAGCACAATGGAGACCCAACCCTCGATATTTATAGGCTAAAGCTCGCTCTCAAAGTGCTTTTTTGTTATTCTAAGAGAGTCAAAAATACGATATACTTATATATGTTGCGTACACTTTCAGATTCACATATAAAGTAAGTAAGCATTTATTAAATAATATTCTGTATTATTAAACTATACTCTTGTTGTTATTTATCTGAAATTTCAAGTAACTTAACAAATTATATCATATAAACTTCAGCAGTTTTGGTATACGCTATCTAATCTGAGCAAGAGTTCATTGATTTGAATTTCGCAATATTGAACCCAGCACATGAAATAGTTTAATACTACGACTACTATGTAGTCCGACAGAATATTATTGTTGTTTTGACAAAAAGCAAATTAAAAGTAATTATTGTATTGTTCCGTTGATCATATTGATCTGATAGGTGTATCTGATAATGTCGGATACTGTACACTTCTGCCAAGAGATTTTAAGAAAATTGCCAAATACATTTTAATAATAAATATTTTACATTTTTTCAATTAATTCTTGCTTGTTGCAAGCATTTTTGTGTAATGTTTCCGTATAGGTTAGACAGCTGCTCTTTCTTTACAAAAGTACAAATTTCAGACACTTTTATAATGTAAAATTGAAATATATTTTTTTATCTATTTTATATTTATAATACAGAAAAATTAAAATGCAATTATTTTAAGGAATTTGATGACTTTATTACGCTTATTGCCTTAAATATTCCATATTACGAGTATTTATTACGGTACATAAGAATTATCAAGCGAACTTATAAATATCTCAAACTTTAATAGTATGTGGACTAAGATATCGATATATTACTACTCTGCGTAAGAAGCACAGCAAAAACCTTATATTTCTTTTGCAATAATAACCTGATTTCTAAGAAAACTGATTTACAATTCTCGGCTCATATATATCCGATTATTCTGTATATTTATTTAGAAACCCTTTCAACATGTAGATGAATACCATTTTCAGAAGATAGTAAAATATTTTGGCTAACCAGTTTCATGGGTATTTGTGTTTGCGGGGAAACGCTAAACCTGCATCCTCTGATCAGATGAGCTACACCTACGCAGGTCTGCATAAGACCGAATCTTGAGCCAATGCAATTACGAGGACCATCACCAAAAGGCAGCCAAGAGCAGGCCGGTCGAGCAGCAATCTCTTCCTCAGTGAAGCGTTCTGGTTTGAACTTTTGTGGTTCGGGATAAATATCTGGATTGTAGTGAATACCGAGTGTCGATATGGAAACACTAGTACCCTTTTCAATATAGTATTTTGGATCCCCAGGAGAATAGTCCGAGATGGTTTTTCGTGTGAGATGGCCTAATACAGGATATTTACGCAGAGTTTCTGAATGAAAAATTGAATTTAAAATTAGAACAATGTATAAAGATAGATGTTACAACATTACTTACCCATGACGACCTGCTCTAGGTACACCATTTGCTTAACAGCATCGTAAGTATATTCATTGTTGTGCTTGCTAAGAACGTCGTTAATTTCCTCCCTAAGCTTATCCTGTATATTTTGATGCTGAGCCAATTCGTATAGGGCGAATCCCATGGTTGTGGAACTAGTCTCAAAGCCAGCCACAAAGAAAATAAATGCCTGAGCTGCCAGTTCATTAAAGGACAAACCCTCCTCTGTGTTGCCCGCTACTTGTTTCTGATACATTTCTATAAGCATGTCCATGAAATCGTTCCGTTTCTCCTTCGCCTTTAGGCGATAATCAACAGTATCCCTGACTATGCGCATATAGAAATCCTCAACTTCTTGAATTGTAATTTTCAGGTGCAAGAAACGTGCTAATTTGGGAAATCCAAAGATAAATAAGTCCAACAATCCGAAATATCGTCTCTCCGTAACAGCTCTCTTGCCCATCCTTACAAACTCGGCATTTGGATCACGTTGGCTATTACAGTCTAGACCAAAAGCACAGGTACCAATTACATCGGCTGTATAGCGACCCACCATATCTGTGATCTCTAGTACCTGTGGCTTTGCTAACTTATCGTTAAATATTTTGGCCATTTCCTCAGCCACTTTTAAAACGATGGGCAACATATATTTCATCTTTCCAGAGGTGAAAGTGGGTGTTAGTTTATGTCGTAGATGACGCCACTTCTGACCCTCAATGCTGAACAATGAGGCTGAGAGTGGATCATCGATTTCATTATTAAATATACCACGATTCTCAAAATTATTAAAATCTTTGATCAATACTCGTTTAACTAGCTCGAGATCAGTTATCACAACTGATTTGTTGAAGAAGAAATAAAAACCTGCGAATGGACTGCCGCCATCCTTATACTTTAAATAGTAATCCCTGAACACAACGCTAAATTGGCGTTTGGCAGGCCAGTCGCCCATGTTGCCCTTTGGAAATGTGGGCACATCGTGAGGAATTCCGCGACGATTCCAATAATTGTACCGATGGCGCGCTGCATAATACAGCAGGGATATTATAATACCAACAAGCGCAAGAATTAACGACATTTCACGCCTCGTTTCTTTCGAACTGACTGAAAGTCGACTCTTTCCTTGATATTTATATGCGAAAGCTCGCTCTCAAAAAGCTTTTTTCGAGTTTTCATAATAATAAAGTTAACCAAAATAATATTTCTATAGATATTGTTTAAACTCAAAAGAAGAGTTGAGATCTGATTCATAGCTTCTGCATTTCAAAACTAACGTTGTTTTTGAAATTGTTGCTACGTTATATTTTCATATTTGTTTTATTGTGCATTGTCATTTGTGTGTGTGATAATTTTTGTACTCGTAGTATCTAATCTTGAAGCAAAGTTATAGTATCGAGTGCGGCAAGGTTGTACCCAACATATGAAATGGACGTGACGGTTAGTGAACAGGGTAAACTGTTTCCCAAAGTACAACTGATTATTATTTGGTAAGGTTATTTGTTACAAATAAATGTGAAATAATAAAAATAGAATATTTTATTAGATACAATCAGACTTAATCTGTGTGGAAATCTTGTAGATAGTTGGAATGAATGAAGTTATCATAATTCTTATGTTTTTGCTTTGTGACGATAGTTTTAGGTATTCGGAATAATATGTTAATCATACGTAATTGATAGCTTAAGTTAGATTCGTGAACACATAATTTCGAAAAAGTATAAGTACAAATATTTTATTATGAGATGAAGTAAGCGTGAGATTATAAAGCAATAAGATTCATCTTTGATTCCGCAGCTCCTCAACTTTGAGATAGATGCCAGTCACAGGACTTAGCAAATAATTGGATTTAACGAACTCAATTTTAGACACAGTGCGAGGACAGATACTAAATTTAAAACGTCGAAGCAGATGGAACAGAGCAATACTCGTCTGCATCTTGGCAAAACGCATTCCAATGCAATTGCGTGATCCATCGCCAAAGGGCAGCCAAGAGGCGGTAGGACGTTGTGTCAATTGCTCGGCAAGGAAACGCTCCGGTATAAATTTGTGTGGCTCCGGATATATTTCTGGATCATGGTGTATGCCATATACGGGTATGATTAACATCTGGCCGGGTTCAATGTAAAAGTGTCGATTACCATTGGCCGCATAATAATGACGCGATACGCGTGTGAGATGTGGTAATATTGGATATTTGCGTAGTGTCTCTGAAAATTAAAAGAGTAATTTAAATAAATATTTATATTATTTACGTGGGGAGATCGAAAAACAGCCTTCCTATCAAGCTTAAACAAGATCATATTTTTATCGATTTAGAAAGATCGTTCCGATAACAGCTTTATATTATACATACTTAGCTAAACTGTGCCGCATGGAAAAGATGAACATGGTGTGAATGAACTGAATATAAAACATTTTGCAAGAATATTATTTCTTTCTTAAACCAAAGTTGTCCTACAAAACTAGTTTGAACTAATGTTTCAAATAGATAAGCCTTTGGACTGGCTATATTAAGTTAAATGGTGTCAATCTTGTTTATTTGATTACTTCAATAAATAAATTCCCTTGCCACTAGTATTTTTCAAGACTTTCAAGAGGTAATAATTACTAAATTATATATTGATTAGACTTTTATATGCTAAATAGCTATGCCCCAATTTATTATGGTTGTCTTCCAGAACTTACCGGCGATTACTAGCTCCATATAGCGCAGCTCCAGCATGCATTCGTAGTTGAATTGACCCATATGCAGCAGGATTCCCTCTTCAATCTCTTCCCTTATTTTATCCTGGAGGTGCGGCTGTTTTGCAAGCTCGTAAAGGGCATAACCCAGAGTCGAGGCTGATGTCTCAAAGTTGGAGGAAAAGAATATGAAAGCCTGTGCGGTCACCTCTTTCATCGTGAGTTCGCCGCGTCGCTTCATCTCGATAAGAAGATTCATAAAATCATTCTTAACAATGCCCTGTAGCTCGCGCTCCTTTACCGTATCCCTCACAATGCGCGTATAAAAGTCGGTGACATCCCGCTGCATCTTGCATAAACGTAGTCGTCGCGCCAAATTGAGAAAACTTTTAACAAATATGTTGTGACGCCGCTCCGTGAAGGCGCGTCGTCCCATCACAGCGAATTCGTCCTCCGGATTGCGGAGCCCATTGCAATCAAGCCCAAATACACAGGTACCAATTACATCAGAGGTATATCTAGCCATTAGATCGCTCATGTCCACAAGACCACATATGGAATTATCGGCCTGTTCAGCACAGACCTGAGCAAGCTCTTCCCCCACGCTACTGACAATGGCAAACATTGACTTAATTTTTACGGAGCTCAAAGTTGGTGTCATTTTCTGCCGCAATGGTCGCCATTTGGGTCCGTCTATGCGAAACAGATGTCCTTTCAGTGGATCATTGCGTTCGTTGTGATACATGCCACGATCCTCAAAGTTGGGAAAGTCCTTGATTAGCACCCTTTTGGCTAGTTCCACATCCAGCACTAATACTACAGGACGCATCCTCAAATAAAAGCCTGCAAAAGGGGCTCCAGTTGGCTTAAAACGCTCATATAATGGCGTAATAATATCCTTAAAATGCTTCTCCTTTCGAAAGCCCCGCATGTTACCCATTGGAAAACTGGGTCGCTCATGGCTGATTCGACGTCGAGTCCAGTAACTAAGCCGGGTCCGCACATACCAGAAGCCAATGGCCAGTGTAATTAACAGTAATGCAACCACATCAAGCATTTCTCGTGTTTCACTTTCAACTGATCTGCCTACTGAGTGTTTGGAGCGGTTCTTAATAAGTGCGGTACAAAGTGCACGTGACAATAAACAAGGAGAACTACTGAGCTACTGATATTGGTCAACGGGCAACTACCCTGTACACGGATCGATCGCTATAAGCTTTTCTGCATCTATAGCAGTAAATTAGAATTATTAATATTTTTATGAATGGGAAAAGGGGAGTGTAATAATTAAATAGCTTTTGTTTGAATAAATTTTTAAGTTCGTTTTTATATAAAATTTAGTTTAAAGAATTACTTATATTCTTTTCACAGAATCTATGATTACAGGGTATAACAAACAACTAAAGCAAATAACCTCGCAAAGTAACACACAAAATCAGTCCCCCGCGTAGATCAACAGTATGACTGACTTTGAAATTGTCTGCTCTCTCAGTGTGTGATCACATTAGCGCGAGAGTTCTGCGTGCTTTAAACCGAAAGAGTGAACTGATGTATAAAGAGAGATAGGGAGACAGATAGAGACAGAGAGAGAGAGAGAGAGAGAGATTGAAAAGCGATTAGCTGACAAGTGCGCCTTGAACTTGAAGAACAACTTGGCGATAACTGAATCGCCTAAAAAGCAGCAGCTGATAAATAAAATTTGCTGATAGCCTGGGTACATTCTTATTATGCAGTTTTTTTTTGCAAATTTTTTTATGAAAGTTATTTTTATACCCTGTATGTGAGATTTCAAAGGGTAAATATTTTATCAGAGACACATTGAACTTGGAATTTAAAAAATACAATTTATTCAGCTGTGTTCATCATTTTATTTAATTGTGTTAGTTACAAATTATTTTTTATTTTTTATGGTGTTACTATTTATTTTATATAGTTAAAAAAAAAAAAAAAATGTTCACACTCATTTCTATGTGTATAAATATTCCCATAAAATATTTAAAAATTACTTCTATTTACAGGGTATTTTACATTCGATGTTTATCAATTGTATTCTCAAGTGCTGTTATATGTATATAATTACTGTTCTTGATTAACAGCGAAATGGGAGAACGATTGAGAGAGAGAGAGAGAGAGAAAGAAAAAAAGAGAACAAAACAGTTAAAACGACAATACAAATAAAGCTTTTGATTGCCGAACATAGAGAAGCTTTTGTTGAGCAGGTTTATTTATTGAGTGCGCAGTTTTTTTGTGTGTGCTTTATGGATGAACAATTTTTGTTTGTGTCTAATAATAAATTTGTTTATCTTTCTTCTCACGATAAGCTCTATGCATGACCTATTGTAACAATTACTAAAAAACCAAAACAAAACATGAAATAAATATTATTCGTCATCAAGCCGCTTCATTTTGAGGTGAATGCCCGACTCTGTTTCAATGAGAAAATTACGTTTGCCAAATTGTAGGGGAATCTGAGTATTCGGAGTGCCTTCAAATTGATAATAGCGGAGCAGGGCTATTATACCAATCTTCACTTGAATGAGGCCAAACCTTTCGCCAATGCAGCTACGAAGTCCATTTCCAAAAGGCAAATAAGCAAATGGATGTCGAGCCTCAATGGCTTCGGGTTCGAAACGCGAGGGATCAAACCGTTCGGGTTCGGGGTAAATATCTGGATCATGATGTATACTATGCACTGGTATCATTATACGTATGCCCGGCTCTAGTAGGAGATTGCTCTGTGGCACTTTATATGGCTTTGTGGATTTCCGCAATAGATGTGGTAGAATGGGATACTTGCGCAGTGTTTCGGAGACCACCTGGGTGAGGTAACTCATCTCTTGGAGGCATTCGTAGGTTAGCTGTTGCTTGTATCGCTCTAAGGTGTTTTGTATTTCCAAACGTAAGTTCTCCTGAATATCAGGATTAAGCGCCAGCTCGTACAAGCAAAACGACATGGTCGTAGAAGAAGTTTCGAAGCCAGCCAAAAAGAATACCATAGCCTGTGCTGCAATTTGTTGGAAGCTCAGGGCTGTTTCACCTTCCTTTGTTTGTTGACCCAGCTCTATGAGTAGCTGGATGAGATCGTTGCGCTTTATGTGTTCACGTTCCCTGTAGTCCAGTGTTTGACGCACAGTATCAGTAAAGAACCGACTCACCTCAGGCCGAAAGAGTCGCAAACGCAGTCGTCTAGCTAGCTGTGGCTGGGCAAACATAAAGGCTTGCACAATGGCATTATGAAGCGGCCGTTCCGCCACAGAGCGACCCATTTCACGGAATTCCGATTTCGGATTGGCGAGACTATTGCACTCCAGGCCAAATGCACAGCTACCTATGACATCGGTAGTAAAACGGGCGCATAAGTCCTTGGCTTCGAATTCACCCAGTTCCTGATTGGCAGATAGGGCTAGCTGTTCACCCACTTCGACAACTGTGGGAAACATAAATTTCATTTTACCGGAGCTGAAGACAGGTGTTAGATGCTGGCGGAGCCAACGCCATTTTTCGCCATCCAGAAATAGTAAATTTCCGGTAAGCGGATCATCCCGCACATTATGAAAGAGGCCGCGATCAGCAAAGCTATTAAAATCACTGACCAAAATGCGTTTGACGAGTTCTAGATCAAGAACAAATAGAGCTTTGCTGAAGAACGTATAGACACCACAGAAGCGCTCTTGGCCCTTGAATTTGCGATAAATCCGTTGATTGATATCCGTCCAGTGAACAGTTCGGGCAAAGCCGCGCATGTTGCCCAACACGAAAGTTGGACGTTCTCCCGGCACGCCAAGCTGGCGCCAGTAGGCGTAATGCTTAACCATCCAGCTGTAGACAAGGCCTCCGACGATAGCCAACAAAACCAGAAACGTTATCATGCTTCCGACTGGTTCAACGTAACTGCAATTGCAGCTGAGAACTACCAGTGAATTTTACACAAAACAGCGAAAGCTTTTTTAGTCATTTTTTTACTCTCGTTCTGGATTTCTCTGAGAGTGGAAAATAGAGAAACCGCTTCGTTTTGCAATCGGTTAATTCCCTGTTTTCATATATGAATGTAGATATGTATAAAATTATACTTGTAAAAATGCCTCAACCCTCAATTTGTGATTCTTTACTGTATAGAATTTCTTTAAACCTCTTCGAGCGAGAAAATAATGTTTATAACTTCTTTCAGGGCCTAATAAACAAAAATTTGATTGAAAGTCTTGTAAGAGAGTATAAAAGTATGTTATATACTATAAGCAGTTTGAAAATACTTTATTTTGTCTAAATGCGTTGTATCTACTAATATATTTTATACTACTAATATTATTTTATTCACTAGAGTATTTCTGTAAACTAAGATAATCGATGTTTTTTCATAAAACATAGAACTTCAGAACATATTTTTCCCTTGATGATAGACTTACTATTGTTATTATTGAACGAGATGTAGAATATTATTCATTGCTTATGAACTGTGAAAATAACCAATATTGTGACAATTTGTAATTTTTCACTAAATTGTTACCTAATTAATTAAAATTCAGCGAATCATTTGGAAATGTGAATATTATATATATATGTATATATACATATAATATTTATATATATATGACACCGAATTTAAAAGAAAATTCATCAACCTCTTATCATGAAATGATTTTGCAAAATTTATAATGTGTACAAAAATATAGGAGGTGTGGAGAGGGAGAAAGGAATATTTTTCGAGAGATAATTGGTTTGTTGCTCGTGATAAAGTTTTATTATTAGTTTGCGATTTTCTGATCGTTATATATAAACTAAACATACTTGCGAAAAATGAATAGTGAGTCAGTATTAAAAGAATGACGAAATTATACCAGCACCATTTAAATGTCGTGTACCGAATTAAATGAACTGATTAAATACGCTCCACCTTCAGATGAATCCCGTGTTTGGTAGACAATGGGAAGTTCCGGTTATCAAGAATTAAAGGTATCTCAGTGCGCTTGGAGATGCCAAACTTGAAACGACGTAGAAGTGAGATGAGTCCAATCTTTGCCTGCATTTTTCCAAATCGTTCGCCGATGCAGTTGCGCGGTCCATCTCCAAATGGTAAATAAGCAAATTGATGTCTCGACTTGATAGCATCGGGCTCAAAACGGGACGGATCAAAGCGCTCGGGTTCGGGATAAATATCTGGATCGCGGTGAATATTATGTATAGGTATTATAATAGCAGTGCCCTTCTCAATGACCAGTTCAGTACCAGGCACTTTATAATCAACGTTTGCTTCTCGCATTAGATGGGCCAAAATCGAATGCTTCCTTAAGGTCTCTGTTGGGGAAATAAAGAGGAAATTATAAGTGTTGGAAATTACATAATGGTTTCCAAGATTTGTTACCTGCCAGCACCTGCTCCAAATAAGCCATTTGCCCAATTGCATTGTAGGTTATCTCTCCATTTTCCGTATCTTTGAGGACTGCTTCGATCTCTTCTCGAAGACGCTGCTGGATATCTGGTTGCAGTGCCAGTTCATATAAGCAGAACGCCATAGTGCTGGAAGATGTCTCGAAGCCTGCTATAAAGAAGACAAATGCCTGTGCAGCCATTTGCTCAATGGTAAGACCTTTCGATAGGTCGATTCCTTTGCCCTGACGTGCTGCCTCCTGATTTTCAGCTCGCAACTCGATTAACTGATCAAGGAAGTCATTGCGTTTTATACCATTTTTCAATCGGTGATCCACAGTTGTCTTAACGGCATTCATGAAGAAATCATTTAGATCATCTGGTAAAACCTTGAATCGCAATTTTCTCGCAAGTTTTGCATTTGTGAATATAAAAGCTTGCACGGCCTGGTGATGACGAGGCTTCTCGAAGAGCATGCGACCCTTTGCTCGAAACTCGGCATGCGGATCATCCAAACTATTGCATTCCAATCCGAACGCACAGGTACCAATTACATCTGTGGTGTAGCGAGCACAGAATTCTTTAATCTCCACATCGCCATCATCTGGAGCGGCAGCGGTAACCGCTCTATCCATTATGCTGGTTAGACGATGACCCACTTCGACGACTACGTCAAACATGAGCTTCATTTTGCCAGAGGTAAAGACTGGTGTGAGTTTGTGTCTCATGGCCCGCCATTCTTCGCCCTCGAGAGTGAACAGGTGTCCTGTTAGAGGCTGATCCCGTACATTGTTGAAAACGCCGCGATCCTCAAAAACGGTAAAATCTTTGATTAGTATTTGCTTAATCAGATCCAGATCAACAATGAAAGCGACACGCTTAAGGAACATAAACATGCCCCCAAATGGCGTTTTTCCCTTGAATTGATCGTAGAGTCTCTGATTGATATCTCGAAAGTGATATTTTGATCCGACGCCTTTCATATTGCCAATGAACGGTAGGGGCCGCTCATAAGGAACTCCCCTGTGTTCCCAGTAGTTAAACACATTCTGATAGAAATTGAAAAATAACACCAGTGCTACGCCCAGCAGGGCGATTGTTAGTAATACCATTTCGACCAGTATACAAAACTCGATTGATCTCACCACAGCGAGGGTCTCATTAAACTAAACCATCTTCTGAGCTTTACATGCTTTTATTGAGAACTTGCTTCCAAAATCGTTAAGCTTTTAGAGAGAAAGCTTGTATAGAAAAAGCTTGCTCTCGCTTTTATTTTAATAACTAAGTAAGAACATGGTAAAAAAAATTTAATTAGATTAAAGCTTAAAAAAAAAACACTTTTATCATTTACATAAAAACTCAAAAAAAAAATCTACATTATATTGAAAAATGTATTGATTTGCTTTGTAAATTCAAAAGAAATTTACTCGGATGCATTTTATGTGTTTGTTAAAGTTATTCCAATTGTTGACTTCTAAAAGTACTAAATACGTTATGCTTAAATAACTTTTTTCAAGAAGCTTACAAAAACATTTATAGGAGAATTATGAAATTTGTTCTATTTGAATAACAAATATAAGTATATAAGTATATAAGCTATAAGCTATAACCAAAATCGATGACTCCATAGATGAACCCAAGCATATGAGTCATAAGTACTACGTGCAATAAACACAAACAATGTCGTAAATAAAATAAATACAGATAATAAGTAAACTTTAATTGGAGTTATCCCGTTATAAATCGAAGGAATTTTGAAGTAATATGGAGATTTTGGCAAGAAAATGGGTGCATAGCACTATAAATGTATATATTTTGGTTATTTACTTCAAACTCATTGAAGAAAATGAAATCAGGAAAACAAAATATACTTCGAGTATTGAGTTTCCTTGTTAAAACGTGGTATAGCATTTAGGTAAGGAAACACATTTTATTAATATATTTATATTTATGTATATATATCCTTTTTTAATTCGTTAATTTGGTTAATTTTTCTACCAAAATCTAACAAATTTTAGACGCTTATGAAATGTAACATTTCCATATTCATCATTTATAACTAACAACTTAATTTATATCTAGTATAACTATTGTAGTAAACTTCCTCGTCTGGCAAATAATTCAAGATTAATTTTATCGACTATATTTATTCACTCGCATACATTTTGAGGATACTACTATGACATATGTTTGAAAGGTGAAAGGCAACTCTCCAGTCTCTAACATGGTCTAAAATTAATGAAAAAGAAAAATGTTTTCAAAAAGTGTTAAATTTCAATGATAAACAGGATCAACAAGGAAAACTGAACAGTTGCCCTTCTACTTTTATATATAGAAGGTAATTAATTCAATCCAATCAAATCCAATTCAGATTTTTCTCACCTTTGTTGGCTCTTTGTGAACAATTCCAATCGAGCAGAGGACTGATACCAATTTTTCAATTAAAGTCTACGTTATTTGTTTTTCTAATTGAAATGTCGCCAGATCTGGTCCACAAATGAAAAATGTTGAATGTCTATTGGAGATTTGTTGTTGTTGACGCTGTTGCCTTTGTTATTACGCTTTGATTTTGTAGCCTTTTGGCATTTGCTTTAATTAAATTCAGCCAGTGGTAAATCAAATCATGCGTAAGGTCAATGAAACTAACATAAAATTTAGAGCCCAGCCAACGGCCTGACTGGGTTTGGGTCGTCGCTAGCTTTATTACAAAATCGAGCGCAAATTTATGCGAAAGCGATTAGAGGCACATTAAGCGCTGATTTTGATGGGCAGCGCTGTCGGAAACTCGAGGAGGTCCTGCTGATTTTGGTTTTGGTCCTAGCACGTGCCCACGGCTTGTGTGCAATAATAAAACAAGTAAAAACTGGTCGAGAGTTCTGGACTTGAGGATACTCTGTATCACTCTTTTATATAAATTATTCAAAATTAAAATTAAATTAAATTAATTAAATTAAAATTAGTTAAATATTAAATTATTTTTTAAATAAATAGGTTCCAAAATAAATTGTACATTTTTTTCGCAAACAGTTTTCCATTATTTTTGTTTTTTTTTATTTAAGAAGGCAAATGTTATAAGAATGCAGAATTAGACGTTGGGAGACATCAATTAATTTTTTTTTCTCTCATCCAGAATATATTTACATGTTTTTGAGGATGGTGCTTTCTGAGACATAAAGTTGAAGTATATAGAATAATATACCCGTTTTAGCCATTGTCCATTGGTGTCGAGTATGAAAAAACATAGCGCCTAAAAGCGTGCTATGGACGTGTTGACGCTGTGGCATGTGCCGCATTGTATATGGCTGAGTGTGTCGTTGCTTAAAGGATTTAGCCTAATGCCTAGTGCCTAGTGCCTACTGCCTATTTTATGTCGCTAATGCGCCATAGTCATTTTCAAAAAGACATAAAAATTGTAATGCTGCGTTTTAGACGACTTGCAGTGAAGTGCCGCACATAAAATTCACAGCGGGACAGATCGAAAGTTAAAGAAAAAAGCTTACTTTCGCTTTAAGCCTGGCTTAGGCTTTTTGTAATAACTCTAAGCGATGCGATTAAATTTTGAGTTTGGATTGCAAAAACCTGTTACTTTATGATATTTTGATTTAATATAATTTTTTTATTTAAATAAGGTTCCTAACTGTACACCCCCCTGCATTTTACGTTTTAATCTATAAATTTCTAAGTGGAATATATTTTAATGGTTTCAATTCACTATTTATTTTATCTTGATTTTTTCGCGGTCGATTTCTATCGAAACATCGATAAGCCAAATAACGGATTCAAATCGAAAATAATCGAGTTAAGATATTCTCGATATTTATCTGTTCATTTGTATTGTGTATAAAAACAGGCTTATGCAAGTGTTAATCATTCGTATAAATTTGAAAACACGAATATAAAATTATAGAGAAATGCAAGTGAACAATTGGAAGCGTGTTGGAGGTGCCATTAAACTAATCCGAGATATTAAGCGACAATCTCGGTAATTACTTTCAAGAATAAGAAAGTTGGTCTGGTAAGGCTTTTTCGCAAAATATTTGTAGTAATCTTAAATCCGATTATTTACTGTATTGTTGTTTGGGAACAAACTTAGTCATATAAATATTTATCCCATATTTGGTTCTGACGTTGCCCAAAGGCTTTAAGCCAAAAACAAAAAAAAAAAAAAACTTTGTAACCAAATTGACATTCCAATTTGCTGTGTAACAGTTAAAGACAACTGAACAAATTAAACTTGTAGTCAAATTAGTTCGAAAAGCTAATTTTTATTCCCTATATATCTACTATTGTGCCTTGGTTAACTGGGCTATTGAACATTGTCATGGCCAGTTGCAAAGATACTTGCGGGATATTGTTGTAATTTATTGGGCACCGTTTGGCAATTTCGAAAAATGTTGTGGGCCACTTTCTCATTTCCTCGCGGCGAAAACTGTAACCAATAAATGAATAGAGCAGTTGAAATTGGATGCGAAAATTACAAACGAAGCCAATGCGTGGCCAAAAGCAATTCGATGTTTGACTGTCTGCCAAAGTCCCTTAACAGAGGAAAGAGAATGTAGAGTTATTGGAGGGTTGGTTCACTTTGTCCAGCTCGCATTGATGTTTGTTCTGACCAAATTGTTGCCTCTAGCTATTTGTTAAAAACTTTCTCTCTATTTTTGTGCACGGCGCTCTTTGACGGGAATAATTGTATCTCGAGTGTACCTGTAACATTAATGCGAAAAATACTCTCGTAGTTTGATGGATTCTAGTGAAGTTGATGCTGACATTGTTAGAAAACTCTATTTGAGTTTTAGTTTAGGTATTTAGGACTAACTATAGGCATAGGTCTTCGCCTGTAGAATTACTGCATTATTAGAATATTTGCTTTGTGCAAGCCAACTTCAAATTTTCTAACCTAATACGAGTAACCAAAGTTATTAGAAGACACAGTTTCTCATTTTCCAAGGTTAAACATTCTTCTGTAGAACTCGTCTTTACACACTACCCTAATTTCTGCATTTATTTATCTCTGATGAATATTGAAGTGTTTCAGCAAAGTTTTTGGAACTTTCACTGCCGGCAGCTTTAGACTTTGTTGCATATGCAACAATCGGGATGACTCTGTTAAGTGGAATCAAGATAGACTCGTACACTCGCGTGTACAAGTAGAAACTTTTGTTTTACACTCTTTCGACAGTCCGGTCACGGATGTAAACTAGCTAGTATACTTACATCCTTAAGGGCAGCATGCAACAGAGAGGGAGAAAAACTTTGGCAGCAAACAAATGAAATAATTAGCAGCATGAAATACTTAATGAATGAGTGGCACGTCTACAATTAACGGCAAGCTGCCCGAATGCAGCAGGTTCACTGAAAGAGGTTGCATTAAGTTTCCAAATTGCAGAATATTTTTTGTAAGCAATATTATCGCGTTTTAAAGTTTATATTTTAAGAGAATTTGCTGACAGCAACAAAGCTGCTACCAGGGTGTCCAACACTCAAAATATCTAAGTGAGGCAATCAAAAGTGCTGGACTTAAATGTATTATTATATTGTAAATATTATATTTGTAAATATGTATTTTCATTTGTTTGATTGATACATTAAAAGAAATTTGAAATTTAAATATTAAAGAAAAGTTATCTTTGGTGCGCCGAAGATTATATATACTTGCAAATTGGATTATTTTCATGGCAGTTAATAAAATCTAACTTGTAAATTTGATCAAGATACGTTGAAAATTAAAAAAGTTTTCCATTCAGCAATTTTTGAACCGAACCCCTTTCAGGGGCTTAATATATACAAATTCATGTCTAGAGTATGGAACATTATTTTATGCATGGATTGGGGAAAATCCTGAAAAAAAATATAGTCAAACCAAAAATAAAGTATGCGAGTGAATCAGAGAACTGAGCTATGGAAAAACCGTCAACAGAAAAGAAAAGCGAGATGACGGGAAAATTAGGATTAAAGAGATAAAAAGAAATCTATGATGCAGAGAAAGAGAAATATTGTCAGTCAACCAGACACTTGCAACCGTCTATGGTGAGGGTTTTTTCAACTGATACAAATATTTGTTAAATTTTATTACACCCGTTTTCACGCATTTTACGGCTACAGAGTATAACAAATATCATTTGCTGATGATGCTGGTTCCGCGGGTGTTGATGACTCGAACAGTGCCAACACACTGGACTCGACTGACTGGCCATTGATTTTCGCTCAATTGGCGCCATTGTCTTGTCCAAAAACATCTGCCATGATGTTGCATAAAAAATTTATTGAATGAGCGCGTGTCCAGCTAGATTTTTGCCATATTTCACTTGGTGGTAGAATTCCCATTTTAGATTACTTCAGCAACGATGATGGCATCATCATCAGCATTTCACCATTTTTATCATCGGTGCTGAAACTGTAAGAGAGCAACAGCATAACCCACCACACCACAGAGCAGTTGTGCCTATTATGTTATTTACATTTATTTATTGATTCACAACAAATTGCTTAATATTAACTAACGAGCGCATATTGTGGCCGAAAGGTCAAAGTGTCGATTCTGACCAGGAGAATCTTTTCAAGCTTGTAAAATATAGGTGTAATTATGAAGAATATTTTTATGACAGCATGTGAAAGGTATTTTTATTTGATAGGTAATTGTGGCATGCCGAAGTTTAATCAATATTTTTTACAATATTCATTTTGTAACTTTATGGATTGATTGACCTTTTCAGCTTCTACTAAGTATGCATAGAGTTCAATTGGTTTGTGTATTTAAGAGAACTTCTTGTAAGTGTACTACGTAGTCGGTGTCTTTACTATGTATTTGGCAATGAGCTTGAGATTTATGTGTTGTATATAGATAAATCATGCTTAGGTAACAATTCATTATGCTTAGCTGAGAGTCACTTGGGTTGTATCGTGTTTACGAAATTACCATAGCATACTTTTATGGGCAGAAGTGAGTGACCAGCGAAAAGGTGTTAAGTTTTATGACCCCAAGGCTAGTCATTTTGTTCGTGTCTTGCGTAATAAATGGCTAGAACGAAAAGCTGCATAAATTGCTAATTACTTGAGCTGGAATGGTGTCCAATACTTGTGAGAGTTTGCTATGTTTGCTGAGAGACACACGGAGACTAGGAAAGTCCACTGACAAAGCATTTTGCAAATTTATCATGCGCTTTATTTATGCTTTTTATTGGTTTTGTGCCAAACAATTTATCTAGGACAGAATAAGAGACATGAAAAAATTCAAAACCAAGGCACGACAAATTTCATTCGTCCATTGCGTTGGCAAGCAATCGACTGAAACTAAGTGGTTTACAGAAAACAATGAAAATACAAAGAAAAATAAATAGCGTCTAGAGAATGTTGCGGCTGTTTGAATAGCACTTTAATTTATTTTGCAGCATTTTTACACTCAATTATTGTTGCATACATTTTGTAATTTGTTTCATTTTAGGCTCTTCAATTGTGGTCAATTGCATTTTAAAATAAGAACAAAAAAGGACTTTCATAATTAGAGACTTTTTTACGCTTTAATTAAATAAAGTTTCCGTAATTAAATAAAGCAGCACAGCACTTCTATACCCCTACCATTACAATGGGTATTCTAATTTTGGAAGATAATATGGATTGCATTGAAAGTCTCGCTCGCTTAAGTAGGTAGTTAATAATAGTGCCTGTTTTGTCGAATTTATTGGATCTTCTAAGATTGGACAACTATTACTTATGATATAACTTATTTTCTAAGAGCGAACCCGTTTAAGAAGTGCATTAAGTTTGGCCAGAATGAAAATATACTATTAAACCAAATTGAAATTTTTAATAGCAGACGTCGATGATTAGATTGAATAGATTAGATTTTTACTCGCCTAGACTAATGAACTAAAATCCCAGAAGTGATTAAGATTTATTATTTTATTTCTCATTCGTTTATTTTATATATTTTCTTTAATAAGCAATACGAAGAATAATAGAGCTGGATACAGAGTATTTTTTAAGTCGAGCACTCTAGATCAGTGTAAATATTTTGTTTTAATTGTTTTATAGATTATACTCGTATTTCTACTTTTATTTATTGTTTTAATCACAGTGCAGCAGCTACCATATTGTTGATTGCGCATGCATTTCGTTTGATTTGGCCAAATGGCAATACGGTTTCTGGGCTATGGATTACAGCCATTTCGTAAAGTGAATGTGTGGATATAATCAATTTTCCGAATCGTTTGTTACCCACGCATTTAGCTGTCAAATGGTCTCATATATATTGTGCACATGGACAGTTGTTCAAATACTTTCAGACTAGACTGTTAGCCATCGTGGTAATCAAATCAAGGCTTGATTTGCAACTTGCGAATGTCAACAAAAATGTTTTATGGTGAGGTCAAGTCACGTCGCTTAACGCCTTGTCAGTTAGGAAATTTTTGTTTTTGGCCTTTTTTGTTTTAGGCAAATCCTTTTTGCTTTTGTCAGCGGCTTTGGGCTCTGACTTTTTGTGTTTGTTGCTGTTGTCGTTGTCGTTGTTGGCGTTGCTCATTGATTAATGACATTATGGCTTGGTACTAACCTGAGCTTGGCATGCATGGCGTATGCGCAATTTGCTGCTTTGTATGCATTGGTTGCTTGCCACGAACTGAACTGAAGCTGAAGTGCAGCAGCAAACGACAATCAATTCAATGACGTCATTGTCAACGAGTTGTCATCGAGGTTGCCCCGCACGTGTTACTGCCACTACCACGCACCAGATGGTGGTGCAGATGCTTCCGTTGATGCACTTCAATTTGCCACCGGGGTCGTCATCGAGGCACCAGCCGAAAGCTATTAGATTCTGCAACACCTTCCTGTCGCCATTCTGTCTGGCCGGAACTACTTTAGTCTCGTCTTCTTTTGCTTCTTTATTATTGTTGTTTTTGACATTTTGCCTGGTTGAGCTCAGTTGAAAAAATGGAAAAGTGCCTCGTAGCACGAACAATCGACGCGTGTCTTACTCTTTCATTGATTACCCCAGAACGTTACCTGCATTTCACCTGAAAGCACTGCCAAAAAATGCGTAATTCATTCGAGATAAAAATCCACTCACGCCTCTCTTTGGTTGCTGCTCAATATTTTATAACTTCCTGCATGGAATTTAAAAGATTTCTGGCTGTAAATGAAATTATAATACTGCCTGCAATCGTGCGGCAAACATACAGCAAAAATGAATTTTCCAAACTGTCTGCCATATATTACAGATTTGCATATTCAATTTATATGAAAAGCAGACGTATTCAGTTGCCACGAACTTCGAGGAACTCTTCGACCAAAGTTTTCAATTTGATCAATAGTTATAGTTATATATGTATAAGAACTTCAAAAGCTCTTCTGATTTAAGAAAAAGTCGCTGATTTTCAAAGTGAACTTTGTGAATAGTCAAAAAAAAGGTCTGTATAATATTCAGCATTCTCTTTCATGCTCTGGCACATCCTTTTACCCGACCTTTTGCTCAACTGACCTTTGACATTCAAATCGACTTTGACATTTAAATCATATTTCTGAATTGGTCTCTTTGTACACGAGACACGAGACTATTTGTTGCCTCAAACGGCAGGCAATGTCTGCATCTAAATCAGACAACATTAACCATTTGGCAGGCAGCCTGAAGATGACTTCAATTTGGATTATTGCTGCTGCCTTTTCTGCCCGTTTCTTATGCACTTGATAAGCCAAATTAAATTGTCATTTTACTGCAATTATCATACAATTCGTAATTCTGTAGCCGTCTCACATATCTCTATGTCTGAATATTTCCCAAAAGAGCCTCGCAGCTGAAAGTTATCTGTACGTCATTGACATTGAAATTGGGATGGACTTCGTTTCGCTTGTATGGATAACACGTTCATTGACACTGCATTTTCTATATTTTTCTATTTTTTTTTTTGTGTGTGTAGCGTTATAACTGAATTATCTCGAGTTATGTCGCCGTCTGCGCTTGGACGCAAGTCGATGACATTCGTTTTGGTAGTAATGGCATAACTTAAGCGGCTTAAGACAATGCGTAAATGCGAATCCTTGGACAGGAAGGCCTCAGAAGTAGCAGGAGGTGAAGGAGCGAGTGCAACCAGGCAGAGCCAGCTGCTGTCCTTTTATTATATATATTATTTTTACTTTTTTCTAGAACAAGTAATTTATGTGTGCTACTTTTTTTTGTCAAAGTCGTTTGCTGTAATGACAAACGCAGCCAGCAACAATTGTAAAGTACATGACACGGGTCGTATACATTATATTTTGTGAGCCAACTTTTAGCGCACAAATTGTAGCAGTAGATGTACTGACATAAGGGATGGACAGAGGGGTGCCTACACACACACACACACACACACACACACACACACACACACATTCACACAGAGAGAACAGCCAATTTCCTTGAGGGTGTCTTTGGCGTGCCTTACGGGTGCCTGAGTTATATGTGCAACTTAATTTGCTGCTGCTACACCTGTGGCTTCTGAGCAGGCAGCGGCTGGCAGGCAACCTTGGCCCCTTTTGACATGAATTTATGAGATAACACTCATATGTATGTGAGCTTGTTTGTGTGTGTGTGCATTTGACATACAACACTGCAACATTTAATAAAATATATATTCGGTTAAATAAATAAATGTGCAAATGTATTTAGTTGACAGCGCAGCCTGTCAGCGCAACAGTCATTAAGAGAAAAATTTGTGTACTCAAATTTAAGAGCAAAGCACATGCACTGTAATGTAAGTCACTGGGTTACAGCTGTTAACATTAACAGCGGCACACTTTATGTGCCACGGTGACACCGCTTCTAATGCTGTTTAACACTCTCAGAGTAGTCTCTGTAATTGACACGTGTTGCTTGACTAACACTGTTAAGTGCACAGCAGCAGTTCTGTTAAAATTTCCTTTTTCCAGTTGCTTGTGGCATTTGCGAAAACGCCGCTTAGTATGCAATATAAACGCGATATTATGTGACGTGTGTGAGGAGGCTAACCAATTTCATATTCAATATTAAATTCTAAAAAGAACGTAACAAAATTTTTAACGAAGCAAGAATATGCAGACAAAATTATTCATATTAATTTTTATTTACCGAATGTATTCTTAGTATTTCGTTATTCCTTGTGACCGGCTTTGCATGCACCGATATTCAATGTAATAAAAAACTACTGAAACTCTAAAGGTGCATCAGTTCGTGAAATCAATTGAAGATTAACGCTATTAAGTGCATATTTGCAATAATTAAAGCAAAATCTATTTTATCCAACTTCACGGGAAGTTTGAACTTAAGAAGTAGCTAAACATATTTCAGGTGAGGAGTGATAATATGAAACTAATTTTGAAAAACTACTCCTTTTCAGGCTTTTTAAAAAGAAACTGCCAATAAAATAGAATTGTGCAGTAAAATAAATTCTTACATTTTTTATAGTTTTCTCCAACAGCTTCAGCGTACATAATTAATATTTTCTCAACAGAAGTTTGTTGGCTTAGATCCAACACTTTGACTTGTTGCCACAATTAGGTCGGAAACAAAACAATTTTTGTTGAATGAAAAATACGAAGAGAAAATAAGATAAATTTATGAGCCATACGTGTGTGCGGCCTGCCTGCCAAAGTTGATGTTGATTGTATTGCAAGGAGAAATAAAATACTAATATTTTTTTCTTGTTATATTGTTGCATACTTTTGGGGCTGGACTTTATGAGTGCCAGCCATTTTTATTGCTATTGATTTAGTGCACGGAGATTTTTCGGGTGTCCAGATAAGTGGTAGCTCTCCAGATTATTATGCCGCCCTTCATAAATAAATGGCCGTATTCGTTTTTTTCTCAATATTTTGGCATTTTAGTGGCTTCTGAAGTTCTGAAATTACTTCATAGAAGTAGGCACAATCAAGAGTAGTGGAACATAAATATAAACAAGTTATATAAGTAAGTTTTGCGCTGGATTTCAAAATGAAATTAGATGATTAAAAGTTTCCTTTATAGGAAAATATTTACTACAGATATTGCATAATTAAATTTTTCAAATAACAGTTCCGGAAGTTTTTTAAATTTTATTTTATCTATATTTCAATTTAATGCTTAATGGAAATGTGAACGAAAAATAAAGTAAAGAAATAATGAGGCTTACGTACCCATGATAGCCTTTCAAAGTAATTAATAAAAATAATTCAAAAATGAAATCCCATCCTTATTTTACAATTTTTATACGAACTTCTAGGACTTTATTTACACTCATTCATACATATATTTACTTATCAATCAGCAGTTGTGCTCATTGCACCATGTTGAAATATTTATTTGCATATACTCTGATTCAAGCTATGCAAATATTTTCCATTGTTCGGCGTATGGGTTTCAGGTAATTTGCATCGCTCGCTTATTAGCGCTATTATCTCAGTGACTATACTCATCAGTACATTTCCCCGAATGTCCATCCATTAGCACAGCTGCTTGTTCTTGCTGCTGCTGTTGTTGTTGGTGTAGCTGACGCTAATTAACAACCACGCAACTAACAATGGAACATAAACTCAATTAGCAGGCAAGAATTAAACGCAGATACATTTGCATTAAAGGTTTTCGCATGGCAGCTTTTGCGGTGGTTATTGAATTTGTGCAGCGATTTCGTAACTTGATTTGCATAAATAGAATTTGTTGTTTTTCCCGACTGCGCTCGCAATTATGCATAGCTGCAGTGGATTTTTCTCGAAGCGCATGCAAGACGAACAAATTCAAAAAGAATATAATCGAAAATATTTTATAAAAGATATACCGAAAAGTGGTAGCTGTGGATTGTATTTCTAAGTACTTTGGAGATCTTGCATCCATATAATACGGTTTATTGAAATGTACACACATGTATTAAGAAAGATTTCAAGTAGGACACCCTTGAAGACTGTAATAATCATTTGAAAATTGACCGGTCTCTCTCTCTCTCTCTCTGTAAATCTTCATTGAATATTTTATACATGCTTCAAGGCCTGTGTTTAATTTACAGGAATTTAAAAAAAAAAAAAAAATAACAAATATTTAAGATTTTGCTTATTTTAACGCTGTATCCAGTATATCCAGAATAAAACAATTATACAAAATATAAATAGACTACATAAACTATAATTTAAAACTAACTAGAGTAAACTTTGTTCAACAATTAAATATAAATTTCGTTTATATGTATATAAAGTTCTAATTGGTATAAAACTAAAAACGCATATGTTTTATATAATTTAAAATTTCGTGAAATCGACATAAATATTTGAATAAAATTGAATTGTTGGATTTTAAACGAGATTTTATCGTCTGTTCATATGAATGACAATTTTATTCTATTTACATAAATAGAAAATGATTGGATTAAAATCCTATTAGTTTTTAGGTATGGAAGTCAAAACTGAAGAACAATTGCATTGTCGAAACAAATGTAGACTTGTATACACAAAGAGAAGGAGAGATCCGTTTCTCTTTTAAGATTGCAGATGGGAAAAATCTTTAATGTGCTGACAAAAAAAAAAACATCATGTAGATAATAATTTATTATGTAGGCCAATTGCTAGTATTAAAGCAATTTGCGAATCCTTTTTGAACCTCTTACTGCTGTATATGAGACCTGTTAAAGTCAAGCAATCAATATTCGATTAGTTTTTAGCAACTGATAAGGACTGCTAAAGACTTTTCCAGTTACTGATAAACAATTTCAAAGATACACAATGAAATTGAGGTAGACCAAATCTATGGCCAGAGCCTGCTCACTGTGAGTCATTTGGTTGTGTTCTTTGCTGTCAGTGGCATTGTGAGGTTATGGGGTTCGACAAGAGCAATCAAATTTGTAGAATGCTCTCTTTTGGAAAATGTTTGCATCCACATCAATTACCATGCAGGTAGCTAGTTTTGTGTGAGTTTGTGGAATTAGGGAGGGTGCATCGAGTAGCCATCGTTTTTGAAATTGTCTTTCCTTTGTCATATGAAATGGATGGGTGATGTGCATGAGAAAAACCTAATTAGGCAAATGGTAATTATTATTCAAATGTATGTATGAAATTGTAAACCAATTACAGTCGCAATTGCATTCTGCTGCTGTTTTTGACTGGCCAAATAAAAACTCCATTTTATTTGTGGTTTTTTGTGCTAATATAATAATCGTTTTTTGTTCGTATAGTCGAACAAGTAAAAAGTGTTTGTGCAAAATATTTTATTTCATTTGTGTATGTACGGAAATGTATGCTGGAAAGTTTTATGTGAAACATTTCATTTCATTTGTTTAATTTTGACAGAAATGCCATTGCAGCATCTACTGCATTTATTAAAGGACTCTCAACATAGATACTCGTGACGTACGTACATATTTCATTCTTGACTTTTGCATTTCTACTACTCTTTTATTTCCTTATCTTACTCAGACGTTGCCTGCATATTTTAAACAAATCGCAAAAGCTTCTCTCATATTTCAGCATCAGTCAAGAACGAGTATGCTCCTTGCGTTGGCCTCTGGCTTAGTGCCTCAGAGACACATTTGAGAACATTCTAAAAGTAATTTTGTGGTCAAAAGTGCTAAGAAACACAAAAGGGGTATCAGAATTTTTTAATGCCCTACTGTCGAGTAGAAGCAGCTGAAGCAGTATTAGAAAATCATTAGATAGCCATAAAATATGCATGTGTGTAAGTGCATACATATTATGTGAAGTTGGAGTGTAGTTGGTGTCGTTGGTACAAGTAGTATTACTATGTATACAACTAGCAGAATGAGTGTCCCATTACATGCTACGAGTAGTACAAACAAAGTGACTTCTGGCAAACTGCAGCACTTCCTCATCAGCAGCTGCTGCGTCCATATTCTGTATTCTGTATTCTGTATTCTCGTGCCCCTTAATATTATGCGGGTGCCACATACAACGTTGTCGCAACAAAACTTCCAGCTGCTGCTCATGAAAATTACAAATTGAGCAGCAGCTAAAAAAAATGTATTTTTTTTTCTTGCAATTGCCCTGGGTATGTTTTCACAGTTTCTTTGGCAAACTTTTGCGGTGCATGAAAAAAAGGGCCAACACTTATTAAAATAACTGAAACCAGGAAACAGAATAACGGAAGAGTACACATCATTCTGTAAACTGTGCTTGAGCCTGGTATTCGTACCTAACTAATACTTAATAGCTCTTACCAGTATGTTAACAGCTTCCTCATCATAATGTTCCTCAAATGGCACTATTATATTATCAGTATTCTCTTACTGTTTAACATGTGCAATTCTAGACAACATTAAATATGCATTTCCGGCAGCCCGCTCTTGTAGTCGTTTCTCTCTTCATAGAAGTGTTTCGATATCATAACATTTATTTGAAAAAGAAAGAAAGAAGCATCTCTAAGCCCATAAAGTGTATATAGATTTCAGATCCAGGGACTGCAGTTGTGTAGATCTCGTCCTATCTAACTTTATTGCTTGAAGACAGATGGTCTACATATGTTTCAGCGTTTTTTCTTTCAAGTTAATCAATCATTTAAAATATCATCGTTAACTATACATTTCAAAAGCTTTTATTTTAAACAAAATCTGGCTTTTAGCAGTGTTTTCAGTTGTTGGAATTGCATTGCTTGCACATAAATCTGTGAGAATATGTTTGCGGTATTTAGCTCTTCGCTACAGAGTATCTCTTAGTCCAGCATTCTCGACTAGAACAATCTATGGTACAGAGTAAGATGCGTTTTCCTGTAAATCAAACTTTGATTTTTGTTCACTTTCTCAATTGAAAATTCCAATCTGCTATGTAGAAAGTAAGACTTCATGCTTTATAGCACGAGTATCTTCAATCAGTGATTTTTAATAAATTTTAAATTAAAGGCTGAGCATTGGGACTCTTGTGGCCAAATTCTATTTTGTTTTTTCTATGGTTGATAATTTGGCGCTGCTTCATCCTAGCCCAGCTCAGCTGCGCGTGGAACAGAAATATATTGGATGCATGGATGGGGAATGCTCATACTCGTACTGCTATCCATACAGTTCTGCTGGAAAGTACCTCTAAGAATTTCATAAGCATTAAATGTGCAGGCGGCGCCAATGGCAACGCGCACACGTCGCCAATTATGCCTTGAATTTGGGCTATGTCTTGGGCTGGGGCCTGGGCAGGACTGGGCGTGGCTGGTGGCTCAAGTGGTTTTAAACATAAAGGCAAGGACATTGTGTTGTTTTGCTTTCAGCAGGCAGCGCGTTCTGTCTTGCCTTGCATTTTACAAACATATCACTGTGCAAAAAGAAGAAGGCGGAAAGGCGGAAAGGCGTGCGTGCTCACTTGCCCCTGTCCCTGTCTCAGTCTGAGTCTCAGTCACAGTCAGAGTCTTTGTCCTGTTCTCGTTCCGTAGTACCACTCGGAGTATCCTTTTGAGTCTCTCTGTTGCTGAATGCGTTGCGGCTTCATTTAAAATTCAATGGCGTATGCGAACTGCGTGATTTCAGTGCGCGTTGTCATGCGGGGTCCCCACAGCATCTACACAGCATCTATAGCATCCACGATTCCAATCATTGAGTCGTGCTGCGTTGGCGCATAAAATAAAGATACCACCCGCCTTCCAGTAAAACACGGCAAATATTTGCATTTCTGGTCTGTACACGCGACAGCGGTGAAATCAAAGAGGATTTTAACTAGAATTCAAAGCAACTACGGCAACGTCAGGCTTACAATTAGCTTGCATTGCACCTATTCTCAATTTGGCTGAACGCCAGAAAATACAAAAAACGAAGCAAAACCCTCACAAAGTTGGCAAAAGTCGAGAACTTTTGGTAGAGACAAAGCTGACACCTGACGAAATTGGCAGCAACACTAAAGTGCAGGCAAAAGGAAAATCGCGATTAAAACTGCTAATAAAAAGTATGCAACAAACAGCTAAATACCCTGTAATTTAAGATATAAAAACAATTTCTATTTTATACCAAACAATCATACCACAACAAATACAACAAAATTTTAAATTTTCTGACAGTAATTATATATTAAGTAAATATTCAAAAAAATCATCCATTACCCTATAAAAAATCGTAGTGCTACGGTAAATCGTTTTTCCTTAAGCTGCTCTCAACACATCTACAAAAAAGTGTGCGAATACTCCCTACACAAAAAAGCTTTTAAATTGGCAAAGCCCTTACAGCTCGCATGCTCAACCCAGTTTGACCGTCATTTAAGATTGTCTTTGGCCAAGAGTTCGTTGGGTCAATAGATAAATGCTCTTAATAAATTAGTTTTCTATGAGAAAAATGAGCTTATAATCAATATACCCTTTGCTAAATGTCTTATCTGTTAAGTAGTACATAAAACGAAGGCAGACACAACTTTTGGCCAAATAAACTGGGCCATCAACTGTGCGACTAGCTGCTAAATCTGTTCGACGCTAAAGCAATTTTAACGCCTCGATTGACTTGCACTCGAATGTCAAGAGCAAACTTCAAGTTTTGTCCATGACTGCGACTGTTCACAGCTCCCAGCTGCAGTTGCTATGTTGCTAAGGATTGCACGTAGTTTAGTTGAAAGAGTCTGTCAGGTGCTGCTCGGCAATGCTGTTTGCTTTGGGCTATTGTTTGTTGTTGGCCCTGGACGTTACTGTTTCATTATGGTAAAGACTTTGGTATTTAAGTTGGCCTGATGTCTCATCTCTCGTTTGAGATCAGAATACTTTAAGTATTGGGCAGCAGCAGCAGCAGCAGCAGCAGCAGCAGCAGCAGCTCGTTTGCATGTGTATGTGCTATTAGGTGACCGGTGGTAAAATTTTTATGGCAACTCATAAAAGCTAATGCTTTTATTATGCTGTGATTTGGGGCAATGGAATTTTAATAAATAGGAGTAGAGTAGAGGTAAATGCTAAATTCTGTTTCATTCTTTGCTACTCATTCCTGTCAATTAACTTTGCTGTCATTAAATTTGCGCGTAATTAATTCGATTAAAATTTAATTAAGCACGCCTGCTGCGCATAAAGCCATGGTAATTTTCTAAAAATTAATTCAATTAACTCGTGCGACCCCCACGCTGATTGACATTGCCTAATACATTAAGCTCCAAATGATTTTTCATTTCAATTTACTCGCATTGTGTGTTTGTGTGTTTATTTTTTATTCCTGCATTGAAAGCTTTTACATTTGTAATTATTTATGCAATTTTAATTATAATCACAACATAAAATAACCGAGCAGGTGAGCTGCGAGCAGTTAAAGTCAGCCAACATATCGCACATACGCACTGTTAAACGTTTCACAAGCGTAAAGCGTATAAAATTTACGCGATGCGTTATGCAACTTAAATCTGCGAGTGAAGGCCAATCAAAAGGGTGTAAAAATGGCATAGCACGTAGCCCGAGTCTGTCACACATGCACACACACACACACACGCACAAAAGTATGCTATAAATTTGGAACATTTTACGACTGCGGATCGATTTGCAGCAAGCGTCGCTGCTAACCACAGGTACAATTGTGGGGCGAAAACGAAAGGCTTACACAAAGCAGTTTAATTTTATTGCATTGCTGCTGACTTAACAAATAAAATAGCCAAAAGAAAACCCGCTACGACAGATATATATATATACATATAAGAGCCGCTGTGGAGAGTAGAATGAAGAAAGCGGAGACATATACTGAAGGCAGACACAATCACAATGCGTTTTTTTGTGTTGTGCTGTGTGGCCAGCTGATGGCAAAGTAAATGGAAGTATCTGACTGAAATGTTCGGCTACTTGGGCGGTAAATGTAGCACATAATAAGATTTTGGCTTTAGCAATGCTCGAAGCATCGATATAGCCAGGAACAGAACAGAACTTGAACTGAAACGCCAGCTAAAAATGGCAACGACAACAAACCAAATTCCCATCTCGCATTCCCCATATCCCACATGGTCACGGTTTGGTTTTGTTTGAATTTCGTTTGCTTTGCCTTTTAGCGCAATGCAATAAAACAGCATAAAAATGTTGAGCATGTGGCGCTTATTTATAGTGTAAGTATACTCAATGGCGGCTAGGAGAGCTGGAAATCTGAAGAGCTGTTTCGCCTCCATGTTGGTGTATGGCCACTCTGTTCAGCACCAGTGTCGCAGCTCAAAGGGGGGCTATTGTTATAATAATTACCCCAACTCTGATTACTCTGATTTTTTTTAGTGCATTTAGAAAATATATTTCAATCTAGGAATGAAAACTATTGCTTTAATTGTCCTGGCTCTTTGAAAATATAAAAAAGTTTTCTTTGAATTAATCCTAAGCTTTTAATTATAATTGTCGCTTAATTTTTAGTCCTCTCTAAAATTAGATTTGATATTTTTATATTAATCTTTTATACTTTCATCACAAGGTTGAGATAGAACAAAAGGCAAAATTCTAATATTTGAAATATTAAGTTTGGAAAATGAGAATGAGTCTTATGAAAATAAATATACCACTCAAAGCTTGGTTCAATATCTAAGTTCTTTAAATTTTAATATTTTCGAAATGAGCATTTTTAGCTTCCTATTACTCTACTTTTAAAACTGTTTTTACTGACCTATCCTTTTTGAATTTTTCTTTCTATGCAGCTATGTGACCCCTTTTATCTTGCTTTTCAGCCGCGTTCGGCTTTGTGCGGCCATCTATCCACTTTTATATATTTTATATGGCTCCTTTTTTTTTATATCGTCCCACATACGCAACATTTAAGTGGCGCCAAGGCCTAAGCAGCAACACCAACAATCCGTAATCCAACAATGGGCAGAATGAGCACTATCAGATGGCCACATACGAGTAGAAAAGTTGAAGCTGTGTATTCTCATTGCTGTTGTAGGGTTTTTGTTTTCCATTACCGCAACAAATACAGCAAAAACAGCAGTGAAATGATGGGCAAAAACTCGACTTTCATTGTTTGAATTGAATTTTTACAGGCAATGCGTTTTTCCGTTTTCTTTTGTTTTTATTTTGGTTTTCGTCTTGCTTTCTTTCTTTAAAGAGAAAGTCAGAGCTGGACATGTCAGCTACATGGGAGTAGATGCCACAAACTCGCAAAATTAATTAACAGATCTTTGGCTCTCTCCGTTCATTTTCTCGGCCTGACCTAAATCAGCTTTTTGTTTCTGGTGTTTTTCTGTTCGCCGGTTGCTAGCTGCTACTAGCTTTCGTCATTTGCTTCATTTGCCTTTGGTTAATTAATCAGCAGTCAAGTGTAGAGTAGCAACGACTCCGAAGACGTCGTCAACAAGAGCTTCAAGCTGGAAAAAAGGAAAACAGACAAGCAACTTGACATCATTTTCCAATTACGAAATACGAATATTCCGCCTGTTTTGGTCCTTTGTGTAATCAGCCGTGAAATTATTTTGCAGCTAACAGTGAACAAATTGTAACGCCAAATAAACTACTTGAAATTATTAGCTGCTTGGGCGTGTCGCACTCAACGCCAGCAGTCGAGCGTAAGAAATGGCTGGGAAATTAGCTGGAGACATTTTAATTCGTAACTGGAAATGAAAAGCTTTCTGCTGGTACTAAATATCGTCAGGATTGGCTTTTATATAAGAAGATGCAGTTTGAGCCAGCACGGAATCTAATTGATGAGAAACAGTATCCATAGGGGGCAGAAGGGATAAACTAAGTAGAGTCACAATATAATTAAAAATAATTGATGACTGACAGTTAATAATATTTACGTATAGAATAGAATATGAGAGAAAAGCGTATCGGTATAATCTATTACTATGTTACTACAAAAGTAGGGAATAAGTAATTATTATGTTTATAACTAATTTCCACTTCTGTGAGACTATTTTTCACTTTAAAAGAAAAAATGTGTAGATTAGTTTCTGGAGCAGAGCTAAATTAAAGGTTTGCCTTAATCCTCAACCGGTTTCCATTTTAAAGTCATCTATGTTTCTTTTGTTTTTTCAATTTTTTCGAAACAAGATTGCGAATGGGTAATAATTTTAATTATTTTAGTATGAAATCGCAGAAATAATATTGTTAAAATTACGCGTAATACCATCAATTTAGTTATAGTTTAATTATTTTGATCTACTTGTAACTTTAAGAAGTTTATGCTTCAAAATACGGTGTAACTATATTTGCTTAGAAAAGTTAATAATAATATTTATGAATTTCTTCTTTGTGCAATTTAAATTGCAATTTCCGAGCGTAACAAAATGAGCTATAGCAGAGTTTTCTTTTTCTTTTCTTTTGTTTAGTTTACTTTACGCAATTGACTGCAGTTGAAGTATTTCTTTCTATACTATACAAAGAATGGCTGGGAATATATTTATATATATTTTAGATATATACATATATTTATATATATATTTATATAGATCTGCATACGCAGCGTTGCGCGTCCCATTTGCATAAAAAGGCAGCTAAAGCACACGCCAGATTTATGAGTAAAAACAGCATTACCTGCACTGAGCTCTGAGCACTGCGAACACTAAGCACCGAGTGAGCAGCCAGTTTGTCTGTCTGCCCCCTTTCCTTTGGATTGTGCTGTTCAACAAGGAGACAGCTGAGCTGCAGAGCTGCAGAGCTGGAAAACTGAAAAACTGTAAATTCTATAAACAAACAAGCCACTTGAGAAAAAGTGATGCCAGAACTGATGCGGGCATTACTGCTGTTAGTGGCGCTGCTCAAATGACAACGGGAAGAAAAAGTTTTATTTTAACGGTGAATAAGTCTGCCGAAAGCAAAAAGCAGAAAGTAAGAAGCAAAATGGCGGAATTGGGGTAACGGGGGAATGATAAATGGCACAACATGCGAACGAAAGGCGCTAAGAAGAAAGTGAAGAGTTGACTAAAATGGTGTATAACAATTGCTGCATAAAGTCGTGTAAATTTATGCAAATTGCACGATGGGAACGTTTATAATTGTTAATTTGCCGTGCTTG
Source organism: Drosophila repletoides (assembly GCA_018150835.1). NCBI lineage: Eukaryota > Metazoa > Arthropoda > Insecta > Diptera > Drosophilidae > Drosophila > Drosophila repletoides. Next base: position 18,151,401 of record JAECWQ010000089.1, on the reverse strand, counting down.
AAATTAGCATACCATTTTTGTGGCAATTTAAAGCAAGGACAAGTTTTTAGGCTTATTCGTTACTGGTCAGAAATAAAGTATATTTTTTTTTTTTTGGAAAAGTTCCTTTTAAATAGTTACTATAGGAAATTTGAATATTTTGTTCGTCCTTGAATTTATACATAAAAAATAAACATGCGTAAGTAAGCCGATTACACGCATATTTGCACTTATACAGCAATTCACCTCCACCTTTGCCCCCCCTTGAATATAAATGTATTCGAATTCAACATTTTTTATCATATTTTATCATTTTTACCTTTTTACTTTTTTTACGCTCAGCAATGATTGCTTTTTTCTGGTTGGCCAAGAAATTGTATTTTTGATTTGAACTTTACTCTCGGTTTCTTGCCATTTGCCGCTTACAGCTTGTTGCAAATGAAAACCATGATGAAATATTCACCGCAGGTGTAATATTTCAGCGTTTTGGATTTGAATTCGTTCTGGCATTTGGCACTTGTTTGGCTTGTTTGTTGTGCGTTACTGTGCTTTAATAAGATTTCATTGTTGTTTGACAGATTTGCAATTTGCATTCAACATTTTGTGAGCTGTTTGCTTTAAATTTGAGGGTGACCCTATTTGTTGTATATAAATGTGGACAATTTTGATTGAATTTAATTTAAATTTATTGATTTATTTTGCGTTTTAATATCTTCTTTTATTGCAATATGCGTGAGTCTATGTTATGCGTTCGTAAACATTATAACATTTGGGTTAACATTGCGTTAACAGAACATTAACATAGCATGACGTTACCATTATTACAGAATGAGATTAAGCCATAAAAGTAGATTAAAACTATATTTTTAAATGAATTACTTATCCCTTAAAAGCTAAGAATACTCAATATTAAACGTTAAAAGTTTGCCAAGTTTTTAAAAAGTATATTTATCTTCTGTTGGCTTACTTCATTCATTATTTCGGTATTTAAATAATTGCTTTGCACAAAACTTAAAAGTCGCAAATTAAACATTTAATCGCTTCTAAGTGCCTAAAATATGTCGATAATTTAAAGTCTTTGAAACAAACAAAGGCAGATGGCTAACTGAGGCTGATTTGAATAACAGCATTATTTATTTGTATTCATCGGATTTGACAAGAGTCGTAGCTCCGAAAAGTACATCGACTTGAGCTTATTAACATTTATTTAGCTCACAAACCGCTCGTGGTTGCGGGTAGAGTTTTATTTTTTTTTTTGTTCCTCTGCCTTTCTCTTCTTGCATAGTATACGGACGTATGACGAAATTGTGAAACAAATTCGATTTTGACAGGAGAAATCTAAAATACCCGCACTTTGACTGAAGGGTAGGCCAAACACGAGACTATACTATCACAAAAGTTAAGCGACAAGAGACTGAACTGAGACTGCGACTGAGACTGAGACCGAAAGTCGTGTGAGTGGGAGACAAAAACTTTAACTATAAGCTCTAAAGCAGACAAAGAAGACATTTTGAATGGGAAATGTTGAATGCGCTGGAATGGGGAATGGGAAATGGGGAAAGGGAAATTGGGAATGGGGGCGGTTAGCAATGCCAAGTATCTGTCAGCCAAGTGCTGTGAAGCATGTAAATTTCCCCCAAGTTGAGTTTTATTAAATTGTTTGTGTCGCCTTACAGCAAATTTTATTTCCATGATGATTTGCATGATCTGTGTTCGGGTTTCGTTTATAGCTGCGGCGCCCTCACCAGCAACCGGAATTTTTTTTACCAAAATGTCTTTGACTTAGTGATCATTTTGTACCAATTTTTTATGATTGTACGTGTCAAGCTGTGGCCGCAGAATATGCAGCCTTAAAATGAATTTATTCCTTCATTTTGATGACTGCTTGTCAGTTTTAATTGCTATCCATAAGATGGTTTCAAAGTTGTGACTCTTTTAATTTGCGCTGAAAAGTATGCCACATAAACATGTCATTTGCGTCAGTTGCACGTTGCGTCGAGTGCGTGACGTGCTTTGCTTAACACTGCTTTCTGCTGCCGCTTGGCATGTCTATGTCTATGTCTATGTCTTTGCTTGTGTGTGTATGCATGTGTGTGTGTGTGTGTGTGTGAGTAAAAGATTGCCAAGTGGCAGGCAAAAGGCTTACCAGAAGATGAAGCTCACACGCTCACATGAACACTCAAACGAACACTCTACCATTCACAGCAATGCTATAAATCTCAGCAGCCTCTACTTGTGTTTTGTGTATGTGAGTGAGTATGTGCATGTGTGTGTCTTTTTGTGGTCAGCTCATGTGGCACTGGAAAAGCAGCTGTCGTTGCATGCAGAGGGTTCGAAGCTGAGCATTGACATTCGTCCACTGAGAACCTTGCTCATATGTCAAGTGTAAGCTAGTTTGTACAGTTACCAAAATTGAGAATTGAGTGGTTTGCCGCAAATGGAGTATAAAGTTAACATAGCTCTTTAAAATTAGGATTAAGGAATTTTTTTATTTTCCTTCTTAAAGCATTTATGCAACTTTCTAAGTCAACTTTCTTTTTTCTTCTTTTATGGAGATTAGCCATATACTTGAACCGTAAACGCTGTCAAATGTTGGGTAGTTTCGGAATGCCTGAAGAAATTTATATATATTTTTCTATTAAGATTGTTTCGTAATAACTTAAATACGATTATGGACTTTTTTGAAAAAAACTGAAAGTTTAAGTATCAAAACAGTATAAGGTCTGAAAAAAGAATAAAATATACAAGGATGAAAGAATGATTACATATAAATATAATCTGGGTTGAACTAAAAACGAGAACTGTTTTTTATTTGGGTACAGTTGAAATTGCTTTTAATCTATTTATCATAATTTCATCTGACTCGTTTTGCATTTTAAGCTCATAAATTAATTGTGTAAGCTAAAATGTTTCGTTTGCATTTATTTCTTTTCAACTTAATCTCAATTCTTTTCCAAACAGACCCAAATCCATGACCCAACAGCGAAACTCTTGTCAAGTTGGCCCGCGCATGACAGGTTTCTTTCGGGTGCTTTCATGCCTATAAACGGCTCAATTTATATATATTTGAGCTGACTTAAAGTCCACTTTTGTATTCACTTTCGGTCGCAAAGCGAATGCAAATGGTTGAACGTTTTTGTTTTGTCTCTTTCTCCTGCTGGGCTTGTTAAATATTTTAAGACGATTTAAAGCTGTGGAAGAACATATTGAGTGCGTGGCAATCTGAGTCACCCTTAGAGGCAAGTAAGACTAGCAGCTCCTTATTTTATTTGTTGACAAACTGGCAATCTGACTCTAAAGGAAACCCACACTCTGCATAGTTTAGTTATTAGACGATTATTTGCCAAAAACGGCAGTTGCTGGCTGCAGTATGAACAATTAAGGCAAACATGGCCCACACATGGGTGTGCCCAAAGTGCGTGCATAAATCACATAGATGAAGATTTCATGCAACCTAATTTATGTTTGCCTACCGCCAGATCTGGACCAGAACCATGTATAAGGTTTGAACTGGTCGTCTGTTTAGCATCTTACCAAACCGTGCTTAATATCTCAGCCTTACTCAGTATTCAGTATTAGGCTAATCGGCACAAGGCCTGCATATCAGGTGCATAAATTTTCGTATGTTGACATATTAAGCCTTAAGTCTGTATTGCCTAGTGGCTTGAATCTCATTTACGTAAAGTAAAATAGGCTCAGAGACATGGGTAAGATCTAATTTGTGCCTAACAGCTCAACGGACTGTATAAACACGACGATGCTGGCATACAAATATTTATTTGTTAATAAAACACCCGAAGCCTGAAACCCGCATACCCGGACTGTTCTGGTTCCTCAAGTTTGAACGATTCTGTAAGCCATGACTTAAAACTTATCAATTATAGATTTATTATTTTACAAAAATTACTCTTAATTCAAGTTCTTCATTTTAAATTATGCATTTCTATTATGTATAAGTCAATGAATCAATCAATTATGAATCTTATATTATTCAATTATTAATCTGGACTTTTCATTATATTATTCTAAATTTGAATGAGAAAGTGGCAAAATATTTAAGTAGATAAGCTTTAAGTCCAACACTGTTTAAGGTTTCAATCTGAGCTTGCTACAGATCTGAATATATATTAAGAGCCAGTACTAATTATATTTGCAAGTGGTTGTACGAGTATTATGCATACGCCATGTCGACCGCAGCCAGTTAAATGTCAGCAGATGTCGCACCAGTATACACAGGACATGTAAGCAAATTTACATTTTGCTATTTGTCGCAATATAGTTTGTTTGTCTGCTCCTGAAATTCTGAGGCCTTTCGAGGTAGCTTTAATAATTGATTCGATGAAGGAGAAGAGGATGAAGATTACAGAGCTTGTGAATACAGATATTGACTTTTGTTGTGTGCAATTAACATAAATTAATTTTCAATTTGATGACTAAAATTTCCATAAGAATAGATTGAACGGGCATGTTTATAACATAAATTAGTTTTTAAGCAAAAACGTAAAGTAAGCTAAGATATAATCTAATGGAATTAGATTAAAGCTCGTTTGCATTAATATAGTTTTCAGAATAATATTCCTAGTTCTCAGTTCCCCTTGGCTTATTTTTACCCTAACATTTATTTTTCATTGTTATCATGACAATTGTGTGCTGTCTGTACGTTAAACGCATAAAGCCAAATGCAATGCCAACAAATGACAGCCAGAAGCCAGACAATAGACAAACTACGAGTACCAATTGTACAATGCTCATAGATGCAGAGAGCGGGTCACAATAACCGAAATGCTTACATAAATTTCTATATAGTAGTACGAGTAGTTCGAGCACTCCTCATCGCAGACAGACACTTTGAAATGCACGGTTCAACGCTTAAAAGATTTCATGAAATGCAGCAAATAAAAGCCAAATTCTGCCATCTTTTTTTTATAATACATTTTCAACAAATAAATTTCTGAATTTTAAATAACGCAGTTGTGTAAAGTGTAGTCCGGAGTTAAAAGCATGTAATATTTTTTATTTTCTTTACTATAAAATATTTATTATTACTATTGCACAGGTTGTTTAAAAAAGTTGTGGGATCCCATAATACTTAATCAAGATATGAATATATAAAGGAAATACTTTGTATTTATTGGAAATTTTCGATATTTATGATGGGTATACCAAAAAAATATCGATATGCCGGCATAAAACCGAACGCTGCGTTTATCCTGGACTGCAAACAGATTCACAGACGGTCATAGACAAATCGACTCATTTATAAATCTAAAGTCAGAATATTTGTATTTTATTGTGTTTACACATTCAATGGAGTCTGACCATTAAAATTAATTAGCTATTGCCATATTCTAAATTATCATTGACCCACTTTATTGTTTAATGATTTTGTTTTTCCTTTTCGTTCATTTATCTTAATTCGCTTTATTGTCCTTTTTTCAGGAGCAGCAATTTATGTACCTGCCAGTTTCTACCAAAGCCTGTGACTATTTCCTTCCGTCAGGATGTCGCGTTTAATTGTCTTTTGTTTTATGCTCTTTCCTTTTCTCTTTTTTTTGTCTGGCCATTTTCTGCCGCACAATTAAAATACAATTAATTTGCGAGGAAAACTCGTGGGTATTTTTCGACCTTATATCATCTTTCAGACTGCTGCCAGGTTTGCTGCGCGACCTCTGCTTTAAGCCAATGACTTTTTAATAGACCTGACCATTTTTGTCTTTTGAGTCTTGTTTCCTACTTCTACTTGGGTGCCATAACAATAAGAGGCTACGCGAGCTTCATAAATTTATTTTGCAAAGACTTTAATTAGTTTTTCAACGTTGCCAGGACGTTGATTTAACAGTCATTAAACGCTTGATCATTACGAGCATAGCAACAAACCACGAAGATATACTTTGGTTGGCTGTGATAGCAAACAGAGTTCGTCTGTCGTCCTTAACTGGACTGTCCACTTGACATATAGCCCACAAGGCTGACACTGTCGTCACTCGTATCCACTTATAAATGTTTAAATGCATACACTGCGTATACATTATAAGTGCTTGTTGTCAGCATGTCGGCTTATTGCTTTCAACAAATTTATGGAAATTGAATATATGTATTTATTTTAAATATATGGCAGTGCCACTTGTATTTCCTCTCAAGTAATTACGAACCCATAAAATTAATTTCAATTACTCGAATTGCCTTGCAACACTTGCACCCGCTCAGAATAAATGCACCAGCATTCATTTCATTTCATTGTGTTTTTTAGTATTGTCGGCAATATTGTGATACATTTTTTCTCAGACACCGTTGCAAAAGTTGATTTTCGTGGAGGTTCTGTATGGTTGTTGCAGGTACTGTTGAAATGAAAATGTTGAACAAATGACAATATTGGGAACTCGGGCTTTTAGGTCTTATGCACTGCTTTTACTGTTACTTTTGCTGTTACTTTTGTTGTTATTGCTGTTGCAGTTCCTTTGTTGCTGCTGCTGTTGCTGTTGCTGCTTGTTAGTGCCGGCATACGAGCTATGAGGTAAATACACTTTTGTACGCATAGTGTGTAAAAGTCGTCTGCGTTGCGGTTTATTTGCTTTTCCCCCAAATCACATGCCATATTTGCTCTGCACTTTGACACACGCAAATATTTTGCTTTTCCTTTTCCTTTTTCATTCTTTTTACATTTTTGCTGCAGGTGGCTCTTTGCTGTAGGTTTTGAGCTATACAGCTTTATTAATAACCATGCCGCTAGTTGCATTGTCTTTTTTTTTTTTTTTTTAATTTTCCAAGCCATTGAGGCGTATACAGCACCCTTGCACCAGAGGTATTTGCCAACATACAAACATACCTATTAGTTTACCTTTAAACTTAATCGTCGAACTATTTTGCAGTGGTTGGTTTGAAGTCACCATTAATGTTTGTGGTGAACTTTGATGGTGTGTCACCTGATTATTCATTGGCTCGTAGCTTTTCAGTTTTTTACATTTAAAAACACAATATATTTAATACTATTTTTCCTTTCGAGATTTGCCAAATTTTTTGCATTTTGTTCACTGGTGTGGCTACGAAATGAAAATAAAGTTTGTGCAGCTCATTAAATTTGCATTTGGGTTGCAGACTTTCAACAAGACAAGACCACACAGAAAACGAGAAAAACCAGCAACAACTCAACTCATGTGGTGTTTGCTGTGTATTGTGGTACTACAACTGTCAGATAAATGTATGTTAAGCTGTCCAAATGCCAAGTTTGCTTGGTTTAAATAAGTAACAAGTGGCCTTAAACCTTTAAGGTTGTTGTACTTAAAGTAAAGTAATGAATAAAATGAGCAAGCTTCAATGAAAATAAAAAATATAATTGTTAATCATTTTTGATGAAAACTAACTTAAAGTGATGACCTTAAAATGTGTTGTGAGGTGTAAAATCGTTTTTTAATATGTTGTATAAAACATTGTTGCAAATTGTTTAGTAACTTTTTTTTGTTCGCGTCGTTTCTCAATTTCGGCAACTAAAGTGAAACTTTTCGCATTGGTCATTGGCCACTTTTTATTGGCTGCAATGCAAATCAATCAATGGCATCCCGAGAGTGGAATTTGAACAAAAATAAAAACCGAATTCGATAAGTTTAAATTGATTTAGGTTTTTGGCTGTCATGACAATTCGGAAAGTCTATCAAAGTCTCCAATTCCGCAGCACTTTAAAATAAATCATGATAAATCACAACTGAGCTCACACTATTTCAATGCGCCCAATGAACCATTCATTGCCAGCTGCAAAATATACTTGTATGCTTGAATATGCCTTTGAAATTGACATATTCAAGGAGCGCTTGCAGCATAAATATATTTATTCGAGTGAAGCATGTTGCCAATAAAATAACATACTTACATATATATATATATCTTTCCAATTTGCCGGTTAAATAATCAAATACTGTGTAATACGATTCGAAAAACAAGTGATGGTTTGTGGTTTATGGCGACGATTTTAAAAAATCCTTAAAAGTTTATGAAAAGTTTCACAGTTTGAGTTTGTAATAAATGAAATTAATTTTGTCTAAAGTTTAATAGAGCAATTTTCGAAAATTGATGATGTCTTTTAAATGCTCTGTGGTTTTAAGTTGATCTAACTTCTTGATCAAATGTGTATGAAATAAATTCAATCACAACTTTTCCAACAACTTTATTTTAATATTTATCAGTTTCAAAAGCGCAAGCCTATTATATATTTTTAAAAACAATTGTTTCCTTACAAATTGGCACATCTCAATTCCCTTTTCTCGTTCTGGAGGCTTGGCCATGCTGCTACAGTTTGGAAGTTTTGTTCTTAGCTTGTAAATCTTGAAGTTTACAACTGCAACACAACTGTTTTCTCTCAATTGCAATAAACTGCAATACAAAGTCAAAGTGTCGAGGTCGTCTCACATATACAAACAGCCAACTTGCTACGTGTCCTACGGAAAGTAAGAGAGAACACAACAGCAATAAACTACACTGTCCATGGGGCACTATAGTAGTTTTGCAGGAACAAACCAAACAAAGCGACAGTTAAATTTTAAAAATAATTTTCGTCAACATTTCAACATTTCTAATAAAATAAATCCTTGACATTCTGTTGCTCTTATATTTTCGATTGGGCTGGGCCTAAATTTTAAATGAAAAAATTACAGGCTCACTTCAGTTTCTTAGCCTGATCGTGGAGTGAAACATTAAAAGTCTTCCAAATCCATTTTAATACACTCGTAGAGGGTATTTCCGAGCTCATACTTTATGTACATATATTAATAATCAAGACAAAATGACAGCAAGGTAGGTATTTCATCACAATTGAATACAAAATACTGTGAAAATAATTGTATTATTGTATTATTTTCACAGTTTATCTCAATTAAGATTCCACTCCACGTTTCTCAAGTTATTAAGTTATCCAAATGCCTTTAAAGTGAAACCAATGTTCTGGTTTGTGCCATAAAGTTTCACAAGGCAATAAACAGGAGTGTCTACGTTTCTACTTTGGTACTTTTTGCAGATTCTCCTTAGAAAAAGATGGGCAATTTGTCAATGTAACGTGTCGTCAATTGATGCCGGTTTTTTATGTGTGGATTTTTGGGCATTTTATGTTGTTGGAGTTGCCAGAGTGCCAAGTTTGCAGAATGAAATCAGACAATGGCAACTTGCCAACTTTGTATAAGGATGTGTATACATGTGTGTTTGTATGAGTGTGTGTGTGTGAGTGTGTGTGTGTGGGAGTGTTTTGTGTGTTAAAATGAATGTACATTATCATAGTAATTGGCGGTTCTGCATGGCTGCGTTGTCAACTCGAAAAGCAGTCAATCAAAAATAAGCAGGCAGGCAATGGACAGGCATAACAAAACGGAAGCTTATCTAATACGAACGAGTATACTCGACGTACAGCGTTGCCATACTTAAATTCACACAATCGAAAGTATTTACCATTTGCATGTTGTCTGCTGGAGAGTTAGAGCTAAGGCACATTCTTTCTCGTACTCTATTTGAAGTCAGGCGACCATGAAAATAATTTCTACATCATATCAATATGGGCTCATAAAAGTCAAACTCGTCACTGATATAGAAATGTGGGCCTCGTTATGACGGCTCTTGTTAGGCCCCAACAAAAGTGTGAAATTCTGCATACAAAAGTCTTACACATGAGCGCCTGCATTGCCTGTCTGCCATTCTATGTGTACATATATATATGTGTGCCTCTGTATATCTGCAGTCGACAGTTTGCCTTCGTCCTGTTTTAACACCCTCTCGTTATTTATGCCACTTTATGTTTAGTATGTAGCTGTGTATGTAGATGCATGACATCGCAACACTCCTGCACAAAAGTGTTGCATACATTTGTGCGCATTACAAAAACCAATTGGGGCAGATTTAAACTGAATCCACAAATTGTAATCCACAACATATTTGCTTTTATTTGATATAAAATGTGGTAAACAGCTTAAAAATTAGTTAGTTGGCAACATTTTTCAGCATTAGAATAGAGGTCACACTATGGTAAAATAAATTATAAATCATTTTAGCAGGCCTGAATCAATGACATGGGGATCTGCTTAGCATATTTTTTTGTTGAATATTTGCCCTTTCAAAAAAGTAGATGCACACAGTATGTTGATTGAATTTGTTAGCATTAGATTGAATTTAAGGAGTCAATGAATTTGGCCCAGTCAGAATAATGTTTAAGCCTTCTATTCAATGTTATTTTGGTTCATTAAATTTAAGCTGAATTTTGAGTTTGCAAGAAATCGCTAATGTTCTCGAGAATTCTCATATAAATACAAAAAAATATAAAAGTTTTCTGTGCTATCAACTACATCAGCCAGTGTTGACTCATATTCTATGCAATTTATATTCGCAGAAAATGCTATAAAAATAATTTATGATCACAATTTACAAATGAAATATTGGGATTTCAGCAGCTGGCGCTGGCACATGATCAATTTGTGTATTTAACTTTATCCTTTTAAATATCTAGCTTAATTTAGATTTGCTTTTATTTCATTTGGGAAATTTATCAAACAATTAATTTTATATGCTATCACAATACTTTGAGAAAATACTTTTTGAATATTTGGCAAAGATGTTTATAAATTATAAATAAATGCTGAAAAGCTTTCTTTGTACTATTACGACTAAAAGTGAGCTCTAAGCTATATTGAAGTACTATGTGCTGTATGTATTATTGTAGATTATGTGTTCGTTCGAGTGCAGGTTCGTTGGTTTCTCTGTGAGATTAGGTTGTCAATGTATTCAATCCAATTTAAGGGCACATCTGGTTGCTCCAAGCTTTTTTATGATAATTCAGCTCTTAAGTGCTAAAATATAAATGGCACATTAGCCGTCATCCATATGATGATTTGCTATGCTAACAAGATAATATCGAAGATGCGCACAGTGAACTTGGCCTGTACATATAACATTATTGTTTTTATGGCTAATTTTGGATTTATATTTTTGTTTCTTTTACAAAGGAATATTCGATAGGAGTATGTATGTATACTGAGCGCAAAATGAAATAAAAGATAATATTTTTCTTCAATGCTTAGTAATTGGCTATGAGCTGACTTTGACAGCAATAAGCCAATCAAATTCTAATGCCATAAACAATACAAATCTTTCGCAATAAAAGCAGATAATTTTTGGTCAGATTTCGCCCTAAAAGCAATTATTTTAGCAATTACAGAGCTTTTCGAAACTGAAATTTCATTGGGTAATTTTGTCATTTTTTTCTAGATTTGTTTTACATTTCATTCCCTGAACAGAATGTTTATTTTTATTATTAAATTGGTTCTTTGGTATTTTATACAAAACAGCTGTAAAAGTTAATTAAATCGTAGCTCGGACAGCTACAATCAAATCCCACAACTAATAAAAATGAAACTGTTTGCCTTGCCAGAGTGCTAAAAGTGCTCCAAGTCAACAACTTGTTCTAGATTGTAGACAATCTCAATAGCAATTTATTTTGCATTAAATGAGTTACAAATATCTTAATGCATTGCAATGAAAAGTAATTAAAATCAGCACAAAGTGCACATCTTTTGGATAACAGATTCCTTTTAAATAATTTTAAGCAAATAGAGCCCAAATAAATGACAAACTGTTTATTTGCTGTAAAGTAATTAAAAAAACAAAACCAAAATTCCAAAAGAGTTTTTGCAAATTTGCAAATACAGCAAATGTATTGTTGTTTACGACATAAGTGCAATTGTGTGCCAACACTGCGTATGAAATATTTGAAACCGAATGATAAAACGTACAATATTTAGCTGACAGACAACATAAAAATTATAAATAATATTTTATGCTAGCATAAGCAAAAACCACTTGGGCAGATATGCAAACATGTTTTGTCTGTTTTTTTTATTTTTATAAAAGCCAGCAAAAATGGACAAGCCAATGCTTTATATTTTTTTAGTCTTTTTACTTGTATAGCTCGACACGTTTTATATGTGTCCTAATCTTTGCTCTTTTGCTGCCTGCCATATATCACACATCAATCCACTTTGACGCGGAGGCATGCAGACATTCATCTGTCCGTCGATTTGTGGTTTTTCAGATCGACCAACATATTGACCCTTAGCTGCGGCTGTGTATATTTATTTCTGCGATTTGTGCATAAAAGACTTAATCAATCAAATACAGTTTTTTTTCAGTGTATGTCTGTCCATTTAACATCGAATTTGATCAAATATAATTAATACGTTTGAATAAATGCAATATACATTAAAGTTACAGTTGATGAGCTCATTGCGTTCCTGGAAAAGAAAAGTGTACTCTACTATGAAATTTCCCTGTGGGAATGAAATATTCTGCAAAGTCTAGATTTATCCGATATAAAAATCTTGAAAATGTTTACCTTAATTTGCTTTATGCGGAAATGTATTATTCACATAATCGGTTGGAGAAAACAGTATGAAGTAAACTTATTGTGCTGAGCTCTCAAAGAGTTTCAAACGGATATTGAGAAAAACTTTACAAAATTGCTACATTATGTAAATGCAAAGCAAGTTACCAGAAAAATGCTTCAATGTGTTGAAGTCAACTGCCAAGTGTTAGCTTGTAGTGCCAAAGTTCAAATGTTAAGTGTCGCTTGGTGTAGGAATGTGCCGCAATCGCAGCCAAGGCGTGTGACATAATGCAACTGACATGATAAAACTGCGACTAACACTAGTCTCCTGCTGCTACTTCTACTTTTGCTTTTCTGATACTCATACTTAAACTCACACTTACACGAGTGCTTACAATGTGTAGGTGGTATATATACATACAAGTATGTATGTATGTATGTATGTGCAATTGTGTCATGGTCGGGTGAACAGGGAGCGTGTAATTCCCAACTGGGGTTGCGTTTATTCATTTGCCCTGCTAAGTGGTAGACGCTTAAAACTAAACGGGTTGACATCCAACCCGAATGTCCTTGCCTGATTAATATCTGCTGCTGGACGCCAATAGCCAACAGCTGTTCCGTATGCCCAGCGGCCCCCAGGTCCTGTAGATAGTCCTGTTGTCCTGCAAAAATTGTTGCACGCACACACATTGTACGAGTGTTAAAGTAACTCTAGCTAAATTGAATTTATGCTAGTCCAGTGTTCGATATGATTGCAAAAGCCAATCTAATGGAAAATTCCATTTTCAACCCACCCAATCCACACACCCACAAGGCGTACTGCGCAAAGCCACACACATGCGGTGTATTTAGTGTCATATGCACACAATCGTTTTTATTCCACACATATTGTAGAAGAATTCAGTTTTCAGCTTCGGGCATGATAAACCGACGCCATTACGTATACGCAACGTTGGCCCAGTGCATTATGCATATGGCGCAACGGTAAGCGCTGCATGTGCGTGCGATTGTCTTGAGACTTTACTATGAATTGAGGTCAACTGGGATAGTCTTGCCGGCACACTGACATACGTGGGGAATAACCATGCCAGGTTAAGTAAATCTTGAAGATTTCCTAAGCTGCTCAGGCTAACAATAAATTTGATTAAATTGCTGCATACTTTTAAGGTGAAACTTTGCAACAATAAGATTTGTCGGCTGGGATATTTCTCAAAAAACAATTGTCCAGCCTTTTCTCACTCCATTCTGACAAGTTTTCTTAAGTTCTTATGTGTTTTATACCCTTCTGTAGGATGAGATTTACGCAGGCATCGCCTTTGAGCTTCAATGGAAACTATTTATGATGTGGGTGATATAAATTTCGCTGAATTTGTTTCAGATGTCAAATAAGAGATCTATATTATATAGCTGGCATAGGAAAGATTGGAAGATCGGTCGAAAATTGGTCTGATATGATATATGGAATTTTTTTTCGAATGATAAAAATGAGACTGCTAAAGGGCATTTAAGTCTTCGATGTGCCAAATATGTATGATTTTTTTTTGTCATAATCTTGTTTTTTTGTTTGTTTTGGCTTAGCATATTCTTTGATATTCAGAGTCAGTCCAGAGTTTTTTTAGATAGATTTTTCCCCTGCCGACTTATAAATTCTGTGTCTACGTGCAGATTTTGCATATTAAGTAGCCGCCAACGGGGCGCATACTTAATGTATAAAGTCTATAAAAAACTGGCGCACATGAGGGAGCCAACGCCCGCTTGTTGAATTTGTCTTCATTCAGTTGGTCCGCATCCGCCTGGCGTCTGTTGGCAGTGTCGGCATGTCAAATTTATGCAAACAAACAACGTTCCATGCCAAATGAGAGTCGGAAGACAAATGCTGTGCGAATGCAGCTGAAATGCACTGCGAGTTTCTGTTGGGGTGTGAGTGTTGACAACAAGTTGCTCGTTCAACTGGGTGACACGTTGCGGCACTCAGTACACTTCAACTGCTCATTAGGAAGGTTTTTCTGGGGATATATGTATGTATGCAATGCCCAGGGTGGTATAAAGCCTTTGATTTTACAGTGGTTTCAATGTACTTTTAGCCAAAGACAAAGGCAAACAATATTTTCAATTTAGAATATGTCCACAAAGCAACCCCATATAAATCTTTTCTGTGTCTGCACTGTGATAAGAAACAGTTGATAAGTTTGTCTACTCAGACGCAAACTCATTTCCTTACGGAAATTATGAACTTGCCTAAAACTAATTGAAGTTGCTCTGACATGAAAATTCTTGGCGCAAGTGCAAATGCAATATCTTGAGCTTGTGATGTGAATATGAAAAGGGTAATCGTTGGTATTTCTACTATGTGAATCCATGGGAAATAGTCAACGTGTTGTCAAGACAATGACTAAACTTTCTCAGCTCACGAGCCGCTCAAATGAGTTCCTGAAAAACTTCAACTGAAAAAAAAGTTGCAACCACGTGACTTGATTAATTACCAAGAGATGACTTTTCCATTGACGGAACGACTCAACGCACTGGTGTATAAAACTTAAACTTTTCTCAACAGTTTTTTATAGTTAAAAGAATAATATCGTATTACCGTCAACTCGTTAGTACATTATTTGTACTATGTTATATAACTTATGACAAATTTTAAGAATAGTCATTACTTTACCAAGAAAATATTATGCATCCTGTTCTGAAGTGTGTATTCTCTAGATAATAAGTCTTTTTTCATATAAAAAATAAATCGTTGACTAACCCATGTGCTTGTTATCCCAGCGTTTTAAAATTTGGGTATAGGGTAAATACAACTTAAGCCGAATTTCAGGGTAATATAACTTTCTCTGTTAGGAGTTTCAGTCAGTTTCTGGAGGTGCGACGCGGTCTTAAATATTTGAAATATGGTACTAAATATGTATTTTACATCTGTCATAGTTGGACGGATAGACAGATGTTTAAATCGAGACGACTTTTGATTTCAATAAATAGGAGATATATAAATACTAAAAGGGTTGCAATACATAGTAAAGTTTGGATGGATCTCTTAGGTATAATACCACGTACATACATAATAAATGTAAAAGCCTGTTTCATTTTGGCAGGGAACGAGCATAATATAATTACAGTACTTTGAGATTGTGGTTGCTTTTCTGTTTTAGCCGCCTTAGGGAATTTTCGCGTAATTATGTCATTTGTTAATCTGCACATAAATAATTGAAATGGTTGTCATTGAAATACAATTACTGCACGAAATTCACACGCTGTTTCGAGTAATGAAAATTTCCATAGTAATTAGCTGGGTGATAAATAGTTTTCAGCGAAATGTGGTTTATCCCTTTGTCTTGCTGTAATTACAAAATTTGATTATTTACGCAAGTTGCGATTTTCGTTATTTCTGGAATTTACGGTTGTCGGCAGAGTTTATAGAGTGAATAGAGAGCAAACTTCTTTAGTGACTTTTGATTAAACTTAAGGCCTAAAAGATATTTCCGAGCCAAAAGAAGGTTCATCAATCATTTTGATATTCTCCTTTCATGGCCTTCGATTAGAGCTTTGGAACGAGGCCAAGTTATAAAGTTGGTCCATCGAATAAAATTGAATATTTAAAGGTCACACAGAAACTAAAGGAACGACTTATGTGGGGTTTTATGATGACCATGAAATATGACTAAAAATTTGCCTATAAAATATGAAATGTGTGCTGTGTGCGAGTGGTATCCGACCGTACTGGAAGTTGATTAAATTAGAAATTTAATGCGGGCGAAACAAAACAAAATGGCAAAGTTTTTACAACTGGTTCGGACAACCTTGAAAGTTGATAAATTGTTGCAAAAAGTAACAGACAGCAGTCAACTGGCAACAGCTAACAGGCAGCAAAAACGCAGCCAAGCAGCAGTCATAAAACGAAATCTTTAATCATTTGAGTGACACGGACACGTTCTAGCTGGACCACACCAGATCGAAACACCCCATTTCAGTTCCATATTCCAAGTTTTCAGTTTCAGTGCAAAACAACAACATTGACTGCATAATGTCTAAAGTTTGTGGGCGGGCGTGCCATAAACAGGAAACAACTCGAGCGAATTTCATTAGAGCTGCCACTAAACCGCACTAAACTCTCCTAGATCCAAGCCCAAGTCCAAGACCAGAGCCCAAACTCGAACCCGAACCCGATCCCATGCCCGAAACCAATCTCAATCCCAAAAGTTTTTGCTGGCTCTGTTGGTTGGCTAAAGTGTTGGCTCGTAAAGCGAAATGTAAACCAAAAAGTTTGCACGGCAAACGTAAAAACAATTAATTCAAATTAATTTGCAACAAAGTTTTCGGCCCTCAAGTCTTTAGTAGAAAGTGTTTTGATTGAGTAAACGCATTGAATAAACAGACCAAATTTAATTTCATAATGAGATTGTATGCGTAGTTCATAATTAAGTATATACAAATTTATTTAATTGATACCAAAAACCTTTGTTTCCAATAATTGAACTTTTCACCTCTACCATAAAATATGGCCATTTTATAGCTAAATACTAGTATGATAAGTGTGTTGACCTTATCTGGTTCAGAAAGAAGGTTTTCTTTATATAAATTATGTTAGGCTTAATTATATGTAGTAAATAGTAAATAGTAATTCTATACTCTTTACTCTTAGTTCAATTGACGCCCTTTAAATATGCACAGAGTATAAGAGAATAACTAGAAGCTTTACCAACTAAAAAATGCTTGGCTTTCATATTATGAGTATACTTACAATTAAGGACACATTGAAGATTTTAAAATATGTAAATCTCATTATATTTCGCATATTTGGCTCAAGCAAATCTTTGAACCTATCGCAGATTTTGCCTTTTTGTGTCTGGCACGAGCTGACAGTTTTATGACAACTTACTGCTGTTTGCCGGTTCAAGCAACTGCGACGATTTACCCCTCCTTTCCCTTACCAAATACAGACTATCATTGGTCGGTCTGTGGTCCCAGTTTGTGTGTGCTGTTCGAAACAAATAGAAAACTTAAAGCCGACGGCGCCATGTGTTCATATATTTTATGATTTGGGTAGCTACTCGTAACACGAGGGAAGGATGACCTCAGAAAGAGAAGACATTATGGTCAGTACTCTGGTACGCCGACCTGCTTTTGTGTTGTGTCTTCTCAGCAGAGGACTGCTAGCTATTTATGCAAATGACAACAAGCACCAAAACGGGTCAGAGGTGAACAGGCTAAAAAAAAAAAAAAAAAAATTGCCGTATTTCGCATTTAAAATAACGCCCTCTACAAATTGAAATATAAACTAAAACAAAAGAATTTTTAGCATGTGCTTTCATTTTTACAGGAGAGAGTGAGAGAAACAGATACGGAAATACTTTTATATTTATCATATTCCGAACACGTTCTCGCTTACTCGTAGACTCTGACAAGGTCTGAATTGAAACTGTATGAAACGTTGTTTGGACTGAACAACTGACAAACTGGCTGCCAGCTATGTTATACAATTTAATTTAATTTATAAAGATTGCAGCACACAGTCACTTTTCGCTAGAACATGAAAAATAATCAAGCTATTTGTACTAATAGCTGCGCGTAGAAATTACATTTGCATACAAAAATTGAAAATTGGAGTAACTAGCTTGGAAATACATATAGAAAAATATAATAAAAATGAAATTTTTATAATGTAATTTACTGAGAGGAAATATGTTTAAATTTAAAAAGTTTCTCGGTTTAATTATGATAGACAATATAATTTTCAATCCAATTTGTATATTGATTTTGAAAATATAAATTTCCATATTAATATTAATATGTTACAATATTTTAAATAAATTAAATTATTCTATAAAATTTTATTCTACGTATTTTACAATATTATATTTAAGTTAGCCAGAAAATGACTGCAAAACTTTTACATCTTCGACTTTATTTATCACTTTATTATGAATAAGTAAATTAAAATTAAATAAAAAAAGGTTAAATTTATATACTAATTCTTGTCTTAATTTATTTTTGTAAACTTTGCTGCCTTTGGCAAATTAAAAGCTGTATAATTTATCCTTGATACCACCATATTTCCCCACACCCACAAAGGGTAGAACAACTATGCTCCTCGTACCTTTATGCTCACTAATTGCATGTGATTAGACCAAGAGCAAAAGTTGATTTAAAGGCCAACGAGGCAGGCAGCAGAGTTTCAGCTGAATTTGAATTTCTCATCGAGCTGGTAAACATTCTGTGGCCATGCAGATAATTAATAACTTTTTGGCGATGAGTACTTATTCTGACCTTGTCCCTGGCTTTGTAGAACTCGCTTCAATTCACACACGCTTATTGCAATTACGAATATAATTTTCGGGGGCGTTTCACACCCATATATTCGCATAAAGGCGACCCCAAGGGCATCATTAGCTTGCTATTATGATTATTGCCAGACGACTCGACCCGGCAAAGTTTCTCAACGCTGTTCAAAAAAAAGTTTTTTGTTACTCTCACCAGGTTTTGCTTGCACATGTGTTCATAAGAGAGTGTACGTAGGACGGGTTGTTTATTTGCCTTTTTTTCATATCCACCGCAACGCTTGACAGCCACTGGCCAAATATAATACCTAGTTTTTTTACATTCGCAGTTTTCTTTTGGTTTTTGTGGCGTATCCTTTGTTATTTGGTCACCAACCACTGCGTCCAAATTTTGTTTGTGGTTGATGTTGTTTTCCTGTGGAATGAATTCGCAGTGAAATCTGCACCAGACAAAGGAAGAAAAATATATGTGAAGGTACATGTATATTTTTTTATATTTGCATACATATGTACGTACGTTGTAATAACACATGTCGGATTTTTATTTTGGTGTTTCATGAATTGTAAAAGGGAAATCGGTAATAAAAGTGTTAATTTTCTTAAATAAAGATTTTAAGTATTTAAGCACCAAGCTTTTTCAATTGTAGCGCAATTTTTATTTGGTTTTGTTTTATATGCTTTCACAAATCGAAAAAAAAAAAACATTTATATTCACGATTTTAATAAAGAGTTTTTGATTTTTTGTGTTGTATTAAGTTTAATATTTGTTAACAATAAATCAACTAGAGCAATTTTATGTTATTTAAATAATGGCTTTCTATACTATAATTTTCGATTGTAATAAAATTCTCAAAATACGACAAGTTCATTCCCTACTCCCACACACACAGTATTGAGAAATGAGGTGGAAACCAGTGCAATCTTCAAGGGCAAATCAAACCATAATTTAGAAATATTTGTCCCCAATATTATTTTATACAGACATAGAGAGGAAGCAATATTGTTCACATAGTTCAGCTGCAGTTTATTTATAGCATACTTTTGTGCACGACGTTAAATTCATTGACAACCGCACCGCAAAGCACCTGAGTGTAGTTAGAAAAGTCTCACCCACACATCGAATGGAATGAAATGTTTAGGGGTTACTTAAAGGCATCGCCTGCTGGCAATGTCCGAGTTGAGGTTGATGTTCATCTGTCTGTGTTTGCTCCTCTGCGTTAACGCCTGTGTCTCATCTCCCCCCTGTTATCATCAACGTAATTATGCTGTCAACAAAAAGCACATCACGGATGGACAGTCGACAGTCGACAGTCGAGCAGTTGCCGTTCAGGCTTCAGCTTTGGCCGGAGTCATCATCAGCTGCTTACGATGGTCTTAAGTTCTTGTTCTTCTTCTTGCTATTGTTGTTTTTCTTGGCATCGACGTGCAAAAGTGTTTAACGCCGTGCACGTCCATTGCCGTTGACTGCCTGTCTGTCTGTCGCTCTATTTGCCTGACTGTCTCTCTGCCTGTTTGTCTATCTGTTTCTCTGGCACGCCTTGGGCAAATATTTATTTAATGTTTATTGGCACGCACTTTACCCAGGCTGCCTGCTTAATTGCGCGTTAAGCATTTAACTTTCTTTCTCTTTTTATTCAATTTTCATTTGACAAGCGACAAGTGAAAATGTGTAATGGCAAAATAATTATTAAGGTGAATCGGTTGATCGAAATTTTGAGTGGCTAGCAAATTATCTGAAAGATTATCAGCTTGCTGACAACGCCGCCGGAAAATTTGAATCTTGTGAATATTTTTTCTGAATACTCTGATATAAAAAATGATACAGATTAGCAACGGATTTGTTAAATGAATGCAACCAGTTGTTTAATTATCTCTTTTACGTATTCAATTTAGTAAATAAGCTGAAATCTTTATTAAAACCACCAATACAAAATATTTAAAAAGATTATTATAGGTTGAGTATTGAAATTGAGGGTAAGACAACTTTTAATTATTTAAATATATATATAAATAAAAACAAAACACTAAGAGTAGACCTTTAAAATAAAAATGAGTTTTATTAAAAACAATTTTCCATCATGCTGTAAAGCACCTCTAAATTGATATGAATTGAAATGTGTATTACACACCCCTTGGGTGCGGGGTATTTCTAAGCCGATCTTTTGATTACAACATTTTTACTTGTTAAAAAGTCAAAATCTCTGGCTTTTAGCAAAAACTTAGCAGCAATGCTCTTAAGATTGTTAGCATGTTTCAGGAAGAGGCTTAAAATCATATTGCCAAAGGCAAACAAACTTCTTGGGACTTACTTCAAAATACTTGTAATTCTACTCGTATTTGTAAAAATTTGAAAGAGCCTTCAATTGAGATATTTAGTTTAGGTATTAAGTGTGTGGTGGTTAGGAAGCTATTAAAAGTTTTGAAAGGACATAACTAAATCCATGTAAAGTGCAGCTTATGGCTTAGAAGACAGTGCTCAATGAGAGGAGGAAAATAAGTAGCCGTCAGTATGAAGACCAAATCTCGATAACTTTGTCAAGTGTTGCAGTAAATTTTCAACAACACAGGACAAAAACACACATACATTTGATTTATCTGACCGAAAACAACACATACTATTTCATGACTACTGACGACAAAGTTATATTTTTTGTCTACTGTTATTGGGCTGGTATAAAAGTTTCCGGGGTGGAATGATGAATGGCTCACACGCATATGATGCTTATCCAGATCTCATCAATTATGCTTGTTTTTATCTTTAGGAAGACTGTTGAAGTTAACAGTGTTTAAATTTTTATGTGTAGCATTTAAATGCTCATTCCGTGACATATAACGGGAGCAGAAAAACAACTTCTGGACTACACGCTGCGTATGCATAATATGTAGTAAGCCACAGGGAATCTCCAACACTCAGCATGACTCATATTTTCATTTTGTGCAATACAAAAACACAGAAGATATGCTGCTGGGCTTGCAGTAAAACGCAAGAATTGTCTTTCCTGTTGAATACCCTGAAATTAAAGTCAACAACGGGTATATAACTTGCTTGCAACAATGGAAAAGAGAGTAAGAAAAAATTCAAGAGATGATTTACTGCTACTGCTAATTCCTGCTGCTGGCTAGACCACATCTGTCTATTCCTTGGTCTGCAGCAGCTTAACAGTACTATGTTAAAGCGAACACTGTTAAAATATCCCAAAACAAAAGCTAACAGCATCCCGATTTCGAAGGCTGCTCGTCGTCTTATCTAGCAGACACACGACAGTTTGAAACGCGATTCGGATGCGAACGGTGCTGCGAATGCTGAACAGAGCGGTCAAATCTGAAATAATTTTTGTAATTTGATGTCGAACTACAAATTCCTTTGTAAATACGTAAATTCTGATAAATTCTGTGAAATGCAGTGGTCAAAATATTAAAAAAAAATATTTGTTTCAAAAAATAAATAACCAACTAAAAAATTTTAGAAACATAAAAAAGTGTGAATAAAATTTGTGAATATTGCAATAAGCATAAATTAATTTCGTAATTTTAAAGCAATCGCAAAACCAACTAAAAACAAAAAACAACTGAAATTATTGAGCACTGAAAGTTATAAATGGTTATTAAAAATTATGACCAAGACTTTGCAACTTAATTGAAACGCGTGTGTCATAAATTATAATTAATTACATGCAAACAATAATACTCATAAATTCACGTGTAATTACTAAATTCGAAAAGTAAAAAGGCAGAACTATTGACTTTTCTATAAAAACGGTGAGCATTTTATCTCTCTGGTATAATTGTGTATTTTATTCATGCCAGTCTTTCTATGAAATTTAATTAAAGTGATTTGAATTAAATTATCGCAATGGGACGCATACACAGATATCCATAAATAAATCAAATAAAATATAAATCAGCATTAATCTTAGCAGCTTCGTTGTTGAACAATAGAAACGACCCGAAAGACACCAACAGGCGACAATTTTGCAATTTTCACACACAATTACCCACGATGCCGAAAGGCACGGAAAATAAATTCAAATCTATTAATATCAGCTTACAATTGTAAGCGTTGCGTTGCCGTCGCTGCAATCTCCCATTTGCTTGTGGAATGTTAAGAAAAAATGCAGCCCAACTGATTTATGGCAATCTGTGCTCAATGCCAAGCGGCGTCTGAGAAAATACCAAAAATTGTTTAAACGTGGCGCTGTTGTTGCGCAATGACAAATGTGAAAAACTTATAAAAATAATAAAATTTATTTATTTTTGTGGTAAACAGCAAAAACAGTTTAATCAATGTGCCAAGAATTGTTACTGGTTTACTGCATTATGGATTGGATGATAAATTTGTCGCTTTAAGCTTCGGCATTGGCAACCCTCTTCAAATTATGAACCATATTTTCTACACTGACTACTCATTAAGTGCGCCTTTGTCAATTGAAAGCAAAAAATATGCTGATTTTGCCTAGAAAATGCTTTTGGTGTTAACGAGCCCAAGCCCTTCGTCTGGCCGTACACCCTGCGGGCGCATTGTAGGTTCTAATGAGTTGTCACGAACAAGTCACTAAAATTTATTACAAGCCATTTTCGCTATAGTGTAAGGCTAAAGCCCCATTTCCACATCACTTGCTGTCCCAATGTACTCGTTCATTTTTCACAGGATTCAGCGTTTATTTTTTAGTTATCAGCGGGCAGCACGTTACGTTACGGCGTTACGGCAGTCACCCTGTGGATTGACAGCCCATTAGTTTTGGGCCATTGGGCAGTTCACATTCGTTCTGTAAAAGACATCAATGGCCACTAAATGGCCAAGGCTTAAAAAGGTTGCACAAAATCTAGCTTTAAACTCCTCCCATGCGCTTTTGACCCTTTTTTTTTTTAGCTTTTTATACCACCAGCCATATACACTTATGAGATTGTTCAGGCTTTGGGCCGGCTTAGGTTGCGCCCACTCTATAGGAATAATTAAAGCAAAAAAGGTAAACTCTTGTTAATAACTTTCAACTCGTTGTGGTTGTCGCTGCACAACTTTTTGTCACAAATATGTGGCTATATGTGTGCCTAGTGCCAGGTGTTTGTTTGGGAGCGTGAGCCAAGTTTCGAGTTTCAAGTTTCACGCATGACCATGGACTAATGTAGGTGTAAATAGCTGTGAAAACGAGTTTAAAGTGGTTGCCACCATTTTATGTGGCTGCATTTTGGCACAGGTTCTAGCAGTTTGTTAAATATCGCTGCATATTGTAAGGGTTGCGCAACAGAAGACTAGGCTAAAAATATTTAAAATTTCTTGCAAAAGTCACTGCGCTTTAGGAATTGTGTTCATACTGATATTTTTAACAATTTCTAGTTGCAATATAAAATCAGGCAATTCACAATAATCAGTTACTTTCATTTCTCACTTTAGATTTTTAAACATTCAACAGTAAATTTGATTGAACTCTTTTTTAAAGTGGTATTTCTGCTTCAATTGAATTTTCATAGGTCCCAAGTTCATATGATGTATTTAATTTAGTATTAATTATTAAGTATTAAGTGTTAAGAATTCATTTTACATGAAATATGGTATTATAGCTCTTCTATTCGATTGGTTCTAAGTGAAAGGCAATTAGAGTAATGCGTCGCTGAATTTCAATTGTCCTTAATCTGAGGAGGCATGGTATTGGAGGCAGGTATTTGTAACATCAAATTAACATTATTGGTCACATACAGGAAACCCTTTATGAATTTCAAACAGCCTGCTTGGCTGGAGGTCCTTGTCATATCAACCCCAGTGTAGATGTTGATCGTTGAGAAATATTGATTAAACTATTTTAGCATTTTTGTAAAGATATACATTGTGCTTCTATTAATTCTTCTGTTAGTTCTACAAAATTGTTAAAAATACTAAGATTCGAATTTTCATACTATTTTTCAAGAACTAAGCTAAGATATTGGAAAAATTGACCGATAAGTATATAAAACTGACTGTTGCTTGTATCTTTTTTTTATATTGTTCACGGTATTGAAAAATTAATGGTTCAATGTTCGAAGAAAAAAATGTACCAAGAAGCATGAAACTCAGTTTTAAAACTGTACTGTATCTATTTTTATGCGAATGGCCTCCAAAAATGTACCAAAGTACTTCAAAAAGCATTCTCCGACAATAATAGTTGACCTGTATTGAATTTGGCGTGAAATTGAAATGAGATGGAAAATGTTATGCAGCACAATCAAATACAGAATAATGAATTTTCCAGGGCATCGCCGAGGAACTTTATGCAAGGTTGCAAGCCCCTTATGACGTTTAAATAAAGTTATACGTTAAATGAGTATTAATAGCGAACTGTCTCTTTAAATACTAGCTTCAAGCAAGGCAACTTGAATTCTTTAAAAAGAGAACGAATTTAAATGCAAAGTGTTGATGGTGTCTGCTTTGGCTTTTTGAACGCAGCTCGCAACTTTGGTCCTTTCATTAGCAACTTTTGCATAATTAACACATTTTTGACGCTTTCATTGTGCTATTTTATGATATTTTTCTTTAATTCATAGTTTAAAGCATGCTAGAGAATTGCCTTCGGCTGCTGTCCGTACTTATAACCAAAATAACAAAATTTAATCTGCTTGGTCGCTCGTCTCGCTTGTGAATTTGATGTAACAAAGGCTATTCTTAGCCATCGCACGCGCATAGCCTTTGGGTTTTATTCTGATTGTGTGTGTATGTTGCTGAAATGTATGTTGCTGAAATCACTTTTGTTCCCATTTCGCATACAATTTGTGTGCCGAAAAGAAATCAAGTACTTATTTAAATTGAGGGGAAAAAAAGAAGAAATTCTTTGCGAATTAATTTGCACTTTGCATCCTTTTGCTATATCTCTGTTGCTCAACGAGGCATGTCTCTCATCAGGCCTGGTCACGCTCTGTGCAGATTGCTGGGCCTGACTGATGCGGCCTGTCAGGAATTGAATTATGGCAAGCCATCGACTTAATTAAATTCTCTATGCGAGTGCAAAAGATTAACAACAATGAAAGTGTTTAAATGCAAATGATGCCCCTGGCGCGCGTTTTGTTTTCTACGCAAATAAATAAATATTTTTTTGGGAGCAAAAGTAAACAAAAAGAGCAAAAACCGCCCCCACTGAGGTTTGCCATTGCTGGGTCTTGGTCGTGGTCTTGGGACTTGTGGGGCTGCCTTAGAGACCGGAAACGGAAGAGCACATTTGGCCTATGCCGGAATTGCGAATGCCGCAGTTAGTTTGCTCCGCCGCCATTAATATTTATTATGGCATCCGTTTTTATGGCACTTTAAAGCTGCTCGCCGTTGGCATTAAATGCCAACTTGTGTCAGATTAAGGCGCCACGCGGCAGCCATTTTTTAATGAGGTGAAAATTTGCTTTCACTGCATTCAGACGAATGCGAAAGAAAATATTGTAATAATAAATGGACCTGAATGGCATGGAAATAAGTAAAGCCCCATTTTTTAAAAAAGTAAAAAAATTGAGTTTGCTTGCTTGTTTATTATTGTTTACATAATTATGTACACATTAAATATTAATTAATTTGGTCTATGGACTGGCATAACAGCTATTTAAAGCCGTGACAATGTGGCACTTATTAACACTTTCAAAATCGGAATATTAAATTCACTTTCAATAAACAATTTTTAAGGTTTCCCGTTTTTTAATTAGTTAAATTAAATGTATATTTATTTGAAGCTTTAAGTGGGCGAATTCATGATAATAAAGCAACCAATTTAAAGCACTGTTAAAATACATTGAATTATACATTGGCCTGTAAGGTGTCTTAATAAATAAACGAGACCGCCAAGTTCGGTTAAGGAGAATTCATAAATGAATTTTATTCACCTCTAAGAAATTAGTGTCTGTTCGAAATAAAATTGAAAATTAAATTATTAAAACGTGACTTTAAAAGTTTCAGCATAGCGTCTCTCAACAAGAGCCACTTTCTTTTAAATTTTTTTAATTTATCTCGTACTGTCACTTGGCATGCTAACATACCAAAAGTTGTATTCAAGTACCCTCAAAATTCACTCAACTATTTTAGAATTAAAACTAATAATTTGCCTTACAAATTTTATGTAAATAAACGAGTTGCTGTGGGTGCAGCATAGCATGAAAGTAAAGTAGTAAACGGACGAATAACGCAAAAATCCCACCAATGGAGTTGTTAGATCAACTGATTAAATATTCAGGCGTAGACAAAGAGAAAGAGCGTACGCTTTGGTTTAAGCCTCCTGCAAGCTGGCTGACTGTCAAGTGGCGCCATCTACTTAGCTGCATTTGCATTTCAACGTAATTGAATTAGTTGAGTTTAGTTTTTTTGGTGGGTGCTTTCAATGACTTTCGCTGACTTCCACTGACTTTCACTGCCTTTTTGCCCTTTTGGCCAAAAACACCATAACAATAAAAGACCCTATGTTTGTATAATGAGCTCCCATTGCGATTAAAGTGGATTATTTTCATTGCACTTACTTGGCTAAAGGCTGTGGTTTTCCTTAACGCCTACAAATTGCACCGTGTGCTCAATTACATTTTCAATTGTGCTTTTGCATTTTGCGTTTTTGTTGTTGGTTTTTTGAAATGCTGAAAATAATAGAGTATAAAGTTACTTTTAAATAAAAATACACAAAACTCTGAGTGTTATTTAAAAATTTAGAATAAAAGACAAAGTAATTTGCAAAATAATGCATTAAAACCGAATACTCCAGTAAACGCAACATAAAATATAATCAGAAATTCTACAGAGCCTTTTTCCTGTCTTAAATACTTCTGCATTTCATTTGTGATTTATGAATTGCCTCTTTGGTAAATTCAAAAAAATCTTTATCCATGTTAAGCATTTTTATAAGTAAAGCCCTACATGTATTACGCAGCCTTAGCCAGGTCATAAATAGATCAGCCGCTAAGTTTATGCAGAGGAAGTGGCTTATGTCCCCATGCTGGTTCCCATATTTGCTTTCTGCTTATATATTGAGCGCCTCTTTGTTTGCCAAAGCGAGCCTGAAAAATGACTGAGTTTGTTATTCGAATTACACTTGATAGACTTGAATAATGTGGTTAATTATACCGCAGGCGAATCTCCTAGTATGCGTGTGGCATGGCAAACAAATCTCAAGAAGATTACCAATCTGTGTGTATGAGTGTGTGTGTGTGTGTGTGTGTGTGTGTGTGTGTGTGAGTGTGTGCATGCTTGGAATGCTTGTATATGTTGGAAAAGGTCAATAGTCGGTCACATGGGTGCTGGCTTAGTTAATTATCAGACCACTGATAAACTGTCGATGAAATTGCTTGACTGCTGAACATTTAATTGGGTTAAAGAAAATTTTGATTGCTACTACTAAACTCTCTCTGATATTTTAAGATTATTTGTAAAATACTTTTAAATAAATTTTGCTATACTTTGTAAATCAATTAAAATATAATTGATAGATTATCGATAGCAAAAAGCTACGATATACGGAATGTAACTGTTATACAATGCACTGATTTGTTGTGTTACTGACAAGAACTAATCAAAATGCTGACGTCTAGCTGATTTTATATACTAAACATTCTAAGCCACAGGTGGGTTATCGCTTTTAGCGACTATCTACTTAATGTCATGGGACTTCTGAGTGCTTACCACGTTAACATAATCAAGAACAACAGCAGCAAAAAGCAGAATAACAACAAATGGATCCGCAAGAATGTTGGCAGTCAAGTTGAGACTCCAACACAGTTCGCAAAGTTTGCTAGGTAATTTATTATTAGAGGCTGGCTGGGTAAAGAGCATATCAGCAATTACAGGAACTGGCACGCACATACAAACCGCCCAATTTCAAGCACAATCAACTTTAGCCTCCATTTGAAGTCGTGAAGGCAAACCAAACAACAAATGGCGACGACAAACCCGTCCACAACGATTCCAACAAGGCCAAGAACGACGACGACGACGGCGTCACACAAGACAAATAAAAACGAGTCCCGCGTGTGTAATCCTGGATGCCGGGACTGCGACTTTAATGCCAATGGCACCATCGGGGAGTGAGGATGTGGCGCCAGAAAAGAAATTAGGTCGAAGATAGGGGGAGAGGCTATGTTACAGGGTATGTTGCTATCAGCTGTACGCATCATTTGCCAGGCATACGTACGAGTGACAACATTAAATAATCCATTTAATGTGGCGTGTATATCATTTCAATGTTATCAGTTCCAATCTACGCGTAAATCGTTTTCTTCGGCATCTACAGAGGCAAAAGACAAAATCAATAAGTGCCGACAAGAAATTTCTGAGCAGCGTTCAAGCAAAGTGGAACAAAACAAACATACTTAACAGCCAGACAAACTCAACTCAACTCAGCGGAGAGGAGAGGTGACTAGACTCAAGTCGAATCTGCGGCAGGCAATTGCAAAAATTAAAAATTTGGTATCATACGCTAAGGGAAAAGAAGAGATTGTATTGGAACAATATATAGCAAACCTTTTAAGCCTTTTCAATTAACCTAAAACGAAGCGTTTTAATACGCGCAAAATAAAAATTTCTAATCATTTATTTTAAGAGGGATAGATGGGTTTTTAAAATCAAATTTTTGTACGGTAAAAGAAATGTAAAATAATTTTTTCTCTTTAACGCATTTATTGATTATAATCAATTCGGGTTTTCCAATACTGTCAGTAAATGTGATTATACTTATTTTTATAAAAATTTATATATTATTATACTTATTTTCAATAAAATAATAACAATTTATTTATTGGCAATCCCAAAAGTAGACTTTAAAAAGTAAATAACGAATTTCACCACTATTTTTCTCTTGCTTCGTATGCATATGCAACATATTTAGGTGAAATCTTTTGAA
Organism: Drosophila repletoides; assembly: GCA_018150835.1. Classification (NCBI taxonomy): domain Eukaryota; kingdom Metazoa; phylum Arthropoda; class Insecta; order Diptera; family Drosophilidae; genus Drosophila; species Drosophila repletoides. The sequence goes on along the minus strand of JAECWQ010000089.1, from coordinate 18,121,975 downwards.
GGTATATTTTATATTTTAAACGTCACTTTATGCAGACCACAGTGTACTACAAAATTTAATTCGTTTCCCCTGTATGCACGGATGCTGTCAGCATCATTTGGCTCAGCAATCATTCAGGGTGACGTTGTGTGTGGGTGTCGGTCGACCTCATGATGTGTGTGGTGGGTTAATATCAAGTACAGATTTCCCAGCTGCCAGCTTGTTCCTATCCGCTTTCCTTCGTTTTCGTCTTCGTCTTCTGGGCACTAATTGCCAGGCACAACCTTTGTTGTTTGTTGTCGGGAGTTCTGGAGAATGTTTGTTTATTTATTTAGCACCAGTAACAGCAGCAGCAGTAGCAGCCGCAGCACCATCATCGACAGCGAAGCGAAGCTCACTTCAATAAGCATATCATTTGCGTGGAGACTCTTGCTTTTACCATTCAGGGGAAAGGTTTCTCATGGAAACTGTTTGTGCCTTTACCGCTCGCTCTCCCGCACTTTAGACTGCTGTGTAAAGTAATTTCCGTAATGAGTTCTGTGCGCTCTCTACGTACCCTGCATCCACTTAAAAGTGTTTGAAATTTCAATTGAGTTCGTGCCTGGGCAAAAAGCAATCATATGACATGTGCATATGTCAAGTTGAGGAAACGTAAATTGCTTTTAACTTCACGCAGATTTTTGAATACCACGTAAAAACTGAGTGCAGTATTTTACTTTTATAGAAATGTAAATAAAGGTTATATATTGGCTTTAGACTAAAGTAACAAAATAAGAATTCTTAAAAACTTATTTTCTCTTTATAGATTCGAAAATAAGTACAAAATTTTTCGGTCTTTTTAAATTTCACAAAGGGTATTACACAGTATATGCAGCTCCTTGTTGCGTCTTATCTCTTTTTGTAATGGGATTAATTTTGATTAATTTTGTTCCTCTCTTTCTTTCTCATTTGCCATCATTTTTCTTTGGTTTATCTTTAATTCACTTATAAAATCTTAATGACTTTAAAAATTCTTAGAATACCGTTCACCACACTTATAAACAAACCAACCACGCGACATGTGGTATTAAATACTTTACTTTTGCCAGGGGTAATGGATATAAATCAAAGCATAGCCATTTTGGCATAGCCAAAAATAACAACTGCAATTTAATTAACAAAATATGCGCACTTAAGCACTAAATAAACGCTTTGACACAGCATCAATTATCCAAGTAGGCAACCTTCTCGTCTACTTACTTAATTACTTAATTTATGCCTGAAGTTACTTGCTTTAGGCACTAGTATCACAGTCCCAGTTTCAGTCTCAGTGGAGATTCAGCCGCTGCTTTCCGAAAATTGGATTAATTTGTTTGCTACGCCGCTGAATGAAGGCGCCTCTTGGCGGCCAACATGTCCTTTATGTTCTGCAGACTAACACCACAGCAGGAAGCCATGGGCTGCGGGTCCTTTCTGAACTTTTATTTATTTTTGGCAACATTTGCAATTTTTTTTCGGTTTGCATTCCACATAAAATTGCATAAAACCTACAATATGATCATGACTCAAAATTAAAAAGCAGAAAGTTGGCTGTTAGCTGGTGATGGCTGACTCCCACTGTCAAGGCAAAAACTTAAAGTGCACTCAAAGACACTTGCCAAAATTCTGTGGTTTACCCACTCAAAAGTTGTAGAGACGCCAAAGCATTTCCGCAAATTGCTGCCAACTGTGCGAGCACTAAGCGGCTATCAATTAGAAGTAAGAGTTACTTTCAAAAGACACAGAAAATAGCGAGAATTGTGTTGGGTAAAAGTACTTTAAAGCTACTGAACATTAAAGTTTCCACTGTTTAATAACAGCATTTAAGTGTTGAGTATACAATTACCACAAATAATAGTCTACCAAGCTTTTTAGCAAAAATAGTTTTAGAAAAATAATTACTGTTCACCCATGTTAAATATTTAATTTTCGAAATTAGATTGCACTTTTGATTCTTGCCACTAAATATGCCAAAAACACATCAAGACCACTCCTTCAATGAGCAGACCAAATTGATCTATTAAACTCGAGTAAGAAACCACTTTACTCAACACAAACCTGTCAACACAATCCACAAGTATTATCCGAAACTTTCATTAGCATGGCAAAACTTTGAAAACATTTGAGCCATATTCATCTCTCTGCCTCTCTCTCTCTCTCTCTGTTTGCTCATTTCCTGGCAGACATTTTCATTATTTCTATGCATAGAAAATTGAGTTTCACTTTCCAGCAGGTGTTGGCTCATTTCCTCACCCAATGCACTCTTAATTTTGGTTTTTGGTTCACTTTCCCCTGGGATATTCGCGTAGGTCTGCTACTGCTGCTGCTGCTGTTGTTGCCATTCCCGGTTGGACGCTGCTAATTAAAAGTTTGCACAACTTTTTGGCGTGTGGTGTCGCCAGTTTGTCAACGAAATGCGCTTAAATTTCCCGGAATCGTTGTTTAAACTTGACCAAAATGAAAAGAAAACCAAGTAACAGCAGGCAAATAAATACAAAAACTTTTTAATTGACGAAACAATAAAAATGATAATAAATAAAATTAAACGTAAAAAAAAAAAAATGACAAAAAGTTTGCCAAAAAAGAAAAGTTGTTCTGTGTACAAATAGCATTTTGACCAGTACAGCCAGATAATGTTTTTTTGTGTTGACATTTTGAATCATGTTATGTAAATAAATATATTTGTTCTTTTACAACATGTTACATGCAAAATTATTCAATTCTTTACATTATTCTGAATGATATTTTATAATTGTTGAAAGTCGATTACATTTTTGTGCTCACTAGCTTAAAACACATTTTTTGTTCATTATTTGATTGAGGCAGAACTAAAATGTTTTGCTTGAGGTGAATTTTAAAAAGAACTGTATTAAATTTTTTATTGTATAGAGCTTCGAATTAAAGCTTTAAGTTGAAGTAGACGTAATTTTCTCTATGGGTAATGCACTTTTCGAAACCAACTTATTTACAGCGGATTATCATTTCGCTTTTAGTTGTTTTAGATCCTTTTATAAAAAAGAAAAACAAAGCCTTTAAGAGGTTTTAACTTTAATAAGTTATTTACATGTATATTTAGATTTATAATGTATGCTTTCACTCTTTTACACACATTACACTCATTTTTATTTTAAATTAAAATATTTTCCGCTCATTTATTCATACTGTTGACCCTCTCCAATGACCCAGCTCCTTTCACCCAGTGATTTATGTCTTTTTTGCTTATTGTGTAATACTGAACATTTCAGCCTTTTCACGCGCTACTCATCTCCCTCAATCAATTTGAAAATGACAAACTACCGCACTATAGAAATATTTTATTTGAATTTTATTACTTTGAACCACAGCAAGGGGCCACACATATTTCGAAAAAAGAAAAATGAAAATGAAAACGTTTTTATGCGCATTGCATATTCATTAGAGATAATCATGCATTAAGTGGTCAACGCCCCGAAAAGAGGCTCTCAACTCTGGCCTATTCTCAGGTCACGTGCTACGCATTACGCCGCGTATGAGTCCTATATGAGCTGACCAACGCACAAACCTTTTTTTTTTGTTTTTGGTTTGGAACATGACTTACCAAAAAAGGTGGCTGGCTTATAAATAATATTCCAATAATTGAGCGTGGACTAAATGAGCTTGGCCCGTGTGCAGGTTATGATGATGTCTGCCTCTGCCTCTGTTACTGCTGCTGTTTTATGCGATGGCGTTGGTTTTAATGGAGCAGGCGCATTAATTTTGCATTTGTTGCAACCTTTTTAACGGCACTGCGGAGCCAAGCACCGAGACCTCGTCCTTTTTTGTGTGCTCACTGAACTTTTTGCATAATTTCCTCATAAAAAAACATGGCCAAAACTGTTACGACTACATTACCTGGATGTGTCTGAGCCTGAGTCTGTGCCTGTGTTTGTGCGTCTTTCTCCATCGCATAACATTATAACATTATGCATATAACAAGTATGCAACATATTATTTTAAAAGGATTGTTGCTATGCCAGAAATCGATGTGTATGAGATAATACATATATACACATGTGCAAGCTGCTCGATATGAATAACATAAATTTCTTTTAATTAGCTTAACTTCCTTCAAGCCACTTATTGCAATTAAAGGAATTAAATGAAAATAACAAGAGCAATAAGAAATGTTAAACGGATACAAAAACGCTGCAGACTGGGAACACTGTGCGAAAAATTAAGTAAAATAAGAGAACATTCATGTTTGATCAAATATATTACTATCCTAAATGATTATATTCAAAAACGTATAATTTATTGAACACGCTTTTTAGTTAATTAATTAAAAACTAAAAACATGCAATATCTACAAATTTACAGAATATTTTTGTTCTACATTATAGCCCATTTGTTATTTTGATGTAGGTAACCATAAAAGTTTGTGTGAATCTTTTCAGTATTTATTGCTTGAATGAGTATCAAACGAACTTTCATACACAAAACTTTCAAGTTTATATTATTAGTAAGCTAATCACATTGTTATATTGAAATTAAATTGAATAATTAATCATTTAAAGTTAAGCTCATTTAAATAATAGTTATACTCTTGTATATGAACAGCAAATACTAACTTAAGTATAATACATGTTTGATGCGAACGTCTCTAGTTGAAAAACTGCATTTATTGAGCAATAAATAAATAAAATGCTTGTTTATTATCGACAGTTACACATAAATGAGTTAAGCAAGCAACGTCTGGAAAATGATACTTTATTAATATTTTCATACATTATTATCTGAAATTGTGGTGGCAGGCTCAAAGCAGCTTTGCTGTGGCAGGCCTTACGCTCGAATGACAACAGATTCTGCCTGCAGGCATTGCTCGTCATATATATACATACATATACACATATCTATATGCCATGTTGTGTCATATATCAAACGAATATTCTGCTACATGCCAGCTGCCAGCTGATTGTGGTCTTTCCCGGACAATAGCCAACAGCTGTCAATTGTTTGACTTGCGGCTGATGCAGAGCATCGCATAGTATAGCATAGCGTAGCACAGCGAAAATTGATAAGTTTAATTAAATTTACATGGATAAGCAACAGACAACAGACAACAGACAACAGCCAGCGACAGGCAGCGTTTCATTAGTTCCGTTTGTCGTTGGCAGGATGCGAGGCAACATTTCATTAGTTGCCTCCGCTGCATGAAATTTATGTGCACGTCCTGTCCATTTCCAGTTGATATTTCCATGCGTATGCCAGCGACCTTGCCTAACATTTGGGCGACCTTCCCTATATCGTTTCAATAAAAGGAATATTAGGAAAAAAATAAATAGAGACAAAATGTAAAAAACAAAAAAAAAATATATCAGACTGGGTATGCGCAGCCAGCGGCTATTTGCATTGTCTGTGTGGGTATAAAATAAACAAGTATTCGAAGCGAGCGGAAAAAGGGCAGCCATGGCATGCCAGGTATTTCAGATAAGCAACCATTCTGCGGTGTGCGGAGAGTGGAGATATTGGGGCACTGGGGGGCTCTTGGGTGCCGTTAGGCGTATTAAAGATTATGTCACAGCCAGCCAAAAATATGCGCCAACGGTATTTTTATATTGTGTGCCAAAATATTTGGGCAATTCGTCGGTCAGGGGCAAAAGCCGAAAAGCCGCAGTTAATCGTTGGTATTTTTAAAGTTTCCTTTTTTTTGTTACCCTCCATCCGTTAAGAGTAGGTAAAACGAGGTATGTGAATTCCGTGCTAATGTATGTAACTGGCAAAACGTCAGTTTACATTTTTCTTCTGGTTTTTTATCAACTCGTGTAGCAAACCTAATTAATTTTGAAGGTAATTTAATCTTTTATTTTAATATTTTATATTTTCTTGTTAACATTTCCATGCTAAATTGAATAGTGAAATTCAAATTGTAAGTTCTGTAATTACAGAGTATCACTTGGCCGAGCTTGTTCTCCTGTTCTTGTTATCTGTTTGCTTACTAGTATTTTAGGATGCATATCCTTAGAGCAGGGGTTCTTTGCGTAATCGGATATCGATTAATTTTATAGCACAGCTATTTACCCTCTAAAGTATGGCTTTAAAACTTTATCGTAGGGTCCAGGTCCAGGTCCAAGTGTAAAAGTGTTTTGTTAATCCCATTGCCAATAACAATAAATTGTATGCTTGCGATTCGTTCGATATCAAAGAATGCCCCCAGCCATCGGAAACCCATCAAGCGGTCATTATATGAAGCTAATTAAATGGCAGCTAAGTAGAAGAATATGTTCATTTTAGGGCGCAATGAGCACCTAATTGGTTTTCCCAAACTAAACCGGAAAATCCTTTTGCCTGTTAATTAATTTGCTGGCAAGGTGCTTATATTTAATGAGCATAACGTGTCCCAATTGGCATGTAACTCAATTTCCGGCACAACGAAAATATTTCCAGAAGGTACCTTACCAATGGCTCATTATCAGCTTACATCCTGCTATTGTTTGACTTGGAGTATTTTTAGCCTGAGCTTTATTTAAAGTGCTGAGAGGAAAATATTTTGCAGGCTTAATAGCATTTCCGGTGAACTGTCAGGACCAGAGAACTCTATAGTTGTTATATTCGTATCTTTGCCAGGGGGCAGTCCATTAAAGTCTCCTGCCATTTTCTATTAGTGTTTATTTATCCAGCTAGCCCAGGATATCCTTATTTGCCTACACCCCAACCCCAATGCGCCCAAAGCGCAGTACTCACAAAGAGGGAATTTTTAGTTCAGTCAGCAGTTTGTTTACGAGTGTTTGTATTTTTTTTTTACATGTACTTGTCATGTGGCAACATTATTCTGAGCTATGTTAACAGTTGACTTAACTATAATAAACTCAAATTGCTGGAATTTAAAATATATATAAAGTGCAGGGTTATCTTTTTTTCAGGGAATTTCTACAAATTGTGAAACATAGTTTCCTCTTTTCTGTTCATGGGGGAGAACGTTTGAGGCGGCTTCTATGGCAACCGGGAAAACAATTTCAGTTTGATATCCCTTTACTCTAAATGAAATGTTTGACTAAAGTAATTGTTGTTTTGTTGTTCGTTTCAACCTAACTATAAGGCGACCTGTGAAGCGAAACCGAACTACAAAAAAACGAAACGAAAATAATGAAGAATGTTCCATGAATAATAAAATTTCTCTACCCAAATCTTATTTACCTTAACACACATACAAAAACGCTCTGCGTAACTGATTCATGGAAGGTTTTAAACGATTGTCATGAAAGTTTTTGCATTGATTATAATCTTGAGGAAATTATATTAACATATATATGAATATATACTTTCTATAGTCAGAGATGACTTTTCCTGTTACAGAAACATATACTTTTTCCATTCTTTACCTCTGATTTTGTTAAAGTTGATTGCTTTGTCCTTTTAAACCTAGATTGCAAAGTTCAATCTCATAACGAAATTATGCAAACATTTGCAGGGAATGTTAGATTTTCTTATATCATCATAACTTGTTCATTTAACCAGAAATATCAATTAAAATGAATAGCATAGATATGAACCATAGTAGAGACTGGTTTTCTCTTATTAATAGATATTAGTCATATTCTAAGATGAAAAAGATTTTGTTCTAAGAAATTAGGTAAGCTTTTGTATTATATAGGTTATATTTATAGTAGCATATTTATATTATATTTAATATAATAGATTGGTAGATTGTAGAATAAATACCGCTGAAAGTTTTTAATACAGATTGTGGGGAATCCAGGGCAGTATATTGATGACAGAAGCATATACCCCTGGTTGATTCTGATAGCGTCCACAATGCCTTCCACCCAAGGATATTATGCCATATTGAATATAGCGTGTTGTCTTTTTGAAGGAATTACGGAAGAAAAGTGAACCTCCAGAGTCACCGTGGCATGTCTGCAGAATACCCTCGCCAACTGCGCGGATATGATTACATTAAGCAAAGCATCCACAAAATAGTTGCGGCAAATATTCATATTCTGTCGTTTAACCACACCTATAAGAAGAACTGAAGATGGTAATTGCTGTGGGGTTTCACCCCAGCCGGAAAAATAAAAACTCTGATCATAGGCTAAATGTTGAGAATTACTAGTGATGGGCAGACAGATGAGATTGATGTGGACCTTAAAATATGCCTGGCGGTCAACTTTAATTAGAGCTATATCATAGTTAATGGATTTATCTTTATAGTTGGGATGTGAGCGTATTTCTTCAATGCCATATTCCTCATATGGGGGCAAGCATACCCTCTGGTGTCTTGACACAATATGACAATCTTCTTCACCCATTCGCACGCTAATGCTGGAGAATATAAAATAAGTTAAAAATGTATATAAATTCTTAATTAATTATTTTACTTACTACAAGTAAAATGATCAAGCTACCACCGCAGAGAAAAGGTGCTTTATAATTAAGCAGTACTAGCCAGTGAAATTCACCGATTCTGGTAGGACCACCTGCACCAAATATTTCAAATATATTCGATACTCTTTGCCGGCATCCGGTAATAGAGTTAAGTACTTGCAAACCGTGGAGATCAATTCGATTTATATTTACAGATTGCTGACGGTTCGACTCTTGAGGGAGAACACGTTTTTCAGCTGGTGCAATCACTGAAGCTTTGGGACAGCACAAATAATCCTATTAAATTCAAATCCTATTAAATGAGTGTCCAAATTTATATGACACCTATTTCATCTACTTTGTGCTGTGCTCACATTGCAAGCCATCTGTATGAGTTGTTTTTTTTATTGGAAGTGGCGTTTTATTGCCATAAACCTCCTGAATATCTCTTAAAAATTTGCATTTCATAGAAGGCACACAATTGCCTAACTTGCCGATGGGTGTAAAACAACTGTTGTCGGTATCGAAAATTTCAGAATTTCATTCGTAAATTCATAACTCGCTTAACTGGTGACTTCAAAACGAAATAATTAAATATTATTATCTATTACATTTCGATGTTTACCTGTTTATATGGGATCCGTGAAGTCCAGTAATGTTAGGATTAAGGGGCTTATAAAAACCTGCATTTCTTCCAAGTATTATACGTAGATGGTACTGTAAATCTATTGCCAATTCAACTGAGAATGAACAGCACATCATTGAGAAAAGTGCTCTTATATCAAAATCTTATTGAAATACATTAATTGCTATTTATTAGAATTCATAATCATATTTCTCTCTGCATAAATTAAAAGCCCAACAGGTTTCATGCTCGCGTCACATTTTTTAACAGATATCAGGGCAGTTGTAAAAAAATACATTTACTGCGTGATGCATTGGTGCAATCCGAGAGAATCTATTAACTATATTATAATCATCGTATATATTATATAATCAAGATACTCGTATCTCTTTATGGCAATTAAAATAAATAAACACTTTTTTTATCAATACCTGAAGATTTTTAAAATAAACCATTTACACTCGATGAAAAAAACCGATAGCTCAGCTCTGAGCTCGTATCAGTTGGGTATGCTAACAGTTGGGTTACTTCATATTTTGTAAATTCAAATATAATGTTAACGATATAATAAGTTTTTGGGAATGAATTTCATTAAAAAGCATTCTAAACTACAGGAATTAAGCATACAAATACAATACGTACAATCAAATTACTGACAATTTATAAAACCAGACATGAATCTATGTACGAATTTGAGCACCACAATAATATTTTTGGTTTTCAGCCTTGAGTTTAAATAAAAATAATAATAATTAAAATTTTCTAGCTTTTTTTTTGAGAATTGACAAGTTAACGTTTTATGTTGTTTTTGTTAGCTCTTACTATTTAAAGATTATCCTTGACCCCGCTTGGGAACTAGTCAGAAAACCACAGAAACAATTCAAATAAAATTCTGTAGAGGTGCTTTCTCTTGGATTATTCCAACAAATTCATGTTCAACTTGGTTGCTTTAATTGCTAGCCATTTAAATGTGTGCCAACAGAATATTCCCTTTTTCTTTCACACTATCATCGTACCTTCTACTCAGTTGAGCAGGTTCATTTATTGCTGGCTCCTGAGAGTATGCAACATGAAATTTAACTTAGTGTTGGACTACGGAAGGATTCGGACGAAAAACATTTTCTCACGCAGTAAAGTAGCAAAGTGAGAAAAGCGAAATAAGCAAATATCTTCTCATTTTAATGTGCATTTTTACAGTTCATTAAATTTGCTTAACTGCAAACCATTTATAATTCACTTTTACTTATATTTATTTATTTTGTCCTTCTCTTTTTCCTTTTTTTTCTTTTGGCATATTGTGGCGCCACTCAACTAGTTTCATTTTTGTTTTATTTACAGAGTTAGCAACAGCAACAACAAGAATAACAACAATATGCAGCAGCGGCTACAAAGTTGAGACGCATAAAAATGTAGCAGCAGCAAGTAGCGCCAACATCCGCAACAGCCGCAACAACTACGAGAGGAATCAGCAAGAACATCAATTTCAGCTGGGAAGCAACTTAATTAAAACGCGTTGGTCGGCAACAATTTTAAGCTGTTGTTTGTTGAAATTAATTGAAATTTATTTGGACGAGCGCCGGAAACAAATTCGGTCACATTTCTTGTTAATGCAGTCACACTGAGCACTTAGAACACACACATACACACACCCACACACACACACACACATACTCAGACAAATACACAAAAAAGCACAGAAAACGGATTGTTCAAAATGTTGGCGAGCGGAGCCAAAGGCTTGTGCTTTTGGCTGCTGCTGCTGCTGCTGCTGAGCTGCGGGCTACAACAAGAGCAACAGCAACAGCAACAACAACAGCAAGAGCAAGAAAAAGATCAATTGACGATGGAAAGTCGCAACAGTGCAGGGCAGCAATTTAAGCTGTTGCCAGGTGCAGACGCCCCCATAACTATGCTGGCACCAAACAAAATGCTAGAGATTTCCGAATACGCTTTAAGGGACAATTTAAAAGCAGCGACAACAGCAATCCTTGCATCAACAGCAGCAACAGAGTACACAATAGGCATGCAACGCGATGAAGGTCAAGCGATAAGATCAACGGCAGTCGAAAAACTCACATTGGCGTCGACAATTTTAAAAACAACAGCACCAGCATACAATCCATTGACAACTGGAGCAACAGTAGCTTCTCCAATAACAATAATGGCAGCAGCAACATCCGCAGCAATAACGAAACAAGCAAAACATGCTCAACACATGTCATCCACAATAACATCCACAGTAATACCACTAAAAAATAAACGTGTTACGCCCCCATCAACATCAACACCAACACCAACAACAACAACAACAAGAATATCGACAGATGTGGAAAGAGCCGACGTCAAATTGAATATGAAACAAAGTGGCACAACATCGCTTGAAGCGTGGCCAGCAATAAAAGCATATAATAATAGTAATTGGCAAACAGCAGCAATAGAGGGCGCCACAACGCTTGCAACAACAACAGCCGAAGGTAAAACTCTGCCTACATTGCGCCTAATGGGTACTGCAAACATAGCTGAAATGGATACCAATACATTAGCTAATATGATGCTGCCTCCGTCACTAGCACCAGCAGCAGCTTCAGCAACAGCAACAGCAACAACAACAACAACAACAACAGGAGGCGCTTCCACTGGATGGCCGGTGAAGCATGCCGCAGTGCTCGAGGGTGATGTGATTCTTGGCGGACTGATGATGGTGCATTCGCGCGAGGATAGCATCACCTGTGGCCAAATTATGCCACAGGGTGGGATACAAGCATTGGAGGCGATGCTCTACACACTGGACCAAGTCAACAAGCAACAATTGCTGCCAAATGTGACACTGGGCGCGCATTTATTGGATGACTGCGACAAGGATACCTACGGCCTGGAGATGGCTGTGGACTTTATAAAGGGTGAGTTTACTTCTACTTCCACTCACCACACCTCACTGACTCTAGTTACGCTCCCCAGTCCAACAGTGCGTGTTAACTGCGCTACATTTTTGCATATTTATGAGGCGTTCCACAACCATAAAAATCTTTGTTATTGCTATGAACTTTTCGCGTTGTGCACTGTGCAAAATGTTGTCCATTAAGCAGGCACAAAAGCAAAAGCAACTGTTAAATATGAATGTTAAAATGAATACGAAAGCGAATGTGTGTGGGGTAAGGCGACTTGTGACCATTAAACGAAGCTCACTGCCCATTGTCCTGCTGTTGCATTTAATTAGCATGCATCTACACGTTTTCCAGCCCGGCTGCAAGCTAGTAATGCGTTTGTCCTTAAAATTAATTTTAGACGCATATAAAATTAATTTTTAATTGCTTAAACACTATTAAAGAAAAAACCAAAGGTATTTCTTAAGTCTTACTTTATAATTCATAAAACTTGTGTGCCAAGTCCCACTTTGCAAAGAATATAACATACTTTTTATTGCCGAATTGTATGGCTCTAGTTAAAAGTTTTTTTATGCATTCATAATTTAAGAAATTTAAAATATACATAATTATTTATTAAATTTGTTTGTTTTTTTTTTTATTTTTAACTATTTAAACTGTTTTTGACTGTTTTAATAATGTTATTTTCCTATAATAATTATAATTATTTCTCGGCTATCCAGAGGTTTCTTTTAACATTTCGCAAACAGTGCTTTTAACATTTACAACTGTGTATTTAAATATATTTATTTTTACTATTACTAAAAACTACACAAATTCACAAAGTCAGCCATAATTCTGTAAGCATTCGCCAGAATAAAATCTATGTCAAGTTGCAATAAAATATACCCAAAGGAAGCATAGTTAGTTGCATAGCTATTTAGTTAGCATAGCTATTTATGCTAGTATAAGTATGAATATTTACATGCAGCGCTTTTCTATTCTGTATTGTTGGTTATATATTGTTTTTATTGGGAACTTATGAAAGAAACTAGTTTGTACAGTGAAACTTATATACTTATTATTCAGTTGCGAGTCAATTCATTTCCTATGCCACTTCATTTCCTCGGGATCGACCAAGATCGATAAAGAATAATAGCACAAAGTTCATATATTAATTGTTGCCAAAACAAATCATATTTCAACATATACAAATTCCTTAGAATTCTTTTCCGCTTTGGAATTTGAATTTTTAAATTTTTAAAATTGCGTTTTAGTTTTTATTATGGTCCGCCATGATTTTAAATCACATTTCTGTTTATTTTTGAAAATGTCATAAATAATAAAACCAAAAAAAGCAACGTTGTCAGCTATCGGTTGAACGCGCTCAAAGATAACATTGAAAATATTTAAATATTTTGTCAGCTTTTATTAAATGCACATAAAACGTTTAAATTTAAAAATTAAAACAAAAATAAGAGGTTGAAGCTCATTTACTTTTAATACCTAACGTGATAATACGGCTGTTCAACGACTGTTTTTGTTTTTATATTTACTATTTACTAGACTTCGCAAATGGGCACTGAAAATTTTGGCAAATTGCATTCAAAGATGTTTCGAATTATGCAAATTCTACGAGTTTTGCCAATTCTACCAGAGTTTATAGAAAATTTGAATTTAAAGCCAGCACCTAACAGATGCAGGAAAATATTTCACTGTCGACTATCAACTCTTAACGCTTTAAAATATTCTGCCCAACTTAATTACACTTAGCACTCTCTCAACACTTCCGTGTACACACACATGTTAACAGGCTGTCGATCCAGTGGCTGAAAAGCCTATCGTAATTACGATATAGGCGTAAATGCTTGTAAATGCTTTAGCCCACTAACATACCTACTACTACAATAACAGCTGGTAGGAGCCACACTACTCGTACTACAACGAATATGTCAGAGGACAGGAAGTAATTTAATGCTGGCAAAAACATGGCTGGTCTTTGTGTTAAGCCACTTTGAAGTACGAGTATACGAGTACAGCTGTAAAGCTAAAAGTACATATATACAGGGAGTGTGAGCGAGAAACACATGTGTTTGACAATAAATACCCCAACTTCGACCCCCAACGCGACAAAGCTCTCACTGCTGCATAACTTCATTACAATTCAATTTCGAATTCACCAGCGCCAGTTTCATTCCAAACCGAATGAAACAAATGGGCGGCTACCCCATTGTCACCAATATTAATACTGACTTTCGTCGTATATTCTCCTCCCGCTATGTAAAGCTCTCTATTTGCATAACTATGCATGACACTCTGTTATGTGTGAGTGTGAACGTGTGTGTGTGTGTGTGTGTGTGTCTGTCAACTACAATGCAAGCAAAGTTGCTGTTGTGTTGGTGTTCGGCACTTGTCATTTGTGGCACACAATTGTCTTTGTCAAGAGACATCGCATTCTTGATGGGACCTGGCATTGTGTGTGGATGCTGAATACAGCAATAGCAGCAGCAGGAGCATATTGGGTATAATTAGTACTTTGTTTGTAAATACGAGCAGCTGCGCTTTGTGTATTTTGCAGTTTGCCTTTCCAATAGCAAACTAATTGGGTTAAACGAAATGCATTCTTTTTTTTTCGCTTTATGCCCACTTCGTTTTCTCTACTCCTCTTCCAACTTTTTGAACTTCCCATGTCCCTTTACCGTTCAATGAACTTAGCGGCTTCTTCTTTGATATTTGCTCCTTGTTCAAATATTTGCGGTTGCTTAACATACATGTGTGGATGCTGTTGGGCACTGTTAAAGCAATGTTAGCATTATAAGAGCTTTTTTCTCGTGGTTCTTGTCATTGCTAAGCTGAGTTATTCCGACATTTGGGACATCTGACTTTACAGCAATGAGAATGAAAAAGACAAAGTGGAAATTGAAGAAACCGAAGAACAAAAGCACAAAGAGAAGATGGTGATGTGCTTACGCAAAATACAGTTAGTTCGTCAGTTGATTTTTGTGCGCCCTCTTTGTGCTAGGGGAAGTGAGCCTTCAGAATAAAAACTATTTTATATAACACTATTTTATGGCGAAATTTCCACTCTGTCTTTTTCATTCTCATTGGTGACAGCATTGTTAACAGTATTTTCTTTTGGGACAAGTAATGGAATATGTTTGTGCTTGCTAAATTTAATGTGGTCTACTTCTAAGCGCATTTCATATATCTATTTAAACCAAATATTATTCTTCATAAATCTTCTGAGTCGAATTGAAAACATTATCTATTTGTTTGCGGAGTAAATATTTTTGACGTTCAGATTTTCACTGAAGCACAAATTTTACAAAAAAAATATATTGCCAATTTTTGGGAGAAAAAACGGGTGAGGCTCTTAGCTCTTGGCTGGTTTACTATTTGGAGGAGCTTACAATTCAATTTTATGTTCCAAAAGTAAAATTTGTATTCTGTATTATAAGTTGGAAGATAACAGATTTGAAGTAAAACATTTGCATAAATAACATGGAGTTTTTATTGAAAATTTAATAGATCACTTAAAACTACTTTTCTTTTAATTAAAACAAATTTGTATATTTTTTAGTCAAATTAACTTTCAAACTAATTAATAAACAAAAGCTAAATCTTCTATTAAGACCATCAAAACTTGCGAAACATTTATTTGAAACAATATTATAACATATTTAAGTAGAATTAAAAGATGTAAAAACAAGCCGAACATGGGTGAATATCCTTAATAATTTGAATATATTTTGGAGATATTTATCTACTAATCTTGCATTTAGTTTGAAAGATTTCAAGTCCTTCGCAAATCGCTTGAAGTTATATTTATATGAAACATGAATTTATTTATTCGTTGGATTGAAATCATTGCAGTAATATAATAGTGCAAATATTATTCAGTATTTTTTGCGTGACCGTAAATCGATGATATATTCATATGTAGTTTATGTTGTCTTAAATTTACTTTATGACTGCGAAGAAGAGAGGACAGAAGAGCACAGCAAAAATCAAAGACAGAATCCGGAATGGCGCCGCCTCAACTGACCCAGTTATGCTTGTAAATTGAAATTTTATTTTCTCGTTCCGCACACACACGCAGATACTCACGGAGGCCCAAACACGCACACATATGCACACGCACACATACCCTCATCAAAAGGCATATAAAAAGTTTATTTGCCATGACGCAGTGGCAAGCGGAAAGCGGCAAGCGACAAACGTGAAACGGGAACTCTGGCAACGCTCTCTTCATATCATTTTAATTCGCCAATGCCCAACTTCTACTTCTCCCCCGCCTCTCTTTCTTTATTCATCCTACTGGTTACTGGTTCTTCCTGGTTGTTTTTGTTGTTGTTGCTCGCTTGCCACTTAATGGAATTTGCCGCTTATGCGTTACGCATGCCGGGCATTATCCTTTATACCGCTGCCTTCCGTTTCCTGTGAAATTTGAGGCTGCTCTTTTGCCTATCCGTCTATCGTCTTCCGTCTTTCAGCCTTTCTCCTAGCGTACTTTTTTCAAATTTCACATGTTGCCTGTTTTGGCTAGAAGTTTTTACCATTTGCCGTCTCTTCTTTTGTTTTTCGCTCTTTCAAATCAGTTTTCGACTAACATACTTATAGACTTACACACTTAGGTCTCGTCCTGTCTCGACTTTTGCGTGTGAACCTTTTTTGCCTGTTTAGACTTTGACTGTTAACAGGATTTTATTGGCCTGCCTCTTATAAGTAGTTTCATCTGCTTAAGTCTCTAATTTATATGCCTTTAAGCATATTTCTGTTTTCTTTCTCGTTTTTTTTTTTTTTTTTGGAAACTAAGTTTTTTCCTTCCAATCGCTTCAACTGACAAATCAACCGAACCTAAGCCAACAGCTGCATACTAAGCTGATTAGGCAATTTAAAGCTGACTTTTTAAACGCTTTTTGGCTCATTTTTGTTCTTTAAGACTTCAAGCTATTTGAACTCGCTTCAACTAATACAAACAAAAGTATATATTTTCAATTCAATACCCACCAAAAAGTATGTAACATGACACAATCGGGACGCAGCAGACCGACCAAACACATGCTACTGTCTATCTGCTTGTCTGACTGTGTGTCTCCGGCTCTGTTACTCTGCTTGTTTATTTTCTTGAATATTTATCGACTGTCTACTCAGACAGAGCTCTTCTGTCATATATAGTATAACAAATTGAATACTCTCTCAATAGCTTGAGGCACAAGGAAATCGGATAACAACGAAGCTTAGCAAGGTGAGCAATCATATCACAATATAGCTGCCTCATGTGCAATGGTTTTGTTCCTTTTTACTATTAGGTTTGAACCGGCGTTGTCCGGGTTTTACATTATTTATATATTTTGTTTTATGTTTAGTAAACGAAATATGTCTTACATATTTGGGCTGCTTCAAAAATCACTTTTAACATTGATAGATTTAACTGATCAAATTTTTTTCGACTTCATGGTTAATGTTGAAATTCATTTTAAATGGCAACTTAGAACATTCCTGAAGACTTATAGATTAACTAAGTTTATCGTTTTTCTACAAAGCCTAGTAGTTTCCTTATTTTATTGCTTCTTGTATTTCAATACCGAATTATTGTTGATTTTTTCAATTGCTAGATTTAAAACTGCCCGCCGGCTCAGGACTTTCGAGCAGTGTACAGAGCGGCAGAAACAATTCCCCTTCCCTTTATCCAGTCCGACCAACACATTGTTATGCGTTGCAGTGCTCGCCAACTTCATCCTTCTTCGTTTACCTTTAGTCGCATTGTTTACATTGTAAGAGCTCCAAAGGTTGTTGACTTGACTGCTTCTGCCAATTGCAGCCGAAATGTGCTGACTTGTGCATTTTGACAGAGCCCCAAGAAGCTTGGGGTATTGTGAAATACTGGCAATATCATGGCATTGGCATTGCTGGAATGGGCGCAATAATTACTTAAATGCAATAATATTGATTAACTATTTATAATTAAAATGAAAGGCGCATTTCATTCACTTAATTCATTTAAAATTGAATAATATAGAACCGTTTAACTTTATTACAATTTTAAGCAGTTGTTTTAAAATACAGAGAATCACGTTTTAAAACATATACAACTTTTTGTTTTAAACGATATTCATTTTTGTATACAGAAAGAAACTTTTATTCAGTCCCCAATGAGTTGCCGAACGTCCCCTCTATAATTTAAATATGGTAATCTTGTTCATGTCCAGCAAAGACAACAACCAACCAACCAACCAACCAATAAATGGCTTGTGGCATACGATCCGTGTGGTTTGCTGGTTGCACTCAATGCTTAACCGAAATCTGCTGTTAGCTCAGTCAACTACCCAAAGATAATTCTGGATTCCATCCCATTACAATGTCCGTAGACATCTTTTGTTGTTATATATGTTGTACGAGTGCCAACAATGTAGAGCAATTAAATACGAGTTCCTTGTGGCCGCAAGGCGTTCCTTGTTTTTCCTTGTAGATCTACTAAAAGTATATGTATTTATGTGCGAATGTACACATGCAAATTGAAAGCATATTAAATGAAGCAACTAATTAAATAGAAAACAGAAAACAAATGTGCATAACATAAGCATACATATTTTGACCATTGTTTTTGGCTAGTACCTGAAATAGCCTTTATATAGAAAGGACAAAAACAATCATCGTTGTAGAAAGCAAAAAAATCGTGTTACCTTGGCAAAAGTAAAGTTATATTTTGTCAAAATGCGTACCAACTTTCTATGCATTCGCAATTCCGTATCAAACATTTTATATTTACGTTGAGATATTTTTAATTTAAAAGAAACAATTTTATTTATGTCGAATCTAAATTTCCAACCTTTTTTTTTAGCTTAGTTTTTATATTTCCCATCTAATAAAATTCAATTGAATCACTTTTGATTTTTTGATTTTTTGTACTACTTTCTACTTTTAAATTATCTGTAATGAAAAATGGTTAGCACACTTTTTGGAGCAGAATTAAATTAAAGCAATATTTTGCTAAGATTTTGTTTTGTTTTTTCAACGAAAGTGAAATTATTATTTGCTTCGTAGCAAAGCTTCTGATTGCGGTTCTTGCTTACCCCATCTAAAAGTATGAAAGTTATCTGGGATACCGTTATAACTGTTATATTATTTCTCCAAGGCACGCTAACAAGTGTTTGTTCCATTCATAAATTGGCGCTTTACCAACTAACCCAGTGCCCCCGATAAATTGAAACTGTGCTACGTTTTTAGCACATCGCCCCAGGATAGGCACTCGTGTCAATACGATACGATGGAATACCCGAGTCCGCTCCGTTCGGGCGCTAAATTTTTTTTTGGGGTGCTAAAGCGCCTTTATAGACTTTTAGTTGCACGCCGGCCATTGAACGATGCGGACGCAGCTTCGGAAGCTTCAAAAAAGTTATCAATTCACTTCAGAGTGAAACTCGATCATTAGCGCGGTTTTTATTTGGTTAGCTTAACTGATTAACGGTTGATCACGGGAATTCCAAAATGGTTTGAAATAATTTGTGAAATTTAATAAAATGATTAAAAAAGCTTTAATTCAAACAAAAATAATAGTATAAGTTTAAAAATAATTCAAAATGTGACAATTGGTAAGAGGAATAAAATGTGACAGAATGGATTTATATGACTAAATGCTAATTTTTACTTGTGCGCGTTGAAAAATATAACCTAATTTAACAATTAAAAATTTTGTGAAGTCTTACGAAATGTTTTTTTAATTACTTCAAATGATGATTTTAAAATTATTACTAGTAAAAGCCAGAACTTTAATTAATATGAAAAGAACTGATAAATAAATTATAAAAGTGGATTTTCAAATTAAGCTGAATAAATTAAACGTAATCTTTATTTGAGCCAAAGTTGATAAATCTTCTAATTTTAGCTGCAATGAAAATAATTTAATTACTTAAAAGTATTTATACTCATAATACTCGAAGACCTGGCTAAATAAAGCCCTTAATTTCATTTGTTTTTCCATTTTGTTGTCAAGTTTGAACAACAGGAAAATGTTGCTGTGGTTCTGTCAACGTTTGAGTCAACGTCAGCGTCTAAAAAAGGACAAAACAAATATTAATTAATATAAATCTAAATAATTCTGTGAGCATTCGCTGTGAAGCTTTGCCAAAAAAGGAAAAACTGTTAAAAATGAGCGAAGCAAAAGTCAAACAAAGTTTGCGTTTGTTTTTTTTTTATGTTCTACCTTTAATTATAAGTTGTTTTTTAATTTTTTTGTAGCTGAGTTGGGTGACTTGCTGTTGTTGTTGGGGGTGAGTAAGCACTTTTTTGTTGTTTGAAATTGAAAATAGGAAAAGTTCATTGCCTAAGATTGGAGAGTTGAGGTATTTTAATTAAAGTGCTGACAGGACAACAGGCAATCAAATTCTTCGTTGAGCTGGCAACCAGCTTTAATAGCTTTTTGTGCCTTTTAAATCTGGCAACGCTTCTTTTTCGCCAAGTTTTAAATTGAAGAACTTGACGCATCATCGGACTTAACACGCTTGAATACGTCTTTCGAAGGAAAAATGTGAAATTCTCATTTCTTTATTAGTATTCTCCTACTGCTTTGTAATAATTTTTTTCCCCCACTAACAGAATTCTGTTAAAACTGAATCCCTAATGCCCACACATATTATGCAAAGCCGTCGCTCATACGCCACTTGGGCCACAGGTGTGTTTCATTCGCCCTTCGATAACCTTTGAGGCAACCCAAAAGCTAATGAAGAAGAGTCAGCCATCTCTCAGGCAATTAAAACCATTTTAAACTAATTACAAAATTATGCAAAAATTACTGCCTGCATGTGTGCAAAATTAGTTCAAAAATAAAAGCAGAAATCACAGCCCAAGCAATGCTCCAGATAACAGTCGAGTCGAGTCAACATTAAGTGCGAGAGCTGAAGGACCAAATAAAATGAAAATAAAATGACGCAATGTGTGTCTGTTGCCAGTTAAAACCACATATTCCTCACACCGCCCCAAACAACATACAGCTTCTACAGGATGTTTAATTTCCTTGCCTGCCGTTTTCAAAATTTTATTTCCAGCTTAAGCGCATTAACAGCAGCTTCGGAAAGAGACAGACTCAAACATGGGTCCCAGTTAAGGATCTAGCTTGGACTCAGTTTTGTCCTATAATTACTACAAGAGGCTCGGACGTTACACAAAAATCTGTAACTTAGGTTTCTCTGATACGAATATCTAGTAGGAGTATTCTGGTTGGTTTTCGGCTTTGGTCACGTACCCATTTCCTCAGCTGTGATAAATGCTCTACAGCATCCCAAGGGCAGTCGTTGACACATTGTCAACTGAGCTGGATCTGACCTTTGTTTAATTACAAAAGGCTCTATTAATGAACTGGACAACTCATATCCCTGTTGTCATATCAGCTGTCCCCTTTGAGCTTCAATCAATTACCTTTGCTTCGTGGTACTACCGAATATTGCATTTACTAGTATCAACTATTCTCAGAGCAGAAAAGCTTCTCTTTTTGGGGAGTTTTTTCATCCTAGTATTTATTATAAAATTTTAAATAGATAATAAATCTTGTTATAATTATAGAGGAAGCTCTTATAAAAATTGTATTTAAAATTGAAAGAAATAAATTTTGTATGCATTTTGTGTAAAATATACTGCTTCGGTGGTTGCACTAGCTACGACTGCCAGCAATTGAACGTCGACTTCAAATGATAAATGGCTGGCGTAATAAATTTGCTCTCATAATAAATTTTCTCAGTATTTGGCTTTGCCATAAGGCATTACAGAACAGGATATACAAAGCTCGAAATAAAGTTGAAAGATATATGAAAGAAATATAGTTTATTATATGACTTCTCATTTTGTTTTTGATAGCTATTTTATTTTTTTTATATCTTACATAAGTATATTACATTTATTTAATATTATTAAAGAACAACATTGCAGCAATAATATGAACAGATTTGTGCTTAACTCTGAAATTGTAGAATTAGGATTTAGAGGTTTTTAGAACCATACCGTATTTTCTATATTTTCTGATTATTTCTGTATATCGTTAATATAATTGTTCTTTAACTTTAAATGTGAATTACCTTTATGTCAGTATCTCTCGCTCGCTTAGAACTATAGCTTTGAAAACTCTTTACATTCTTTGATTTATCTTTAATATAATCTAAACAGAAAAAGAGTTTGAGAAATACATTTTATAAATAATTACAGATAGAAATACATTTTATAAATAATTATAGATATCTGTTTCAACCAATTGGGCCCACTGTGCCAAAAAGTCCAAATTTAGTGCAAGCTGCTGCGATAGGAGTATCATATTTGTCTTTTAACTCACTATAATTAATTAGGAATAGTGCTGACAACTATCTCGAAACTAGGTCCGTTTGTCTGTCGCGGCATTCCAGCTCAAATTGGGAACGGAAAGTTTGTCCTTTTTGCTAACACGTTGCAGCTGGCATGTAAAATAGGTATGAGTTAGCTTTAAATTAATGAGCAGTTTTCGGAAATTTAACGCTAATTGCCAATAAATTCTAAAGCAGATGTTATGTACTTCATGCCGCAAAGTTGAACTGCTTTTTGGTTGCCAATTGCGAAAAATGTGCGCTACATAATAAATTTATTTAATATGTATGAATATTGTATGAATATCGTATGTTGTTAAGGGTTGACGTCTGATTGGAAAAGTCGATCGTAAAATTGAAATAGCAGAAAACCAATTAATTATGCCACATGCAACTTGGGGCAATGAGTTAAATAAATAAATTCGCCTAATGAGCCTGCGATGACCATATACAACTATACATAGCCCACAATCCACAGCCCAAACAGAAGCGCGCAACGGAAAGCGTTAATTTATTTATAGCCAAGCCGAGTAGTAGCCTTTTAAGGCCATTTACAAGTTGTGTTTTGCGGTTACCATTACCTGTTGCCCCAGACACACCATAAATTCTCATGAGTAAAATAATTAGAAAATCAAATAAGAGTAGTTACCACCGCGGCAAGCAAATACGAATAACTCGGGCGAGGTACGAGTAGCACTTAAGCACAGACGACGATGGCGGGTGTCAAAGTGGCGCATAGCGGAAACGGAAATGGCGCAACAACGTTAAACTTTAACTCGAGCGTGAGCGAAAAGTTAAGCGCAGAAAACATTGCACTGTCGCCAGCGAGTACCGAGAACAGTCGAAAATATACTGATTTCTAGAGCAAGAAATCTCTTGGGGTTTTTGGGCGGTTGCAAACGTTCGCTAAGTGAGTGACAGCCTAACCAAACCATTATTCATATTTTTGCGTCAAGTCTCTTCAGTACGGTGAAGAGATTCCATTTTGAAGCGACTACGAAAAGCAACGGACGAAGGGAAAACTGAAACACGGCCAAGTAAAATATATTTGATATAAGTATATGCTCTTACGTATAAGTTTATAGTTTACTATTTAAACTCAGGTAGTTCTGTGCTTGTTGAATTCCGCCAGACAAACTTGGCAGTGTGTGGACGTGATTCACAGCTCACCGCCTTCATTTATGTATACGAGTATATTTTTTTTTATATATCTATAAATACTCATACATACATATCCGAAAAAGTTTGTGTGGAAAACTTGCGTGCAAATAAAAATGCGGCAAAAAAAATGTTTGTTTGCTGTTACACGCAAAAGTTTTGCATACTTTTCGGCGGCAGAAACTTTTGTGATTAAGTCAATTTGATGTGGCTGCCAAAAGGTAGAGTGTTGTGGTTAGCCTGTCAAAAGTATTTTGTGGCAGCTCATTTTTCTAGTTTCCTCCTTTCAAATTTATATCGATTTTGTTTGTGAAATTTGGAGACTGCACACACATTTCTTTTGCCAGGCCACGCCCACATTGCCCAACATTTCCAGCTAGATAAGCACCGCTAATTATGCAATTATTTTTTTGCAGTTCTCTTTTTCCAACCCGCATTTTTACGACTCTTTTAATGAAGTCAACCCAAGTTGTGCTGACACTGTGAGCGCTTTTTATTTTTTTTATGGTGTCGACTAGCGCTTTAATTTAAATTGTTTTTAGATAAGGTTTAATTGAGTTTGTGGCTCTAAAAGCAAAAACAAAAGTTTAACGAGTAGCAGCGGCAGCGTTAGAAAGTATAAAAGAAAACAATTCAGAAGTTGGCATAGAAAAGTTCGAAGTTAAATTTGAAATTCTGGGAAATAGAATTAGTTTCACGTCTATTATTGTCCGTCTTTAGCTCTTTTTGCTTTAATATTATAGTTTATTAGCTACAAATGGAAAGGCCAAGTTTAGACATATAATGAACAGCACAACAAATTCAATTCGTATCGTTCGGTGTCATAAAACATAATGAAAACAAATGCCCCTCGAGACCTCCAAATCATGCGCTGACACAAGGCTGATGGCTATACAAATTAAAGCACACTTTAGGGCATCAAATTAAGTTGAAGTGTGTATTACTCATACATATGTAGATATATGTAAAATATATGCCAAAAATATATATATTTTTCCTTTTGTTGCTGTTGGCAGTAACATCAGTAAATATGCTATGTTGTCAGTTATTAGCAAAAAAAAAATATATATACATATAAAGCCATAAAATATTTAGTACTTAGTTTTGTGCAGCGTAGGTTATGAGTGTGTGCAGCCACAAATAAAAGCCTGACAAAATGCTAAGCATTCTTGAAAATGCCAGACAATAGACATTGTCGTAATGATCTTTTTGCTGCTCATGTCCTGGCAAAATAGGGAGAGAGCTGGCAACTGGCAACCCGAAAAATACACACGAAAAATACTCGTAAGAACAAAAAACCAAAAGCACACAGATACACAGTCACATATGTACATGCCTACACGCTCTCTTAACCATACAAATTTCCACGTTTTTTTTTTTTTGTGTATTTGTCATGACTTTGCGCTTTTAGATACGACTGGAACAAAAAAGCAGAGTACATTTTTATAATTCTGTTTTGTGTTTTTAGGTGATTCATGTTAGGAGGCAAGCGGATTATTATTTTGTTGTTTAGGCCGACAATTGAGCTTAAGATAATATGCGAATCTGTTAATTTAAATTCACATAGTTTTAGCAGGCACATTAAAATATGTTGAGAGGTATGAACTTAATGATAATTTGTTGCTGCCACGTGGAGAGCATTAAGCTGGGTTTAATGTCGTCTAGTTTATGGCGCTTTAACTGCGTTTACGTTTACTTTAAATCTCTGTGGCCGCAAATCTAAGTCATGCATGCTGAATTTGCGAAATTCGTGGATTTCATGATATCTCAAATTTGAAAGCTTGGTGTACGAATTAACTTAGATTTGGGCAGAGAAAATTTAAGAAAACGTGCTGCGGCATATTACAAATGTTCGCTGCCCGAAAGTAGGCAATGAATTTGTTGATATTTTCAATTTGCGTTACTTAGCATTTGTTACGCAAGTCACGTGGCAAAATAAAGCGGGCCCTACGATATATTTTCTAAGCCCGAGCTAACCAATATGTCATGCCACATGAGCGGGGCAGGAAGGTAGATGAAAATTGCATTTGTGAGCAATGCCACCAAGGGGCGCCACTTATACTTTGTGTATGTATTTCAGCTCTTGTGATTTATGCGACTTTCCTATACACATACATAATGCCTGCCATTAACATTTTGTTTTGTTTCTCTTATGGCCCTAGTCAAGCGACATGTTGTTGATGTTGTTTCTGCATTTGTTGTTATTGTTGTTGTTTCTACTGAAGTTTGA
Source organism: Drosophila repletoides (assembly GCA_018150835.1). NCBI lineage: Eukaryota > Metazoa > Arthropoda > Insecta > Diptera > Drosophilidae > Drosophila > Drosophila repletoides. The sequence continues at coordinate 18,096,454 of JAECWQ010000089.1, read as the reverse complement.
CAATTTGACTATTTGTCCTGTCAGCAGCTTGGTCTCTGCCGGAAAATGTGAGTTCATTTTCATATCACAGTCTGCAAGTAATTCATGCTGTTCGAATAGTTTCAACCTGATTAATATAGATTGCCCTTTCCGGCAGTAAGAACAGTCTGTGGTTTTTACTTGACATTATCTGTTCTTGTCAATTGTTCCCTAATTAGCTGTCAATTTTACCAAATGTTCTAGCTACAGTAGCCTACGCAAATATGTGGACAGCTGACTTGTGTACAGCTTTCAATCATTTCATTAAGCTAGCAAATAAAGATGCTTATATACAAAAATATACATTCATACATACACTACTTAGTTTTATTTAATTTAAAATTATTATTTTTGTTTAAAGCTTTACTTTGCATTAAAGAAAATATTTAAAAAATATATTGAGAATCGATTTTTTATTGAGTGATTTTTATTAATTTTTATTGTTTATTTTGTAAGTCTGAATTGAATTGCTTAAGTTGTTTTTATTTTTAGACACAAAACTGACTTGTGTTTTCGAGGTAAATTAAATTAATTAATTTAAAAAAATTTAATGTATTCGGATATATTTTGATAGATATAAAAATTATTACAATTTAGAAGACTCTAACTCATGCGTCTAGGATAACGCATATACGAGTAATTAATAATTAATTAATAGCAAATTAAAAAATAATTAAAAAGTTTCAGTGCAACTGACGAAAGCGAAGTTACGAAAAATTCTTAATATGCATTAAAGTCTGCTGACTGGTGCTTGTTGTGTTGCTTGTTGTGTTGCTTGCTCTGCTCATTCAATTTGGAAGATGGTTTTAAGTAGCCAGTTTTGACGGAAATTGCACAAGTTGTGCATAAGCAATTTGTGAGCCTTGCTGACCATATTTTTGCCTAAAAGATCCAAATTTATGCACACTCAAAGTGCCGTTAATTTGGCAAGTGCTCAGGCAGCAGGCAGCAGCTTTAACTTGGCCCAAACCAAGGTCAAAGTATGCGTAGCCAAAGCATACAATTAAACGCAGCCATCTATAAAATATCAAAATATCCAGCTTTTGTACAAGTATACAAAGAGAGTATACAATACTTTTTCGTGAGTATTTCATACTGAAAATCACAGAATTTCCACAGAATTATAAAAAGCTTACTTTGAGGAAAAATAATAAATTAATGTAAGCATTAAAAGGGACGGATTTTTCTTTGAACCTGATCCCAAAAGTTTATAATACTAACTTTCACGAATAATTCTATTGTCTGATTTCTTAAGAACACATTAGAGGGTAATACGCTGACCATACAACTCCAAATTATATTTTATTAAATAATTCCTTCTGCCTATACCTATAGGAGTTTAAGTGCGGCATATGAGAATGCCTGTTTCTGTGTGTAAGTGGCTGTCTAAGTGGGTGCCAGTCTGCGTGCGTAGAGCCTCGAGGATCCAAAGGAACGACCCATTTACCAACAATATTTACGCAGTCTGCGTCTGCTGACTGAAACTACAAGCTACAAGCCTCAAGCCTAAGCTACATCAAAGACCCCTGCCAAACCGAACTGTTCACCCAACCAACCGAAAATTGGGAGAGGTAGTCCGCAGACCTTTCGGCTCTAGTCTCATCAGGGTAGATTGAGGCGAGACTGGCAGCGGCGGGTCGATGTACCTAAAAAAAGAGAAAAAAATTGAAATTTATATTTATGCAGCACATAAATTTCGACTTTTCGGCTTGTTCTATGTTTGTATTAGTGTTTATAGTGCGTACGTGTGCGTGTTGCCCTTATGAAATATGCATGTAAAGGTGGCTGTGTGTGAGAGTGTGTGTGTCTTGGCAGCTGACAAAAGCTGAGGCACGTCATATTCCATACTTTTGCTATGTGAGACATGCGTGGGTCGGTTTAACTGTGTGTGTGTGTGTCAGAGGAAGAGAGAGAGAGAGACAGTTTGCGTGTCTGTGGCATGTAATCAAATTAAAAGTTGTACGTAGCACGAAATAGCTTTTAAAGGCATTAAAATGTTACATTCACTACCCCACTTGGCCCGTCTTGCATCGCATCAGTCAAGTGTCTAAGAATGTTACCCCAAGCCGAAAGAAATTGTGCACAATTTTAGTCTTAAGCTTCTGGACATTGCTGTAACTCAAACACTTGCCACAAATCTTTACAACTATTGCTATTTTCGCTTATTGACAGTGTTTAAAAAGTATGCTAACAAAATCGGCAGGTTCGTGTACTGCAGGTAGCATGCGATGCGATGGGAATCCGATGCTATCCAATGTGATGCGATGTTGACACGCAATCAGCCAACTGCCAAAAACTAAAACAACGCTCACTCTGCGGGGTTCCCATGGAACGTGGCAACTGAGATAATAACTTAATTACATTTTGTGTGTATCCCATAATTTTTTCTTTTTTTTGGCAATTACGCTGCATGCTGAGCACCTGTCGAAAGCAGACAACCAACCAAAAACAGGTGTATTATCAAATGCTAGTCATTAGGGTCCCCCCAAACCTACCAGAAACAGATACAGCCAACCAACATACCTAGGCCCATTTAGTTGTCGTTACTTATCTCAAATGTTCTGCGGTCTGCACACGTGTAAACACATCCAATCTCTCTCTCTCTCTCTCTCTGACTACAGGAGCACTAAGCGAAAATAATTATGCGTCGTTATGCGAGTTCCACAAGACTACACACATCCATCTATAGAGAGATTCTAAAGAGTTGGTCTAACTAGAGATAGCAGCGTGATAATAATTGAGACATTTGCGTAACAAAAACTTTGCCACAACAACAAAAGGAGACTACTCAAAGTGTATTTGAGATTAATAAATAAGAGAAGAACGAAGAAAGAAATTATTTAAATCATTCAAACTTTAAATGAACTTGTATTGAATAGAGTAATCTCCCCATTTTTATAGAGAGTTAAAGCCAAGTATGCTTCCGTTAGACCTTATGTATAGGAAGTCATCTTTGACTTGCAACGTGAATAAGAAGAATGGTTTCAATTATTATAAAATAGATCTTTCATAATTAATTTGCAAAATAGGAATATTATTCAAAACTAACTTTAAATTTGTTGACTTAAAATTAGAGCGACAATATAAGTTTCCTAAGATTGATTATTATTTATTTAGGAGTTTTCATTTATTCATTTATAAAAATGGGTCCACCTCTAGCGACCATCGACGAAGTCTAGAAGCGACACCTGCCGAGCTTCTTTAATTGCCACTCGAGCGTCACGTTTATGGCTCTGCTTGACTTGCACTTTCGCTCGACACCATTAGGGAGAAAAGTTAACTGAATGTTGCCTTCGCTTTGCTTTCCCTTTGCATTTGCCTTTGCCTTCGCTTTGCCTACGCCAGACTCCTTTGGGCGTTTACTTAACCAGTTTTATGTCCTCGCAACGCTTTGCTTTCCCCGTTGTATTATGTTTTTCTGTTTTTTTTTTTTTTTTTTTTTGTCATGCAGGAGGTAAAATGCCATTTATGCTTAGCCAAGTATATTATGATTATTATGCATATTTAGGAGCGTCTAATTGAATATGTGAAAGTCTGGCAGGCATGCGTGATGGCAGCTAAACAAAGAAGTGTTCAGCTTAAAACAGCATTAAATTAATTAGCTTTCGAAAGAGATACCGACCGCATTGCAAATTAGCTGTACGAAAGAGTTTACATATCGTTAGAAAATTTCAAAAGAAAATACGGTCTGTTAACATTTCTAGTATATATTAGCTTAAAAAGCCTGCTCAGCCACCGACTCACCCACTAAGTATCCTGCAGTTGATGTAATACACATACATCAAGTATATCAGGGAGAAGTGTGCTGAATTGCAGTTGCATCTAATTTGCATAAGTTGACGTGACATTACAAACAGTGGTTGGCTCAGTGGCTTAACTTGACAATGTTATCAATCAAAAGATGTGCATGTATATTGTAAAGCTATTTAATATGAGAAAAGCTGACATATATACAATGCTGAAAATTTAGTTAAGACTACCAAACTTATAGAAATGAGTTGGAAACAAATGTGGCTAATGTGTTTGTATTTAACTTAAATGACAATTGATTACATATCTTGTTGCAACTAGAAACTACTGAATTGATTACGGATTTAGCAATTTCATTTCAACATGCTTTAAATTTGTGTGCAACTGTGTTGTGTACAAAAAAGTTTAAAAGTTCACTATCAAAAAATTCAAAAGGTTTTTTCATTTGTTACTTTTTTATCTTGTTCGCTTTTATATTTGAATATTTGCTAAAATTAAAATATGTTTACATTTTTTATTTGTTGTTATATTGTTTCAAGCTTAAAAAAAATCTGTGAATGCAAACTGTGTATGCAAAAAAACGAAAAAAAAAATTGTTCAATTGAGCAAATAAAAATTGAACAGGAAATTGACTTTTCAATTAAAGAGACAAATTATGACACGAATTTTAAATTCCCGTTTCCCTAATCTGCAAAAAGGATTCAATTCTGTAGAAGTTACGTAGTTCCTAATTAGGCCGCTTGAAATTCAGCGAAGCGCAGCTGTTTTTCATATTTAAACCTCTTTGGGAGTTGTTTAACCTTTAATTAACGGCAACATGCGCCTCACTCGTTACGGCTGCGTCCTTCGGTTCTTTCAGTTCAGTTCAGTTCCTGTTGTCATTGTATAAGCGAGTAGCGTATTTAATCCATAAAGTACAATTTCCGAAAACCGAGAAATGGCAAACAGAAAGCGAAATAAGCGCCCAAAAGCATACAACATAAAATACCACTGAAATATAAACGATGGGAAGCGAAAAACAAACATGTAACACATTTGACCCTTTTTTGCATAATATCAATTTGTGTGTACGCATATGCATCAGCTGTCCCGCTCTGTCTCTTGTTTCTGCTGTACTCTCCTTCATCTATCTTTGTCTGTTTTGTCTTTGGCATTGGCATTGGCTACATATTGAAAAGGCTGTCAAATGGTGTGAAAACGGCTGTCGTTTTGCTTTTTTTTATTGCTTTTGTTCCTCCCATTCTCTTGAATTAAACAAGCTTTTATGTTGCATACTTTTAGATGCATAATAAAATTTAAAAAGCAACTTCTGGTAAATAATATGAAAGTGATGTAAGCCGGAAATGAAATATTTACATAATTTCAAAAAGACAAATATTTGGAAAATGTTTGTAACGTTTTTTGCGTAACACCTAGAGTTTTTACGAGTAGCAGGGCTTGAATATTAATACTTATTCTTTTTGAGCTTATCATATAACTTCATGAAAAATATTATTTTCAGGTTTCAGCTTACTTATTTAGTTTTTGACGCCAATTTTTAAAATGTTTGCAGTTTTTTTTTTTTTTGAGTGTTATATTAATTTTAATTTTATTAATCAAGTATTATTTGACTTAAGCTTTAAAAAAATGTATGTTTATACAATATGATAAAACTCTTAAATAAGAATTAGAGTTGTGGCGTTTAATTAAATATAAGTTAAATTTCCCCTTTAATTTGGGTTAAAGCTTTAGAATTTAATTTGCTTCAAGCATTTTGACACAATTCTCACAATCAAATCGAATACTGTGACCAAGGCTGACCCTTTTTTACTTTTCGACCCGGCATTATGCGTCGTCAGCGTCAAATGTGAAGCTTAGCAGCAGCTTGACCGCATTTTCGATGGTTTCAGGGTCTAGGGTGCAGAGTACAGAGTGCTCTGAACCCGCCGCCGTAGAGCGGGTACCGCCTGCTGCCCCACCAATTATACAACAGTTTCGGGGCATACATAAGCTGCGCTTAATATTGCTCCATGGCTACTTTTTGTTTTTTGCCTAGAAGAAGCTTCGAGCTGCGTGCTTTTATGGGCCCCCATTAACGACTTCAACTATTTGCAGCTGTGCGTAAAAAGCACCAAAAATCATTGCTCAGGATTTTGGTTGCTTCTTTTCTTACGGGTTTTTGTTTCTATTTTTTGCCTGCCTTTTCTTTTTTTTTTTTTTTTTTTTTTTTGTTATCTGAGCGCGTAACATCGTAAAAATAGAAATAAAAATAAAAATATTTATGCAGCTCTACGGTTTCGGTCGGCGTTTTATGTGCGCGCTCTTCGTTCCAGCAGCATTGGCTATTAAAGGGCGGACACAACAAAAAAAAAAAAAATGGTTTGAAAATTGGCTGCCAAGCACAAGAATTTGCGGCCCAAGGCCGCATACAGATTTTAGGCGGAACACGCAGGAAAAAGCGGAGTATAAGAGCGGGTATAGTAGAAGCAGGACCTCTCTGTCCCTTTATTAATTCCAATACATTGAATTTTGTATAGACAATGGGATGTTTTGCATGTAAATCCGATTAAAATGCCGCACACGTGCCTTTCGTTGCGCGGGCATTACAAAACTTAAAGCCCGCTGAAAAGATGAAAAAAAAAAATATGTAAAGCCTTTGACGACTCAAAGGGCTGTTATTACTGGCATTGTAATACCCTACAAAAAAAAAAAAAACTTCTGATGATTATATACAAGCAAAAGCTTTACAAAATTAATTGATACCCTGTGAAAGTGCAAAGGAAGAAATGTTTAATTTTGAACATAAAATATGCTGTAACCTATCTGGGATTAAGCTAATCTTCAATCTCCAGATGGCCAGGGCGAAAGAATACCAAGTTAATTATTTCTACATATTATTTATATACTGAAACTTTAGCAAACATTTTAATTGATATATTTAGAGGGAAATGTCCTAGTCAACCACTTTGTAAAACTCTCTCATTTTAGTGCCGTGAGTCGGCAGTTTCAAAGAAGGCGAATATTTTTGCTAATGAATTTAACATACAAATAGCAGCAGCGTTGGTGAATAATTCGCCTCCCACAGCAACAAAAATTAATGGCAAACAAATTTCAACAGGTTCACCAAGGATTTTAAATACGTTTTTGACTTTCAAAACGCAGATGGTCCTGTATTTTTATTTATGAGCTGGCAAATTGTGCGCCATCAAAAGATAATTTAAAACAACCTGACAATTAGACGCAAAATTGCTGTTTTGTCATAATTTGTGGGATTTGCCAAAGGAAAGTTTGCAAATATTGGACTGTTTTGGAAGCAGGAGCTGTTGCTATGGAATCACGACTTGTTCCACTATGGTAAAAAAATGTTGAGTAAAAGTTAAAATATAATTTATGGGGAAAAGGAAAAGTCTCTATTGACAAAGGGTATTTTGAAAGTATTATAAGCGGTAATAAGTCAATTATGCTAATTAGATATTAATGTAGGTTGGCATCAATACACAAATGGCTTTTAAGTCTTATGTATTTTTATTTAGTTAAGCTTTAATGAGCTTAGGCTTTAACTTTAAAAAATTAAATTATTTGATTCGCGTGTTTCAATCTAGTTCTACTCACAAAAATACACACTAGTCTTCACATTTTACTCACAATGTTCAAGTCCTGAATAATATTATTAGAGGGTTAGCTTTATTTTTTATAGCGGATTTGATTCTGGTTGTAACTTACACTGTAATGTAATCATGTGTTCGTAGATTTTGTTAAAAAAAATGAGCTTGAACCTTAAAAAATGGAATTGAAATCAGAGAGCTTCACTAATTTTGTGCGTATACTTTAGACCTCTATGTGGCATTTCTTTAAAAAATTGCAATGTATTTGAACATAAAAACTGAGTTAAAATCATCTGTCGCATCCGCAAACTGTTGTCAACTATTTGCTCATAAAAGTTTTATGAAAACTTTGTCTTAACTTTTTGTGGCACAGCAGCACAAAATCTCAGCTCTCTGCACTCAGCTTCCTGTCTCCATTCATCTTTCACCACAAAAAGCCCTTGATGATGCAAGAAATTCAATGCCGACAAAAGCAGCGACTGCCAAACATGCGCGGAACTCGCATAAAAACCAAAAATCAAAATAGCATCAGACTCTGTCAGGATGTTCCATTGCACATTGGCCGAAAGTGGAACTGGAAGTGTCAAAGTGATGGAGCGGAGTTATGTGGCAAATGTGAAATATGTGCGACAGCTGTTAACTCATTAAAAATTTCCAAAGAGAAAGCTTAAACCTTATTTGCTTATTTTAATAGGTGTTTTGTACAGGGAAGTGTACAAAAATTCATCTCAATGTATTTATTTTATTATTAAATTTTTTAGCTGTCAGCGCTTTGAGCTGTCTGCTGTCTGCTGTCTGTTCTCTGGCAGTTTTGTACTCTGCACTCACACTGTGACAGTGACAGTATCAAAAACACTTTAGTCCTTTTTGGACTCTTTCTCAACTTTTTTTGTTTTTTGCTAGCACAAACAAACACATGCAACGTGTGATATCCTGACTGTTTGTCATAATAATAAAAATGTCAATTTGTTTTATGGCTGACAAGTCGAGCTTTTCTGCCTTTGATGTTGATTTTTATATCGTAAAATTTTTGTTTTTCTTATTTTTTGTTTTTGCTCTTGTTTTACTTGCCTGGGAGCTGGCCATATAAATTGTATCTGCCTCATGTGTGCCTGGCACCAGACAAAGACACGCGCTGCCGCTTAAACGAAAATATTCGCATATGTATACTTAAGTATATCAATAGGGTTGCAAAACGTTTAAGTCTGTTTGTTAGCCCATTTAACGAAAAGGAGCAATCGATAATATGCTGAACTATGAATTATGATGTCGTCGAAATAAAATACTGAATGAGTTGAAGAGAATCACTGAAGTCAGCTACAGAGTACTGAGGGACTGGGAAAAGCAATTAAGTATAATACATTGTATTATGCTTAGATTAAGTAAAATTGTTATTCGAATTTCTTTAAAAGCCTAAAGACTTGACAACAGATTGCAAAGATTGATCGCATAAATCATAAATTGCCTAATGGCCATACATTATTAAAACCGACCCATTCGTATGCGGCTAGCCGCATCATTTCGACAATAAAAACTCAACTCGTAGATTGAAAAATTCTGGCCGCAATATATGAGAAACCGAATGTGAAGTATTTGAACCATTTAGCAGCTTAATTTAAAACTATAAATCAAAATCGTAATGCAGGTTGTTCACGTTTCGGTTTGTACTGCATACCTTTTGGCCAAGATTTATATGGCAAGGACGCATATACCTACTCGTATTTGCTTATTGTGGCTTTTAAAGCGACTGCATAATTCATTATTTATTTATATTGCATATTTGATTTGCTTACATTTGGCTTGCCCTGTTGATTCGCATTATTTTTGTATAACTTTCGAAACAAATATTTTTTGTTTTGTGTTTGTAACAAAAGTTTTTCGGCTTAGAGCATTTTTCATATAAAATTAACATCAAAGTTGGTCTTCTATGCTCCCTCGCTATTTACTAAGCGTGTGGAAAGTTTATTTTCGGCTAGAGTAAATTTAATTTGATGGAAAAATCGCAACTGGAGGGAGAGTAATGATTTTAATAAAATAATAAAAAAAAACTTATAATGTATAGTTCAATAAACGAAACAAATTTTTAAATTATAAAACGTATAAACGCCAGGTATGCTTAATCTTAAAACGTTTATAATTAGAATTAGAATTTTAAATACAATTAATAAATTTCTACTCAAAATTACAAGAACTTATTATTAAAGCAATTAAGAATATTGATACATATTAGCTTCAAGATTCTAAATTCTTAATTAATAAAAGCAGGTGAAAGCTGAATACAAGGATGTTATTCTATTTGTGTCTCTCAAAATCTTTTATACCTTTCTATTGTAGTTAGTGTTTTATAGCTGTATACCAAAAATAAAAAAATGGCTATTACTGAAGCGCCTACACACGAAAATAATGCAAAGTTGCTGATGTAAAGTAAACAAAAATATTGCCTCAAAAACATCGAAAGACAAGTTCAAGTTTATTTTGCTCTGCATGCAAATTGATGCGTCTCTTTTGTTTCGCGTTTTAGAAACTTCTCCCTTCTCCCTTCTCCGTTCGCCCTGCAGCCGCATAAAAACCAAACATAATTTGAATTATTGATTGGCAAGTCAACCAAGCATAGTGCGTTTCCAAAAGGCAGCCCAAACAATGTCTAAATTTGTGTCAGGCCACAAGGATGGTGCCACGCCCTCCACGACCAGGCAAAGCCAAGTTACCACACCTATTTGAATGAACTTTTATGCAAAAATTGCTTTTCAGCCAATTTCGTTTTATAAAATTTTCGCCTTGTCACACAAAAAATTGTTTTCCTCCTCCTAATGCACAGGCTCTGGCACAGGCCCAGGGCTTTGTCTTTTGAGCTTTGTTGTTGGTGTTTGTTAGTGTTGCTGGTGTTTTTGTTGTTGATGTTACTGATGTTTTTTGGTTCTGTACTTCGCTTCCGGCTGTTATCAGCAATCGACACTCTGCTGCGCTTCCTACGCGCTCATTTGTATACACTCTCTTTTTGTACTCTTTCCCTGCTTTATTTTGCTGTCTGCTGTCTGCTGTCTGCTCGGTGTTTTCTGTTCTCTGTGCTTTGCTTTGGGTGCGGTGTTAATGTAATTTGTGTAGCCAAAAATATTTTCAGCTCTCTGTTTGAACTTTAACTCAGCTGCGCCGCAGGGCCCTGTCACGCCCACCTCGACTACTTGCCCCTCTATTGTTGCTTTGTGGTGTGTTTACTTTATTGAACCATTTCGCCAAACTTGATTGACTTATTGTTGTTGCCTGCCTGGTGCTTTGTTTTATTCCACACTTTCTTGGCTTTTTTTCTTGCTTATTTATCGCGTCCTTTCGTTTCTTTTCGTTCAGTAAATTTCCATTCAGATGGCCAACAGGCAAACACTTAAACCCAGCCAGTCTTGCATATACTCCTCCTACTCCTATATCGCATGATTCGCGTCTGATATAAGTCAATTTCGAATGTCAATAAAATGGAAATTTTATAATTTTCTCATGAGATTCACACACATAACCATCTACCATCTACACTCCATTCTACACCGAGACACACTCCTGCGGCTTCAACTTAATGAGATTTTGTTTATTGGTTCTTGATAGCAGCCGTAGCCGCAGCATCAGCCAGGGCCCAGCCACCCTAAGTGCTTTATTAATGCTTTTTATGGGGGCTTAGGTAAATATCGCTGACGTCATCAGATATTTATGTGCATACCGATATCAATCTGACGTGTTCAAGTGGCACTCTTAATATTCGACTCGTCGATCGCGTTGACACTTGCCTTAAGTCATTTGCCTTCTTCCCGCAATTAAAGCTCATTTATTTGGTCTAAAGCTCAACTGAAGTTGCCAACTTATTTTGAGTATAGTCATATGGTGAAATTAAAAATAATATCAGTTTACGTATGGCTAGACATATAAATATTGCATTAAAACATATTTTCGAATATTCTTTATTAATTTTTAGAATACTTACGTTAACATTATTTCACTGAGCATTATAAATTTAATAATAGGTTATGCAGGTGAAAATATTAAATTGCTCAAATTCTTATTTTAATATATTATTCCGTTGCTGCTTAAAGTGGAAAAATGTATTTTAGTAAAATAAATAGCATTACCAAAGCACATATGCTTCAAGTTATGAGTGGATTGTGTGTCATGCTTTTAATTGTGTTTATTGCAGAATGGCGGCATCTGCAATGCTGTGGTAGGACTTCTTTTTTCTAGGATTAGTCTTTGCTTTAATTAAAACTCATTTGTGGTACGCAAGCTATTGAAATATGCACTTGCTTGTGCTTGTAATGAGAGAGTGTGCCAAAAAGAGCACACGTTGCGTATGCGCTACATTGTGTGTGTGCGCTTGTGGAACGTGAGTTACGCTGAAATTAAAACTAAAACTCTGACAAACATACAAACTCGCATACTTTCAGACAAATAAACAGGGAAAACATGCTGGCAAAGGAAATGCAAAAGCAAGCAATTGCAATGAGTCGAGTCAAGTCGAGTCGGACCAGCAGCATAAAAAATAAAAACATGCAAATTCTGAAGAAATACTGAGAAATATTAAAATGTTGTACAGGCTTCAAAGTGTTAGTTCGGGCATGAACCTTTTATTACTTTGTGGCCTGCACAGTGCTCTTGCCATTTTCCGAGCTGTTTGCCTTACATCCCCCTGAACAAATATGTCAAAGTCAAACTAATCGATGGCAAAAGGTTTAGCCCCTAACCTAAGCCAGCGGTTCAAAATAAAGAAAAGGCAGACTCATAAATATCAATCCATCAAGTGTAACTTGACAAAAGTTTTGCCATCAACAGCTTTATGTGCTGACTGCTTAGAAATTCAATAAAAAGTCGCAGGCAAACGCATAGATAGATAGAGAGATAGTAAGGCAATACGAAAACATGCAATGCATAGTCAATCACTGACTCTGGTCACACAGAATGGAATACGAGTAAAATCGATATTCGATGCTTTAATATATGTTGCATCCCTATACGATATTAAAGATGTAATTTATTTGAATATAATCGTACTACTCCTTTGACAACGCTGAAATAATTATATGGATCATGTTGTACATACAATTGAAATCAATTAATGGTTATCAACTTTTGAAATCTTGAAATTATATATAAATTTAATTTACATATTAATTGCAAAAGAGCAAATCATAATATTTTAATATATATGCTATTATTTTGTGCTATAGATTAAAATATTTATTGACTGCAGCGATATAACTGATTACTGCAAATAAAAACCTGCTGTAGCTCAATAAATATTTAAAAGTATTAAAACAGAATTTAAAAACCATCAACTGTCAGCTGTTCAATTTGTGAAGCCTACCTTAACTGCTTTATACTTTTTTACTGTTTTATTCACTGATTATTCAATTTAATATAAATACAACTGTACTTTTTCTGCACTTTATTTGAATTCAATGCTCACCTGGCATTTAAAATTTCATGTAGATATTTTGATGCCGAGTTTCGTTGACTGTTTGTTTTGCGTGCAGAGTGTAGATGATTATATTCAGTTTTTTTTTTCTTTCTTTCTTTCTATACCCTCAAGAAACAGTTGGAAATCAGAGTATGCCTGTTTTTCAGAGTCCACTCAAATAAAAATTAGAGTTAGCAATTTGCTCTAATTTCTAAGTTCAAAGCTAAAAATTAATAAATAGACTTTTTGATTTCGCTTTACAAATTGTAACACGATTTGATCAAGTTGGAAGATTTTTAACAAAGTAGTCGAGTTTTCTCAGCTAAAATATTTGGACTTGTAATTTTCAAAATAATATTTTAGTTTATATATACTCTTCGACGATTCTTTTACTTTGCATCTTTTATAGTTAGCTTAATTCAACCTTTGTTTATTATAAAATGTAAATAAATATCAACTGCTATATAATTATATTATATATATATATATAATATTTTTGAAATGTCCTATTTGCTATATTCTGAAAACAAGAAAAAACAACAAGAAAGAAAATATAAAGAGCAGAATGTTATTCAATATTCACGGCGATTGTACATTTTAACCTATTATATACAGCTGTTAAATAATGAACGAAGAAGCCATGATTACAGGGTGTTACACAGTCTGGCACAATCGCTGAAAACAGTTTCATCTGTTTTATTAATGAAACTTTTTATGCCAGACGCACACAGTTGGCCACGTTAGTTTTTTTTGAGTTTTGTGCTGCAACATTCTCGTTTTTCGTTTTTCGACTCGCGAATTTTGATTCAGAAAAAAGCCATTTGCTTAACTGTAACAGTAACGATGGCAGTAAATGTAAATGAAATTCAATTGGGCAAAAACGGAAATTGCCAGTTGAGTGTGTTTAAACTACACACACACTCACACACATATATATATATATATATATATTTATACATACTAACATATATAGCCATTGGCCTCAATGGGTCACGTCCTTTGGAAAACTGCAACAATTATCCACAATTTTCTTTTGACGATTGAAAAACTAATTTTCTAAAGCGCCACTCGACTGAGTGGCATTAAAAAGTTTGCCACACGCATCGACATTTTAAAGTGTCTGCTTCTTGGAAAGTTTGCCATTCGAGTTTAAGTAGCAATTCTACATTTGTCTTCAGCATACTCAATTTGCAGTAAATCTACCTAAACATGCCAAAAGAAATAAAAATAAAATTATTTAAATTGTAAAAGAGAGCAAAGCAAAACAATTTAATGACCCTCAACGATTTTCTGCTCATCCACTTGACATGCATTTTACAATTTCGCATCAAGTATCACACATACTCTTGGAGAGTGTGCGTATAAATTTAATTTTATTATTCACAATTTTATACAAATCGTAAAAAAGTTGACATGAAGTACGAGTATCTTGTCACTCTTGTCTTGGCGTTGCTTTTTACGGTATATGGCTAACAAAGAGCAACACTAATTATTTACGATCTTAAGGAAAGGTACGAGTACGCATGAGTATTACATTGTTATCATAAAAAGTAAATATGGCATTTACGTGCCTCCGTTTTAATATTGGCGTGTGAAATTTATGCCGTCTGGCAACATACATACGTACACACTCGTATGTACAGACATAGATTTTGAGCCGCATAACATTTTATTATTTCCAACATTTTCCGGCGCCAACACTTTGCACCTAATTTCATCTGCTTCCGTTGGGGAATGAGTTAGGTTCGGAATGGGACGGTCTGCCGTCGAAAGCGAATACCAAACCGGAATGCGACCTGTTCCCCATAGTCATGTCTTTCGAAAGCCGACGCAATTACATAATCCGCTTGGGGGCGCTTCAAAAATTTATGTGCATTGATACATATAACAGAATAAGAGTACAATGCGCGCCTACCTGCCTACCTGCCTACCTGCGTCTCTGCTGGGTGTCCCAAGTCCAGCACTCGAATGGTTTTGCGGCTGGTCGTTGTGGCATACTTTCGGGCGCAGAGCACTCAAGTTGGCTGTAAAGGGGCCACGCTCTCTATAAAATGTTTATAATCTGAATTTTTCGAATTTCTACTGAAAAATATATTTATTTTATGATTTATTTAAGTTGTGGGTTAAATGCTGCTCACTAGTATTACCAGTGTTATATCGATATTATGGCTTAGACATTTAAATGTTGTCATAAATCACAGGAAAGTTAAGAAAACTTTTGTCCACGCCTTTAAGTCGTTTTCCAACACTGACATGCTTAGGTTGTTTCCGTTTCCTGTGCCACCTTTGGACTGACTACTGGTCAGTGAACTGTAGAACAGTTTTAACACCATTAAACTTGGCTAGCAGAGCATGAAATGCTGCTCCTTAACTTGTAGGCACTTTGTTGCATGTCGAGAACCATTATATTATCCAGGTGGCTTTGAGTTATGTTAACTGTTCAAAATCAGCGCACATGTTGCCTTTAATTATGGCCTCGGCAGGCGCTGCAACAGCTACGAAAACAATGATTCAATTTCCGTAGCCGGAACTTGGCCAACAGCTTTGTTAACAGGTTTCATATGATTTGCATGTTGTGCTTCTCGTATATGTATACTATGCGAAATTTGCATAGAAATGTTGTAATTCCTCGACACAGACTGAAGATATGCTATGCTCCAAGCATTGTTTACCATCCATTTAAACTGGTTAACCTCATAAAACTGTCAAAAAATTTAATTCGTCGTAGCAGGCAGCCAAGCAGAATTTCGACCTTCCTTTTTGCAACTAGGGTACAAAAATAGAAATGTTTTCTACATGTCAGGCAAATAGTGAAACTGCAACTGCAACAGACGAATAGCACAATAAAAATTTGCAACTGAAATTTATATAAAAAAGAGTTATTTTTATGCTAGACACGCCTGACAAAGAGCAGAAACTAAATTAAAATATCAAAAGCCAGCAGCAAATAAATTAAAATAACTGAAGAAAATCTGAAACTGAAATCAAATTGAAAAAAAAAAAAGTACTCAAGCGAAGCAAAATTTAAACAAATGTGAAACAAACATTGAAACTACAAAAGAAAAATTTTAATTTGCATACTTTCCTAAAAATGGTTTCTTGAAAACATAGTAAATTCCATCGTCAGTTTGGGTCGTTTCATCCATGGCTGGAACTAACAACAATGGAAATTTCTTTAAATTGTTTTATATTATATATATGCTCGTTAAATGTTCTCCTAAAACTCTTATTTCAATTTGAAACGAGAAGTGGCATTGGGGATTTCATTTGGAACGAACGAATGATCGCAAATTGCTGGCTTTCCTTTTAATACAAAGTGTAAAAATAACAGCGAGCTCTGAGTAAGAAGAGCTGTGAGCAGAATAGTCCTGTATATGGGATTATTATATTGCAACTCTGCTACAACAAACAAAATACCAAGCTCCTAACCTCAACAGCAACATCTGTTGATATTCCAAAACTGTCAACGTAATTGAGAGAAGCGTTTTTAATATGTAAAACTGGCGAGGCGCGAGTCCCGAGTTCTCACAAATTAATGTCAATTCAAAGTGCGCCTGTAGGTAGGCAACAAAAATTGAAGCCAGACAAGATACACCGAGTCAAATCACTTTTCACTGGCAACAGTCAATACGATAAAATGTACTCAACTGCGCTACATGCCTGCACATTTGATTTTAGAACCAATATACCATAATAATTTGTCACACCAGCACTGGCAACAAACTGACAAACCGGCGACGGCATCTCTAGTGATGCCAGCTGGAGTTTGCTGTTGGCCCGGATATTGATACAGTATAGTAAGCGAGTAGAGGAGTAGAACTGTTACAGAGAGAGAAAGAGAGAGATTTGTCACCCGCACTCAAACATGTGTACATTCGCTTGAGAGTATACAAGAGCTTGGCTCCAACCAGAGTTAGCTAGCAAGTGGCAAGCAAACATGAAATAGATTATTTACAGCGCTATGCACAACGATTTGTGCAAACTGTACCCAGTAACCAGTACCCAGTGCCCTATACCCTATACCCTATACCCTATACCCCACAGCTGCCATTCACGCTTTGATCCAAGAACACTCGAACTCTCGACAACACGCTATTGCTTGCTACTCTTATGGGAAGTGCAAAAAATCCACTAAAAGAGCATAAAAAAATTTGAAGTGTGAACAGGCACTGATAAGCGTGAGCAGCGGCTGTTGTCGCTTGTCAAAAGAAAAATTGCTTATGGTCTTACACGAATGCACAAATGAAATTGTGCAAGCAAGATTGACGGCTCTGGCAGTAAATGTTGATGACAGACAAACAAGCTGGGTATATCGAGCTGGCCAGCTACGCAGTTACCCAATTTCTCCCGTTGTAAGATGTGACTAAAAATATATGTACTCGTTACTAAAAGCAGGTGATGTCAGGGGATTGAATTTACGGGTTCTTAAACAAATGGCTCAATTTTGGTTTTCCTGTGATTTACAGAGAGTTTCCATTCAAACGATCGAAATTGTAGATATCGACTTCGCAGTACCCTATAAGACTTTTTTCACTTTCGTATTAATTCCATTCGAAAAACTTTTAGGATTGTTCAAAATTTAACAGTAAAGCAAAATATCTAAGTGCTTTTATTAATACAGCTCCAAGAAAGTATGCCTTATACCTTAAATGGATTACGATATTAGCATTTTATATATTTTATGTGTGAATTTGGCCACAGTTCATTAACCTCGCGGATATCAATTTAACTTTGGCATTAAATACACCGATTTTATTTTATCAAATCTATTGTTGTTAAGATAACTGCATAAACCAAGGACACATGGTTTGAGTTTGGAAGCCATTAGTTTTGAATCGATCCTTTATTGATATATTTTTCATATTATATTCGGTTGAAGTTTGGATTGACTTCGGATAAACTCATTTAGACTAAAACTGTGGTGAGAAAACAGGAAACAATCGAAGCTTGGGACTTAGCTTGGTTCATGGTTCGGGCAATTTAGTTAAATAGTCGGTTGTTCGGGCTCGAACTGTTTTGGTTTGATTCTGATTGTCAAAATTATTTTAAGCAACCCTTCAAAGTGCATTAAAATTAATTTAATAATCATAGAAAGTTGTTTAAGCCAATAAATATTATGAATATACTTGTTCAAATTTGTTACTAACCGCAAATATAGAATCCGGTAAAGATTTAATTAACTCTTAGCACTGAGAAAACAAAAGGCCAATAAACAAATAACAGTTTAATTGATCCAATAAAGGATATACTCGTAACAAGGAGCAGCAAAGACAAACAGACAAATAATAATTACAACATTTTGCATTTCTACGCTAAAATATTTGGTGGCTATAACTGCTATAAATGCCTTTAGTAGGCCAGGAAACTTAGGAATTCAATTAGCTAAATGGTGAAATTTCATTGCGTATCCCACATAAGATGCCATATACAGGCCAGTTTGCAGACTACTGCTTTCCAAATGCGCACAAATGTCAGCTATGCAAAAATGCCAACTATTTGGTATTTGACCAGGCTCAACATACAATCCAGCCAGCCGGCTAACTGTGCGCTCTGGCGGTCGTTAGGAGCATCAATAATTTAGTATTCGCCTGTTTGTGTGCAACACTCGATGTCGTTTTGGGTCGGCCTGGGCAGGACTAGACTGATAGGTGCGGGTGCGGTCTACCACAGTGGCAGCTAAATGTGTGCGACCTGCCTGTGCCTGCCTGTCTATTTTCGTCTCTTTTTGGCGTATTCAGGTGTGAGGTTTATTGTGTTGTTGGTGTTACGCAAACAGTCGCCTAAATTGACGCGCCGAAAACTGGACAAATTGCACGCAAACATGGCAGCATAACAGTCCGAGAACAGTCCAAAAACAGTCAAAAAAACAGTGCGGAAAATTACGTTTGGGGGCGTGAGTCGTTTGCTACGTTTGTCTAGGCATCTTTTTACATAGATGGGCAGACCCTAACGACTTGGGGCCCTACCAAAAATTAATTATGAAAATTTTCACTTTACGTCTGAGTTTTTGGTTACTTGTAACTTTGTTAAGTTAATGCGTTTATTTGGCGTGCAAAATTTAATTATGAAAATGTCTAATATTTTAGCTGGGTGAAACGCTGCAAGTTGTTCTTTTTTGTAAGAGTACTCTATAAACATTAGTTGTAAACAGGCATGCCTGACATTCCACTTTATAATGGACTCCACGGAAATAGTGCTATAACTATTATGTTCTATCATTTCATTTTAATTGCTTTACAATCCTAACTTATTTCAGTTGAAATTCAAGCTAAGGCTAATTCAAAGTTTTCTTTAGATCATTATTAATCACTTAAGTGTTCTGGCAGAGGTACAGAGCAATTATGGTTAATAATCGAGAACGTATGATTTGTAGATATTGTATACCGAGAAACATAATTATGCACTGCCTTGCTCTGGTTTCCACTTCCAAGTTAAATCAGCGAACAAAATGGTTGGCCTACTTCGAATTGGACTTGAAGCTTTATTTTAAGACATTGAATTCTACTTTTGTTTATTGTTTTCTTAACTTGAATTGAAGATGTTCGTATCTGATGCTAAATGGCTAAGCCAAAAAAGGAATAGCATGTTTTAATTTGTAGCGTAGTGTTGACCAATCACTACATGCCACAGTTGCTGCCATATGGTACACTGTGCTCCAAGACATTTGATTGAGTTCGGGCTGCCTGCAGCTGTCATGTGAAGGAAAACAATTTGCTGCTAAATTGCTACATGGCAGCTCCTGTCGATTTCCTGTCATGCTTTTCTTTTACTCCTGTTCTTGGTTTTGCCCAAGGACTTGCTTTGTGCTCTTCAGCACGTGTCTAAATGTGTTAAACAAAATATGTTTGAATATCTATCATTGTGGGTGTGTGTAGCTATGTGTATAATAATTGCGTAATTATGTGTATGGCATTTCTATTATTGCACTTTTTGATTAATGCTGTCTGTCCGATTTCATCATGCGACTCTTTCTTATTTTTCTTATTTAATTACTTTTCTCATAAAGACCTTTAATTGCTTTTATTGTTCCCCTTTTAGTCTCGGCTCAAGTTACTAATTGATGAGGTGGTTGGATTTCCGCGTAGATAAAAAACTATTAGTGAAATATTGAGTTACAAAATAAAAGAAATTATTTTATTGAATTATTATACTCAATTAATCACATAGAGTCATGCTGCGGTTTGCAACAGGTATAACGAAAGTGTTGCATATTTTTTGATGCAGAATCAAATTGTTTTTCACTTTTCTCATTTGAATGTTTTATTGGGTTGAAAACTGAAACAGATGTCATCTATGCTCTGGTCAAAATAAAACAAAAAATTATGCTACAGCACATAAATTTTAATATCTCACCATTTCTAATTATAGCCTTCAATTATTGAAGGGAAATTTGCTCGAATGTAAAATTTGGAACAGCTGATATTTTGTTTTTTAGCTTTCTGAAATTGAATAGGAAACTTAGTAGGAAACTGAAATAAACAGCTCTTTAGCTTATTTAAGACATTTTAGGTTAAAGGAAATGATATATATGCGCTTGACAAACTTTTACTTACTCTGACATTTCCAAGCAACTTTTATGGAACCCAAATCACATTTGTTTTGCTGCCAAATAGGCATTGCCAACCATTTCAATGGCAGGACCTGTTGTTTGAGATGCGTGCGTAGACAGGATTATTAGCCGCATTTTGTGGCCCAAAGGCGTAAAGCGTTAAACACACGAAACCAATTACAATTCTCCTATTTTGTATTTTCCGAAACACATAACTCGCTGGTGGGGCAAACTGGAAAACGGTTAAGGGGTCGTATTATTGAGCTAGACTCGAGGCTAAGATGCTCGCCAATATTAAGTGTGGAGGCACACAAATCTCAGGTATTTTGGTAGCTAATAAAGTTTGCCTTAAAGTATTTGCTACTGAAGTTTGCTTGGATTCTGGACACCAGACTGACTGACTGGGCTCCAGCATATTTGTTTTAATATTAGTTGGCCTCAGGCATGCATGAAAAGCGAAAGGCGAAAGCGAATGAATGCGTACCATCTACGGGTTATTTACTTAGTTTAGCTTCAGCTTTAGTTCTCAGACCCAGACCCAAACTCAAACCCCAAACGTAAACCCAGTCGCAGTCTTAGCTTTAGTCAGACACGTGCCCTGAGCTACGCCCACATACAGAAGCAATTTTTATTCACCCAATATCAATAATTTCGTAGGTTTTATTGTTATTTGCGCATATTTTTATGTATTTACTGGAGCGTCCTTCCAGCTCAGCTCAACTCCTCAGCGGTAACAACTACTCGTATTAGAGAGAGATATCAGCATATATAAAAGTTAGTTGGCTGAAAAAGTTTTTCACATCGCGTTGGTACGCCCAGGTCCGGAAATGAAAGTGAAATTGTTATTCGGACATATTTATATTGTTGCTGTTGACCTTTATTAAAATGGCTTTTATTGTTGAGTATCATTGCCCAATAAGCCTCTGTCTGATAGTCATTAATATATATGCGCCACTGAAATCAACAATTATTGAATCTGCACTGAGCTGGCTTTATTTTTGAATTCATTTAAATGCATAGATTTAATTGGTATTTAAACGATTTGAATCAAAAGCTACATAAAATTCCAAGTGTCTAGTGAATTTTAAATTCGAATCAAATATGTAAAGCATAATT
This sequence comes from Drosophila repletoides, assembly GCA_018150835.1. Taxonomy (NCBI): domain Eukaryota; kingdom Metazoa; phylum Arthropoda; class Insecta; order Diptera; family Drosophilidae; genus Drosophila; species Drosophila repletoides. The sequence continues at coordinate 18,075,003 of JAECWQ010000089.1, read as the reverse complement.
CTAGGATTATAATCTAAGGGAAGTTGGTTTCAACCAATTATCTATGAAATTTCACTAAAAATGCTTGTGTGAAGAGTTTTATGTTGCCATAATTTACTGTTATTTTAATATAATTTCCAATTTTGTTTAGTAAATAATATTAAGCAAAGATTCACATGACAGTGTCTCTGCTAATCAAATTAAAAAATTTTGTGCAACTGTCAAATTGTTTTGAATTTGAAATGAACATGTCGGAGTCGCTGTCGCTGTCGTTGTCATTGCCGCTGATTACCTGACATCTACACATAAATTCGTAGATACGAAGACTTGAGAATACGGTGGCACTGTAGAACAGTGTAGTACAGTGTAGAACAGCTGCTAGCTAGTCAGTTGGCAGTTCCAGGAGTTGCTCCAGCTTCTTCCGGCTTTCTCACTCCATGGTTCGTGTCAACGAAATTTATCACACACTCGCAGACATTTGTTACTGACGCAGACAGCAGTCCTGACTCCTGTACGAAAGGAAGGGGAGTGGAATTTGCATGTCTGTTCGTGTACACCTGTCAAAGTTATTCATATTTTTGTTGAAGCATACTTTGGTGCGCACCATTTCGGCATTTTTTACATGTGTTGCTATTAATTTTTTGCTCCGCCGCGTAGCAAATTGAAGACGTCGCATAATCTGCGTGGCTGCCATTTCAACGGCGGTGCGTAGATGCTGTCAAGCTATTAGCAGCAGGACGTCAACGTCCTTGCCCAGGTGTCACCCAGTAATTGTGCGTATGTGTAGGCCGTGTGTGTGGGTGTGATAGGTGCGGGAGGAGGTCACGCAAAAGTATGATTGAATGTTATTTGATGTGAATTTTGAAATTTCTTTATGCGCCCATTGTTTGGCTTGGCATTTATGCAAATGTAACAATTTGTTGAGCATACTTTACGGCTGTCAGTGAAATGTAAAAAACGACCGAGGCCCAAAAAATATGCTTGAGGTTTGAAGTTTCAATTGCCACAAACAAAAAAAACTTGGTGATTGCCGTTTTGGCAGAATTTTATGATATGGGTTCAATCAAGCGAAATTGAAAATCACCCATCATTATAGCGCAAACTGATTTAATTAAGTTACATTTTAAATATTCAAGTATTCAGGAAGATTTCTGTTTGACATTCAAACAACAAAAGCAGCTACTTCAGTGTATAATATTTCTTTAAATATTTGAACTTTACAATTTCTGCTGAAAATTTAATGGCAGGCAAGAAATCCACTCTGATTTCCCCTACGGGCGAAAATAAAATGCATAAATTACAGACTTTGCACATCGTCTTTTTTTCACTGCCTACTTATCAGCGCACCGAGAGTTATTTTATATCGCTTTTTTTTTTTGTATATACATAATATTGGCTTTTAAGCGGCCATCGTATCAAGTGTTCAAGTGACCTTGCGCCTGGCTTAACGCAAACACTTCGAGCGGCAGCTTATGCAATTTCGGATGCTATCGATGAAAATCAATTTGCACAAGCTGGAAAAGAAAGGGCAGTCAGCCACGCGATACACAAACAACAAACAAATTGGCCGCATTCAGAGTTGTCCCTGGAACTCACAAATTATGTTTAAATCCAGGTCTTGGCATTCTCTATTATTTTACTGGGTACTTACATACATACATACATACATATTTCAATTTCAATGGCAGTCTGGAAAGAAATTCAAATAAGCGAAAAAAGGGAGCCGGGAAAGTAAGCAAAATGCTCAATCAAATCAAAGTCTCCACAACGGAATGCAAAATAAGACAAAGGACAAGGGACAAAGGACAAATAGAATGACGAGTCCGGGCAAGTGTCAGCTACAGTCTCGCCATTGTACTCGTTCCACAGAAGACATGGGAGACACGAACTAAGCATAAGCCAAGATAAGATATCGAAGCACGCATATACTGTAATATTCTATTCAGTTAATGGAATTTCTGGCACAACAAGATTGGATTATTTGCATGTAGAATTTCTTACAGTTATGGGAATTAAACCCTTGACTAACAAAGAATTGCTTAATTTTGCTAATGAATCAATCCATTTAGAAAATCTTATCTGCGAGACAAATACTTATGTACTTGGGAGTATCTAAGCCAAAACTTATACCCTTCCACACACACACACACACACACACACACATAGACACAAAAAGAGAGAAAGAGATGGAAGCTTCGACAGAGCGACAAATGTAATCAAAATAAATTACGAGCGTGTAAGCAGCCTCCGGTGTCTATTAAGGGCAATAAAAGGAAAGCACCATTTGTTTAACGCAATCTCATTATTAGATGCGTCCCGCAGCCGACGGCACAGCTGCTGCAGCACTCGCCCTTCTGCCTCTGCCTGACAGTGACAACCATTGAGGTCAGGCAGGGCAGACTGACAACCTTCCCTGATCCTGATCCGTATCCGGATCCATCCCCCATACCTCTATCTCTCTCTCTCTCTCTCTCGAATAATACAGCTTGATAATGTTGCTGATTATGCTGATGATAAGTAATTTTGTAAACTCTCGAACTGCACACCGACAACGCCACGAAAAGCGGCGTTAATGCGCCCGTTGATTAGTCTAGAGTTGTAGTTGGAGTCGGTTTTTGTGACGATGTCGGTGTCGGTGTCGGTGTCAGTCTTGGGAGTCTGTAAGGTGCTCTGACAAGCCGACAAGCTCATTATGCCGCCAACAATTTGATTAATTACCACGCCAGCCTGGTTGTATGCTTCACTTTTTTAATGCCGCTGTCCTGGGGCTCAATGTCGTTGCAAAGGATTTCTGCATTATGCGGGCCAGAGTTTTACTTCCGTTTTGTGCTTTGCCTTCGCGCATAAATTTTATGCAAAATTTAATTTACCTAAGGGCAAATTCTGGGCAATAATTTTTATGGCAAAATAGCCCCAGACCATGCTTACCGTTCGTTCTATAGGTTTATGCGGTTGACATTTATAAGCCGTCCAGGACTCGTTGTACTTATTTATTATAATAATATTAGAGTTCGGTTGCAATGTTATCAAGACGTTAACAGTGCCACAGAATTTCAGTAGATTTAAAGTAAATAGGTTAATAATTACTGCTTCAATTAAATAATACTTACTGCAGTGGAATCAAAATGTTGACAGTGCCACAGTGCTTTAGTAATAATACCCTAACAGATGTGAAGAACATTAATAAGCGATTTCAAATAAAAATAAATTTTCATTTAATATTAAAATAAAAATATTTATAGAGTCTATTTTAAATGTGAAACTGAAGTATTTAATATGCACTCAAAAATACCCATAAAATATCATATTTTTAGCTAAAGTGAGTAGAGACTAAAAGCCATATAAAAATCTCTGTGCAAACATGTATGCATATCAGCAACAAGCAATTTGTGAGGCTAATCTGAAAAAGAAACCAATCATTCCAAAGCATTGCATATCTAACAATATCAAATAAATTGGCAAAAAAAAAAAAAAAAAAAAAATTGGAAAACAAAAAAACATCGAATAAACAAAAACTACAATTAAAAGTTAATGCAACAATGAAATTAGCATGCTGCACCCAGTTGTTTGTGCAAAGTGTTGTTCCAGTTTTGGTTGTTGTGTTTGTGGCTCTGTTTCTGGCTAAAACAAAAGCTGTTAGTGTTGAGAATGCTGTAATTGGTGACATACGCGAAAAGTGGACAAATGACGACGACCACTACCGAGAAAAGCAACAACAACGACAGGAGCAAGAGCAGCAGGTGCGACAGGAACAGGAACTGGAGAAGGAACAACTGCTGCTGTTTCCAGTTGAGCAGTTTGACAGTTACACAGCCGCTAGGCATCGCCATCATCAGCGTCAGCATCCGCATCAACATCAGCATCCACATCGACAGCATCTGCATCAGCATCAGCGTCAGCATCATCATCATGCTTGGATTCACAGAAGTCACTACCTGGCCCTTGAGTTAGAGCAGAGACAACAGCAGCTGGGCAAATATTCACATTGGCTGCATCAGGCGGAGCGAACAACACCCGTGCCCAGCATTACGCCCTCACATGATTATGTTAACGATGAACAACTTGGAGTAGAGTTGCAGCAGCAACCTGATGAGAGCTATGACTATGACAACAACAATTTCGATTTGGAAAGCTATAAGCGTTATGCGAATATTGAGCTGCCAAAACCGGCCTCTCCCCGCTCTGGACGGCATCGTGGACGCCATGTGATGCCCCAACAAGCCAACAACAATAATAATATGAACAATCTAGTGCCACTGATCTCTGAGATGGGTGGCAAGTATCTGCGTTCACTGCCCGACTCTATGGACTTTCTGCAGGATCGCTTGTACGCCACCCAGCCGCAGCGTCATTGGCCTGTAAAGCGGGAGGCCATAGTGGAGGGCAATGTTATCCTAGGTGGACTCATGATGGTACATTCTCGCGAAGACAGCATTACCTGTGGTCCTATTATGCCACAGGGTGGCATTCAAGCACTGGAAGCTATGCTCTATACCATAGATCGCATCAATGAAATGGCATTGTTGCCAAATATAACGCTCGGCGCGCACATCCTCGACGACTGCGACAAGGACTCGTATGGCTTGGAAATGGCAGTGGATTTCATAAAAGGTACGTTAATTGTGTCTTGTTGGCCATTAAGTTGAGCCCATTGTTGCAATATCCGCCGTATAATGGATATCCGCAGCACATTTGCGCATTTGTTATTTATGGCGTTATTTTCCATTATTTCAATTGGAATTAAAATGTTGATGTATAACACACTTATTTTTTGTGTATGTTAAAAATAAATACATTATGATAATCAATCAATTCATGCTGGTTGATAATCACATGGAACGTACATTTCGACTAGAAATTTTAATTTATATTTCCCGTCAAACCAGCAACCATTTTATTCCGAAAGTTATAAATTTACTGTCGAGGCTTAGTCTCCATAGATAGATTTCCGGCAAAGGGAGTCTATTTCTTAATTTAAATTGAACAAAAATGTTCCAAATTTAAAAATTTCAAAAATTAGTGATCAAAAGATCCGCCACAAGAAGAATTCCTTAAAAATATGTCGATGATATTGTACATATATATTTTTTATCATATTTGGGCTAAGCCGAAAACTGAAACTGGCTTGATAGTACGAGTATGCTCAACCAGCTCGTTTCCACTCAATAAATTTATTTTTATACATTCATTACATTTTAAGCCAGTTGCTTGTCCTGTTTCGATTTACTCAAGCGTCTAGCATTTAATTAATAAACTAAATTAATAAATAAATTATGCCATTTCTCAGCGGGCAGCAACCCTGGAGTCACACGAAAATCTATCTATAAGCTCTCTGTGCGCTCCTCATGCGCCAAAACTAATATACATAATTCCCCCAAGACAAAACGGCATTTATTACATTTGCACACTTTTATACGCTAGAGATGGGCGCGTGTCGTGAACGTGAGGGGAACGTGAACTCCTAATTCGATATTTACAGATAAATAAAAATTCCAAATGCTAAGAGCCGTGATTTTGCGTGAAGCCAACGAAAGATTACTCACGCGCCCATCTCTAACACACACATGCAAAACGAAGAAAAAGAAGAATAAGTAAAGAAGGCGTTGCGCGAATGCCACGTGTCAATGCGAGTGAAAATTAAGTGCGCCGCCAGAGATCAACGCGACCGGAAGTGAACGATGTGGGTGGCGGATGTGAAAGCGTTACCACATGTCCGTATACCCGTATGCTATTGGCCCCATTTTGTCTGGCGCTTTGCCAAGGCACATAAACGTGGCACTTATTATTTTTATCTGGTAAGAAAGAGGCGCATGAGACAACGGCAATGACAGCCACAACGATCTATAATCAATTGCGTTATAAGACTAGAGAACGGTTGGTTTGGAGGTGCCGCAAGTATCATCCTTTCGCTTGTCCTTGTCCTTGTCCTAGGCCTGAACACTTTCTAATCTCCATAATTTCATTATTTATGTGCGTTGCAAGGATTTATTTGAGCGACGTGCGGCCATGCTGCTCGTATCTGACGTATGAAAAATATAATTTTCCAAGTCACTGAATTATATTGACAGGATTAGGCATGCCGCAAACTATGAGCCAGCCAGCCAGCCGTTCCACTGTCTATTTCACACTCAGCTCGAGCCGACGCACAAGTCATCATCATCTTCATCATCATCATCATCATCATTGGGGCAGCAATTGTAGGGCCCTACGACCCCAATAGAGTTAATTAATTTATATTTAAGTGCAGCTGCCAAAATGTGGGCGGATCAATGGTGTGTGCAAGGCGTGGCATGCGACTAATAATAGCCTGACCAAATTTATATGAATTAGATCGAGGATAATTTTCTTTAATTGAATCGCACAACGGCATAATCAGGCAACATAACCCTGGGTGAGCATTTCATCTGCCTTCTACTTAAAATATTTATTCGCGGTAAGAGTTACGAGCTTGATTTGCACCGAATTCCACATTTTTTAAAGCAAAAAACTCTGTTAGCCTTCTCACTCAAGCAATTGAAATTTTATCTGCTGATTTGAAACCATTCAAGATGTTCGCTTCTGTTTGCTTTTCTGAGTTTATTTATTGTTATCTACGCACCATCAGTTCCGGTGATTGTTACTTCGGATCAACGAAGATTTTCATTATTAAGAACAATGAAATATGAGTTCCTTGCAAAATATAAACTATTTCATTACAGAACTTTATTTTTAGTAGTATATACAGGTCTACTTTAGTATTTATAATTATCACTTAGAGTTTTTAATAAATGTGGGCTTTATAATTTGGTAGATGCCTGCCTAACCGCTTTTTACCAATGATAGCTATAAAACATGATAATTATATTGCTATCGCATATTTTGTTCCTTTTGATATGAATAGCATACAATTTTAGGTCTTTGCAAATATTGCCAGCAATTAAATCTTACAATTGGTTGGGCAATGTTTACCAAAGGTAACCAGCAGAAAAACTAAAACTACTGCGAAATAAATGCAAAATTTATGTTGTTTTCCGCAAAATAAACGAGGTGTAAACACAAATAAAATGAAATAAAGAGTAATTATAAAAAGAAAAAAGTGTTGGGGTGGAATATTTACCTATAGTTCTGCTTGTTTTGCTCCCACTACTTAAATAAGTACTTAATGGTGCATTTAAGCGTAGTAAAAAGCAACATTTAAAAGTTGTGTAGTTAAAAAAATAGAGAGAAAATAAAAGAAGAAACAAATCATATACATAACCGCAAATATTAAATACCTTTGGGTCGTTGCGTTTGCATAATTAACACAAAATGATGAACAATTTTTATATATTTTGTATAAGTTTTGTGAAATTTGTTTTTCGATGGTTTCAAATGGACTCTCAAAGGATTTGCTCATTTTTGAACAAAGTTGTGAAGTTTCATGTTTATTAGTTTTCTAATTAAAGTTACAAACTCAAATTAAAAAAAAGTTAAAAAAAATAAGTGGGAATTTAAAAACAACCAGTAAAACGGAATATCCCAGATCTAAATACTTTTGAATTCTTCGAAATGTATTATGTAGTGAGGAAGTATAGGAAAAAATACATATGTATATAAATGAAAAGAATTAGCTAGTCAAGCATTCTTGACTAGAGTAGTCTTCATTGTTTATGATCCTTTCAAATTAATTTATTTAATTTTCTTGCAGGTTCCATTAGCAACATAGACGATGCCGAGTATCATTGCAATAAAACTCAAGTGCGTAAAGTAATTTCTGGAGTGGTTGGAGCTGCCTCATCGGTGACATCGATACAGGTGGCCAATTTGCTGAGATTGTTTCGGATACCACAGGTAAGTTAATGCATATGTTGCGTACGTATACATATACGTATACGTAATTATTCTCAGTGTACAGATTGACTTGGACAGCTATTGTTGCTCATAGTTTTTGGGGTGAACTTTTTATAGGTGAACTTTGCAAAATATTTTCTGGCTAGCAGCTGCAATTTAGAGTTAAAAACTTTTTGTGGTCGTAATTAAAAAGTGCATAAAATTTGTCGCATGCAACTCAGCAGAAAATTAGTTTAAGGTCGGCACGTGCCATTAAATTAGTAAGAGTCATAAGAGGCAACAAATAAAGGAAAGTGCAACTACTACAAGTATACACCAAAAACAAAAAAAAAAAGGAATAAACTGTCAAGGGCACTTACAAGCTTCCGTTTTCGCCTATTGTCCTTTCGGCTGGCAACCCGAGTCACGAGTCACATTGATGGAAGAGATTGAGTAGCCGCAGCATTGCCCCTACGTGAGCAACAGCCACAAGTCAATATACGACAATATGCTGGAACACGGTATTACGAAAACTACGCCTGCAAGAACACCATAAAACGCACTTGTTCCGAACATCCATTTCAAATGGTCATAAATCAAGCGAAGGCATTTGATTGCATTTCAGTGGTAGTTCTAATGGTTTGTGGCTAGCAAGAACCAAAAAAACAATGGAACCACAGCTACGGTGCAAAAAGTGTTGCCGCAGGAGCGAATAAAACACAGACTTCGCGTTGAGTTAAAAACAACATTAGTCGGTGGTTATTTAGAAAAGAAGACTTAACATTTCAATGCTTTTTCAATTGTCTCTCTAATGTATTTTTAAGCTGTAAAACTGCCATGTTAAAATGCTCAACATAAGCTTTAAGATACTGACTTCGATGTGTAGATAACAAATATTAAAAAGGTTTCCATATGATAAATAAAGCTGAATGTATACACCATACATTAAAACTATAAGAATTAAATTAGAGAGGTAAAAACTATAAAAAAGAACATACTGTAATTGTTTAAGTTAAGAACACTAATTTCTTACCGATTTCCGTGCAGCGAAAGTTTTCTTCTTTTAAGCGCTTGCGGAGGATATTTTCAATAAATCGAAAAACATAAGCACTTGAATAAAAAGTAAAGGCCAAACCAGCTGATTCAAAAATATATTTTTTTACAAGTTCAAATGTGCTTTTAACTCAATAGAATAATAGGATATTTAATCAAAAAGAAAATGATTTTAATATAATTAATTCCCATTTAATTGAATGTTAAACGCTTTTGGGGCTTAGGTGTTTCTTTAGTTTGTTTTGAGAAGAAACATATACTTTTACCAAAAACCTTTGTTTATTATTATGGTTCTTAGAATAGCTGCTTTGCTTGTGAAGAAAACACATAGAGAGACTCATTCTAATTTGCACACCTCATTTAAATGCTTGAACAAGTTTTCGCAAAGTGGCGACAGTTTGCACAGCTGAACTGAGAACTTCATTATCTGTCTCTGAGACTGCACAAGCACTTTGCTGGCAAATTGTTGACAGACGCAGCAGAGCAAATCAGCACTGCAGCAAGTCAGCAAGGCAGCAGGCAGCAGGCAGCATGCAGCAGGCAGCATGCAGCAGGAGATGCAGAGCACGCCATGATGATAATAGCACTTAATTAGAAATCAAGTACTTAGCTAAACACTAGTAACTGCTAAAGATCGCATCAGCGACCCGTTAACGCCTGCATTTTTGACTTCCAACTGCAAGTAATTTGGATTGCAATTGGTTTAATTACCACGCCCCCCGCCCTCGTATTTGATTTCGTCAGTCACCTTACAAACGGCGTTAATTTGTGCATGAAATTGGATTTTAGTGGTGGCATTGGCTTTTCTTTTTATACCAGAGAAAACTTTTAAAACTGGAAACCGAATGGTTTCGGGTTTTGACTTTGGTGGTTTTGGTGCATTGTCTGTGGTTTTTGTGGTTCGTTGCCTGCACAGCTTTCAGAAAACTGAGGCGTAGAGCTGCTGTTTCAGAGAACAACCGTAAAGCGGAAAGCAATATGATATTTTGAAAAGATGTCCGGGGAAAAATAAGTAGTGGAAAATGGTGCGGAAACGATAAGCTGAAACGTTAAGGAAAAATTGAAACTCGACAAAAAAATCTGAAATAAAAGTAAGAACAAATATGTGCGCGCAAGCATACAACATTTAAAGCTGGATATAAAAAGCAGAGAGGTGCACGACAATGGAAAATATATACATACTACTAGCATTTTATTCAAAAGAGATTTCTCGTATAAAACTCAATGCTGGCTTGAATGAGAGAATTGAAGGCAACAGAAAGGCTTGGGTTGATGTAATTGGGTTCGAATACCTGATACTCTTGTACCCCCTAGCGATAATAAATTATTAATAAGATATTTTTTTAAATAATAATGTTAATTTTGTTGCAACCTTTTATAAGAAAATACACTTTAAAAAAATCCTTCTTAGGCCCTCCAGGGTACTTTGTGACTTGGAAAACTGCTTGCCAAGCTTCAATCAAGTGCTACTGAAGTTCATTTTTTATTGTGCAATTTTGTTGACGTTGTAATGAAATACCTTTCATCAGAATTTGCTTGTGCATCTCTTTTACTTTGCAGGTCTCGTACTTCTCCACCAGCCCAGAGTTGAGCAACAAGCAACGCTTTGAATATTTCTCGCGTACTATCCCCTCCGACCATTACCAGGTAAAGGCGATGGTGGAGATTGTTAAGAGCATGGGTTGGACCTATGTTTCGATTATCTACGAGGAAAGCAACTATGGCATCAAGGTGAGTGTCATTTTTATTGAATATCGATTCACGCAAATATCTTTAAAGAGTTCATTAGCTTTAATATTGCTCTTGAAACGAGAATTTCATTATAATTTTTTAGCTGTTTTTAAAAAAATGTACTGTATCGAATTACTTAAAGAGTTAAACCATGATTTAAAAATTCCAAAGCAGATAACTGTTAGGAAAGTACCGCCAGCCTTTAAGGAGCTTAAAAGATTTCAGGAACTTCGTTTGAGATGGGTTCAGGAATGTCGCATGTTTGTCGACAGTTTTTATTGTATAGCTTCTATTTTTTTTTTTTTTTTAACCACTAACACGAAACGTTGCATATTTGTTTTGCGGAAAGCTCTGTGTTTTTATTGCGTTACGGGTGGGGGCGTAGTTTAAGGGCGGAGGGCAAGAAGTGGAGCGTGGGGCGTGGGGCCACTTACAGCCAGGATGTGGCCCAACTGTGCGTTCGGGCCTCGCTGTTTTACTCTCATAGTAATTTTCCATTTCTTTGTGTACGTGTTGTTGCAGGCGTTTGAGGAACTTGAGGAGTTGCTGGCACGCCATAACATTTGTATTGCCATTAAGGAGAAGCTCGTCAAGGATTCGGGAGTGGCTGAGGATATTGCATACGATAATATTGTGCAGAAGTTGCTAACGAAACCGCGTGCCCGAGGTAAGTGCCGGCAAATGCAACAACTTCAACAGCAAAATGCAAGCAAAAACAAAAAGCAGTCAAAAAAAAACACAAGCCATTTAAATTAAATGTCAACGGGAAGTACCAAAAAGTTGCCACCAAGTTTTCGCATCGCGCTTCTCGTTTAAACTGAGATTTTTTGCGCTGCACCAGAGGCGTGCCTCGGAAATTGTGCAAATTAAATGAAAATATATCAAACAAAACTCGCCTGCCGCCAATTTCTTTCCCCTTTTTATTATTTATTTATTTTCTTTTTTCCTTGCACTTTATAATTTTTGCAGTGGCCATCTCCAGTTTGACAACGTTTTCATTGCCTGCGTAGCCTTCCTTTGCAGGAAATTAAAATGTTTTACGTCAGGCGACTTTACAAATGGCTGAATAAACTACCAAACAGCAGGGCCAATTTCTGAACTGATGTTGAGCGGAAAAAAAGAAAATGTAGGAGAAACCTATTGAAAAAATACTCAATACTCGTAACTGAAACGGAAAAACACGTTAAGGTCATTTGGCTTATGTTAAGTCTTTTCAATTGACTACTCAATTAACGAGTGAAAAAATACTTTTTCTCATATAATCAAAGCAAATGTTACGAGTCTATAGAGTTTCTCCAATATTATTTACCAAGTTAAGGTTTAAATTCAAAACTTTGGTATCCTTTTTCCGTATTTCGATAAAAACCTATTACCAGAACTTAACTTAGGAAGTATCACATTTAAAATCAAAATCGTTAACAATATGTTAGGAGATATATTAGTAATAAACCTAATATTTACATACAGGATTACATTAATAGTAATTTGAATGACATTTGTGTCTAATTGAGTTGATTTCGTACTCGTATTATGCTTGACAGATCTAATTAGAGCAATCAATTAAGCTGGATTGTGGTCATAACTAATCATGCAGTATGTAAATTAAATTAGAACGTTATTTATTCAAGCGAACGTTTGTCTAGCCACAATTATATTGAAGGACTGCCTAAAGTGGTATTTTCTTCAGTTTCGATGCAAATGTCAACAAATCAATTTCAGGAACGGCAATTAAGTGTAAATATAAATTAACGAATCAATATACTGCATAAACAATACCAAGTGTAAAAGAGAGCCACAAAAGGCGCTGGCGAATTAACGTTGATACCAAGCATTTAAAAGTGAAAAAACCTAAAAAAAACACAAAGGAATCTTTGCGATACTTAATTAAATAAACGGACAGCCAGTAGGCTGAGAAGTAATTGAGGCCCCACCAAATAGCAGAGGCAAGACCCTTGAAAGATACTTTGCAAAGCACTTGAATGTTTTGGCCCAGTTGCTGCTGGTGCTGCTGTTGTTGCCGCAACTTGTCAAAATCCAAACAATAAGTAAGACATACTCGATGTATAACCGGCCAGCCACTTAAAGGGGCGTGTTCTCGTCTCCCTTTAATCCTTAATTTCAATTTTAGCTTAAGTTGTGTTTCCTTACTATACTCTTCGTACTTATATAGCCACTGCTGCTAATGATGGGCCAAGACAGGCAAACTGTTCGTTTTATTGACGCCTGACTCTCCTGATTCTCGATGGTCAGTCAGGACACACTCCTGAGTTGCTGAGTCTCCTGGTGATGTTACTTTCATTGTTATGACTTTCATTGTTATGGACAGACGTTTCCCACGTCTCCAGCCACATTTGCTCTGTGTGCCGTGCCAACTGCAGTTGTCACATCTTATCAGAAAAGGCAGCTATGCTACGTAGAATCTTCGTCGTCGTCATCCTCATCCTCGCCTTCGTTCACATTGGCGCCTTTGTTTCGAGCCATAATTTTGCCTCACTTTCTTTTAGACTATCTGTCTTTCTGGCTTCTTTCACTTGCCACTTGTTCCCTTCAACAAACTTATCGATTTGCTCTTCTGCCGAGCTGAAAGTTAAGCGAAACTTAATCAGGCGCAGCAGCAACAGCTGCGGAGAGAACGAAGCGAGAACGAAAACGAGAACGAAGACTTGACGATGTCTTTGTATAATGCTCAAACTGTTTTCTCCATTGGATTTACACTCAAGCAGTCTCTTTGTTCTACTTATATGACAAGCCAGCTGTGGGCTTACTAAGGTAGTGGTAAAATGTAATGGTGCCTACACTGTGTAAGAAGTGTGCAGAAATTCAAAGTCAAATCTTAATCTTAAGCTAACTTCAGATGTTGAAATGGAAATTTCAATATTATTTGAGAAGCTACAGAATCAAAGACACATTTACTGCCGATCGAAAAAGTTAATAATTGACTGATTGGCCGGTTTCAGTTGCTGCGTACTAAAGAAAGACTAAGTCAACTCCACCATTAACCTAACTATCACTTATTTCCGAAAAATCTCCCCTTGATTGTGTAGCCGTTATGCTAATTATCTTCCAAAATCCACATGCTCCTTCTTATTCCATAGTTGGTGCAATTTTAAGTACGTTTAAGAATATTTTCAAGTTTATTTAATATAGAAATGTTGAAACGTTTTATTTATTATTTAAAAACTCAAGTGAACAAAGCCCGAATCTACTTGATGGAATGCGATAAAAAGCAAAAACATGTTAGAGGCCCAAACACCCTCACATAGAAGTATTCGCACATACACGAACATAACTAGAGAGCGCATTACCAGGAAAAGTTTATGCCCTTTGGCAGTTAGCAGTTACAGTTACACTTTTGAGCATAATTTTTTAGGCGACGAAACAACCCAAACCTTATCACAGCCCCAACTTCATCTCCACCACATATGCAAAGAATTCAGACGAAAAATACTTTGTCAGTTTGATTAATCGTCTGGCGAAATGAGCGAGATACACGTATGAGGAACGGGTAAAAGGAGTAGCCAGTGAAAGGGCAACTGTCGGTAAACGGCGTCAAATCACAAATCACAATAAATAATGATCGCTGGAAACCCTTTTCGATAAGGTTGCTGGCTTTCGGTACTCAGTGTATTTTTTAACGACTCCTGATGGCGCATTTATGTAAATCAACAGACCCCACAGAGGCTTCAAGAGTCAATGTTATTGGCTTCAGTAACTCCAGCGCCATGTGCTTTTCATTGGTAGCCGCCGCTGATTAATGGCATGCATAAGACCCCGAGACGGTAATTATTTTTAATATATTGGCATTCTGTAACTGGCATTTGATTAATATTTGCAAATCAAAGCGTCTACAAATATATTTCAAATATCAAAAGAAATAAAAAACAAGGGTAGAACAAGTGGGCAAATATCTAGCGTACGGCACTCGACTCCTTATATACCGTATATTCAATCCTAGCCGTATTATCACATTGAAGTAAATTGGCTGAATTGAATACTCCTTAGACACGATATTATTATTTAAATTCGAGATAAATTGAGAGAAAACTAATTTTAAGCTAAAAGCTCTGTAACACATATTGGTTAAAGGTTTTTTTTATAGCTACAGGGTATGCAAATTGAATTAATTTTACCAGTTTTTTATTGCCTACCACTGGGCGTATGATTGACGCAGTTTGTGCTGCTGTCATTCAAATTTAGCTTGAAAAATTATTTGAATTGGCGTTTTTTTTTAATATAAATACTTTTTTCAAGGTTTTGTCATGTTAAATGTCAAAAAGTTTTGGCAATAAAGCTTTGTGGTTTGATGGAAAGGGCGTGCTCCAGTTTGAAAATTCGTTTTTCACGCGTTCGCTTTGCATACTGTTTGGCCTGTCGAGGAGTTGAAAGAGCGTTAACGTATAAATCAAATCAAATATAAAAATTTGGTTTTGCCTGGACCCCCATTTAAAGTAAAATAAAAATCATTTAATATAATTTGATTTGGCGATTGAACTTTTTTATATCCTTTGTATTTTAATTTTGTATGCTTAAATTTTAAGGGTAAAAATTCATATATAAAAATTTGGCTACTATGTAAATTAACTGTCATAGACCAGATGGCATTGGTTTAAGAAGAATGGAAATTTCTTTGTTTAAATTCTATCAATTTAGGCATTTCCAAGTATATCTTTAAAGCTGAAAAGACAACGAAAGAAAGTTCCGTAAGGTATCCTTCACACCAAGCTACTTGCTATGAATTATTATCTCTATTCAGGCAAGCTGCTGAAAACATTGCTGATAGACTCTGATTACGAAGATTTTAGAATATGCAGAGTATTTTTCAACTAAAATGGAAAACCGTTAACATCCAGTTAACCTATTTTAGTGCATGTTAACCTATTTATAAAAGTTGTTGTCAGGTTTTGTAGTTAACTCCAGACTTGCAGGGAAAAGGAAACGGGGAAAAGTTAAATAAATAAAAAACGCAATTTTGCACGAATAGCAGCAGGTTAAGGGCAATAAACGCAATTTACTGTCAATTTGGTGTGAAACGCGTCGTTGCAAAGAGAAATAATATATTGGAAATTGGAACAGACGAGAGGCGATCGCCTGTGAGTCCGCTTACTTAATATTTAATATAATTAAAAAAAATATTTTTACTGTTTCGTTGCTGCAAATTGAAAATGTGACCGTTGCTCAGGTGCTATTATTTTCGGCTCGGATCAGGAAGTACGGCAAGTGATGAGGGCAGTGAGGCGAGCGAATGCAACAGGCGCCTTTTCCTGGATTGGATCTGATGGTTGGAGTGCAAGGAATCTCGTCTCGGATGACTATGAACCGGAGGTAAATACCAGAAACTACTCTATGGGCGCTGTGCCAGTAGCCATAAATGATGTGCTTAAATGGGTGTGTGGGAGAGTGTGATTAATGAATCTCGTGTCAAGTTGTTGATGTGCCACGCCCACAGTTGAGTACAAGGGGCGTCACACAGTGACATGACACCAACTACAAATTTATAAATGATGGCAACAGACAAAAGGAAGAAGCAGACAAAATGTGGCTCAATGATGAATTATGGTTTAATTGAAATAAATTGTGCACGAATATGCCCCTGTAAAGGGTGTGGCTATGGCAAATTAATTTTGTCCATCAGCTATAAAGCTGCGTTCAGACTATTTATACGCGCAATTACAGCTCAAATTGCGGGGCTATCTAGTGTTTGTTTAGCTAGCTTGCAGAGGGTCACGGAATGTTTAATCTCCTACCATATATATATATATATGTATATAATACACTACAAATATATATTATTGATCAGAACGTGAAGACATACGCGTTACCTTCCACCTCTTAACAATAATAAAAATGCCACCCAGAGCTTAAAGAGATGTACAAAACACTGTAATATTTACTCGTTTTCCATTATTAAGAATCACATGAATCAGCAAAAGAGACAGAACTTAATTTAATTACGTATACGCGCCGTGCTCTGAAAATATCATACGAGTATCTCTCTCATTTATAGGTGGAGGGTACACTGTCCGTACAGCCGCAGGCTAACCCCGTACGTGGTTTTGAGGAATATTTTCTTAACCTAACTGTGGAGAATAACCAGCGCAATCCCTGGTTTGTGGGTAAGCATTTGCGCTTGTCCAGCCGGGGGCATTTTTGTTAATTACCAGAATCTACACTACAGAATTCTGGGAGGACCATTTTCAATGCCGCTATCCGGGTAGCACTAGTACACCCTATAATAACTACACCCGCAGCTGTACCACTAAGGAACGACTTTCCCGTCAAAATACGGATTTCGAGGATCAATTACAGTTTGTTAGCGATGCGGTAATGGCGTTTGCCTATGCCTTGAGGTAAACTAACCACCCAATATACAGTCTGTCAATCATTTATTCAAAGGATTCAGCAACTCTCTATACTCTCTATAATTGGACAGGGATATGCATCACGATTTGTGTGGCGGTCGTCCTTCACTCTGCGATGCCATGAAACCAACCAAAGGAGCTGATTTGCTCAAATATTTACGGAAAGTCGAATTCAAGGGTAAGTCGTTTAATTGCAAAATTTTGTATACTTAACAAATGTATAATTGTATGGCGATAATCATGTTGAATAGGAGGTACAATTGATTTAGGAGCGGAATGCACTCAATTACGAAAATACTTATAAGTTAAATAGAAAGTTATATTTCTATATATATATTTTATTTATTAGCAAATATTTAAAATAATATTTATTTAAGCGTATGTCCAGTGTAAAGAATCATGAAAAAAAGTATTTCTATCATAGAAATCAGCAAATACTTGATACTAAAATATTTTCTAGAAAAAATGTGCTCTTTGGACTATTTACATTTCATCTTTGTCTTCTTACTCATGTTTTTTTTCAAGAAATAGTTTATATAGCCCTCTATTGGTCGAATAAATTATAAGACTTTAAGTTCATTGTCCAGAAAACAATCAAAATAAAAAAGATCTAGGCTGAATAGTAAATATTAAAACCACATTATATCAAAAATAGTAACATTTATTGATTTTGTTGTTAAATTAAAAATTTAATCAAAAGAGCAAAGATTATTTCAGAGACACTGGAAATGGCTGAATTCTTTCTATCACTGAGTTTTTGACATTCAAATCAATCCTTATATTCCAATAGCTTGAGTCATGTAAGCGGACTACAAACTTTTATGAAGAGAAAAGGCAAAATTATTAAGAAAGTAATTCAGTAGATTAGGAAGACTTAAAACTGAATAATTCAAGCGAGTGATAAATTATTTAAGTAAAGTTTTACGGGATAACCGTTACTGTTATTGCTACTGCTGTGTCCTTCAATTTTTGTTAAAGCTAGTTTGAAAAAAAAAAAAATAATGATTTAAGTGGTTATACTTGTATAGGAATAAGGGAAAAGGCGGATGGGTTCGTCTTGTCATAGTTATAGCCCTGTGCCCACAATGCGTATTGGCCATGCTTTCGAGTGGAAAATTGACTTGCTTGTCATCATCATTGAACTCAATTTGAAATTCAATAAATTATACAAGAAAGACCAGGCCAGGCCAATAGGCAACCGGCAACAGGCAACAAGCAGACTGACGCAAAACGCGTAAATTGTCAATTTTCTGATAAGCAGCAGCCTGCTTGAGCCTTGGCATAGGTTTTGGTCCTGGTGCTGGGTGTCAGGCCGTAAACGTATTTAACCCCGAGCATTTATTTTGCAGGCCTCAGCGGTGATGCTTTTCGCTTCGATGGAAATGGCGACGGACCCGCTCGCTATAATATAATACATTTTAAGCAATCCGTAGCTGGTCAATATCGCTGGGTCAAGGTGGGCGAGTACTACGAAGGCGAGTTACGCCTAAATATGTCCGGTAAGTGTTAGCACTTTCCACAGAGGTAAATCCGCGCACATTTTCAACATTGAATATTTCAGAGGTAAAATTCAAGCTGTTGCATCCAAAGCCACCAGAATCCGTTTGCAGTTTGCCCTGTGAACGCGGTCAGGCCAAGCGATACGTTGAGGGTGAGAGCTGCTGTTGGCACTGCTTCAATTGTACAACTTATCAAGTAAGTGAAACTTCTACAACAAAACAACTTATACTAGTTATAAAACAACGACAAAGACAGCAACTCAACTGCAATGCATTCAGCTGGTCGCCTGATTTGTGCTTAAGTGGAATAGGAAACGGGTCTGCGTCTGGGATCGGCTAGGGGCTTATCAAGAAAGTGGCGCAAGTTTCGTAATTTACTTGCAAGGCTTTTGTCCTGATTGAAATGTAATGTAGTGAACTATTGTGAGAACTGGGAGAATGAAAAGGTTCAATGCTCAAGTGTCCAAGACTGTAAATAAACTGGAAGTATTGTGTGAATTGTGTGTCGATTGGCAGCAGCGTCAAAATGGAATTGGAAAACGAACTGCAAAAATTTATTCTTTTCGTGTGCACCTTATTAATCGTAACGAATACATTTTACTTAATATCCTGTATTCACTTGAAATATATTAAAATTTAAAATTCGTTTTTCATCTGTTCGCTTTGTCATAGTCGTAAATAATTGGTAGTCTTGTTAACATCCATTTACAAATAATATATTAATACTTTTGTGTTGACTCATTATTGTGAGTATTATTTTTGAACTTTATTTTATGCATATTTGCATTTAATCTTCTTATTATTTCGCTTTTTCGTTTCATATTTAAGCAGATTTGTTTCCTCTCTTCAATAACAGTGGCCAACAAAATGAAGGAATTTATAATATAATTTAATATATTTTTACATTTACAACGAGGTAAGAATTTTTCTTTTACACGAAGACTCTGGTTCATTTACGAATATTTGCCTTAAGCACACTGTAAAACAGCAAGATTTAATTAAAGACCTTTGTTTTATTCTTAGAGGATTCTAAAGTGGAGCCTGTTACAGGCTTGAATATATTGTTGTCTAGTGGTACGCTCTTGCTGGGTATAATTAAATATTTGCCCTCAATGTTTTCAACTTGTGTATATCGTATATATTGCACTCTCTTATTGCAGATTCGGCATCCGGATGATGAGACGCATTGTCTTGTTTGCCAGCTGGGCACTCTGCCAGATGCTAACAAACAGTACTGTCGTGCCATACCGGAGGTTTACCTAAGACCCGAATCCGCTTGGGCCATTGGAGCCATGGCATTCAGTTCAACAGGCATATTAATAACGCTCTTTGTTGTGGGCGTATTTGTGAGGTGAGTATGCGATGAGTTCGAGCACTACGAGTTAAGCTCTTCCTTTCTCCTATGGGAGTATGTGGGGGTATGTGCAGCAATTAAAAAGTTTTATTACTTTGCACATACAGCAAAACAAGTTTAATTGCCATTGCGTTGGAATTTATATTTTCTTTTTTATATTTATTAGTTTTATATATTTGATCAATATAAAAACTACTATAGAATTATCTTTCTTTAATCTTTCTATCTATCTCTCTATCTCTCTCTCTCTCTCGGTACAGGCATAATGAAACTCCCATTGTGCGGGCGTCCGGTCGTGAGCTGAGCTACATTCTTTTGGCTGGAATTTTCATGTGCTACGGCGTGACCTTTGCCCTTGTGCTTAAACCAAGCAACTTAGTCTGTGCAATACAACGGTATGTGTCTGAAGCTTTCAGACTTACCTCACTTAACCTAACCCTTCTTGCCCTGCTTTGCTATTGCAGCTTTAGCGTGGGCTTCTGCTTTACTGTAGTCTATGCCGCATTATTGACCAAAACTAACCGCATCGCTCGCATCTTCAAGGCAGGCAAACAGTCGGCCAAAAGGCCCTCATTCATTAGTCCAAAATCGCAGCTGGTGATTTGTACATGTCTAGTCTTTATACAGGTAAGTAAAGGATACAATACGGTCCAACTTGCACGCAGCATCCAATTTTATGTATACGATATACGAGTTTATACGATACGATACGATACGATATGCTCTCATTGCAGATACTCATTAATGGCGTTTGGATGGTAATTGCCCCATCACATGCCATGCATCATTATCCGACACGCGAGGATAATTTGCTGGTGTGCGACTCTTATATAGACGCCTCCTACATGATTGCGTTTTTCTATCCCATTGTTCTGATTGTGGTATGCACCGTTTATGCGGTGCTTACACGTAAGATACCCGAAGCTTTTAATGAATCGAAGCATATCGGTGAGTTCAACATAATTATACTTAATTTTAATACCCTATACTTGTAAATGATTATACTTGTATTATAAGACGGAGTCTATTTTTAGTATGTTAATGAACTTGGTATGAGTATATTAAATTTAAAGAAATGAGGAAAGCATCTACTACTCTTGATGTTACAGATATTTCACATATACATTAAACTTACCACAAATTTCCAATCCCCGTCATAATTCTAGCATTTTTGCTACCAAAATATAAATGAAAAATAGCTATGTACCTAAAATAGCTTGAAATATAGAAATTTGACATGAATGGGAAAATATGAGTTAATTTTTTCTTACGACGTGTATTTGCTGAGTAGAGAATATCTCATAGTCGAGCACTCCTTAATTTTTTTCTTCTGGTTTTTTAAATAAATATAAATAATTTATCATTATGATTGTACAATTTCTTCTTCAACCAACTTTATATTTTATTCCATCATTGCAGGCTTCACCATGTACACCACTTGTGTCATTTGGCTTGCCTTTGTTCCTCTGTATTTTGGAACAGCGAATCATGTGCCACTGAGAATTACGAGCATGTCAGTGACCATTAGCCTGTCGGCCAGCGTGACGATTGCGTGTCTGTTCTCACCAAAGGTAAGGGAAATTGTAATCGTATTGTAATCGTAAGATGAACCCATTAACAATTTATGCAACATCTCGAAATTTCGCGAATCTCGCATTGATTGCCAGTCAGGCAATGTTAATTACTTTCTTTATTAATTATTGAGCATTATGCTTTTTCCGTATGCCATTTGATCTGCTGCTGATTACATTTTCGGTCCACTATTGGCAAAATATACGAAGCTACGGTCTATAAAAAATACACTTTTATAGTATGGTACGGTTAAATTTCAACCCAAAACATCCTTCGTTATAAAAGCGTTAACAAAAAAAAGTGAATTTAAAATGAAAGTAATTGATAATAGGGAAATAAAAAGTATATTTATATATTGAAGTATATCATGACCTGGGTATCTATGCTTCGAGTATTCTCGACTAGAGCACTCTTATGTATTTTAATGCAATTTTCTCTGAATATTTTGTTGCATTATTAAAGCGTCCAATCATGGTGGCTGTTAAGAAGCTTTAAATGTCAACAAGCAAAGAGAGAGACTGCAATGCACAATGGCTTTCTCTGGCGACTCCGGGGGACGACCAACTGGGGTTCCGGAGGTTGTGGCATTTGCCACAACATTTTTAATAATGCTTCATTATTAGTCATTAAGTTCAGGCAAACTGCAAGTCAAGCTTAACATCTGCAGTAAATTATGGGCGTTATATGGCGTTGCAGTATAGCAAAGTATATTTCAGAATTGGTCTGGGGATTACTGGGGATTGGCTTGAGCTGGCTGCACTGTGCGCTTAAAAGTTCACTAACAATTTAGTTGGACAGTTTCAAGATTTACAACTTACTTGGCTCGAAGGCGCAGTTCGTTTAAATTGTTGCCTTAAGTTGTCAGTTTAACGTTGGCAAGATACGAGAACGAGTATATAAACTTGTGGTTTACTTTGGTTGGTTTTTTTCGGGAATATATACTTCAAATTCAAATTGAATACGTGCATAAATACAAAAGAGTTTCACCTGTAAGGTCGAGGGTACTTTTAGTCAATAGTACATTTTTTCTCGTAAAGAAATTATATTCAGTAAAACATTAAAAACTAGACAAACACAACTTAGTTTCATACTCAAAATGTGAACTTTTTAGAAAAAAATTATACGATAATTTTTAAATTTAAAATTTTGAAATTTAAACATACAAGTAAATATTCATAATGGTTCGGTACAAAAAAATACTTTGAATTGCCGTTGTTCATCGAAAATATACATAAAAAATCTATATAAATATTTTTATGATGCCAATGACAAAAACAACAACAATTGAACTTTATAATCTGCATAAACTCAGATGGCAGCAGTGACTGCACGTAATCGTTTAAATCATTTGGCCAGGGCTATTGGAATACAAATGAGTAGATTAGTCCTTTAGCATGTTCTATTTGTGAACTTTAGTGTAATAGTTGTTTTTTCTTCTTATTTTTTTGTGGGGAAACAACTCCCCACAAGTTATCATAAAATAGAGCACAGACAGTATAAGTACAATGGCTATAAATACTAAGCGTAGTTGCCGTTATTAACCGACAAAATGGAACCTGCTGTGGAATGCTGGTGAGGCCCACATTGCTATCAGATGTCACATAATGCACACTTTGCTCCAGACGCAAATGTACAAACTCACACAGACGCACATTTTACCTGCCATAAACACCTGAAGCCATAAAAATGCAATTTAGTATTTGCTGTTTTACCAACTACAAAAGAGCTAGGAGGGGGCCGCAACAAATAGCCGAGCACAAAGCAACCAAGGATCATGGAACCAAGGGAGCAAACTAGATCCAAGCCATAGAGCTAACTGACTGACTGCTTACCTGCTTGCCTACCCGGTTAGATGCCACGCCCCCAAGTCCCAAGTGGACTGGCAATAGTAGTATAGGTAAGGCAAGCTAGTAAGCAACTTCCGAGCTCCATTCTCAGTGAGCTGTTGTCGGGCTGCCTTTTATGTATTTCCCTGCCTGCTACCAAGACCGGGTTCTGGGTCTGGGTACGTGTCGGTGACCGTGCCGGTGTCGACGTCCGTGTCCATGTCCGGATCCGACTTGTCTTCTTCCTGTGCGGTGTTCCGTTGTTTGTTTGTGTAAGAAAAACAATAATAAACGGCGGCAAATGGCAGTCAAACAATGTCAGCCCAAGACGGAAATGGTACTGAGTTACGTAACGCAAAAGCTTAACGTTACGTCGCTGCGTCTTGCTGAACGTAAAGCGTAAAGCGAGCGTTGACAATTTAATGGCCTGGAATTGTTCAACGTCGTCTTAGTGTCACTGGCCTTTGTTAATAATTACGCCAGCCACAAAACAGGAAATTACTAATAGCACGCCAGCATTCTGGAGGCGTGTTTCACAGAGAAAACAATAGAAAATAATACAAATCGTTCCACATAATATGGGGCGTATGATTAATGAAAAACAAAGAAAAATGCTAGTATTAACTATATGTGCCTCTCTGTAATTTAACTCTGTTAGTTAATATAGCAAAGTTGAGAGAGCTTGAATGAGTGATACTCTGTTCCTAAGAACGAAAATAACCGCCTGGATAAGTGGACTAAAAGTTGTACTGCACCTGGGAATGGCTTATTATTATTCGATCGTAATGATAGTACTAATTAGTTAAAATGTTGAAATGGTGATTAAAATTCCGCATTTGCTCCTGATCCCTATTGTCTATAGCAACGCTCGAACTATTACTTTGAGTTGTGGTGCTCCTGAAACTCTTGCGAGAACCAAACTCAATGATTTCCTTGCAGTTCAAACGCCATACAGCACCTCTTCTAAACCTCTCAATCCTCTCTTGATTGCTTATAACAGTAGAAA
This sequence comes from Drosophila repletoides, assembly GCA_018150835.1. NCBI lineage: Eukaryota > Metazoa > Arthropoda > Insecta > Diptera > Drosophilidae > Drosophila > Drosophila repletoides. Next base: position 18,050,836 of record JAECWQ010000089.1, on the reverse strand, counting down.
ACCTTTGCCAACCAAGTCTTGTATCTATCTTTCCATCCTCAGCTCTACATAATACTTGTGCGCCCGGAGCGTAATGTGCGCCAGAGCATGATGCCGCCACGGTATGGAAATATGCACCGTACTGCGGGCACAGGCCCATCCTCAATGATGGCCGCAGCGGTTGTAACAGCCGCTACTTGTGCACAGGAGGAGAAAATACAGAAACATATCACGCCCACGGATACAGGTAGGTTCAAGTAGTTGTTAGGAGGGTTCTGTAGCAAAAAATATGAATAGAATTGTCTATTGCAGAGCAATCGGTGAAGGCAAAAAAACTATGCGAAATGGCCACACAGACGATTGCACTGTCGAGCATATTCACATCTTTAGATAGCAATGCCTACAATCAAATACCCTATGCTGATCAATATGTGCCAAATAATACGACAACATCCACGCCCACAGCTGCCAGTGGCGATGATGAGCAAGTGGTGGCTAATAATAACAAAATCAATCAGCAGCAGCATGGTCAATCCAATGTAGTTGTAGTTGTCTCCACGGCTGATAATCATATTGCTGGCAGCCCCACAGCAGCAACAACAACGTCAGCAACAACAACAACAATAGCGGCAACAACAACAACAATAAGCACACCAACAACATCGACCTTGGTCAGTGCAACGGATGCAGCAGTCCCGGCGGAAGTTACAGCCACGGCGACATCGAATGGCAGCCGGCGAGCGCCTGTGCTACAGACGAATTTATAGCTAAACGCACAGCATCTGCAACAGCAACTACTGAAGGAGCAACAACGCCAGCAGCAGCAACAGCTTGACCTGGGCAATACACAGCAGCCGGATCAACCAGCGACACAGTCAGCAACTGAAGGTGCCTGCAGCACCAGCAATGGTAGCGATGTTGCAAGTATTGGCAGTGGTAGCGGAAGTGCAACAACGATCGGCAACGGAAGCAACAAAAAACGCGCTGCGATACCAGTTTAAAATGCCGTCAAATTGAACTCAGACGCAGTGAAGGTATTTAGTATTCATCTATAGATAGAAACTTACATTCATATACTTAGTACATGCTCGTATATACATACATACACACATACATACATATAAGCATACATATGCATGGCTGCAGAGAGATATGACAGGGCAATCGGTTAATCGGTTATCGGTTGTTTTAATTTAATTTAAGGCAAACAGTTCAATGGAAATATCGATTTAAGAACTTACGTATGCATGCTAAGAGTTTTATTTTAAGTATACTGAAGAATAGTTAAGTTCCATAATTTTATTTAGTTTTTATAGTCAAAGCAAACTATATAAATTATGCTATAAAGCTAAACTCAAAAGTTAACTGAATGCACTTAAACGGTTTTTTTGTGATTTTCTGTTGGGTATCATTTATAACTAACACATTAAACAAATGTGAAAGTACAATAAAATACATAAATTATTTTTAAGGAACAAAAAAAGATTTTTAGTTGATATTAATTTACTATTAATTAATGATATTCGACCGCTCTGCTTCCACTCGTTGCCATATTGTAAACGTATTGTAAAATGTTGATTTAGTAAAACAATTTTACAATCAACCCAACGAAAAATAGACAAAAATGAAAAAAATTAATAACTGTATAAAAATGTTGTCAGCCACATTAAATTAAATAAAATATATATTGCGAAGCGTTTTAAATGTTTTTATCTTTAAGCTTAACTAACTAGCAAGTGGTTTGGTTGCAGTCGCAGCAAATGTTACCAAAAAGAAAAATGTGATATTATTTCAAAAATGTGTGTTTTCTAAAACCAAAACTTATCTCATATTTAACTAACTGTTATCGTAAGTTGTGAACATCTAGCTTTAAGTTATAAGCAACAACGCACTTGAGGGAATTTATGGCGTGATTATGTTGCAAAGGGGTTGCCCGCAAAACCAACCCGCAACCCCCTTGCAACATAGGGGCAGTGGCATTGGCAGTGGCGGCGTCTTAACAATTCCATTTATTGTGTTGTTTGAGCCCAACAACATGGTAAATTTTATTGTGAAGTGGATACACACAAGTCGTCAAAGGCCAAAATTTTAATTATAAGCGAATTGTAAATACACCACACCTTACACCTTACACCTTACACCTTACACCTTACCCCTTACACCTACTACATAGCCGTATGTCCTTTTTGTGTATTTATAAATGTGTGCTGTAGTTAAGTATTTCTACCTAAAAAATAATACTAGTATCTGGTTTAACTGCTCTAGATATGGGTTTAAATAAAATCAAATTAAATAAATAAATAGTATGTTAAGATTTAGATCATGTAATGCGGTGATAAAAAACACGCAAATAAAATAAATTGAAACTAAACTTAAAAATAAAGTCTAGCCAAATTATAAGAGTTTAATTGTTAGCAAAAAAATGCATGTGTATTTACTATTTGTGTGTCTGTATTAAATGTAAATAAGTTAAAACAATTAAATTTAAAAAAATTTAAATTATACATACATACGTATAACTGAACGTCTCTCTTAAATATAAACAAATACATGAAATTATATGGAATATATTAAAGCTACTCTATTACTAATAAAAACCAATAAATAATAAAAAAAAAGAAAAACTGCTAAATGTTGTTAGGTGGCATATATTTACGAGAACTTACAAAAGCAAAAAAAATTGAACAAAAACTTTCAATAAAACATTAATTCCAAAATCTGAAGCTATGTTTTATTCAGTAGTCAGCACCAAAGCCTCTCCAGGTGACAATTTCAGGTCGTGACTAGCATATGCGATACTATGAAATAAGGTAAGGGTATTAATAAATTCGTATAACTTTTGGCCACATATCTGCTTACCCTTCGCTCTTGCTGGAATCCAAGCTGCGCACAAGCAAACGCAAAGAAGCTGGTATAGTTTTATCAAACTCCAACAAATTGATTGTCGCAATTTCCGAACCAAAGTTGGACACGTACACAATGCTTGTAGCACCAGAGAGATACCTGCAAAGAGGAGTAGAAAAGGGAGTAAATATTTACTAAATGATAGCTCTTTAAAAAATGTTTTGGAACCCACCGCTTTACTACGAAAACATCCTCGGAAATTGCCGAATATTTGGTTGCCCCATTTTGTAGAGTTTTTGAGCTTCTTCGTAGAGCAACCAGAGATTTGTAGATTTTCAGGTGAGAATGATCTGCCGCAGATTCGCTGGCTACATTCAGGGTCTCGTACTCTGGAGCTAAAGGCAGCCAGGTTGTGGGGCCTGTTGAAAATCCTGCATTAGTGCCACCTGTCCATTGGAAGGGTGTGCGTTCGGGATCCCTAGTATATTGCTCGTATATTTCAGCATTCGAATTACAGCCCCACGGATCAACAGTGTCTTCCCAGCTGATTACGCCATCAATCATACCCAGCTCCTCGCCCTGATAGGTAACACTAGCGCCTGGCATAATCATGACCAGCATATTCATAGCATCAATGTGGTCCTGGCCATATCGACTGGCAGCCCTTCGCTTATCATGATTGCCCAACTATGAAAGCAGACGTTCAGTATACAGATGAATTGCTAGCTAAGAAATCCCTCAATACTTACCACCCAATTGGCTGTGCGTCCAACAGGCATATTCTGCAGCCAAAGATCAACAGCCTGCTGCACAGTGGTACCACTCAAGCCGCTCTTTTCCATCACAGTTATCAAATTGAAATTGAACGGCAAGTGAGCCCCATTTACCGACCGGTTGCCATAGAACTGCATGGTATACCAGTCAGGAGAGTAAGTTTCAATGAGTAGCACGGTTGAGTTTCCGCCATGAATACGCTTATAATCATCGAGTACTTCGCGCCACTGATAAACCATATCAATAGTCTCTGGCTGATTCTCAACGTATGTCGTTGTCAAATAGTCGCGATCATCTGCATCCTCAGTGGTACCACTCACCACCTCATCCGGATACTGACCTTCCGCATCGGCCTGCACCTCAATAAGCGGCGGCACTGCATCACATCGGAATCCGGCTACGCCCTCATTTAGCCAATAGCGTAAAACACGTTTCATTTGAGCCACCACAGCAGGATTGCGATAGTTTAAGTCAGGTTGCTGCACTGCAAACTGATGCAAATAGTACTGTTGACGTTCCTCATTCCATTCCCAGGCAGTTCCTCGAAAATATTGCAGCCAATTCGTGGGCGGTTGTCGCTCACCAGTAATTGGATCAATTTTACCATCATGCCACACATAATAGTCCTCGTAACCCTTCTCACGCTTCACGGATTTCTTGAACCACTCGTTCTCATCACTTGAGTGGTTAGGCACAAAGTCCAGAATAATCTTCAGGTCGAGCTCTTTGGCTTTCTTGATTAGCGCTCGGAAATCATCCAGTGTACCATATTCAGGCTGTATGTCAAAGAAGTCCGAGATGTCGTAGCCAAAGTCGACCATGGGTGACTTAAATATAGGAGAGAGCCAAGCAGCTGTTACACCCAAGTCCTTAAGATACTCCAATTTGCTAGTGATGCCATTCAAATCTCCTATGCCATCGCCATCAGAGTCCATGAAAGAACGTGGATAGATTTGATAGAACTGCGCTGTTTCCCACCAGTCCTTAGTGGTGCTTCCTGTAGTTGTTGTATCCTGGCATGCCAGTCCAAGAACAGTCAACAACAGTAATGTCAACAAGTTGATATACGCTTTGTTCCATAACACAGTCATTATGATTGCCTGTTCAGCAGTCAGGCGGCATTATATACTCGTAGCTGTTCACCAAGTAGTTAGATAAGATCCGATAAGCTCTGACCAGTGGAAAGTCCCAATATGTTACTACTTAGCCCAGTCAAACTATCTGTAGATAGTAGTTTTATTCAATTAGACGTAAAAACAAAATTTCTCTCTGGCTTGGTAACCTCCCTTAATTGTTTAACATCTATCAGTTAAATTTGCAAACTTGATCTTTTTTACATTCATTAGTAACTATTGTGAATTCTGCTTTCTTAATTCTATATGCTCTTCTCAGCACTTGAGAGTTTCTCTCCAGTTTCTCTATATTAGTAATTATTATTTTCATAGAATTGAAATGTCTAATCTAGAAAACGCCGTGAAAAACTTTCGTTAGGCTAATAATAAAAAATATTGAAAATTAAAGGTAAGCTGGGTCACATCTACACTTCTTTTATATCCGTGTTTAAAAAGAGTATTTCTAATTCGACTTATTTGCGTAGCAACTTGTTTTGTCCGTCTTCAACCTGTACTCTAGATTCAATGTTGTCTGCTCAAGTACTTGGCAAATTTCTGAGCTACTTGAGGTGCGCTTATCATTTAAGCCCAGTTGAGCTGGGTCAGCTTTCAGCTGGCTGACTATATAAAAGTCCAAGCTGCGGCCGACTCACTGGATAATTCGTTAAAATGCAACCTTTGCAGTTACTAATTTCAGTACTCTGCCTAGTGGTACTTGGGCAGGCATGCCAGGATACAACAACTACAGGAAGCACCACTAAGGACTGGTGGGAAACAGCGCAGTTCTATCAAATATATCCACGTTCTTTCATGGATTCTGATGGCGATGGCATAGGAGATTTGAATGGCATCACTAGCAAATTGGAGTATCTTAAGGACTTGGGTGTAACAGCTGCTTGGCTCTCTCCTATATTTAAGTCACCCATGGTCGACTTTGGCTACGACATTTCCGACTTCTTTGACATACAGCCTGAATATGGTACACTGGATGATTTCCGAGCGCTAATCAAGAAAGCCAAAGAGCTCGACCTGAAGATTATTCTGGACTTTGTGCCTAACCACTCAAGTGATGAGAACGAGTGGTTCAAGAAATCCGTGAAGCGTGAGAAGGGTTACGAGGACTATTATGTGTGGCATGATGGAAAGCTAAATGAAAGTGGTGAGAGAGAGCCTCCGTCCAACTGGTTACAGGCTTTTAGGGGCAGCGCTTGGCAGTGGGTCGAGGAACGTCAACAGTACTATTTACATCAGTTTGCAGTGCAACAGGCAGATCTCAATTATCGTAATCCTGCCGTGGTGGAGCAGATGAAGCGGGTGTTGCGGTATTGGCTTAATGAGGGAGTCGCTGGCTTTCGTTGTGATGCGGTGCCAGTGCTGTTCGAAGTGGAAACCAATGAGAACGGGCAATATGCCGACGAGGAGGTAAGCGGTTTAACGGATGATGTGGATAACCGCAACTATTTGAAGAGTGATTTGATTGAGAATCGACCTGAAACTATTGACATGGCATATCAATGGCGCACAGTGATGGATGATCATCAGCGCATCCATGGAGGCGATACAAGGGTGTTACTGATTGAGACCTATGCTCCACCAGCATATACAATGCAATTCTATGGAAATCGTTCTGTGGAAGGCGCCCATCTGCCATTCAACTTTAATTTAATTACAGTGCCTGCAAATAGTGGCGTTTCGGCTAACTCCATTAAAACAGCTGTGGACAACTGGTTGCTCAACATGCCATCCGGACGTACTGCCAATTGGGTGATTGGTAATCATGATCAGCGTCGCGCTGCTAGTCGATATGGCCAGTCCAATACAGATGCCATGAATATGCTGGTTATGATACTGCCAGGTGCCAGTGTAACCTATCAAGGCGAGGAGCTGGGCATGACCGATGGCTGGATCAGTTGGGCAGACACTCAGGATCCCGCAGCTTGTAATTCTAACCAGGATGTCTATGAGCAATTCACGCGTGATCCATCACGCACGCCCTTCCACTGGACAAGTGACGACAATGCAGGCTTTTCTACAGCTTCCAAAACTTGGCTGCCCCTTGCCACAAACTATCATACGATTAATGTGGAGACGGAGTCAGCAGCCAATCGTTCCCATCTGAAGATCTACAAGTCTTTGGTGGCACTACGAAAAGCTTCTAAAACTCTTAAGAATGGGGCTACGAAATATGCGGTGCTGAACGAAGATGTTTTTGTGGTCAGGCGGTAAGCGTTTCCTCAGAAATTAGCATTTCATTATATATTGTCTAAATAACTCGTATTTAAAATCTGTTCTACAGCTCGTTGTCCGACTCCCCCAGTATTGTGTATGTGGGCAATTTAGGTAGTAAAACTATCACAATTGATCTTACCCAATTTGATAAGACTTTGCCGACTAGTTTGACTCTTGAAATACGCAGCTTGGCCTCAACTAAAACAGAGGGGTAAGTGAAACAGGATGATTTTGCTTTTTGCGTATCTAATTTATCTTTTTTTTAGTACTATGCATGAAACTACTAGTATTCAATTGCTGGCTGGCGAATCTTTGGTTTTCAGTTCCAATTGAATGCAGCAAAGTTCTTACATTTCCTTTATTTTAAGACTAACCAATTAAATTTCCTATCGCATACTTGTAAAACTTTACTCAGCTCCGGTATTTGGCGTCTTCCTTTGGCTCAAAGCAAATATGCCGCCGCTTGTATAAATAAATAAACACACAAACAAATCGACAAACAAACCACTCGAACACACCACCATCACCACATATACACACACAAACTCATATGTATATACTCTTTTACTCAGGAAGGTACAAGTGTATACGTATATGCCACTCAGATAGGCTCAAGTGCCCGGAATACTCATGTTCCCTGTAATTCCCTATAAGACTTGGCTGTGGAGCTTGAAGAGGGGGTCGCTATTTAAAGTGTTTACACACAAATTAAAGTCAAGCTGCGTACACGCTTATATTTTGTATTTTATATTTTCTATTTTCTGGTGTTCTCAAAGAGCAACAGCAACCGAAAAGCAAAGTATGCTCTAAACAAAGTAAACACAGACAGACACAAGTTGGGCTCTAAATCCATGAAAAGCTGGCCTTACACAAAATCCTAGTCACCTTTGAAGTCAAATTCCGCGAGAGTTGCTAGAATACTTTATCAAATTTATATTATACATAAAACGCGTCGTACAACGTACTTTTAATAAAGAGAGTGCTGGACTTAGAGATATCTTAACAAGTATTCACATACGTTAGTACTCTTCTAGCTAATCATACAGCATATTAAAGAGGATATTTTTATTTTCAATCCTTGCACACTTACAAACGCAACAGTCATAGGTTATAAGTTTAAAATTAAATATTTAACACTTTCATTCCGATATATTATAAAGCTGAATAAGAAACAGTCGTTCCTGAAGGTATTTTATTTTAAAATAACATTGTGGGAAGCAATCATCAAATGGCCCTCGCAAACATCTTGCATTTGGTTTTTAGAAAGTGAAACTTCAATTACTCTATATGAGGGTAATTAAATTGCGTTTACTCGTTTTAATTTGTAGACGGAGGAAAGAAAAACATTAGCAAGAATGTATGTACGTATGTCTCATAAGCCACGTAGACAGATCAAACCCAAACTGAAAGCTGCAGTCTGGGCTGGACAATTAAATATGTAATTATGGATTTTTTATATAACTTAGAGATAAAATAGCTAGCAGAGATCACACTACTCGTTCATATAAGAGTCATTTACACGAATCCGGGCGATGGCCTGTCAAGCACTTGTCTGAAGCTCTTTATCAGATTTTTGGATTGCCCATCCAAAGAGCTCTGCAGGAATGGTTCAGCAAAAATGAAAAATTATTATAACAATTGTCTTGCTGACAGTAACTGATTATCTAGCTGAAGTGGTTTTACGAATGGTTAGATAATAAAGGATAGTCAAAAACACATAATAAAAAATGTAAATAGGTAAATAACCATATATTATTTGCTTACCTATAGCATCTTCATCTTATCTCGAATTAATAAAAAATGAAAATAAAATAAATAAAATTCAATTATCTTTAGTTTGCAGCCATATAACTCTAACCAAACCTAAGTCGGATATATCTAAATTATAATCTTTTTTGAAAGACAGATAACCACAGCACAGATTGCCAATAGTCTATGACTTGGTCTATGAAATAATTCAATAATGTAGATGCTGAAATACTCTTAATTTAAAAGTATGGAAAACATGTAAACATTCTAAAATCTAATTAGCTAATCTAATTACTGAATAAGCAGAATCTGAAGACAGAAATTGAGAGAAATTCTCAAATTTTCATATTCTTTTTTTTTTTGCTGTTAATGCGGCATTGTGCGGGCTTCAGAAAATTAGCAGTCTGCCCTCCCAAAGGAGCTAAGCAAAATATATAAAAATCGTGTAAATGGCGGCGTGACCCGCTATCCCATTAAAAGGGTCGCAGACACAATCTGAGCCCGAGACCAAGGCACTTTACTCAGGCGCACGTGATCTGAAACCAAAACAAAAAAAAAAAATACAAAAATAAGATATCTGTCTATATGTTTGTATGTATATGTATATACGAGTAAATATGCATATACTTTAGCATTTACATTCGTACTCGTTCATATGTATGTATGAAAACCGCAAGGCAGAGAGCATTGGATGGTCGAATTGGTGTTTCCTTTTTGTGCATTTTATTTTATGTAGATAATGAAGTTAATTTCCCGATGAGAGGCTGTTTCAAAAATCAACGCATTACGCATTATACTTAAGATGGTTTTGGAAGATTTACGGTAAAGCAAGCCGAGAAACTTTTACTTCGCCCCCAACTTGGAAACTTGGAAATGCATTAAGTTTGTAATCTGCCGTAATTCAAGAAGCAGAAAGGAAGGAATCAGCGGTACATTTACCGAATGTATTTTAGCAGCAACAGCGTTTGCATATTAATTTTGTTTGCACACGCAGCGTATGCGTAATATTTGAGTGTGAGTGCTCCTCACCTTTGTTTGGCCTTTTACCTAGTTCTTGGTATTATTATTATTATTAAGTTGTTAACGAGCCTCGTTTTTTGGATTTTTGATCTGCTCTATGCAAGGCACGTACGGGTTGGTCAGGTGAGTTACAAAACTTCCTTTAACCTATAAATGAATCGATTTTTTTTTTCAGATTTCCCATGGTTAAAGAACAACATTAATATTTATTTCTTACTTTTTATATATTTTGAATGTTCAGTTAAGCTTGTTTGTTAAGTTATAAGCTCTACATTTTTTTATCTTTAATTTTTTTTTGTTACCTAAGGGTTAATCACTGTCCATTCAAGCGCAATAGTCACTCAACTCTGAAAGTCCAGGAAACCTTACATTAATTGCACCACAAACAAAGCTCATGACCGGCGGGCATCTGCTTTGGTAAAGGGTTGAGAGACACAATCATCGCCTTATCCCCTGCTTCTAATTTAAACGCCTCTCACGTATCTGTCACCAAACGATGTCAGTTAATGCCAATGGAAAGAGGCCAACGCATGTTCCGTTATGGTGAGAGTGAGATTGGTTGAGGTTGAGATTATTGACATTTAAAACGCATCAGAAAAAAGTGATTTGATAGCTCCATCAACTGATTTACTATTCGAGTTTCGTTCCTGGATGCAATGAGTAAGAATACTTCCGATATGTACTAAAGAAATTCAGTTAGTGGCTATAAATATATAGAGATTATGCAGTAGTACGGTTGAAAAACATTTCAACAGGCCACACGATTTCCACAAAATTAGAATTCATCTAACAGATAAAGTACTACTTGTAGTTAATTTGTTTAAGCGCTGATTGAAAGCATAATTGCCTGTTAATATTCCTGAACTTAATGGTTATTCACAATTATAAATTTATTCACAATTGTTTATTATTTAAGCTCATAACTGGCATGCAGTGTATTATTTAGCTTCAGCTTTACCGTTTCATGCGGGCATTTTGCTTTTCGCAATATTTTTTGCTTGTTTTTATCTAAATTTATTTGAAGCCACCACATCCGCATAATTTGTAGCTAGGTATTTTTAGAGAGTTGGAGTTGTGGGCATGTTTGGGATGTTTTCTGCAAGAGAGAACTGCACATAAATTTGAAGCACATCATGAAGCACATCAAAATCGCCCGGAGGTGAAAACTCATAATAATTTCACTTCATTTTTTATGAGTAAATTAAAAAGCTAACCCCAGTCGTTCGTTGCTTGCTGTCGTTTGCCATTCTGGTCGTGTCTGCCCACACCATAGCGACCTTAATATGGCCGGGAGGGCAAAAGGAAGGGACCAGGACCAAGACCAGGAGAAGGGCGAGAAGGAGTAGCTGCCAGGGCCAGGTGGGAAAGTCAACGTCAAGAACAACGATGTTGGAGGGCAACTTTGCAGTCACAGAGTCTGGAGGTGTTTTGTGGTCTGCTGCAACGCTGCGTATGCGTGATTTGTGTGTCTTATCAATCACGACTAATGGAATTTCTTTTTGTGGCCATACTCGAGGCAGACAAAGTTCCCTAATAATTTATAATAAGTTGCCGTTCTTGTGACCTCAAATTGAAAAGTTTTCCAATGTCGTTTCGCAATGACTTATAATATTACATAAATACTTGTACATACGCACACACACTCGAAGAAATAGGAGAAAATTACCTTCGTATAGCAAGTGAAAACTTAACAAAAGTTGATGTAGGAAATTAAATCTAAAGAATTCTTATTTCAAAATTATAAGATTTTTGTTTGTTTTACAAAAATACCTAGAATAAATATTACATCAAATTTTAATTTTAAAATGCGTTTAATTTAATCTCTTTCTTTTTTTTTTTTGAGTGCATGTAAGCATACATATTTTTGATAACTTATGACAAAGCATATAATTTGAAGGCCATCTAAACAGACTCCAGAATCAGGGCCGCATGTGGCGCCAACGTTAGGCTGTTAAGTGTGACGCTATCCCTGCGGAAAGTAGAATAAAAGTCGGTAATAAATTAAGCTATTGATTGGAGCTAATCAGACTTACCCTACAGAGGCCTTGGCCTGTGGATTGAGTAGTTTGATCTTATAGGAACCAGACGCATATAGCGCACTGGCAACATCCACACCAGTTACAGTAGTGTCCAGCACATTGGCCACCAGCACATAGGTAACCTGGCCACTCAGTGATCTCTTGATGGCCAGAACATTCTCATTGACTGCAGCATATCTTGTGTTTCCATACTGCAACGTTTTGGTGGTGCGTAACTCCACCAGCTGTTTATAGAGCTTGAGGTGGCTAGTTGTAGCCGCACTCTCTGTCTGCACGTTGACAGTCACATAGTTGGGATTTATGGGTAGCCAGGTGGTGCTGTTGGTCGAGAAACCGGCATTTGCCTCAGTACTCCATTGGAATGGAGTTCGGCCGGGATCACGAGTGAACTGCTCGTAAATATCCGCATTGGAATTGCAGGCAGCCGGGTCACGTGTATCTTCCCAACTAATGTCCAAGTCAGTCATACCCAGCTCCTCGCCTTGGTAGGTAACACTCACGCCAGGCAATGTCATTTGAAGCATATTCATTAAATCAATGCGATCCTCTCCATACCGGCTACCCACACGTCGCTGATCGTGGTTACCCATCTAAGGAGCAAGGTAAAATCATAATTATTAGCTAACATCAAATATTACATCGAATTATTTTTACTAATAATAAAAAGAAGTCCTATATAATTCTATTAAACCAGTAATCTGATACAAAACCCAAATTTTTCAATTTACTACTAATTCAAAGCCTTAAAGCATTTCCAAAATGTGAAAGGATAATTTTGATTAATGTACCGTATATTAGTTACAGTTAGCGAAAGGTACTATCGCTAAGTACACAGTTTAGAATTTTTTTTGCATTTTTGGAAAATTTTTAGATGAATTTGGTAAACAAAAGAGTTTTTCGAGCAGCAACTCAATCGAAGGAGTTTCAACTTTGATTTAATATAGCCATGATAAAAAGAATAAGCTATAATCTTATGAGATTAGTTAAGCTATCTTGAAAACTAAGGATTGTTTACTTTATCGCATCTACTCCAGTGTATATACTTGTATTACTTGCATTATTCTTTGCGCGATTAGATTATTAGCACTCAATAAAATGGTATGCAAAGTATTTTTGAATCCTCTTGAGAATGGAACTGGGAGAACTAATATTGGCACTTACCACCCAGTTAGCTGTCTGTCCCGCTGGAAGTTGGCTCAACCAGCTGTTGATAATCTTCACAAATCCATATGCATTCAGTTGGGTGTTATCCTTATCTCCATTACCGCCGACTATGAACTGAAAATTGAAGGGTATCTGGGCGCCTTTAGTAGTGCGATTGCCATAAAATTTCATAACGTAGTCTATTTCCGAATAGGTCTCGACCATAAGGATACGTGTATCGCCACCATGAATACGCTTATGATCGTCAAGCAGCTGACGCCATTGATATACCATATCTACGGTTTCGGGCTGATCCTGAGTGTAGATGTGCTTTAAGTAGGACGAATCATCTGGGTCATTGGTGTAGCCACTCAGTGGCTCATCCGGATAGCGACCTTGGGCATCGGCGGGCACCTCAAAGCACCAGGGTACGGCATCTATGCGAAAGCCGGCCACTCCACGATCCAACCAATATGTGAGAACGCGTTTCATTTGAGCCACCACGGCGGGATTACGATAGTTAAGATCAGGTTGCTGAACTGCAAACTGATGCAGGTAATACTGGCCTCGCTGCTCGTTCCATTCCCAAGCGCTGCCTCGGAAGGCCTGAAGCCAATTGGAAGGCGGTTCCCGTTGACCAGTGCTGGCATTTACATAGCCATCGTGCCACACATAGTAGTCCTCATAGCCCTTTTCACGTTTCACCGACTTCTTGAACCACTCGTTTTCATCACTCGAGTGATTGGGAACAAAGTCCAGAATTATCTTAATGCCTCTTTGCTTTGCTGCAACAATGAGTTCATCAAAGTCACTTAAAGTACCATACTCCTCCTGAATGTCAAAGAAGTCAGCAATATCATAACCAAAGTCAACCATTGGTGATTTGTAGATAGGGGATAACCAAGTGGCCGTTACGCCAATATCCTTTAGATAGTCCAACTTTGAGATAACGCCCTGCAAATCACCTATGCCATCGCCATTAGAGTCCTTGAAAGATCTCGGATAGATCTGATAAAACTGTGCCACCTGCCACCAATCTCGTGTGGCTTCAACACTGCTGCTTCTCTCCAGATCTACAGCAGCTGCCTCACCAAGGCTGCTCTGTAGTCCCAAGCTCAACAGAGCTACTAATAACTTGCAAAAACGCGCCATAACTGACGATTTGGTGAGTTTTATGAGACCTTATATAGCACTTCCCTATGATCGAACCTCAGTGATAAACTTTGAGTGTTTATTTATTTTGTTTATTCGAGTATTCATATTCTTAATTATATATGACTACCAACCACCATGGAGTGTGAGAACTCGACGATAACTGAGATAAAGCACCACTTGAGACAGCAGCAAAAAAATTCCCATCACCGGCAACTGACGAAGTTCTCCATTTGTATAGTAGGTATAGTAAGTTGAGGTACTTTTCAGAATTAGGGATTCCTTGGGAAGCAGTTGTAAGGAGCTGACATTGATAACATCACTAGTAGAATAGAGTTATAAAAAAAAGATAAATATTCCATTTAATAAATTGCCATAGATTAATTATGGAAAAATATTTCTGACTTAAGAGCAATCAATTCTCTTTAATTATTATTCTGAAATCGAGAAAATATTTCTGACTCAAATTGATTGCCGATTAATTATTATTCTGATTACATTTTTTTGATTGATTGCTTTGAAGTTCTAGAATTGGAAACGATTCCAATGTTGTAAAGTGAATTTTAATTTTAAGTGGAAATCTACCAAAGGTCTATCGATTATTCAACTTACCCCACTTTTTTATTGGATTTGTCCGATACGAGCACCACCACCATTTGAGTGGTTAAGTCGGTAAAGGTTTCATTTAGATTAACAGTCTCAATGTCATCAAAGAGGTTCATCAATGTTATATAGGTTAAGTCATGCTGACGGAAGCTAATCATATAAATAATGGAATTATTTACATTTTGACTGATTCAAAGTGATCTTGATTGACTCACCGTTTTACGCCAAGTACCGCACCATTTAATGCCTTCACTTCAGTTTGGCCAAGTTGCAGAGTCCTTGTTTGTTGTCTAAGCTGCATCAACTGCTTGAAGATATTGAAATGGCTCAGCGGTTGCTGACGCTGTTGTATGACATTGACCAACTTGTAATCCTGGGCAATGGGTAGCCAAGTCTTGCTGGCATTACTAAAACCGGCATCGGCATCGCCGCTCCACTGAAATGGAGTGCGCTCCGGATCACGTGAGAAATGCTCATAGATACTGGCATTGGTATTGCAGGCAGAAGGATCGACAGTATCCTTCCAAGATATCCACACATCTGTCATGCCCAACTCTTCACCTTGGTAGGACACACTAGCGCCAGGCAATGTGGTTGTCAGCATATTCAGCATATCCACTCGATCTGTGCCTAGACGTGAGCCCACACGTCGTTGATCATGGTTGCCCAACACCCAGTTGGCTGTGCGACCCTCAGGCATGTGCTGCAGCCACTTATTCACTGTTTGAGCATAATCCTCGGCT
This sequence comes from Drosophila repletoides, assembly GCA_018150835.1. NCBI lineage: Eukaryota > Metazoa > Arthropoda > Insecta > Diptera > Drosophilidae > Drosophila > Drosophila repletoides. Next base: position 18,035,446 of record JAECWQ010000089.1, on the reverse strand, counting down.
TTGGATTGATTTGAAAGCTCGCTTATCAGTAGAAAGTTGAATGGCAGCTGAGCTCCCTCGGCTGTTGCATTGCCGTAATACTGCATCACAATATCTATGGGTGAATAGGTCTCGGCCAACAAAATACGCTCGTCGCCGTCATGGAACTCATCCAACACCGCTCGCCATGCATAGACCATTCCAATCGTCTCGGGCTGATCGACCGTATATATATGCTGTAGATAGTTATAGTCATCAGGGTCATTGACCCAATCATTGCGCGGTTCATCGCGGTACTGACCCGCAGCATCAGGCGCTATCTCGAAGACAGTTGGCACCGCATCAATGCGAAAGCCAGCGACGCCCTTGGCCAACCAAAAACGTAGCACATTCTTCATGGTCTCTTGCACTTTGGGGTTACGATAATTTAGATCGGGTTGCTTTTTCAGAAATTGATGAAGGTAGTATTCCTGCCGGCCTTCATGCCACTCCCAGGCGGAGCCTCGAAATAAGCTCAACCAATTACTGGGTGGATGACGGGTGCCATTTACCATTTTTCCAGGATGCCATACATAGAAGTCTTTGAATTCCGCCTCACCAGCCGCCGAACGCTTGAACCAATCACACTCATCACTCGAGTGATTCGGCACAAAGTCTAAAATGATCTTTATATCCAGTATTTTGGCTACTTTCATCAGTCGCTCGAAATCATCCATAGTGCCAAAGATCGGCGCTATTTCAGTAAAATTGGCAATATCATAACCAAAGTCAGCCATAGGAGAGCGAAAAATGGGCGACAACCATGTGGCTGTAATGCCCAGTTCCTTCAGATAAGGAAGGCTATTAGCAATGCCTAAAAATGTGGACTTTTTGTTTTTGTAGATTCTTATTTATCATTTTATCTTTGACTCACCGTTCAAATCGCCTACACCATCGCCGTTGCTGTCCTTAAATGACCTTGGATAGATTTGATAGAAGGCCCCAGTCTGCCACCACTTTAACTCATTCTTCGACTCATTAATGTCTACAAAGTTCGCATGATAGTTGGGAAAAGGCTGACTCAATGCTGGTCCAAAAAATTGCAGCATCAGCAAAGCCGCCACGAGGTCCCGCATTATTTAAACCTATCTCCGGCACCAAAATCTGAAACTGAGACAATAATTTTGAACCAATTGGAACAAACAAATAAAGACGACTGACGGATCAAATGGGAAACACTTGCGGTTATGCAAATTCAACAGAAGTCACCGCTCTTATAGCTCTCTCTTCCTCTCTCTCTCTCTCTTTGTCTCTATATGACTTTGCAGGGGTTGCACAGAATGGGAATTTGGGGGCTTTATTTTTAGTGTAGTTGCTCTAAGCATCACATGAGCAATATGGAACCGCAAGAGAATAATAAAAAAACCAATAGAGAGAGAGAGAGAGACACAGGCAGAATGACAGAATCTGTAGGGAGACTACTGCAACAAATATCGCTCTTGCTCACAGTGATTCTGGGTGACAAATATCCGCTAATAGTACACTAAAGAAAAAAATATTCAGAATGATGGACACAAAGAGTTTAAAATTCGAATATAAATTTTTCTTTCTACATTTTGTCATATTCTGAATACTTTTTATGTATTTCTTTTTTGATAAAGACTTTTAATTCTTCATTTATTATATCCCTATATCTTAATTCGTTTATAAGTGAATACATTTATCTCAATTATTACTTAAAGTTCTTTCTTCGAAGAATATATATTATTAATATTATAAACATTTCTATTTAATGCTTCCTTATTCAGAATATGTTCATGACTTAATATATAATTCTTATATTAGAAACATAAAAAAAATGTTCTGAAAATTCATAAATTTGGTTCAGTGTACGCAGCAATGATTTCACTTATGCAAACAAGTGAATAAATATAATTATATATATATATTTATATATATATATACACAATTATATATACATATGAATATAAATACTTGAACACAAGTGCATTCTTTGCTCCTAATTCTATAGCGGTTCTTATCTTTCGCTCTCTTTGTTCTCTCTTTGGTTAGGCTTTCGACAAAAACAGAGGGTGACTATAAACCGTTAATTTGATTTTTTTATGCGTTTTTGTACCCTGCATTAATTTAAATAATTCGAACCTTGTCATATAGCCAATTTGCATACCCTTGCAGAGGATATTATAAATTTGTACCAAATATGTGTTGAGCTGTTGGTTTCTATGCAATTATCACTGTTTTTGGGCTAGAGGGATACCATATGACATGCACCCTTTAATTTGGTGCACGCTGCATATATGTTTATCTATAAATCAAATACATATACATATATAATTCGGATTGGACAATTATATAATTTAAATCTTGCTTGCTTTATGAAGCTTTTAAGTAGTGCAGAGTATTTTAATATCGCACAACTATATAATATGGCTGTGAAAACAAAAATAATAATAATTTAAATACTTATTATAGTCTAACAGGGTATGTAGTCTTCGTCGCGCCGCTCATAATCTACTGTTTCTAGTAATAGACTGAATAATAAGCCTACAGCCTATTGATAAACAAAATACAGTAGAAAATCAATTATCTCTCAATTAATTAAAAAAATAAAGTTTGATTTCGGCTCACGTGTCTTCATAATCATAATTTTTATTTTGTAAATATCAATTTTTCATACATTTCACACCCCTGGTACCGAATTCGATTCGAATTTATTTATTTACGAGCTACGGATTGTATTCCGAAATGAAAGTCCAAAACATAAATCACATCGAGATAATAAACATTTATTATTATTGCACTGAATTTCTGTGCTTGCTTAAAGAGTCGTTGTGGAACGCAAGACGACGGACTCATAGGGCATAAGGGTAACACTGCTGGCCGAGACTTGATCTCCCAATTGTTTGATGGACTTGCCGGTGACCAGGGCATACTGGAAGTTGGCGGGCAATCCGCTAAACACCGCATTCAAATTTACATTCTCAATGTGTCCGAAAATGTTGAAGAGTGAAATGTAAACATGATTGCCGCTCAGATAGCTGCCAAATAGAGAATATATGATCAGATAAACGTATAACTAGGGTAGATAGAGATTACACTTACCGCTTGACAGCCAATACATAGCCACTGACAGCCTTAATTTCAGAGGAACCCTGCTCGATAGTTGGTTCCTGGCGCAGTTGCTGAAGCCGCTTGAAGACATTTAGATGGCTAAGGGATCCACTTCGCTCTGTTTGGACATTACGCTGGGCATAGTCTTGAGCTACGGGTAACCAAGTCGAATCGCCGCTGGTAAAACCACTAAGTTTGCCATTCGTCCAGTGCATAGGGGTTCTAGCTGGGTCACGTGACATAGCCATATAGTTCTCCTCATAGCCATTGCAGGCCTGGGGGTCAACAGTATCCTCCCATGAGATATACGCATCTAACATGCCCAATTCCTCACCTTGATAGGTAATACTGCAGCCGGGCAGTGTAAGCAATAGAATATTGAAGAGATCAACGCGATCGGCGCCAAAGCGGGAGCCAACGCGGTTCTTATCGTGATTGCCAATCTGTGAACCATATTAAATACTTATTAGTCACATGGCTTACAACAGGTAATCATTTAACCAGTTAACAAAGTAACCTTTAAACACTTACCACCCAGTTGGCACTCTTGCCGCTCGGCATTAGCGATAGCCAGTTGTTGATCAAGTACTCATAGTGATAGGCATCGGAATCGTAGTGCAGATTGCTTATCAGTTGGAAATTGAAGGGTATCTGTGCTCCCTCCGCCGTCTCGTTACCGTAGTAATGCATCACAATCTCAATGGGTGACCAAGTCTCCACCATCAGAATGCTAGTTATAGATAGTAAGAATACACAAAGAATAAGTTTGACGTCTAATTAGTTTCAAGTTCAATTTTCTTACCGTTCATCGCCACCATTGTCCGCCTGGAACTGTTCCAAGATCTCACGCCACTCGTACACCAAATGCGGAGTTTCTGGCTGATCGACAGTGTAGATTTTATGAGTGTAGCCATACTCATCGGGATCATTTGTCCAGTCGTTGCGTGGCTCGTCTGGATAGTTTCCATTAGCATCGGCCTCAATCTCAAAGGCATGATAGATTGCATCCACACGGAAGCCATCAACGCCCTTTTCTAGCCAAAAGCGAAGCACATCGTTCATTTCCTCGCGCACAACAGGATTGCGGAAGTTAAAATCTGGCTGTTTCTTATGGAATTGATGTAGATAATACTCCTGGCGGCCTTCGTGCCACTCCCAGGCGGAGCCACGGAACACGCTCACCCAATTGGTAGGCGGTCTACGTACGCCGTTCTCAACAAAGCCTGGATGCCAGATGTAGTAGTCCTTATACTTCTCTTCGCCAGCAGCGGAACGTACGAACCAGTCGCATTCATCGCTAGAATGATTGGGTACAAAGTCCAGAATAATCTTCACATTCAGTTGCTTGGCACGTGCCACCATATTTTCAAAGTCCTCCATGGTGCCAAAGAGAGGATCTACGGCTTTAAAGTCAGAAATATCGTATCCAAAGTCAGCCATAGGTGAGCGCAGGAAGGGCGACAGCCAAGTAGCTGTTATTCCAATTTCCTTAAGGTATTCCAGTTTTTCAGTAACGCCATTTAAATCACCGACTCCATCTCCATCGCTGTCCTTAAAAGAGCGGGGATAGATCTGATAGAAGGAGGCCGTTTGCCACCAGGGAGCAGCCGCATTAGCGGCCAATAGGCCTAAGCCAAGCAGTAAGACAATGGTAGACCAACTGGTCATTGTTAACTAATGGACACCAGAGGTCCATCGACCTCTTATATGCCTTTAGACGCTATCGATAATGCCAGAATCTAAATTATAAAACAAACGGTATTAGTGCTTATCTTTGTTTATCAAGAAGCGTGCGCACTCCTTACCAAGCGGTGATTCTAACAATATTCTAATAATTTATTGATCAATTTAATTATAAAACGCAGGCACAAAAAAAGTTAAGATTATGTGTGTTAAAAGCTAATTATAATAAGTTTTTTGAATTTTTGGAATTCTACATAGTATCAGACTGCAGTAGGAGATAAGTTAAAAAAATAGTCTGTTAATTCTTTTATGTAAAATAGTCTTTGCTTAAAAGTTTTCTGTTTCATCTAACAAAAACTCTAAAAAAAAAATTATGTTTTCAGCTTTATTTTAAGCTTATAATAATATTTACAATAACCTTTTTATCTATAATAAGTTTCCTATTCCTCCTAAGGACGAAAAACTATTTCACAAAATTTCCTAAAAACTCTATGAGTAATCCTAAATTACTTTTAGTAAGGACCCCCTTGGGTGAACTCAAAACCCAAATGCCGCCTTCCATGCGTACACCATTGACAAGGCTAGACATTTAATTGGTGCTTTGTAAGGTTGTATTTGTAATGATGTCGTGTTATATTCTCGAAATACCCCCCGCAAAAGTATGGTAATAAATAATCCACTCTGAATAAAAACAGTTGTTAGCTGTTCACCGATTAGATATCGGCAGGGTCATAACTTTTTATGCAGCTACGAAATTAATTTGCTGCTTATCTGTCTCATGATCTCCAAACGTGAAACCAAGTAGTTCCCATAAACCACCCATGCCTGATTTCTTGTGGAAGAAATGCAGTGTTTTGGCTTATACACTCTTCGGTCATAAACCATTCCGATCTAATCAATGGCCAATAGTTAGCAATATTGCGGGTTTATCGCGACTCAAGCTTATCGCAGCGAGGCCCCAGGGCATAAATAGAGGCCCCAACTAATCCAAGAACCTCAATCGGCATTTTGACAATATGTTGGGCAAGACGCTGACTCTGTGCTGCCTGTTGGCTCTGACACTGCCCACACTGGCAGAGGTGGGCTGGTGGAGAACGGCTCAGTTCTATCAGATTTATCCACGATCCTATAAGGATAGCGATGGTGATGGAGTCGGAGACTTGAATGGTAATTAGTAATATAGTATTAAAATGATTCATAGAACTGATTTTTATTTGATTTGTGCAGGTATTACGCAACAATTGGCTTATCTCAAGGAAATTGGCATTACAGCCACTTGGTTATCGCCGATATTCACCTCACCCATGGCGGATTTCGGGTATGATGTGGCCAATTTTTACGAAATAGATGAACTTTTTGGCACCATGGAAGATTTTGAAAATTTGTTGGCACGCGCCAAACAGCTGGATATTAAGATCATATTGGACTTTGTACCCAATCATTCGAGTGATGAGTGCGACTGGTTCATTCGCTCGGCGGCGGGTGAGGCGGCGTACAAGGATTTCTATGTGTGGCACACGGGCAAAGTGGTCAATGGCATTAGGCAACCTCCTACGAATTGGATTAGCGTATTCCGTGGCTCACAGTGGACCTGGCATGAAGGTCGTCAGGCCTACTATCTGCATCAGTTCCATGCCAAGCAGCCGGATCTTAACTATCGCAATCCCCAGGTAGTGGAAGCCATGAAGGATGTGCTACGTTTTTGGCTGCGCAAGGGCGTCTATGGTTTCCGCATCGATGCTGTACCTCATGTCTTTGAAATCGCACCTGATGCTAATGGAGACTGGCCCGATGAGCCACGCAATGAGTATGTGAACGATCCCGAAGATTACAGCTATTTGGATCACATCTATACCACCAATCAGCCAGAGACGATTGATTTGGTTTACCAATTACGTGAGGTTATCGATGAGATTGACCAGGAACTTGGAGGCGATGATCGTGTTCTGTTAACCGAGGCATATGCTCCTCTGGATGTTCTCATGCAGTATTACGGCAATGGCACCCACAATGGCTCCCAGATTCCCTTCAACTTTGAGCTACTTGCCAACATTAACTTCAATTCGGATGCTTATCATTATTCCGAGCTCTTGCACAACTGGCTAAACTCTATGCCTGCTGGCCAAGTCGCCAACTGGGTGCTGGGAAATCACGACCAAAGTCGAATTGGCTCACGATTGGGAGCTGATCGCATCGATGCCACCAATATGTTGCTGCTAACGCTGCCCGGTATCAGTGTGAACTACCAGGGCGAAGAGATCGGCATGACAGATGTCTGGATTAGCTGGAACGATACTGTTGATCCTCAGGCCTGTCAATCAAATGAGCAGGAGTTTGAACGTCTGACACGTGATCCCGTCCGCACACCCTTCCAGTGGAACGATGAAGCGCAAGCCGGTTTCACCACTGCATCCGAGACCTGGTTGCCCGTCTCGGAGGACTATAAGCTGGTGAATGTGAAGAGGGAGCGAGGCATTGCCCTCAGTCATCTGAACATTTACAAGCAACTTCGAGCCCTGCGCGATGAGCCTACCCTGAAACAGGGCGATGTTACAATCAATGCTATTGGACCCAATGTTCTGGCCTTCAAGCGGTAAATTTCAATGAATTTCAGTAATTAGTTCAAAATAATTGAATTCTTTGTTCTTACAGATCCCTAGCCGGTCAACCTTCTTACATAACTGTTCTGAACATTAACGATGATGTCGAATCGGTTAACCTGGACTCTCTGTTCACCGATATTTCCTCACAGCTGCGCTATGTTGTGGTCAATGACAAGAGTGTGCGTCGCAAGAAGTAAGCGAAACTAATTAGAAATTAGTTATAATTTTATATTTATAATCTTCTTAATTATTATTATTCTTTTATTTGCAGTGATGTCACCTACGCCAACTCAGTGCTGTTGATGCCCAAAGAAGCTGTTGTTCTAAGCACTGTTTAATTTAATTTTTTAAACAATTAAATTATTTTTCTAACGACTGCTTATCATGAACATATTTTTAAAATATTTTTTAAAAATATTTATGAACGCTAATATATTCAATTAAAAGGAAACCAGTCTCGCATTTCCCCTTGAGTCTTTAAATTATTGAGACTTTCTTTTTTTCAGCAATCAAACATGATCCTTAGATTATGAATCTAACTTAAATGGTCAGGAAACCATTTCTATAGGGTTATTCTATCCGATACGAATGTTTTCCAATAAGTCAGAGATGTGCATTCCTAGTATAAATAAATATGAATGCAAATAGATGCTGACAAGCGTTCCGCCAACCCGAAGACACTTCTCTGACTATATTCAAATGACTTCAAATCTATAATAATTTACGAGCAATAAAAGAATAGCATTTGTATTGTAATTGTAATTTTTATAATATCGGGCTATTAATCGATTAAGTTTAGGACCTTATTGATAATATTAAACAACTTCAAAATCAAGGGAATACACAAAATAAATGTATTATGTCATCAGATAGGCATTTACTAGTTTATTAAAAAACCCATTAATAAAGAAATTTATAATACTCTTGAGTAATTGCCACTCCAAATAAAAGTGAACTTTGGGTGTTTTTTTTTCAACTTTTTACCTAGTTTCCCATGTGACAGGCGGCTGATTGTGGATTGTGGATGGTAAAGCACATGGTTCTAGGCCTCTACACGAAGTTTAATCTTTATGAGGATCATAAAAGGCACAGATTAAGCTAAACAAAATCAAGTGATTTAAGCCAACCAACGCAAAACAATTGCTTCATAGGGCATAAGAACCAGTACTTGTCTCAGGTCTGTTGTCTCTCTGTGAAAACGTAAACAACTTTTCATAATTAAATTAAAAGGAGAGTAAATCAATGGAGCTTACCCAGGTCTATGCACAGAGTATGCAGTGACAAGAATATATTCAAAGACCTTATTCGAGAGGCCTGTAACCCTCTCAATATTATTGCCCATATTGACAATTATACGATATTCCTCATTTCGGTTATTGGTGCTGTTTTAAATAATATTTTGAGTATTACAATTAAGCAATTGTTTTCATTTTTAAGGGACTTACCGAATTATTTGTAGTACTTGCTCAGTGACAGCCTCATAGGAAAAGCCACCTTCCTCTTTGAAGGCCAAAAACGCAGAGCTGCTCTTCAACTGCTGCAGACCCTTGAATATTTGCAGAGATGAACGTGCCACGCCTCTTTCCGTGCGCACATTATAGCGCTCATAGTCTGGACTAAGGGGCAGCCAGGTGCTATCAGCCGTGGAAAAGTCACCATTCTGAACTGGAGCCCATTGCATAGGCGTACGCTCGCCATCCCGATCATCGCAAGAGATTTCCGTGCACTCTGTCTCCACATTGGACATGCCAATCTCTTCACCATAGTAGGTAACCGATGCACCTGGCAGTGCATTCACAATCACATTGAGCAGATCCACTTTATGGGCACCCATGCGATTAGCCACACGCTGTGTATCATGATTACCCACCACCCAGTTTGCAGTCTGATGCTTTGTCCACATAGTCTGCATCCAGTAGTCAATGGATCCGACCACATCTCGTGCGGTTGAGTAGCCACTTAAATACATTAGCTGGAAATTCATAGGCAGTTGTGTTCCCAATCTTGTGCCATTGCTAAAGTAGGCGCTGAGTGTTTCCACGGGACTGTAGGCTTCAGCAAGTAGAACGCGTGAGTCTCCCCCATGCTCCGACTGATATTTCAGCAGATAGTCGCGCCACTCATACATCAACTCCACAGTAGCTGGCTGATCTTTGGTATATATATGATCATGATAATCGTAGGCTTCGGGATTGCTACTCCAACCGCTGATCGGCTCATCCGGATAGGTACCATCCGCATTGCGATACTCATAGATGTGTGGTACGGCATCAATGCGAAACCCATCAACGCCGCGATCCAGCCAAAAACCAAGTACTTCAAGTAGATGCTCACGGACCATGGGATTACTAAAGTTCAGGTCAGGTTGCTTTACCTGAAACTGGTGCAGGAAGTACTGTTGTCGCGTCTCGTGCCATGTCCACTGTGGTCCACCAAAAACGCTAATCCAATTACTAGGTGGTTCGCGTTCGTTTGTCTCCGGATTCAGTTTACCGTCATGCCAAACATAAAAGTCATCGTAGTTGTCCTGGCGATTCACAGACTTCTGAAACCACTCACACTCATCACTGGAATGATTGGGCACAAAGTCGAGTATAATCTTCAGACCCAGCGATTTTGCTTGCACCATCATTGCATCAAAATCAGCTAGTGTCCCAAATATGGGATCTACTTCAGTGAAATTGGATATATCATAGCCGAAATCGGACATAGGTGAGCTAAAGATAGGTGATAGCCAAGTGGCTGTAATGCCAATTTCCTTAAGATAAGTCAGCCGACTCGTTATGCCTTTTAAATCTCCTACGCCATCACCATTGCTGTCCTGAAAGGAGCGTGGATAGATCTGATACAGAGCTGCATTCTCCCACCAATCGATATCTGCCGATGCGACTGTGCCGACTAATAGCGCTGCCAGCAGACAGAGGAGTAATCGCGTCGACATGTTGCTTGCGTTTGAGTGTCGCAAAATCAATTTGCTAATAACAATTGCCTTTGCCATGTTCCGATTGAGTTTGGGGCGATAAGGCCAATACAACGACGATATCGGTTTCTCCCAAGCCTCCCCTTAAAAACGTTTGGGTAATCTGCACATTTTTATGGCATTCTAGTTAGATTACACAAGTTGCGCTTGTGCTGTTTTTATACCCTGCACTCATAAAACTGTTCCTTTGAGTCTATATATAACCTAAGGTGATTTTCAGTTGGTTGTGTGTGTGGCAAATAAAAACATATCAACTACTATACTTTCTTGAATATCGTTTAAGAAATCTACACAAGAATAATAAAATACTTTAACTAATTTGATGATTATGTACACACAGTCAAGCAACATAAATTGAAGATTATGTATTATTTGAAGCTTATTATTATTAGTGTTTATAGGGTATCCGCACGTCAATAAGTCATCGGGATAAACGTCTGCGTTGATGACGCTGTCGATACACTGGTCGACATGTCGGGTCCCTTTTGGTAACGCAAAAGCTGCCATAAAATGGTTTTATTTGACCCGGTATAACATTCAGATACCCAGCGGCTTTGCCACCGGCAACTTGCGAAGGTTGATCGGTAAGTTTGAGATACAAAATATAAGTCAAATTCTCTCATTAGAAAAATCAATTGATATTCAAAGGACAACAAAAACTTAGCAAAAAACTTTAAATTAAAAGTTCTCCACTTCTAGAGGGGAAAAATTTGTGAAATTGATATTATTTTTACTAGATATAAAATATTTTTTGCACAAGATTATGCCAAATTACCCTCGAATGAACCTCAGAACTCCAGAGCCTTTATTCTTGAAGCCATAAAATCCAGCTGTCTAAAGTTCATGTGCGTGCCCTTCTGGTTACTGGACAGCTGTCAACTGTGACCGACCAACCGACTGTCCGCTCTTTTGACATTTTAAAAAATGCTCTACTTTATTTTGACAAATTTTTGGCCATTAAAAATGTTGTTGTGCTTTTAAATAAATTACATTGCTTTAAACTTATACTTAGTTAATTAATGGAGGTATTGTATATCCAGTAACTGCACGAACCGCATGCTTTTATCAAAAATTAAATATGTACTACACATCCCATCCGCAAAGAGGGCAACACATTTGCATTGCCCTTACAGGAGAGGGGAGAGCCGTAGGTGATGAACTTTCATTTATTTTAATTCAATTAAATCTCCTCTTCTATTTCACAGCTGGAATACCCTGCAAATATATAATTTAAAATAAATAAATTAATAGAGACGGTACGAAGCTTCCTTTTTGTTTTAGAGAAGCTGGACTAGACGGCTAAGACTAAGAACAGAACAGACGGAAGACTAATCGATCCCTAAGTTGTTGTATTGAAAACTTTATTGTTTCAGGCTTGGGGTAAGTAAATTGTTTTTTAAAGAATGATGTTACATATAGCTGCCATTAGAACAATAATATCCATTTTTTTAATAGGACAACTTTTGTTTTTCTTAAAATTTGAATCTTGATTAAACTGAATGATGAACTGATGAAATAAGGAACTGTGTTCTTGAGTGTTAAAAATTCTTCAAAAATTGGTACAGAGTATTTGCAAGTCTGTCATTGCAAGCAACACAATTTGTGCGAATTAAATGTTCTGATAGATTTTTATGTATTTTATGTTAATGAAGTCATAATAAAATACTCGAAATTAAACTTGTCGCAACTGAAATGTGATAAATGTTTTGTTAAATTCGTTTTAAAAATAAAACAAACTTTGTTATTATTTGGAGATTCATGATAAATTTATCCAAATTTATGAAATATTTTCATAAGCAAAACGAATATTTTAAAAACTAAAATGAATTTAAATATTTAATTCATTTCTTAGCACTTAGCTCAACTTGTGTGTACAGTCTGTTTCTTAATTTAAATAATTAAATCGAGCATCTATAAGCAAGTCGACTAGGCAGTTGAAGAGGGGCTCGTGATCTGCTGATGATCAGTTGTTTTGAAATGGAAACCAGTTTTGGGACAATTGAACCCGTTTGATGGACCCGGGCCCGTTACTGATGCACTTTAGAATTCGCATTAAATTTAAGATTAACCGTACATTGTTGTTTTCTTACTGTTTCTAAGCAAAAAATATTTTGGGAGTGGGCTCGCCCCTTAATCCCATAACTCAGACCAATAATTGCGCCATAAACTTGACTCCATTTATTTTTGGAAAACATTAGACTGAAGTTGTATAAAAGACAGCGCCTGGCCGGAGTGGAGCATCAGTCACTGTTCGTTCTCTACGCTCTATAACTGCACAACAATCAAATCAAAATGTTCAAAGTCGTAAGTAGGCTCCTTTCAATCTGGAGGATTCACAATAGCCTGACTAACCAACTAAATTTGATTTTAGCTAATGATCTGCGCTGTTTTCGGCCTGGCCGCCGCTGTGCACCATCCAGTGCCACATCCCCATCCAGTGCCACATGCTGAACATCATCCAGTTGTAGGCCGCTCAGATGATGTGCACGCTGATGTCCTTTCCCGCAAGGATGATGTCCGTGCTGATGGCTTCGACTCCAGCTTGGAGACCAGCAATCACATCACCCGCTCAGAGAGCGGCGATGAGCATGGCAACATCCACGGCAGCTTCGGCTGGATTTCACCCGAGGGCGAGCACATTGAGATCAAGTATGTTGCCGATGAGAACGGTTACCAGCCATCGGGAGCTGCTATTCCTGCTGTGCCCGAACATGTTGTCCGCGCCCTGGCCTGGAACGCAGCGCATCCCAATTCGCATGAGGGCCACAACAATCCCCATCCCCACAATCCTCATCATTAAGGCGATGTCACCCAATGCGGCGATCGTCAATAATAGACTTGGAACGCACAATGGACTAGCCTCAGAAACATTCAATAGTCTTTAAGTTCACTACGCCTAAAGAATATTTTTTAAAAGTAAGAGTATAATAAATACTTATTTGCAATGAATACATCCAGAATTATTTTCCAATAGTAAAGTTATCTATGGGTACTACCAAAAACCAAACAACTAACAACTTCTTCGTGCAGCTAACAATAATAAATTTAGCTTTGGAATAATTAAATTTGGAATATAATCGCACCTTATCAATATAAAATATGTCTAACCTTTATTAGAGAAAACGTAGTATTTAGTTATATACTGATTTTATTTTTGTGCTGTGATAAGAAAACATTGCAAACATTATCTTATCATTAGAAATAAATTAAAATTGATCGATCTAACAAAATAATATGAATTTAATGCTTCCCACAATTAAATTAATATACAAATTTAATATTAATTAATATGTACGTTTGTGTTTATTCGAACTCTTCTCTTCTCCATTTGAGAAGTGGTAATAAAATTTCAAATTTCATTTAATATAAATACACAGAGAGAAAGGATTTAACATGCGCTTAGCTTGAATCAAGCCGAAAATTTCCTATTTAAAGAATATTATTTAAATAACAAAAAACAAAAAGAAAAAGAACCCCATTCTCACAATTTTTTCTCCCTTTTGTATATCAGTCGCCATACAGCTATTAAAATAATCTTGATTTAATAATTATATACCTATTTTTTTTTTTAAATTAAGCTTTCTCTTAGCTCTAGACTGAATTGTTTTAATTTTTGTATATTATCTTCTTTAACCCAACTACCCTCAGGCTTGGTTATAGACCATCGTAGGACAACTTCTTTTTAAATTTGGTATATCTCTGGTTTATATAGTTTCTGAGATTTGTTTACATCTTTATATGGACATGGCTGGATCTTCTCAGTTTGTTATATACGCTTCTCATAAACTTAGGTGTATTTTGTTACCAATTACATGTCATATCTTTGGTGACTTTTACAAGGTTAGCCAACAACAAAATAATACCCTTGACTACATACGAGTATTCAGCTAAAAACTGAGAAAACAGTAAGCAGCTTATGTTATCTACTAATAGGGCTCTTATATGTGTATATATATATATATATATATTGAGCTTGTTAAGTATTCTTCAGCACTTCCTACTATCAGATGATTAGTACCAGCTCTGACTAATGTCGGTGCACTTCAGATGCAGTGAGAAACAATAACATAAAACTACAAATTTTCCGCTATCAAAAATATTTGTTGGGTAATTTTCAAAGCTAATACAAAATCGCTTTATCTGAATTCCCATAGTGAAGTGCTGGGATGAACAATGGAATATTATTTTCAGCATAGAAGCTCATGGCAAAACGTGAATAAGGTGTTTGTTTAGCAATTTAAAAAGCCACTCCAGCTAAGTACAAACCCGATAGGGATGGGCTTATCAGCCCCCCATAAAAGGCGGCTGTCAATTGTAAGTTCGAACAAATTCATTCAACATGCGGTTGTGGACAGTCATAGCGATCCTGTCAGTGGTGCTGGGCATCGGTAGCGCCACCGAGTGGTGGGAGAGTGGTAATTATTATCAAATTTATCCACGTTCTTTCCGGGACTCCGATGGAGATGGCATTGGAGATCTTAATGGTGTTACCGAAAAGCTGCAATATCTTAAGGACATTGGCTTCACCGCCGCTTGGTTGTCGCCAATTTTCAAATCGCCAATGGTGGATTTTGGCTATGACATTGCAGACTTTTACCAGATACATCAGGAGTATGGAACTATGGAGGACTTTGAGCGACTTATTGCACGCGCTAAAGAGGTGGGCATCAAAATTATACTCGACTTTGTGCCAAACCACTCAAGCGATGAGAGCGAGTGGTTTATCAAATCAGTGGACAGCGATCCAGTCTATAAAGACTTTTATATATGGCACGATGGAAAAATTAATGAAGAAACCGGAGAACGTGAGCCACCAAGCAATTGGATTTCTGAGTTCCGCTACAGTGCCTGGGAATGGAATGACGTCAGACAACAGTATTACCTGCATCAGTTTGCCACAGCTCAGCCCGATCTGAATTACCGAAATCCGGCAGTGGTAAATGAGATGAAGAATGTCCTTAGGTTTTGGTTAGCTAAAGGTGTTGCTGGATTCCGCATCGATGCTATACCTTATCTATTTGAGAATGATTTGGATCGCTATAATCAGTATCCTGATGAACCGCGAACCAATGATAGCAGTTGTACAGCCGACGACGCGTGCTATTTGCAGCATATTTATACTCAGAACCTGCCAGAGACTCTAGATATGATCTATCAGTGGCGTGAACTGGTCGATGAGTTCCACAAAGAAAATGGTGGCGACCAGCGTTTGCTCATGACGGAGGCCTATACCAGTTTCGAGAACATTATCAGGTGTTACGGTAATGGTATCCGAAATGGCTCACATATTCCCTTCAATTTTGATTTTCTGAGCAACATTAACAATGCTTCGAAGGCTACGGAGTATGTTGAGCATATTGAAAAGTTCCTGAACGCCATGCCTGAAGGAGTCTATGCAAACTGGGTGCTGGGCAATCATGACAATAAGCGAGTGGCTTCCCGTTTTGGAGTGCAGCGTACAGATTTGATGAATATTTTGCTCCAGACTTTGCCCGGCCATGCAGTTACCTACAATGGTGAAGAGCTGGGCATGACTGATGTGTATATTAGCTGGGAGGATACCGTAGATCCTTCAGCGTGCAATTCTGATCCAGAGCACTACTATGCACGATCCCGAGATCCTGCACGCACGCCTTATCAATGGGATGCTTCATCCAAAGCGGGTAAGTAATGAACTCGATTTTTCACATGTGTCCCGTCTAATCTTTTAAGTTTCGTTAGGTTTCACTACTGCTGATCACACCTGGCTACCCGTATCCGATGAATATAAAACGACCAATGCCTTGCAACAACTTCGGGCTCCACAGTCGCATCTACAAATCTTTAAGACCTTAGTGCGCGTCAGACAAGAACCATCGTTCCGAGCGGGTGCACTAAAGATTCAAGCCTTGGATGATGATATCATCATTTATTCACGGTAATAAATTACTCGTTTTTTAAGGAATCTAATTTCTAATAATACCTTTATCTCTACCTCTCCCAGCCAAAAACAGGGCAGTGATCTTTATGTCATCGTGCTGAATCTTGGTCAAACCAACAAGACTATTGACCTCACGAAGTACTTTAGCTTGGGATCTGATGCAGAGGTCATTACCAGTTCGTTGCAATCGCAATACATCAATGGTGAAACCGTCAAAACCACAACTTTTGTTGCTAACGCAAATGTGGGCACAGTATTGGTAGCCCTCAACTAATTTTCGAACGAAACACATTTTAAATTTATAATTTTGTTATAATAATAAACTTTTTATTGTGTAATAAAACTTAAAATTCTATTTTCTTTCACGCAAACGCAGATGTAAGCCATTCTCTGATTTTAAAGTTATTACCGCGGACAGAATGGGATCGTATTTATGCAGTGGTTTTTTCTCTCTCTCTGCCTTGGGCAGACCCAAAGTGGTATTTAAATAACCATCTTTGGAAATGCGATCCTCCATTGCAGGAAGTATCTCAAAGATACGTACAAGCTTCGAGATTACAGTCTTGATCTCCAGTAGTGCAAACTTCTGTCCAATGCAATTACGCGGGCCAGCACTAAATGGCAAATACTCGAACGGGCCAGGTTTTTCATACTCAAAACGCTCTGGATTAAAGCGAAGTGGATCCTTGAAAGTACGGTCATCGTAACCCAGAATCATGATAGCTATATTAAGAGTAGTACCCTTTGGAACTGTAATACCATCTATAAAAATATGGATATTATTATAAGGGGGCTACTTTTCGTCATAATTTTTGCTAACATACTAATTTCATAATCCTGTTCAGAATATCTGCCAATAAAGGGCACGCTAGGATAGACTCTCTGCGCTTCCTTGATAAATAGGTCCAAGTACTTCATCTCTGAGATTTCTTGATAAGTGGCGTCACGATGCATTTCATTGCCCATGATTTCCCGCTGTTCTTCATATAACTTACGCTTTTGGGCAAAAAAGAAAAATGAAATATTAGTATACTTTTAGGCAGTTTGTTTAATGCTACTCACCTGTTGTTCTGGAAATATAGATAGTAAATACCCAGCAAAGGCGATTCCTGAAGTTGTGGTATCATGGCCCTCAAACATAAAAGTGGAAACCTCCTCATAAATCTCCTGCTGATTCAAAGGACGTCCATCAATAGATGAGGAAAGTAGCGTATCCAGGAAAGCCATTTTTTTCCGCGAAAATTCATCTCCCTCACTTGCCTTCGCTGTACCCGAGCGATGTGCCTCGATTCTTTTATCTATGATTTCATTCGTGAAGTCCTGCAAAGTTTTCAAAGTCTTCGCATAGGCCGGGTACTCAGGAGCAAAGCGGAAGAGCATCGGAGGGCGCTTAACTGGACTAAATGCTCTCATATTTATGTTGTAGCACATGCTATAAGAAAGAATTTCACTTTATTGTAAGAAAAAGTTAAATAATCATAAATCAACTCACTCTTTAAAAGCCTTCACAACCGTGGCATCATGCTGCTCCATGGCATTTATTGGAACACCCATGGCTGTTTCGCAAATAACATCCAGTGTCAAATAGTGAGTTTCATTTTGAAAATCAAAGATACTGTCTCCTGCCGAGACTTTCTTCAACTGCTTGATGAATTTTGTCGAGTTTTCATTCATAACTTGGTGATAGGCTTGCAGAATGTTAAAATGAAATGAGGGTGTAATCATTTTGCGATGTTTATGCCATTTACTGCCAGTACTTGTCAGTAGACCAAGACCTAACCAGGGATGCAGAAGATCATAAATATCCGATTTTTTTATTAAACTGTTGCTGCTCAGAACAAACTAAAAAGATAAAGTATTAAAAGTAGGTTCAACACTTAGGGAATTTCATTATTTTATTTCATTTTAGCTTACCTCTAAGTGTTTGGGATTTGAAATAACGATATTGGAATAGTTTCCTATCCAGAAGCGAAAGTTATCCTTGTCATATTTATGCCACCAATCAAAATATGTGCCCAGGATCTCTGTAGGACACAATACAGAACGATGATCAATTTTAATTAAAGGGAAAATATTTGCTTTCAAGCGTAAATTTAATAATAATAGTTTAATTATAATTTTTTAGCAACTACAAAAAAGTTGAGATAAAGTTGAACTTGTTGCTTCTTTTTTTTGAAGCACACGCTTAATTTACGAACTAATTATATATAATCAAAATGACGTGTTTCAGAATAATAGATAAGTTCCCACAAAGCAATCATTTTTTTTTTTTACATATCATGGTATTGCACTATCAAAATGTCTAGTCGACAAATTACGTAGTATTCGTTATATCTTAATGCTAATCTGTGGGTAAATATTACTGCACATGAGACTACTCGACTTGAATATACCCGGTACTATCTTAATACAAGTTACAGCAATCTATAAAGTGATTTTCACTTTTTTTTCTTCCTTATTTTAGAAACATCTTTTTTGATTTTCGAACTTTGGAAGTGGGAATCCTCGAAAATTTCATCTCGAATGTGTGTTGAAGTTATTATTAATTTAAAATATACTTATGGTAAGTATATGGAACGTCCTAAATATAATTTATCGTATTCAGTTCTAATCTACAGAAATAATTTGTTCATTTTATAATTCTTTTATGGAATTGTTGTCAATCTATAAATGCCTTAGCCCGAATATCATTGCAGCTGATCTTACGACACAGTTTTCATCAGCTAAAATTTTATTCGAGAAGAGGCAATTACCCGTTTTGATGACACATTCAAATATTTCTTTTTCTTTTCCTTTAATTGCATTAATAGGTTATTTACCGGAGGGACCTTTGCCCACTTGATGAGCATTTCCGATGATAGGCAATGTAGGCGGACCCTTTAGTTTGTTAAGCATACGTTTCTTATGAGCAACACTTAATTCCAAATAGACAAAAAACAGCACTGGCAATGCCAGTACTGTGAACAAAATAAACCACATTTTCAGACACTCTTTTAAAATACACAAGAGAATTTAAAATATTTTTGATCTGATCTCACAAACCGGAGAACCGAAAGTGCGAGCTCATGTGAGACCGCGCACAGCTTAAATACGATACCGTCCAGAATTTTTCAATTTGAAGCAACTTCGAAATACTCACGAGTTTCAGCTAATCACAGTGAGTCGACAAAAAAACCAGTAAGAGAACTTTACTCGGCTACTGCTATAAGCTAGTATAAGATAACTATTTCAGTTGGACTTGGACACATGTGTATTTTTATTTTTTTTTTTACCTTTATTAATTATACGATTTTGATTTATTTGTCTTTTCATGCTTAAAATTCATTTCCTAAAATTAAAGCAACAAAACAATTATGAAACCATGAAGTCACCGAAATTTTTTTTAAATTGCATTCTTTATTTAAAGGAAGAAAGTGAAGATTGAGCCAGCGATGAAGTCTTCAAGTCGACAGCTGTTTGAATAAAATGAAATGCGAACTTGCTAACAGATAAAGCAAGCAAAACATAAACAAAACCGCACTCTAAGCTCTTAAAAAACTTTAATGGCAAGTCGGCACTCTTAAGATCGAAGTTACCGAGCTCTTTAAATCAGCTGGAAGAGTAAACAATTAAGGCCGGTTATGAGATTGCTAGAAATTTTCGCGTGGAATATAACTTCTATATAGACTTCAAAATAGACGGTGAAGTTTTGTATGTCCTGTACTCTAGAATGGTTGATATTTAACTACATATTATATTATTAATTTTTAAGCCTTAGCAACAGTTAACATTGATACCATAATTTGGCTAACAGAGCGTGTCAAAAAAAAAAATATTTAATATTTAATTTAATTTAATTTTCTATTCATATTATATGCTGCTCTGCGTAAAGAGAGAATACTAGTTTATTGTAGTATAAAGATAGACTAGAAGTAAATTAATTTTAATTTCCAAAAATTGATTATCAAATATTCCTATTCTCTCAGATATATAAATCTATGCATCCAAATCGGGTGCTGTTCCTGATCAAGAAAATATTCGCATGGAATCCCAGATATACAAAAAATAATTTAATTGTGTTCTCTTAATGCTCTTTTAACAAAGTTATTCTGATTTTACTATTTATTTTTTTAAATTGATCTTTTAGAATTAAATTTCTTTCATAGCAAAAAGGGAAATAAGTGTTTAAACAACGCAAACAAATTTGATATTAAAAAGATATATTTACAGCAGGTAAAAATTCGACCATGACGTCCATTGTCGTCAATATTATGTATGGGAGAAGCTAAATATTTAATCTAAGAGAGGATAAGTCATATCAGCTGCGGTATAAAAAGTGAAAGTACTGACGGCACTTAGTAACCATGAAGACTTAGAGACCACTTAGAGACCATGAAAACGTGAAATTTATTGGTAAAGTTTTAATATTTTAATTTTTATTACTTAGTGTTCAACTCCTGAACATAGTTTATCCTTTGAAAAAAAAGAGAATGAAAATAAAATGAAAGAAAATAATAGGTATATTTTATAATTATTTTATTAACATTATTTTTTATTAAAAAAATATAACAATAGTTTTACACAATCTTAGAAATCTATTTTCGTTCCTTTAAGCGCATATATAAACCATTCTCTGATTTTAAAGTGAGAACAGCAGACAAAATGGGATCATATTTGTGACCCTTTTTCTCCTTTCTTTCTTGCTCTGCCTTGGTAAGACCAACATAGGTATTAAGATAGCCATCCTTCGAAATAAGTTCGTCCATTGCAGGAAGTATCTCAAAGGTACGAATAAGCTTTGAGATCACAGTCTTTATCTCCAGCAATGCAAACTTCTGTCCAATACAGTTTCGTGGTCCAGCACTGAACGGCAAATACTCAAAGGGGCCAGGCTTCTCATGTTCAAAACGTTCAGGATTGAAGCGATGTGGGTCCTTGAAAATACGATCATCGTAACCCAGAATTACGAGTCCTAGATTAAGGGTAGTGCCCTTGGGTACAGTGGTACCATCTATGAATAAATAAGAAAAGGTACAATTATTAAAAAAGTTTTCTTATTTTTCCATGTCAACTTACTTATCACATAATCTTTCTCAGTGTAGCGTCCAATAAACGGCACACTGGGATAGACTCTCTGAGCTTCCTTGATGAACAAGTCCAAGTACTTCATCTCGGATATTTCTTGAAAGGTGGCATCACGAAGCATCTCATTGCCCATAATTTTCCGCTGTTCCTCATATAATTTGCGCTGTAATTATAAAATCTTGTCAGTCAACTTGCAAGCAGCTAAAATGTAATTGTGATCACCTGTTCTTCTGGAAATCTGGATAGTAAATACCCAGCAAAAGCAACACCCGAAGTTGTAGTATCGTGGCCCTCAAACATAAAAGTGGAAACCTCCTCATAAATCTCTTCCTGAGACAAAGGACGTCCATCAATGGTAGAGGAAAGCAGTGTGTCTAGGAAAGCCATTTTCTTCCGCGAAAATTCATCTCCCTCACTTGCCTTCGCTGTACCCGAGCGATGTGCCTCGATTCGTTTATCTATTATTTCATTGGTAAAGTCTTTCAGGGTCTTCAAAGTCCTCGCATAGGCCGGGTACTCAGGGGCAAAGCGGTAGAGCAACGGTGGTCGTTTCAAGGGGCTAAATGCTCTCATATTTATATTATAGCACATACTGTAAAAATTATAATCTCACATTAAATAGAACTATAGCTATATAGATGTTTATGTAATCTTACTCTTTAAAAGCCTTAACCACGCTAGAATCATGTTGCCCCATTGCATTTATTGGGACACCCATGGCTGTCTCGCAAATAACATCCAACGTTAAATAATGTGATTCATTTTGAAAATCAAAGATACTGTCTCCTGCCGAGACTTTTTTCAGCTGATTAATGAATTTCGTCGAGTTTTCATTCATAACTTGGTGATAGGCTTGCAGAATGTTGAAGTGGAATGCGGGCGTTATCATTTTGCGATGCTTATGCCATTTACTGCCAGTGCTGGTCAGAAGACCAAGACCCAACCAAGGATGCACCAAATCATAAATGTCCGATTTTGTTATTAGAGTGTTGCTGCTCAATATAAACTGAAAACGAGATCTACTATTAAAATAAAGTTTTGATTATAGTTTTATACTACTTACCTCCAAATCTTTGGGATTGGTAACTAGAATATTGGAATAGTAGCCAATCCAGAAGCGAAAGTTATCCCTATCATATTGATGCCACCAGTCAAAGAACGTGTTTAAGAATTCTGTGAAGATAAATAAGAGATTTTAATATATTTCTATATACTTCTATTGATAGATATTAATATATTATTTCACAGAGCATTTATATAGTGTGTGAATTGTTGCTGTTTTCAAAATTGGTATACCCGTAATTATATACAATTAAAATGAACTGGTAGTAATCAAGATTTTTCCATAGAAAGCAATACTTTTTATTGAGACTTATCACATTTATGCACTATAGCAATATCTGGCCACCAATGTCGATTATATTCGTTTTATTTCTATACTAATCTGTGCCCAAATGAAAAAACTGATTAGTAGAGGAATTAGTATTTATGTGCCAAAGTCTGGAGTTAAAATTAACATGTAATATTCAATTTTTTAAATATTCCAATGATATCTTGCTGTCAATCTATAAATGCTTTAACCCGAATGCCATTTCAGCTGATGTAATACGACAACTCTCATCAGCTATAATGTAATTCGAGAAAAGGCAATTAGCCATGTTAATAAGATATCACAATAATTCAAACGTTTTATTATAATATTAATATTACAACATTTACCCGACGGATTTTTGCCCACTTGAAGAGCATTCCCGACGACTGGCGCTGTAGGCGGTCCTTTAATTTTACTAAGGAAGCGTTTATTACGGGAAAACTTCAGTTCAAAATATGCATATAACAGCACCGGCAATGCCAATATGGCAAACAAAATAAACCACATTTTGAGACACGAATTCCACACAAACGAGAACAACAACGGCAACTGATAAACACAACGAAACTCGTTCCGGTAGCTCCAAGCAGAGAGCTGAAAGTGCGACTAGTTTCAGGCGCCATACAAGTTAAATACGGCATCGCAAACAATTTCTGAGATTAAAGCAACTTCCAAAAACTCAGCCAATCATAATGACTCAACAGAAAAACAAGTAAGAGAAGTACACTGGTCTCTACTACAACCTTCCTTAATAAATTTAAGAGAGGGAAAGGTGCACAGTGGCCAAGTATGCATTTAATACTCTCATTTTAACTATAAGAAAACAGCTGTTATTTAAAGAAATAAAAAAAACTATTAAATTTAGTAATATTTGTTTTGCTAATTTGTGATATGAAGAAAATTATTTTTTAACATTAAGATAAACACAATAAAAATTATGAATTCATTTATAAAAATACTTGACTAATGGATACCCTCTCCTGTCTTTTTGTGTATTTTATTTTATTTTAGTTACAATAAACACACTTGAACCCAGTTATTAAATCTGATCTCTCTATGCAGTCATAATGATAATATTTTTATTATTACTATTTTAATGTACACTTAAATATTTATAGTGTATACAAAAAACCGTTGAATTTCTTTTATTTTAGTTTGAATAATTTTATAATAGTTAATTGGTAAAACAAACAAGCTCTTTGTTACGTATATAAGAGAATTTCTTTATAGCAAACAGACTCTCCTACCACAGAAAAAAAATCTCTTTTGATCGCTAAGAGAGAATATAACCCTAACTGACTATGACAAATATGGTTTGAATATAAACAATTAAGCAGTTTTCAGCATAAGACATCCTTTATACAGATTTGGAAAATTTTAGAAAGCAAGACAAGAAATATGGTATATAAAACGCTCCGATCAAGTATATTTCACAGTTTAGATTTTGCACCTTCATAATTGATAAGAAATCAATAAACTACGAGTGCAGTCTATTATAAGAATCATTTATAGAGTATATACTCGTTTATAGCTGTATTACTATCCAAACAATTTTTTTGTATTGGTCATGTATATTTCTACCTTGTTGCTCTTTCCTTTCTTTTGCCGTGGCGGTTATTATCTCAAACTCAGTTCCAACGTGCAGGTACTATATAAACATTTATTTCCTCAAGATTTGTGCTTTGCTTTGTGTCTTATTTTATCGAATATTTGACTTCTGATTGAAAGAATATAAAAAAACCAAGATATATAAGATATAACCAAGAATACCAACATACCTATAGCATATGATAGTTGCAAGAAGTACCTTAAAATGAACTGCTTGCCTTAGTACTAATGACCTGAGTTTGTACTCAGGTACTCACTGAAGTACAACTCAGTGAAGCTATGAAGCTATGCAGCTCTCTCTTAAATTTTCCAAAAGAGCATTTCCAACTTTTAGAAGGCCGCTCAAAAGTATGCAACGATAAAAAGAAATTTTGGTATGGTTCTGATCTTGAGTAAGTTAAAAGAATACAATATTTATTTAGCTTAGCAAATTTAAATTATGAATATACAATCGGACAGGTCTACATCAGTTCTGCACATCATACAGATTTAGAATTTATGCCTACATACATTGTGAGGTCTGAGATTCTCCCACAATGTTGTTTTTTTTTTATTAAAAACTCTAATAAGTTCAGAAACTATTCAGGTATTTGTATTATCAATAGTCTAATAGAAAGTCCCTTGTTTTGTATTATTATTGTTTTTTTTTTTATTAAACTTAACAGCTTATTTAGTAACAAAGTCTAAGAATCTATTTTCTCTCCCGTAAGCGCAGATGTAAGCCATTCTCTGATTTTAAAGTCAGAACAGCCGACAAGATTGGATCGTATTTGTGACCCTGTTGCTCCTTTTTCTCTTTCTCTGCCTTGGGAAGACCCACATAGGTATTAAGATATCCATCCTTTGAGACAAGTTCGTCCATTGCAGGAAGTACCTCAAAGCTTCGTACAAGCTTTGAGATTACAGTCTTAATCTCTAATAGTGCAAACTTCTGCCCAATGCAGTTGCGTGGACCAGCACTGAACGGCAAATACTCGAAGGGCCCGGGCTTCTCATGCTCAAAACGCTCCGGATTAAAGCGATGAGGTTCTTTAAATGTACGATCGTCATAGCCCAGAATAATGAGTGCTAGATTAAGAGTGGTACCTTTGGGTACAGTAGTGCCATCTATGAAAATAAGTATAATGATAAAGTTAAAATTGGGCCATCTTTCCAAGAGTGACAACTTACTTATCACATAATCTTTTTCTGTGTAGCGTCCAATAAACGGCACACTGGGATAGACTCTTTGACTCTCTTTGATAAACAAGTCCAAGTATTTCATCTCCGAGATTTCTTGATAGGTAGCGTCGCGATGCATCTCATCGCCCATGATTTCCTGTTGTTCCTCATATAATTTGCGCTATATTAATCGAAAATGTAAGTCAACTTTAAAGTAGTTAATGCATTTGGATTCACCTGTTCTTCTGGAAATCTGGATAGTAAATATCCTGCAAAAGCTACTCCCGAAGTGGTTGTGTCGTGTCCCTCAAACATAAATGTGGAAACCTCCTCATAAATTTCCTGCTGATTTAGAGGACGTCCATCAATAGTAGAGGAAAGCAGTGTATCCAGAAAAGCCATTTTCTTTCGCGAAAACTCATCACTGTTGATTTTCTTCGCCGTACCTGCACGATGTGCTTCGATTCTTTTATCAATTATATCATTAGTAAAATCTTTTAAAACTTTCAGTGTTTTTGTAAAGTTAGGGTAGTCGGGAGTAAAGCGGTAGAGCTTTTCGGATCGCTTAATAGGATTAAATGCTCTCATATTGATATTGTAGCACATTCTGAAGAAAATAATGAAAATTCAGTTTAATAAAATAATACTTTTCGCGAAAAAGAACTCACTCCTTGAAGGCCTTTACAACGGTGGAGTCATGTTGTCCCATGGCATTTATTGGCACACCCATTGCCGTCTCGCAAATAACATCCAATGTTAAATAATGTGATTCATCCTGAAAATCTATTATACTATCTCCTGCTGAGATTTTTTTCAGGTGCTTGATGAACTTAGTTGAGTTTTCATTCATGATTTGGTGAAAGTCTTGAAGTATATTAAAGTGAAATGAGGGCGTTATCATCTTGCGGTGCTTATGCCATTTGCTGCCAGTGCTTGTGAGGAGTCCCAGGCCCAGCCAAGGATACAGCATATCATAAATATTCGATTTCTTAATTAATGTGTTGCTGCTCAGTATAAACTGAAAATAAATGATATCTTAAGGTCAATATTTGTTATCGAAATTAAACCTACTCTTTAAGCTTACCTCGAATGATTTTGGATTACAAATCATTATGGTGGGATTATAACCGATCCAGAAGCGGAAATTATCCTTGTCATACTTTTGCCACCACTCAAAAAAGCTGTTCATTATTTCTGTGTGAATAATAACATATTTATCAAAATATATTATATTAATAATTTAAAGAAAACAAACATAAATGCTATCTGCATTGACGATAAAAGAACACACCCAATCCAAAGTCGAATAAAAGAAATACAATCAAAGCTAATTATTTGAGTTGATATTTTTGGAGCTTATCTTATTGCACTATCACAATGTCTGGAGATATACTTTGTTATTCTTTTTATCTATACAAAATCGGTTGATAAATAGTATATAAATGTCTATGTCATATCAGATATGACGTTGTCTGTGCAAAAATTCAGTTAAATTATATAATAAAAAAATTTTGTTCTACTAAGAAATTCTATCACTTCTCGTAATTTGTGATTTCTTTTATAAAATCACTGATAAAAAAGAAGAGAGGTTTCACTAACCTAGGTATCTTTAATTTGAGAGTTATTAAATATTTTCTTGGGTAATTAAATATTAATTAACAACAGAGTAGTCTTAATATACATAATATTTGATTCACCAACAATAAATTGGATTAGTAAATCAAGAGCAAGGAGTTTCTCGCAGGGACTAAGATTAGGAGTTAAAAAAAGTATTATTTTCTATTTAAATTGAATTTTATAATTTAATCCCTTTTACCTAAAAGTACCTAAATCCCTACTTGCCCTATAAATTTTGCGTTAATTAAATTGACTGTTTGTTCTAATCAGTGATCCTTTGCCTTTCCCTATAATACTATGCATTGAAACAATCTTTCATATCCCTCCCCAATTTGAATTTGGCTATTGAATTACTCTATTTCTTAACAGTTTTTTACCTGTTGGATTTTTGCCCACTTGATGAGCATTCCCGAGGATTGGCACTGCAGGCGGCCCCGCTATTTTGTTGAGCACGCGTCTCTTCTGAGCAACTTTGAGTTCAAAGTACACAATTAACATCACTGGCAATGCCAGTAAAGTAAACAGAATAAACAACATTTTATTTTTTTTTTTTAGACACTCTTACGAATTGCAGCTAAAACTCGTTCCAACCACACCAAGCACTGGACTGAAAATGAGACTTTTTGCGATGGGGCGCAACTTAAATACAGCATCGCCAAGAATTTTTCTGATTAGAGCAACTTCAATAAAACTCACGAGTTTCGGCTATTCATAATGACTCGACAATAAAACCAGTCCGAATATCCAATTCGACTCCTATCTCAAGCAAAAAGGATGTAGAAATTCGTGTAAAAGGGCGTATGTACGTGTATGAATGTCTGTAAGCCTAAGTATTACATAAAAATATATATTCTGGCTATGGGATTAAGAGAATGTGTTTGAGAACTATAAAACAAAGGATTGATTGGAATAATGTGATGTCCCAGGACCTTCCTCAATTATGAATTTTATGATTAATTAAAAAAGGGGCCTGGCAGCAAATAATATTTGAATAATCAATTGTTTATTGTTCATACGGCTGACATCATAAAATATATGGAAGCAATTTTTTCTTATCAGTTATGTGGGTGCAAAATCCAACATGGAAAAGTTATTGAACACGTGTGTGTCTAGCTTTCATTATCTGTTATTTGCACAGTTTTGACCTATTTTAATGGGTTCGAGCTTTTCTCAAATCCTTGTTTATAATAACAAGCAAGAATGGCTATAACCTAATAACCTTTGCAAATTTCAAGCAAACAAAATTACGGCGAAGGTATGACTCGAACCATGTTTGTTTCTATATCCTATTATTTACATATAAATTCAATGGGTCGTCTGCCTGTCAGTGAATGTGGTGAATTTTATAGTTAGCTCATCCTTTTACAGATTCGTTAAAAAATGGTAAAAGTAATTTACTAAGTTTGTGTAATATGTAAAGAACACAATAGAGTCATGAGAACTGTAAAAAATATACATACATATTTTTGGTCGGAATCTAGCTGTGCTCTTCTATCTGTTCGATCGCCTATTCGCCTGGCTTAACACGTCTTCTTCAGTGGCTATGTGAGGTTAAGAATACAATTTTCTATTGAATTTTCATATAATTCAATAAATGTCAATTTTAGTTTGAGTTGTACATTAAAAATTTAGGTGCGACTAGTACTTTTTATATGCATTGAAGGACCCCATAAAGTATTGTAAATTATTGATCAAAAGACGACGCTATTTAGCCATGTCCGACTGTTCGTCTGTTTATTTCCAAACAAGGTGTGGAGCCTTCTTTTTGTTGCATATGTTGGAACGGCCTGATCGGACAACTATATCATATAGCTAGGAACATTCGGTTCAAAAGTTATTTGCAAATATTTCTTAATTTACAACGAATCTTAATAAAATTTTCTAGTTAGATTAATATGTATGTTTGCTAGGTGCACCCATTTAAGATCGGAGTACAATAACTTATAGGAACAATCGGAACTAAATTTAAAAAATTACTGTATGGTACTGTGTTTTGTTTCTCAAAGAATCTTAATAAAATATTTTAACTTGGATTTTACGTTATCATATAGATGCGATAGGAACTCCAGTTTCCCAGTATATAACCTTTGGCGCACTAAAGATGGTTCTTTCGTACTAGTCTAAAATCAATATGAATAGGATCACATAAGAGAATCCATATTCATAAGAGATGCAAGTAGGAACTGGTTTGCTAAGTCTACTTGGCATTAAATATAGATTTTTAATTTATTATAGGATTAAATCTTGAAGGAATTAGATACAAATTCGGGATAGAACTGCATCTAATTAAGAATGAAAAAACCGGACTTAAATCAAGAATTTCGTACTTGATTCCGGGATCGCATAACATTTGACACCGCTGGATTTTTTCATTCTGTTTATATACCAAATAAAGATCAAGATCATTTCATTTTTTATACGATAATCTCTACGATATTGACTGTAAATTCGAGATGAATAATATTTACACTGCTATTTAACTATACTGAATGATTACAGTATATTACGGAGAGCATACCTGTTAAAGTTTTTATCGACTCGAGTACCTTTACTCTATGATTATGTCTTAGTCCGTCTATTTTGTACTAAAGTATGGACACAATTCCCAGCACTTTAAAATCGTGTTACATACAACAGAAACTAAAAAGAAAACTGTATACTTTAAATTTCTTGTTTATCACGTCATAGCTTAAAATTTATTTCATATTAAATTAAAATTATAAAATTACAAAGACTAAACATTTATTTCCTCTCTCGTAAGCGTAAATGTAAACCATTCTCTGATTTTAAAGTCATAACAGCCGACAAGATTGGATCGTATTTGTGACCCTGTTGCTCCTTTTTCTCTTTCTCTGCCTTGGGAAGACCCAGATAGGTATTCAGATAACCATCTTTTGAGAGAAGTTCGTCCATTGCAGGAAGTATCTCAAAGCTTCGTACAAGCTTAGAGATTATAGTCTTAATCTCCAGTAGTGCAAACTTCTGCCCAATGCAGTTGCGTGGACCAGCACTGAACGGCACATACTCAAAGGGGCCGGGCTTCTCCTGTTCAAATCGTTCCGGATTAAAGCGATGTGGTTCTTTGAAAGTACGATCATCATAGCCCAAAATTATGAGTGCTAGATGAAGAGTGGTGCCTTTAGGTACCGTTGTACCATCTATAAAGAGCAGGAGTTTAAGTTAATAGAAACAGTTACTACACATATATTTCAACTTACTAATCTCATAATCTTTTTCTGCTTGGCGCCCAATAAATGGCACACTGGGATAGACTCTCTGGGCTTCCTTAATAAATAAGTCCAAGTACTTCATATCAGAAATTTCTTGGTAGGTAGCGTCGCGATGCATCTCATTGCCCATGATTTCCTGTTGTTCCTCATATAATTTGCGCTAAATTAATCGAAAATGTAAGTCAACTTTAAAGTAGTTAATGCATTTGGATTCACCTGTTCTTCTGGAAATCTGGATAGTAAATACCCAGCAAAAGCTACTCCCGAAGTGGTTGTGTCGTGACCCTCAAACATAAATGTGGAAACCTCCTCATAAATTTCCTGCTGATTTAGAGGACGTCCATCAATAGTAGAGGAAAGCAGTGTGTCCAGAAAAGCCATTTTCTTACGCGAAAACTCATCACTGCTGCTTTTCTTAGCGGTTCCCTCACGATGTGCTTCGATTCTTTTCTCGATAACTTCATAGGTAAAATCTTTCAAAGTTTGTAGGGTTTTTGAATAGCTTGGATAGTCAGGGGTAAAGCGGAACAGTACCTCCGACCGCTTAATAGGATTAAATGCTCTCATATTGATATTGTAGCACATTCTGTAAGGAACAATTAGACTTTAGAAAGTAAGAAAAACATTTAGGAAAAGAAACTTACTCTTTAAAGGCCTTTACAATGGTTGAGTCATGATGTCCCATGGCATTTATTGGCACACCCATTGCTGTCTCGCAAATAACATCCAATGTTAAATAATGTGATTCATCCTGAAAATCGATTATACTATCTCCTGCTGAAATTTTCTTCAGGTGCTTAATGAACTTGGTTGAGCTTTCGTTCATGATTTGGTGAAAGTCTTGAAGTATGTTGAAGTGAAATGAGGGCGTTATCATCTTGCGGTGCTTATGCCATTTGATGCCAGTGCTTGTGAGGAGTCCCAGGCCTAGCCAAGGATACAGCATATCATAAATATTCGACTTCTTTATTAATGTGTTGCTGCTCAGTATAAACTGAAGAAAAAATTGTATAGTCTAAAATTTAAACAAACAGTCTTTTTTTTTTTAAACTTACCTCCAAATGTTTTGGATTGGAGACAAGTATGGTAGAATTGTAGCCTATCCAGAAGCGATAGTTATTTTTGCCATATTTATGCCACCAATCAAAAAGTGTGTTCAGGATATCTGTGCAGATTGATAATATTTACATCATTTATTTTCAGATACTAACGTTTTTAGCAGTAGGAAATTTCTTATATTTTTTTCTATCATTATTATTCTTATTTTTGTACTGTTTTCACTTTGATATTTTGGTATTTACCCGATGGAGTTTTGCCTACTTGATGAGCATTTCCGATTACCGGCATTGTAGGAGGACCCGCCAGTCTGTTCAGCACACGTTTCTTATTGAGAACTTTGAGTTCAAAGTACGCCATCAACAATACTGGCAGTGCCAGTAGGGCAAACAAAGCAAACCACATATTTAGACGCGAATAGAAAGAACTCGTTCCAGACGCACCAAGCAGACTACCGAAAATGAAGCTTGTTGAAAGCGACACCCGGTTTATATACAGCATCGCAGACAACTTTATCAAAATAAAGTAATTTAAATTAAAAAAAAATGAGTTTCATCTAATCACAATGCACTGGCAATAAAATAGGTAAGGAAATCGATTTGGGCCCTGGATTAAGCTAAAGGACGTATATACGTATATGTCTGAATACTCCTATAAACATTATTTTTTATGACTTTGGACTTTGGACTTTCGATTTTTTTTTTTTTTCAATTTCAAATCTTGTTTGTGTAAGCAGTCATCAACTACAGTGTAAACATATTTACTTGGACGATTAGTGATTGCGGCTATTTTGCCCTGCGGCATGCATAATTTCGCGAATTTGTACTGTAAGAAATAAAGGAAAATATAAAAATAATGTTTATAATAAATTTTATATTATCAGCTGTGTAAGCTTCAAGCCGAACGGCTTTAATGTTTGTTAAGCGTTCTAGTTCTGCTTTAAATTAAGAATGGTTCGGCTGTAAAACTCCAAAGTCTAAACATTAAAATGCAAATTATAAAAAATAATAAAAAATTCTTTTCCAATATAATTTCAATATTCACATGTTCTTTTAAATCCTCAGAAATTGTTTCGAACGTTAATTTAATATTTTCG
The DNA here is from genome assembly GCA_018150835.1 of Drosophila repletoides. Taxonomy (NCBI): domain Eukaryota; kingdom Metazoa; phylum Arthropoda; class Insecta; order Diptera; family Drosophilidae; genus Drosophila; species Drosophila repletoides. The sequence goes on along the minus strand of JAECWQ010000089.1, from coordinate 18,002,966 downwards.
TAATTGTTGTAAGTTTGATCTATAAATATGTGCATATCCTAAGTCCATTAAATTAATTAAAATTCAAATTAATTTAAAATTTCAAATGTTAAAACGTGGAAATATTTATTCAAAAATTTTACCAGGAGAAATTCATGAACCAAAAGCCCAAGTGAGACAGGGTTCGATCCCGTAAATCAAAGCTGAGTAATAAATTCTTTTTATTATTATTATTATTTAATTCTTATTATTATTATTTTATTCTTATTATTACTATTATATTCTTATAATTATTGTTATTATTATTTTTGTCAATATTTTTATTATTATTATTCTAATTATTATTATTATAAATTAAATGCTAAAAATATATAATTATATTGTATTGAGGATAACAATTTTAGTACAGTGAACACAACTAAGTCAAACTATTTTAGTTAAAAAAATAAATTTTTTTTTTGAAGTTGGGCTTTAAATACCCTGTACTCTTCCGAATAGGTCAATGCTGTGTAGGCAGAGATAATCGGCAGACATGCACGCGCTCAAGTTGATTTAATATTTTGGATTTTGCACCCACATAATCGATAAGAATCGATGTCGTCTGCCACGGTAATAAACAATTCATTACTCAAAAAAGTACACTGCCAGGCCCCTTTTTTAAATGGTCACCCGGGTTTATTAACTAGCTCATTTAGCTTATAATTTACAATTGAATGATTGAACACACCTTCAAATCAGGGTCTCCCAACTTGAAGGATCCCTTTCCTTTTACAACTGTGTTTTAAATATTTTTCAAAAGTTTTCACTTGAACTTTTTCCATTTTTAAAAAAGTTAAATATTTTTTTTAAAAATATTCTTTGCGTATATGAATATATTTTATGCTTTTTGAAAGTGGGTAGATAAAGTACATTGGCAGGGAAAGTATTTTATTTGGTTGTCTGCAAATAAAATGAATCTAGAGTATTGCCTAGTCGTAAACTCTCGACTACAGAGCTCTTAGTTGACTCTTCAAGGCCTGGAGTAAATTGAAAACTTTAATCGCAATTCTCGCTAAATCAAAATATGTATGTGCACATACATGCACAAACACGATTAATTGCGCGCCAGACGCGGCCGTGCTGTCTACATGATAACGGACTGATTGTGGTAGACGAGCCTCTATAAAGTTGATAAACTGGATGACGTATACAGATAAGAAACATCATTAGTTAATCACCATTCAGAAAATATAAACAGAACAAATAATGAACGATGTAGAATGGGATCACACTAAAGGCAAGCATTCTGTCAAGGTAGGTCAAGGACACAGGTGTATTTCTTTTTTTAACAGTCACTTCAGCTTTATATCATTTTTACAAGTAGCTTCAATCAAATAAATATCCAAAACTTAACTTTTCAATATTAGTACACAATAAAAGTGATTCTATTGTAGATGCTTATTTCACTATTTTGATTTGGTTTACCTTAAATTTGCTGATAATTCATAAAAAGAGAGTATTAGATACAAGCTAAGACGACCCAGAAACAACAGCCTTGTCACCTGTCTGTTTATGGAATGAAATGTACAGGAAATAATTCTTATTAATATATTTAAAAGTATTGTAAATTTTCTTACAAAGCAAAGGGGGCCACAATGTACGAAATGGATTCACACTGATTGTGTTTTTGATAAGTTCCGCTCAGTTCAAATTTGTTATTTCTAAGGCCGCCCAAAAGTATGCAATGTATTTCATACAATTTCTCTTGGGTTTGGATATTGGATATTGTTAATTTTAATGGAGTGAAAACTATGTATGGATAATGCCAAAATTTATAAAAAAAAAATTTAGCATACTTATCTCCAATAGATGTAGGGTATAAAATGATCCTGCAATTCTGGCTATAATAGACTACTTATCAATTATTTTTTTGCAGTATGCATGTCCGACCCCATAAAGTATATAAGTATTATTGATAAGGAAGGCGAGGCGAGTTGAGTCGAGTACTGTACGCGGTTCATACATATGTACAGACTAGATCGTATAATAAACATTTAATTAAATAATAATAATGATATAAGAAAGAGTGTAAGACAGCTATATGGTATAGCTGCTCTAGGAACAATCGAACAAACAATAAATAAATATCACAATGATTGTCAAAAGATTATTTCGCGCTTATATAGCTTATAGCCGTTCCTTCCCATTTATTGTAGTGTATATTTTAAACAGGGTATCCCAGACTATATCATTGACTTGCTGAAATTAAAATTTGTGGCTTGTAGTAGAAAGTGCAGTTTAATTTTTGGGGAAAGCGCAATATGCTTTGAGTCACTTCAAGCTACCTTTAAGACTTCCGTCTGTATTCGCAGGTAAACAAACTGATTAGCCTTATCAATCGAAATATTAATGATGCAATATTGCTGTGCCCTTTAAACTTACACGTCATTTTTTTTTAATTGTGAATGAGTCAGTTGAGCAGCAATTAGACAAGTACTATTGTACTATAACACTACTCTAGTAGCAGCAACTTGCAAGTGTCATAACTAAACAAGCCATTTAAAGGTCTTGTAATTAGCTGGTCATAATTGTTTTGAAGTAGTGCCGGTTAATGAGTGTTTTCAATCTAAAATTAGAGTAATTATTGTGCTGGACATTGCATTGCTTAACTATACTAGCTATCAGATAAGTTATCGATTATGTTATCGCTGGTTTGACCAAAAAGTTTTGGCAAATATTAAAGGCTTTTCGCATGAGCCGATCAGTTATTAAACCTGTCGCCAAAGTAACGGAACATTAAAGCAAATTATTGCCAAAATTTAAAACAAAAGTAATACGAAGATATAAATATGTTTCTGGTGGCAGCGGCCATAGTTTTGGCCATCATTTTGGTCTTCAAGGGCGTCAAGATATTTAATTATATAGATCACATGGCCGGGATAATGGAAATGATACCGGGTCCTACGCCATATCCGTTTGTGGGAAATCTATTTCAGTTTGGACTGAAACCAGCTGGTGAGTGTTGGTTAGATAACCTACCTATATTTATGAACTATTGGGGGTCGAAAGCTATATAAATATTCGTACATGCTACAATTCCATCTAAAGATAATCATAATCAAAAGATTCCACTCGCAAGATTAGGATACAAATAAAATAAGTTTGCTTCTTTTGCATAGAATTCGTAGATTCAAATGCTGTGATACATTTCAGCTGAATTAATTTTCTTATATCTTTTACAATATTCCTTGCAATTTTCATCAGATTTTGTTTTTGTTTCGCTGCACATTTCCCTTGGGCATACTACCCCAACATGGTCCCAATCTCTGGCACCCGTACCCGCACCCGCACAATTCGTTGAATAATTTTGGTGTTGCATCCCTGCACGTGCTTGCCAAGTAATCATTCCAAATGCACAATAGCCAGAATACAAAACGCAGCATAACAATTGATAGTTTTGCCTTGCTTGGATGGAAATGGCTGTCTCGATAGATGGTTTCAGCTGCGGATGGAATGGTGGGGCGTTGCAATGGTGTGTGTTGCACATACAATGTAAGCATCCTTGCTGAATCCCTTGTTGTCATTTCCATCGTCCTTGTTTGATTTTATTCTCATTGCGTTTTAATAGATACTTGATGCAGGGCATTGTTTGGCGTCAGTTTTTGCTCATTTCTTCCATCTTTTTTCCATCTTGCCTTGGCTTGTGCACTGTGTATTAAAATATTATTTACATTAAATGCAACTAAAACTTACAGCAAATATAAAGATAAACTTATCAGGCAGCTAAAAACCAACCCAATAAAATGGTATAACTATGCCCATACAACTAAAATCTCTCAACCAAGGAATAGCACATTGATGCTGCCGAGTATCAGTTCTCGGCAATTTAACAGTTCAATTCACAGAACTGCATAGGCAAATGAAATTTGCAAATTGAAATGAAAACTGTATAATACTGTAATACTGTTAACCATAGTCTATGAAGTCTCTTCAGGATTACTGCAAAGTGAGCTGGGCTCAGCAGAGCTGAGGTGGTGAGGTGAAGTGAGCAGACCCACAAAAGCAAACCCTCAGAAGCTCGCTCGACAGGAAATTGCAACTTTTGCCAAACTGCGGTAGTTAGGAATGGAGTTAGTTGCCAAAAGCGTACGAGTATGATAACTGAAGTGTTATGTAAAGAACAGTACAGGCAACAAATAATAGAGATGTGAATGAATATACGGCACGAGGGATGCTCGGAAAATTACAATAAAAGCAAAAAATTATGTTGGAAATGGGAATATTATAATCTGAAACATTTCAATCTACAAATAAATTAAAGATATTTTTTTTTGCCCATAATTTATTCATTAACGTTTTCACCCTCACATCATAGAATATCCCAAGAAAGTCTTACAATACTGTCGGAAATATGATTTTCAAGGATTCCGCTCTCTGGTGTTTCTTCAGTACCACATAATGCTCAGTGATCCGGCAGAAATTCAGGTCAGTTAACTAAGCAAAAACGTTAAGTTGAAACTAGAAAGTTCTAATCAATGAATTTCTTTTGGCAGAACATGTTATCGAGCTCTTCACTGTTATACAAGGAACACTTGTACTCATTTCTACGCCCATGGCTGGGTGATGGACTTCTCACCAGTTCCGGTGCCCGTTGGCTCAAACATCAGAAGGTTTACGAGCCCGCCTTCGAACGGTCTGCCATCGAGGGGTATTTGCGTGTGGTGCATCAAACCAGTGAGAGGTTTGTTCAGAAGCTGAATCATCAGACGGATACCACAAAACCTTTTGACGCCCAGGAACTGGTTGCCAAGTGTACGCTGGATATTGTGTGCGGTAAGTGGAGGAGCGCATATTGTGGCCAGAGGAAGCGGCATCCTTTTGGAAAAGTTTAAGCATTTGTCATGGGCATTTTGTTTCGTTCTTTTTTTTTCTGTTTTTTTTTTTTTTTTTTGGCTGCGGTAGGGTGCCGTCGCACTCGTTCATTTTTGTAATTTATTATGGCCATTTTATAAACAAGATTTATTGCATAGAAAATTGCTACAAGTGGCTGAGATTGTACAGTAAAAAGTTGCACAGGCGCAACTTTAAGAGTTGCAAGTATGATAAACAGCTACATAAAATTATGCCAATTTGGCCAAAAAAAAAAAAGTGTAAAAGCTGTAATTATATGGGAATAATATTTATGTAATTGTTAAATTTATGACTATAATATTTATGATTCTAAACAGAGAACGCAACGGGCGTGCCCAGTAACTCCCTGAACGATGAGCCCTCTGATTTGCACACAGCCATCAAAGAGTAAGAGTAAAAATCATCCAGAGCATAAGCATTATATTCTGACTCTTGATCTCTTTTCTCGTAGCCTCTGCGATGTTGTCCAGCAGCGTACCTTTAGCATAGTGAAGCGTTTCGATGCACTTTTCAGATTGACTCCTTACTACATGAAGCAGCGAAGAGCACTGCAGCTACTGAGGCATGAAATTAAGCGGGTAAGCGATTATTCGATGATGGACTTGATGCAACTTGAAAACTCACTGTTCTATTGTTTGATCAGACTATAATGCAACGTCATGTTCATTTGGCCAGGACCAGTGAAAATCCAAAGGGTGCGTCCACTAATAGACCCTTCCTGGATGTACTATTGGCCGCCAAGTTAGATGGACGTGCGCTAAAGGAACGCGAGATTATCGAAGAGATGTCTACTTATATATTTACAGTAAGTTATAGTTTCCTATTCCTTCCATATTTCGTCAAAATATAAATAAATATAATTATACTTTATTTAGGGACACGATACAGTAGCCTCTGCCATCTCTTTTACAATCTATACGCTTTCTCGCCATCCACATATACAGAAGAAGGTTTATGAGGAACAGCTACGCATATTTGGCAAGGATTCAGCTGGAGAGTCCAATATAGAACACCTGCAGCAAATGAAATATCTGGAACTGGTTATACGTGAAACGCTGCGTCTATACCCATCGGTGCCGATTATAGCAAGAACCAATCGTAAAGCCATTGATATCAGTAAGTACACGAAATATGTGGATATCTAGAATTTAATTTTTATTATATGACTCACATAGATGGCACAAAGGTTGCTAAGCGTACTACAGTCATGATGTGTCTCATTGCGATGGGTTATAATGAGCGATACTTCGATGAGCCATGCGTCTTTCGGCCTGAACGTTTCGAGAAGGCTAACACAAATAGCGATTTAGAAGCCTTTAAAAGTGTGCCCTTTAGCGCCGGGCCCAGGCGCTGCATTGGTAAGTCAAAAAGCAAAAAATTGCTAACCAGCAAACCACGAATACTCGTTACTCTCACCTTCCAGCCGAAAAGTATGCCATGTATCAACTGCAGGCTATCCTCTCGAGCCTGGTGCGTCACTTTGAAATACTGCCCGCCGTGGATGACTTGCCGCCAGGCATCAATGACCACTCTCGGGTCGACTGTGTGCCTCAAAGCGAATACGATCCGGTGCTTAATATACGTGTGACGCTTAAATCGGAGAATGGCATACAAATACGGCTAAAAAAACGAACAATGCAATGAAAAATTATTTTTGTATATTACGTATAATTTATTAATATAAAAATGCCTGCTTAAGATATGCAATTTGGTCACCCTTAATATCATATAAACTTTTCTTTCACAATAAAATCGGACAAATAATTCTAAAATCGTTTTTGCAAACGAACTGGAACTCCGCTCAAAGACTTTAGCGTAATGGGCAAGTACAGTTTTAGCTCTTGAGGACCTGGCTTATATTTGGGCTGGAACACTTGAGCTATCGTCTGTTTAGCCAAAGGAGGAGGTAAAATTTTAAAGTTGCGCAGTATCTTCGATAAAGTAACCTTCAGCTCAAGCAGCGCAAACTTTTGACCTGTGAATTGTATATATAATTTATACTTAAAATCATTATTTAAAAATAATATAAAAGCTACTTGTTACCTATGCAATTTCTGGGACCCGCACTAAAGGGCACATTATCAAAGGCATTCGCTTTGGTGCGCTCAGCAGCCTCAAATCGTTCAGGTCGAAACTCGAAAGGAGCATCAAAACTGTGTGGACTGTGACCGATACCCAAGATAGGCAGAACAATGGTTGTCCCCTTCGGCAGGAATTTTTCTCCTATCGAACAGATTCATCCTCGGATGTTATAAAGGAAAATGAAGGAGTAAAGCTTCAGCTTTAATTTAACTCACCAACAACAGTTGCCTCGCGGGTAGTGCGAAAAATGAATGGCACACTGGGAAACAAACGAAGTGTCTCTTTGATGACCAGATCTAGGTATTTCATATCCTGCAGCTCCTCATATGTAGGATGGCGTACTGCATCATCTCCATACAGCTGCTTTTGCTCCTCAAAGGCACGTTCCTGTACTCCAGGTGTCCAGGCCATGCAGTAGATGGCAAAGGTTATGGCCGAGGCAGTAGTGTCGTGGCCCTATAAAAATAAACTGTGATGATAGTTGTTTTTCATATATATGTATAAATATTTATTAAGAATCAGGCTAACGAGTTGAGTTAAAATCTATCTGTTCATCAAGTAAAGTCTCTCAGTATTTTAAATAATCAAAAATTATCAATGGGATAATGCTGTGAAAATGTAGACCAATTAGAATATACAAAAGAAATATTTCAAAAAACAACAATTATTTTATAAATATCGTTCAATTATTTTGAATATTTAATATTTTAGTCTTAGGCTGGCAATTATTTCTTTTATACTTATTCCCAGAATACAATACTCATAATAAATAGTACAGTGCATCATTTAAGGACTACGAAAACTTTGCATTTGATACTATACATACTCTATATACATATATATATATATATTTATATATTATATTATTATATATAATATATATATATATATATATTTGTACTCTTTGAAAAAAGCACCGCAAGTCTATTTGTTTTCAAGTTCTTCTTGTGGAGACACGGAGCGAAAAGTTTCAAAAGTTTTGCAGCTTAATTGGCGTGCGAGAAGTTTTACAGTTTACGACTCACCTCAAACATAAATGTTGAAACTTCCTCAAATATTTCTTCAAATGTCAATGGTTTGCCGTCCACCTCTGCGGTCAACAGATTGTCCAAGAAAGCCATTTTTGGCCGGGTAACATCCTGGATCTCATCATCTACTTGGGCAGTTTGATAACTTGCTGTTTTTAGTAGTCGACGGCGCTGCTCAATGATCTATTATTAAAGGTAAAAGAATATTGCACTTAGAGGAAAGCTCACATTTTAATTATTCAGGTGTTATTAACCTGAGCAAACTCGATTCGCAGAGTGGTCAGTGCATGTTGTTGCTTCTTATAGTACGGGGTACATTTGTAAATTATATCCATGCGCTTAAATACGGAAATAACCCGCTCCGAGATGACATTACAGATGGTGTCAATGGCATCCACAATCGGGGATGGTTGGCCCTCAATACTGTTGACTCGAGTGCCCATTGCAGTCTCTATAGTGAGTTGCATATTAAAGAAAGACAATTGAATAGGGGCCTCTCTTCTTTTTACCACAAATGACATCAATGGTGTTTCTGGTGACCAACCGCTGCATATCCAGCACTTGACCCTGTGCCATGGCTGATTCCTGTTCTAGCAAACCCATGAAGCGACCGGTGGTCTCATTGATAACGTGCAGAAAGTCCTTAAGAATACGGAAGTGAAATGAGGGCGTTATAAGTTTGCGTCGCACCGCCCATTGCTGACCATTGGAGGTGAGCAAGCCACTTCCCAGCCAGGGATACAGCAAGTGATACGGATCGTACTTGTAGGCCAGAGCTGTACTACTTAGTATGTACTGTTCGCAATGAGATATAAATAAATGTATCACACGAACTTAAAAGTATTGGAAAAAAGCTTGCCTACCTCTACATATTTGGTCTCTAGAAACATCACGTAAGGCAAGGGACCCGCCCAAATACGAAAGTTTTTGTAATTGTATTCCTCAATCCACTTTAAGAGCTTCCGCAAATAAGCTGCATAAAAGTAATGTAAAATAAATAAATAAATATTATATATATTTAATGCTAAATAAATAAATTAAAATTGTAAATATATTACCAAAAATTAAGAGGAGCCTTTAAAAATGCTCTTTGTATTAAACTGATAGGAAGATTTTAAGATTTGACGGAAGAATCGCCCACAACCCCACAAATAATTATTAATGATAGTAACAATCGGATATAAAAGTTATTATATTGAACCCTTTCGTGTTCTGAAAATGTATTTATATAACTTATAAGATGTACGACTGTGCTGCCAAGGAAACCAGCGGCGGGAAAGTTTTCAAATAGAAAACGCTTTTGTTTCTCAAGATATCTTAAGGAAACTTATGAGTTAGATAGGAGTGTATTGTGTAAGTGCATAGAAAGAATGGTGAAAATAAATAAATTGATCAACAATTTTCAATCTTCTTCCGATCTGCAAGATATATTTATTGCGAAATGTTTTTATTAGTTACAAAGAGAACAATTTATAATTTTCATATACTTTCTTTTCTTGTTTTAATATTTTTTTTTATTACAGCAAGCTTGAAGAAATCAAAATTAATAGCTTTAAAAAATGAAAAGAGTTTTCACAAATAAAATTGGTTGAGTTTTATTGTTACTGTTTCTCCGAAGGATGCTGTTTAATATATTCAATAGCACGTAGAATTGCATCTGGGATTGGAGGTGGCGTTGGAAGCAGATCTCCCTGAGGCTGGTAACCGTTTTCATCAGCTACATAGGTTAAGTGCACAGCAGTGCCTTCGGGGCTCTTCCATTCAAAGTTTCCCTGGGCCACGATTGCTTGTTCGTCACCCAAGTGCTTTAATTGACCATTTTCTTGGGCTGCGATACCATTGCTGGTTTCATACGAGTATTGATATGTCCCATCGGCACTCAGGTCAGAGACCTGTTTTATCACATGAGAATCATCAGCCAGCGCTATCAATGCCAGGGTGGAAATGAGCAACTACAAATGATATTCATTATTTTCTCAACTCACAATATATATACAAAAAAACTACCCACTATTTTGAACATTTTGACTATAGAACTGAACTGCAAAACAGAAACTGATATTCAATTGCATTCACCATACAGTTTATATACGAAATTCCTCATGTTGACAAATTCAATTAAACTCAATTAGTGGGACAACCCGTTCACAATTTAGTGTTTCCATAATTTATAAGTTAATTTTATACTAGTCTTTTATAAACATTTTAAATGAAGCCTTTATAGTTTCAGGAAATATAAATACACTGAGAAAGAAAAATTCATGAAATTTCATTTTCGTTTTTAATAGAATTAACATTAGTAAATAAAATAATTAACACAATCTTTTGGCTTTAAATAGCAAATACTCTTTTCCAGAGTCGGATGAAAATAATAAATAAATTCTTTAAGTCAACAGGTGGGAGGGAGAAAGTAAACTCATTTATATGATATGAAGTAAAAGAATATTTTCTGTTTTGTTTTGATATTGTTTCACTAGCTAATCTATTTTGTGTATCTTTCTTTCAGCCTGTCTAATTGGTCTCAGTATGTTTTTCCCCCTCGCACCTACTGACTTTTTGAAGCACATCAGTCTGCTAAGAAATATGCCAGCGAAAATAATTATTGCAGTTGCGAAAAGAAATTATTGAACAGGCGAACAGAATTCATAGCAAGTTGATACGCTTCTTTGCGAGTCAATAGGTGAGAGAGAGATTTCTCATACCAATGAGAACAAATTATTAAAAATGTCGCCGAACGAGCAAGATGAAATGCTTAAAGTCAATAGGTAAGAGAGAGAGAGAGAGTACAGGGAAAGTAATATTTATTATTTTATTCCCTCTGGTTTATCTAGTTTGTGTCTCAGTCTGACTTTTTGATCTCAGTACGTTTTCTGGCCCTCGATTACATTTACAAGGCACACCAAAAATATCAAGATTAAGCTACTAATCCCAAAGCTGCCAGAGGAACAATCGGTCAAGGTAAATAAGTTTAACAAGTTACAATTGGTTAAACCGATTTGCATGTTCGAAGAAAGCTGTTCCTTACTAGCTTTCATATTTTTTTGAGTAGTTAGTTTGGGGAGCCATGAGCTAATATTAAGATTTAGAACCACACAAACGTTTTCATATTTGCACATTTGTATTTATTATATTCGCATGAAAGTCGAATGTCAAAGAATTTTTTTGTTTAACAACATTTTAAAGAAAAGTCCATCCTACGTTCCATTAAACTAGATCATAGCAGACTATCCCTTAATGATGGGGATTGTATTCGGGTGCTGGTGGATGCGCAGCGATCCAATCAAGAGCGCGTTGAATTTCCACTGGAATTGGAGGTGGGGTTGGCAGAATTGCTCCCGATGGTTGATAACCGTTCTCATCAGCCACATAAGTGAGTTGGATATGTTCACCCTCGGGTGAGATCCAGCCGAAGCTGCCGTGAATGTTGCCATGCACATCACCGCTCTCAGATCGGCTGATATGGTTGCTGGTCTCCAAGCTTGAGTCGAAACCATCGGCGCGTACATCTTCTGAACGGGAAACGACATCAGCGTGAACATCATCGCCATGTCCAACAGGTCCTTGAACCGGTTTGTATACCGGGGGTGAGCCCTTGCGAGTTAGAAGTCCAGGACTAAGTGGCGAAGCGAAAGCCAGGCCGAAAATCGCGCAGATCATCAACTGTAACAAGTGCTAAGTTAGCCACTGTTAATCCTTGATTGGGCCTGACTAATACTTACGATTTTGAACATGTTGAATTGAATTTGGGCAGTTGTAGAACGGAGAGAACGAACGTTGACTGATGCTGAACTCTGGCCGGGCGGTGTCTTTTATACAGCTAACTGCGGTAGTGTCGAGAAAAAATGGTGCCCACTTTAAGACCTGTTCAGACGCATCACACAATTATGGCTATGAGTTATGGGTTTAGCTGCTGCCGCGCCCACACGACAAATGAATGCTTGAGCAGCGCGAAGCGAATTTGTTTTAAAAATAATGAAATACTGTTATAATCTTTTATTGAATGCTAAAGTGCATCAATAGCGGCTGAGACTGGACTGGTCACAAACTTGCTTCAATAAGTCACAAAAAATATATTCGCTTAAGCAAATCCAGTTACTGAACACATTAAAAATTAGTCCAAAATCAACCATAAAACGCACCTATTTAATTAATGACGTCACAAGCAACTTCTTGTTTCCAAACTTGTTTATCAGTTTTGAGTAAATTCTAATTTAAATATATATGTTTTTCAGACTTTTAATAGTACTAAAAAGTATGCAACAAAAAGGACTTCATCTTCTGATAAATTTCACTGATGTTTTATTTTAATAAATTAATATAAAGTTCTATTGTTCTTGGGGAAATAATACTTCTATTTTGATCAATAAAGTTCGCTAATTTACAAACAAAAAAAATATTAAAATATCTCAGGCTCTGTTTAGTTAAATATACAGCGCCACTCTATAAAGTTATTTTAGAACAAACTAAACAATTAATTACAGAGAGGCTTTTCCATTTGAATTATGATTTTTTAAATAATTGTATGTACATTATTGAGAACAAATAAACAAAAAAATAAATAAAAAAAACTTTATATGTTTATTGGAAATTAAAATGCATTTGATTCTAAGATTAGTTTAACTCTCATGGCAGTAAGGAAAGATATTCTATATTCTATTTTGCGTTATTTTGGGAACTTTATTAGCAGTTTTATCAAAGTATAAAACAAGTTTGGAGGCAGATGAATACTGTTAATTTCAAGCAAAATTTGCATCTGTGAAAGTATCAAGCTGAATGCCTAAGTAAACTGTATAAAAGGCAGTGGTTAACCAGAGTGGAACATCAGTCAAAGCTCGTTCTACGTTCTACAACTGCAAAAAACTCAATATGTTCAAAATCGTAAGTACTGAGATACGATCTTAGGGATTGACACTTATTAATGCATTTCAATTTAAACTTATTTTAGCTGATGATCTGCGCCGTTATCGGCTTGGCTGCCGCCGCGCCCGTCGGCTCTGATGATGCAAGTGCTACAACTCTCTCTCGCAATGAAGATGTCCGCGCCGATGGTTTTGCATCCGACTTAGAGACTAGCAACCATATCACGCGCAGTGAGAGCGGCGATGAACACGGCAACATTCACGGCAACTTCGGCTGGATCTCACCCGAGGGTGAACATATCGAGATCACTTATGTGGCTGATGAGAATGGTTACCAACCATCGGGAGCAGTTCTGCCAGTCGCACCTCCAATTCCAGTGGAAATTCTACGCTCCCTTGATTGGATCGCTGCGCATCCATCAGCACCCGAACACTAATCTGCTTACATATGAAAACATAACTCTAGAATTCTCGTTGACAACGACAGATATAAGACATAAGTTACGTGAAGTATGATTTTTGTGTGAATATAAAAATATATGCAACGCATTGTTTATAAAAAACTAAGAATTTAGTTTGAATAAGTAACGAGTTAGTCCGCATATATATAATATATATTTGGTTTTCAGTTCTAAAGTATTCTAACAAGTTGTTGCAGAGCGCTTTATAATCTTTTTACATTGAAGAAGACGTCTTCGCGAGCCCAGATATTATTGATTTGGACGATTAGACGATTATAGCTATCCTCGTCAGTTTGTCCGTCGTTTAGTTATCTGCCAGCCTGTGTCATCCAATTAAGCACTGTCTCTCTCTTTTTAAGCGAGGTGCTTGCAATTGAATTTTGTCAGAGCTGGCCATCAATATCATATAGCTGCCATAGAAAGGAACAATCGGCTTACAAAAAATTATTCTATGGAAATCTTTCTTGTTTCATAAGATATCGAAATAAATTTACAACTACAAGTTATATGTAAAAATGTCTTTTCTTAATACTGAAAACAATTTTCAAGATCGGGTTACTAAGACTCACATGTAGCTGTCTTTGGAATAAGCGTTGCTTGAAAAACTTTTTAGTTTCTCAAGATATCTTAATGAAACTTAATACTTAAATGTGAGAGTGTGATTTCGAAATGCATATTTAAATTAATGAACATCGAACCACTATATCCTAAAGCTGCAATGGTAATCAGGCTTTTTTAATATTTACTTTAAAAAAAGTGACCAAGGGAAGGTAATTTTCGGAGCGTAGATGATATTAACTTTTAATAGAATTTTTGAAATCCTTTAAGGAATTTTCTGTGTATAAGAGAAATAAAGCGAAAAGTTTTATTTAATCTTAATTGAATTATTAATATACACAGTATTGATTAAATCGTAATTTAATTAAATGTACACATGGGAGCCCCTTGCACTTGGATAAGGACGGGTTAACAGCTTTAAAGCTGTGAAAGTGAATTTCCAGCTAAATAATATTGATCAGATTCAAGTTAGAATTATTACGTGACTCCTATTATACATTCACACATGGCGTGATTTCAGGTATTTTAAAATTATTTAAAAACAAGAACAAGTTTTGCGGCAGATGGACCCGTTTTCTCTGGCCGGCATGGTTGCACTTTAACATTAAGAGTTAAAAGGAAGTTAAAACACGATTACGTTTGGAGTCAGGATTGTATATAGGTAAATTATTAATTTTTTTTTTTTTTTGTAAAATTTGTGAAACTTCGTTTTCTCTTCTTTATTAAAAAGTAACCGATTGATTATTTCTCTTCACCCATACTAGTGCTGGGATATTTTAACTTAACATTAAAATGAAAATATCTATACAAATCTTGAACCAAATCAATTCAGCAAAGGAATACACTCCTAATTTGGTAGTCTCAATTCGAAGGCTAAAGAAGGCTGAGACGGAGATGCCTTCCGACATGACTAGAACGACAGGCCTATAAGTACTTCTATATTTTATTTATGGGGCACAACTTATTATCAGATGGAGAAATTCGTCGATAAGTTATGCAAGCGTATTTAATATTCAACGCAATAAAGATCACAAAGTTGTTGTTTCGGAACCAAAATTTGCATACGATTATCTGATGCGAAGTAACTGGTATCTCACAATTGGTAGCTCGAATTGGGACGAAATTGTATAAAACACAGCTCTTACCTAGGTCGGATTATCAGTCAACGTTTGTTCCTAACGTAATACAACTGCATTTACTTCACAATGTTCAAATTCGTGAGTATTCGTTCTGTGCATGATGTGGATTCATAATATATTAACTAATTCAATTATTTTTAGCTGTTAATTTGCGCTGTTATCGGCTACGCTGTATCCGCCCCGGTGGACTCCGATGTCCAGGCTGAAGTTCTAAGCCGTGTTGACGATGTGCGCCCAGATGGATTCAAAACCGACCTGAAAACATCGAACGGAATTGAACAGACTGAAGTCGGTGATGTTCATGGAAACGCCCAAGGATCCTTCAGCTGGGTCTCGCCCGAAGGTGAACACGTTGAGGTCTCATATGTTGCCGATGAGAATGGTTATCAGCCCAAGAGTGATCTGCTGCCCACACCACCACCAATCCCAGAGGCAATCCAGCGCTCTCTTGAATGGATTGCTGCTCATCCCGGCAAACCAGAATAAAGAACAATATCTGCTCTGATAATGTTGACTGGATCGAATGAAGGACTTCTCGCTGAAAATTTGCTTTATTCTAATATATTTAAATTTGATGTTTTCAAAGCAAGAATTTTATATAAATAGATAAATATATGCAGCGAAGTCTGAATAGCATATTGAAAACTAAGTGTTTGTCTTATAATTAAGTTTGTTCTTATCTGAACAATTGGAATGGACTAGCTGAAAATACACTTTTCGTAGACCCATATTATCTAAAAATGCCCTTTTCTGTTAGTACAGAAAATAGAATTATACGAGTACATAGTAATTGCATGGATATAATATAGTATGGATATATTAGTTATTAAGTGTTAATTAATTATTATGATGCAGTAGTCCGACTTTAGATATTTTTGGGCAGGCTTAAAAAAATACACTGTATTAGATATCTTATTAGGAAACAAGGAAGCTTTTATTACAACAACTTTTCAAGCCAATTGATCTTTTCTATTGCAGCCAAATACTATAGTAGTCCGATTTAATAAGCTTTGATTATATGTGCTGCATGCAACCAAAAGCACCTTGGAAATCAGTCGGACAGTCAGTAGCAACAGACAGACGGGCAGATAGACATACAATCGTTCTGACTGCCTGACTGATTTCCAAGGTACTTTTGGTTGCTTGCAGCACATATGATGATATGATATGCAAATTATGGAATCAGAGATGAGTTCATCAATTTATTACCTTGGTTAGCTAAATTGTAATATCCTCCTTAAAAAAATTATAGTATACTATATAGTAGTACAGTAACCGACGCTCACACAGACAGATGAGCATATTGACAGATAGACAGATAGGGTTAGGTGGAACAGAGTGTTGCCTTCGATCGTAAATATATATTATAAACACATTCATAATTCAAAGTTTTTAAAATTAGTTTTTAATTTAAAATGTATTATAATGAATATATTATAAGAATGCGATAAAGTTTTTGTTAACAAAAGTTTTAAGCAAACTTGATCTGCTTAACTAATACTTTAACTTTAATGCCAAATTTTGTACTCTCAGCTTTTATAGCTCTTGATATTAAAGCTTGGATGGTTTATCCGAGATGTCCATTGTTC
This sequence comes from Drosophila repletoides, assembly GCA_018150835.1. NCBI lineage: Eukaryota > Metazoa > Arthropoda > Insecta > Diptera > Drosophilidae > Drosophila > Drosophila repletoides. The sequence goes on along the minus strand of JAECWQ010000089.1, from coordinate 17,986,381 downwards.
CAATTCTGAATAATAATAATCCTCAGTTTCTGTGTTAGGAGAAATTCATAGAAAAGTTGTCTGAGCGACTTCAAAATTTTGAGAAATACTGTATCAAAGATTTCATATTTCGGTAAAATATTTACATATTTGTGACGCACATAAACGGGTCTTTCGCATCTTCGATTTAGAATCGGACTGTATAAAAGGCAGTTCCTAACAAGGTTTCATTATCAGTCAACGTTTGTCTTCAAATACAACTGCACTTAACTCAAAATGTTCAAAATCGTGAGTACTCCAAAGGACATAAAGGATTAATACCTTGCTAACACAAAATTATTTTAGTTGTTGATCTGCGCTGTTATCGGCTTGGCCGCCGCTGATGTAGCTGATGTTGTGGAGCGCAAGGACGATGTGCGCCCAGATGGATTCAATATTGCACTAAAGATTTCCAACGGCATTGAACAAGTTGAGAGCGGTGATGAGCATGGCAATGCCCAAGGCAACTTCGGTTGGGTTTCTCCCGAGGGTGAACACGTTCAGGTCTCATATATTGCCGATGAGAATGGTTATCAGCCCAAGAGTGATCTGCTGCCCACACCACCACCAATCCCAGAGGCAATCCAGCGCGCTCTTCAATGGATTGCTGCTCATCCCGGCAAACCAGAGTAAGGAATATCTCATCTGATAAAGTTGACTGGATCGAAAAATGGACTACTCGCTGAAAATTCTCTCTGTACTACTAGCGTTTAAACTTGTTATATAAAATCAAGAATTTTTTATGAATATACAGCGAAGTCTTGATGGCACATAAAAAAATTTGTTTGTCTTAGCAACGGTGTCTGGATTTACCTGTTTATATCTAAGAAAACAATTACAATCTACGAAAAAAATTCCCGTTTTCTATCCATAAAACGTGTAGTAAAATTAACAATATTATTTAATTAGCTGTGGGTGGCTTAAGGCAAATCATCCTAAAATCAGGCAATAGTCCAATACCAATAGTGTAGTGAAAATAGTGTATAGTTTCTATATGTTACTTGAATTTACAAATCCCAAAGAATTTTGAAGCGTCATAATTTAAATAAACAAAATTTTAAACTCAATTGTCTTTAGATCAAAGTTTATTTCCGTCGATTGAATCGAGATCAAATTTACGGATATATTTATAGGTCTTCTTTATTTGTAATGTGATTCAAATCTAAGTAATCCCTCAACTCGACAAAAACTAATTATTACCTTTATTTAAAGGACTTTGACTTTAAACTTAATCTGCGAGTATAAGTTGTTCAATTATGACAATTAGAAGGAAAATCATTATTATGCTTGTATGGGCAGCTAATTGAACTCAGTCTTGGCTCGTATATTGAAGCTAATAAAATTATATAATTTATGGATTTGAAAATGAAGTCGTCAACCTTTTATATAAGCTTGGAGAAATCTAATAGAATCTTTTTAAAAAGAGAATAACTGCTATATTAGGTATATGATTTTGAAACATATTCTTAATAATTTATCAAATGACTTAAACCAAACTTCAATATTTATAAGTTTTGTGATCCTAGTTTAGTTGTATTTATGGAATAATAAAAGATATGTCAAATAGTTTTACTGTTATTGCAACTACTAGTTTATTGCAAAATAAATCAAAAGTTTACAAAAATTTGGGAGAAATGTTTATGTTATATATATTTATGTAGCTATATGAGCAATAATAGGTTGATCTTTCCAAGCATGAACAGATTAAATTAAAAAATAATAAAATAAGGAAACGGGGCGGACAGACATGGTTTGGGCAAAGTATCAGTTGGTACGAAACCAGAACGTAAGCCACTTTATCACATAATTGAACTACTTGGCTTTTGTAGTAGGAGAAATTGTCTGAGCTAATTAAAACTTTGAAATAAAGATTTCATATGTCGAAAATATATTTGCATATTTTAGACGCATTTAAACAGGTCTTTTGCATCTTCTCTTTAGAATCGGACTGTATAAAAGGCAGTTCCTAACAAGGTTTCATTATCAGTCAACGTTTGTTTTCAACCAAATACAACTGCACTTAACACAAAATGTTCAAAATCGTGAGTACTCCCAAGGATATTAAGGAATAACACAAATTAAGTAAACTTCTTTTAGTTGTTGATCTGCGCTGTTATCGGCTTGGCCGCCGCTGATGTAGCTGATGTTGTGGAGCGCAAGGACGATGTGCGCCCAGATGGATTCAATATTGCACTAAAGATTTCCAACGGCATTGAACAAGTTGAGAGCGGTGATGAGCATGGCAATGCCCAAGGCAACTTCGGTTGGGTTTCTCCCGAGGGTGAACACGTTCAGGTCTCATATGTTGCCGATGAGAATGGTTACCAGCCCAAGAGTGATCTGCTGCCCACATCACCACCAATCCCAGAGGCAATCCAGCGCGCTCTTCAATGGATTGCTGCTCATCCCGGCAAACCAGAGTAAAGAATAATATCTGCTCTGATAAAGTTAACTGGAGTGTATAATGGACTATTCACTAAACATTCGTTCTGACCCAATACCATGTAAATCTATTGTTTTCGCCGCAATATTATTTTTTTCTTCTTTTGAATAAAGAAATACACGCAGTGATTTGTTTATAGCATATTAAAACCGAAGTTTTTCCTTATCAAAAGTGTCCAATGAATACATTAAATGGGTCAGCCATTGGTCGATTATCAGTGTATTTAATTATGATTCTATTATGCTTATCAGCAAGAAAACATGTATCTTGATGAATAAGCACGAGACTCGGAAAAAAAATAGCTAACTGTATTTGGATGTGAGGTATTCGACCGGTTTCAATTTGGGAATATTAATTTCGCTTTCAATTCGCATAACATTTGCTAATTTTATAAACAAATAAATTATTCCCAGCAGCTGAAGCTAAGCATCAAGGTGAAAACGAGTCTTAATATTTACATATACATATATACGTATACATGACCCTGATCTTGGGTTTGAATCTCGCCGGCCGGCAATCGTATTTCGTATTTCGAATTTATATTATAGCTATATCATAATTCTATCATTTACATGTTTTACCTTCGAGAGTTCAATGATTGCTTTATGATCGGTTCAATTTAATTCTGATTACTAAATTGAATTAAATGCAGTTATTTAAATAAGTAAAAACTATTATTAAGTCTAGTATGTTATAAAGATGTGCATTTACTAATACACAGTCGGACATATCAGTCTAAATAAAGTATACAATTAATCTAAATGCACGCCTGAATGCTTATACGAGGAGCTACAAATACCCTGCTCCATTAAAGCTTATTATAAACATTTTTGGAATAGGAGAGGAATTAAATGTAATCTACATCTTAAAAAAAAAGAATGTATATAAAAATTAAATTAATTAAAATTAATAAAATTAATTAATTAATTAAATCGAAAATTCCTTTTTATTCATAATTATAATCGCGTCCTTCAATTATTCACCAATACTTAAAAGTTTAATTATAGTTTTAGTTATAATTAGTTAATAGTCAACCGCAACATACAGTAGTATAAATTCATAATTTTATTTATCTATACATTGGAAATAGATCTTCTCCGGTTCTATACCAGGGATAACAAATTTTAAGGATTCAGTTCTTTCGCGCCTTGGTTCTAGATACGGAAAGAATATTAAAAGAATCGTTTTTGTGGGATTCGGTTGGTATTTCACATCCACCGAGAAATATTACGTGAGGAACTTTTTTATGCCTAAATTATTACATACAAAAATTTAAATTATTAAAAAAAATTTAATCAACCTGTCCTGCATGAAAATAGTACTGGTATATATACTTGAGGGCCAATTAAAGAGCATTTAACATTTGCACAATTAAGTCAATAAACTTGATTCGAAATGGTAGTCGTCTGGGTCTTCGCACATACATACAAATGTATGTACATATAACCAAATATATATGTATATGATAATGTACATAAGCTGCTAAAGATGATTGCGACCAGACTCAAAACTGAATGCCAAAAGGCGCTAAATTCACGAATAAAAATGAATATTTTAAAAATTTAAGCCATTGGGTAGCAACATGGAAACCAGACTTAAAATTAACACCATAAAACCAGTCCAATCACATAGATATACGGAATCATAAAATCAAAATAGCTCATTAAACTTATTAACCGATACGTAAGTGCTAACCGTTGACATTTTCACTTACCGTCTGGCGTAAAACCCAACTGCAGCAGGTTACCGACAACAGGCCAGGACCTTGGGCCCGAAAACTGTCCCTCGATGTGTCTGAGGACTTTTTCATATCGAATAGCATACAAGACACAAAAAAGCACTACTATCGCGATAATTGCAATATAGAAAACCGCACTTAACATTGTAACGCGACTAGCGATTTGAAATAACTGAATGCATTCAGCCTCAACTGCATCTATTTTAGCTATCTATGAGTTTCTAACAATGTTCAAGTAGCTTCAAGTAGAACTGGTGCGATTTTGATTACATTTTCATGGAGGGTGGCGGGCAATTACATACATGTAGTTCGAAATAGAACTTGGCGAGATTAAAAACAACTAGCTTAACTCAACTGACACGATTATATATACAAGCTCTATAATTACACAGCTAATCAATCAATTAGTTACAAAACTGAACATACAAAATAATAATACTATATTTTTAATTGTGTAAGCACTCTGTATAGATCGCAGTTTATCATAATAATGATAATTGCTTAATAAACAGAAAGAAACTTTGATGTATTAATGATAATAGACGACAATCATGGTTTTGCCAATGCTTACATTATTCTTTTGATTAAGTATTCGTACAATCCTGAAAGCTGGTGTTAGAGAAAGCTCGAAGCTCCGAATGCAAATTGAGTCGAGTCTTATAAGCTCTTGAATAAACTTTATCCGCCTAATAAGGCTTATATGACTTTTAACAGTTTTTAGACAGATTAGTTTTTAAAAAACTTAAGAACTATAATTGCACTCAAAGTTAAGATTATGTTCTTATAAATGTTTCTTATAATTAATATTTTTTGTATTCAAGTCGATTTCAATCAATTTAAATTCTGAATTTGGTTCGAGAGCATGTGGTTCTGGCGCTAGGCCAATGGTTCTGGTTCACAACTTATTTCATATTTATTTCATAAAAATAATATTCTAATTTTTTATTTTAACCTAAAACTTCAATTCGGATTTTAAAGTGTTAAATAAAATCAAATTCTGTTTTTAATTATAAAATATTTTATATCGATAGTCCCATTTCAATTTTCTGCCCATCGCTATAATTGATCGTTTAAACGATCAATATTCTGATAGACAACAAGAGCAGGCGAGTCTATCGATAGTGTTATCGATAGTTTATCATTATTAAAATAAACAAATAGCAACAGGTAGGTATACACTGGCTCGTAAATTTTTGGCGCGAATATATAAGAATGTGCGTTAAATAAATTAATTCCACATACAGAACTAAATCAAAAGCCAAGCAATTATGCAGGCAGCAAGTGTCAAGCGTGTACTTTCTCCTAGCAAAGCTGAAAATTTACCCACTTCCTGCAAGAAATACAAGAAACAAATCCTTGTTGAAGCCCAATCGGAGGAGAATTTTGATTTTTTATTGGATGACGATAATGATTTCGATTTGACATCCCTGGATGCTGCTGTAACAGCTAAACAAAATATTGATCTCAGTTCCTGGCAGCGCTGTGTAGTGCAAGACGTGCAGCGACTATCCAAAACACATGATTTGGTGTTGCAGCTGCGCAGCGGCAGCAACGTCGACAGCGAAGCTACTGCGACTACTGTTTGTCATCTACAGGCACCATGGAGTCAGACGCCTATAGAGCCTGGTGATTTTCTATCGGTTCAGGCACAATGGGACCCTTCGCTGAACACCTATGTGGTCAACAAGGAACAGGGATACTGTGTGATTCATCCTGATTTACTTATTTCGAGCACAATGGTGACGGGCTCGCTTTTCTGCCGACGCAAGGCCGTGCTGCAGGATCGCTTTCGCGGAATCTTTGCTACTAACACAGTGGTAGGTGCCAAGGATAATTTTAATACTCTTTATCTATATTACAATACTCTATATTATATTTAATAGTATATCTATATTAGGGTTACTCGAAATGTAACAGGGATTAGGTATTTGCGAGATCAGCATCATGAGGGCTGTCTCCAGCACGTACAAAATTTCGCTTAGGAAGATTTCTTAAGAGAGATGTATAATACATAACATGTGCATTCCGATTTATAATACATTAAAAGCCTCCTCTTTAAACATTATTTTTATCAGATTGTTAAAATTATTCGAAAACTTTTAATTGACATATTGTATTAAGAAATCTGAAAATCAAAGAATACATTTAAAGTGAATGTTGTACTATGGCTCGTTGCCTGCATCAGGCAATGGCAACAATATTATATACCTTATTATAAACCTGACCAATATTTTGTACCTCTAAAATTTCTACAGATTCCTATGTACAACCTTGCTCAATATCCGAACTCATTAAATATATAATTTATTCTTGCTCAGGTTAAACACCGAAGTAGATTTATCCTTGTCAGCCAGTCTGAATGAACTCGGAAATTATAAAAGCTAGAAATATTAAATTTGATACATAGTTTCCTGTGAGCCATACGGAAATCAATATTAACAGACACACTTAAATGATAATACTATTAATGTCATATATCCATAATTAATTTAAATAATATCACTGTTTGCAGATGATTATTGGCACGATTGTGCATGAGTTGCTGCAAACAGTACTTTCTCAGCGCCTGCGGAGCCACTCCCAAGTACAGGATGCACTGAACCGAATGCTGCACAGTGCTTCCCTCGCTCAGATGCTCTACGCAGGTCAACTCAGTCGCTCGGAGATCGAACTGCAATTACATAAGTTTGTAGAGCCCATTGTTGCTTTTGTGGCGCAATATATAGAAGGAATATTGCCAGCGGTGCAGCCGAAGGAGATGTATGCGGGTCGGATTGAACACATAGCTGACATTGAAGAAAATCTCTGGGTGCCGCAACTGGGACTTAAGGGCAAGGTAGATGTGTCAGTTCATGTGAAAAACAACAAGCAGCCAATTCCATTGGAGCTTAAAACAGGGCGAGCCAGCTTTTCCCTAGAGCACAAGGGCCAACTGCTGCTGTATCAACTGATGCATTCAGCTCTCGGTCAGGAGACTCAGAGCGGCTTGTTGCTCTATTTGCGCGATGGCATCATGCGTGAGGTACGCAAGGGCCGTAATGACCAACGGGATCTTGTCGTGCTGCGCAATGATCTGGCTCATTATCTGACACGCGAGGTACAGCTGCCGGAGGCTAATATGCCACTGACACTAGCCGAACAGCCTGGCAAGCTTTTGCAGCCTTTCCAGCTTCCCGAGCCAATTTCGCATCATAGCGCTTGCGGCAATTGTGACTATGCGACGGTCTGTTGCAGCTTTGCCAGCACAGATGCACAGCTTCAGCTCAGTGATTCACATCCGCTGCGTCGCTTGATGCCGCAAGTTTTGGAGCATCTCACCCAGCCGGATCATGAATATGTCCTGCATTGGTGTGGCCTCCTGGCTTTAGAGGAGAAACAAGCACGTCAGTCGCAACAGCTGCGTACGCTCTGGACCCAAACACCTGAAAAACGGCAGCAGCAAGGGTATGCCATCTGTCAACTGCAGCTGCCCACTGGCCACAAAACACAGATCCAGGACGGACGCTATGAACACAAACTGCTGCTCTCACCGCAGGCAGATGATGATATAAATTTAACCCTAAGTGGCGTAAGTTACCAATGGGGGGTCCCAAGTGCAGTCTCTCTGATCTGAATCATCATCGGTCTGTTTTTATTCTTATATTTGAATCGTTTTGAATACGACAGGCAGTACATACAGTTTAAAGTTTTAAATTATGAAAATATATATAAACCATAGCTTTTGTAGATATTTCAATCAAACCTCTCATTGCCTACATTATGATTCACGTAGTTTGAAATTGGTTTTCTATATCATATATGTAGCTATAACAGTAGGAAAATCCATGAAAGGCTTTTTACTATTATTAATATTACCCAATATTCTTAGACCAATCCTTTATTTAACTATTTCTCATTTCAACTTTAATCCATTCAATTCACCCCCAAGTTTTTAGATTTATGCCATTCTACACATTATTTCTTTCAGTTTGATGTGGGGGAATATGTCATCATCAGTTGCAGTTCGCGGCTTGCTATTGCCGCTGGTTATATAATATCCTTGTCCACACGCAGCTTGTGTGTGCAGCTGGAGCGAGATTTGGGTCAGCGTTATGCGAGTGAGAGTTTCGTTATGGACAAACATGAGTCGCAGAGCTTTGTAAGCTTTAATTACACCAATCTGGCCCTGTTACTCGCACCGAACGATCAGGCCACCCAGTTACGTTCCATTGTAGTCGCCAAGAAGCGGCCAAAGCAGCACAAAGTGCTGCCCCGCGTCATTGGCAGCAAAGGCGGTCCCATGCTGCGCCCGCTTAATAAAGTGCAGCAGGCAGCCGCGTTACGCGCTCTTACAACGAATACGCATCTGTTAATTAAGGGATTGCCTGGCACGGGCAAGACTCAGACACTGGTGGCCATTGTCAGACTGCTCCATTTGCTGGAGCGCAGTGTACTCATTACGGCTCAAACGCATTCCGCCGTTGATAATTTGTTGCTGCGACTGATGCCGCACAAACTACCGATGATGCGCCTGGGCAACAGTGCTAGAATTCATTCGCAGCTGCAGGAGATTAGCGAGGCACAGCTTACTGCTAGCTGCGAGACAGTGGAGCAATTGAAGGAGGCACTACTAAGGCCTAGCATTGTGGGTGTTACCTGTCTAGGTGCCGGCCACGCGATTTTCCAGCAGCGACAGTTTGATTACTGCATTGTAGATGAAGCCACACAGGTATTGCAACCCACTGTGCTGCGTGTACTCAGTCACTGCAACAAGTTTATACTAGTAGGTGATCCGGAGCAGCTTCCGCCAGTATTGCGAAGTCGCGAGGCGCGTTTACGTGGTGCCGATGAGACGTTGTTTCAGCGTCTGGACTGTGAGGAGGCTACGGCGGTGCTAACTTTGCAGTATCGCATGAATCGTAGCATTACACGCCTGGCCAATCAGTTGACCTATGGTCAGGAGTTGAAGTGTGCCAATGAAGAGGTGGAGAATGCCAAACTGGTGCTGGGTCCGTTGGAAAATGCCTGCCAATGGGCACGTAGCGCTCTACAAACGCATTTGGATCACTCAGTGATGCTGTTGGATACATCTGACTGCTCACAACGCTGTCAAGACTATGCTGCACGCTCCACGCAATTGGAGAAGACCGGTGCCTCCATCGAGCAGCATTACGGCGAATCTGAGGCACAAAATACGCAGCCATCGCAACGTGGTCGTACACCACGTACAAGTACACGACGTATGCCCAAGTACACCAACTATTGTGAAGCTGCTATTGTGCTGCACTTGGTCCACCAACTACTGAATGCTGGCTATGACTCATCACGTATTGGTGTCATTGCCCCTTACCGAGCGCAGGTGGAGCTGTTGCGCAAGCTGGGAAAAGGGCTCCCTGAAGTCGAGTTCAATACTGTGGATCAATATCAGGGACGTGATAAGGATCTCATTATATACAGCTGTACTAAAACGGGCAGCGCAGTTACCGGTCAGGATATGGAACGATCGCGTGAGTCTGAAATTCTAGAGGATCAGCGTCGTCTCACCGTTGCCATTACTAGAGCCAAACACAAACTCATTCTGCTTGGAGATGCTCAATGCTTGGACCGCTATGCGCCCTTCAAACGACTTTTCCAGCATATTCCTGGTCGTTGCCGGCTTAATTTGATTGATGGCCGTATGGGATTTAGCTGGCAGAAGCTACTCGATGAACTTGCCCAGCTCATAAGTACATAGTTCGTTAAATTTGTTTATAAATTTACTTATTTTAATTTTATTTATTTTTCATAAATACATAATGTGTCGTATATTAGCGCATCCTTGAATTGCCAAAGGTGAAATGTGTATTATATGTAAGGAGGCAACTCCGATCCCCTAACGCACATAAATATATTGTTGATTGAGACTATGGGACGAATCAACATACATTAGTTCTTGAGCTGGGTGAATGAAATTTGGACTGGAACCTTCTTTTTTGTTGCACGTTGCCGGAACCCGCCGCAGGGAATAACTATATGACATATCAGTCATAGGAACAATCGGTACAAAACTTGCAGTATAAACCAATTTTTTTGAGTATCAAGATGTCTTGCTGAAACTTACAAGTTGGATGAAGGAGTGTGTCTTCGCAGAAATACTAAAAATCACGCTACCTTATTATATATCAGTCATTGAAAACATAAGTTAAAATAAATAAATTTAACAACAATTTGAAAATAAGTATTCCACTGTCTTCAGCGCGCCGAATGTTACATTAAAATTAAACTATTGATGTTGTTGGTATGACACTTATGCTATCCACTAATGAGTTAGCTTGAAAATATCCTTTACTAAACAAAACTTAATAGAATTTGAAACAAAAATGTGTAAAGTGTAACCCAAAATTCACGAACCGAACCTTAATAATTTTAATCGGGAGCTTGACAGACAAACAAAATATTTTTCTCATTTTGGTGCTTCAACCATTGTTATCAATATCGTTTTACTGAACAACACAGCAGCGTTTGTAGCGTCGTAAAATTCAATTAGGTAATTGCCCCTGCAATGTTCTGCGAGTGGCAGGCAAACTCCTTCTGTATGCAGGTCTGATTAAAGCAAATAAATTTGCATCCAACTTAATTGCCTTGAATTTCGTTAGTCAATGCTTGGGGTTGCTGCTGGTGTCACAGAATTTCGCCCGTAAATATTAGCATCAGGAAAGTAATTGTTTATTTCGTAAAATAGTGATTTATGTTACGCTTTCAGTTTAACTGAATCGAGATTTTCCTGTATAAATTGCTCAAAATTGATATTTTTAGAATAAATCTTAGATCTTTTGTACATTTTAGTCTAAATTGTGTAAGCGCGACATTTGTTACTAAATTTATATACATATTGTCTGAATGAAAAATATTTAATGCTCTAAATGTATTTGAACAGAAGCAAAGCATATTAACATTTAGTTTAGTGTATTTAAAATGTGAAACAAGCTAAAGTCTTTATACAAATACTAACCTCAGCTTGCTTTTAGTTTACTTACCGACTCTGTAGATTTTGTAATAATATTCATATTTGCGGATAGTCTTGACAATTATCCAATGGTACTCAAATTCCCAGCACTCGTTGTGGTTTCGAGTGAATTTGAGGGTTTATTAATCATATGTTTAGTTGAGAAGTCTTCAATCAAATGTTGAAGCATCAACACTGTTAGTAGAATATGATTAATTTAAGTCATTTGTGGGCAAGTGGCATAAGTAAAACGGACCACAGAATGTGCAAAATACACAGGGATAAATGAAACTCACCCTATATTATGTTTCTGCGGCTCGTTGCATGCTCTACTAATTTGCCACAAATCACTGACGTATGCCACACTTCACGTGGTTCGCACAACCAACCTCACGCACACACTACATGTGTGTGTGTGTGTGTGTGTGTGTGTTAATTAAATGCTATGATATGGGCCGGAGCACGAAAACAAATAATGCAATTAGACAAACGCATTTATCATAACGAAATAATTCACAATGTTGCTGCCATTTAATATGCAATTTGATGAACTTTCATTTTATTTATTGATAATTTTAATGACTAATAATGATGATTTCCAGCGATGCCGTGATAAGTCTTAAAATGAGTTCAGTTTGCGTTTCATGTAACTGCCGAATGAGCCAGTATCTCCACTCCGCTCCAATACTCAGTTGCTCCTCGGTGCTGGATTGAGTCTGGACTGGAGAGTGGCAGTCAATCGGCCAGCCTGCACTCACTTGCTAAACTTTAGGCCAACTTTAATGATAGGGAATAGAGAATAAAAGATATACAAACTAGTAATAAATAACTAATTTTTAATTAACTAATTGGGCTCACCCGCACTTGTGCGTGGATTCTTCATCTTTGTAGGTTTCTTGCGTACTTCCGTTTGGTTCATGCCACCGCTACCACTGGGACCTGGGCCATGTGTGTCAATTTGCATGCTATCATCGCTGTCCGAAGCCTGGCTCTTTAACACCTTTTTCAAATTGACGAGCTAACCGAGTAGGATTCGGTTTAACACACAGAAATTTCCATTTATTTGGCTGCCAAACTCACCTCTTGCTCGATACGCTCCTTGTTAGCCAGACGTTTTGCCTTCTCGGCATTAGCATATTTAATCTGCATGTCAATGCAGTTGGATACACTATCACAGGAGTTGACCCAAGCCTGCAGCGTCTCCACTATTTTACCCGTATAACCCGGGGGTATATCACGTCCCTGAGCGTAATCCACTTCCAGTATGCGTGTGTTCTGAAACAGTTTTCCGTGTATGATGTCTGGGGAGAAAACATGACACTAGTTTAAGTAATTGCTGCAAAAATAACAATTTGATAAAGTATCAAGGAAACTCTATCATGGGCATTCCGAAGATTTAAATACCCTTGCACATTGCTTCTAGATTAAAAATATGGATAATATACAACACTCATTATACACTTGTAAGTCAAACCATTTAAAACAAAAAGTACCTTTCGGTAAAAACTGATATATGATTGATGTAACCTTTCGGATTTCACCTAAAAATTCATAACAAATTTAAGTGAGATTAAAGCCCAAACAAAAATTTATGTTTCTCTATAACGCGTCTGGATAGGGCGGGCTGAAAAGCAAATACGATATTCAAAAAATTAAAGCCGAAATGTATACAAAAACCGTAAGATTGAACATAAAGGCCAAAAATACTAACAGAACTTAATAGGGTGCAAGTTTAGTGAAAATTTGTCAGCATACGAATTGTATAAAGAAGAGTATTTTTAAACTATTCCCCAGCCTCGACACTTGCTGTCAAGTGTAACTGACTAATTGAGCAGAACCGTTTTCGGGGCGAATGGAAGGGGATGGACTTTAGATTTAAATGCCAGTCCAATAAATAAGTGCTCTCATGACAGTTGAGCCAAGAGTCGCCTGCAGCCAGCTCAAAGAATCGACAGGAAGTGCAGCCAAAGCAAGGGTGCTCCCGCTGATGCGTTTTTCAGCTCTATCTGAGTCCCTGTCTCAGTCTAAGAGCTGAGAACTGACATAAGCCAGCAGTGGCATTGATATCTATGTGTTACTCTGCTCTAACTGTTACTAGTAACTGGTAACAGACCAGAGATACGAATAGCTGTGACAAAGTAACTTTGATCTGAGCACACTTCAAGCCGCGCGTCCATGCGTCATTAGAGGCCTGGCAATATCTCGCAATGTGAGGGGTCAGCTTACAGGGCTCTCTGGACGAACCTAAAAAGTTTTCTGGCCTTGAAATTTTTTGGGTTCTCACGTACTTAACATTTTGTTAAAAGTATTAAACTTGGCCAACAATGTTTTGACAATGGGGAATAGGGATAGAGCAGAGTTCAATAAACTTTTTTTTATTTCTCTGATAAAAAGTTAAAGTTAAACTCTTAAACTTTAAGGAAAAGCAAACAATTAGCTTAACGAAGTAGATTTTAAATTCAACTATAGGAAATTGATTTATATTTAAAATTTCTACTAAATAGTGCATTTAAACTAGTAAATGGTATTTTTATACTCTATGCTTTCTAAAAAGAAGGATAACGAGAGTTAGATTAAAAATGAAAAAGAAATGAAAGGAAAAAAAACCATGAAGTCTGGCCGATAATTACATTAAATCAACGAATTTTAACTTTTAACAGACTGCGAAATTCCATTTTTTATTCAATTTACTTATTTTCCCAACCCGTAACAGTCAGTGGAATCCAATGGCAATTAAACTGATGGGAAAGTTGTAATTCCTGCTGTACAAAATAATCACGCGAAATGCGGACCTTTTAAGCCCATTAGCCGTAAAATACAATAGAAAATATTAGTATTGCACTCGTACAAATTCGAAATCGAGGTAAGGTTCCAGGCGCACGGGAGATGGGTAGGAAGGCTAATGAAATAATGAAAAATGCTCGTTACTCGTGTATTTGTCTATTTAGCTTTTGTTTTAGATATTTTACGGCAATAAACACAGCCCGGAGCTTAAGGGATTAGCTTTGTATTTCAGTCAGCATCTACTCAATTACCAAAATCCAGCCCAGATTGTAAGCCAGCAAATGCAGTTTGACGAGAAATTAATGGGATGAGGCCAGAAGCAGTTGCTGCTCGAGTAATTAGTTTGAAATTGTTTGAAGAGCTTGGGTTTGGGTTTGGGCTTGGGCTTGGGCTTGGGCTTGGGCTTGGGCTTGGGCTTGGGCTTGGGCTTGGGCTTGGGCTTGGGCTTGGGCTTGGGCTTGGGCTTGGTATTGGGTTTGGGTTCGAAGTAAGCTTAAAACGAAAAACGATGGATTAGTAGCAGTTTTCAATTGGACATTTTGTCCGTTACTAAGGAGAGGTTGCATCTCTGATAGAGCAATAAAGTGTTGCATAAGCTAGTGAAGCCAGAGAATGATAGCAGCATGTAACAACTAAGGCCAGTGTCAGAACCAGGCAGTCGCAGGCATAATGAATGTGGCAAAATGATAGCCAATTTCTGTAACTTTTTGGTCCTAGCCAAGTGAACCCATTAAATGTCAAGGGCATGTTCCCCCTTTATGCTATGTCTAAGCACAGCACAAGTTAAGACCTTAAGCGTATTTTGGCATTGACTCAACGGCCACTTGGCTTTAGCGCCCAGGACCAAGTTTTGTCATAAATACGCACACAAATATGCAAGATAGACGCTTCAATTATTGCGAAATCTAAGCACTACAGGAAAAGAACAAGTTTTCTTTTCTCAAATTAAGTACAGACGTTATAAAAAGATGATTCCGATCGATGTTTTCAAATCACAATTTTACTAAGAAATCCTCCATTTAAGATCCATTACGGGACTCTTTTTGAAAAATATATTTCTGGTGAATTGAACTATTTAAGCTTTCACTGTTTCTTGGATTATTGACTAAAAATCTGTGAGAACATTTTTCCAATTCATCTAATGGTATGGAATAGAAAGGATTATTCAATTTTAATTTAAGTTAAGCAAAAATTATAGAAAAATAGTTGACTCAAATTTGAATTTATTTAACCGTTTTATTTTCCAGTGTACACAAGCTGTTTCTTTAATTAGTTTAAGAGCAGGAATTTTTATTGAATTTGACGTCTAGAAGTACGCAACAAATAATTGAAAACCATGCTTAAACAAAATATAGCTAAAGCCACAAACGCCTCCATCAACGACAGCAGCAGCAAGTGGGCGTGGCAGCCACAAGTGTTGTAAAATTTTGCGGCATTTTTGGCGTTGACATGTGTCTTGGTTTTCGGCTCGTATCTACACATACATATACTCGTAAAGTGTGAGTGTCTGCTAAAAGAGCTGGAAACTCAACGCCAAAACAATCAATCATGCTTTTTCTGCAACCCAGCCTCGTCGTCGTTCAGCTTGCGCCACAAAATGTGCCAAAAAATTCTGCAGGCCGAGCAAGATTCTGAATGGGTCTGTCTCCTGCCTGGGAGTATCTGGCAGCCTCTGGGGCCTCCGGTTATTTCTATTTTTCCTTTTTGTGGCCGCAATGTGTATTAAAATTGTTAAAGCATACTCTTAGGCTCTAGAAAAGTGATAAATACTCGGTTACGTATAAAAATTCCAAGCACACACACCTAAAAGCATGCAAGAGGAGTTTTTGATTTCCTAATTGTGGTGTGCATTTGGACCAAAAACAAAAAAACAAAAAAACAAAAATGATGTGTGTCATCTATGTGGATCTTTCGCAAAAACAGAATATTAAACCTGACCTAAATTCATGACATATTTTTAACGATTTTGCCATTCTATATTATTTTTCACAAAATAATTGCCTTCATTAACAACTCGTTGCATAAAACAAATGTAAAAAAAGGAGGAAAAAAATTATAATATATGCAGCACGGCTGGTATCACCTCAACAAACAAATCACTTTTTATAATTGAGTTACAAAATATAATGAAACACCATCAATTATATCGAAAATCACAATTTTTTTGATGGAAAGCTTTAAAATATTTTCAATAAACTTATAAAAGTATTTTTGTGAAATTTACTGACTTATAGTTGTTAATTTAGGTTGAGGAAACTTGACATTGATTGCTTATCAACTTAAAACTGATATAGAAATGGTTGGACAAATCTTGACTAAGAGTATTTATAAGAAATATGTTGTCTTCCTACCTTAACCAAACTTGCAGATAACAGTTTTTTTTATGGTTTTCAGGGCTTATTCTTCTACCTTGGAAAAATAACAGTTTTCTCTTGTTTAATCCTATACGAAAATTAATGAATATTTTTTTTTATGCCATATCAAAGAAACGCAATCACTCGAACCCCGATTTCACCCGCTGTGCTTAACGAAGCGGCGTATCTAAATGGCCAGTCAAAGAAATGTAAAGCCGAACATTATGGGAACTTTACACACACCTGTCGCTGACAGCTTTAGGTGAATCTGGCTGCAATTGGTTTTTTTTTTTTTCATAAAAAAATGAAAACTTATTAATTGAAAATTCAGACAACCGACAGCAGGCGACAGACACAGCGGATAGAAGAATACAGGCGCCAGGCCAACTTGCGCCATCAATATAAAGTCAGTTTCAAGCAACTATTGGAAACTTTTCACCTAAAGCTGACAAACTGCTGGTGAGGAAGGTGCTTAAAACTTTCAACGCCCAGGTTCACGTTACAACAATGACCCGCAGACACCCAAAAGTATGCAATGTTAGCGTAAAGTAATCAAAAACAGCTGCACAACCAAGCAAGCGTCGTGTGGGCCGTGTGGCAAAAAGATTCAAATTTTGTGTCAGTAAACCATCCAAAGGCACAAATACTTTTCTACTCGTACTTATGCAGCGGCAACAGGAATTACAATCCAATCCAAAAGGGCCCCAGAAAAGAATAGAAAATAGAAAACAAAGTCAAAGCGATTCAAAAGTGTTTGTACTCGTATTATGCGCCATTATACTTTGACAAGAGCAGTTCCCTCTAAAGAAATTAAAGCGAAGATGGAACTAAATGTTACGTTACGTCATAACCATGACCACAACCGGCCCAAACCCAGCCCCAGCCCCAGCCCCAGCACCTTTCCCAATAGTGACGACTAGAAAAAACACAAAGCTCTATGTACAAAACCAGTGCAAACTAAAAACAATAAATATACTCTCTCTGAGCGCTACCCTGTAAAAATGACTTATATATACTCACAGAATGCCTTATATATATGAAATACTCCTTATTTTGTAGTTCATATTATAAAACAAAATTCATAACAATATTTGGTTGCCTTTGATAAAGTTAATATAACCATGACTGCAATAGTTACAGGGTGTTTAAAAATAAAAATTTCGCTCTATACAGCGTAGCGCAAAGGGATTTACACCACAAATAGACTTTACGGGCATGTTGCGCTTATTTTAAGCGCTCTTCCTTGACGTCGTTTTTTCAATTGCAGTTGCTCTATTTGAATATGCAATTTTTCGGACCAGGTAAAAGCAGAACAGGTAAAGAAAAAATGGAATAAAGACAGCAACACGGCGCCTAGCTGAAATGTTGCAACTGACAACGGAGACATGCTTGAACTGCGATGATGAGGGTTTTAATCTGTGGAAAAGAAATGCCAACTGCAAGGCCAAGAGAAACCGCAAGAGAGCGGGCTATGGTGATGGGATATAGGCTGCGATATAAAGCGACTGTGGTTAGAGATAAATCGAGTAAGTCAAAAGGCAGCAATAAGAAAGAAGGATTATTTTCGGCGTTGCCGATAATTTAAACACCATTTAGTAAAACGATTTTCAAAAAATGTAATCTAACCTATCCTTGCAACAGGAATAACCATTTTATTCATCTTCTCGTCCATATCTTAATATAAGAAAAATATAAGAAATATTTCATTCACTTAATACAAAAGCTCAACTATCTTTCTTTGAATTTAAGTTATTTTTTAGTCTTACTAAAGTTATCGAATTATATGTAAAGTAAATCAATGCTTAAACTTTTCGTAAGATATCTGCATTTCTTAGCTAATATATTCCACAATGGAGAATTAAAATATATTCGTCTGAAATCAATCTGGGCAGACAGATTGCCACCAATACCATCTCAGTAGCTCCAACAGCCACTCGGCTTACCGAATTTCAATTATAAAACGCATTTAATTACCGTTAGAATCTTGGGACGCAGTACTCTTCACAACCCGCGACATTCAAGACAAATGATGCTCTAATGGGTCCTTGAAACGTGAGGCAGACCAAAGAGCAAACATTAACGGCACACAAAGCGCCTAAGAAGCTATAGTAAACAGCAGGAGTCATGTCCTGTAGCGCCCAGGAGCTGCCTAATGGCAGCTTACGGGCCCCAACACTCTCTGGCCCTCCACCAAATTGAGATTTCAGATTACGCCGCCTGGTATGCAATGCTTTTTAGGCATCCAGATTTTCGCCCCCTCGTGATGGCTCAATGATGTCTATCATAACATAAATCTTTGGCCATTGCTGAGGGCTTCACTCTATTTGCCATGCGGTATTCACTTTGGATTCGAAAAGCAATTAAACAGGTAGTGCGCCTGGACAACCAGCAGGACAGTAGCTGTGCGTTTTATTTATGAGGGCTGGCTCTTAGAAGAGCCGAAAAAACCTGGGGCTACAACGCTCACAGCTTACAGTTGTCACTTTATTTGCTCCGTTGATTACTTGGATAATGGATGCCAAGATTCCATTAAAAAATTTGCGTTTTATTTGTTTTTCCCCCCACGCTTAGTTTGTTTAGTTGCTGGGTTTTCTTTTTTGTTGCACCAGAAGACCAAGAGAGGGTAAATATTTCTTCTGGCTCTCACATCATATCCAATAGAAATTTACTCAAAAACCCGCTTTAAAACAATCAACAGTATTTCATTGACTCTACTAGCCAATATTCCAGCTGCATAGTTAAGCAATTTGTTAAACATTCTCTAGGCCGAAAAATCATCACCAAGCGCGAAAGTTCCGTGCGAGTTTTCTAATCAATGCTGTGTTCAAAAATTGTTTTGGCTTTGCCTCGGTTACGTTTAACTTGCGGCTTTTGCGAGCTGCATGCAACAAAATGTAAATTCAGTGGAACAAGGGGTCAAATACGAGTAATAGAATGCTGCACATGCTAAGCAAAAATTAATTAAAAATGGTAAAACCTACAGCAAGGCAAACTGAGAGAAACCGTATAGTTTAAATATTCGCTGAAAAACCAGTGAACAGTGCAGCATTTGTATTCCCATTGAAATTGCACTTTACTTTTTACAAAGTACACGAAATAAGCCACAAAATTCGTGTTTACATAGCAACAGCTTCTGGTTTGTAAATCCCCCGTAATTGTTTAAATCCAGTTAAGAGCTCCTACAATTGAATTACTGGAATTAACACAGTTTTTTATGTCCATTCCTAGTTGAAAAAAGTTTCTTGAAAGTTTGTGCAAACGCATGTGACACCCTAAATAATTTATATATTCTTCATCTAGATCTTTTCCAGGGGGAATGTTGATTTATAAAACGTCATAACTATATTCAATAAAATAGTTATTAGACTCAATTGGAGTGACTACAAATAAGAAACTTTAGGAATATTTTCGGAGCTAGGCTTTCTATAGGGTATCTCATAGTCGAGGTCTCTAAATTTCTAATTGTTTTTTAATTACAAGTCTTATGCATGCATTTAGAAGATGATGGATGTCAACTTTTGCACTGGACACGAATGCGCATAAATTAATTGTATATTTTGTTACCTCTGATATTTTACTTCTGCGTAAAAATAGTTAAAATAAAACTACCTGCGGCGTGTTGAATATTTGAAAATTGTTCTTAAACTTATATATTTTGCAGCTACATATATGATTAGATATCTTGAGAAACTCGAGAGATTGCAATTCAATTCAATTATTGGAGTGATTGTTCCTATGGCATCTGTATGATATAGCACTCTGGCCGGCCAGGAGAAAGCTATTTCAATGCATTACCTTGCCTGCAAGGTTATAACAATTAAAAATACTCTAGTCTTGCAAATATTTGAATTTAAGTAAATTGTTAAAAGGAGCATGCTGTTTATTACACAAGTTTTTAACTCACTTAATAGTCCCAATTTTAAAAAGTTACAGAGTATATAAATGTTAAAAAGCTGACAACTAACAAATATGCACCCGACTAAGGAAATTTTTATCTGTCGTATCCTAGCAACAAAATTACAAATTAAAGTTGCACAGAGCTTGTATGCATTCCTTTTTAACTCAACTCAAACTAATTGAAATATGCAAGATTAATTAACTTATTGTTCCTTGATGCTAGTTAGCTGAGACTTATGAGATATGTAATCATCAAGTGTGTGAGTTAATTCAACTATTTGCCTTCTCGGGTACTTAAGATAAATGTTTTTTAAGCAACAAAATCATTAGGGCAAAGTGTTTTGGCAGCTGTCGTCGCAGCACTTTAAGACGCAACTGGTGGGAGTTAACTTTGGGTCAGTCTGTCGTCATTTTGGCTGCTTGTCGGACAGCGACCCACGTCACTTAATGAATCCGGCTAAAACGCCAGGATGGTTCCATTGTTTTTATTTTGAAGCTCTAGCTCTTCAGCAATTTACCCGGTCCGTAGTCTTGGCTAATCAAGTGCACTGCCTGGCCAGGAGTTGGAGCAAACGAACAGCAACATGACACGACTTTATTTGGTATTTGTTCCAACTGTTACCAGTCAGTAAGTCAGGCGATTTGGGGGTATAATGAGTAAATTCCACCTCATTGGCTGCCTCTTTGACACCTTCTCAGCTATTGCTGCAACCTTAAAATGCTAATTGAGCATTGAGAAGCTCTCCTTATTCGTTAGCGTATTCAAAAAGAAGAAAAATTAGCATTTGATTTAATTATGCAAAATGCGATGAGAAACTCGACTTGCACAGAGAAAAGGATATGAGAGGCGCTGGTGGAGAAATGGAGAGCAAAAGTAAGAGAGCTAATGGTGTTTATACGTTGAAACTTTCAGAAAACAGTTACAGCTGCTTAAACATTTCTACGAACGCTTACATAAAAAGCGGAAAAACTCTTATAAAAGTAATTTTTATTTCCAAGTAGAACTCACTTAAAGATCCCTTCATATGATAATAATAATAAAATCTAACGAATTTGAATGAATTTCTAACAGCTAACGGCGCTTAAGTCTACAACATTTTAAAAAATTATCCCAGCTACTAATTTAATTTATATTCACTTAAGCATTTTGTAGAAATTAATAAAACTAAGGCTATAAACAGTTAAAATACTTATGACAAAAACAACTATATGATATGACATTCTTGCAGAATTAAATCATGATAGGGTATGGTTTTTTTAATTAGCCGATTTTAACAGTAAAACGAAAATATTTGAAAGTCATTTTTAATGGCTAACATTCTAAAACAAAACTTTGGCTAATCACGAATTTAAATTAACGCATGAACTGAACAATTTTAATCAAAAGACCAAGTTTATGCTCAACTAGACTTAAATGAAAAACCGTGTGGATGTTGTCTGGTGCGATGTTTGCTCAAACTTTTTCAATTACCGGCACAGTTTGCATTTTTGCATTTCCTACACCAATGTAAGCTTGATGTAAAGTGAATAATTACGTACGAAGTGCACAGCAGACAAAAGTCATATCTACATATTACGGCTATTTTGGCCTGTATAGATCCGAGGCGTATGAAATGAATGGCATTTAATTCAGCCATATAGCAATAATCAATATTAATTTTGTTGTTCAATACAGGTGAAGAGTGTAAACTGGTCGACGTCTCTGAAAAAATGCATGCTTCAGTTAATTAGATGCTTGCAGTAAATTCCGTAAAGATCTCCCTGTGGAGGTTTTGTCTTTGACCGATGCAGCGCTCAATTAACTCTTGTGGTTTATCTGGCACACTAATGAACTCGCAAAAGCCAATCCAGATGGTGCGAGAGTTTTACTATGATAAAAAGAGGAAACGGAAAAATATTCCCTTACACTTTGCTTTGTTCCTATGTTAACAAAATAAACTTTATAATAACAGGAAAGAAAGGAGCGGGGTGCCGATGATTAAATAGCTTTGCAGACTTAATTAATGAGTTCGAGTTTAACTGATTACTACAGCATACGTGCATAGGAGTGGTAGAAGCACTTTAATTAACAAGTAATCTGTTAAAACCCTCTTAGACAGTACTCGCATTTGGCTTTGTTAGCTTTCAAATTATTGTATTACAGTATTAAATGTGTGCAATTGGCTTAATGGCACAAAATTTAACTTAAAAAGGAAATCTTGCAATTTTATATCGGTTCAAAACATTTAGTAAATGTAATCACGCTAAAAATATTTTGAAAATCGATAAGTTTCACATATTAAGACAACTGGAGATCTTAGACCTAGATTGTTTTGGGTATGAATAACTGCAAGTTGAATACAAGTATTTAGCTGTCTTATTCTCTTCAAGTAATAATAGTTATAAAATAATTCATGGAAATCATCTGCTATTGTATTCCGATTCCGAGCATTACGGCCCAAGTTAACTAGGATCAAGTCATTAAAATTTGTTATATATTTGTATACCCTGTACCTTTTAAACATAGTGAGTCTTTAGTAAACAAATCTTATAAACAAGAAGTATTCTATACCCTTCATCAGGAAATTTATATTGGGTCATCGCCTACCTCATAAAATATATTATTGATCAGGTCGACAAAACGAGTCGTTATAATCACGTCCGTCTTTCTGTTTATATGAAAATGAGAGACTATTCTGAGTTTTTTACTTGGGGGAATAAATATTGCAGCACAACATCCAGCCAACTCCGACTACTATCTTATAAACAAAGCCACCATAGGAACAATCGGTTCAAAAATGTAGCTTTCTTATTTCTCAAGATCTTACTAAAGGGTGTGTTCTTTTAAAAAAAATTCTCCAAATTTATTAGTAATGGTGAACTATATCATATATCTGCCCTAGAACGGCCGATCGTCGAAAATATATAGATTCATGAACAATTTTCAAATGGCTATTCCAGTCAATAAGGGTATGCAATGATCGGCGCGCAGAATACTGCGTTACTAGTACTAAAGCATCATAGACTGCCTATCTTGTAGAGAGTACCTCATTGTCATTTAACCAATTAAGTTTAACTGATAATAGTAACTCACCTGCATAGATAGCCTCAATGATGATATCCTCCAAGTGTCGTACATTGTTGATTTCCAGTTCGTTTAGTAGAACCTCATAGGGAATGCTCTTGGTTTTAATGGCCAGCGAAACGATAGTTAAATGCTGCAGTTTCTTTTGCATTGCCGGAGTCAGCTCAATGTAATCCTGTTGCTGGGCACGGAATTGCTTGTAGGTGCCGTATGCGAACAGATTCAACGTGTTGTAGTACTTGGCATCGGGGCCATCCTTAAGCTGGATTATGAAAAAAGCAACAGTAAGTAGGGATTTGTAGTGAGCTTGAATCTTGACTCACCTCTGTTATGTTCGGTTCTGTGAGAAGTTCACCAAAAACAAAGACATTCGGTGCGTCCAACACTTGTTTAATGACATCTAGCAGAGCGGCGCCGGTTGCGTTTTTGGCTAACACGCAGAACTGCTGTAAGAAGGTCTCCTTGTTGCTGGTGGGCTCCTCATCACCGAGCAGCATGTCCTGAGCCATTTTTATAGTTATTTTAGATTAATTCGCAGTTAGATTTATTGCAGTTTTTTAATGCACAGCTGCTTGGCTATCGTGTTTTGTTTTACCTCTTATAATATCGATAATAGCAACGGCAACCCATATAGAAAACACAGCATAGCATAATCGATAACAGCGCTATCGATGAATACTCAGCAGCAGCTGTTCTCTATTGCATGTCTAAAAGCTTACTGCTACGACCAACTTGTACATTTGCGCGCAATATTTGAAATACAATATTGTCAGTCGGTGTATTATTATATTTATAAAAAATAAATAAAAATGCCAAAACTCTCATATTGGTGGAGTATTAAATATACTGAAATATAAATGCACAATAAAAGAAGGAAATTTTTCAAAAATGTATTTTTTTATGCACAAGTATCACCTTAGCTCAAGGAGGGCTAGAGTGTTGAATTTTTAAAATAAATGTTAATATGTAATTTTACAATTTTACCATTAGATTATTATTTTATATAATATAAAGGTATTAACAATATGAGTGGAAATAAATTTTTAAAAATGTTAACCAAACTAGTTAAATGCAAATGCATTTTATCTTTTACGTACCGAAATGACCGCCTTAACTAGTTTATGCATCATGTTGTGTTGGAATTAAAGCTACTTAATACCGCCGACATAATATTTGAAAAATTGATTAAATACTGTCTTTGTCTTATCAACTTCTTGGCTTACACACTAGTCGGATTATCACTTTAAAACCTTTTAAGTTAATAATGCTTAAATTTGAGTGCCGCCTCTTTTAAAACACTTTACACTTTCAGGCAGTTTGTTATTTTTTTTAATACATCCTCATGCTCAGGATGGAATCATGTCTTTGGGGAGCGGTTGTAAAAATGCCGGTAGCCATATAAAAATTTCCCCCTTGGCGATTTACACTGCCAAAACTTTTTGTGCGTCTTTCTACTTTGGCCACACTTATTATTATTTGCCGAGTCTGTAAAAAAAGTAAAAATAAAAAAAAGGTACAGGTCAAAGTTGGAAACCCTTTATTATGTGTGCACCGTCTGAGCAGCTTTTTGGTAGAGAAGCCAGTGGGAGGGGGGCATTGGGGATTTGCCTGCTCATCGATTATGAAAAGTTAAGCAAGGCGCATATAAAAGGTCAAAGGCCTTGGGGGACAAATGAGAGACCCGAGCATGCAGCAAGACAGCTTTAAATTGTTGAAGGGCACGGTTTGCTGTCAGCATACTTATTATTGCGTCTGTGTGAATCTTCACAGAACTGAAGTCATTAAGTGTTCATCCGTCGATTTGGGTACTCTTCTTCCTGTGTGGCATGTCAACTGGTAGCATGCGACATGCAACATGCGGCATGCAGCATGCAACATGCAACAATATAAATAGTACGAGTAATAGTGGGCAAAGCCAACCAAAGCCAATTGTAAATTGCCAGGCAGTTTGTTTGTCCTGCGGCAGCATGCAAATGCCATTTGCATAGTTGATAGTAGTCCTAACACTTTGCCATCAGACTGACCAGCTCAATATGCATTCCAATTGGGTTGTCACGCCCACTCGAATATGCGGCGGGTGGAACTTTTATTGGATTTTCAGCGCATGTTGCACGTTGCGCGTTGTGTGCATTCAAAATTGTTTTCTGTTTGCCAATTTTGCGATTTTCGGATATTTGCTGGCTTTGTCCAATGTATCGTAATTAGTTTAACACGATTTAGCAAAACATTAAAATATTTACGTTCATTTAGCTGTACATATTCCGATTGGATTCTCATTGGCCGTTTTCCATTCACAATGTTCTGATTCTGTTAGTCATCTTAGGCAACTTTTCGTTTTGCTTCATGAATTCTTCTATCTTTTTACTGCCTTGTCATTAATTTGACGCACAATGAGCGAGCAGTTGGCAATTGCTTTCAGTTGGCAATTCCAAGGATTCTATTCATTGGGATAATAGCCAAAACTACTAGAAAAGAGGAAAATCATCGTCTTAAATTCAGGCAGAATGTATTAAAGATATTTTTAAGATTTATACTTGTATTCGTAGAGTGCTATTGCAGATAAATTGTGTCAATTAGAAATAACTTAATTATTTGTAAAACTTTTATTCAACTTTTTTATCCGTAAAATATTTGTAAAACTCAATTCTGAAAAAATCTCTTTAAAATTATACTTAATTTAATTTATTAATAGTAATGTTAGTTTTTAAGCTTAGGGATTATAATTAGATCAAGCTCAAGCTTGTAAATTATATTTATATTGTACTAAAATTAAAATCTAACTGCAAAGTTCATCAACCAACTATAGTTAGGGTATTTAAGTATTCGTCGTGTCTCAACTAGCTCCAGTTTCTTTACAAACCTACTAAAAATTGATTAATCGAGGATAACATGAAAGGGCTACTTAATATATGGATCAAAATACAAATTATAAAAGATACTCTAAATACATATATACTACATATATTAAAGAAGGGAGCGGGTAGGATAAGTGGTGAATAATTATAATGCTTTTATACTTGATTAAGTTAAAAAGTTAAAATGGCTAAATTTAAGACACGTGTCTCATCAATTTGCTTTCTTGGTCATATAAGCCAAATCTTCGCCCTAAAATGACCATTAAAAGGTTTGAGCTCATCAAAACGCGTGCAGCATGACAAACTTGCTGCTGGAAGGGGAACCAAACTGTTATACAACACTAGTATAACAGTGTGCTAAAACTGTGTTTCGTGCTTTACCTTGAACCCCGCATACTGCCAGCTGCTGCTTTTGGCTTATCATTTTTATCAACATTGAAAGGCAGGAGCAAGAGCAGGAGCGGGAGCAGGAAAAGAAGGAAAAGCAGGATGGTTGCTTGCTGACCTTGTCTTTGAGCCGCGCGTTGCTCATTAGGACTGAAATGGCTTTGTGTGTGTGTGTGTCTGTATGTGGTGGTCGGTTCGTTTATTTAGTTCAGTTCGTGGTTTGTTATTGTTATTTTCCACTGTGGAAGTGCTTATCGGCGCAAATGACCAAAATTGTATAAATAATACGACAACAATATATATACATGCATATACAATCATTTACGTATGTATGTATGTATGTAAGTATGTATGTATATAACTTTAAGTACTTTTGTTTAGCCTGATTTAACTTAAATAATTTATGAAAGGTCCTTCGCTCTTTTTTATTACTTTTGTTCTTGTTTCCAAGTTCTTCAGCTATTTGAAATTCCTGTTCTAAATTATTTGAATCACTGCAGAAATGTTGCAAATGAAATATGCAACAATAGCAATCGCAAAAGTTGCCAAAGGGTTCATCGTACTGTGCTCCTCCTTTGACAATTTAATCTGCAGTTTTTTATTCGTTCTCAGAACTTTTTGAATGATGAATGAATGATGCAATGCAATGCAATGCAATTGCGAAAGAGTAAAACTAGACGTAATAAATTAAGCTAGATTTCTTTTCTATTTATGACAGTTTAAAAGTGTTGTAATTTAATGGAAGAAATTCCCCTTATTATTCACATCAACAAATCTGTGTTGAGTAAAAGTTTCTAGTATACTTTTACTAGATCCTTTTTCCATCATATATTTTACAAAGTTTCAAGCTCTTTCATTTCTCATTCATCAAAAATTACAATTTATAAATTAAGAAGTAAACCAAACTAACTATTTAAACTAAATTATTATTATTTAATTTCCCAAATTATTAAAGTGAATATTGAAGTATCTTGATAGGGAACTAATTCATAATTAAATACTATGCTGCCAATAAGGAGTATTAAATGAAGCTACAATTTAAATTTGCATTGCTATGCTCTAAACAAGATGCATGTCAAACACATTTCATTTTAGTTCAATCTATATTCCAGTTAGAAGAAACAGTTCAGTTGAAATGAAAAATCAAAAGTCAAAAATCAAATCAAAACCTCAATACGCAACACCGCAAAAACAAAATCTCAATTTAACTGATAGTGTCTCTCAATGGTTTTGACAATCACAATAGAAAACAGACAGCACTAAACCCAAAATGGACAGGGCCACAACAAATATCAAATATACCAAATATACCAAATATACCAAAAACACTCAAACAACAACTTATCTACGTATGCAAATATACAGTAGCAAATATGTTGTGGGGAGTGTTTCTCGTATCTACTTACGAGTATGTGTATCAGTCAGGCGTCACATATGATTATAACAAATTTGTTTATTCTGTTGTCGCTGGGGAGGGACTTGACCAAAAATAAAATATGATAGATTCTCTACCCAATATTGACATGTGATTGGTTTTGTTACTCACCACTTGAAAAGATTTGCCTACAAATACTTTATGTGGATATTTGAGCTTTTACTACCTACTAAATGAAAGTTGGAATTACCAGCATAAAAGTCAGTTGTAAATCAACTGGCTTCAAAATTAAACTGGATGACTGTTTAGCCTGTTGCAATTAGCCTTTATTTAGCCTATCTTAAGTGGTAGTGAGGCAAGTGCAGTGTTAATAAATGCACGAATTTTCAATTTTATTTAAGCTCTCTTCACTTGCTGCTTCTGGCTCGCTTCTTCTACATAATCCACTCAGTAAAGCGGCTTTATGTTGTAATCAAAACTTAAATATTTTACAATATCATAATGGCACATAAAATAGCTTAGCCTTGTTTCCTAAGCGACGAGTTGAGAGTCGAGAGTCGAGAGTCGAGCAGAGGCCATCAATTTCAATCTGTATTGCCTATTTTTAGGATGTGAAACATGTTGACTAAGCACCTGCAAATGTTTGCCAGTGCCAGACTAACAATCATGTGCGAAGCTCCCCTGCTGTAGGCTTAAGCCAAAGCCGAAGCCAATGCCAAAGTCGAGGCCTGCCCCCAAAAAGGATAACAAAATTGATGAATGTTTTGCATGATTTGTTCCAGTGCGGATTAAACCCCAAAAAAAAAAAAAAAGCAAGCTGAAACTCGACTTACAAGTAAACACAAGCACCAGGCAGCAGGCAAGAAAAAGTTTAGACAGAGCCAAAAGCTACAAAGTTAGAACAACGAACAAAAAACAAACAGCGCTCATATACGAGTAGACCAAAAACTCACATGCGCATCAACTACAATCTTATCCTGACATCCGACAAAAAAAATAATCAAAAAAAAAAAAAAAAAGAAGCTAGAAAAAAAGCTATCAAAACGAACGATAATGTTACTGCTGTTGCTGTCATTGATGATGTGCCCGATGGATAATAAGGATGTCGGAATGTGAATGTGATTGCGAGTGAGTGTTTGTATGAGTCTGAGAGTAGGAGTCTGCCCCAATGCTTCTTTAATGACACGCGAGGGTTCCTGGCTCATTCTCATGTGGCTGAAGTGTTGATTGCCCCAGCGGATAGCAGCAGAAAAAGGGAACTGGACGAACAAGTCAATTGGTCAGCAAACAATAAAATCAAGCGGAAAATTGACCAAAGTCGCGCACCATGTGAAGCTACCTACAATGTAGGAGACTCTATATATATATATATATGTATATATACGAGTATGTATTTATGTTTATAAATGTCAAATGAAACTGAAATTAAAGCACGTTTGAATTGGCTAGCAAATGGCCCAATTGCTAGTGGGAAACGAATAGCAATTGCTTTGGGAAACTCGCTTGGAAAAATGATTAATACAAACAAATGTGCATGTAGCTGCTGGATTAGTATCGAACTAAGACTAGTGATTATTTTTATTATTTGTACCCATTAAATTTATGTGGAAAAGTCAACTGCGACCCTAATAAAATCTTTTGCTTCTCAGAGATCATATAGCAGCGGCTTTTACTTTAAACGGAATTTCGCTGAATATGTTAAGATTACTATTGGAATTTGCTAAGCAAGTTCCTCTGTAACTCAACTGAATCAGATACTCGCAAAGTGCTAGCATAATGCGATCTACAATAGTCAAGTGTAAATACTTTATATGTAGCTGTCAATATTTATCGTGCAACAAATCAACCACAAATAATTGTCATGCTACTCGTAATATTTTGTCAGTTTTACAAAACGACAGAATAAAATATTAAGTTTAAAAATTGTTAAAAAAAACACGCCCTTTAAATAAGGTAATATATTGCGCTGTAGTTAAAAAATAAATTTTTAACTTATCGGAAGACTAATAAGCAATAACTCATTAATGCACTATTATTGATTGCTCCGTGCGAACTTTTTCTGGCCTTTTTTGCTGAGGTTCAATTAACGCTAATTAGTCGTGGGAGCTGTTTAATTAAAAGCTGCTGCTCATTAAGTATGCAGAGCTCTCTTATCAGTTGAAACTTTATTGCAATTTGCTTTTGTGTTTCTCTTGCTTCTTTTGCTGCTCCACATACTTATTGCCACGAGCTCATTAGGGGCACGAAATATGTTGCCTATTTCTGGGCGCTGATAAAAATAAAATAGGCTAACAAAAGATGTGGAGAATTTCGGCATTTAATGCGTCTCGAATAAAATTGGCAATGTCATTCGTCTTCGTTTCATTATGTTTGAGGTACTCGTAATCCTATACCAAAACCTCTGGCCCGCTGTCCCACAGCTCCGCTATTCCGCTGCTTCTCTGTCGTTGATGCTGTCTAAGCTTTTGCCCCTGCCTCTGCCACTGGCTCTGCCTTTAGGAAGGACAACGTCGAAGACACCGCCATTTTGTTTACACTTTGAATGGGCGCCAGGCAGCAGTTGTTAACGCAGCTGTTGTTCCTCTTGTATTTGTTGCTGTTGGCGTTTCTATTGACAAATTTATTTATTAACATTCGAGTTCATTAAACCTAAATATTTGGTCCGGTAGCTAGCTCCACGGCTTTCACACGCTCTGTTGGTTCCTACCCACCCTCCCCAACCAACCGAACAAAAATCCCAAGGCGCATAAATCACTCGGCGCTCAATGCTGACCGCCACCATTTTGTTTGCTACTATTTTGATTTCGTCTCGTTGGGCCTTCCCTGCCCCAACTTATGAAGCCCGTTGCACTGCTGTGGGCCAAAAAGTTTTTTGGGAGCCTCGGCGAAAAGAAGTAGTTTTAAAGCTCTCGAAATTCTTTTGTTCGCTGCTGCGTAAACAGTAACAAAAACAACGAGAGAAACGATTCTCTATACATACATATATATGTCTGAATATATATGTATATGTAATGTGTATGAATGTATGTAGCACTTGTTTTATACGGCAGCTTGGCAGGGCACTTAATCCATAAAGATTTATTTGCTGGCCTGCTCAGCAAACAAATTGTTGTAGTTTCTCTTGTACTGCCAAAAGTTTTTTAATTAATTTTTAAAGCGTTTCACTTTAGATACTCGCACTGTTCGTACGTGGAAAATTTTGAGCGAAAGAGCGCAGCTTCATTGAAATAAGCTAATAAAACTTTTTCTCTATCAACTTTCTATAGACTCCTTCAGTAATTTGTTTAACATGTCAATTTATTCATTATTAGCTGTTATTAGGAAAAAATATGCTATTAGCCTGAACGCAGAGAAAATTTAAGTTTAACAAATTAATTTTAGATATTGTAGGTTTTTGTTGTTTTTTTATATATATATTTACTTTTTATTTCATGCATTCACTATAAAAATTACATAAGATAAAATTTAAATTTTAACATTTTTTTCATTGAGAAATACATTGTTTTGTTTTATGTTTACCATGCGAGTTTGCATAAAGCTTAACTATTAAACCAGGTAATTTTCAATGCGAAATAATGTAATTATAATAATAATGTTTAATAAAAACACATAATTTACATTGTTATTAGTTTTAGAATTATTGACAAATCAGGTTAGATTACATCATGTTGAAACTAACAAAAACAAATAACTATTTGTCAATGGAATATTCAATAAAAACAATTTTAAATAGGATATTCTGAGCTTTGGCATATAAAATACGTATGTAAATACATATACATGTACTATATTATTCTCCCATATATTTATACCAATAAGTATTTTCATTTTAGCAAAGAAGTTCAATGCTGTCTACCTCTAGTTTTTTTTTTTTTTTTACTAATTTTGTCATTTGTTGTATGGGGCGAGAAGATTCTGATTTATAAAAATAGGAAGAACCAATAAAGGACAAGAGAATGCTACACCAGAAAATATTATGAAACCAGGTTTAAGACAAACATTGATTTAAAAATACAATCTGGAATAGGCTTGTTTTACCATTTTCGATTGGTACAGAGTATAAAAGAAAAATCAATTTAATTGTGCATATTGGTGGTTCATTCATTATGTTTGTTAACATTTTTTATGTTTACTTATTGTATCGCGTTGGTGGCATGCTTTTTTTTTGTTATATTCCCCTGTGAATATTCGCGGTTTCTTTTGTCAATATTTGTGCATGTAAAAAGGCAGCTGCGACCCTTGCGGCAATGGGAAATGCGTTGCTTAAAGCACTGCCACCTCAGTTAAAACACGCACCAAAAAGCAAGCAACAAAATTTTTGTCTGCCACTTGACATTGATGGATGATGACGCTAGAGGGCGTTTTAAAGTTGCGAATGTGTTGAAGTGCGAAAACTCATTCGTTGTATGATTATTTATTGAATTGTAATCATCGATTCAGCCTAATGGAATTTTCAATTATACGCTGCGCACCACAGTTGATTGTGCCTAATTGCAAAAACAAATTTTGTGGTTATCTCCTGTAAATTTTAACAAATTTTAAGCAGCGAAAAATATTCGTTTACCGAGCCTGAAATATGCAGCATGAAAACGAACAAAAATAATTTGATAAGCTGTATTTTAATTAAATCCTGTGCAAAATTTGCAGGTACTGTACAAAAATGCAGCATAGTTGTTTAATCAAAATTTCGCCCTTGCATTTGCAAATTCTAGCCCAATATCCTGACTATTGAGTAATTGTGCTTAGAATTGAATCGAACACCTGCCTCTAATTCAATTAAAGCCCACAATACGAATATGTCGAGAATAATTAGGCATTTATTATGGGCACGCACATGGAAGTTGCTTTGAATTATTCTGACCAGACAGACAGACAGACAGACTGTGAGCTCATTTGAATGGATAAGAAACATGTGGAGAATGTGTTTGTGGTTCACACTTCGTGCACAGCTGAAATAATTAAATAACAAACGGATTCTAGACAAGATAATGCCATTGTTGAAGTGAATGTGAATATGAATGTGAATGTGCAAACTGTACAGGAGTATTTTCTCGTTATCGTAATGTGCATACATAGTTATATATATAATTATATAAGTAATACATATTATGTTTTCGGAGCATAAATAGTGCATTCTATTCGCGCGTAATAAGTTTATAGCTATATTCAGTTTCATTCTTGTACATTGAACGCCCATTATACTAATTCCCAACTAATTTCCGGCGCCCCCTCGTAAGCTCATCAAATCAATTTTATATTTTGAATTTCAATCAACATAATTATTTTCAATTTGTTTTGTTTTCACATTCACGTTTCGCGTATTCAAAACAGTTCAATTGGTATTTTATATGTTTAATTACAACATTTTCAGAGCTCATTATTAAAATTCGTTGTTTATGCTACGATTTTGCGCTGCAATTTTAAATGGCTATTTAATTATGTATTTAATAATAAACTGCTTTTATTTTCGATTTGTTTGTCTTATTATCTATTTGTTATTTTTGAATCAGTAAATTTGGTTGGCTTAATAACCTTCGTTGGGGATATTCTATGCCATGCATGAGCTTTAGTTTTACTGATTTAAATTAATGAGAATTACATACACTATTATCGACATACCTTTAAAATAAGAAACTAAAAAGAAATACTTCAGTGACTCCACTGTTTAATGAAATGTTTAATAACAGTTTTAAATGCTGTTAACAACTTGTTAGTATTGTCCCAAAATCAGTGGTTGTTGTCTTGACTAGCAAAAGCTTTTGATTCCATTGTCGTTGTGGATGATATGTTAAAACAGGTTTAATAAGTATATTGTATTAACAATCGGATTTAATTGCCTAAGTAAATGAAATAAAAATCATAATTCACTTGTTAACACTTTAGTTTAATTGTAGACTTATTCCACGTTTCAACTGAATTAATCAACTTGCTGATATTAAGACAAAAATCTTGACTTAACAGAAACTTACATATGTGTACAACACAAACTCCCTCCCCCTTAAAAGCATTTTCGCAGTCATCTAGAGGGAAGGTGGTTCTGCATCAATATTCATGTTATTTAATGATGCATAAAATAAACATGACCCATTCACATTTGCATTCAAAAATAATTATAAATCCAATGAGAATAAGATTTTGTCATTCGTCTTTTAAACTATGCTGTATAAATATATATTTAGCTTGCTGCTGCGAAAACTACCAAGTGTGGGTTGATTTCTCTATCTTTATTACTTTAAGTTGAATTTTAGCGCCCTCTATTAATTTATTTATATTCAAATTGTGATTCAGCTTTGCTTGCTTAATTTGCAGCTCAGCTCAAATTAATTAGAGAATGTCAAACACATAATACACATTGAAATTTGTAGAGCTCATAAATCAGCAACAATCGACTGAAAGCAATGCATTTAATGTCCAAATGACAGTTAACTGTTGCTTCGGATAAAGTGAAAGATAAACCGACAGAAAATGTACTAAATTTTCAATTAGCAGCACATTAAATGTGAGCTCGTTGATTGAAGATATTCGTAAATTTATTAGTTCTTAAACATAACAACAATGTCAAATAGTCCAATGAATAAAAAAATTAATGCTGAAGGCCATATAAATCAAATCTTAATTTAATTCAAAAATAAAAATAGTTTCTGTTTAATATTTAGGTATTTTAATTAATTTTTGAATTGCAAAAAAATTTGATTTAATAAATAAATGCGTATTATAGACTTATTCAAATAATATGTGCAAGATTTTGTACCTTTCCAAAAGTTGGCAATCAATAATCTCTGCTTCTATTAAAATTTGATCAGTAACACAGATTAGCATTCAAGTCGATTAAGTTCTCGCAGATCTTAACGTGGACAACATGTTAAAATCTCCAATCAGCTTAAACAAATGTTAAGCAAAATAAAAAATTATATAAAAATAGAAAAGACCTTCAGCTGAATTTATGGCATCGACGCCAAAGCCAAAGCTGTAAATTCAGGGCAATTCGCAAATCTGTTTGAAGTGAAAGGCGTCAACCAGCAGATACTCGATACTCGCTTTTTTGCATTAAAATACTCATACTCATACGTGGTACTTGACCAAACAGCCGCTAGCGCCACAAGCTCTTCAAGCGAAGAGAGAGGGGGAAGCTATGTAGAGTTCACCAAGTCGTTGTTTGGTTTTTGGTTTTGGCTTTAAACTGTATAAGCGGATTATGCAAAAAAGACAAACATAATATAAAAGTGCTGGAAATCATCAGTCACTCATCGAGGCGCAAAATACCCATACACGTACTCGGACTAGCAACTCAAGAGATAAACAAAAACAAAACCTAATAATAATAGAGAGTAAACGAGTTTTGGTAAACTGTGACGCATTGATAAATAATTGGGAATATACCTAGACCTCCACGCCTGAAAGCACACACACATACACCCCATTTATTTTCTTACTCGCGTCTCTAAACGTCACTGCTGTTACCTTAATTCAGTAAAATATCACTTAACTGGTGCGTTGCTAAATTTATGTACTTTTTATGGAAGAGCTTGGGACTTTTTTCATTGCCCATTTTAATTTAATTAACATCGATTAACAACTTATTAAATACTAAATACGTGCGTAAATGAATCAGTTTAATGAGTAATATTTTCTTTCGTAAGAGGGACCAATCTATATATATATTTCTATATGGAGACATCTGATCTGAATCTAATCTGAAAAACAAATTAGTCCCCGGTAGGGATCCCATGAACTGCTATTATATTAAAGACTTAAAGCATTCTCGACTAGAGGTGTAGAGTTGTAGTTGTACATGTTTTTCTTTTTATCTGCAAATAAATGTTTGTTTCTCAACATTTTGCTATCTCTTAATGTATTTTTTTCTTTCGTCTGTTATCTACTTGTTAATGGACTTTGCTAAGGTGGAGCAAAGAGAAGTACACTCAAATAAGCATTTCAAGTTTTTTGTTTTGTTAATAATTGTATTTCCCATTCGCTGAATTTTACGGGTAAAACACCTTTCGTTTAAGCCACATAACAGCCTTCCTTCCTTGTTGACAATTTATGTGAATTATCCGCAAAATCTACATGTCAGACATATAATGTGACCTCGTCCTATCAATAAATACAACTTATATACATATCTTTGTATCAACGTTCATTACACTCAACAGTTGTACCTAAGAGCATTGACAGGCGATGAAACGGGTTCCATTTACTTTAAAATATATTGAGTTTGCTCATGTGCAGGTAAATCACCAAGAAACCACAGGGTATTTGATTAACCAGGTGAAAAACTTGATCTGAGCTGCAACCCTTGATTAACCACAAATTGTGGTTAGTACCAGCTGAATGTTTACAAAAAGAAATAAAAAACAGTAACACGCCCCAAAGTCAAGAGGCCAAAGGCATCACGAAGCTACTAAAACGGAATTGAAACTGTTATAAATATTTTATATTTAAAAAAAAAGAAGATAAATGCTAAAGCAATATGCGACTCACAAATCGCAGCATGCAAATCAGGGGAACCTGCGAGAACGGAGACTTTTAGTAATGAGAAACCTGTCTAAATCTGCTGCTGGCTGTCGCCGCATTTATTTCCATGTCATTTCATATTTAGAAGTTTGCTGTTCGAGACTTTAGTTCAGTTTTAATTGCGCTCGTCAACGACACAGTTCGACGTTTTCGGAGCGGTACAACTCGATACGGTAAAACTATATTTTAGCGCGCCCTTCGTCGATTGATATTTCTGTCAAAAATTACAACTGCTTAAAATAGACGTGAGTTTTGTGAATGGGTTTTAATGAATTTAATTGCAAATTAATAACGAACTTAAGTTGTAAATAATTTAACACTGTGCAAATGATTTATGTGTTGCTATAAATCTGTGAAAAGAGAGAATGAGAAAGAGAGAACATCACGCATACGCACGAGTGTGTGTAAGGGAAATTGCATTAATTACTCATACAATTGTGTATATGTAAAAAGATTTTTCATTCAGTAAAAACGTGCAGTGCGGAAATACAACAACAACTTCAACAACAGATTATATATAAGAAAATATAAAAATTGGTTCAGTAAAATGAATAACGGAAAATATAAATACCCAAGAGCTGTAAAAACCAACGCAAGGCGAATTCTTCCTTGAAACATGAATTTTAATTAAAGGCAAAAGAATAATTTGAGCGACTTATAAGTGAGGCATAAGGCATCATCATCACAATTCATTGACAATGGGCCGCCGCTCTGTTTCAGTTGATTTCCATATCTGTAAATCGCTGAATTTCCAGTTTTCAGTTTGAAATGAAACCTTTTAGAGACGGGCTTGGGGACGCCTTCACTTTTAAATAACAATTTGCATAAATCTTTATTTAGTCAACAAAAAGTTGAGTTATAAAAAATTCATTGGAATTTGTTATGCAACGTATTTAATACTCAGAATAAAAGGGTAGCTTGGAATAGTTTTTCAAATTTAGTTTTTTCTTAAAACAGTTTTTTTTTTTATAATAATTGCAGTTTTTAGCCTCAACAGACGCATTGTAAGCTAAGCTATGTTGAATTATCAAAAAATTTGAAAATAAAACTGAGTATATTTTATGAGGAATCTACCCATTTCCCATGGAATTTTTCTTGTTTGTGGCAGCTTACGCATATAATTTATTTTTCTCCATATTTTTCTTATATATGCTGATGAATTCAGATTTCTCCCTATACTTGGAAGAGGATATTTCGATTGCTGATGTGATTGATGAGCTGTTTTCTCAAACTTTAATTAAAAGCATGCGGTTTCCGTTCGTACGCGGCTTTTCATCAATTATCTACCCAATGGTATACGCAATGGTCAAGAATTCTTACAAAAGACACCGCAGGCGAATTCTCTTTATGTTTATATTTGCATGGAGTTGTCCTGGGGAAGTTTACTTAAAAAAGACAATGAAGGCAAGAGAAAAGACGAGAAAAGAGAAAAGAAAAAATGTATGATAATTGAAAGGGCGGGCTTCTTTCTGTCGCAGACAGCGTTAAATTTAGTTGGAATAACAAAGTTTCAAAGTTCAAAGTTGCTCTGATGGCGTTTTAAGTGTGCGAATGAAATAAGTGCGGTAAATAAATGCGAATAATTTATAAATTTTGCAATCAATTTAAGTGACCAACAAGATTTAAAGACTCTCAAGTGAAGCAGAAAAACTGTTGTACAAATCTTAAATAAAAACCTTAAGTTCTAGCGGGAGTATAACTCTGGCACATAAATCAAAAAAATCTTTAGTCCAAAGTGTGATATGTTTTCTTAATTAATGTCTATCTTTTTATTCGTTTAATTTACCTTTTGTTGTAATGGACATCATCTTTTTTAAGGACTTATAGCATTCGACCAACTAAAATATACTCGTAGTACTATAATTCACTCGAATGAATATTCTTCCTCTCGCTCCGAGTAAACCAAGTATTTTTCATATTACTCGATATTCCGATTGATTGACTTCTCAGCGATTGGTGATTTCGAATTTTAATTCACTCTCCCTTATTGATATATTCGTAAAGATTTTAGTTAAGAAATATATCGCTGTTTACTTACAGGCAGTTGATAGCCAAATAAAATTAGTATCTTATTAATACTAAAAATGTGGCTTAAGTTTGTATTTATTCAATATGTTTAAATAGAAAGCTTCAGAGATATCAACCACCATAATGTTTACAATTAATATGGAAAAGTAATAACAAAAATAAGCTTTTCATTCATTCAATTTGTATATTTATCAATTGTAGATTTAGCGATAAACGCTTAATAGTTCATCCGGCTAATGTTTAACTGTAGCTGTTGATTTTGAAGGCACGATTTATCTGTAGTTAAGTTCAGTTCCTCAGTTTCCCGCACGCACGAGAAACTCATTAAAATTCGCGACGGAAACGCAAAATGTGCCATGGCGAACAGGCACAGACACGCACGCATACGTAGCAGGTGGCAACTGGTAAGTGGTAAGTGGCAAGTGGAAGGCAGAAGGCAGAAGGTGGAAGGAAATGAGTGGCGACATTGGCCTCAGCATTCATTATACTTACACGAATGCTGCAGCTCATCTCAGCCACGCCTTCTCTGCCATACCCTCTCCTACCTTGTGGCATGAGGTTTTTAGCGTGTGACATGTGCCGAATATTGCCGTTTCCGTTTTACCAGAATTCCCTAACAGAGGGTATTAGAGCTTTGTCACAATAAATGTATTGATTATCATTAAATGCATTTTAATAATTCAAATATATTTCAAAACAAAACGGATCGAACAACTATATTATAAAACTGTCTTCGTTAAAGGAACAAAAAGTATCTAAATATCAAGGCTACAATTTGATCTATTCAAAACTTGACTGCGCTCGAACCAGTTTGTTTTTAAAAAATTTTATTTTTGAAGAAGAGTGTTTAAGTCTTCGTCGAATCTAGATGCTCTAACCTTGGTCTTATTAAATAAATAACGAGTAATTCACAGAGGCGAGACTATCTCCCCTTTCCCTAGATATAAATATGTATGTTTCTATTGCAATCTCATTTGCCGTAAATAACATTTCCGAATATGACATAGAAGCCATTTTATATAATAGTTTCATGTAATTTATCTAATTTGAGCTTATAGCCTGGATGGTTTTTGCCATCAACAAAATTTCGCAGCAAATTGCATCAGCATCAAACTCGACATTTACTTATAAATCGATAATCGCAGACTTGATTTTCTCACAAGGTGCTAAAGAATTCTTTATTATTTTTCCTTTTTGCTTTTTGCATTTTTAATGCCAATTAGAAAATCATTCAATTCCCGCAGCTGCAATTCAGCTATTGAAATATTTTACACTTATTCGATTTCATCTAATGGAGCAGCCCTACTAAGCGTGCCACTGGGCTACACTTAGAAAATCGACTCAAAGCCCAATTTGAATTTATATTTTAATTACATTTTTCTTTTACTTAAGGTTGAATAAGATCTTATGCTCTATTTTTATAAAATATTTTTCTATATTTGTTTGTTTGAATTTCCATAAATGTACTGTAGTTTTTTCTGTGTGTTGGGAAGTTAGCAGTAGTTGTCTGTAGTTGTTCGATTGCTCTATAATTTGTGATTTTTGAATGGTATTTTTATAAAGTGAAGGCGCGACGAGGCTTCAATTTTTTATAGTGCTTCGTTAAGGCTATTGGAAGCAAATGAGCTAAGTTTATTAATTGCTCTCACAAATTCCGACAATAGGCAGCCAATGGGTGTGGAACGAGTATTTTTAATCTGTTAAATCCGCAAGAATGAACATGTTTAAAAATAGCTCCACTCACGGTAAAAAGTGAATGGCTATTAACTAATGAAATTACATATAAATTTAAAATAGGTGCAACTTTATAAAGTTTCACAGAATTTGCAGAAATGTTTTGATTTTATTTTTATTTGAATGCGACGTCACGTCAGTATTAAAATAGACAATCAAACCCGAAGCGGTCCTCAGCCGTTAACCGATTAACCGAAAAAATAAGAGAAAAGAATTTGTTCTCTTGCGACGACTATTTCTATTCTATTTTATTTTGGCTACAATTCTTTTTTAACTTGTATAAAAATCAAGTAATGGTACGAAAACTAATACCCAAATAAATTCAGAATTAAAACAGATCGACAACTCAAAGAGTCTTTATTCGCAAGTTTTTATTAAGTTTTATATACATATTTTATAGTTAGATATCACTTTTCTTTCGAGTAAATTAATTTATATTCTAATATCTATCTAAAAAAAAAGAGCTTAATTTAGTTGTTGTTATTTAGTCTTGTTGCCTACAATCAGTTTTTGGCTTGATTGGAGATATGATTCACCTCGCTTTAAATATACAAAACTGGCTTTTGTGATGCTCATATTTGTGTTTCTTCCTTGAAAGCCCTGTTCCGTTTGCTTTCGGGAAAAACACATGCATTACGATTATTTCTCCCCCACAGAAGCGTACCCAACCAGAACTTAAGGACATCTGCTTAATGTTTATTTTTACACAATACCCAAAAGAGTCAAACCAAAAGCTGCCAACGAGCACATAAAATGCAGTCTCAAAAAAAAAAAAACTTTGCTTTAGCTGCAAGAGCTCGACTAAAATATACTCTATATTTAAATCTTAGTTGAAATAATGCACATTCAGCACATAGAGCTGAATAACTGCTGTGGCGATCAGCTGACTGATATTTTAATGTGAGTGTTGAGTTTTAAGGCCGTTTTATTGAAACTTGATCTGATAAAATAATACTATCTTTCTACAGATTGGCAGATTGGCATTGCAATAATATTTAAATTATTATGTATTTAAAATGCTTCATTTTCAACTTAATATACTCATTTCACACAATATAATTCAGTGAGCAGAGAGTATTAAAAAATCTGAAATAAAAAGAAAACTAATTTTCACATATTCAGCGGTGCAGTTGTATTTGAATATTACTACATGCATTGCACTCACTCATTTATCCACTCAGTCATTCACTCGCTGACAAAAAAGCGACAAGAAACCCAAGCAGAAAATAAGCAACATAAAGAGCAGCAAAGCGGAAGTGCTCAGCAAATAAAAGGACTACAAAAAAAAAAAAAAATACTATTTTCTGTGTACACTTCAACAAATGCTAACATGTATGTGAGACTTACATATACTCATACCCGCCCTGTTCGCGGAATGCAAGTGGAGGAAAATGATGTAATCGACAAAGTGTTGTTGAGCAAATACTTTCATAATATTTTAGGCGCCATGTATGAAGAACTGTTGCTTAAATTTACTGTGATTAATGCCAATTATGTGTTAATACTCGCTCTTCACCTGTTTCCCCATATTTCAGGCATTATATTTGTCTTAATTTAATTCCATTTACTTGACATAAGCAGGGATACAATCGAATAAAGGCTCCAAGCCTTGCGAACTTATTTTGTTCCATTAACCCAATCTCCAATCTTCCATCGTTCGAAACTAAACCTAAAGCAAGTTAAAAAACAAACTTAAATTGTCAATCTTGATTCAGAGTTTGTGTCCTTTCTTATGGTCCTATTCGTAATCGTTTACAATGACTAAGGAATGGTCTTAAGATATTTAATTCGTTTTTCCATAATATCAGTGTTCAGTTCTTTTCACACTCCAATTCTGAAATCCTTTTTATGATTCCATGGGTAAACGTTCAAGTGCAAGTTGGCTTTGTTCACAAGATTTAATGGATGTTTCTTTGCAACGCCACACAATCCCATTCAAAATTTACCTTTTACTATTTCCAATTCTGTTATGTGGGCCATCCGTAAACGTTTGCTCAGCAGCGTTGACTAGTTTCAAAATCAGAATTGTACGAGTTATAGTTCAGGGCGGAGCGCAGAGAGCAAACTCATTTTTGTAACCTTTTGGTTTTACCCCCAGCATCGGCTTCAGTGAACTTTTTTATGGTTTTGACATTTAGCATTTGCTCTGGAAGAAGAAGAAACATTAGCAATTTGATCACGTTGCACCTGGTCGAAGAGTGCACATTTCGAATTTCGTATTTCGCATTTCGCATTTCGAATTTTGGTTTTCAATTTCATATGCGTGTGCTGGCAGTTTAATTTCCGTTTCCGGTTGCCATTTGTTTTGCATGTGGCTTATGCTTAAATGTGGTGGTGGTGCTGCTGCTGTTGCTGCTTACCCTCTCTTCTTAGTTCTTTCCTTTCACTTTGTTGCCAGTTGGAAGAACGTGCAAATTAGTTGTTGCAGCAAGCAGGGCACTTACTCCACTTCAATACGTTTCCTACATAAATCCAGATACTTTGTTGCCAGTAACTGCATTTTATGGTTATTTGCCGCATATTTGCCAGCTGCCTGCTGCCTGCTGCCTGCTGCCAACTGGCAACTGCCTGCTGCCTGTTGCCTGCAACGTGGCATAAGCAATCCGAGAAGAGAGCTCCTTTTTAATGAGACTTTTGGCTAATAGTCAATCAGTTTTTGACCAGTTTTCATCTCACACGACTTTTGTTTGCCATTTCTGAGAGTTTTCAATTGCTAAGAAAGTGAGTTTC
Source organism: Drosophila repletoides (assembly GCA_018150835.1). Lineage (NCBI taxonomy): Eukaryota > Metazoa > Arthropoda > Insecta > Diptera > Drosophilidae > Drosophila > Drosophila repletoides. Next base: position 17,943,496 of record JAECWQ010000089.1, on the reverse strand, counting down.
GAAATTGAAATGGAAAATTGTTCCATAAATCACAAATTCACAGAAAAGTTGACAAAGACAAAAAAAACTATTCTCATGTTATAAATAAATTAACTAGAGCTGTTAATATTTGTTATCTCTCTCAAATTCTCCCAAATGCAATAACTCAACTTGATTGATGGCATTTTGGGTTCAATGGTTTTTCAAACAGGAAAGCAAAAAAAAAAAAAAAAAAAACCAAACGATTCCAAATCTCATTAAAATGTTGTTTGTATACAACTTTTTTTTATAAGCTTCTTATCAGTTAGATATAACGGAAATAGAAACGGTGAGGCCAGAAGTCTCTCAATGTCGCTGTTAAACTCTCTTACGCTGTTAGAAAAGGGAAATTTTAACAGCGCGCTCTGCAACCACCATATTAACATTAACAGCAAATGTTAACCACTACAACTGTTGAGCTTAACAGAGCAGAGACCTAAATATTGGAACGAAAGTGAAATTGTGCAGCGTCACATTAAATCACAAGCAGAATTTATTTGATTGAAATTCATAATAAACGCGCATTCTTTTTTTTTCAAGACTTGATTTGCCTTCCGGCCAAGTGGTCTGCCGCTGTTATTATTGTCATTTTTATTGGCCTTCAAATTCCGCTAAAGTAATGAAAAACCTTTGCGTTTGCCTTACTGCTATTTCGTTATGGCCAAGATCCGCCAAAGTTTCACGCACACAGCCTATAAAAATACGCGCAGAGTCTCTTAAGTAACTCAGCTTGTTACGATAAGCATAAAAATCCTTATAGATTTTGATGACATTATAAATTTATGATTGACTGACTGACTGTCTGGCAGACGAAAACGACCCAGATTTACTCTTCAACTCTCTAAGCTAAATGATACGATTTTAGCATTGATTTGTTCCTGTCTGTTCAGCAAGTTCAAGTGCTTCATAAACTGGTCACATGTCCGCGTGCGGGAAATTCCTCACTCGGCGCCAATTTGCAGCACTTACTTATGGCTCTGGCTCTGTCTCTGGCTCATTAGGAAATGCCGAAACATAAGCTAAATTATGGCTATGCTCTGAGCAACAATAAAAGTTCAGACCGTGCGCTCATAAGTATGCAAAATGCTTAAGCTATTACTTGTAAGGGCTGTTGTTGTTGTTGTTGTCGTTGTTGTGCTCATCCAAGTCTCACGGGCGATATTCGCACAGTGTGACGAAGAGTTGGTAGCTTGGTTTTATTTTGGAAACGGAGAAACGTACTGATTTCAGTTTCACTTTTCATATGTAAATCGCTTTAAAATTAAACAATTAAATGTATATTTAAACCATAACTTTTTTTAAAATGAAATATTCTGTCGTTCTCCATGGTTTAGAACAAATTATTACTTTTACATTATTATAGTTACTTGTTTTAAAGAACTAAAACAACTAAAGCTTAAAAGTTTCGTCTATTTACATTTTTGCTATTAATAACACATTTTGCAGCACCTGCTCAAAATTTTCAACCATTGTATGATTGTTGTATAATACATGTTCGTTACTTCATTCTTCTTCGTTTTTTTTATGCCTAGAAATAAAATAAACATAACTCATACTGTAGACTGTACTCTTTTTGGTCTAAAACAAAGTTGCCAGACTTACTGAGCAATAAAACAATTTCGCCCGAAAGTATGCAATGAAAAATGTAACAGGCCCCGCGGCGGCACAAAAGAAATCACAGCTGTACAGCAAGCATAGGGCAGAAGTAACAGAAGTAGGAATAAAATAGCGAATTGGAGGCATTTCAAAGATTTATGCTTCAGCCTCGATGTTCAACCATTAAAATTGTATTTCATTTTTTTTTGGTAAGCAGCTCTCAAAACTTTTTTGCTTAATTTTTTTGGCGAACTTTCTGCCCTTCCGCAACGCCCGCCCCACCATTTTTCTTGCTGCATGCTTATTGCTATTGTTACATTGTGTGCAGGCAGGGGGCGTGACTTGGTCGCCTGATTTTCACACAAAGTAAGTTTTCAAGGCAAAGTATGTTTCTTTTTTATTTTTTATCTTCTTTTTTTTTGGGGCAATGCACAAAAGTTTCCATTGTTTCTTTGATGTGTTTTGTTTGCACCTGTCTTCTACACGGAGAAACGACGAAAGATACCTGTGACGACTTCCCCCTTCCCAACCAATTGTTTTGTCATATTAAAAACTATTCTATGTGTGCCAGTTAACAAACCGAGTGTCAAGTTTACAATGTCCACAAACCATTTGTATGTGGACCGATCCAATCCAATCGGTTACACAATAACGAAAATACATCATTTCCTTGCCATTTGCTGCAGCTGGCACAGACAACAATTGGGCTCCCAACTTGCGCCACGCCTCTGCATTTATCTTTCTTGCCTCTCCACTCTTGCCACTCCCTTGCCCTCTACAGCAAGTTTGCTCTTAAAATCATACCCATAAATGGACATTAAGTGGCTGAAGGGGGTATATGGTGTTCATGTAAAAGTTAAATATCCACAATTAGAATTTCGTATCAATGCATATACAAAATAAAAGTTTACTTTAAATATTGTCTTGAAAGAAAGCAAGCATTCTATATAATGTTTTCAAAAGGTATACATTAACGACATGTGTGGAACTTATTCTAATGTGGAATTAGAAAATGTATTGATAAGTTTTGTATTTACCAGAAGCCTACTATTAATTAAAATTTATGTGGAACTGATTAAAATGTGAACTTTATTTATTAGCCAATACACAAGCTTAACATTCCTAGGTTTTACGAAAGTGTCGCAAAATTCTTTAAATTTTCTGTGAAATAAATTCCAGTTTGATTTTTGGATTATTTACAAAACTCAATTTTTCACATATTTATGAAACTACTGATTTATTCTACGTTGAGTTTCCCTACCATTCAAGGGTATTTTCTAGACGAATACTCCAACTCTTAAAATATTTCAAATTGTTAGTGTCAATTTCCATTGTCTCTTTGTCAGTGCTGTAAGCGCTCTCAAAATGTTTGCGATTTCTTTTGTTACTGCAAATCGTTTGACAAACGGAAACTGGAAATACGAGTATATATAGACTATATTTTTTTTATAGGAAGCTCCAAACAATATTGATGGGCATTTAATGGAGCAGACGTCAGAGCTTATGCCAAATAATTTTGACACCACAATTTAACCACAAATTGCACACTCTCGCAAACCATTCCAATTTGATTTGAGCTAATCAGTTGGTCAAGCAAATGATTTATACTCAGCATATATAAATTCTCATTTGTTTGTATAGAATTCTGCCTGACTGGACAGAACTGAACTGAATTAGACTGAACTGGACTGAACTGCACACCCTGCAAGTATGCTATGACTGATCTAAAGTTAATTACGAGCATTATTGTTACTGCTAGCCAACATGTGCTGCTAAGTGCCAAGTTATACGCATAATTACCGACTCTTTGGGGCTTAGATAGAGGCGTATTTTCTATTTGCAGGGCCTGTGCCATAAGTCAAAGTAATATTTGTTTTTCTTTCGACTTGTTTGCTGCCTCTTTCAGCCTTTTTTTTCCATCCAATTCGGGCAGTGATTGATTAGCTGAGGGCCAGCTGTTGGCTGTGCTGAGAGAAGGTGTTATGACAGCAGAACTGGCTAATCAAAAGCTGGAATTCAACTCAAAAGCATTTTAGTGAAAGCCTCAGGTCAGGCTGAACAATTTAATATTTTTAGTAAAAATTTATTACTCTCACATAGGACTTAACACCCGAAAGGCAAGTGCCCCGGAAAGTAGGCAAGCATGCCGGCGAGCCGGTCATAATTTAATGAAATTACTGTGGGGCGCCGCATAATAAAAGCAAACCTAAAGCAAATACCAAAAATTATTGTTATCAGTCTCTCCCACACACACACACTCATACACATAGGCCTTGGCCGTTTTATGGTCCAAAATTTTAAGTATACTCTCGTAGCAGCCCAAGGCTGGACCCAACTTGGTTTTAGCTTCAAGTTTCATTGTTTTATGAGAGACGAGCGAGGAGCGATAACAAATGGTTTGTCATATTTGCTTCTCCATTTGGTGATTATGCCTGATTTTCATTTAGATGATGATGGACCAAACCCAAGCAGCTTACAGCCCCAACCTCTCTCTTCTCCCTATCCACACCATCTGCACAACTCCCACTAAATAGGCCAGCCAATTGGCCGGTGGGGCGTATGTTAAATTTTATGTCTGCGTCGCGTGAGCTGTCAACAAACCATAAAAAGTTTTATTTTTATTTTTAATGGTCGCCCATGGCTTCAATTTTGCCACTCTGTTGCAGATGGTTTACTGTATGCCTGTGTGTGTGTGTGTGTGTGTGTGTTATGTTGAGTGATTTTATAATTTTATTTTATTACATTTCATCATGCTTCACGCTGCTGGGCTCCTGATAAAGCCAGCACTTTTATTTAAATTTAAATAGACTAGCTTAAATGCCTTTTTTTTTTTGTTGCTTATATTATTGACTTTAATACGAAAACAGATATGCAAATATTAAACATAATTGATTTGACCACTTTTCGACTAAATTCCATCGATTACTGTGAGTCTTCTGCAATTTGCTGGTTTGAAACTAGGCTCTCCTTTTAAAGATCCTGAGGCATAAGCCTAAGGTTCGAGCCTTGGCTCACTTTTATCAAATTAATAATGTATATTTAGAATGCATTTTTTTTCATTGTATTTATATCATTGTAGGGCGATTATAAGCAATCAATGCAGCTAAGAAACAAAGTTTGGAGAAAAACTTAATTTCTTATACAGTTAATTAAACTAAACCTTTTTTTATTTCCGGACATGACTGAATGTTGTTGTTGTCAATAATTACACCTTTCTGTTTGGTAATTAACCCATAATTATTTTGAATTATGTTGACTATGTGTATCATGTTGACTTTATTAAGGACTCTAAGTGCACTTCTCAATACCAATTAGTTGCATGTGAGGACCATTCACAATCGATCAACGCTGCGTATGATTAATGTGTGTATTTGGCCGTATGAAAGCCGCACTCCAAGCGGGAGACTGGGCAAATGGCTCATAAAACTGATTTACGAACTGGCGGCTGTGATAAAGTAACGTTAATTGCCTATCAAGAGTTCAAGTAGGAAAAGCCGTGAGCAGTGAACTTATTTCAAGATAAATTCAACTTCGCCTGCTTTTAAATTGAAGCAATTAATTTTTGGTGGCTGTCACGCCTCAAGGTATGCAAAATCAATTTGATTTTATTTATTATTTAACCCTCTTATCACTGTATCACAACTCTGGAAAACAATTCAGTAAGCGCCTTCTGGCTTTCCGTGGGGGCGGGTAAAAAGGAGCAAACGCTGCCCCCGGCACCGGAAATTCAATTCAATCAAGTTGTCTGAGAAAGAAAACGAAGTGACTCCGAGTAGCAGTAGGAGTACATTAAATCAAAATCATTGCCGTTCTAAAACATGGATATACTGTACCAAGTGGTGGCTGGGTGGATGGGTTGATGAGTGGATAAGGTGGAGGAGGCCACTCAGCGGCTGGCAAACAAACCTTTAACTTTATCAAAGGTGCTAAATTTCACAAAGTGTCGTTGGCATCTCGCTACGCGAAATCAAACGCAAACAAGTCGAGCGAGCTTTCAGCTTTACTCAAACAGAGACTACGCCAATGCCATGCCCATGCTTTGTGTGTATGTGTGTGTGTGTATGTGTGTGTGTGTGTGTGTGTTTGTGTGGGCGTAGACAGGCATAAATTTTAGAATCCATACTGAGCTACGTGCTATGGCACTGCCTAAAGGATTATGGGCGGCCGCGTCCTTGATGATGCTGAAGCATGGAAGAGCTATGAACCGGGGTATCAGAACAAGGACGTGGAACTTTGCATCACTTTCTTTAAGGGAGGCGTAACGCCTGCACCGTTATTGCCAAACAAGTGAAAATGCTTCAGGCGATTGATTGACTTGGATATACTCAAACTCTCCTGACTGATACACCAAGTAAACCTTAAAAATCCTCGGCCAAAAGTTATGCCAAACAGATAGCTTTATTTTATCTGCTAACTGGTTATCTACATAAATCCGGCTTTAATAGTCGTAGCCAATATAACCCAGCAGACTCCTTTGGGTGCGGGTATACGAAGTGGATGTCGACAAGTGAATTGCGGTTCAGTGTCTCATGTTGTTGGAATTCGTGTTCTGCCGCTGTCTTCATTCAAACAATTTAAATGTGTCTAGCTATACAGTTCTCTCTGCTTTTGAATGGAAACCCACTGAAAATGGGCGATATAAATAGCATTTACAATTGAATAAGGCTAGGCTGTCCTTTTTAGGAAAAGAATAAGAATGAAAATAAAAATACTGTAACCTAAATAGAGATTTGAGTGCCTTTTATGTGGAATTTATTATTAATAACAGCTAAGAGAGCAATTTTCATATAATTAAACAAGTTGTTTGTTTGTATAAAATTATTTATCTATTGAATTTTACACAATAACACTGGAATTTAAGAGAGGCATTTCAATTCATATTCAAAATTGTATTATTAATAATAACGCATTTATTTTATGTGTAAATTATTTATTAAAAACTCTGAATAATTAATTTGCATACATTCTCAATGTTTTTACAAATAATTTGTAAGTTTCAAAGGGGAAAAAAAAGTTTCATTTTAATTTTTTGGGATGCTCTTGAATCTAAACCCAAGCGGGTCTATTTTTTTAATAAAAAAGATGGAAAAAAAAGTGAATACTTTCGTAAAATTTTGATCTAATTAATTCATCCTATATCCATAAATAAAATGTACGATAGATTTTGGAAAAACAATATTAAAAGCATTGACTCACACTAATTAAAATTAATATCTAACAGACATACGTTTATATGGCTAATCACCTTTCTCAAAAGTTTCGATTAAATCAAATAATAAGCACAGAATTTATTCAGGAAACAGATTTTCATTATCCATGAAATGTCCATAGCCCAGCATGTATATAGCTTTAGCTTTAGTACAGAGCAATGAGTATTTCGTGGTCGAGCGCTCTCGAGTAGAGCACTCTCACCTGCTTAATGTAACATTTTCACCTGTTATAATGTTTTTTTCATTTCTAATCCCTAATTAGCAGAGGCAACATGGTCTACCCCAAAGACAACTCGGACAGACATAATGAGGAACTTGCACTGGACGACAGACATATGACGCATGGAAATGGCAACTCTGGCACCACTGTGGTGGCTGTGGCCAACAGCTCTGCGAATGGGGACAGCAGCAAATTGAATCAACGTCTGTACGAGCCACGGGAGCGTTTTATTATTACCAAAAATGTTGTTGTCATCGGTCTGGCATTCATGATACACTTCACGGCCTTCCACGGCACATCGAACCTGCAGAGCTCGGTGAATGCCGACAAGGCACTGGGCACCACAACACTGGCTGTCATCTACGGCTCACTCATATTATCCAACATATTTTTACCCATGACTGTGATTAGGTGAGTATTTAGCCAAGAATATATTAGTTTTGTGTGTTGGCTCTACTATAAATTAAAGTTAAAAGCAACACTTGACAATACTCTTGGATGGAATACTCTGCAGTCAGAGAAATATATCCGAATACAGAACTTGTTTGATGGGATGTTTCAGCCTTCCGGTCAAAGAGTTAGAGTGGGTTGAGTGTTGATTTATACGGTTCGCTTAAACCAGAAAAATCTTTGTAATTCTTGAGTAAAAACTCATAAAAAATTAATAAGACTCCATTAAAAATTTCTTTGAAATATCATCTGTTTAAGCCTCCTTTAACCTCTTCTTTAAATCAGCAGCTCATCTTATGGCCATATAATTGCTTCCATTCTCAACGCGAATAGAGAAGTGATGGGGGATAATACGCATAAATTTTCTGCTTGCCATAAATGTTTGGCAATTGTGTGGCATTTTTATAGCTATTTTATGCAGATGTGACAGTCAAAAGGCAGTCGCAATCAGGCAGAGTCTGGGTCTGGGTCTGGGTCTGGGTCTGGAGACCCAACGTATTTGGTTCCTAAATGTCAACAGGAAGTCCTTGGATTAGGGATAGACAATATTGCATTCCTCTTTCTCTTTCTCTCTCTCTCTCTCCCTCTCCCTCTATCGTTTGGCTGGCAACCATTTTGTTTTGGCTGACATTTCAACAAATCGCTAATTTATAGGAAGCGTTGCTAGCTGCGCTGCCCCCGCACAAGTTTCGACACATTTTTTCCGACCCGTTTGACTTATTCCAGGCACGCGCGTAAGCCGTTAGCTGTTAGCCGTTAGCCGTTGTCCAAAAAAATGCTGACCGTGGCAACTTTAATCAGTTAACTCGATTTATTTAGATTTATGGCCGTCCTTGGACTCCTGGCTCCCCCTCTCGGACCCCCTGGACTCCCACTAAAACTCCCTCTCTTTACTTACTCTAATCAACAGTTGGTTTGGCTGCCGGCTGACCATGGCGCTGGCTCTGTTCGCCTATATGCCATACATTGCGGCCCAGTTTTATCCACGCTTCGAAACGCTTATCCCAGCTGCCTTGATGGTGGGATTTGGCGGTGGACCATTGTGGTGCTCTAAGTGCACTTATTTGTCCACCGTCTCCGAGGCTTTGACGCAGGTGCGGGGCAGCAACTCGCGCAAGGATGTCAACACTGTTAAATTCTTTGGTCTTTTCTTTATCTTCTATCAAATGGCCCAAGTGTGGGGTAATCTTATATCGTCGTCGGTGCTGACCTTAAGCTCTGCTGCTACAACGCCTGCGAATGAGAGTATAGAAGTAGAGCCACTTGAGGCCAGCATCAGCCGAGTGGGTGAATTATGTGGTGCCCGCTTTTGCCCTGGCATTGGCGCTGAAGTGAATCCCAATCTGGTGCCCCCTGCACCCGAACAAATTCAGCTCCTGAACTCCATTTTTCTCGTGTGCATGGCCGGAGCCGTCGTTATGATGATCTTTGGTGTGAGCTCCCTAAAACGGTAAGTTTTAAGTTTCAAATTCAAATGTTTTCCAATATCTTATTAAGAATTTATATTAGATAAATATTAACATTTGGAATGTTGAAGATTTAAATACTTTTATTGTCGATAAGCCGATGTTCGATATTTTTCCATGATTATTTTATCGTATTATTCTTCAGCTATGGCGTTAAGCGTGGCGAGACTGGCGATGGAATTTCCGGATTGAAGCTGCTTACGGTGACTATCAATTTGCTGCGCAAACGCCGTCAGATACTTATGCTACCTATAACTATGTTTATTGGATTGGAGGAAGCATTTCTGGCCGTGGACTTTACACGCGTAAGTGAGCTTTCAAGCTTAGCAGTGACAACAACCTGTTATCTTGCTTTCTTATACTCACCATAGTCGTTTGTTGCCTGCGGCTGGGGCATTTCGAAAATTGGATTTGCAATGATTTGCTTTGGCATTGCAAATGCAATTGCCGCTGGTATTGCAGGAGCTTTGGTTGCACGTATTGGCAGGGTCACACTGGCTGCAATTTGTGCAGCAATAAACATTTGTCTGCTTGCCTATATGTTCAGCTGGGAAGCGCGAGAGGGTGATTATGTGCGTTACTGCGCTTTTGCGGCCGTTTGGGGTATCTGCGACGGTGTCTGGCTGGTTGTAGTCAATGGTATGGTGTAAAATCTTTTTAAAAGCTTTATGAACTTTATTTTCATTTTTGTTTTTGTATGGCTTTTCAGCTTTCTATGGCATCCTGTTTCCCAACCACTTGATAGCCGCTTATAGCAACTTTCGTTTATGGGAGAGCACTGGTTCGGTTATTGGCTACGTCATTAGCTCGCAATTGTGTACGTCCACCAAATTGATAATTCTGATGTGTGTAATGCTAGTAGGTTGCGTCGGGTAAGTGCATTAGATAGAATACTTGTTTGCAAAAGAATCATTTTAATCTGTTTAAATATTATAAATGAAATTTGCGATTAAAATTCATTATTAATAATTAAATATGCTCAAGAAAGCTTATTTATTTATAACTATTCCGATTATGAGAGTATTTTCCTTGTAGATATGGTCTAATTGAGTATCGTGTGTGGCAGAAACAAAAGAACATGGAGGCGATGCTTAGTGATTGATGACTTTAACTGCGATATGCGATTGCCATTTAAATTGACTTGATGTGATATTGCCAGTCTACATTAAGAGAGCAATTAAGAACAATATGAATATAAGTAAATTAAGAATTATTTTCGAATAACTATAAAGAAATATAAGATTAATTGTTTAAATTAGATTTGTAAATAAAAAGGAAGATTTTTTAAAAAATATATATAAAAAACCTTCAATAAAACACACCTCACTGTTTTTCACATTTTTTAATTATGTTTGTTTATTACAATTATTTAAATATTTGTTCAGTTTTCATGATTTTGTTTTTTTGTTGTGTACCATTTAAATTTTGCATTTGAAAAGTATTTGTTTTTGTTTTTTTTTTATTTGAGTTGTTTTTGTATTTGTTTTTTTTTTCATCGGTTTAAATTGCTACATAAATTTGCTTATTCTAAATTTTTAGTGCGCTGTCATACATTTTTTAGTGGATTTTGGGACTTGGTTTTGATGGCCAAATGAGAATTATTAATTGCTAGAGTTTAATTTGTTTATAAATTGTAAATTGTTTAAATCAAATACACATTAGTATACATTTAAATATTATTTAAATATAGCCAATGCATTAAATGCAAATATTAATCATCGCTTAAAGTTTAGAAAGAATTGTGTCAGTTGTTTTTATCCGCTTTCTTTTGGTTTTGCACTTAGCCATACAAAATATTAAATGTCATTTTCTTTAGGTAAGAATTTGTTAAATATTTTTTGTATTTGTTTTTTGTATTTTTCGTTTTTTGGAATGGCACATCAATATCATAAAATGGGCCCTAAAAACTGCACAAGTCTGCGCCTATAGACTTTAGACTTTAGACTTTAGACTACTTTTAGGCTATTTGGGATATGGTTAAGATTAATCATAATATTAGTCGTAAGGTTTACATATTTGTTTTCTGTTCTGTTTTGTTTGTTTTCTTTTTCTTTTTTATTTTAGGTTCATATGCTGATACTCAAACTGTAAATGCTATGACACACCTTTTACTTTACATGGCTTAAACGCTATACGCTAATTGTGTTTAAAACTATCACATAATACACACACAAAACTATATACAGTATCTATCAGTAGTTCAATAGCACGCCTTTCTCTGTATGTACACGCCCTACTAGACCATGCCCTTGGACATCATGCGCACAGTATTTTTCAGAGCCTGCCGTTTATTGCAGAACCAAATGCGTATAACCTCGCGTTCGTAGCCCAGCTGATGAGCCAATCCGGTTATTTCGGTACCTAATGATAGAAAAGAAAACAAAGCAATTTATTACGCGCGCACAAAAGTAGGCAATGGTTTTTTCTTCGGTGCACTGAAAGTTACCACACTCACCCGATGGATGCGTATTGCGCTCAAAGTGCGCATTCAGTAATTCGAGTGCCTGAGGTGTAAACGAGGTGCGGCGTTTGCGTTTCTTTGACGGCTCAACGCCAATGTAGTCTGTCAGATGGTTTTGGCCGGACTTATAGCGGTTCCAGTGGCTAAAAAATTGGACGAATGGAATTGGAAATGCAGTTTAGTTGATTTTGTTCTTTATGTGGTATTGCGGCGCGTGGAACTGCCTCCATACTCTCACCTCTCTTCAGCTTCCTTCATCCAACGCTCCAAGACGGGCTTGATTTTCTGTGCACTCTTTGGTGTGATGTCCAGTTTCTCGAACCTATATAGGATAGAGTATTTTATTAATAGGACTACACTCTCTTTTTTTGTATTTCCCGACTGTATGCGCAAGTTCACATTATTAGAATTGGAATGAAACGGAAAAGAAACGTAACTAAAGTGCCAGGACATTGTCAAGTAGCATACTTTTCTTCTTAATTTTTTTTTTTTTGACCAAAACACTTGTTTTGGCTTTACAAAAAACATACAAAATTGTTGTTATTCAAAGCTGCTAAAATAGATCATTGGCAATGCCCTGGCCAATTGAAAATATTGTTTTTTTTTTATGGAAAAGCGCATACTTGTAACAAAAAATGTAAATGAAAATGGAAATAAAAAGAAATAAATTAAATGACATCTTGCACTTTAGTTAAGTTTCTTTCACTCACACACACAAAGCACACACACACACACAAAATTCACGCACACACACACATACATGTTCTGTTGTTGCGTCGATAGTTGAGCGGCATACATCTGCGCAGCGAGTGCACTGCTTGCATTTTGGCATTTGACATTTCACATTTGACATTTGGCATTTGACATTTGACAATTGGCATTTGACGTTTGACGTTTGACGTTTTGGTTTTTGACATTCGCAGCGCAGGGTTGACAGCGAGCGAGCGATTGAGCGAGACGAGAGAGTGTGGAAAGGAGAGACAGTAGGCGATTTGGCGATTTTAAAAATAAACAAATAAAATAAATAAAATTAATTTTGCATTATTTTTGATCACTTGTTTAAGCAATTAACTAATTTAGCATTATGTTTTCATATAACAATATAATTATTTTTAAAGTATGAGTATATATAAATATTTATATTTTCCAAAGCATGTTAGAAATGTCCTGGCACTCTACAAACTGTTCCAGAAAAGTTAATATAAAACTAATTAAAAATAAAGAGTACGAATAACAATAAAACTAAACTAGAAAGGAAAGACGTTCTTCGGGGCACCGAAGATTTTATACCCTTGCAGACTAGAATATCAATTTCAAAATTGTCATTTAATTATTTTGACCGACTATTGCTATTATTATTATTAATTTTCACACAATTTTACATTTAAATTGAAAATTTTATCAAGATATCTTGAAACAAAGTTTTCCATTAAACAACTTTTTTACCGAATATTACTTTTAATTGCAACTGTATGTTTTAATGGTTTGATCCGACGATTCTGAAAGGCGTATGCCAAGCTCAAAAGCTGAGACTGGTTTGCATGGAAACAGACAGACATGTCAATATCGACGTGTCTCTTTCTCCTGATAAATAATATATATAAATCTTCATAGGGTTAGAGATGCAGTGCATTAACGTTTTGTGAAAAAGTTATAAGACCCTCTGCAAGAGTATAAAAATAAATAAATAATAAATTAACCTAGTTTTTTTAAACTTTTATTATAAGTTTATAAAACTGTACTACAAATTATAACATATCGAAAGGATTTAAATTTTTTTCTTTATTTTTAACTTAAAGAGAAATTAATAACTGAAGATATAGTATATAGCTTTACTATTTGCATCGTTAGTTCATATAAAAATATCATGGTTTGTTGCATTATGACTACACTAATAAATAAGTGTTTTTTAGGGATATCTGTTAATAAAACTGTTTTACTTAGGTCTGGGTGTGAATACCCTAAGTTTTTAGTTCATTGATTCATATGAATCGTCTATTCATAGCTCACCTGCATATGGCACTCTGACTGTACGCGGGTCCCTCAGTAACCGATAGAGCCTGCCCCACCTGGGTCTGTGTGAGGCCCAGCGAGAGGCGCCTCAATTTGAAGGCCTTGGCAAACTCCTTGATCTCGTCCAGGTCGATGCCATCGACCACATTTGTGGTGGCCTGATTAATGGTGGGTTCATCTGAAAGATGCGTTCATTTAAAGCGTGTTAGAGTCAACAGTGCATAAACGAGCACTACTTAGTCTACGTAGCGGTACTTAAGTGCTAAGCTAAAAAAGGGCGATTAGCTAGTTAGTCAGTCAGACAAACAGTCAGACAGACAAACAGTCAGACAGAAGGTAATAACTGTCAATGCGAAATGATGGCATAAATTGCTGCCGGGTCGCGGCTTTTAATTACAGTTAATTGCGGTAATTGCGAAATATTATTAGAAGAGTCTCGTAGGTAAATTGATAAAACTCATTTAAAGACACTCGCTGGTTGTTGTTGGAGCTGTTGTTATTATAGCTGCCACTTAGCTCTTGTTATCCTTGTCTATTAGGCAAACGCGAAAACTACCCAGAGAATAGGTATATACCCTTTATCTGCTTAATTTGTTAGCAGCTGCTGGCTGGCTGACTGGCTGGCTGATTCGTATTGTTGTCAACGCCAAACTACACGCTCAGAAATTTGATTTATTTATTAATGATATGCAAGCGACAACAAGGAGACGACGACAAGGATGACGATGAGGATGGCTCCAGCATCTGGCAGGCAAACCAAAGCCTTTCACTTGAGTGTAACTGCAGCCTGGCGCTTTAGCGGTAATTAAGATGCCTCCCCCCGACATTCCCAGTCTAATACTCTCTACGAGTACAGCTCGTAATACTTGTCTGCATCCTTGCCAGGCCATAACTTGGCTTGATTCTGCTGCTGTTGCTGCTGCTGTCGTCGCAGCTTCGGTTGTTTGTTTGGCTTCGAGAGAGTGAAATATGTCATTAAATACGAAAACATCTTAAGTTTTTGTATGCATCAATTAGTAGTAATTAAGCTGCATATTGTCTGCAATTTGTATGCGATGCAACACTAGAGAGCTGCCACCATCAAGTTCGAAAGTACGAAGTAGCCAAAGGCAAACGCAACGGCAAAGGCAATGGCAAAGGCAAAGGCAATACGATCCACCAAAGCAATTGAGACCATGCTACAATACTAAATGCACCAGCTGATGGTTTATCTCTTGTATCGGGGGGAGATTGGGGGATTCTTGTTGTGCTGATTGCATTTTTAATGTATCCCAAGTTTCAATTAAGAACTTGGAGAGGTAGCTCTACGATGTGGCGTATGCCTAGTGTTGTTAGTGAACATTACATGAGTCTGATTAACAATTTAAGGGGTTTTGACTTTAAAATGGGAATATTTTACACATTTACATAGCTGTACTAGACAAAAAACATAATAGTAAAGAGTGGTGGATGTGATCAAATATTCTAAAATATAATTTATAGCTCACCATTAATATAAATAAGGGCTCAAGAATTCAAGTTTAGTTAAAAGGAAACGAATAGATGAACATTTCATTTCATTTGAAAATAAGTTTGACTAAGTTTCTTCACTATAGAAATACATTTTTTATTTAAAAAGTGAACCGGTTTAAGTTCCTGTGCGAGGGCTGATTTATTCTAACTAGAATTTTTAGTCAAAATGTTAGTTATTTTTACATATTTGTAAAAAAAGATTTAGCTAGTTAAGCCCATAACGACAACTATAAATTATTATTATTATTATTGTTCACAGTGCTTTATTTTGACTTTTTTTTAATATTACTTGAAAATATAAAAAAATATTCTCGTAACAATTTATTTATTTCACTTCAAACTCCCCATTTGATTGCTTTACAACTTCTTTTTTCAAGTACCATATAATAAGTTTAAAAAAAAATATTATCTTTTCAGTATTTGCGTAAAATAGGTTTGAACTGGGAGCTGGCTAGCCAAAAATAATAAAAATATTTGATTACACAATTAGACAGAATATTTCCGTATCACAGAAAATAATAATGCCAAAATAAATAAGGGTCGGAATTGGGCTACATACTCGACATATTCGAGTGGCAGGTGAAATACGCAATTGGAGTTTTGCTTGTTTTGAATTGATGATGATTTGATATTTTGAGAGTTGCTCTCTCCCTTTAGAGATAGCCTCATGTGCAACGTGGCGTATGAGTGATACGAATATAAGCAGCAAGTAATTTACAGCAACTTTTTCAACATTAATTAACTGAATTCGACAGCGGTGAAAGCAATGAAACTTTCCAATGAAAACAAGATCTAACAAGTTGACTGGATTTTATGTAATTTCCAAAAGAAAATGCATTCCAAGTTTTTGCAGGCCGCATGAGGAGGGCAGCGAGATAAGAAGGAATATCTGAATTTCTGCCTTGGCCCTTGTCGTGTGTGCAAAAGTTTCTCTGTGCATTTAGACTACTTCATAATTGATGCAGCCGCGAGCTGCTCGAAGAATGAAGAAAACAAAACTCCAGCCAAAGATTTTGCAACGTGTTGCCAAAAGTTGAAAGATGTCAGTCGAAAGTGTTAGATGAATTAGCAGGAGAGTTGACGCTGTCACGCGTCAGCAACAAGTCTAGGAATAAGCCCAAAATACGAAGAAAAAGCCCTGTCGCAAGGCGTTTGGAATAAGTTGCGACAATTGGCTTAAAATCGTAGGTATGACGCGAAAATGTATAGTACGAACTTCTTATTTACTTTCAAAACTTAATTACGAATCTCTTTAAAATATAAAATTTGTTAAGAATAAAAAAAGGCGAGAGACTTCGACAACTCATCGTAACATAAAAATTACAAATAAAATCAATCAAGATAAACCTTGTATTTTATTTAATAATTTATTATATTGGGGAAATTATAGGAGTTTGAAGTATAGAAAAAGTATTTACAATGGCCTTGGGATTAGCACAAGTCACCCATTTCTTTATTTGAAAATTAATTCTGAAAAGTTCCGAATATATTCCTTGGCTCATATAGATACTTTCTTAACTTAAATATAATTTTGTATAAGGATCAAGGAATAATAATTATAAGCTGATTATCAGTGCTAACTTATTTATAATAAATAGTACAGAAAAAAGTCGATCTTTACTCACTCGGTGAATCCATGAGCAGGTCATTATCATTATCGTTGCCATTAGGTGAGATATGCGGCGGATCGCTATGCGATGAGGGGCTTAGCTTGAGCGTCTGCATGAGAGAAACACCAGATGTGGATGTGCCCGGCACTGGTGAATCCTCACGAGGCGAGGCAGAAGAAGCGCGCGTAGCAGTAGCAGTGGGCGGGCCCAAGGATTTTGTGATGGTCAGATCGCCATTGGAGGCATTGAGTCTATTGATTAGAACCGCAAAAGTCATAAAAAACTTAGTTTAATATTTATTCCCGTCAAATACTGACCTGTTAATACTACTAAGTACATTGCTAGAGGAGCTGGACGCCGTTACTGTTGCTGAGCAGCTATTGGCCGCAGCTGACACAGCACAGGCGCCTCCGCTCAAACTTGGTCCATTTCCCAGATAATCGCGCTCTAAACGCGGTGAGCTGCCCATATTCAGAGCATGCATTGGCGGCGAATGCGAGTGAAATAGTGGAGATGAATAGCCTCGTTCGTTGCTGTTGCTGCCCGCGGCAGCAGACGTAGTAGGAGTTAGACGTCCTGCAGTCACATTGCCTCTTTCATGGGGCAAATGGTGCGCTACCGCCGTACTGGCTGTGCTTAGGCTTGTACTGGGCCTCGTAGCTGTCGCTGTGGGTGTATGCGACCGTCTTTCCAGTCGCTCATGATGCTGGCTGAGATTAATACCCGCTGAGGTGGAGGAGGCGCGACCTGGACTGTGTTTGGGCGAAGAGGCTGCCACAGTACGCAAATTGTGCCCGAAATGATGTCGCGCCAGGGCAGCTGAGGGCGGCAAAGCTGGCGGCGAGCCACTGTTGCTGCTGCTCAGCTCCAGTGGCTTTAGCTCCAACTGTGGCGCGGTAAGCTCATCCGGATGTCGCAAACTGATCTGTGGATGCACAGCAGTTGATGTGGCTGCCGCCGTCGTACTATGCAAATGATGATGCAGATGCGTCTGGGTTTCCGGCTTAATATGCAGTTGTTGTTGTAACAAATAAGCGGTACCTGGCGGGGGCGGCGGCGGTGGCTGTTTGGCAGGCAACGCCGGACTGCCCACAGTGGGTGAGCCACCAGGTGGAGAGCGCTCCGCAGATCGTCGCAAATCAGCGGCCAGGTGTACATGTGGCAAGTGACTAGCTGCGGCAGCGGCGGCTGCTGCTGCCGCCAGCTGATGTTGCTGCTGCTGCTGCTCCCGTTCGCGTTCCCGTTCGCGCTGTTGATGCTGATGATTAGCAGCAGCAGCTGCAAACAGCTCCGGATGGAGCGCGGTCAGCAATTGCTGTACGCCCGTTGAAAATAGATTAGGCTTTAGTAAATTCGTGGGTGTTTGTGCCAACTGTGGCAAGGCTGGCGCCTGCTGAAGTGCAGCAAGCGGAGGAGCTAACAATTCACGTTGTTGCTCCCTTTGCTGCTGTTGTTGCTGCTGCTGCTGCTGCTGTTGTTGTTGTTGTTGTTGCTGCTGATAGCTGGCAAAGGCTCCGAATGCATTGGGCAGAAACTGTTCACTGGTGGGTATTTGTGGGCTCACTGGTATGGTGAGTATGGTCTGGACAGCAATGCCTACAATGCAAGAAAAATTGGTGAGATATTGAATTGATTCTGAATTGAATTTACTTAATGAAATTATAGCTAGATATTATATATATAATTAAAGTTAATAATGCACTCTGAACTACTATAGTAAAAATTCAGACCTTAAGCGGAAATTTCATTTTATGTAGTTATGTGGGAAATTAAATGGAATATTTTCAAAATATTTTATAAGTAAACCAAGTTTAATCCTTAAATATCGAACTACTTGCATACTGGCATGCTAAACCTTTTTTCATTTTACAAATTCAAAGTTCTCCAGTACCTGGTTGTTAATCTGGCTATAATAATAGGAAATTGAAAGTTGCCTAATCGCTTTAGCTTTAATACCCGCGGCCAGCCATCTCATTTGACTGTGGCGGGCTGAGGCAGAGTCAAGTGAAGTCAAGTCAACTATGTTATTGATACCCACACAACTAAAGCTAATCCCCAGAATATATGAGAGAGTATATAGATTATACATATATGTATGTAGTTGTACCTTGTGCCGTGGGTATGAGCAGCTGAGCACCCTGGACACCCTGCACCAGCTGGCCGGAGGCAAGTATCAGTTGCGGCATCTGTGCACTTGCCGGCGGTGCTTGGAGCGCTGGCGGTGGCGATGCGGTCGCCGCGGCAAGCACATTGGCCAGGGTCGTCGCATTAAGGGCATGAGTATGCGGTGAGCTGCTGCTGCTGGGATTATCCTGTGGCTGCTGACTGGAGGAGTTGCCGGCTGAGTTGCTGCTGCTGTTGCCCTTTGACGTCTTGTGCTTGTTGCCATTGTGGCAGCTGCTGTTATTGTTGTTGTTGTTGTTGTTGTTGCTGCTGGGCGAGGCACTCGTAACCGTCGCTGCTGCTGCTGCTGCTGACGTTGAGGTGACTCCGGCTGATGTTGCTGTTGTTGTCACAGCCTCAGCGCCGACGCTCAAATTCAATGGGGAGTTGAACACGGAGGCGGCTAAGCCCTGAAGACTTGCCAGTGCGGCAGCTGTGGCGGGATGATGATGGGAATGATGCGAATGCGGATGCTGTTGCTGCTGTTGTTGTTGATGTTGCTGCTGCTGCTGCTGTTGTTGTTGCAGTGTGGCCAGATTTTGTAATTTTTGTAAATTTATCATGTCTTGCACTGTTCGTTCGAGGGCAGCATAAACAAAAGGGCAGATAGAAAATGTTGTCATTAGTTTTGGTTGAAGCAGTTGCAAAATTAGTAGAAATGTCAACGGATTGGTTGGGTCTGGTGCAGCCGTAAAAGCTACCAGCACTAATTGCTAGTTTACTCTTTTGCGGCTTTTTGAGGAATATGTGTATATATATAATCAGGGATGGAAACTATTGCTTAATTCAAGAACTCTTCTCTTTGTGCCGCGAACCGTGAACAGGTCAAAGCTTCGATTCAGGCAGCTGAAGCTTATCTCATTTTTTGACCTTTTTTAGTCTTGCAAGAAAATAGTAGTTTTAATTTATCTGTAGCATACATAAAATCCAATTTTGAATTTAAAATAGCTTCCATCGCTGTTGTGTACCTTAATTTCAATTTGGCTTTCGATATGTACTCACTAGTTCCATTTAGATGAGCCGCAAATGCCTTGGCCTGGGCCTGTTCCTCGCGTCGTAGGCGCATCACTTCAGTTGCCTGATCCTCAGCCTCATCCTCATCCGCGTCGATTTGCATGGGCAGGGGTGAGGTTGAGCTGATATCGTGCTGGTGATTCGATAGCGACGCAGCCTTGGCGGCTAGATTCTTATAGAATTCCAATTCCTTGACATGATCCTTAGAGTCATAGGCTGAATGGTTAGAGTGGGCGGGCGAGAGCAGCAATGGCTCCATGTCATCTCCATTATTGTTGTTGTGAATGTGATTGTGGTGATGATGCTGGTGCTGCTGTTGGTGTTGGTGGTGCAGGGAATGGTGTCCAGTGTGGTGGCTGCTGCTGCTGCTTGGCGAGTGAATCTTGTGGCAGCTGATCTCCTTGTCATAGTCCTGCAAAAAATATATAAAAACTCAAAAAATTAGTTACTGGTTGGCAGACATGGAGTGCATGAGCAACTGCATGAGCCCTAACAAAAATATTACGCATACGCAGCGTGGAACATAAATCATAGCAGAACACTGTGATTTTATTAAATTATATTTGCACATTTGGTAATTACATAATACACAACACAGCACTGTCAATTGTTCGACCATTGGACTACGCCCAGCTCCTGAGTATGCCACAGGGGTCCAAATGTTTGCTGATTGGATTATTATTTAACCACTCGACAGTCGACACATTTACTCGTATTACATTACATTTTTCGAGCTCAGTTGAGTTGTGTGAGTTCTTATTTACATGTTTAAATTTAAAAGTATCACACAGGGGGCTATGTGACGAGTTAATAAGTTAATTTAATTTTTGTTGTAATTGTCAACGCACTTTTATTGTTTGACACTTATTGTGTTCCCGGGCACAATTTATGCAAATTTAATTGGTTGCAATTGCAAATTTGTGTGTGAGACAGAGCCTCTTAATGCTAGTATTAGTTGGTCAGAGTATCAGTGTCATAAAGGCTCTTTAAATTCATTTTGAATATCAATTAGAAGCGAATTTAAATCGTGCATTTAAAAAGCTTCTAGGAAATCTAAATGCTTTAAAAAGATTAACAGTTGAAGTCCACTCTATAAGCTGTTAAAATTTAAATTTTAGATTTCTGGAGGCATTGGATACAAGAATAAAATAATTGGCTCAATATAGAAAAAACCTCTTCAGAATAGAAATAAAATATCTAGAAAGGAGCAGAGAAATAAAGAAATGGTTAACAGAAAGAAACAAGGAAAATTTTAAGCTAAGAAATATATTAAGAAATAGTAAAAAACCTGAGTCGTATCCGAATATCTATTTTAAAACAAATTTTAATATTTAAAATAAATAATTTGTAGAAAAAAATCCAATTTTTAAACTCTAAAGAAGTATTTATTATTTTGCTGTTTAAGTTCTTAAATCTTTAGAAAAGTTGAAATCGTTTAAAGCCAGAGCTTGCCTCTGGGTAAGCAGGACGACATCGGAAAAATATTTATATAAAAAAAATAAGAAAAAACGTAGAAAGGTAAACCAATATAATTATTGGCAATTAATGCTGGCGACGGTCTCCAAATGTGCTGCAAGCTAGACAGGGACAGGCAATAGAAGGAGTCCCTTGCAGGACACAGGAAGTGTGGGATGAAAAGGGGTGGGGAGGAGGGCTGTATATTAACGCCAGGGCGTTAGGCGAAGTTGCCTAAGTGCCGGTTGTTGGCGTCTCCGGCGTCGTGGGCCGCGACGTGCCCCGGCCAGAGCTTCAATTAAATTTTATTTGCATAGGAAATTAACATAATTGTAGTGCAAAATAACAACCAACCCCACCGAAAACAAAAAAAAAAAAGGAAAGAAAAGGAGGAAAATAGCAATAAAAATAAGCAGTGAACGTGACAGTATAGAAAAAGTGTTAAATGTGTTAGGAATAAATGCAAATAGAAATGTGTTGGCAAGTGCGGTAATTAAATGAATTTTTATCGAAGTGTTAAATGTTCGTTGAACCAAAACCAAATTGAATGAATGTTGCTAATGCCATTAAGCATAAGATCAGAGCATAAACACCTTAAAACAACAGAATTTATATATATATATATATTCAAATCCTGGAAAAAAATAAAAATTCACCTCAGGCAGTTGAAAAAATTTAAGATATATTTGTCAGCCAATAAGGTCGATGAGTACCTTCAAAAAGTTTATATAATCAATAATGGCGAATATGGTAACTTATTGGGTCCATTAATGAGGTTCAATGAGGAGTTGAAAATGAATCGAACCCGTTTGGCCAAGAAACCACCCAGTTGTGGGTACATAAGCAGCTTCCAAGGCAAAACTTAACGAAATTGGCTTAGAAAATATATCTCTTGTTTCCAAATCATCTGACAAACAAATGCCTGTTTTGAGGAAAAAGTATCAAATGATTATTTTTCATAAATTCCTGGACTTATTGAGGCACCCTCATATTTGATTCTAATGCCCATAATGCCCATATGCAATGCAATTTACCGTTTGCCAGGACATTAATTAAGGTCTTGATAAATTTCATTGCCGCGTGCTAAAACTACATTAAAAAATTGACATTTATTGGCGCGGACAACAGCAAAAAACAAACGACAACAACTACTTAAGCAGGTGGTGGTGCTGCTGCTGGTCTCTGCTCAGGACAAAATTCATTAAAAGCCATGCGCTGCTGCACAGGACTGGCCTCTCCCTCTCTCTGTCCCTGTCTCTCGATAGTTGCTGCCTGCTGCAGGACGAGTAACTTAATGTCGTTGAACAGCAAATCGAACTAAATTTATGACACAGAGCAAAAAAAAAAGGTGAAAAACTAACAAAAAAAATGAAAATGAATAGCCGGCAACGTAAATGTCCTGTGTTCATGTCCTTTATGCAAACAAGCGGCAAACAGACGGCAACCGCCAACGATGCTGACAGTCAGTATATGCCACATACTTGCAGTTCAGTTGGCCAAAGGACTGGGGAAGGTTCCTGCTAGCTGGTAGCTGAGGCTGATGCACTCACTGATGTGCAATGAATTAACTTTTCAACATATTTACACACGCTCAATTGAATGGGAGGCAGTGGCACTATGGGGCGTGGCAGGCGCTATGCCCGCGGCATCGAAGTTGAAGAACAAAACGAGGAAATATAATGAGGCGCTGACGTTGCCTATTGTTGCAGCCAGTAGTCGGAGCAGTTTCGCAAATGAGCGGAAATTAAAAACTGATTTAGTACAAGGTACACCTCATTTCCATGGGAAAGAATGGGCGAAAATGAGGACATGCAAATGTACTGTAGAAATACATATATACAACTTGCTGTCTGATATATTGTGTGTCAAAGTTACGAGTACATATATCCTTAAGTAAATTAAATTATTAATGACTTCAAGTATGAATAAAATTGATGCAATGAAAGGATGTCCCAGCAAATAAAGTGCTAATAAGCATTTACAACAAAATTACTATTTTTATGCTCTTTAACTAGTTTGTCTGTCCGTCTGTCTGAGGGCCTATTTCTCAAAGAGTCTGAAAGTTAAAGTTGGTTAGTTCATTTCTTACTCTTTCCGTATTTCTCTCAGTTTTCTATATCTGTCCTGAAAATAACAAAAAATGAAAGGAAAACTATCCTCGAAGAGCCGAAGTTGGCATACCCTTCTACCTGAAGTACATAGTTTGACAGGCGTTTCAGCTTCTTAGATAAGTAGAGAGTATCTTCTAGTCTTAATTACTTATCTAACTTCGTAAACTGTTGTTTGTTACATTAACATTTGTACGTCTAGGAATTTTAGCCAATTTTATTGATTTTAAATGTTTCAAAGTATCCTAGAATTTACAGAAAAAATGAGATACTGAAAGTCCAATCTGCTTCTCTTCCTCTCGTTGCATTAACATCTCAGTTGCAATGCGCCTGAACGTATGCAATCCAAATGCTCACAAAAGGTAGAGCACCAAAATTTATAGCCGTGGCACTTGTGCTGAACCCTGGCCAGGTCTGGACAGTAGCATCAGCAGTGGAGGGCCCAACAGCACCTCCCTCTATAAGCCCATATCAAGCGCCCACTTGAAGCCGCCGAACGATGAATGTCCAACAACTTTTGTTTTTTTTTATTTTTGCGACGACGCCGTCAAATAAAAATAAGTCAAAAAATAGAAAATGAATTGAATTATTGCAAAGAGCACGAGTTGCGTTGCCAGCCAAAAAGGAGAGGGTTGAGAAGGTGGTCAATTGGTAGTCAGTTGGTGAGCAGGGTGTAGGATGCTGGGCACTTGACAGCCCCAGTGATAAGCAAAAGCCCCGGCGCGAAATGGAAATACGATGGCGGTGACTGCGACTGCGACGACGGCGTCGGCATCGACTGCGACTGCGATGGAAACGTCGGCTTTTGCTGTTTTTCTTATTATGCGCCTGGCACTTTTTCTCTGTGTTTGTACTGAAGCTGTTGTGTTTCTTGTTTTGTATACCCTGTAATCTTTTTTTTGAGTGAGGTATATTGGTTTAAAACAAACTAAGTAATGTTCTTGAAAAAATTGAAAAAGGAACACCTTGAGGACTCGGATTCAATTATAAAATTTAAATAAACTAGAAGCTGCATATTGTTGTTTCTAAATCGAAATCCAGAGTATTTTTAAGCCGTCTTTGCAAAAATAGTTTATTCTTGTTTTTTATATTGCAGGCTTTTGAACGCGACGCCGAATGCGAAATTATAATTCACACATGTGACCAGGGCTAACGACTTCTGGGAAGGGATTGGTGGGGTCCTGCTAGCGTCGTTCTATGGGTGTCTGAGTGTTTGGAGGGGGGCCGCTTGGTCATTTGCAGGGTGCGCGTCCGACGCCTGTTAAAAAATGCAATTGCCAAAAAGTAGCCAGCAAAAAGAAAAGAAATGCAAAAAAAAGAAAGTGCCAGCGTCGACTGCGTTGCTTGTTTGCTTTAATTGCAAATGGCATTTTTTGGGGCGCTCGCGTTACAAGCTGACCAACAACCACCAGGGGAACCCTTTCCCCACAGCCACCCATCCCCATTGAGTGGACGGGCAAGGGGGCAAGGGGTAAAAACAGGCTCATAAATTGTCGAAAAATATTTGACTTGTTCTATTTTTGGTCGCCTGCGCGCCTGCTGTGGCCAGCAATATGCTTTCTGGCCAGGTCCAGAAATGTTCTACCCGCTTCCGATCCCGTCCGCTCTCGCTCCCGCTCCCGCTCCCGAATTTTATTCGTGCGCATGCAAATATTTTCCTCGGGTTTTCCTCGTCGGTAGCTGGATGCACTTTTGCATATTTAATGTTTTGTTTAATGCAAATGCACATAATTTCATCAGTCAGCATGCGTGTGTGTGTATGTGTGTGTGTGTGTGTGTGTGTGTGTGTGTGTTTGTTTACGAGTATAGTTTTCTTTTATTTCTTTTACTTTTGCGCCTGTTAAGTCTCAGAGAGATGTGAAAATATTTTTCAATTAATATTTATGTTGCTTTATATGCCTGAATTGTTAATGGCCAAGCACAAATGGAACACAATAGTAAATGGTCTCTGACCATGTCCACAATTCTCTATTTGTGGGCGTTTTCCACTTGGCCCTGGGCGTGGTTAGGCATCCAGAATGCGATGCTGAACGTTGTTAGACAATTGGTTCGATCGGCTCTTTGTAAGGGATTTAAACAGGACTGCAGATGGCTGAGTTGGTGATGGAAAAATTTAGAAGGCGTTTAGGCTTCCATATATCTGTATATACATATATAATATATATATATATATATATATGTATTTGGTGAAGCATAATATATTTGTTTTTGATTTAAACTGTTTATGATTAAAAACGTTTTATTACTAGTATTATTAATTTATAATTGTATTAAAATTAATAATACTGTTATTTTTTTTCTAGCATTATTTTTTGGCAAAAACAATTGAATCAATTGTAATACCCGAACCTTTCTCTCCCCAGCTCAAATGGTTGTCCGCGTTGCGCAGATCCAATGACCTGCAGGGTCACCCAAAACAAACCAAAAACAAAAAAGTGACACAGAAATAAAAATATAAAAGTAAAATGTAATAATAAAAGCAGAGAAGAGAAGTAGACAAACAAAAAGTGAGCCGCCATTTGCAATAGCCAAACAATTTCTTGCACAATTTCCTCGGCATACAGTGTGAATAAAAATTTAAGCTTCACTTGCAGCCAAACCAAATACAACGGAGTCGAAGCCCATTACAGTTCCTCTTGCCACCCTTTCCAGTTTTCCCTTAGTCTCCTTAGTTCCCTCCGCAGTCCAATCAGTCTACAACAAACAAAAGCTGCAAGCTGCAGACATTGCAATTTTCACGAGCATTTGACCGGTTCTCTATATATGTATATATGTAAATATATAAAAGCGAATACTCATACAGAGATAACCGTACTTACATACATAATGCCATATAGCGCCTATATGTATAGCATACATACATATATAGAGGAGTGTGCGGGGGTTTACAGAGCGGAAGAACGGGGGTGGCTGCAGTAGCAGCTGACAGTCGCATGGCGAATGGCCAAACGAAAACAAAAAAGCGTGCAAAACAACAGCGAAGCACAAAAACCAAAACAAAAATGTGTAAAAAATAATGGAGAAATGTGTGGAGAGAGCGCATAAAAATGGAACAAAACACAGGAGAGCCAAGTGACAAGAGAGTTCAAACAGACTGGGAAGGTGCGCAGCAGAGTGAAGATTGGGGGGCTGGCTACCGCTCAGTTGCGCCTTGGTCCGGTCCAGTCTATGGGGCCCATCAGCATCAACAGCGACAGCGACAGGAACATCAATGGGCGCGCCACTCAATCAACCCCATGTAGTGCTGAAATTTTGTTCTGGGTTGTGGAGGGGGGTTTTCAAAAAAAGGGACGCGTGGGAGAGAGGGTGGCTGCTGCTTGACAACAATGAAGGCCAAGTATTGTCCAGGCAGCATCCCAACCCCAAGTAGACCCAATTTTTTTTCGTCCTACTATTTTACTGAGTATTTTTTATGCTCCGCTTTATTTAATTTTTTTCCTCGTTTTCTTTTTCTTTCTTTTTGGCTCTTTCTCTTCCTGACGATTTTTCATGGCCTGAGCGCCGAGTTTGCCTGCTACAGCTTTCTGACTGCTTGGTCGCTGGTCAGCCGCAGTTATTCTTGTGCCCCTCTCTGTCTGAATGCTCTCTGCTGCTGCTGCGGCTGGTCAAATAAATGCAATTTCTTTACCATTCCCTCCGTATCAGGAGCTGTAGCTGAAGCAGGAGTAGGACAGGACAACGGCAACGCCCTCATGTGTTGCGTATGCAAAAAACTTTTGCTTGCTTTTCACTTTTGGCGGCACATTTCTTTTTTACGGCCCAAAATAAAAGTAAAAGTTGAATGCCGTATACATACGCGGCTGACACCAGTTTCTACCTATTTGCCCCTTCCCCCACACACAGTCTATCACACAGCTTGCCCACTCCTTTGACTCCTTTATCCTACACATACTGCGTTTCTTTCATATTGGACTTCTGTCGCGGCATTTATTGCCACGCTGAAACCCCTGGAGGCCGCCGCTTCGTTTGACTCTGCTGCTCATTTGCATCAAATTTTTAATTGGAATTGATGTTGCAGAGTAGAAAAGATGAGAGCAGATGAGACAGGTGGGGACAGATAGAGAGAATAAGCCTGGTTGATGTAGCTTAGAAGCATTGATTGGCTTTGTCTGCGCCTTCCGGATAGGCTATGTTTTTTTTTTCATCTGTTTATTTCTCAGCGATTGTTACACAAACGACACATGGAAAAAGCAATAACTGTATGTGTATATGACAGATACATTCATACAATTATTATAAACATATTTGTATACTGTTCCTAATATATCTTATTAAAGGGTGTGGTTATTTAGTATTGCCGACAGAATGTCTTGGTTCTGATACGGTTTCTAGAGCTGTAAAAGATGAATCCTTTACTTAACAGATTTCTAATCGGTTGGCCTTACAGATGATACGATAATCTTGTCATTAAATATTTAATGCATGAAAGGAGGCATATCCGACATGATGAGACAAGACTTGACTTAGCCATGTGTCTCAGATTAAAGCTGGGAAAATGGAATTTGTTAAGGAGTCTTCCTCTTCTTACAGTCAGTATATATGTCGGAACCGACCGGATCGTACAAATATATATTATATATTGCAATGAAAATTTTTCTTTACATAATTTGATAGAACGAACTAGTCAGCCTTTATCAGAATAAATTGAAACAATTGATCCTCCTCCTACACTGCTCGAAAATGTAGTAAGACGCTCCTTTACTTCACTCGCACTATCTTTTTTTAAGCTCAGTTTCTCCTAGTTTCATCCCATTTGCCCCACTTGGCTGTTGCTCTGTCACCTTTAGCGTGAGACTGAATTTTTTGCATACCACTCTGCCCGGTTCAAAAGTATCCTGGGGTTATTACCTTCCTTTTTTTGGCCTGTGCCTGTTGCCTGTAGGTTATTTCTGCTATTTTTAACAATTTTTTCGTTTGCAATGTTGGTTTATCTTTTTTTTTACAGTGCCTCCTCCCACTGGCTGCTTGACTACCGTTATGTTTGTTGTTTGTTGTCTGCTGCTTTCTTTTACTTCGTGTTGTTTGTTGGCATTTCCTGCGTTATTTTTATTTTAGGCGCCCGTTGAGAAAACACAAAAGCTTTGCATTTTTATGCAATTTTTTTTGGCCAACTCACATGTGTTATTGGTTGTGAGACAGTAAGTGTGTGTGTGTGTGTGCCGGTTTACGCTTTTCTCTACACTTCTCATTCGTTGGCGACGTTGCGTTTTTATCAAGAAAACGAAAAAGTAGTATTTGTGCGGCTGCTGCTGATTGGTCCTGTTATCCCCACAGTCCCTACTCCCCAGTCTCTACTTCTCATGCCTCCGAGTCTACTCATACCTCCAACAGCCCACATATGCCACGAACGACAACAGCAGAAACATTTTTTGTTTTAGCCGTAGAGCAACACACCCGTTTTATTGTCCATTGTCCCTGTCGCACCCGGTGGGTTGTAGGGAAGTGGATAGGCATCGGCGACTATTAAAGCTACTCAGCTCTGGCGGCTGCTTCGCCATGTGTGGAGTCAGCGATTGGCCATTGGCAATGGGATGAGTGCATCAAAAAAAAAAAAAAAATGCTGCTGGGCAGGTAAAATGATAAGGAATGCAATTCGAATTGTAAATGCGTTATAAATGGCATTTAAAGGCCTTATAATTAATATAAGCCCACAAATAATGTGGACATTTTGCTGATCTTTTTTATTAAACTTTATTCATTTTACGCAAGCATGATATCCTCTAAGATTTTGGGAGAAGTTCGGTTAATGGATCAAAAATATTATAAACAAATACTAAAGCTTTTTACTTTTGTGTAGCAGATAAAAAACCGAACCAGCGAGAAACGATTTGCTTTCTCAATTTAATTTAGACCAAACAAAATTCGAAAATGTATTTATTTGTTTGATGAATCGATGAGTTGTGAATAAAAGGAAGCAAAGGCTTGAAACTCTCGGTCTCAAGTCCTGGACGTGATTTACCTTCCAACTACCACTGGCTAAAATTCTTACTACTTGTTTTTTGTTCCACAAAATTAAATGTTTTCTCGAAATAATTAATGCATTAAGGGAGGCATATCTGAATTCCAGAGAATAAATATATTATCATTATATATATATTATAAATATTTTTATTATTTTTCTTTATTATTATTACTATTATTATTATCTTATAATATTGATGTTGAAGACGAGACGAGGTATATGCATCTGTCTGTCTGTCAAAGAAGTCTCTCAATTTTTGCTGCAGAAAATCCTTATATATATCGAGGCAAGGCAGATAGACTGACTAAATCATAAAGCTAAGGAAGAAGCAATTGGTTCAAAAGTTGCGGAGTGGATCCTTAAGCAATCTTGATTCAAATTGAAAGTAGTTGTAAGAGGAGAGAAGTCTGCAAGATTATGTAATCTTCGTCACCCCGAAGATAGCCTTTCTCTACAAGTTTTCTAACCAATCCCCTTAATCGTCTTTTGCCAACTATTAAACAACAAAATGTAATTACTTTGCATTGCATAGTTGCATCGTGTCTCATGCTACTTGAACATGTTATAGTTTTGTTTCTAGCCCCCCGCAAACTGGCTTCACGTCAGCCAAATGACGCTACAACACTTTAAAATTAATATTCCTATTTTTCAATTACAACTGACACTTGTCTATTGCAGCCGGGCTTAAACCTCAAGTCCCACACCTCACACTCGAGAGCCCACAACTTTTTGCTACCCTTTATCTAGAGCGAGCCTACCAAGAGACTGCCTTATGAGGTGCAATTGTTCCTATTGCAGCGTCGTCATCGTCATTGTGGACGTAGTCGGCACACACCCAATGTAAAATGTCATTACCGTTGACATAAATGAATAGCTGCATTCATTGCATTTGGCAGTGGGTGAGTCAGGTGTGTGTTGCTAAACAAGATTACCACCACTAACTGCACCCACTGGCTAGGGGCTGCGGGTGTTCGACGAGCTCTGCATTAGTTTGTTGTAATTTCGCATTAACGATTAGTTAATTAAAGGCAGGTTATGGCCCATGTGCTGGGCGCACATTGTAATTCCGATGTTCGTATTTAAATTGTAGCCTGTCTACAATTCTTATCGATGCAAGTTAAATGAGCAAATAAATGTAAGCAAATGGGTGATTTAATGATTAGTCCGAGCATTTTAGATAATTATTAATGAGGGCGCAGAACATACTCGTAGAATCAGTAGCTAAAAATATACAAAATTGTTGACAGTAAAAAACATTTTTTTTAATTATTCGTATAAACCAGTTAAGCTTAGCCGATACCCTGGCGCCTAGCTGATTTTGTATACCCAGACCCAACCTTATGTAAAATAAATAAATAGTTGACTGTGTACTCACTAAAGAGCTTTAGGTTCGATTCGAGGGCAGGTCCAGGAAGAAACCTGAACCCAAGGTACACGTTGAAAAGGAAACTATGTCACCTAGTGTAAGGAAAGAACTGAAGAGAAGGTTAATTTTTGTAAAAACAATTTTTGTTCTTATTTAGAGTCAACAATTTGTTTTAGATTGGGATTTAATTTAAGAAAGTTCAGATTCAAACCAGTTTGCATCCTTGGTAAAAAGAAAAGATTTAATTCTTTACAAACACACATAAAATTTAATGAAAATATTAAATACATTTTTATATTTATCTAACTAATTTGTATTGGATGCATGTAAGTCTCGGCTTGTGGTAAATGAGAATAATGTGAGCTTTTCTTTTAGAGTACGAGTAAATATATGCTATCAAGTTTTAATCACTGCTGCGTTGTTGAGTTGCAAATGAGCAACTGATGGTCAAACGCTGTAACGCTGTCTGCCTCCCTTCTGTTGCCCTATTTGCAGATTTAACCCTAATATTGTCTAAGCGTTGCCATGACTGACCAGCATGAACGAGTATGAAGAGTTGAAAACGTGCGCCTCATATAACATTTCTAATTAAAATTTTGTACCGCCCCCGAAAAAGGTTATTAACATATTTGCCATAACGTGGCCCATTTGGCTGAGCTTCCGCATCTCTCTCTGCCCTCTCAGTCTTAACTCTCTTTTTCTTTCTGTGGGTCTGTGTTATTTGCCAGCACATTTGTCCCAAACTGTTGGCCATTAGTTGGCATGCAATCGAGCAACTTGTCCGAAAACTATGAGCTGGCCAACGCAGCTCAACTAAGTAGGAAAGTTCTATAACCAGATTTCCAATGTAAACAGAACAAGAACCGAGTGAAAAGGAGCGCAATAGGTGGCGACATGCATGCATGAATGGGTGCCTAAGTAGCTGCGCTGTCTTCATTAAAAACAGACCCCCAGCCAGTATCCAAAACTGAATTCCAGAACCAGAAACAGAACCAGCTCGAAAATTACGAACTATGAAGCAGAGCTAGTGGCATGTAATGTTGGAAGTTGCACGGCCCAGTCAGCAACAACAAATCGAGCTTCATTCCTAATTTAAATGCAAATGAGATTCATTTGCCTGCTGCAACATTGAAGGCAAATGTAGCCGTGGCATTGGGGTAAGGACTGGGGCCCTGGGGCTCGGTCAAAGCCGCAGAGGAGCACTCATTACCCCTAAAGCTCATGCCATCCTTAGTTTTTCGAGTCGTCTACGTTGCTACCTTACTCAGTACAGTACAGTTCTGGCGTGGCCTGGTCTGGTCTGTGTTTTCTTTTGATAGGGTACTGTACTGGGTGCAGCAGCAGCAGCAGCAGCAGCTACATTTATGCAAGTAGCTTAAATGGCTACAAAATGCGTTGCTTTGGCGAGATTTGTTGCATACATTAGGGCTAGCCGACTGTTGCCAACGCTTAGGCGCAACTTAAGCCCAACACTGTCAGACCAGGCCCTGGCACTGGTAATCATGTTTGCAGCTGCTTTCTGTGAATCCTCCCGTTCCCGACTCTGCTTCTATCTCTCCAGGTGTCACGCTGCCTATTGCCTGACTGCCAACTGCAAATATAATCAGCCTGAAAATATGCTATGCTTTTTGGATTTCTTGATTAGTGCTACTGCTGCTCCTGGCGGCTTTGCGTGGCTTTGCTTTTCGGCGTCTATGAATCTCTGACTGTCTGACTGAATGTATCTGGTACAACTGGATGACTGTGACTACCTTCAAATCCATTGCGTAGGGGGCAGTGGGAGTTACCCACTGCACAGCAGGAGAAATGAAGGCTCACATTTAGGGTATAGACAAAAGACATTCTAGGTATTAGCCTGTAATTAGCGCCAGCACCCAAGGCCTAACAGCCATCTATTTATTTTGGACTTTTGCAAGTTTAAAAAGACCTGAAAAAACTCAACGAACAATTATGGAAACTTGGTAGAGCCAAAGGCATGGTTTTAAAATAAAGATTTATAATCCAGACTTTACCTATTGAGTCTTACACCAGTTTGCATAGAAACAAACGAAAAGATAGTGCAGCTAGGAAAATATATAAAAAAATATATGTAGATAGATGATCAATATAGGTACCTAATTTGGTAGCTTAAACTTCTATTAACTATTAGATTGCAGGATTATTATATATTCAAAATTCAATGTTAAAAACGATTTTCAGCTTTCAGTAAGTTTGAAGCGATGATTTACATTCTTCATAATATTGTATGCCAATCGGTTTTATTATTTTGCGTTAAAGGAGACTTGCGAAATGTATGGACTGAGAATGTAGAGTGCTTTAGAATATCTGTAAGTATGTAGATATTTTTATTACTCATGCGCCACGTTCCACAGAGCACCAATCAATATGCAGCCATCAAATATTTAAACTAAAAGTGCAAAATAACAAAAATGGCTGCTAACATTTAACACACAATATCAGGGAGAAAAAGGGAAAGAAATAGAGATAAAACGAGAGAGATATAGAGAAATGGTATAAGTGTTGGTAGACAGAATGACAACAGTCTTCTAATTGAGTGTAAAGGTATGTGAAGGATAGATATAGAGAGAGAGAGTGAGATAGAGAGATTATACAAATGTGTAGCCGGACAGACAAGTGGATAAAGACTTACTCAAGGCACAGCTGTAAAGTATGCAACAAAACCTTCCTCTTCCTTTGTGGTTAAAATGCATTTCCAGTTATGAATATATATACCAACATATACAACGAGTAAGTGTATACATTCATACATCTTGTTGATTTTTGAAATTATAAAGCTCTGAGACAGAGGTTTGAGGATTTTGCGGGTATGCCATTTGCTAGCCATGTGCTTGTGGCCATTTTTTGAATGAATTATTAAATGCTTTGTAATTTATTTGATTGTGATTGTGTTTTACTCATATACAAAATGCGTATATACATGTGTATTTATTGCACTTAACTGTTTAGGGTTGCATGCTACAATCAGTTATCCCACCTTCTCCTTACCATATACACTGCTATTGTTGAAATCTTATGCATTTGTCATGCATTTGAAATATTTTCGGTTGGTTGAATGGTTCGCTTCTTCAGTTTTCTGAGCTCCAATGACAAGGCGTTCAACTATATGCAACCATGAGAGGTTGCGTTTGTTGATGGGTGCACCTCATCTCATATATATATATTTATATATCAATATAAATTTATATATTTGTATATATTTGTATGAATGTTTTTCGGTGGGTTTGTATTCGTTCTTATTGTAGCAATTTATTGATCAATATCTTAACTTAGGCGTTGGCGTCATTAGAAGGTTGAATAAGACAGTGAAAACAAGTTATAGCGTATGGAGTATGCAGAACAGAAACAAAATGCGTAATCACAACTAAATAGTATGATATCATTCCAATTTAAAAGAGGTCAAAGTCGACAGGTCATTAAAAATAAAAAAAAAAGACAATAAAGGTGCCTTGTAATTCCATGTAGATTATTATAAAATTTGTCATTTTATTTTCATTTCAGTCTCTCATACACAATCCAGTAATACGCACTATATTAAAACGGTTTTCCTAAATTAAGAATATATTTCACAGAAAAATATAGCATACTTTTTGGAGCAAATTGCCTTTTGCTAAAATTTAATCTTAGCTCTCATTTCTATAATTTGAACTTGTACCAGCATGCAACAATTCAACTTGAAAACTTGAGTTAACTTGAGTAAGGCGTAAATTAAGAACTCAGTCGCCATTTTGTCTTAGATGACAGACAGGATAGATATAGGATGCTAGAGACAAACACACATACTTATACTAGTACGAGTATGTTCTGACAAACATAATTAGATTGCATTATGTGAGTGTTGCCTAGGCGGCGGCCAGTGACTACCGCTTTCCGTTTTCAGATCTCTCCTCTCAGTTTGTTCGTCTTAACCCTTTCGCATGCCCAACCTAAACCCATACCCGGGGCAATTTCAATAAAATTCTGTACTAGTCTTGGGCAAAACTCTAAACCCAAAGGCAGTCAAATGTCTCAGACACAAACCACAGCGATGTCTCGTCCTGGCATAATGCCTTGTCCAACACACACACATACACATCCATTCTCCACTCTCCTGAGGTCTGAGGTGGGGGTAAAGGGGGTCATGTTGGATTTAGCCAAGGCAATGGCCTTTCAAAATTTTCGAATTTACGTAAATTTAACTTTCTTGAAATACACTTAACTGTAAAATTAATTATAAAAGGCAATTGTGTAAGCGTGTGTGAGTGTGTGCATTTATATGTGTCTGGGCTGTTCTGTGTGTGTGTGTGTGTGTGTGTGTGTGTGAGTGTGCACACACCCACTTAAGTTTGTCTTGGTCTTTGGCCGAAAAGGTGTTGGCATGGAATTTGCATAACCAACTGAACGTCAATGTCTTCTGCATGCGACTACCACATGTGTTTATATACGTAATTGTGTATGTGTATGTGTATTTGTATGTGCATATGTATGTGAGTCTATATGTGTAAGCATGTACAGTTGTGCGCGCCGACATTTGCATAGAGCACGTCGTTCTATACATGACCAGCCAGTTTCTATGTATGCGAAAACACACTAATTAAATGTTGAAGGCAGTTTATATTGATGCCCCCGCATGGCCAGCGGGCAGGCGGTTGAAAGTGGATTGGGAACGGGCCATCTGAACAGGTAAGAGTGTGTGTACACTTATATACTATTCACTACTTATATATACACAGATATGGAAGGTATTCTCTGCTGGCCTAAGAAAATCTACAGCCAAGGGGGTTAAGCTCAAACCGCAGCCGAAATGTCTTCATTTTGCACATCAAACCAAATGCAGCCGCATATATATGTATATAAATATATATATATATATATATGAACATTTATATATATATGAGTGGATATTTGCTAAGGATTTGTAATTACATTCGGCATCATTCGGACTTGTCTTTGTTGTTGCCCAGAGCAGGCAGCACAGGGTGCACAGGAAGCATGTTCAAAGCTTATGTATGGCTATTTTATTTGTCGATAAATTATAATGCCTCCCAAATAAGTTGTGTACATGAATTTAACAGTTTAGGAATGGGAACTAAATAGCACAAAGTGTTGGTTAGTTACTCAACAATTATGAACATGTAGTAAATAAAGAAAGCCATGTATGTATATATATATATATTGTACATACAATTATTAATGTTTTTAAGCCCGGGTAAAATGTATTAAGCCTATTTCATAAAATGTCTTGGCATCTATAAGAGTGATAAGAGTAGTATAATAAGAGTTTCATTTTTGAAACGAAAACGATGATTAGGATCGTCTTCGTTTATAGATCAAAATAAAGAAGGAGGTCATGTTGCACATTCTGTCCGAATTCTTAAATAAATATTGGAAGAAGTTGTATTATTTTCGGTAATCAATTTATTATACATTAATCATCGAACTTTAATTTGTTTTAAAATCTCAGTATACTTTCAATTGGGTGCGATTGGGTGCATGATGGAGCTGTAAGATCAGAAGGATATACAACAGATATTGGTCGGAGTGAACTATTCTCAAGCTATAATATTAATAAAAGAAATATCTAATAGAATTTTTTGAAGAAACATCCGTAAATTTTTAAGCCTTGCATTGAATTTAAATAGAAATTTGAAGAATGGTTTAGAGTATTAAGTTCTCACTCCTATTAAAAGCAGGCTCACATGATATTTGTGCAAGTTTCTAAGGTTTATTCTGAGTGAATTTCTGTGGCTTTGTTTATGCAACTTCTACAGCATAATTATACATTATGCAATGCAATTATCAGTCTGACAGTTCGGTTAATGCCACAGCCCTAACGTAGGCTAACTAGCCTCAGACGACTTAGACATGCTGACTGCTTGGCATTTTACATAGTCATACGATTAAGAAAGGAAGAAGACACAGAGTCTTTGAGGGTCTGCCACCTGCCTGGTTTACACACGCAGACATTTTTAATTAAACGTAAAATTTCTGCTGTATTGATTAGTTTGCTACAGGGGGAGGCGAGAGGACGACGCGCGACCATGTAAAATTGTGCAGTCATAGTTATTGCCAACGCATTAGTATTAGCGCCTCAAATGACGTGACTTGCTTCAACGCGGGGCAGGGCCGGAGCTGCCGACTTGAAGCTTGCAACTTGCCACCGTTGGGCCATCAACACTGACACGCAAACAAAGGGGCTACGGGCTACGGACTACGGACTACGGGACCACGGACTATGGACTACCTACTACTATGGCCCTGTCATTGTTCACCCGTGGAGGGTGGCGGTTGGCGGGTGACGGGTAGCTGAGAGTTTTGGTTGCCTGTTTGGCGTCTTTTTAACACAATGACAGTTAATTAGATTGTAAGGATAGCTAAAGGATATGTGCAACTATAACGTTCACTATTCACTATTCAGTATTCAGTTTTCAGTTTTCTAATGCAGGTGCTATAGTTTCGCCGGCAAAACTTTACCTTTGCCTGTAAATGAGCCTAATTGACATGGTTTCCAAAGTGGTTAGGACAGAAAGCAGCTGGTGATATTGTTTAGAGCTGTCTATATATGCACGACTATATTCCGAATTATCCTTTGAATTAGACAATATTCGTTTTACTTTGAAAATTACCAAAAAAAAAAATAAAATCATCACCAATTATAATCATGTTTTTGATTAATTATTTTGATACAAGATTATGTTGTTCGAAGCACTTTATATTTATTTAAAAAACAGAGATAAATTATCTCTAGCCTTTTTAAAACTTAAAAAAAACTATATATTACACACTGCATATGTTACATTTGGTAAGCCGGTAGAGTCACTTATGCTCTCAATTAGTAAGTTTCATTTAGGTATTTTCTTGTTGAATCTAAAATAAAGAAAAACGACCTTTGCTTGTGTCGCAAAGTAGTTCTCAATATAGAATCCTTACGAATCGTAAAAAACAGTTCCTTCTATTAGCTCTTCTGGGTTCCACATCTTCTACGTACTTTAAGTCCCTAATAAGATTTTGCTCATCGATCGGTCTACTTCAACTATTCGTAGAACTATCTTTGGTAGTAATTTATTCCATAAATAAATTATCAGTAATATTAGTTTCTTTGTTGTTTTGACTTGTTTATTCTTTTTTATAGACTAAATAGAAATAAATAGAATAAAAAACATTATAAAATGTAGTGTATCTATCTGTTGACCTTGGATAGTTGTACTGGGTGCACATTCTCCAATGGATCACAGATGTTTCGGGTTAACTATTGTTCATTTTTTTTAGTTTCTTTCTGTTTTTTCCTTATATCAAAATGTTGTCTTTTGTATCTAATAACCGCTGCTAAACTAACGTAGAAAATCAATTTCATGCTCTAAATTGCGCTCATTAAATTGTCTGTTCTATGGGTTCAACTAATGAAATCATTAAAATTGTTTAAAACCAAGTTTTCGCATGGCAAACAGGACACACACACATACAAACACAAACAGTGGCATGCAAAATTTATGTCGAAACTAGAAACTATGTGTTCGCTACATATAATAAGAGCACACAGATATACAGACACACAAACAGATAGACCCACAGTTACACGCACACCCACACTGAGGATATTCGAGTAAAAGGACATTGCCTTGAGCTGGCCGAAACAAGCAGAGACATGGCTAAAGTTGCGAGTGGCGATGCCAGCAAAGCATTTAAAGGCAAAGATACCAAACTACCCCTTTCGGCTCCTTCCCAATGCTTTGCCGCGTGCGTTACTTATACCCTTGCCCAAACTATAAACCACCTCCCTTATTCCAGCAAGGAGGACAACGTCGGCCAGACATCGAAAACATGATTTTAGTGTTTTCAAATTTGAATTTTAAACAAGTCATAATATAATTTGGCTAAGCAGCAAAAGCAAAAGCCCTAAAACCAAAACCTCCCTTTCAACCCACACTCCTTTTTCGGCCCTTGTCTGTGTCCACTTGCCGGGCTTTAATCCGGTACAGAACTCGAACCATTTATACCCAAACCAATCCAATCCAACCCAACCCAACCCAGAATGGCACCCACGCAACTCTAGAAAATTAGCTCAAGTCGAGGGCCCAGCTCATTTTTCGTTTAGCGTTTTTCTTGCTGTACAAAATTGTGAAATTTAAATTAGATACAAAAGTATCTACATCTTTATGTATGTTTATATGTACATATATTTACATGTATATGTTTGTATGTTTGTATATGTAAATCTTCGATGGGGGCGTTGAGTTTGCGGTTAGCCCCACCTCAGCCAAACTATCTCTCACGAAATATTGTAATTTTCCTGCAACTAAAGACGTAAAAGGATATTAGCAGCAAATATATCCTCACGCCAGTTGTTGTCCCTTGAGCTGTCCCTCCAGTTGCTCTACTCGGTAAAATCCTTTTGTTATTGAATAGTTTGAGCAGGGTTGATGTCTGGTACAAACTTAATCGAACTCACCAGTTAATTGTGCAATTATAATTTTTAATTTAACGAAACAGTCCCAACGTATGCTCTATAAATAAATATAAAGTATTACCAGGCATTGCCCGGGTAAGCCAATATAAAAAAGTATGGTGATAAGTTGGATTTTAAATTTTTTGTCGGTTTTTAGATCGGTTAGACTTTTTACATAAAGGTTATGAAAATTTCGCGTCCATAGAGTAGAGTCCATGGAGCTCATAGTTGAAGCAGACTGATAAGGAATATGAAAAATATGATTTCAGAAGGATATATTACTTATATCTAAGTTTTATTAATGAAAAAAAAATATATATAAAATAAATGAGAAAGTGTAGAAAGTATCAACTATTCAATATTCATAGCCGGGAAATGCCATCTCTGATTTCCTTGAGCTACAAACTAAATTGAAACTACTCTTGCTGTTGGTAGAAATTCTAGGCCATTGGGCCGAAGCCTCTGCTCAGTATGCCTAAGCATATACTAGTTACACTGTCGACGCAGTCGCAGTCCCAGTTTACGTGGCCGCTGCAACATTTTAAATCTGCCTCCATGGGCCGATGGGTCATATGGAGTGTGGGCGTCGCTTTTCCAGGGCGTTGTTATCGTCAACTTGGCTTGCATACATTTTCCATTCTAATTTCTAATTATTTAAATTGTCTCTATGCGTGTGTGTGTGTGTGTGTGTGTGTGTGCATTGGTTGTAAATGTATCTAAAGCTGTAGTTGTCTGACCAGTTGGGTGGGCTATCCTGCCGCATGCCTCCCCCCGCCCACAATGTCTATGCGAATTAATTAAGTGTTTTCGTGCGCGGGCAAAATCCTTTTGCGGTTCAGTTGCCTCGTGGGCTGGGCTAAAAGTTGTAAGTTGTAAGCCTTAGCTAAGGCGTTTTGGCCATGTAAATACAGATACACACTTACTCGTAAGGGAAAATCAATTATAAATTAAACATTTATTAAAGAAAGCAAGCAGCACAACGTCTCTGGGCTCTGCCAGCTCTGGCTTACTAGGCCTATGCAAATCAAGCCACGGCATAAATAATGCGACATCATTATTTAGCCAGGTAGGCGAAAGATATGTATACATAGCTTCGGATATGAGAACAAGAAGGAGAACGAGTACAAGCCACAGATGCGACCAGAACACATTTTTGTCGTCAGGGCAGCCAGAAGGTAACCAAGCCATCCATCCATCAATTATGTTGAAGTCGATCTTGCGCTTGCCTTTTGGCAGCTGCTTAACTCTGACTCCACTCATTTCGATTGTCTTTCCAGAGGTTTTGCTTGATTATGCACATGCATTTAGTAGAGGGGGGATTCCAGCTCAAACTGGAAGTCGAGAGCTGAAATAAATGCGGCCTGCATGCATACGATACGAGTATTTCTATATGCTGATAGATGCCGACTACTCGTATAACTGATTTGTGTGTATATATCTGCATTTGTAATTTGCTATAAGCGACTTTAATATAGCACGCAGTGGCTCTTGATTTTTATTCCATCACATTTTTTATTTTCTCCCTTTTTTCGCATTTTATGTATGCTTATTTTCTTCTTGCATTTGCACATGCGCAGCAGGCACCCCAAAGATGCTTTGCATGCGTTGTTGCTTGCATTTACATGGATTAGAATCCTTGGCCACAGACAGACAGACATAACAACAGAAAGACAGAGTGAATATTAAGCTCTTTAAATTGATTATATTGAAGATAATCATGAAGGAAAAGTACAATAAATCCTGTAGTAGGCGGAAGGATCCTGAGACCTTATGACCTTAGGATCGTATTTATTAGTTATAAGTTTCGCATTGATTCAATATTAACGATAATACTAAGACAAAAAAAAAAATCAGCTTTCAAAATCTGATTATACCGTATTCTAGTATCTCCAAGTGCAGAGACCGGAACGGCTCTGAGTTACATTTTTCAGCATAATTTCTGTTATCAAAGCCTGAAAATAACTCATATTTTTTAAGAGAAAATTAATGGAAAACAGTGAAAAACATAGTAGGCAACTACTAAGTTTATCCCCGAGTTATACCGAGCCGGTTTCTGTACAATATTAATGCCTCAGTCTACATTTAGCAGCAAGCAAGATAACATCTAAATATTTCCATTTTGGCTTTCCGGAAATATTTTAAAAATTTTATAGTTTTTTTTATTTATTTTTTTTTTTTTTTTAATTTTTAGGTTCAAAATTTTGCAATAGTAAGATGTCCTTCTGGCGTACAATTTCAACTAACTCTCGATCGCTTCTAAGGCGGAGCAAATCCTTGGGTGCAAGTGCAATACGTGGATACGCCAAGAAACATAATCCCTCCCCTACTTGTGCGAAGAAGACCGATAAGAAGTCTGATGAAATTTGCGTTGATGATCACCCCAAAGCACGGACTCGAGCAGAAGTGATGGAAAACTTTCCATGGTATCATATGATAAAATTTAAGGACGAGTGCTGTGATACCGACTGTCCCGACAAAGATTTTCCGAGTTTTGATGAATGCTTGTATAAGGAGTCTGATAAAAACAAACGCAAATACCAAGTCACCTGGGTTGAGTGTCCAAGAGTTGCGATTAAGCCAAAGAAGATTTGTTGCTTTGCTAATGTAAAGCGTCCACCAATTGTCCGTCGCAAGCCCAAGGAAAAGCCGAATACTGCCTGCAAAATGGAAGTGCCTTGTCCACCCAGTGACCAGCTGGCATGTCCGCGTATTGAGATGCCAGGTTGTAGACCAGTGAGAGATTCCGTCAAGTGCCATAAGATCCGCTGGCCGAGCGATTGTCAGAAAGTCAGAACACCATACCCAGCCTTTTCCGAATGCAGACGACCGAAATTGCGTAAGAGACGCACCAGCGAGTGTCACTGCCATGATGAGATACCGATGTGTGACCTCATTGCCCAGTTGAATAAGCGACTCAGAAGAGGCCCACTTGTGTTTAGCCCTTGCCAGAAATCTTAAAGTTCATACATTTATATCGCTACTGTAGCCAAATGACGAAATAATTGACAATTAAATAACTATATCTAAATTTTAATTCTATTTAAATCGTGTACCATTTTTGTCTCGATCAAATTTGGTGTAGACTAATAAAGTAATTTTTATAATTAATATATAATTATAATAATGTGAATATATATCACACAATTTAGGGCTTGTATCCTCTTCAGATACATCAGGCTTAAGATCGATCAAGCTCATTTTTGAA
Source organism: Drosophila repletoides (assembly GCA_018150835.1). NCBI lineage: Eukaryota > Metazoa > Arthropoda > Insecta > Diptera > Drosophilidae > Drosophila > Drosophila repletoides. Next base: position 17,901,224 of record JAECWQ010000089.1, on the reverse strand, counting down.
CTGAGAGATATTCTGCATGTTTGATAGGTTGGGGATCGAAGGAATGAACCAACTTACTAATGGGTCAACGAATGTTCTGAATTCGTACATAAAGAATGGTTTTTCTCACTGAAAACACAAAGAATAAACACCAAGAGATATAAAAATAAATGCTTTTTTTTATGGGATTACAAGGTGAAAAGTAATGTCTTTACCACAAAATGTTCTTAAATGAGAAGGATTCGCTTTGCACTGGGTCTTCGAAAATGTGCTCCAAATTAATTTTACAATTATGATATTCTATTATTGACTATTTTTATTAACATTCAAAGAGATTTGGTATTTTAAACTAGCCAGTTTTGCCGGCCTAAATTACATTTTTCTGATAGTGGGTATATCAAATATGTAAAAAATGTATGGCTTAGATCTTAAAGATAAGCTTTTATGCTGGGTTTATGGTAAATAAGGTAAGAAACCGAATTTCCACCACACAACTATTGATATATTTTTCCGAATCTTGCAGAATGAATTCAATCTTTCGTATAGAACTTTTCACAATTGGCTTAACTTGGTGCAAGATTATCTAAAACGCGGGTAATTCTAATAATTTAGATTTTAAAATGGAACATTGAAAATAAATACATAATAAATACATTTATCTCGATTGAAAATAAGCGCCGAATGAGCCCGAATTTTCTTATTTTTATTCAAAAATTAATTTGTCTAAGCAACCCTTGACTTCTCATCGATTCCAGCGCACACGTTTTCAGTGAAACAGTCAGTATACGGTATGATTTCGTCGCAATAACAACAAATTCTAAAATTTTCCTCTACTTTTGGCTCCAAGTCTAGTCGTAAAATTTATTATATTTCGTTTTTAATAGTCTTTTATTACCAAGTTACTTAAAAATTTTCAGCATGCTGTCGATCGCCAAGAAAAATGGTGTCCGAACCGTAAAACCAATTTGTCGTCTGTCTTCCAGTTCTAGATTCATTACGATATCCTCGAATGTCTCTGCTTATCATAGATTATTTCAAGGAAAGGTGGAAAACGCTAATCTTGTTCCCGCTTTGGGGACAATCCCATATGGAAAGAACTTTGCTAGCTGTCAGTTGCAGATGAATGAGAAACATGCCACTATCAACTGCGAGATTCTTTGCACAAAACAAAAGGATGAGAAACCCATATGCACTTATGAAGATGTCTTTGGCACCAAGCAAAAGGATGAGAAGCCATTTCATATGAATGCAGATATCTTCTGTACAAAGCAAAAGGATGAAAAACCATTGAGCTTTACTGATATCTTTGGTACCAAGCAGAAGGATGAGAAGCCTTTCCATGTGAATGCCGAGATCCAATGCCATAAACAGAAGGAAGAAAAACCAATGAACCTTAGTGAGGATGTCTTCGGTACCAAGCAGAAGGATGAGAAGCCCATTGCTATAAATGCAGAGATCCAATGCACAAAGCAGAAGGATGAGAAACCCATGATCTTTAGTGATATCTTCGGTACCAAGCAGAAGGATGAGAAGCCTTTCCATGTGAATGCCGAGATCCAATGCCATAAACAGAAGGAAGAAAAACCAATGAACCTTAGTGAGGATGTCTTTGGCACCAAGCAGAAGGATGAGAAGCCTTTCCATGTGAATGCCGAGATCCAATGCCATAAACAGAAGGAAGAAAAACCAATGAACCTTAGTGAGGATGTCTTTGGCACCAAGCAGAAGGATGAGAAGCCCATTGCTGTAAATGCAGAGATTCAATGCACAAAGCAAAAGGATGAGAAACCAATGAGCTTTAGTGATATCTTCGGTACCAAGCAGAAGGATGAGAAGCCTTTCCATGTGAATGCCGAGATCCAATGCCATAAACAGAAGGAAGAAAAACCAATGAACCTTAGTGAAGATGTCTTTGGCACCAAGCAGAAGGATGAGAAGCCCATTGCTGTAAATGCAGAGATTCAATGCACAAAGCAAAAGGATGAGAAACCAATGAGCTTTAGTGATATCTTCGGTACCAAGCAGAAGGATGAGAAGCCTTTCCATGTGAATGCCGAGATCCAATGCCATAAACAGAAGGAAGAAAAACCAATGAACCTTAGTGAGGATGTCTTCGGTACCAAGCAGAAGGATGAGAAGCCCATTTCTGTAAATGCAGAGATTCAATGCACTAAGCAGAAGGATGAGAAACCAATGAGCTTTAGTGATATCTTCGGTACCAAGCAGAAGGATGAGAAGCCTTTCCATGTGAATGCCGAGATCCAATGCCATAAACAGAAGGAAGAAAAACCAATGAACCTTAGTCAGGATGTCTTCGGTACCAAGCAGAAGGATGAGAAGCCTTTCCATGTGAATGCCAAGATCCAATGCCATAAACAGAAGGAAGAAAAACCAATGAACCTTAGTGAGGATGTCTTTGGCACCAAGCAGAAGGATGAGAAGCCTTTCCATGTGAATGCCGAGATCCAATGCCATAAACAGAAGGAAGAAAAACCAATGAACCTTAGTGAGGATGTCTTCGGTACCAAGCAGAAGGATGAGAAGCCCATTTCTGTAAACGCAGAGATTCAATGCACTAAGCAGAAGGATGAGAAACCCATGATCTTTAGTGATATCTTCGGTACCAAGCAGAAGGATGAGAAGCCTTTCCATGTGAATGCCGAGATCCAATGCCATAAACAGAAGGAAGAAAAACCAATGAACCTTAGTGAGGATGTCTTCGGTACCAAGCAGAAGGATGAGAAGCCCATTTCTGTAAATGCAGAGATTCAATGCACTAAGCAGAAGGATGAGAACCCAATGAGCTTTAGTGATATCTTCGGCACCAAGCAGAAGGATGAGAAGCCTTTCCATGTGAATGCCGAAATCCAATGCCATAAACAGAAGGAAGAAAAACCAATGAACCTTACTGAGGATGTCTTTGGCACCAAGCAGAAGGATGAGAAGCCTTTCCATGTGAATGCCGAGATCCAATGCCATAAACAGAAGGAAGAAAAACCAATGAACCTTAGTGAGAATGTCTTTGGCACCAAGCAGAAGGATGAGAAGCCTTTCCATGTGAATGCCGAGATCCAATGCCATAAACAGAAGGAAGAAAAACCAATGAACCTTAGTGAGGATGTCTTCGGTACCAAGCAGAAGGATGAGAAGCCTTTCCACGTGAATGCCGAGATCCAATGCCATAAACAGAAGGAAGAAAAACCAATGAACCTTAGTGAGGATGTCTTCGGTACCAAGCAGAAGGATGAGAAGCCCATTGCTGTAAATGCAGAGATTCAATGCACAAAGCAAAAGGATGAGAAACCTATGAGCTTGAGTGATATCTTCGGTACCAAGCAGAAGGATGAGAAGCCTTTCCATGTGAATGCCAAGATCCAATGCCATAAACAGAAGGAAGAAAAACCAATGAACCTTAGTGAGGATGTCTTCGGTACCAAGCAGAAGGATGAGAAGCCCATTGCTGTAAATGCAGAGATTCAATGCACTAAGCAGAAGGATGAGAAACCCATGAGCCTTAGTGATATCTTCGGTACCAAGCAGAAGGATGAGAAGCCTTTCCATGTGAATGCCAAGATCCAATGCCATAAACAGAAGGAAGAAAAACCAATGAACCTTAGTGAGGATGTCTTTGGCACCAAGCAGAAGGATGAGAAGCCTTTCCATATGAATGCCGAGATCCAATGCCATAAACAGAAGGAAGAAAAACCAATGAACCTTAGTGTGGATGTCTTTGGCACCAAGCAGAAGGATGAGAAGCCTTTCCATGTGAATGCCGAGATCCAATGCCATAAACAGAAAGAAGAAAAACCCATGACCCAGTGAGAACCTCTTTGGCACCTTCCACGTGTAACTGCTTTTGGCGTGCACTAGGGATTTCCATTGCCACAATTCGACGATTAAAATCAGACGAGGAGGAAACCCACTAAATAATAAATAAATTCTCTTATGTAGCCAATTGTGGAAATAATAAATAAAATTATTTTATTCATATTTTAAATTAGTTTTAAAACGGCTTTAGAAAGTTTGATGGAATGCATAAAAAGAATCGGTGGGGAACAATATCGTATATCTTAATGGTCCTTACGTTTAGTAAACGTTTAGAAATTACAGTTCCATATAAATTCTTAGTTAATAAAAAAAAATAATTGAAAATTTTTAGCTGGCTTTGCAATACTCTATAAGTAAATACCAAGCCAGACTCATTTTAGGAAATCCTTATTAATTTTAACTTAAAATTTTCAATCAATTACAATAGATTGAATGAATGAATATAACTATATTAATATCGAATTGACTTTGAAAACGAAATTTAAATAAGTAAAGCCTTTCTTCGGCACGCCGAATATTCTATACACTTGCAAACAGTTAAAACCATTTGAAACATGTTAAATTTATATATTTTTTTGAGAGCTACATCATATAGTAAATCGATCTTGATAATTCTTTCTTTCATCTAACTTGTAAATTTAATCAAGATACTTTGAGAAACATAAATATACAAGTTTTGAACCAATTGTTTCTATGGGAGCCATATGAAATAGTTGTCCTTTCCGGCCGGTTCCGACATTTGTGCTGCCTGCAGCACATTCCCGTCGAAGTTCAAAAGTCCAAACATTCAGCTTATCAATTATTTCTGATCAGCGTTAAAAAATTGTGAAGTAAATATTTCCAAAAGTTAGACGCCCATTTTCATCTTCGTAAATATCAGCATTTGGTTGTGGAATGATAAATAAGTTAGTCAGGACAGCGCGGTATGTGTATCGAGCCAACTTTTGCCCCGCATACATAAAGATTAAATAGGTATTTAGATACTGTGAATAACATTTTTATGCCTGTGGGCTGATCAACCAGATTTTCTAAAGTATATAAAATACATTTTTAGTGATGATATGTTAAGCTGGGTCTGAATTCAAACTGGTAACAATTGTAACTTTCCCCAAATTGTCTCCTATTGTTCAAATTAGGTGAAATACATAGATTTTTGATTTCTATTTATACGTTTGAAACTGAATTTGCAGTCAACTAATCTTTTACTATATAACTTTTGACCACAATTTTCTTACTTGGTGCAAGATTATCTAAAAAACGCGTAATTCCTATAATTTAGATTTTAAAATTGAACATTGAAAATAAATTTTATCTCAATTGGAAACAAGGGCCGAATGAGCCCGAATTTTCTTATTTTTACTCAAATATAAATTGATCTAAGAAGCCCTTGACTTCTCATCGATTCCAGGGCACACGTTTTCAGAAAAACAGTCAGTATACGGTATGATTTCGTCGCAATAACAACAAATTCTAAAACTTTCTTCTGCTTTTGGCTTAATATCCATTTGTAAAATTGAATATTTTTTTTCTTTAATAGTCTTTTTTACTTAGATTTTCAGGATGCTGTCCATCGCCAAGAAAAATGGTGTCCGAACCGTAAAACCAATTTGTCGTCTGTCTTCCAGTTCTAGATTCATTACGATATCCTCGAATGTCTCTGCTTATCATAGATTATTTCAAGGAAAGGTGGAAAACGCTAATCTTGTTCCCGCTTTGGGGACAATCCCATATGGAAAGAACTTTGCTAGCTGTCAGTTGCAGATGAATGAGAAACATGCCACTATCAACTGCGAGATTCTTTGCACAAAACAAAAGGATGAGAAACCCATATGCACTTATGAAGATGTCTTTGGCACCAAGCAAAAGGATGAGAAGCCATTTCATATGAATGCAGATATCTTCTGTACAAAGCAAAAGGATGAAAAACCATTGAGCTTTACTGATATCTTTGGTACCAAGCAGAAGGATGAGAAGCCTTTCCATGTGAATGCCGAGATCCAATGCCATAAACAGAAGGAAGAAAAACCAATGAACCTTAGTGAGGATGTCTTCGGTACCAAGCAGAAGGATGAGAAGCCTTTCCATGTGAATGCCGAGATCCAATGCCATAAACAGAAGGAAGAAAAACCAATGAACCTTAGTGAGGATGTCTTTGGCACCAAGCAGAAGGATGAGAAGCCTTTCCATGTGAATGCCGAGATCCAATGCCATAAACAGAAGGAAGAAAAACCAATGAACCTTAGTGAGGATGTCTTTGGCACCAAGCAGAAGGATGAGAAGCCCATTGCTGTAAATGCAGAGATTCAATGCACAAAGCAAAAGGATGAGAAACCAATGAGCTTTAGTGATATCTTCGGTACCAAGCAGAAGGATGAGAAGCCTTTCCATGTGAATGCCGAGATCCAATGCCATAAACAGAAGGAAGAAAAACCAATGAACCTTAGTGAAGATATCTTTGGCACCAAGCAGAAGGATGAGAAGCCCATTGCTGTAAATGCAGAGATTCAATGCACAAAGCAAAAGGATGAGAAACCAATGAGCTTTAGTGATATCTTCGGTACCAAGCAGAAGGATGAGAAGCCTTTCCATGTGAATGCCGAGATCCAATGCCATAAACAGAAGGAAGAAAAACCAATGAACCTTAGTGAAGATGTCTTTGGCACCAAGCAGAAGGATGAGAAGCCCATTGCTGTAAATGCAGAGATTCAATGCACAAAGCAAAAGGATGAGAAACCAATGAGCTTTAGTGATATCTTCGGTACCAAGCAGAAGGATGAGAAGCCTTTCCATGTGAATGCCGAGATCCAATGCCATAAACAGAAGGAAGAAAAACCAATGAACCTTAGTGAGGATGTCTTCGGTACCAAGCAGAAGGATGAGAAGCCCATTTATGTAAATGCAGAGATTCAATGCACTAAGCAGAAGGATGAGAAACCAATGAGCTTTAGTGATATCTTCGGTACCAAGCAGAAGGATGAGAAGCCTTTCCACGTGAATGCCGAAATCCAATGCCATAAACAGAAGGAAGAAAAACCAATGAACCTTAGTGAGGATGTCTTTGGCACCAAGCAGAAGGATGAGAAGCCCATTGCTGTAAATGCAGAGATTCAATGCACTAAGCAGAAGGATGAGAAACCAATGAGCTTTAGTGATATCTTCGGTACCAAGCAGAAGGATGAGAAGCCTTTCCATGTGAATGCCGAGATCCAATGCCATAAACAGAAGGAAGAAAAACCAATGAACCTTACTGAGGATGTCTTTGGCACCAAGCAGAAGGATGAGAAGCCTTTCCATGTGAATGCCGAGATCCAATGCCATAAACAGAAGGAAGAAAAACCAATGAACCTTAGTGAGGATGTTTTCGGTACCAAGCAGAAGGATGAGAAGCCTTTCCATGTGAATGCCGAGATCCAATGCCATAAACAGAAAGAAGAAAAACCAATGAACCTTACTGAGGATGTCTTTGGCACCAAGCAGAAGGATGAGAAGCCCATTGCTGTAAATGCAGAGATTCAATGCACTAAGCAGAAGGATGAGAAACCAATGAGCTTTAGTGATATCTTCGGTACCAAGCAGAAGGATGAGAAGCCTTTCCACGTGAATGCCGAAATCCAATGCCATAAACAGAAGGAAGAAAAACCAATGAACCTTAGTGAGGATGTCTTTGGCACCAAGCAGAAGGATGAGAAGCCCATTGCTGTAAATGCAGAGATTCAATGCACTAAGCAGAAGGATGAGAAACCAATGAGCTTTAGTGATATCTTCGGTACCAAGCAGAAGGATGAGAAGCCTTTCCATGTGAATGCCGAGATCCAATGCCATAAACAGAAGGAAGAAAAACCAATGAACCTTAGTGAGGATATCTTTGGCACCAAGCAGAAGGATGAGAAGCCTTTCCATGTGAATGCCGAGATCCAATGCCATAAACAGAAAGAAGAAAAACCAATGAACCTTAGTGAGGATGTCTTTGGCACCAAGCAGAAGGATGAGAAGCCCATTTCTGTAAATGCAGAGATTCAATGCACTAAGCAGAAGGATGAGAAACCAATGAGCTTTAGTGATATCTTCGGTACCAAGCAGAAGGATGAGAAGCCTTTCCATGTGAATGCCGAGATCCAATGCCATAAACAGAAGGAAGAAAAACCAATGAACCTTAGTGAGGATGTCTTTGGCACTAAGCAGAAGGATGAGAAGCCCATTGCTGTAAACGCAGAGATTCAATGCACAAAGCAAAAGGATGAGAAACCAATGACATTCAATGAGGATGTCTTTGGCACCAAGCAGAAGGATGAGAAACCTTTCCATGTGATGGCTGAGATCCAATGCACCAAGCAAAAGGATGAAAAACCAATGGCATTCAATGAGGATATCTTCGGCACCAAGCAGAAGGATGAGAAACCCATTTCTGTAAATGCAGAGATCCAATGCACTAAGCAGAAGGATGAGAAACCGGTGATCCTTAAGTGAGGATATCTTCTGCACCGAGCAGAAGGATGAGCAGCCCTAAATTAACTTTGTAATCACAATCGAAGACTATTGTAAAAATTAATAGTTTAAATAAATAAAATTTATGATTTTTAATTCGTTGTTTTTATTATTGACAAAATCTGTAAGCAGAGTTTAATTTTCGGGAGTAAAAAAAAAAAAATGGGAAACCTCTCCTTTCTTTACGAATAGATAATCCAACAAGAGCAATTATTGTACGCATCTGATTTAGTGCAGAATTACCAAAAATTATTTGTTTTATTATTATATTTCAAATATTGTATTTTCTATACTGGAATCAAATCAATTAATTAAACCTGTGCAATTTTACTTTTATAAAGAGGTGATATAACCCGGAGTTGTTTTGTAAGCATATGTTTTGTCGTGTTCAATGAAAATAACCAATTTGAGATGCACTAAATCGGTTGCTGATGCTTTTAAAATATTAGATAATATAACTTTATAGTCACCTAAACGCGCATAATAAGACCATTCTTAATTCTACGAAAATCATAATTATATATTCTGTTATTTCATGAAATCCACCAATAGCAAAAAATATTTCAATATGTTAAATATTATCTACTATTTAAAATATCTTGTATTTTAAATATTATCTAATATATTAAATATTATCTAATGTTTTTAACATTATTCATCTTTAAGGGTAGGTCGGTTCAGGTTCAGTTAAATTCAATTAGCAGGTTCATCTTGCTTATTTTTGTCAATCTGTATGACACTAAAGTGTCATATATTATAAATAATAATATAATTATGAATAATATTCTCGGTCAAAGGAGGCATTGACTTTGAAATTTTTAAATAGTTTAAGATTTTGTCGACAAAATTAGAGTCGAAGCGTTCGTTGGACTGACAATAACAAATTTTTTTTTCAAATTTTTTGGCTTTGACTTGGGCTTAAATTTATAAATTCAAAATTTTACCGTATTACAAAATTGTCCTGTGAAAATATAAGGCATGCTGTCAATATACCGAAGATGTATGCCGGGCAGAATTTCGCCTTTAATTCGACTTGGATCCGTTGCCCATATCAATAGACAGGTGCGCAATTATTCCGATAAAGAAGATTGTGAGACTAAGCCAGAGTCGAAGTGCGGCATTGTTCTGAAGGAATATCCATGTGGCGTAAAACCAACAGAGCTCAAAAAACCGAAGCCGAAACCCAAGCGACCACCCTTTGTCTCCATGTGGAACATACCCGATTGCGAGCCGGATCTATGTGTGCTGGACCTTCGCTATGACATGAAATACTATCGTATATCTGATAAGAGGAAACGCAAGTATCAAGTAACATGGAACGAATGCCCACGAATGCTCATAAAACCAAAGAAAGTCTGTCTTTATGAAACTATGGTGAGGCCCAAAATCAAGAGACGTAAGCGTGCTGCCGCAGGAAGTCTTCCCCCCCAAGCTCCAAAGACGTGCGGCAAGGCTGAAAACAAGGCTGCAAGCAAATGCGTATATATTAAAGCACCTTGTTGCAAGATAGGCCGTCGTCCCCCAAAGTGCAGAGCTGCATTCCGCAGCTTGGGTGGCTGTACAAAACGCAAGACGCCGTATCCCAGTTTTTCAGAATGCAAGAAGGATGCTATCGAACCACTGCCCGCAATCGAGTGTCGATGCTTGGATGTTCCCGCATTGTGCGATGCTTGGGCAGTTCTTCGTCGTCGAGTAGGCAGAGGTATAGAAGCATATAAGAAGTGTGGTGAAGCTTAAGTGCAAGCATTCTCAAGTAACGCTTGCCCCAGAACCGAAGACAGAGAGTAGCGCGTCGTATTATATGGGACCAAATCATCTTAAATACTGACATAGAATAAATAATACTTTTACAAACTCAAATAATTGTTTTACTTATTTTCATTTCATAAGAGTTATAAGCATACCATATTTAAATCAATACTCATAATATAAAGAAACCTACATATCAAATAGTATTTATTAGCGCATATTCTGATGGCTTCATGAAAAAATACTTTGAAAATCAGTTTGTTCCTACGAGTACAGATATTTGATATTTTCTGTTCTAAAACTGCATTCGAATCCACTGTACCCTCTTAATTCACATCTGTACAGAATTGTTCTTAATAATAACTCATGTTTAATCCATGCAGACTTTAATAAATCTGATTCATGCGCAATTCTTTTTTTTTTCTCATCAGTCTTCTACTTTGGTGATCTACATACGTATTCCCTCTGATATGGTTAGCCTGGGTTACTTCATATTTGTGGCTTGAATTTTTGATTCTATTTTTGTTTCATTTCGAGACCTTTTCTGTCACTCTACATTCAAAATTCTAAAATTATGCTCGGAAAATTAGTATTGCGTTTTGGGTTAACTTTCCGTTGTACTCAAGAGTGTCCTATCGCATTCACTCGGAGACTCTTCGCCAAGGAATCCTCTGACAAGGACAAGTCATCAAAGCCTAAAAAGAAGTCCAAGTATCCAGAACCGAGCTGTAAGCGTGGAAAAAAACCGAAGGACTGCAGTAAAAAGAAGGCTCCCTATCCAAGTTTCTCGGAGTGTAAAAAAAAACCAACTATTCCGAAGCCACCCAGCGAATGCAATTGCTTAAAATTGGATAAATGAGATATTTTTATTGACTTAGATGGTTAAGTAAAAGAAATAAAAATCATCAAGAATGAAAAAAAAGACCTGGAGCTGATCAGAGGCTAAATTTTTAAACCTCTGCGTATTACATTTTAAAAGAAATAGAATTGAATTAAGAGCTGCAATTGAAATGTTTAAAAATTGTTGAATAAAAGTAGATAAATCAACTTATAAATATATATTTAAAATTATTGTTATTCAGACTAGTGCAGTAATTAGGATATATCAAAATAAATATTTAACCTATTGAGACAATAGATAAAATAATAACAGTAAATTTAAGTATGGGAATGGGTGAATAGTTCCAAGAAAGCAATGAAACAGATTCGAGAATCAGAACTAGCACATGAACCTCAAATCTTAAATTATTTAAATACCAGTTTTTCACTTAGAAGATTAAATTTAATTTGTGGAGATGCATAAATCTATTAATATGAAAAAACTTAGAGCATCTAGTAGATATCTGCATTCATTCCTGTAATTGGTTTTTTTGGGTGAAGAGTACCAAATTTGCTGTTTTTAGATTTTACAGATGTTAAGTAACATTAGCTTAGTACGCAGTGAAATCGGTTGTAAAAATAAACAAGCAACCCAGTTTGAATTTCCTGATATATAGTTGTCAATTTATCATATTGTCGAACATATTGTTCACATTAACTCTAGTTTAGAATTCTCTCCTGGTTTTCAAAATTCTAAAAGAAAAATGCAATCGTTAAAACCATTTTTTGGGCAATTCAAAAAATCAGCATGTGGTATCCATATAGCAGCTACTTCCAATAAATTTAAGGATAGTTGTTGGGAGATACGCCAGCCAGAACGCCAGCCAAGACTACGCACAGAAGTGAAGCATCGTTCCCGTTCCATAGATGAACAAAATAACTCTAATCTCACTAGGCCATATAGTGACAGTCCGATGAGCAATAGAGGCAATGAAAGATCGCATCGAAGTCAGCAAGCATTCTTATGGAAGCCCATCGATCATACCCATTACAGACCAAAAGGCCTAACGGATCGCTCCTATGAACGCACTTGGAACGATTTTAAAGTATTAAAGGAAAGAAAAAACTCAGTTCAATACCGTCAAACTATGCATTCTCCCGTGGTTAAATGTGGAAAACAAAATCGAGGAGGCCTACTTTTCAAAAGGATGAATTCGTCCCCAACTCCCCATGTATATAAAAATTATAGCCAACAGAAGCAAAACGCAAGAAAATATAGTATCGAGTGTCCTTATAATATAAGTGCATTTTCCTTGGACCGTGGAACTTTTTAAAATTCAACATAGAAACAAAAAAAATAGGTTATTTTGTAGAGCTCTTTAAATAAAATGACTGACAATGCGATACCTTTGCTAATTGTCTTACACTGCATCTGATATCTATTATTTATGTATGTATTATATTTTTAATTGAGACAACGAGCACGATTCCACATAGATGAGGTATCATAACTCGTCCTGTGCCTGTAGTCTTGGAAAATTTCCGTCTCAAGGTCGAAAAATGGGCATCAAGCTCTTCAGTTTAACTAATTTACTATTTTTTAATGTATTTTTAGAGGTATTCGGAAATTATTAGAGCCCATTTTCCCAGATTTCGAAAGACTTGTCTTCAGAAAGAAATTTCCTTCTAAGGTTAAATAATGGTTACATATCGAACGGAATCAATAAACAATAAAATATAAAAGTAGAAATATTTCAATCATCTCAGCCTTGACTTTTACTTAAACTGACCAAAGCAATACGGGTCTATGTAGCACCAACATTATTCAGTTTTTGTGTGTGCTTCCTGAACATCGCATCATCAGAAAGCAAAATGAAAATTATTCAGTAGTAAAATTTACAATAGAAATTTGTTTCGGCTCAAAATTTATTTACAAAAAAAATAGAATAATATTTTGCTAACTGCTTTTTATCCAGGATGCAGTCCCTCAAAAAGAACATTACTCAGCTGCCGTTGGCGATGTTACAGTTTTGCCAACAACAACAGCACCCATGGTTACTTTCGGTTATCAGCTGCACGAATATTCTGCATCAGAATCGCAGTATCGATACTTTGTACAGTTCTGAATCTTGCGAGGATTGCGTCGGCTCCTACAAAATGCCAGCTGCTCGTGAAAATTTGGAGCGCATGAAAGAACCTGACCGTACGAAGAATAAGGACCCATGTTGGCAATCGCTGCGCAGGACTGAGTACAAATGTCGCACAGATCCAGAATTTTTATTGGACGCTTTCATTGATGCGAGGAAAAAGTGCCTTGAGGATCCGTGTGCATGGGACGTTCCCCGTGCCGATTTAACCCACTATAGACCATCGGACAAGCTCAAACGCAAGTATCAGCGCACTTGGCTAAAGTGTGTTATGAAGCGGCGTAAGATCAAGATGCAGTACGTGTGCAAGCCGATTAATATTAAACGACGCAAGTTTAAGCGCATCCAAAGGAATTCCCCTTGCGACGTAAACCCTTGCACACTAGGCGCTCCCGATCTAGACCTACAAAAATGCAAGCCAAAGCCGAAGAAAACGAAGTGTCCTCGTTTGGCAATGCCATGCCGCAAGAAGGGTGTGGTTCCACCATCATGCAAGCGAGGGGGTCGCAAACCATCGAAGTGCCGCAAGCGCTTGACCAAATATCCTGCTTTCTCCGAGTGCCTTATAGATCCGTTGCCAGACGCACCTCCCGTTGAGTGCAATTGCCTTAAGACGCCCATGATGTGCCAAGTATGGGAGTACTACCGCAACAGAAAATCCTAAAATTCGAAGACCTGATCAACTCATCAAACTAATACCATAAATATCAGTTATCAAGATAAAAATATTTTTATTTTTTTTTTTTTTGTGGTGCTTCAAAATTATTTTTTATATAATTTTTCCAATTTTATAATTTATATACAATATTTTAATATTCAATAAAATCAATCACCTATAGTTGGCAGAGTTTAAATTCAAGCCTAAACGTATTTGTTTATTGCTACCCCTACACAATAAATTAAAAAAAATTTTTTCCGGGGTTGGTTATAAGTAGTCTCTTATATCCTTAAAGAAATGTGTAATCCATTGAGGAATGCCTGGAATATAGCTTTATAGCCTTTATTGGGCGTATCATATAGCTCCCATAGGAGTAGTCGGCCCGGTCCGAGAGCTGTATGGATAAAATGTGAAGGAAACATCTCCTACAAAATAAAATATATATTGTCCACATATGCGTTTGTCAGTCTATTTGTCAATCCGTCTGTTTCTACGGAAACTAGTCTCTTAGTTTTTGAGCTAGGGGAATGCAGCCTCTTTTTTGTTGCACTCAGCACATTTGCAGTTAAATAACTTAACGTCAATTTTCAAATGTTTATTCTAGGGTAAGTAATATTCGGCGCAACGAGATAGCCTTTCCTTACTAGTTTAGTTTCATTTCGGCCCGACTCTAAAAATTATAGAATTTTATAAAAAAAAAAATGTTTTCCACACGGCAGCTTAAGTTATTGAGGCATACAAGAACACCAACTGGATTGACGAGGTTCGCCCAAAGATGGGAATACACATGGGGAAATTATGATGCTAGTTCTGGAGAGTGCTGTAAAATGCGGGACGCTGAGACGACCAAATGTGCAGCCTCAAAAATGATTTGTAAGCCAGGTCCATTTCCGAATCGCTGTGGTACTAGGGTCATAACAGATGATTATCCAGTCCAATTGAAGGAGATCTTAACCCGAAAAGAAGTAGATACCGAGTGCAACATCAAGTACGATTTGCATTATTACAAGCCTTCGGAGAAGAATCGTCGATACCAACGTACCTGGGCAGAGTGTCCATATATTTGGCTGCGTCCTAAGCAAACCTGTTGTACTGATAAGGAATACTATCCGCCCGCAGAACGTCGTCCAACGCCACCAGCAATCCGACAGCTGACTGCGGTTGAAAAATTCAAATTCGAATTGGAACAGCTATGCAAATTATCAGAAATGGGAAAAAAATCATCCCAAAAATGCCACAACCATAGAAGACCAAGCAAATGCAAGAAGGAACCTGCACCATATCCTAGTTTCTCTGAGTGCGATCAGGAATTTATACAGCGTTACTGTCCCACCGAATGTGCCTGCAATATGAAACCGAGCGTATGCGAGATGTGGCAAATGTTTCATCATAATGGAAATGACATAAAGAAGTGCACTCAAGCCATTGTCAGCCCATGTCCATTCAAGCTTCGCGCTCGCCCTTTGTACTAAATAAGCTTTCGGTAAGTCGACCTTTTTTATAAAAAACCAGCTCTAATCCAAATCCAGGAAAATCGACTCTTCTTGGCTCAGGCTGTGGTTATAAACCAAAGAATTAAAAAATTGTTAGACAAGGAAAATAATCGAAATATGTAATGCCTTGAAGGTTCCATTTCCGACCCCATAAAGTATATATATTATTGATCAGAACACTAGACAAGTGGATATAGCTATGTCCATCGGTCCAACGGTCCGTCGGTCTGTAAGTCCGTCTGTCCGTATGTTTAAATGCAACCTAGTCTCTTCTCTCTATATTATATAACTGCCATAGCAACAATCCAGTTTAAAAGTGTTTTTACTAGTTGTACCCATTGTTATGGAGGATTCACAATTTGTATTATAATGTATATATAATTTATAAGTTGACCAAAAGGGGTAAAATATCCTGTAAGGTGAGACTGGTTAGCGCTTTTTAATCCAAACTTCTTACGTCGATTGTTTAAAAAATTTGAGTATTTTAACACTACGAGTGTGTAACATCGAGTATTCATTGCCTTCATCTCTCATAGTATTCTGTTTTAGCTGGGCAGTTTGTGTCATAGTAAAAATTCGAAATTAAAATAAAAATCTTTTGGCTATGGAATTAAAATTTAAATCAATACTGGCACCGCTTCTTCGTTGCAAGTGCGGCACATTTCGAATACTCCACACTTTATCTAAAAATAAGATTGTATTTCCCGATCCTCCATGCACGCCAATTGATCCACATTGTTTTTTTATTAAAGAAACCTGCAGGTCAGCCCTCGAATCTGCCGCCGTGCAAAATACATTTGAAAAGCATTTGGTGCAACAACAAAAGCAAGAGGTGAATGAGGATTTGAAACTTATGCCCTGTCCACCATGCTTGCCTCATCGCGATCCCTGTGAGTTACCAATACGCAAGAAGTATAAAAAAGCGAAAAAGCCTTTTCGGTCTATGTGGACGCCTCACTGTGAGCCACATGAACAAAAGTTCTGCAAAGGACTTATTCCACGCTTCGATGAAATGTACTACACACCATCGAACAAGTACAAATGCTTCCAACGCACCTGGGTTGAGTGTCCACGAGTGAGACAGCGCTTGAAGAAGGTTTGTTGTCTGGATGGAATACAGCCACCGGAGGTAGAAAGACGTGTGAAGGAACACTGTCCGAAAGTGTCTTGTACTTTCGACTACTCTCGCATGCGGCACATCTGCGAAAAAGTAGAAGCAAAAATTGATCCAGAACAAAAGTGCAAAAAGCACTTCTGGCCTTGCTGCAAACCAGCACAATGTAATCCATCTTGCCCCCATCATAGACGTCTTAATTCGTGCAAAAGACTCCGTACTCCTTATAGGTGTTTTTCCGATACGCAACGATATATGAAACTTCGATGTCCTCGGGAGTGCAAAGGCTGTCTTCCTTCAATATGCGACGCGATGACATATGCAAAATTAAAGCCTCAAAAAGTAGCAGCAGATCGTTGCAGAGCCCAGGGAGACGAATGAAGATAGGTACTATCATAAGCAGCCTTACCATGGAAGATATTGAATGAGGCCACCCGAAAAACATCTCTAATTCTTGTCGCACGAACGATTGCACTACAATATTTGTAATTGTCAACAGAAGTTTCGGGGTAATTTTTATAATTTCCCTTTAAAACTGAGCAACACGTGACGGGAGTTGAAGCCAAGTGGAAGAAAACATGGTTATGAGGCGCCTTGTGGGAACTGCAATATTTATAAATTAATTCTTCCTTCAGTTTCGACTGTTGTGTGATCACAAGGACCCTTTTTTTACAATTAAGGAACTTCTTGTGAACTAACTGCAGTCGATCCTGCAGCGAACTCAAATAAAAATCTACAATATTTGTAAAAAAAAAAAAAGCAATTGGTTTCATTTTAATACTGGGCCATTTTTATTTTAATGTTAAATTATTTTACAGATTTGGGATCTGGCTCTGCGATTATAACCTCAGCTGTATATTGACAAGAGTCCGATTCCAATCTGCGAAGAGCGCTTAAGAGTGCATATCGCATAAGCATCTTTGTATCGGTATCATCCAATAAAGTTGCCATATTCTTACTCTCGGTTATTCCTTGGAATGTTTCATCTTTGGCTATGGCGATTGATGCACTGTTTGATAGATTCTGTTCAGCCTTTTTCGTCTGTATTTTATTTTCTTCAGTTTTCTTTTCGTCACTTACGGCGACTTTTTTGACTGGAACTGTTACATCTGGTATTGGCACCTCAATGGTCCGGAAAGGCTTGTACGTTAGTACGGGAGTGTTGTCTCCCAAATCTGATAATGAGCTCTTGAACTGCTTAGAGCTTACTTGATCGAGCTCATTATTTTTATTCGAAATCTGGCTATGATTTTTATATAAAGTGTTATCTGTGGAGCCTAATTTAGCAGGGCCTGGCATGTTGATACTGTCTTGGTCTTGGTGTAAAGCCTGTATTGTGGTGTTACTCTGACCTCTAGGACTAATATCTTCTTTGGCGGAACACCGCAGGGAATTATCAATATAATCTGTAGCGCTTCGCATCTCGAGTTTAGCAATTTCTTGTTCTAGGGATCGAATAAGTAGTGTTTTATCGACTTTGTGAGTAGCATATTCATTAAAGCCTTTACGTGTAGCATTCGTTTGAGATTCATTTTTGGTTGATTGTTGAAAATCAGTGTTCAATTGGGTCAATTCTGTAGCTGGAATTTTAGAAATGCTCATCTCTGAACGATCATTGCTCATCTCGCCAGTTGCTATCATTTCATCCAGAACGTAAGTCAACTCATCTATAATGGAGGCCAGTCTCTGCTGCCATGCAATAGGGTCAGATTCATAAGATGACAAACTATCTAATCTAATCTTGTCCCGAAAGGAACTTTCGTTTTCTATTTGCACTGTTCTCTTACTACCCATTTGAAAGAATTGCTCATGTGAACTGGTTCCTTCGTTTAGGAATTGGCGCGCTACACGATCCACTTCATGATCTCCATTGAAATAAGGTAAGCCATTCCTCTTCAGAAATACTTGATTTCCCTGCCAATTGTGATGGGAGAATGTTCGCATAATGCCAGTCATCTCCCTTGTCGATAAAACTTGTGCACATGCCCTGCGTGCGGAAAGGCCAATCCTTAGGATACGCGACATTGGATGGGATGTTATAAATTTAATTAGTTTTGGGAAAATTTTGAAATACCGAAGAAAAAAAGGTTAAATTTTTGATCGAATCTCGTAAAAATCGGTTTCTAAAGTGAACAGAATAGAATATCGCATACAAAATTTAAAAACCATCGGATTGCTTGGATTGAAATAAAAAATGGAAAATATGTAATTCGTGTGTTGTTGCTTCTAGGTATATGTCTCACTCTTTGCCGGGATTGGGCTAATATATCAGATAGCTGACATAGGAGCAATCGGTCCAAAAGTTGCGTGAAAAACTTTTATGTTTTTCAATATATCTTGACAGAACTTACAAGTTATATGAAAGAGAATTTATTCTAAGTGCGGTCTATTAATTTCTAAGATCAGACTACTAAATAGAGTAGCTCATTCACATAGGAGTAATAATTAAAACAATAATTTTGAAATGGTTCTGTCAGTTTGCAAGGACCTGTTGTCTTCGACTTTTGGAACATAGTCTGCATTTAGTATGTAAATTAATTAGTTTAAAAATAGCAACTAGTCATTTAAGGGCTCAGAAAAAATTTTATTGACAGCTTTATAACATTGTGCAATATTTGTGTTTCCTAAATATTTATCATAAAACTCGATTATGATAGATATCAGAAAATATCATAATCCAGTTTTAAGAAAATATAATTATAATTATGTAATTAATATTTCTGTATTCCTAATTAATTTATGGACAAAGTGCGATGATTACTTCTTATTCAAGACTTTTCAAGATTTTAAATTAATCCATTTTCAAGCAAATGCAAAATTAATAATCGTTTTAAACGATATTGCAAATGGTGCTTGATTGCTTTGATTTCATCTTTTGCATTACAATTGAAAATGATTAAATTCTGCATTTAGGGCATGGACAGAATGTAGCTTGGTTTCCCTGCAATTTCAATTGCCGTCGAAGGGCTTCACACGTAGAAACTGAATCCAAGCATCGGCACTCCGGAGGCCGTTCGGGTAGAACAGCAGGATCTTCACGAGCACATTCGGAGTAGCTGGGAAAAGGGCACTTCGTCTTCTGACAGTCGGAAGGAGTTGGATGAATGCGGCAAGAGGGTGGTACACGAGACGCTCGGCAGCAAGGCATTTTAAGGCGCATGCATCCTGATTTCTTGTTAAGACATTCGAAACGCTTCTTTTCGTCATCCTTACTGCAGGCGGTTGAGGAACAATGTGGAATTTTTCGTTTCTGCACTTCAGGCGGAATGGCATCACACCACCGGCAGACACGCTTTGGCACCATGCGGGGGCAACAATCCCACCAGGTACGCTGGTAATTACGGCACTTATCCGAGGGTCGATAATAGAGGAGATCAAATCGTACAGCCTCACATTTCGGACAGCACTCCGGCGGATAGTCCCACATAAGGAAGGCAGGATCCTTACTTCTCTTGGGCGTTTCCCACATTGACTCAAATTCTTTCTTTTTCTTCTTCTTATCACTATCCTCAACGCACGGGTCTCCAGTTTTCAAGCTTACACAACACTTTGGCTTAGACTCACAATCCTGGTCTTTGCAAGGCCCAATGTAAGGATCTGTTGGGCTACATTTGCGTTTCATTACGTCTTTGCATTGGTTGTCCACTGATTCAGGGCATTTAGTCGGTCGACTATAGTCTGAAGCTTTACGCAGCCAAGTAGAACCAAGGAATGAGATGTTAGAAGCGAGGATTGGGCGGCATTTCGTGAGTCCTTCCCTGTTAATGTCAGCGATGAAAGTCTTAAACATTTCTAAGAAATTTTGAATTTTGTTTGCCTTTCCTAAACGAAAGCCAGAAAAGAACTGAAATTTATAAATATTACATCATGATATTCAGATGTATATGCCTACGCTTACTAGATGGAATCTAAATAAATATTTTCAGAGATATCTAAAACTGATTTTCCAGATGCAAAAGAAATGGTTAAAAGTAAACAGATTACAAGAATCAACTTTAATTTTCATGTCATGGTGTACATGGTGCAGCAAGGACCTTCTTCCACAATCGACTGTTTTCTGATCAAACTGAAGATCATAATACATGCGTTTCTGGCTGTGTTCAGACCACAGTCGAAAGTGATAGAAGGCAATGCTACTGGTGTACACAGCTCTCGTATAGAATGGAACATTTAGACAAATTTGTTTGGCATTAGTTAAAGGACTATACGAAAGGCAGAAGGTATTTCCGATCTCGTTGCAAGACACCAGCATAATTGGCCATGACCTGTGCTCGTGCCTTTCTTTGAGCCAACAATTGACTATCACTCAGTTGACCCACAAAATCGGACAATTCTTGAATTTGGGGCCTATTACTTTTTGTCAGATATGGGCGAGACGACCCAATCAGCCTCGATCTCTGAAAGGCGCCTCCTTTTTGTGGTATCGTCTCCATAGTTTTGACTTGCTGCGTATTACTCCGTCCTAAAGAGAAGCCGTAGAATTGTTCTAAACACTTGGGTTTTTCCAGTACCGGCACTTGCAGCTTCTGCATTGAGTAGATGCGCTCCACGGGAGCCACTCGGGGTGGTGGTGGAAAATTTGACTTCACCGCTTGGGTTGAAATATTGCAGCGCATCTGGCTAAATGCGTTACAGCTGTGAACCTTGGAATAACGCGTTATAAACTTGGTTAGGCGTTCCGCACATATTGTGGCCAAAATGGAGGTGCCCGCCATGATCACTTGCTCGTCAGAATGAGGTTCGTTTTCGCAGTATGGCTTCTTATTGATAAGTTCTTGAATAAAAACAATTGATTTAGAAGATTTTTGACGTATATTTGGAAATTTGTCGTACTGAAATGTGAGCAACAATGTATATGAGCATTTAATCATTCTAGTTGATATTCATAAGGTTCTGTTTTAAACAGATTTCAATTGCAATATGTTCTGCAACATTGTACGACTTTTTCATTTTACTTCTTTCAAAAAATGAAAAGAGAGTTTATATATAAAAATTTCAAATTAAATCAATAGTTTTTTAAATAAGGATATAGAAAACTAAGAAGGATAATAAAAATCGATCTGCTTTTCTTTAGAATCCTTTCTTCTGCTGTGCCTTTCATTAAAATTGAGCTATGGACTCAGTGAGTTGGCTTTAAGTTAACGCATTGACAGTGAACAGAAATGCGAACAACAAACTGAGCATGTTTAGATTTAATTGAACATTTAGCCAAATTAAAATGCATTTTATTACGCAGTCTTGCAGAGAAATGCAAAACAAGCCAAAACGCGCGCCCAATCAGCCGAAAGTCACCAAAAAGGCTAGCAGACAACTGGAGACAGGGACTGAGACAGGGTTTGAGACTGTTTGAAACTGCGACTACAACTGAGACTGTGACAACAGTGATGGTGATGGTGATTGTGATGGTGATGTGGATGTGGATGTGGATGTGGATAGAGACCTGAAGAGCTGAAGTCTCAGGTTGCAGGCTGTGCTATGGCACGCAACGGTTTTTTTCGCTATTTCGAATAATTTTTTTTTTTGGCTCTGAATTGTTGCAGTTTTTTTATGCGAAATTTGGCACAGATTCGCAGCTATTTGAGACGGAACTAAGAGCCAAGTGGCCAAATGGCCAAATGGAATTGTGGCACTACAAAACTGGTTTACAGGTGGAGCGCGGGGGGCGAATGACTGAAAGGCAGCTAACATGCGTTCTGAAATTGTTCAATAGCCTAATTAAAATGTGCGCGGGAACAGGTTAAAAGCCTGGAAAGCTGTGCACCACATGCAAAAGCTTCAACATCCAGCAGCTGGCGCCATCTGACAGCTGACGAGTTGCAGTCACTGTAGCTGCACTCACTGTCACTGTCAGGAGGGTGGTTTGTCACTGCTGCTTCACAGTTTCTACTTGCTTTATATTTTTTTTCCCCCCTAACAAAGTGCATTATAATTTTGGAAGCAGGCAACTCCGATATCATAAATAAGCAACGCAACCTACGTATTTTTATTAATCAAGCTTCCATTTTAATAAGGGGAATTGGGAAATTTTTAAAAACTTTTCTGCATTTGGAAATTATCTGTTCTTGTTCAGAGTTTTCTTAATATACGAGTCATACTGGATAATTTTTTTTAATAATATTTAAGGGTATTCAGGTCTTCGGTCAGCCAAAAAGTTAGCCATTCTAGCTTGTTTTTTTATTATTATTTTTTTTTGTTCGCAATTACATTTGGTTGTTAATTGCATTATGCATATTTATGGACGGGCCCCTAGTTAGAGACTCGACTCCCGGACTCCGCCGGCACAATGCGGCTCATTAGCATACATCAGCGCGTTAACCGGAGAATGTGTCTCAGTCTCATTCTCCACTCTCTGATGAGGATGCGGATGAGGATGAGGATGAGGACGCGGATGAGGATGAGGATGAAAATGAAGAGTCTGAATGAGTTATAACAGCATTACATTGTCTGGCAGTGAGTACTAGCCAGTAGTGGCTCCATATTCAAGTGTTCTATACTCACACTCTCTAATTTAAATTAAAATATGAAAAATACTGGAGGCGACAAGCGAGTGCAGGAAAGAGCAAGAAACGAGTATAGCACAAAATGTGTGTGAAAATCAAATCTAAAATCGCTGCCGGACATAACGTAATCAAATTGAATGTGGCCAGGCGAGAAAGAACGAGTGCCAGTGAATAATTCTGTTGTTCTCGTAGAAAAAAGAGAGGCAGTGAAACTTGAAGAGTTGCTGACAAGAATATAAATTAAATGTGTGAATATTCATTTACATTTTTTACCATATGTTGACAGCGCTGCCTAAACTAATTTCTCTAAATGCAATTTTCATTTTTTCTGTAAATTTTAAATAATTTCTTTTGCATTTTATTAAAGTATTTAACTATTGAAGACAAACTTCAAGCTGACTCATCAACTTATCACGTAAAGATACAAGCTCATCCAGTCTCCAACAAACACAAAGGAATTTTCTAAGCAGCTAAGAAATACTCATATTTGTGTGAGTGTGTGTGTGTGTGTGTGTGTGTATGTGGGGCTTACTCTCAGTATACAATCCTCCATGCTCAACGGTTTGCTGTGCGCCTGCTACTATTCTGAGCTGTTTGAGAGAGAGAAAGAGAGCTTTGGTGAGGAAATGGCCAGAAAGAACTAAGCACACAGCACAGCACGTGCCTCGGAACACGCTTAGACCAGGCAAAGTCGCGGCAAATGACCATAATAAATAAATATGCCATTAACCCACTTTGGAAGCGGACGCATTGCCATTTCCACAAGCGTCTTACCACATGCAAAATAATGTAGAAATATTAGGCGGCATTTGTATATCAATATACGGCAGCGGAAAACTTTCTAATCGCACAATAATTACAGGCAAAAAGGAGTATAAGTTGCTGCTGCAGCTGCCATGCCAAGCAACAATTAATGTTGCGCTGAACATGTTGCCAAGCCATTCGTATAAATGTTGCCAAGCTGATTATTTAGAGATGAGTGCGTGCTCAACTGTGCGATTAAATAATATAAAGTTTTTATTATTAGTTAAAATTAAATCAAACATAAAATTAATATTGTAACTTCCTATGTAATTACAATGGCTATTTAACAAACATTTTTTAGAATCCAAAACTAAATCAAACAAAAATAAAAACTATCGTTTGGTATTGTGGGGAAACATAAGCCAAAGAGTTGACAAAGATATTTAGATTCGCATCCTTAGTATATAAACTAATATTATTGATGTAATCATTTAAAAATAAGAGTAATAAGTCCACAATGTTGAGACGATCACGCTGTCATCTCTACTCAGTTGGTAAGACATTTGCATTCACACCTCGCAACATGTTGCTGAGTGGTTGGCAACAGAATATTGGCGATTACGCGTCTACATTAATTTACATGCTGCGATTAGGGGCAGCTCCAAAAAACTTTTGGCTCAGCTTTTCGCTTTTGGTTTAGGCTGGCAATTTACAACTTTGACTAAATAAAATTTATTGTAATGACAGTCGCACGACATTTTATAATTAAGTCAAATTGTTTTGGCCAGCCAAAAACCGGTTACATGGCATACCATTTAGCTGATCTGGTTGATTGATGTGGCTGCAACCGTCTGCAGTACTCCATATGCGGTTTCTCTATCGATGATCGCCAGAGAAGAGAAGTAATATACTCCAGTCCAAGCCAAGAGTAATGCCAATTAGGCCGACCTTAATTCACTGGCAACCCCCCAGCTAGCTATATGGGCAATTAAACGGAATGGAACCGAACGGAACGGAACCGAATAGGACAGGACCCGCAGTCGGACTCAAACTTGGCTCATTCTCGGGCTGCCTCGGACAGCCAGCAACTCGTATCGTTTAATTGAAATAATTACACATTAAGTGCATTAATTATATTTTCACTCGCGTTTCACAACCACATGCAAACGCCTGACGCGCCTGAAAGTCGCCTGCGCCTTTTCGCCGTAATTATTAATTTAAAGCATTCGAATCCGCTGGGTATTGTAGGATGTTACCACATTTGGTTCCTGCTTCTTGCTTGTTATTGCAGCAGTGGTAGGCAACGCGTTTTATTGCTTGTTGCTTAGGTCATAATTATTAACGTGAAATCATAATTAAAAATGTATTTAGCTAAGTTTTAAATGCCCGCAGCTACAAAAACTGGTTCTAAGCTAAACTCCAGTTCCAACTAATTACTAGTAGAAGCTCGATTAAGCTTAAGTTATCAGACACTAATAAAACGATGGAGATTATTTGCATTACATGAACGTCGATTTCTGCGTACTTTTAGAGATGCCAATTGAATTAAAAATGATCGATGACTACGTACGTCCAGACATTGATTTTCTTTTGCTTTTTTTTCATCGATTCTTTTGCTCCAATTTTAAACTCAAGTCAAATGGAAAAGATTTCAATTTGCGTTCAAAACTGAACCTAATCACATATCTAAACCAATCTTTTACTAACTAATCATAAGGTTTTATTAACAAGAACAAAATCGTGTAGCATTAATTGATATTGAGGGTAGGAATAGCGTAGCTGAGTACTATATCCATATGTAATTAGTGGCTTGGGCTAATTGCAACTAATGTGCATATGAAAGCGAAGACTTTCAATATATTGGTAGTAACAGCATTGTTGTTGTCTTTTTATTATTGTCAATGCCAATTAAGTGAAATTTATGTGCTTCAATAAATTATGAGTGCCGCAGCTGACATATGCTCAGTGTCGGGGGTAAAGTGAAGTAAACAAGCCAAAACTGTATAGCAAACTTTTCGCCCAAGGATAACTGAAAAATTTGTTGGCTTGATGGTTTTTAGGACGACACATGTCGCTGAGGTAAAATAGTTATTAGTGAATATAAATATATATATATACATACATATACATATATAATGTACAGCAGAATATTTGAATAGAAGGCACATGACGCTGAAGCGTTGCACATACGCCCCATTGGCCTCCACTTGCGCCCACTTCCACCCACCCAACGGTATTGTACGAACTAATAAAACAATTGACGTGCTGCGACTCGACGCGAACGAACCAAGGGACAACCCACAGCAGTTGACTGCAATAATTATTCAAACAAATTTTGTTGGCGTTACAGGGAGAGCAGCAGGATAAGCTGCAGGATGAGCAGGTGAAATGAACAGGAGGTTCATTGGCAGCCATATTGACGTCGCCAGGTTGTGCCCGCTGTTGACCTAGCCAACGGAGTGGATAGATGACTATTATTGCGCACAAGTTAACCTGTTTTAGTAATTAATTTGGGTATTGTATGTTTTAATTAGTTGCATGGAGCACCAGCAGCAGCAGCCACAGCAACGCTGACAGATGTTTGCCACACAAAATGAACAGAGTATGGGCTATAAATTGATCTACTTGTACGTTTATGGGTTGAAGCATATTTAAAAACAAACTATTCAAAGGAAACCTTTTTCTGAAGACCCTTACTGCATTGTGTAATTTATAATAAGTTCAGAAGTTCTGGTCGAAAGTTTTGATTTAGTTTGTATTTCTCATTATTTTAAATATTAATTTACCATAGTTTAAAAGCCTTATATGAACTACAAATAACTTTAACACAAACTTTCCTTAAATAAAATACATACATATACATTATATGCTGATATCTATTAGCCTGTGCTGTTTATTCCAATTTCTGGCTTTCCTTCGCCCACCTTTAGTCATTAGGCAAACAAAAGCAGCATGTTACTCGCTTTTACCATTGTTTGTTTCTTTTCGTGGGCATCGGGCCACACCCAAGCGAAAACGCAAAATAAATAGAGAAAAAAAAAATTATGCATTTTCTTTCTGAATTTACTATGCCATCTGCGAGTGTACGGAGTATCTAAGAAAATGGCTCCTAAAGCCAGCTGGTCTGCTCATAATAAACGAATTAGCGCCTTCGGCTAAATGGCCAAAGAATGCGCCTTTATTGCAATTATCGAGTTTGAGTTCGAGTTGGAGTTTGAGTGCCCAGTTCGGGTTCCAAATGCAACTTTACTCTTAACTCTTTGGCTGTTGCTTTCTAAGTATCTGCTGCAACTCCATTGGGACTGTTGCATGGCTGGCTTGAATAAACAACTGAGCTGTTGGCTGCCCTGTCCCCTCATTGTCCTCGAATAATCACATAAAATATTAATGCTGGCTTAAACCTGTGCTACGTTTCGCTCTTGGCCAATTTCTTTTGGGACTAGAAACGCAGTGCAGCGCTAACAAATAGAAAAATTATCGC
This sequence comes from Drosophila repletoides, assembly GCA_018150835.1. Classification (NCBI taxonomy): domain Eukaryota; kingdom Metazoa; phylum Arthropoda; class Insecta; order Diptera; family Drosophilidae; genus Drosophila; species Drosophila repletoides. The sequence goes on along the minus strand of JAECWQ010000089.1, from coordinate 17,874,227 downwards.
AATTGTGGCATCTTCTTGTATGCCTAGTCTCCGTTTGTGTGTTTGTGTTTATATTTTAACCATAGATATGGGGTTTTCCTAGATGCCAAAACGAATGTGCATTTAATTTGTGATGCCGACACTGAAACACTTGAAAAAAAAATTAGTACACATTCTCATTTCAAGAATGGTACTTTAAAATCGAATCAATCATCAAGCTTTGATTAGTATGCGAAATAATATTATGAGAAAGAATTGAAACCTTGATTCAATCACATATTGTTAGCTTAAAATGAAGCTCAGTTTTATTTTCCAACCTTAGTAGTATTGAATTAAATAGGTAACGCTTACTATAACTGTATTTAACTGTATGCATTTTTAGAGCTTAACCTTTTTTTTTTTTGTTCGTTACTTTAGTTCAAGTTAAGTTACTTTCAGTTACTTTAATTCAAGTTAAAAATAAGCTTGTATAGTTATTTTATTACCGCTTTCAGCTTAATCCAAAATCCGGGCTTAATGGAAGACCGATCAGAACTATCTTTAGACTAGCATTTTTCTCTTTGTGTACTTAATTACAATACATTTATGTTAGGTATGGTAGAATGAAACAGAAAATGGAAAATAAGTTTGAGTAAAAAGAGGCTTATTAATTGGTATTAATCCACTACTGAGGCTGAGATCTCTCGCTTATATTAATGGTTCAGTGTAATCTTTAGTCTTTGGCCAAATTGTCCCGCTGATGCATAAAACATCAATGCGATGGCCAAAGTAGTTGCACGTACGACTCGAGAGGCCGCTCAAAGAAGCGCAAAATAAATGCTCCCCCCTCCCAGAAAAAAAACAACAACAAAAACTGCAGCAGCAGTAACAGCAACAATAAAAACAACAATAAAAGAAAACAACGAAAAAAAAAAACAAATATTATGCCTTTTGGCAACAGTTTTTCATACACAGCCGACTAGCAAACAGCCAAGAGCCCGCCAACCAACCAACCAGCCGGCAGCAGAGGCAACAACAACAACAACTGAAACTGCAATGGGTACTCGTAGTCGTTCAAACATGGTCATAATCACGCGTTAAATTAATGAGTTTAAATGCTATTTTTGGCTTTAACTATTGCTGGCACACAAAGACAAGACTCAGACACAGTCAGAGGCAAAGGCAGAGGCACACAACGATACCGAGGGGCATTTAATTGAGTGTAGCAAAGTTGAACCAACATCGTCGCTGTGGCAGTCTGCCACTCTGCCACTCTGCCACTCGGTTGCAAATTATGAGAGGCCCGCCAAGTTCAGGCTCAAACCGTGGCGCATGCGCAGCTCTTGCAACCGGCTTCACTCGCCAATATTAAATTATTTTAATGCAGTTTTAGCTTCAGTTGCAGTCTCAGTCTCAGTCACAGTCTCAATCTCAGTCTCAGCTCCACAGTCTCCAGTCTCCAGTCGAACCAAGTAGACGTCTCATATGGCCAATGGGCATACATATTGTGGCGCTGGCTTGATTTTCACCGCCTCAGCTTGTTGCAGAAGGCTTTTATTATTATAATTTTCATCGCTTTATGTTTTACTAAGCCAACTGTTTAGCCGGTCAACTGGCGACTCTTCTTTTCTTAAGTTCCCAAAATACCTCATTATTTGCTTTACTCTCCCATTATCTCTTTAATTCTCTGTCTCAAATTCGCAGCTGCAGCTGTGAGAGGTCAATTTAATGCGCAGATGGAACAATTCGCATATCCAGAAAGGAGATTTTTTAACATCTGGCATATGACTATGCAAAGGTCAATACTGTTGAGTAAGACATTAAGAATGCTGGGTAGTTAAATGGCAAGCGAAATGGCTTACAGCTATATATGAAAAGTCCCAGAAAGGATATTGAAAATAATAGCGCTGATATAAAATTTACTGTGTTTTCTAGAAATACGGGTTTAATTCCTAATTTCTCTGGATAGGATATAATAAAACTTGTGTTTTTTTACCCTGTTTTTTTTAACTGGGCCAACAAATTAAGTTTTTCACACGCTTGCATCATAATTTTGCATAATGTTCAGCCCCATTTAAAGCTTATTATCACGCATAAAAATAACAAGAACAACAAATATCCAATTTAATAGCAACAACTATTAAATCTTGGCTATCTTTGGAGCGCCGAAGATCACATACACTGGAATAATCATTTGAAAATTGATAATTGGTATAAAAAAAAAAACACATTTTTACTTCTAATAGTGTAAATTTCATTAAGATACTTCGAGAAAAGAAAGGAGTAAAAAGAGTAAAAGTATTATGGAGTTGAAAATGGCTTCCACGCCGCACTACGTGTTCCTTGACAAAGTAATAATACTCTCGGCAAGGGTATAAAAATGTCGACAACGTCAGCAACATTGTTAATAATTTTTTAATACCTCCATAATTAAGACGAAGGCAATTTGCCATTTGCAGTTTTTGCGTAAATAAAATGAAATTAAGGCAAGTCAAGGCCCCCACTGTGCAGGGGGTAGGTGTAGGGGAAATGTAAAATGAAAAATGAAAATGAAAAATGAGCTCAACGTCAAAATCAACTTGCCATATAATATCGCCCCTAAATGCAGCGCCTGATGATTATTGGCATTACGTGGACGTGCATAAGTACAACTTGCATTATAATTAATTTATAATTAAATGCACTGCCAATTTCAAGTTGTTGCATGCAGCTGACGGTGCAACCGCAGCAATAACAACAACTATAAAAACGACAACAACATCCAAAGCAGCAACACGCAGCAAGAGCAACAGTAACAGCAACAGTAACAGCAACAATGCCAACAACGACAACAACAAAAACAACAACCGTCCGACACACAAATTGCTTTGTAATTTATTTGCAATTAATTTTGAATTAATACAAAAGCAAAAATAGCAACAACAAAATATAAAGAAACAAACCACAAATTGTCCGCATGGAATTTGGGTCTTGTCTCAGACTCCGACTTCCACTTACACTTCAGACTCGGGATATTTATCCACATAAAATACTCAGTTTTTGGGGGCAACCGAAGAGGCTGTCAAATGTCAGCCATGTGAAAGCGATGGGTGAAGGCGTGTCGAATGTGGAACTTAAGCTCCGACGAGGCCGAAGAGCTTGGAAAGTCTAAACTTATGCTCAAAATACACCCATACATAGATGTTAAAGAGATGAGACTTGCAAGAGATTAATTAATTTTCAAGGAGAGACTCAGGAAACTATTGATGTCATTTAACATGCAACTCAGCAATTTTTATACACTTGCAAAGTGTATTACAACTTTGTCACGAAAAGTATAATGCAATGAAGGAGGCATCTCAAATCTCGTAGAATATATATTACTGATCAGGACGATAAGACAAATGGCTTTAGCCTTGCCCGTTCTTAGCAATCAGTCTCAGTTTTTGAGCGAGAACTGGTTGGGTGGGACAACTATATCATATAGCTCCCATAAGAACAATTGGTTCAAAAGTTGTTGGAAAATTTGTGTGTTGCTCCACAGATGTAAAATTAAATATATTAACAATTTATTCGCATTAAATTTATATTTAAAGGACACATTAACAATTGTGGTCAACGTTCAATTACCAAACAACTTTTGCTGTACACAGTTTGCAGAAGATTTAGTTAAAATGCAATTTAAAGCGAAACAATATTTGAAATATTTATATGAAGATAGGAATGAAGAAGTCTTGTATTATAATAATTATATACAGTTTGGTTAACCAAATTAAATGGCATTGGCGGCCTCATTTTCTTAATGCATTCTTCAGCTCATTTGCAGTCAATTTTCGCGCTGCTTAGCAGTCATAAAAATTGTGGCAGAAGACATTCTTTTTAATAAGCAATTATTGTGTGCTCCTTTTAAACGGTGACGCGTCGAGACTTTTAACTAATTACAAACGATTTACATGCCACGCAGTTGTTGCCTGCAACACGAAAGGGTGAAGTGTGGGGGTACGAGAGGCGTTCAGAACTGGGCCCAGAACCAGGCCAAGCCAACCCAAGCCAGGCCAGGCCAGGCCTCCGCTTCACTCGTGGATAATCCCGCTTTAAATATTTGCAACATTTAAAGCAAATGCAGAAACCGGTTGGCAGTTAGCAGTTAGCAGTTAGCAGCCTGTTGCTGTTGTTCTCTTTGCTGATCATCATCATGATGACGTTGCAGATGTGTATGTGTGTGTGTGTGTGTGTGTGTGTGTGTGTGTGTGTGTACACACACTCACACCCACTCAGTGCAAGTTGAAGAAGAAGAAGAAGCAGTTCAAATCCGCTTGGCACGCACGTAGACTCAGCCTGTCAGACGTGGCAGCCACCGCGCTGCAGAATGCAGCCTCATTGCACATGCGCAACATGTGCGCTGTAAATGCGTGTACAACTCGGAGTACACAGAAAAAAATTATGAGTGAATTTGAGAATAACTTAAATTTGTTTAATTGCTTAAGCCTAATCTTAGCCTTCGCACACTTAATTCAGTCCAGAGACTCCCCGAACCGAACCACGAACTGAAGCCAATACTTTCTATCGAACCTTTACAGGTTTGCATCCTTGATAAATATAAAAAGTAAGATACTTAAACTAAGTATTAAATTAATCAAATTAATAGTCTGTACTCGAAACTTGGTTTCTTCAGGTTAGTTGTCTCATTTCAGCTGCTGGAGAAAGTGTTTTCAAAAGGTATTTGAGGATTCCTTCAGTTTTTTTTCTTTCAAAAATATGTTAAGTTCATATTGAATCAATATTTTTTCTCTGTGTACTACTCTTAGGTTGAGTGTGTGTGCGAGTGTGAGCATAAACCAACAACTTGTAATTAGCGACTTTAGATTTTAAATTAGAGTACATATTCGCACTGTGCTTTCACCGAAGCTGCGAACAGACCGCGGCTCGAACTGAGGCTTAGCCAAGCCTGCGGCTGACCAGGCTCATTAGACGTTATTTTTTGTTATTGTTGTTGTTGCCTCTATGAGTCATAGTCAGCTTTGCCGCCTTGGCCTCAAAAGCAGCATTAAAATTGCAGCCCCGTTGCCAAAGCCGTCAAATTGCGTAGCCAATGGGCTACCCGACTGCCCCGATCATAATTAGCAGTAATATATTGTATGTAGACTGCACCCAGCTCCGCTTCCCCAGCTGTTATCCATTGGCTATTGTAAAGTTGCTTAGCTCTTTTCTATGCTCTAACTAAAGGTATTTCGAAATTTTCCTTAAGCTTTTCCAGTTGAAAATCTAGGCATAAGTTGGTTTAAGATTTCACTATTTTGGACGATTTCAACAATCAGAAAAATAAACGAGAAAAAAAACAATAAAACTATATTTTACAAGATCTGAAAGGATCGGATTAGTATTTATTGTATTTTCCCCAATCCCATAAAATATATATATTATTGATCAAGACGATGAGAGTAGTTTCATCTGTCTTTTTTGAATCAAACTAAACGAATGAAATATGATATGGAGCCTTATTTTTGCTGTAGTCAGCAACAAATCGGAACACGTCCGGTTTGCAGAGGCATATCATATGACTCCCAAAGGAACAATCGGTTGAGGTATCTTCTAAGTAAGATGTGGGAGTATGGTTACTGAATGCTTGCTAAGAATGATTCGAATTGACTACTATATCGTATCTTATTTCAGTCTGCAAGTTTACATTATCTCCGCTGATCCGAAGATACCCTTTGCTTACTAGTTTTGTAGAATGAATGAACTTACTACAATAAAAAAAAAGTCTTATATTGACTGCTATATTAGCCTGTCTAAAGTTATTCCTGAAAGTGTAAGAAAATTTCGTTCTTCTCAATTTTTTTCTCGTATTCTCTTGTACAGTTTTTTTTTCTTTTTTCTTTTTTTGTTGTATTTTGTGGCCTTAAATACGATCTTTATTGCACCTGGATTTTCTTGTTTGCAGTCGCCAATATAAATTTATTTCTTATATTTTTTTGGGGTATTTGTGTTTGTGTGTGTGCTGATTATTTTTCGCTTATTATTGTTGTTATTTCTGTTGTTGCTGTCGTTTCTTTTTTGCTTAATTTTCAATAAATGTTGCGGGTTTATTATTGTTGCAGTTTGTTGTCTCTGTTGCGAGTGTGTATTGGCCCAGGCGATTACTCATTTGACTGCATGCACATAAATTTTATGCACTTTTTTGATTGCTTTATTTTTATTAATTGCTTTTTGCAGCATTTTGTTTGGTTTTTTGAGCATTACAATTCGCATTTTAGTTGCATGATTTGCTCTACGTATATATATATATATATATATATATATATATTCCTATATAGGAGCAGCAGCAGGCGGCAGGGGGTGCAATCGCCTGAGAGAGGGTGTCGCTCGAGTTCTGTGTGCGTGTCGTGTCGTGTGAGCTGATTTTGCCATTAGAGTGGATGCGGATCGGACAGAGACAAAGCGGACAATTCCACAATGCGGTCAAAGATATCGAATATACTCGTATGATTCTGTTTGTATACCCTTGCAAAGGTATTACAACTTTGTCATAAAATATGCAATGCAATGAAGGAAGCTCACAATTTAGACGCAGGAAAGGAAGTAAATACATATCAATGATCAAGATCAGCTATCCATATCATATAGCTGCCATAGAAATAAATAAACAATTAAGAGCTTATTTTAGGGTATGTAATCTTCTGCCTTACTGTACAATTTTTGTTTACCGAGTGTTGCATGTTAAATGACCAAGTTGTTAAAGTTAATGTCAATTCTGAAATCTAATTAAAACAGAAAATTTTTCCTTTATCGACGAGAAAAAAAGCAAATCGACCTTTGGAATTGTGTGATTCAAAGAGCTCTCACGATTTGCTGCATGCTTCAAACTTCTTTCTACAATTCATAATCTGCTCAGACCCCTTTTTCAAGTGTTTTCATTGCTAATGTCCCAGACTGCCGCTAAAGCCCTAGCAACAGAGCCCTTTATTTGGCTCATAATATGCCCAATTTTACGAGGAAACACAACGACAACAACAACGACAACAATCGCCTCTAACAAAAATAAACTTGAAAACGGAGACCAAAACAAAACAGATCGAAACAGATTCAGCTATCAACGGATCGGCGCCTTGTCTTAATGTTTTTCTTGATGTTTTTCTTGTCGTTGTTGTTGTTGTTGATATTTTCTGGTAATTCGTTGAACCACTATGCGCCGCCAGCAGGCAAAAATCGAACCCAAAACCCAAAGTAAGACCGTTGAGAGTCCAAGAGAACTAAGCCAATGAGGACATGCGAAATTTTTATTTATTGCTGACAATTGCACAAATTTTTTTGTTGTGATCTCAATTTTTTTTTTTTTTAGTATATCTTTTTTCTTTTGCTTTTATAATTTTTATTTTTTTTTTTTTCTGTTGTGCTCAGTTTTTATAGTCATTAAAATTGGGACAAATATTTGACCGAGTGTTGCGGCTTTTGCTCTTTTTTTTTTGGTTTTAGCACGACATGACTCGAGCCTCAGGCTGTGCTCCATAACATTTTGTGGCATTAAATGTTTGACGCCAAATTTGCCCTTGATACTTGGCCGCTGTTGCAGGAATTGTCACAGCTGCAACATTCTGTGGCAAGCTCACTGATTTAATGATTAGCTAGAGTTGGTGCCGCGCCACTAATTAATGATCACAGCGCCGTTTGCATGCTAATTAAATGCAGTGCAATTTAGGAATTCAACTTGCGATGCGCACGTGATCGCTTAATTTGTCACGCCACTCACGCACGCACTTTAAGCGAAAGGTATTTAAGAGGCATTTAATAATAAAAAAAAATGGTTCAAGCTCCCATCAATCAGAATAAAAGGAATCAATGAATATACGAGTATAACACAAAACTATTTATACCAGCCAAGGGAACGTGAATACTCATAACTTGAATGAGGTGAATTATTCAGACTCCTGTCTTTTCTTTTATCTTGGAATCTCTTAAAAATAGATCAGTATATAAATATGTTCAATATAATTAAAAAAATAAAAATTAAAAGATATCTAAGAAGCCGCAGCTCACGCAGTTGCTCAGAATAAAAGTTTTAATGAGAATTGTTTGCTTTCAGCGACTCACCGACTCGGTTTTGATGTTGAGCGCCAGCACATGCGACGAGCTGTTGGAGGAGATCGAAGGCGGTGATGCGGGTGTGGCACCTTCACATGGCGATTGTGCAGCGTTAGCCACTGGAGAGCAGCGACTGGGCAGAGGACTGGCATCGCGCAGCGGGCTGGCCAGGGCAACACCTAGACCGATGCCTATGGTGGCGCCTTGGGAGTAGGGTGAACTGGGCGATTTGTTGGCATTTGTGGAGCAATTGGATGGCACTATGGCCGCGGTGGTGCAGCTGGTCAGGGTGCTAGCCGATGAGCTGGATGATGTGGATGAGCACGACGAGGAGGAGGATGATGAACTACTGCTGCTGTTGTTGGCATTGGTGTTGTTATTGCTGTTGCTGCTGTTGTTACTGCTGCTGTTGTTGCTGTTGCCGGCACATATCAATGCTTGTATTTTGGTATTGTTATTGTTGTTGTTATTATTGCTAGTGGTGCTATTATTGTTGTTGACACTAGCACCCGGCATTATGTTTCCATCGCAAAACTCACGCTTAACGATGTTGCTGGCAGTAGTGTTACTGCTGCTGTTGTTGTTGCTGTTGCTGCTACTGCCTGGCGTTGCAACAATGGCCGCCTCACAAGGCAATACCGTTCCCAGCATCTTATCTAGCTTATACTGTGACGTAGTGGATTCAGTGGCGCCGGCAGAGTCCTCGCAACCCTCGGCCATGTCACTGACTCGCTTGCATTGTGTGCGCCGCCTACAAAAAAAAAGGAAAGTTTTCCTTAAAATATTAAGAAATACTTAACAGAAATTTTTACACATTTGTAATATAATAAATATATAAACTCTTGAATAGTTGTTCTTGTGTTTTCCATTTAGAAGCATTTATGAACTTCCAACTCTGATTAGTTTTTAGATCCAAATTTGTATTATTTACAAGCAAATTCATCTGCACTTTTTTAGCTCAAGATTCAAGGAACTGAATCTACAAACTTCGCTTTATTAGCCAATAAACTTCTTAATTATAATATTCACAAATAAAAATTTGAATACTATGTAAAATCATCTAGTGTGAGTAATTTTTGATAACAACCCTAAAAAGGGTATTTATTGGTCGATCAGTATTGAAGGATCTCTTGGTTGTTTTAAGCAGCCTTTTTGGAATGAAGGCTGCATAACAGCAGTTAATTGCCATTAAAATTCAGCCTTATTGGCCAGCCACCCTAATAGGAGGGAATCTAGCAGAGTATCTGGTGACTGTACTTGTACCTTTTGCCTGCTTTGCCTCATAATTTAGAATTTACATTTATCGAATATATTTCGTGCACTTAAAACTCATGCCCAGGCGCATTAATTTCATTAATTATCCCTGTTGCCATCCGGTTGACCACAGCAACAACAACACACAAACAACATAACAAAAGCCAAAAGCAGCCGGTTGGGGATGTGGGAAGGGCGGAAAGGGGGTGGAAGGAGGAAGCATTGCACACATGCCACACAATTTTGCAAATGCAAAACGTTGCTTCAAGGTTCGAGTTCTGTGCATGTCCTTGCAGCGACGACGACGTCCTGCACTGGACAATGGCATTGTAGTGAAAAAGGGGTCCGTAAAGTAGCCGGCAGAGCACAGCAGAGCAGAGGGTGGTTATGAGCTAGGGGCCAGGGGGTGCTTGGGGCGGCTGCTTGCCGAGTCGTAATCGAAAATTTTACACCTACTCCGCATTATAATTTATATGCCTGGCGGGGCTGGGAACTGACTGAGAGGAGTGAGTCACGTCTGGCAAGAAAGTTTTTGTTTTATATTCATACCAGTACGAGTATATATGTACATGCATAATTACATATACAAATGCAAGGGACTTTGGGTGTGAGATCAAAGTATATAAGAAATTTAGTGCATAAATTGTGTAGAGATGCGCTTAAGAATTAAGTAATTAGTCTAGAAAAATTTCTTGATAAATGAGGGAAACTTAGGTTGAGTGCTGAATATTGCAAAAGTATTTAACGCCTTTCAGTTTTTCTTATTATTTATTTAAGTACTAAAAATTAAATTTTGTTAAAATGAATATTTTCTATATTAATTTAATACCTTAATAAAACCAAATCTGAACTAAGAAAATGAGAGTATTAAATTTGAAATCAATACTAAGAAATATGTCTAAAAGCGGCTTATTATAATTTCGTGTCACGAACACGAATTACGTGCACATCCCTAAGGCGTTGAGCCCATCTTACGTTTCAAAGTCCGATGCTTCAAAGTGATTGAAGATTATTTTTCTCTAGTAAGCTGACAGGCTCAGCTGCAAATTGTCTGAGCCAAGTAAATGCGCCTAAATGTAGGCAAACAAGCAAATACCTCACTCCTTTTGCTTTCATACCTTGACTGGCAAACATACACATGCAAACTTATCCATATACATATATATGTATATGTATATTGGTAACTTCTGTTCTGGTCAAAAATCGAAACGAATATTCGAGACAGAGGCTCGGCTCTGTTCTGTTCTCTTTGCTGGTTCTGCTGTCTTCGGCTTTTGGCATTGCCAAGTACACAAAACAGGCGTTGATTTTAATGCATAATGCAAATATGTGTGTGCGAGTGCGTGTGTGTGTGCGTGTGTGTTGATGTTTTTGTTGTTGGCAACATTGCAGGCAGAGCTCAGCTACGACTGTCTGCAGCTGTAATAATGCAAAGCCGCCATGACCATTGCAAGCAACAACAACATAAAGTCGGATCTACTGCACTCAAAACTAAGAGTCAGAGTTCGAGTCCGAGTCCGAGTCCGAGTCCGAGTCGGTGCTGGAGTTGGTTGGAGTCGTGCTCGGCATCGGAGTCGTAGTCGACGCTGGCCAGCCGGCAGCAGTCAACGAACGCACTTTTCCGGCCACGTCGCCAACGACGTTGGTCATAATGAGCCATTGGCAGGGAGCGAGGGGAAGAGAGGAGACGATGCCTTGCAAGTTGTGTGGCAGGACATGCAATGCCTGAGCCAGGGCAACAGACGTTGTTGTGTTGTAGATTTTGGCCAGGAAGTGGACAGCAGCAGAGCAGCAGAGTGCCTTACTGTGGGCAGAGAAGGCGTAATAATTAATTTTGTACATTGCATGCAAATGTCTGGGCCATGGTCGTAGTAGTTAAAAGGGGTATGAGCCATTTATACCTCCTGTACAGAAGAGGCATGTGGCATATGCATAAGCAGCAAACAATGCAAAACAAAGCAAATACAAATGCACAGCGGCAACGGCAACAGCAACAGCAGCAACACACTGAGAAAAACTGGCGGTACTTAATTAACGTAGAAGAAATTTCCCATTTATTCTAGTTTTGTGTTTTTTTTTTTTTATTTCTTTCTCCATTCAAAACTCGTTTGATATCTCATCTGATATTTAACTGCGTTGGCTGCTGGGCTCAGGCATAATGAGCAATTGTTGCTGCTGCGACTGCTGCTGCACCTTGGCAACATATTGTGAAAGTTAGCCAGCAACATGGCAAATTGCAGCGACAAAATATGCCAGCCAAATTAAGTACAATTTGCGCATATTAAAAGTCTGTCTAAATTGCACAGGCAAACAGCAAAATAGGCAAAATGCAGCAGGCAACAGGCAGCAGGCATCATGCAACAACGCTTCCTGGCAGCAGCAGCAGCAGCAGCAACAAGAGCAACTGCTAGCAACAAATCTAATCAATAACCGACAAACTGGTAGAATTTCATGTAGCACACTAAATAGCACGATTAATTATCGCTATGGCCAGCCAGCTATAATTCAAATCGAGCGCTTGATTTTTTTTAATGCACACCAGCAACATGCAACATCTGCAACATGCGCAACCCGATGCTGCTGCTGCCGATGCTGCTAGCCTATCACATACATATAACGCATTACAAACCGGTCTAATTATACTCATTTTGTTGAAGCAACGCGCTTGCAACATGCTGCTGCTGCTGCCGCCGCTGTTGTTGGGGCTGCAAAGTCTAGCTATAAATTGCAATTTCCATGCAACTTTCTATTGGTAAAAATTTATCATTTGAGACACACTCAAGCAGCCAATGTCTTGGTCAGCATTTTGTCTTGTCTTTCGACCACGCCGATGCATGCAGCGGCGTAGCCAACAATTCGTAGCCAATATTCAAATTAATAAAATCATCAATAATTTTTGCATAGCTGCAACATGCAGAACATGTTGCTGCAACTTGTAGTAATTAATAGTCAAACTAAATTGTAGCATATTCTGCCGTCCCTCGTCCCTCGTCCGTCGTTCGTCGACCATTCAGAGGTATCGCTTCAAATGTGGCACAAAGCAATTTTTGATTAGAAAACTGCGTCCGGCTTCAGACGACTCCAATTTATGCCTCGCTATTAAATTGCCTTTGATTTGTAATTAGCACAGAATGCATATTAAATGCCAAAACGATAGCCAGAAACTTTAAGGAAGTGAATGTTGAATCTTACTTCGTCTAGAAGTAGGGGATAAAAAGGACGGGTGGAGGAGAGGCAAGTGTTGCCTGCAACTTTTTGGCAGCTAAAGTTTTCGAGTGCCGGCCTCAAAAATAATCAATAATGCACCCCATGCCACAGGGTGGTCCAAGCAACATTAAGTCATTGAGTTAAAATTATTTATGCAACATTTATTTACGCACACTCACAGACAATAATACACACTCACACACACACACCCACACACACACCCACACACACACGTGAGCTAAAAAGTTTTCAGGCCGAGTTGTTGTTGGCTATTGCATTGTTTTAGGGTTGTTGTTGTCGGGGATGTTCATGCACTCGAGTATATATGTACATATGTATGTATATATGAGTATATATATATCTGTTTGTATGAATAAACGTGCAATTTTCTTAAAAATTACACACGATTACACATGAAATACAGCCGTTAAGGTGGAACATTTTCAAAAGTAGATACGATGATATAAGGGCAGCAATTTAATGCCCTGGCGTTGGTACCCTTAATGCAAGAACGTGGCTTACAGTTTTTGAATTTGCGTCAGAAGCAAAGAGTTAAGAGGGTGCGGTAATAAAAGGATTACTCTGAGACTACTCGTAGCTATAATGAGGTTAAAAGCTATTTAATAGCCAATTTTGTAGATTATAGAAAAAGAGCTCTCCAACCACTCTAAAAAAAAAACTAAGACGGCATTTTGTAAATGGGGAAAAGGCGATGCAAGAAATTTGTGTTGTTAAACTGGTTCCGGTCTGGAATATCAAATTTATTTTCAAAGATTTTAAAACTCTATTTTAATGCTCCATACAATAAAACTTCTTGTTATGACAGCTAGTAATGTTGCTTGTAGTTACTCGAGTCGATCGGTTCCGTTTTATATATTAGGTCCATCAAAAAGAAGGCAACATGATCAGTTAGCTCATAAACTGGGCACTGGTTTACCAAGAAACTTTTGGGGAACGAAGAGGCTTCATTTAGTACAATACTTATTACTTAACAGGGCTATAATACACACAATAAGCTTAATTCCGTGTAGTACTAGTATCATGAGATGAATAAAAATTAAAATACTGCATCATATAGAAGTTCATAACTTATTTAACAACCAGAAGCGATCTTTACATAATACAAAAATGAATATTTTAATTAAGTAGCAAACAGTAAACGAGTAAAAATTGCCTTACAATGTATAAGTCTGATTAACTACAATGTAAGACACCTTATATACATATTTAAGTACGAGTATTATAAAAATAATATAACGAGCGGAATAGGTAAAAAACTCGTTTGCTAGCCAACTTAGAGAGTAATTTACCTCCAGCTATATGGAGACCATTATCAAACGCACAGCACAGGCCATTACATTATATTACATACGTGATTCGATGGGCCCTGCAGGTCGACCCTCACTTAATGCAAACAAAATGCATTGCAATCCGGTCAGTGGACTATTTAACTGGGTGTTTTCTTGTTTTGTTTGGTTTTGTTGTATTTTGTTTTATATTGTTGTATTTTTTTCTGTTCTGTTCTGTCGACTTTTTCCACTCAAATCATTAAAAATAATAATAATGAAATTTGCGTGATTCAAACTGAGCACGCACTAGGCGATGCCAATAATACAACAACGACAAAAGCAACAACAATACTGGAGGCATACTCAATATAAAAATACCAACAACAACAGCAACTACGACAACAATAAACATGTGCAAGCTGAACAGTCAAACGCCCCCAGAGAGCCCAACGGAAAGGAAGTCAAAGTCAGCCAGGCTAGGCCAGGCTAGGCCAGGCCAGGCCAAGCCAGGAGCCAGGAGGCCAGGCCAAGTCAGACCACACCAGACCAGGACGAAGCTAAAAATCAACCCCTTCATAGCGTGAGTCCTCACACACACACATACTCATTCACACACGCTGTCCTTAATGCTCCTCGTAATGAGTTATTCGCATTTTGTATTTGCATTTAAAAACAAGCCTCTGCCTTCCCAAAACCCGCCCACCTTTGGCAATTTTAATTCATTTAGAAGGGAAATAATGAGAAAATATGAAAAAAAGAAGAATGTAAGTCTAAAATTATACACGTGGAATTTCGAACTCCCTACCGAAAATGGGTTTTCAACAAAGTATTAATGAGTAATTAAATGGAACTAAAATTTAGTTAATTAGAAATTAAAAATCAAATGTTAAAATAAAATATTATGTTAACCGGCTATATTTATATGTGGAAAACAAGCCGAAAGGAGGTGGCTTAGATGAAGCCTTATGGCAGTTTCTTAGCTTGTAAGGAAATAAATGGGATTCGGAGGAGCAAAAAATTCCAATAAAATATCTTATATCACCCCTTGACTTAGAGTATTATAAAAGAATTATACTTCATGTCTATTTAACTCTACAAGGGTATAAAAAACGACATAGTCACAGGTCGAACATAGCATGTCCCGTTGGTGTTGCAGTTGCTTAATACTCGTAATATTGGGGATGGACTGCAACGACTGCAACACGAATCCTACACGACAGGAGAGCACAAAGCATAATTTTTGCTAAATTAGCGAAAAACAAAAGAAATGCCACGTGGGCTCTAAGGCGGGGTTAGACCTGAGTCCTGGCCTGAAAACTCCCCAATTGAGCACGCACCAAAATCGTTTGCCCAGAGCCGCGTTTTCCAGCTTTTTTTTTTTTTGGGTTGGGGCACCATAATCAACGTCTAAATATTTGGCAAAAAACGGGAAAAAAAAGAGTAGAAAAAAGAAACCTGCTTCTGGGCTTGGATTGCATTTGGTACCGGGCAACGTCCAACTAATTATAAAAAAAATTTTGCAACCCCCTTTCGCTGAACACAATGAGAATTATGCGATACCCTTTTGCGAATTGCATGTGGCCAAATCCAAGGGTCTGAGAGGACAAGTTCGGGGTAAGTGATTGTGTACGTGCTCATTATGGAAATTTCTTTCTTTCCGTTTTTTTTTTTTTGGTTTTTTTTTTTTTGTTTCATTTCTGGCGTTGCAAAATTAATGCAAATGCCGCCTGGCATGTTCGGATCGTAGCTACGTAGTGTGGGCCGTTAATGACAGCGATGAGAACGGAAACTGCAGAGCTCTGAACCATTGGAAATGTGGAAATGGAACTGTGGAACACGCAGCTTAGCGAGGGGCGCTTGACAAAGGTTTATTGGAGCTTTGGCACTGGCGATACGCGATTATAATTAGAATTTGGCTACGGGGTTTGTTCGCATGGACAGGAACAGGAACAGGAGCAGGAGCAGTCACGGGTTGCTCATATCTGGGGTTGTAAAGTGCTTTTATTATTATCGGGTTGATTGCCAAAAAACTGTTAACTTGAAAGTGTTACGGTAATCGAATTTCGAATCGATTAACTGACAAGTATTTTTGAGGAATTTGTACTGCCACCATCTGTGATAACTGCTAAAAATATTCTAAGACTTCAAGCGTTTCTGACTAATTGAGGATCCGAAGAAAATGCCAATAAACAGAAGGTCTCTAAATAGCCTTGTGAATAATGCGAGTATTCGGAACTGGGTTTGAGTCATTAACCCAGGCCCTCAAAAAGCCATTAGGAACGTTTAATAGCGTTGCAAAAAAGTGCAAGGTGCAATAAAAAAAAAAACTTTGTGCAATTAATCGATCAGTGATAATTATCGATTATATATTAAATACAATTATAATTTACATACACGTATGTGTACGTCTACTTGAATTTATGCACCCCTCCTCTACCTGCTTACCAGACTGGTGCATCTAATGAGCTGCACACATACCTATTTTACTTTCAGATACAGATACACAGGCAACACTTAATAGATCTACAACAAAGTTGCATTGAAATGGCGTCTTTAAATCGCTTAATAAGCCATAATTAAGTAGGGCATTGTGGGCAAGGAGAAAAGGGGGAATTAAGTAAGTACTTAACTCGGTTTATTGCATTGACAAGTGCAGTAATAATTAGTTGTCTAGCCATGATAAATAGCCCAGGTGCAAGTGAGATGGCACTCATATGGGACAGACTGTACCCAGCTCTGACAGCATTTGTTATTGTTTCATTGTTGTTGCTGTGGCTGTGGCTGTTTCTGTTACGTTCCCAGCGAAGTAATACTTATAATTTATTTATTATAATTATTTATTTACTTTTGCAGCTGGCAGCGCCTATTAAAATCAACTTAATGCATCGTTTGCCAGCTCCAGAACAATGACCAAGTTATTAAGGCCACCCCCAAAACCTCCAAGCCTGAGTGCAGCTCCTACCTCAATCCCAACTTCCCACTTCAACCCCTTTTGCTGACCTACGGACAGGTTGCACTTTTACTTTACGTTCCACTTCATTTTTATACCCTGTTTTTAAGAAGGGCTAACGAATAAAGTTAAAATTAATAGCCAGTTTTACCATACGTTGACGCGGCAAGTTAAGTCAGCAAAAGGAGATGTATATATGAAAATTAAAATTAGATAGAATATTATCTAGCCATATATCGTAAAATCGATCGGATTAACTTGAAAACTGAATGTCCTTATAATAGATTGCTCGCACAGTCAAGTTCTTATTCAAGTACTGCTGTTACCCTGCAGGATTTAGGTCGTGACTCATGGTGTTGTCATTTGTTTATGGACTTAGAGGGACATAATCAGGTAAACTATAAATTGAGTGGCTTAAGCTGATTACAAGTCGATGGCGCTGTGGCTTTTAATTACGTTTCCAGTTTATGCTATTTAATGGTCTCCCAGGGCAAAGTTTAAGAGCCAAATGAAGTGAAATGAAGGGAAATTTCTAAGAAATTTCTAGGGCAAAGAGTTGAGTTCAGTTCATGCTTTGAACTCTCGCATGCAAATAATGATATGTAGTTTTCAGCATTTGGAAGAACTGTGTGGCTAATGTAGTGAAATTTTTGATTTCAATTGAAATAAATTTCTATTAATATTTTTAATTGTTTGTTAAGCGAAAAATTGCAGCAGCTCACAAAATGGCGAATTTCGCTGCGAAGAAAGCATGAAAGCGAGAAAGCAACAACAAAATCGTTATATTTGTTAATTGAGATTTGACCTGATGATATAGTAAAATGAGCACAACATCCAGCAGCAATAACAACGACGTATAAAATTGACGTCAACGAAAAATTGTCGCCTGAAAAGAAATGTGCTGTGAAAGTGTGTTAATTAATTGAACGAGGAACAGACAACAAACTGTACTACATATAGAGAGGGTATACATGCAGGGTAAAAGAAAGAAATTATCTTTGAGTACCAAGTGTTGAAAAGTACCTAACATTATACTCGCTTGAGATAGCTATTTACATTAATTGACTAAAGTAGAATAGTTAACAACTTAACTACGCTTCTTAATCTTTATTTATTACTACGGTGTTGGAAAGAAACATTAAATAACTTTCAGATCCAAATACAACCGGGAATGCAACTACTGACAAACGGATATGGTTTTGTCTCGTCGTCCTTAATAAGATCCTCTGCGAGGTCACAAAAAGATCATATATTCTTATATATATTATGGGTAAATGTTGTTAATTAAACCCCAAAATGATTCTTTAGTCAAAAGGGCTGGAGTGAATGATATCCTGTTGTCAAGTCCGGGTGGATGGTAAAAGGTAAGCTTAACTATTAAAATTATTTAATTCTAGGTTTACAAAAATCAGGGCATTATCATATTAATTTTACTTGACATGCATTTTATTTAATTATAGATGACTCCAGCTCTATAGCCTCTGAGAAACAGGTGCTTTCAAAACTGTTGGCACAGTGAACAAAAACATTGTATGCCAGCCAAAATAAATAAATATTCGATAGCTCTGCAAGAGAATGTCTCAGACAGGCTAATTGAATGCAGTTTTCAGTTTTCTGTTATATAAAGACCTATAACTAGATGACTAAATATGCGCTGGTCCGCTATTCCTTGCGGCGCCCCAAACGCATAACCCAAAATCAGCCCACAAACGCTCCAAATGCTTGCAACACACATACAAAGTGCGCACTAAAAGTCTGCAGACGGCTCGAGTCGTCACACTTTCCTATAATTTGCGCTCAACTAAAATCAAATGGCACGCATGAAATTAAAGTTTAGGCGCGCAAAAAATTTATATGTACGACGCCGTGTGCCAATTAATGTAAATTACGCCGCTTCGACGACAGCAACGGCAACGGCAACGGCGACAGCAACAGCAGCAGCAACAACAACGCGGCAACACGACACCAACACCAACACCAACAGCGACGCCCAGCGCGCGATATGGCAACGCCGTGGGGGCCACCGCTCGAACTGAACGCATGCGTTCTCTCTCCCTCTCGCTCTTTATCTCTTTTTCTGTCTATCAATCTAACTCTATCTATCCCTCTCTTATGAATGCCAGCAATTTTGAAAGCGCTCAAAACGCCTGCAAGAAATTAGTGGCTACAAAACTCACTGTAAATGATTATTAAATGCGCCAATTTGTTGTCGCCATCGCCCGAAGTCGTCTCAAGTACAGTCACCGCAGAGGCTCATTAAGTGCGTGACGGCCCAAACTGATGAATAAATGCATGAGAAGCGGCTAAAACCAACGCACTCAAAACCGAGCCAACTGTACCTGTGCGTCGTGCCACAAGGTGTAATTCGCAGGCGCAATGACTTTATGTAACGGGAATGGGAATATGAATTGAATATAATACCCTTACCTAGAAAACAACTTAAAAAGCGAATTAATACCAGTTGCAGGATATAGTTGTCTGATCCGGGCGACATATGTATATACAGGTAAATAAATGATGACGATTCAGCCGGATGAGCAGGCAACCAGACGGATAGACGAACGTGGGACTATATCTTCTTGTATTATCATCTTTATTTATAGCCCAGATCCATTAAAATATACTCAATAGAAATAGAAGAACTAATGAAAGTACTCGATATAATATATCGATTAATTAAGAATAATTATCAGCAGATTCTGTATTTCTCTCTGGTCATTTCTTTGTTGACGAACATTGTTGTTATTCTTGATTCATATTATAAGACTTACTGAGGAATACTCTGAAACAAATGCAGTATTTTTCAGAGATCACGATTCAAGCATAAATTGATATTGACAGATTCCTCAATAAACCATCAATAATCAAAAATAAAGTCTGTAGAGATTGAGCTACTCATATTATTTCTGTGAATTATCAAGTACTTTAAATATCTCCTGAATTGTAAGTGGATCCGCAGATTCGGTAATATTTTTTCTAATGATCGTGGACGGCAGCAGCTTATTAAAAGGTTAAATAACTTTGCATTGAACTCGTTATCGCAATTGCCTGGCCATTATCAAGAACATCATCTTCATAAAAATAATAATAATAATAAGAATAATGCAAAAGCCAATCAACGAAATATATTTATTTAAATGAGTCTAAATTACGGCTCATTGAAAAATATTGAGACATAGCAATCTTTGTGTATAGTTCTCTCTAGTTCCCTGATTGGAAATCAACACAATACAGACACAAAAAAAAAAGAAGCAATGGTTTGCCTGTTCAATACGTAAATTAATAAAAATCGAAATCAGTGAAATACACTAAATGCTCAATTTATGCGACAATAATTGAGAGAAGCCCGCAAATGACGCCAATGAGCCAAAGAAAGCAAACAGAACAGAACAGCACAGAACAGCTCAGAACAAAAACCAAAGCACATAACCAATCAGGGCCATATTAATCAACTTTTAATGAAAGTCATTTAAATGTGTTAATTTTTGTACACATCCCATTGTACACAGGCGTTCCATACTCCCCCTGACGCCTATGATGATGTTGTGGTGGTTTCTTGGAATTCCATATGCTGGTACAGAAAAGACACCCAGGGGAACTAACGAACTGTTTAAGTATTCTCAGTTATTTTCATAAGTGTCTGTTTTCAAATAATAGACAAGCTCTATTTCAATAGAAAATATTTTATTTTAATATTCAGACTGCCTCTGACACGTATGAATTGTCAACTCCTTAGTTAGAAGCAGACCCTTCTGTGCGTGCGAAAATCAAATTATGCAAATGACGGTTAGGATTCGAAATTATAACGTTAACTTAAAATATAGGGCGTTCATTCCTCAACAGTATCAATATATTCTAATATATATATGCAAACAGAAGGATAGACAGGCAGACTTGGACCTGGCTATATCGATTCGCTTCTTTGTCCTCAATAATTTATTGAATTACACAATTACACATTGTGGAATAAAGTCGTAATACCCTCTGCAAGGGTATAATTAGTTAGTAGTAGTAGTAGTTAGTAGTTCAGAACGTCTTCATATATAGCTTATACCTTAAAGCTTATATAACTTTAAGTTTGCTTATAAATAAATCAAATTTGATTATCTGAGCAAAACTAATTTAATGATATTCATAGGATTTGTTTTTCTCTCCATAATTCTTTGTAAATATTCTGTGTAAATATTATTTTCAAGACATAATAAAGCATCCAATGATTACCGGTTCACTCGTTCTCATAAATTTGTGCGAATTAATTGATTTTTCTCCAAATGATTTTTTAGATTCTTTTCACTCGTAGGATCCTCTCTGAGAGTTAATTGCTTCACGCGTCACAAATGACGCAATTTAAGAGTCGGAGGCTGCCTGCAATAAGGCTGGCAATAATGCCAATTAATAAACAACAATAACACAATACATATTTATTAATAATAAGTAAAAATAATTTGCCCAATTAACGGCGACAGCATTCCAGCTGCCTTCCAACTGAGCTCCAGCTTCCAGCTGGAGCTGTCGGCCAATCACAAATCACAACGCGCCCAGAGAGAGAGGCCCCAGCTAACCAGCCAGTTTTTTTTTCCAAATATTTCTGTAAATGTTCTGTATGCGCTCAGCGGCAATTGAGATTGAAATACGTTTTCAAGCTTGACAGATTTAATTATTGTAAATAAATACACGCAATGGATAATTATGTGCCCATGTTTGGGGGAAGTGACCCTCGGGACCACGTTGCGGTTGCTGCCTCAATTGGTGGCTCCATCTAGCGATGGGAGGGGTAAGACTAAACTAAGTAGATGATAGCCCCTATAAAAGTTCTTTCAGTGGCGCTGCCAATTTATAGTGCGCTTATCGCTTGTCAATTCGCCAAATAGATTGCTTACCTATGAAGTGTGCCAGCAAAAAAAAGAATAAATAAAAATAAAACATAAATATTTTATTTACATTTAGATATCACATTTGCAAATAAATTTTGTTCAATAACTGGGTTATTTTGGCAAGTAATTTGAAAAAGAAAAATAGATAAGCCAAATGCTTTTCGCTTAGTAAATAAAATATGACAGAGAAGCTTGATCAATCTTAAATAGAGAGCAACAAAATCAGTCAATTATTAATGTAAATGTAAATATTCATTTAAATAAATTTTAAAATTTATAATCGATCTATTTATAGCAAAGCAAGAAAATAACATTGAATATTCGAGCCAAAAAACTTTTTAAAATATTTATAAGGAATATACGAATATTTTAAATGACGAGTTGTCTATTTCTTCTGACAATGGAAAATTTATCAGAAATTATAGCCAATTGAGCTCGAAATTCGCACGTACCAATGTGTGCCCCATAAGCACGCACACTCTCACACAATTGGAGTAACAGCCAAACAAGAGCGTTGAAATTTGCACTCATTTCGGGCTCATAAATTGCCAGCAAGACTCTGGTAGACAGGGGCCAAGTCATAGGCCTATATGCCCAGTAATAGAATTTGTTTGCTAGCAGCTAACCCACAACACATACCGAGATGGTCGTACAAACACACACATTTGGCATTCCATACGCATAAACATTCTGAAATCAGCGCTGAAAATCAGAGCCTGTTGTTCTTTTCGTTGTTTTTGTTTGCGTCGCTTTGTAGTTTCATTTTGTTTGTACCTTTGTACCCTATATAGACTGAGAAAAGGGTATAAGGATATAAAGGAGAACTGATTTTTTAAAAGAATCCTTATAAAAAGCGCAGGCCTAAAATATGTTATAATAAGCGTATCTTCAAAACATATTTAGTTATTTAATTAATAATTTCTACACTTTATTTGAGAAAAAGTATTATAATTGAAATATATTCCAAATTCCATTAAAAGCTCTAATTGGACACGAGCAAACAAGATCTGAGCGATTTTGTGAAAAGAATGAAAGCTCACATATACGGGCAAAGCCGGGTAAAACTGGTCAGCTTCAAGTAAATTTAAACAAAATCTCGTAACCAACGCTTTTCCTCTACTTCAAACTTCTGCAAATAAATTGATATTAAATTTAGGGTATTTAAGCTTCGAGCTAGCTGCATTTCTTTTTTTCTTCTTTTTCTTATATCTGTCTTTATTGCCATTTATTAATTACACAAGGAACATTTTGTGGTTGGCCCCGACTGCGGGTCGAGCCACGTCATTTTCTGTCGTTTTTGTGTTGAATTTTTCATTTTGCATTTTGAAATTATGCTAAATTATAATGCAAGTGCTGCGACTGGCGCTGGCAGTAATGAAAAGTCGGTCGATTGTTGGTTGCCTTTGCCGGGGCCAATCGCAGACAATTTGCATTACTCATACGCAATGTGTGCCTGTAATTGCATGTAATAAACGACCGCCGCTCATTTAGATAAGTTTCTTTTTACCCTTTATTCAGGTAGAATTGTAAATGCTACAACTGTTATTGTAACTGTAACTGTAACTGTAACTGGTTGCTTCGACCTGCTAATCGGGCCATCTATCGAGCGTCGGCCATAGCAAACCATAAATAAAACACGAATACGACGACCAAAAATGGCGCTAAGCGTTTGTTGTGTTATTATTATTTGTTTCTTATTATTGTTGTTGTTGTTGTTTGGCTTATGAATGAAGCAATCTGAGCTCATGAATGGAAGACTACGTTGCGACGTTGGCGGATTTCGCACAGATTGCGACTAAGTTTTTATGAAATAAGTGCAAAGCGCACGACTAGCACATACTCTGTAAACAAGTTGAGTGCACAACGAACTGTCTTTTTTTCTCTCTCTCTTTTAGACATTTATAATCTTTTCTTTCGAACTATCATCGAGAAAACCTTGTCCATTTATGGTTTTACTGGCTGCTTCTTTTCCCTTAGTAATTATTCTCTCTTTAATTTCCCAGTTTCCTTTTAACGGATAAGGCAAGCTCAATTCGATTTATGATTCTGAGCAAGAATCTACATGCTTTATGTCGTCAGTGAATCCCCTTTTCCTCTTTTACATACTTTTTCACTAGCTTATTATACTCCTTTCACCCATTGAATGGGTACAGAGTATGAAAAAACACACACAAAAACCAAACAACAACTAAATACACACCCGGGTGAGAGCAAACAGACACACACACACGACAAGTTGACGTCGCCGCACTAACAGCAGCGCAGCAAACGGCAGCAGCAAACAAACAGCAAAAAAAGCGTGTGAAAAATCAGCGGCAGCCACCACAGACGCAGCAGCAGTCGCGTGACGTCACATGCCTGACGAAGATGCGCACAAAAAGCAGCAACAACAACAGAAACAGCAATAACAATAACAGAAAGCAACTTATAAAGTTGTAAATGCCTCAAAATCCACCTCAGCTTAGACGTCTTGGCCATGGCATTGGCTGAGAGAATCCGCCCGAGTCTGTGTATCTTAACTTGGCCAACTGTTGGCGCAACAGGCGGCGCCTTCGTTGGGTTACTTGGCTAAGAGCACCAGGCGCACAGCATTGCCAAAGCGGTGACGACAACGACGACGTCTCTGTCGTCTTAATGTGACAGACACAAGTGTTGGAGTTGCTGTTGCTGTTGGTGTTGCTGTTGTTGTTGTTGTTGTTGTTGTTGTTGTTGTTGTTGTGATTGTTGCTGTTGTTGGAATAAGACAAGCAACTGGGTAAGAGGAAATAAAAGAAAACCTCAAAGCAGAGATGCGTATAAACCAGCTTAGAGAAAAAAGGTATTTCAATGAAATATTTTGAAAATGTTAAAGAATATCTAGGCACTGAATATACGAGTAATAAAATTAAGTATACGTAATTAGTTATGTTAATAGAAAACTTTACAAATTACGAAAAGAGTAAATTTAAAATATAAAAAAATAAAACTTGTGGAACTTAACAAAAAAAAAGAAGTTATAATTGAGGAAACTGTCAAATATAATACAAAATAAAATATTCAATATGTAAATACATAGTGAAAAGGACAGCAATTAGTTGAATCAATTAAGAGTATTTTAGCCGTTTTTCATAGAATATTGGTAATAGAATACACTACATTTTTAAAAACCTATGGACTTCATAGAGTATATATGCATAAGCATTCATGTTCAGTCCGTCCTAGTATCTGGTATATAGAGATCTTATAACATTATCAAGGAATAGATTTAATAAAGGAAACAATAATGCAAAGCATCACATTTCTTTATTTGAACAATAGAATGAATATATTTAAGGTAAATTAGCTTCAGGAACAGAGTATTTTCTAGTCGACTTGGAAATTCTTGCTCCATTCAGGTAGAGCTGTTGACCTTCAGCTTCAATTTCAATTTCAGTCAACACAGCAAAAACAAAACTTCTGCACTCCGGCTACAAGTTGAAGCCATCAACTGATTCCCAACTTGCCACAAGCAGCATTCAAGTGGGCCATTAGGCGCACTTAAAACGCCCACAGTGTTGCAAGCACACCCACACCTATGCCGGCACCCACACACACAGATACGGAAAGCCAAATAGGAAAAACTTTAATAAAACACCCACTAAAAGAAAAATTATAGACACTTGGCAGGCAGCTCAAAGAGCAGGACATAGGGACAGAGACAGACAGCGTGCAGTGGCAAAAGATTTCTGCCACCTTTTAGCCCTCTCAGCTTACTACAAATCTTGTATACAAAAATCAAAAAAAAAAAGAAAAACAAAAAACAAGAACCGAATACACGGAGAAACTCCCTGCGTGTTGATGCTTTAAACATATAATTTTTGGCACACGACTTGGGCCCCAGAACTCTGCGCTGCATTTGCTATAAAAAGAAATAAAAAGAACTGCCACACTTTGGCAAATTTGTGCTGAAATTTGTGTATTCAACAGGTTGTTTTGTCCTTCAGAATAGCTTCTTTTGTGGCTCTGTCTGTGTGTGTCCCTGTCTGTGTGTCCCTTTTTGTGAATGAGCTCATAAAACGTTTTTCTTTTCACATTGCCCGGGTGTTGATGTCGTCGACGTCGTCGTCGTCGTCGTCGTCCGTCTGTCCCTTGGCTGTGCGTCCCTTTTTCTGACTGGCGTGCGCCCCAAGTTGCTCTTTAGTTTTCAATTTTTTGCTTTTTAACAACAACTACACCCCACACAGTATCTACGATACGCTTTTGTGAAACTTTGGGTTAAACATTTTGCCAGGCCGGAGCAGCCTTTGATGACTGCTCTGGCTACGGGATAGAGCTCGTCTCGCTTCTCGCTTCATTCTACTCTCTACTCTTTACAGACGACCCCCTGGCCGCCTGGCTCTGGCTCTGTGCTGCTCATTTTGATTAAGTGCGAAACAATTAAGGCTACTGTTTGCTCCTGTTTATGTAGTTAATCGTGGCCAAGGCCCAGAGTAAGGCAACTTTCAGTAAGGAGGAAATAAATGGTAGCAGAATTTTGACCAGAAACAGCTGTTTACAACAACCACTCATGCGATTTTTGTGGTTTTATTGCCAACTGATGACTGATTGCCAGTGTCAATGCATTAAATTATAGTAAAGGCAAAAGAAAAGTTAAGAATATTAAATTAATAAAAAGGGTTAATACTAAAAGTTTTCATATTTAAAACTGTAATATTATATTTAATAATAAATTGATACACCATATTTTGAAATATAATTTGTTGTCAAGTTGTGATTACTTAAAGGCAGTTTATTTTCTGCTCGGTTTTCTATTTTTCTAATCATTCCTATACAGTTTATAAGACTTTTTGTTTTAAGCAGTAAAGCAATAAGCCCCTTTTCAATTAACGGTTACAATTTCGTTTAATTTTTGTTAATTAAACGCAATTAAAAATGTCTCTCCTCTTGACATACTTGCAACTTATACCCGTACAAGTCTGAGGAGCATCTGCCCAGTTAATGAGACATGTCGGAGAGTCGTCACATGGCACTGACAACTGTCGAGCTAATTGCGCAATTAACTACAAGACACGGAGAACGAAAAGAGAGGAACAAAAACGGTGGGAAGAGGGAAAGTCGGGAAGACAGAAAAAGAGTTTGACCCACAGAATGCCACATGTTGCATGCGATGGGGCACACTGCAAATTTGTTTGTATTAAGTGTTGCAAAATCTCGAGCACTTAATTCACGCTTTGTTGAAGGTGTTGAAAGGCGGTCGCTCACCCAATGAGAATCCGAGAAGACCCCAAAGGCATTACGTACCAGCCAAGTTAAACCAAATGCAAAAACCGCAAAAGAAAAAAACAGAAACATTAAAAAAACGTAACCCAACGGCCACCAAAACTCGTAATGTGTGTAGTCCTTTTTTTTCTAGCCTTGCATGTCCTGGATGGACCCAGAAACCCGGAGCTCATTTTGACTTTGGACTGCAGAACAAGCTGCTTATCCTTTTCAGAGCCAGGGCAAGAAAAATGTTAATTACCCTTTGTGTTTAAATAGACCCACAGAAAACCCGCCCACACTAGCATTTCAGCCGTTTTGCACACATGCCAAAAAAAAAAGCAGGAAGATCCAAAAAAATAATGGTAAATTTTGTAAGGGTCAAAACCGTTGGAAAAAAAAACGACTTTTGTGTTATTTGAAGCAATTAAAATTATTATTTTAATGTCAACACTTTGGTGGCCAGGATAATGCATGTAAAATGAAAACATTGGCAACGCCTCCCAAAAAAGAGCCACAGCTACAGCCCCAAATCCGCTAAATGTTTTTAAAGATTTTTCCTGCCTCTTTCCAGCCATTTCTATTGCCATTGCCGACGGCAGTTGGCGGCGACTTTAACGACTTTGCTTTGGAGTTACTTTGGTTAAGTTTTTGGGGTTGATTTTACACCCGTGCCATGGCTTACCAGGCGTTGAGAAATTCCGTAAAGTGTTTTTACGGTATTTGCCCCAGCTCGGTCTTCTCGATTCGACTGTAGGGTTAGGTCAGGTTTTTCCTCCTCGAATATACTTTTATTTTTTCTTTTTCCCCCGGTGCCCGTTTGAGAATCGTTTCTGGTTGCTCTGGGTTGCTTGCGGTTTAGTTTGCTTCGGGTGGATTTGTGGGCTGGTTTGGGTAAGGTTCGGGCTATGGATTGGTGTTGGCTATTTGACTGCCACTCGGTCAGTTTCAGTGAGGAGAGCGGCACTGCAGATAAGAAGGTGTTACATTTTTATGGCTAAAGTAGCTAAGCAGCTTGTTGCGAAGGTTACAGTGTCTCTGAAAAGGGGGCTGATTGCTGAATATTACTGATTACTTTTTACTTGTTAAGTTTTAAATTCTTTGATTTTGTTTATTATATTAATTATGGTGTTAAATACCTGAAAGCTGTATTCATTTTAAGCTTTATAGGAAATAAAAAAATATTTATTTATGTGATTCATTGTGGAGTCCTAAATAGGTAATGTAATGTTTAATGAATTATCTAATTAATTTAATTAACATTCACAAGTTGCTTTAGTTTTGTTATCAACTCAACATCTAAAATATATATTCAGATAATACTTGAAGTCTCCGCCCTCTCTTCATCCTATCAATAATTTCTCTAGTGCTCTTACACATGTTCCATACTCTGTTTTTCACGCTGTACCTTTATCGGAACTACTCTCACATATCTAGAGCTTTGTCGAAAACACGACACACTTACATTATCAGTGACATTTATCTGCTATCTGCTATCTGGTATCCATCCATCAAGTGATGGCTGGGTAATACTCGTGCTGTATCAACCCCTGAAGAATGTCGCTCTTTCGGGAGGGGGGAGTATGTAAGTAGTGCTAGTTAGTGGGGCACTTCGATACACGATACACGCAATGGTCTATGAGGAACTTTAATTGCTAATTGAGCAAAATACTTTTTGGCTACAAAACGACCAAAAAGAAAAAATTAATTATCGTTTCATGTTTGGTTTAAGGTCTCGCTCATTGCCGGAATGAACAGAACTGAGAACTAAAAACGCAAAGCATAAATTATTTAATTGCTAATTAAGAATGAGCAGCAACAACACAAACACAAACAACAACAAGAATAATAATAAAAATAAAAATAAAAATAATATGAAATACAAAATGTGTAATGAATTAGAAGGCGAATCGAAGACGGTTGCCCTTTTTTTTCTATTTCATTTCTAGCGTGTGACAATTCGCATTAATTATAAAAAATGACTCCAAAAAAAAGTCATTAAATGGGGAAAAACTATGAGGAGGAGAAGAGTGAAGAAATGGAGAAGAGTTGGGGAATCGCCACACGAAAAGCGATCGAGAATTGAAGTGCGCATCAGAGGACCAGCATGTTCTTCTGCTCTCTTTCTCTCCGACGCTGCCTCTCTTTCTCTCACTTTAGCTCTGTCCCTCTCGCATCTTCCTGCTGCTCTTTGCGTGTTTTGGATGTCGCATGGTCCAGGAGAAAGAGAGAGACAACGTCCGACGCCCGGCTGACCGTGTGCCGCTTCCATTTGGACACTTGTGACATTTTCTTAATTGAAATGATGCGCGTTCGTTGATAAAAATTCGTTTACCAACTGAGTATAGTATATATATATATATATATATCGCACTCTCTTTCTCCATTTCCCTCTCCCTCTCTCCATCTCTCTCTTTCTCTTTGCACGTTTTGTGTTGATTATTATTACTGTTCATTATTGTTCATTATTAAATGAGCGTCTACATAGAAGTGACTTTCTGTGCATTTAGCACTTTGGATCGTCGCGAAATGTTTTGGTATTTTTTGTGTGGGCTTTCTGGCATGCGAGTAGGCACTCGAGGAGGCATAGAGTTCTCACATGGATGTTGCCATCCACTCGATTTAGAACGAGGAAGAACATTAATGGGCTTAAATATATTGGAGTTCACAAAAAACAGCTTAAATACAATGTTCCAGCACTAGAAACAGTTGAAAAGGCAAAAGAGTGCAGCGTTAGTCTTGTGTTTTTTAATAGCTGCGAAAGTTACTCATATTTTAAATTATAAAATAATAAAATAAAATTTGTATTTTCAAACTTCTGATATTCTAAATTTACAGCTAAAAATGCATACTATTTTCAGCTAGGACACTTTTTCCAGATCACTACTAAAGTGCGTACAAAAATAATAATATCCAATCACATATCCTTAGAAGAAGGAAAGGCGATCTTCAGCTTGCCTACGATTGTTGCTACGGCAGCTGTAGCTAATATATGATATAGTTGCCCGATCTGTATATATTTCTGCATGTATTTAGATACACTCCTACATCTAAGTTGTATGTTTCATAGAGAAATGTAAAGAAAAAGCTTTCTACTGAACAACTTTTCGACTGTTTATACATATGAGACATAAACCTCTCATTTATAGTAGTTTGATCCTAATACTCTTTGAGCATTATTAGGAAATATACCTCTAAGGGGTTGATTTAAGTTTAATTCTCTCTCCAAGAGTATAAAAGTTGGAATAGTCAATAGTAGAAAAGTATTAATGATACTGAAAGGCAAATTAAATTAAATACATTGGTTTTTTCTACTACGATAATTAAGATAATTAGTATAATTCAATTAATCTACATATAAATTAATCAAAATTTGTCTTCAAACATATTTATGGCTGACATTTAAATTGCGAGTACCATTGACTGGTGGCTTATGCGAATAATGTGAAATATAATGCCCTTCTACGACTACCACTTCCATCTCCTGGCCAAAATATTTTCAATGACTTCTTTAAAGCGTTTTACTGGCGCCTTTCACAACTGAAACGTTGCCATAAATGCATTTCCTGTTGGCAGCCCACATACTCTTAGCTGCAATAAAATTACAAACATAAAACCTCCCGACTTGCAAATTGGCCGAACATCAAAGCTGCTTGGCCCAGAAAAAAGAGATGAAATCCTTTCAAGATGCTCCTGCCCCGGCGGATCGTCCCATTTCCTTGCGTTTCCAATGCATTTACGAGCCGTAATTATTATTTTAATTGTGTTTAATCTGTGGGCCCCACAAGAGACGAGCACACTCTTGGCCTGTCCGATTGAGTTACTTCTCTTTTTTAGGCATTCCTATAGAAAAGGAGAGGCGCAGATGGAGTACGGAATGGAGCTCATTAGCTAGTGGGCGTTTTTTTTTTTTTTTTTGTGTTGCTGTTGTTGCCAGCTGCAATCCAAAATATCTGCACATAGCACATAATTACGCACTTTTTCTGGCCGGTTTTTACGATTTGCCTACTTAAAGTGACAACGTGACGCCGGATAAGGTGGAGGATGAGGAGGTAGCCAAGCACCAGGGATGGGGATTGAGGGAGGCAACTGTACATGAGACAGACGGTTCGCAATTGCCGCTGGCTTTTGGTTATTTTTAATGTTTGTTGCCTGTTTTGCTGATTTTCGTAGCCGTTTCTTGTGCCGCATTCGCTGCATTTTTATGCGGTC
The DNA here is from genome assembly GCA_018150835.1 of Drosophila repletoides. Lineage (NCBI taxonomy): Eukaryota > Metazoa > Arthropoda > Insecta > Diptera > Drosophilidae > Drosophila > Drosophila repletoides. The sequence continues at coordinate 17,843,205 of JAECWQ010000089.1, read as the reverse complement.
GTCATCCGTTTGTCATAAAAATCCAACAACAATTTTCAATTTTAATTTAATATCTAATAATTGTTGTTGATTTTCCTTGCACTTTGTTTTTTATACACATTTATTTTTTTATTTATTTATTTTTTTTTTCGTTTGTTTTTTTTTTTTTTTTTTTGTTGGCCGTTTTCCGTGCAGCTATTTATGCATTAAAACCTGGCGAACTGCATTTTGTGAGCATGCCGCATTTTAATGGATTTCTCTGATGATGCGCAATATCATTAAAGTATTTTGAAAATTTTTATAATGAGGCTATACGTATGTGCCACCAGTATTATTTATCTAACTTTAAAAATTTCAATGTACAACTTATCAGAAATTATTGTTAAATAAGTATCTATAAATATATGAGATACTTATATAAATAAACGTGAACATTACATCTTAAATTGGCAAAGCGCATCCAGATTTAAATATTTAGTTAACATGTGTTCTTTGGCTTATAGTTGGATTAGAATTTTCTATATACTTTGAACTTTACAGATAAAAATCTATCTCGGGCGGGAATTTAGCTACATATATTACCACAAAAATATTCATATCTAATTACAATTTCTATCTAATTATTTGAGAACAACTATTAATAATTTGCTCAAGAATTAGTCAATTAGCCTAAATGAATTAAAAATCTAGTAAGAAAAGGCTACTTTCGGCACGCCGAAGATTAGATACACTTATCGACTAAAATTGTTTTTAAATTTATTTTTAATTCTTTAATCAGAATGGAAAACATTAAAATTAATTTCTTCAAAGTGTTCCTAAGGTCAGCCTTATATCTTAAAATAGTAGAATATTTATGAATTGCAGCTTAAAGTTGAGTTTTATACACTAAAGAAATTTAAAATTTTTATTATCATTTTAAATCTCACACCACATTTATTTTTACCGACGGCTTTTTAAGTAATCGATCAAACTTCGATCAGTGAAAAACTGCAGAAATTGAAAATTAAAGAACTTAATTAAGCTTAAAATGAGAATAAATAAAGTAATTAAATGCAAATGAAGCAGAACTTAAGATCGAAATGAAATTAAATTCCTTTTGAATGGCAATTTTTCAAGCGATCGCCGCATAAATTTATGTGCCACGAATCTCTAAAGTAGTCGGCCAAACTACCTAAATAATTACGCGATAACGAGCCGTGGAAACGAGTTGCAGGCCGCCCCGCACTGCACCCGGCTCGTAGACTGGCAACAACAATACAAAACTAAACTCTGTATTAATTTGCAATTAATGCAGCTAATTATATTTAATTAAATGAACGAGCCAAGCGGCAGCAAACAATGCTAAAAGTGCAGGCCGAGAGCTAGAGCCAAGCTTATACCCTACAGATACGAGTACTTTGTTGCCATATAGAGATACAGATACAGATACAGATGCAGATAGATATACAGATACAGATATAGACGATAATTTGTGGAACTTGGACACACTGGGAAAAATGTAACGCGCAGGTTGCGGCGGCTACCAAATGAAACTGATTATTACTAATGCCATTGTTGTAGTGCTTGCTGCTGCTGGTACTGCTGCTGCTGCTACTGCTGGTGTTGTTAGTGTGAATTGCTGCTTATTGTATCTCATAGATACATTTTACAAGCGAGCGGCGCGCGCGTATTTTTGCAAGCCGTCCGCGACTCATTCAAATGGCAATTGTAATATTTAGATATCTATTTTCTTTTTTTTATTTTTTTTTCTATTTATCTATTTTTTTCTATTTCGTGGGGTGGCATCATTTGCAAGGCTTAGCACATTAAACTATTTATGTGTAGAGTTTTTTCATCATTTTCATTTTTATTTTAGTATCTCACAGATACATTTAAACGGCTCATTGTTGCAAATTGCTGTCAGCTCTGCGGCCGTCGCTAAACATATGATTAGTTTAGTTTGACTCTGCTTGCTTTATTATTATTTATTATATTTACTTTTATTATTAGATGGCAGCATCTATTTTTGTGCTCGGAACAAAACTCAAAGGGGATCGGGATCGGAGCACTGGCGAGCACTTTTTCTTGTACACATTTTAATCACTAACTGCACTAAGGTAGATATACTGAGAGACTCAAATGTGAATTGCCGTGTTCTACCATGAAAATTATACTTAATTAAAGCTATTAATAATTGCTGTTTGCATAAAAATCACATCAATTTATTGTATTGGGTTGCATTACGATGTCAAGGCCGAAATTTGCATTAGAAGTTGCGAATTTTGCATTTACTTAAAGTTCTTAAAGTGCGTGAGAAATATTTTGAAGATATTGGAAGACTTAAACTAATGATATTTTAAGTGTCGATTAGTTAGTGAACTTCAATCATTGAAGCGAATGATTGAAGCATCATCCATTTTTCTTTACTCTTACAGAGGGTATTTTAGCTTTGTCACCAAATGTCTTGAAGGAGGCTTTTCTTAACAAAGTTAAATGGTCAGGAGAAGAACCTTAAGCTAGTATAATGAAGCTTGGTTAGCGCCCTTCTTTTTGTTTCGGAAGCGGCCGGATCGGACTAATATATCATATATCCAAAGGTCTGCTCAAAAGTTATTGTATAAAAAAGTATAATGATTCAAAAGATATCTTTATGCAACTTTCTAGTCACCTTTTAGATCTAACTACAATTTCTTATATCTACTATCGACCAAAATAAATAAATTCAACAATAGTTTTGAAATGATTATTCCATTCTGCAAGGGTATGTAAGCTCCGGGGCGACGAAGATAGCCATTCTTTCCAAAATGAAAACTAGTTTTCGGAACTTCGGCTTAGATTAGACCAATAAATTTACCGATTGAAACTGGCTAAAAATTACAATTTTAATGAGAAATATTTATATTCGATTTAAGTACATTTTATAAATATTTCAAATACCCATTTAAAAAGCAGTTTAAAGCAAAAGATTCTTAAAAACAATTAAGAACTTAGTCTAATTATTCTCATTAACGCTTTGCTCATTTATTTTAACATTTCATTTCTGAGATAATCATTAATTTTAACTACATGTGAATTAGTTAATAAACTTAATTAAAACTTAATTTAATTATGTGAAACTTAGTAGAACTCAAACATTAAAGATAATTGAATAATATGAAAACAAATCTATTTCAAACCACTTTAAATTCACGAAAACTCTTCTAATTACAAAATCTTCCTGCAATTTATTCAATTAATTTTTGTATGTCAATAGTAGTAATAAAATTTATTTTTAAATTAAATTTAATTTAATTATTTAAATTTACCGTCTTTTGTAGAGTTAAAGCCGCAAAGTGAAGAATTTGTTGAGTGGCCAGTATTTTATTTATATATAGCAAATTGTCGTAGCACTTTTAAACGTTAATTAAAAATTATCTTTTTTTAAGTAATATTAATTTAGTTTAAGAATTCATTTGATAAGCACCTTTTTCAGTTTACTAGTTAATAGTTAACATAATTTTGATCGTTTTTGAAAGTAGAAGAAACTCTGATAAAACTGAGAAACGATCGCAGTAAGATTGAAAGTAATTAATGGATCATTTTTATGCACTTTTTGATCACACACATACACACTAAGAAGTTGCAGTTGCAGTTTGAAGTTGTTGTTGTTGCAGTTGGATGTTTGCTGTTGTTGTTTGATGTTTGTTGTCGAGCCACACGCGACGATTACTTGAGAGACGCGCGCGAAATCTTTCGAATACTTTTGCTCAGGTTGCAGATGTTGTTGCAGTTGCAGTTGCAGTTGCAGCTGTTAAATGTTGCTGGCAGGCACACGCCGGCAATGGAATGCAAAAATGCACACGCGTTGCTCTCTGTGACGCTGTGTTTGTTTGTGAGTGTGCGTTTATTCTCGAGTGTGAGTGCGCGCTCAGTATCGTACTCGTTAACGTAACGGTGCGTGAGTGGTACGTACAGGCGCAAAGTCGTCCACAGACTGAATGAACGTGTGGCGCACAAACGGCGCTTGGACCCCCAACAATCATCAACATAAGTAGCAAAGCGCGGCCACAACAACAACAAGAACTACAACGACGTCGACGACGACGACGACTTACGACAAACACGAGCAAACAAAATTATTGCCGAAGCCGCTGCCGAAGCCGAAGCAAATGGCCCAAAGCTCAGGAGGAGCAAGCGAGCGAGACACAACAGAGAGGGAGAGAGAAAGAGAGCGAGAGAGCGCAAAAACCAGACAGAGTCAAACTGACGTCGACGCTAGCACCGAGTGGTTGTTGCCCATGGTGGGAGAGAGGGGGTGGCTCTGTCGGCCTGTGGTCTTGTCTCAGCTAATATGTATGTGAAACAAAACGCGAGCAACGTCAGCGTAGTCGTCGTCGTCGCCGTCGTTGACTGCGCAGGAGCGCAGCGCACACACAACATGCACCATTGAAATACTCGCACTCGTCGTCGTATTTTACTGCGTCGCTGCTCCGCCCGCTGCCGAGTGTTGTTAAAATAAAAATAATGACGTCATTAAGTGCACAAATGAGCGCTGCTGCTGCTGCTGCTGCCAGAGGCTGCAACAGCAACAGCGACTGCGACTGAGACTGCGACGTTAACGTGGGCAGCGTTTATAACTGTTTTCAATGCAGGAGAAGTGAATACTTGACGAAGCTTGGACCCTTCCCCCACCCGATTTAACGACACATAGACTTAACGAGCAAGCTGGCTCTAGAGAGTGTGAGTGGGAGCGAGTATTCAGTATGAGCGTAAATGTTGAGCATTGTTGTTGTTCTTGCCGGCAACACCAGCAGCAGTGCTGAAAGGAGAGTAAAGGCGGTGGTAAACAGATGACCAGTGCGTTTTGCTCTGCTTGTGTGAGGGGCTGGGGGGAGCGGCACATGGGTTGGGCGACTGCTAATTTTTATTTACATATTTTAATTTTTGAGCTTAAAAATGTTTTGAGGTTTGCATTGCGAATGATACAAAAATCGCATTTACATTTTTAAGATATTCGAGTGCAACCACATTTCATTTGCATTGCGATTTTTACTACATTTTCTATTGAGCAGAAAACCTTTTTTGCTGAATGAGTGAATAAATTAGAAACTTTTCGAAAACTTATCTAAGTTTTAAGACCTCTGCCTATCTTTAAAATTTAAGTTAATTTTCATTTTAAAAATAATAATTAAATTTTGATATTTGATGATAAATTAAAATTTTAGAAAACATGATTTTTTTTATATTAATCTCTTACTGCTTTCAAAAATATTGTCCGGCTTTCTATTTTAATTTTTACCTATATGTAAAAGAAAATTATTTTTCTTCAAATTTTATATTACAAATTTTATTACAAACTCTTAGGGTAAATAATACATTATAGAAAATACATTTAATATATCAAAATATTTTTTAATTTTTTGAGAGTTTTAAAAAATTTTTAGTCACAAGCTTTTGAGTATAAATAGAAGGAAAATAGGAAAAATATGGTACAATAATGTGTAAAAAATAGTAAAGTATTGAAATAAATTTATACTCATAGTTCCTCTTATTCTCTTATTAAATCGGAGATTACTTCAGCAGTTGCCATTTGTCACTTGTCGCCTCAAGCCACAAAATTGGAAATCATTCGATATTTTGCCAAGAAATTAATAATTAAAATGCCAATCCGCAATCGTAACTATTCGAAGCATTCACATCCACATCCACAGTCATACTCATCGAGTTTATCCAATTCCTTCTCTTACTCTGAATTTGACTCAGTTTGTCAACTATCTCCAATACGATTTCCTGCTTCTGCTGCTTCTTTTGCTCACCCACCCCAACACAGGGAACAAACCGAAAAGTGCCAATAAATATGGAGCATTTGTAGTATCCTCCAACAGCCCACTCAACTTACTCCCACTTCCACTTCCATTTCCTCTCATCCCTGGAAATCTCCTTGCTACCTTTTTGCACTAATTCACATTTGATGTTTTGTTGTCTGCTCAGTTGTTGTTGCTGTTGCTGCTTGCATTTTTCTGGTCAATGAGGTTACAGTCAAGTCACTAGACAAGCCAAACTGAACTAGCGACGAGCCTCAGTATTCACCCTTGCCCCACCTCGATCCCCTTCGAGTCCTCGACTTGCCCGACTTCCCCGGCTTTGACCAGTTGACCAGTTGCAGGGCAAAAGATGCAGCGACGCCAACTGCTGCTGCGGTCTCTGCAACCGGTCGTTTTGCTCTCCTCTCCTCTGTGCCGCTCTCCGTCTCAGTCGTAGTCCGAGTCAGAGTCAGAGTCAGGACTGGATTCGGTGTAGTGTCGAGCCGCAGCCACCCACCCGGCTCAGTTCAGCAGCTATCTCTCAGCTATCGGAGGTGTCGATGACGTCGTCTTCTCTCGTCTCCTGTTGAATCCTCTGCCCCCGTAAAATCGTCTCTTCTCGCATCAAGCGAAAGCTCTTCTTGTTTATTGTCGTTTCTAATACTGAAGCTGAATGTAGGTATAATGACTATGTCAGAAATCACGTTAACTCCATATTTTGGCCACCTCTTATATTTAACGCTCATTCACTTACTCTTTCCTAACGAATTTTAATATGAAAGCAAAGTAAACAAATAAAGTAAAGTAATACTCTCCGGTTGTTAAGATACTTTTAAGTTAACAGACTTATTTATAATGTTAAGGCCCACATCTTAACAGGGACAAGATCAGACCATTTAGAGCAGTTCAATGTTGAATGAAATATTCAGATTTAAATTGAAAATATTCATGTTCCAAGTATAGAGTATACAGTGCTCACCATACACTTGGTTAATTTTTCATTAGAGTGGCTGTTTTTAACCAATTTTGGTCAAATATTTAAGTGCTGTTGCCACTTCTCTTCGCTATCCGGTTCGACGTCGCCCGCCTTGGCTTGGGTATTGGAATAGTCTGACTCCACTCCACATTTCTGGGCCGGCTCATCAACTTAATTTTCGAAATTTTCACGTTGTCCTCTCTCCTCTCCGACAATCCTTTCCCGCCTATCAATTGGCTGCGTTGCACACATTGCTGTTGTTGTCTTTATGTCTAATTTTTGTGCAGCGTTTTACCGGCAGCTATAAAATTGTATTACCGTTAAATGCTGCACTGGCGAGCCATCGTCTAATTTACGTTAGCCGGCAGCTCCAAGTCTGGGCCAAGGGAGCAGGGAGAATTGTGGGGCAGGGGGCGGCGGGGCCTGGCTGCCCACTTTCCATCTTGGCTTGATTGTCATTCGTTACGTTGCCGTTCGGGCCATGGCCAACAAACTGATTAAATTCAGCACGCGCCCTGCGGGCATCTTGGAAAACTTCTTGCCACAGACTCTCTCGGCTCTATGCCAAACTGGAAGGAAGGTGGTGGGGCTGCTTGCGTCTCAGCCAGGCAGGCAGGCAGGCAGCCAGCCAGCCAGCCAGGCAGGCAGCTCCAAGCCTCATCAGCAACTGAGGAAGAAACTCGACGCTCTACATAAATTTGAAATTAACGTTTTCTAGCACATTCTCTCTACCCCTTTCTCCACTTCTACTGCGCTAGCCCATCTCTTTCTTACTCTGGCAATTTGTAGTCGTTGCTGCTGCTTGTCATGGGGCTGTCTGTACGTCTGTATGTCTGCTACTCACTCCCCTAGCTTTGTCTGCCTCTTCAAACTCCCACCAAGTCCAAGTGTTTACATGCTTTCTGTAATTATCATTGCCATTCCATTTCGCATGGAACACACACGCAGCTCCAGCTCCAGCCTCGCATCCGACTATCCGGCCATTCGGACCTCATCTATTCTCCAAGCCATTCCCCGCACACTAATTAAATGCAAATCTTCGTCGCGTTCATGTCTAACTAATATATGGCCAAAACGCCATGGGGCTTATTTTGACCACATTTTCAGCATCTCGTACTGAAACTTGTCAGCGAAGCGATGCAATAAAAAAATCCACAAATTATCGCCTAACCATTACAAATTTTCGAAGATTAATTGAATGTTGTTTTTATACTCTCAACTAAGAAATTGAACAGATTTCTTTTCATTTTTCATATTAATCTTTATTATTTTTATAGTTTTTTGTGAGTTGCTTAATTAGAATTTAAAAAAGGGTTTTATAATTTATCCAACTGTATCGATATTATCGCTTATCTTTGGTTAAAAATATCAAAAATATCGCATAATATTCTATTTAGCTGATATATTTGTTGACGGAAGTGCACATACGCCTAGTATAAAGTAACAATATTCTTCTGATAGTAAAATCAATATATTTAAAGTTAAATTTTGTCCTTTTATGACCTTCCTCTCTCTTTCTCGTTGTCTGATAGGAAAGATCATCATGATTTGATTTAGTTCTTGATACTATTCGAGCTCAGATACTAACTTTAATGGTAATAAGATATGAAAAGTATAAGTGCATTTTATGAGCTATTTCATGGTCACTTTTTACTCTTAATCCATAAAAACTATCTAGTGAGCTCAATAAAACAAGTTACATTAGGGAGTACTCGACGGAAAGATACTCAGTACCCGAGCCTAAAATAAATACAAAGAAAAATTTTGAAAGACGCCTCAAGACAATTATTTAGTTAGATAGGTTCGTCTGTTTATGGGATCGAAGATCCTTGTTACATAAAGTTACAGCAACTTCATAAGGTCTTCTATCCTATATTAATGAGTAAAGAGTATTAAAAATCGCTTAATAGCCAAATGGTCTGGCCAAATGGCCTGATGTGGGCCAAGCCAATCTATGCATAAAAATATTTGTTGAAATCCTGGTGTGATGCTGTTGGAGAGGAGAGCCAAAGCTATGATAATTAAGCCTGGTCGAGACTGCTAATTACAAAAGCTTCCTGCAACATCATTTGAGATATTTTTCCATTAACTGACGACGTTGTCGACGCCGCGCCACACAAAACATATTAAAATTAACCTGATTACTCCGCAGGCGCTGCCAACTCGGAATCCGACTACAACTTGGAGCTGGCAGCGGGACTTTGACTGCGCGTTGTAGTTGTAGTTGTAGTTGTAGCCGGACTTGGAGATGGAAATGGAGTTAAAGTCGGCGGTGCAAGGCACAAACTAATTTCAAATAACATAATTCATTCGCTTAGCCAGGGCTAAGAGGGCGTGTGTGTAGGGGCCAAGGGAGCACTTGAACATGGCTAAGACACTGGGCATAAGTAAAGCTGACCGGTTTTCTGGAGCACCAAATTAGTTGGAGTTTAATAACAGCGCAAGACTTGCATTCAGCTAAACAAAGCGCCAAAGCTGTCATAACATTCAGACGAGCTCAAATTTTGTCTTATATGACTCTTGTTGCACCCAAAGAGAGGGTATTAAACAGTCGAAAAGTGGGCACGGCTTGGCAGAAATACTGGAAATATTAATGCTAATTGTTATTGTACCAAAGCAAGAGAGGCGACTGTCTGGAACCAAATAATTCCAAGTAATTCGCGGGCATTAAAATTTGTGATTATTGATTTTTTACTTCGGCTTTTCTCGCAGTGTACGCGCTCCAAACTGCAAAAACAGCAATTAAAACAATAACAACAAAAAAAAACGGCGACAACAACATTAAAGTCTATAACTTGCGCCTAAGGGCAACAAAAATGCGCCTTCTATGCCACAGTGGTACATTACACAGTTTATAGAAAACTTGATACTTTCGATAATTACGGGGAAAAGGTATAAAATGGACCTTCTCGTTTATTCTTCTCTATTCTTCACTGTTTTTTTTTTTTTTTTTACAATTGCCTAATTTTTTCATACGCGCACCACTGTGCGCAGGCGTGCCACAGCCTGAAGCTCTCATTCTGTCCTCATTCCAAGTGCGGTAACCACACGGCGCGTGTGCACAGATTACCTTGGAACTTGGGCTTGACTTGGACTTGCTCTTGGGCTGCTCAAGAAGCATAGACTTGTCTGTGTCTGGCTTTGGGTGCCCTGTGCCTCTGCAGGCTGTTGCCTGTTGCCTTTTGCCTGCTGCCCGGACGTCCACTCGCATATACGTGGTAATTTTGTAATATCGTAAAGTATTTTTTAATTGAACGCACCTCCTTCTGCAGGCGTTGGCCTCGTCGCATTACGGAACTTGGTTCAGGTACAGGTTGAGGTTCGATATTTGATTTTAGTTCTTCTGGTTAGCACTGGAGCACTTTACGATGTGACGAGGAATCATGTTATTGTCAACTGTTTTAGAATGTTTCGGACTTTCAGTCGAAACTTATATGACTCACTGTAGGGCTGAGAGCTGAGCGTGTGTGTGATTTATGCCCGAAACTGGACTGGAACATTAAAATTAGCTCTAATTATGACTATCGCAAGAGCGAAGCCAATTAAAATGCATTTCTGCTTTGGCCAAGAACATAAATCAATAAAAGATTTATGAGTCTGGGCCTAAAAAGAGCAAAAATCTGAGTGTATAGGTATATGAAAATATAAGTAAAAAAACAATAAATATACCATCCAAACTGAAGGCTAAGCGAACCTAAGCCTGCATATAATTTTTTATGATTAGTTGAGCTTTGAGTTTTGCATAACTTTTAAGTTTTGGCTTTTGCCTGGCTTACTTTAACTCTATCTTATTCCTTCCTCTCTCTCTCTCTCTCTCTCTCTCTCTCTCTGTCTGCTACTTCTGCGCTAAGGCTTTATCCCTTCTGACTTCTTATTTCTACCTTCTGGCTGCCCATTCATCCCATTCATTCATGCAGGTCCAGCCCTAACCTGTTCGACTCCGACTCACGACTTTATAATTAGGCACAGTTGCTCTTGATGCTGTTGTTGTTTGTTGTTTCTTGTTGTTGTTTGGTGTGTTACTGTTGTTGTTGCTGTTGTTGTTGTTGTGGCTGTTCGGCCACTGCTCACTTAATGCATTCATAATAATATTTCTTTTGCTGTTAAATTTATGCTTTTTGCCTTGTAGTCTTCTTCATCTTTTTTTCCTTTTTATTTATTTTTGCCAGTTTTAATTTTCTCGCTTCGCTACAAGAGTCGCAAAAGTCCGAGAGCAGGGGGAGAAGGTGGTGGAGGAGGAGGAGGAGCAAGGCGAGAAGCATCGCAAAAATCGTTTTGCATTCTTAAACATAATTGCATGTGGGCGTGGCCACATATGAAATTTCTTTGATTAAAGTCGATTAAAATCGCAGCCTGTTTCGCCTGTTTGCTCTTATGCTGCTTTGCTGTTTTGCTGTTTTGCTGCTTTGCTGTTTTCCTGTTGACGCTGCTGCCAGTTACTTTGGCCCAAAGGAGTCATCTCTTAAAGATGAGCCCAGTTTTATGGGTTCAAGGATTAGGGCGGCTATTAATACAATGTACAGATTTCTTTTGCAAAAAACAAATAATTTATTAAATTTTGTACAAAATTTAATTACTACATGCCTGTACAGTCTTAACAACTCTGTTTTCTTATCATTTTCAACTATCTGGATTTCTTTTTATGTTCACATTACATTATCAAAAGCGCTGAAAATATTCGATTTAATTTTAATTTCACTTACATTCATTTTTTTAATAATTCCAATTTAAACTTTATTGCGGAATTTATTCTGTCAAATTTAACAATAATTTTTATACCCTAGATTTTATCTTGAAATATGCAACGCATTGAAGGAGGTATCTTTATCTCATTAAATATATTCATATATATTATTAATCAGGACATTAAGACGGGTTGACATAGCCATGTCCGTCCGTCCAACTGTCCATCTGTTTCTATACAAATAACTCCCTCAATTGTTGAGCTAGGTAAATGCAATTTGGATCCGGCTTTTTGTTGAAGGCAGAAAATATTTCGGAATCGGCTGGCTTGGACTACTATATTATATAGATTCCATAGGAATAATCGGGTTAAATTGTTGTTGTATGGAAATCTTTTATGTTTCTGCAAATATCTTCATGAAAGTTTCAAGTTAGATTAAAGAGTGACCAGACTTATACATATAGATAGACAGACCAGCGCCGAAGACAGCTTGTCCTTATTCTTTCATTTAATAAATAATTAAATGCTTCATTAAATATATACCAAAGTGTGTGCAATAGGAAGATGATCTGTAACTCTAGCAATGTCCGCATCTTTTATTAAAATAAGTCCCAAGTAACTCGCAGCTCTGCAGGCTCAGGCTCAGCCCCAATCCCAGCCCCAGTCTCAGCCCCATCATCATCATCATCATCAGCGACTGCGTGGCCGCTTGGCTGCTTGGCCACTCCCTAACTGAGCTACCGCCTTCCACTTCCACTGAACCCCCTCCCTTCAGGTCGAAGACATGCCGCTTCTAATCTGCACTCAAGTGAATTGCAAATTACGTGTCTTAAATTGAAGTTTTACGAGTTGCTACTCTAAATGTTTGCACCAAAGTGCTCGCTGCTTGTTTGCACAAGACTCTGGAGACGCAGAAGACTCCAAAGACTGAGAAGACTCTTCGGCAATGGACCAATTTCTAAGTCAGCAACGGCTGCGCAGTGCGCACACACATGCGACTCCTGAGAATGTGAGGATGAGGCTGGGTGTGAGAGGTGGGTATCCCCTGGTATTGGTAGTGTAGAGTCCAAAGCTTGCTGCGTGTTTAGGCCAAGTGTTGTATTTCATGTTGCGCTGCTGGTGCTGCCTCAGCTCTGCTCAGTTGGCTCTGTTGTCGTCTTCTACTTCTGCTTGTTGTTTATGCGATGCAGGATATGATAATAATTACACCTTCGCCGTTTGTTGCCTCCACTTGCCTCCACCTTGCTGCTTCAGCTGGCCAGGAAGTCGCCTGTTTGCCAGTTGCCAGTTTGCCCGTATGGCCCGTTTCTGTTGCCAGTTCTCTTTGACTGCCTCGTGTTTAGCTCCGTGCAACGTCGCAGCGATTAAAAATTGATCTCATTATAATTATTTTTATAATTTATGAAGCCTTAAAAATGTGTGTTGCTTGTGTTGGTTGTGTTGCCATTGCCATTTGCCATTTGCCATTTGCCTGCCTGCAAAACACGGCTACAAAGTAGTCATTATAAAAGCCATAAATTTAGATCGCCTCGAGCTCCCAGCCAGCAACAGTTGGATTTAATGAGTACAGTTGAAATAAAGAAGTTTTTTTTTTTTTTCAGTTTTTGCAGTTTGTAAATTTCAAATTTGCTTAATTTATGTCTAAGAAAAGCGCAGATTGTATCATTGTATATTACTGTTGTAAATTCTCTATATTTATATAGATTCGCAGTTTTAATCTAAAAGCTTTTAATGTTTTTTATATAGACATTTTCATTAGGTCAGAGCTAATCATCGAACTTTGGCTTTTAACGGAAATTCGTAAAATATTTTACTTTTTAAGCTTATTGGATAATATTTATATTAGTTAAAATTGACGCTGAACCTAATCGGTTTGAGTCTAACCGGTTAGAACCCAAATATTCTGAAGACTCGCGAATAATCTCTACTCGAATATTCTCTACTAGACAATTTATTGATTCTGAATTTAAGAGCACTAATTTTATCCGTTTTCTAATTCTGAATTGAAATTAAATTTAATACAATGTCGCCACGGAAACTATCTGTTTGTCTCCATTCCCCCTCCTCTGTTCTATGCATATCTACTTCAGTGCATTTAGCTGGAATGCCTGCTATTTTCCTGTCTCTTTTTCACAGAAACCAACCGAATCTTAGATAGAACGCAGTTAAATATTATGCATAATACATACTCAAGCTCGTACAGATGTCCACTTATACTCGTACAACAAAATTCTAAATTCAGAGACACATAGATACACACACACAGACCGGCACACACACCCGCACAGAGACAGAGGCAGAGGCAGAGACAGAGACAGAGACGAGAACGGGATCGGAAACAGACTTGGAGGAGTTTGCTCATTTTGCATTTTAGTTTGTAATTTAGTTTCATTTATTGCGATTTTACATTGACGCCTGACACGCAAATTCGTGTAATCCTGGCGATGGGGCAGAATGGGAAAAGCTGTAGTCGATGCCGATGTCGAAGCCGATGCAAATGCTGGCAGAACCCACCGACCATGCGCCACACAAAGTCCAATTAAATTATGAGGGTCCACACGCCAAGACGAAGTTGCTTAAGTCGGAGCAGAGACGGCGGACGAGGCAGATGGGGAGAGAGAGAGACTCGAAGTTGAACCAGTTGAGAAGCCCGTAGCAGAAGGCTGGAACCGATGTGGCGATTCAAACTGCTTATGCCTCACTTGAGCCTGGCGTTGGCTCATTTCCAGCTCCGTTTTTGCCATTGCCATTGCGGTGTAAGAGTAATTAAAATCCCTTGATTAATATGTAAATTTAATGAGATTACGAATTCAGCGAACAAGATTAGGAATGCACGGTCTCCAACTCCAACTCCAACTCCAACTAGCGAATGGCGAATGGCGAATGGCAACTGGCAACTGGCTGGAGTCCAAGCAACTGTCATTGCCCAACTGACTCCCTCTTTGACTCCTTGGCCAACTTCCTTCGTCTTGGACGCACACACAGTTGTAATTTTCACTTTGTTAACAGCGGCCGGGATCGGAATAGGGGCTGAGGCTGGGGCTCAGTGTCATATGTGGAACTGGGACTGAGACTGGAACTGGGACTGGGTATACGGGTATGGGTATGGGTATAGGTATGGTATACGCTTGTTAACGTTTCTGTGGAAAGCCGCAAGTTGTGCTCGATGTAGAGAAACCACCCAAAAAGCAAATCGACATTGGAAAATTGGAAGCGCGAAATAAACTTGTACATAAATTGTGTGAAATGGATTTGCTTGCAGTTCAAAAGGTTGTCGATTTTGTCGTCTCTTTTTGTTGTCCTTGTTGTTGTTGTTGTTGTTGTTGCCCGTAGTTGTTGTGCTTGTTCTGCTTGTTGTTGTTGTTGTTGTTGTTGTTCCTTCTTGCTTGCTTCTTGTTGTTGTTGTTGATGGTGTTGCTGTGGTTACTTGGACTTGGTCTCGCACTGATTTGGTTAATCTGTCAGCAAGGCATTTACCAAGCGCGTGTTTACCTGTACAAAATAGATTTTTATGTGATAAATTTTCATTACACTGGCGTTTTTCCTCGATACTCGAGTTTTATTGTGATGCTTGGCTTAATCTCAGTTTTTTTTTATTAAGATTGGCTACAAATTGAATTCAGCTTAAAGAAGTAGAAGAAAATGTACTATTATATTAAATATGTATTAAATATATTAAAAATAATAATTAAAAAATCCCCCTTGATTTGTCTACTATTTTAGCATAGTCTTTGCTTAAAATTATATAATCAGTTGTTTATAATAATTATATAAGATTTATATTAAAGGAAAAACTAAAAAAATATCTCGTTTTACAAAACAAATATTCTAAATATTCATAAATTCATAAATAATCATATATTAAATTTAGTTGATAGTGCACGACTGGAAGCTACTAAATAAATAGATTTAAATGTATAAATATATTATATATATTGCTGATGATATGTTAACTCTTATTTTTATACATTTCAAGAGAGTATTATAATTATGTTTTACATTTAAATGTAATTATTATTATTATATTATTATTATATTTGAAAAACTGCTAAAATGCAAGTCGCTAATTTACAATGGGTTCAGACTACTTAAATAGAGTATAATAATGATGCAATATATTTATTGATTCGTGAATTTCTATATAATCCGAATGCAAATATGACAAAACGAAATTTCATTTTTCTGGATTTCCTTTTATTATTCATTTATACTCTTGAAGAGGGTATTATCAATTGTCGCGAAACGTGAAATACATTGTAGTACGCATCTTCCTGCCCAGAAAGTTCATATATGATATATTATTAATCAGGACAATGCAGCGAATCCTTATAACCAAATCATTTTTTCTCTGCTCGTCTGTCTTTCTGTCTGTTTCTATACTCACTAGTCTCTTGTTTCTTGAGCTAAGTGAAACTTGGCTGCCCCAATTCATATGCCGGAATCAACTGGAATTATTTCAGCGACCAGCCTTAGGAACGCTAGCTTGGAAATTGAATTGAACATTTCCTTAAATTTTGCTGATTTTTTGTAGATTCCTTCTAGAAGAGTTTGCCTGAATATTAATATCTATATTTTAATTCTATAAATCTTTCATTAAATTAAATAAAAATAAATGAAATTCGAGCCAAGGCTTGAACCAAAAATATTGGCTTTGAGGCTTGAACAACGCATTTCTTTTTTCTAAGGAAATCGGGAAGCCTATGCTCGAATTTTTGCTTCTTCTCCGCCTTTGTATATGATATATAAACACCCTATATAAGGGTATACAACCAATATAAGTAAATAGTTTATCTCGTTTATCATTGCGACTGCTCCCAGCAACTACCTTAGCAAATAATCGCCAGCTAGCCCATTCGCCTATCTCTTCCCCAAAACGCTAACAAACGCAATGAAACTTGTGCGTGCCCCAATAACAACAGCAGCAACAAAAATCAGATATGGCAATAACTTTTCCCATGTTGCCCTATTTTTCCATTTGCTTTGCCCGATTCAACCCCAAACTGCTGCTTCTGCTTCTGCTGCTGCTGTGTCCCTACTGATTAGCAGTTGTGAGCTCTGCGCGAGTTTTTTTCTCATTACCGAAAAAAGCGCGCGAGTTTTTTGCCGCGCCAATGGCTCCACTTGGCGTCTGCGATTGGGTCGCTAGCTGGCGCCGATGCTGCCTGCGATTGGTGGGAAGCCGTTTTAGGCGCCAACTTCTCTTTTGCAGGGGTTGGGCTGGGTTTGGGGTTAGGTTGGGATTAGGGTGGGTTGATGTAGTGGGTGGCACTGTATTCACTGCATCCAGCTCTGTATTTGTAAAGAGTTCTTGAGAGGCTATCCTAAAATATTTAATGTTAAAAACATTGTGGCTATATGCTCCGAAAAATATTACAGATAACAGATCAAGCTCAGAAATGTCCTATAATTCAAGCTTACTTCTTTAATTACAAAACAAGTAATACGAATAGAAACTATGAATACAATTTAATATCTTTTAATTATGTTGACTTTTATATATTTATAATTAATGCAAATTCAAAATTCATTCAAAATAAAGTTTACTAATCAGCTTTAAAAAAGTTTGGGAGTGAATAAGTTTCTAATCACATTTGTTATCTGAAGAGTGTTGATTATAACATCGATTCTTGGTCAAAATAAAGAGATGCAATTAAAGCAAAACATAGCAAGACCGATTGCACAGGAAGATAAAAGTGGAGTGCAGCAAGGATGGATCATTTATGAGCTCTGTATGAATGGAAACCAACAATGAATGAATGAAAGTGAGTTGTGGCACACAGATAAACAAAATGGGTAGATAGAGCAAAGCAGGCACAGACAAATGGCAGACGGACAGTGGAAAGAACAGCCATACACACACAAACATACACCCAAACGTACAAACAGGCAGGCAGGCAGGCAGACAGGCGAAGGACAATAGTGTCCTTGGTGCGTTAGGGGTTGCGTGAGGCAATGCAAAAAATGCACCTAATGCAACGTAACCCGAAAAGTGCAGCTAAATGCATGCTGCAGGATTAAGGCACGCATAAAACAATAACAGGATACTAGACACTGAAATATGTCGGAAATTTTGTGGTTCTGGCAATTGACAGTCAGTCAGTCAGTCAGTTCCTAACCTCAACTCAGTCAAGGTCGTGAATGGGTGCTGGCATTGGCCACGATAAAGGAAATCAAAAAGGCCGTAACTGATACGGAAAGTGCCGCCAAAAGTGAACAGAAAGGCAAGGCAAGGATATTGCGAAAGATAAAAAAAATATGTACAGGACGCAAGAAAAAGAAGAAGAACCCGAACGTTCGTTCAACTTTATGCCTATCCTTAACATACACACACACACACACACATACTCTTCATCCCCTGTCTGAACTTAGACACTGCTTTTCAAGGACTTCCACCCACACTAACAGATCAAAAACAAAAAAGAAAAGCGAAAAAAGCATAAAACGTAGCATACTTTTTAGAGCGTCGAGCGAGTCGCATGAGTTTTTCCATGCTTGCCACGTTGCTGGCTGTCTCTGGCATTTGCTTGCCACATGCCACTTGTTCCTTGGCCAAATGCTTTTGCCGCTTTTGGCTTTTTAGAAGGCAACGCTCAGTGTTTCTCTTGCTGCTGTCTCTCCATGTGAGAGTGTTTCTCAGTCAATGTGTATGTGTGTGTGCAAACTTCAGCCACGAAGTATGCAATATATTTTTGGGTCTAGACGCTGCTCGTGCGACTGTCTGGCATCGTCTACGTTTTCAATTTTACAGCTGAGGGTCAACTCTGTGTGGGGCTAAGTGGCGGGGAAAATGGCAGAGGCAGAAGCAGCACTCAACAAGCAGCACTTCGTTGCCCCAAAAATGGGTCAAGGTCTTCATATTTTTCACACTTTAAACGCAGCGAGGCTTTAAAATTGTTGCCCAACTGTTGCTGCCAAAAACCGGAAATGCAGCTACATTGCGTACGTTGGCCAAAAGCCGTCTACCTCAACCCCTGCCGCCGCTTCCTGGCTCAATGCCAACAGGCGCGTTTGTAAACACAACAAATAACAAATTCTGGTTTTTGCATGTTTCTGTGTGTGTGTGAGTGTGTGTGTGTGTATGTGTGTGTGCGTGGCATATTTTTCGGCGCCCAGGCAAAACGCATTGTAGTGATTTTCGCCTAGCCTAACTATAAGGTCGCCTGTGGTCCAGTTGAACAACCAATTGCCGCTCCCCAGCTGCAGCTACATTCCCAATTGCGCACCAAAAATATATCGCCCGGTTTGTGCGGCTTGTTTGCGGATAGTCACTTGTCGTTATGATGATTCATGTGGCATGCCACGCACCCCAGCCTGTTGAGTGTTGTGTCGAAAACCGCTCAATTGGAATGCTAATTTGGGACCAATGCAGCACCACCAGAACGCCCAGTACTGCCAGCAATGGAAGCATTAAGCATACGCCACGTATTACGCAACATTAGAATCCTGGCTTGTTGTGCAATGAATGCGATGTCGATGGCGGTGGTTGAAGTCAATGTCCGGTCACTGAGCTTAGGCAAAGCTAAAGCCGATTTTGACAGCAAAAACTCAACTGCAGGGACGTCCATAGGATAATTTCATAAAAAAAACCACCTCCTTACTGGAGTATGCCCTAACAAAGTGTCTTAATATATTTATAAGCTGGTTGCAGGTATTTAAAAAAAATGTATGAATGAATGAAATGAAAACTAAATTCATTGAACAAAGGCCTTTTATTAGGATTGCTTAAAATCAAGCCAAAGATCCAAATAGCTAATGACTTTAACTCGATTCTGCCCACAAAAAGTAGACTGCATATGTTTAACTTTTTCAAATTATTCTTGAATAAAAGCCATAGCCAGCCTGAGAAGAAAAACTAATTAAGTCTTTTCGATTACATTTAAATTCGAGCACATTATGTAAGTGCTTTAATTAGGTCCTCCCCCAAAAAGTATGCTACACTTATTTCAGTAGAACTAATTCTATTAAATCTATCTCAAATCTTAAAAGCTCTTGCTTATAATTGTGTTATGTATAAAAAAATATATATACAATAAAGATTTTAATTTAAATAAATAAAATCACTCAATCTGCTGAAAATTCAATTATTATTTATTTAATAAATAAAATAACTAAAAATATCAAGGTTATCTTTCAGAAAAAACACTACAGTGATCTGAAAACAAAACTCAAAAGGAATTCCAGCGAAAACTGCAGAAACCTAAATAATAACAACCAAATTTAAATAACCTCTTCAACGGGGAAAAAAGCAGAAAAAATTATAAAAATTAAAGTTTTTTTTTCTTAGAGATATTATAAATTTATTATAATTACAGAATTTATTTCCTTCCAAAGAGAGTATTTAATTGTTGGTGTTGCTGTCACCGCATATTCTCATATTCCCATTTTTATTTTGTTCTCGAGGTTTGCTTAAACCCTGACAGGGTTCAGTTTGAGCCACCCATATTTATCAATAAATTGGCAGCCATGCCTCAAACTGTGCAGCCTAACCAAAAAGGAAAACTCTCCCACACACACACACACACACACACACACACGCATATGTATGGGTGTTTGTTTATATGTATATGCATATATGCACTGTAAAAAAGAAATTCAAAAAGTCAGTCGCATTCATAAAAAACGTCACACCAAAAAAAAGAAATTGTCAAAAATCAACTATAAAATTTTTTTGTCGTCGCTGGCGTCGTCAATGACAGCGACGTCGACGGCGCTGCCGCTGCCACTGTTGCTGCTGCTGGTAGGCGGAGTCATGTGTGAGTACTTTTTTATTGTTGTTGCTGCCGTTGTTATTGTTGTTTTTGTTGTTTTTGTTGTTGTTACTGTGCGGCCATTGCGTAGTTTTTGCTCACATTTGTTTTTTTAGCCAAGGGGGCGTGTGTAGGCAGGCACTTGGAGCTGGATCTGGAGCTGGATTGGGCGAATCGAAAGCAGAATCAAGGAAATATACAAGGGAATGGAATATATATTCGATAAACAAAAAACCAAACAAAAAGATATCGTAATACTGTTGTAATATATATATATAAATGTAGGTATAATAATTATGAATACATACGCGTATCATGATGAATCAGAAGTCAAAATTCATGCGTAAATGAGGAATGTCCTGCGGTTGCCGGCCACTTCACGGCTCTCCGGCTTTACCGTTAATGATTTACCAAATTATGTAGCCACAAATGTAAAATACACGACTGGCCAGGCCCACGCCAGGCTTCGTCCTCGCTTCCCACTCCCTTCCCGCCTGCGCCGTCCCTTGGTCCTTGGTCAGCCAGTTGTCGCAAATGTTTATTAATTGAAAACGTAAAATTGCATTTCGGGGGCTGTTGACCGCCCGTCGGCGCAATGATTTCGATAATGCGGTTGCCACTGGCCGCAAAAACAGTTTGTTGCTGTCATCGCGAAACGTGGGCAGAGGGGGAGGCGCACGGAGGTGTGGCACGGCCAAGCAGCAGCAACAATACTCTCACAATGCAACATTGCAACTGGCCGATAATTGGCGTCGGGTCAACTGCAGCCGCATCGGCATGTGGCCGTGTCAAGGAAGGAAGGCCGGGGAGCTCATGAAATTCCATTGGCAGGCCAATAAAATTAAATATGACTTTGAGTCATCCGCATTAAAAATCATTTTTACTTAATTTACTTGTTATTAACTTCACCGTTAACCCTGCAAAATCAAAAATTCATATCTTTCTGTCTGCATCAATCTGCTACAGTTGACTAATTTGGAATTATCCTGTTTTAAATGTACCCAAAAGATTTATTCGATAAAACAATTTAAGTATCTTCAAACAAAAATTGAGCAATATATTTTTCTATGAGCTCATCTATAATATCACAATTGGGAAACTGCTAAATCGAGTCAATTATCGAGTCAAGATCGAGAGTCTACTGTCCTGAATCGAATATTATGCAATAAAATAGTTTCCGATCCGTCCGTCTCCTACATATGTGCCAAATCTATTTTCGTTCAGCTAGCTCAAAAACTAGAGTACTAGATTGTTAAGAAACACATAGGTGGATAACAAAACTGATGGAAGGACATTTCATTATTGACCAATACCATCAACCTGGTCAATAATATTTATACTAAATGAGGTTGGAGGTTCCTCATTGAATTCATTACATATTTCATGGTAAGTTTACCAAAATAAATTTCTATAATTGGATATCAAGAGTGTTAACTTTACTAGTTCAATGAATAACTACTTTCCTTTTTTATAAACAATTTCTGTATAATTTTAATTGGCCTGGCTTGCTTCTTGATCCAAAGCAGGAGAAAGACTAAGGTCGACTCAATGACTTGACTATCCTAGTTTGGCTGCACTGTTGAAGACATAGATTACATAGCCTTTCGTAATTATAATTTTAACCATAATTATAATTGTTAATTGTTTATATAATAGTCTAAAAGAAATTGTAATTTGATAAAAAGCCTCTGGGGTAAAAATACAAAGATCTCAATTCACCACGTTCTCTGTAATGTATTTTAAATATTTCAATTTCTAAGGGACAGCCACTTGATCTAAACCCTTGAATGAGCAAATCACCCAGCATTCGCCTTTGGATAGAAGCCTTTCAAATTATTGGCATTCAGATAATACTAAAAGTCTTTGATGTCAATCGGTTGAGTTTATTTCAGCAGAATTTTCACAAATTAAGTAAAAATTCTCTTGAGCAAATATCTAAAAGGTATTTTTAAGTTTTCAAATCGACTTTCAACATTGCCAATCGAATTTTCAAGCTTGTTGTCATTTAATCACTTGAGTTTCAATTTATTTTGTTGCATAAAACATTTGCTGCTCGCCCCTCCCCCCCCCCAATTTTTCACCCCTTTTCTACAATTGTCCAAGTTTTATGCTGCTCTCGTTTATATGAAATACCGCAAAACATTTTGCTCACCTCAAACATCAATTCGCTTTCAATGCAGCATTTTCAATTCATTTGCCACAAAAGACACCCGATTCCGAATCTGATTCTGAATCCTAAAAACCCAACCCAACCCAACCCAACACAGCCCCATCGAAAACTCTCGCCGCAATTTGAAAGCATTTTTGGGTAGGCTCATAAATTTCGAATTATGTGCTTTCGAATGCCTATATCGGATAAATATGTATGTATATATGAATGCATGCATCTCTATCTAACAATTCAATCGATCTACTTCTACTCCTATCTTTGTGTGTGTGTGTGTCTATGTGTGTGTGATAGTGTGTATCTGAGCTCTTCTGGCTAGTCTGGGGCTGTCAGGTTGCCTGCCTGGCCTAGGGGCATGTTTGCACTTTAAAATACACACACACAGATGAACTAAGAACATTAAGAAAAATTACTTTCATGTGCTGCACACATTATGTGCAACAATTCATGCTTGTTTTTCAGAGTGTGTGAGTGTTAGAGATGTGCGCGTGAGTCACGTGAGACTACTCACATTCTGAATTTATCTGTCACCTCACGAGAACTTTCACCCTTTTTACACTCGCCTACGAACTTTTTATCCTTCAATTTTGAAACTGTAAGCTAAAAAGGAGTTTCCATTTTATTTGATTTAAATTTCCACTGAACTTTTGTCATAAAACCAATAGCTTTAAACAATTATTAAGGATGCAAACCCTTAGAACTACTTCGTTATAGGATTCATTTGTCGTTTTGTGGGATATTCTGCTTAATTCACTGAATTTTTTGCATCCTCTTCAAAGTCGTGCAAATGCACGACTTAGCCTGAGCATTCAAATTCACGCACGAATATTTTCTTCTTTAGCGCTCATCTCTAGTGCGTGTATGACATTGTGTGTTTGTATGTAGTTCAAAAATCATAAGCCATCAGGCTGCTGTACCTCAATACACAATCCACACACACACACACACACAGACACTCACACTCACACAGGCGCACACACAACAACAACACTAGCCCTGAAGCGTTGAGAAAACTTCAACATGATTTTCAACATTCTACGCAAGATTTTTAGTCCAGGTATTTTTGGACGAGGCGACGGATTATGTCACATACCAGCACTACAGAAAGAGATGGCAACAGCAGTCAGAGTGAGACAGCAGCTGCTGCATAACTGCAGCTTTCACATGTCAAAAATGCTGAAAATTCCCCTCACCAACGGCTCAAATGTTTTTCCATTACATTTTTTGGGCCAACGAGCGAGCAGATGAATTGTGTATATAGATGCGAACATATATGTGTATATAGCTATAAGTACATATATTTATTTAGTTTATATGCAAATTAGTTAAATGACGTTTTGTATTTATTTCTGTGTGTGTGTGCGTGTGCGTGTGAAGAGAATTTAATTGTGTAAAACAAAAGAAAATGGAACCCACTTTGGCTGCAGTCAAACTATTGTTGCAGTCACAAACTGAGAGTGGAAATATGTACTCGTAGACAAGATGAGAACATATTTAGCACGCTTAATTAGTAGGAAATAAAAACAGATAAAAATACAAACAAACTGAGAAGTCTGACAACAACAACAAGTAGAAGAACGACTGAGTGTGTGCGCACTTCCGCCGACAATTGTGCCACTAAAAGCCCAGCTCGGTGGCAAGGACTGCGAGGACTTCTCGTTGTGTAGCGAACAGAGTAGAACTGACACAGGGTCCTTCTTCTATGGCTAATGATGTCAAATTACTTGCGGGCATTTTTATGTCATAATTAAACTGCAACAAGAGATTTTTGAGTAGCGACAGCGCCACTTAACTTGCAACCAGCGCTACAAAATACTCAGGGTTTTTTTTGTCAATACCCTGTAAGCCCGTGCCAAAAAAAGGAAAAAAAAACTATAAATTGTATCAGCAACGCCGATCTGAAGTTGCAGTTGAAGAAAAAACAGTTGTTAGTTGTCCAGAAATATCAGCAATTGTCCAGCTTAAGTTTATGAATTAAATCAATTATTATTTCAAGGAATATCTATCAAAGTCTCATCCGCGACTATTTGACTTTGTTCAAGCCTTGGCTTATCAAAGATTTTCTTTATAAAACACTTACCAAGATTCTTATTGTTATTATAACTGCCAAACCGGTGCACGCCCAAAATATTTGAATATATTTCAAAATCAGAGCAGAACCGAAATCTAAATCGAACAAATTCTTCTCTTTCTATCAAAAAATTTGTATGTAAGACTTAAACATATTTCTTATTAATTAGAAATTGTTTAAATTAAGCTTTAGAAACTCAAAATTCACTCTTTCACGATATTAGATGAGTTTGCCAATATTTATATAAGGTAAGTCAAAATGCTAATTTTATAATAAGGAAAAATGGCATAGAAGTTAAGAACCGCAACTGAGAGAACCGGTTCTCAAAAATAAACAGCAAACAATTTGAGTCCGTAAATATTTTCTTAAAACCAAATGGAAAACTTCCGCTGAATTTTCGACTTTTAACCTAGTTTATCAACACCACGATATGCCGAATTCATATTCCCATACAATTCTATTAGCTAAAAATTCAGTTTCTTTACTTTCCATGGTATCTTAAGTCGAGCATTGTGCAGATTCTATTCACCGGGTTTTAGATGCACAATTGTTGCAGCAATTGCAGTCGCCCTCCCATTTGCCTTGTTAACATACTTAAATGCACACTCAGTAGCGGAGGAAGCGACATACCCCGCATAGGCATAAAAATAAACACACAGACCCACACACTCACACTCACACACACAGACAGAAACACACGCACACACACACACACATGGATTGGTTGAGTGCCTGCAAGTATGCAATATGTTTTTGCCATTCCCACTAATTACAACGTGCCGCGCTTTCGTATGAGCAGCTTCTGCTCTGTAGTGCATCGTGTTGCTGTTGTTGCTGCTGTTGTTGTTGCAGTTGTTGTTTACAGTAACTTTTATTGTGGACGGACCGACAGTGTAGTGCGCTTTGTTTGTCGGTGTTAACTTCAAGGGTTGCTTGAGCCAGTGCAACGCAGGGTTCCAAGCGGAACCAGAGATATGCCAATTTGATTAACTCTAAACAAAGCCGTCTATTTTCATCAACAAGTTTTATATATTTTACTTCTATAAAATAATTTTGATAAGAGACGCGTTAGGTTAAGACTCAAGGAAAACCCAAATTAGCGTCTTATCGACCTGATCAATAATATATACGATGCAAATATTTTAGTTTCAAAATTTAGGGGAAAATGTTCGTGCGTGACGTGACACAAATATTCAGATCTTGATTGTGCTTTATCAATCAATCAATCGCGAAAAATTAATCATACGCCTAGCTCTTCTAATACTTCTGCACTTCTCTCATATTTTGCATTTTCTAATGTCTTTTTGTTGTTTTGTTGTTTGTTTATATAAACATCCTACCACATTTTTACTGATTTTTGTTACTTTTCTGCACATAAAAGTTAAATATTTATACATAGTCGTATATAAAAATACACGACCGCAATGGATTTTTGCGGTAGCTGACTCGCTGCTGCCCCCAAAACACAACCCAATGCAAGAAGCAACGATATAAAAAGAACACTCTATATTTGTGACGTCACAGTATGTATGTAAAGGACTCGTTTTTGAGCGAGAGAGAGAATCTTTAGTTCATTTTGGCTGTTGATATTCCAGCTTGCCGTGCATTCACCGGAAACGCGTGGCCATTATCAAACCAAATAGTCCAGGAAGAGCAGCTATAACCCCATGGACTCCTCTGTACTCCCTGTATTTCCCTCCTGAGTTCTTTAACTCCTCCCTCCTCTCCAGAAAATGTTCAAATATTGGGGTACTGAACGAGGACAACGACGACGCGGTCGCTATGGCCATTGACAATGGTTAAAATTGTTGCGCTGTTACCTGAAAGCCGGCAACAACTGGATATATTTTTTTATGCATGTCTATATATAGAGAGATATATTTATGTATGTATATGCGCATATGTATTGCCATATATATTTTATTGCTCTGGTAGTTGAAAGGAAATGAAAATTGTTTTATGCGGTTACGCCAAAAAGTATGCAATGTACTTTTTTCGTCATGCCCATCAGGCAGGAGGCAGCAGGCAGCAGGTAGCAGGCAGCTGGCCCGCAAAAAGTTTAAATAAATGTTTTATGAAATGCACAATTTGCATGACACCCCGCCAATCCTCCCTCCCAGCCCACAAGCTGGGTTAAATGTTAATAAAGCAGCCGCCAGATACGAGTATTTATTTGATATACATTTTTGAATTGCAGCTGGCGCCACATCCGTTGACCGTTTTGCCCCGAATCCCAATGCCTTATACAATTAAACTAATTTTCGTTTATACAGACAACTTATTTTGCATCCAACAGCACCAGCAACAACAACAACAACTTGTCCTCAACTGTCCTTTGCCTGCACATGTCAATCGCCTGAGCCATCGATTTAATTTCGCGTCGTCGTCGGAGTCGGAGTCGGAGACTGGAGCAGCTGCTGCTGCTGCTGCTGCTGCTCATCAGTTTCTTATTTACAAAAGAAATCATGCAATTTGCATTTGTCTCTTTTGGTGACTCTGTTTTGTTTTTGGAACGTCAAGTACAGGCAATGGAAAGCCTCGCACAGTGGTGAAATAACTATGAAATATTGGAAAATACTCGTGTTGTATGTTTGATTGTCTACTTAAAAAAAAAAAAACAAAAAAAAATAAAATTAGAATTGCGATCAACTCGCTGCAGAAGTGAACAAAAGTTTTCACAAATTAGTAATATTTTGGATCCAGTCATTCTTCTAAATCTCTTTTCTCCGCTCATCAATAAACTATTTAAATCACATGTGGATCGCATATATATATATCATTAAAATGAAAAGAAGGATACAACCTTGTGGACCAGTGTTGCCCGTGGCCAGCTGATTTGCATCCAAACGAAGCCAAAGCCACCAACCAAGTCAAATTGCCAAGCGCTGTGTGGATTAATTCATTACAGAAACCCGTTCAGCACAAGAAATAATAACAACAATCAACGTGGCAGAGGCCGAGCTTAGGGCTCAGTAGCAGGTCGCTGGCTGAATGTGCTGCCAATCTTTTATATATACCCTTGCAGAAGGTATTTTAACTTTGACACGAAATATGCAATGCATTCTTCTCCTACCTTAGAAAATATATATTTTATTAATTTGGTTGGAACCTTGAAGTCTGTCGATTCGTCTCAGTTTTTAAGTTAGATGTATAACACATTTATCGGAACCATATGGATCGGACAACTATATCATAAAGCTGCCCTAGAAAGTAACAATAGGTTAAAGCTTGTTCTCGAGATATCGTGATGAAACCTACATTTAAAATACATTTACAAATAAACAAAATAGTTATCAATATCGGACTACTATATTAATTTTATACTACATATAACTGACATGGAAACCATCATTCCAAAAGTAGTATAAAAAGCGTTTTGTTTCTTAAGATATTGGACGAAACATAAAATTATATATTTAAAGTAATAAGTTAACATCTTACAACTTTTTAATGCGTACTCCCGTTCTTAGGGTATGTAATCTTCGGTGCTCTAAGGATATCGTTTCGTTGCTATGTTTTTTTTTTTTCGTTTTTGCTCATACTCTTTGCTTCTTAATGCCCCCAAAAACTCATTTGAATTTAGTTTTCATTTAATTTAATTTAATTCGCTTTTGCGCTTCTTTCACTCTTTTTTCTTCATTTTATTTTCTTGATTTTTTTTTTTTTTTTTTTTTGTTTTTGTTGCACCCTGCTTTGGTTTTCCTTCATTACGCTTTTGCTGTTGTCCCAGCCATGATGATGATGCCTGATTTTCATTAGTTTTTTCCTTATAAGTTTCAAATCGATAACGAGCATTCGTCGAAATCATATACATATATGAGTTGAGTTGGCCACTCGTCTCTGGGCTGGCTCCAGTTCTTCTTTTGCAGCTCTCTTAATCTGCCTGCCTCTGTTGTTTGCCAGGCAAACGGTGAGGAGCGGCCAGCTACGAGCTGCTGGGTGAGCTGTCTGTCTTCTGGCATGCGCATTGACTCCGCTTAGTCCATGGACTAAGAATCAGTTGTGAGTTATGTAAAGCGACACTGCTGCAATGACATAAATTGTTTGCTTTGTTCTGCTTGATTTCATGGGGGAGAAGACCACCAGAGAGCAGAGCTTGGTTGAGCTGTCATTGCCACAGAGCCGAAGATATAATGAGATATGTTCTAGAAACTAGATTGTAAGCAGCTCGGAACCGATCTCTTAATGATTCAAGTCGGTTTTACCTGCCCTAACCCGGTTGAAGTTATTAAAAACTACCAAATTTTATTTTAGTTTATTATAGATTTTTGTATTATAGATTTCATAGATACTATTAGAGACTCTTTCTGTCATCAACTTACATTTCCTACTAAGCCAGTCGTCCATTCCACTTAACTGGATGAAGCATCTTTAAGAAAATTGAATTATTCTGTCCGAACACATCCTTAAGACAAGTCCCCCGACCCATTGCAAACATTTTCCAATTTTAAACAGGGCACAAAGACAAATTAGCATACGTTTAGAACAAACCCAAGTCAACAATCTATCCAATACTCTTCAGACTCAACCCCCATTCTCAACCCCATTTCAAAAACAACAAAATTAACCCTTTTTGGGGAAGGTCTGTCGCAGTCGAAGTCGCCGTCGCTGTCGGCGTCGACGTCGCTTGTCGTCTGGCCGACACATAATTAAAATGCATAATTATGCCGAAAATGCGACAACATTTCAGGCCAAATTACGACAAATGCTGATGCCGCATTTAGAAATGCAAATCAATTGATGATGGCCACATATTCAGGGAGAAGACGGACCAGGAAATGGAGTGGAGGGGAGCATGTCTCAAGTAGGCAACCCACAAGAGTCCGGCTGGCTGGCATTATCATTGGATACCAAAAAATCTACTTCTGATTAGCATAAAATTTCATTCGACAAAAGTTTATTGAGTTTTGCATTAATTGTGAACCGGGCAAAACCCTTTAAGATATGACTTGAGTTGCGGTGGGTGGGTTTTGGTTTTGGTTGGGTTGTGGTTCGGTAAGGTGCGTAGACAATTAATCTGAAAATTGGGCAATATTTGACTTTTGTAGTCCTCACCGCCATCATCAACTTCATCATCATCAACTGGCTTTTTAATGGCCAAATTTGAATTGCTAATATCTAGGCGCTGGTTTTGGCTTTGCCCGTTTTTTTGGGGTATTTGATGTTGACAGATCGAGCCATATAACATAATGAACGCTTTGCTGCAGTTTTGCATATTTTTTCCCGCTGTTTGCTATTATTTTTAATAATAACCCGCATATTTATCAAATATTTTCAATTGGTCCCAGTTCAAATTAATATTATATTTTCTATTAAGCATAAAATTATGTTAAAATCCAAAATAATTCATGTCAATACAAAACATTCTTTCGGAATATAAATCATAACTCGATTACTGTTTTAAAGAAAAGCAGTCAACCATAGAAATTATATAAATTAATTAATATAATTATACGATTAATAAAATTAGAAGTTAAAAAAAAATTTATAAATTTTAAATTTTAAAATAAAGCTGCCAGAGATAAAATTAATTTAGACCTTGATTAAAAGAAAGAAAAGAGGAAGATAAATATATAATTAAGAGGAGAAGAACTATTGCCGGTGTAGCAGCGATAACAGTCAATTTTGGGCAGAGTTTTCTTGGATGTGGATCAAAAGAGAAGATTACACATTTGATATGAATTAATTTATATTAATTATAACACATTAATATGTCGTGTTATCTAAATCATATATGAATATAAGCAAATTAAGGCTTGTAACAATTTCTTTCTTTCAGAGGATTCCCGGCAGGATCGGTAGCAGGGTTCCTTTGGGTTTGACACCTCGAACTGAACCCCAAAGTTTTAGATGTTTGCAATCCCCATACAAATAAGTGCCCTACTCTTCAAGGAGCAGACGCTGGGCAATTGCAAAGGATGGCCACCAATTTGCCTAATTAGAAAATTACATTTAGGACGCGCACTAATTTCAGGCAAACAAATTGGTACACCTTGAAGAGGCTCCCGGGCTCCTGGGCTGCTGGGCTGCTGCCCGTTGGCTGTGACACAATCTAATTGCATACTTTGGGGCGCATAACTTTGCACTAAAATTAACCTGTAACCTATTTTGGCAGCTGCTGCTGCAGCCGACGCAGCCCATAATGAAGGATGCGCTGCCGCGGATGCAAATGAACTGCTGCAAGATGCCTGCCAGCCACCAGGAGCCGCTGCTGTTGCATAAGCAAATGCCAAAGGACACGCCCGCACGCCAAGCGCGTGAAATTCTCATTCTTGCTACATGGAAGCCCTGACGGTTGAGCGTGTGGTAAAATCAGGAAGGCGTGCAACATCATCATCAGCAGGAGCCACATTTCAACATCATCATCAACGATGTCATTATTATCACTATGATTTGGCAGGGCCACTGTGCGCAGCTTCTACTTAATTGCACGAATTTCATTTTCTGTGTAAATTAACAGCAATTTTAGTAGGGGTCACCCAGCGAAAGTGCAGGTGAATTGTGGCAAAAGAGGTGAGCAGAAGGCTAAGGAAAGGAGAGATGCCATCCACAAGGATACCCACCAAGTGGCCTTAGAATTTCATGTTAAGTGCACTGCACCAGAATATCTATGAAGGCAGGATTCAAGCTGGAAAATTAAATATTCGCTTATATAACTTAGAATAATAGGGACTGTTATTCACAAAAACTTTCCACAAGTCTTAGTCAACATTGATATATATTACTATAACTAGCTGGTTTCAAGCGGCTTCGCCCGCGAATAGTTTTTGGAAAATCAGTGAACTATTATATTTTAACAAGTGCTTTGAAAAACAATTTAAGTTAACACACATTTTGATATGATGTGATCATGATTAAAATAACTTTTTCATTTTTATTCTTCATAAAGAGGAAAACCATTGTTTTCCGCTCTAAAAATAATTTTGATTCAGTTTTGGCAGCGGATTATCCAAAAAGTGTGAGCCACCTACATTTTCGAATCTTCATGAAGAATTCTCAGGGTACAAACTTTGAGCCTTAGTTTGCCAGCTTGGAGGAGGAGTTTCCCAAAATCCTTGACTGGTGCAAATACTTCTTATAACAATAGTTGATGAGCCACTCAGTCAGATTCATAGGGATTTCTTGCGCGCTTAATCATTGACACACATAACACATAATTGACATAATTTTCTTGAATATACGAGAAGAACTTATATATAAAATAAAACAAATTACAAAATTCAAGGTTCTAGAGCTACGCCGCCTAATTGTATGCAACGAGAAATCCTAATTTCACACACAAAATGCATAATCATGCGCGTCATAACCGTTGAAGAGACTATCTGGCAGGATATTTGAGAGTGTGTTATTATTGTGTGTGTCAAGTAAGGAAAATACGTGATTTGAATATTAATATTTGCACACCAAATGGCGAATTGCAGCTAGAAAGTATCGGGTAGCTTAGAGCCGGAAACTATGTCAGGAAGTCAGCCCAGCAACAATGTGGAAAATAAATATATAATTTGCTCAAATGCAAGCAAATATAATTGAGGCAGAAAGTCAACTAAGCCTAAGGGGCAATTAACTTCTGATAGACAATAATTATTGGCAAGCAGAAAGCAACGATTTATTGGCTTTCTAGAACATAAATGGATTTATTTAAAATCAATACATTTTATAAGTCTTAAATGGATTATTTCATTTTATAGCCTGTTTGACAAAATAAGGTCAAAACCTTTCTGCAAATGATTGTAGATTAAGAACGAAGAATCTGAGACTCCAAAAACTATAGAGAATCCTCATCAGGATGTTAAGACGGGTCGATATAGAAGTAAACATCTCTTTCTTTACAAAGTAGTCTATAGCATGTTCGGTTTTGTATTTCGATATAGACAACAGATATATATGTACGATGTATATATATCAAAGTTTAACGAAACTTGGCATAGATCCTTCTTTTGAATATAGACAGCATTTATACAAGATTATGCATAAAATTTACTATGAATTCTAATATTTAAGCCGACCGAATGATTAGCCAGACGAAAATAAAATATTTCATAAATTTCGTAACATGGTTATAACGTGGTATAAATGGATAATCATAGGGAAAAAAGGTTGAAAAGAAGGCCATATTTTGTATATATCTTAACCATTTTTTCATTATATTTGTGAAATAGATGTGGCTCACAAATGAAAAGTAACTAAAAATAATCAGACTAATACATTTTTTAGTCAAGTTTGTCGGACAATCGAAATTTGCAGCACTTATTCGGTGACTCATCTCTCTGGTATCGCAGATGCCCAAAATATCTTGTATATATGTATATATATGCATATATATATATTTTAATTTTTTGTCTCTTTCCCGTGCATAAATTTGTTCTCTTTCTGGCATCGCCTTTTGCTTTGGCTGCTGCTTAACAATCCAACCTGTGCCCCAACCGTGCAACATTTTTAATTTATTACGTCTGTCGATGATTTTTCTACTACTTTTTATGGCGATTTAAGCGCGCCAGCAAGCAGCGTTTTTTCTCCAACTCCTCCCCAAAAATAACCAAAATAAAATTGAGCACCCTGTTCTCCCCCACACACACACACACATACACCCCATTCGTATATATATGCATATGTGAGTGTGTGTATGCATACATACAATACGAGCCGAAATCGCGAATTCGTAATTTTGCATTTTTATACAAATTCCGCGATTTTGTTCTTATTTTTGACAGGGGGAAATGGCAAGAAAAGACACAACAAAAATTGCACGAAAACCGAAACAGAGGCAAAAACTTTTTTCGTATACTCCAAATGGGAGCAGCGGCAGCAGCAGCAGCAGCAGCAGAAGCAGCAGCAGCGATGGTCAGCATTGTTTTCCTTAATTAATGTTTAATCAGCAGGACTCGACGAGCCCGTTGCTGACCAAAGCAGCGAACCACATGCGATAATGGCCAAAATAATAAAAATCAACAGCTGAGCAACAGCAGCCCCCTCCCCCCTTCCCATCCACCATGCCTCACTATAAAAAAATGGGTTGTGCGTGTGTGTGTGTGCGTGTGTGTGTGCCTGGGCTTAATGCTTGGGTGTGCGGCTTAAGGTGGCGCGAATGCCAAACGCGTCCTGCGTCTTCTTTGACGTTTTTATATACCCTTTCAAAGAGTATTTTAAATTGGTCCGGACTGATCCATATATATATGACTGAATGATATATACGATTGATATGATTCATCATTTATGAGTCATTCATAATTTTCTACAGGGAAAATAATTAAAGTTGCTTGAGTATGAATCAGATGATTTAATTTAACAGGATTAAAAATAATAATTTATAGAATGATCGATAAAATTGATGAATTAAAATTTGGAAATATTTATTTATTAATATTTATTTGAATGCCTATGGACTATCATTACAATAAATAGACATGCAAGTTAAAGTGGATAACTATTTCTACTATTCTATCTATTAATTCGTCCTAGAATTCAGGGGCTTCTCGAGCCGGTCAGCCAACTATACCTAAATCTTTCTATTGGCAATGACTTATTAAACAAGAACATCTTTTTAAGGTATTAAATTATATTAGTAACATAATGGCAAAAACAGAATAATTTTTTTAAATCTAAGTCGAACCTTTAAGTTTTATTTGGAAGCCACCGACAAGAGTATTCACAGCTTCGACATGGCAGATATGGCATCCCTTTCTTGTTCTATTTTTATTTTTTGCCAATCTCTACTGAACCGCAACCCACGCGTTGTTTCGAGGGGGGTTGGGGGATGAGGAAAGAACGCGGCTGCTCTGTCGAGGGTTTGGGCTTGAGCTGTTGTCCGAGTCTGTTGGCTGCAATGCAAAAACGTAAATGAAAACAAATTCGCGGCCAAGAAAAAATTAACAAAACACAAAACAAACTTTTGGGCGCACGTGAAGCGAAGGCGGAATCTCCCCACTCCTTAACGGGGTATGTTGGTTTACCCCCACCGGACAGAGCGCAACTCCATGAGAGGATAAGGAGAACAGGGAGCAGGGAACAGGAAGATGGGAAGCTGTCGCTGCACATTTTTCCAACGCGCGCGTACTCATAATCAGCATGGAACTCAGCTCTGGATACTGGGGTATATGCTATTGTTGAGACTATGTCAGGGGCTGCAGGGTGGCGACCATTTGGTCAAGCGCTGACCAAACTGTTCCGAACATACCCCGGCAACAACAACGAAAAAATGAGCAAGACGAATTTACGCGAAATAAAAAGAATTTTGGGTGTGCTGGACTCTATGTATGTAGCGCTAAAAATGGCAATGCAAAATTTTTTGGCTGGAAGCAGCTAAAGTCCAGGGGAACGAGTACTCGTTCTTCACTTGGAGGTGGTGGCCAGACGACAATCGAATGGTTCGCTTTTATTTTATCCTTTTTTTTTCCTGCAGACTCTTCACGTGATGTCTGAGGAAGGGGCCAGAGGGGGGCAGTTGGTACAATCGGACTTGGTGCGCTGGTCAATTGCAAGCCAAGTTTCAGCTTCGATCTATGCCAAGAGTATGGGCTGAACCCTAATGGTATACGGCTTTATGTCTCTGTATCTGTAGGCTTCATTGTTGTTGAGTTGGTTTAGCTTTTTTTCGCCTGACAATGAGATTGATGTTAGTTTGTGAATCGCTACCAGGTACAGTTGCGATGGGATTAACCCTACGAAGCCATATACGAGTATAAGCAGAGCGAGTGAATCGATATGTGACAGATAACAGGGCTTATTAGCTCCTACAGCGATGGTGTGTTGGGCAGGTTAGGATAATATTAGGATCAAGCATTCGGGATAACTAATAGAAGAACAAGCTTCAAGCTAGCATAATATGGGATTGAGAGCAATAAGTCAATGAAAAATTTGAATTCTTGAAGAATTCATTTATTAAAAAGAGAAAATTAAAAAAGATCTTGGCAAATTGAATTCCAATATAAGATAGTGTTATTTTCTGGATTACCTAGTCTTAAGAGATCCAAGATCCGAACCAAAAGTCATTCCAAAAGATTATCAGATATATATAAATATTGAAATGATCAAAAATGATACAAAGACAACCATCATAAACGAAGGATATATTAAAATTAAGTTTTTAAATATAAGGAAACAAGAAAATGTTTTTTAGTCTGAACTTTTACTTCAATTTTTTATTATGCACATGTGTAACTCTACCGGCTACACAGTAGTTTAATCTAGATATTCTTTTGAAAATACTGAAATAAATATTTATATGTATTTGGCAGACACCGAAAGCTAAATAATCCTTACAAAATATCGAATATATTGTTCTCTGCAAGAGTATGAGAATATAGTACAAAAGAACACATGTTATAGCCTCCGTCATCAAATATGCTCAACTAAAAATAAAAGTCCTTGCAATAGCAATTGCAGGCGTTTATAAGAGAAAACAGAAAATTGTGCGTAAATAGGGAAAATTTCGTATTCAATGGGAAATTGTTCAGTCTGGCACAGTCCAGGCGCTATTCTTTGCTTAAACTTCACCCAACATTTAGCAACCAGCAACCTTCAAAATTTGTGAGAACTGAAAATCAATAATCGATTTGCTAAGCCTGTTAAAAATTCAGTGTGAGTCGCAGGCCCAAAGCAACAACAACAGCGGCAACAACAACTGTAGCTGCAATACTCCTATATGTACAATAAATATATGTATATATATATATATTATATCTGTATATATAAGTGGTATATGTAAATAGAAGGAAGGTTGTACCTGGGTTAGATATTGTAGGCAGTATATAGATGGAAGTAGTTGGCTTAACAGTTTGCCTTATGTGGCTGAAAATTGTAATTTACTTAAATTACATTTTATTCCATTCAATAACTTAAAATGACTTTTGAATGCGCTCGACACGGACACGTAACCGAAAACTTACATGCACAAAGTAAGACAGAGGAGAGAGAGAGAGGGGGAGAGGGAGAGGGAGAGTCTATGCGAGAAAGAGACGTAAAACTTTTGCGACGTAATGAAAACCTCCGAAATGTATGCAATGGAAATGCATTTTAAGGCGGCCCACCCAACCGAACCGAACCCAACCGAACCGAACCAAACTGAACTGAACTGAAGTAAACGAAACGAAACGCAGCCCAACCCAAGCAGACCCAGAAACCTAAACCCAACCCTTTCAGCAACACGACTGCAACTTGTACTAATAATAATGCAAATGTCTGCCTGTCATTTCTGTTCATTTACTTAAAGTTCCTTCAACCCACACTCCACACACTGCACACAAAGGGGTTAGATCGTGGGTAGTGAAAGGGGGGTCAGTGCCTGGCGTCAGAACTTAACTACGCATACTAATACATGCATAGCAAACCCCACCGAAAATGCAGAGCAGAGTTTTTGGGTCCTTTAACTGAATTAACTTGTACGGCATGGCCAACAGAAGCCAGTAGCTCCCCTGCCCCGCCACTCAAGCCCACTGGAGGGGCTGCTACACTAACCAACTATTGTGCGTCACACGACGAGCCAAAATCCTGGCCCAAGTTACGTTCTCATAACATTTTCGTTTGTAAATTTTGAATTTTCGTAATTCCAAATGAGAATGCAAGGCAGCAGCAGCAGCAGCAGCAGCTGAAGACCCAAACCCAAAACTTTCTATACTACATATTCCGTATACCCACCTAAAGAACCCAAGCCCCCGCCACTCCCCGCACTGCGGCAGACTTAGACTTGGTCATTTTATGCGTTTGATGCTAATTTTCCAAGGCGGTTTGGCAGCGTTGGCAAGGACGCTGCCTTGGTATTGGTGTCGTCAGGCATCTAAGTATGTGTGTCAGTGTATGTGTGTCTGTGTATGAGTGTGATTGTGAGTGTATGTGTGATAGTATGTCTACTGGTTGGTTTCCGTTCTGGCTCTGGCTCAAAGGAGGAGCGAGGGGCAGAGGAATGGCTGGTAGCTTTGTTAATGCCAAAAACTTAAGCAGCCGTAGCGTCGTCGACGTCGTATTCGATGTCCAAAAAGGGGTAAGGAGAGTGTATGTGTGTGTGTGTGTGTGGGTGTGGACAGATTTATAATTGTGCGTTGTTGTTGTTGTTGTTTCGTATATAGAGGGACAGCAGCAACAGCAACAAAAGCAACAGCAGCAGCAAGTCATCTACATGAGTGCAAGTAGCTGGCTGCATGTCCTGACGCTTCCTGCTGCCTGTCCAACACAAACGCACTGAACGTGCTGTTGTTGTTGTTGTTGTTGGTGTTGTCTTTGTTGTTGTTGTTGTGTTTGCAGTTATCGGTGCGGAATAGGCTTTTGTATTTGCGCAAAATAAGGAAAATGAAGAAGCAGCAGCGAGTGCCACTGGCAGAACGACAACGACAGCGACAGCGACTGCGACTTCGGCAGAGGCAGAAGCAGCGACAGCGACAGTGGCAGCTTTTAATATATGCAGACAAGTGCTTAATTAAGGCAGTGGCGTCGACTGAAGACATCGACTCAAGCGGGGTGCTTTAGATGGCCAAAAAAAAGAACAAAATAAAATTACAGTTCACCCGTTTTTAGCGGAAAGTTCTTATAAAAATGTTAATTATAAAATAAATAGCAAAAGCACTTTGTAATTAAAACAATAAATATGACAATAAGGATTTTATAACGATCCATATCCAGCAACCAAAAAAGCAAAGTTCAAAAATAATTTAATAAGTTCAGTTCACAGGTTCGAACCCGAAATAAGAAGTTCTGTACCTGATACTTTTTCGATTTACTTGACCCATTTCAGATTTTTATATCCTTAAGGAGGTACGAAAAATAAATTTAGAGAAAAGTCTTATTTCAAATGAAAAAAACAATATAATATTATAATTATAATTATAAGATTATGGTGAAACCCTTAACTGCTTTTAATAAATTCAAGCTGAAATAAAATAGAAAAAACTTATTTATAAAATTCTGATGAATTTGAAAAATTCCCATATATAAAAAAAACGAAACATACAGCTTTAATAATAATATTAAGTTTATAACAATAAATTATATTATGTGAAGCTAATATTTCTCGAGCAACATTTCTCAAGTGAATATTTGTAGCTTAACCGACCCCTTTTTGAATGTGAAGTTTGAATACTGCTACGCCACTGTCTTTGACTAATTCATTTACACTGCAATAGTTCATTTATATATGGAAAAGCAAGCGCACAGTGGGATGAGAGTGCAAACCCAAAGCCCACTTATGTATTATATGCGAAATTTAGTTATGTACATGCAACTAAATACATGCACAGACGACAGACCGATGTCTAATTGTACACACACACACACACACGCATATACATACCAACAAATTCCACATTTGCACACACTCTCACAGACACATATACACGCGCACTAATACTCTCATAGAAACATGGAGACAGGCTATGCAAGCGCAAGACATGGACATGGACAAAGTATGTTGGTGTCGTCGTCAAATGAATCTCATTTGCATTTAAATTAGGAACCTCGAAGAAGCAGCAGCAGCAGCAACGGCAGCCCACAGTGTCCGTTTGCCAGCCTGTCAGGCAGTGCCACTCGCCCTCCTTCTAATTCCGTGTCCCCCTACCCACTGGCCGCATTCGGAGTTAGAGACATAGCCAAACCCACAACCTGCCCCATGTTGCACGACGCCGACGTCGACGTCGGCTTGACGTCAGCGGCTGGCGACGACTCTGCTGCATAAAATCTGTTTCAACATTTCGATAAATTTCTTAGGAGCCTTGTGAAAGAAGGTTCTGGGGGAAGGGGCTAGGGAGCAGTTTCAAGCTTGTTTTTGGGTAACCCAACCCTCAAGTTTGGCTTAGTACTTAGTTCCTCTCTTAGTGTGTGAGTGTGTATAAATTTTGCATTAGTCTATGTGACTTCTGAATGCATAAATGTTGATAATAATGTTGAGTAAAAGTTGATTTGTTTAGTGCTCCCCAATATATGTACATAGCACTCTCTCAATACATAATACATATAATGAGTATGCATATGGAGACAAAAGGATTCAGAGTGGTAGACAGAATGGTCAGTGTGGCACAGTGGTCTGCAACTAAAGGACAATGCATGAAACTATCTCCAATTACTAAATTTTTATCAATGGAAAAAGTGAAAAATAATGCAAATCAATATTCAAAATACAGCCATATAATATAACTTTAAGTTTGACTGATTTTCTATTACTTTAAAGTGTAAGGTTGACAAACTACCGATCATTTCCTATGTGGAAACCCCTTTGAAAGTAGAAGAGGAACCTTTATGAAAACAGTTCCTTTGAGTAGATGAGTTTATTGATAATACATGAAAATTCCATGCCAATGACAGTTCAAAACTTAAACTCTTTTTTTTTGTTGAAGCTATCTTAGCCAAGCTAATTAATAGAAAGTTTCTTATTTTGAAAGTATTAATCGAATGAATAATATATCATCATAAAGCTGTCGTAAAAGCGATTTTGCTGTGAACATTTAATTAGTTTTTTTTTTTCTAGAAATCACAGAATCCTTACGATCATTATGGCATAGTTAATATATTTATATAGTTTGAGTTTATTCAATAAAATTCGCTTCTTCAATAAGATATCAGCCCCAAGAGCATTCTATGCATTTCCGCAAAATAAAATATTTATATTATATTTTACTGAATTTATTGTATTTCATCGATTCACAATATGTTTGGTGACACTGTGCAAATAAACACCAGGCTACACTCAACACTCATCTGCATATTGACCATTAGTTCTAATCATTTTATATGCCTAAAGAGACAACACACAGCACACACACACATACATGTAGTCTAGCAGGCTGTCTTTGTCGTCTGACCGTACACACACACACACGTAAGCACAGATACATATCTACTGGACATACGTGAATGCATGTGAAGAGGAATGTGCATTGAAGCAGCTGTAGGCAGAAGACAGCAGACAGAAGAGAGTTGCATGCATTGCTATGTTGCATGTACGAGTATACCGAGTATACCTGCATAT
Source organism: Drosophila repletoides (assembly GCA_018150835.1). Classification (NCBI taxonomy): domain Eukaryota; kingdom Metazoa; phylum Arthropoda; class Insecta; order Diptera; family Drosophilidae; genus Drosophila; species Drosophila repletoides. The sequence continues at coordinate 17,802,870 of JAECWQ010000089.1, read as the reverse complement.
AAAATAATCTGTTTACTATAAATATCATTTCATATGCAACGTAAATACATAAAAGGCAACAACAAACACACACACACACACACAGACTGGACACACACACGAGGACATCAAGTAAATTTGCAGCACATCAAAGTTATACGAAATATGCATTAAATAAGCAAAAACTGCAGGCAATGTGAGGGGTCAAAGGGTGGAGAATGGAAAGTGGAGAGCGGGGGGAAGTTGTCGATTCAGTGTCGTTGTCCTGCTCATGGCAGTTGTTGTCTGCTGCATATCCTTATACTCGTATATGCATTTTTGGGTTTCTAATTAGACCTCATACTCACACACACAAACAGACACACACACACACACACGCACAAATTGGTTATTTTGCAGAAAATTTCTGAGGCGCCTGCAAGTATGCAACGTTCAATGCAGCTGTTGTAAATTTGTTGCAGCCTCGCAAGGACCTAAACATGATAATAGCCATGTACATATATATAAATTTTATTTACTTATATAAATATAAATATATATAAATTTGTATGTAGTGTAGTTTTCTATATACTTAAAACTCATCTCTTATATGCTTGTATTCACTCTGGTAATTCACTTTGTTTGCCCCTGAAACAACTTGAATTATAATAATTTTAATTAAAATTTTGCCATCCGTTTGTGCATCTCATTCGCTCACCCATAATATGAAATAATAACTTGAGAAAAAATAAAATAACAACAACTTAAACATTTTTAAACAAAAGCGAATTATGCAAAAGTTTTGATGTTTTTTTGCCCCAAAAAACACCCTATGCCAAAGTCCCTCCTAGTCCACGCACTCTGCTTAATGCTTTGATTTTTAGTTTTCATTATGGCCAGTACAAGGAGTGGTGCGGGGCGGGTGGGGTGGATATAGTGGGGCTGCTTGGGGTGGCTCAAGTTTGCCAGCCGCATAACATTTACCGCTATGCAGTGGCTCAGTTCGGTTTCATTCCAGATCCAGTCCAGTCCAAGTTGCTAAGCATTGTCATCCATTTGCTTATTTTGCATATTCATAATTTCATTTTACGTATTTCAATTAGAATATCATCATAGAAAATTTCTAGTTAGAACAATGGAACTGAGTGATTCTCAGCTGGGAGTTGGGCGCTGCCGGCTCAAAACTGGGAGACTGAGAGTGACTGAATACGAACGATAAAGTTGGAAGGAATACAACGATTTAAGGTGATATGCAATTAAAGTACGAGTAGTTGCGATTTCAAAGGATTATAACCTGATTATGGGTTGAGGTTTTTACATTTTTCATTTGGGTTTTAAAATGTATTTAAGTAAAATATTCCTTTATAGAAATTAAGGTTCATAAAAGAGAAAAAATTGATTTTGATAGTTAAATTTCTATAGTCTGAGTCATTTTGATATTTTTAGATCTGTTGAATTGAAAGACTACCTGTCCCTTGAACTTAAACTTGAATCAAGAAAAATCATTTTAAAAACTTAAAAAAAAAAACTTTAAAAACAAAAGAAAAAGTAAATTATCATAAGATCTTTCCTTCTTGGCTTAATTAGTGTTTCTATAATATAATATATAATATATATATAGTAAATATAAAATTGATAAATATTGCAAATAAATGAGTTCAAAATAAATACCTTTATAAAAGTGATCCAACTCTCGAATCCGAACCTTGGATTCAGTGTTTCTTTGAATCAGTCAAACTTATAAATCAAACTTAATAATTTCCATTAAGGTCGAACCACTAAGTCTGCTCCAATTTTAGAGGTATTAATGGGTATATTTAGTTTTCACTGAAATTAAAATTGCTTGGAGATTTTATAGACAATGTTACAGAAAATTCGTACATATTGTGAAGTGCTTATACAATGAAAAGGACGAAAACTGTGAAGGCGACTGTGATTGCCTGACTCAAGGAAATCTTTCAATGACACTGACAACACAAAGTCAAACGTCAAACGTCAAAGTAACAGCCATTATATTGATTATAAATATGAATAGCAGGAGTTGCCAGGCCGCAAGCCTGACAAAGTGCGTCTAGATGGAAGCTGGCAAAGGCGATGAACGCTGAAGATGACTAGGACTATGACGATGGCGATGGCGATGTCGATGACGATGACTATGACGATCATGAAGATGCTGGCGTTCGTGACGTCGAGCGTTGACGTTCACTGCGACGTTGACGTCGACATATATGCGGTTGCCTTTTGTCACAGCCACAATAACTTACTCATTTTGCTCAATAATAAATGCAATTATGTGCCTGATGCCAGGCAGGGTGAATGGGTGAATGCCAGCGTCATGTGGGCGCTCTTTTACGAGTAGTTCTTGTTGTTGTCCTGGCTAGGACGACGCGAACTACGAAATTAATTTAGACACAAAGCCTGGCCGCTGTGTAGCTGGAGCTGGAGCTGGAGCTGGAGATGGAGCTGAAGCAGCGTCGAGTCCTTGCATGCTATCAGACCCAAAAATTTGCATTTTAGCGCAAAATGCTTTTGTTTAGATTTTCTTGTGAATTTAATTTATTGGAAAATTAGCGCATGACGTCAAGCTGCAAACTAATTGAATGCGAAGCATGCAACAGCAGCCCTGGCAGCCTCAACTATTAATTGAAGCCGTAAAAGTTGAGGCAGCCACCCGTGGTGGAGGGGGGGCGGAGAGGCATAGACAAACAAACTTGCCACACGCAACAAAATTAGCACATGAAATTGCAACTCTGTTGTTGTGAGTGTCGACTATCGAGAGTGTGTGTGAAGTCTATAATACAGTCAGCATAATAAAGAAATTCGCATAATTTATATACATAATCGTATAAAATTGTTGATTTAATTAAGCAAAAGCCAAAAGCCTGCTGATCTTAGCCACACTATAATTATCAGCAATTATTTTGGCTAAAGGCAGCTTGGCTAAGTACTTTAATCTGTTCTAATTTCCATAATTAGCACATTATTTAATGTTTACATGAGTCTAACACGCAGTCTCAAAAACATCGAAGACTGATGTGAACTCAAAGACATTTTATTAAACATTTCAACAATTGCAATTGTGCACGTATCTTAAAGTATAACCAGTTAATAGCTGAGAGAAATATAATAGACAATTTCAGTCCGAATTGGGGAATCATTTGATACTCTGTTCACTTGCAATAGGTAAAAAGAGAATGATATATTTTCGACCTCTTAATCTGTTGACCGAGCCATATCCTATATCCGCGCCTTGTCTGTACTAGACTTATTATAATACGAAGAGCTGAATTCATGTCATTATCTGAGATAAAGTACTCCTTATTATTGAAGCTAATTCAATTGAAAATTTATACTAATCTCATTCCCTACCAAGAAGATAGTAACGATATGTAATCAGGGGTATTTCTTATTCTGGTAGAATAACCCAATATTTAATTTCCCAATTCTATAGGCACTTTGTGAAACAGCTGTAATTTGAACGCCTTCCTTTATACCCGTCGTAGACACGAATCCAAATCGATCTCAAGTGATGCAAAATGGTCAATTAGCCTCCGACTTATGCACACAAATTACCAAAAGCGTCGGACAAATGTTAATGAAATATTTCACAAGACGCGCAACGGAAATGCTAAATTTTCATATTATTATACGACCGAGCGCATTGATATCGATGGACGATGAACGATGAACGATGAACGTTTGTATCTGAATCTCGACTCTGGACCTGGAACCGGCTGTCTTCTGACTCTAACTGTTTCGAAAAAAGCAACAAATTAACATAATTGAAACGCGGCAAGAGAGTACTGAGTACTGAGCACTGAGAACCAGTTGCCACAGTTGCTCCACCGACTGGCTGGATTGTTGCTTGGGTAATAGAATTACAAATTAAAGCGCACAAATTATACCGAAGCGCGGATATCAGACCCGTATCTCCTCTGTCTCTTTGCATTTGAGCCAACGACCCCCAACAAGCAGTTGCCTCATTCTACGTCTCCATCTCCATCTCCGTCTCCGTCTCCATCTTCCTCTCAGTCTCCATCTCAGACTCCGTTTCTCGTTTATGTAATACAAAATTAGAGTACTTTTTGAATGATTGTCGGTTTGGATCTGCAAACCAAATGTGATGTCCCAATATATTTCACATCTCACATCTGCTATATGTAAGCCTCCAACTCCAAAAGAAAAAAAAGAATAGTTCAGCCATATCCTGCTTAATATATGAGAAGATTAAAAGTATTCAACAAGATCAGCTCCCCTCACGATGCATCATTCTCCGACAAACATGTATAAATATACAATTTATTCAATTCAATCTACATAAAAATTCGGACTCCTCAAATTGGCCAGCCTCCAGCTAATTAACTCCTCCCCTCACCCTTCGTCAACTTTTCTCATTCATCTCACTCTCACTTGGGTAAGCCGAAGACTTAGATATATTTAAATATTGCCTAGTTAGATTTTAAAATGTATCTGAAACAACAAAATAAAAATTTATTACTTATGCCTAATTTTTTATCAACCTTTTCATTGGCTGTAGTCGGAAGGAAGGATCTTAAATCCTTTGTAATGATCAAAATTTGATAGGGATTTCAACAAGAAAAAATAAATTTTCAAACGTTTTTTATAGCATTCATATTATATATCTCCTTAAAGCATACGGACTTACAAGGAAGCAAATTTGTGGAAATAGGAACTTTAATTAATCTATTTTATGATAAAATTATACTACTCCCCGCAGAGTACATAAATTCTGACTCTTATCAAAACAAAGAGATAAGTATTTATTTAACATTTTAGAATATTTTCTTTAAGACTAGAAACCATTGAAATATAATATTTATGTGGACGCAGCTTAAATTATAATACCTTTTCAATAGAATTCATATCTAACTCGCAATGAGAAGATATTTGAACTCATTGAAACGAGGGTCTAACAATCGTAATACTCCCCACTCAAAACTTGAATTATACTTTACAAAAACCCACACGCACTTTTTTGTGTCAACAGATATTGTGTAAATTATGTTTCAATATGCAATTTGGCGTTAAATGTTTTAATTTCCTGTACCGAATGACATTTTAATGAAGCACCTGCCAAAAAATGTGAAAACCGTTGGCAAAAAGGGCGTTTCTGAGCTTTCAGGGCTTAATTTTACATGCGAATTTAATGCGTTGTGCTGTGAGGTCCAACACGCAACGGAAGTTAATTAATAAAATATTAAAAGTTATTTATTATCATTTAAGTTAATTACGAGTTGGTTCCACTGTGCACTGACAACTGTAAACTGTATACTATAACCATTTTGGGGAGTTATCTCTCTCTCTGGATCGAGTATAAAAAAGGTTCAGAAACTTAAAGAAGTGAAACAGGAGTTAAACTTAACTTAAGTGGATAAAATTTCGAATAGAATAGAGCACAAGTGTTTGAAACACTTGATATTAGTTATTTAGACAACTAGGAAGCTTTACTATAGGAAATTTTCAGACCACTTTTGACTCAATTCAAGTAAAAGGAATTAAAATGGATCATTGGAATCAATACAAAACTATAGGAATAAATCTACTGTTATTTTGAAAAGATATTTTAAAAAAGTCCTACAAACATACCTAAACATAGATAAATTAAATTAACTGCAGCATAACAATGTAAGACAAAAATTAAGGATAGAAACCGATTTGAACACGGTTTGGTTGGAGATTTTTGATTACTTTCAACTAAGGCTTCAAAAATTTTACCTCGAACCAAACCCAGACCTCTATTTGGTTAAAAAAAAAAAAAAGATCAGAAATCTTTTAAGATATGGCTATCTTCGGGTATAAAGTGAAAAATATAAAAAATTAATGAAAAGAAAAGAAAAATAAGAAATAACCGTTATATTTATAATAAAAATTTAAATAAAAAATTTCAGCCATTTTTGACTTGAAATTTGAAATTTTAAATTCCAGATTCCTTTTCTTATTTAAGAGTACTTTAAGACTTGAATAGTTTCAGCTATTGATTAGTAAATAAATATAATAGATCTCTTATCATATTGCTCGACTCGCAAATGGTTAAAAGTTTTTACGTAACCTGCCCAAACAAAAGACGAGGCGCCTCAATTCGCCTCTCCCCTGCCCAGAAAGTGCATAATAACTCACTCGTAAGAGCTACGCACATGCCTGAGCGCCATCCAAAGGCAAACTGATAAAACGTGCAAGAATGGCAGGCAGCATACAAAAAGAAAAATACAACACCAATAACAACAAGAAGAAGAAGAAGAAGAAGAAGAAGAGAAGCAACAACAACTCCAAGATGTGGCATGCCGAGAACTGGAGCAGCGTTGTGACGTCACTGAAGTGAGCACACACACCACAAAAAATAGAAGGCAGCGTAGGAGAAACGACGGGGAAAAACCAAACTGAACGAAAAAGTTGAGAGGCAACGAAAAAACAACGATTTCCCCAAGCATTGCAAAGAGAGCCAGATTCAGAGCCTACTCCAGTATCAATTGAGTCAAGGCAAGGCGTGAGTGAAACGATGATGACGACGGTTCCAAGAAGGAAGTAAGAAAGCAAAGAAAATTTGGTTCAGTTCAGAAGATAGGAGGTATGGGATGGGATCAGGGGACTGGGGAATGGGAGTACTTAGCTTGTTTTTGAGCTCCCACTGATAAGCAGGGCGTTGATGTTGGTGAAATTTTTTTGCGAGCTGTATCGAACGAAGTAACCGGTTTGAAGTACTAAAGCCGGAGCGAGACTCTAGAGTGATTCCGATCCATTCCTCGATTCTCCTCACTCTCTCTCTCTCTCTTTCTCTCTCTTTCCGCCTGCTCCATAAGGCTGTCAATTTGACTATACTGTTGCTGTTGCTGTTGTTATTGTTGTTGTTGTTGCTGCTGCTGCTGCTGCTGATGCTTGAGTGCTTAGTGGGTTAGGTCGTGTAGGTTTACTAATTGCTGGGTGGCGGAATTTTTGAGTCACAGCAGCAAAGCAATTGGAGCGTGAGCTCTGACTGGGCGGAGAGGAGAGCGGAGGAGCTGCAGCGGAAGATGTTTGTGAAACGTGTCAAAAGTTTGGATTAGTAAATGAGTTTAAGTATTTAAATGAAAATTGCATGATGCTGTGGAACTCTATTAAAAACTGAATATGAGTAGAAAGTTGCCAGTTCGTAGTTTATTATCCCAGACCCCTCCTTCTCCTCCCACTCCAACGCCGAGGCCCTAACCAGTTTCCACTAGTTTCCAGCCGGAAATATATACAGACAGACAGCCATTAACATGAAAATATTAAATTTTTGCAGCAAAATTTAAATAAGTTTATACATAGAAAATCAATACTTAACAATTAAAAACTGTGAGTAAGTCGGATCTTGTAGGTAATCTTAGCATAATGTAGATAATGTAGCTCAGACTCCAAAATATTATAAATGTTTACACTTAAAACTTAAAGCTAAAATAAATGTCGTATTTTGCGAAAATCCCTAGCTAGTGGAAACTTTCCCCTGTATATGAATTTTACACATTTTGCGACAAAGTCATAATACCCGCAGCAAGGGTTTACAAAATTGCATTCATATTGAATTAAAATAAAATAATTTTTCGAATTACTTAGGTAAATTCCAAACAAAAGCTAGGCATTTCAGATGCATGCCACAGCTGGAATGAATAGAATAGAATATCATACAAAAATATTTGCGAACATCATCACTTAGCATGCCAGGGCTAAAAAAAGCTGGCCAAAGACATTCTGAGATGCTGCGTACAAAAACTGTTGACTGCAGACTGCTGGAGACTATAGACTGAGGATTTTGACCGGGCGGGAGGGGGATAAGGGGTCTATTGCTGCCCAGGCTCATCAACATCATCAATAGACGCAGCAGATGCAACCGCTGCGAACTCCTGCCGCGTCTGTTGCTGCTGCTTCGCTGCTGCTGCTCCGCTGCTGCTGCCATCGCATGTAACTTAACCTCATTGACCAAACGCATTCGACGAACATCAAATGTGAATTAGTGCACTACGATTGCCACACACAAACACACACACACACATTTTAACACATACATATATAGGTGTATATACGTAGACATCATCAACATTTGCCGCTTTGTTGTCGGCGGTTGGTCCAGGCCCACCTTCCATTTGCAACAGAGGCAGCAGCAGCAGCAGCAGCCTCAGCTGCAGCTACAGCTTCAAGTCTTTGCTGCAGAGTCTCTCTTGGCTGCAAGTACGAGTATTGACGCTGCTATGCATGCATAATTTGCAAGCATAATTTAATTTATAGACGAGGCAAGCGGCGGTGGCTGCAACGGCTGCAATTGCATTTGCATAGGACAGCGCAAGTGACTTAGCCGAGTCCGAGTCGAAGTTGGAGTTGGAGTCCCAAGTTCCCCCCTCCCCCACCGCCCACCGCCCCCCACGGCATTTCAAGTAGAAATTATTACAAAGACCCATAACCCCATCCCGCTGCCAGACCAAAGAAAAGCTGAACGAAAATTTTAATTGCACAAAATTTGTGAGCGTGAAAGAGAGAGAGAATGAGGCAAGCTTGAAGTGTGGCAGAAGGTACGAGTATCTCTATTTTTGTTGGTATCTGTGTGTTGTTGGGCTCGTTGTGTGTGTGGTCCAATCCGTGTTGTTGCATATCGGGAAAAAGCCAACGCAGGTTAATGGCGCAAATGTTAACAATGCACTAGGAAGTGTAAATCTTGACCAGGCTGCCAACACATCCCGCCAAACAGAACAGATCCCGCCCCTCCCGTCGGTGGCTGCCAAGACTTTTGGTCTCTGAAATTGTACCAACTGACCGAAGACCACCAAGTCAGCTCTAACTCTGCTCCCCAATGTGTTTCATCGTTGTTCGTTATGTACGACTATTGTTGTAATTTTAAGCTCTTTTCCAGTATTTATTAGCATATATTGGTATTATAATATAACCAATGAAGTATCTGTAATACTGTAATAATTATAAATAAATTTATAAGTAAGCCTCTAGTCGACTGGCATAAGCTTTGTCTAGTTATATATATTTTTTTCTACTTATTATGAGACTTAAGTAAGCCAACTTATAATTCAAAGCATCTTCCACTGTGTCTCCGATCGTCTGTCCGGCTGTTTAACGTGGCCAATTACATCTATTTTATTCTTAAAAGGTTATTTAGTAAAACCAGGCCTAAGCCAAAATATTAATTGATAAACAGATGTTTCGAAAACTGTTAATTTTACAATAAATTTAAATAGCTCTAGACTTAAATAATAGAAATCGTGAAGTGGGGCTTTAACTAATTGCATAGAGTGTTAATAAATGCAGAGATTGAATTATATTTAGATTACCTCTGACTCGAGTGCAGGTATCTGCAAGTCAATCAACTCTTTTTCTGTTGCATTCTTGTATACCTCTGTTAATTAGAGAGTCCAATAACAGTGGTCGCGACTCATAGTTTGTGGCGCCCAATTTGCTAATAACTCGGGTGTGGAACGACGCCACGAAATAAATTAAAGAGAAAATATATCCACATATATATGGGCGACTTGCAGGCGTCGTTTCATTTTTTATGGCTATAACGCAATGTTATTTATTTATATAGATATTTAAATGTACTTTCATTCAGTTTTTTTATTGCCTGTGACAATGATACGGAAATAGTTTAATTGCATTTGCCAGGCAACAGGAGGCAGGCAGCAGGTAGCAGCCAGCATGCAGCAGGTAAATTGAAAGCCATTTACTACAATCTCAACTTGAGCGGAGAGTATTTGTCGTCATGTCAATATGGTGACAGCAGCACTTCCGCTTCCGGTGTCATGGCGTAGTTGCTGTCAACCCTGTGCCGCCATCTGCAAGTTGCTTCTTTCTGTCCAGCTACCATTGTCTGAGGTTTGAGGTCGTCAGCTGCTGCTGGTAATCAAATTGTTTTTATCATATTTGGCTTAAAAGCGCAGCGCTGTTTTTCAAACCAAATTAAATGGAAAATGTTTGTCTGGCCGTTCGCGAGCAAAAAAAAAAACAACAAAATATATAGTACATATTATCATGAATTTTACGAATTCATTTTTTTATACTTTAATGGATTTAGTCGCGATTGATAAATTGAACAGGTATTTGGTATAAAAGCTGTAAAGAGATCTTTGAATTGAAATTTCAAATTTTGTTTTAACACAGAGATTAGTAATTAAATTAGATTTATGGATACAGCTGTACTTCTATGAAAATATAGAAAAATCAGTTCTTCTAATGGCAAGAAAACATTTTAAATATCTGATGAGAATAAAAATAATCATGTTTCCAGAAGGCAGAAATAAAAACTATTATTAGAAATGTGGTTGTTAATTTATTTATTAATTATAAAATATAATTATTTATATTAAATCTTTTATTAATTGTATACTGTATTAAAATTATTTGTGTTATATCCATATCTCCGCTTTAAGTTAAAAACTGTTTTTATTTTGGTTTTAGAATCGTATTTTTTATTCAACTAAAGTTTTACAAAATTCAGAGTATTCAGCTGATAACCCTTAAAAATAGGGTCACCCTGGAAGAGGCCTAAGAACTCGGAGCCAACTCAGCTCAATACTTAAAGCAAACAATGCACAACAAACACAACAAAAGCAAACTCTTCATTTCCACTTGAAGAGCGTCGCTAACACTCAAAATAACAATAAAAAGCATACAAAAATTACACAAAAAAAAAGAGTAAAGAGGGATGTGATGAAGCAGGATATAACAAAAGGACAAACTGAAGCTGAAGCTACTAGAAAACTGAAGCATAACTTTGAGCGCAAAGAAAACGCTTCCGGTCGTGGTTAGCAGAGAGAACTCAGAACTGGAGCAAAAGGATTAGCAGGAGCCAACGCCGCCCACTTCTAGGACATGTGTCGATGATGTCGAGCTGCAGAAGCAACAAACGAAACGAAAGAATCCCAGACGCAGACAGAAAGACAGACAGACAACCCCCCGAGAGTCAGTCCCGTCCAGTCTATTCAGTTCTCAGTCAATGGCCAAAGTGTCACAACGAACGTTTGAAGCAAAATAAAAAAAAAGGTCGGGACGATGTACCACTGTCTATTCGTCTATCCGTCCGTTCGTCTGTCTTTATGTCTGGCAGCATGACGATTTTCAAGGACACGCAGCTGAGAAATTGCTAGACACAGGATACACCTAAAACCGGCTTCAATGCAGCAAGTTTGGGTCAAACTTGCAGCTGCTGCTAACGCTTTAAAGTCCTGCCGTGTGCAAATATTTAAAATGCACATTTTCAATTAAAAAACGGTAGCTGAAACTAATTTCTAATACAAACACAAACAAATAACACTCACACACACACTCTAGCTAAATGAAAGGAGAAAAAAACTAGCAAACTAAAAATCCAATTAATCTTGAGTTGCTTGGCAGGACACTACAGGCAAAGGAACAAAAAAAAAATGGTGTTGCTCATTAAAAACAGCGCAAAAAAGTAGCAGGCAGTTGGCAGCAGTCAAAAAATAGAGAAAAAAATAGAAACCAACTGAAAAAAGGTAGAAAAAAAAAATTGTGAACATGGTGCAAATAAATTGCACAGTCAACTGGCCAACCAAAGCCGCGGCGGCAGAAGGATGCTGTTGCTGTGGCGGCTGCTGATGCTGCTTCTGCTTCAGCTGCAGCTCCTGCCGCATATCCTTAATCATAATAAGAAATGCGCCAGGGCCTGGCGCAGTTTGTTAAACAGAGACAGCGTAAAACGCGACTCGCGAATATAAAAAAAACATCACACACACACAGGATAGCTGTGGCAGCCTCCTCGTCCTCCTCTTCGTCGTCGTAGCCGTCGCCGTCATCATCGTTGTCGTTGTCGTTGTCGTTGTTCTCAGCATCCACGTCGTTTTCGTCCTGGTCGTCCTCGTGTTATTACGCCAGCGCAGCTACCGCGACCAATCACAAAATTTCGTGGAAAAGCGCGCAAAAATAAAATAGCGCACAAAAAATAAGTAGCTACAACAACTACAACTACAAAAACAACAACAACTGACAATGACGAGCGCTGCTTGAGGTCGCAGCAAACTAAAATGCGTCGCTGCTGTCACAGCAGGAGAAAGCAGCGAAGTCGCCGTCGACGTCGAAGTCAACGCCAGCAGCAGCAGCGTAGGAGAATATAACGAATATTTTCCCTTATCGTCAACATTGTTTGGGGGTTGGTTTTTCCTTGACTTTTCCGATTTTCATTGCATTTTTAGGGGAAGCGTTTCATTATTCTTTGAGTCTCATTTCTAAGAGAGCATGAGCAACAGAGAGAGCGAGAAAAGCGTTTTGAGTAAGAAAACCCATTACTTTGAGTGAGTTTTCCTTGAAGTTAAGGGTTTCAAGGTTGGCTACCAAATGGAATTGATAAGTGACGACAAATGAGTGCTTAAAGTTATACAATAGAATGATGTGGGTAAAATAAATACTTCGAATACAGAAAATGGTCTGCATACAGAACAATTATACTCAATTTGTTTTAGAAAGAAAGGTTGTTTATCATATGAACCTTACAAAGATTTACTTTTATACCCTACACAATAGAAAGCAAAAGACTATGAGATATTCAAGTCGAATTTAGAATACTCTCAACATCTCTATTCTTTTTATATATTTGCTGATCTTTTTTTCAACTGATAAAATAGCTATAAAGCTTTAGCTTCACATATTAATTATAATATTTAAGAAAAAGGATTGACTATTTACTGATGAAAACTAAATTCAATTTTAAGATTTCATATGCGTATTTATTCGATTCTAAAAACTAAAACTGTTATGATTTTTTTAACTATTTTCGAAATTACATATTATATTTTCTTTTGAGTGTAATAAGAGATCTTAATTGAAAATTGAGTTAACTTGACGAAACAAAAGTGTGTGTTTTAATATTTTACATTAATTAACAATTTAAGCATTATTAATTATAGCGACAATTTTAATTGCAATATAAATATAATATAACAAGATATTAAACATTATAAAAATGACTTCAATTAGATGAATTTTTAAAAATCCTTTTAGACGTTTTATATTTCAGAAGCATACTTCAAATCAATCTCCTTCTGACTTATTGCTGTGTGCTGTGAGTACACTTCAAACTCTGGAAACATCTAAATAGCAATACGATTTCTAAAATCCGCCAAGTGAACTCAATCAAATATACGCCATGCGATGGCCAAATTTTCTCTTTAGCTGCTTCTCTTAAAATTGCTAGCAGAGACGAAGAGAAAGAAAAGCAAAGCGAAAAGATGAGTATACAAAGCATTTGAGCAGTGAGCAGCAAGCAGCAGGCACCACCGCAATAACAAAAAGCAATGGAAAGAGAATTTTTTTCTATTTATGCCACGACTTTTTCATGATTATTTTCATCAAAGCCGGAAAACACACAAGCACAATTCTAGTACTGTAGTTAGAGCCGTAGTCAGAGCCGTTAGCCAAGCCTACTCGCAGCCGCAACGCAATTTTCTAAGCCAATCGGAGCGCAACCTTCCAGCAACGATGACGACAACGACAACGACAACGACGACGACGACGACGACGACGTCGGCGCACGACAACAAAACAACAACGAAAAACGAACACTGCACACACGAAAGCAGCACACACGAAGCCTGATTATGCCGAGCTAAAGACGAGGACGGGGTTAGGGGGTTGAATGCGTGTGTTTGAGTTGGCGTCAGACTAGGCGTATGAGCAACAATTAATTATCAGGTCGCCTCTGTCGCAGTTTTTTTCCCACTACAAATTCTACAGATAATAAAGCAGAAAAAAGAGAAATTTTTGTCAGTACTTAGCCCCCCTTTAGCAGTGTCTGCACCACCCCCTCAGCGCCCATTAACGACACACACACTCATACATACACAGGAACATAGATCATTTAAAATGCGCGTCGATGACCATTTCAAATGTTTGTAGCATCCCCCCACAGCCACGCCCCATTCTTCGAATGTAGACAGTAAAAATAGTAAAAAATGTCTGGTGAAAAAAACCGATTGCCGCTTGATATCAGAGACACAACGCGAAAATAAAACCAACGCAAATATAACACAAATATGTAAAGCACAAAAAATTCCACAATTGCTGCGCCTTTGCTATGTGTTGTACCCCTCCAACGCGGGGGCTGGTTCCCTCCCTTTTGCTTTTGAAATACAACAAAAAAATATGTAGAAAAACCGCGTGTCTGCGCCAAAAAACAAAGTCAAATGGAAAGCGTTTGGGGGCAGCAACAACAGCAACAACAGCAACAACATAAGCAACACAAACAACAACGCCAAGTTAACAAAACAATTGAACAATCGCAGGCACGGAAGCTGCCGGCGAGGTTTGCGGCTCTGATGGGAACCATGGAGAGCTGGAAACAACTGGGAAACTGACTGGTCAACTCCCCCCGCCACCTGAGCTTGACTAGAAGCTAGAATGAACCACCGACCAACGACCGTTGGCTGACCACCGTACACTTTGTGGTTTTTGTCGCTGGTCAAACAAGCACCGATTGTAAATTAAAACAAACTTTCTGAATTATAAAAATATTTCTTTAATAATTCAAAAGAAACTGCAAAAATTTTGAACTTGCATGCTACAATTCTTACCAAAATTTCTAACTGCATTTTCTCCCTTACCATCTATATTTATTTTCTAATTATGGCTTCATAAATATAATATTATATAAAGTTATTATTTCATTTGTCATCTAAGCTTTCTTTTTCAATTAACTTGCGATAGATTTATCTGGTGGAAAAAGATAACTTTTATAGACTAAAAATTATTATTCATAAAAGGAGCTTGATTGGTCTTAGATTGAGAGAAACTAAATCCTGAGCTCGAATCATAATGGCCATAAATAAAGAAAAGTACATTCTTTTTCTTGTATTAAGCTGAAAACGGTCTAACAATAAGTATTCAATTCGTAAATCAATATTATTTATGGCATTAATATCTTATTATCATTTGCTTATATTCATAATAACAAATTCATTTTTTTTAATACAATTATATAATTCAGCAAAAAAAAGAAAGAAAAATTGTATCGAAAGTCTCATAATTATTCTGTGAAATTTACTATTCTCTCAATATAATAATTTAATTTAGAAATTATATTTCTTATTTATTTTGTTTTGGCTATTTCTTAAATATTTATTATTATTGATGAGTATGGAAACTACTCTCTCAGCTTTTGATCTAGGCAAATTCATTGTCGAAACCGACTAGATTGATCAATCTTACCTTTTTTAGGAACAATTGGTTCAAAAGTATTTGGATACTCTGTATCTATTTGATATATTAATGAAAAAACCTGCAGTTTTCTAAATGCGTGCCAAGCATTATAGAGATGTGTCTACTAAATCATCTATATACCAATGATCGAACAATCAAATGCTTATTCTATACTGACCCACCTAAGATTGGCTTTCCCTATCCACCCTTCAATACATCCTTAAATTCAGCATCAACTTTATGACAAATTAAAATATATGAAAATATAGCAAAAGGATATTTAGAGCCAATGCATTTATGTTGATAGATACTTCTGCATGAGAGGTATACATTTTTGTACAGAAATCCTTAGGAAAAGGATGTGCTTTAAAATATTGCTGGTGCTTAAATTTGAGATACATTTTATTCGTATTTACTATAAATAAAATTTAACAAACAAAAAAAGTGTTTTCGATTGGTTGTCTGACCGCTTGGCCACGATCAGGGTCATGAGCCAAATACTTCAACTGCCTGGAATGCATTTTGTGCATTTTTTGCACTGCTCAATTCTCGGCATTTTGTTACTGTTTTGCTGTTGTTTTTTGGCGTCTACACGCTCTATATTCTTTATTCTTTATTGTTTTTTACTGGCCCCTTTTTTTGCATTTGGGACACAATCAAGTGCAATGGCACGAGCTGCAATAAATCAGACATTGATCCATATATATTTCCACACACACACTCACACACATAGACAAACCCTCGACTCGACTATACTTTTTTTTTTGCATGTTGTTGGCGTTGTTTGTGCAACGACCTTGAACCCCGTGCGGGAAGCGTTCAAACAAAGATGAAAAGAAAGCAAAACAAAAACAGAAAAAAATACAACAAAAAAACAGCAACTACTCCACACATACACACAAAAAGCAGCAACAAATGGCAGGCATATGAAAATGTGTTAAATAAATACCTATATATATATATATATATATATATATATATACTATATATTTATATATGTATGCTATATTTTATATGGCAAAAGGCAACGAACGCACAATCAAGCAAACACGTGAAAGAGCCAGGCTCCGGGGGCCTTGGCCAGGACATAGCATATGGCCACATGGCAAAGCCGGCCTACAGTGCGTGCCACATGTTGCAGGCGCTGCACAAACGCACACAATGCATCGACATTAAACTGCATGCGAAGCCTGCAACAAACTGCACCCAGGGGAGAACGAGGCAAAGAGAGGGGGATGGGAATCAAACTGTGAATGGAACTGCAGCTGCTGAAATGCACTTCACACAAACAAAAATATCTATATATAAATAAAGAGCATTTTTGATGCTTATATGGGTGTTGTTGCAGCTGCACTCAATGGAAATGCAATGATAAGCCTCAGATGACAATGCAACACAAAGCCAATTACATCTGAGATAAGCTCAAAAAGAAATAATCCCAACTTCAAGAAACACCATTGAATTTGATGGGAGTTGATTATAAAACGCTCCTAACAAAAGGTGAAGAGCGATAGAAAAAAACGTCAAAATTGCCTGAGATGAATTAGTGAATATTCCGAATTTTTAAATGAAGAATAGTTTGATTTAATTTTGAAACATTCAAGTACAAAATTCGGTTTTCATTTAAGCATTAATTAATTACCCTTACTAAATCAAAGCCTATTCGTTATTTATTATCTTTTTTATTAATAGGATTATGAAAAAAAATAAAAGCTTAAAGGAAAATAGCATAATTTTTAATTAAATTGCCCTCCTAAAAGTGGACTATTTATTTATTTATGAAATTCATCCTCCAGTGAAAATAACATGGAATCGAAAGCTTTTTCTGAAGATGTGAAAGAACAGGTCTAAAAAAAAAGTTTAAGTAAATAAATTGGTAATATGGGAAATGCAAGCCAAAAATAGATTTTTTTAACACAATTAGCTTGCTTAGATTTCTACACGCTTACAGAGGGTATTGCAACTTTGTCATGAAATGTATAAATATTTAGGAATACTTTATCGTGCACCATGCCATAGGATCAATATGCCAACAGAAACTAATTTAAAAACAATTTCGAGTCTGCCCGGGTATGAAAGAAGGACAAAAGTTCTTAAAAGCTTGCCAAATTTTCTATTCAAATGAAAAATCCTACTTGCAATAGGCTTAGTTTTATTTAAGGTAATGGAAACATAAGGAACGGGCAGGAATATCTTTCTCATAGACTTGAAAAACACAATTCAATTAACTTTCAAATAATATTGATGAGGTGACGATCGAACAGTGATTACAATTACTTTGACAACTTTTTAAGAGGTTTTCCCGATTTATCCCCATAGTTTTCTTTCTGTTATCTAATCGCGCAACTGTGTCCCAATCTAGCTTAAGAGAGACTTTAACAGCTGAAAGGGTTGCAGCATAATGCTAAAGCCTGAACAGAAAAAGAAAGAAAAAATATAACCACATGTGGAACTGTCATTTGCCTTGCAGTTTTGTAACCACAGACGCCATCAACGCAACCAAACGCTTTCATTAAAAGGAAAACTCGGCTCAAATTTTTGCTGCCGATTTTTCGTTTCAGCTGCTGCTGCGGCTTCGACTTTGCCAAAGCGACTCTAGTACATAAATAAACAAAAACAACTACAACAAGCTAGGCACAAAGACAGTTAACTGGCGAGGCAGAAAACCAAAAAAGGGAGAAAAAAACGGGGGTAAAAGGAAAAACCAAAACATTTTTCAACGCTGACTGCGAAGCAACAACAACAACAAAGGGAACAAATGGTGAGCATCTTTCGTTTTAATTGCAAACTAAGCGTGCGGTTGGCAGCGCAGTAGCCGCAGCAGAGGCAGCAGCAGCAGCGGCAGCTAAAAAAAACGCACATAGGAGACTCCAAAAAGTAGGCTTCACCAAGTTATAAACAACGCCCGCCACAGGATGGGCAGTGGAGCATTGCTGCAGGCAGCAACTGGCGGCAGAATAGAGCGACAGCAACTGCGACGGCGACGGCGACTGCAACTGCGACTGCGAGCGAGAAGCTTGTGCAACCCCCTACGAACCAAAACCGAAACCAATCCCAAAAAGCCAACGGGCCCAAATGCGAACACAGATGCGAGTAGTTGTAGTTTTGTATACGCAGGCCACGCAGGGCGGAGCCTAGCAGAGAGCAGCCAGGATGCGGCTGCTCCTGCTATCATGCATATACATATACAGCGAAGCGCATTTTTTCTAGCATACTTTTTTGCGCTGCTTCAAAATGTATGCTGTGTGTGTGTGTGTGTGTGTGTGTGTGTGTGTGTGTGTGTGTGCGGGAGCATTGGGCGCATGTATATGTGTAGTTTGCACGCATTTCATCATTTACGGCACAAGGTTTTTTACCACTTTTTTTAGGTGGCACAGGGGGGGTGGCACAGAAATTGTTTTTAGAAATACGCGAAAATGTTTGCTAAATTTTCTTTCCATTGTCCTCGTTTATTTGGCTCTTTTTGTGCACTGGCTGGCCTGGAAATGAAAAATTTTTAGTGTCTACATGGAAGGCGGCAGATAACAGGGTGGCAGCCTGCTTTTGACTGTTTGTATGTTGTCTTTTGGCCATTTTTTAGATACCAACTGATGGAAATACCCGCACATAAATACATAAGCATACACACATACAGGCAGACAGAATGCGCACTAAGGTTGAAGCAAACTTCACGTAGGCGCAGGATAAACAGCACATGGAATCAATAGAAGGGATAACTGGTGGTAGACTGCGATAAGCTAGTAAAATAAAATTCAACTCTCTAACGAAAATGTAACTTAAATTTTTCAGAATATTTTATTTAAAGTCGAATATATATAATATAATAAAAAAAAAATTAGGTCCAACATTTTGTTGCCGGATTAGGGAAGACCCAGAAGAAAACTCAATCAGATCAAGAATAAAAATAGAAGGGAAAAGAAAAATAATGAAAGGAGAAAATGAAGTAAGCAAAGAGGAATTCAAGATAAGATACTAGTGCCTTTGAACGTGTCCTTTCAAAAGAGTAAATACACATTTTAAAATATCAAAAGTTACTACAACTCTATGAAACAAAATGATTCGAAATGTCCTGCGGCTCGGGATCGAAGACTTGGATCACTTATATAAAGATAATTATTTATTTTCTTAGAAGATACATACAAATGGTTAAATTTGGACTAAATCTTTAAGAACTCCTTTCGTACGTCTCCTTTAACAAGTAAAGACGTTTTGCTTTTATTGAAATGATGTGAAGAAACCCTCTAGCACAGAGCCTAATAACTTAACCAATGTCAACTCCTAGCCCCTAGCAGGGCAAACACTTGGTTATATGCCCCCTACCGGTACGACAAAGACCAGAACAAGGATACAATAAATACAAGCCTAGTGCCGGCCGTTATCTAAAGAAATTAAAGAAGCCGTTAAGGATTTTACGCCTCCGCTGTGTTTAAACTAAGAAGCCAGAATAAGTTTACAAGAGAGATGTTTAGATGGCTAATGAAATTACAAAGGATTAATAAAAAGGATCAATAACAAATAGTTTGCGGGCAAACAAAGTGATCAACTCATTTAGGGCTAATGAAGTTGCTTGGGTCACGCATTTAATGTCAAAATGAAGACACGCATAAAAAGCAACAAAAAAATAATGCAAATAACCGGCAGGTATTTTAATCAAGACCGGAACCAAGCCAAAATAAAATATAAAACAAAAAAATGGAGCAACCCTCAGGCAATGACAAGCGCCTAATACTTTTTATATCTTTTTTGTATGATTTGATATGTAAAATAAGAAGAGAGCGAGGAGTGTTGGCATTGATGGGCCTCGTCGACTCGTTCATCGTCTGCACGAAATTACTGCCAGAGCAGAAGGCACAGCTAGGGCGAGGGGGTTGCTGTACAAGTGCGCATAATAACCATCAATCAAGCGGCATAGACAGGTGGACAAGCAGCTTCGTGGACAAGCAGCGTCAAACAAACACCGTAGTCCAGTCGCCAACTTGCAGACAGACAAAAAACCATCACACACACTCTCATGTGTGTGTGCTTTGAAAAATAACGCGAAATTTCGCATTTCACGAAAAATTTTCGCATTAATTTACCAAAAGGCGTTGGGCCAAAACAAAAAACCAGAAAAAAGATGTGGCCCAAAAAAAAAAAAAAAAAAAAATGAGAAAATCGTAAAACGTTGCCAAAAAAATGCGTCACACAAAATGGCAAACAAAAGCAACAAGCCAACAATTTTTAGAACAATTTTTTTTCAAGTGCCAGAGGCATAAACACATTTGAGTTGGGGCAGTTTTTGGGAGCTGCGGGGAGTCGTCACAGAAAGGGAGGCAGAGTGAAGGTATATTTTTCGTATAGAGCTCCATCCATGTGCCTGCTACTTTATCGTTTTTTATCTGCAGGGCAGTTGGGGCCTTTTAGGCAGCTTTTTGGTCCTGGTCCTGGTCCTGGTCCTGCTCCTGGCACAAGTGTAAGTCGAAAACGCGGCAATTTTATATGTGCGGCTATACAAATGCGTTTTATGTGCGATTCTGAAGTGGCTAATGGGTGGGCTGGTTTCCCTGGTTTCAGCTGGGAGGACACCAAACACACTTGTAATTCATAAAAAGCCAAAACTCAAGCAAAATCTCATATGATCATCAAATTATTTACGTTTTTAAATTATTAATTCTAAATTTTTTAATAAGATGAAAATTTTCACAGTTTTCAATTAAAAACTTTAAACCACATTGTCCCTTCCGCTCTGGACGGCGGAAAAGGCTATATCAACTCAACTCCCCATCTTGATCAATTATATACATACTTTATTTAGTCATATTTCAAGTTATGTTAATCTCAACAAGAATATTTTGATTATATCAATGTTTCAACATTAGGAAATTGTTGTTATTTTCAGTAAATACAAAAATTCATAATATTTTAAAAGCTTTAATGGCGCTTGTATCTTGACCAAATATTAATTGCATTTACAATAAATCACCTGGTATCCAAACTGAAAGCATTCGTTCAGAAATCTGGCAATCAACTGACATAAATCAAAAATATTTGAGATTTAAGACAAGTCAGCTACCAATTGACTATTCCATCAAGCTGCAGATTGCACTAGTTAACCAGCCCCCTGTCAATTCTACACAGAGAGAACCACGCAGGTCTAAGAGCAAGTTTAATCGATTTGAAATTGAGAACAACAAAATCTTGAAAATTTTAAGCCTGAATAGTGTTTATAGTCATAAATTAAGGACAAGTCTTGATCGTAGATTAAACGGAAATCGGTTTTAAATTAAGTATACAATTCCTAAAGTTTATTTATGGTTTTATTAAGGCTTTAAATACAAAAGAGATTTGGCTCGTTCACTCTCGATTACTGAGAATGACTCTGGGTCTTATTTCGAGCTGAAAATTTAATTAAATGGAGAATTTGTGGTCTCAAATAAATTTCTTTTATTATCGTTTATTTTTATTTTGTTTTAAAAACAAGCTTAAAATACTATTCTTGCAATGCGAATTCTCGACTTGATTCAACTCAAATGAGTCTTAGAGTATATTTGAAAAGATTTAAGACCGGATTGTTTTTTTTTCTCTCTGTGTATATATATCCAAGTCGACCACAGGTCGGCCACTTGCGTTGGGCAGCAATTAAATTGCCTTTTTAAAATAATTGCAAAAATGCAATGCAAAAAGCCGTAAACAAATTTCGAGTTTTATGCATAGCTTCTTGTAAATTCTGCAGGCCACAAAGTATGCAACAACAAATAGGAAAATTGATCTAAGTATAAACATCTATACGCACACACACATATATATATATATATATATATATATTACATATATTTTTATATATACATATATAGTGCATTTATTTAATATGAGATGATAGAAGTTTTGGACTTTCCGCACTAAAAAAGCTGCTGGCATATGAAAATTATAAAGTTTTTATCGAGTGCGAATGCGAGTTCGGGTTGAGGTTGGGGTTGGGGTTGGGCTTGGAATGGAGTTGGGTGCAATATAAGTCCGAGTATAAACCCTTTGGCAATACATTGTGCAATATACAAACTACAAAATTATTATTGCTATTAAATGCACAAGCAAGAAGTTCTTAAAGTTTTTCGAAAACTTTTCAACAAACCAGCGGGGAAGGGATGGAAGTGGAATGTGGGGGATGTGTCGTATCGAGTGCATTTTGCTTCATTATAAAGCAAACATCTTAGAAGGATGCTCTGCGGGACAGTTGGGCAGCTGGACAGCAACCAATCAACGGCGACTGTCCATCTAGTACTTCTTTATCATGCTGGCCGAAGCTGGCCAAAGTTTTCGCACTGCCTTTTTGCACTGGCAACTTAATTAGTGTTCAATCAACAATAAACTATAAACACTCTCTGCTTTCAACTTGGACTTTTGCCTGAAAGGTTGTGGTTACCATGGCTCGGACAAAACTCTAAGAAACAGTCAAAGACGGCCAAGAAGATGACCAGCAAGGAGCCATCTATCTATTGCTGCCCAAATTAGTAGTTATTAGTTTTGAGTGCGAGACTTTACTTTACAACTGGCTTTTTTGGCCCCAGAGCGCTTCAATATCGAACACCACCAACCAATATCGAACATGGCCAGAACCACATCAACCCATAAACAGACACTCTTCAATCAAATTACAGATTTTGTTATGCCACAAAATCTAATTAGTGACTCTTTTTGTTGGCTTACTGATAGTGCATAGTCAGCTTATTGCTGCAACAACTGCATTTTCCAAAGTGCATGACAATGTCTCTGTATTGAAATTTCGATTTAAAATAAATTTATTATTTTTATTTTTGTTGGTAATTGCATTAGTCTTAAACAAAAACATTTAATATAATTAAAAATTGCTTTCTGCTGCCTTACATAATTAGAATAAAAATATTTGAGTAAACAACTTTGATCCAAAAAAAATGAATACAATTTTGCAATGAAATAAAACTGATATTTGATGAAAATAAAATAGGTAAATAAAAAATATTAATGTTTTTGTATTTTAAGTTAACATTGACAGCTATTGATAATCTCACTTTTAACTAATCAACACCGAGATGGTTTATTTTCACACAAATATTCAATGTGTGTGTAAAAAAAATCATTTAATTATATATATTAGAATAATCTTAGGCGAAAGTTTAAAAATACATACTAATAATACTAATAATACTTATGCCTAAGTAGAAATTGGAAGGTTTTGTCTGTAGTTCTTATTTAAATTTCATTGCATTTCCCTTTTCTCTTTTATTAATAATAACAGTCACTTACAAATAAAAAGCTGTCGTAATCCACCTAGAGGGGAGAGAGTTCAAATATTACAAGCTAATATCTAAAATAAGTAAAACAAAGAAACGCATATAAGAACAAATAAATGAACTGGCAAAAAGTTAGATAAAAATTCTTAAAGTCAACAAGTGAGAGGCACCTAATGACAAGCACATCAACTTGCTAAGCATTCTGTTGCCTAGTACTCAGTTTGTCAGAAATGTACAATTTGATGCCAGCGAAGATAATTTTCGTAGATGTGGAAAGAAATTATTGAACAGGCGAACAGAATTCATGGCAAGTTTATATGCTTCTTCACAAGTCAATAGGTGGGAGGGAGATCATTCGAAGCTAATATTTTATATTAGTAAGACAAGGAGGCGCATATAAGAACAAATGATGGAACTGGCAAGGAGTGTAAATTATTATACCCTAGCAGAGAGTATTATAATTTTGCCATGAAATGTGTCATGCATTGAAGGAGCAGCATCCGACCACATAATATGTATATATTATTGATCAGGACGATGAAACGAGTTGATATATCTATGTCCGTCTCTCTGTCTGTTTATATGCAAACTAATCTCTCAATTTTTGCTAAATGAATGAAATTTGAATTTGAGGTCGCAATTGGCTGGATCGGACAACTATATCATATAGCTGCCATAGAAACAATCTTCATTGCAAGAGTATATAATCTTCGGCGCGCCGAAGATAGCCTTTCTTTACTAGTTTTTGTTTTGTTTTCGTATTTCCTCACTAGCTTAGCTAGTTTGTGTATCCTTCTCTCAGTCTGACTAATTGATCTCAGTATGTTCCTCCTCCCTCACACCTATTGACTTTTTGAACAACATCAACCTACTAATCATTCTGTTTGCCTGGTACTCAGTTTGTCAGAAATATTCAATTTGAATGCCAGCGCATTTAATTTTCGAAGCTGCTGGAAGAAAATATTTAACAGGCGAACAGAATTCATAACAAGTATTAGCAGGGCATCAACGCTGCTTCAATAGTCAATAAGAGGTGGGAGGGAGATCGAACATTCGAAGCTAATATCTAAGCTAAGTACAACAAGGAGGTGCATATTAGGACAAATAACGGAACTGCGGATGCGACAAATGCCCAAAATATGACAAAAATTAAATTCTTAATGTCAACAGGTGGGAGGGAGAAAGTAAACTCATTTAGATGTGTCAAAGAAGGAGAAGACTATTTTTTGTTTTGTTTTGATATTTCCCCTGGCTTGTCTAGTTTGGGTATCCTTCTCTCAGTCTGACTAATTGATCTCAGTATGTTCCCCCTCCCTCATACCAAGTGACTTTTAGAAGCACATCCACTTGCTAAGATTTATATTTGCCTGGTACTCAAGTAGCCTGAAATGTACAATTTGATGCCAGCGAAGATAATTTTCGTAGATGTGGAAAGAAATTATTGAACAGGCGAACAGAATTCATGGCAAGTTTATATGCTTCTTCACAAGTCAATAGGTGGGAGGGAGATCATTCGAAGCTAATATTTTCGATTAGTAAGACAAGGAGGCGCATATAAGAACAAATGATGGAACTGGCAAGGAGTGTAAATTATTATACCCTAGCAGAGAGTATTATAATTTTGCCATGAAATGTGTCATGCATTGAAGGAGCAGCATCCGACCACATAATATGTATATATTATTGATCAGGACGATGAAACGAGTTGATATATCTATGTCCGTCTCTCTGTCTGTTTATATGCAAACTAATCTCTCAATTTTTGCTAAATGAATGAAATTTGAATTTGAGGTCGCAATTGGCTGGTTCGGACAACTATATCATATAGCTGCCATAGAAACAATCTTCATTGCAAGAGTATATAATCTTCGGCGCGCCGAAGATAGCCTTTCTTTACTAGTTTTTGTTTTGTTTTCGTATTTCCTCACTAGCTTAGCTAGTTTGTGTATCCTTCTCTCAGTCTGACTAATTGATCTCAGTATGTTCCTCCTCCCTCACACCTATTGACTTTTTGAACAACATCAACCTACTAATCATTCTGTTTGCCTGGTACTCAGTTTGTCAGAAATATACAATTTGAATGCCAGCGCATTTAATTTTCGAAGCTGCTGGAAGAAAATATTTAACAGGCGAACAGAATTCATAACAAGTATTAGCAGGGCATCAACGCTGCTTCAATAGTCAATAAGAGGTGGGAGGGAGATCGAACATTCGAAGCTAATATCTAAGCTAAGTACAACAAGGAGGTGCATATTAAGACAAATAACGGAACTGCGGATGCGACAAATGCCCAAAATATGACAAAAATTAAATTCTTAATGTCAACAGGTGGGAGGGAGAAAGTAAACTCATTTAGATGTGTCAAAGAAGGAGAAGACTATTTTTTGTTTTGTTTTGATATTTCCCCTGGCTTGTCTAGTTTGGGTATCCTTCTCTCAGTCTGACTAATTGATCTCAGTATGTTCCCCCTCCCTCATACCAAGTGACTTTTAGAAGCACATCCACTTGCTAAGATTTATATTTGCCTGGTACTCAAGTAGCCTGAAATGTACAATTTGATGCCAGCGAAGATAATTTTCGTAGATGTGGAAAGAAATTATTGAACAGGCGAACAGAATTCATGGCAAGTTTATATGCTTCTTCACAAGTCAATAGGTGGGAGGGAGATCATTCGAAGCTAATATTTTATATTAGTAAGACAAGGAGGCGCATATAAGAACAAATGATGGAACTGGCAAGGAGTGTAAATTATTATACCCTAGCAGAGAGTATTATAATTTTGCCATGAAATGTGTCATGCATTGAAGGAGCAGCATCCGACCACATAATATGTATATATTATTGATCAGGACGATGAAACGAGTTGATATATCTATGTCCGTCTCTCTGTCTGTTTATATGCAAACTAATCTCTCAATTTTTGCTAAATGAATGAAATTTGAATTTGAGGTCGCAATTGGCTGGATCGGACAACTATATCATATAGCTGCCATAGAAACAATCTTCAGTGCAAGAGTATATAATCTTCGGCGCGCCGAAGATAGCCTTTCTTTACTAATTTTTGTTTTGTTTTCGTATTTCCTCACTAGCTTAGCTAGTTTGTGTATCCTTCTCTCAGTCTGACTAATTGATCTCAGTATGTTCCCCCTCCCTCATACCAAGTGACTTTTAGAAGCACATCAACTTGCTAAGATTTATATTTGCCTGGTACTCACGTAGCCTGAAATGTACAATTTGATGCCAACGAAGATAATTTTCGTAGATGTGGAAAGAAATTATTGAACAGGCGAACAGAATTCATGGCAAGTTGATATGCTTCTTCACAAGTCAATAGGTGGGAGGGAGATCATTCGAAGCTAATATTTTCGATTAGTAAGACAAGGAGGCGCATATAAGAACAAATGATGGAACTGGCAAGGAGTGTAAATTATTATACCCTAGCAGAGAGTATTATAATTTTGCCATGAAATGTGTCATGCATTGAAGGAGCAGCATCCGACCACATAATATGTATATATTATTGATCAGGACGATGAAACGAGTTGATATATCTATGTCCGTCCCTCTGTCTGTTTATATGCAAACTATTCTCTTAATTTTTGCTAAATGAGTGAAATTTTAATTTGAGGTCACAATCGGCTGGATCGGACAACTATATCATATAGCTGCCATAGAAACAATCTTCATTGCAAGAGTATATAATCTTCGGCGCGCCGAAGATAGCCTTTCTTTACTAGTTTTTGTTTTGTTTTCGTATTTCCTCACTAGCTTAGCTAGTTTGTGTATCCTTCTCTCAGTCTGACTAATTGATCTCAGTATGTTCC
Source organism: Drosophila repletoides (assembly GCA_018150835.1). Lineage (NCBI taxonomy): Eukaryota > Metazoa > Arthropoda > Insecta > Diptera > Drosophilidae > Drosophila > Drosophila repletoides. The sequence goes on along the minus strand of JAECWQ010000089.1, from coordinate 17,775,659 downwards.
CCCTCCCTCATACCAAGTGACTTTTAGAAGCACATCAACTTGCTAAGATTTATATTTGCCTGGTACTCACGTAGCCTGAAATGTACAATTTGATGCCAACGAAGATAATTTTCGTAGATGTGGAAAGAAATTATTGAACAGGCGAACAGAATTCATGGCAAGTTGATATGCTTCTTCACAAGTCAATAGGTGGGAGGGAGATCAATCGAAACTAATATTTTCGATTAGTAAGACAAGGAGGCGCATATAAGAACAAATGATGGAACTGGCAAGGAGTGTAAATTATTATACCCTAGCAGAGAGTATTATAATTTTGCCATGAAATGTGTCATGCATTGAAGGAGCAGCATCCGACCACATAATATGTATATATTATTGATCAGGACGATGAAACGAGTTGATATATCTATGTCCGTCTCTCTGTCTGTTTATATGCAAACTAATCTCTCAATTTTTGCTAAATGAATGAAATTTGAATTTGAGGTCGCAATTGGCTGGATCGGACAACTATATCATATAGCTGCCATAGAAACAATCTTCATTGCAAGAGTATATAATCTTCGGCGCGCCGAAGATAGCCTTTCTTTACTAGTTTTTGTTTTGTTTTCGTATTTCCTCACTAGCTTAGCTAGTTTGTGTATCCTTCTCTCAGTCTGACTAATTGATCTCAGTATGTTCCTCCTCCCTCACACCTATTGACTTTTTGAACAACATCAACCTACTAATCATTCTGTTTGCCTGGTACTCAGTTTGTCAGAAATATACAATTTGAATGCCAGCGCATTTAATTTTCGAAGCTGCTGGAAGAAAATATTTAACAGGCGAACAGAATTCATAACAAGTATTAGCAGGGCATCAACGCTGCTTCAATAGTCAATAAGAGGTGGGAGGGAGATCGAACATTCGAAGCTAATATCTAAGCTAAGTACAACAAGGAGGTGCATATTAAGACAAATAGCGGAACTGCGGATGCGACAAATGCCCAAAATATGACAAAAATTAAATTCTTAATGTCAACAGGTGGGAGGGAGAAAGTAAACTCATTTAGATGTGTCAAAGAAGGAGAAGACTATTTTTTGTTTTGTTTTGATATTTCCCCTGGCTTGTCTAGTTTGGGTATCCTTCTCTCAGTCTGACTAATTGATCTCAGTATGTTCCCCCTCCCTCATACCAAGTGACTTTTAGAAGCACATCCACTTGCTAAGATTTATATTTGCCTGGTACTCAAGTAGCCTGAAATGTACAATTTGATGCCAGCGAAGATAATTTTCGTAGATGTGGAAAGAAATTATTGAACAGGCGAACAGAATTCATGGCAAGTTTATATGCTTCTTCACAAGTCAATAGGTGGGAGGGAGATCATTCGAAGCTAATATTTTATATTAGTAAGACAAGGAGGCGCATATAAGAACAAATGATGGAACTGGCAAGGAGTGTAAATTATTATACCCTAGCAGAGAGTATTATAATTTTGCCATGAAATGTGTCATGCATTGAAGGAGCAGCATCCGACCACATAATATGTATATATTATTGATCAGGACGATGAAACGAGTTGATATATCTATGTCCGTCTCTCTGTCTGTTTATATGCAAACTAATCTCTCAATTTTTGCTAAATGAATGAAATTTGAATTTGAGGTCGCAATTGGCTGGATCGGACAACTATATCATATAGCTGCCATAGAAACAATCTTCAGTGCAAGAGTATATAATCTTCGGCGCGCCGAAGATAGCCTTTCTTTACTAATTTTTGTTTTGTTTTCGTATTTCCTCACTAGCTTAGCTAGTTTGTGTATCCTTCTCTCAGTCTGACTAATTGATCTCAGTATGTTCCCCCTCCCTCATACCAAGTGACTTTTAGAAGCACATCAACTTGCTAAGATTTATATTTGCCTGGTACTCACGTAGCCTGAAATGTACAATTTGATGCCAACGAAGATAATTTTCGTAGATGTGGAAAGAAATTATTGAACAGGCGAACAGAATTCATGGCAAGTTGATATGCTTCTTCACAAGTCAATAGGTGGGAGGGAGATCATTCGAAGCTAATATTTTCGATTAGTAAGACAAGGAGGCGCATATAAGAACAAATGATGGAACTGGCAAGGAGTGTAAATTATTATACCCTAGCAGAGAGTATTATAATTTTGCCATGAAATGTGTCATGCATTGAAGGAGCAGCATCCGACCACATAATATGTATATATTATTGATCAGGACGATGAAACGAGTTGATATATCTATGTCCGTCCCTCTGTCTGTTTATATGCAAACTATTCTCTTAATTTTTGCTAAATGAGTGAAATTTTAATTTGAGGTCACAATCGGCTGGATCGGACAACTATATCATATAGCTGCCATAGAAACAATCTTCATTGCAAGAGTATATAATCTTCGGCGCGCCGAAGATAGCCTTTCTTTACTAGTTTTTGTTTTGTTTTCGTATTTCCTCACTAGCTTAGCTAGTTTGTGTATCCTTCTCTCAGTCTGACTAATTGATCTCAGTATGTTCCCCCTCCCTCATACCAAGTGACTTTTAGAAGCACATCAACTTGCTAAGATTTATATTTGCCTGGTACTCACGTAGCCTGAAATGTACAATTTGATGCCAACGAAGATAATTTTCGTAGATGTGGAAAGAAATTATTGAACAGGCGAACAGAATTCATGGCAAGTTGATATGCTTCTTCACAAGTCAATAGGTGGGAGGGAGATCAATCGAAACTAATATTTTCGATTAGTAAGACAAGGAGGCGCATATAAGAACAAATGATGGAACTGGCAAGGAGTGTAAATTATTATACCCTAGCAGAGAGTATTATAATTTTGCCATGAAATGTGTCATGCATTGAAGGAGCAGCATCCGACCACATAATATGTATATATTATTGATCAGGACGATGAAACGAGTTGATATATCTATGTCCGTCTCTCTGTCTGTTTATATGCAAACTAATCTCTCAATTTTTGCTAAATGAATGAAATTTGAATTTGAGGTCGCAATTGGCTGGATCGGACAACTATATCATATAGCTGCCATAGAAACAATCTTCATTGCAAGAGTATATAATCTTCGGCGCGCCGAAGATAGCCTTTCTTTACTAGTTTTTGTTTTGTTTTCGTATTTCCTCACTAGCTTAGCTAGTTTGTGTATCCTTCTCTCAGTCTGACTAATTGATCTCAGTATGTTCCTCCTCCCTCACACCTATTGACTTTTTGAACAACATCAACCTACTAATCATTCTGTTTGCCTGGTACTCAGTTTGTCAGAAATATACAATTTGAATGCCAGCGCATTTAATTTTCGAAGCTGCTGGAAGAAAATATTTAACAGGCGAACAGAATTCATAACAAGTATTAGCAGGGCATCAACGCTGCTTCAATAGTCAATAAGAGGTGGGAGGGAGATCGAACATTCGAAGCTAATATCTAAGCTAAGTACAACAAGGAGGTGCATATTAAGACAAATAGCGGAACTGCGGATGCGACAAATGCCCAAAATATGACAAAAATTAAATTCTTAATGTCAACAGGTGGGAGGGAGAAAGTAAACTCATTTAGATGTGTCAAAGAAGGAGAAGACTATTTTTTGTTTTGTTTTGATATTTCCCCTGGCTTGTCTAGTTTGGGTATCCTTCTCTCAGTCTGACTAATTGATCTCAGTATGTTCCCCCTCCCTCATACCAAGTGACTTTTAGAAGCACATCCACTTGCTAAGATTTATATTTGCCTGGTACTCAAGTAGCCTGAAATGTACAATTTGATGCCAGCGAAGATAATTTTCGTAGATGTGGAAAGAAATTATTGAACAGGCGAACAGAATTCATGGCAAGTTTATATGCTTCTTCACAAGTCAATAGGTGGGAGGGAGATCATTCGAAGCTAATATTTTATATTAGTAAGACAAGGAGGCGCATATAAGAACAAATGATGGAACTGGCAAGGAGTGTAAATTATTATACCCTAGCAGAGAGTATTATAATTTTGCCATGAAATGTGTCATGCATTGAAGGAGCAGCATCCGACCACATAATATGTATATATTATTGATCAGGACGATGAAACGAGTTGATATATCTATGTCCGTCCCTCTGTCTGTTTATATGCAAACTAATCTCTCAATTTTTGCTAAATGAATGAAATTTGAATTTGAGGTCGCAATTGGCTGGATCGGACAACTATATCATATAGCTGCCATAGAAACAATCTTCAGTGCAAGAGTATATAATCTTCGGCGCGCCGAAGATAGCCTTTCTTTACTAATTTTTGTTTTGTTTTCGTATTTCCTCACTAGCTTAGCTAGTTTGTGTATCCTTCTCTCAGTCTGACTAATTGATCTCAGTATGTTCCCCCTCCCTCATACCAAGTGACTTTTAGAAGCACATCAACTTACTAAGATTTATATTTGCCTGGTACTCAAGTAGCCTGAAATGTACAATTTGATGCCAACGAAGATAATTTTCGTAGATGTGGAAAGAAATTATTGAACAGGCGAACAGAATTCATGGCAAGTTGATATGCTTCTTCACAAGTCAATAGGTGGGAGGGAGATCAATCGAAACTAATATTTTCGATTAGTAAGACAAGGAGGCGCATATAAGAACAAATGATGGAACTGGCAAGGAGTGTAAATTATTATACCCTAGCAGAGAGTATTATAATTTTGCCATGAAATGTGTCATGCATTGAAGGAGCAGCATCCGACCACATAATATGTATATATTATTGATCAGGACGATGAAACGAGTTGATATATCTATGTCCGTCCCTCTGTCTGTTTATATGCAAACTAATCTCTTAATTTTTGCTAAATGAATGAAATTTTAATTTGAGGTCACAATCGGCTGGATCGGACAACTATATCATATAGCTGCCATAGAAACAATCTTCATTGCAAGAGTATATAATCTTCGGCGCGCCGAAGATAGCCTTTCTTTACTAGTTTTTGTTTTGTTTTCGTATTTCCTCACTAGCTTAGCTAGTTTGTGTATCCTTCTCTCAGTCTGACTAATTGATCTCAGTATGTTCCTCCTCCCTCACACCTATTGACTTTTTGAACAACATCAACCTACTAATCATTCTGTTTGCCTGGTACTCAGTTTGTCAGAAATATACAATTTGAATGCCAGCGCATTTAATTTTCGAAGCTGCTGGAAGAAAATATTTAACAGGCGAACAGAATTCATAACAAGTATTAGCAGGGCATCAACGCTGCTTCAATAGTCAATAAGAGGTGGGAGGGAGATCGAACATTCGAAGCTAATATCTAAGCTAAGTACAACAAGGAGGTGCATATTAAGACAAATAGCGGAACTGCGGATGCGACAAATGCCCAAAATATGACAAAAATTAAATTCTTAATGTCAACAGGTGGGAGGGAGAAAGTAAACTCATTTAGATGTGTCAAAGAAGGAGAAGACTATTTTTTGTTTTGTTTTGATATTTCCCCTGGCTTGTCTAGTTTGGGTATCCTTCTCTCAGTCTGACTAATTGATCTCAGTATGTTCCCCCTCCCTCATACCAAGTGACTTTTAGAAGCACATCCACTTGCTAAGATTTATATTTGCCTGGTACTCAAGTAGCCTGAAATGTACAATTTGATGCCAGCGAAGATAATTTTCGTAGATGTGGAAAGAAATTATTGAACAGGCGAACAGAATTCATGGCAAGTTTATATGCTTCTTCACAAGTCAATAGGTGGGAGGGAGATCATTCGAAGCTAATATTTTATATTAGTAAGACAAGGAGGCGCATATAAGAACAAATGATGGAACTGGCAAGGAGTGTTAATTATTATACCCTAGCAGAGAGTATTATAATTTTGCCATGAAATGTGTCATGCATTGAAGGAGCAGCATCCGACCACATAATATGTATATATTATTGATCAGGATGATGAAACGAGTTGATATATCTATGTCCGTCTCTCTGTCTGTTTATATGCAAACTAATCTCTCAATTTTTGCTAAATGAATGAAATTTGAATTTGAGGTCGCAATTGGCTGGACAACTATATCATATAGCTGCCATAGAAACAATCTTCATTGCAAGAGTATATAATCTTCGGCGCGCCGAAGATAGCCTTTCTTTACTAGTTTTTGTTTTGTTTTCGTATTTCCTCACTAGCTTAGCTAGTTTGTGTATCCTTCTCTCAGTCTGACTAATTGATCTCAGTATGTTCCTCCTCCCTCACACCTATTGACTTTTTGAACAACATCAACCTACTAATCATTCTGTTTGCCTGGTACTCAGTTTGTCAGAAATATACAATTTGAATGCCAGCGCATTTAATTTTCGAAGCTGCTGGAAGAAAATATTTAACAGGCGAACAGAATTCATAACAAGTATTAGCAGGGCATCAACGCTGCTTCAATAGTCAATAAGAGGTGGGAGGGAGATCGAACATTCGAAGCTAATATCTAAGCTAAGTACAACAAGGAGGTGCATATTAAGACAAATAACGGAACTGCGGATGCGACAAATGCCCAAAATATGACAAAAATTAAATTCTTAATGTCAACAGGTGGGAGGGAGAAAGTAAACTCATTTAGATGTGTCAAAGAAGGAGAAGACTATTTTTTGTTTTGTTTTGATATTTCCCCTGGCTTGTCTAGTATAGGTATCCTTCTCTCAGTCTGACTAATTGATCTCAGTATGTTCCCCCTCCCTCATACCAAGTGACTTTTAGAAGCACATCCACTTGCTAAGATTTATATTTGCCTGGTACTCAAGTAGCCTGAAATGTACAATTTGATGCCAGCGAAGATAATTTTCGTAGATGTGGAAAGAAATTATTGAACAGGCGAACAGAATTCATGGCAAGTTTATATGCTTCTTCACAAGTCAATAGGTGGGAGGGAGATCATTCGAAGCTAATATTTTATATTAGTAAGACAAGGAGGCGCATATAAGAACAAATGATGGAACTGGCAAGGAGTGTAAATTATTATACCCTAGCAGAGAGTATTATAATTTTGCCATGAAATGTGTCATGCATTGAAGGAGCAGAATATATATATATTATTGATCAGGATGATGAAACGAGTTGATATATCTATGTCCGTCTCTCTGTCTGTTTATATGCAAACTAATCTCTCAATTTTTACTAAATGAATGAAATTTGAATTTGAGGTCGGAATTGGCTGGATCGGACAACTATATCATATAGCTGCCATAGAAACAATCTTCATTGCAAGAGTATATAATCTTCGGCGCGCCGAAGATAGCCTTTCTTTACTAGTTTTTGTTTTGTTTTCGTATTTCCTCACTAGCTTAGCTAGTTTGTGTATCCTTCTCTCAGTCTGACTAATTGATCTCAGTATGTTCCTCCTCCCTCACACCTATTGACTTTTTGAACAACATCAACCTACTAATCATTCTGTTTGCCTGGTACTCAGTTTGGCAGAAATATACAATTTGAATGCCAGCGCATTTAATTTTCGAAGCTGCTGGAAGAAAATATTTAACAGGCGAACAGAATTCATAACAAGTATTAGCAGGGCATCAACGCTGCTTCAATAGTCAATAAGAGGTGGGAGGGAGATCGAGCATTCGAAGCTAATATCTAAGCTAAGTACAACAAGGAGGTGCATATTAAGACAAATAACGGAACTGCGGATGCGACAAATGCCCAAAATATGACAAAAATTAAATTCTTAATGTCAACAGGTGGGAGGGAGAAAGTAAACTCATTTAGATGTGTCAAAGAAGGAGAAGACTATTTTTTGCTTTGTTTTGATATTTCCCCTGGCTTGTCTAGTATAGGTATCCTTCTCTCAGTCTGAATAATTGATCTCAGTATGTTCCCCCTCCCTCATACCAAGTGACTTTTAGAAGCACATCAACTTGCTAAGATTTATATTTGCCTGGTACTCAAGTAGCCTGAAATGTACAATTTGATGCCAACGAAGATAATTTTCGTAGATGTGGAAAGAAATTATTGAACAGGCGAACAGAATTCATGGCAAGTTGATATGCTTCTTCACAAGTCAATAGGTGGGAGGGAGATCAATCGAAACTAATATTTTCGATAAGTAAGACAAGGAGGCGCATATAAGAACAAATGATGGAACTGGCAAGGAGTGTAAATTATTATACCCTAGCAGAGAGTATTATAATTTTGCCATGAAATGTGTCATGCATTGAAGGAGCAGCATCCGACCACATAATATGTATATATTATTGATCAGGACGATGAAACGAGTTGATATATCTATGTCCGTCCCTCTGTCTGTTTATATGCAAACTATTCTCTTAATTTTTGCTAAATGAGTGAAATTTTAATTTGAGGTCACAATCGGCTGGATCGGACAACTATATCATATAGCTGCCATAGAAACAATCTTCATTGCAAGAGTATATAATCTTCGGCGCGCCGAAGATAGCCTTTCTTTACTAGTTTTTGTTTTGTTTTCGTATTTCCTCACTAGCTTAGCTAGTTTGTGTATCCTTCTCTCAGTCTGACTAATTGATCTCAGTATGTTCCCCCTCCCTCATACCAAGTGACTTTTAGAAGCACATCAACTTGCTAAGATTTATATTTGCCTGGTACTCACGTAGCCTGAAATGTACAATTTGATGCCAACGAAGATAATTTTCGTAGATGTGGAAAGAAATTATTGAACAGGCGAACAGAATTCATGGCAAGTTGATATGCTTCTTCACAAGTCAATAGGTGGGAGGGAGATCAATCGAAACTAATATTTTCGATTAGTAAGACAAGGAGGCGCATATAAGAACAAATGATGGAACTGGCAAGGAGTGTAAATTATTATACCCTAGCAGAGAGTATTATAATTTTGCCATGAAATGTGTCATGCATTGAAGGAGCAGAATATATATATATTATTGATCAGGATGATGAAACGAGTTGATATATCTATGTCCGTCTCTCTGTCTGTTTATATGCAAACTAATCTCTCAATTTTTACTAAATGAATGAAATTTGAATTTGAGGTCGCAATTGGCTGGATCGGACAACTATATCATATAGCTGCCATAGAAACAATCTTCATTGCAAGAGTATATAATCTTCGGCGCGCCGAAGATAGCCTTTCTTTACTAGTTTTTGTTTTGTTTTCGTATTTCCTCACTAGCTTAGCTAGTTTGTGTATCCTTCTCTCAGTCTGACTAATTGATCTCAGTATGTTCCTCCTCCCTCACACCTATTGACTTTTTGAACAACATCAACCTACTAATCATTCTGTTTGCCTGGTACTCAGTTTGTCAGAAATATACAATTTGAATGCCAGCGCATTTAATTTTCGAAGCTGCTGGAAGAAAATATTTAACAGGCGAACAGAATTCATAACAAGTATTAGCAGGGCATCAACGCTGCTTCAATAGTCAATAAGAGGTGGGAGGGAGATCGAGCATTCGAAGCTAATATCTAAGCTAAGTACAACAAGGAGGTGCATATTAAGACAAATAACGGAACTGCGGATGCGACAAATGCCCAAAATATGACAAAAATTAAATTCTTAATGTCAACAGGTGGGAGGGAGAAAGTAAACTCATTTAGATGTGTCAAAGAAGGAGAAGACTATTTTTTGCTTTGTTTTGATATTTCCCCTGGCTTGTCTAGTATAGGTATCCTTCTCTCAGTCTGACTAATTGATCTCAGTATGTTCCCCCTCCCTCATACCAAGTGACTTTTAGAAGCACATCAACTTGCTAAGATTTATATTTGCCTGGTACTCAAGTAGCCTGAAATGTACAATTTGATGCCAACGAAGATAATTTTCGTAGATGTGGAAAGAAATTATTGAACAGGCGAACAGAATTCATGGCAAGTTGATATGCTTCTTCACAAGTCAATAGGTGGGAGGGAGATCAATCGAAACTAATATTTTCGATTAGTAAGACAAGGAGGCGCATATAAGAACAAATGATGGAACTGGCAAGGAGTGTAAATTATTATACCCTAGCAGAGAGTATTATAATTTTGCCATGAAATGTGTCATGCATTGAAGGAGCAGCATCCGACCACATAATATGTATATATTATTGATCAGGACGATGAAACGAGTTGATATATCTATGTCCGTCTCTCTGTCTGTTTATATGCAAACTAATCTCTCAATTTTTGCTAAATGAATGAAATTTGAATTTGAGGTCGCAATTGGCTGGATCGGACAACTATATCATATAGCTGCCATAGAAACAATCTTCATTGCAAGAGTATATAATCTTCGGCGCGCCGAAGATAGCCTTTCTTTACTAGTTTTTGTTTTGTTTTCGTATTTCCTCACTAGCTTAGCTAGTTTGTGTATCCTTCTCTCAGTCTGACTAATTGATCTCAGTATGTTCCTCCTCCCTCACACCTATTGACTTTTGAACAACATCAACCTACTAATCATTCTGTTTGCCTGGTACTCAGTTTGTCAGAAATATACAATTTGAATGCCAGCGCATTTAATTTTCGAAGCTGCTGGAAGAAAATATTTAACAGGCGAACAGAATTCATAACAAGTATTAGCAGGGCATCAACGCTGCTTCAATAGTCAATAAGAGGTGGGAGGGAGATCGAGCATTCGAAGCTAATATCTAAGCTAAGTACAACAAGGAGGTGCATATTAAGACAAATAACGGAACTGCGGATGCGACAAATGCCCAAAATATGACAAAAATTAAATTCTTAATGTCAACAGGTGGGAGGGAGAAAGTAAACTCATTTAGATGTGTCAAAGAAGGAGAAGACTATTTTTTGTTTTGTTTTGATATTTCCCCTGGCTTGTCTAGTTTGGGTATCCTTCTCTCAGTCTGACTAATTGATCTCAGTATGTTCCCCCTCCCTCATACCAAGTGACTTTTAGAAGCACATCCACTTGCTAAGATTTATATTTGCCTGGTACTCAAGTAGCCTGAAATGTACAATTTGATGCCAGCGAAGATAATTTTCGTAGATGTGGAAAGAAATTATTGAACAGGCGAACAGAATTCATGGCAAGTTGATATGCTTCTTCACAAGTCAATAGGTGGGAGGGAGATCATTCGAAGCTAATATTTTATATTAGTAAGACAAGGAGGCGCATATAAGAACAAATGATGGAACTGGCAAGGAGTGTAAATTATTATACCCTAGCAGAGAGTATTATAATTTTGCCATGAAATGTGTCATGCATTGAAGGAGCAGCATCCGACCACATAATATGTATATATTATTGATCAGGACGATGAAACGAGTTGATATATCTATGTCCGTCTCTCTGTCTGTTTATATGCAAACTAATCTCTCAATTTTTGCTAAATGAATGAAATTTGAATTTGAGGTCGCAATTGGCTGGATCGGACAACTATATCATATAGCTGCCATAGAAACAATCTTCATTGCAAGAGTATATAATCTTCGGCGCGCCGAAGATAGCCTTTCTTTACTAGTTTTTGTTTTGTTTTCGTATTTCCTCACTAGCTTAGCTAGTTTGTGTATCCTTCTCTCAGTCTGACTAATTGATCTCAGTATGTTCCTCCTCCCTCACACCTATTGACTTTTTGAACAACATCAACCTACTAATCATTCATAAACTCATTTAGATGTGTCAAAGAAGGAGAAGACTATTTTTTGCTTTGTTTTGATATTTCCCCTGGCTTGTCTAGTATAGGTATCCTTCTCTCAGTCTGACTAATTGATCTCAGTATGTTCCCCCTCCCTCATACCAAGTGACTTTTAGAAGCACATCCACTTGCTAAGATTTATATTTGCCTGGTACTCAAGTAGCCTGAAATGTACAATTTGATGCCAGCGAAGATAATTTTCGTAGATGTGGAAAGAAATTATTGAACAGGCGAACAGAATTCATGGCAAGTTTATATGCTTCTTCACAAGTCAATAGGTGGGAGGGAGATCATTCGAAGCTAATATTTTATATTAGTAAGACAAGGAGGCGCATATAAGAACAAATGATGGAACTGGCAAGGAGTGTAAATTATTATACCCTAGCAGAGAGTATTATAATTTTGCCATGAAATGTGTCACGCATTGAAGGAGCAGAATATATATATATTATTGATCAGGATGATGAAACGAGTTGATATATCTATGTCCGTCTCTCTGTCTGTTTATATGCAAACTAATCTCTCAATTTTTGCTAAATGAATGAAATTTGAATTTGAGGTCGCAATTGGCTGGATCGGACAACTATATCATATAGCTGCCATAGAAACAATCTTCATTGCAAGAGTATATAATCTTCGGCGCGCCGAAGATAGCCTTTCTTTACTAGTTTTTGTTTTGTTTTCGTATTTCCTCACTAGCTTAGCTAGTTTGTGTATCCTTCTCTCAGTCTGACTAATTGATCTCAGTATGTTCCTCCTCCCTCACACCTATTGACTTTTTGAACAACATCAACCTACTAATCATTCTGTTTGCCTGGTACTCAGTTTGTCAGAAATATACAATTTGAATGCCAGCGCATTTAATTTTCGAAGCTGCTGGAAGAAAATATTTAACAGGCGAACAGAATTCATAACAAGTATTAGCAGGGCATCAACGCTGCTTCAATAGTCAATAAGAGGTGGGAGGGAGATCGAACATTCGAAGCTAATATCTAAGCTAAGTACAACAAGGAGGTGCATATTAAGACAAATAACGGAACTGCGGATGCGACAAATGCCCAAAATATGACAAAAATTAAATTCTTAATGTCAACAGGTGGGAGGGAGAAAGTAAACTCATTTAGATGTGTCAAAGAAGGAGAAGACTATTTTTTGCTTTGTTTTGATATTTCCCCTGGCTTGTCTAGTATAGGTATCCTTCTCTCAGTCTGAATAATTGATCTCAGTATGTTCCCCCTCCCTCATACCAAGTGACTTTTAGAAGCACATCAACTTACTAAGATTTATATTTGCCTGGTACTCAAGTAGCCTGAAATGTACAATTTGATGCCAACGAAGATAATTTTCGTAGATGTGGAAAGAAATTATTGAACAGGCGAACAGAATTCATGGCAAGTTGATATGCTTCTTCACAAGTCAATAGGTGGGAGGGAGATCAATCGAAACTAATATTTTCGATTAGTAAGACAAGGAGGCGCATATAAGAACAAATGATGGAACTGGCAAGGAGTGTAAATTATTATACCCTAGCAGAGAGTATTATAATTTTGCCATGAAATGTGTCATGCATTGAAGGAGCAGCATCCGACCACATAATATGTATATATTATTGATCAGGACGATGAAACTAGTTGATATATCTATGTCCGTCCCTCTGTCTGTTTATATGCAAACTAATCTCTTAATTTTTGCTAAATGAGTGAAATTTTAATTTGAGGTCACAATCGGCTGGATCGGACAACTCTCACTAGGTTAGCTAGTTTGTGTATCCTTCTCTCAGTCTGACTAATTGATCTCAGTATGTTCCTCCTCCCTCACACCTATTGACTTTTTGAACAACATCAACCTACTAATCATTCTGTTTGCCTGGTACTCAGTTTGTCAGAAATATACAATTTGAATGCCAGCGCATTTAATTTTCGAAGCTGCTGGAAGAAAATATTTAACAGGCGAACAGAATTCATAACAAGTATTAGCAGGGCATCAACGCTGCTTCAATAGTCAATAAGAGGTGCGAGGGAGATCGAGCATTCGAAGCTAATATCTAAGCTAAGTACAACAAGGAGGTGCATATTAAGACAAATAACGGAACTGCGGATGCGACAAATGCCCAAAATATGACAAAAATTAAATTCTTAATGTCAACAGGTGGGAGGGAGAAAGTAAACTCATTTAGATGTGTCAAAGAAGGAGAAGACTATTTTTTGTTTTGTTTTGATATTTCCCCTGGCTTGTCTAGTATAGGTATCCTTCTCTCAGTCTGAATAATTGATCTCAGTATGTTCCCCCTCCCTCATACCAAGTGACTTTTAGAAGCACATCAACTTACTAAGATTTATATTTGCCTGGTACTCAAGTAGCCTGAAATGTACAATTTGATGCCAACGAAGATAATTTTCGTAGATGTGGAAAGAAATTATTGAACAGGCGAACAGAATTCATGGCAAGTTGATATGCTTCTTCACAAGTCAATAGGTGGGAGGGAGATCAATCGAAACTAATATTTTCGATTAGTAAGACAAGGAGGCGCATATAAGAACAAATGATGGAACTGGCAAGGAGTGTAAATTATTATACCCTAGCAGAGAGTATTATAATTTTGCCATGAAATGTGTCATGCATTGAAGGAGCAGCATCCGACCACATAATATGTATATATTATTGATCAGGACGATGAAACGAGTTGATATATCTATGTCCGTCTCTCTGTCTGTTTATATGCAAACTAATCTCTCAATTTTTGCTAAATGAATGAAATTTGAATTTGAGGTCGCAATTGGCTGGATCGGACAACTATATCATATAGCTGCCATAGAAACAATCTTCATTGCAAGAGTATATAATCTTCGGCGCGCCGAAGATAGCCTTTCTTTACTAGTTTTTGTTTTGTTTTCGTATTTCCTCACTAGCTTAGCTAGTTTGTGTATCCTTCTCTCAGTCTGACTAATTGATCTCAGTATGTTCCTCCTCCCTCACACCTATTGACTTTTTCAGAAATATACAATTTGAATGCCAGCGCATTTAATTTTCGAAGCTGCTGGAAGAAAATATTTAACAGGCGAACAGAATTCATAACAAGTATTAGCAGGGCATCAACGCTGCTTCAATAGTCAATAAGAGGTGGGAGGGAGATCGAACATTCGAAGCTAATATCTAAGCTAAGTACAACAAGGAGGTGCATATTAAGACAAATAGCGGAACTGCGGATGCGACAAATGCCCAAAATATGACAAAAATTAAATTCTTAATGTCAACAGGTGGGAGGGAGAAAGTAAACTCATTTAGATGTGTCAAAGAAGGAGAAGACTATTTTTTGTTTTGTTTTGATATTTCCCCTGGCTTATCTAGTTTGGGTATCCTTCTCTCAGTCTGACTAACTGAGATCACTCAGTATGTTCCCTCTGCCTCACTCCTTATGACTTTTTGAAGCACATCAACATTCTAAGAATTATGTTTGCCTTGTACTCAGTTTGCTAGAAATATAAGATTTGAGTCTGTCTAAAGTGATTTCAGTATATTTTCTCTCCCTCGCACCTACTGGGTTGGTGTAGCTCATCAACTTGCTGATAGTTCTGTGTCAAACAATTGGACGAAAAGCTTGTTATTTATAAATTTTTTAGTTTCGTTTAGTACCTGAATATCATCTGCATCATAAGCAAGAACATTTTTACACACCTGCCAAAAATTATTAAGATCTGACTACTATATCCTATAGCTCCCAAAGTAAAAATCAATTCGAATTTTGTTGCTTGGAAAATGTTTTATTCTCATGGTATCTTAATAACATTTACGGGAAGATAAGAAAGTGGGATTTCTAAACACACATTATTATCAAGATCGGTCTACTATATCTCAGAACTGCTAATGGAACAAGTTAGCACCAAAACCTTTGTCAGTAGCTTGAAAATTATTTCTAACCAACTTTAAAAATAGCAAATTTTACTTTAAAGAGAAAAGTACCTGAACAGAGGGCACCTTTGTATTGCCTCTGGTCAAAAGTGTTTTCTTGCTGGGAAACTTTCATGGAATTGCTCAACCTGCACTTTGCCAATTTTGCAGCCTTACAAAAAACTTGAAACTTGCCATAAATTGATTTACTTGGCACAACAATAATGAGTGCAAACATGACCACACGAGCATACAAGGATACACACACACACACACGCACACACACATATTGAGGGGCCACTGACGCAAGTCGGGCAGAATATTAGCAAGAAAATTAAAAGAAAATTTTCCATAAAATGTGCAAAAGTATGCGAAAGTTATTAAGTGCATACAAAGTAGAAAAACATACACCCAACCGAGACACACCATCGATGCAAGAGAGAACTTTCTAATCACGTGTACAAGGCAGCAGTCGAAGTTGTATTACTTCCTGGAAAGGAAAGATGTTGCCTCAACTCGCCTCGCCTCAACTCGCCTCAACTCACCTCGACTCGCCTCTTACAAGACACTCGCTTATATTTTACAAGTTTTCCATTTAAAATATAAACACATGCTTGATTGGAATTGGCCAGTTGCAACGCTTCGACCATGAACACAATACATACATATATAGCCTGATACTCGCCTACTTGCACTCTGTGCAGAATCTTAATAAATTTATAAAATTTAATATTTTTCTTGGGGCCCCGTTTAGTATATATTTTAATAACTGTTATTTTATGAGCAGCAAAAAGCCAAAATATCTCGGCATCGCTTGCAACATTGCGTATACGTAATCTGTCTTTCCTGCTGCTATGGAAAATCAATCGGTCGTTCTGATGGCATTTATATGATATAGCAGTCCGAAGTGTACAATATGATTTTTAAATTCATGCACTATTTCAAATTTAGGTATAGGTAATTTAAATAAAAACATGTTTAGATACTTCAAAATAAATATATCCTTGCAGACGCTATTACTACTTAGTCACTAAATGAATTATGCATTGAAGGAGGTATCTCCGAACCCCACAAAATATATACATTATTGATTTGGATAATGCATCAAGTCGATATATCCATGTCCCTCTGTCTGGGTGTTCGTCTGCTTGTCTGTCCTAATCGAATCTGTCAGCTTTTGAGGTAACTAAATGAAATTTTGTATAACGATAGTCTTTGCATGATAATCTTTTTTGGTGTTCAACCTTTTTTAATGCAATTTCTACATGAGGCTTACTTAAAAAATCTAATATTATCTAGCTCCTATTTAATTAATAGTTTTGTTTCTTAGAATATTTGAACTTAAAGCTAGATAAAGGAATACGTTTAGAAAATATATAATAAGAACTTATTAAGATTATCCGATTAGATCACAAAACTGCTAAGCACTAAAATTTTTATCCCAGTCTGCAAGGATATATAATCTTCGCAGCGTTTAAGATAGCCTTAACTAGGCTTAACTAGTTTTTATTATGATAATAATTAAAGAAAAAACTGCTTTAAAGCAAAAACGCCTTAATACCAACAAAACAAAAATAATGCATGTTTTTTGCAGGGCATGTACATATTTATATGAAAACTCTCATGAGATTTTGCATACATTTTTACCAAACAAATTTTTTTATCAGAATTTTTTTCTAATTTTCCACCCAAAGCTCAGGGCACATAACTCACAACACCTGGGCAGAACGAAACGCCAAAAGTGCCGCAAATGAAAAATGCAAACGGAATTAAATTATAGTCAGTTACGAAACAGCTAACAAAAAAAAAAAAAAAAATTGAAACAGAAGAAAAATCCAGAAAATATAAAAAATATATATAAATGGGAGCTGTAAACTAGAAAAGTTCAAACAGGCGGCGCATAGTTGGCTGCCCGGGCCGCATTCGCTGTTACTTTACGAAATTAAATCTAAGCGCTAGCATGAAAAACACATAGATACACACTCACACACTCACACACTCACACACACACACACACACACATTTGTAATGATGCAGCAGCTGCGCTTAGATTGCATTAAGTGGGCGGGTGCTGGGCGGGTGCTGGGCGCTGCTTGGAGCTGCTGCAGAGATGCCTGCAAAGGCAACGCCAGCAAGCAAAAATTTTAATTTCCGCGCAAAAATCACAAAACTGGCAAATGGCACAGCAAAGAGGCAGAAAAAAAGCGCAAAAATAAGTAAAAAGCAAACAAAAAACATCGCACGACGAAAGGTGCAAAAAATATGAATGCTTTCGCGCACATTAATGAAACGCGCTCATGTGAATACTGTGGAGAGCACACACAAACTCCAACAGGAACTGCAGAGATTGAGTTTACCTCCGCTCGAGATGCTCATATGTATATCATAGTCCATAGTCCATTGAATACCTGTGAAAAGTAGCTGCTAGCATCATTTAAAATACCTTTTTCAAAACTATCTTAATGTTAGAGACTGTAGAATAGATCTGATCCTTATCAAAGTTTTGTAAGCAAGCAGTTATAAAGACTAAGCTCAAACCCGCTCTTGAACCATTTACAGCACTCAACCGATTGGAGCTCTGAGTGTTTACCATAGTTTTTGAGTATTCTTGGCTCTGTCTAGACCGTAGGTTGTTCGGCTTTTTTCTTACAAGAACGCAAACCGTTTTGAACTGAAATCTTCTGGTTCAGTTAGGTTCAGTTCTGGAATTTTCGGTACTTTATACTGGACTATAAAACTCAAGCTACCAAATTAAATTAATTAAGTCAGAACCAATACCAAACCTTTCAGTGAAACTGCTTACAGCTTATGAATGTTCTTGGGTAAGGAAATTATCCTTTTGTTAAGTTCACTGAAAAAGATATTTTATAAAAAATGCTTTCGACTTCAACGCTTCACAAAAATTCGGTGAATTCAATTAAAATATATATTTGATTAGTGAGTTTTGAAAGCAGATGCAAAAGCATAACCAAGCCAATTATTTGTGGTTACGAGGTCTGCGCTTTTCTGCAACTTCTTTTTGCTCAAATATTACACATACGACCCGCATGTCACTAATTAAAACATCATATGTAATTTCAGCTCTTTTTTTCAATCTCTTTTATATACAAACATAGACACACACATCTGCCGTATTCTCCTATTTCCCGACTGCTGCATTAAAATTAATTTTCGTATATTTTTATACATTTTTTCCTCTCACTTGTCAAGTCAAAAGCTTAGCGGTAACTACAAAAACAAAACCACAAAAAATATATATAAAAAAGGTATTTTTCGCGCACCGAAGACTAGTTGCACTTGCACAGTGAATTGACAGATATGATAGGTTTATGATATAGTCGTCCGATCTTGAAATCAAACTTTTTCATCTGACTTGTTTCATGCAGATATCTTAGGATCTAACTTCATTTAACCTGGACAATTTCATTCAGAAACAAAAAAGTTTCTACATCTCAGCTTTTAGACGGATCTAATCAATTTCCTGTCAATGTGTAAATAACCTCCGCAAGAGTATAAAAATACCCCAGTTAAAAGAACACAGAACAAGAAATACCTCGCACTTTGGTGACTATTTTAAAAGTTGCTTTAACCTCTTCTTTAATTCAAAATATTAACCGCAGATAATTTAAATTGAGAAAGAAGTGAAAAAGAGATATAATCTATCTAGTCACTATGAATAAAGCTTGTGAACCATATCAAAGCTGTTGCATATCTTCACCATTTGTGAAGGGTATAAAAAGTGTAGCTAAACTTTGCTGCTGGCTGGCAATTGGATTGCCTTGGCATATACCCAACCCGAACGTCCCACAATATTTGTCTTTTTTAATAAAAATAATATTTTTACAGAGCTCGTTACCTTAACAATGTTCTAGTCGGTCGTCGAGTTCCGTCAGAGTTGAAGAGTGCGCCAAATAAAAAAAGGCTCGAATAACCACGCTAACATTTTTACCAACCAACCAGCTAGCCAACAAGTTAAAAGTTAATGAGACAACATAACTTTTGTGGTCGGCTAAATGAGTAAATGAAAAAAATTCAAGTAACGAGGGTCGCCAATTCAGTGTCTAAAAATTACAAGCAATTTATTGCTTGAAAATTAAATTTCTTAATGTGAAGTTGAAAATATAAAATTTTCTCAGAAATAATTATTAAATAAAGAGAGAGAAATATAAAGAATTTCAATCAAAGAATCATAGAATTCCTTTGCCAAACTTTTTATAAATCCTAGAACATCCTGCGGCTTGATAGTTATAGAAGACATAAGAAGATTAAATTAAGTTTTGAATCAATAAGCACACCAAGGTAAATAATAATTAATCAGGGATTTTTAATTAGTTAGAACCTTGCCTTAAGCAGTAAATTAAACAAGATCTTTTGATATTTAGGGCTAAGAATCTTCTAATTTTAGTCAAAAATTCAAAATTTAAGTAAGGATGATTTACTGATTTAATTAATGACTTGTAAAACTTTACTAACGAATCTCGAAAAAAAAATTCGTAGCTCAATTTGCGGCGTTGACACTTGTAAACCAGCTGCATCACGTTGTAATCAATGTTCTCTCAGAATTAAACAATTTGCGGAAAGAGCATCAAATAAAAAAAAGTGGGAAAAAGTTATAAAAAAAGTAGAGTAGAGAAAAAGAGCTGAAAAAGTTTGTAGTTAGTGCTCAGAGAAGGACCGTGACGCCTGCAACTTGTGTCTTACGTCGTGTTAACATTACAAAATTTATGTGATAGTCCACATCGCCTCGCCCGCACGCCTGCACGCCCTGGACACGCCTTATCCTATGAGCATCATCAGCCATTAATCAGCGCAGCTTCCATGCCACACACTTGTCACTCAGGCGACGCTTATCACTTGGTCCATTGAACGCTCGCCGCGTCTGGCATAAATATCACTTAAATCAGTTGACTTAGCGACGCGAGAGATTCTAGACATGAGACGTGAGATGAGAGACGTGAGGCAGACGAGGACCCGCAGCTGCCCAGGACATATCAACTTGTAATTGTGACAATTGCTGTCAACAGAGCGCAGACATAAACCCCACCAAAACCAAGCTCCAGCCTCGCCTCCAACCCACTGTTTGGGGTTGGAGGTTGGAGCAGTGAGATGACGACGGCAACAGGACGACTGCTTAGCCAGAGAGCTTTGTGCAACCTTTTCTCTCCTCTTCCTTCGTTTTAGCGATGACAATTTTTTGACAAAATAAGATAAATGAGTTGTTTGCATGCCCTTCATAAAGCAGAGTATTTTCAAAATATTATAACTGATGTTCTCTTAGACTAATCTCAAGCGATCTTAAGGTCTTTCGATCCTCCAGAATTAAAGAAAGCAATGGACTCAAACTTTATTTAACTAGCTTATAATCTGGAAGAATAATACAAATTTTAATTTTATTTGAATAAATTCGACAAGAAATAATAAATTAATTATTTAAAGGCAATTAAAATTATCAAAGGTTCAAAAAGACAATTAAAATGTTAACTAAATTAAAATAATTTAAAAAGAGAACTTTCAATAAATATAGAAATTTTAGATGAACAAAGAGCTCAAAGATAACATGAATAAATAGATAAATTAACTCCAACAATTTCATTTTATGTAATTTAAAAAACAAAGGTTCGAAGTCAAAGCAGAATGTAGAGGCTTCATACTAAGGCTTAAAATTGGCTTAGGAATACTTCAAAATAAAATTCAAAATGCTAAGAATATACTATTTAATAGACCTTATTAGAATAAGAGTTTCAAGATTGAACCAGAACCATATGTAATACAGTCTTCTGAACCAGATTCTTTTATTATTTGATTTTATTTTTATTTGTTGAGAGTATAAAAAGAACATTGAAGACTCTTTTTCCTTCTTAGCACATTTTATACCCTTCCTGAGGGTATTATAACTTTGTCACGAAAAGTGTAATGTATTAAAGAATGTACCTATATCCAACCCCTGAAAGTATATATACTGTTGATCAGGACGACGATAAAACAAGTAGAAATAGCTGTATGTATGTCTGTTTAAATGCAAACCATACTCTCAGTAGATAAAATTTTGAATGAAGCCTTCTTCTTGTTATACTATGATACATATAAGGGAACATTCGTTGTATGAGAAGATTGAGTCCTTTCTTATTTTCTCAAATATTTAAATTCGAGGAAGTCCAGACAAGGGTGTGTAATCTTCGGTATTTTCTTACTAGTTTCCTGGTGGGTTGGGGATTTGCTTGGTGCATGTCGGAAGTGTGCACCATAAAATGGTGCTTACTATAAATTTTAAAGCTAGACAAAGTTATTTAAAAATCATTGAGCTGCTCGCAGTTCGCATCCTTCGCACAGGCGAGCAACCAGCTCCTTGCCGCGCTCATTTACAATAAATTCGCGATTTCGGTTCGTTTCAGTTTGGTTTGGTTTTTTTCTGCTCTTTTTTTTTTTTTTTGTATGTGTTTGTGCTTTTCTACGCTGCCTTTGCTTCCCGTGTTTTTTTTTTCTCCTTTTTGGACCATTGACTAAGCCAAACAAAGTCTGATGCTCGAATTTATTATGCTCACTCCAATTGGCGGTACGACTGGGTTTTTGTCTTTGCTCGCGCTCTAACATTTTTTATATGTAGATATATGTATATATATATATATATATTCTTTTTTTTTGTACTCTCTATGGTTTTGCCTTTTTTAATTCAATTTATTTTTGGATTTATACGTATTTATGCACATGGGATTCATTTCCGCTTACGGTTTTCTAACTTTTCGCGCGGCCAGAATTCATTTTTTTCTTTTTCTGTATTTTTGGCGCGTTTTAATGAAAATTGATGCTGCAAAAGTGCGCAAAGGTTATTGGCGTGTCTAAATTAATGTACGGATATTGTATATTTGTTGTAGATAGGTGGATTTTCGGCGCAGGGGACGTTGGGGAACGCCCCCTTAAAGGCCCTAAAGCGTCAGAGCCAGAGTTAGAGAAGAGTAGAAGCAAGAGCAGAGCCAGAGCAGAGCACCTGCATCTGCATTGTGTTCAATAAAATTTTGACATTTCTTAATTGAATTCCGTTGCACAAGTTCGCCGCGAACTCAAACAAAAGCCAACAAACCAAAAATCAAATTACAACAAAAGTCAGCGCGCAATGAAATTTCCACAACACACCCAACATACACCTGTACCTGTACATGCATATGGTTACCTCTGTGGCGCAAACTTAGCGTGTTTCAGAGCATCCAGAGCCATGTCAGGCACTACATATATATACATACTCTTACATATTCATATACCTGATCAGCGAAGGGGCAAATTTTATAACTTCATTAAATAATTGCACGCCAAAATGCAGCAAAAACCGCAAAGAGCCGCCGCCCAGACGCAGTCCGGGTACGGGATGATTCCTGGAGTCCTGTACTTCAGTTTACCCCAAAAACTTTCTGGCGCAGCTAACTGGCAAAAGACGGTGATGCCGTGGCGTGGCATGCCGAGGCGAACTTGCAACCAAGCTCCCAGACACGTTCAAAAACTTACCTGCCATGTGTTGCAAGTCTTCAAATATTGAATTTTTGGATTGTGTATTGGAATATTCGCCGTTGTATGTTGTGGTAGATGTGTGGGTTGTGTGTTGGGTCAGCCCCGGGCAAATGAGGCACCAGTTACAATTCTTGTACTCAATTAGGCGTTATATTTCCTTGTATGAGTAGCAGTCGAGTAGAAAGTTATGCTGGTTATTTTCTAACTGAAAGGGAAAGCTAAGAGAGTACTTTGATCTGCGAAAAAAACTCTTTTACCTGATTGAACCAACACCCCCAACTATAATGGTAATTAATATTCAAATATAATATAAAATATTAAAATTGATTATTATTTCACTGCTAAAATAACACGTTCTGAGGACAAAAGTAATTGATACTCTTTTTATATTTTCATTTGTTGTAAACAATTCTTCTTTAGTTTTCATTCTGAACGACTAATAGGTTTGCCTGTCTGTCCGTCTGCCTGCTTCTGTGCATTTCTGTTCCCCCAAAGGCTCATTCGGCCATTGGGAAGTTGGTAAAAGCAGAGCATTCGAGTAGAAATTAGGCACCATAACCTTAACTCGCAGCGCTAGTCTTACTAAAAAAAAGAAATAGTTAAAATATTATTGCTTCCACTCTTCCCTCTTCTGTATTTACTAATTAAGTTCAATAAACAATTAATATACACATTTAATTTGTTCATTTTATTTATTAAGTTGACAAATATTTACCAGACATTTCTGCAATCCATCCAAAAGCCATATATTTATGCATGTTCAATGAGTGTGCATATTACGCATACGCCTC
The DNA here is from genome assembly GCA_018150835.1 of Drosophila repletoides. Taxonomy (NCBI): domain Eukaryota; kingdom Metazoa; phylum Arthropoda; class Insecta; order Diptera; family Drosophilidae; genus Drosophila; species Drosophila repletoides. The sequence continues at coordinate 17,751,924 of JAECWQ010000089.1, read as the reverse complement.
GTGTGGAATGTGAATTTTCTTTGTGTGTGTGTGTTTTCACAGCCTATGGCACTCATTAGGTCTATTATATTTGCACACACACACACACACACATGACACTGAAATATATACAAATATGCCTGCCACATATTTTCACACCTTTTTGGCTTTGGTTTGGTTTTCTGGTTTTGCTGGTTTGCTGGTTTACTGGCTTTTACTGGATTTTCGGTTTCGAGCACTGCACTTAATTGAAATATTAAATAAGCCAATTAAAATTAAAATTATGGTTGCATTATGCCACGCCCCCTGCCACCCATTGATGGCAGACACATGATAGCCGCCCACGCTTTAACATTTATTGAAAATTACTGAAAATTATTGGAAAATTGCATTCGGAGCTGGGGCCACAGCTGTTGACTGTTGATAATTTATAAATTATTGCAGTGCTGATAAAAGCGCAGTTTGCACTCCTTTCAATTTTCCATACTTCAATATTTATGAAGAGGTTATGGATTCTTTTTATTACACAGCACAATTAGCTGGCATATTTTTAGGCAAATTTAATGTCACACAGAGAAAAAAAAACAAGAATCCTTGACTTGAATCAATTAAAAGGATGCTTTTAAATCAAGTCGAAATTTCTCATGTCCAGAATGAAAACCTTTAATCAATCTTGGATTGCTTTGTTTTAAGACGAAATGAGTTTGTTTAAGAACAAATCAGTATCAAATAAAGCATAAAATATTATAAAATAAATATTACTAATTTGTTTAATTGTACCAAAAAAGGTTTAAACTAATTAGTTTTTATATGAAATAAGGAAATAATTAGTAATACAAATATTAAAATTTCGTAAATTTAGCAAATTATAGACCTTAATTTTTATTGTATACTTATATAGGAAAAGATTATTCTATTTATTATTTTTAACTATTATCCCTAATCAAGTTAGAAATATTCATAACTTTATTGCTCTAAATTTAAGATAGATCGAATTTGTTTATAGACTGTATTTTTCTCTATATACGAAACGAATAGAAGGAAAAAAAAGGAAAGAAATGGAAGGAAAGGAGAGGGAAAGAGAAACAAAGCGACGTCCTTCGCTGTCCTTTGTAAACATGTTGACAAAGCTCACTCACTCTTTTGCTACTTCCTTCTCGTAAATGTCATGCGGCCACAGCGGCAACAATAGCTTAATTTATAATTAAATTAATTGTTGTAATTACTTCATTAGCGTTTACTTTTAGCTTACCTATTTCTAACTGTTCATTAGGGCCCAGCCAACTGCCAACTAACTGAACTGTTGCGTGCTGCTCCTGTCGTCCCGTGCTCCCGTGGTCCCGTGCTCCTGCTGCCATTTGTTGTCTATGTAAATGACATCAAATGCTCAAAATGCGACACCAAATTACACAATTAGGCAACATTAACATTTAATGCGTTATGTTTACGTTTTGTTTACCTGTTCCATTATACTTCTCCTCCCTCCCTCCCTTCCTTCCTTACTTCCTTCCATCCGCCGCCTTCCTTTCTTGGACTTACCCCCAACCAAAAAAAGAGGAAGTGCCCTTGCACGCAGGTCATAAGCATTATAATCGATTGTTAGTTAATAGAATTTTTCGTTGTATTAAATATTAGTGGATATTAATTTGTTGTTGCTGCTGTTGTTGGGGTTCGAACTCCTCAAAATACTTTTTTCTGTTGCCAAATGAGTCGTAAACTATTTTAGTTATAACTGGGTTAGTTGGTTGTATGAAGTGTACAAAAGGAAAATTATACCACAGAACTTTTAATATAAATTATACAAATGAACTGTGTAATAGCCTAGATCCCCTATAACGTACAATTACAGAGGGTATCATAACTTAGTCATGAAATATGTTATACATTGAAGGAGGCATCTCCAACGCCACAAAGTATATATAGTACTGAGCAGGACAGACGAATCGATATATCCATGCCCGTTCATTTGCAATTATATCTCTCAGTTATTGAGCTTGGTGAACGAAATTTGGTATGAAGCCTTCTTTTTCTTGCAGATATACGTCGAAACCGGCCGGATCAGACACCTATATCATAAAGATCGATACCAAAGTTAGTGTAAGAATAACTTTTTTGCTCCTCGAGATATCTTGATAATATATTTCTTAATATCTGGTTAACAAATTTTAGCATCGGGCGGATATATCACATATATTGGTGCCATAGGAAAACGTTTTCGTAAGCAACCAAACTTTCTAGTTAGCTGAATCAGTTATTTCTCAAAGCTGATTAGACTTTCGTAAGATCAGACTACTACATCAGATAACTGTTATTGATATAATATAAATAAATACTTAAACAACAATTTTCAAATGATTGTTGAAATCTGCAAGGATATGTATCGATCGGCGCACTAATGACGACCTTTCCTCCCTAATTTTTTTTTATTTTCTATTTTATTTATATTTAATAAGTAAACTAATTGGTCTGCAAGAACCGATGTTCGGCTAAGCTCCTCCCGCAAGCCTAGTATTAATGTGTTACAACATAACTCTTAAATCTGTTTTATCTTATTTTGTTTTCATCCTGAATTTTGCCAGCTGTATCAGCGCATCGGCTGCTGCAGCTGGGAGTTGGTAAGAATTTGTCTTTCGCTCTTATCGGCTCGTTGAAATTAATATAAATTCGGGCTGCTTTTTATATTCTAATTTCTGTTTTCAATATCAGAATGTATGAATTAAGTATGTATATCTTAATTCATACATTCTGATATTGAAAACATTATACATATTTAAATAAATTGAAAATAAATTGCTTAACAAATACATTTAAAATACAAACTGGATTAATTATTTCTAATTAAAATTTATAGTTGACTAAAAAGCTTGTCAGCTCAACAACCGAAATAATTGTATTAGTCCTATTTCTAAAAGCTATTAAAATTTTAAAAATGTTGCAGATATAATTGATTTAGATCAATAAAAAAATAATATTTATTTAAAATTTTACAGTTTCACGAATTATTTAACATTTAATATATAATTTAAGTATATAAAATGGGTATATACCACATAAGCAATAAAAACTTTTCAATTAAAAACTGTTGAGCATATTAGCTAAGACATCATACTTACATATACATATGTGAAATTACGTAGGAAAAAGAAAACCATCCACATTTTCCCATTTCCCAACCGACCAACTGCCTCGTACAAATACAAATCAAACGCTGTAAGCGACAGGGCCATCGTCATCGTCATCGCTGTCGCCGTTGCCGTCGCCGTCGCCGTCTCAGAGCTCCAAAGCGAAAACTCAACGAAGCGAAAATTTGCAAGCGAAGAGCGCCACTGTGAGCTAAGAGAAACGCCACAAAATGAATGTGCACTCTTCTGCTGCGCACGTTGCTGCGAGCGTTGACGCCGTCGCGAGCAGCGCACGTGGCTGTTTTTCTTTTACTTTTTACGCAGCGCAAATGAGCAACAGTGGAAAATGTAAGGCAACAAGAAAAAATGTGCCAAGCAGCGCTGCCAGCGCCGACTGCGCTAAGAGAGAGCATTTGCGAGAGGGCGAGAACGAGAGCGCAAGCACGCGACGGCCATTTGATGCTGTGGGAAAAATTGCACAAAATGAGCGACGCTCTTTTTTTTGCCAAACGCTGCGCTGCCGTCAACATTTTCTTTCTGTTGCTTTTGCCGGGCGATTCGTAAACAAATTCTGTGATTGGCTGACGGACGTTGTTGGCATGGAACAAGGGGCAGGGAGGCATGCTGCCTCTGTTTGTGTATGTGTGTGTGTGTGAGTGTAGTTTTTTGCGCCACGTTTTCTTATTAACGCGTTTTTGTGATTGGGTTTGGGGGTGCGGCCGCCAACTGGCGCTGCAGCGCAGTCAGCGTCTGCGTGTCGACTTTTTTCGCATTTGCTGGCAGCGTCTGTGTGTGAAAATGTGGAAAATTGCCTATGCGCACCCAACTACAACCACAGCAACAACAACACAAACAACTATGCGAAATGAGTGTAATGAGCGTGGCAGAGCGAGTGCCAGCTACATAAGCATGCTATCTTGCTTTCACATTACACATACGCCGCGTTGTCTATGTATGACGTATGCAGTTGTTGTTGTTATTTTCTAACTGCGTCGTCGGCGTCGTCGTCATCGCTGGCGCCGTTGGCTGTTGGTTGGCTGCGGCTGCGGCGGTGTTAATGTTTTTGCGTGTTTATGTTAATCGGGCGATGCTGGCAGCGAAGCCAACGCTGACTGCAGCTCCAGCTGCAGCATCAGCAGAAGCAAAAGCAAAAGCAGTCGCAGCAGCTGCACTGCTTGCTTAGATGACGCCTATTTTGTTAGCCGCCCCACCCGCCAAACACACACACACACACACACACACACACACACACACACACAGACACACACACAAATAAACGCATACACTTATGTATTCACATGCATACGTATGTACATATGTATGTATGCCCCTCGTTCGCTTGTTGTTGTGCGTTGTTTTTTATGCATTTACTAGGCAGCACTTTGATTGCATTTTTTCCATCTTTTTTATTTTAGTTTCTGCACCGTTTCTACGTAATGAAAAATTGTATACAGCTGCGAAGGCTTGGCTAGAGCAAGAAAGCATGAGCTTTTTTTTTTAATTTCAATTTTTCATTAATTAAAATTTGCTTAGTTTGCATTTGAAAGTTTTTATTACTGTCGTTCCTCTTTGGATTCTGGATATAAACCGGAAATTTGTATGGATTTATTGTGATTGAAGGTACACTAAATTGAATGTGTATTTTCCGAGTGTGTGTGTGTGTGTGTGTGTGTGTGTGAGGAGGAAGAGTGATAAACTGGCTGAATGTGTAAATAAAATAGGCAGAAGCAAAGTTGATCGAATAGAGGGCCTTAAACGTTCAAAACTGGCGTACAGAGAGATAGAAGCTAACGTTTTATTCAATTACTATTCAGATAACTGAATATAAGTGAATGTTTTTATGGATTTGCGATATATTTTTATAGAGTATGTATAAAACATGAGTAATTTAATCCAAGGTTTTCTAAATGCTACTAGTTTATGTATGTAAAAATCTCTTTTTCCAATTAAAAGCAGCAAAATTTATATTAAAAATTATATACACATAAATATAACTATAATCAGGTATCGAAACAATCTAAAAAAAAAGTAAATAATGACTTAAAAAATTTTTTAATTTATTCCACAAAACTAGGATAATAGTGAATATAGTGAATCAAGCATAGGTCGATTGTTTTTTTACAAAATGAAGTTAATCATTCCAAGGAAAATAATTAAATATAGCCGTACAATTAATGCACAGTGAGGCAAATCGAAACTACTTAATTTAATTTGTTTAAATTCGGTATCCAATATAACATATACTTCTATCTCCGAAATATATCTGTAGAGATTGCAGTTCTATTTATGAAGAAAAACTTTTTCGAATGTCCCGCAATGTATTTTATATAAAAACTATAAAAAATAATATGTTTACTGGTTCGAAAGTCCATTCAAAACAAAAGTAACTGGAGTTCCTCAATGAATTTACGTATGATACACGCAAATTTACATCGTTAATCCTTTCCAAATATCATTTAAAATTTAGTAAAGATTAAACTCGAAAGAGGAACTGATTTAGCTTACGTTCAACTCATAGATTCAAATTATTCCTTTTGCTACTCAAATTTTACTAAGCAATAAAATAGAAGCAGACAGACGAATTGACAAACATAAAATTAAAAAATTCTGTTAGTATACATGATTTAAATGAATCCAATTGGCCAAAAAACATTTATTTAGCCCCTTAGTGAAAATATATGTGTACATATATTATCTCTCTGGCATGGATGGTACAGTTATTCGACGCTTTAAAATCAGTGGGCCACTTTTTTTAGGGTCTTTTTTCTAAAATTTTCCAACTATTCCCACTAATTTGCGTGTGCTACTTTTTTATATCCTCTGGCAGCTAGCGGCAATTAATGATATGGCCACAAAGTCACAGCCACATCAAATGACAGGCGCTGGGAATGCATATCAAAAGGCATACACACACACGCACACATAGAACCAAGCCGACAGAGCCTGCAATACTCGACAACCAACCAATGCATGGAAAATGCATTGCCCCCACCACCCAGCACTCCCTCCCCCAACAAGGCAAAGTCAAAAAGTGCGTATTCCAACAACCACCCCCAACTACCAACACACAAACACACACGCACTCCCAGAGAGAAATGGCAGGAAACGGAGAATGCGTTCAGCTGATTGGTGGAAAGCAAAAGGAAGAGAAAAAACTCTAACACATAACGGCCGCTGCATATGATGGGTGTGGGGTGGGGGGGATTGGGAGAGTGATCGGGAGTTAACTGTTCCATGGGAGAGTTGCCAGCTGGAAGTTGGGCGGGTTGTCGACCACAACAATACAAAAGTCAAATTAGTGGAAAATGCAAATGCGAATAAAAAACGCAAAAGCGAGAGGCAGAAAAAAAAGCACGGCACTAGAAAATATAGACATAGCTGCCTTATATACCACAGCAATAGCAGAGAGAGACAGAGGGAGAGAGAGACAGAGAGACCGATAGAGAGAAAGATGAACTGAAAAGAGAAATAAAAAACAAACTGCAACGAGGCATTTTCAAAAGTGTTGGCACAAAAAATTATATTATAATTACACGTTGCACTGGTTTTGGTTTGAACTGACAAAATTGTAGCCTGTTTTTAGGCGTTATATGAACATTTTTTTATCAGTTTTGTTTTTTGTCATTTGCTGTTGATTTTTGCTGTTTCCTTTTGCTTACCGCACATATTTAGGCATTATGCATAGCACTTTTTTCATACTCTTTTCATTCTCTTTCTTTCCATTAATTGCTTTATATTTTTCTCGGTTTTTAAATTTGGGAATATTCTCTGCCATCATGGAACTGCTGTCAGCTGGTGTTCCATATTTTTCATGTATTTTTAACATATTATTTCTTATGCTTTTATAGTTATTCTCTCTTTTTAAGCAAAATATTGGCAAGTAAATTTACGCATGTAAAAAGTTAATTAAACATAAACAAAAAGTTTTATGTAACGGAATAATTTGTTGTAAAATTTTAAATCTTTCTTTGGCATTATAAGAATGAAATTTCAAGCATTTAACTTTTATTTTTTACATTTTTAAAGTTACAAAAATATTAGCATTTCTTAAAATGGATTATATATTTTTATTATTATATAATTTTATCATGAATTGTGAAGGTATCTCCAAGGCCATAAAGTTCATACTTGATCAGGACTCAGAGATAAATTGAAATGTCCGTCCGCCCCTCTGAGTGTCTATCAATCTGTCTGTTTGCCTGTCCATCTCCATGTCCACTCTCTCAGGGTTTAAGCTATATGAATGAAATTGCACAGACAGCAATTCGCACGTATCGAAGTAGCATGCAGCCGCGTGGATCGGTTTACTATATCATGTATCACCCATAGGAACAATCGATATATCTTGATGAAATTTACAAGATAGATATGAGAGGCTGTTTTCCAAATGGAGCATCGAGCTACTTTAATGCTGATATAGGAACAATCAGTTTAAATAATGTAAACCAGAATTTTAAAATGATTATTACTGTTAGTCAGTGTATGAAGAAAGCCTTTCTTTCTTCGAGTTCTGAATAGGGAAGTGAATATCTCGATATACTGAAACTTACACAATCTTACCTAATATTTAATCTTAATAAATAAATAAACATACTAAGAGCACAATATATAAATATATATAGAGTTTGTAAACACATTTTGTTTAAACTTTTATTTTCACAATGATAATTGTCTGGTAGCTGTTTGCCAATTTCAAAAGTCGTTTAACTTTCATTTATTGCACGCTGATAAGAAATAATTAAGACTCGCATTGTTATCATTATAATCTATTCAAACAAGCTCCATTATCACAACGTCAACGCTTCTCGCTTTCTCGACTTTTAATTTTATATTTGTCTTTTAATTAGAACTCATTATTCAAAATGTTTATTTATTTTGTGCTTGAAGTTTAACGAGAACTACGAGTATCAGCTGTCTGTTGGGGGGCTGGCTCAGAAGCCTTATTTAAAAGCTCTAAGTAACCAACTCCGGGTTTTTAGGTCTATGGTAAATTCCACGAGGGTCGCTTTGTAGATTCATTAATTTTCAACAAGATATCTCAAGCAGCAAAAAAGGTTCACTTTCTTTCTATAGCCGTTATTTTATATACTTCATATATCCAATTTAATTTATTATTCATTATTTTCGCACAAATTAAATGATTATATGTTTTATTGTAAAGTCAAAGAAAAACCATTTTTCCAATAGAACTAAACGGAAAATATAATATAATATAATATAATAATAATATAATATAATTTAAACTGCACTCAACTCTTCTTTAAGCAGCCCTCGCTTCCGGCAATGTAAATTTCCAGTTCTTATCAGCTTGTCACCTACTTAATTAGAAACAAGAAGAATAACACGAAAACAGTCGTAAAATTATGAATATCCAACAACCGCCAGCAGAATGCCAAGTTCAAAATCGAATGCAATTGGAGGTCGAGGTGAGCCAACATTCAGACCGTTATCCATTATCTATTTGCACAAGTGCAGGGCGTAATCATTGAAATGGAAAATCGTATTCCAATAGTCAGCATGTTATACGTGGCGTATGCGCAACTTTGTTTTATCAACTGTTGTCGTATTTAATAGGAGTACAATAAAGCAAAGTGTTTTGCTGGTTGGCTTAGCTTTGCTTGATTGTCTTAGTTACTCATATTAGTTGAGGGTGGTATTCAATTCGCACCCAGTCTCTGTTCTGGCATCGAAGTCGAAAGGTCTTCTACAACAATGCTGAGTTTTAGCTGTAGTCTAATCTTGGCCAGCTGCCTGCTGCTAATACCAAGTGTTTGGGGTTACTTCGAAGGTTGCGATAATAACTATCAACTGGAGCCGGGCACCACCTACGTCGAATCGCCCTACTACCCCCAAAACTATCCAGCGCGCACCTCATGCCGCTACAAATTTGTGGCTCCAGTCGATTACAATATTAAGATTCAGTGCACCATTAGTTTGCCATCGGTGAGCGTTTAATTCGCCCACACTGGATTCATAATTTGATAACGCATCTCTTCCAGAATAGTGGAACGTGCACCACGGATAACTTCTGGGTGGACACTGAAGGCGATTTATTAATGCGTGGCGCTGAAAACTTTTGTGGCAGCGGCACCTTAGACAGAGAATCTCTTTTCACCGAACTTGTCTTTGCCTATATCTCGACGGGTAGTGCTACCGGCAAATTCAGGTGCGCACTGACCGTTCAGCGTCAAAGTTGCAATTGCGGCTGGTCCGCCAGCTCAAGGATTGCCAATGGCCAACAGGCTGCTGCAAATGAGTTTCCCAGCATGGCAGCTCTTAAGGATATCACCAGCAATCTGCCTACCTTCTGTGGTGGTGTTATCGGTGGGTACACAAAGATTAACACCACAGAATCAAATACCATAAGACTAAAAGTTTAAAAATGAACTAAATTAATTGGGATAGACTTTCCATAACTTTATGTCCATTTGAACGAATGGAGAAATATTGATAAATATTTTGTATATGTACTTCTTAAAAAAAAAAAATAATGTTAAAATTAATTTATGCTATTTTAATTCTTAATTCTTTACGTAAGATTTACCCTTAAAATTAATTTATTTATTTTCTCCCTCTTCAGTCTCACATCGCTATATTGTGACTGCTGCTCACTGCACCCTGCAAATCAGAGCGGCCACCAATATTGTGGCTATTGTGGGCACAAACAATCTCCAAAGTCGTAAGTCCTATCTCTAATTTATCGAGAGATCAGCATTATTTGAAATTACCTTTACAGCCAGCAGCTCAATATATTACGCTCAATATGCCATACAGCAGATGGTAAGGCATGAACAATATCAGAATGAGCCCAATGTGGTGAATGATATTGCAGTGCTAACCACAGCGTCCAATATTAAGTGGAGTCGAGGTGTGGGTCCCATTTGTCTGCCTCCACAGGGTACGTAAGTAGTCTATCAGATTCTATAATTTTATATGCCCTTTACACTTGAAGCTTTTCACAGCACAAATAGCTTTTCCTATGATACCGTCGATGTCATTGGCTGGGGCACGGTTGCCTTTGCAGGATCCACTTCCGCAACCTTACAGAAGGTAAATTTAATGGTTGTGAATAATGCCGATTGCCAGACGGATTACAATGGTGTGGCTACAATCAACTCTGGACAAATGTGTACCTACGATTACTCTGGGAACAGTCGCGATTCCTGTCAGTATGATTCAGGTGGTCCGGTCATTAAGACTGCCTCCAGGCAGTTCCTTTTAGGAGTCATCAGTTTTGGCAAGAACTGTGGCTCCACGCCCTATGCTATGGGCGTAAACACGCGTGTCACGACATATGTTAGCTGGATACGCCAGAAAATTGGCAACTCCAACTGTGTCTTATCCATGTAAAATATTTTGTTTTTTTTTGTAAAAGTTTGAATGATCTGTGCTTAATCTTAAAATAAAAACAAAAATTGAAAATGTTTAGCGGGCTTTGCAATACTCTATAAGCAAATACAAAGCAAGTCGTAGACTCATATAAGGATATCCTTCTTATTCATTTCAACTTTTAATTTTCAATCAATTACAAAAGGTTGAATGGATAAATATAACTATATTAATATCGAATCGAATCTACTTATTTATGTATTTATTAACGAAATTCAAATAAGGAAAGAAGATTTTATACAATTGCAAACAGTTAAAACCATTTGAAACATATTAAATTTATATATTTTCTTTGGCAGCTATATCTCAAAGTAAATCGATATTGATAATTCTTGTAAATTTAATCAAGATACTTTGGGAAACAGGAATATACAAGTTTTGAACCGATTGTTGATGATATAGTTGTCCGATCCAGCCGGTTCTGATATAAGTGCTGCCTGCAACAAAAAGCAGGCTCCATATTAATTTCACCCACCTAGAAACAGACGGACAGACGGACACTCCGTTCTTCTATGATCAACAAAATTTATTCATGCTTTAATTATTTTTCCTTACAAGTTTTTTCTTACTTCGGTGCATCCATAGGTTGAAAAATAATGGTTTTTATTTTATTGCCTTTATTTGTTTTGTAGACTCGAGAGACTGAAGTCTATTTATTGAAGCTATCTTCCTTCCACAAAGAAAAACAATGAATATTCGAGTATTTCAAGTGACATTGACTTGGTAATCTACTTTTTCAGTACAAGGCCGATTTATTGTGTGGAAATCTCGTATATAAACTGGCACTGCCCGTAGTTCAACTGGCAGTCTTAAGTATAATATTAAGAATGTTAAATTTTTATAGTTTATCCGTAGCACTGCTGGGGCTACTCCTAGTGTTGGGAGAGGTAAAATCTCAACAGTGCAACTGGCAGTATAATCTACAAACCGATCAGCCTATCAATATAACCAGCTCCAATTTCCCGAGAGCTCTGCCAGCCGGCAGCAGCTGTCGTTATCAGTTGAGAGCACCTGCCAATCATGTGATACAATTGACTTGCCGCTTTGAAGTGGTAAGTTCTTAACAGGATATTTATATATTTTCGAGGATGCTACTGATGTTTGGTTGCTCTTAGTATCCCGATATCTGTCAGTCCAAGTTTCTGCATATCTCACGCGATGGAGATATGCTATTCCGGGATGCTGAGCGCTTCTGCCGCATGGGTCAAGTCACACGCAGCTCCAACTTTCAAACTCTAGCCGTGGGCTATCAGTCCACCAGTGCCACAACGCAGCAACGGGCCAGGCTAAGTTGCCAGGCTGTGGCGCGTCGTGTTGCCTGTGAATGCGGCTGGTCTCAGCCAATGCGTATTACCAACGGCGTTGAGGCGGCCAAGCACGAGTTTCCCTCAATGGTGGGTCTACGCGATATAACCTCAAATATTCCCATACTCTGTGGTGGCAGCATTGTCAGTGATCGATTCATTGTTACGGCAGCTCATTGCACAGATCGCCAGCCTATAGCCAGTCGCCTTTTAGCCCTGGTCGGAGATCACGACCTAAGCAGTGGTAAGTCCTAAAAATACTCATCTTTTTGTCTTTACAAACTCCTTTTTTATTGCCTCCCTAAAGCTAGTGAATCGATGTTTGCCTCTCAATATGCCATCCAGAGCATTTTTAATCATCCTTCGTATGTCAGCACTAGAGAAATCAACGATATTGCTCTGCTGCAAACTGTCAGATCTATCGAATGGTCCCGCGGTGTAGCGCCCGTTTGTCTGCCATTTGGACAAACACAACTGTAAGCAATAAAACTAAGGCAAGTCCATAATTCCACCTGTATTCAATTTGTAATTTCCTTAGCGGCGAAACCTATGAGATTGTTGATATTGCTGGGTGGGGCACCTTGGGCTTTGGATCTGCCAAATCGAATACATTGCAAAAGGCCACGCTGATGACCATAGTAAACTCCGACTGCAGTGCCCGGTACAACGTGACCATTATTCCATCTCAGGTGTGCACCTACGATCATATGGGACTGGGCTCAGACTCTTGCCAATACGACTCGGGCGGTCCTGTTATCCTGCGTCAGAGAAGTCGCATGTTTCTGCTGGGCGTGATCAGCTATGGACGCTCCTGTGGCCAGCCCTATGGCGTTGGGGTCAACACTCGCATCTCAGCACATCTCAATTGGATCTGGCGCTATGTAGGCGGCTCCATTTGTATGCGGTAAAGAGAGGATGGAGCCTGGAGAAGCTCAACGACTGCTAGACAACTATCTCTTAGTATATTGGCTCTTAGGCATTTGCTGCTCCAGCTTCTTCTACTGCTTCTTCGACTGCTTCTTTCGCTTGAGTTTGACAGTCTTCGAGTGTTGACAAAAGCCTTAATTTGCATTTAAATTAAAAAGCTGTGACATGTTTTGCCTACATTTAAACAACACACAAAGTTCCCTCCCCTCCCCAACCCTCCTGCTGGCTATAAGCCATTCAGCTCTGCGCATAGTTTGTACGCACTACAATAAAATTTTTGTTGGCATTTTCTACACTATCCCAATCGGGGCATGGTGACAATAAAATTGATAATGTTTTTTAAATATTGTTAATAAAAAATTTTTAATTTTTTTCAACCGGAGAATCCTTAAAAGTATTTTATTTCAGCCCATTTTACAGTGGGTATTTTTATTGCATATATATTAGACTCACTTTCAAGCATGTAAACTGATTCGAGCTCAAAACCTCTGAACTGCTTCTGCTTGAACTTCTAATGTCCTTTAAGGCCGACCTGGCTACTACCCTATACTGTAAAAACAGAATGTTTCCAGAAAATCCCATTAGCAGATATTTATAATTTTCAAAATATTAAATATTTGATTTGGTATTTATGAAAAGAGCTGTTAGTTCTTCTTGGCGAAGAAACATACTTCAATAGACGTTGGGTTACATTTATTTGTAGAATCCTTTTGCCATTCCCTAAGAGAGAGCATTCAGCATTCCATTTATTGTTAGCGTTTTGTTGTTGCATTTGCATTTATTGTAAAATGCAACTCATAATTGTTGTTGTAATTGTGTGCTAACTCAATTTCTTGGAGACGGCTTTTTGTTATCTCAAATTGCGTTAAATTTTGCAAAGGCCTCCAAGGCTACAAACCAAAGCCAGCCACCCCCCAAACTCGGAGAATCCCCTCCAGAACATCCCCTTCAGAGTATATAGCTGCTGCCTGACGTCAGATGTTTGATGCCTGCTGCAAAATTAATAAATGTTCATGTGACGAGGAAAATTGTATTGTTTTGCTTTGTTTTGTTTTATTTTGTTGGATATTTTCGCTTTATTGTGTACTCTTAATTTGTTTGGAACGCAACTCAAGTAGATTTTTAATTGAATTTTGCTGGCAATAAATACACAAATAAATAAATAAACAGACAAATATTTATCTGTGTCTATTTCCCTTTGACTTTGTTGTATCTTCAGATATCGTTGAAATTGGAGAAATGATATCAAGTTGGCTCAGTAAGCTTTAGGTTTAGTGTCATTTTAGATACCCTCATAATATTTAGAGCTGTATTTGTACAGAGTCACATTTTCAAATATCTTGTTCCACAAATATCAACCAAAATTTTTCAGTTTTCGAAAAAAATTATTTTGTAAATTTTATCCAAAAGTAGAAAAGATAAAAAAAACCGTTAATATAAGCCGTGTTACAATGCCATCAAGAAATTTATCAGCTGTTCAACGCCTAACGAAGTCCATGCGTATCTGCCAACGACAATATAGCGGCAAAACTCTGGTTGAAAAAAGTTACGATGCCTTTGGCCTAAACTCCAAAATGAGCGATAAACGTGCGTGGCCCAAACGGGAGGAAACATTTGCAGCTATTCAATTGCTACGTCAGAACCGGGACTGGAATAATATAAGAAAGTTTGGCAGCAATATTAATCAGATGGTTCACTTGCCCAGGAAAGGCATTACGCCCCGACGGAATAATATTCTGACTGCCAAAAGTGCCTCCTCCAAGAGAAATGCAATGGTGATGGAGGAGTCGCGTATAGCGAAGAGGTATAACAGACCACAGACGTTAAATAGAGCAGATGAATCGGATGATGAAGGGACTACAGGATTCTCCGAAAAACCAAATGCAAAGAGTAGAGCTAGAGATGATCAAGTTGATGAGAATGACAATATGAAGACAGGAAGTGTGCGTGATGTGGTCTTTGGCTTCCAGGACAACAACGACGAAGAATATGAGCGGCAGCGTCAGTCAGATGCGGAACTTCTCAGACGTATTTCCATGCAGAAGCCCACTCATACAGAAACCAACCTATCCAAGAAGGTGATTGCTCCGTATATGACTTATAGAACTCATCGTAATTGCTGGGCAGAGTTTCGGCATAGAATGATATATGGTGGATCGAGCTATTAAAAATAAAAACTACTTTTGGTTCATAGCTTGATACTAACTAATTAGGCCCTATACTAGTACGTATATTCTAAATTACGCAATGGAAATTTTCCGCTTGAAATTTCCCGCTTTGACCATAAAATTTGGCTAATAAGTTTTTAACTAAAAATTCTAAGTGAGTTATGATGTGAATAGCACAAAGCCTTAGGCTGCCCATTTTTATAAAGCCGTACAAATAAATACCTCCAAGCAATAATAAATTTGCCTAATTAATTATAAATAATACTATTTTCATCAACCATCAACGACTATAGCTTCCATAGGAACGATCGGTTCAAAAGTTTTGTATAAAAGGGTTTAGCAGGACGCATTCGCTCATAGCGGATGTGTGCTTAGAATCATTATCCTGCTAGATTAAACTATTATTCGGCAGCATTGATTACTGAATCTTTTTTTTTCAAGTTTTCCATTAAAATCTTCAAAACTCGACTCCTTTAAAATACCATCTGTGAATAACACTTCTCTTCAGAAACTGATTATTATAAAGTATTCATGGAATTTACGAAGATGCGGAGGTAATTTGTTTAATGAGCGGCTCCAAAACTCTGCCAGGCCCCCGCTGCCTAAGCCACTGCACCAGTGCATTGCTCTTGAGCCAGAGTAAAAATTAAAAAAAATATAATTAAGCAATTAAGAACCCTTTGGCAGCAGCCAACTCTTGGTACTTAGCCCAATTTAATGTTGAGCACATCAAAGTAAAAGCCAAAGCGTCGGTTGCCGTTGTCGCGCCTAATTACGCCAACAAGTGCAAAGTACAATGAATTGCAGATTTAATAATAAAACAAAAAAATGAGTATATACATATATATATATATATATACACATATATTTAAGCACAAGTACATCAAAATGAACTCGCCCAAAACACTACAAATGGCAACAATTTAACAAGGACAACAACAATGAGCAGCTTCAAAATGAAATCAGGGAATTTGCAGCGCAAGTTAATTGCGAGTCCTGCTCTATATATATATATATAGGGAGAGTTAGGAGGTTTGGGGCAGTACTTTGCATAAGAAGTGGCCTGTCCGGGCTCGGGACCCTCGACAGCCTTGTCCCGGCCGTAATCCTTTTGCCCAGTCGTTTTTTTTTTCATTGATTTTTTTATATATTATAAAATTTATGCCGCTCTGCTTTGTTGCAATCTCTTGTGCTGTGCCGGCTGCACTTCATTTTCTGCCTTTTCCATTTCGCTCTTTGTTTTTATATGCCAAGCGCTTTGCAGCTTTTGTTGTCGAGTGGCCCAACAACAATAACAGCAACAGCAACAGCAACAACAACAACAACAACAACAACAATAAAGACGCCAAGAGCTCAAACCCCAAAAGACTTGACAATAAAAATTATGAAGCGTATTACTTGAGTGCACTCTTATTTGTATTCGGCCCTTTCTTTAGCCACTTTTTACTCTTGTTGCTTTTCCATATCTCTTCTTTTTTGTTGTTTGTTGCACAAAAAGGACGCAAAAATATGACAAAGTATGTCGCTAGTTTCTGAAGAGCAAACTTGCGTGTTAAGTAGCACAAAAAACGGGGTAAGAGCTCTTCAGAGATAATAAAGCATATAGCGAACGATAAGCACGACAGGAGTAGCTTATATACAAAGAATTTCATCTATATCAAGTTCTCTTTCTAATGTTTAGAAATTAATTCATTTTACAGGTAATTTTCTCTACTAAACTAACCAAATTTCAGACTAAAACAGCAGTATATTGTAAAAGAATATATAAGTAAAATAAACAAAGCATTGTCTAATAGTAAATGTTGCTCAGGACCCGCGATCGAAGGTAAGAGATCTGACGAATCTAGCTATAACATTACTAATATTACCGCTAAATTCAATAGGCAAGAAAAGCCAATGATAACTTCATCAGAAATCAGGAAATATATAGAAAAATTAAGAGGATCGGCAGACCCACCAACCGTTGCAGTATTGGAATCCTGCATCTACCTGTTAAAAACAAAAAGGCTTGCATGGAGATCAAAGATCAACTGAAGCTATGACTTCTTCAGTGAAAACTCGAACCTATTTATATACTTATTTATATACCTATTTATATACTTAGTTCCGCAATAAATTGGCTAATTAAAGATTTTAATAGTTTTCAAATTCAAAAAGCTGGATAGGTAATAATTTTAAATTAAATTCTATTAGATGAAATAAGAACTTCATTAATAGCGATAGCCACAGCATCATCACTGGAGGATCAGGCACTGGTCCAATATTATAATTTTTTAAAGATTTTTCATCAACGTAAGCTCTGGACTTAATATCGTTTTAATATTTTACTGAATAAAAAAATTTATTTTGGCTGTACGTATACAGAAGTTAAGTATTTTAAGCATATCAAAATCATTCGTATTGAATCAATTAATTAGCTGAAAAGCTGCAGTAGAAAATTAATATTAACCATGTTTCCGAACAGTCTATCAAAATTGGATGCTCAATTGACTAATACACAACTCTATTGTACAAGTCGCTTCGTTCATCATCGTTTCAATACCAGGATTAAAGACATTCCAAAGTCCAATAAAAAGGCGGTCAAACAGCTTCCAGAATCCAATCCCGAATATTATAGTGCTCCACCCAGCTATGTGGAAAACTATCTGAAGCATCATCAACATAATAGCGCTGAGGATTTTCACATGATTCACCGAAATCCGCGCTACCGTTGGGCTGATTTCCGTAGACGAATGATCTATGGCAATTATGATGTTTAGGGAAATAATGTAGAAGAAATTCTTTACAGGACTTGGCAGAATAATTCGCCAGTGAGTTATTTATCAACCAGATTTATAAATATTCTCTAATGATCAATAGACTTCTTTTACAGCTTGGGCTTTAATCATTGGTTTATTCGGACGACGCCAGAAGGAAAGCAGTTGCTACGTTCATATAGTCTTCAAAGAGAAGAAGTTTCGCAGAATACTCTTACTGGACACGATTAAATTGACATATAAATACTTAAGCGAAATAGTTTTAATTTATTATATTTTATTTCATTTTTTATTTATATCTAGACAATCCAAGCTAAAAAGGAAAACCCTCTACAGTATGCCCTCTTTTTGTATATGTCCTTTTAAAATTTATTATAAATTCCATGCAGTGTAAATTATAGTTTTTTGTACCTGAATTAAAATAAATATAATTATTTGTTCATTTAAATTGATTGATTCTTGTCTTGTCTGTCGTAAGCATTGATCTACTTCTGGCTGAGGCATAATTAAAAGGTTTTACTCCGGGCGTTTCAGACTCAGCTTTGAGCGACAGCATAATTGTTAATATGCGTATTTTATAATTATTAATATATTATTTAACTAGCCAGTTTTACACGGCATTGGACAGATACATAATACATAATTAGAAAAAATTTATTTGATGGTGTAACTTATACATCTAAACGTGAGTTAGAACATAGTTGGAATTCGGGAACCGGAAAAGAATTTACCCTATGTAAAACAACAAAAAAAATGGTATCACTCTTTGGATTGACCTGGATTAATCCGTGATAGCTAAGCAGTATTCTGGCATCGCCATTCGCGAATAGGGAATTCGTTTGTTACAGTGAAGACTGCCTTGACTTTTGCAGATATTTAAAGCATGAGCTTAAAAAAGTTGGACTTCGAGTTTCATCTATAGTATGCCATGATTATATATATATAGAAATTTAAATAGTAAAAATTCAGTTTAGTTTCTCTTACTTTTCGACTCAGTTCAACCAGGATTAACGTCTAAATTCCGAAATTTAATTGGTTTTGTAATACTGCCTCCAGATGTTAGCCTTGTCAATATCGAAGCATGGACAGGTCCCGGTTGCCTCATGGACCCGATACGCAGCTACATTAATACTCAATCAACGTTCGTATTCGGACCGAATGCGTCCAAATTTGCTAGAGAAGAATAAACAACAAAATCAATTGTCCAAGAAGCACCATAATAAGAAAGCAAAGTTAATACAGAATATCAAGAGAAATGGATTTCGCCTTTCAAACAAAGACATCTATGGAACAATAATAAAGAATCCACTGAATAGTGTAATTAGACCCTCAACGGAAAAGATGCGCTGGTCAGAATTCAGACGAAGGATGGTCTTTGGAAATTTCGTTTTATAATCTCGTTGGTGCCTTTATAAATATCTACTTGAAATTGATGTGCTTTAGGCTAAAATCTACCTTTTCTGTCAATGTGCATTTAAGACTAAGGCACATATATTTTCAAGTAAATTGAAATAAGAACTGGGAGGTCCAAAATATATAATAAAAACATACCAACATATTTCGAGCTGTTCAAATTGTTTCAAATTATCTGGGTAAAAAAGAACTTAGGAGAAGTATCTATATACCTTTTGTCGACTGATCGACTAACATTAATATTTAATCTATTTGTTGTAGCTAAAAATGTTTAGAAAGTCTCTCATATGCGAAAGCTAATATTTTCAATATTTTCATTAGCTATAAGCCAAGCAGATGTAGATAGCCACAAAACCAAACCAAAAAACTAAACACATTTGGCCTGTCTTTTTTTATTTATGAGAACGGATTTAATTGGCCTACTACCTGGACAACAAAGCTTCGCTAATTTCTGACCACACAATGTGGCCAACAAATAAAAAGTGAGGCAAAATATTTACTAGTGAAAAAAATTGTTTTGCCATAAAATGTTCCAGCTAACTAAACCTCGGCGAATTCGCCAACATACGCAATTTGTTTATTCGGTTTATTACTTTTAATACTTTCACATTTTATAGACTTTTGTTCCAAATACTTATATTAAATTCTTGTGACAGAAGGGAAGAGTGTTACCGTAGAAGAAGCCTCTACCCACCAACAATGGCGGGGATTTCCCCAAATATAGATTGATAAAAAAGATTGTGTGATAAAAAAAGCTAAGCAAAGTGTGTGTCATTTAAAAAAAATATTATATTTTTTTTTATCTTTTTATAGTACTTTGAAATTGATTGGAGATATTAAGGAGAAATCGATTTGAAGAAAACCAATTGGACGATTCATACTTATATGGCAGCCATTTTGTATTTCGATGCTGTGGGTTTTGAGCACAACGATTTGGCGGCTTTTGTGCGACGCGTGGTTTTATGTAACAGGGCCAACCCCCCACTAACCCTTTATAGCCGCCATTCGCCCAAAAACGTCAATTCCATGAGCCATCATGTCGATATTTTTGGCAATTTTTAGCTGCCTCTTGCAAATTGCTTTTTGAGCTTGTTAGAGTTTGGCACACACACACACACACACACACACACACTTATTCGCACACACACTCACACACACATATGCGCGCTAATGAATAGTCAAAGTCCAGGCGGCGCTTGCAGCTTGCAGCAGTTGCCGCTGCGTTTCGCATTGCATACTTTTTGGCGCGGCGCCGAAAACGAACCTTAAATGCCAATGTTTAGGCGCATATTACGACGGCAACAGCGGGCGCAGAGACAGAGACGCCGCCATCATCGACGCCATTTTGTAATCAAATGCTGCACAAAAGTATGCAAAGGAAATTTGAAATCGTTCGGCAGAAAGAGAGAGAGAAATGGAAAGAGTAGAAATAGGCAAATGCACTTTCTTCTTACAGTGAATAATTCGTAACAAAGAAAATGCTGAAGGAAATTAATTTGTCTTTATTAATTTGAGCATTTAATATATTTAAACTTAACTGAAATTGATATAATTCATCAAGTGAAATTTAAATTATTTAAGTATTGATATGTCTTTACGTACTTTTAACAATTTCATTTTTAGTACAAAAAATCTTTGGCTTATCTAATTTATGCATTAAAAATTTCAATTAAATATTTTGATCAATAAGATAATTAATAAGAAATTGACTACATAGCTTAGGTTGGATCAATAGATCGTATGAACCAAAGTATTCCCTATTCCCTCATGTTACCCAAATGGAATTGTTATTGGCGGTCTAGCCAGCTGCGCTTAAGATATCGCCTATGCTATTTGAACTGATGGTGGCCAAAACAAAGATCGCGGTTAAAAAAGGCTATTAAGAATACTGAGGCGTCTTCTACCGAGGGCTGGGCATGAGCAAAAGTGCTCTACTGACTCCTCCTCCACCTTTCTCGCTTTGTTTGGAATGAAAATGTTCTCAATTTACCAACTCTTTTAGGTCTTGCTCTTATGGACTCTACTAAATAGACGCTTTTACAGATAGACAGATAGACTGATGAACGGAATGCTTACTTCCACTTGATAAATAGATTTCTTTCAAGTTTTTTGCTTATATTATTTTCGGTCAGTACAGAATACAAAAATTAAAATTATATTTGTAAATATTTATGTAGCCTTATAAAAGATAGTCAAAGTTAATTGATTTTTTGTTCGGCTTGTATAGCCGGTGTTCACTGTAGTTTAAAAACTGCATTTCCCCAGAGCAGTCAAAACTGACAAGGGGACTGCTGTTGTTTCTGTTAGTGGCTGCTGCTTTTCAATTAGTGCCACAGTCCATGCCAGCGATTTCTATGCCTAGTGCCACGCCCACAGAGCAACAGTGAAGGCTCCACGCAACACTTGATGCCACCGACTGCAGTTGACGTTGCCGCGTTTTACGTAAATTGAACAACAGTTCCAAAGCAAACCAAACCAAACTCAACAGAACCGAAGAGAATAGAAGAGGCTCACAAGGTACAGAGGTACAGACATGCACATGTTCCTGGAAAAAAAATAAAACACCAGTAAGCAAAGGACATCTTCGGCTGGCCGAAGATTAAATACCCTTGCAGAGTGGAAAATGTATTTGAAAGTTGTTAGATTTATTTTGCTGTTATGGATTCTTTAGGGAATAATTGTTCGATCCAGACGGTTCCGATAAAAGGCTGCTTACTAAATTTCATTTACCAAACTGACAAACTGACCAATTAGTTTGTAAATTGACGACAGACAGACGGACATTTAGACAGAAGGACACGGCCAAACGACTTTTGTCATCTTTCTGATCAATATGTTCACAAATGTCTCCTTTAATGCATTACACACTCAGTGACCAAGTTATAATAGCCCCCGAAAGGGTATAAAAAAGAAATACAAAAATATATATGTATAAAAACAGCACAAGAAGAAGAAGAGCAGCCAATACTCGTGCATTGCATCAGCGCCTAAATGCAAGCAAATACAGGCAGCTTATCTAGACATAGACGAACATACAGGAGAGGCAGGCTGGCTATTGAAAAAGTGCATTGCAGTTAGACGAAAGTACGAAAAGAAAAATAAAAAAAAAAAAAACCAAAAAAAAAGGATGAAAATCCCAGGGCTAGGGGGTAGATACATTCGCATTCGTATAAAATAGCAGCAACCGCATAGACAGCGACTGTCAGACGATTTGTATTGCCTTTAAGCCTAAAAGCATGCTTCATATGTTATGCCAAACGTTTAATTATTTATTTGAAAAGAAGACGACAACCGACAGCGACGCAGCAATAAAAAAATCAAATAAATCCACAAAAAGAACCACTGCAAAAATTCTGCATTTTTATTGACAGTACATCAGGGAGAGATACGAGTATCCAGAAGAGCTTTGGTTGGGTAGGGTTGGGTTGGGTAGGGTTGGGTTGGGTGTATGAACCACGTTGGTACCAACTCGGATTGCCTGCAACCAGTTGAGGTTAATTAGTTGACATTTGCGCTTAATTGCAATCTTTGCAGGGGCATAGAGCTCCACTGAGGCATTAAGATTTCCCATGCATGATTGATGACTGAATTGCTGAATTGGCTGGCGTTGGCAGTTGACAAAGCGTTCAAGCAAAGCGTAAACTTGACACCCACTTGGCATCCAATACAGCAGTTGGAGTAGCAGCTTGGCGCAAGGCGTCACCGTCGCTGGAATCCCCTACAATGCACAAAAAAAATTTTTTATATCGCATAAAATGTTAAATGTTCCTAGGTATATTCGAAATTAGTTGAAAGTCTAGATATCCTTACTACCACTTATGCAGATGATACTGCTATCCTTACCAGGAGTCCATGTCTTGTTACTGACCCAAGAGCCTTACAAGAATAACTCCTAGGATTCGAGCAGTGGACTAATAACTGGAAAATCGACATCAACAACAGCAAATGTGCAAATGTCATCTTCGCCACGGAAGTTCCTATCCAGAAGAATGTGCAACGCGCCATGGTACATGCTCATTGAAGACATTGAACGGGATCTAAGAGTTCCCATGATTGGAGATTTCCCTCGGCTGAAGAGGTTAGAATCGCATCCCAACATTCTTGCACGTCGCCTTTTGAACTGCAGATGAAAACAGAAATCTAAAAAGACATCACCCACAGGATCTTCCCTTCAGAGTCCTGTTTTAAATAATTTGAATTAAAATAATATCCATCTATATTGTAAATAGCATTGTAAAGATGTAAATTTCACTATTTTTATTATAGTCATTTTAATATAATTAGTATAATTCGTTGAAGCTGTCATAAGTTAGCAGGACACTAATTAAATGCAAAATATAAATATAAATAAAAAATTAAAAAACGAGGGTATAAAAAAAAAGAAATGTATAACGAATGCACAGAGAAGGCGTCCAACACTCCATAAATTATATACATATATTATTGATCAGGTTGATGATTACTTTTATTTACATATATTATCTATTTTTTTTATTTAATCTTTATGGTATGAAAGCGTATTTGATGCCTTGTTTTATGCACTTCTAGCCTGTTTGAGGCAATAAGCCACTTCCGGGGTCTTCGACCTGATCCACCTTATAAACGAGGCCACCCTTGTGTTAACCGAAGGCTGTTGAGTGGCGCAGGCGTAGCCGTAGCTCACAATGCCCACGGCCATAAGACGTCCATTGCGGCGCTCGTATAGAGCTCCACCAGAGTCATACTGGCAGGTGTCCCGGCCTGGTGTGTAGGTACAAAAGCTGTGAGCAGGCACAGATCCTTCTGTCAATGAGCTGCGGCACTGTTCCGAGCTAATCACATCCAACGTCGTCTTGAGCAAACGATGGGTTTGTGGGCCCCCATAGGAAGTAGTGCCCCAACCAGTGGCCAACAGCTGCTGACCCACCAGTGGCAATTTCTTGCCACTTTCTGCAGGTTGCAGGGGCAGGCAGGCGGGTCCAACATTCCGATTCCAGAGGATGGGCAACCGGGTGCGCAGCAAGGCAATATCATTGCGCAACATTCCATTCGATTGACTGAACTGTTCGTGGGGTATTAGTGCATCCAGATCATAGAGTCGTGTATAGAGCGTTTCGTAGGCAACGGACAGATCATGTTCACCCACCACAATGCGCAGTAGAGAAGCGTGATTGGTCTCAGGACTGAGAAAACAGTGTGCAGCAGAGAGCAGATAATGATGATGAACTGTAAATGGGAAAGAATTTATGAGCTCAACAGAACTACCTCGGTAACTAAATTCTCAAATTTCTAAGGACAGCACAATCGAGCCTACATCTCCAATAAGGATTAACGTAGAAACCGGGATAGGATGCTTCATTACTTACTGATCGCAGCACCACAAAAAACTTTGCCCTGTTTCTTTGTGAGCACACCAGCCATGGATGGAAACTCGTGCAGAACTGCCTCATCATTTGTGGGACTAGCGATTCTCTGTGTGCGACTCCAGCCGCAGTTGCAATTGGGAGATATGGCTTCGACAAGGCAAGAGAAACGTCCACCGCCCGGTACGCCCAGTGGATAAACGGATACAATTCTGCCACGTTTTGCGGAAGTCTTTGGAGTGCTCCACGGCAACTGGGCAACCAGGTAACTTGAAGTTGAGGCGGGCGTGCTGCCAATTCGACGACCATTGTTAGGTTCATCGTAGAGCAGTGACGCGACGTAAGCCAAAGCATCGCTTACGCCCACATCCTGTAGCACATGCAGCACCTCGTTTGAAAAGTCATCATCATCATCAGCATCAGCATCCTCCTCTTGCTCTTCAGCTTTCTCCCCATCCTCATTCACCTGCTCCACTGGGGGTGGTGCCTTTGTGGTAGTTGTACTGGTACTTGTAATTCGCGCTGGCAGCTTATCCTTTAACTTTGGCACCAAGGCACCTGGAACTGCAGCTGGCACTGTAACTACCTCCTTCCTCTGCGATATGTAGGAAATCACGGCACGATTCAGAAAACTTTGCCGCTCGAATTTGCCAGCTCCACAAAAGTATTCAGAGCTCGTCAACAGCTCGTCGCCCTCGGCATTGAAGTGGAACACCTCCGCGCGACAGCGCGTGTCCCTCACTGGCTGTGGAACAAAGGAGGAACACAAAAAAATAACAGTTAAGCCATTTAGAAATCAACAGGCAGGTGCCAGGACAATAAGATACTCCAATCACTGCATCTTAGATATTTTTTTTTTTATTTTTTATTCTACTACAAAACATATAATACACTGTAGAAAATACTTTGGAATTCGAATGTACTTAAAAATTTTTATATATATATATAAATATATTCCTTCAGGTCACTTCTATTTAATGGAAATGACTAGGATAACAACAAAATTTATTTTATTTAAACATTTATTTATTAATAAAAGTTATTAAGCTACATTTTCCAAGCTTTCACCTTGATAGTATTTTTATGCCCTTGCAGAGAGTAAAGAAAAGAAGATGCCTTCCGAGTTTATAGTTTTGTTTTAAGTAAAGAAAAAGAAACTATATTTTGGTATTCCTTTTTTTTTTTGAAGCAATGACTTTTTGATAAGTTTGCACTTAGATTGAAAGTTTAAATGATAATCCACAGCAGTTTACTCAAATTTGAATGATGAATCATTATCATTCCCCATGCTGATTCATTTGCTCAATTCACCCAGTGTAATTCATACTTCATTGAAAGAAGAATTTTAGTTAAGCTCACCGTTTGAAGCTGCAGATCGCATTTAAATTGAAGAACATGATCCTTTGGCGCTTCTAGAGCATAACGACAGGAGCTGCCTGCTGGATACTGTGCAGGATAATAGGGCGAATTTATGTACATTTTCTGGCCCGCTTTTAGTTCCACTTGATGATTGCACTGCTCATAGAGAGCCACAGTAAAAACTAAATGTTGCAGTAGCAGGCACAATTTGAGTCGCTTCCACCACATGATCAGAGCAACGCTTGCCGCAGCACTGAACCAGATGCGGCAAAGACAACGGCTTAAGAACTGAAGCCGCCAAATACCCGTCCAAGTACCTGTTGCCAAATAATGAATATCTACCAACACAACAGGGCCTTTCATCGAGATTTTCTTGGAGCTCGGGCGCTGACAGCTGACAGTCACGCGAGCTGCCTTATAATTTTTAGCTTCACAATGCCAACACCCACGCCCTGTCCAGCGCTGGACTGTGCCTTAAATATGTATTAATTAGGGTATTAAAAGACACAGCAACGAAAGAAAGAAAGAAAGAAACAATCTGGCCAGGCTAATTGAAGGAAAGTGCAAGTGGGTATCAAACTTTTTATTTTTATTTCTATTTTGGCTACAAACCAGTTTCGGAAATGTGGAACTGGCACGAACAGCTAGTGGAACTGTTACTCTTACTCTTCCTCTTACTCTTAGTCTTACTCATTCTCTCCACAGTTGGGGTAGGTAAGGGTCACCTCATGGCATGAGCCGTTCCAAATAGCGTGTGTTGGCTCAGACGTATAATAATGGGCCCTTCCGAAACTTATATCAACAACTGTTGAAGAGACACATCTACGTTTATAGAGATATCTCAAGTTTTAATATGGTTGGATTAATATTATGCGGCGTCAAACGAAGTCTCATATAATTGGACATTCATTTAAAAAACTATCTTTTATTATATGTATTTATTTATATTTATATTTACTATATACAAACTATGAAAATATATATCTAATTTACAATCTTTGAATTTTATACATAAATTAATAAGTTGTATCCTTCAGCTACCGTTTGAGAATGAGAATGAGTTTTATTTCAAGCTGATTGGGATTGAAAGAAAAATTTGTGGTCTCAATTATTTTCATAATCTTTCTTTATTTTAGGCTTGGTTCGCCTCTGTTTCATAGTTTGGTTAAAAAAATATGAATTTAAGATTTACACATCCTTTATAATATATTAGGCTCATTTGTAAATTTATGTTATAAATAAAACATGGCTTTAATAGATAGATAAGCCTATCTGTTCCCAAATCAATCAAGATTCTCGGCGATAAATACTTCAAAGAGTTGATTAGCAGCATACTCGTAGTTCTGTGTATTTTGCTGATTAATACTCATATTTTCTTCTGTTGCCAACTTTAAAATTAAGCACTTGGCATTACCCTTTCCACTCGCATTGAGTACCTCGCCCACACCTTCTTGGTCAGCTCATTTTTTAGAGGTTTTCAAGCGCTGCTTAATTGGATGTGCTCCGTGCTCCAAGCTCCATGCTCTTCGAGCTGCTGTTGCTGCTGCTGTTTGGCGCCACACATGTGCGCCACATGGCGCATAAAAAACTACAAGTTGAATGGGGGAAGCTTGGCTAAAAAAAAGAAGCCAAAATGACGGCAAGTTTGTCGCCCATTTTGTAAAATAAATAAGAAAAAAAAGCCAGAACGACGGATGGCGCCGCGGCTGTCACGAGGCGCGCAGACAAACGCTTAATGCTAATATTATTTTCTTGCTTAACAAGCGATGTGGGTGAATTGGGATGGATGGGAAGGTGGGAAGGAGGGAAGGGGGATCCTCGATCCAGTGGCAACTGGCTCCGTGTGACTTATTTGCGCAAGCCATAAAAAATTTAACTTTATTTCACCATTTTTAATTTCCTACTCCGCGGCGCACATTTGGCGTAAACAGTCAACGTTGGACAATAACTACAAAACGGAGCCGGAGCTGGAGCCGGAGTCCTAGCCAGAAAGCCGGTATCCCGGGTTGCCGGGACCCGTACATAAGCCGGGCCAAAAGAACAATGCGAAAAAAAACTTGGCTGCTATATTTGTATATGTTGTGTACGTTTTTTTCTGGCTAGAGACGAGCGAGCGCGGAAAACAAACAGCAAATAATTCAAAGTGGATACAACTAAAGCAAAGTCAAAGCTAATATACGAAAATGTAATAAAAATTAAAAAGAAATAAAAACGAATTAAAATGAATTCAAAGTGAGCGACTGCAAATGAGAAATATACCAAAGAAACTTTCGGTTTGGGTCCTACAGGGCATTAAGCGACAGTTGTGGGGCTTTCAAAAGACTGAATGACACATCTGCTGATGAGAATGTAATGGAAGGACTGCTCCATACATATGTACATATACCAACATATACATAGCTATATAAAAACATAAAAAGAAAAGATATCTGTGGCATGCTGAAAATTTAGATCCTTGCAGGGTTACCCAGTATGTAGTCTGATCCTGATTATTTTTGAACTGTTTTATAGAACGTACTCTAACGTCTAAATTTCATCAAAATACCTTAGGAAGAAACAAGGAGAAGCCTTCATACTAAATTACATTCACCACGCTCAAATACTGAAACATAGAAACAGACAGTCGGAATGGCGGACAGATAGAACGACATGGTTATATCGAGTCGTCTTATCGTTCTGATCAATGATATTTACATTTTATGGGGCTGGAGAGTCCTACCCCAATGTATTACACATTTCCTTATGAACCCTCTGCAGGGTTATAAAAACAAGAAAACGCTCGCAAAACGCGTACAAATCGCGCAGCTCTCTGCAAACTAGTGTGGACTGCTTGTTTTAAATAAGCGAGCTAAGCAGTGACATGGTTCAAAACACTGCTAAGAAGCAGTGCACCTAATGCACCAATAATTCACAACAAATATAAAATATTAAGAAAATACTTTTCAAATAACATAAATGATAACAATAAACTCTAAAAAGAAAATGTATTTAGTTTTAGTCAAGCATATCAATAAAAAGCTTAACAATACCCGCGCTAAATGCGCTTACAAATAGCGTAACTCTTGAGTATACACTTATGGACTGCTTTATGAACTGCTTGCTTTCGAATTGTTAGCTACTCCATAAAAAGGTGCAGAACTCTGCTAAGAAAGTTAAGTAAATAAATGTACACAGGCGTTGAATTACAGGGTATATAAATATAGTAGAGACGTAAATTTCTTGCAATATCAAAGGAAATTTCCATGTAAATAACAAAATAAATTTTAAAGAAGTATACACGGATTTGGGGTAAACTTGTATGTAATCCATTGATAGATACTTTAATTTATAAGCCAAATATTAAAAATAAATTGAAATTCTAGTTTAATTCTCAGTTAAAGGCCGATGAAAGAGTTAATATATAATTGCTTAGAGAATGTACAAGTTGGCTTATAGTATTAAAAGAAACCACATTTAACCTGATCTGATCAAAAGGACGAATCTGTTATCCACTTCCTGTTGCTGTCCATCACCCGCAGCGAGTAAATAAGCCAACAATTAATGAACAATAGAATGTTTTGGCCAACAGTTGAGCTGACCCACAGGAAGTGGAAGAGCAGGACTAAATTGTGGGCAGGAAGGAAGCAAGAAAGGACCCAATGACCGAAGGAAATGATGCGCAACAGTTGCATGAAGTGCGGGCACTTCAAATTAATAATATGAGGAAATGCGAATAACAATGGCAAATGAGAATAAGGAGAAGGAATGAAAATTGTTATGGGAATGGGAAAGATAAAGGTCAGTCAGTGGAACGCCAGTAGCCCACTTGCATGTCCTGCCTATTGCGTGCGGTCCTTTCTCACAGGTGTATCTATAGCTATAGCTGTGCGATTATGCGTGTGATTTCAGGCAAATCATGAAACCCCGGCACTGACCAGCACTTTGATGAGAACCGCCGCTTCGAGTGCAGCATAAATCCAATTAACGCTCCTTTAGAATATATGCCGCTAACACCGCAGGACACCCAGCATACCAGAAAAAGGACGAACAAAATGCATCGATCGATCATCGGTTCTGTTTGCTTACGTTTACATTACGATTTGTTGCGCCAAAGGAATTCAATTCGAATTCTATTTGAAGAAGCTCCCAGGATAACAGCCAGGACTACCTGCTATCAAGCACTTAGCCGCTGAAAAACGCGCTCCAGAAGTGTGCGCGTATCAAATTACTATTTTATAGTCCTGCAAGCCCTTGTTATACTCGAATACCCTTTGAAAGTAAGGAAAAAAGAAGCATATCACCTCACTAAAACGTATGTTACAGGCATTTCCTACCTCAATTATTCAATATATTCTTGATCAGGATCAACAAATTAATCGATCTTTGACTCTATAACAACTAAAGACTCGTTTAAATCGACACTTTTCTAATGATTGAAAAAATGCATAAGCACCTTCATAAATATGTTAATACTTTGCCCTGTTTACAGAGTATCTTGTAGTTGACCATTGACTTCATATTTTCCATATCCTTCACTTAATTTTCTAATGTTCAATGAGAATGTATAAACACTTCAACTTATTTATGGGACAACTGACAACACTTGCGATCGATTTTCCAATGGGTTTTCCATGTCAGCTCCTTTTAATGGAGACTCACTTGTTCAAGAATCCTTAGTCCTTTCAATTGCTATATGATAATAATGAAGTATTTTTTATGTCATTGCAGAGGGTATTATTATTTTGTCAAGAAATATGTAAAGCATTTATGAAGGCATCTCAAGGTCCAAAGAGTATGTATATTATTGATCAGGACGATAGAGCCGGTAAGGACATGTCCGTCTGTCCGACTCTTAGTCTGTCCATCTATCCGCTATATCTAGATTTTTTGGCCATATTAAACGACCACCCACTTGAAAATTTCTGATGTGCTGTCTATTTAGCTGAGCCCATCACACAATCGCAACTTTAATCCTGACTGATCCTCAGTCTAAATACTTGTTAACCTGTTTCTGTATACAAATATTGTTGCGTCTGGCCAACAAAGAAGAAAAAGAGAAAAATACAACATACATTAGGAAAGAGAACGATATCTTTGATATTTCTGGTTCTGCCACAACAAACAAGATTTTTCTCATCCGTAACGATGCTATCGGCGCGAGGGTGGGCCCACATCAAATTGGGAACAGCCTCAAAAGCAGTTCTCTTTCTCCTGAATTCCCACAGTCCTATGTGTCCTGTATATGTGTGTTTGTGTGTGTGTGTGTTTTGTGTGTGTGTGTGTGTGTGAGTGTGTGTACGCTGTGTTCCGTATTTTGCAATTTAGATTTCTATGCATTGTCTGGGCGATGCAAAGAAATATCCTTTTTGCCAGTGAATTCGACAGTTCCGTTTACCGGAAGGAAGTTCACAAATTTATTGTAGTAGCTGCATCCTTTATGGATATATATTTGGGAAAGAGTTTCTTCGGCAGAATCTTAAGCGTGGTTGGTGCATATGAGTGAGTCTGAGAGTTCACATAGATAGACTATATCGTCGTGCATGTTGCTAATCAGGATAGAGAGCTCTTATGTCTTGAAGAATCGAAATACTACATCGTTTCAAGGACCTAAAAATAAACAAAAGTTTACTTTTTCTCTCCTAGAGATGCGAATCTCTAAAATTTCCAAAGAGGTTTGATTCCAATCGGACTAGAAATCAATGGAATGCTCTTGGTTCAATTCGCAAACTGGCTCAAGGAGATCCTGAATCCAAGGTTAAGATTCGAGTCCTGATTCACTTTTATATAAAAGTAACAATTTTAAATATTTTTAATAATTATTGATTATTATATGATTGTAAATAAATTATAAATAAAATAGCTGATGTTGACTACTTTTTCAATTTGCTCTTCTGGTTCAGGTTCGAGGGATGGGTTACTTTGTATATTCCGCTCGTGGTCCAGTTCAAGAGATTCGAAAATCCTGAACAAACCAGCTCAGAGGATTCGGGCTCAAACAGGTTTTCCTTTTACAGATATTATTGTAATTTGAAGTCTGATCCACAAAAATGGAAGGAAACTGTTTCTTTTAGATTGATTAAATTTATCCACCTCAGAGAGTTTTGTTTCTCACTTAATACCGCCCACATCATTTTTGCTCTCACGAATTCTATGACTTTCCCATAGCTCCGTTAAATCCTTCATTCCTATCCCAAGGCGACTCCAAAGACCAAATTCCCATACAAATTTGACTTTTGCATACACATCATGCCTGTCATACCTGTGAATTGTACCTGTTATCCTTACCCCGCTGCCCTTTTCTCACGGCCAAACGATAACACTCCAAAGCACATACAAAAGGACATCCAACCCTCAACATTTTGGAACAGGTTCCTTCGCCTCCGCCGAGCCCGACGACGACACGTCTGAAGTAGGCGCTTCGTTTTCATTTCGTTTCTTTTCGTTTCTATTCGTTTTATTGATTCAGCTCGTTGATCATAATAAACGATTAGTTTGCCCGATCCTTGCTGATCCTTGCACTGCATTTTTGCGCTGCTGAGAATATTTTTTTCGTCTGGTTTATTTGCCTTTGTATCCTCGAATTTTTTGGGTTCACACGCACTTGTTACTCAGTTTTTTGTGGCATTTTTTGTGTGGGCTGGGAAAATTAGTTTAGCGGGTTTTCTTTCCTATTCTTACAGTTTCATTTTTATTGATCTACTGGAGCTCCTTGTGGGAAACACATTGATGGATCTTGCTTTGATTTTGATCTGTAATTGGGTGCGATAATCTTTGGTGTATTTTATAAAGTAGCTTAGATTTATGAGGCCATCCCTTGCTGATTGAACGTCACTTAATCAATTTCCTGGAAGGATACAGCTCTTATGCTTACTGAGAATCGCTTGGATGCGCTTGCATAACATTGCATAAGCCCTTTAGTGCTGCGGAAATTCAACGAAATAACCAGACAAAGCCTTTTTTCAAAGGCGTTTTATGCAATGGCCAATTACATTCCTGGAATCAAAATTGACTTCTCTAATCTGGCAAGCGTTTTTTACGCAATGCAGTTCTAAAACTCATAAAAAATGCCTGCTAAAAAATATGCTGGACTCGTAGGACTTCAGGATTCGGCGTTTGCTTCCAAGAAGCCTGGGTGCTGGCTAACCCTAGTGTAGCCCTTCTTTGGTACTATTTAAGTAACCCCTGATCAAGCCGCTAATCGCTGCGCTAATGGCACAAGTACTGGCAAGGTTATCCTTGCATTATTATCCTTGCCACCCGCCGTTTTTATTGTGACCAAAACAAATAATCACCCATTGCTCAAACGAGTATTGTTCAATGCAAATGCTTTTATGAGGCAGCTCGTAAAGTTATCCTTTCTTACATCGAACCTTTCATTCCTTGCCTTAGCCTCTGCCAGATTTTATGCTGTTAACTTTACGCATCCTTTCAGCATAGCCTTTCGCATGTCTGTCCCACTGTCTGTCGCTTCTCCTGTCAATGTGACTATTGTCATCGCATTCCGTCCTACCATTACAGAGAACTATGAAACTATGGAACTCTGGAAATTTGCAGTGACTATCGTAAAACGTAACCTTGTGCGTCTCCCGTCTCTCATTATGCATTTTTGTGTGCTCGCTTTAGTCCTTTGCTATAAAAGCATTAGCGAAACCATCAAGGACATTTCGTCCCATTTGCTTCCATTTGACTTGGTCGGCAATTTATCCGTAAATACGAGTACTCTCTCACACATTAATAAGTGAGCGTGAACTGACGAACATTTTATTCAGCTCAAGGACTATCTAAATCCAAAACTGGGTCGTCATCTAACCTAACAACATCCAAGGCAACTCTCTCTCTCTATCATTGTGCCTTGGCTCACAGAGTACTCATCTTATGGCACATTAGGAAAACTGCTTAAACTACAAAGGGGTCTTGGAACATAGTAAAGAGACTTAGTATATAGGCTCAATTAAAAATAGTCTTGGTTCCGAGTGCCGTTCTAAATTCATATATTAATGGATTTTTGGACTTGTATCATCTCTTGTTTATAAATCAAAATGGTTTCAAAATATGCATTATTTTCTAGTAATATTTATGATTATTTTAAGTACGTTTCTTACTTTTTAAGTAGGTGAAAAAAATTCAAGATTTTTCAAGTCTAATTTCATTCTACATTCTGTTTTATTTTATAGGCAATTCCAAAATAAAATAAAAAACTTAAAATAATCTGAAAGGCTTGAAAACTGGTCATAAAAAAGTTGTGTAATTAATAGAAAATTAATTGGATAAACATCTGAGGGTCTTAGCCAAAATTGATTTTTAGCAGCGTGAAACCTTTGAAAATTTTGGAAACCATTTTAAGTGCCCAGCTATTTGATTTGTCGATAGAGCACTGGCCTCTACAAGATTTATTGTAGATTCTTCTGAGCTTATAGGTCCTTCTCCAAATCAAGAATAGTACATTTTGGCCAACTTAAGTCGAAGCATTCTACTAGAATGTGGATCGAGATTTCCTACTTATAATTACCTAAAGTTGGCTGAGATATCAATTTATTCCAACGACTTCCCCAACAATTTCAATTAACTTTATTATAAAGCTGGCAAAGGAGTATTATTTCTATTGTATATTTACAAGAAACTTTTGAGAGATCGCATTGGGATTTAATTGTTTTCTTCACAAATCAAACTATCTGCAATTCTAAGATTCTAAGCAACCCTTAAGAGAGTCTATAGCTTCCTAGTCTGACTTATTTGACACATACATTTTGCTAGCTACATACGTGGAATATAGGCCCCCTGCCTGGACACTCTATATACACGCTTCTGACGCATTCCTCTCAAGGCGATAAAAGAGCCCTGACGCATCTCTCAGGCTGTAGTTTTGGGCACAAATCAGTTCTAATGGCAGACGAAAGGAGCTGATGGAAGGCAGGGAAAACAAAATGGCTGAAGTGTGGCCAACTTCTGGTACAGAAAAACTTTCACACGCGTTTTACAGAAAGACGGATCATAATTTTTGTTTTGGGGTGTCTTTAAGAAAAAACCTCTCTGGCTTAATAAAAACAACAGCTGCGCCGTAAACCAGCCTCGACCCTATTTGCCAGAGAAGCGCCCGAAAGCACCTCCCCTTCCTTTGCTGCCCAGGACAAAGGTCGTTGCGCTTAGCTGAACCTCAGAGCAGAGAAAAAAGTACCGCTGAGCAACCCCTACTATGTCAGTTGTACATTTTGCATAAGATTTCACAAATCTTGCCGAAAAGAAAGGAATATAAAAGGGAAAATGGGGTGGCTGAGCCGAGTCCAAGGGCTGCACATGCGCAACACAACAAAAACTTTGGAACGTTCTTTTTGCGCAGCGCATGGCTGGAAATACCTTCAGATTGTGATTGAGGTTGACGGGGAGTATTCCTGGGGTGGGGTATTTTTTGGAACGTTGAACGCGTTCCATATTGCGTGTGTGCGCGATGTCGTCACACGAGTCTTGGCGCACACCTGGCCACGAACCATGCCATGCCTAGCAATGCCTTGCCATGCGATCGATGCCAGGATCTGACCTCACAATAGTTCAGTTTCGTCTCATGGGTTGTCTTTGCTTTCGTTTCGCCTGAGCGATATGTTAAATTAATGGTTTATTTATGCCGAAACATAAGTCGAATAGTCGGAGCCGAAGGTTTTCTAAGGTTTTCATAGCAAATCGTAAAATACTCGTAGTACTCGTATAATTAGAGCGCTTCGAAAATCTTTTAAAAATTTCTCAAGGCATTGGCGCACAAAAGGAACTGTTTTAATTTTAATCATAATCGCTTTATGAGCCACCTACAAATAATGCCCCTAAAAAGATGAAGAAAAACATTGCACTTTGTTTTGTTGTCACAACAACAGGACGAAATGACGGGACTTGCAGGATTCTTTTACCTGTGCAAATATTCTTGGAAAACGCGTTATGGTTTTATAGACTTTTTGCATTCACAAAAATACCAAAAACACAAAAATACAAATTCCGTTAAGCGTTTAAAAACCTTATAAGCGCTCTACCCCCAAGGTGGCATGTATAATGTGTTTATGAGTAGTCCTGGGAGTGTCCAGCCTCTCTCTCTTTCCCTCTCCCTCTCCCTCTCTCCTTCTATATTTTTTCTGTAAACCTCTCCAGGCACTTGCTGTGGTCGCCGTTGTCGGTTTGCAATCGCGACCAACGCACGCTGTGCGCTCGACCAAAGCCAAAAACCCCGAATAGATAATTTGCTGGCAACCATGAAAATG
The DNA here is from genome assembly GCA_018150835.1 of Drosophila repletoides. Lineage (NCBI taxonomy): Eukaryota > Metazoa > Arthropoda > Insecta > Diptera > Drosophilidae > Drosophila > Drosophila repletoides. The sequence goes on along the minus strand of JAECWQ010000089.1, from coordinate 17,715,945 downwards.
GTTAGAGAACTCGCTGCTTTCCGGCGAAATGCTTGGCCAAATGCAGTTGAGACATTTCACGCCTGTGTCTCTACCTCCAAATTGCATTGATTTTCTGACTTGAAAAGGTCAGAAAAAGCTGAGCTGATGCTGTTCGAAAGAGACTCCTCCGACTGAGATAAAAGTTAAAAAGTCATTAAATCGAAAATACTCAATAAACAGAATTCTTTTAACTTTAATATTCTATTCTAAATATTTTGAAAAATTCTCTATTTAAAAATGACTATACAAACATTACGTCATTCAGCTGCTATAAGAACAATCAATACTAGTTTGATTAGATAATATTTTGACCTTGATACTGGCTTGGCCTAAGGTTAAAACCAAAGTTATAATCATCTTTTTTCATATAGAATAATTAAGGTCCGATTTCGTAGTTTTCCTTGAAAATCCATTCGTCACGTTATGCTGCGTTGCAGCTGTGCTTCAATTAAAAGAAAAATGAAATCAAGAAAAAGAATTTTGACGCGTGCCAGGCGAAAAACACCGGGCTCAAAGTAACGTTCTTTTCAGGATCACTGATAATAATTATAGTCATACAAAAAGGACAAGCAGGACGAGCAGCCCTAGCAACTGTTCGTCCTGACTCAATATATACACAACTGCAACCCCCGAAGCCAGCAGGCCTGAGCAGTGGCTCAATGAGGAAAGCAACTCATTGCAACGCTCATTGAGGGTCCTGTTCCTGTTTCTGTTTCGGTTCCTGCTTTTGAGGACTTCTCCACAAGAATGGAGATAAAGAGGGGGTCCTTTTTCGTTTCTTCTGATGCCAGCTCAATTGCCGCGTGGCTTAATAATAAATTTGCTGTATTGTTGGGCCAGGATATTTGTTGGTGTAACGTATTTTCTGTCTACCTTTGAGCCTGATTTCCTGGCACGTGTGGCACGCTTAGAAACCCAAGAAAAGAGAGATGAAATTTTCTTGATAGACTGTACAGACAACAGTTCTTTTTCAGCTTCCGTTAAACTAATTCAAACGAATTAAATCAATTTTGATTTTGTCGCTAAACAAAACCAACACATGTCATAAAAATAATAATAGAAAAGCGAGCAATTTAGACTGAGCAGAAGGCAGCATATTGACGGAGAGATACGCTGTAAATTGAAACTAGGCTGAATGTAAGAGGATACTTATTTAGCCAACTATATAAAAACTGAGTATAGAACGAAGGAAGAGTTATTATAGTTACTGTAAAGTCATCTCTAAATCAACATACCCTTTAAGCCATTTCTAATACAGGGTATACAAATTGTCACAAATCAAATACGAGAACACACACATACATATTGCCTTCATAACCCTCATATGATGCCCAGCAATGGCCACAAAACTGTGACAAGTGCTTCCTCGACAGCATCGCATCATTCAACAGCAACAGCATCACAGCAATTTGAACATCAATTATGAGTCCGCAGCGATGAATGGGTATGCGAATGGGAATGGGAATGGGAATGAGAATGGGATGCCCTGCATCTGAATGGGGGGCCCGACGTGTGCTCATCCTCATCATCATGATGATGAGCACCACTCGGCAGCAGAGGCGCATTCAAAGAACATACAAAAAAAAAAATGAAGGAAAAGAAAGGGTGGCTTGTGCCAAGATGCAACACAAAAGGCTGACAAGCCAAACGACAATGAACGGCAGGGCAGCCGCAGTGTAACCTACTTTTAAGTCACTTTAAGAGTTGCCTCAACATTCCCGCCCCCTTCCCCTTCCCTCTTCTCTCACACGATCTGTGTATCTGGCCAATTACGAGTGACCCAAATTTTAAGTACTTTGCTTAGGCCCCAAATGAACTGTCAATACACGAGTATGCTTGGAGTACAGCATAGGAATCAAAGAATCGAATCTGTTCTCAGGGTCAGTTCGACAAACCACAAATCTGTCTCCGGACACAACTGTTGCTCAATTATGGAAATTATGGTCAGTAGGAAGGCTGAAAAGCCTCGACGAAAAAAAAAACCTTAAGTTGATGCTTTGTGATTTCATTTATAGGCCCGATAATCGCCGTAATATTGCGGCTTTTGTACTTGAAAACATATGTCAACTGTTTTGACAGCTTGCAGAATTAATTTATGTACTCACATGTGTACTTTGGGCATTCTGAAACTTCTCCTAATGAATTGGTCAGTTTTAGTCTATATAAAAGTTTAGGCTGCGCTTAGGCTAATGATCGTTGGGAATAAAAATATATAAATAATTTATAATCTTTGCTTATACCCCACAGGGGGTATTCAAACTGCCACTATATCTCAGAGCTGCCATAGAATGCAAATAATAATTAATAATAAAATTCTAACTATCCAGTTTTGTGTAATATTTAATATACATGTTTTTAATATAGACTTTTTACCTTATTATATTATTATAAATAAACAAATATGAATGCTTTTTAGGTTTTCTTTCGGTGTCTATGAAAAATTATCACCCAGCCTTTAATCTACTTTAAAAAAAAGCGTTGAACAGTTGTTTATTATTTCTGCGGTCGGTCTACAAGTGGATGTATTGTTATCAACGATATTATATTACAGAATACACGATAAGTATATTTTTCTACACATGTAACTGTCATTGGATCGTTGCATTGAAAACTGAGTTGCTCTACTTTGTCTAAGAATCGCGTCTGCCTAGAAAATACAGGAAATCCTAATAGTAATATTGAATCAAATTGTTAACTCTATTGTTCAGTTTTTCATAAATTATCATTTGGATCGGAACAATAAATCATAAACTATAAATTCTACTCAAATTAGGAAAACAATAGATCAGCTTATCACTCAAAAATATAGCCAAGCGAACCCCAATTCCAAGCCCCGAACCCGAATTAAACGCAGCTACTCACAGGATCAGAACACAAATGAATACTCGAAAATTATAACACCTCCAAAGGACGAGAACTGAATTGTACACCTGTAAATGGCTTCATTTCCTTTCCCATTCCCAGGATGTGGATGGGACAATAAAATCCGAAAACTGTAAATGCACAACAATAGCGGTACGAAATATACGAAATATTCGCAAAGGCAAACACGATAAGGATTTTGGATTTTTTATTTGAGAGCGGATGTTGTGCACGCTTCGTGCATGCGAGTAAATAGCGGAAATCAACGCAAAGGACGAAGGACGAAGGCAGAGAAGGGAAAAAATATACCGCTAAAGGATCGACGTTTCTAAGCAATTGTTCGACAGTCGTGGAGAGAAAAAAAAACGGAAGTAGACCCCAAAAAACTTTTCGGTTCGAATTTTTGTTTTTCTCGATGACCACACACACCTTGGCCAGGCGCCTTTACAATGGATCTCTTGGGTTAGGTTGGAGTTGCTAAATGCATTGCAAACAGTTTCCCTCTCCTCTCTCGTAAGGGTCCGAGAAGAGATGTGTCAATTTTGACAAGTGCTTATTTACTTGGACCCAAAGTCCAAGGCAATTTAATTTACGATCGGGCGCAATTTTATCAATTTTTGTATTCCAGTTTATTCCAGTATAATATAATTCCCACAAGTGTTACATAAACACGAATAGCTGATAGAGCTCTAATTTCTTTGTTTGTAAATAAAACAGAATAGGAAAATATAGGAAAATATGAGAAAATATACTTATATCCAAAGTGCGCCCTTATCTGGTGGCATTGAATGCAGCAGTGGAGGGACGGGGGGATAATGCAAACGAGCCAAAACAAGCAAAACAAGCAAACAAACAAACCTATAAAAATCACTTCCCGTTGCCGCATGGAAACATGTCAAATGTCAACTGGAGTCGGGGGCCCCAGTACGACAACTGAGCAAGTCGAAGCCAAATAAATTTAAACGGAAATTTCAAATAAACGACGAAGCGCAAGCGCAGCGTCGCAGTCGCCGCCGCTGTCGCCGTTTGCAGCGACGCGTAGTCTCTCAGTTTTGGTCAATTTGGTCGCTCTTCCGCGCTCTGCGACACGTAAATATGTCAAGCGCTCCGATCGAGTGTGGGTGAGCGCGCGTCTCACTCGCTCTCTCTCTCTCTCTCTCTTTTTTTGTGTGAGAGTTGTATGCGGCTGCCGGCTTATTAGAAGAACGGTCAACATTTGTTTTTGATTTCAGTTTTCGTTCTGCGCGATTTGACGTGCAAGAATGTAGCTCAAGAGGGCAAGAGACAACAACGCTACAGGGTGTCCCAACCATGTGTGGGACACATGTGTGTTGCAAAACAGGGTGTACACAAAACAAACTATTGCTGGACTGCTCTCATTTTGAACTGATAAGCACAACCAACACGAGACCATATATTTATGAACATTTATGTACGTACATACATACATAAGCAAGTGTGTATATATGTATGCGTGTGTGTATATCTCTTTGAGTATTTGAGTCATCGTCCTAAAAACAACACAGCAATAACACAAAAAAGCAAACGCCAACTCCACCGAGAAGTTGCTGCTGCCTTTGCTGCTTGCGTTCATTGATCGCCAGCAATTGCCGCTTAAGTGCTGCGTCAACGTTGTTTATATGTATTCACACACACATATACATATGTACATACATGTATATGTACATTAACTGCACGCCTCCGCAAACCCCCCTCAAACATATTGCTACTCTCTAACAGCACAGCACTGCACCCCACTCTCTCTGTCGTACCATGTCTTCATGTCTTTCACTGTTGGCTTTTCTTTTTACTCTTTATTTGGCATTAATTGAGTGCCTTTCAATTGGGTTATGGATTAATTTTTATGCATAAATTAAATACCCATACGTTTGGGGCTCTACTTTGCCCGCTTACTATGTGCCCCAGCCGGGCATTTAGAAAGCAATTTCAAGTGGGGCCCCTCTGCCATATTACTGTCCATGCATTGCCATATTGCCATATTGCATATAGGGTGTGGCTGTGATGGTCTGAAATTGCAAGCTGTCTTATTTACTTATATACTCATACGAACTTATGTATGCATGTGTATATCTATGCTTATAGCGAGAGGTGTGTGGGTTAAGAGTCCGGGTGAACTTTGGCACAGTGTGTCAAAAGCTACATACAAGTAATCATTTCTTTATGATAAAACATACCAATCAACTTTTGATCATATTACACACATTGATGATTTCAAATGTTAATTTTTCTACGATTTCAATATATAGAATAATACAAAAATTTTATTATAAAGAATTTGGTAATTTTCAATTCCGATAACCGCAGTGTAAAAGTATGAAAGTATGATGGTGATACCCTCAGTATGTATTTAAATGTTTGAATAAGTTTTTTCGTTACGGTATAACTAGCTAAAACACCGTTGAAAACTGATCGGTAATGCATTTTTTTTTAACAGAATTATGATGATAACAAAGAAAAAAACACACTGGAAAAACACAAATACCTTGAGCTGAAGATATCAGTTACTAATATATATAACGTTTTATACTGCTAAAGAGTCAGTGATAAGTGGGAGGCCAGTTGAAAAAACAAAACCATATATTCTACAAGTATTAAGCATATTACTAATTCTAGCATTTTTATTCTCTCATTGAAAACAAATTACCTAAATCGACTGTATTCCCATTCCCAAGCTGCGTCATCCGCCTTTACAATGAATATAGCCAACGAATCAATGAAATTTTTAACTGACTTGAAAAGATGTACGTAAGAAATTAGTCAGCGCATTGTGAGGCATTTCGAAACGAAGCGTCACGGTGCTAATTCCAGTTCTCCATTGCGACGCGTGCCAGTCAGAAAGGCACCCTGTATAATGCATACTTGACTTCATTTGGAGTCTTCAGTCTTGCCCCTTGCAGTTGAATAAACAACAAACACCAAATGGCGGTGGGTTTTATGTAGTTAAACTAAAAAGAAGACTTTATTTTGTAAAATGCAAGAGTATATTTTGTTGTTGTTTTTTCTTGTTGTGGTTGTTTTTCTTGTTGTTGTTGTTGCTGTTGCTTTGTGTTGTTATGACTTTTATGCATAATAAGTAAATACAATACACATTATACATAATGTACGTTATACATGGTATCAATTAACTCGTTCATTATTTTCTTAGGATATATCGTTTTTCTTATTTTTATATATATTTTTTTGATTTTCTTTTTTCTTTTTTTTTTTTGTGTTAATTAAGCGATATTTAAGTATTTTTTAAATACAATTTAGGTTGGTTTCAATTCATTTATGCTAGTCAAAATGTTACGTCAATTTTTACTCTTTTTTTATATAGTATATCGGTATTTTGATGCGCTTTCTTTTTTATATATATTTTGGTAAAATACTGCAATAATAATAACTGTAAAATATGTATGCATGTAAAAAACAAATGCGCGATTGCTGTGCGAAAGCCATGTGTGTAAGTGTGTGTGTAGCTTTGTGTGTGTATGTGTGTGTGTGTGTGAACCCAAATAATATACATACATACATATATTGGGCCTGAATAAGAAGGTTCCAAATGGTATTGCTAATTCGGGGGACTTCACAAAGGAGTATAGGAAATCCTTGAAATTGATATATGTACTGTATAGTTATGGTATGTATGCACCGCTATATATATATATATATAATTCGTAATGTTATTTTGTTCTGGAGATTTTCTTTTTAGGCCTTAATTTATAGAATTTAAATTTTACTTTTATTCTTGATTTGTTTTTGTAAGTAGGAGGAGGACTTTTTCGCTGAATTAGAAAGTAGCGCTGCTTTTTTGACTTAGAACAGACCCTTCTTCTTCTTCTCTTTTTTGCCATCGACATTGTCGGAGCTGCTGTTTGCACCCAGGCTGCGCCGCTTGAGCTCCTCCAGCGTCACATGATTAACATCCTCCCATTCCTTTTTCTCACGCTCAAACTCGCGACGTTTCTCATCCAGTTCGTGGATCTGTAGCTCTAGGGCCTTTTTGCGTTCCTCGTGACGACGTGCCATCTCCAATTCGGAATCCTTGAGCTTTTGCATCTTTTCCTTGACTTTCATATCAAAGACCTGCTCCATTTCTGCTTCCATTTTCTTCATTTTTTGTTCGTGTTCACGTTTCTCCTCCTCCATTTGGGTAAGCGGATTCTTGTTCGAGAGCCGCGCCTTGCCATCTACCAGACCCAATTCGGATAGCTTGCGACACCGATAGTTCTCATAGTGCACATTATTCGTGACATCCTTCAGATCCTGCAGATGTGTGCGTATTACCATATTCCTTAATGCAATAAAATCGCAATGTGTCAAATTCTCAACTTCCACCAGACCCCATGGGTAGCGACGTCCCCGTACTTTCTTGCCATCCACCTCGATGATGGTATTCGCTCCGACAACGGCAAAAGGGACACGGCTGCGCAGATTTTGTGTGGCCTTGGTCTCTTCGGCAGCATCTTCAAGCGTGGCGGGAAAATCATAAATCTTAATCTTATGTTGAGCAATCTCATTGAGTATCTGCTTCTTGAACAGATGTACCTCATCCGGCGTCATAGTATCCGCCTTGGCTATAACTGGCACTAGATTCACCTTATCTGATAGACTCTGCATGCAGGCAATATCCAATGGCAGCAGACCATGACCTGATGGTGCTATGAAATACAAACAACAGTGGACACGATTATCCGAAATGGTTTTCCGATAGACACGCGACTCCGCCGTCAAATACTCCTCATATTTGCTATCCACAAATTCCAATATGGGCACCCAGCAATTGCTATTATCCACGGCATCTCCAAAGCCCGGCGTATCCACCACAGTCAGTGTTAGATTGACACCATTCTCCTTGAGCACCACCTTGGTGGCCTCCACTGCGACAGTTTTTTTCTTCCGCAGCGAAGGGCCCGGATACTGTTCCGCATTGTATATGTCCGAGAGGAACATGGAATTAATAAGTGTTGACTTGCCTAATCCACTGGCACCCACCACCATCAGGGTGAACTCAAAGCCACGTTTGACGGCCTTGCGATAGACCTGATTGGGCAGATTGGCAAAGCCAACATATCCGGCGATTTCCATGGGTTTCTGGCGCACTGGCAATGGCGGTTTCTGTGGCTTCTGCTGCTGCTGTGCTTCCTTCTCCTGCAAGTCGTGCGTCAGCTTATTCGAATCACCATTTGAGCTACTGGTCACACTGGCAACAGAATCAGCTAACTGCAATTTATTCACTTGGCCGGGCACACTAGGCGGCTGCGTTTGTGGACGCTGCGTTGCTGCTGAAGATTCGCTGCCATTTGACGCCGATGCCGACGCCGATGCTGATGCCGCTTGCTGCTTGTCGCGCAGCGCCAACTGTGCCAGTGTGCTGGGCAGCGCTGATATAGCGCCGTTTGTACGAGGACTATTCATTTGTTTTTGTATTTAGTATTCGTATTCGTATACTGTATTTTTTTTTTAGTATTAGTTTTAGTTTAGCTGCGCTTAATATGCCAATTTCACTTTCCGTCTCTCTACACACTCTGCTTCGTTTATGTCGTCACGCCTAGTTTTCAGTTTTCAGCTTTTGCTCTTGTTTTGGGGTTCTTTTTCTTTTCCTTTCTTTTGGTGTCAACAAAACTTTTGCACTGTTTCTACTGCTGCTGCTGCTGCTGCTTCTGCTGCTGCTTCTTCTTCTTCTTGGCAAAAAAAATAATAAGTACGCCAACAACGCGCTATGGCCGTGCTATTGAGTGAGCGAAAAACAAGCGACTGCTGCTGCAGTGAGAGCGCTTACTTCGCCACAGGCATGAAAGAGAGAGAAAGAGTAGCGCACACACACTCATAAGGCACACGGTCTCAGCGCATGAGTAATACACACAAACACATAAGCATATGGCACGCTGCAGGCGGTAGAGGTGCTGCCAACGTGCCAAACAGAAAAGTGTGTCAGCAGTGAAAATCATTCAAAATGCTACAAAAAGTTTACTAAATATCGTAATAGTTTATAAAAAAATGTAAATATATTTAAGTGAATAAATCACTTTTTTATCATATTTAATTTTGCGAATAATGTCATAATTGTGATGACATTTCGAAGCAGCGAACGCGTTGGCAGCTCTCATTTGCTTCGCGGTCAACGTACAGCATTGCCAGATTAAAGTTTTGAGCTCTCTTCATGGGCCCAGCAAAGTGCAGCGCCTGAGAGATTTGCTGCTGACAATGCTGCCACTGCTGCTTGTCTCATATCTATCAATGTACAACAAAATATTCTTATCATTTTGTCTGTGAGTTTAAAAATAGCAGTAAATGCATTTGCTGTGCGCATGTATGAATGTGTGTGTGAATGCCTCTTAGTTTACATTCGAATACATATACATATATTTCAATTTTGTAATACAGCAACACATGTAATCCCTTTTATTTCATGTTTTTGGTTTTGCAAAAACCGCTGTTGTTGCGCATGAGCGTGAGCGTCGACTGCGAGAGCGTCGCTGAGAGAGTGCGGCTGAGATAATTTATTGTAAGCCTGTATTCGTGAGCAGCGCTGCTGCTAAAAAGATGCGCTACAGCCATATGAGGCGGGCGTTTTGATGCCTTGTTAATACCCTATTGTGGGAATTAAAAATATTCTTTGTTTTTTTGCCGAGTTTTTAAACTTGTTATTATAAAAATTAAATTGTGTCTACAAATTAATTAAAAAAAATCAAATAATATCGTAAGATAATTAATGAAATAAATTTTTCTTTAGTACTTACAGATATATTTTAGGATCAAACTAACTAATGAGAGGATTTTCAATACTACTATATAGATTAACTATAGAATTAAACATTTACGTACATATGAATATATAGTATAAAATATTTGTCGTGTGGTTAGTCAGTTATTAATATTACATCTCAGAAGTTGAGTTTTTTCTTGACTTTATTTATCTTGACCAAATTATTGATTGTAGTGAGTGGTACGTACTATCATATCCTATAAATCTATATCTAAAAGTTCGATAGTTCCGCTATTCGTATAAATGTATCTTTAATACTCATACATAAATCTGTAAATCGAACGGTGGGCAAATCAACAGCCGATGCTGAAACTTAACCGAAACAATAGTCTATACTTATCTAGTATCGATAACAATGACAAGATCTATTTATTTTTATCTAGTTACCAAACTAATTATTACTTCTATGATTTGTATCTGGTGTGTGTTGAACTCTCTGTTAAGGGTATTTACTGCTTCGTATATGCAGTTCTTTCTCGTGTCAACATGATTTTAAGTCAGTCTGTCAATGCAGAGACTGCTGTTGGTAACGAAATGTGGGAATTTGGCATATTAGAGTGCAGTTAACCTGGAGTCGAACTCGATAATTGCCCGCCCCAGCGCAGGCGCAGCCCGCTTCATGGTCGAGTGTGTCCTCGTCTCAAAGTTCCCACACCATCGTCTGTTGTCCTGCGCCCTGCGTCCTCGTGCTCAGCCCTTAGTCCCTGTCCCTACATGCCGATACATTCAACAACAAACAAATGATGTTTGTTTGTAATTTAAATTCTCATGCACTTCCGAGGACTGGCGAGGGGGCCAACCACCACCGTTATCGTCCTGCGTCCTACTCCGCCTGCGTAGCCGTGCCTTTTTGCTTCCTTCCGCAGTTGTCGCCTGTTTTAGCTGTTGTTGTTGGTGGTTGCTGCCCTCGGTGGTGGTTCCATTCCTTCCCCCTTTTGCACGTGGATTTTTCTACGCGTCTGTCCAAAAGGTGATCGTGAGAAAGTTTTTTTCTCACATTCGACTCGAGTTTAATTTTAGACTCTTTGTCGGAATTATTATTCCTATGAATTGATATCAGCAGAACAGTTGTCGTGTTGTCTTTGGTTAGCACTCATAATATTTGACTGTACTTCTGAGATCTAAAATTGGTATATCAATGTTATACCAAACGAATGTTCTGTCAAGGAATTTTAAAAACATTTTTACTTAACTTTATGATCATACTTTATATACATATGTATATATCTATAAAAGGAACTTTTGGTTTGTATGTATATATAGATATATGTATATATATATTTAGGTACATATACCACAAATTTCGTCCCTCTTTTGACCTGATATATTTTATACCTAATCAATGGATTATGTGCGACCAATAAATGCTGAAAGTGGAAACGAAACTGAGTAGATTGCATGATCAACGCGGAGGATGCAGTTTTGACCACAAATCCTTTAAGTAAACTCATTGCACTGCAGTTAAACCTCCGGTTGTGCGTTGTATACAACAACCCTTCAACAGAGTCTTTGATCTGTCTCTCTAGCAGCTGTCTCGCATCAGGCACGCTTCATCCAAATCTATTTGTTTTCTTGCTTAGGCGCGCATCTTTCTTGATTATATAAGATGCTGTGGCAGCCAGAGGCAACAATTAAGACGCATAAAAACCCCGCACGTCCCCTAAAGTCAGTTTAGGTCTTAGCGCCTTTTACTGTCCCAAATCCGGACCCAATGTCTCAGGCCATTGTTGTCTCAGCCAAGCGGCCTCGGCAGCTGTACCAACTTTTGGCACACGGCACGAGGCAACGTGGTTGTTGACATTTTGTCATAGAGCAGCTGACCAATACTCTACGATATAACCGTTACACACTCAGGCACTCTCAATTGCAGCCGGATACTTCGATTAAATCTTCGAGATACTCTGCTTAAGAGTTATATTAACTTCACTTAGTTAAGTAAGATTGCAGGATCTATCACATTTCAAAGGTCAGACACTAATTAATTTTAAGAAAAGTCTTTCATTGCTCAAATTTTAGATCTAACTTCTATAAATTGAAAATTGATCAAATATCCACACTTAATAATGCTATTAAGCTTAGATGCCAATAAAAGTCAATTGAAATCTTTTAATTCCGCAATTATCTTTAATTACTTTGATTTATTACAGTTCTACTTGGCTTGATTATTTCATACAGATCGAATACGAATAAAGAGCTAGGGCGATATAATTATTCTTTATTTTGTATTAATATTTATTAATAATGCTACTATTTTCCAGATAATTTTAAGATATTCCTTACAAAATTGTATGTATTTATGTTTGTTGAAAAAAAAGGAGATATATGTAAGAACTTAGGATCCCAAACTTATGTGTTAACTTGTTAAAGTGTTATTATTATCTATAGAAATTGACTAATACTCATCTTTATAATCGTTACGATCTCAAAAGAAAAAAAACTCAATGAAACCGACTACTTCGATATTGTTTTTAAGATACGTTGCGTTATTCAATTTTTTGCATCCTTTAGTTATTTAGTTTAGATCGAGTGTATATATAAATTGAAGTTATGATATGTATCGCATTAATGACTAGATTATTATAATTTCTTTTTCTAACATTCTCTTAATTTGCTTTTGATCGTATATAAATTGAGGTTGTGATTTACATCAGATGTTATAATATTTCGTTTTTCTTATTCCTGGAGCACGCATACAAAGGGATACAAAAAACCATATTGAATCAATAATTTAAATAATTACTTGAGTTAAAATTAAGTATATGTAAATATATATATGAAAATACATTTTCCCAAAAACACTCGACACTGAGTAATTGTAATAACGCTGCTCCCATGAGAACTTATTTTTAATAGATCTGTAAATGGTTCTCAGGTATAGTCGTAGTGCATTTTGATATTCCTTTCTCTGCTCTGCATCTGGCATAAAAGTTTCCAGTTATTAGCCCAACTACCGCTGGCCATTTATCAAATTCATAAAAATAAAATTCAGAGCCCCGACGAGAACTCCACGCCTGTCATGACTTCTAATACGAGTACCACACAGAGCACACTTCACTCAAATTTCTCCCCAACCGGATTTCACCTTAGAAGGCACCCCAAACTAAGCGCCATAAAAATCAACAAAAAATTCATTTAAATCAACATATATCTTTGCCTAAGCATCCCAGTGGCAGGACTGTTTCTGGATTCTGGATTCTGGATTCAGATTTCCCGACACTTCACACATTTGCTACTGTTTCATATTTTTCATGCTCATTATTTTGTCTTAGAAGGGGGATGTGCGTAGAGTTTGGAGGGTGTGGTGTGGGTGTAGCACACCCCATAATAACTGCAGTTCCCACAGAAGAAAAAAGCCAGCTAAAAATAATACAGCCCAGCATATAACCGCAGGCACTAATTTGAGGTTGCGAAAGGTCTCACATATGCTACCTTGCTGTGGAATTGATTAAGAAAAGAGAGAAAAAAAGGGAAGCAATCACCCGATACAATAAAAATTAAAGTGTTTTAATGTGTAAATCGTGCGTTGGGGCATAAAAAAACGAAAGCCAAAACGCAACAAAAATAATGCAACTAAAAATACTCGTAGGGCGAAAGAAGGAAGAGAAGCCCCATAGCAGACGGCTACCGATCACCGATCGTGCCACACTAAACGGCATTTACCTTGATCCCGAGATCGGGATCGGGATCGGAATCGACATCCGAATCGAGATCGAATCCAAAAACTGTATGAAAAGAAGCCAAAGCAACTCTGAGGGGCTGATATTGAACTTTTGTTATAGAGTCTCATTCCCTGATTTTCCTTTGCTTCTCAAGAAGCTCAGGCAAGAAACAAGTGTGTGATCGGTCAGTCCGTCACGTTTGGGCCAGACCAAATGATCCACATTCATCCACAGAAATGGCATGGAGAGTACGAGTGTTACTCGCATATTGCCGCCCATATGTGTGATGAGTCTGCGGCTTCGACTTTTTACACTCTTTTTTTGCCAGCTCATGATTTTTATTGAGTTTTCTCGTGGGAAAAAGTTTGCCAAATTTACAGCTAAATGCAGCTTATTAGCAACATAGCAACGATCATTAAGAGAGCAGATTGCCGCTCCAAGCAGATCTTCATATCAAGTTTGGGGTTAACCACAAAATATTGTTTAAATAAACGCCATATTTTCACATTCTCGAATATATATATATTATATATATATTCATAAATACATACATAGTGATTGTAATTTTAGGTAAAATGCGACACTTATTCAATTTACAAGTATAAAACTGTGTCCCCTGGTTTATTACTCTTGCGGAGGGATTTACGCTCAAAAAATGGACTCGCACGCCAGCTGAGTGCAATCTGAGTGCAATCTGAGTGCGTGCTTTGCACAACCAGAGTTGCCATGCGGTGCAATAGTTTTATGAGTGCTTTAAATCTGGCTAACCGAAACTGCATCAAAACTGCGACAGCTGTCAGCTGACGCATGGCCCAAGATCAGGGTTATTGACAATATTGCAATGTCTGTGTCTGGCCTTAATCCACCAACATTGTAAAGTAATAAATTTCTCGAACCCGGCGGATTTTGGGTGTCGCAAACAGAAATCCTTGCGCATGCGGTATTCTCATAAAAACTGACAAGTCAGGTAAGCTTGCACTTAATGACTGACCCGTGACTGGACCCATAGAAACGCAACCCCCTAGAAGGTAAGATAATGTCTTAAAAGGGGGTTGCGATTCTGTGTCTGCTAAGACAGCTGTCTTCCTGGCACAAGACAACCCCGATTATTCTAAAGAATTATTTAATGAATTTGCGCCCAATGATCAGTATTGATTAAGTTTCCAGTTTCTAGGGGTGGTTGCAAAAATGTATTTCGCAAGATTTTCTGGATGCTAGATACTCCAGAGCGAAAACGGCAGCTGAAAATTTTGTATTCAATCATGAATTAAGAGTAACTTAAAATCTACAAGATAAAATAAAATAAAAAGAAACTGAAAATTTGAACCCCTCTTCGTATTTATTTTATAATTCTCTGCTCTAAATTATTTTCAGTACTTATTAATTTTTTAACTAAATTTGTAATGCATTGAAGGAAGAGAGAGTGCATAGAGTATTCCTCAGATTGATGGGAGTCTATTTAATCATGTGAGCCTGTAAGCGTCGATCTATCTTCGCTCTGTTGCTTTGTAAAGTTTTCTATCAGCTATTTAAATCAAAATTTAGCTTAGTAAATTAAATCTTAATTTTATTAACTTCAAACTCTTTCAAGTCTCTCTCGAAATTTCTAAGAAAAATTTGTGTTTCTTATGAAACTTGTGGTATTTAAATTTGTATACATTTATATCTTATGTATGCAATTTGCAAATCGCTTCGACAACTCTGTTGAGTCAGAAACTCATCTCAGTTCAACTCACTCAATTGTTGAGTGGGTTCAGTTTTGAGCGTAAGTTGCCTGCGCTGGAATTGCTCGCGTTCGTCTGCATAACCACCCCAAATGCGCTGGAGAGCAAACGGTCGCTCTCACGACTACCTGCGCCTGCGCCGTCGTCGCAGTCGCTGCTCAGGTAAGCAAGTCAACTCGGACTCGTTTTGCCTTCGTTGTCGGGTCGGCGTATCGTTTTTAGTCAGCGCGATTGCTCCGACGAGGATCAGTATCCTTTTGGCGTTCCGTGTGCGCGGTTGTCTGCCGCTCGTCCTGAAAACGCAGCTACAAAAATACAGAATACAAAATATCTCAAATGATTTAATTCAAAAACGCGTAAAATTTGTTAAGTTTTTACTGTTTGGACACTTGCAAAAATAAAAGTACGTGCAATACACTCGTATTTTGTTAACATTTTCGTTACGTACTTTAACCAAAGTTTAAGTGTTGTGAACAAATTGTGTTGTGCTTTAAAACAAAAAGAAAATACCAAACTCGACGATCGATTAAACGGATTAAATACCTTCTTCATACTGCAATTTTTGGATTATAAAACAAGCATTCAATTAAAATGGATTACAAACACGATCTTAACTCGGATGATGATTTCGACTGCTCCAATGGCTACAGCGATAGCTATGGCAGCAATGGACGTATGTCTAATCCAAATGGTCTATCCAAGGCGGAGCTGAGAAAGGTAAGCTTTACTCTGAGTAGCCCATAGATAAAATAACCAGAAAAATATAACGAATCAAATTGTTAATGTTTCTAGACTGAAATCATAAAGAAGATTCTTTATTACATGATCCTCAAGATTTTTATGTTCTCTTTCCTTTTCTGAGCTAATACAATCACGTTTTCTTTGCTAGAACTTTGCTCGAATCATTAAAAATTATTAAATATTATTTAAATACTATTTTGATCATTAAAATTATTTTGAATTCAAAGTAAATTTGTTGACTCATATCAGGAAATTATTTTAGCCAATTTAGGATTTTATGAAGGATTTTAAAAGCAGCGGGAAATATAAATGATCTGCCGTGCGAATATTTCTGGGAATATCCATAGTTCCTTCTTCAACCTAACTTCTTGTGAAATTGTTTCAACTTTTCCAAATAAAGTAAATTTAAATTATTTTATTATATAATTTCATACAAAAGTTAAACTAATGTTTAAATATTTAGTTCTATTAATATTTTAATGGCAGCTTTCTAACGAAAAATATTTAATTTTTTTTTTCATAAACAATATTTTTTTAAATATTTCTAAATTCTTTTATTATAGACAAACAAACCAATTATGGAAAAGAGACGTCGGGCGCGTATTAATCACTGCCTAAACGAGCTCAAATCGCTCATTTTGGAGGCCATGAAGAAAGACGTAAGTATCCCTAGAGATAAGAGTAAAAAGGGGCAGAAAAAAGTAGAAGCCGAAAGCAGGCCACTGATTTAGAAACTAGTCTCAAGATCTGTTCACTTTCCTTATAAATGGTGTCATAAAACACATAAATTTCTTGAGACTCAAAAATTTCAATTGTTGAAAGTGTCGGCAAAAGTACAAAAGGATTCACAAGACTCCTACGACAGACAGGCCTACAGACGAAAAGACAAAAAGGAATCGAGTCAACAGTTTAATTGAGTATTAAATTTTATTGATGATCATTACAAGAGAGCGCCGACTATGACGACGACGACGACGATGACGATGACGATGATGGCGAGTCAGTCAGACCAAAAGTGTTAACAAGTCGAGGAATTACGCAGAAATCTCAGACTGCGAGACTTTAAACCTGTTTCCACAGGAGCCACCAGCAGATCCTGCTGTGTGAAACACACACACAGAAAAGAAATACGTAAAATAAAAAAATATATATGAGATAGAAGCGAAGAGAAGACGCCGACGCCGACGCCAGTGTAGCAGAATTTCGCAGGCAAAGACCAAAAATCAAATAAGAAAGACATTGAAGAAAAAGCAAAAGTAAACAAAAGATGCAGACATGACAAGAAAACGGCCAAGAGAGGTGTAGTGGTGCGGTGGTGCGGAGGTGCAGGGCAGCACCGAAGCGGGCGACCTGCGTGGGAAACTTTTGCAAAATATGCAGCCAGCGGGAGCAGCAGAAACGACCGACCGACCGACCGACCGACCGTACGCAGAAGAAGAAGTGCCAAACAGATTGTGGCCAATCTCTGTCTCTCTCTCTCTCCCTCTCTCTTTGTCTGTCTGTCTGGCTAGCTGTCTGCCTCTGTATGTTTCTCCCGCAGTATCTCTATCACCTTCAGCAGCCCTGAGACCAGAAGAGCTTAGTGACCGACCGCGCGGCTTTGGGGCGTGTGATATTCGCTGGACTCTCAAGTGCAGAACAGAAACAGAGGCAGATTACAAATAGTTGGACATATGAGGCAAGAAACGTGCTCGGGCGTCTGCATCATTCCCTTCGAGTGCACCCTATAGAAATCAAATAGCAAAGGGGTATATGAGTTATAGAGTTGCAGAGCTATTAAAAGTTCTTAGGAAAATATATATATATATTATATATAGACAGTTCCTTAAAGATTCGGAAAGTCATAGCGAAGCCAATACTCTTTCTTATGACTTGAGTCAATTAAAGAATTTTACAGCAAGGCTTAAGCTCATTATAGGGTATTTTAAAGTCACCCTGCTGGCATAGATCTGCAGTCTTACATGTTTCACTTGTTTCCCATGCATTGAACTTGTTATAGGGCCTTATAGCTGAGGGTCTGTCCAACTGGACCTGGTCAATGCACGAAAACAATTAGCCAGGCGGCTTCTGCTTTAGTTGTGCTCCTCTTATGTAGTTTTAGTATGTAGTATGAGTAGTATGAGGCCCAAACTGAAACCAAAAACGACACCCAAGACCTAAAGAAACCCAAGAACAAGGAGCTCATCATTATCTGTTTTGTTCTTCTACCGTTTTTAGCCGGCGCGACATACCAAACTGGAAAAGGCCGACATACTTGAGATGACGGTGAAGCATTTGCAGTCTGTTCAGCGCCAACAGCTAAACATGGCCATCCAAACGGATCCCAGTGTGGTGCACAAATTCAAGACGGGATTTGTTGAATGTGCCGAGGAAGTGAATCGCTATGTCAGCCAGATGGAAGGCGTCGATTCGGGTGTGCGTCAACGACTCAGCGCCCATCTCAATAACTGTGCCAACAGTCTGGAGCAGATTGGCTCCATGAGCAACTTCAACAACGGTTATCGCGGTCAGTTGCCCCAGGCAATATTTCCAGGTGCCTCAGCTCCACTGTTTCCGCCATTGCCACAGGATCTTAACAACAACAACAACAGCAGCGGCAACAGCAACAACAATAGTCGAGATGGCGTCACTGCAGCAGCACCAGCCATTCAAATGGGTGGACTACAGCTAATACCCTCACGCCTGCCTTCGGGAGAATTTGCTTTGATTATGCCCAATTCAACAACAACAGCGGCACCAGCTCCCGCACCCTTTATCTGGCCAGGAGCAGGAGCTGTGAATGCAGCAAGTGCAGCGTTGGCCAATATCGCTAATCCCACGCATTTGAGCGACTATAACCAAAGCTTCAGGCTGAGCGCCTTCAACAAGCCCACAGCTTCCGCGCAGACACAGCTGCATCCAACAGGTGCCGGCGTGGTAGCGCCCACCGTAGTCGCAGCTAAGAATACCACCAGTAGTCCTCCACTGAGTCCCATCTCTTCCATCTCCAGCCACAGTCAGGGTGAAGAGTCACGCGCTGCCTCGCCCGCAAGCGCCGCCCAGTCAGAACTGCTGCTGGCAAAGCAGCATAGTTTTGCCGGCGTCTTCTCCACACCGCCGCCCACCAGCGCTGAGACTTCGTTCAACAGCAGCGGCTCACTCAATCTGAGTGGTGGGAGTCATGACAGCAGCGCCTCTGCCGGCAACACATCCCGTACCCTGGTGACGCACTTGCAACAGCAACAAGTGAGCTCCACCAGCGGCCAGGAAAACAACGGTGCCAAACGGCAGAGGGAGCTTGAGGTAGAGCTGGAGCAGGAGCAGGCCGATTCTAGCGATTGTTCTTTGTCGGACGAACCATCGTCTAAGAAATTTATGGCCGCCGCCATGGAGAAATCCAGCTCTGCCTGGAGACCCTGGTAAAACAGCAACTGCAGCAACATCCTCTCAGAAATGTTTTATGTTAAGTTTATTTTTTTCCTCCTTAAAAGTTTAATTACTTTGTTAATTTATTTTCATTGCAATTATCATTCAACGCTTTAGAGTTCATTAAGTTTTTTCATCTCGCTTTCTTCAATTTTAAGTTCAGCTGTGATTTTTTATATGTGTGTGTATATTTTTTGTAATATTTGTATTAGTTTTTTAAACATTTATCTATTAATAATATTTTTATGTATTTTAGCATCTTACAAAATATGCATAGATAATTGACAAATATATTTTACTGTTCTTTATTAAATTATTTCTGTATTCTAATTATAAGGAATTTTTAACTAAGTTATGTAGATTTTAGCGTTACATTTTTCATGTTTAAATTTTAGTTTCATAGGGATTATTAATATTATATTTTATTATATAAAATGGTATTACTGCTGCGATTTATTTAAGCAAAGAGTGAAAATATAATAAAAAAAAAAAACAAAATCAAAATACATTCAAAGTCTTTGGGATTTTTTGCCGAAAAAAAGGATTGATAAATCAGGAAATCAAATCGGAATCGGGCCTGAACTTTTCTAGAGTCGCAAAGAATTGATTTTTTTCACTGCCATAAATTAATTCCCAAAAATGGCTTAACTTCTGTAATTGGCTTTTCTCTCTTTTTCGATATAAAAGTATCAGCTCGAAGCCAAATGGCAAAATATACTAGAAAAGGAATCGGAATCAAAATATGATTCGGTTTCATTCCATGAGGAAAATAATATTATATAAATTTATTTTGATTGCGTTCTCTGGAAATAATTAAACCTATTTCTCTATTGAGGCAGGATGGATAATTAAATATACTCTATAAAGGAGCGTATTTTTGCCATGAATTCTCTCAGTGACACTACAATTGGCAAAACTGACCCTGACCCTAAAAGCTTGAACTCATAGAACGGAAGTCTAAGTTGGTGCTTATTTCCGTTGATAATACCAGCATAATCTATGCATAGTACGGAAAAGGCCTTGTCGTTTTTGCAATGATTCGGTGAATTGATAACCCAATTACATACTAATACATACATACGTGCAAGCATATGTATGTCCGTTCTCTCTATAAAAACAGTTGTTTTTGATTTTGCCGGCATTATTTCAGAGCTCTCAAAAAGTTATTGCCACTGAGCACGCAGTGATCTTCAGCTCTAGCGGCTAGACAGGCGCGCCTCGCACATCAATAAAGTTTTAGATGAAAATAATTATCATGGAAATGAAGTTGGTCTCCAAGCAGCTAATGCTGATGTGCTTAGTACTTTTGCCACTGATTGATGGCCTGCCGCTAAATCAGGCCACACCGAAGCTCGCAGAACCCGCTATGCTTATACATGATCCTCAGGATGTTATGCTAAACTCTTTGGATGATGCGCTGCAAAAGATCTCAACTATCTATACGCAGGCTTTGCTTGCTGGCACTCATACTCCTGAACTGGATATCTCATTGCGTACTCTGGAAATGGAGCTGTTCGAACTGCTCGATCAGCTGTACAAGCAGCATCGTCTGCAGGACTACATGAAATACGAGGCGGAAGTGACGCGACAAATGCTTATCTATAATATGGTCAAGAGATTGTTTGGCTATACACAGGATAGCGAAAGTGAGGATTAATAAAAAAATTTAATAAATCGATTTACATCCTTTTTGCTGTCTACAATCTCAATTTTTCCCAATTAAAATTCACTTCCGAAATAACTTCCGCAGTTTCTAGACCTTTCAGTCCTACGGCTGCCTTGCGTGTGTCTGTCGAGCGACACGACATCACCTTGGAGCCGCCCTCAACTGTCTGTCCTCACGTCCGTTGGTAGATTCGAACCGCGATCGCCATCGAACTTCCCACACTCAATCATATCGACGCGGTGGCTGATGCTGCTGTTGTTACCCGATCTGCTGTGAGAAAGAAAAAAATTATCATAATTTTCATTTCCTTTTAGTGCTATTATCCTTTTGCAGTCTCCAAATACCGTTGCACTTGTTCGTCGTTCCCACACGCACACACACACACACATACACATACACATACACATACACAAACGCATATCCTCGAGATCCTTTATCTTTTTGTGTTTTCTTTGTGGTTGTTCGTTCGCAGCTCCTGCGCCTGTTTGCATTGCACTTGTTTCTCTGGATCCTTTTTCTTTTTCTTTGTCTCTGTTTGCTGTGATTTGATGCTGGGCATCGCTCTCTAGTCCTATCCAAATTCTTCGGCATCTTCTCTGTTTGTGTGTGTGTGGAATTCCTGTGCACTTCGCTATGGTTTATCACTTTTGTTTTTACTTTTGATTTCGTTTCTTATGGTTTTTGGTGGGAATGGGAACCTTTTTCCTGCTGGCATTGAAATTCGTTTGGTATAATTAATTGTCTGGATTGTGGCCCCCAAGTGGGTTGCTCAGCTGCATAAAAACTGGTTACTGTCCAAAAAAAAAGCTATATACTCGTAATATACCCTACCCTATGCAGACTTGCCGAAAGACTGGTTTTATTGAGCCCGAAAAAAGCACAGGATACTTAAGTTTTCGACGCAGTAGTTTCATATCCTTATATTCTTTGTTAAAAATTTTCTAGCCCATTTAATTGTCATTAAGGGACAAGGAAATTAACAGTATAAGACACTGTTACCAACGAGTTTTCCCACAGCTAAGATCGTTTTAAATCTGAAAAAAACCTTGTTGGCCTTAAAATAGAGATATCCTTGCAAGCAAACAAACAAACAACAAAGTCATGCCGTGTTTAACAGGAATTCTCCCACACACATTTAAAATATACCCAATGCGATCCTTTTTGCCACAGCAAAGGATGAAATGAATTCTACCGGCTACCTGTGCAAAGCAAATTCAAATCGCTTGCAATTTTCACACGACTTGAATGAGCTCTGAATGGGCCCAGATAACAGACTTCGAGTCCTGGGGCCAACAAGTGCATTTCAGAGTATTTCGTATCAATAACCCGCAGTAAATATGCGTGAGAGAAGGGCAAGGATGCAGCTTTGCGTAATAATAACTAAATGCAGGAAATCAGTTTAGAGATTTTAATAAAATGTTCACAGACACATGAAGAGTCCTTCAGGTAGGTAAACGCCTATCAAAATGTAAACGGAAGTGCCCACGCGTCGCATACTTGAAATCTCGAGAAACCGGAATTCAACAAATTCAATTTTGAGTGCATACAAATTTTGATAACATGCGTATCCTTTGCGGTACGTAATAGGAAACAAATTGCTGTCGATTTTCCAGGCTCATTTCCCCCTTTTCACGCAGTTCACAAAAAAGGGAAAAGTGAAAAGGTTCAACGCTGGAAATTGAAAGTTACTTCCGCTTCATGCTGAGATTTTTACTCGAAAGACCCTACATTATAACACATGGCGTCATTTGGATAGAATTGCGCAACATCTTTAAATATATGGAATAAAAACATGTTGATCATATAAGGAAAACATGTAATAATTTCTTAGAAAAACCAGTCATTGTGACAAATGCGTTATAAATATTTCGATATGACACATATTAGATCAGTTCTGAGTGAATCACATGGCTTATCTTGTTATACCCTTGCACAGGGTATTATAACTTTGTCACGAAATGTGAAAAAGCAATTTAGACTTTATAAAACATATGAAAAATGAGACGAGTCATGTCTTTTTGCTTCCATGCATTTTAATCTAACAGTTGTTGGGATAGGAAACAAATTTGGAATTTAACCTACTTTTACCACATTCTTTATACATATATCGTATAGCTGCCATAGGAACAATCGGTATAAAGGTACTGTATTGAAAACTCAAAATATCTTGATGAAAGTTTGATATATTAATATGATTCCTGAACTCATGCCAAACATTATCCAGATTGGACCGCTAAAGCACATGACTGCCATTAGAACGATCCAACAATCAAAGGCTTGCTCCCATCTCCGCTAGAGTATACAATCATTGGCGCGACATAGATAGCATTAGCTTTTAAGCACTTGATAAGTGTATTATAACTTTGTCACGAAATGTGTAATGCATTGAAGGAGTCTCTCAGTTTTGAGCTATGTAAATTTTGAATGGAACCTTATTTTTGCTGCAGGCAGCACATATTTCGGATCAGGCCGGATCGGGCAACTACATTATATAGCTCCCATAGAAACAATCGGCTGTAAATTTGTTTTTAATTTTCAATGTATCTTGATCAAATTTAAAAGTTAGATTCTATTATATCATAAAGCTGCCATAGAAGGAATCTACTTTGCAAGAGTATATAATATTCGGGGGCACCGAAGATATCGTTGCTTTACTAGTTTTTGTTTTGTTGTGGTATTTCTTTACTAGCTTATCTAGTTTGTGTATCCTTTTCTCAGTCTGACTAATTTATCTCAGTATGTTCCTCCTCCCTCACACCTATTGACTTTTTGAACAACATCAACATACTAAGAATTCTGTTTGCCTGGTACTCACTTTGTCAGAAATATACAATTTGAATGCCAGCGCATTTAATTTTCGAAGCTGCTGGAAGAAAATATTTAACAGGCGAACAGAATTCATAACAAGTATTAGCAGGGCATCAACGCTGCTTCAATAGTCAATAAGAGGTGGGAGGGAGACCGAACAATCGAAGCTAATATCTAAGCTAAGTGAGACAAGGAGGCGCATATTAAGACAAATAACGGAACTGCGGATGCGACAAATGCGCAAAATATGACAAAAATTAAATTCTTAATGTCAACAGGTTGGAGGGAGAAAGTAAACTCATTTAGATGTGTCAAACAAGGAGAAGAATATATTTTGTTTTGATATTTCCCCTCCCTAGCACCTAATGACTTTTTGAAGCACATCAACTTGCTAAAAATTATATTTGCCAATAGGTGGGAGGGAGATCATTCGACGCTAATATCTTAGATTAGTAAGACAAGGAGGCGCTCATAAGAACAAATGATGGAACTGGCAAGGAGTGTAAATTATTATACCCTTGCAGAGAGTATTATAATTTTGCCCCGAAATGTGTTATGCATTGAAGTAGCAGTCTCCGACCACATAATGTGTATATATTATTGATCAGGACGACGAAACGAGTTGATATATCTATGTCCGTCTCCCTGTCTGTTTATATGCAAACTAACCTCTCAATTTTTGCTGGATGAATGAAATTTTAATTTGAGGTCGGAACCGGCTGGATCGGACAACTATATAGTAAAGCTGCCATAGAAGCAATCCACTTTGCAAGAGTATATAATATTCGGGGCACCGAAGATATCGTTGCTTTACAAGTTTTTGTTTTGTTTTGGTATTTCTTCATTAGCTTATCTAGTTTGGGTATCCTTCTCTCAGTCTGACTAATTGATCACAATATGTTTTCTCTTCCTCGCACCTATTGACTTTTTGAACAATATCAACCTACTATGCATTCTGTTTGCCTGGTACTCAGTTTGTCAGAAATATACGATTTGACCAGCGCATGTAATTTTCGAAGATGCCCAAAGAACTTTTGATACGCTTCATCACAAGTTGGGAAAGAGATACTCACTGAATAAGAAAGAATAAATGCATATTAACAAGTAAAAAAAAAAAAAATAAGCAACTTATAATATTTATCACAATTATCGTTAATGAATTATTGTTTATTTTTATTATTTATTTTTTACAATTGCTTTCGAATGTTTTTTTTTGTATTAAGTGCACATATGTATGTTTATATGTATATATATTATTTTATATATATGTTTGTAGAACGTATATTTCAACGCTATGCACTTTGCTTTGCATACATATTTTATAGTTTATGTTTATATTAGTATTAGTTATTAGATTTTTACATTGTTTATGTTAAAATTTGGCTTTCGTGTGAGCATTATTTTTATACAGGTATTCGTTTTTTGTTTCTCTTTTTGTTCAATTGCTTTCAAAAATGACATACTAAATAAAATAGTATTTTATAATGTAAGGACTTATTTCGTTCAATTTACTTAATGCTATTTAGAGACTATGTAATTTGTTCGTTATGTTTTATATGTTGTGTGTTGTTGTTCTGTTTCTGTTTTCTGTTTTCTGTTTTTCTGAGTTTCTTTTGCTGTTTTGTTCTTTGTTCATTGCGCTTTGTGCGTTGCATTTGTTGTGTGCTAAATCACTAAATTAATTTAAATGCATTTTATATTCTTTTTGGTCAATTTAAAAACATGAACTTGCTTTTACAATTGCTTGCTAACTGTACTTGTTTAAATATTAATTATTAATTTTTTTTATAATTTTTCACTAATTGGCAAAACGTTTAGTGCTCGCTTTAAATGTTAACTTGGCCACCATTCAATGGCCATTTAATTTATAAAATATTTACAACATTTGCTTCTCATTTTGAGCTGTACGCGAACTTCAACTAAGTCTACGAACTACAAAAATTTACAAAATGCACAAAAAACACATTTTCGATAAAATAAAATTAATATTGTATAAGGAAAGGCAAATTTTTGTAAAACTTTGCGACAACTGCAAGAGGCGCCTAACAAAATATGACAAGACAAGGGCTACACAAGTTAGAGTATAAGGACATCGTAATTAAGGACATAACATAAGGAGCAAGGAACTGCACTGCCTGAGTAGCGCTCTTTGGATGTTTGGCTGCATTCCTACCCCTACCCCCTTCCCCCTTCCCCCTTTCCAATCCCAACAAAAAAAGGAAACAAAATGTATACAAAAATTCGTTATATGGCTACGCTATCAGTCCATTGTTCGTGTTGAAGTCGATTTTTGGATTTGGATTTAAAAGTGCTTGAGTATGTGTGTTTGTGTGTGTGTCTTCGTGTGTATTAGTGTACTATCTGGGCCTGGGAGCGCGCTTAGCACAGCTCATCAGGATCATGGCTAACACGGCTAAATCATCAGAGAATGTCCGGTGTGTGCGTCTCTTCGTGCGTGTGCTGCAGTAGACCCTTCCGCTCATCTGGTGCCGTACTGTGCGCTATTTCCACGCTAGCCGGCTCCGCAATTGCATCGGCATACATCGATTCATATACGGGATTGGCAAAGTTGCCCTGAAATCAAAACAATATATGGTGGCTTAGGGTATAATCACAGTCTTTGAATGCTCTGTGGTGTTACCTTATCATCTTCATGTGCAAAAGGCGGCGCTTCATCTGCATCGCCGCGGTACATAGGATTGGTGAGCATGATCTCCACATTGTCCGTAAGGCGAGCATGTGAGAATGGCTGTGCAATGCGGTGTTTTCTGTAAGTAAAACAAGGATGAGTCAAGTGAGCAAGATCATCAAGACACTCTTAAAAACTCACTTGAGGAAGTAAACGGCTCCACCAAACAGTAAAAGCAACAGGGTGGCGACTCCAATAATGATGGCCATTACAGAGAGTACACTGCCGGATTCGGTATGCTCCTGTTCACCACTCAGCGCATCAGCGCTTTCTTCTAGGCAGGTCACAACCCGTTTGTTATCGCACAAGCACTCGTTGATAGAGCTGCCCGAGCGACATACACTGCACTCCCCGATGCAATGTGGCGGTAGTTCACAGAAATCGCCTTGCCATTCGCCAATGCAAGTGCAGTGGGGCAAGCTATATTCATTGAGCTGACACACACCACCATTGGCGCAGTATCGCACACAGGGATTATCATCGCCAACTGGCATTGTACAAGATTCACCATTCCACCGATCCGTACAGTTGCACATGGCAGTGCCCTTAATGACATGACAGGTGCCGCCATTCCGGCAAATGAAGGCAGTGCAGGGATTTCGGGAAGGCAGCTGAGAGGCATCACAGAAGCGCGGCGGATCTGAGGTTTTGCACAGATCCGATTCACAGCGACTGCCAATGTATCGTGTCGGGCAGGTGCAGGTCAGCCCATGCCCACGATCGGAACACGTGCCGCCGTTTTGACAAAAGTCAAGACACGAATTGGCCTCACAGTGCTCGCCATAGTAGCCACTGGGACACTTGCACTGACGCTGGCCCTTTGCCCCAATACTGCAGGTACCACCATTTTTGCAGAAGTCCTCACATTCGTTGAACTCGCAACGTTTGCCCGCAAAGCCGTCAGGGCATTCGCACTGGGGAGCGCCTGTGAGCGTCTCACGGCAAATGCCGCCATTCTCACAGGTCAGATTTAGGCAGTGTTCGCATTGGTCACCCACATACATGGCCGGACACCTGCACTTCATGCCCTCCGTTTCAGAGACAACACACGCTCCACCATTGTGACATCGACTCTGGCAATCTGAGACGGAAGTTTCGCATCGGGCTCCCGACCAGTTTGGCGGGCAGGTGCATTTAAGCGGCGGAGGGTCTGTCAAGTCTGGCAGCTGTGGCGCCAAGGTGCACAGTCCATAATTAAGACAATAGCCGGAGCAGCGATAATGCTCACACAGTTCACCCTCAAAATGCGGCTGGCATTTGCATTTGGGGACATGGTTCACCAGCTCACATTTGCCCAGATTGCACTGTAATGGACAGTAATTGGGTATTTCAGCGTGTGCCTTGCATATGCCTTCTTCCGTCATCACGTATTCATTGGGGCACTTGCAGCTGTAGCCGCTGGCCGATTCAGTTGACAGTATGCACAAAGCAGGCGATCCTTTGCAGGGTTCCTTGGCGCAGGGATTACTTACTAGAAAAAAGAGAATGCATATATATAAAATGATAATCGGAATACAAATTGATTACTATTCTTATAGCTATTTTACTTACTGTTTCGATTCTGTTTCATAGGATGCAGAATGCCAATGTCCGAAGAGCGGTAACCCTTCAGCAAATAGCTGCCATTATCATTGCCAAACTTGTTCATCTTAATGATACTTTGATCATACAGCTTGATGTATAAATAATCCTCAAATACATCAATCTTTTGTGGCTTCTCACGATTGCCAAAGCGTCGCACTACATTACGATCTTTGCCATTTAAGCGACAAGTTTCGATGGTGCCCTTGCGATAATCCGCCCAATACAGGCGACCAGTGGGATAGTCTATGGATAAACTTATGGGCCACCCGACATCACGCTCCACAAGACTCTTCTTGTTGCTGCCATCCAGTGAAGCAACCAATATGCCATTCTCTAGTGTAGACCAAATCATAACGCGTGATTCCGGCTCCAAAACAATATCTGTTGGATTCATGCCAGTGGACACCAAAGAAATGTATTTTTTGCCCTCAATGTCTGTAGCTATAATTTGATTGTGACGTGAGTCAACAATATAAACCATTTGAGTGACCCAATCCACGGCCAGCGACTTGGGATCGTCCAGATCGGGTATCTATATAGAAATCATAGTATCAAAAATCATCTGTATTGGAGACTTCAACGAAACTCACATTAAATGCAGTTAGTTCCTTGAGATCCCGACGCACACGCACGCCTGAGCCCTCCACATGAGGCGTAGCAATTTTCATGGTATGCACTTTGCCATGATGCGAGTCAATCCAGAAGAGCAGGGTATCCTTTGGCCTAATAAGTATGTCAAAAACATCAATCTTGAGGCTATCCGTTTGGAAGAAGCCCACTACTGTGGTGCCCTCTTGTTTGGCGGGCAATATAAAGCGGAATTCCTGTTCGGAGGCCAGAAGCAGTATTTGGTCTGGTCCAGAGGCCAAACACGTTGCATTCTTAGGCACACCCTTATGATAACCCGCCGTACACTTGCAATTATAATGGCCTGCCTTCTTTTCAATACAAATCTGTGAGCAGGTGCCAAAGCCACAGACCGGCGGCTGGCAGTTCATTTCATCGGAACCATCAATACAATTGTATTGGCCATCACATCGGAAGTTCTTTGAGATACAATCATCATTCTCGCACTGGAACTGATCGTGCCGGCACTTAGGTAACGCCGCACACACTTGATCCGACTCATCTTCGCTGTTGCCACAATCATTGACGCCATCGCACAGTGCTGATTTCCGTATACAAAGCAGATTGGCACACTTAAATGCATTGTAATGACAATGCACATGGGCACAAGTATCAAGGCTCTCATCACTGCCATCCAGACAATCATCCCAGCCATCGCACTTCCAGCGAGACATAATGCACTTCCCATTGCCACAGCTGAAGTGATCCTTCGGACAAACGCAGCTGACCTCATCGGAACCATCCGGACAGTCGTCATCGCCATCACATTGATATTGTCTGAAAGTAAACATTAGACGAACATAATCAATGAGAATTGAAGAGAGATTCCAGGAGATCTGATGAAATAAAGAGCACAACTCACTTGTTTATGCAGGTATTAAATGCAGCACATTTAAATTGATTGGCTTTACAGGTGATGTTACAATTAATCTCGTCGCTGCTGTCATCGCAATGGATCTCGCCATCGCAGCGGAAATCGTGCTTGATGCATTTTCCAGTGCCGCAGCGGAATTCGCTCTCAGAGCAGTTGCGCATTTGGCAGTTGAGCTCGTCGCTACCATCGCCGCAGTCATTTTCATAATCGCATCGCCAGCGTCCGGGTATGCACTTTGAGTTGTTGCATTTAAAATAGGTGGGATCACAGGTGGCCTTCGAAGTGTGACAGCTGGGCGGTTCATCCTCGCCATTGGGACAATCCTCCTCATCGTCGCAGCGCCAGGCAAGCGGTATACAGCGACCCGAATTGCATCTGCAAGCGAAAATTAATGAATAATTGAAAAACTGAATGCGATAAACGAATGGCTTGAATGACATACTTAAAATCGTTGGGTCCGCAGGTTACATGCTCGCAATTGGCTTCATCTGATTTATCAGCGCAATCGACATCCCCATCGCACACCCAGACATAGGGCATGCAGCGATTATTGCCACACTGGAACTGTTCATTTTTGCAGACAAGAGGTGTGCAGCCAGCCTCATCTTCACCACCAGGACAATCCCTGACGCCATCGCAGCGCTTGATGTTGTCCACACAAAATGCGGAACTGTTGGCTGTCGCCTCGCATTTCAGATGATTCTCAAAACATGTGAACTTATCGCAGTTTAGTTCATCCGAACTATCGCCACACTGATTGACACCATCGCAAATGGCGGAGGGATGAATACATTTCTTATTGCCACACTGATACTGACCCGGTTCGCAGTGGAAGGGTGGACACGTCTCGGGCTCATCACTGCCATCTCCGCAATCATCCTGAGTATCACAACGCCAATAGAACGGTATACACTTGTAAGTATTCACGCACTCAAAGTGAGCTGCAGTGCAGTTGGTACGGCAAGAGTGACCATCCTCGGCGAGGACAAAGTTGTTGGGGCAAGCACACTTATAGTAGGGCTCTTCCGGCGAGAGCAAGCAGAGCGTAGAACAATTAGCCTTCAGACAAGGATTGCCACTAATGGGCTGCTGCTGGCGATATGGATGAAAGACGCGCAAGTCCATAGGTCTGTGTATGGTTGTTATCAGTGTAGAGCAGTTCTGCCCATCGTATTTGTTACAGTATTCAATGGATTTGGTTTCCCAGTCAGACCAGTAAATGCGATCCTCCCACACCGCAATAGCAAAAATATGATGCAGATTCAATTGCGGATTTATGCTCCGCGCCAGCAACAACCTCGTATGATTACCATCCAAATCACTGACAGATATAGTATCCTCTCTGGCATCACCCCAGAACAGTTGTTGCGTCTCGAAGCTGATGGTTAGCGCATTTGGCCAGCCCAGATTCTCGCGAATGATCATCTTCGGTTGCGAGCCATCCATGCCCGCCTTGCCAATATGCGGATTATCTCCCCAGTCGGACCAGTAAATATACCGCTGATATGGATCCAAGGCAATGCCACGCGGCTCACGCAAATGCTCATTGATAAGCACCTTTCGGAATTTGCCATCCAGCTGTGATACTTCTATGGTATCCAAGCCTTTGTCGCACCAATACAGGTTCTTGGCCACCCAATCAACGGCCAGCCCATCAGGATTTTTAAGCATAGCCTGGTGCAATGTCTGGGTTTTATTCTCCGCAGGACAATGACGCTTAATGGTGCCCACTGTGCTGGTCACATCAGACCAATACAAGCACTGGCTATCCCAGTCGAAATCTAAGGCGACAGCATTGGACAGCGAATGGATGAGTATGGAGCCGTTGCCCGTGTGATTCACCTGACGGATGTAGTAGCGATTGGAGAATATTAGCTTCATAGTCACATTGCTGGTTGCCTTGCATGTGTGATGATCGCGTAGTTCATAGCCCTTGGCGCACAGGCACTTGTACGAGCCGTGCGTATTGACGCAGGTCTGGGAGCAAGGCTGCCCCTCCGCACACTCATCAATGTCCATGCATAGGTGTGTGCTCTCTGGCAGCAATTTAAAGCCGGGCCTGCAACGGCACTCATATCCCACCACCTTATCCACGCATTCGTGCTCGCAGATATCCGGAATGACGCACTCGTTCATGTTGCACAGCTCCTCATCCGAAAAATCGGCACAATCATTGCGCCTGTCACACAACAAATCGGCGCTGATGCAGGCTCCATTCTTGCAACGGAAATCATCAGCTCCATTGCAGGCACGTGTATGGGCGCAGAGGGAGGGCTGCTCATCAGACCCATCGCTACAATCTGGTTTGCCATTACATGTCTGATTCTTAAATATGCACAAACCATCCTGACATTGATGCATTTGCGCTCCACCTGGGCACGCATGCGGCGGATAGGCAGGTTCACATCCTTCGTACTCATCATCCCCGCCGGGACAATCTTCATCGCCATCGCACACATAATGAGAATCGATGCATATGCCGCTGGAGCAGAGAAATGCTGGAGGCTGGCAATCGGGTATATGGGCAACACCACCGCAATGTGGACCCTCATCTTCAGAGCCCTGATCTTCGTTGCCTGGGCAATCTTGTTCACCATCACAGACCCATTTCTGTGGAATACAACGTCCCGAGCTTTTGCACTGGAACAAATGAGCACGACAGGGACGATTGGGGCACAACGGACCCTCGTCTGTGCCATCGGCACAATCGTTTTTGCCATCACACTGCCAGCTGCTGGGAATGCAGCCATTGTCGCAACTAAACTGATTCACCTGACAGCTGGGCCGGCAGTTGAGCTCATCGCTGCTACCGTCACCGGCATCATCCATGCAATCATTTTCGCCATCACACCGCCAGGCGCCGGCAATGCAACGTCCACTGGCGCAGCGGAATTGATCCTCGTTGCATGTGGTGCGGTTGAAATTGTTGCAGCCCAGTTCATCGGTGCCATCGGGGCAATCCGGTTCGCCATCACAGCGCCAGCTGGGCATTATGCAAATGGTAGTATTGGCGCAGTGCTCAAACAGAGCGTCGCCCTGCTCACAGGATCTTGGAACGCACTGTTTTTCATCGCTGAAGTCGCGACAATCGGCCTTATTGTCGCAAACTAAATTCCGGTTGATGCATTCGCCAGTGCCGCATCGAAATTGCTCCAAATTGCACTTGCACATCAAAGGTGTCTCATCGCTGCCATCCCCGCACTGCTGCTCTCCATCACAAATCTGCTCAAGGGCAATGCAGCGATGATTCTGACACATAAAATGACTGTCCGGGCACTGCCTGATTACACAATAGTTTCGTAGCTCATCGGAGCCATCCAAGCAGTGTGTGATATTGTCACAAGTCAGCTCCAAGGGTATACACTCGCCGGAGCGACAGTTAAACTGTGACTTTCCACATTTTGGTGCAATACAACGACGTCCATCGGAAGCCAGGACACCTTGTGTACAATGGCAGGTGGCCAATCCGGTCTTGCTCAGAATGCATACATCCTCGCAAAGACCATTTAGAATCTTGCACTGATTCGCATCACAATTAATGCTACTATTCTGTACCGCAATGATGCCCATGGGTCGAGACACTTGCTCCCGCAGAAAGAGGACATCCGTGCCCGTATATTTATTGGCACGCACCACGGCATGCAATACCCAATCTGTCCAGAACAATAGGTCACCATAGATGGCCATGGCAAAGGCATGCTTGGCATGCAAGATACGTGCCAGCACTACACGATTGGTTCCGTCATAATTGGTACGCTCAATCTTATCCAGACGCGCATCGGCCCAGTAAAGTTGCTGCTGTTCTAAGTCCACAGTCAACGCATTCGGCATTTTTATATCGGTGTATATAATGCGCTCCACGCCATAACCCGTCAAGAAAGCGCGTTGTATGCTTGGCGATTCCTCGTTCCAATTAGTCCAATAGATCATACCCAGGCATGGCTCAACCGTTATGCCTCTTGGTTTGTCCGTACTCTGCAAATTCAAGATATTCTGCACATGCTGCAAATTCTCGTCGGGCTGGAGGGTCAGATGTTGCAACTCCAAGCTGCGTATCGCAGCATCATTATTCGAGGTCCAGAATAGCTGCTCATTTACCATATCGTAGGCCAAACCCTCGACGCGTCCCTGCTGCGACACCAACACACGTTGACCACTGCCATCGAAATGCACCTGATTAATAGTGCTCAACTGGACATCCGAATAATAAATCATCTGATCCTCGTAGTTATAGCTGATAGCAACCACATTTCGCATCAGCGTAGCATTCGAGATGAGCTGCACGGGCCAGTTCTTATTGGCATGCTCAGTCATGTGTATGCTCTCGATGTTACTGCGATAACTGAACAGCAAGAAGTTGTCGTAGGGTTCACAGGTGACGCCGTCCGCGGAAAGGCGACTGTGGGAGCAGGCACAAATAGCGTTGGTGCCATTATAAAGGCACAACTGTTCGCAGCCGCCATTATTTACAGCACACTGATTAGTGCCATTTTGCACGCTCTTCGAATAAATTTTCAGATCTCTGATGGCATCCTGAGTGGTATTGAGTATTTTTCGAGATTGCGTGAGATTGGTCAGGGGCGCTACCTTTAAGCAGCCCTCATTGCCATTATTCTCCGCCCAGTAGAGATAATCTCCCAGCTTGGCTAGTGCTACGGGCTTGCTTACCGAATCATTTAATAGCTGTTGCTTCAAATTTCCATCGTAGTCCACTTTCATAAGCGTATCTGTATACCTTTCGCACCAGTAGACCTTGGTTGCATCCATATCCACGATCAGACTGTGCACTGCCGCATTGGTATGCGTTTGATTGACCAGTATAAATGGCTGGCTGCCATCGAGGCCGGTGCGTCCTATATGCTGTTGCGTAACATAGAACAGCAGTCCCTGTACTGGATCCAACGCCAAGGCAGTGGGTTTTTCCACATTGGAGACCACCACATAGCGATGGCTGCCATCCAAGCGCGCTACTTCGATAACGTTGCGTTTTGTATCGCTCCAGTAAATATTGCCAGCAATCCAATCAATGGCAATGCCACCCAACCAATCCTGTTGTTTATATACATCAAGATTGATGGCCTCTAGAATGGTTTCGCGCTGAGTGCCGTCACGACGCACACGTGAGATGGTGCCCACCTCATTGTCGCCCCAATAAAGCATATCTGTGGCTGCATAATAATCAATAAAACTGGCCGAGTTGATGCGTGAGATAGGCACAAGAGCCTAGGTTAAAAGAAAAAGAAAGGTTATTATTAGATATCAGTTGTCCTTATATTAATACTTAATCATACCGGTTTCGGAGACTCAACCTGCTCAGTTGGATCAATCATTTCCACGCCCTGTAACACATCAATGGAATAGAATATGAACTCGGCACGTGGTATACACCGTGTGGAGTTTTTGGGTTCTACATCATAGCCCAGGGCACAACGGCAAACATGGTCCGTGGCGGATATGGCCAGGCACAGATGCTCACAACCGCCGCGCATTGGGCCAGCGCAGCTGTTGGTGCCCGTCTGAGCCCCCACATAGAACATCTTCATACTCTGTATACTCCCTAAAAGTTAAGCTCAAGATTAAAGTGTGTTACTGATGGAATTTGGATAAAACCTACGTTTATTAGATCGCAGGAAGGACATATTCATACAACTCTCCTTCTCGCACTGAATGATGACACTTTTAATATTCTCTGGAAAGTAGAGAGTGCCATTGTAGACGGTCACCGTGCTAACCGATGTGACCGAACTGGCCGTCAGCACATAATGCGTCTCATTCTTGAGTATATCGTAGTAGGC
Organism: Drosophila repletoides; assembly: GCA_018150835.1. NCBI lineage: Eukaryota > Metazoa > Arthropoda > Insecta > Diptera > Drosophilidae > Drosophila > Drosophila repletoides. The sequence continues at coordinate 17,680,721 of JAECWQ010000089.1, read as the reverse complement.
AATGCCCGACTTATCGTAGGCGTAATACAAGCGCTGTGAGTCAAAGTCCATAGTCAGTCCTTGCATGCTGTTGTTGTGCTCGTGTATGACACGACGTTCGGAACCATCGAGATTTGATTGCTCCAATTGCCACAGTGTGCTGTCTTGTTTCGAATGTATCCAATACATTTTGCCACTGTAAAGAAGTTGAGAAACCAAAATATATTAATAGCTGATAGAAAATAAAATGCAATATTAAATGAATTACTTGGCCGGATCCAATGCAATGCTGTCCACCATATTTAAGTTCTCATGAATATGTGCTGTATATTCTCCTTGGAGATTGCTTACGAGAATTGTGAACACCGTTTGACCCGAGGAGAAATACATGTGTTTGGCAATCCAGTCGATGGCAAAGCCATAAGGCTTTTCGATGTTGGTATTAATAATGGGTTCAATGTGTCCACTGGACATGTCCGCTTTAGAAATCTCATTCTGCTGTATATCGGACCAATAGATGCTACTGTCCTCCACTAGAAAATCAATACGTTGCGGTGACACGAACTGCAGCAAAATGAAAATAAGTTGCCTTTAAAGTAAATTGCTAGGAATTATGTATGCTCAGTACTAACCCTGGGTGATTGCCGAATGGTGGGTATGGTATGATGTCCAATCTCATGCATATCAATACCATGTATTTCTTCGCCTATCGCAAAGAGCAGTACCTGCTCATTGGGCACACAGTTGCGGTTATCTGCGGGATCCAAACGCATAACATGCGGACATTCACATTTGTAGGTGCCCTTGCCACTCAATAAACAGAGGTGGGAGCAGCCACCATTGTTATCCCCACAAGGATTGCGATCCCAAGGCTGGCGACTAGAGTGCAGTACCTGTATCCCAAATGGTTGAGTCTGTGTGCGTTGCAATACCTGAACATCGGTGCCATTCCACTTATTGGCACGTATTACAGACGTGGTGCGCCAATCCGTCCAATACACGTGATTCTCAAAGACGGATATGGCAAAGGGATGCGAGAGAATTTCCTTCTTCGCCAGTACAACATGATACTCGGAACCATCGTATTTGCTGCAGCTTATCGAATCATATTTGGCATCCACCCAATAGACACGCTTTTGTGTATAGTCCAGCGTTAGACCATTGGGCCAGCCAAGGCTTGGGTTATTGGAAATTCTGCGTCTGCCCTCACCAGCCATGCTGCAACGTTCAATTCGCGGCGAGTTGTCATCCCAGTCGGTCCAAAATAGCAATCCCTCACGTGGATCTAAGGCAATAGCACGTGGGCTCTCCATGGTGCCCGAAACTAAAGTTCTTCTAACGCTGCCATTCAGCTTGGCCACTTCTATTTGATCCAGATTAGAGTCTATCCAGTACAGATTCTTGCCAATCCAGTCAACCGCCAAGCCTTCAGTTGTGGATAGACCCGAATGCACCACGGCCTCCACATTTCGTAGACTTTCGCCCACTAATTGGCCGCGATAGATTTTATCATCAATCACATCCGTCCAGTAAATCTCCACGCTAGACTCATTATTGAACAGAAAGTCCAGAGCTATGATATTACGCAATGAACTATAGAAGCTACTAGTAGCCATGGTCTTCAGATTTATGCCGCGTATATACTGACGATTGGTAAATATTATATAGGGCTCATCAGGGGCTGTGCTCTTGCATGTAAACTTATCATAGGCCAGGTCGTACCCCTCGAGGCACTGGCAGGCATAGCTTTTGCCACTGCTCTCGCACACTTGAGCGCACGTGGCCCAGTGCTCGCAGGCGTGTTGCATGCTACAACGTTTGCCATTCGGTTGCAAGTACAAATGTGACGGACAGGAGCATATGTAACCCTCCGGCGTATTGTGGCAGATGTGCGAACACTCATGTCCCTGGTCGCAGAGCTTATCAGCACAAAGGAAACCTTCATCTGTGGTATCCTCACAGTCGTTATGGCCATCACAAAGCTGGCTCACCGTAATGCATTTATTGCTGAAGCCACACAAGCGATCGGGATGCTCACAAATGACCGTCTCATTCAGATCAAATTTGGTTTTATGCAACTGAGTGCAGTTCACCTCATCCGTCTTGTCAAAGCAATGATTAATGCCGTCGCAGCGCAGAAAATGTGGTATGCACTCAAAGGGATCGGAGCAGGCGAACTCAAAGGTCGAACATTCTCCTAGCTCCTTCCAGCCGTTAAGCGGATGATTGTCGCTCTTCGTCTGATTACAGTTGGCCTCATCGCTAAAGTCCTCGCAGTCGTTAACCCCGTCGCACATATGCATATCCCCGTAGCAGCCAATTGGGCGACAGTAGCGCTCTCCATGACCACAATCGTGTTCACAGTCCATCTCATCCGCATTATTTCTAAAAAAGGAGATGAAGAGATGAAGTGAACAAGTGAGCTTAGGTGTACATTTCTTAGTTTAACTCAAGGTAATTATATAAGTTGTCTCTATTGGAGATCTTACCCGCAGTTATCTAGACCATCGCAGATATCGGCAAACTGTCGACAGCGTCCATTGCCACAGTCAAACTCCAGACACTTGCTGCTGAAATATAAATCCGAGGATTCATCGGATGCATCATCAGGCCCACAATCGACGACGCCATCGTTGACCCAGGTTAGTTGTATACAGCGTCCGCTCTTCTCGCAGGTGAACTCATTGCTGTTGCAGGTGTTATGCTCACAGTTCAGTTGATCCGATCCATCCGAACAGTAAGCAATGGAGCTGCATAGGAGCGAACGCTGATAGCAACGACCATTGCACACAAAGTGTAGCTTTCTGTCGCAGGTTTGAGGATTGCATGGCCCCTGCGGATCATTGCTCTCATCGGTGCCATCGTCGCAATCTTCAAAGCCATCGCAAAGATCTTTTCCATCAATGCATTGCCGGGTGCTGCGGCACAGATGACCCGAGGTGCAATTGGAGTGTACGGGTGCGGCTACCGTTGAGATCATCAGCTGTGGTATGCAATGGGTGCCTGTGCCATTGAGTGTATATCGATCTGGGCATCGGCAAATTGCACCCTTAGGGGTGTTCAGGCACATGCCGGGGCACTTGGATAGTGCACAAGCGCTAGGTGTTTGTGGCAGCGGCTGAGTGGCCAGATCGAAGATCCGCAGATCCACAGCGTTGCCATTTGGCTGTAGATGTACGGTCGAACTAAAGGTGCTAGTCAGATTCGCATGATGCACATGGAACCGCCAAATGGTTGTGTTTATGTTATCCACCCAGTATATTATGCCATTGTGTTGCACCATGGCATGTGGATTGAACTGATCCGACTTGAGAAGCAGTTCCCGTCCAGTGCCATCCAATTTCATGCGCTCGATGGTTCCTAGCTTAAAATCGCACCAGTAGATGCGTTTGGTGCGCCTATCTACATCCAAACTGCGGGGCCATTTCATTGGCAGCTCTTCAGTTGATTTAGCCAGCAGCTCCTTGTGTGTACCATCCATCCAGGCACTGTAGATTCCCGCCTCACAGGATTGAAATGCCCACTGTGTCCAGTATAAAAGACCAGTAGTGGGATCGAGCTCTAGTGACCTGAAAACAGCATAAGATTATATTATTTATTATTATTTTATTTCTTAAACCAAACAAATTATCAATTAAATTCATCGCGGTTATCAACGAGCCTGATTCAGGGCACAGCAAGGAAATTTGCTACTCACATGGCATCACAGTCAATGTTGAAGGTGAGGACTTTGCTCATGTTACGCAACGGTGCAACAAGCAACTTTCGATGTCCCGTCCAGTACAAATGCTCGTTAATCCAATCGTACGCCATGGCATGCACCTGTCGCAAGCCCGTGGAGAGAGTGCGCGATATGCTGCCATTCAGCGACTGGCTTTTGATGGTGTAGATGGGCTCATCGGAGCTGAGGGGCGAGCTCTCATGGTCGGGTATGACATACAGAATGGATTTGCCTCGCACATTTACATCGATGGCCTTCGGTGCGGACACATTGTAAATGGGCACCATAACATCGGGCTGCTCGCCAAGCTGCTCCAGTTGCTGCACCTGCTCGGTGCCTAGCGGCACGCCTGTGATGCGAACCAAACGCTTGTCGGTGTAGACCAGGAATTTATCGTGGGCGGAGAGTAAACAGGTCGTCTGATTGTGCAATTTATAGCCGGCTGTGCAGAGGCACTTTGCGCTTGCAAATCCTCGTGTCCAAAGCGGCACACAAATCTGGTTGCAATTGCCGTTATTCTCCCGGCACGGATGCGCCACCTCCGGCTGCTTCTGGCGATGGAAAATGCGAAAATTTGTGCCACGCGTCACATTCGCCAACAACACGCGCGCTTTCAGCGTAAATTTGTCCAACCCAACGATGACCCGGTCCGTCCAGGGTGCCAAATAAATTGTGTTTTCGAATACCTCCACCGCCTGTATGGTCTTCAAAGGCACCGGTGACTGCAAAAAACAATGGAAATTGTGTTAAACACAACAACACAGCTAACAACTTTAAGTTTGTTTTAGCGGTTTTTATTGGTTTTTCCTTAAAGCTCTGCTTTTTGTGTCTCATCCGGTTAGTTTAACTTAATCTAGGACCCATTACTTACTACTACCTTGTCTAGCTGCATGAAATCTAGTAGATAATTGCATTTTAGCTACCCTTAAATAAATACTTCTTCCCAATTTATCTATAAGAAAATATTTACAAAAGTTTGGTAAACAGCTTAAAACAGAGGCAAAATCTTTAAAATATTGCTTCTTTCGTAGTGGCTATAGATTAGCGGGGTTATTGTGAATAGAGAACCTTGGATAGCTCACCCGAATCCCACCAAATCTATAGCAATCAATAACATTCTACTAAATATTATGCTAGCTATCCAATGAACTATTTTCCTTTGGAAAGCCTCAGTTAATTTAAAGTCTTAGTCCTAAAATTTTGAATTGAAAGTCTGATACTCTTCCCCGTCCATAAAACCAAATTAAAAACATTTCTAAAACTCACATCCATCGATTTTTTCAATGCCCAACGTTGCTGTCCATCGTAGTTGACCCGTTCAATCACATCCTTATACACGTCAATCCAATAGACATGCTCACTGGCCAGATCCAATGTAACGCTGCTGGGATGATAAATCTGGGTGCTGACGAGAGTGGTGCGATTGTTGCCGTCGAGCAGAGCACGGGACAAGCTAGGTGACCAATCCGTATAGAAGAGATAGCCTTTGGTGGGGTCGAGTACCAGTGACGATGGATGCTCCACCTGGTGTAGTATGAGGCGGCAAAAGGTGACCGCATTGGTGCAGAGATAGACCATGCCAACGTCCTCGCTCAGGAAATACCAATTGCCCGAAAGCCAGTCTAGGCGCAACTCGACAAAAACTGCAAACAAAGACCAAAAACAACAGAATCAGCAAACAATGCACAAATTATGGCCTCAGCGTCGAACTCGAACTGGCAGTTGGACTATGGTGGGATTCGTTACTCACACTGCTGGGGTAAAATAAATGCCGACACGGGCAGCGTCCAATTGACATTGGCATCATCGATGCGCTGGCAACGCATGGTAAGCTCAGACCACATCTTCTGCAGCGTGCACAGCGTGCGATTCCGATGCCACACCTCAAAGGCGAGCACAAACTGTACTGGCTGTATGGGCGTCAGTTGTGGGGTGGGTGCGACGCCATCAGAAGCGGTGCTGATGCGGCGAATACCGCCTGCAGAGAGCAACGTCAACGTTGCTGCCTCCGATGGGGGTACTGAAGAAAAAAAATACGAAGGATTGTAACATGTTTAGTACAAAATTTTACGCTGTAGCCAACGCCTCGTTTACCATTTATGGCCAGGCAGCGCCTGCGTTGCTTTATATAGCCGGAGACACAGGCGCATTCATAGGAGCCGGGCGTATTGCGGCACAGCTGATCACAGGTGCCGGGCACAGTGCATTCATCGTAGTCCATGCAACGCGTAGAATTGACTGACTCGGGCACCTGGCCAACGGGACAATAGCAGCGGGCACCCTGTGGCGTCAGTTTGCAATTGTAGCTGCAGTTGAGTGCAGCACACGCGGCGTTTTGTTTATCTGTGATAAAAAAAATTAAATAAAATTAAAAAAAAATTGTTTTTTAATTGAAAAAAATGGTACATTGAAGAAGGAAGTAGAAGAGGTCCAAAGATTACCTGAACACATCATTTATGATAAATTCTTTTCAGAGAAGCTTTAGTTTTAAATCCAATTCAAAATTTTCAATTATTTTACATTGAAATTCGAATCGAAATTGAGAACTTTTGATTGAATAAACAGTTTGATTGGAAAGTGAAAAGCAACCCAGGGTTGCCAACTTACCACATTGCAGCTCATCATTATCACAATCCCACCGGCCATCGCAGAAGCGGGACAGCTCGAGGCAGGCGCCATTGTGGCATTCGGCTTCAAAGACGCGGCACTTGGGCGCAATGACATCGTGACCTGCCAAGCAGCGGGTACAAAGATTAAAGGGGGGTGCCTCTTATAAGGAATAGTGCATACTTTTTGGCTACTTACACTTGGTCTCATCGGATATGTCGCCCTTGCCGCAATCGTATTCCCCATCGCACAGCCAATTGTTGGGTATGCATTTCAGGCTCTGGCTACAGCGAAATTGTCCCTCGTTGCATTTCGGCGACTTGGCTGTAAAGCGAAACCACAATAACAATAACGTAAATGAAGATTTATGAACGGTTTGTTAGCGGTTTTCTTGGTTTTGCCTTTTTTTTTTTTTTTTGTTGTTGTACTTTTCAGTTTGTGGGGATAGGGCGAAAATTTGGGGTTGGCTTTGCGGTTGGATGCTGTTGTCTGCATCGTAGTACAAATCACTGAATTATTTTGCGAAATTCAAAATAAGTAAGCGGCAAGCTTAGTTTGTTGCGGGTAGGAGCGGGGGGTGCTCAGAGGAGGAGGAGGAGGAACTAAATAAGTTTTTGTGGCTTGATAAAGTTTCAAGTGCACTTTAAGCTGCATTTTCAAGACAATTTCGAGTTGGCTAAAAGCTAGCAAATTAGAAATCACGAGCACTTACACTTATTCTATTTCATTTAATAAAATCCCATTTTACATACACACTTTTAAGCGCAAAGAAATTATTTGAAAATAAATAAATAGCAAATCTCTTAATTGAAATACTAAGCTTTATGGCATACTTAAAAACAAAAGGAAACAACTCAGAATAGTAAATTGGATAATGGGCAAACTTTCAATCTCGAAGAAATAAAGTAGACTCGAGAAATAGCAAAGTTTGCAGCGGCTTATTAGGTTTATTTTAAAAGTATATTTACGGACGGAAATTATAACTTGGTTAACAAATATGTAATCATTGAAGGAGTCCTTTCCAAAGGCATAAGGATGTTTATGTATTTATTAGAGAAGTATTCTCGAGTAGACTAAGCATGCAGCCTTCTTTTTGTTGCAGGTAGCCCGGATGGATCGGACAACTATAGAATATAGGTGCCATAAAAAGGAATAATCAGCTTTAAAAGTTGTTTATTTATTCATAAGATATCTTAATGAAAATGGCAGGCTAATTATAAGAGTGAGTTTGCCAAATACATACCAAAAATTATAAGGACCTGACAACTATATCAAATAGAACCCATCATAGGAATAATCGGTCTAAAAGTTGCTGTATTGAAAACTTTTTTGTTGTTTGCTTCTGAAGATATTGAAAGTAAGTAAAACTACTAAGATCGAACTACTATATTATATAGCAGCTATAGGAATGATTGCTCGAAAATAAAGACGTTATATATATATATGAATTACAATGAAAAGTCTGTCTACAATACCCATTAATTAAAGTCTCCCATTTCTTCTACTATATCATTAAAGTTATAGTATACTCTCATTAATTATTATAATTTTAATCAACTACGAAAATAGATTATTTTATAGAGCTTCAAAGAATTTAATGGAGTATACTTTCGTGTGGTTCCCATAAAAATTTATTATTTGTGTTAATTTTTATAGTCTACAAAATACGATGAAGAAAAAAGCAAGTGTGACTTTTGCAGCACATTTTCAACACATTTTCCTTCATTGTAGCGCAAATATTAAAAAAATGCAAATTGTCACGCGAAAATATTTGGAGAAAATGAAAAAAAAAAAAAAAAGCAAAAAAGAATTCGAGTATTGCGCTACTCCCGAGTTGGTTGTCCAAATCAAAGACAGCTACAACGAGGACGTGGACGGCATTCCCGCACGCGGCCATAACCATAAAAGCCACGTTGGCGACACATGGGACGTCCGAAAAAAAAAAGAACAAAAAAAAAAGAAGTAGAATATTTTCTGGCTGCCAAGAGGTTAAACTCTAGAGACTCAAGCAGCATCCAGTTCGCTGTCACAACCGCGTTCCCAATTTGCATGGTCGAGAAGGCGGGTTGGCGGCTATTGTTTTAGCCAAACTGGAGCTGGGCGTAATACTTAATAAGCCCAAGGGCATGCAGATGCTTTGTATAAATTTTAAATTTTCATTTTATTTGATACGATGGGGTGGCAACAAATGGCTAAAATAAAAGAAACAACTTTGAAATCTTGGCAGTGCATTGAACCAAATGGACGGAGTGTCTGACACGTTAACTGGGTGCTAGTACTTATTTAATCAACTTGGCTAACAAAAGTAGCCAAATATTGAGTCATAAAACGTTTGTTAAACATTTTCCTGCTGTCTGGAGAATAAGAGAAGTCAAAAATTAATCGCAGAGGATTCATTAAAATAGTCCTACTGTACATAGGAAAATTGAGAATTTAAGCCCATTAATATAGGTAAACTTTGTCTGATTTGAAATCCCTTGATTTTTATACTCTTGCAGGTGAATAGTAATTTCATTGAAGAAGGCATCTTCGACCCTATAAAGTATATATTATTGAACTGAACGATGACACGAGTCGTCTGTCTGTTTATATGCAAACTAACTTATCAATTTTTGAGCTACTAGTTTTGATTATAATGAAGTTATATGAAATATTATTGAATTTTAACTGAATTTATAGAAGAGAAATGGCATTTACAAGAAAAAACAAACCGGTAACAAATAGAGAAGATAAAAATTAAGTTGGTTTCACAGAGTAACTGGTAAAATAATTAAAATTTTCGGAGTGATATTCGGAGCAGAATGGATAATGGTTTATTAGAACAGAGTTTTCATTTTAATTTTAAGCATTAAAAAGTTAACCGTGCAACGGAGGAAAAACTGCACATAAATTTAATGAAGTTTATTTCGAGAGAGTGCAAATCCGCTGAAAACTTTTCAGTGTGGCAGGCAGTTTAAATGCGATATATCAAGAGACATACTCCATATATAAAAACCCATATATATATATATGTATATATATATATATCTGCAGTCAGTGAGCTTTAATTGAAATTGCGTGGATGGGACAATGACAGCGAAGGGGAGCAGGAGAGCAGGAGTTGGCAGGGGGGTTGTGGGGCAGCGTAAAGTGGAATGTGGAATGTGGAATGTGGAAAGTGGAAAGTGTAAGAGGCATGAGTTTTGGCAAATGTAGATGAGTACGCGGACGCGGACGTAGTGGCTGCCACATTTATTATAATCTGTTGCATTAATATTTGCCGACAATTTGTCGTCAGAGTCGCCGCCGCTTGTTGCCTCTTGTCTTTTGTCTGTTGACTGTGGTCTGTTCTCTGCGCTCAGCTGTTGTTATTGTTGCTGTCGTGTTTGTTGTTGTATTCTTGTCACCATAAAAATGCTATAATATAAAATTAAATTAAAAATTCCACCACAGAGACAGTCCAAGTCTGCAAGCAATGAACCTTCGAGCTGAACACTGAGAACAAAATCTAATAGCTAGTTTCTAGTTCAGTGACAGGAGAGCACAGATCGATAGACCACTGCCTAAAGAAACTGATTTGTAGAAGCTAAAAAGCCGGAGCAGTCTCGTAAGTTAGTACTAAGACGGAATTTCAAAAAATACCATTCAGAAGAGGGCAACTGAGTAGAATCTCATGGAATCGGAGATGACTCCACAGTTCGTCACAAAGTTATAGGAGCCTCTGTCAGAGTATAAAAGTAGCTCAAAGCAAGTTCGAAGATGCGCATATTTAAGTAATTTCTCTTTAAGATTCACGAATTCAGATTTCGTTCCAAGGGATTCTAAAATGCATCTTTTTATCTCTCAGTGTTTCAGTTGCTGCTAGTTGTTCTTTGTCATTTCTGAACTCTCCCAGTTTGTTGCTGCTTTTCATTGGCATACAGCGAAAAAGTCCATGCTTTAATTTAGTGGACTGGCCTCAAAGAGCCATGTGGATTATACTAGTAGGGGTTATATAAATGGCGATTTAAAGCACAACTGGGAATGGGAATGGAAATGCAAATGCGAATGCAAAATGGGTTTGGGTGGCAGAGTTCAGAGTTAAAGTGACATCCCTAGCGGAAATTTGTACTAGCCACAGTGGGACTAAGTGCGGAGCATTAGAGGGGGAGGAGGGAGGAGTTGCCACTAATTGCATTTGGTGTTTTTGGCAGAGGCTTTTACGCATTTTGCGGCGCGTTGACCAGCACCTGTCATTAGGCGCAGCCATCCAAAAACGTTTACAGCCAAACAGTCAAACCAATAATATAGCAATCAATAGTACGAGGAGGACAGCAGCAGGGGAAACTAAGTAAAAGGTAGGCTGGTCCAGCCATGTGCTCTGTACGCTGTACTCTGTACTCTTACATACATATATGTACATATATATATTCGAACTCACCGCAGTCGCTGGTCTCATCGGAGCCATCCGGGCAGTCGGGCTTGGAATCGCATTTCCAGCGGATTGGTATGCAAAAGCCATCGTTGCATGTGAAATATGAGGATGGGCATGGACCTGAAATCGAGCAGAAGAAGAAAAACGTTGTAACTATCGTATATACTCGTCTCCTCGTAGGTACATAACATTTAAGAGCGTCTCATGATGCGGAAATGGGTATCGTAGGGGTTTGAGCACTTTGTAGAAGCATAAAAGAATATTTCAAAAAGTTATTATAATACTTTTTACGAAAATAATCCGACTAAAATCATAATTTAAAACTGAAATATGCTTAATATATCGAATATATAATATAATATAATGCCAATGAAGTCATGTTTCCATCTCATCAAAGGAATCCCAAACATTCTTTAAGGAAGAGTAGCTACTTTACCTATCTGGTCTAAAAGCTTATTCTAATCCCTGGAAAGCCAAAGATAGCCGTGCTATGTTTCTCTCTGGTTTATTATATATAGAAAGTGTATTAATTGCCAACATATTGATTTTAGTATTCTATTGACCTGCAGAATAATGACATTAACACGCTTCACATGATTTTAATTTAGATAGCAGGCAACTGAAAGCCAATAAAAGCCTTCTTCCTTAAGTAACCACATAGTATTTATGCCTGGTTTCTGCTAAGATTTAACACCGCAAGTTGCCACAAATAATTTGGACACAATGCTGGCCAGGCCATGCGAGGCGAGGCGAGTATTAGATACAAATGTATCTTGAAAGTACTGCCAAAAACAAATTTCATGTTTATGCAGTTTGTAGCTATGGTAGTAGTTATGCCCGGTAGCTGTCGCCTTTTGTACGTGCCCACAATTAAAATTAACATAAAGAGCAGCAGAAACAAAAGTTTCTTGGTTGTTGTATTTGTCATTGTTGTTGTTGTTCTTGTTGTTGTTTGATTGTAGCGGCACAACTGGCGACGATGCTGCCAACGTTCATGTACGTGACTTTGGAACATTGCATCATTAGTTCAGCTACATTTTGGCCTGGTCTGGCCTGTCTTGGCCTCTTCTGGAGTGGAGTGGCGTGGAGTGGGGTGGCCTGTGCGTCGTCTGGTAAACAATAAAAACTAATTTAAATTTGCTTAACGCATAAATAAAAGGTGTCAAAATGTTGCGGGCTTCCTGATAACTTTTTGTTCAGCTTGAAACATGCCTGATAAGCTGCTGTTGCAACATGGGCGCCCAATTTGAGGCCTACTTTCTTCAAGGGGGAGAAGGGGCGAACAAACTTGGCTAAGCCAACAAACGCAGACATCCAGACACACCCACTCACACATTCTCAGTCAACTGTTGACACAGCCGCCGGGCTGACAAGCGAATGAACACCCATAAAAGCACGATGAGGCATCAACCAGAGCAACTATAGTTTTCAGCATGTCATTTAAGTGCCACACACTCTGCCTCTGCACAATCGTGCTGCTGCTGCTGCTCAGCATTGGATCCACTTGGGCGGAACGTTCCGAGACATTGCAGCCTCGACCCAATGAACTGAGGGAAAGCAAGGATCTGCGCTATGAAAATGAGGATCTATATAACCTAGACGATGAGGATGGTGATGATATCATCGATGATTTGGGTGAGGATCAAGACGATGAGAACGAGCTGAGTGCCGCTGATCAGATGGAGCTGGACGAGCATGATTTGGAACAATTGGATGATGCCAGCATTGATGAGCTGAACAGAATCGTTGAGAATTTGGAGGCGGAGGTAGAACGCAGCGAAGCGCGTGCCACACGCAATCGTGGCAACAAGCGTGCCACACGTGGCAACAGAAGCGGCTCAAACAACAATTGCAACAGCAACAAACGCAACAGCAGACGTGGCTCAACCAACCGTGGTGGCAACAAGCGCAATCGCAGCGGCGTTAGGAGAAGAACCGGCAGCAAACGAGTGGCTCGCGTTTAAAATGAAATTTGAATGATCTTAACTGAAAACACTGATTTGACTGAAAGAAAAAAACTGGAGAATAAAATGAAAGGAAACAAAACTATCTTTCACTTTACTCTTTTATATTTGATACAGTAAAATATCTGATAGTTTTAAGAGTAAATATCTCTGACATGGATAGGTACTCGTGTGTGTCCAGCCAGGAACTAGGACAGCAGCTAAGTTAAGGTTAACTGCATAGTCTGGCTTACTGTGCAAACAAATCAAAAAACAAAATATATATTTTAAACATGTAGTTGTATTAAGATAATAATAATAAGCGTATAATAGTATTTATATTAAGGGTTAGATACATTACATGTAGGAAACAATTCTCAAAAAAAAAAATCCAGATACGTTTTTCTGATGTAACTTTTAGTTTAAATAAGCTAAAATGAAACCAGGACTGCTTTTTTCAAGGAGCAATTTGTGGTCAGCAGGTAGAATTTAAGAGGAAGGTGCATATAAGGTACCCGTAAGCTGGGTAAAAGACTTTGAATTATATTGAACAAGCTTTAGATTCTCATTTTATTCATGTTCAATACACAGTATTCAAAGAACCTATAACAAATTCAAAACTAAAATACACAGAAAGAGTCATTAAACCGAAGATAAAGCTCTGTAGGTTTATAATGATTAGAGAAGTATTCGTTGAAGAGTCTAATAAGTCGTGAGTTTCTTCTTAGACTTCACAAGCGATTTGTAATCAGTTCCGCATTATACCTTAAAAGCTTGGATAATTTATTCTGTAGATTATAACCATATTATTTCATGCTACTCGTAATATTACCGAGAACATTCATTTATCGCACGCATTCTGAATTCACATTTTTGTAGCACACTTTTTGGCGCAAAAGTTTCTCATGCTGGCCGCATAGGTGGCGCTTGTTATTTTCATTGTTATTAACGCATTCGTAAAGTTTTATGAGTGCAGTTTGTTTCTTTTTTTGGTTTGGTTTTTGGGTGTGTGTGTGCGTGTGTGTGTGTGTTTGCAGGTAACAGCAAAGAGCCAAAAATATAAAAAATGGCATCATAAATTTTGCGCTTTTATCCGCAATGCGTGTTATTCTTGTTATTGTTGCTGTATATCTGCACTATTTATAATTTATGAGCGTTGCAATTACATTCAGCAACTTGGCGCCATTCGAAATTAGTTTTATGCCATTTTGATTTAGTTTTTACGGCTTGAATGCTAGTGTTTTTTTTTTTTTTTTTTTTTTTACCCTCACCATGTGCACATTGTCAAAAAGTCAACTTGTCTAGAATGTTAACAAACATTTGGCCCCATTAAACAATACTTGTAATGGGTAACTCGGACTCGAACTCGGACTCGGTACTTGGTTCTCGGTTCAGTCAGCATTTTTGGTCCAGTCAGCAGCCAAATACGGTCTTTGTGCTCTGAATACTTAAACTTGCCCCTGCCCTTGCGATATGCACTCAATTTCAGTTTATTTTACTTTCAGCTCATCTTTTGCAATGGTTGGCCATTCAGTTCGTTTACCAGCTAGCCGTGTACCTGTGCTCCTCTCACTCTCTCTCCCTGTCTCTTTGCGCTTTGTGTTCTCGAAAACAATTTCTTCTCAATTTCGCCAGTTGCTAGAAATTAATTATCTTAACTCGAACTTCTCTTGAACTTAACTTATCAAAAAATCATTATTTTATTTTAATTTTGATTAGCTAAAATATATCATTGATTTTAAATTTATTCTTTTTAGTTAGAAGACTAAATTTCGATAATTAAGAAATTTCTCACTGTATGTAAAATAAATTGCACCCGTTAAGATCTCTAATATATTTTGAGCAGACTTTCGGAGATTAGACAAACTCTGCTAATTTTATCATTCAATCACGTGTCTGAGATATGCTGCAATCTTCACATATCCTTCGAAATAATCATCTGAATGTGGCAATATCAGCTTTATAATCTTATTTGAAATATTTTCTAGGCGTTTTTGCTTTGAAATCGACTTGCAGAACGCATTTTCTTCGTCATTGTTTGCACTCAACCTGTAGCCAATTTTCAACTCTCGTCTGTCTGCTGTTGGCATTTGGTCAGAGCTGAGAGCTGTGTGGGAGGCCATGCGGGTTCCTCTGCGGATCCATTGGATACTGAATGGCCAGTGTACTCGCTACTCAGTGTGTTGGTCATCCTGCGTCCGGTATAGTACGAGTATTCCGGTGGCTGCTTGCCACTGACATTTGCCAAATCAAATAGAAATTTTAATTGACTCTTGCTGCTGCTACGTGCCAAACCTTTCTGAGTGTGTGTGAGTGAGTAAGTGAGTGAGTGAGTGTGTGTGTGTGGGTGGGTGTGTGTGTTTGTTCACCATTTTAATTTGATACGCTTCTGCTGGCTGTCACATTGCCGCCAAGTGTTTTCCTCGCTTTCGTTTGTGACATCCTATTACTTTGTTATATGCTTTGTTCTTTTCTTGTTACCTTTTTTCTTCTATTTTTCACTTCTTTTTTTTTCTTTTGTGGCTTTGATGTAACTTTAGCGTGGCGCGAAGCAAACAAACTTTTGCCTAAGCCGCGCTACGCCTGTTTTTCCATCCACACCCGGACCCAGCACTAAAAGCGGGTTAAGCGCCTTTGGGCACGACTCCGGGAGTCGCGCATTTGCATCTGCCACACTGTTGCGAATTATGTGAGCACACGGAAGCTGCTGGCAGTGTCAGGCGCCCAGAACCAGTACCAGAGCCACATCTAGAATCAGAACCAGAACAGAGAGTCGGTTCGGGTCGACACTGTTTGTTGTTTGTCAACAACTTGGCACGTTTTTTGGGTCAAAAAGATGCGGCACTATGTAACTCCGTGTCTGCCCCGCCGCTCTCCGCTGGCCCCAGCGCTGCACTTTTTAACATAGTTTTTCACTTAATTAGCACGCTGAGTGACGCGTTGACAGTCAACGTTACGTGCGCCTGTGGCATATGCAACACTTTTTAAGCAGTTGCCTCAAATTACAGCAGTCAGTGATTTTTACTTTTACTGAAAAGTTCTTTAAAAAAAAGAAGATGTACAAGAGTTTAAAAGTATCTGCGATGGTATCGTATTTATATTAAATATACTGGAACACAATTTTTAACTACCAAGGGAGGTGTTTAATAGTTTAATATATCTACAAAAATAACAGGGGAAGTGCATTTAAAAGCTTAATTTATCACAAATTTATCCTATAACGTTCTCTTAGAGAGATTTTGATAGAGTTTTGGGGAGCATTAACTACAGACAGATATATCTTTACTTTGAATTCGTAAGATTCATAGAGATATCCTGAGTATCAAAAAAGACTTTTTGTATAACAATATTGGGATAGCATTTTTAAATGGAAATTTGATTGATTCAGATAGATGAGTATTACCTTTTTCTTAACACTGTTTTGGATTAATTTAAGACTAAAATTTTTAAAATAGGAAAATTGTTTAAAAAAATAAAGAAATTTAATTGCAGAATTTTGTTACATTCGAGCGTCTTCTGTATATAAATGTATTAAAATTGAAGAAGACAAAACAGAAAAGAAAAATATCGTAAAAGACAAATAAATTATTTTTATCATACACGTCCTTATACTTAAAGCCGAACATGGGCATAAAAATGCGGTATGCAACAGTTTCTCTCTTGTGTCTTCTGTCTAGTGCCACAATTTGCAGAATTTGCAGCAGCAGCAGAGGGTGGTTTAGCCTGTGGCTGGATGCAATACTCTTTAATGACCCACTGCTCGGATATTTCGCACGCCATTTTCAACAACAGCTTTTCACGGCACAATTTTACGAGCCGCTTTTAATGAGAGCTGTTAAAATCGAAACGATAAACGTACGAAAGGAGGAATGTTCATACGCAAGTCTGGTGCACTGGAAATGATAGCCAAACCCGAAACCAAGCGAATCAGCCAGGAATGCCGCTCTGCAATGTGCGCACCAGCGAAATTCTGGGTGAAAATTCATTTCATCGCATTCCTACTGTCAACAGCAGCTGCACCACCAGCAACAACAACAACAACAACAACAACAACAAGAGCTGGCTAAGGCCAAAAAAAAAAGAGTGTAAAAGGTAACCAACAAATAGTGTTCATGACAAGTCCTGTAGATTTTCGTTTCCTGCGGTCAATGTAGCGAAAAAGCAATGGATGCTCCGCAATTTAAAAAAAAAAAAATATACAATTTTCTGAACCTTACTGAATATATATATATATATCTTTGGTCGCATATACCCAATTTAGCTGCTTCCTAGAGGGTATAACGACAGCTGCCTTAACCGCTTGTACAAATATGGCGTCTTCCGGTGGCGTTTCAACTTCCTTGCGCTGCGGTTACAATTTTCATTTACATTGACCATCAGAATTTTGCCCCATTCCTCTCTTACTCACTTTTTATTTCTCTCTTTTTCACACTCGATACTCCATCTCTTTCCAGACAGACACTCTATGTATATAATTTAATGCACTGATGTGCGCATAATGAGCGTGATTGACATAAATGTACTTTAAATGCACACGGGACACACACACAACTTCTCTGACGGACTGACGGACTGACTGACTGACTGACAGGCATTTCGCCAGAAATGTATACGGCTGCCAGACAGAAAACTGAGCTGGTCCTGTGGCGTTGGTCCAAACGCTGCTGCTGCTGCTGCTGGGATGTGGGTGAGGCTAGGCAGGGAGCTGGGTTTCTGGGTTTCTGGCTTCTGGCACAGCCGAGAGCCACAGTTGTGTCCGGCATTTGCTTGTTTGGTAGAATCGTTGGTCGTTTGGTCAGCAGCCGGGTTTGTTGTCTGGCCGTATGTTTTGTGCACTTTAATCGAGTTTATTACGTGCCTCTCTCTGTGTAAAAGGGCCACAGGATTGAGGGTTGAGGAGGTTGGCTATGCTTTGGCTGTTGTGCCGCTTGCAAAAAAAAAAAGCCAAATCACTTTAAAACTCTCGCCACAAAAGTTGCAACGCTTTTTGTTTATTAATTTTAATTGTTTTAATACAAAACAAGCTGCAGCAAACTGGCAAAATATATAAAAAGATGAAACAAAGTTGTTGAATGGTTTTTTCGAGTATTTTTTACAGTTTTTGTAAGAGTTCTAAAACAAAAGGGAAATGTGGCTGAAATATTTTGGTCAGGCTTTACATTTTTCAACGAGCTCAGCACGAAGACAAACCAAACGACGGACTATTCAAATTTCCCAAGGGTTTGGCATGAGTTTCACATTTTAAAATTCTTTCAACAAATTTTCCCTGTAATTAATATATTTTATAAGACTGATTCATACGACCATAAGCAGAGAACTGAAAAGAAGAGAAACCTTTGTAAGTAAGGCAAAGATGTATGGCTTTTTACTCGACAAACTTAAGCTCCGTAGACAAAGTGGACTAAGGAACATCTTTTTTATTTGTTAAGGTAGAGATCGGTTAACTATAAAACATAACGCTCATAGAAAGAAAACATTAGTAGTAAAGATCCTTACCATCAACATTTACTTAACAAATATTGGCCTATCTTGTGCTAGTGTAATATTCAGGCCTGCATAATAATGCTAATATTTAAATCGACGTTTTATTATATCAGAATTGCTTAAGATAGTTATTACCTAATATCAAAATATTATGTTTGGGTTAAGTAGGTTTTTATGGGTTTTTTGGGAAACTTTGTTCCACACACATTCATTGGGTGCTCAGAATTGAGATGTTGTTTTGTGCCTTGCTTGGATGGGGCCATAAAAAGTTGCAGCATCATCAGAGTTTGTTGTTGTTGTTATTTTTTTTCTCTGTGTTTTGTTGCCCAGTGTTTGCCCCAGAGAAAAAGTTTTTCTATGCATTTTGTTGGCAACTTTATAGCAAATATTTAAGTGCGTTTCGAGTTTTTGCTCTGCTTGTTTGGCAAATACGAAAAGTTGCATTAATGACACGCCACACGCCACACGCCACTAGCCACACGCCGTCGACGTTCAACACCTTTTTGGCTGGCTACTTAAACTTTCAGAGCTCGTCCAAGAAATATTAAATTTTAATAATCCTAATCGGACGCGTACTACAAACTGACTACTGCATAGTTTAATTCCATTGTTGTTGCCGTTGTTATTGCTCTTGCAGCTGTTGAGTTGCTTGCCACTTGCCACTTGACACCAGACATTGGCAGCAAGAAGACGATGCTATTGCCGCTTGAATAGCCAGGCCAAGAAACCATAAAAAGGCCGCCAGGGCATGCAACTTTAATCTGCATATACTCCTCGTATTTGTATGCAGTCTGATGCTGGAGTTGAAAGAAGTTGTAGGGGGGAGATTGAGCGGGCAGAAAAAAACTTTTATTCACAGCATAATTTTGCCGTCTCCAAACTTTTGCCTTCGTTTGCCGTTCGTTGTTGCTGAGTTTTGGTTTGAGTTTTGCCTGTCAATAACTTAAAGCACTTGCAACATTGCAGTTTCCACAGTCGAGCTGGGGATCCACCACCCTGCCCCTCTCGAGGCTCCCAAGGGTATCCTGTGCAAAATTTCCTTCATAAATGTTTATAAATACAATTTTTAGCCAGTTATCGTTGTTGCCTGCTGCTGCCTCTGTTGCAACTGCATTTGTGGTAAGTTTTTCCGTTCTGCGTGGGTTGTTCCATAAATAAATAAAGCTTTTAAAATTATATTTTAATCGGAAAATGTCGCAATTGTTTAATCGGCCAATTTAAATCATTTTATTTCTAATGATTTAATCATGTTAATATATTTAATTAGAGCCGCAAATTGACTGCAGCTCTGAAATCTGTTGCACTGAGATAATTTTCATTTCGCTTGAAGCAAGCACAAAATTCTTAAATAAGAATGATATTTACGTACGAACATTTTAAATCGAGCTTTGTTTAATATATTTTCAGCCGAGACGAGCTTCTTTTGAGAACAAAACAGTATCAAACTATACAAGTAGATCTTTAGGTCTTTAGCAGAAAAAGAATTGAGAAAGCGCTAGCCAGGAAAAGAGACCATTAGCCAATTCTCTCTTCAAGTAATAAATAATCTTGATTTAAGAATTGCATTTTCTATATCCGTTTTCAGCTTCATCCGAGATCAAGAATAAGTTGCTCTTAATTTATGACTACGATATTATTCCGATTTGAGCTAAAAATATTCAAGATTGCTCTCACTCTAAGGCCGATCCAGCTCGGTCTTAGACCAGTTTAAATCTTAATTTTGTTTTAAATATTTTTTGTATTAAATCTTCAAGCATTAGATAGAATAGTAGAACCTATATAATATTATTCATTTACTTTTCATTTAATCTACTCTGATTTTGACGCTTTTAAACCGTAGAACCGTTCTGTGGCTTGAAAAGAAAATAATCCGATTTTCGGGAAAGTGAAAACCGCAGCAAAGTTTTAAATCAATTAATGTGCTGGACAAATGCAGCTGAACTTCTAGTGCAACCCTTGGTTTTAGCCTTATCTAGCAGCACGATTCGGTCTCATCAATCTTTCTGAGCTGACAATTTTTGTGGCTGTTGCTGCCACATGACTGCGCCCAAACACTGGCAACAAGGCTTAAATGCTTTTTGCATTGATTTCCACAACAACAGCAACAACAACAACAACAACAACGACAACGGGCAGGATATGGAGAAAACGTTGAAATCTAAGCAGCAAATGCTTGTATTTGTGGTGTGATAGGTTTAAGAGTGCATGTCGTCGGCCACAGGGGAGTTAGGAGCGTGTTTTGGGGCATGTTCTGACTGTCATTGTCATGTAATACAATGCATTTGCGACAATGCAAAACAATCAATTGATGATTTTCAGTCAATAGCTCACAGTTTTTGTTTTGCAATCTGAAGTCCCGCTGTGCTCCCCCCTCTGACCATGACCTGAACAAATTGTAAGAATACGCCGTGCATGACAAGCTCAATAAATAACTCATGCAGATGACATATGTCATTTGATAAGAGTCTGTCAATTCAACTATAAACTTGAAGCACTTTTCATTGGCTTGTTTTGTTATCAGGTAAGTTTTGTGTGCTTATGGTTAACCACTGCGTATACACAATCTGTGGACATAGCTATTATTACCACAGACACATGGAACACACAACAACTTAAAGTTCATGTACTCGTATTAAGTATACGCACAGTACCCTGCAAATTTAAGAAGTTCGCAGCTTAGCTTGGCAGACAGGCAGGCATCTGTTGCGTTGCGCATGAATATCATCCTTTCTACAGGATACACGCCCCTTTATTATTTTTTTTTTTTCTCTATCACTCGCTGGCATCTTTCACAATTCATTTCCTACTCGCTAACTGTTTTATATGCGCAAAAATAATCCCCTTTGAAGCAGCCAACTCAGCTCATTGTTGCCTGGGCTTGACTTTGGCTTTGTGCCGTCATCAACCCTCTTAGCATCGCCTGACAATGCCACTGATACAGTGGTAGATATTAGGCAATTTTCTGAACTTAATTAATATCTCAAATATAAAGTAATAGGTTCTGGGTTTGCAAAATTATTTTGACATAGAACCTAACAGAATAATTTTAATATATTTTGCAAGTACGTTTTTATGGGCCGTTCATCCTTCTTTTTTGTTGTATTAAGGTAACAAAAAATAGCAAAAAGAGAGAATTAGCTCAAGCATAACATAACAACAATTATTTTACAATTATTATTTTAAAAAATCTAAGCCAAGATTGCTTAAACTACTTTTTCTAGCAAGGGAAATATGTTTGTTATTTTTATCATATTTGAAAAAGGATTTTTTAACTACTGAAAGGCATAATTTTACCCATTGTGCTCTGTGGCTCATAATTCTTGTGGGTCTTTAAGTGGCTTAAATCTCAGGGCGCATATCTGGCGCAACTCTTTCGCACACTTAAATGGATTTACATGTCACCCTTCTTGATCGACTTTTGAAATTGTCTTGTCAATCGCAAGACAGCAGCAACTAAGACATCTACTCGCTATAGCATACTTTTGTGCGCTACAAAAATACTTCAAATTATTATGCTTAAACTGCAGACCCAACGGGTCGATGCTGGATGCTGGATGCTTGATGTTGGATGGGTTGATGTTGGGGTTGGAGTTGAACTAAAAAAACTTTCCGACTCTTGAACGCATATTTTAAGTGCCAAGTTTTGAATTGTGGGCGTCGAGTGTGCAAAAATGTAAGGAAATTGTTGCAGCTACAGCTATTTGCCATTTGCTATTTTCCTGCAGCTACTTCAAGCAATAAAACGAGGCAGAAGGCCGCCGTGGATAGCCAGACAGAAGACGGCGTTAGTCAGTATAGTCAGTATAGTCAGCAGTGAGCAGACGGCAGACGGAAGGCAGAGAGCAGTCAGCAGTCGGCATTCCATGGCAGCAGGCAGCAGGCAGCAACAGCGCACCAAGTAAATAAAAAATTATTGCAAAACTTTGTGCAATAAACGAAAAAGTAAGACATTCTGCAGAGTTGGCCCCGAAGTCTTCGTCTTCGTCTTCGGTGGCGAAGCATGAAAAACGCAGTAAAATAGTTACAGCCACAACAATAACAACATCAACAGGAACAACAACAACATTAAGAAGAGTCCTATAAGAGCACTGCTAGTTGCCTCATACATTGTTGTTGTTGTGTAATCAACGCAGGTACCAAACTACCAGGCAGAACGTCAATAAGCCGCCATTTGGATTTACGGGCACAGTTAAGCGGCCTTCGTCCATTCTCTCTCTCTCTCCCTGTGACCTAACGGAGCAGGACATAACTTCAACTGCCAACAGACACAACACTTCCGTTTCCGTTTTACGCACACAGTTGCTGCTAGTACAGCACGGGCACGTGACAACAACGCACGCTGTTATAGAGGCGTTGCAACAATGGCACGAACAATATTTTTTCTTCCTTTTCTTTTATTTATTGGGTGAATTGGGAACCAATTTACCTGACTGAATATTTATAGAACTAAACCTTATATAATATATGGCTAAAACTAATAAGAACTTTTTTAGATATACAAAAGTTCATATCAGACATAATATCGGTAAAGTTTGTGAACCGTTTCACACAAAAGGTTCCAGTTAGACTTCTGTATATCTCGTGACACGACTCAACTTTTGTTTGCATTGAATCATATCTTTGTAGTAAGACTATAAATATTTATACACCTCTTTTGCAGTTTAGTAATATATACTTCACTTTCAGGGGTATTATTATTATTATAAAATATTTCTCTATGAAAAATATTCTCCATTCGAATCTAAGCGCATTAAAAATCCAACTTTATCTCACTACTTTTCCTCAAAAGTTTTCACCGATTGAGTAGTTTTTCGCACTGTAAAAGCATTTTAGGCCCACTGCACTGCGCAGTGGTAACTAGCGCTGGGGTTATTAGAAGGCGGAGCTGCTATCAAATCTCCATAAAAGCGAATGCCGAAGCTAAGTCGCAATTTAGGTGTACGGTCATGTGCCGAGCCTGGTTGAAGAGATGCGAAATGTCAGTCAGTTGTCAGTCAGTGCCCCGTTCATTTAGCCATCAAAGAGTGGGGTGGGCCAATGGGGATCAGATTAGATGTACTCTATGGAAAGGCGTATAGGTTACACTTAACCCTGCCCCTCTTTTCATTAGCTAAGTGCCAGCAGACGGATAACCAATTTTCGTTTTTTGGCTCGGTTCAAATTGAATTTGTATTCGCTCCAACTCAATTTTAATTATTTTATACGATTTCTTTGCATAGGCTGCGCATCTTTTTATGTTTCTCCAATTTATTTTTCCTTCTGGTTACATTAAGTGCTTTATTGTACTTCAAGTGGCATAAATCACACGCACGCTCAACAACTGACACAATGGGATAATTGGATGGAATTGAAATGAACTGTTTGAAGACGTTATATAGCATTTCAGATAGAAGTACATATATGTCTATATGTATATATGTATATATATTCGTCATGTGTTGAGACTCGTATTTCTGGCTGCTGCTTGAAGAGCGTCTGCTCTTCATAATGTGCCTTGGGGGCACAGCAAAAGCTGAAATTAGTTAACACCAAATTCTGGCATTAATTTGACATTTAGAAATCTGACTACAAAGTTATCTTTAATGAGAAATTATTTAAATAGATTGTTTTCAAATACATTAAACAATTGAATTATAGATTATAAATTCAGAAGCGGACTTACTTCAACCTTTATATGCACAGAAGGAAAAATACCAACCTAAAACAGAATTCATCGGTCATAAATTAAAGGCAATTCATTATTGATCTCGCTTTAAATTGGAAACGGTCATAGAAAAAGTGTAAAAAAATTAAATCAAGACAGAAAAGAGAGAACCCAGTTGACAGAATTGGCTTCTACTCTCTTAATTGCGCTAGCGCTCGCCCAATTCATAAGCCGCAGATACGAATGAAAATAAATAAATTGAATTTGGAATTAATTATAAAAATATATAAACAAAATCTTGATTTAAGATTTTTCTTTTTAAGGTAATTCTTGAATTAAGAATTTTAGGCTTAATTCAACATAAATGCGTATTACAGGTCCTTTGACACTGATCGATGTAAGGGAGGATCTCTTATTTTTCTCTCAGTGTAAATGTATTTACCACACTACAAATAAGAAACGATACATAAATTGGTTTGTTGTAACCAATTTTTCTAGATTTATTCTAGTTTTTATGAATCCATCTTATAAAATTTGTGTTTTGTTCTCCTTTCCTAACGTCTATTTTTTGCTGAGTGTAAACAGTCGAAGTGGGTTGCAAAATAGTTGTACACTCGTTAACAAGTTTGCGGGTGTTGAAACATTTATCATTCTGGGCATACAAATTGTCAACATAACACTGCGCCGCAGAGACCTTGGGGCTAGTTGGCATCATTATAAAAATATTACCACACAACGGGCAAACAAACAGAGCCAAGAGAGCAGCAGGAATAATGGAAAAACGTGACCACAAGAGGCGCCAAGGCATTGAATGATGACGACTTGAAGCGCCGCCGCCAAGTTAGCCAATTGTGGCCCCAGAAAGTTTTTGGCGCCTCACGAGTGAGCACAAAGGATTGAGGATTGAGGATTGAGTTGAGGTGTTTGCTGTTTAGCTGTAGCTGTAAGGAGATACAGCCACAAGTTGCGAGAAGTGGAAAGAAGAAAGAAGGAAGGAGTTGGGAGTAGTTTGGGGTCTTGGCTGTCAGATACAAAAGAGCTCTGCCGTTTGCCTGGCAAACCGCAGAGTTACCACAGCTGCACTTGACAGGCCACTCACTGGTAACAGAGTCCCACTGTCCGTCTGTCCATTCGTCTGACGGTCTGTCCGGCTGTCTTTCTGTCCGACTGTTTGTCTGTAGAAAACACGCAGCCACCAGCTTTAAAGCTCAGCCAGCGATGCTCATTAAAAACAACAGTCAGTTGACTCGTACACCTGCCTGCCCTGCCCTACCCTGCCCAGCCCTGCCCCTACTTCCCACCTAGTCAGAGAACTGCTCCCATGTTTGCACAGCAGCAGCAGTATCCCAGTAGAAAAGGAAGCAAAAAAAGCGCACACACAGTCCACGTAATTGAATCACCCTCGAGAACATATTAAAACCATCCGAACAGACAGCGCGCTTGCATGGAGGAGCAGCATTGTCTGACTCAACTGCGGTTTGTCCTTCAAACAAAATGACCGATACCAGGGCTTAGCTGCTTCTCTCTTGGTTTGTTTTTAAATACACTAACCCGAAGATCTTACGGAGTTTGCCCTTTTTTATTGTAGTTCCGGACAGTAGAATATTTGGGAAATATATAAAACAAAAAAACTCATTTGTGAGTATAGAGTACCTAATCGGAGTATTATATTTTTCAAACATCGGTATCACGAACCGCTGTTCCAGAAACCGAAAAGTTCTTGCCAGAACCGAAAAATTGTTAGGTTCTGAAATGCTTCAGCTTCTTTCTTTATTGGTTCTTTGGTTTCTATTCAGAGTTCTTTCAAAAATCTTATATCTATATCTTTAACTTCAACTTTATTTTGAGTACCCACTGAAATTCAATAGGAACATACTCGCAGTTAGTTTAATTTTACGCTTCTGTAGCTGATCAAAAAGAGTATCAAGTGTTCGGTGCGGATGTTTTATTAGTTATGTTCTTGTTTTCCTGCTTGTTTTGTAATTCAACAACATGTCGTTTGGCGTTGTCGTTGTCCACGTTCTCAATGCTGGCTGCTGGCTGCTGGCTGCAGCTGAACAGGTTCAGAAAGCAACAACAACAGCAGCAAAGCCAAAGAAATCACGTCGGATAAATATATATATAATATGTATATATATATATATATATATACTTTTATATATAAATCTAAACGAGAGATTGCTAACCGTATATATATATATAGATATATATTCTTTTATGTACATACAGTTGTATATGTATTTTTATACTTTGGGTCTTTGCTTGATTTCTGCACTAGGCTCTCTTATCATTTGTGTATAGTGTCTGCCTCGCCCTGGACATGTGTTGCAGCATCTTGGGATGATGAGGGGGAAGGGGTTGAATGGGAGGTAGGCCCTAAAGGGTTAGCCATGGACTGGGCACATTAAGCAAACTAGCAACTAGCTGCATCGTTGCTGTTCGCCTTTGTCATTTCCCAAATGCAAGAAATTTGATGCCAGCTGCTTGTTAAGCCTTTTGCCGTTGGCTTTTCCTTTTGCCAATGCCGTTGCACGGTGCACGTTGCACGTTGTACGTTGCAAGTTCCCAGTGCCTTTGATTTTTTTTTTTTTATATATATTGCAGCTCCTCTGCAGACTCTGGTCCGATCTGGTCTTGGGCCTGCTCTTAAGCTGGACCGCGTTCTGCAGTTGATTGCAGCCGTGTCTTGCAAATTTTGTACCGGCCGCTTCGTTTCTCTCCTTCTTTTTTCTTTTTCCTTCTCTTTTTCTTCATCTTCATTGTATTCTGTGTAATTTCAAAGCGTTTCCCACATTAAGATTTCTCTTGCAGGCCAAATGCAAAGCTCATCGATGCACAATTCGCAAAAAAGTTCAATGAAGCGAAACATTTGTGCAACTGTTGTGCAAATCATTGAAGCTAGAACTGTTAAGTGTCTCCCGGGGGCTTGAGAATTACTTAATTACGCTCAAGCCGGAGATGAGTTGCCTCTTTAAGCTCGAAGATGTACCTTGAATCTTACTTTTAAAGTTTCAAAAGAAGACAAATGAAGCCATATTTTTGTAGTCTTTTTATTTAATTTTCACTAGGTTACGAGTTTATTTGTATTTTCACAAGATTTACACTGAATTGTTAAGGTCTTTCCCTTTAAAAGTATATCAATTCGTTTCTAGTTTTGATTCGATTTTATTTATTGAAAAATCTTTTATTTTGTTCGTGTAGAACGATACTGGAATTTGAACACTTCCTGTTCTTATTATCCTGCCCCATATGCTCTGGCAACAGATTACGAAAATAACAAAAGCAAACCCTTTGGTCATTTCAAAGCCGTCTAATACCCTGCCCTGACCGACCCTTCTGCTCCCCTACTCTATGCCGACAGCTTCTTGTGTTATTTATGAACTCTCAACGAGTTCGCCGCCCCCAAGACACGAGTTTCAACTTACGATAAACACACACAGTCCCACAAAAACTCCTATATCAAATGCCCACACGGGCAAATCAACACCTGCCAGAAGAAGGGACTAAAACTCTGAACCTGAACTCGAACTCGAACTCGAACCCGAACCCATAACCATGCCCACACACTCACATTTGGACCTAAAGCTCTCGGTGTAAACTAATCTGCTCAACTAATCTCATTGGAAATCAATCTAAAATAAATCGAACGATTGGACAAACATGCTCTACGTGCCGGACAAACCTGTGACTGCTCACATTATAATGTGATTTTAGCTGTAAATGTGCAATAATTTATTCAAATTCCCAAAAGTGTTGCGGACTCCGCTCAATCCCCTACCAATTTGTAGCCCCCTTTCGCCAGCCCCCCTTCCGTATTCAGCAGGCAACACATGCTATTAATATTTACACACTCTCACACGGATATTTGTATTTATATTGGTATTTGAAGCTGTATCTTTTGGGCCAAGCCATTAACTTTTGAGTAGTCGTTTCTTTCTGGCCTACAGTCGTTCTTATACCCTATAATCAGTGAAAATGTGCAAGTCTTTTTTAATTGGTTGAATTGCCCAGCATATAAGCCAAAAGCAGATCTTAATCAGAGAATGAAAAGTTATGTTTTAAATCTGGAATGAGTTTCTCAACGAGCAGATAATAAAAGTATATCTACAAAAAAAGGCAAAGTTTTTTCACAAAAGGAGCGTAGCAAGTGAGCATGTTCTTCAGCGAAGTATCAAGGGTATCTTCTAGTCGACCATTATAATATTTATACTTTTTAAGTCACAGACTGCGTGGGTTGCTGCTTTGGGTCTTTGGAACTTTGAAAGTCGTTAACCGGCAGCAGCAGCAGCAGCAGCAGAACAGTTCCACCAGTACCCTCCCGATTGCCATACCCCCTCCGCCATTGTTCCGTCTTGGCTATCAACTGAGAAACTAGTTTAGACAGATTTCTTGGCTGCCGTTTACCTGCCTCGTTGAGCATCCAATAAAAAATAACGAAAAAAAAAAAAAAACCCATTGAAACTGTAACACAAATGTCGAGTGACAAGTTTTGGGCGTCTCCAAAATGCATATTAAAAATTCAGCATATTGGGTGTGACATTTAATTTGGCTACTGAACTGGGCTAAAACCAAAACCAAAACAAATACAAAAGGAAAAGAAAATATTACTCAAAGCAAAACACACAAATAAAAAGAATATAAAGCTATTAAAGTGCTAGAGATATTTGCAGAACTTTTGAGCTCTTTTCAGATTGAATTTGAGGCACTTGAGGAATTTTCGGTAAATATAAACATTAAGGCAACGGCAACGGCAACAGCAGCGATGGATGGAACAAAGCCATTCACTGTTCTGGAGAGGCATTTTGTGATTATTTTTCTTGGCTGTTTGCTCGGATGAGCGCAAATTAACCTTGACAGATTAGATGGAAACGATAGGCGCCCCATAGGCCCAATGATTCTTCCTCAGTCCAATCACAAAATGTTTACAAACAAATTTATTTCATACACCATCTACTTGAAGCAATAAGTAGGTATCCTCGACTAAAGGGTTAACATAGACTTTATAGACTTTGTATCTTTTCTTTATTTAAGTTGCACGATTTCTTGATCGATCTTTTTGTAGTCAAGGGTATCGTTTCGTGTATATATTTATAGAAAGTATAATAAAATTTTGACTCTTTACTGTCCATTATAAATTGTATTCTATGGTATCTAACTGCCGTCCATCATTCTCTTTTATATAGTCATATCAAACTATTTTTTCCGGAGCAGAATTCAACCTCTGCTCTATTGATTTACGGAGCTTGTTTTTCATGTTTTGCCTTTGACTTTTCTCATTATAACCATTTAATTGGGGCCTCAATACTGAGTTGACTTTATTCACAAGCGACGAGCATGTTGCAGTTTTATGTGCTTAAAGCACGTTCTTCTGCAGGGAGTTTTATGACGCATGGAAATTGGGTCTACGCGTTGCGGGCAATCGAATTTTCTCCTAATTTGTGCGTCATTTGGGGTTTATGTTTTGCTTGACTGCCAATAATATATTCGTATATGATTTGTTTGCCTGTTTTGTCTGTCATTGCTAATAAAATAATCACGTAGAGACTCAATGAGGCGTCTGCCAGAAACACACGAACGGAGTCGTATATCATATGAAGAAAACCCCGCTGGTATGGAAAGGTTGTCTTCACCCCGAAGATTAGAACCCCTTGTAGTATTGAATATGTACTATTCGATTACTTCTATGACAGCTATAAGATATAGTAGTCCAGTCTTAGTCATTTTATACGCACTTTCCCATCGTTCTACTAAAATTCATCCAGACATCTTGAGAAACAAAAAGTTCTCCCTTTTGACCTTTGTTGTGATGTATCTGACCAAATACAAAAGAATATATAAAAGTATTATGGCTATGTCGACTTTTATCATCATCCTTATCAATTATATATATACTTTAAATGTTCGGAATGCAAAGTTCGTGACAAAGTTATAATAGCCTCTGCAAGGGTATACAAAATAATAATTTTTTCTTGTAGTTACAATGCCAAGTCAAAGCTACGCTTTCTATAACAATTATGTCAGATTAATTATAATTTTTTAATGCCCTTTTTATTTGTGGTATTTCCCTTTTGTTTTTCACTTGAATTCATATTGTTACACTCGAAACTTTCGCATAATCATAAAAATATTCATTTCTTTTCTCTGTGCAAAGTTTTCCCTGTTTGCTTTCGAACTATTTGCATTTTCTTCGTATATTTTCGTTTGTCTTCAGCTAGTTATCTACGGGTAATTTCCATTTATTTTATTTGCAACTTATCAGTCAGTGAACCTTATCAAAAGTTATGGATCATAATAATCCAGTCAGCTAATCTAAAGTCGTCAATATACGCAGTTTCCTAGAGGCACACGCTGATGTACTCATAGTACTCGTACATTCCCCTCTGTTCGCACCACTACCGAGTATAATAAATATTTATGCAGCAATTTGAGCTCATTGTAGCACCCCAAAGACAAAATATTTGTATATGGAGGCCCCCATGTGATATATGTCGACTTCCTCAGTGCTCTTCCCTCATTGCTTGGGTCTGTATTTTATTCATTTTGTTGCACCAGTTGCGACCTTCTTATCATGCTTTGAAAAACTTAGAAACATCGATTTTATATTCGTATTGAATTGATGCCGCCTCTTCAATACTCGTATTACATAGCTGTGAGAGAGCGACCCAGCTGTTGAAAATTCCTCGTGTTGTTTTTATACCCTTGCAGAGGGTAACGTTCTAAATGTGTAGGCATCATTGATGAGGAAAATAAGACGACTTGATACAGCTATTCGTTTGCCTTTCTGTCAGTCTGTTTCTTTCATAACTAGTCAGAGTCTGAGCTAGGTATCAGACAACTATATCTTATAGCTGCCAAAGAAAGGAGCAATTGAACCAAAAAGTTTTTTGAACGATTGAACAATCAAATAATTCTTCCACTCTGCAAGGGTATCTAATCTTCGGCGCTGTGCAGATGATCTTTCTCTACTATTTGTTGTTTCGATACCTTTCAAAAATATAAACATCAATGGGAACAACAGCTGCCAGGCAACCGCACTTAAGCAGCTCACCTCGTCGCACATCAAAAACTCAATCAATGAATAAAACTCGGTAGCTACTTTTCACATGGTTAGAATCTACAATTCGGGGTATAAGGCGGGGTTGAGCAGCAGCTTTAGAGTTTCAGTTGTAGGTGAAACAACGCACACACTTCACAAATCCATTCAAAATGCACTCACTCCACTCAATTAATGGATGCTTGATGCGCTCGACGCTTGCCTTGCCTTGGCATGAAGCCTCTCAATTGGGTTCGAGAGTTTGTGGCTCAAATTTATGCAACAAATTGAATTGTTCGCAGTGTGCTCTGTGCTCAGTGCTTAGTGCTCAATGCTGTAGTTATTCTTGTAATTGACGTTGTTTTTGTTCCACATTCATTTGTTTATTGCTAGAAAATTGGGCAACTTGAAGATTTGCAGCTTGAGGGATTTCTGCGTTTACCGAATGATTTAGCAGCATTTGACAAGTGCCCGGCATGGGGCTATTAAACTGCCAAAGTGCTCCATCACTCAACAGAAACAACAATAGCAACATTCGAGGAAGAAAGCAACATTTTTTTTGCCTTTGTTTAACATTGACCCCCCCAATGGCCGTCTGTTTACTTAAGCTTCAAATTACGCTTAAATTGTTTTTACGTCGCTTTGTCAGCCACTGAGGAAATATCTATAAAAAAAAAAAAAGAAAAACTTTGACGAAATCAACTCAAGAACCAAAGGAAACAATATATATACGAGCATTATTGCTTAGGATACATTTAAAATTAGATCCGAAGTCGAAATACGCTGCACTATTTGAGAAAGAGCATTTCAGTTCAGTTCATTCTGTTCATTTTATAATTAGATTCGAAATTTACTTAAATTATTAGTTTGTTTTAAACAACTTTCGACTTAAATCTCAATATTGGGTTTGCCTCTTTTTTTAAAAAAATCCTGAAAATGACAGAGCTCTATAACTTTAACTTTAACTTTATTTTTAACTATAAATCTAACTTTAACTTTATCATTTAACTTTAGCTTTCAACCTTTTTCCTTATTTCCTTTCCACTCTCGATCAAGTAAAGTCAATTTTCCATTTAATTTTTAATGCAAAGTTCTACTCCGATTAAAGAAAAAATATATATATATAATATAAATAAAAATATATATTTTTTTGCTTGCTGCTTTAGTACTTTGTCTTCCTTTGATACTTCCTATTCAAATATTTTCTTTCACAGCCTGACTCGATCAATTGTAGCGCAGAGCTCGTATTTCTGACAACTACAATTTTAGCACATCATTTACTGAAGCAGTTTTCAAAGCTCGACCGCCGAATCAGAAGCATCTGACACTCTTCTGCTTCCTTCCGCTCAACCACTATCCCAATTGGCGGGCCCGTTGAACGTCAGTTGGACTGGCCCCTCCGCTCCAGCCACATTGTCTGGGCTGCCATCAATAATTTATGCATTCAACCATCAATCACTTTGTGCTGCTTAACGTTAAGAGAACTGTGAACTGAGTGCTGAGAACGCTTCGTCGCCAGCATCTACGTCCTCCTCGTCATAGAAGCAAAACAAACCCAAGTCCATTGGTCTACACTTCCCAGTTCCCAGTTTCCAGTTTCCAGTTCGCAGTTCGTAGTCTTCAGTATTCAGTATTCAGTTTTCAGTCTTCAGTCCGCAAGAAGCAAAGCCAAAACTAACTAAAATCAGTGAACTGTGGATGCGCAAAGAGTCTGCTAGGCGGGACAGGCGTAAATTGGTTTGCATTGGGGGATACGCTGCCAGACCCGGACCGAACCAGACCAGACCGAAGACCCGGCAGTACTACACTGCTATACTGGTGCAAAGACCAGCCAAGAAGCAAGAGTAACACAACCAAGCAGAGCGCAGACATTTCATTTCAATTGCCAGGGCGCTGTGAAAATAATACGGCAAACTTTCAGACAGAGCAGACCGAGAGACGACGGGGAACAAACCAACTGACTGACGCACTGGGCGCATATTTTATGTATTTTACTTCATTATACACTTTTGCACTGGTTATTACGATTTCCTCATCAAGTTTGCATAATGCAATGACAACGACCGACAGCCATCAGCGATTCCTCAAAGTCTGCGCATCACCGCAAAAAGCAGAAGTAAAGTTCGACTTTAAAATTTATAATTGAGTTATTCAATTGACGTTAATAACAATAATTTATAGAGTCCTCTTTATTCTTAATAGTCCTAATTTATAGTTAAATAATTTAAAAATTATCTTACTCAACTGTACTTTCCTACATCCTCTTTATAAAATAGTTCCTTAAATGTAGAATGCCACTGAAACAAACGTGGTCCCAGGAAAACTTGATTAGGTTTCTCAAGGTATCTTGATGAAATTGAAAGGGTTATTTTTACGAATGCAATTTCTGGAAGCTTACAAAAAATATATCATATATCGTATAGCTTTCATAGGAACTTTCTTAAGTCCTTAGACATCTTGATGAGACTAACAATTTAGATATAAAAATATCAAGGATCAAACGACTACATCACATAACTGCTTTAGCAACCATAGAAGAATCAAATTATTATGGCAGTCTGCAAGGGTGTGCAATATTCGGTGCAGAGAATATTGTGGTTCCTTACTCGTTTTACTTATTTTTGAATATTTTGACGCTGTTTTCGTTCAATTTTTCGGATCGCAGTATCCAATCCAAAGCAGTTCTGAGTGTCGATTTTGTAGCCGCTGCGGCAATTTGCCTTTCTCTGTAGTTGTTGTTGTTGTTGCTCTTATTGTTGGCAAATGTGTGAAGAAAAAGAAAAAAGTAACTTTTGTTTTTCGTTTCTTTCTCTTAGCCGTCTGTAAATTTGCAAAATTGCTTCCTTATTTCATTTGGCAAATAAACTGAAGCCGGCATATGCCACGTGTGTGTGAGTGTAAATGTGTGTGAGTGTGTGTGTGAGAAAAGCGTGTGTGAGTGCCAATTTTTGAAGGCCGTTCGCAACGACATTTGGGCCAAATGTCTTTTGCGTATTTGATTTATGCGCGTGCCTTACAAATTGATTTGCAATTGCCAAAAGCAAGTCGGTTTCATAAGCACGCAAAGTCGCGTCGAATCGCGTCGAGTCGCGTCGGCTGTCATGGCAGCCCGGAATCGGAGGAATTGTAGACAAAAGACTTTGGGAAACAACTGGAAACCGCTGCTGTTAACTGGAGAAGCTAGCTAAGAGCTGACTCTTTCTCTCTCTCTCTCTCTGTCCATGTAAGTGCCTCAGCGAGGTATGCAAATGTGCCCTTTCTCCCCTCGATCTGTTACCAAGTTTCTAATACTTTAGAAAGAGCCAAACAAGATGACGGCAAAGTTCACGCCCGCTGTGTAACCAGAGCAACAACAACAGTGATAATAAAAACAACAACAACAACAGCAACAAAAACCATTTAAATTATATTGAGTTTCTTTTCGTGTAATATTTTGTTGTAGCTGTTGCCTCTTGGGGTTTTTCTCATGTTCACCAAGTCTTTGGGGGGGCTTCATTTACATATGTACTTAACACGTGTCTCGTTTTTTTCTTGAATTATTTATATTATATTTTTTTTCTTTTTTTGGACTTCTGATAATGAATCCAAAAGAAAAAAAGTGGAACAATTAACTAATGAGAAAGGGAGCAAATGCTTTAAGCCAAATGCAAATAGAAGTACATAAAATGGATAGCTCTGGGTGCTGCTGCTGCTGCTGCTTCTGCTGTAACAGATACGAGACTGGAGCTTAGGTATTTATAAGACTGCTGAAGACACTCGTTTCGTTCGTTCTTAATCAAATTACAGCTCTAATTAATTTCAATTGTTGTTGAGGACAGGAGGGCAGGGCGCTGCAGAAGGCACAAGATTAACTTTACCAAACTGGAACTGTGGACAATGTTCTAGCCAAGAGTCATTAATTTCTTGGGAGCATAAAAGTAACAAAACAAATAAATGAAGTTAAGAAATAAACTTTAAATTGTATCAAGATATCTTGACCAATAAAAAAGCTTTCCATCCAACGCCTGTTCCCATGGTAAATGATATAAAAAACCGAAATCTATAAATCACAGTCAGTAGATAGAAACTGGATCCCTAAAGCAACTAATATATTAAATGACTGTATATATTTCAACTCTCTCAATATACAATTACTATATTTTTGACCAATTTGTTGGCTTTTTTATTCCACTGTGCTTGCCACAAGCACCGCCAGTCGCAAGTTCATTACAAACAATTGATTTGGCAGAACGGCGTAAAACTTGGCACAGGTAAGACACAAGATGGTCAGATTGGACTGAAGAGACGGGAACAGAGAACGGAGAGAAGGGAAATCAGTTTTCTGGCGCAGACGAGTGGAGGCGTCGACGTCGACGTCGTCATGGCTGTCGTCGTGCCGCCAACTCACCAGGCAACCACATCGGCGATGACGTCGGTGTCGGCGTCGGCGGCGATGTCGATGTCGACGTCAGCGTCTGCCCATGACCAGCGCAATGTGGTTGCAACTCTAGACAAAAAGCCAAGTCAGCAAATGCGGCTACCTAACAAAACCATTGAGCAGTGGTGGCAGGAGAGGTTAGCTTGAGAGAGTTCTGACTGGATGGTAGACTGTGGGTGTTGCGGCGGTTGCAATGGCTGCCGTGGGGCATTAATAATGAAAATATGCAAGTTGCTGCTGCTGCTGATTGAAACAGAAAGGCAGAGGCAGAGGCAGAGTAAAGAGAGACAGTCTGCCTGCCAGCCAGCCAGCCATCCAGCCTTCCTTCCAGCCAGCCAGTCGAAGCCAGGCAAGGTACGACGACGAGTACATGGGAAATCTTTTGAAAAAGGATTAACATTAAAATGTGTTTGTGTGCATGAAAAGTTGGCTACTGGTTTGAGTAATGTGCGCACATAATGAGTAACAAAGCGCGCTAATGAAGTACTCAAGCTTCAGGCAACGACGTTCTATAGCCAACTCCAAAGAGTTTTCCTTTCATAATGCGGCGCAAAAGTTTTATGGCCCAAACCTGGAGCTGGCTGCAGCTTATGGACATAGGACAAAACTTAAAGGCAACATTACAGTTTGGCATTTCTCTTAAATAAGCATAAATAAACAAACACACACAACGGGCCAATTGCCAAAACGGAAATACAACAGAAGCCAGACAATAATAAAGAAAAGCAAAACATGAACGGAAAATTGTTCGCCAGCCGAATATTCGAAATATGCCGTAAACAAAGCGGCAGAATGTGTCTCTGTCCGTCCATATTCGAATGAATTTCCTTCGATCCAGGGAAAATGCATTTTTTGTAAGAAACCGCCACTGTCTCCAATAAATATTTGCGGTGAATACAGACTCGCATACGTGTGTCCTGCTGCTTCCATTTTACACAAGTGCTTGGAGAAAATTGGGCATTATAAATGCATTTTGCCGGAAGTCGGCCATAAAATTCATATATTATTTCAGCCTTATTAAAAAAAAGATATATACAAAATTGGCTGCATTCGAAACACTTAAAGATGTAATGAACAAAAGAAAATTATATATTTTTAAGGGAAATTTCATTACTGCAAATATTTTAATTTTGTATAGCTCTAGAAACCATCAGAATTTCTGCATTTTGTATCAGTGAAATTAAGTCAAAATTTCAACTGGAACCACAGTGAAGCAAACTAATTCGCATTAAATTCGCATGTCTTTTTTCTATGCACTCAAAAAAAAAAGAAGAAAAGTTATATCTTAGAAATATTATCTTATAATAAAATTAATTTTAAAAAAATTTCAATTGCTTATTCCAGTCTACAAATCTATCTAATTTTCGAGGCGCTGAAGATAGCCTTTCTTTACTAGTTAAAGTTATTTTCTTTAGAGTGCATTTCATTCAAATATAAATAGATACAAGTGTAATCTACGAGTAGAAATAAATCGCCTTGGCTAATCCCATCCTGAAGCTGATTACAAGCTCTGTGTGTGTCGACGAGCAGATCATTTAAGCTACAACTTTAGCGCTGATTTGATTTACTTGTAGTGCCCATAGATGTGTTTATATATTATTTGTATAGTTATGTCTGCTTGACTGACTGCTCATGGCACTTACGTTGATTTGATTTGCGAGCACACACACACCGCTGTGTACTTTCAATGAGCCCGCGGCATCTGCGGCGTATACGTAATTTGTTAAATAAAACGCAAGCTTGCGGTTATTTTGCTTTTGCTTTGCGCTGCTATCGGTACCTTTGTCTGCCTTTGGGTCGATGCTATTGTAGCAATGATAACAATAACAATAACAATAACAATAACAATATAATAATAATAATAATAACAACAACAATATGCGATGGCTAATAAATTTAATGTGCGCAAATTAAGCGCTCAATTAAGCTGGACCTTTTCTTCTTTTTTGGTTGATTTAATCACCGCAGGCGATGTGCTAAATTGCTGGGAAATACTTCCATTTCCTCATACATCGAGTACAATGCTAAGGTGGTTTGCTTACCTGCAACAGAAAGAAAGAAGGGGAGTTATTAGATATGTATTTCCATTTGTTTGTTTGGGTATTTGTATTACTGATTAATAATAAATTGGAAGGGTATCATTCTTTACATATGTTTGAAAATAATAAAAAAAAAGTGTGTTTCTCCCAAGCTATTCACACTTAACCTCTAATTTCAATGGAGATGTGTAAGAATTTAAAATTAAAAATTCCCCAAAAATAAAGAAGGAAAACGTTCATTTGCTTGTTCTAGGCCATTCATTTAGCAAATGCATCCTGGGGAAAAATAAGCCCAGGATGCGATTGGAGCGGCTACGAGTGGAGTGGAGTGGAGTGGAGAGGAGTGGAGCACATCGACTAACCTACTGACGGCTTAACCCGCACACACATAAATTGTGCAGCGACAGACATGGGGCTGAGAGATAGGAATAGGGACCAAGGCAAGATAGGAGCAGGCCAAACGCGAAGGCCCAACGAAGCAACCAATCTTGAGACTCTTCTGGCCTGCGCAAAATTTATTATAAAATTCAATCTTTTTTTTCCTGCTAGCTAAGTGAACTTTTGCCAACGTGTTGGACAAATCCGCCGCTGGCGACCAGAGACCTGGCAATAGAAGTGTAAGCAAAAATACATATAAAAAGCAGAGAAAAAAAAATGGAATAAAATAAAATAAAAGCAGGCAAGGTATTTAAATCGCTTTTAATGGAAAAATATGCAAAGTAGCGGCCGCCTACGTAAGCTAGTGGGCTACTAAAAGATCCTAGTCTCTAGAGGCTGTTGCAAATCTGTGTGCGGGACTATTGGCCCGTCAGGTTGCCAGTATCTAGGAGTAAAATTTCTGGCAGCCGCCCTTCATTAAAATTCCAAACATTTTCACTTTACCAAGAAGCGCGCACACGGAAATGCTGACACACTTTAAAACAATTTTCTGGCATTCTCCCCGTTTTGTCTGTGGGGGCGACACAACAGGCAACTGGGAGCTGGGAACTGGGAACTGGGAACATGGAATAGCAACGCAGGACATATGACAAACTTGACGTAGCATGTCAAAAGATTTCAAGGCAATTTGGCAGTGACAGAGACAAGGAGACATGCTCTGAGGCAGAGACAGAGACAGAAAGGCCAAGAGACAGACAGTTAACAGTCGTCGTGTGTCTATGCAGCGCAGTGCAAACAGTCCTTGCTGGCAAGTGTTGAAAACTTTGGCAACGCCGTCAAGTATGCAATGGTAATTTTCAACACCACACACATACACACACGCATACAGCCATACATATGTAGAACTTCCTTCAGAAAAGTTTACCACCCCCACACAGTAATAAATTGAAATTCAATTGCTACAACAGAACATTTCAAATTAGTAAAATTAATGTGTCACTTGTGTGTAAGCAAAAGCTGATTGATGCAAGCCTTCGCCTAGGAGCAGCAGGCGTCTAAAACGTTCACGAATAAGAGGGAAAAGGAAAATATAGATGTCATTTGAAGAACAGACAGCCTACACTAGGCAATAGAAAATTCGTTGGTTTTTGTTCGCTTTTCTTTTTTTGTGTTTTCAATTTTTAAGCAGGTTTTTCCTTAGCTCTCCCTAATTCTCTTTCTGTAGTAGTTGATTATAAGATAGATATTTAAAACGCTGAAAGCTGAACATTTATTTTACGTATACGTAATGTTTACATAGATTGTGACTGATGGAACGTTTCCCACACAAAATCGAATTGCATTTCCAGGGTTTAAGCGTAGGAAATATGATCAAGCTCTATATAATTACTGATTAGTAATTTAGTTCATAAAAGGTAATTACAGGCCGCAGCCTGCCAGCTGATTCTGAGCGGAACTCATCATTTCATCACATAACAATGCCATAAATTGTAGCCACATTTGCTGAAACATACATTTTAGTGATATATTTCCATAAGCTCAATGACTCATCGATGTAATCATTACATGAATATAGCCATACATATTTCATTTGGATGTGTATAAATAAATACATTTATTTTCTAATTAGTTGCCAGCTGCATGGGCTTATAACAAATGCAATCAATACAATTTACACATTGTAAATAGAAATATTTTGTAATAATTTTACGCATCTAATTGGGATGCTGTTTGTGTAGCGGGAAGATAGGCAGCCAGGCAGCCAGGCAGCCAGGCAGCGAGGCAGCGAGGTAGTGGTAGTGGGACTGGAATTGTTGATAAGCCATGTGCATATTTAAACTGATTAAATTAACTCGGACAGCAAGTAGCAACAACAGCAACAAGAACAAGAGAGCATAAGCTGCTTTTGGAACTGCAGAAGTAGCATTAAAAAGTGTTAAGAGGCAGGAGAAGGTAAGTCGTGTAGAGTCGTGCCAAAAGTGCAGAATATAAAAGGAAGAGGACTCTACTCTACTATAAAATTAAGATTAAAAGCTGTGTAGACTATGAGCAACTCTATCTCTGTCTAGTTGTATTTACCCTCTGTCTCTCCATTTGTCTGTGTGTGTTTAAGGTGAACGAGTCTAGTAGCACTTTATGCAGTCTATGCAGCTGTTTGTTAATGGTTTCCTTCAGATGGCAAACAAACAACAACAGAAAATGCAGCTGAAAAGCGTTTTCTTTACCCTCGTGCCAGATTAGCTGCTGCCAGACCGCCACAAAGGGCTAGGAAAATTAAAAATTTTCCCTAATACACAATGCACAGCACAAGCGTAAAGTGAAACAAAGCACCGTTTTAATTTACCAGCATCGCACATAGCTAAAAAACAATCAAAAAAATCAAAAAATAGAAAGGAAAAGCGCACCGAACATTGCATACTTTTTTTTAGAGTGAAATGACAGTTTGATTGTGCAATTATTTCTATTAGATATATATAATAAGTTGTTCCTATAGCAACTACATGATAAAGTTTGATTTCACTATCCTAGCTCAAAAACTGAGAGTTAGACAGACGGATAGAACCACAGATGAGCAGGTGGATATAGCTATAACGACTTGGGTCGTCGTTCTGATCAATAATATATTAACTTTCCGGAGTCTGAGATGCCTCCTTCCACGCATTACACATTTCATGACAAAGTTAAAATACCCTCTGCAAGGGTATAAAATAAAGGAGCAACAACAGCAAAAAGAAGGCAACAACAGCAACAACAAAAAGCATCAGTATCAACGCAAACTGACAGCAAAGTGGAGCAGCATCACTGAAAAGCTGACAAAAAAAAAAAAAAAAAAAGAAACGAAAAAAAATATATAAAATAAAAAAAATATAAACCAACACGCAGCACGAATCGATGCTAGAAAATGTCAAAGGCCAACAACGGTGGCTATCAGCTTCTTCGCAAATTTCGTGCTTTATCAACGTGACCAAAATGTTTGACATTCGCAATTTCGGTGCGCTTCAGCAAAAAATAATTTGCTTCAATTTTCGGTAGACTGATAAAAGGGCGTTGAAAAGCAGAAACAACAACAAAATTATATGACTAAATTAATTTTTAATTAATTAAAGTTTAAAGTATTCATTAAGCCTTGCTTTGAGTGCCAAAATAATAAGATAA
The DNA here is from genome assembly GCA_018150835.1 of Drosophila repletoides. Lineage (NCBI taxonomy): Eukaryota > Metazoa > Arthropoda > Insecta > Diptera > Drosophilidae > Drosophila > Drosophila repletoides. Next base: position 17,639,927 of record JAECWQ010000089.1, on the reverse strand, counting down.
ATTATAGGTTTGCCTACAAATTGTAAAGAAATAATAAAAGATTAACAGAAAAGTCAGACCAGATTTCAATTTGTATTCAATTAGCAAGCTGCACTGAGAGAATTTCGGTCTTAAATCAATCAAGCTTTGACTGAAACGTGCTTGCTTTGAGTACGAAACATGTATTGATTCCAGCATAAAATAAAATAAATACATCAAATAATAAATTCTTGATTCAATACTATTTTCAGCGTGAAATAAGACTCTAAGATGACTTTTAATTATATTTTAAAAGGTTAATTAAAACTGAATATTAAGCGCAGTAGAAAGTCACCATAATAAACAAAAATAGGCGAATATACCCTCTAGCCAGAGGGTATTCAAATTGAACACTGCTGCAGGCTACAAATAATAAAGCAACTGCAAGGGTATAAAAAATAAATAATTTTCACTTTTTCCGATATTTTCCTGCAGCGCAGCCCCTCGAAATAAATTTCAATGCGGCAAGCTGGAAAATATATACACTCTCTCGTGTGTATAAAAATATATATGCAACATATTTGTACAAATTTTCGGGCCATGTAGAGGAAAATGATTATCAAAGATTGATTAACGTGTGTGCGGCTTTCGGGGTTGTAGGTCGTTTTGGGTGCTACAAAAGCCGGAGTCGAGGTCAGAGCCCGCCCGGACTATGGACCAATTCTGGTGGCCTTTTTTTTTATCTATATATTTTACTTTTTTGTTTTCTGGTGGTGGCTTTGTGACTTTTTTTGTTCAGGGGTTGGCAGAACGAGTTGAAACAAATGTGTGTATGTATTTTGATACTGTGTGAAAAGGGTATTTATATAGGATATTATTCTAACTGGGGCGCCCGCATTTGAAAGGCGTAGACAGAGCGTTGAGAGTTGAGAGTTGCATGTGAAATAGACAGATGAAATATGGAATATGACAGAGCTGAGTAATTTTTTGTGGAAAAAAAATGTGGATGCTCTTTTTAATTTGCAGTCTACAATTTCCACCATTTGTCATATATATTTTTTTGTTTTTTCTAAAATAAATGTAGTAATTAATTAAATTGAAAACTTTGCTTTTTCATTTGTGAACTCAGTTGGCTTCTACTCTCAATAATTATTTATATTGAACTTATATCATAAATTTATTCAATAGTCAACAATCATTGCAATCAATTGCAAATTCTTTCCACCTCTTTTTGTAGTTATTGTAATTTTTGCCTTTGTTGCACAATTCCAGAATTGTCAATCATTTGTCAATTTAGCACTCAATCAAATAAATATCGCTTAAAGTTCCCTTCGCATTTTTATACCCTTGCATCAGAGGCAGCAGAGGGCATTATAACTTTCTCACGAAATTTGCGATCCACTCAAGATGTCATCTTTGACCTCATAAATTATAGATATTATTGTTCTGGACGAGAAGACGAGTCGATATAGCAAAGTCCGTCTGACTCTCTGCTTATATTTTAAATAGATCGGGCTACTTATAGCTTATAGCTGCTATAGGAACAATTGACCAAGGGTATGTAATCTTCGGCGCGTCGAAGATATCCTCTTCTCACTTGTATTTTTATTTTTTTTTGCTTCATTCGTTGTGAATTCTGTGACTCTTTTGTACTCGCATGTAATACACACACATTCTTTTTTGTATGTATGTATAAATACACATGTATATATGTATGTGTACAATGTGAATTTATTAATTTGTGCAAATTGAAATTCATGCGCGTCGAGTGCCAACAGTTTCATCTGTAAAATGTCTGGCAATGATATTATTGTTATTAATACCAATCGAGCGAGTCAATTTTTCATACCCACCCAATTCCATAAATCCACATGTCGCGCTTTTTATATACCCTGTACCCCGAAAATTGGGTCAAAAGGGCATAATAAATTTATGTAAACGTGTGAGGATGAATACTTCAAATTAACATAAAGGAAAAATTAAATTCAGCTGACTGATTATTTCTTTTAAATCAAACAGTTTCTTAAACTCCACCTACTACTCAGTTTTATCCGTCATTCCCAAAAAAACACAATATTAAAAGTGTATTTTGATATTCGTATTTACTTCCGTTTCGGCTAGATATTGATAAATCAGTCAGTCAGGAAAAATATTTTTATATAGAGAGCTATGGAAACTTTCAGCCAGGGTAGTTCTTCATCGAAAACTCTCGGCTAGGACACCCTTCCTTTTTTTTATTATTTTTTTTCTGTGTACGGCTTCTTTGATTAAATTGAAAAAGCTGAAAAATTGCGCGAAACGCGTAAATTACACAAATCAACGGCAGAAACAATAACAATAAAAATGTAAAAATTCTGAAAATGAATTGTAAGTTTTTATTGTTTTATTGCGTTTAAATTATTTTGATTGCCCACCTTTTTTTTTTGCAAAAGGTATTTTTTTTTTATTGTTTTCATAGATTAAACATCAAATCAGATATCGCTTGGTTGAAAATTGAACTAACGGTGTTAAATTCCTCAAAGCGGTTGGCCTGGTCAGTGGTTTTGTGGTATCTGTAGTGAAAATTGTTTAACGTGGCTAATTAGCACCTAATGCGCAGTGATTGAAGCGCAACTGGGCTCAAAGAGCGTTAGAAAAATGGGTGATTGTTGGGTGAAAATGAAAGACGGGAAGACAGGTAGAAGGTAGATCAGCCAGTGAGGTGCAAAAGATGCTGTAATAATATGTATGCATACACAGAGAGAAAAAATTGAGAATTGCGTCCTTAAATGGTTCTGAAACAGTGTCAAAAAAACTTGGCCTTCAATCAAACCAAAACTTTTAATTTTTGAAGAATAATATCTTAAGAACTGATGTCTTAAATCAAGCTTTACTTGCTAAGTATTTAAGCCGAAACGTGCTTGTTTTGAGAAAGAAACAGTAATTAAAAAAGAATCCAAGATAAAAAGAGGTAAGCAAAATATCTTTTTCGTATATCATTCCTTATTCAAGCCATAAATAAACTTGATTTAAGAATTATAATCTTATTCTAAGACCGTTTTCAGCTTAGTCCGTGAACAATATTGAATTGTTCTTAATTTGTTTCTATTTTCCCGATTCGGGCTCAAAATATTCAAGAACTGTTGCTCTCACTTAAAGCCCGATCAAGCTCTTTCTTAGCCGCTTGTTTTTCTCTCTGTGTATATATAGATATATATACAGGTGTATACGATATCAAAGAGATTAGCACAAATTGAAATTGATTTTGTGTGGAGCAGAAACACGAAATGAAAATTTAAAATGAAAATTGATGTAGGAAAATGCGAGAACGAACACCTATGCCAGCAATGATGGCCCCTTTACTTAATCCGCTTAAGCCATCGATTTATTTTTGCATTTATCGCATAAGCAATGAGAAAATTTATGGCAAATATCTTTATCCTTCGTTCATTAAGTTATTAAAATCTATTTTTAATTCCGACTGACAGGTGATTTATTCACATGAAAATGGGTAATTAATTGTGAATTTCATTCAGATTTATAATTAAATTAAAGATTTTAAACATGTCCGAGTTCATTTCAAAACATAGAATATTTATTTAAATTGTTGAATATTTATTTCGATTTGAGAATCCATATTTATTCGTTAATATAGCCCATCCTTTCTCTAATAAATACTTTTTTGTTTATTAACTAATAATTCTATTTTTAATTACTATAATAAAGCAATTGTAACTTTGTAAACACTTTTAATTAAATTTACATGTCAGAGATATTATTTTTCCATAATTGTATCAGTCAATAGAAGGCCGAAACTAACAATTGCTTAATTAAGCCTGTGGAGTGCACTAAAACAATTAGGCAGAAAGCGGACAGTGCGTACAATGGAACAGAAATTAAACCAATTAAAATATTTTGGTATATAAATCAGCAGAGTACAGAGAAGCAATCCGGTTCATGGTCCCCTCTGCCCGCCCGCCAGCCTTAATATTCTTGCCTGCCGTTATGTGGAATAAGCCACTTTTGTGGACGGACATTTTTCGGGGACTTCCCCGTGGTTGCTGACAAAGTTTGGTTAGTTTTAGCGCCAATTTTAATGTGGAAAGTTTTTGAGGAAGCGTTTTTGCCGCGTTTTAGGTAGTTGCCGCCGCTGGCTCAGTTACGGGTTTAAAGTAGATTTTCTTGTTGTAGTTGTTTTTCTCTGACTGTTCGCAAGTCGCTTTGGGTTGAATGATTAGCAAAAGTTTTTAATTTTTTGTCTCTCTCACTTAAAAGCCAAGTAGAGAATTAAGTTTTGTTATTTCGCTTCTTTCTTTTTTCTGCCACAGTTGATGCAAATAGTAGAAGAAATTTCTTCTGAAGCCGACGAACAGCTTTCCACAGCACATCTCAGTTAACATCTAGTAAAAATCTTGTTTAAGATTAAGCAAAAAGCAAGAAAAATAAAAAGGAAAAACTTTTCTTACTTATCTTACAACTGAAAGAAAACGCAAGTGATTGACAAAGGTCTCAAGTAAGAGCTTAGCTTAGGTGAATTAGTAGAGTGTGAATTCTCAAGGACTTTGAAGTGGAGGATTCCTGGAAACACGTGTGTTTACGAGTATTATACATTATTTACATGATTCCAGGCCATCAGGATAATGGAAACGAGATGACACTTAAAAAAAACGGCCAGCAGAGGAGCGTCTGGAATACTTTCATCTCTTAAATTGGGTTGGATCTTAGAAGAACTTTTAAGAAATAAAATGTAATTTGGTATAGAAATGTTACTTATTCTCTTTTTGCTAACAATTGTACTACCCTAGGATCAATTCGAGTAATACAAGGTTATTCGATTCACTGCACATATATTTTTTTCATATTAATAAACATTTTTCTGCATCCTTCTCACTCCTCTCCTCGAAGAACTTTAAGACTTTTACATGGAGTACTCAACATTTGATCCAAACGTCAACACAATAAAAGTAAAGCTTTACAGGTATAACTTTCTTTTTAGAATTATATTAGCTCTGCTTTATTCAGACGACAACAAAGGAGAAAAATGAACATTTAGTAGCGAAGGGAAAAATATAATGTAGTGAATGGATTTGGATTATATTTTCCTTTAATATCATGTCATAATGCACAATAAAAATCCGTAATACACCAATTTATGATTGTTGTCTTCTCTCACATTTTAATCTACTGGATTAGGTCAGCGCCTCCTCGCCCATGCAACTAACTCTTCCAGCAACAATATGTATTTCATTGTCAATCTTCTGTACTCATATTTCATGGCTCGCTTATTGTTTCGCTGATAAGCAGCAGCAGCCTCCAATGAAAGATGCCTCCCTCCGCCCCACTAGCCCCACAATTACAACTCCAAAGCCTTTGGGGCTTGTCGTCTTGTAATGCAGTGAACGTGGACATGTCATAAATTACGAAAAGCTCGCCGCATCAACGATTATGTCAAACATTGTGACAGAAGCGGATCTTATTGATGATGCTTATCAGTGGAGCAGACAACAAATGTGAGTTGGATGTGACATGACAGGGGACGTTGATTAGACCCAAAACGATAGATGAATGCGCTTAAATCATTTCTCAATTCTTCTTTTTTTTTTTTTTGTTTGTTCTCTTCTTCGTCTCAGTTAAATTTGCTGATGACCAGGCACGGCACTAAGCGCAAATGAAAATGTGGACTGCAAGAAAAAGCCATTTTCAAATAGACCAGGCCAGTCGGGGCCAGAGTGGGCCGGCCAGGGAAGGCTGTAACAACGGCAAACAAAAGGCGTTGCGTAAAAATGAGAAGTGGAAACAATTTGCCAAAGCGTCGAGCGCTTGGTTATAATAACAGCAGGAATAGCAACAACTGAGAGTCATTGGGGAACAACTGCCTAGCAAACAAAAGGCGTCACGCAAAAAAAAAATTAAAATCGGTTAGCTTAAGCATGCCGAATATTTAAATACCCTTTGTGAGTCTGCGGTTGTGCGACGAGCTCTTCACAAAAGAACTGAACGAGCGGTTAAGGAATGTATTTGGTTTTTCAAATCTTTGTTTCATATAAACTGCTGAGTTGAAGAATGAAAATAAGACTTATTTTCAGCTTAAAATGGAATTAAATCGAGAATTTGTGGCCCCAATGAATTTACTAATTTCCCTTTATTTAATGCTTAATTTGATACTCTTTTAACCCTACCAATCAGAGTTTGTTTTAATATTAACTTCCTTAAAATATTAATCTTGGAATATCAATTTTCAGCTTGATTGGTTAAGAGAATTATCATTCTAAAGTAATGTCCTGATTTTAATTAAGTTCAGTTATTTCACACTGTCCTTGTTTTCAGCCTTAACAAAATTAAAATACCCTTCGCAAGCGTATAAAAAAGGCCGGAAAATAATGCACAAAAAGCAACAACAACACCAAATACTGCAAAAAACAAGAGCAACGGTGACTGCATCAAGGTAGACAAATATGTAAAACAAAAACGAAAAAAAAGGAGGAAAAAAAGAGAAAAAGAAAAACAACATGAGGGAACAACAAAAAAGCTTATGCCAACCAGGCAAGGAGGCAGGCAACGCTCTTTATTCTCCTACTCTACTCTTTCGCCATCTCTCTTTGTGCCGCTCACTCGCTCTCGTTGACGGCACTGAAGCGCACTTCAAACAAAATGGCGCCCACATGGAAGCGTGCGATTTGCCGCAATTGCGTATCATTAATTTGCGTTTTAGTTGCCGTCTCTTTGCCCATTCCCTCCATCCCCTCCACTCCACCTGAGTGTGCCCGCTTGTCGACGGTCGCTTAAATTACTTTGTAAAATGTTCATGCCTGCAACGCGGCGTATGAGCAATAAATGTTGGTGCACAACTCACACCAAAACTTTCCTCGACCCAAGTCAACAACCAAACGCCACTGACTACGACCAATGATGAGACCAAGTTTCTGGTTTATGCGTAGACTTTTTCCTAATGGAAATTCAAAAATTTGATTGTGTATCGAAATACGTAAGTTATCGATAAATAAATGGTTGAGTTCAGTTCAGTTCTTGAGCTAATCGATCCAATGCGGTTTGGTGTATAAATGCTTTTAATGGTATTCTGATGAAACCTACAAGATCGATTTATAAGGTATTAAACCCCGTAAAATATTCATTAAAATCAAATGCATTTTGTTGGATATTCTGAAGTATATCTACCTAACTTTGGTAAGAAAAGAGAAAGAATCTTTCAGAGTCTTTAGAGAAAGAACATAACAAGAGCAATAAACTAAGAAGCTTTTAAATAGAAATATTGCAAATATAAAAAACATAAAACATGTATGAATCGTATCTTCAAATTTAATTACAACGAAATTTATGAATCATTTAACATTTTTGACCACCAAAACCGGCCTGCAATATTTATTAGCTAACGAAATTATGGACTTTACACGAAATGCACAAATTCAAAATTCACAATTTCAATTTGCATAAACATAATTTATGTCTATATATATGTGAGTACCCACTATGACTGTGTGTGTTTGTGGATGTGGGTGGATTCGAAAATGCGGCTTGTCGTTACATGACTAGAACATTTACTGCGACAAGCTCAACGCCTTAGTACGAGTACTCATCATAGTCCTTCTGCCTGCCCCTCTCTTTCTCTCTCTCTCTCTCCTGGTGCCGCCGCTTGGCTGTGTTGAAAGCAAATGCAAACAATGTAAAATGATTTTCAATATTAAAACAGGCAACGCGGCGACATTGGGACAAGTGTTGGACTTATGGGTAAAGAGGACTATCCTCGTACCACAACAAGGCTTGTTGCTGCTGTTGTTTGGAGAGAGTTTTTACTGTTGCCAGCATGCTGGCTTTAATGCCGCTTACGCTTTAGCATTATGGTCGCATTATGGACAACGTTCAAAGTTCCGGCTCCATGTTTGTAAGCAGCATATGCTTTATAAGTCTGCAAACATGTGTGTATGTGTGTGAGTGTGTGTGCGCTTGTTTGTGTGTGTACGTTATGTTTTTACAAGCTTTATGGTTAAAAAGAGGCGCCGAAGAGTTGACTCAGCTCGGCTCTAAATTTAATAGCTAGCGTGCCAGAGCACAACTCGTACAACAACTGAATTCAATCCGCCTTTAATATCAGTCCATATATCACCGTGTGTGGCGCTATTTATTTTAGTACATGTTTTAGGCTTTGAATTTGATGAGCTGGAAACATGACAATATTTTAAATTGCTGCGGTCTCATTGCAAAGACTGTTTAGCTTTTTTATAGCATATTTAAAGGCGCTAGCTTGTTTGGCAATATTTCTTTGCTAGTTCGGGAAACCTAATGTCTTTTTTCCCATTGGTTGGGCAAATGGTTTTTATATATCAACAGCAGAGCTAATAAAAACTATGCATTATATAATATATATCATGTATCGTAGTCAGTTGACACAGTATTATTTGATACGCTTTTATTTGAAGCTCTTTCCAAGTTGAAAGTTTTTTCACTATTTTTTAATTTATCTTGAGAACTTCTTATTTGAAATATGAAATTTACTCCAACTTTAATTCAATTATGACTTATGCAAAGCTTTCAGTATACAATTTCCAACTTAAGCTTATCTTTTCCTTTGTAAGTTTACTCAAGGCTAAAGATATTTTAAAACATTGATTGATTGCTTTTCTTATGTCCAACAGCACTCACAATCAAATTTTGCCGATTGCTTTTTAATCAATTTTGGCTATTATCCTTAGCCTATAAGTATAAGAGCTGCCATCATTTGAAGAGCTTAAGTTATCTCAATAATTCGTTGCGATATTCTCTCAAATCCTCCAAAAAGCGCTTGACCATTAAAATGATTTTAATCGAGTGCAAAACGGCTGACAGGCAAAAAAAAAAAAAAACAAAAAAAAAAAGAAGAGACGTATTAAAATGGAGAGAAAAATTAAGAAATGGCCTCAAGTAAAAAACAGAGCGCACAGCCGAGTCAAGGCAATTATAAAATATTTTCATTATGAGAATGGGGCAAAATAATTATGCCAAAGTCCAGGCCACAGCGACGGTAGACAGGGAGGAGCGCTGGGCAGCGGGCAGAGGTAATGGTAAGCCTTGGCTGTGGTCCACTTGAGCTGCTTGTTGAGTTTGTAGCTTTTGGCTTGGTACAATTATTTCATGCTCATTGCTAATTAAAACTAAATTGAGTGCACACACACACACATATATAGATATAGATATACACAGAAAAAAAAAACACAACTATTTTTACAGGGAGAAAAAATATCGTATCGAATTAAAACTATTTCACTAAAAACTATTTTATTAGACGAAGTTTGACAAGTCGAATTTTCCAGATGGAAATCTTTAGAGCTTTGTCCAAAAAACCACAACATTTTTTTCAGTGTAGATACATATAGGCACAGAGAGGCACACGAAGATAGTCACATTCTGTGCGGTTTATGGAAAAAGCAAATGCATGTCGACATTGTAGAGCTTAAATTATTTAAATGTCATAATGCTCGCCGCGACTTTGCGCCTCCCCCGCACCCCTTACAGCGCCTCCTTTCTTGAGTAAAAGTGACATGTGTGTGTGTGTGTGTGTGTGTGTGTGTGTGTGTGTGTGTGTGTGTGTGTGTGTGTGTGTGTGTGTGTGTGTGCAAATGTGAATGTATGCGTGAGCTCATTACAAGCTGTCATGTGGAAGAGTCTAGATGACTCGAGTCTTACAAATCGTATATATGTACCAGCTATCTGTCTGTGTGTGTGTGGGCGTTCGTCCTGTGTCGGCTGTGAGCAATGAATTTTTAATTGCCATCTAATTATTTGCAGTTCTTTAATTGAAAACCTGAAAGCAACATATGACTGAATAGTGGCAGTTGAATGGAATGATAAAAACAAATAGTCTTATACTCTTCCTCGTACTTATACTACAAATGCAACAGGAAGTATCCGAGTACAGAAATTCAGTTTGTGAAAGCCAGAAAGAAAATCTTCAAAGAAAATACACAAAGATTTTAAGCGGCTTTTCACTGGAATAAAACACAAAACTTATCTTACTTTGACTGTTCAGAAATAAGCAATTAAATTAAGTTAATGAGTCGGCCTGTAATTTCAACGACAATCTGTATATTTTCTTTTGTTATAACTACCACGAAATTTGTGGAAAATTTGAGTCGTCTCCAAATTCAAAAACTATATAAGTATGCGAATTATTCATCTCTAGTCATTTCTATCTTTGATGGTTATATGAAAAACATTTCCGCTTCTGAAGATATATATATATAGAATTCTCGGTAAATGATCTGTGCTCAATCCTCTCTATTAGTCATGATGATGGTATCGAAACAATAGTTTCCGATTTAAGCTGTGATGGAAATTTTTGTAGGTTTTACAACTTTTATACCGATTTTTCCTCTGGCAGCTATATTAGTCCGATATTTCGACTTTCGAAAAACATATATATAGATTTTCTAAAATTAGCTCATTCTTTCAAGCAACTTAAAGAAAATCCTTCCTAGTTCTGGCTAAAAAACCTGTTCATCTCAATGTCGTTTGGTTTCTATGCGGATATTGACTCGAAATAATTCACAAACTGTTAAAATGCTTTAATCCTTTCAAACTTATAACGGTTTGACCCAATTTTTCTGTCATATTTGCTGATATATTTTAAGATACTTTCAAAGCAAAGCAATTGCAAACTTTTTTCCTCTCCTATCTGGTTTAATTCAGTTTAGCTTCTCAGTGCCAAGTTCCAGCTTGTTGGCAGAGTCAACAGAGTTTAAGCAGCCGCACACAGATCACACATACTGCTTATTCCCATAGCCATATAGGGCAACATACTCGTAGTCTAGACTCTGGATACTGGCTTTGTCTTTGTTTCCCGAACCGGTCGGGAACCATCATCAGTTGTGCGTCATGCGGACCCAGACGGACCATAAAAGTATTGCAACGAGAATGAGACGACATTCAGTTGTTGCAGTGAGCAACAACAATAAATTGTGCAATAAATCAATAAAGAAATAAAAACAACAACAAAAACTAGTAACAAAAAGCCTATCTTTGGCAAGTCGAAGATTGGAATACCCTGTAAGTCCTGGAATTTTCAGACTCTCTGTAAAACAGAGAATACTGTTCCGGAATAAAGTTCATAGTTGAATTATGCTTGATATGTTAGGAAGAGTTGTATATAAATATATATACATATATAATGGAAATTTGGGAAATCGGAGGTCTCTCCCTTATATATTAAGAGCTTAAGCTTCCTACTCAATCCATTTTCTATACATGATTAATGACCCAAAAAAAAGTTATACTTCAATCTCGGTCAAATCAAAATGAATATACCCATTTTCCATAGGGTACAGGGTACAAAAATACGAATACTCGTAGTGTATTCGAGGGTGCCAGGCGGTCATCGCTTGCAGTCTCTTATCCTTTGGCCATTTGGCTCCGGCACAGGCCCATGCCCAGGCGCAGGCCCAGCTAAGCAAATAAATGCCAAAACAACTGGACCAGCAACGTCAGCGCTTAATTGTTTACTGCTAATTATTTGCTTATGAGCTTTGCTGATGCATGTCCTTATCCAGCATTTCCTCCACATTTGCCTGCAGCTGCCCACTTCTTCGTCCGGACTTCATTTGTTAACCATACGGACATTAGCACACAAATACGAATATGTGTTCTGGTCCTGCGGCGGGCATAGAAAATTCATCATAAGCTTTGGCTACACTCACCATTGCTATTCTGGTCCGGAAACTCTAGGCCTGAAGATGACTATTCTAATGCTAGTTTAATTAATCAATTGAATTCCAGGAAAGATTAAAGAAAAACGTTTTAAGGTCAGTAGATTTCTAGTCATTTATTCTGAATAAATCTAATCATTTATTCGAAATTAAACAGAATTCCGATTCGGTTCCGGGTGTGCTAAGTATTATTTTAGTCATGATACTGTTTTGGTTTTGAAATTAGTTCGGTATTTGCTTTGTACCGGTTCTTGATTTTAATAAAAAAGTTTAAGTTTGCAAAAAATGTAATTTAAAATCAAATTAAGGATATATCTTTAAGAGGTTTTTGAAGAACCTTGAATAGAAAACAGAGGATACAAAGTTAATTCAGACGGAACATTACCAGCTCAATCTTTCGGCAGTGGCACCGTCTATTCGGTGCGGGTTAATTTTCCGGACTATACTCGTAAATATAGCTATAAAACTGCAATTAAAATATTTTCTTAGCACTTTCGATTTGCTGGATTAACTGAAATCAGCTGGATTACTAATATTGATAGTTCTAGTATGTCATATATTTTTATAGGCTTAGAGATAAGACACAGAATACGGAATCTAAACGAAATATGAAATCAGAAAATGTGCTTATTTATAGCCTATCATCATGAGTTCAGTTTCTGTTGAGCTTTGAGACCAAGGGCAGGGCATCAGAGCTCCGGTTCTCCCAGTTTTACACTCTCCTACTTTTTTTCTCTATTTATTTTGCTGTAGTTTTTGTTGTTGTTACTTGAGAATTAAAGCCGGCCGGCTTGTCCAGTTGTTTGGTATTTTTTTTCTTTTCTCTTTTTTTTTGTTTTTGTGCTTAGTTTCTTTGCATTGTTTGGACTAGCGACGGCAGATTATTTCTATCTCTCTCTATCTCACTCAATCTCTCTCTTTCTCTCTGTCTGTCTGCCTGCCTCGTTTACTTGGCCTCACGTTGCTTTTTCATTTTGTGGGCTTGTTTGCTAAGCCTTAAGCAGGTGTGACTTATGTACATATGTATGTGTGCGTGTGTGTATGTGTGTGTGTGTGTGTGAGTATTTGAGACTTGTTTGTTTCTGTTGTAATTTTTGTTGTTGTTGGTGTTACTTAATCGTCTGTGCTTGGGTTATCGTCATTTGCTCTTGAACTTGAGGTGAACGCCAGAGCGAACAAACAAACCAAAAAAAACACAATATGAACAGAACTGGTCAAAGACAAGTAAATATGGCTCTGTATATTTGTTTTAGCTGTATAAAATCCAAAATATTTGCCAGCGTTTTGCATTAAAGGTTCAAAACTCATCTCGAATTGCAATTTGGTTCGAGTTCATAGAACAAAATTTACACATTTGTTGTGTCATTTATGATTGACAAAAGAACCAAAAAAACAATAAAGAAAACTTTTGCCTAAACATTCGAGCCCGGATACCAGAACCGGCACAGGAATCCTTCTATGATGCAATTTGATTCCCTGACAATAATATTTGGGGTTTACAATTTTCTTTCTGATACTTGTGAAAAAGCTTTTTCCATCTTAAAACAAAGTTGTAGTACACTTTGCAAATGTATAATTCATATTGGTCTGGCCTAATTAGTGAAGAGTAATTTTAACCAAAGTACTCAATAAATATGAAGCAAAAGTGCAGTAGAACAGTTCCAATATTAATTATAGTATAATCAGGTACATGACTAATAATAAGAGGAGCTTCTCCAGAGTTAAAGCATAAAGTTCCGTGTCCTTTTAGGCTAATGTTAAGAATAGAAGAAGAAGCAGGCAGCCTTCGACTGGAAAGAACGACGATACAGAAATTTGATGCTTTCAATTTATTGTGAAACATATTAATGAACCCAGGTTCAAACCAGCAGGTCTAACAGCAACTTCTTGAACCAAAACCAAGGGTGATACTATGGTTGACCCCGCTTCTCGCAAGTTTCTCAATTAATTTTTGGGGTAACCAGAAAAGAAATAGTTCAGTTCAGTTTCTTTTTTGGAATTTCGTCTTTCCTTTTATTATATATACTTACACACATACATATATCATTTTTGCATAAACTAATTGGTTGCTCTCCCACACCCACCTTTCTCTCTCGCTCTCTCCCGTTATTGTCGCGTTGGCAGCAATTATTAAAACACAGCCATTGGCGACATGATAAACGATTTCCGCAATATTTCCGCCCGAGCGCGGGCGTCGCAGCAGCCGAAGAGGAGGGTTGGCAAGGGCAATGGACCCAACAGCTGCCATCTCAGCTGGGGTTGCATACACATAGGAAGAGAGAACCAGAGAGAAGCTTTCCCCTTTCACATTTTGTTTGCCCATCCTTGAGCAATCCCTTGTAACTGCCTGCTGCTTGCCCCGCGGCTGTAACATTTAACTGTGGCCCACTTCACACGGCTTCAGCTTCAGCTTCGGCTTCGGCTTCATAATTTTAACACAGCACACAAATTGTCCTTGCTGACAAAACTGTTGAGCAGCGCCGCAGTGACGGTTTGTTTACAGTTTGTTCGCAGTCAGAATGGGACAGAAACAGGAATGGACATGGCTAAAAGGAAGGTCCATAAGCGAAGGTCCCGGAGTAGAGTAAGAATCCGTCAAATTGAGCGGAAACAAAAATGTATAATTTAAAAAGAAGGAATTGCTTCCCTGCGGTGTATTCTCAGAACTGATCGAAATGCATAGAAAGCAAACAAATTTTTTATTGAAATCTTCGAACTAATCTCGAAACACAGAATCGAACCTTTAGAATAATATTCTTAGATTTTGAGCTCATTTCCGAACCTTCTGGAAAACTTTGCGAGACTCGCAGACTAACTAAGAAAAAGTTATATATTTTTATATTATAAACTAACCGATATTTAGAGGCAAACATAAAACTATATCATATAGCTGTCATAGAAAAGGACCGATTGTTCCTATCGGACACTTACTAGCTACTATAGGAACATTCTGATCAAATCTTGTTGTATGGAAAAGTTTTGTTTTTTTTTTCTCAAAGCATTTTGATGAATATTAAAAGTGAGATCGGACTACTATATTATATATGTATTATCCATTAGTTTAATAGGCCAATATAAAGAAACAAAACAATTTTAAAATATTTATTCTAGGCTGCAAGGGCAGGTTATCTTCAGGGATCCCAAGATAGAGTTTCTTCTCGTTAATGAAAATGGATATTATCGGGACGAATTATCGAGTGCCCACTGTAAGATCTTTTCGCTTAATCCCCCATTGTCGCTCATTGTTAAGAGTATCTCGTATATTTGATTCGTTTACTCTGTTTTCTTGTCACTTTATCTCGTTGTCAGAGAACTTTTGATTGATTTTCCTGTAGGTTTTAATGTGCACACACAAATACATATATACAGCTGTGCGTATGTATGAACATATATTAACATTCCCATATACACGTGTACATACGTCCATAAAAGATATATAATATTTTGTTCCCACTCAAATTGTGTGTCCCGTTGCTTATTTGACGCCACAAAATGAGGAAATACTTACTTTAATTTTTATTATTTTTACAATTCTTTAGGTCTATCTTAAGTTGACTTATTCCTTTCCCCCTCCCCACGCCAGCCGGTTTATTCAACCAACCGACTTCTTCTTTTTCCTATTATTCTTGCTCTTTTGGCGTTGTTCTGGAGCATGTGAATGCATAATGCGTCTACTGGTCGCCAGGGGCGCGCTGTTGCTTGCACTCACATAAATAAATGTTTATTTGCATATTTATTTTAATTTATTTGTTATTGTCGCTGGAATTCTAATAGCCCATGAGTGCTTTATGATTGTGCAGGGCAAAGAATAGGGAGAGGACAGGGAGGCAGGACAGGGTAAGGCATGGACAATGGGTTAAATCGCCTGCTGTTTGCAGAAGAAATTTTTCACTTGCTGCGGCAATAAAATTCCAAGCATACCGAAAAACAAAAACAAATTGTTCTATTTTTTTAAGATGTATTTTTTTTTTAAACAAGGAAAAGAATTTGCATAACAAAAGGAGGAGGCGAAGAGACAGGCGAGGCGCACTATTTTGTTATTTTTGGCATAAGCGGAGAGGAGCGCGAAAGAACGAGAAGGAACGAAATCGAGAGCACATTAATATGTTTACTCAAGCGACGCCAGCGTCGACGTCGACGTTGACGTTGACGTCACAACAGCTGCTGCCAGGTTAATGCACCGTAGCAGCAGAGATTAACAACAAATTAAAGCTTACCTTTCTCAGCCAAGGGGCTCAGCGTAGTTGTTGTTGCTGCTGTTAATGATGCTCTGATGTTACCGGACTCCTGTTGCTCCTGCTGCTTCAATTTGCTGCTGCTGCTAGCGACTGCGACGTACAACAGCAACAACAAGACATAAAAATTCGCTGTCGCCGGCATTTTGCCGCTGCTGCTGCTGCGCTGGTTGCCTGCTGCTGCTGTTGTTGTTGCTCTTCCTTTACACGTTAAAAATAAAGACAAAAACAAAGAGCACGCACACGTACACACACACCAAAAGCAGCTATTGCTTAAAATTTACTTTGTTTTGTTTATATGCTTAACATTTTTATGCCGCAAATTGTGGCAACGTTTGTTTTTTTGTTTACTTTTCGGTTTTGTTTTTTTTTTCGCTTTTCTTTTGCCGCGCGAATAACAAATATATACACACACACTCTCACACTGACACTCGGCACACACACACACACACACCAGCACGCACTTAACGCGGCGAATTAAGCACAAGGCTCGAGCAAATTGTAAACACAACGTTGCCAATACATACAAATATTTATTTTTTACATAATTTATATAGATTTTAACATATGAATTTATATTTTTTTGTATATATTTTTCGCGTCGGCATTTAAAATCCAGAAATTAATGCGCCGCTCCCGTACCGCACGCCAGGAAAACCGTAAGAAGACTGAGTAAAAACACATAGCGATTCCAAGCAGCTTGAAGCCGAGAAGGTAGAGCGCTGTGCGCACTCTTTTGCTGAGAGAATCAGTAATGTGCGTGAGTGACGTCAACACAGCAGCTGTAAAATACATTATTATAGGAACATTTAGTAAATGATTTATTCAAATATAAGAGATATATTTTAAATGATTAAATTGTAATAAAAATTTATTTTAAGATTGCATTTCATAAAATTTCGCATTTATAAATAATTACTGCTATCGATATTTTTATTTATGTGCATCGCTAGTCAGGCTGGGCAATCTGCAGCCCTGTGAATAAGAACTGTAGAATTGCATCCCTGGTACGAAAATATTTTAAATTTAAGCAGGCGGCGCCAAATCGAACAAACGCTGTGAAATAACTTCTAGTCGTCCAGTCAGTCGTGTTCGGAACAGCTTGCAGTGCATAACGCAAAAACTAAATTTTTCGTTCGTTTATTTTGTAAGAAATAAATAAAAAATTTCGGCTCAAAGAATGTTGCCTCAGTTGCTTGTAAGTATAATATATATATATATGCATATTGATTGCATAATGTATTGCAATTGCATTTTTTCGTACCTTTTTCATAACAGCTGTGCCGCAATATAGTACGGTCTGTGCTGCTGCAGCCCTGGATTCGCCATTCTTCCTCCAACTCAAGCGGAACAAAAGACGACATTATTGTGGACTTTGAAGATCCTGATTATTTGCCAATTCCCGAATATCCCAAACGTCCCAACGAGCCGCTAGCTAAGCGGAAGCAACGGTAAGCATTTTATACCCTGTACCCATTGCATATTTGAATACAAGCTTATACCAATTGAATAGCAGTTTCCTTCTACTGTTATACTATAGTGATTCTAATTCTCATTTTCATTGCAGTTTGGTATACCAGTCCCGCAAGCGAGGCATGCTTGAGAATGATCTGTTGCTGAGCACGTTTGCGGACCAGTATCTTCAGGGATTCGATGAGAAGCAAACGGCCATTTATGATGATCTCATTAATGGTGTTAGCAATGATTGGGACATTTATTACTGGGCCACGGGAGTAAAGCCAACGCCGGAGCAGTATGAAACGGATATCATGAAGCTGCTAAAGCAACATGTCAAGAACGCAGAGAAGGTCGAACGCTTTCGGCAGCCAGACTTAACATATTTTATGCACAAATAATTTATTAAAGGGAAAACATAAACAAGGCGACATACATGCAGTCTGCCTTGGATATTGTTTTCCCTGTGATCATCTTCCATGCTTCATCTCCTGGCTCACTTCGTTTTGGTCAATTCTTTTTCCTTTAATTAGTGTCACGAATTTTAACATGAACAAGCTTGCTGCAGGAATATGTGGATACAGACGATAACTACACACACACTCACACACTCGCACACACACAAATACACATACATTCTCATTTTTTGTTGGGCTGGCCTGTGCATCATTGTGTAATTTTAAAATGTTATATTATTACTATTAAAACAAAACTCATCCTTACATTTTATTCGCTTTGCAACTACCTTGTAAGTTTCAACTTTTGGCTTCTTGATTTTTATGGCAGTCATATGATATAATGAACCGACCTTAGTATTTCTTGGAATGCGATTAGGAAACGTATAACTTGATCCTGCCTGAAACGAGAAGGCTTCATTCCAAATTTCATTCACCTAGCTCAAAAATGAGAGACTAGTTTGCATAAAAGCAGACAGCTGGACATCGCTATATCAACTCGTCTCATCCTGATCATTAATATATTTATTCCTCCTTCACAGGAGCGTATATTAATATAATATAAGAGTTAAACACAACCTCGGACACACAACCTGCTTCAATTTTGTAGATTGAGATTTTCTAAGCACAGAAGTTATCAAGGCTATATATTTGGTAGAAAAGAAGGCACTGGTTACAGTTCTCTGATGGCAGCGATTGATGCATATTTACAGATTGAAAAGCGTTAGATAGGAAGTAATCCTTATATTGGTGCTCTTTCCAACTATCAGATATTTGCATGCATAAAATTAACAACGTTCAAAGACCTTGTACAAGGCTGGTAAGTTGGTCAGCTCGTACAGGTGTTGCTTGAGGCGCGCGGGGGGCAGAAGAAACTTCTTGAAGCCCGGAAAAAGAACGTGCTCCATATACCAATGCTGGGCGCGCATATCGCCATCGTCCTGCCAATCTAATTGAGAATAGTAACGTGCTGTTTCGCGGCAAAAGCTTTCAAAGCATTGTTCCTCTTGCTCCCACTCGACTTCGGTGGCTAGGCGAAGGAGATATATGGGCAACTGTGCGCGGCTGGGCATATGTTGCGGCAGCAATGCTGGCAGGGATTCTAGCTGGTCCTCATCGGAAATGCGCAGCGCAAAATATTCTCGCATAATGGGCGCCTTAGATTGGAGAATGGACACTGCATTAGCGGCTAATTCCGCTTTGTCGCCATCTTCGGGCATCCAGCCAGCGGCCTCACTGTCCAGAGCAATGAGCAGTAGCTGCTGTAGCGGCAATGGCGGCACCACGCGAATCTCACCACAATTCTGGAACTCGTAGATCATACGCTGATAATACAATTCTTCGCTAAAAGCGCCAGTATTGCACATGTAGAGACGCGTCTCATATTGGAAAAGCGCATGACGGTCATCCACACAGCCCACATAGACCAACTGTTTTAAGATGCTGCGCAACTGCACATGGCACTGACGCTCTACGCGCTGCTGCATGCTCAGCACACTGGTGAGGCGCACCTCTTTCGATTTGCGCGCAGCCGTCACCCGGAAGCTTTCCTCCTGTGAAGCTGTTTGAGTCTCATTGCTGGAGCTGGTGGATAGTCCTGAATCACTTTTCTCTAAAGGCTTGAAAAATTTGTCAAGTTTTTGTTCAGAGGAATCCGTGCGCACCATGTCCTTTTCGTAGATACGTTGAGTTTTGTCCTGTATTTGACTCACTTCCAGCTCCGAGGCGCCAGGCAACTTCAGCTGCTTATAAAAGCTTCTGGTAGCATTGCTGCCTAACAGCAGAGCCTCCACCTGTTGCTTGATGCGCTCAATGATTTCGTCTTGGTAGAGAAAATGCACCTCGTGCTTTGTGGGATGCACGTTGACATCCAGATTTTGTGGCGGCAGCGTCAGACTCATGTAAACAAACGGATGTTGACCACGTGGCAAGTACGTAGAATATACAGCATCCACGGCTGTTTTAAGTGCTGCAATCAGGAGAAGATTATAAATGGAGTTATGGAGTGCAACGTTCTCTCAGTACTCACCCGGCGAGTCAACCAATCTATGATTGATAAACAGCAGAAGCGCTGATTTTTTTGCCGCATAATTCACCTGAGTAAGCTGACACTCCATCTCAAACTTGAACATATCATCCTTATAGCTGAATTCCATTAGCTCCTTTGCAATGGTAGAGCCATAAATGGTGCGTATATTCTCTGCTCGCGTGCTGCATACCTGAGTCTGCAGTGCCGGTTGTTCGCCCTGCTTGCGCAGCACAAACCCCACCTGGGGATTATGCACCGCATATTTCGCGAGCACATCTGATATTTTTTGAAACTCCTCAGCTGGTGATTTTAGAGCCTGTCGACGCTGAGGCATCGTGTAAAACAGATCCTCAATGGTAATAATAGTGCCTTGTTTACCGGCACACGGCTTGGGTGGTGCCTGCAGTTTTCCATCCGCATAGTTGGCTTTATAGCCGCAACTTTCGCTCGCAGTCTTAGTTTGTATGCTCAAATGGGCCACATGGCTTATGCTGGCCAATGCCTCACCACGAAAACCAAAGGTTGCAATTTCTGTTAGATCCTCAAACTTGCTCAGCTTGGACGTTGTAAAGCGTTCACAAACAATAGACAAATCCTCCTTTCGTATTCCAGTTCCATTGTCTTGAATTTGCAGAAGCTTTAGACCGCCAGACTTGACGTTCACCTGAATGTGACTCGATTTTGCATCCAAACTGTTCTCCAACAATTCCTTGAGTGCATTTGCTGGACGTTGAATAATTTCACCAGCAGCAATCCGATTGACAACCACTTCATCTAGTTTTCTTATAATTCCCGGCTCGAGCATGGCGCCAAAATTTCTTGTCCATTGAAGAATGTAAACAAACTAGTGGTCAACATTAAACTATCGATTGATCGATTGAAATATCGACTATTTTTGTTTTTAGTATTTTTTTCTTCGTATCGGATTAAAGGAATATCTACGACGTTACAAATGAAAATGCATTTGTCAATAAGCATGCATTCGAAATAAGACAAATTCTTATAAATAAAATAAAAAGCCTTACAATTAAAAATTATAATTCAATTTACTTTTAATATTATATATATAATATAACAGGAGAAAACTATGTCTGATAGGATTTTGTACAGTAATACTCAATTTTAATTAGAGAACTTAATCCTTAGATTAATGTTATTTGTACTAAGTAGCTTTCACATTTTAAGCTTTAAAGGAAATTCATGTTAACTAATACAATTAGTAATCTGCACTTAAGGTAAATTTAAAAAAACCATTTGCATTTTAAGCAGATGAAAAGTGAGACGCCCAAAATAATGGTTGTATATTTAAAGTAGGTGTGCACTTTACGACGCTTACGCTCCGTGACAATCTCATTGTAATCAATATAGAGTGGACTCTTCGGTGGGCTGAATGAAGCAAGCTATAAGAAAGTGAATTATATTCACAACAATAATTGGAAATATGTAGATGCCAATGCTCACGTATTTGACCGTCTTGGTGATATCGTTGATAGCGCCGCGATATGCTTTTAAATTGCGCTGCATGTTTACTAACTGCATCTCCGAAGGTTGGCCGAGCTTATTCGCCTGCTGATTCTGTATGACATACCGTATGGAGGATTGTATGACAACCAATTGCTGTAGATGGTTAGCGGCGATCATTAGAATATCGTAAAAGCTAGAAAGTAATAAACAAAAATTTAGTTAATAAGTTCTCTGCTATAAACAAATCATACGAGTATATTACTTTTCCAAGCCATCATTTTTTGTGCGCGCTATGGATTTCCTTGACAACTCAAGTAACTGAAAGCTAAAAAGTGTAATTAAAGTAAATACAAACTATTAAATAGGTCTATTCGGTGTTGACAGCTTATATTCAGTATTCAATACTTACTCCAGTATGCCTTTCAAGATCTTTTTGCGATAGATAGGTAACTTAATGCCTATATCGCATAGTTTCTTGTCATCCATATTCAGAAATTCGGCCAATGAGATGCGAGCTTTAGCGAAATATTCCACCATATTTTCCATGTTGATTGCTTGTAGAATGCTGTAGAGTTCCTGAAAATACTCGGGACAATCGGACTTAAGGAAAATACGTGGCACGTGATCGCGCAGCGTGCGATAGCATATTAACTCAGATGGCACCGTATAGGTGATAATTTCGCGTGGCAGCAACTCCAACAGATCGTAGAATCCATGAAATTCCGCTACTTGTTTGGGTGTATAACCCTTGCTGTTGGTTATTGTTGCACTAAAGCCTGCCGCCAAAAGCAGCTTGACAATCTCCACATGATTATGCTCAATGGCATGAAAGATTGGAGTGCAGCCTTGATTGTCCACCGCATCGAAGCTGACCTCCTTGATTAACAGCCGTACAATGTTGATGTGACCCTTACGACAGGCAAACATAAACGGCGTCATTCCGTACTTGTCAGAGACATTGATAGCAGCGCCATGCTGCAACAGCAGACGGACCAGCTTCTCAGCCACATAAGTATCCTCTTTTGGACAATCACAGGCGAGCATTAGTGGCATTACGGAATCGACCTGCTGGTTGACACCTGATCCAAGCTCAGAGATCAGATACACCGCCAAGTCATACCAGCCGTCCCGACAGGCATGCATTAGCAAAGTTAGTTTACCGCATACCAACTGATTGACCTGGAATTTGAGCACATCGATTTGTTCCAACACGTCTTTAAAATTTCGATCCAACAATGCATCAAAAAGCTTTTTGTCCCGTTGTAGATATGGTTTTACCTTCTCTCGCTTAATCTATAGTAATAAAAAAAGTAGTTCAGTTGGGGAACGTAGAAATGAGATTTGCAGAAGGAAGGGATAAGCAAATAAATAGACAATTCACCTTGTCGGAAAAGTAAAAACCATCATAGCTGCTATCATCTGAGTCCTCCGAATCCATTGGTGGACCGTAAACACATTTATCGCCCATATCCACTAAGACGTTAAAAAATTGCGCAGCGAAAAGCAAAAAACCAAATAAAAAAGCAAAGCAAAGCTTAGTATGCAGTGTGACCACATCATTTAAATAGTAATATACCAAATCAGCTAAAATTAAATGATGTGCTGGTCACACTGAACCGCTTATTTAATTCAAATTTGCCGGTTTTTTCCATTGACTTGTAATCCATGAAGGTGCATTACCCATAAATCCAAAATCTTATGTATAAATTAACGACTTACTAATCAATTTAGAATTTGCTTAAATGTCCTGGGTTCAATTCAAGGACAGGAATTTAACAAAGAATTTAAGATATCTCAATTCAATTTGTTTAAATACGAACTGACATATGGTAATCGTGGAATAATAATTTAAAATATTCTTTAATATACAGATAAAAAGCAGTGTTATTATATTGCCCCACTACCATTATATATAAATGTTCTGTGGGACTAATACCGATAAGAGTATAACATATTCACTTCTAAGAAATCCAAATTAACCGTAAACAAAAATGAACTATTTTTGTCCTTAAAATGTTTTAGCACGGTCTTTTAAAGAAATCAATTTTAAATTGCATTTTCACAGTTATGCAATAAATGTGAATATTTAGTATAAAAGCACGTTGCTCTCATATTTCTGAGAGCAACTAAAGTTTAATAATGAAATTCTTAGCAGTCATTCTGGTAGTATCCATGTTTGGACAATACTCCTGTGAGCCAGACTGTACAATTAATGGAACAAAAGTTGACGGGTGTCCTACCTCTTGCCCAGAGACGTGCTCATCTAAAAACTATTTTTGTACTAAGGATTGTGGTGGACCCTGTGTATGCAAGCAAGGTTACATTATAGATACTCGTAGACCTGCTTGTGTATTAAGCGTTGATTGTCCTGCTGATGCTATTCAATCTCCAAAACCGACGGAGATTGTTGGTAACTTTCCTTACTTTGGAAAATCATATGGAGCCACAACATTTGATGCCATACTAGGAGGACCGGGTAGGGCTTAATGCATGCATAATGCTAACACTTTAGAAACAAAACAAAATGATGGTATACTAAAAATAAAGTTGATTATATTTCATTTTGCTACCTCAAAGAGTGTCGAAGAGTTGGCCAGCACACAGAGTATATATATTTAATGGGTTCGGAGATGTCTCCTTCTGAATGTAACATACGTTCTGCATAATCTTATCAAGCTCTTGTTACCCTTTGTATAGGTGCAGGGAAATAGCATAAGCCAGAATAAGATTAAGATTAATCTCTTTTATAATAAAGTTCAAGACATTTTTCTGGTTTTATAGCTTATTTCATGTATTAACATACTCCAGTGCTACTTCTTTTTATCCTTTTTTGAGAATCGCGGACCACCAAAACTCTTTCCCTTGTTGAATTTATTTTTGCCGGCCTTGTTCGTCAGCTTGACGCTGCTGATTTTCTTCTTTGCCGCAATTTTTGATATTTTCTTGTGACGATTGGCTTCAGATCTGTTGTGGATAGTTAAGAATTTGTAACTAAACTATTTTTTGATATACCGGATAACTAATACTCACCTCAGACGCAGTGCACCACTGCGACTGACATCTGTTAGATCGTTGGTGAACGCGGACTGAGCACCTCGTCGTTTGGGTTTGCCACGAGCAGTACTGGAACCAGAATATTTGTGGCTTTCAGTTGCTGCACCCAGCTTGCCAGGACGTTTACGTAGCTTGGCCATCTTAGCGCGCACAAGTGAAACCTTTTCAACTTCCTTCATGGCACGTTCTTTAGCCAGCTGCTCGGGAGTTTTCTTCCTGGGCTCCTCCTTCTTTTTCTTTTTACGTTTGGCATCTAACTCCTTGACCGGTGGTCCATCCTCACCATCACCTCCATATTCAGGACGCTTTCGTTTACCTAAAGTTTTACCTTTGCCAGCTGCTGCCGGCTTGGTTTCATCATCATTGGTGAGCGCTAAACGGGCCTTTTCATTTTCACGTTGTTGCTTGGTTTGGAACCACGTACGCCTTTCATTAGGCTGTCCCAAAAGTTTTCGTTCCGTTTTTGAAAGCTCCTGCTCCGTTTTGGCCAGCTGACGTTCCGCCTGCTCCTCATCCAGTATGTTTTCTATGAACGGTTCAATTTAAAGAGCATTAGAAAAGTTCTTTTGTAGTAATAAAAATATTCCTAAATATTGATAACAAGCTTTTCTCTTACGTATTTCGGGCTCCAAAGCCGTAAGCTTATTGCGATATTTTTCAATTATCTCTGGTGGTATGATGCGATTCTTGACACTACTCTCTGCATTTTTTATAATATCCTTGACTATCTTGCGCTCCTTTTCACCAGCCAGTGATACAGAGATACCCGCTCGTCCAGCACGCGCTGTACGCCCTACTCGATGTATGTAGTGTTCCGTTGTTATGGGCATTACAAAATTAATGACCGTCTTGACGCCCACAATGTCAAGACCACGTGCTGCTACGTCTGTGGCAATCAGTACATCTATTTGTTCCTCCTTGAATTTCTTGAGCGACTCTAAACGCTGTTGTTGGGTTAGATTGCCATGCAGTTCGCCGGCACGCACGCCAAGTAAACCGAGCAGAATGTGAAGTCGATGTGCCTGTTTCTTAGTCTGGACAAAAACCATGCAATGGTCATGGAAAGTGCGACATATCAAACTGGCCAGGATGGGCTCACGATCGCCCTCCTTATCTTCCCGAATGCGTATGAACTCCTGTCGCAAATTAAACGCAACCTGTTGATTATTGTTAACGAACACCTTGACGGGCTTATCCAGTGACACAGCAGCCAGATCCTTGACCTGCTCGCTCATAGTAGCTGAAAAGAGCATCGTCTGGCGTGTCTTACAGCAAGAATTAATAATCTCCTTCATCTGCTCGGCAAAATACTCGTCCAACATGCGGTCAGCTTCATCTAAAATAAGAACCTGACAGATAAGAAGATTAAGATTTATTTTAATATTTCTTTTAGACTACATTTAGATGATTCTTTCTATATAAAGTTCAGCTTGCAGCTGCAGCGCAGTTGCAAGTACCAGTGTTTTATCCGCATAGCTTTGAAAAGCTAGGAGCGCAAGGATGGAGAATCATCATCATAAGTAACCTCTGAATAGAAAAAAAATTCGTTAACACTTACCTCAATGGAATCCAGTGTGAAACTGGGCGTATTCTTAATGTGATCTATAAGACGACCTGGTGTAGCAATAACAATATCCGGATTCTGGCGCAGTACAGCCTCCTGAGCCTTAACGTCGAGACCACCAATAGCTAAGCCCACATCGATAGTGGTAAACTGGCACAGTTGTTTGGTCACCTGGTAAACCTGAGCGCCCAACTCACGCGTCGGCACTAGGACGAGCACTCGTGTAATGGCTTTGTTGTTAAGCGGTCGGTAGAGCAGACGTTCCAGTGTGGGTAGCATATAGGCAGCCGTTTTGCCTGTACCGGTGGCTGCGCATCCACAAATGTCGCGACCAAGCAGAGCTATGGGTATAGTAGATGCTTGAATGGGCGTTGGATAAATATATCCCAGGACGCCGATAGCGCGCATGAGTGGACGTGACAAATTCATTTGATAGAAGGAAGTAATTAACTCGTTGGCCTCCACTGTATCATCGAATTGCATTTTTTCCCCCTCATCTTCCTCATTTTCGTCATCCCCTTGCTTCTTCTTTTTGTTTTTGCTCTGCTTTTTTTCCCGCAGACGCAAATTATCGTGCTTAAGCTCATCATCGGATAAGGCTATCTCCTCGTCACTTTGCTCAATGACAAGTGCCTCGGCGCCGCCTCGCTCCTGCAGCCGTGCAGCGATCTTATCATCTGTCTTTGTGCGCGCCTTGCGCTTGACATACTTCATCAGATCATCCCAAGTATCTTGATTGTATTCCTTGACCGAAGAAACAAACTCAAAACCCTTTTCGAACTCGGTTACCTTCTTATGGCGCAATTTCGTCGGTTGATACTGTGACGGAAAGAATAATGTTACAATTTTGCAAAGTTCAAATGATTTATCGGTTAACTTACTTCCACTTCGGCGTCCGAATCCTCTGATAGATTTTCCACCTCCGCATCATCCTCAATGGTCCCTATTAAGTCCATATTTTTTGTTGCGCCCATTTTTATAGGCTTATTTTCAGCGCGTGTTTACAAATTTACAGCCAACACGTGTGCGGCCAGCGGTCGACTAATAATATCGATAGGCTGCAATCCGAAAAGGAATGAAAGACAACTATCGATAAGTTGCGATAGTTCGAAACCGGTGAACAGCTGCTGAAACA
Organism: Drosophila repletoides; assembly: GCA_018150835.1. Classification (NCBI taxonomy): domain Eukaryota; kingdom Metazoa; phylum Arthropoda; class Insecta; order Diptera; family Drosophilidae; genus Drosophila; species Drosophila repletoides. The sequence continues at coordinate 17,612,906 of JAECWQ010000089.1, read as the reverse complement.
ATTGTTATGAAATTTTGTTAGCTTCTCCATCAAGATGCTGCGTTTGTTGACAAAAACTCGTGTCGCCAGGTAAAGCTGGCTATTATATATATTTAATTATAAAATAATATGTAAGTTTTATAGATCGCTTATGCCTGCCTCAGGCATTCGTTGCTATGCACAGAAAGTGCCCAGCGGAGAAACCAGTAAGCTAAAGGACGACGAGCAAATTATCAATGAGCCTATACAATTCTTCGGCAGCCAAGCTGCAAGCTGGCGAGCACGTGATACACGCAGCGGCGGCAGCGACGAAACCTTGTGGTATCAGCCCTATGTTATCTCTGCCAGTTTGGCTTTATTCCTGGCCTATTTCTGCATTTTTCGAGAGGAAAGCGACATAGACTTGCGTCTGGAGGGCAACCTGTATGATCATGTTAGTGGCTTGGAAGAGGTACAGGTCACAGTCAATTATAAATACAACAAAGAGCACGGCCTGGACACCAAGGAGCAGGAGAAACGCCTGACAGAATTGGGAGTTGATCTGAAGCAATTAGATGCCCAACTGGCGGCCCAATAGCTTACACCATTAAGTAGTTGCATATGTTTTTGTTAAGAAAAAAGTTAAATACATAACTTAAAGCAAAAAAAAATATTAAAAAATATTAGGAGTTTCCAATTTTAGATTTTTATTACACCCTTGAAGATTATTCAATCAAAACTATGAGACCAGACGATGTAGCCATGGGTTGGTCGGCCAGCGAAACTTTAAAGTATTATTTAAGGATTTTAATTACGAACGAGAAGGGATATTCATATTCGTTGAGCCAAAGATTTAGTTCTATTTTAATTTTCATCTAACTTTTGTGTATATAGTATACAAAACATTGATATTTTAATTAAAATTGGAAGAAATATTTATTTTGTATGTACGGATAAAAATAAATATAATAGTCCAGAAGTTTTCATTTATTTCCAATCTTTTCACTTGAATAGTTATCAATTATTTTCAGTTTCTTAGAACTTAGTCATAACTCAAGAATCAGTCCAAATTTACTAATATTGGTTCAAAGGACAAAATGTTTTCAAATAACAAAAAAAGCATCGTTTTCTTCCAAATTTAGATTCTGTAATACAGGACAAAAAAAAGTTATAATTAATTAAAATAAATATTTACATTAATACATTTAAATTTTATTAATTCACATTCGAGTTTCTTAGTCTAACACATAAAAAAAATTAATTGTTTTCTTAATACTAATTTCTGATACTTCTACAAGTCAGTATAGAATAGAGCTTGCAGGACTTGTAAGTATTAATTAAATTAGTGAAAACTTTTAAAAGTTTTTAAGTTGACTTAATCTAAGACAATTAGATTAAATTATTCTTGTTTCTCTTGCACCTGCATCTGCTTCTGTTGCTGTTGCATGGCTAGCTGGCGATTGTGTTTTTTTGATTTGCAATGTGTTGCATAGGAGACATATTTTTGGTCGCATGGCTCACAATACAGCACCTTGACCACTTGCTTTTTGGCCACAAGATTTGGTGGCTCTTTGCCTTGCTCTTTGGCCAGCCTTTTCACCTGTTCCACATGTCGTTCGCTTTCACAGTGCCGTGCATAGTTATCCCATATTTTGATTGTAATGCCGCAGGGTTCACAATAAACGGATTTCAAATTCGTATGCACCTTACGGATATGTTCCTTGACCTCTCTTTTGGCGTAAAAGGATTTGCCACATTGCTCGCAGGTGAAGTCAGCCTGCTTCAAGTGAACCCGTTTTATATGTATCTTAAGCAGAAATGGAGAGCGGCACTCTTTTTGGCATTGATCGCAAAAGGTCGGGCCGGACACCCTGCGTGGTGGAGGGGGGCGTCCTTACTCTATTCGAAGCTTCTTTATATGAATACTTATAGACACAAGTTATAGTTAATTAAAATAAATAATTACGTTAATACATATTTAAATAAGTTTTCTTAATTCACATTCGAGTTGTCTTAGTCTAGCACATAAAAAAATTCTTTGTTCTCCTAATACTAATTTCTGATACTTCTACAAGTCAGTATAGAATAGAGCTTTCAAACAGGACTTGTAAGTATTAATTAAATTAGTGAAAACTTTTAAAAGTTTTTAAGTTGACTTAATCTAAGACAATTAGATTAAATTATTCTTGTTTCTCTTGCACCTGCATCTGCTTCTGTTGCTGTTGCATGGCTAGCTGGCGATTGTGATTTTTTGGAAACGCATCTCAAATTCGTATGCACCTTAAGGATATGCTCCTTGACCTCCCTTTTGTCGTAAGAGGATTTGCCACATTGCTTGCAGGTAAAGTCAGCCTGCTTCAAGTGAACCCGTTTTATATGTATCTTAAGAAGAAATGGAGAGCGGCACTCCTTTTGGCATTGATCGCAAAAGGTCGGGCCGGGCACCCTGCTTGGTGGAGGGGGGCGTCCTTACTCTATTCGACGCTTCTCCATATGAATACTTATAGACACAAGTTATAGTTAATTAAAATAAATAATTACATTAATACACATTTAAATAAGTTTTCTTAATTCACATTCGAGTTGTCTTAGTCTAGCACATAAAAAATACTCTTTGTTCTCCTAATATTAATTTCTGATACTTCTACAAGTCAGTATAGAATGGAGCTTGCAGGACTTGTAAGTATTAATTAAATTAGTGAAAACTTTTAAAAGTTTTTAAGTTGACTTAATCTAAGACAATTAGATTAAATTATTCTTGTTTCTCTTGCACCTGCATCTGCTTCTGTTGCTGTTGCATGGCTAGCTGGCGATTGTGTTTTTTTGATTTGCAATGTGTTGCATAGGAGACATATTTTTGGTCGCATGGCTCACAATACAGCACCTTGACCACTTGCTTTTTGGCCACAAGATTTGGTGGCTCTTTGCCTTGCTCTTTGGCCAGCCTTTTCACCTGTTCCACATGTCGTTCGCTTTCACAGTGCCGTGCATAGTTATCCCATATTTTGATTGTAATGCCGCAGGGTTCACAATAAACGGATTTCAAATTCGTATGCACCTTACGGATATGTTCCTTGACCTCTCTTTTGGCGTAAAAGGATTTGCCACATTGCTCGCAGGTGAAGTCAGCCTGCTTCAAGTGAACCCGTTTTATATGTATCTTAAGCAGAAATGGAGAGCGGCACTCTTTTTGGCATTGATCGCAAAAGGTCGGGCCGGGCACCCTGCGTGGTGGAGGGGGACGTCCTTGCTCTATTCGACGCTTCTCCATATGCCTACTTATAGCCACTCTGCATTCATTGTAGCTATGTGCGTCGCAGCAGCGACTCTGTGAGGGCGTCTTGCATATGAGACATGTAAACCAACGTATATGCACCCGAGCAACGTGTGATTTTAGCGATCTTTCCAACTGACAATAAAAACTGCATTTGGAACATTTGTATTTGCGCAAAAGCTTGTTATACGCTCGCCGCACCCTTCGCTGGTGCTTCAAATAAACTTGGCGAGTGCTAAAGATACGTGAGCAAGTATAGCAGTGCCAGCGCCGGCTGCTCTGTATTTTCATGTCATGCTGCTTTCGCATATGCAGCTGATGGCTGTAGCTATACACATAAATGTGGCCACAGAGGATACAAGCGAAGAACGGGCAGCTCTTACGCGGCTTCGACGGTTCTTTCCACACTGATTCCACAACATAGTCCAAGTATTGGCGATTGGACACCTGCACGTCTAGATGCTCCACATTAGCAGACATTAGCTGCTCGTCCGGCTGGTGTTGTTGCTGCTGCTGTGCTATGATCAGCTGCTTGTAGCCCACATTCTCCTCCAGCTGCCCAATGTGGTTCCTTTGTGTGCGCCTGCTCACGTAGGAAAGCAGCGTGTGCTGTATAAAATAGCGCCGATAGCATATGGAACAATGCCAATTATCGTTGGGCTTGTGCTGCCACTGATGCTTCTCCAGCTGCTGCAGTTTACGCCAGGGCAGCAATGCACAGTCTTCGCAGTCACAGCGCACTCCCGCATGAGTTGGAGCCACTGCCTTGGGTTTAAGTGCGCCCTGCGCCTCAGTCCTACTCAATTTAGCCACAGCACGGCGATATCCTGTCGTAATGGTATCTATTATTTGTTCCAATTGTCCCAAGTTCGATTTATTATCTTGCGAATTAAAGTCGGCGCTTATTGCTTCATAATCGGGCTGCAAATTGACCTTGTAATACTGATTGGTCCAGAAATTTTCCCGCGCCTGGGCCACATGCAACAGCAACAACATATCCTCCGTGCTAAACCGCATCATTTTCTGCACAGGTCCGCAGGATGAGGATCCCACTTCATCAAAATTAATGTATTTCTGCACTGGGCCCAAGCAACATTTGCATTTGCACTCACAGTTGCTGAAGCAACTATTACTATTCTTGTTTTTGCTTGGAATTGCTGGCAGATTGACACTAAAATCTTGTAAAGCAACGGTAAGTTTACCTGGCCAAAACATTTTGACTGTATACCAATTTTAAATAAAAGTTTACTTTTTCTTTCATTTCGATACCTAAGCTAGTGATGTGCAGTTTTATAGTAAAATGATACTTTCAAAACTTGTTGCTAAGCAGAGACTCAAACTTTACTTTAATTTGGCCACACTGGCACCACAATAAAGAATATTTATGTAAAAATTATCATATAAATTATATATATAGAAAGGCTTATTGTTAATTTCGAATATTCAGCTGTTGCAATAAGTGATTTGCATTTTTTTGACTTTTTATTTTATTACATAAACTGTTCACAAATTAATAGTTTGGTTTATCAAAAACAATCAGTTTTGGGGTGAAAATAGCTGACAATACTTTGCATCTCTGGCAGTTATTTTTTCAATTTTATAAAAAATAGTGCCTAAACCTAAAAATTCGATTTCAATTAATTAAATTAGCAATCAATATAAACGCAATCAAGATCGAATAGCAATAAGCTCAATAAAGCGATATGTCGACAAATTGAGTTTTGGTTTTTGACTTTTTTCCCTTTAAGGCAATGCAGCCACACTTTGTCTGTCAGTCGTTCTCCGACAACAAAGACACCATACGGGCGGCGTAGTTCACTTTTGTTTTAGTTTTCAAACCGTGTCTGCGCGTTCGGCAAAAGGTAAACAAAAGAGTGTGCAAGTGTGATAAATACAAAGAGTGTAAGTGCAAAATGGAAAAAAAAGATAGATAACAAACACTCAACTCTAATCAACTTCATTAAAGTTCACACAGTGCATTTCGCTTCAATCATTCGCACCCACACACGCACGCAAATAAAAGATTCGTGTCTCGTACAACGCATACATACTTACGTATCAATTTAGTATATACATATATATAAATTAAATTCGTCTGCAGCCAACAACTGGCTGGCTGTTCGGCTGTTCAGGTCCAGGTCCAAAGTTCAGTTTTTGTGCAGCGCTCTTGCTTGAGTGTGTGTGTGTGCGTGTCTGCCAAGTGTCCATGTGTCTGTGTGTGTGTATATATGCGCATACACTTTGTACATACTAATTAAAATAATAATAATTGAGAAATATTTTTGTACAATTTTCAAGTTTTCATCCCTGTCTTCATAAACAATGGCTTCGCATTTCTTTCGCACTGCATTTTACGCAACTGCAGCGAAGAAATCAATAAATCTACCGTTTGCAGCCGGCCGAACAGCCGCTACACTCGCCGTGGGCCTCTCCTCCTTTGGCGGTAAATTACTCTTAACCCTCTAATGCCCATACCAAAAACTAAAAATCGATAAACCAAATATTTATATTTAATTAGGCAAGCAAATTTAAAACTGAATACTCCAAACAAGTTTTTAAAAAGTCTTTTATTACGAACTGAAAACCAAACGATTCGATAATGTTCGTGAGAAAATATATTTATATAATTATTATTAAGGAAGTAAATAGTAGTTACCAAAACAAATCTATATAACGAATTCAAATTATACAAAAATTAAAAAAAAAAATGGATGGATGTATTTTTTGTTCAAAATGTTTACCATTTATTTCCAATAACACCGAATTGAACTAAATCAGATACTAGTGAGGGGTACGGAGAATTTAGTCAATGAAAAGCTCTCAAATACAAAAAGCTCTTGGGCATTAGAGTGTTAATTGACATTCACACAAAATGCAAATGCGTTTTTATTTATATATGTACAATTGTTTCGATCCTGCTCCCACCAACAACAACACAAATAACAGCACAAAATAGTCGCAGCGCTGCTGTACCCTACGAGAATGTCTATGCGGATAGTTTCTTCGGTGTCTCCGCCGCACCCGGCAGCAAGGGCAAGGGTCTGTTACAGGGCCCGCTAGCTGAATATCGCGAGATGCAACGGCCAGTGTCCCGTAATTTTTCAAGTCTTCAAAAGCCACTTGTGGAAAATGTAAGCATAAATTTACACAGCTTTTTTTTATGAATAACATAGTTGTATCTGTATGTAAGTATGTATATTCGTTGACATTTGCCTGTATATTTGCATGTTTGCTTTGCTTTAATTGTTTGCCAATCAATACTAATTTATGCGCTTGTGTTTTATTGGCTCATTGTGATGCAGGCATCAAATAATTTAGCTTTTTTTTTATTATGTTTCTACTATAACATTTTGCTTGCTTTACATTAATATAACATTACATTACAAAAAACCATGACCGTCCCTACTTAACATTGCAGCGTTAACATAACATTGCCGGCTTCGCTGATTAACAGTGATTAAAATGTCTGTTAAGTTGCAGTGCCGCTGTTCAATGAGCTGTGCTGATAAATCAAATATTTTGAACTTTGTTCCCGAAAATAAATTAACTTTTTCATTTGAATGTTTTGCCGGCATATACAGACAGACATATATGTATTAAAATGTATTATTATATGGAATATTAATCTTAATGACACTGCAATTAGCAGAGACTCATTTGGCGCTTGAATTAACCAAAAAATGATCATTACCAAAGTCTAAAATGTAAGACCCTTAACCTAAGTTTAGGTTCGCCTACGCAAAGCGACCTCTGCTGTCACGCTTTTGGACGCTCAATTGAGTCAGCTTTTGTGATAGATCACTTAATGGCGCTCAATGCCAAGCTTTCGTTCGCTTTCAGTTTCTCTCTCTCTTGCAAGCTCTATGGGAGATGGCCGCTTCCAGTGCCACAATGTAATTTAATCCACCGCAATGCACATCCACACATGCATACGTATACATAGAATACCTTCCAGGCTTATAATATCTTCCACTGGAAGCTGAGCCACTGGGTCTGGCACTTGTCTCCATGCCATCGACTGCCTTAGTCGATCCAAGCTTTTATACCTGCAAATACAGCTAGATAAAACATTTTCGTTCTCATCACAATTCTAATTATGGATTTTATAATTGAAATAGCTTTATTGTTCATATTTTTGTTTATATTGCTCAAGATCTATCAGCGCCTGAAATATGTGAGTTTTATAGTCTGAGATATCTCAATAAATGATTAGGAAGTAACTAGTGGAACGAACCCCATTATCGGAATTGTATTGCTGAGCTCTGATATCGTATATACATAATTCCCATCCGACTTCGAATGCCTCTTATCTAAATTGCAACTTTCTTATCAATAGATTTGAGGTCTTTGGGTCTGTCTGTGAGGAGTCCGTGCTGGATTAGGAACAACTATGCAGAAGTGTTCATTCAGTTTACTGCATACATGTGATATTGACGGTCTAGAAAATTCACTCCTAGTGCTATAAATGATCCATATAACAGTGCAGCTTAATTAATACCCTAACATTTATTATAATACTAATCTAAGTATGTACATTGAGTTAAAATTACATAACTATTTCTGTGCTAATTCAAGGTGTGATTCTGTTATTATTCTAACTAATACTAAATAAGTAGGTCCACCTGTTTTTATATACAAATATAGAACATCGTTATCTTATCATTAACGCGCAGCATTATCTGCAGGTGTAACAGGATTTATTTACTTTACTTTCCGAGTGTTCAGGGTCGAACTCAATATACTATTCCTAAATGAAGGAGATTGTAAAATACTAATGAGAACATTATCACCTAATTTGCATGACATTGATAGGCGATAGGCATCTAGGAACTAGAAAAGATCAATAGTCTATATACAGTATAAAGTGCTCGTAATATTCCTAAGCATATCTAATCAGATGGAATGGCTTAGCTGAACCATCAGGCCATTTCGATGTAGACGGGTAGCGTATCTAATCGTTTACTAGATTAAAGCAAAAATGTAGACTTAACCCAACCATTGTTGTGTTGGAGATTCCATTGAAATCCTTACAACATTACATGATACGGGTAATAATTTGCAAATTTTTAATTACGTAATACTTATATTACATAGAGCACTATGGGTCCCTTGAAGAATCGTCGGTACATATCGTCAAAGGATATTACCAAGAATATGACACTCTATACGAATAACAAAGTGAATATCGAAGTTGATCCTAAGACGCTGGCCTTTAAGAAGCCAACAGGCAATCCCCTGGTGTTGATGATGGCCTGGCTTATGGCCAAGCAGAAGCATTTGAAGAAATACGCCGAAATCTATACGGATATGGGCTTCGATGTGATGGTGGTGCATATCACACCCTGGCAGCTGCTCTGGCCGGCCAAGGGTACTCAGGTAGATTCTACATAAAATAAACACCTGTTTTACCTATTTCTTAATACGAATGTTTTTCGCCACAGGTGGTCGCTGCGGAAACACTGAAATTCTTGGAGAACAACAAGTCATATGCACCCATTATAATGCATGGCTTCTCGGTTGGCGCATATCAGATGGGCGAGATAATGTTACAAATGTCACGTGATATGGATCGATATGGTAGCATATTGGATCGCTTTGTCTGCCAGATTTGGGACAGCGCCGCCGATATTACCGAAATCCCAGTTGGTCTGCCCAAATCCATCTTCCCGAAGAACGAACGCATGCAAAGCGCCTTGCGAAATTATACGCTCTACCACATGAAGACATTCCATAACCAGGCCACCATACATTATATGCGCTCCAGTCAGATGTTCCATTCGACCCTGCTCAAGGCACCGGCGCTGTTCTTCGTCTCTGATAATGATCCCATTGGGCCACCCTCCTCCAATCATGCTGTACGAGAAAATTGGGAGAGGGCTAACATAAAGGTCACATTCAAATGCTGGCCACGATCGCAGCATGCGGCCCACTTGATCAAGCATCGTGATGAGTATCTAGCCACATTGTTCCAGCATCTGGAGACATGCGGTGTCCTTGAGGCTGCAGCTGGCGTGCCCAAGCGTGCCAAGTTGTAAAATGCCTGTCCGAATTATATTGGGTGATAAAAACTAAAAGAAAATGCGACGATTTCATGATTTTACATAGCTTTTAAGAATTAAAGTTTAACCATTTTGTTCCCTATGTGTATGTGTGTGCCAGAATCTTCAGAATATACCAAAATTTGGCTGCAAACAATATTTTTGTAGAATTAAGCGATATTATGTCTCGTCTCTATTCAATGCAAATGCTCAATAGTAAAGCAACGTTTTATTTTGAGAAAATCACTAAGCATCAACGCAAAATAAAAGTAATTTAATTAAAACTAATCAAAGACAATTGTCTCTTTATTCAGAGTTAAAAATAAAGACAAAAAAAAAAAGAGTATTACTCGCTGCGGACAGGATTCGAACCTGTGCGGGTAGAACCCAATGGATTTCAAGTCCATCTCCTTAACCACTCGGACACCGCAGCTCATAATAAATGCCGTGCCCAAACAGCTAATTAAAAATAGACAACTTGTAACGCCATCTACCAACGTAGAAGAGAAACACAACAGCGCCATCTATTATTAAGATATCAAAAGTATTATATGAAAGTGTAAAAATAAGTTCTGCGCGATTTGGCAACGCCGTGCTCAAGGCTGCGGTGTCCGAGTGGTTAAGGAGATGGACTTGAAATCCATTGGGTTCTACCCGCACAGGTTCGAATCCTGTCCGCAGCGAGTAGTACTTTTTTTTTTGTGTTTTTAACTCGGAATTAAGATATCTTTTAATCTCTCTTTTTATTCAATTATATTTGTTTCATTTTGTTTACTGAAAACACATTTATGTTGGGTTTTGTTATATATTTTGTACATCTGATACAAAAAATAGTTTACATTTTTATAATTGTCTTTACAACTAGAATTGTTTGATTTTTTTAATATTTAAAAAGAAACTTAATACAATACGACTGCATTAATAGAAGTATTATGTATATAGCTTAAAACCTAACCACAAACGTCATTAACTGACTCCCTCTCAGCCTCACTGCTTAGGAGGTGGCCGGTATACGCCCACAACGACAGCATGGTCACGTTCGTACGGCTCCAATGTGAGCTGCTCCTGTGGTTTCAGTTTATCCGCTTGCATCTTCTTAACCTCTGCTGCAAAGACCGCCTCCGGTTGCGCTGTGGAGTCAATGCACGACGCCTTAATGGAGATGACAAAGTGACCGCCATTCTTAAGGAAATGCTGTGCGTTCAACGCCACAATACGACCCTGATCCGGTTGGGCTACATCCGCAAAAATCGTATCAACCATGCCGACGAGCATGCGATACTTATGCGGATGCCGTGCGTCTTCAATGATGGGTATAATATTGGTACGCTTCTTGGCCACATTTATCAGATCACGGCCCGAACGATGAGAGAATTCTACAGCATAGACCAAACCCTCGGGTCCGACAACATCCGAGACATGAGACACAGTTGTGCCTGAAGCGCCACCCAAGTATAACACCTTGGAGCCGGGAGGCATGTGTATTTGCTCAACGCCGCCAAGAATAGCAGCGGCCAGCTTGGACCGGAAGGGATTCCATACACGATACTCAATCTTCTCACCGCCAGTCTACAAATATATATTAAAAATAATACGATGGATTAGGCAACTGTTTGATAAAACGTAGCACACCTTTAGGATGAGGTAGTAGTTGCCTCAGTCTTGCTATAATTATAAACGTAGCGTGAACGCCAGCCGGAGCTGCTTAATGTGTACCTGAAGTGCACACAGCCCGGAAGACGACACGCACGCTCATGGCCACATGTTGCCATGTTTAGTACCCCTGCACAATAATCTCATCAAAGGCAGCATGGTGAATAAAATACCCTTGCAGACGATTTGCTAGAATTGCCTATAAATGGAAACATCTGTAATTTCTTTGGTTCCATGCAATCTGACTGTATAATCTGCAAGGGTATTTAAATATTCGGCATGCCGAATAGAACAGTTCTACTTTGGTAATACACACGCACCTCAACAGAAATGCGCTTCTCGCCGTAGACTTCAGATCCGGGCACAAAGTTGCGTGTGACCAGGGCATCCTCTTTGCCGCGCGCTATGAACACGCCCTCGTGACGATGTGGTTCAATTGTGACTGTTTTGCCGCCTTTGAAGCCGCCAGCACCACCACCGCGGCCACCGCCACCACGTCCACCGCCTCCGCGACCACCACGACCACCGGCACCACGACCTCTATCGCCACCACCGCCACGTCCACCAAAGCTGGGACGTCCGCCGCCGCCACCACGTCTATCTCCACCACCACCGCGACCGCCTCCTCCGCGACTGCCAAATCCGCCCCCGCCTCCTCCACCACGTCTATCTCCGCCGCCTCCGCGACCACCAAAGCCGCCGCCACCTCCTCTACCTCCACCACCGCCACCACCGCCACCACCGCCACCACGAGGACTGAAGCCTGTCAAGATAATAAAGAATTATAGGTTAAGAGTTTGTTGTCTTTTGGGAAAACGTCACTGTAAATGAAAAACAATATACTACAAGTTATTTCCTAGCAAATTACCTGGTTTGCCCATTTTAATTGTCTGTACTTCTTTGTTTTTAATACAAGTGTTTAAACCGAATCACATAGACGCACGCGGCACAGCAAAAAACGCTTTAAAAAAGAAACCACGTGTGTGTGTTAGGGTTGCGTATGCATAATATATCGATATCTCTTAAAGTGCTGTTAGCTCTTTGGTGCGTTAACAGCGCAACTATTTTATTAGGTAATTTCGCGTTTTCCTGAAAACGGTCACACTGAAATCCAGCGCAAATATGGCCGTCGCATGAAAATTTTTGTGAGATAAAAATTGAGCGCCGTGTATGCAGTTTGTGTTAATGTAAAACAACAAAAACAATATAAGCGTGCACTTAAAACGTATACAAATGTAAGCAAATTAGTTTAGTGGCTGTAACTATCGTTTTTATTAGCTTAACAAATGTACATTAATTGCCTGTCTTCGGTTCGTGTTCGGTTTCTGTTTCGATTATTCGTCGCTGACAAGGCAAAAAAGAAAAAAAATGAAAATGTATACATACGTACATATGTATGTGCGTGCGTGCGTGCCTGTGTGTGAGTCGATCTGTGTGTTTGTAAAGAGCACCACAACAAATAACGTTATGAGCCGACGCGCGTGACGTCACAAATGGATACAGAAACGGAAATTAAAATGCAGTCTAGTAGTTTGCATTTAATTGGCCTTCAAGGTTTTGCGTGTCGCGGCATTGGTTGAAGCCAAAGCAGACATTTCGTTAAGTCACGAGAATATTACGCGACGCGATACGACGCTCTTACGGCAGCCGCGACGCGCTTACGTTTTACAGCTGTTTGTCGCGTTTCTCTCTTACGTTGCTCAAAGAGCGCTTACGTTTTACAGCTGTTTGTCGTCTCGCACCTGCACCCCTTACGTTGTATGTAATGTTTTTGCTCACAACTTGTGTGGGTTAGCACATTACGTTGCCTTACGTCGCGATCCTTTATCGTTATATTAAGCTGCCAGCGCGCGTTTCTTCCGTTAATATGAATGTTGACTGTTGTTTTTTTTTTGAATCTCTCATTGTTAATATTGTTGTTGTTGTTGTTATTGTACGCCATTTCTAATGCCTCTCTCTTTCTCTCATGTTTTTATAACCAATTGTAATATATTTGCAGCTTTTTGTGTATGTGTTTTTATGATATATATCAAATAAATATATATATATATATCGATATAAGTCTATATATAATTAGATAAAGTGTTACGCGCGAGCAATCGAATAACGTGCAAACGTACGCGAAAGAGAGCGCGATTCGAGTCGCGTTATGGCGTCGCGTAGGCGTCCCGATTTGAATCCAAAACTGCACATGGACAGACAGCCGACAGCTGCACGCATAACAGGTACCTAATAGGTATATCGATATGATCGATAAATCGTTTTTAAAGCCACTGGAGACATCCCAATGACGGATCGATATATGCAAAACATCGCGTGTTTGTATATCGAGCTCGTCTAACCAAGAACAACTAAAAAGGGATTGCAGGTTTCATAGGAAATCAATTAATTTAGACTGTAGTATTTCTAGTAGAGATGGGTGCGTGATGTGAACGTGAATGTGCGAGACGTGAATGGTCCAAAAAAGAGGTGAATAATGGAATTCATATTATGTAATATTTCTAACAGAAATATACAGATCGTGATTGAGCGCAGAAATCGAGAAATCACACACTTGCTCATCTCTAATTGCTAGAATTTGGCATATCGATTTTTTCGATAACAATATCGATATGTTTATTAGTTGTAGCCGTTAGTTTAGGATCGTATTTAACTACTCTCAAATAAACAATAAAGTTTGGTCAATTCAATATTTGTTTAGAGGGGAGTCGTATAAGCTTAAAAGAATGGGCTTTCCTTTAATGTATGTTCTTTTTATTAATTGTCAAATCCTACTTGAATTTACAGATCCCTCTTTACCAGCTGGCAAGCGGCGCGAAATAGACAACGTTATGAAGAAGGCACGTGCCAATACCACCAATGATTACTGGGATAAGAAACTCATCGAGGCAGAGGAGAAAGACCCAAACCGCTGGCGTCACACTGGATACAAGAAAATGTATATACAGGGCGAAAGCAGTTCCGGCGAAAGTGAACGGGATAACGCACAACAAGCCGCGTATGCACGCTATGGTGTGCCACCAAACGCTGGTCCGCCGCCCAACGCGTCGTCTGCGCGTTACGGCCGTTCGAGGTCACCGCATTCGCGAAGTCGCTCACGTTTGCGCAAATCACCGCCGTTGTCGCCGCCGCCGCCATCGCATGCGCGTCGTCGTTCACCGCCTCCGCAGTTTATGGAGCGCCGACCGGTTATGTCTCCACCATCACCCCATCATAATGGACCGCCTCCATTGCGTGGCCGCCCACGCTCGCCTCCAATGCCGCCGCGTAACATGCCTCCTCGTTCGCCCAACAGTCACCACAACAATAATAGCAACAGCCTTGACTTGCTGCGTCGTCCGGGCAATGGGCATGGCCGACCGCGATCGCCGCCGGAACCAGCTTCTGGTTCTTCGTCATCACAGCTACGCCGCAAGCCGCCGACAAACGCGTCGCGTTCACCTTTAGGGCGACGTCGTTCGCCCCAGTTGCCGCCTCCATCGTCGTCTGGCATAGACAAACGTGGCATGCCCGGAGCGCATATTCTACCACGTTCTAAACGGCCACCCTCACCGCCACCAAGGGTAAGTTAAAATGAATTTATATATTGACGTAATATATTTAATTTCGATTTTAAACAATTATTCACCCAGCATTCGATGAGGTCGCGTTCGAACAGCTCTATGAGCAGCAGCTCTGATGATTCCTGTTCGCTGTGCTCTCCCAGTCATCGTCACAGATCTCGGTAAGTTGATAGTTCTTTTTTAATTTGGTATAAGCCTGATTTTACTATGCTATCTTTTATCTACAGTTCTCGTGGACCGCGTTCTCCGCCTGCGAAGATCCGTGGGCATTATCGGGGCGCCGGTGCGCCACCGCCGTTGCCGCCACCAGAAGCCCATGGCCGCTTGCATGGACGCCCTACAACGCCGCCACATGTGCGTGCTGGTGGCAGTGCGGCTATAGATAAATATCGTGAATCCAAAATGCGTCATATAAGTCACGAGCGCGCTGCATCGTCGGATGTGCATATGAAAATCGGTCGCGCATCGCGTCATTCTTCGCCGCCAGAAGATCCGCGACTTAAACATCGGCCGCCAGAGCCACCAGAGCCAGCAGCAACTGCAGCAGCAGCAGCAGCAGCAGCAGCAGGAGCACCGCAGGCGAAGAAGAAAAAGAAGGAGAAGGAGGTTTGTTTTGGAAGGCTAAAATAGTGATAGAAAATCTAAATTTCTAGCTTTCCCCATTACAGGTGCGCACGCGCGTTAAAATCGAAGGTGAGAAACGCAAGAAGCATTCGAGTGCATCGGTCTCAACGAGTGCCAACGCTAGTGGCAATAATGCCAATTCATCATCTGATTCCGATGATTCGGGCGGTTCCGATAGTGATGACGCGGCCCCAGCATTGCCCTCATTTTCGGCAACAACGCGACTAACGCTATCCGAGCGCTTCGGCAAAATGGCTCAATGGAGCATTGATCGCAGCAATATGGAAAATATGCGCATCACAAAAGACTCGGCGGGTGGTGCACTCAAAGTGATGATCGAGGAGGGTATGGAATCCCCGCCGCGTCGTTATTCGTACTCTCCGGCGCCGGCTGGTCACTTTCCCGAGGAGTTGGCCACCACAGCACCGTCGGGTATGCTGTCGTGGGATGATGTTCGCGTACGTTACGAGTACTACAAAAGTCGCGGTTACTTGAGGGACTTGGATCTAAAGGTGAGTAATTATTGAGAACTCATAAGCAATAGTACTTAGAATAGCGATACTTATTGCCAATGATGAAAAGTGGCAGAAGGAGGCTTCTCTGACTCCTAGTCGCTGTAGTAAGCTAATCCTATAAGCATTAAGTCCTCTAAAAATACGTTCTCGGCAAGATATATATACAAAATTAAAGTTATTTTCACGCCTATAAATTTGGATGTATTTTATAATTATCGCTAACTAACGATACTATTGATATGACTGAAAAGATCGCTTCATTAACTTTTCTCGTTTTCGTTTTGTTTTTTTACAGGACTACATCAAATGGGAGGAATGGTGGTATAAATATCAGGAGTGGTTAAAACAGGAACGCTATTACGAGTACTGGGATCGCAGTCAGCAGCTGCGTCGGCGGCGCAAGAAACTGCCAGTTACTCAGCGTTTAAATTAATAATGTGCACATTATATCCCGTAAATCCCGTTTGCTTTATCCTTCTATTTCCCTCTCTCCCCATTTATTCTATTAGTTTTTCTTCCTTTCACGTTTATTCCTCATTTCAGAGTCACTTTCACTTCAACTCACCTTTTTGTACATTTAGAATGTACAAAAATGCATTTCGTCAGCTTTTGTATTTAATAACAGATTTATATATTTATGTATATCAGCATTAATCATCTGCGGATCTGGTTGCTATATATGCCATATATGCGTATATATATAAAACTTGTTATACCAAAATTCAACACGGAACATTGTAATTTGCCAGTTATTTTGTTTGTGTGCGTGTGCTATTTTTTTCAGGCAGCAAGACACATTTGTAAACACATATACCATATATAAATTATCATAAATAAAGCAAAAAGATTAATGAAAAATCGATAATCTGTTTTCTAAATTAATGAAAAAGTAAAAAATGTAATAGAGAGAAAACTAACTCAATTTCAGGTCAATTGACAGTGGATCTAAAGCTAATCCTCAAATTGCATTCTATCAAAGTGCTGTATTAGAGCAGTTTTTTTGGTACTAATATCCCAATAAACTCATCTGTACTAAATTTCTATATATACTTTCTCTGTATCCCAATTACTTGTACTAAATTCTGAACTTCTGTACAGGAGCCATTCTAATCTGTTTGTTATGGAAAGCATCTTTAAGTATTGATATTATTTTATTGGTATGACTTATAAATACGTCTGTTCTTTTAGGTCTGCCTATTAATCTATTGTTGGTGAGCATATATAGAGAATAAACAGCAATATTTCAAATTGCCCTCCTATGCAATGCTGTAAAAAAGCTTTTCAATGATAAGGAACTAAATTTCAAAAAGGGAACTTCTTTCTTTTAGCTGTGCTCACAAAAGGAAATCGCAATTTTTAGAATTTGTCGACGGGGTTCGTGTCCTTGCTAGAAAGATGGGATGAAGCTTTTTTGATGTTTCCAAAGCATTTTTATTGAGCTTTGGAGCATTTGAAAGTTGAGGTTGGTTTCAAGGTCAGAATTTGCATAATTTGCATAAATAAATAAACGACTTCAGGCCTTTGACTTGGGTTTTATGTGTGTAGTGGGAATATGTCGTGGATGTCAATGTCGTGACACGTCACAGGAAAATATGCACGCAGCGTTTGCCTGACGGCATATAAATTGAAAAATTCACATATAAAAATATGTAATTATTTACCATGTTTTCAATTTACACAAACCAAAAGACGAGGAGGTTTTTCTAGGGATGACATCTTCCCTCCCCTTAGGACGCAAGATATGACTGCTTAGGGGATGTACCATTAGATACGCCGCTGGGGGATGCAGGAACAGCTTCCATGAGATTTCCGCTATACAAATTAACTGATGTCGAGACGCCTTGCGGGTGGACAGGTAACAGGTAATTAGATTACATGTTCGATGGGGTTTTATGGGGCGTCAAAATGTTACTAATGCTGTGCTCATTACGGTAATATTTATAGAAATCCAAGCCAAATGAGCTATTAATGATTTGATTTACCATACACGCATATACATATACATATGTGCATACGTAATACATACAAATACACATACATATGCGTATTAAAATAATAATACTCTGGGAGCTCAGAAATTGGAGCTTTGGCTAATTATAATTTCATAGAAATTAGAATCGACGATTTTGGGCATCGTAAAGTTTTTTTTTCAGAAAGTGGGCTTTAAATTGTTCTAGTTTCATTGCATATTCTTTAAATTTAAGTGTCCAGAAGATTCGGAAGATTCATATTCAATCGGTGGCTCATTGAATTTAGCTTTTCCTTAGTAATTATCTCTATACTCTAAAATTTTTAGTATATATGTGATAAAATCAGGGACTCAAACCGAAATCACTCTGGTATGAATCTGGAATAAGCTAATTAAGACTTAGAAAAAGAACCAGACTAAGATCGCTACATTATCGGTGTCCAGAACCAATATTTTCGGACCTGAAAAGGCTGTATGAGAAGCTAATCATTTTAGAGATCGATTTTCGTTTCTGAATTTTCCACATTGCGATGAATTAAATCGCCATAAAATGCATAAACTTTTTTGTTCGTCGCCCTCTGCTTTCTATTCAGAGTTCTATTGAATATTTTATATTTCATTTTATCTTGAAAACAATTTTTTACAACAATATGTCTTTTTTATCGTACTGGTATACCGATAAAAACATCTAGTATTGGTACGAAACAAAATACGCTAACAACTTGAGAACCAAAACAGAGCCATAACCAAAACAACAGTTTCTTTAAGAACCGGAACCAGAAGTGAAATATGATTCAGTTGGAATTGTATGATATTTTGTTTTATTAAGTTAATCTGAAAATACAAAACTGTAGATTAGCAGATTCAGAAAATAGATTCGCATTGTAAAACAAAAATTCCAGTTTTTACAATTCTTTGGTACTGTTAAGTTAAGGTAATATAATTTTAAGTTAAAAATTAAGCTAAGTTAAAAACCAACCTAACCTAAAAGTGCCATAAAAAGTAGAGCTTTAAATGTTTTTAGTTTAAGTAGTCGTATGCCAATTATCAGTAGAATCTTTAAGAAGTGCATTACATACTCTTATTATGCCATTAGATTTAAATCCCCACTCTATAATTGCCTTTGGCACTTGGTGTCTAACCCAAATCTGAAGGCCCGCCATCAACAACACCACGGGCCATGCCCTAGTACAATTAGGGCGTGCCTATGGATGGGGTAAAGAACAACAACAGTGTTAAGAAGGCTTTAAGCCACATATGTGTGAATGTATGTACATATGGAGACTCCCCTTCCATACGATATACGTCGCCATGCACACAAAGGGAGCCAGAAAAACTTGAGGAAAAGTCACGTCTAATTACACACATCTTAGAGGAGCGTTTTGACCTGGTTGCATGGACGGGGCTCGTAGGGTTGCTTATATTTTGCCAAATTGGTTTTAAAAGCCACAATGAGCCGGAGCCGGGGGTGTAGGGGCGTGGGAACGTGAGCAATTATTACGGTTAAGAAGCGGAGCGAGTGTACTACGTACGAGTAGTATAAGCCCTATATAATCCACACGAAATGCTATTATATGCTAAAAATGACAAATAAGTGTCAAGGAATAAACAAAGCGGCAAAAGCAGCGCGTTGACAGCTGCCACTGGGACGCCCCCTGGCGGCCAAAAACGAAAACATCAGGCGGCTTTTAGCATGTCAACAAATGTGCGAAAATACATAAATACAGATATATATATGTATACATGCATGTATGTATGTATGTATGTATGTTTGCACATACATATCCATGAATATTAAAATAAGAGAATTCGCGTGCAGAAATCAAGCGAAGCGCAAAAACTGCTCGACTACTTACGAAGCAGAACAAAAAGAGAGTACAAGAAGTACAGTCAACGCCTGCAGCCGATAGTCATCATTAAGCAGCTCGATTTGAGCGGACCAATCACGCACAAAGAGAGCCACGGTCACCAGAGACTCGAAAACAGAAAGAGCGAACGAGAAAGAGAAGGAGAGAAAGAGAAAGAGAAGGAGAGGCAGAGGGAAAGAAAGCGACTTGCGAATTAACAATTCCTTTCAATTAAGTGCGCAACCGACAAAAAAAGCAACGTCCAACGATATTTTCGTTTCAATAAAAATCAGGCAACTGCAACCAGGGCTGCAAGTCATACGTAACGTTTTTGAGTCTGTTACTAGTTCATTGAAAATTTAGTTGAATTGAAAAATATTTGTTCATAAAATATAAATATAAAACTGAATTCGCTTTTACACATTTTATTGTGTATTTTCTAATTCCTATTTCCAGTTATATTCTATATTCTGCATGTAATATCTATTTATTTCAAGTCATTGAATTTATTCCTTACAAACATTCAATCTTTAAACTCACACGTAAAAGAGGATTTCCAAAAAAAAATTATGCAGAATTCATCATATCAAATAATACGAACATGAACTAAAAATCTATATTAAAATTGGGTGATTGTCTGTACTGCGAAACGATCTGGATCTGGCTCATTGCGTTTGCAGCCCTGGATAATGCTGCAGTTGCAGTAGCACAAACTAAAAGTAATGAAAAACGTTGCATACGTACGGGCGCAACAGCGCCCGAACTACATAAATAAGCGCAGAAAGATAACGGCTATGCTGCAATGGGTATTCGGTTTTTGGGTTCGGGGCTCGGAGCTTGGGAGTCGGGGGCTCGGGACTTGGGGCTTTTGGGTTTGGGGCTCTAAAATCAGCAGCGACTGTAACAAGTTTCGTGTTTCTCTTTACAGTTCTTTGCTTTTTGTATTTCGTTACAGTCAATCAGTTTTGCATGAGCGATTTCTTTACTCGTTTGCGCCAACTGTACAATTTATTTACTGGGTGCTACTCTGGGTGGGGGTTCCCCTGTCCGGAAGGAGGGATATGGTAGTCGGGTTGCGGGTTGCGGGTCGCGGGTCGCTGAGCTTAGTTACTGCAGTTTGAAACGAAGTTAAAGCGAATACCGCGTAGTAGCTGTTTTTCTGTTGGGTTTACTTCGATCTTGTTTGTTGTTGCAAAAGTTGCACAAACAACATAGCATCCTTTTCACATGTAGTTAGCAGTTACTGTTACTGTTCACAAGTGTTGGTGATTGCCTGAAAAACAATTCATTTACATTGAGCTACAAAATTAGTGCATATTGACGAGAATGAAAAACATCATATTTGGTAGACTAACACCTTTAGACCATTGGAACAGAGCCATCTCCGGTCTCACCATCTTTACAGTCCTAGTCAAAAGGAATTACACAACGAACGTATCTAAGCGAAGAAACCACTAAGAATGTTTTTTTATGTTTTTCGGTAGAAAATTGATTTATTCAGAGCAAATCAAAGAAGGAACTGAAAACGACATGATTAGTCCGAGAAAACTTGAAGCAAAACAAAAGATGCTTAAAGTATTTGCAAAGTATTTAATATGGATTTATTTATGGAAAAATTTATACTGATATTAAACGGATTCTATAATATATCAATGTTCCATATCATTTATGTTTAGGTATCTGTCAGGTTTATAGGGACTTAGGTCAGGCTGCTTTTCCGTAACTTTCTCAGAACCCTGATCTAAATATTATACAAAAATTAAAATATTTAACAAAATATTAATTTTCTAACCAATTTTAATATTATTTTGAGCAGAAACGGAAATATTGGTACGGCTTAGGTTGACGCTCTGCTTTAGTTTTGACACCAGTTTACAGCTTTGCTTTAGACCAACATAGTGATGTGAACATATATTTTATTTTGCAGATATATTCAGTAATATTCATTAATATTCATACTTCCACTCCATTACTATTCATTAGGGATTTTTAAAGGACTTAACCTGAAAATCTCAGCACTCGCATACAGCTTTAAAGTAGTTGCCAATCAACACCTGTGCTCGTATACATGAAAACTATTCTCTCTCTCGTTCATCTCATCAGGGCAAAATCATCTCAAAGATTAGCCACAATTTGTGCCAATTTCCAGCTTTGTCTTCGTGTTGCCCCTTTTCCTTCTCGCTCGATAACCTCTTCAAATAGCCACTCTCTGTAATTAAAACCTCAAACAATCAAACAGAATCGGATCCGATATCTCTCTGCCCCCTTATAAAAGCAAAAAGAAAAACAAGAACAAGAACAGGAGCAAGAAAAAAAGGAAGAAAGTAGGAAAGTTGAGGCACACACGTAAAGATTTTCACACGCACTTTGTGCTAGAATTTTGTTACGGAATTTCGTTGTATCCAAACGTAGCATGGCTCCATTTGATGCTGGAGCTGCTGTTGCTGCTTGTCTTTGATTTTCATTCGTCGAGCAATCGACGTGATATTTGCTTAATTTTTGCCCAGGGGTTTCGTTTCGTTTGGTTTGGTTTGGTTTGGTTTGCACGAATAATTATTTGCCCATTTGGGATAAAGTTTTCCTACAACTCAGGTAATTTTCACAGAGAGAGAGAGATTGTAGCTGGAATTGTGGACGGAGCTGCACTCAGGATAGACGAAAACAATTAGAATCGAAATCAAACGAAGCAAACCGGAAACAACAGACACACGCAGAGACAGGGGGACAGACAGGCAGGCACACAAAACGGATATCAGGTAGTTGATTCAAATGGAAATCACTCGGAATTCATGTTACACATTTGATTGCCGTTGGACCAATCGAGTGGCATTGTATTTAAGCACAAACTTTACGTTAGCCTGTTTGTTGATGATGAGTTTTTACTGTACCTCTGCACTGTGCTTTTTAAAACAGACAACACAAACTGTTAGACAAGTTTATTTGATTTGTGGAGTGGGGGTCAGTCGCTAACCAGTTTTCAGTTTTCAAGAGCCTCAAAAATGTGAATGCCCATCTCTGCCTTCATATAAGTACTCATTTCTAGCTCTATTTTGGCCCACACACTGAAGCGAGTTGTGTTTGCTTTACAGACCCAACACAGTGTGTATATGTGTCTGTGTGTGCGTGTATATTGTTGCTTTATTTATTCACACTTTATTCTTATGTTTTGTTTATTTATGGCTTGTTTTTGTTGGGCACTAAAAATAGCTTTGATAAGCATTCGAGCATTTGATCAACCGCTGTGTTCGGTCAAAACGTGCGGTCTATAAATATATATAGTTATCTATATGTTCATCGGTCCTGTGGCGCAATGGATAACGCGTCTGACTACGGATCAGAAGATTCCAGGTTCGACTCCTGGCAGGATCGAAGTTTTTTCTTCTTTTTTTTTCATAATTTCATTAATAATAAGTATTTCTAATAGGTTTTTCGTTATGAATTTCAACATAATTACACCTGGATTGTTTTTAAATATTAATTTACTGTCAATGTTTTCAAAATATTGCTGATAACATTTTGATTTTATATTATTTTCTGAACTTTTCTTTGTAATCTCTTATGCATATATAATTTGTACATATTTTTTTATACCGTTCTTATCGCTTTATATATAAAAATGAATGATGGATTGATTGATTCAGCATCGCTAAGTTGAAATGGTAAAAAGAAGATGAAGATTTGTATTTTATAATGAAAGGGATTTTGGAAAATTCGCTCCTTCAGGAGAAGAATGTGGAATATATATTGAGAACTAGCTGGATAATACCGGATAGTTAGTTATCAATATTTACTCAAGATTACAATTACACAATTCTCTCCATATCTCCCTATCTCCCTATCTATATATATATATATATAATTCTCTATCTACCCAAATTAAATACTTTCCGCAAAGTTTTTATTTGTTACAGAACATTTTAATGTACATTTACTGCTACATCTTCGTCATTTTCGCAAACGGTTTTTGTTTATTTTAAAATTATATATATATTTTTTTTTATTTTATTTACTGTTTTGCTCCACAATATTTTATGATGCCACACATAAAGCATAAGCAAATCTCGCCCATAAACCAAAACTCATCTGCAACACACACAAAAATGTAGCTTGAATATAATTTCATTATGCCACGCCTCCCTCTCAGTCCCCCCGGCGTCTCCTCACAGACAGACAGACACACGACCCCGTAGCAGAAACTGTCAACACGGCGAGTTACCATTTCCTTCTCTGTTAACGTTAACATTGCCCAGAGCCATGCCAGATAACGGTTTACTTTCTTAATCTTTGTACATAATTTTTGCAACCTCATGTTACGTAATGTCTGCCCGGAAGATGGGGGTAGTCTCAGTCAACGTGTGCTGATGCCCTATACGGAAAGAAGGTTCACAACTTTTGTAGTACAGTTTGCCAGGCGAGGCAAGCACTCAGTTAAGTCAATTCAGAACAAAATAAATATAATTATTTAACTTTTTGATAAAAAACTTTATATTTAAAATGGAAAACAGTTTACATAATAATTTGTATACTCTTTCAGAGGACATTATAACTTTCTGACAAAACATGTAATTCATTAAAAAGAGCATCTAAGACCCGACAAAGAATATATATTACTGATCAGGAAAGGATGGCATAGCCTTCTTTTTCTTGCAGCCAGCTCATATGACGGAATGGGCCGTAACGGAGAGCTAAATCATATAGTTGCCAGAAGAACAATCCGTCTTTGTACGGAAATTTTTTTGTTTCTCAAGATATATTGATAAAATTTATAATAGAGATGTAAAAGATTGAAAATTAAATTGTTTTAGGGTTCAAAAGATTGTTTTGGGGAAAACTTTTACAATTCAGGAGATTTTTTTGCAGAATGATAAAGGCTCTCAAATACCGAACCAATTTATTGGTATGGAGCGGTATGGATAATATTGCCGTTGAGTCAGTTGGATCAGTTCTATTGAAAATGTTATAAAATTTCAGGAAATATTTCTTTATTATATATAAAGTTCTACCAATTAGAGTATAGAATGATTGGGTAAAGCTAAAGCTGATTTTTCATACTTTATTTTATCTTTATCTTCCTTTTGTTTAATGTTTTTGTGAGTGTTGGTCTTTTATTTTGGTTCTGTTGTATCTTCCCTGGCCTTGGGCGTTGCCCCCACCTTTTGTTTCCTTCCCTTCCGTTCCGTTAGCAACATTTACACATGTGTCTCTTCAGGTGTCCTTGCTGAAACGTCCTGACATTTCCTGTTGAAAGTAACTAGCTTTGAGGCAGAGTTATAATCCAAAATTGAGCCTTAAGCTCTTTTCTTTCTTTCTTTCCACTTTCTTTTTTTTTTTGCATTCTTGTTGAAAGTTTTCAATGAACTTTGATGCTCTTCACTGTGTTTTCTTTTTTCTACACTTCTCCGTGCTCTTAATGCTACTTCACTCCACTTGACTCCATTCTACTGGGTGTAGAGCTCAAGTCAAGTGTGGAGACGCTGTCGCCGTCGACGCCGACGTCGCTCTTGACCGTAGACAACAACAAAACCGCAAGTAGCGCTGTGGCAGAGCGCCGGGGCAGAGCGGAAAGTAACGCTTTCAATTACCAACTTAGCGCTGATTACTTATTCCTTAGCGAAAAGTCCTGGCAAGCGATTGCATCCACAACCACCCTCAGTTGAGGGAGGAGGGGTGCAAACCACAAGGCATATTAGTCAAAGCGAATTGCCGCTTGGGCTCATAAGGAGTTCGCTTTCTTCTTGGAATCGTCTTCTTATCCTTTCGCACTTTCACTCTCTCTCTCTCACAGTTCGCCTTTGCCACTTAATCTCGCCTCTTTGGTATGCACGGACTGTATTCAAATGAATTCTGATTGAATTCATTGAAGCTCATCAGTGAGAAGCGATTTTTTCTGATCTAAGACAGACACACACAAACACACACATATATTCAAGTATATATATGTATAAGAGTATTCAGTCAGTTCATAGGGCTGGTCCTGGGCTGGGCACATCCCTTAGACATTTATTTTCAGTAATGGAAAAAATGTGTTCTGCAATTTCGCTCATTTTTATACATAAATTTTGCCACGCAGCGCTGCTAAGAATATACATACAAACATTCACGTACGTATATATAGCCGTATAATGCTAAAAAGTAAAGTAAATAAAGGATAATGCAGCAAGGATATAAATTACATAAAGCAGCACGAGAATGACTAACTGTGGCAGGCAGCCGCTGGACGCGAACGTGGCCAGCATTGACTACTCAAACGAGGATGAGCAGCACCAGCAGCAGCAGCAGCAGCAGCAGCAAACGGAAGCCAAGCCGGCGCATTAGAAAATGGCGCACAGGAAACAGGAAGTATTTTTAACGATTGGTAAATTTTGACGGTTGCCCCCCTTTCTCCTCTCTTTCTCCTACAACTCAACGCTCTCGTCCCTGAACACATAGTCTAATATTCTTTTGTTATTGATGGAAATGCAAATTGGATTTTCGGAAATTTCGGTTCCTTGTTTGGTTTTGCTGCCCTTGCAGACCAGCCACCAGCCACCACCCTTCACATTTTGCTTTGGGACTTGCGCGAGAATTTATAGAAAATTATTAACGGCAGGCGAGCGTTGCATTTATCATTCGCAATTTGTGTTTACTTAGCATTTGTGGCAAAGCGCTGCTTTCAACGTGCCACCAGAAGCTACTCGTACTTTACTGGGACACAGCTAGAGCAGCTGGGAAATATCAATTCATTTATACCACACCTATTTATATACGAGTACTCTCCACTCAAGAGCTTGGCTTTTTAGATTGGCAGGCGAATAATAATAAATACTAGTTGTCAGCGCCTCGAGGAAAAAAAATTATTGTGAACCTCCCATTTGCGGGTTCGAATCGGGTCTGTCTATTTTAGAGAGCTCTGCGGTTAATGAGGGATACAGGATGTACTCTTATTTGGGCAATCTCATCAAACTATGTTATGGTATGATTGAAAAGATCTGTTATAAATAATATCTAAGTATCTGGAATATAATTTGGATAC
The DNA here is from genome assembly GCA_018150835.1 of Drosophila repletoides. Lineage (NCBI taxonomy): Eukaryota > Metazoa > Arthropoda > Insecta > Diptera > Drosophilidae > Drosophila > Drosophila repletoides. The sequence continues at coordinate 17,586,453 of JAECWQ010000089.1, read as the reverse complement.
TTTATTTTGAACCAATCGATTCAGGTTTAGCTTACATGTTGATATCCGGCTTAGTGTAATAATTCTCTTTCAAATAAAGAAACACTCGCATATCCGGTTTGATTGCTAATAATAAATATTATTTTATTCCCTATTAAAGTTGTATCTGAATAAGTTATTTTATGTCTAAATATAATTTCTAATAACTAGCATTCAGATGGGATATCGTCTTTTCGATAACAATATCGATATATTTATCTGCCATCGCAGCTACTTTAGGAGTGAATTTGAGAGCTCAAACATAAGCAATGAATTTTACGCAATCCAATCTTTGTTTTCTTTTTTGTGCGTCGAGTTCGATTAAAATGCAATTTTATAGATATAATAAGCAGTTGTCTTAGCCATATTTAAATATAAGGTAAGTAGATAGGCCAACTTTGAATAGAGCATGTCTGATTCAGTTGCCTGCACTTTAATAATGTTAAATTATCAATGGAATTGTTGCCATTGTCCAATTCAACTGCCGAAGCACGCCTCCACTCCTTCTCCTTCTCCTCCTTCTCCTTCTGCCCACCGCCAATAGTCGCATGCACTTTACTTCAAAGTAATTAACGCCGATCCAAAACAGACGCCAATTTGCATAGCTTTGGACCCACACTGCCTCCTTCTGGGGGAGTCTCATACTCATACATATACATGCATACATATATACTGACACAGCCAAACACATACATACAAACAAAAACTTGCAGCTTGAAAACAAAACCTCTTGAATTTTAATTAAACGTTTTTATGCAAGATTCCGGAGCGCCTTGCGTTTCTCATTTTTTATTTTTTTTTACTTATTTTTCGGTTCAGTTTGGTTCGTCGTCATCATTGCTGTTGTTGTTGTTGTTGTAGTAGTTGGGAGCATTTGAATTTTTGCCTTTTGCGTTGTTGGGGGTCTATAAGCGATTGCATTTTCTGCCATATAACTAGGAATATTTTTCTGGCAGCTGCAATAAGAACAAGCAAATGAAGAAAATGAAGAGAAGCGAACGGCTAAGAGAAGAAAAGAAAAAGTAGAAGAAAAAGAGGAAGAAGTAGATGAAAATGGCAGCCCGTTTGATGATTGGGCTGGGAGGGGATTGACATTGGGGTGAGGGCGAGGGGGTTGTCTTGGTTCATAGGGATCCATTGACTGCACTCTGTAATTCAATTATCGACTCTTGGCAGTAAAAAGTGTTAATTATTAGTTTCCTTTCTGCTGCGCTGAAGATGTCGCCTCTGTCGCCTCGGATGCTCCTGGGAAAATACTTGCTAATGAAGACGTTGTTGTCCAAGGGCTACTGGATGAGCCGGTTGAGCGTTGAGCACAAAAAAAAAGTAGAGAAAATATGCATTATAATTAAGCACTTTGGCATTGATGACAGTCACAGACGAGGGCAACCACTTGATCTAACTATGAAGCTGGGAACTGAGACTAGTGCCAGAGAGTCCTTGAGAGAACAAAAGTTGATAATTGATATTAATTTTAATCATATTTTTGCTGGATACTGCTTGGTACGCAAAGTGCGAATATTAAATAGAGTTAATTAGTTTAGACTTAGGTTCAAAAATTCTACATGCAGTTACCATAAATATACAATTGAAGTGTTTATCATTAAAATATATTGATCAAATACTTTAGTTTATTTTTTATATCCTTTCAGAGGCATAAAATGTTTTAGGCACTGAAGGACGCGCGGACAATACATATATTTATGATTGATTAGGACAATAAGACGAGTGGATATAGCCTAGTCCGTCTGTCTGTCTGACTGTCTGACTGTCTGTTTCTAGGCCAACTAGTCTCTTAGGTTTTGAGCTATGGGATTGAATCTTTGCATGCACCATTCTCTTTGTTCCTGGCCGCACTTTGGTTGGAACCGGCCGGAACGGGCAACTAGCTCAATAGAGTTTAGACTGACTCTTACAGCAACTTCAAATATTATTATTAATTCAAAACAAGCTGAGATAAAAGAACTATTTCAATAAACACAAGTCAATCCTTTCCATAAATTCTTTTCCCTATAAATATTGTTAAAATCATTGTCCCAACTGCGTTAGAAAAGAGCAGTCTCTAAATGTATCCCAATCACGCCAGACTAATTGTAATTCTGTACGCATTGGCGCCTTAGGCCCTGCCGCCAGAAGAGAAGGTATCACAAAAAAAGAAAGAAAATCCAAATATTTGGGCAACATCACACTTCATTAGAGCGGGTTATCGCTGAAATGTGCCCACTGCCCCAACAGTGTAACTGTTCAGTATCAGTATCAGTATCAGTGTCAGTAACAGTTCTAGTTCCAGGGTCGAACCCTTTCCAAAATTTCAGAGGGCATTTGAATTTCGCATGCACATGGCGCAGACATTTGAAAAACGGCAATGCGAACGAACAACGCCAACTCCCAGGCACGAAAAAACTGCAAAGTTCGAAACCGACAGACAGACAGGCAGACAGAGGTGAAGCATATGAAAGAGAGGAAAAAGGACAAAGTAAGCGAAACATTAAAGAAGACTGAGTAAGAGAGAGAGAGAGGACAAGTATGAGTGCTTAAGTCGAGCGTACACGACAACGAAATACCCTGTAGAGGATCAAGGGGATAGCAGATGGACGGACAGGCTGTTGAACAAATAGGACTGGTGGAAAGGTAGACAGACTATGTCGACACAGGGACGAGGAAATGACTCCAACTTCCATTTTCATACTTTTCGCACGAACTACGAATTAAGTATACTCTTTTTACTCTTTCTGTGGCTATAGAGTATAAAAGGAGAGAGAGAAAGAGAGAAGTGCCACGTAGCAACCGTTGGCCGGTGTCAAAGGCAAAATACAAATTCGAAATGAAAAACAAGAAACGTGAAGTGAGGAGGGCAAGGCAACAACGCGTTGGCCGCCATAAATTATGCAGCACGCGGTAGCTGCAATCTGATGCCCTCAACGAAATGTCGGCTGCATTCAATTTGTAGCACTCCACTACACTTCCCTGACAATCTCTTTCTCTCTCTCTCTCTGTTGTACCCTTTCCTTACTCTATCTCTCTGTCTTTCTCTTGTGGATGTGTGTAAAAATAATGGCAGCTGCGGCTGCACGGTGAACTTGCCACGGAAGTTGCAGTCTGAATGCAACTGCCAACAACGAACGGCTTAGCCATGAAATCTTCCACACGCCTGAGCCAACAATACCAACGCAACGCCTCTCGGCACAATCCACAATTGGAAGGCGGAGTATGAGGGAAGGGTATAGGAAAGAGTAGCAGCATCTTCCTTAAAATAGGCGCAATCACAGCCAACGCAAAAATAAGACGAGTTCATACGAGTAAGTTCGAGAGCTACCCGCAATGAGATTGTTGAACATTAGTCAGTTGCATATGGCTTTAGTTAAATTGACTAATTTAGTTCTACAAATTCATTTCGTTAGTTGTATTTTGATCTTTTTTCTCGTATAACCCGTTGTGAAGGAATGGCTTGATTCGTGGCGAGATATTCTCTTTCCGGTTCAGCCAAAATTCCGAGCTGAACCAGATGCAGGTTCTTCGTTCCTCAATTTCTCATTAATCAACTTTATTTTGATGCCCTTTATGCTTCTTTCTAGATCAACCAAAGTCCTATTTGCTGACTATATCTGTGCTACCTTCTAGAGAAGTTCAATATTGTCTGGGTAATAAAATACGTAGATTCCCTTGCAATTCAAGATGCAATTCAATATGAAAATTGTGCTGATAATTGAGTGATGTTATAATTAAAATATGATACTGCAGCTAAGTGTGTGTGCTTTAATTTTATGATTTATCTATGTGTGTTTAGCTAGCTGCATTTAAATTTGATTTAATGCCTGCAATAAATTGCTAATTGTACTGTCGAAATGATTGTCAAATTTAATGTTTCATTACGCATACGACATGTTGACCGAGCCTAAAGAGTTTACTGAAGTGGGACACCAAAAAATGTAAATACAAAATAAATGCTGAGATTGTGCTGCACATCGCTGCCTGCATTTAAACATCAATGCATCTAAATAGAAATCTGTTTATGCTCCACTTAATATGCAACCAAGCATACAGCAAAAAAATCAATTCGAAAAATCTATTCATATTTTTTGTTTTGTGTGATTATTTGAATGTTTTGATCGATGGCGACAGTTTCTGTTACAGTACTATATAAAAATTAAATAAATAAAAGTATATTCATTTATAGCCCAGATTCACTGCATCATATTTGTCGTTCGCTCTAATGCACATTTTTATTTACGTAGGGTTTTCCCATATAAAAATCCAATCCATTAGTCACAAGCAAATTGAGGAGGTGCAAATTTAGTATTTTTACTTAAAGCTCTGAATATTTTTATTTAAAACAAAGCTTTTCGAATCATCAGCCGTGATCAGAATTTGTTTTTAAAATTAAGTTGACTCAAAAAAGTGAGTTCTCCTTTTTTGGATTATTTTTAAATTAACGCAGCATTCAGAACAATTTATTCTTATTTGAAATTCAGGGCAGCTAAATATACTTATCTAAATATTATAATTTATTTTTCCAGCATGAACTATGATTTCTAGACAGCCTTTTTTGCAGGCACTTTAGGCGCCATAGTAAAAATACAACAAAAGTTGAACAGTTTTTATGGCACCACAAAATATGCTTTATAATTTGGTGCGCTTTCAAAGTGTAAATTTATCAATCATACGCCACGGATGCCAGCCAAGCACCTTGCTTACAACACGTACATTGCACTATGGGGCAAAAAGCCACTTTTCTTGGCCAAAAACTATTTTTGACAAGTTGTTAAAACTACAACGTTTTTCCTGGATAAGATTAACAGAAGATTAATCTAACAGAAATGTTGCAGATAAATACAAAAAATACAAATATTTAATTTACATATAATTATTGCGCCTTTGGCCTGAATCTCGCTGAATATTAAATGTTCTCGTGTTAAATAAAAGCGAAAACTTAAATCAATCTTTGATTGGTATATTTTTTAAGCCGAATCAAACTTGTTTTGTGGACGAATTAGGCTTGAAATAAATTACAAAAATTAATTTAATGATGTGATGTTAATTTACGTCAAAGGTAAAGTCGATTCTCATATATTTTCCACAAAGCGAGCTATTATTTTTACCCACTATTTATGCTGCTTCGCCCCACAGTGAATTTTATTCATGCATGTTTATATATGTGTGTGTGTGTGCGCGCATGTATGTGTGCAGACGCATAATAAACTGCTTTCAATGCACGCATACGCCTGCCTGTCTTTATGCATTAATTTACCCCATGCTCGGCTTAACGTTGCGCAAAATATATTTTTTAATTTTTGCCTTTATTTTTTATGCAAAATAAAAATAATAAAATTTACAGCCCCTTGTTCTTATTGTTGTTGCTGTTGTTGTTGTTGTTGTTGTTGCTGGGCTCTGTATTATATTTAAAACATGCACACAGCAACTAAAAGTATTTTTCACACAAATTGAGTTTGCTTCTCTCACTCGACGTAGCTCACAGCAAAAGTCGCTGTTGCTGTCGCCGCTGTCGTCGCTGTCGTCGCTGTCCTTGCTGACGTCGACGGCGACGTCGTCGTCGTCGTCGTCGTCATCATCAGTGCTTTTGGCATTGCCAATTTTGCTGCCAGTCATCGGTCGCTGCCATTGACGACATGGAAAATTTGCTGCCATTGCCACGTCACTCACAAAATACAGCATCAAAAAAAGAAAAAAAAAAAGGAAAAAAGAAAAGTAAGAAAAAAACTCAGCTCTGGGGTGTTGGCTGCCTGGCATAATTTAATAGAGTCGGTAATATCAATAAATTTTAAAAGCCTTTTAATGCGCATCGATAAAAATAACCAAGGAGCATCTTTTTGCGACATAATTACGGTGAAGCGTTGACAGCATTGTTTCAATAGAGCTGCCAGCCAGCGAGTAACCCGAAACCAGCAGCAAAGTAATTTCCTGCGTCCATTTTTTTTGAATGGAACCCTACGAGGCTATAGACTTTTAAGCCATATTCGAAAGTATTAAAATTTGAACAGAGAAAATTTGGTTTTAAATTCCTTAAAGAAGTTTCTATAGCTGGAATTGCACAAGGAAAGTGACTTACTTTAATATCTTATTTATTTCCTATAACTGTCGATAATGTCTCGGATCGATTTTATAGATTTTCAAATTGGGAAATTAATACTAAAAAACATGATATGGAAGCCTTTTAAAAAATATTGGTTTTATATGATAGTTTAACATGAAAAGTAACTAAAACAAACATAGAAAGTATAAAAACTTATAAGCAAATGCTCTCTTCGGAGCAATACACTTGGAAAGTGGACAGTCATTTGAAAATTGTTGTTTTTGAACCATTTCGAACATTGACCAATTGTTTGACATCTAGAGTATCCTAATACTAATAATTTTCAGCCAGCATTTAAGAGATACCTTTTTATCAACTAACTCAAAAGTTTAATCGAGATAGCTTTATCTTGTAAGCCAATTGATCCAGCTATATGATAAAATGGCCCGATCTAAACAACTTTTACCCTGTTACAGCTTGTAAATTGCATCTATCTTGATCCTTGAGAAACAAAATAGTTATACAAAAACTTTTGGATAGATTGAGCCTCTGGCAGCTATATTATATCCGATCCTGCCGGCAACAAACACTGACAGACTAGTTTGCCTGAAGACAGAAGGACAGTCAGACAGAAGGCTATATCGAATTGTCCCTTAATCCTGATCAAGCATAGATATACTTTGTGTACACATTTTGCGGCAAACGTTTAATACCTTCTACAAGGGTATGGAAGCCACAAAAATTTAAATGCAATTGCCTTTGCAGAAAAGGAATCTAAAATATTTGAAGCATACTTTTGCGCGCTCATGCAAACTGAACCAATGCCCCAACTTGTATGCGCGCCACTCGCACGCTATCAAATCAACTCAACAACATGTTCAACTCCGGCTAAGCCCCCATGGAAATTTACTCACTGAGAAGGCAACAAAAAGAAGGAAAACAAAAAAAAAAATGATAATAAGTAGCAGAGCGGCGATGGTAACGATAAAAAGTGTTGAGCGCTGTCGTTCATAAGCAATGGAAACAATGCAACAAACCGCAGAGAAATGCACCACCCACTGGCCCACCCACTGCATCAGCCACTGCACCACCAAACAGCTGGCAAGTAGCCTGGTAACAGCATTCAAGCACCACTAACCAGATGGAGCCACCAAAGACAATGCGAGCGCGCATGCATCCCTTGTTAAAATGCAACCAACAAAAATTCTTGGTATTAAGGGAATGCCAAGCGAGTTGGGCACCGAAACAGAATAAAATAAGCATGGCAGAATGATGCCAGAAGGTAGACTATGAAATACCCTGTAATTTTATATCTTACAACTGGATGAAAATTGTTTTTTTTTTTGTTTTGGGCGTTTGTATCTGGTGTAAAATTATTGCTCATTTTTCACATAGTATAAAAAACCTAATTTGAAAACTATTTAAATTGTGGGATTATTTTTAATTAACAATATAATAAATTAAATATAATAAATAATTGTTAAAGAATTTTATTTATTTACTCTTTAGAATATAAAACATTTCATACCATTCTACTTTGCTGCTTATCTATTAAAAATGAGAGAACAAATTTATTGAGCTGCCCCAGAACGCATGTATCTGCCTTGAAGTTTTAGCTGTTGACGTTTTGGTAAGTGCAGCAACTAACTTGGCCTTTTCTAGTGCAGTTTTGGAACTCTGGTTACGGTTTGTTGCTTTGCTGCACACTACCAAATGCCTTTGGCTTATAAAATATTTAAATATTTTGTGCCATTGGCCGCAACATATTTGCACTGGGCCCTGCCTCAGATGCTACATAAAAGGGGCTGTTGAGTACCAGGGGCGTACGTAGACAATTTCAAAGTATCCTTGGAACTCGTATCTATACAAAGATTGAAACGTTTTCTATAATCAATTTCAAGGAAAGTTTAAGCTGGTTCAATATATATTTTTTTCTCTAATTTAAATGAGCTTACTAATAACATGGAATAGGTAGGGATAAGAAAACCCTCCTGTCTACGCCACTGATTTGGAGTGTTCGTAAAGTTCAAGTGGAACCCTAGCGTATGCTATTAATATTGTGCGACAGCTGTTGGACTGTTTAAATATTTATTCAATACGCAAAAAGTATGGCGTCGACTTGGCTTATCAGCTTCCTCCTGGGGTGCCGAGAGGGGGTAAGAATGACGGGCCAACATTGTCATTGTCATCGGTTCCACAGTTTCCGGCTGATATGCTAATACGGTTATGGTTACGGCTGCTGATGCTTCTTTTGCCTCTTCTTCTGCTGCTGCTGCTGCTTCTGTTGCTGCTGCTGCTGCTTCTATTCTTTGCGGTTGTCCTTGTCGTTGGCTGAGAAAATTTCATTATGCCAATTACTTGCATCAAAGCTGCTGGGATAATTGACTTTGCTTAGCGGCATGGCAGCGTTAGAGTCAAGACCCCATTCCCTTTAGCAACCTCCCTTTTCGCCCTTTCCCCGCCTTTTCTGCCCTGTTGAGTTTGAAGCGCTTGCATAAGACGCCTTTGTGGCCTTTCAGTGGCCTTTCTCACATTGCACATTAGCTGCCCCGTACAAGTTTGAACCCAGCAGCGCAAATTTAAAAGGGATCGGTTCACAGCAAGCATTACTTATGCTTATTTTTTGCTAAGCTGAATTCAGCTTATCTTGCCTTTAAAGCTTTTTATGTTTCCACTATTTGGATCAGTTTGTTCAGTTTGTCGAACCGAATCTTCATTTATTTATAAGGAGAAACTCGGTTCAGGTTTGAAGAGTGACTTATTTAGTAAGGTGTAGGTGGAGTTCATGGTCCGGTTAGAAGACACCAAAAGTCCCTAACCGAACTGGTTAAGAGGGACTCGAACCGGTTTGCATGCTTGCGCTTGAACCTTTTGAAACTCTGACAGTTTATTGAACCAAATGTTTATGTATCTAAGAATAGTTTTGGTTCAGTTGTTCGAACCGGGTTGTTTCCTTGACTTATATCAAATAGTTTCAGGTATTAATAAAATGAAATTAATGAAATTTTATGCACTGTTATGTGCAATACTTGAGGGTATTCTTACATTAAAGCTCACAGAATCAGAAGTTGCTCAGAAGTTCGTGAGCTTTGAAGTAGATTTAATCCATAAAGGATAAAGGGAATTTTGCCACTGGGTCTGTGCTTTTGCATGTGTTTGTATATGTTGCCCCTTTAGGGAGCATAAAATAATTAAACTTAATTGACAGTTTTCTGGCAGCACCTTTCTCTCAGTGTATATATGCGAGTATCCTTTAATCTAATGAGCTTAACTTTGGCAGAAAGTGCCTGCTTAGCTTTTAGTGTATTTAGTTAGTCGAATGGAGTTCAGCTGAACTTCTTCTGACTTTCAACTGAAAAGCTTGGCTTTGTCAATTTATGGCTTAAACCAATTTATATGGTATATTTAAAGCCAAATATTCGTTAAACAATTATTAAAGTATTTATTAATTCAAAAAAATTGCACGAATAAATTCATAAGTAGGGTATTTCTTAGTCGTGCAATTAAATTGCTTTTATTTTATTTACAACTCTGTTTCCCTTAACTTGGAATTTAGAAATCAACCCACTGACATTTTCAGAAATCACTTTACCCGATGTAAAAAATGTACTTTTCTAGTCATTCGTATTTTTAAAACCGTCTCAAACACAACTAATTTTGTCTATAAATTTTTATTTTAAATTTCCTATAAAAAAAAAAATAGTTTTTTCTAATATTCTGCCAGTATGAAAATATATCCGGATGCAGATGTCTGGTTCTATGTGGACAAGCCCGGCTGCTGGGGCAAGTATCAAAAGTATGCACCGCATCACAGTTGGAAGCTGCCCGTGAAGAACTTCACGCCCAAATATATGCATTACTGGCGTGATTCCGAAGGAACTAAAATGCCCGAGGTAAAGCGCAAGGATCTGTATTTTGACAAGTGGCCCACATCCAGGATACGCCCGCAGGCCTGCCTGGGAATGCTCTATTCAACTGGCTATCGTTTCATAAAGCTGTGCAAGGCGCCACCAGCTGGCTTCAAGTGTGCCCCGCTTCCTGTTAATCTAGCTACAGCCCAATATGTCAAAGGTAAGTCAAATCCTTTCCCTATGCTGATACGAGGATGATTAATGATTGATAACTTATTTTATACACTTAAATAGCCCATTTGAAGAAATTGAAGAAGCAAGAAAAAGCGGATAAGAAAAAGGCAAAGAAAGAGGCAAAGGAGAAAAAGGATGCTGAGAAAAAGAACAAGAACAGGGGAGCCAGACAAGGCAGAAAGTAAAAGTAAAAAAAAAACATATATATCTATTTCAATTGTACCAAATTAATGTTGACAATATGCATAAATATTTAAAAAAAATTATTATTGTGGAATAACTAAAAAGAATAATCTGTAAGGGATAGTCTCATTGGAAATCTTTGTGATAAATGCCAAGTTTTCTTAGGAAGGGAATTCACAATTGTATACCCTTACAGCGGGTGTTATAATTCTGTTATGAATTTTGTGGAAGGCATTGAAGGGGTCGGATCTCTCTTTCCACAAGGGTATGTAAGCTTCTGTGAGCCTGAAATGATTTATTTTATAAGAGATGAAAGACGAAATCTATCCTTGATCTTACTGAGGGCATCTTTGAGGGTACTATGAGAGTTAAGACACAAAATTTGGAATTTAAGTTCCTGTATTTCTCTTACCAGAACAATTTATGAGCCTAAGATTTAAGACTTATACAATTTAAGACGACACTTAGAACGCTGTCAATTTTAGCTCAAAATTAATGCAAGTTGTCGGAAGTTCCCTGAATAAAAAGCTAGAACTCGCACTTCCCGCTGTTTGCAAAATATACCTGCAATCCAATTTTAAAAATAGCTGAAAATTACGAAAAAAACCTGATTTGGCAACACTGATGGGAAGCATAGGTGCTCTGTGCTGGGGTGCTAATGACATGGCCAGTAAGTATCTAGCAGAGAGCTTCCGTCTGAATTATTGTGGATTTGTTACTGTTTGCAGGAGGTAAGGTTCCAGGGGATTATCCATAAAAGAAGCATTTATATGTATAATATATACATATATCATTATATTTGAAATATATTTATACAGTGTCATCTGATTACAACTGATAAAAACATCATTTAAGTTCATGAGGCGTAATTACAGCCACACAAAAGCCAACGTCGGTGCAACTCATTAGACAACAATAATTCGGTTACATCGTGTATAAGTATATAGACTACTGTGTATTATGTGGTAAACATATGTATGTATGTATGTGTATATGTATGTAGATGCTGATTTTCATCGGCCGCATAATTAGCGTAGCCAAGCGCACTGATTAACTTGCATTCAACGGTTTTCAATTGAATTTTGCAGTTCGTTGATTCGTCCCAAAAACAAAAAAAAAGAAATAATAAATAAAGCGAACACCCAGTGAAAAACATGCGACTTCGATGCAATTGCAATTGCAATCAGCGCATAGGTCCTGGTGTTGTGGGTGGTTCTGGGCTGACAGGGGCGGGTTGGATGAGGCGATGGGTAGATAGGTTAATAAAAATACAAAGCAGGATAAGAACGAAATGAAAAATATGCAGCCGGGTAAATGATGAATGTGAAATGTGCCATTAATTAATTCGATTAAAGCCAGCAATGCAGGCAATCAGCCAAAAAGGCACACAGAAGTAAAACAGGAGACAACAGGCATATATGGCTGAGTGCATCCAGTTAAGAGTCAGTCAATCAACAAAGTAACCACAAATGACTGAGAAAGTACCAGTAGTATATATATGCCGAGTATCGGCAATTAAAGTGGAATAAAAGGTTTTACACTTGTTTTTCAGTATTAAGAAAGTTGCTCAGCAAAAGGATGTTATGCCTCAATTAAAGATTGTCGTAAATTCGAGTGACAGGAGCTCAGATATCTTTGAAGTTTATATGACGTGGTATATTCCAGACAGGCATTAAACACAGGAGCCCATGCTGTCTCTTCCACACCAATTTGAATATATTCTGTTAGGCATTTTTCCCCCCTTGGCAAGAGGCATGATCCATATGAAATCTGTGCTGATCTCTGGGTCTCAGCACCCGGTTAGAGAACGAAATTACTCAATCCAGACAGACTCGGATATAGAGATATCAGGAAAAGCTATGGTTTTAGTAACCTCGTAACACAAGAGGTCATCTAAAATGGTAATATTCTCGACCCCGACTATGATAAGGTTGATCATCACTATCGATTGTATAGCCTATGATATATGTAGATCTGCTTTAAGAAAAGTTAGGTTTAAAAGCAGCTTTAAAGACAATGGTTATTTTGGTGCTCAAGTCATCTGGATAATACTTACAAATTTGAAGTTTCAGTTTGTATTTTGTGTATGTCTAATACGAAGACCGTTTGAGCCAATTTCTCAAATATAATTCTAATATCAAGTATTTCGCAGGGTATTTTGTAGTCAATTTAAAATCGTACTGTACTAAACGGGGCAGGCATTGCGTCTGTTTAGTTCCGAAAAACGCACAACTCAATAAATACTTTCACAAGCTTTACTTTATATTTTTCAAACATTTTTCCATCTTTAAGGATATTGCTGAAACCCACAAAATGGAGAAGAAAAAAACGTGCTCGGATGAGCGACAAAATTTTGTTGCGACTCGCATGAGCCTACCACTATTTATGGTGTCACGTAAGCCTCAAAGAATATTTTAGATACTCGTAAAAAAATGAAATACTTGGATGATTTATAGGTAATCGCTTACGCGAGGATCATTTGGATACCGTGCAGAAGCAATTCAAACTTGCCGGAAATCATTATAATCTATACTGTCATAAGGGTTTGTATGAAAGCCGGATAATTCTAATTGCAATTGTTGAGAATTAATTACTGTTCTCAGAGAACCGAGGAGAGGAGTTTAGCGCCAAAACTTATGCACATTATAGACATGTTACGGGCTTTGAAAAGACGCCCGTTAATCCGTATCCGGAGAAGCGTCCATTGAAGTCAGATCGATCTATGACAACTTGGCGTGGTTACCAACAGGCTCCCAATCGATATGGTGTTCTTCCGGTACCATACCAAAGTCGTATGGGATCAAAGGGCTCAGTATTTGCCAAGATGCACAGCAATAAGAGTCGGGTCTCAATAAAGCTGCCTTCCTCACATTTCTATGAGATTCCAAGTGAAATTGAGCGTTTCTTTAAGACTGAGAATTTGCAGAAGGGCATCTTTCTATCAAGTAAGTAATTGAAAATCAAGGCTGCAAATGCATTCAATCCCTTGAGTCAATATCTGTTTTGTTTTCTATCAGATGCGCGTGATCATCGCCCATGCTCCCGTAACATGATATCAAATTTGACAAACTGTTGGCACAATCCACGAGATCCCGGCCCAACAGATACTTATACTAATCGGCATGAGATTCAAACGAATGTGTCACCCAAAGTGAAGACTCCTCCAGATAATCCCCACTTGTTTCTGCCTTTATCTTGCGTTCCCACAAAGCGTAGTACACTGGTGAGACGAAACATTAGTTTTGAACCGGGTCCAGGACGCTATGATGTCCGTTATCCAAATGTGTGTGCCTGTGAGAGAGGCAAGAAGACTATGCCGGGTCTGACGGTGCTGATAGAGAAGCAGAAACGTTTTAAATTCCGACGGTTGCCCTATATGCGTATAAATTCTCGAAAATATTGTGAGCCTGATTGGCGGCATGTACTTGGCCATGGCCACAGACATGTATTCCAAATGGGCAAGCATGATTTGCCCAAGCCAAAGATTAAGGCTAAGGCCGTTAAAGTCAAGAAGGCGGAGAAACAATTAAAGATGTTTGCCGATGCCAAATACCTAAATATGTTGGTTAATCCTAAACAATGGCCATTCTCTTTTCGGGATTTCCCAGTACCGCCGTATGAGCCACGCATTGTCTACAATTGCATAGCGAAGCGTGTGATACGCAAACAGCTGCGAAATAATAAAAAAATTGCATTTTTAAGCGGACAGGAGCGCTGGAAGGATGGAGCACGCCCACTACAGCTGACAGCTCGTCAGCTGGAGGCGATCAAGGAGCGCCTGCCGCTTGAGCGACGCCTCTACGACCATCCAATAGAGCTGCGTGAATCGAAGATTATCAGCAAGCTCCACCATGTACCGGAACATTTGCGTACTACATATATGCCGCAGCTACGCAAACGCCTATTCAAATTTTTGCCTATACCGGGTGCTCGGGTGCTGGTCACAGATAGCGATATACGACCGGATTTACCCTTCGATCGGGAGAAACCAACAGGCATGTATAACCGTTTGCTGGACGAGAAGCTATTCTATCGTGATTCCGTACTACAAGAAATGCAACAAGCCGCTTTGGGCATAAAACCTGAAGAGAAGGAAAAAGATAAAGATAGAGATTCCGCTTATAGTAATGCTTCTTCTAAGATGAGCCTATTATCCCAATCCAAGATGGGTAGCAAAGTATCCCTTGCACGCGTTTCCAGTAAAGCTATGGTAACAGTACTCGCTCCCGGAGAGGAACGTCCCAACGATGATTTGGCTGCTGAATTGGTAGAATAGGCGGCAGCTTTGGTAAATTTATCATATTATTTCGAATAGAAAGGCTCAAAATTCTTAAAAAAGATCTTGCTCACATAGGAGCCTCGTTTATAGTTTTATGATTTATGTGTTCTGCCCCAGTAAATTGTGAAGCCACCAAAGTGGAGTCTCTGCTTGCCATAAAGCAGCAGAAAGTAACTTTTGACCATAAAATATATAACTTTGCTCTTGTCCGTCGCACAGTGTATTAAAGTGGCCAAAATATAAAGAAAATATAATGAAATGAGTTTTTTATTTATAGTTACACAGAGAGAAAAAGTGGCCAAAATAAAAAGAAAATATAACGAAATGAGTTTATATAGTTACACAGAGAGAAAAAGCGCATTTAACCAAGGTGTTTAATTGGTCTTAAGTTGACAGCAATAAAATCTTGAATTTGCGAGTTGAATATATCCAGATTATTTTTGATCTCGGCTAAAAGCGGTCATAGAATCCGTATATAATTCGTATAAATTATTTATTTTGAAATACAAAATTGAGAGAATCGGTTAATACTTTTAATATAAATATATCTTTCATCAAAAAGAATGACTCGTCATTCATTTTTTCTAAGACATTTTATTATAGCTAATAACTGAATCAACTGTCAGTAAATATTCTGTTCTTATATTACTATTAATAAATAAAAAAAATAAAAAAATAAAACATTTAAAATGGTGTAGAAATTTGATATTTTATGAACATTTTTAATAGAATTGATGCACTGTGCTCAGTCACCCAGTCTTTATTTCCGTATATCTGTGTGCCGAAAAATGGCCAAAACCAGAAGCCAGCACGAAATAATTAAGTTTTCTAACGTTTTGCGGAATCTGTGCCGGGCTCGGAATTACATTGCTGCTCCTGATGCTGCTTCTGCTGTCTGCTGTCTACGGTCTACGGTCTTTGGTCTTTGGTCTACGTGCGGGCCGCTACATGTGGCTATTAAAATTACGAGCATATCTCATGTCTTTCCTTGCTTAGATTGTAAAACATAATCTGTTATCAATTATTTTAGCTGCGTGCCTTTGCTCAAGCCACGAACGGCCAAAAGGGGGGGCCACTGGGGGCCCGGGGGAGTGGCCTGAAAACTTGGAAAAAGCGCTCACGTTGCATTTGGGTCGTAACGCAAAAAGTAAACTTTCCACATATTTATGACTTAGTTAAAATTTTGGCCCGTAAGCAATTTCATTTGCTGCGCCTTAGTTTATGCTCCGAGCTCATAAAAATGGGTATCCTAATCGATTTTAGACTCTCTGACTCTCCACTGAGTGCGTGAGTGAATGAATGAATCACTGCTGAGTGTATGAGTGGATGTCAGTGTGAGTGCCAAACTTAATTGAGTTTTGTGAGCCAAAGGCGGTGATAGGCAGCTGCAAAATCAGCACAAAATACGAGTAACTAAGAACCAACCAGTCGAGTTTGGCATTTTGAGAAGATGCACTCTAATCGATTTCAGATTGAGATGAAAACTATAACAACTTTTCTTTTTTTTTTTTTGTATTGGGTAAACAATATTTGCTGGTAAAATTTATAATAAGTGAATACGATAATTTTGGATTGATTAATTTGAGGATTTTATTATTCTATTGAGAAGCTCCAAAGACTTCAAAATGTTTATAATCATGGGAAAGAATAAACCGAAGAAACGAAATATAGCAAGGACAATAAATAAATCATTGAGAACATTTTATCTATACCAACCAAAAGCTTTCTTCGGTAATAGTTTTATAGACGTCGAGTGTGATTTCGTAACTGATAATACGACGTGAGTATACTCTTTTTCATTATTGTGTAGATACGGAGAAGAGAAATGTAAGAGCCAATTTTGAGGCAGTGGCTCTTATATCATTACAAAGCTGCTTTTTGCATATAAAGAAATTCAGTTACGTTTCACAAAAGTTGAAGAAGGCAGACAGACGAAGATCCTGTAGAAGCGTTCACTGCCTGCATACGTTACTTTTGTTTCCGTTTCCGGCGGCAGAGAGAACAACAAGAGAAGTGCAACAACTGAATTCAAGGCTCCATTGAATGTATGTTGTTTACCAGCAGCCAGCGACTGGCAGCTGATTAACAGTGACAGCAACTCCCTAACATGTCCTGGCTGCAACTTTTCGCAAAGAAAATTATTATGGTTAATGCTATGCGCTATTGTCGTTGTTGGTAGTCGCATTACTGTTACTTGTTGTAGTTGCTGCAGCTGCAGCTGTTGTTGTTGTCGTTGTTGTTGTCGTTGTCGTTGTCGTTGGCAGTGCAAATATTTTACACACCACAAAAGCAAACACAAAGCCAACGCCAGAGCGCACAAGCAAAAGTAAATTATAAGCAAAAGGCAACAATGCGACGCAATGTTGAAATGCAGCTGATTGTGCGCGAAAAGTTTGTTTTGTTGTTGTTGTTGTTGTTGTTGGGGCAGGACGAGAATCAGGTTGCACAGAATGAGCACAAGAATAAGGACGAAAATGAGAACAAGCAACAGCACGAAAAGACACTGCACGGGTTTCTTTTTTCGGTTAACATGAGTTATTATTGCCAAGTGGGCGGCTACCCCAACTTCTTCTTCGTCAAGCAGAAGAAAACACAAGGACACCGAAAGAAAATGTGTCTCCTGCTCAATTTAAATCTATTTGTAAGATTATCTTTGCTTGATCAGAATCTGCTTCCCTTGAGGTAAGAGTTTTGTTCATAAAACGAGAATTTTCTGCTTGATTCAAGCCAAATCATTGTTACCCTACTGTTGACGATGTTTCTTAACGATTTTAGACCGAAATTTAGCTTTTTCTCTCTGTGTAGGCGAAGCCTTTTGTCTTCTGTCTTGCAAAACTAATACGCGAATGCGAATGTGCTCCTTTTTTCCGAGCCCAGCGGGGAGTATGCCAACTGTGTCATTACAATTGGCACATGTAGTGAAGACTTTTCCGTAAGAAGCTTATTAAAGATTCTGCGTTGAAAATTTTAAATATGAACTCAAAATGCTGGCAACTATAGAATTATTTGTATATATTATTTGATATTTTTCCTGTAAAATGCCTGGTCAAATCTTAGGATTGGACTTAAATGACTTCAAATATCTTAGAAAATGGGCGATGTGTAAAATATGAAACTAAATAGAGCTTGTTTCGGTTTCACGTCACAATAAATTCCACTAGACACAGCAGATCCTGCTAGACCCTCTTTAGTGTTAAGTTTTCTAAATATTTTTGTTTTATTAATTTATGGGCTTACTTAGTAATATGAACTTCTTAGAGTATATTTAATTATACATATTAATTTTTTTCCTTCCTGCTGTTTATTGGGATTACAATTTCAGTGATGTTTGACCGGAAGAGCTAGATTCTGTGGAATTATAATGGACTTGAGCATGTTCTGTTTGTGTTATTGCAGGGTATTCCAAGTTGATATACATCGAAATATTGGTTTACTGCTTATTTTGTGTAGAATACTTTTGTGCGTCGACAAAACAAATGAGCCAAGCAACTGGCACAGCGTGCAGCGTTGACTGCAGTCTATGAAAGTTGGCTTTGCCACAGTCTCAAGCTTTTGTTGGCCCTTCTCGTTGCAGAGATTTCTTTCCTATTTGGGTCATGGGGTCGTGGCGTGTGCAAATTGCAAGCAGCATTTGCAGCGGCAGTGGCAGCGGCAGTGGCAGAGGCAGCGGTAGAGTTGCATTTGCTTTGCGTGAGTCGTGAGGCGAGTTGCGACATGTCGACTCTACATTTTCAAATAATTTCTGATTAAGCGTGGGTGGCTGCCCCCTGCCTTCCCCTCTCGCTCTCTCTCTCTCTCCCTCTCTCTCTCTCTCTCTCTCTCTGACATCACCCGCTGCCAGCCACTGTTAGTGTTGCCAACTTGGCCGCCATGCTGGGTGACAAACGCAATGGGTGCAAAGGCAACTCTGGCAACATGCTGACATATTGCGGCACATAATTTACCGTTGCTTATGCGTTCGTTTCTCTTATTCTTCTTCTTCTTCTTCTTTTTCTGTTTTTCGCCGAGTGCAACTAATTTTTGTTTGTTGCCAGCAAAAGCCGCAAAGATTTATGCTTGAGAAATTATGCTTTAAAAGTTGAGCGTATGTCTTCGTTGTAGTTGATGTTACTTGTTCTTTTTATACCCTGTTTCCCTTCCAATATGTAAAAAGGGATACTCAGCTTGTTCTCAACTCTAGTCCTCTAGGAGTCTTCGATCTTAGAAATAATATATCACATAAGTCTGTCTCTCTATCCGCTCGTTCGTCCGTTAAGTTTTAACTTAAAAAAAAAACCCTTCTGCGAGGGTATAAGAAGTGCTTCAGCTCTCGAGGTACAAGGTACAAGTACAGAGTATTCCCTAGTCGTGCAGACTCGACTTAATCATTTTTATTCGTTGTTGTTGTTGTTGCGGCTTCATCCGCTATGCTTAAGTAATTTAATATACTTTAATGTCAGCTTGCATTCCCTCTGTCCTTTGTCTCCCTTAAACACACACACACACATTCACACACACACACACACACACACACACACACACACACACACACACACATACATACATATATAATGCATATTAGTGTATGCGCATATAAAAGACGTATATTATGTGGATGGAGGGAAAGGGAATAAGAGAAGGCTGTGTGTCTGTGTGTGGATGCAGGGACAACAACAGCAACAGCAACAACAAGGAAGATAGACGGAAGAGGAAACAACAACAACAACAAAAACAACAACAGACAGCAGCGAAATGTTCATAAAAATGTAAATGTGCAAAATGGCACGAGAAAGAGGGGCAGAAAGTGAGAAATCATAATAAAGCGAGTGTGAGAAGAGCAGAAGAGAACACTGAAACGGAATGTAACAGCCGAAGGTTGCCCAATGTGCTTATGTGTGTGTATGTCCATGTGTCATTGTGTGTGTGTGTGTCTGTGTGTGTGCTCGTAAGTTTTTGCGCTGACATTTTAAGTGCATCTTTGTGAATTATTTAAACAAAGAATAATTACACATCGCATTATAAACTTAATGCGACGAAGTGCATAAATATGTCTACTTTAAATACTGATCTCCCCTTCCGTTCCTGCTCCTTCCCCTCCTGCGTGAAAACCACATCTGTCAATTTTTCAGTACCAAAACTAAGCTTTAAACGCTTTGAGACCGGAAATAAATATTTAAAAAGAAATATATTCCTCTTATTAATAAATTACTAGAGTTATTTCAGTCAGAGATGCTTGTTTCAGTTCAGCACATATTCCCATACCAAATTATAATATTCTGTATAAAAAAGCTTTTCTCTGTGATTATTTTGACTGTAAATGAATTTATAATATATAATGATTTGATTATACATACTACTATACTTAATTTATTCTTAACTTTGTATTAAAATTTATATTACTAAACAAGTTTAGAGTCCCATTTCTGTCGGCTCTAATCGAACTATCCGTGTAATAGAATTCCTACTTTTCCTTTTCTCCGTCTGTCCATTCCAATGAGCGCATCGAACTTGGAGACTACAACTATAAAATACGCAGATCAAGACCCTTTCAGGAAGACCACACTGGAACTGCATAGAGGGAGCTGGCTTTAGAGCTCTGGCAAGGTTTGATCTGTCAACAAAGTACATAGTGGTATTTCTTTGTTGAGTACTCTCGAATAGAGCAAACGAGTATTTACTTGTTTATATTTATTTTGTTTTTGTTTACATCTTTTTAAGGTTTAATCAACAAGTTACTTGTTACCCACGCTACTTAGCCCCATATACTTTTATATAAATTCCACTCAACTAAGCAAAAACAAAGACATAAACCAAACATGAGGCAATGCTGCAAATGCTCCCAACCCAAGCCCCAAACCAGACCGTGGGCTTGGCCTGCTTCTAGTTGACGGCTTTCGCACACTTTCCGCTCTGTTATTATGCATATTATGCAAACCATGCCCACAATTCTTTTGCTCTTACCGACCGCCCCCTTCGTATGGCACTTACATTTTACTTTACGCGCTTTTGCCGCGTATTTTTATAGCCATTTGGTTGGCAAGAGTACACAGAAAAATGTAGACGGCACTCGGCAAAAAAATAGCAAATTCTCAAGCAACTCTAGACGACTATAAAGTACACTGCAGACGCATTTATAATCAGGCTTCCTCGTTATATGCATATGCTCTCTATTTGTGTAGTGGATACACAATGGGATGTACATATGCAGATGCAAAAAAAAAAAATATAAAGTTAAATAGGTCTACTTGTGCTCGACTGGCAGATACCCTAAGACCAGAGAAAACTCAAAATTTTATAAAGAATTAATTAAATGATTATTGTAAAACTTTTAAGGTTTAGAAAGCCAAGCTTAAGGTGAACCCATCAGAGGAAGGTGAACTAAAGGGACATCCCTCAGCTCATTAAACTGTCCACAATTAAACCGGGAACCAAAACCAGTCTTTAACCGTTAACTGATTAAATGCCAGAACCAGAACAGCTACCGATGCTGCAGAGATTTTGGCAACTATAAATATGCCCAATTTGAAGCATTTAAAATATACAGGGTATTTTAAAAATGGTATGCGTGTAAGGTAAGTGGTAGACTGAGTGGCATAACAGATAGAAGAACGGCAAAGGAATGCGAATAAGTATGTATGTGTGTGTGTATGTGTGTACATAGGAGTATGTGCGAGCTGAAAAGCACTAAAAAGTATTATCTAAATGATAATTTGTTGCTGCTTGTCTGTTTGTTGAGTAATGTAATTTTATGTACAGCTATGGGAGCTGTCATGCATAAACCATTGGAGACAAAGGCTCTAGCTGGCTCCTTTCTACTTTCTACTATTACTACTACTACAACAGCTGTTGGAGTATATAAAGAATACTCGTTTATATCTTGCCACTTTTGGATGTATAGAGCATGTACTGGTATGTGCGTAAAGCATATTTCCGCTTCCGGTTGCTGGGCAAGTCACAGAATTTTGCTGTAAATGAAACAAAGCCTTTTTTCTTGGCCAAAGTCTTAAGTTGGCATAGAACTATTTGGCAGAAGTTGAGCTAAGACAATTCAATTCATGTCTTGGAACTTTTCGAAAGATTAACTTTGGCCCGTTTACCTGCAGAGATCCTCAAATCAATTGCGCATTTTGCGCAACTTTGGACAAATGCAATGCAATTAAATGCGACAAAGTTCAAAATTGAATTGGTACAGAAATCGACGGACTTGTCCGTAACTCTATTGGCCGAAAATAAACGAAACGAGACGCACGACAAACGCTGAACTAAAAGAGGGAAAAGGATATCACAGTACATTGTAGGAATGGACAGGCAGTGGACAGAACTGTAGTATAGGACGGAGCTGGACTGAAATTCAATTCGGTTGCGCTCGATTGCGTTGCATTTCAATATAAATATTTATTTTATTTATACAGCAATACAGAACAGACATAGACACATCCACAGCCACATCCAGATTCACATACACCCAAATGGAGGACGGGACGACAAGTTGCAGCTGACAGTAAAAGATGTTGTGGAACCCATTTGTTTTAGTCAATGGATGGGCAGCGGTACAAAGTCACTCCATAGTTCACTTGAGTTCAGTTTTAGACCAGTTCAGCACAGTTCTGTTCTGTTCTGTTCAGTTCGGTTCAGTTCAGTTTAGTTTCAGTTGGGCATGGTTCGGTATGTTGCATTAGAATTCAATTTTCAAACTGATTTTGTATCTACGAGTCTGCACCTCTCTTTCCCTGCCTGCTAGTTGACTGTTTTACTAGTTGTCGATTCGACTTTGGTTGAATGCAATGCCATAACTTTGGCTTAGCAGAGGGTTTCCCTCTGGTTTAGGGTCTGAGTTTATCAGTCCATGGATACGGAGAGAAAGAGAATCAGTTGGGCAGCAGCAAATTGCGTATGGCGTTTTTTGGTATGTAAGTAGTTGGCCCAATCAGCATTGAAATAACTGAAATCGTTCTCTAAATGAAATCAACAAACTGCACTTATCCAGCTAATCGAATGAAATTATACAAAAATACTGAAAATTGCGTTGAAATAATACAGCACAAATTGATGTGCATCGATTGCCTTTCTTTCCTTAACCAGATTTGTAAGGATGAACCCAGGGCTACCAAGGATCTATCAGACCTAACGGGCCTCAGTGATATCCCCTGTGCCTGAGTCATGGAACTACCAGAACTCATTAAGAGTAGTGTTAGAAATGTGAACTTCAATTTCCTTGCTTCGCAATTTGTAGACTTTAATGAGTCAGAGGCTTTAGAATATTCTATATTTATACTGGGAATGTTTAAGCGAATGGGTATAAAGAAATTGTTATCTTGGCGCTCGCCTTTTAATACAATTTTACATTTGGCTGCTAATTATTTGCGTATTTCTTTGCGTGCCGAGTGCGACGTGAGTCGCTGACGTCAGGCAGATGAATGCAGGAATAGTTGAATTGTGGTAGAACTGCTTAACAGCAAAGGGAGCAGGAGTACGAGGATGAAGAAGGAAGAAGGAAGAAGGAACAGTGGAAGGACCTGAAGCTGTCGCTAATTTGAAAGGTTTTTGCGGAAGACAAATGCAAATGTCAGCGTTGTGCGCAGGGTTGCCAACTTTTTCATTTTGCTTTTGGCTTGCTTTGCAGTTGTCATTTTACGTTGCGCAAATGTCAAACTTATCGACTCTAAGCCACGTGCCCGGACGAGCATCCGTGGAGGATGAAGCACTCTTCTGCAGGAGAAGGTGCATTGTGTGGCCAGGATGATGTCTCTGCTCGGCTCGCCTCACTCTTCCTTCCATGGGGCGGTGTGTGGCACGCCAATGTTGCACGTTCAAATTAACTTTAATGAACTCAGTTTAGTTGCAAATGAGTTACAAAACTCGAAAACACATCGAGACGTGTTTCGAGCACAACGAGCGTCGTATCCCGTGCGTGTTGCATGTTGCATGCTGCATTTGGAATTCTTGAATGAGGGGAATGCCTCCATAAGGTATCTATCTGCAGAAGGTGTCTGCTGAATCCACTTTAATTTGTTATATTTGTATTCCATTTGGGAATTGCAGCCGGCAGCATGCAGTATTGGAATAAATAGCATAGAAAATACCGGGAAAAAATGTTTTGAGATTTCAAGAACTATATTTAATAGCAACTAGAAAGTACAAAGTGATTTCAAATATATAATTAAAAATAAGAGAAATCCAGAAATTTATATTGAAGAAAAAAACTTTCCTTGGAATTAAATTGAGAGTAAGAAACCTTGAATAGAATAGTGAAAATATTCATAATAAGTTAATAAGTTATTCAGTCATAAAATAGGTATAAAATTCTTAAATTAACATTGTTTATAGCCTGAATGAGGATTGAAAGATAGACAGAATTGGCTCAAGCTCTGTTAATTCTTTTGCTGCAGGAGAGTCACAATCTAGTTATAAAATTGTTTTATGCTGGCTTTGATACGGGTTTGTTAACAAGCTATTTTCCTTTTGGCTTTAAAACATACCAATTAAAGCTTGATTTTCATTGTTAAAATATCATCATTGAAAGCCGACGATTTGGCTTGATTCAAGCCAAGTGGGTATTACACAGCTTAGGATCGGAAATCTAAGTTTTTAGCTGTGTAAGCTTACTGACTTTGAAGTGCAGAAAAACTTGGAGAGTTTTAAGTTTAACTCTGCTTAAATTTCGTAAATCAATCTTAATTATTATTAATAAATTAGGAATGGTTAACGTATTCAAATTATTAAATTGTATTTTCAAAGAGTTGACTTAAAGGTTTTCGATCAATACAGATTTAATTTCATTGGTAAGCTTCGAAAAATTTGAAATTTATTCCTAAGGCTGTCGGTGAAAATTGCTAGAAATTTAAATAAATTTCCACACAACTTTGCGAATCGTGTCAAAAGTCAAAATTCGTGTTTGTGACAGTTGGAAGATTGCGAAAATTTTTCATCTTAGTAGAAAGGTTAAGGCGTTCCGTTCGCTGAAAACTTTGCAGTGAAAGTTCACACGGCACATATACAAAAAATGCCAAACTGTCTGTCTGTCTGTTTGCCACGCCCCCAGAGCCAGTGTCTTGTTGCCAAATATGTAAAAATATAGGGAGGGGGATTGGAGGGCGTAAAAATAGGCTAATATTTGGCATAGACTTTCACTAAGCCAAGGCTGCTCTTAAGGACCTAAAATTGGTCTGTTTGTTGTTGGTGTTGTTGTTGTTGTTGTTGTTGTGTTTTTGTTATGCTGACAGTTATGCTTATTTATAGGCGTGTTATTTCGCTTGGCATTTCAAGGGCTGCCAACGCGAAAGGCATTTTTAAGCCATGGCAATTTATTGGCTCGCTGTGTGCCGATTAGCCAAATATTGAGATTATAGGCCGATCCGAAAGCCGTTTCAATTTTGGGGCTTATTACGCGCTGAGAAAGGCTTACCCGCGCCTCCCTAGATAATTGAGGCTGTCAATTGCAGTTGTCGAGGTTCATTGAACCACTTTCAGCTGCCTGCTGCCTGCTGCCTGGTGGCTGGTGCCTGCTGCGGGCTATGGGCCAAAATAAAGAATCGCCGCGAAAACCAAACAAATTGAAATAACACCAGATAACTGCGAGTATATGTCTCATGTTTGGCCAGAAACTGTGCGAGTTGCCAAAAAAGTGTGAAAACCGCAGCAGCAGCAATGTAACAACTGTGTGGCTGACTGAAAAGCTGTAAAAAATACTGGCAAAATGACTGAATGACTGTCTGACTGACTGACTGACTGACATACATAAATGACCGGACGACTTTACGTGTCTTTTTGGCGGTGTTGTGGTTTTTGTGGCCGCAAATGTGCACGGCAATTGATTTATTTTCACAATAAACAACCAGCCAAAGAAGCCACTACAATTATGTACGCCAGCGCCGGAAAGTATGCTACAATATTTAACCAATAACCATAAAATGCGAAATCAATTTTCATCAATTTCATTCAATTTCTTTTTATTTAACTTCCATATTTACAAGATGTTATAAAAAATGAACATATATTTCGACTCCATCAATTTTAACAATTAAAAATGCACTTTCGATGAGCTTTATAAAGCTATAGCTGTGTACGGGAATAAATATTTAAAAATTCTCTAGAGGGTCTCGATTATTTGGTCATTAATTTTTTGACTTGTCTAGGCATTTGTCAAATAAAACTCCAATTTTCTTTCTCATAAAAAAAATCTCATATTTTGAACTCTTTTGGGAAAACCCTTCTTCTCTTGCCGTAGTATTCCCTGCTAGGTAGTACATTTTCCGGTTTCCTTTCTCAAACTGTTTCCTATCAACTCTCTTTAAATTTGTAGGTTTCCTTACCTCTTTTCCCCTAATAATTTTAATCAATTTTAAATGAATCCCTGAGAGCCCATCCCCTTTTCTAGTTAGAAGATAAAATATTTAATAAATATGCTTGTAAAATATATAAAGGGATTATGTACAGAAAATCCATTGGCCTATAGATAAGATATTGTAATAGATTGATATATGGATTTCTTCTCTCGTCTTTCAAGGTTGAAGATTGGAGATCAAAACGAAGGCTGTCAACAATGTTGTCCTGAATCTTAGCTCTATTTACATAATAATTGTAGAATGCAAATATTAATTCGTTACCGCAGACTGATAAGATAAGTATGATGTAATTTCGTGTTTCTTCTCTTTTTTGGAATGTTTTTAAACTTGAGTTGAGCTCTCGCTAGAAGGTTATTGGGTCAACGTCAGACAAGAGTGCTAAAGAAATGAGTAAAAAAGTAAATAGTTTTTGATAAGACTTTGAACTGAACTTGAAATAATTGGCAAACTGGTTTCTTTTGGGCCAAGTTTGTTGACTCGTAGATAAGGCAACTGATAAGCAAACCCATTGGGAATACTTTTCGAATATAAAAGCTATGAAATTATTTCTGGTAAGGCATAGTTTCGATACCCGCAATAACAGAAAGATGTGTCTTTTGGCCAGTCTGTGGTCTACTCTGCTACTATTCGCTGCTACCAGCAGGGCCACGCCTCAATATGATGGTCGCATTGTGGGTGGTCAGGTGACAAATATACGGGATTTTCCCTACCAAGCTTCCGTACAATTGCAAGGTCAGCATATTTGTGGCGGTGCCATTATCGGAGATTATTTCATCCTAACCGCCGCTCACTGCTTCGAGGAGCCATGGGGTATACTGGACTATAGCGTGCGCCTAAGCGCCACAGAGCATGCAGCTGGCGGCGAGTTACTCAGCGTTCGGCAGATTATACGTCACGGTGGCTACAATAGCCAGACCCATGATAATGACCTGGCCCTGCTGCTGCTCAATGCACGGCTCAACTATACGGAGGAGCTGCAGGCGGTGCCTTTGGCCAGCGCACAGGATGCTCTTACGCCGGATACACTGCTTTACGTTAGTGGCTGGGGCTATCAGAGCGAGGAGGGTGATGAGGGCGTATCACCAGTGTTGCGCTTTGTGGATGTGACCCATGTGGAGCCGGGTGTTTGTAGGCTTGCATATCGCAAAGTGTTGCCCATTACCCAGCGCATGCTTTGCGCCGCCAGTGCTGGACATGACAGCTGCCAAGGTGACTCTGGTGGTCCACTGGTCGGTTATCAGCCAGGCAGCACACAGGGTAAACTCTATGGCATCGTGTCCTGGGGCCTAGGATGTGCACAGCAAGAATTTCCAGGTGTATATACGAATGTGGCAACATTTAGGAATTGGATTGATGCCCAGGTGGGTGCATGGGGCTGGAACCATCTGTTAGCGGGTTGGAGTGGGCTGCAAAGATTCAGTGAAAACTAATTTTGTTTTAGATAGTAACTGGGTGCGTAAACTGTGTTATATTGTGTTTAATTTTGTAGTAGAATAAGAAGTTACATTAGAATTTATAAAAAAAAGATATAAAATAATAAAAAAATATTTTATTTGCTCTATGAATGTATTCATTTATTCAAAGGCGGCTTTGAGCAGCAAGGGCATAAAAATATTAAGTAAAATATACGTTTTGCTATGATATATATAATAAAAGAACCAAGTTTTCTAGCTAAGGAAAATATCGAGAGGTTTCCAGGACATCCCGAACTATCTTGCTTTTGAGAAAGTGTTTATATATTTTGAAATGAAGCTGCGAAAGGAGAGAGACAGTCTAATCATCTTTGATCTTTGTTCTGCATTTACTACTTGTTATCGGGCTGATTGCATATTGTGAAACTGGGTTTTAATTAAAAAATTTGCCATAGCTTTGTTTTAACAACAATTGGGGCTGTAAGGCCATTAG
The DNA here is from genome assembly GCA_018150835.1 of Drosophila repletoides. NCBI lineage: Eukaryota > Metazoa > Arthropoda > Insecta > Diptera > Drosophilidae > Drosophila > Drosophila repletoides. The sequence goes on along the minus strand of JAECWQ010000089.1, from coordinate 17,558,628 downwards.
GTCAGCTAAAGGGCAGAGGCAGAATAAGAGTCATGGACTTGGTTCATAATTCAAAATGCAGCTCAAATTGTGAGAGTGGAAGGCTCGAAACTAATTCAGATTCAATGAATATGTTAACACACAGGGCCTGGTAAATAAATCGTTGCCTACATCCAGGCGCAAATATCAAAATGCAAGGCCAGCCAGCAAACAAATATATGTACGTATATATATATATAGTTTCATTATAAGATAAAGCAGCCTGCACTACAACAACAAGAACAACAAGAAGAACAACAACTTATTAGTTTAGACAAAAATAGATTGCATAAATATTTAAGGCAAGCAACGTAGCTGTGGCTGTGGCTATGGTCAGTAGCTGAACGTGCGCCTTGCGGTGAGCAGCATGAGGCAGCAACATGGGGCACGAGAGGCCAAAAAGTCAGAGTTAGAGGGCTCAGGGGTCAGTTGCTGTCCGGACTGTAGAGCTCATACATACGAGTAGTACATTTCACAGATTTTAATTTGTTTTGCCGTTAAGCAAACTATGTAAGTGTCTGGCTTGACGATAAGGCACACACATCTTGCTAATTGTTTCATTTTGCCAGGGCCAGTAGGCAAACATTTCAAACAGTATTTCATTTAATTGCATTGCATATTTTCTGAAATTTTAATTTCTCTATTCTCTCTCTCTCTCTCTTTCTCTGCCTCTGTCTGTGTCTCTATGCTAATTGCAGGGCAGCAATTAATTAAACAGAGCCAGAACTCAAAGAAGTTAATAAACTCCGGCTAAATGCAAAGCAGAAAACAACGATTGCAACAAGAAAATAACCTCCTCTCAAATGTCAAACGAATTTTTTGCATTTTGCAATATGCAATATGCCAATATATTATGCTCATACATACATTTTCGCATGCGAAAAACAAAAACAGCTAGTGAGAAAAGACTATCTTCAATGTGCCGAAGGTTAGATACCCTTGCAGATTGAGAGAATAAGATTTCAAATATATTTTATATTTTCAGTTATATGATACGAAGATAGATGTAAGATTGGACTACTATCTTACACCTATCTTCTTATATAATATAGTAGTTTTAAGGTGAGTTACCTAAATGCATTATACATTTAATGACAAAGTTATGATACTCTCTGTAAGAGTATGAAAACAAGGCAAAAACAATACGCGTTTGTGTACCATAGAGCATCGTTTTTATTATCGAATTGAGAATTGATTGAAAAACATACGCGCTAGCTGCTCTTTCAGTTCCTCTACAGCTCGCAGTAAAAAAACCGACTGACAAATGCGACGGGATTGGATTTACAAGTAGAGTTCCATTTTGACATTATGAAAGAGCAAACAAAATAAAAGAATAAAAGTCGAATAGTTCATAATTTTCTGTAGCATAAAAATGTTACTTTTTTCATGGTGAAAAATGCACTTTTCATATTTAATATAAAATTGTATTCAGTTTTTAATAAAGTTTTTAATTTCATCCAAAAGGCAGTAAGAGTATCCGTTAGTGTATCAACATTATTGGTTTTTTGTTTTTTTGTTTTTTTGTTTTTCAGCTGCTTTGTTGCCGCGATTTATGCTTGCCACAGCAATAGACTTGTAAATATGATCAATATGCGCTGTAAATATGCGAAGCGTGTGAAATATGTGAAATTCATGCAAGTCGGGCATGCATAATGCGGCCCAAACCAACAACGACAACGATAAAGGCCACATGAGGCCTGGCCAACAGTGCATGGATTGACATGTGACAAAAAGGGGGAATATTGGCAACAGCAGCCAGAACAGAAAACAGTTCGTATACTTTATTTAATGGAGAGTGCTCAACTTGAATTTACGAGTTTCTTTACAGTATAATAGATAAATATATATGTACTACATATTTCATAAAATTCTAATAAGAGTATACATAAAATCGATAAAAGTATCGATAGTATCATTCCTAATAATAGTCGAGTATTTATCGATTGTCAAAACATATATCGCAAAAATGAATCTTTGATTTCGATAATCAGACAAAGTTAACTTTAAAATAAAAACTGGCTAAGCAATTATTTAATTACTGTCCAATAACTAGTTAATTGTTTATTCTATTTACAATATTTTATGATGCAGATAGGAGATGACTGTAATTTTTAATAGTAAATTCATTTTTAAAACTTACTTTTATACCTTGTTTAAATTCTAGAAGGCACAGTGCTTTAAATCTAATAAACTTTCAATAAAATGTAGCAAAAAAAGGGTTAAAAAAAGTGATATGAGTACGTGACGCATTCGTAAAGCCACACGCACGTAATCTCCGCACCGAAATTCCCCTGTGGTTGGGGTTTTATCTAGAACGTTTGTACATGCGCTTTCTTTGATTGCCTTTATAGGAATCCAACGCAATTTACAAGAAATATTTTAAAATTTGGAATATAAAGTTAACTTAGTCTCTATATTTAATCTGATAATTTTTAAATTGAAGCTTTTAATTCGCTTGCAGAAAAGTGTATGAGAAGTTTGTCTTAAAAGAAATAAAGATATATATAATATTTATGATTTATATCTTCGCTAATATTGGAAATTTATTAATCTTGAGTATTATTCGGTGACTTTTATTTGCTGCTTAGATATGCTGCATATTTTGGCATATTTCACTTACAATATGTTTATATATTTTAAAAGTGCAGAAGATTGAATCAGTCTGAATTTTTTTAAATTTTTCTCTACGATATATTAAGAAGACCTGCATAAATAATTGGCTCTTGTTAGTTGCCGACTATATCTATGCAATATATATTTATATATATATTTATTAGGGAGCATCGGAAAGCTTTAAAGTGTAGGAAAAACAGTCAAGTGAATGTTGAAGTGTTGATATACCACTTGAAATTTTGTAGTTGCCATTTCTATTGCTTTTTTCCTGCTATCAATGTTGCCTGGCAGCCACATTTTTATGGGTGGTACTTGGAAAGAGCTTCTTTTTCGTTAAATATCTTTAAGATGCTTAGCGCTATTTGGGTGGGCGAATTTTGTACATTTCAGCAACTTTCAAGTGGAAACTGCATAAATTTTTCTGTTATTGATTGATAAAGATTGTGGAAGAGAAAAGTTGTAAATATAAAATTCTATGAAATTTTCAAGACTCTCTGCAATAAATGTCGTAAAGAGTATTAAGAATGCATTGGCAGCAAATTGAGAAAAAAAGCAAATAATATTCTATTTTGTTGTAAAGTTTTCTTTAGTGCTTGAAGTAACGAACAGGAACTAAGTACATTTCAGATATTTAGCATTCAGTTGGATATTAAATAAATTTATGAGAAGCATTATAAAAATATAAATTTAATGAATTAACCTAGATATTATGTTACGTTAACAAGCGATTAAGTAATTAAAAATACTCTTAGGGGCAGCTATTACGCTTTTCCTTTTGTATTAACTTGGCAAAGACTGCAGTTATTTAATAAAAAGACTTTAAAATTATTCACAATTGTCAATTGTCACTGTAAGCAGAGTCAACATGTCGTATGTGTGATTTCTGTAAATATTTTGCGGCCTTTTGGCCGGTAATTGTTACATTTAATTGCGTGTAATTGAGAAAGCTTTTAGGCAAGACGCGTCATAAAACACGCGTCTGGCAACCTCAGAGCATAAATCTTTGACAGGCGAGAGTTAATTGCGGGGTGGCAACATCAATTACACCCCCCAAAAAACGTAGCCGCAAGCTCTTGACACATAAATTATGCAGTAATTTTTTTTTTTTTGTTTTTGTTGATGCCAGGACAAACTACCAACTGCGAGCTGGGACTTTGACGTGGCAGGAGCAACATACGCACACGCACACGCACACCCACACACACACACACACACACACACACACAATAAAATCGTCAGGACTTTATTTTAAAATGTGTGTTCATTATGCCACAACAAAAGAGAAGGAGTGAGAGTGGAAAAAAGAGAAGGGGCAGCAGGATGGGGAGATAGCTGGAAAGACAAAAAAGTGTTGCAAAGCGCGGCAAAGTGTCAGTATTAAGAATGAAATTAATTACAAACGCTTACTTTAGTTAAATATTTGTGCGAAGCCTTTACACAACCCACACACACACACTAAGAGAAAGTTCTTCAGTATAAAAGCTTGAAAATTTTACGCCCGAAACGGGGTAATACATCTGGAACAATTAAGCCTTGATCTCGGATTACGCTGCTGTTAGACAATTCTTAGATCATGATTATTCATGGTATGAATAAGAGGTCAATTCCTTTGCTTCAGTCGACTTATAATCTACTTCTAAAATAATTTTATACTTGATTTGATTCTGTTTCAATCTCAAGCTCGTTTTGGCTTAAAAACACACCCATCAAATGTTACCTTCTTAAAATATCTTTCTTTAAATGATATTTTTTTGCTTGATTCAATACGTTGACGCTGTTCAAATAGGTTTAAGGGCGAAAATCTCATTTTTTTTCTCTGTGCACCTTCAAGGAGCCGACAAAGTCAAGTTTTCAACGCCTTTTCGTCGGGTTTGCTGGCTGGCTGGCTGGCTGCTTGGCTGGCTGGGTCTTCGGCTTCATTTTACATGGCTCCGCACAGCGTGTGCTGCAGTAAGCCGAGCCACTTTGTCAGCGTTAAGGCAACGCGAAACTGAGCAACTCTCCCAAAAATAGAGTACGCTTATTTTTGCAGCTTTCGCCTTTTTGTTTTGGCTTTATTTTGGCTTTTTTTGTTTGTGTTGCTTTAAGCGCAACTTGAACATTTCATTTGTCATGCTTTTTGCTTGCTCGCTGGTTACCTGGCAACTGCCACGCCCATGCAACGAGTTGCCAGCTCGCACCTCTCCGCCTGGCCTCGCCTCGTCTTGACGCATATGTTGCGCCGCATTTTGACTGATTGCACAGGACAAGCAACGCCGGGCACCCAAGGAGTTGCAAATGAATGGCTGGGCGGTGGGAGTGACACCAACAAAAAAAAATATATATATAAATTTATATATATAAATATGCAGAATGGAGCAGAGCCGAGTGACAGGCAGCGCTAACGGTAACGCTAACGGTAAAGTGTTGCAAATAGCTTTTTTGCGTTTTTGAATAATTTATAAGATGTGTTTACTCTTGAAACCAAGTGACTAAGTGTTGCCACGCTTGGCCAGGTCCCAATGCTCCTCGCGCCTGGTCAGAATACCCTGGATAGCTGGGTGGTTGGGTGCGTGGGATGATGGGGTGTTGGCGCCTTTGGTTGCTGCCTGGCAAATGAAACACGATAATTTACTTAGGTGCAATGCGGTGGGTGAGCGAGTAAGCACAAAGAAGCAAAAAAGATTTGCCTCATACAAACCTTATGCAAACATAAAATGTCAGATTTTTCTCATTTAGCTGGACAACAGATGCCACAGAGAGCGACAGTATTCGCATAAAGCTGCCAATTTAAATATGCTCTGAATAATTTGAGATACTCTTAGTACCGCGTACAGGAAGCATGTGAAAAGTTGGTAACAAAAAAACAAGAAAATTTACTAATAATATAAAAGAGAAAAATCCTCCAGACGGTGCTGGAATTGGTGATACTCTGTCTGAAATTTTAAGAATACATTAATAACAAAAGATACATCTAAATACAATACAGATACAAATACATCTAAAGGTTCTTTTGATTACCCTGATTGTTATTCGTTTCCATCATTTTTCGTATAGATCCTCTACACTAAATTTTGGTATTCGGTTTGGTTGTCTTAGGCCGTAGTTAGAGATTAGAGCATCAGAGAAAGCAGTTTGAAGACAATAAAAAGTAGCAGATCAGTCTCAGACAGATTTGATTCAGGGAACAACAACGACATTGAAAAGCAAAAAGTAGCAGCAAATCTAACTGAATTCAGGTGGAAAAATAAGCTCTATTTTCGGATGCTTAAATGAACAATCCATTTGATGATCTCGATTTCAAAATCAGTCAAGTTTGAGGGCGATCTACTCCTTATTGTTTTTATACTCTTTGATATTCTTCTCCGAGGATTCTTGGTTCAAAAAGATTCCAGAGAAGACTCCAGCTTACAGAATTCGTTATGTGGGGTGAGATGTCTACTAATATGGAGTCCAACTAGCCGTTAGGGCTAAAATGAAGCTTACAGGCTTACAGACGAATATAGTCATACCTACATTCTCCTTATTGGAGTCAATTATGCCTGGTAATTATAGAAAAGGCGTTAGACATAAATCGACGTGGCTCTACATACTGATATGAAATATACCTATATATATATGTTTAAATTGTTGCTAGGCAAGTAGTTTCCATTGCATATTCTATACTCTTCCATGGACCCAATATACTCTTTTGACTCCTTAAAATTTTTGTAATTTTGTAAGATGCAATTTGGCACCCCAAAGTGAGACACTAAATATTTGCGAATGCTTTGCAGTCCTTTATCTTAGGTGTTCCAAGCAGCAAGTAGCAGTCTGTGAAGGATGCTTAGAAGGTTATCATCACATCGTTCGTTGTTATTGTTGCATGCAACATCGTCCGGCTACTAATTGTGCTCATTATCTACTAAATGTTGGCAAATTTATGTGACGCACGCAGTTGGGGCACCAACTGATTTGATTACCCGTACGTGTGACGTACTCGGAGTCGGAGTAGGAAAGCAAGGCCAATTGTGGTTCGCCTTTTTAGTTACCTGCAGTTGACAAAAAGAAAAAAAGAAAAAAAAAATAATGTAAAAAAAGAACCCGACTCATAAAACATGTAAAATGCTAAAAAGCTCACATACAGGACTATGGACTTGGCTGCCGTTACTTCAGACTCATTAAAAATTCGTAGAACGTTCTAGTAAATGTTCATGTTTTGCATAAAAATTCAGTAAAAGGACATGGCCACAATGTGATGAGCTTTAGCTATTTTTTCTCTCTCTTTTTTTCTGGTTGATAAGTGTGTGTGAGTGTGCGTGGGTGTAAGTGTAAGTGTGTGTGGTTGTATATGGCTGTAATTCCAATTTGTGGATCGAATAAAGTAAAATTGTAATTAACTCATCCACTTCAAATGATGATCCGAAAATTAAATTTATTTTAGCACATTTGCTCGATTGAATTTTAATAGGCATTCAATTTAACAAAACCCCTTTTTAATATAAAATTCAGAGAAACTTAAAAACTTTATTTCTTTACAGCGAATTCGATTGAAATATGGATGGCATTCTGTTCGGAGCTGTTTTAGATTTTTGTGGGATATGCAAGGATTGAAGCTTGTTCTAGTTACTAATTAATATAGACTTATTTTTGTGCTTTAAATATAATTTTAAAAATGATAATTTTCAGCGTGATCCAGGCTAAATGGGTATTGCCGATCTTTTGACACTGTATCAGATTGATTTAAGATGAGAATTCTAGCTAGTTTCTCTTTGGGTAGGTGGCAAGATGAAGTTGAAACACGGTTGAAATGTTCATGAGAGCCGAGGATTCTAATGGAACACTGTATAAAGAGTTTCTGCAAATCTGCACTTAATTTCAGATACTGCAAATATAATGTACATCCAAAGAAATCATATTTGCTTTAAACTAATCAAATAATTTGCCAATGGCATGAACATAAATAGCAATATCAATATAAATCAAATCAAAAACCACAAAAATGGCCAACAATATTAGAGATTTAGTTGCTGAACGAGTGAGCAAACGACTAAGCAGGAAATGCTATTGAAAATCACGTAATCACACACACATGCACACACGCGTACACACAGGACTCGCATTGTAGAGAAAACGTAAAATTTCATTTCAATCCTTATCATTTGTGGTGTGGTTTTTTTTCTACTCTATTTTCTTTTGAAATTTTTTGTTTTTAAGTATGTGTGTGTGTTATTGGTCAACGCATACAAATGCAAAGCGGAAATAACATGAGGGATAAATCAGGAAATTGCTAAACATCAAATAAAGCTGATAACGTAAAATAAGCAGAATGACTTATATACTTACATGCGACTATTCATATATATATATATATATATATATATATATATATATATTTATATATATATATACTATATATATCTATAGTACGCCCCATTTCGTCCATGGCCGTCGTGGCTCCTGTCAACAATTCAAAATCATTGCAGTGATGACGAGGCAAACAGCTGGCGGAACAAAAGTGCTGTGCACCGAAAAATTCAATTTTGCAATATGACATCCGGCGGGCACACACCCACAAACAAACACACACACACATACAGTGAAAGACTCACACACACCCAAGCACTCATTGTAAGCATTGCACACGGCGTATACTTAACGCCGCTGCGCTTGAGTCCACAACCAAAGGCATCGACATGCCACCCATTGTTGCTTCTACTCCTACAAACAGTTTCTATTGCTATTGCTGAACAGTTTTGCTTGTGCAGCATTTGGTGGCAGTTTAGTGGTAGACTGTGTAACCAATGAAATGTTGCCAGAAATATACTTCCCCCTAATTATAATTAGTTGCACTTAGCAGCATATTTTCAATGTTTCATAAGTAGCAGAAAATTGAATTCAACTTTTTCTCTATATATTTATTTATTTATTTAAAGTTGACGTTGACTTTATCATAATATACAAATGTTACCAAATATTGCGATCTTCACAATACAATTAAATTATAAATATTTCAAATTATGCCTCAAATTACACACACACAAGAGCAATTTTAATCACACTACGAATAAAATAAATAAATGAAGAAGAGAACTGAAGTAGGAAAAAAAAGACAGAAACAAGAAGAAATCAAGGAAAAGTGATTGGATATAATTTGAAGAAGAAAGACATATTCAGAAAATCTTTGATTCCTGGGAGGGAAAGAATGTTCAAAGAGAAGCTCAACTGACATCCTAGAAATATATATATACACATTTTAATTAAGGAAATCAGGATCAATCATTTTTTAAATGGATTTCTTTAACACAGCTTCAAGATTAATAATTTACTTTAACTAAATCCAAATATCATAGCTATATAAATAAAGTTTTACAGCTTATAGAGAAAAGATTATAAATATTCACGTGCTTTTTGTCAGTCGTGGGCCAAAATAATGATATTAAATTAACAAATTGTATATTATTGAGTGCTATATTCACAGCGTTGATATTCACTTTATCACTTACGATATTCGTTCCATTAAATATACAAAATGGTAAATTTTCGTTACATAAAAGGCACTCGAGCTGTGGCGCTTTGGTAACTTCAAGAGTAAAATCGTTGCATAAAACACGGCGCACATTTTAGGCACTTGCCGCGGTCGTCCTCCCCAACTCCATCTCTGTCGCTCTCACACACATACACATACACCCGCACACCGAAAAGCACACACACACACACACATACTAGCCCAAAAAATAAGCGTGCAGGCAACGAAAATTTAATTACACTTAATTAAGTGCAAAAAATTTCTACAATGCTATTAAAATGTGCTTCAAAATGGCTTTGGTTTTTTGGCTCAGTGTGTGTGAGTTACTGTAGCTGTGTGTGTGTGTGTGTGTGTCTGTGTGTGACTATAGACATATATATATACATATATATATATATAATTTCGCACATAGTTTAGAAGTGCTGTGGTCCTGGTCTCTGTATAAGTGAGCTCTAAAATGTACTTTGCATTTATTAGAACATTTCTGCGGCACAGCCATAAAAATGCTTTGTTCAACATTAGTTTTTGAGCAAAAGTTGGGTATATTTCATAGACACATACATACATATATATATATATATATATATATATATATAGTTCTGCACTAACAATTTAACATAAATTAGTTATAAAACAGAGAGTAACCATACAATTAATTACTCTCTTCTTTTTTTTTTCTCAAAACTTCATTTTAATTAATGTTTTAAAAATCATTTTCACTCCAGAAACCTCGCATATGCATTTGTTTAAACGGAGCGAAAATATCAAGAATTCTGGTCTTTAATCAATCTGAGGCAGTGTAAAACGCATTTGGCCTCAATCAAATTCAAATCAAATTCTCTGATTTTTGGAAATTAAATTAATTCTTAAATTAGTTTAAAGCCAAAAAGAAAGAGTAACTAAAGAAACGAATAATTTTAGAAGCACATCGTCTGCAACAAAAGTCTTCAGAGAGCGAATGCTCTCTATTTGGTTTCCGCTTTTGCTTTTCAACCCTCATTTAAGCCATAATTCAGATTGATTTAAGAACTTGACATTTAATTTATTATCGTTTTCAGCTTATTCCGAGATCAAGACTAAATTGTTTTGAATCTGTGATAATTATACCAGAATTGTAAGTTTTTGGACTTGGTTTAAGCCAGATTAAACTCTCTCTTCCAAGATCTTTGTATAGCAATTTAAATATATTCAAAAGGTAAAAATTTATTGTCAATGAAAATTTAATAAATATTTATTAACGGCCTCTACTATTTTCTTGAAAACTAATATTAAAATTTGAATAAATATTAAAACTGAAAGAAGCTCTCGTTAGCAGCGTCTGAAGCCTGTCAGATGCTTCGTTTTCAGTACAAATAACTTGGGATTCTGGACAATTTCGTAATTTGTGTTTACTGTCTGAGCCATAAATTTACCAAATGTAATTTTGTGGCTTGCGTTTAGCGAAACGCAGCACATTTCAAGTATCAAATTAAATTTTCTTAGAAGAGAACGCAGAGTACTCGTATTTCTACGTTTTTCCACGCAAATAGTAAATAAGTTTATGGCATCGTGAGCTGAATTACCTCTAAAAAGCGTTAGATAACTTGCTCAAAACAATAAGGAACATTAAAATTTTTTTATTATTGCCACGCCAAGAACTTTATGGACTCCCATCCCGATGAGCCTCTGTCTATTACACGTAAATCTGCCGCATTCTCCCCCAACTACCAGAACTGTCGCTAGTTATACCCATTAATAAAGAGAGTTTGGGTATATCTGATGATATTTTAATATCAGGAATGTTTTTAAATTGTTTTTTCTTCTTTTGGATATAGAGAATTTAAGGTTACAAAGATTGCTTTTCCAGCCAGACTTCTTCTGCCTTGGATCAGAGAATTTCTCCGGGTTTCTTTTTTTTCTTGTATTCACTTTCTATCTTTGATTTATTTGTATTCCTCTCTATTTATATCTATTCTTTCTGCATAATTATATTATTTATCCTGATCTTTTTTCCCATTCTATTTCTGCTCTGATTAGGTTCACCTGCGGGGCTTCCGACCAGTCTATAGGAATATTTTGTTTAATTTGTTTTTAGACATTTTGAGTGCTGTAAATATATAAAAATTGTCATATAAAGTTGGCAATTAAAACGAACGTAGAGTATCTTCTAGTGTAACACCTTATTTTAGAGGGAGTTAACTTATTTTTTTGTTTATGAGCTGGCCGCTATTCGCTGTTGTTTTTGGTTGGCTTCAGTTGTCCATTTGCTTTTGTAGAACTTCCTTTTGGGTTGACAGCATGTGGCTGGAATTGCGGCTACTTAGCATCATCCTGGACTGCTGTCTCTTTCCTGTCCTGTCCTGTCCTGTCCTGTCCTGTCCTGTCCTGTCCAGTCCTGTCCTGATGTTGTTGCTATGTTTTTGGTCCAGAAGACTGTTGTTATAAGCCGCTTTCAGCCTGGCACTGACAATCCGCGGCTGCTGCTACTTATTTTGATTAAATTTACATAATTTTTTCTCTCCCATAGCATGGCTTAATTTAATTTAACCGTATTTTGAAATATGCCGCCTTATCGCCATCTTTTTCCACTGCCATCTTTTTTGGCCACTTTTCCCCACTTTAGCCCTACCCCTAACAATTCTGGCTGAGATATGTACGAGTATTTGCCAGTTACTGTTAACTCGATTGCCAATATCGTGAGCAAATATTTCAACAGCAAATGCAAGCCAAGCGCCAAACTTTGTAACTTTTTTGCGGCCGAGCAAATCAACGACACGCCACTGTGCCTGCCACGCCTCCAAGGAGTGCCATCCGCCCATTGCAAATCAAATACGTCGTCCAACCAACTCAGTGAGTGTATAATTTGCGCTTTGTCTAACTGTCAACACTTTTAACCCATTTTTGTCGGTTATAAGTTTTTGGTTTGCTTCGGTTAGAAATGCATGTGTTAAAGTACAGTGAAACACTGCTATAGTGCCTCATCATTTTACTCGTTCTTACTCTAAATATCAGTTGATAGATAAGCCAACATTAATCAAGTTTCTACATGCCAGTAATGCTTTGTGTTTTAGGGAATTTCCCAGCTTCCCAGACACCGAACTATTTGCTGTTAATATGTTTTCACTGTTTTCCCGAGTCGATAAGGATTTTTATACCCTGTAAAACGTAGAAATGGGCTTATTATAGCTATAAAAGTGAATGGGAAAATGTTTACTCAGTTTCGATTCAAGGGATTGAGTCCAGTCTCAACTCTGGTTTTAGTTTGTCTTAAAAATTAAAAATTTTTCCAAATTTGAGCTACATTTTTTTCAATTTTTATTCGGGAAACTTGTCTACTCTGACGCTAGGCTTGGAAAAATATAAATCTTAAATTTGAAGAGTTTGAAGCCTTAAATATTATGAAATATTATTATTATAATCAGAACGGGCTTTATGTTTGATAATTCGTTCAGATTTAAAAAATAATAATTAATTTTATGTAATATTGCTTATTATATTTTGCTTTATCGACACAGATTCAGTCGTTCGTAGTTTGTATAGGGTATACGTTAGTCGGCAATTGTCGAGCAAGAGCAGTGCACTTGTTTTTCCCATTTCCTGTCAGAGCGCAGTTTTACATAGCTCTCTCTGCTGAAGCGCTCTCAATTGAAGTGGATGCAGATGCAAGAGCTGAGCATTTCCCAGAGACTCTCTGAATTTGGTACATCAGAGTTTTTGGGGCTGACTGGCTGGCTGGCTGACAGTTGAAATAATATTTGCGATCATAATGGATTTTGGCAATTTGAATATTATTACAAACATACAGACAAACACAGACAAACAGCCATACAGACCCACAATGGGAGATTTTCATTTTGCTTTGTGGCTGCTTTTCTTCCGATGGCAAACAATTTTCTTAAGTAGTCAATGCCCGGGAATAGTTTTAGATTTTTGCATATGCAGATGAGCTGCTGCTCCAGCGGTTCCTGAAAATGCTCTCTTTGGGAGAGCATTTGTCAAAACTCCAATGGGTCTGATGAGTTGATAATGAAGTGCGTTGTAGCATAAGTTGAATTGCTGCATTTTGTAGACCATTCAAGCATCCAAGCATCCAAGCATCCAACAGGATCCAGGCTGTGGCTCACAATATGATGCCAATGGGCAAACACAGTGAACGCATATTAGCTGAGCTGTGCTCCGCCCACACTCTCAATTCCGGTAAACAGTTGGCCCTGCCTTTGCCACAGTGCAAACATGAAGCACATTATCATTGCCAGCAAATGACGTACAAAGCTTAAATATTTACCCAACTGTGTCTCAGCACAACAACTAACAAGCAACAGCGAACAAGAAGCAGTGGGCCAAAAGGACGAAAAGGAGTAGCTGCGTAGTTGCCAGTTGCCAGTTGCCAGTTGGCAGTTGGCAGTTGGCTAGCATTGCGCATACGACATGTAGCCCTTGCTCAAATATTAAAAAATAAGCAGCGATATCCCTTTCCTTGCCAGTGCCTGGCAAGCTATATGGCGTAATATTCACAGCGTTTTGCCTAAGGCCACACCGAACTGACTGAGGAGCAGACAACCAGCCAAACAGACAGACAACCAACCAACAAACCAACAACCAACATTGTTGACAGCAGCAAAAGTAATAAAACTTTAGGCGTTGACTGGCTGGCTGCCTGACTGAGTGACTGATGGAATGACTGAATGAATGAATTATACGACGAGTATGCTCTGGCAAATGAAATGTGTCGACCCGCAGAAGCGTGTAGTTATTATTTTCTTTTTCTTTTTTGTTTTTTGATATTTATGCCTCTGGTGTGTCAACAAATGCTTTCGGAAATATCGAAAAATATTAATGATTCCAATTCATTCGCACAAAATGAGATTAAGTAGATACTTCGATTTGATAAGGCACTCTAAAATCATAAGATTTCACATAGGTATGTTATTCCTGCTTGAAACTTGAGCTGGACACGTGTCAAGTCAGGATAGATGAAAACAAAAATAAAAAATTATTTTCAAAACTGATGGTAAACCTAAAGTCCTATAACAAACACTATTTTTTCAGCAATCCATAAATAATCCATTAGAAAACCCTCAGAAAAGAAGACAGAAGATGCCCTTGGCATTTGGCTAATATCACGGAAACGTGTGTTTTCTTTGGCGATCGAATTAAGACATCTTATTTCATTCTACAAGGATGCATGAAGAAAGCCTTTCCTTACTAGTTTTTTTATAAATTGAATATATAAATGATATGTTCGAATTCTGCTTTCAATTTCAAGCCATTCGTTTGTAATTGAACATTATAAACTTTTTGTAATTTGTGGATTGATTATAGGTTTTCGCCAATGAAATTCTTTAGATTGAATAACCTGAAATACTAGCCAGAAACTATGTATTTTGCTCTCAATCATAGGACAAAACCCAGTTTATTTCAACTGTTTCTAAAATTACTCACAAATCAGCGAATGGCCAATCAAAGCTATGCCTTTTATTTCACATCTAACATTCCAGTGGCGCTTCGCACCGCCAATTTGGTTCGTTATTTTGTACAATAAAAAAGGGGAAAAAATACTCAATTGACAATTGATTGACTAAGAAATACCCCGTATATTACAGTTGACAAGACTTTGAATAATTATTCTTCTATAACATAGGAATTTTGGCTTGGTATGAGGTATTAGCTGTTATAATTACTGGCTACGGTTGGTCTTCCAGTTAGTTATTTGATGTGTTTCCTGGCACCAAGAAAATATACCCTTCCTTTTTGACAATGTAATGGACATAAGGTAAAATAAACAAAAAAAAAAAAAAGGTATTCACCTAACGTCTTAACCCAAAACGCGGAAATATTAGCCACAAACTTTTGCCTCGTGCCAGCTAGCGACAATCTTCTCTGCTTTCTCGAGCTTTATCCATTGCGGCTTTGGCTGCACAAAAATTGACATAAATAAAGCAAACGCAGCAAGCGGGAAAAACTGTAAAGGAAAATTTGAAAAATCGCTGGCATGTGGAAATGCGGAAACTGCGGACCAAGGCGGAGAGAGGCTGTACTGTGAAAATGGACATGCTATGCATGCCGAGTGCTGTCGCATTTATTACCAGTTTCCACTCCGACTCCGACTCCCTCTCCATTCCCCCTTCCAGTCCCGCGAGGCCTGTCAATATGCGGGCGGCTGGGGATGTATATATGTATTTACAAATCGTATATAAGGGTACATATATATTTCTGCGGCGTTGTCGTTGCGTATTGCTACGTGCCGAATGGCAACTGAAAACTTTTTTAATTTAAAAAAATTTTGTTGTTCTGCTTGCTGCCACCCAAGACTCGAAGATGTTGTCGATGAAGCGATGAGAGTTCGAAGCATGCGTTGCATTAGATACGTCCAAAATCCTAGTCAAAGTCTCGGTCGGAAGAAACAAAAAAAGAAAAAATTAAAAAGAAATCTGGTTGAGAGTATTCGCTTAGGGGATACTCTTTACTTGGGTGGAAAGAAAGCTAAATACAAAAGTGTAGCAAGAGTGTTTCTTGGCATATTTTCTTAACTTTAAGAGTCTTAAAATATTACGAATTGAATGAAAAAGATATAAATCGCTGAGCTCTATCGTAAAGTAGCAGAAAATTGAATAACTTCTTCCTCCTATATATATATATATTTATTTATTATAGGGTAATTAAATCTTCAGCTTATCGCATTTCATCTTGTTTTCTGTTTTTATACTCATATTTTGTCGTCAATTAACAGAAGGTAGAAGCATCGTAAGCCCCTTTTCAGCCGCATTTAAATACAGGGTATGCAGAAGAAGAAAAAAAGGCAAAAGTTAAAGCCAAAAGTATTCGATGCCGCGAGCGGTAAACTTAATTTACAAACGAAACATTCGAATTCGTCCCGGACAGCAAGCAGAGTGACGGCTGCGGCATAATAAATGGGAGCATAACTCTGATTCAGATTCTGGATTTTTATCATATTTGACCTTACACATATACAGACAGTATATATATGTATATGTATGTGTATGTGTGTATAGATATAAAGTGCGTGTATTTCATAGTGTCGAAAACAGACAACAGAATGTTATTGAAAAGAGCTGCTCATATTTCAAAGGGACAATCACGCGTATGACAGCCGCGGGCTGTCAATGTCGGCCATTGGTACGAGTATCATTGGCAGTGGAATTACTGCCATCTACGATAGACCATAGACCATCTACCGTATACCATGACTGCTGCAGGCCCTGCTGGCGTTTTTATTATTATAAGCCATGCTGTGCATATTATATTACCACACAAAAACTGTTAGCACATGCTTCGAGCTATGCAAGGGGGCGTAGGCGAGGACCAGCCAGCAACAGGGGCGGGATAGGGATAGGCACGGGCTTGGCATGGGAATGGGCATGGAGCCGGCGACAGCAGACGGTGCATGGTGGAGTGTTTCCCAATTGTCACTTATAAATTGACATTTAAAATGTTTGGTTTCGGGTTTTTGTGGGGTTGCCTGAATGAACTGCTATGCGAAATCTGAAACTTTTTTTCAGAAAATCAAAAAAGTGTGGGTTAAAGCTGAGCGAAGTATACTCGTATAATATTAAGTTGCTGCTGGGATTGGAAACTTATAGAGAGAGAGTGAGAGAGAGAGAAAGAGAGAGAGAGAAAATAAAAAGTAAATAAATCATGTTTCAATGAATATACGAGTACACCTACTCGTATATTAAATTTCGAAAAAATAATGGATGAAGAAATGAGATTCAATTAAATTCTTAATAAATTGCTTTTGGAATTTAATTGGAGTTTATGCCTGTAAAAATGTGAGTTTATTAGAATTATAAGTTAATTAATTTCGCTAGCATATTAAACTCTTAGAGATGAGAACTGGGAACTGAGAACTAATGAGAAATTTTATCAGCTCTACGAAGATTTAATACTCTTGCTGAAGATCTTACAGAATTTGTTTTTATTTTCGGGCTTTAGCAAAAGATCTCAGCTCCTTTTCGGTGCAGCAAATGAGTTCCTTATTTCCCGGATATTTGAGGCCTGTTTACTGTCCATATTCAATCTACTCCTAATTTCTCTTTATTTAAAATTACACTTACAGAGTGTAAGCTTGTCATGAAAAGTAATCCAGAACAGACTCAATATCAGCTACCCTACAATCGGTAAAAATAAATGAATCTCACAATTAATTTCAAATTAAAGGGTATGCCATATCCGGTGCGTTGAAGACAGCTTTTCCTTACTGGCTTTCAGAACAAGCCAATCTTTTGGCTATCCTTAATAACATAAACTTTATATACATTCGATTGGCTTATTTGTGCGCCTTCCATTTTGTGGGTCTTTAATATTTATATAGATATAAATATACAGATATAAATATATTTGTGTAGGTGAATAAGTATGTACTTAGTATATAAATTATTTGTTCCAGGCACGTGACTTTAGCACTTCAATTATTTATAATTGCATAATATTTACTTTGTTAAATGCGCCAGTCGATTTATGCTGTTGTTAATTTTAATTGAAACTTTTAATTGCATTTAAATCAAACAAAAATACACCCGCATAAAGTAATACATTTGCGTTCGTTCATATGACAGAAGCTTTTGCATAATGCTGAGAAAAAGTTATGCAAAAAAGCTGTAAAAAACCCTAGTAAGGAAAGGCTCTCTTTGGCGCACCGAATATTAAATACCCTGGCAGGTTCTCTAAGTGCTCCTATGACAGTAGAGTGATAGAATAGCAGTCCAGTCTTTATCAATTTTAGCACGTTTTTTCCATTTAGCTGACCGATCATAAATTTATATA
Organism: Drosophila repletoides; assembly: GCA_018150835.1. Taxonomy (NCBI): domain Eukaryota; kingdom Metazoa; phylum Arthropoda; class Insecta; order Diptera; family Drosophilidae; genus Drosophila; species Drosophila repletoides. The sequence continues at coordinate 17,540,747 of JAECWQ010000089.1, read as the reverse complement.
CCATCATTTGAATAGAAAATTACATCAGGTTATCTTAGAAGTCCCTGTCCATATTGCTTCTATTCTGTAACAACTACTGGAATGATTCTTCCCATTGCAGCTATATGAAGTAGTTATCCGATTAGGCCATTTCTTCGAGCTCTAAAACTAAGAGACTTGACTGCATATAAAGAAATGGAGATGCCTCACTTAGTGACCAACTTATACTACCTTTAAAAGGGTATACAAAACGAAAAAAAAAAATTAATTCGCTGTGAATAGTGACCGGCAATTAAGAGGAGTACAAAAAGTTAACTTTTTTAGTTGTGTGTGTTCAACTGGCTTATTACAATTTGTGCAATTTTATTTAGACAATGCACACACACACACACACGCACACACACAGACACACGCAAACAGGAGAAAAATAAATAAATTTTCCTCATTGCTTGCAGTTTTGTTGGATTTTCACATGCTCGTATTATGCAATGGGTTCCTTTTATGTGGGTTTTATTGGAGTAGACAGTGGTGTATAATGAAACAATATTTACCTTCGTTAGCACTGAAAATAAGTTTTCAATTTTCTTATGCAGCTGCCATTGCAGCCAACGAACCGAATACAAAAAGGCAAAATGTACAACTTAAACTTAAATTTTAACAAAAATACAAAAAGAATGTCGAGAAGTCGTTGCAAAAATATGGCAAAACTATATGCAAATGATGCTCCTGCTCTGCTGCCAGGCAGCCAAACAGCCAACCAGCCAACCAGCCAAGCAGCCACTCAACTTGCCAGTCAAATTTCCTTAACAAGCTTTTGGCCTAATCAAATAGTAGCAGCGCCCCGAAAACCCAGAAACCCTTTGGGTGACTGCTCGACCCTAGACCCTAGAAAACCGACCGAAACTGTCTTGTAACGAAGCGCTTGACAGCCAATTGTCTTATGTGGTATGCTAATTTTTTATGCGGCTCTATAAATTCCTTCCTCCCCCTTTAGAGCTCTCCTTCTCCATCCACATCCCTTCTTCTATGAGAGAGTGTGCCGCCAGCCAGTAAAATTGCCAGAAATTAAAACTATAAACTATCTCTTTTCTGAAGCCCTCTGGGCATTGTCGTCGGTTTATTGCCTTCATAATGGAGCTGCATTCAATATGAACACAGATGTAAATATTTAAATATACAAGTGTGTGTATTTCGGTGTTCCTTGGGGAACTTCCTTAAGCATTTGCTAGCTGTGTTAGCTTTGTTTCATATGCTGACTGTTGTCAGAAAATACGAGTAGGAACTCAATAACTCGTTGAGTAATAAAAAATAGTAAGAAAAGAATGGCACGCCGAAGATTATATACTCTTGCAGACTGGAATAAGCACTTGCAAATTTGTGTTTAATATATTCGTACTTTAATAATTCATAAGTTTCATCGAGATATCTTAAAAACCAAAAAAAGTTGTCCATACAAAAAATATTGGACCGATGGTTCTGCTCCTGATATAGATATAGATCCTGATCAATAATATAAATACTATGACGGGTCGGAGATGCCTCAAAACAATGCTTAAGAGGAAACTCTGGAAGGGTATAAAATAAGAAATACATAAAATTTTATAGGAGCGTACAAAACCAAATAATAAAAAAATGTTAAAAATTTCTAAAACATAAAATTAGTAAAAAAGTATTCTTACTTTTACCTAGAGCATTTTTACTTGTTTTTCTTTACGCTAAGAGCTCATTAAAATTGGGTAAAAAGGGTATTTTAAATTTGGGAAACTTTATATATCAGGTGAAAGACAGCAGTTTCGGCTCCTTAAAGATTATATATAGCTTTGATTGGAGATTGATTAAGGGAGAAGAGTGTGAGATACTTTATGTTCGACTCGAAGAAATGTTTTCATTATTCAATATACATTTTGGTTTGTTGTTGGAGTGCAGGGTATCGTCTGGTCGATATCTGTCGAATAAAGTCAGCTTGTTTCATATTTGACAAGTACGCAGAACACGAGAGTGAAGGAGTGAAGGAAACTGTATGTCAAATTTTGTCTGCAGATCGCTGGCTTCCAAAATGCCCGGGGTAACCATCAACTCGTACACATTCCAAATTACGTATTGCCTTGTAAAGCAAAAGTTTTTCATAACTTTTCATAAGTTACGCTTATTTATACGAGACCACAATTTTGTACTTTGCATTTTCTTTATTTTCCAACATTTCTTCGCTTCGCTTCTTTGCGTTTACTTCATCCATCCATCCATCCACCCATCCATCCATCCGTCCATCCGTCCATCCTTTTCTACCAGTTTTATTTCATTTTCTTGCCGTTTTTTCTTCATTTTGCTGGCAAGGAAATTGAAACTTTGCTACTATTTTGCATAATTTTCGTATGGCAACCAGGCAAGAAAGAGAGGCAGCCAGCCAGGCAGCCAGGCAGGCAATCCTTAGTCAGAAGCATTCATATGCCACTGTCACGAAGTGCATACAATTGAAGTCGAGGCAGACTAGAGGATGTCGACGCCTTTCCAAAAAGGAAATGTCGCTCGGCTGCGGCTTTGTGTGTGGGAAAGCTAACTAAATTTAGTGTTTACTTAACACAGCTCGTCTAGGCCCGGTTAGGCTATATACAGCCTGTAGGCATTTGCATATTCGTATGTTTTGTCAGCTTGCTGTTACCATCTTCCTGTTGGAATAACATATACTTTTATTGGCTTCAATGCTGATGCTCGACTGATTCGTTCATTCACCTTTGGCAAAAGTGCTACTGCAGTTGGCTAAAAGATGCCAGTAATTACATTAGCAGCTGCCTTTTGGCGCCTGTTTTAAGTAGCTTGGTCATTTCTCTGCAGGGAGGAGGCACAGTAAAACATTTGCAGTTTGCAGTTTCTTGTGGTCTGCGGAAAATGCATTGGCTGACTGGCTGCCAAAAATGCACTCACTCAGATGAGTTACTGGCTATAAACTGAGCAGCTCCTTCTCCCCCTCCCTCACCAGCATACAAGCCCCTTAAGATAAATGAAGTAAAGTCGCAAAAAAACTGGACATGAATTAATTACAAGCTTATATAGAAAATATATAGAGAGGAAATCTGCTTACAAATCAACGCTCATAAGTCAATATGCCAAATGCCAGAAATTCTGGAAATGCCAGAAATGCCGAAATGCCGAAATGTCCGACGGTCGCCAGTCGACGATAAAGTATTTATAGAGTTGTTCCTTAGCCGCCCTCCCCCCTGCTGGGAGAGTGGTGTGCTCTGGAATTAATTGAAAGGCTTTTGCTTGCTTTTGGCCTCTGCTCTGCTCTCTGTTCTGAGTGATAAATTAATGTGTCGATTGTGTGTCGAGGATTAAAAGTAACTCGGTTATGTATGTGATTTTTATTTTGTTTTTGGCCCCAGCTTAACTGCCATTTCCCCACTCTCGGCCCACACTCGGCCCACACTCGGCCCACACAGTTGTTGTTCAGGACTTGTCGGATTATGCACATGTTTACAAGGTTTTAGTTATTTATTATTTTTTTGGTATTTGTTTTTTGTGCGCCTATTTCATAGGGTTTTTTTCTTTCTTCAGGGGTTGGGCTAACTTCTGTTTGTTTGGCAGGTTTATTAGTTATGCAGTTTGGTGTAGAAATTCCATTGAATTATTAATAAATAAATTGTTGTTTTCTTCCTCTCAAGGCAGGGGGTGAAACGAACTCAAGGACACGCTCCACGCAAGAATGCTTCAGAAATACATAAATTGTAAGCAACACAAAAGTTTTTAGTACATTTCTTTAGTTTTGATATATTAATAGTTATTTAGAAATATACTTAAATAAATTTCAAAAGCATTAAGCAAAGAATTGTTACATTTTTTCTATATTTTTTAATACAATTTTCATTGTTTAATAAATATTAATAGGAATTTTATGATAAGAAATTACTTAAAAAATCAATTGTAAAGTTTAATTGAAATGCCAGAATAATTTGATGGACAAAACTCAGAGAAAATCTCAGTCTGCTAAAGTAAACAATATGTAGAAAGGAGATGCGAAATACGGAAGGAAAAATATAAATTAACCAAAAAAAAATTAGAGATAAAAAGTTAAGTAAGAAGAAATCTGGAAAATATCCAATCAACAAGAGATAAACTGACAAAGATCAGAGTTACAGTTTAATCTTTTTTTTAATGAAAAAGTCATAAAAAGTAGTTTAGAAATATTTAAATTGCATTTAACTTTTAGTTGCATCAAAATATTTTGAGAAACACAAAAAGCTTTCCCTTCAATAACTTTGAAACCATTTCTTCCTCTCTTTGCCAGTTATATGATATAGTGAAGACATTTATAGAGTAGATATAGAAGAGTGTCAATGTCACATTTAATACAATTATTTATTTGAAATTTTAAAATGAATTTACTCGCTTATTTATTCAGATTTACTCAAAACATAACTAAACTGGTTTTAGCATTCTAAACACCTTTTTAATGACAAGTCCAGTAGTTGCCCTAAACACTTTTACTGCATGTCAGATGGTCCCTTTAAATATGCCCAAGTAAATAACTAAAATTCATATTTTATATATATTTTTACGTAGCTTTCTATTACGTCAGAGCTATATTTACACAAATTTTAATTGTCATAAATTTCTTGGGAAAAATGTTCTAATTAGTATTGTCAAACATGCCGCCCATTGATGCCGCACTTTGATGTGTTGCCCCACAACTTGGAAATTGTTTTTCAGCTTGTTCCACACAGAACTTTTAGCATGCACATTCTACCTAGAGATACTACTAAGAGGAGGCTCCAGAGCTAAAGTGGCAGGCGGGTGGAATTTTTTTGTTTGTTGTGTTTGCGTGGGACAAATTAAATAATTGGCATGACAATGCAATAGACATAGCTACACATACAAACTCGTACATAGTGTGAGGCGTGGTACGAGCCAACAACAAACAAAGACAGTACAAGCTTGTCTATCCGCCTCTCTTTCCTCATCCGCCCCTCATCCAGTGTTGAAGGAGCAGCAACCGACAACAATTTCATTAGAAGTGAAGCCTTGTGTCCATGTCCGAGTCATTGTCATCGACGTAAATGTCATCGAGAGGCATTACAAACAAAACTACTTAAGTTACCACGATTACATGTTATCGTAAATTAATTGTCCGACATTTTGTTTTACTAACAACATTCTAAAGAGATGCGTCAAAGCTACCAGTATCCTCTAACTATGTACATATGTATGTGTGTGTTTGTGTGTGCCCGTGTGTGGATGTGGGTGTGCTTGACGTCAGTGCGACATTTAATGAAGTTGGCTCTGGCATCTTCCAGCATTTGTTTTCTGCTCTATTTCGACATGTAGTACTGTTATACCCTTTAACTTACTCTAGGTTAGAGTATATTAAGTATCCGGAAAAGTACGTATCAGGCAAGCCAAAGCTTTTTCTAGAGAGTTTATTATATTTATTTTTGGCCAGAAGTCGACTTAGCTATATTCGCGGGTATATTGGTAAGGGTCCTTTTCTCAGAGAAACTACCAGCTGAAGACTGGAAATTTAGTGGGTATTTTTAAAAATCTGCTTTCAAGTAACAGCAAAAAAGATAAAAGAGTCCTTTTAATTTTTTTCTGACGATAACTTCGTAAGAAGACTTTAAAATTCCGCAGTGTTTTATAAATATGCTTATACATTTGTAGTATATACTAAAAAATTATTGATTGAGAACCTTTAATAAAGTGGAAATTAAAGTGAAAATACTCTCAATTCAATATGAGAAAAGACGGCGAAAGCATTTTCCAAGCAATCTACAAACTAATTACAGAAAATGTATATGTAGCGGCTCAATTGGATGCATAATATAAATTGGGAAATGCATTTGAATGTTTTCTTAATTGACCACAAAAGTTTTTGAATGGTTTCATTGCACAATTCTAGAGAGTCGGGGAGAGAGAGAGAGAGAGAGAGAGAGAGAGAGAGAGAGAGAGAGAGAGGGGGTAAAGAGAGTCGGAGAGTTTTCGGGGCTCTAATTGACAGTCGTGTCAAGTCAAACTAATTAAAATTTTATGCTAACGTAGCGCCGCAAAGTATGCAGCATATTTTTCAACACTCTTTGTTTTGCCTAGGCGCTTCGCTTAATGCATAATTACACACACAATTTTCATTAAATAAACGTGCAACGGCTCCAAATGTTTGTCGGCAGCAGGTGGCAGTCTGAGCCTGTGCCCCTTACCTGGGCCTCAGCCTGAGCCTCAGCCTGCATTCTTGCAGCATCCACATCCCTCTGCCTGTATTGCATCCGCCGCATTCCGACGATGTTGAGTGCGTTTGATTTGCCGCTCGAGTTAGTTTGCACATGCCGCACTTGTTTATAAGTTCTCTAATTAATTTTTAAGTGCCATTGCTAACTGCCTGAAGGACATGCTAGACCCAGGTGTGTGTGTATAAGTATGTGTGTGTGTGTTTGAACAACACACTCAAAGTTCCAAGGTGCTATCGCAGTCAGCTGTGGCTAAATGCTAAAAAATTATGTACATGTGATTTGCTGGCCATAATGAAATTAGACGCTGCTGCAGTTACTGCCGCTTCTGCCACCCTTCAGCTGTGGGTGCACTGCACCCAACTGTGGATGCAGTTAAGTGGATGCACCCAGCATGCTAAGCTCAAGAATTCCATTGTGGCTAGTTGGGTTTTGAGATTGCGTTTGCAATTGGGATTGAGGGAGAGAGAGAGAGCTGTTTGCATAAAGCTCTGGTCTGGTGCATATTGTGTGCAGGCTTTAATGGAAATTTATTAATACGAAAATGCTAAAATTACTTAGCTTCTGCTATTTATTAGTTTGTTCGCCTATAAATAATCTGTGTATTTAAGCATACTTATGTATCTCTTGTAGCTATTATTTCGCACAATTTGTAGAGGTTTTCCTACTGCTTAAAGCGTTGACTTCTATTATCATTATGAAAATGCATTTCTGTCTTTAATTGCTGTATTTAAAGGCTTAAACTGCTGAAGAATTTGAAATTTATAGCGATATGATACTCGGAACAGAAGAGTTTTCAAGTGTTTATTTCTTTTTTCGTATATCCTTATAGAGAATATACTTTCACTGACTGATCTACCTTGATTTGTTCCCTCTGTGAAAGAACTAAACCTAGAATTATTTACACTTTGATGATGCACCCGAACCGGAACTCTGGCTTAGTTCGGTTCCGGGGTACGAAACGGCAGTTCAGTAGAGTCCTTTCAACATTTTAGAGACTTGCATTAATCAATCGAGTCTACTTGAGATAAAAACTTGAAGGAATTTAGATATTCTGTATTAAATTGAATTGTGCTGATAAAATAAAAATGATCTAATATTCAAATCACAAAGTTATAAATTATTAAACAAAACACTCAAATTAAATTCAATTGAAATTAAAAATCAAATGAAAAATAAATTAATATCGCTTTGCTAGAATCTCAACTGTGGTCCTGTCAGGAGCAACGGAAAGCAACAGAAAATATAAAAAGCAGCTGTGCTTGATGTATATCTCTTGTTGTTGTACTTCTTATCATCAAATATGTGTGTGTGTTGTGTGTAGTTGTAGTTGTATTACGCCCACAGCGTAGGAGGGCTGATTGTGGTTGTTGTTGCTGTTTTTGTTATTAAGAAATAATCTACTTGTAAAATCTTAATTAAAGTTATTATAAATATGTATGAAATGGGCAGGCAGCTGAGAGGCAGTCGTAATAGCAACAGTCACGCCAGTGATATCTCATACAGATACACAGATATATATATATATATATACGGTTATATGTATATATATATATATGTGTGTGTACGTGTGTGTATAGTCTGTTGTGTATTTGTATGTCTCGTTGTCAGTTTGTTTGCTTGTTTGCCTTCGTTTTTGCCTTGTATGCCCTTGGCTCTACTTTCCCGACGTTAAATTGCGCAGCTGTTTGCATTTCACTTTATACATGTATGTACATGTTTTACCCCCTCACCCATCACCCCTCACCCATCACTCCTCCCCCTTCACTCAGCTCTGCTCTTTCCGTCTCGAAATGTACAGAAAAGAAGAAAGAATTGCTGAACCGAAGATCTGAATACTCTTGTAGCTGTTTATTAGGGCAAATATTCTATGTATATTAAATTCGATTAGGTTTAAATATCATCTAATTAAAAAAGGCTTAATAAGTTTCATTTAGTTTAATTAAAACATCTTTTTTGTTAGCCGATATGCCAGCTACATAATAAAGTTTTTCGATTCTGCCGTTTCCGCCTTACACATGTATCTACTGTACTCAGGCTATAATATTTTCCTGATCTTAGAGACACTCTAGTCGAGCTCATCAGTATTGTTTAAAGTGTATAAGTTTGAAATATTTGGCTGAACCAAGGCTTGAACCAAAAGCATAGAATTGTGAAGCTCCAACTCCTTCTTGAACCAATTTTTCAGGTCAAAAAGGGTTCGAGCCAACTAGTCTACTTGAAAAAATTTGTTTATGACAGTAAAAGGACGACTCCATGCCAGGTAACATCCACAGTATGGAATTGGAGACGCCTCTTTCGTGACATAATTATAATATCCTGTGGAAGGGTATACATAAAAAGCAGCATGTGGGTGGCCAAGTGTACAGCAAGTGGCATCAAAAGTATTTGCGCTTTATTATGACAACTGACATTAGTTTGTTTGATATTTGTGTTGGTTGGCTGACTGGCGTGTGTCCTGCGAACAGAACCCTGCCCCCACCACTTTGATAAGATTTAATTGAGTTGCTAATGGTGTGGGTAATGTGGGTGGTGGTGGAATGGGTGGGGTGGGTTAGGTTGGTGGATTGGTGGATTCGTGTGCTGCGCCTGCGGGCATTTGTGGGAAAAGTCAAGTGTGCAGCTCAGTTTTCTTGTTTGTTTGCCTGTCTGCCGCACGCTCAGTTTTCAATGAGCCTGATGAGATTTAAGTTTAGTTTTGGGCCTTTTGAAGTCGTCAACCTGCTTCTGGCCAGAACTGGCTGGGGTTAAGGTTAATGCGTGTAAATGCGACTTAATCAAGCCAAAATGCACAACTAATCAACTACAGCAGAGCATTTCTAAGACTTATTCCCCAGCCAAGGAGCTCCGGCTACTGAAACGGAATCTGTCGCTTTGCATGCGAATTGAAAAAGTTTTGTGCGAAAATTTTTAATGAAATAAATTAAAAAAGCTGTCAGCTGACTGTAAGTTTATATTAGAACTGATAAAAAAAGCTGAAGCAGCAGCAGCAGAGAGAACTCACCAGCAGCAGTAGCAGTTCCGAGAAATATGCTTAAGTGTTGAGTTACGCTAAATGGATTTTCAACTTGAGCGCGACTTCAGCATAAAAAAAAAATAAAAAAATAAAAAAAAAATATTGTAAACTACTGCCAACTAAACTGTCATGAGAGCTACAAAAAAAGTGAGGAAAAAAAAAAAAATAAAATAAAAATTCAAATAAGAAAATTGGAGATGCCATGAAATTCGATTAGCAACATGCCATTAAAACGAGTGACTCTTCTGGCAGGGGCACAGGATTCCTTTTAGACTGCAGTTAAGGATTTTAAAATTTATAAGATGGCAAAAAGTTAGTCCGTAAGTTTTCTTCTTGAATTAATTAGGTAGAACTGAGCGAGTTACGAGACCAGCTGAAACATAGCAGAGTGGCTAACAATAAGTGATTTATAGACTATGTTTATGTAAGGACAGCTAGTAGTTCCTTCCTTGTTATGTTAAGCAAGTGAAAGGAGAAGTCTTCGACTAGTTTACGGCTAGCCGAAGATTGGATACTCTCGCGTGAATATAGTGGCCGATCTTCAATGTTTTAGATATGAATTAACTCTTACATCTAACTTGTGAGTTTTATAAAGATATCTTGAGAAACTGAAAAGGCTTCCAGGCAGATAAATACGGCTATAGTCTCCTCATCCTGTTCAAGAATATATATACTTTTAGGGATCGGAGATGTATCACAAATTTAATGCAAAAATTAGAATACCCTCTGCAAGCGTATTTACAAATGAATGTTGATTTATTGATTATAGTCAGATGATGAAACAATAAATTTATTTTTCAATAATATTAATGCATGAGTGAAGAATGTTTTGTTCTTTTAGGGAATAAATAAAATACATTTTTTATGGCTTAAGTTATTACACATATTTAATAAGATTTTATTTTAGCCAGATGATTTGGCAATACATTTATTTTCAATTCATTCACATTGACTTTATTGACGAAAGATAAATTTTTAATAGGACTAAAGTCAATTTTTTAGTTTTCCTATTGGAAATTGCACAGCTCAAAACTATTTTATTATTATTTTTGTTTTTATACCCTTTCTAAGGGTATATTTAATACAGCATTTTGTTATTATTTAATAGTAAGACAAGCCGAGTTGAGATATTAACTCCGTCTGACTGTCCGCCTAAGCGTAAGCCTGTTCCCATAGAAATAAGTCACTCAGCTCTTCAGAGTGGTGGATAAAACTCGGAAGGATACTTTTCTGTACCAGCAGAATCACAGAACTACGTAAAGGGTATTCAAGTCTTTGGCCTGCTGCTTGAAGACTATTTGGCCTGTTTTTAGCTGCATTTATTTAATCACTAACACTATAAACTATTTATAAATAGGGATTATTTTCTGCTTAGCCTTTTACTAATCAGAGACGAGACAGAGAATCGCAAATACAGAAAATGAAATGAATTTTAAACGGCACAAATGGCAAATCAGCTTTACAATGCAAGAAATACACACACAAGTTGCCAGACTATGGCTCAAAGCAATAAAGCCACAAAAAATGAATACAACGATGTAAAAGTATGTTGACGATATAAATGTGTGTGTATATATATATGTGTATGGTTCTATAACCATATAAACTTACCTACAACAAGCTAGTAACACGATAATAAAACATATTTTAGAGGAGGCAACAAAAAACGTTTTCAAACGACAGTTGGCAAGGCAACACAAAGAGGAGGCAGCGTGGCGGGGAGAGCACTTCGGAGCGCCTTTACAATGGTAATACGCACACACATATATAAATATATATATGCATATATATATATATATATATATATATATATGTATGCAAGAAGAACTACTTATGGTAGACAAGCTAAAGTGCAGGAAAAACTATTGCCAACAGAAAGTGAGTGTGTGTGTGTGCATATAAAACATTTATTTGTTTTTGTCGGAAACACTTGGTGCGTATGATAATAAATACTTAATCCGCAACAAAAGAATATTAAAAACAGCAATAAATGGAAATGCTAAAGAGCATAAAGAAATGCATAAAAACAAATGCTTGGACTAAACCGGACTGTGGTGGGGCGAGGTGAGGCGAGGCGAGGCGAGGCGAGGCTAGGCGAGCCGATGGAAGAGCTTCGCAGGTATGCTATATGTAGCATAACAAAAGGCGCTTTTGAAATGTAAAATGAACTTGCTTTTCATGCTACTCAAACATGCAAACATGCATGCATACATACATAAAATTATAGTACATATAAACATACATACGTACTCGCACAGCACAGCAGAGCACAGCAGCAGAAACGCCAGGAGTCAAGTAAGTATGCGTCCTACTAGTCAAATACCAAATAGAACCGAGTCGTGGCTGCTCGTGCAACTTTATCAAAAGCAAATAAAACTTGGCGAGCAAATGTTAACGAACCACAATAAGCCAAAGCCACAAAACAGTTTTCGTCATTTTCCAAAGAAAAGTCATTAAAACAGAGCAAGACAGAGAGACAGAGAGAGAGAGAGAAGTTCAGAGCGTAAGCTTGAGCTAGTTGTACAATTATTACAATAATAATCATACGCACAGTTGCCCACACACATACACAGTGCGATAGAAAAACAGAGATGAGCGCGTGAGTGAATTATCGTTCGCGTCACGCACGGCTTTTGAGACACATGATAGGTATCATATAATTTTCGAGAGAGAGAAAGTTTTACTGCTAGCTATGCAATTATTACAATAATAATCATACGCACAGTTGCACACGCACACACTGTGCGATAGAAAGTAGAGATGAGCACGTGAGTGATTTTCCCTAAACGAGAGCACAGCCTTGTTTAAATATTATCAACGTCCTTATTTTATTTCACGCAACGTCACGTGCTCATCTCAAGGATAGGGCGAGGGCCAGATACGAGTATATAAAGATAGAAAGCGTAAGCTAGAGACAGTACCGAACCGCACCCAAAAAATACAACAAAATCTATTACAGATAACAGTCAGCAGGAGTTCCCTGTGTTGGCTGTGTTGGTAGAGTATTCGTGTTTGTTGTAGTTTAGTTTTATAATTACCATTTTATGCGGCTTATATTTACACATAGACTGTGTACTGTTGTTGCTGCTGCTGCTGCTGTTGCTGCGAGTTTTTCGTTTCAACAAATATTAACATTTTGCTGGAACGATAAGCGAAAACTTTACATCCTGTGCGTGTGTGTGCTGCGTTTTTGGGCTATGAATTTGAATTTGAATTTGTATCACATTCCCTCACTTCTCAGTTCTCGGTGCTCTACTTCCACTTGCTGCTGCATATGCCAGCGGCGCATTATTATAGAAATGTTCTAAAAAAGTTTGCATTGCTATCAAGGGGCCATCTAAAGCGTGGCATAAACATAGACCTCGACTCCATATACAACCCCCATCTCACCTCCCCCAACACACCCAACTATCCACCATGGTTGTCGTCAATGCTGAAAAGTTGCCCGTGTTTCAACTTTAATTACAACTAGAGTTGCCTCTCCCTCAAGTGTTACCCAGCAACTAATACGCGAGCCTGAAACTTTGTGTGGCTTAACGCGTATTTACATATGTAGCCATTAGATTATAACATATTAGTGGACTCTCTCAGCCAGCTTTACTGATAAGTGTAAAAAAATGTCTGATGAATTCATTGCCAATCCGCTTTTTGTTTTTCTCTATTAACGAAATGCTGATTTTTGCTTTAGTATTTCATAATATAGCTGAAGAAACAAAAAAAGGCCTGCGCAACATGAAACTGCCCTAAAATAATTTATATTTTCATAAATAGTTATCAATATTTGATTATGTTTATGTATCAGTATTTTCACTCAGTCAATTTGTTAGCAAAACTTGTTTTGTTATTTAATGGCCCCAGAATGCTTAAATGGAATATTTAGTTTTATTTCTTTATGGATTTTTAATTTAATTCATATTATAATAATTATTGGCTATTGTTATTTTTGCATCAACTGAGAATATTCGATTTAATAAATACATAAAATCTTTTTCTATACATTAATGTAGACATTCTTACATAACTACAACAAATTGCGTGCAAATAAAATTAATCTTTCACGAAATTTGCTGAGACGATCGATTCTCTTTGGTCCAATTTATATGTATCAGATTGCATTAACCATGGTAAGATCCTCATAGCACAACTAATTCTCAACTCTAATTTGCAGTCTATGTAAATTGACCGATTGTTCCTATGGCAGCTGTATGATATGGTTGTCCAATCTGCAAGATGCAGACTTCTAGATTTGACTCCTTTTACAGACGATAATTAAGCCAAACCAAATCAATTATGTTGAGATTACGTAAGGATTTCCAATTCGATTAATACCAACTCTTTCAGCTATAAAAGCCGAGTTCGATTCTCTACTTGACCGAAAAGTTCAAACTAGAATTCAAACTACAAAATGAAACTCTCAACTTTTATCTCTTTTGTAGCCGGAGCGATTCTCTACGTTGCTGCACATGGAAACCCAAATCGGCGAACCACACCGGAATGCTCATAATAAAAGGGATTACCCATAATCCGAGATTGATCTCGCCATATTTTAAATAAAAGAAAAAAAAGAAGGAAAAATTCATGTATATTTATTTTTATATTAAATTCAACTAAGCTGTAAAAGTAATTTTAAAAGAATACTTTGCTATGATTTCTATTTTTGATAATTAGTCGCAAATAAAAAAATTGTGTAAAAAAATGTTTTTACTTAAAGGCTATCTTCCAGATGATTTTTAAAATATATGTTTTTCGCATCATGACCGTCTGTCTGTCTGTCTGTCTGAAACTAGTTTCTCAGTTCGTAAACTAGGGAACAGATGGCTTCCATGGAAAGGAAAAGTTCAGATCAAAAGTTGTTGTGTGGAAACCATTTTGATTTTCCATATATCTTGATAAAACTTAGAACTTAAATATGTTTGCCAAATGCACACAAAAATTATTGGAATCGAACTACTATATCTTATTGCCGCCATATTATAGAAGAATGAGTTCACAAATGTTTGTAGGGAAAACGTATATTTTGTTTTGTCTACATTACTTGTGTATAAATTTATTTCCCATTGCAGGAAAAATCAATTATATTCGTACTACGTAAGCATTTCCAATTCGATTACTTTCAGCTCTTAGTGACAGCTATAAAAGCTGAGCTCGATTCTCTACTCAAACAAAAAGTTTTAAAAATTCAAACTAAAAAATGAACTTATCAATTATCATCGTCGTTTTATTCGGAATGGGTCTATACGCTACTCAGGTGGCAGCAGAACCAAGGCCAAGACCTATTGGCAAATAAAAGGATCACCTATAATCCGCGATTGATTTCGAAATAATTTAAATAAGAAATTTAAAAAATATAAAATTCAACTGGTTTCACAGGAGTATTTAACTATGATTTATATTTTTGATAATTGGTCGAAAATAAATTGATTGCATGAAATAAATTTTAATTTTTTGTTTTGTTTTCTTTTTTAAAATATTCATCAACTCATAAAGGCTTACAAAAACTTGGAGAAGCATGTTTATATAACCTTCCCTAAACATCGGCTAGCTAAATCATACGCTTCCCTTTGAAGCTGAAAAGGGGGGTTTCTATAAAAAAAATTATAAATCATCCTTTATAATTTATTTCTGAAATAGAATATTTAATTATAAATAGTACGTTCCAATCAACTTTGATACATTATATTGCAATTTTCAATGGTAATTTTTTTAAAGACAAAAATCTCTAAGGAAAACTAAGTTTTTAGCCACGTGATAAAAAATTTCTCTAGATTTTCTCTAGTGAAGGTTACAAAATTTTTTTTTTTTTTGCATTCATTAACTTTTTAAGAAAATTGTTTTTTTTTTATTTGGGTAGATCTGTTCTATAAGCTGAACTTATTTCTAAAACTCTTTCAGCTTTAACACATTTTTTTAATGGAAACTGGCTTAAAAACATTATCTGATTATTGTGGGCCCATGCTCAACAATAATAAAATCTCCAATATACGAGTATATATATAATATTTCAGCTTTTCTGGTGTAAAGCATCGATTTTATTGGTAACTATTTATTAACAATGGCCTGCCGCATATTATTTTTTCTCAACCACAATAACATATTGAATTTAATTATTAACTATTTATTGTTCATTACATAAAACAAACTCACACACGCACACAGACAGCCTATCAGCCATAGCAGATGTCTGTCTGTCTGTCTGTCTGACCGAGTATGTGTGTGTTGCATTACACTGAGTTTGTTGTTGTAGTGTGGAAATTGACTCGCTTGACACAAAGAATAATATTACGTATACGCAGTGATATGCAGGCGATTGCGATTGGGTTGCAGCTGATGTCAGGCCAATGAACGAGGCGGTGTTCAATGTATTGGAAAATTGCAAAAAAATTTGTCATACACAAAAACAAACACATTAAGGCTACACTTTGTAGCCGATTGTTGTTGACTGCTGACTGCTTCTGGTTGTTGATTGTTGTTGCTGTTATTGTTCTTTGTTTGTGCCTGAGGGCGACAAAATAATTTTACAATGCTGACACATTTTATGTTTATTAAATCAGCAGCCAGATACTGGACAGAGCAGTCAGTAGACAGCAGACAGTAGACTGAAAGAATGGACAGAAGACTCGGGCCGCCCCAAAAATGAACCCCAATTTGTGCATGCTTCATTTGATTAAACATTTATGCTCAATGCTTGTCTCCTGCTGTTGCTGTCGATGCTGTTGTTGTTGTTGGTGTTGTTCGTTGGTTGATGTGTGCGAGTATATATATAAAATCATTCCATATGATTTACCCGCAAGTTCATTGGTCAAGTCAGAGGTGCTGGTCCGTCCCAGCTGGCCGGGATGCAGCCCTACCGCTTGTTGTAAGCAAATCTAGTGACCCGAAAATTAATTGATTGGAAAATAATGTAACATGCATTTATTGATTCATGTTTGAGCCAACTCTAGGCACATGTGTGGTCATAGCTTTGGGGTCAATACAGCTTGTATCGCAACCAAACACAATTGTGTCTCTCATTGACCAACCGCCTTCTACTATTATTATATTGAGGTCAATAAAAGGTTGATGTGTACATCTCTAGCTGCTGCTTTCAATTTCGGTTTCCGGTCAGTCCACTTTAATATTTATCTGCTTACTGTTCACACACACACACAAAACTCGAACATTTTTGTCTTTTTTGTTCATGATGATCAGGAATCAGCCCGGGTTTTGCTGCTCGTACTCGTTCTTTATGCAAAATCCATATTCAATTTGCCAGCTGAACATCTGTGCAAATATCAAATATTGACTACAAATACTTGCTGGCTTGCCAGTCCGAATCGAAGTCCATTCCCCACTTGATATGCTCGAGTGCTGTTGCTTTTACATTAAATTGCAATTATGTGTATGTGATTTTATTTGCTCTGCATGCTGCCGCATATATACGTTTACATGTATTTATATATATATATATATATATATAGATATATATGAATATGATTTTATTCACTATGGAAATCACCAGAATTATTAAAATCAACTGTACGTTGCATAATTGCTGACTTCTCTAGTGTTTGCCATGGCGCCTATTTATGAACTTGCCTTACTTGACTGGGTGTTCAAGTGGCATGCTTCAAGTGAACTTCATTCCAGAGCTTGTAGAGCACCTGCGACATAATCATTTTATATATTATGTGGCTATAATAAATCCCATTTATATTATGGCTTATTGGCATTTGCACATGTGCAAACAAAAACTGTTGCCTACATTTGTGCGCAGCGTCTGTAAACAGACTCCTTGGCAGACTGTTAATCATTATGTTAACTAACAGTTGGCTACAGCTTTGGAAAAGCTTTCTGTAATAACGAAGCTGTCTTTCTCTTTGGTTGCTACTCTCTTAATTTTTCATCGAATGCGCTCTTTGACAGAAATAAAAATGGACGAATATTCTGTGATAATTTAAGTGATGTGTAATTTATTAAATTTGGTATTTAATGTGTGGTTTTTAAGATTGCGTAACTAATTCTTAAAGAATATATAGAGCTCATTATACCATTGCAGAGATGGTAAGCTAAATTTGTCAAGAATTTTAGGACTCGCATTGAATGACTCCTTTCAAGTATATGAATATTTTTCATTAGAACGACGAAAGGAGTCGACATGACCAGGCATCTCTGTTTATACTCAAACTAGTCTTTCAGTTTTTAAGCTAGGTAAATGAAATTTACTTGTTTTTTTTTTACTGCAGGCAATGTCCGAACCATCCGGATCGGATAACGGATATGGCTGTCATAGGAACAAATAGTTCAAAAGTTCTTCTGAGGAATGCTTTTTTAATTCTCAACTGAAACTTGCAGGTTATTTGCAGAGACCGCCCTAGCACAAGTTGTTATATGGGAAGCTATTGTGTTGCTCAATGAAACTTAATGAAACTTATTGCTTAGATGTAAGAGTATTCTTAATAAATACTAAAAATGATCGGAATCTGACTATTTTTTCACATATATACATATGTCAAGCAGCTTTTTATTAATTGTTTTATACTTGCTTTATTACCCATCGATTGTTGCGATAATTTGGTATGCTTTTCAGCACACACGCTCACTCTTATGGACACACTTGGATGCTTCTCTGCAAATAATTCAATATTTATCGTTTCCCAAAATCTCACGCACGCACGCACAATGTGCACTTACAGAACCACCTAACCATCCAGCCATCCTACTATCCACCCATCCAGCCATCCATCCATCCATCCATCCATCCATTTATCCATACTACTTCCTAGGAACTTACTCTCACCACTGGAAATTGGATGAAATGGTGGCAACTTCAGCTCATAACTCAAAATGTATTTAGTAGCCAATCAAGCAGAATGACAGGCACAAGTTCAGCAGCAAACACTCTGTGCTATATTTTTGGACAACAAATATAAGAAAAACAAGGTGATCCATAAATGAAAATTGATAAACCTGGCCACACGTGTCCTATTTCCTACTGCTGCCTACTTCTCTTCTTCCTGCTGCTGCTCATGTGGAGTGAAAAGTTCATGAAGCTTATATGGATTTATGCGTGGATGTGTTTGTGCATTTCCAGTGGCTGTATATTGTTTTTCCATGGTCATATTTGTGTGACTTAAGTAAAATTCAGAATTCATTCAAACAGATTAATGCGATATATGTATTTATATTTATTAGGTATACCCTCAAATTATGCCACATCATGTTTATTTGGCTCGCTGTGGCGTGGCATGCCCCAGGAATCTCAACTCACTGCACGGCGAACCCAATATAAATTATGATTTTCTATTAAATTTTGTTGCGTCCAGCAGCGTAAATCCAAAAACAAGATACCCTGAAGTCTTGGTGCCATTGTTTATAATTAAATTAACTTGCCAATAGTACACTGGACAGACGGACGGGTGGACAGGCGACTCATAATTGAAACCATGCCGAAGCAAAGGGTTAAAAGGTTAGTTGCTGTGCCTCCGTCCGCAAAAACCGATGGGGCACAACAGTTGCTAGGGGAAAATATAATTTTGGGTGGTACAACGCACAAAAAAGGTCACCAATAAAGTAATTAGGCGCTCACTGTCCGAGAAATTTGTTACATCAAAAGATAGCACCACTTCCCTGCCTGCCTGCCCGCCCGCCCGCGTGCCTGCCTCCCAAAAAACTCGTTGATGTCTTTTGTATAAACTTTTTGGGGCACAGTTTTGTTACCTTTTGTGCGCAGCTGTCGGCTTCTAACAATATGAGATTCAATTATTGCAAATAGGCCAGAAAAGGCCTCTAAAATGAAGTTCTAGATGTAGATAACTAAATTGCGTTCTAAGTGAAACACTCAACGCACTCAAAGTCCAAAAGGTTGCAAATAGAGTGATGGCCTCTGGATGGATAATAATTAAGCAGTTGAGAGATGGTTATGATTTACTTATGATGAAGTTAAGTTAAATTATATTTTTCATAAATTTAAGCCAGGGAATCAAACTGGAATCCAATCGGAATCGTTGCCTGAAACCGATTGAAACTCAGAACCATTTTTGGAATACAATATCTAGAATAGAATGGAATAGTCTTCATTACGATAAATTAAATACATTTTGATGAAACGTATGCCTTGTTTAGAGCAGAAACTTTATAAAATTATATAAAGAAAACCCCTTAAAGCAGCTCTGACAAATCAATTGGTGTAAATGGACTAACATTTGGTTAGTCCTGTCAGGAACTGGTCTTAAACTTTGCATTGCCTTTTGGCCCGAAACTGCGTCCGCTGCGATCCTTGTCCGATAAAACCAAGACAGAGTGACGAAGATTTTATGTCGATGTTTGTGTCATAAAAAGCTGAAGGAAACGGAAAAAAACAATATGCTTTTCCCGGCAAGAAGAACTAAGTAGTAAGTTAAAAAACTAGCAGCAAAGCAAAAGTCTTATCAGCTATAAAGTGACAAGGAAAAAACCAACTGGAAAAACTGTAGCGCGATATGCCCAAAACATAGCTTTAAAGTTTTCTTTTCTATTTTCCCAGCAGATATTGGTGCGTCACTCTGGCGACACTTTTTTTGTAGAAGATGGAGGTACACGGTTCATGGACTAGGTGTCTAGGAGCGCCTGGTACAGGCCGAACCCGTACCACAGCGCTCATGTCAAGTATGCGGCAACTGTCATAAATTCGAGTCGAAATTCGGGTCCTGTTTATGTTTGTCTGTGCCCACACAGATAAAGTGTATACGTATAAATATATACTTTATGTATATACAGTCGTATCGAAGTTGGCTAGCTAAAAAATGGCTTTTTAAAAAATTACATTAAATGTTTGCGCTTCAGTGGGCAGGAATTTATTTTGTTGCATAGGACAATGCTGTCGCCCAAGTGGCGGACAGTGAGCACAAGAAGTACAACAACACTATAAAAAACACCAAGTGCCAGACAATCAATTGCTACAGAAACAGGCTCAACAAATTGCTGGCTGTACCATGCAATTGTTTCTAGTCGGGGGAGAGCATCTCTCCCGCTGTATCCCCAAGCAAAGTCTCTGTTTTAGTTCTGTTTCTGTCAGGCATATATCATATCAAATTATATAGCGCCACACATAATTATAAAACTAATTAGCTAAGAGATAACAGGCCATTGTTTGGGTCAGCCAAGGAAATGGCTGTCGCCAGTGGGCAGTGGGCTGTTCAGCAAGTGGGCAGCCCTGCAGCCTTCTATGCGCTTCGTATTGGAAAATATTCGAAGGAAGTTGCTTGATTGATTGATTTATTAATTTGAATGTACGTGTATCATTATTTATTTCAGTTTACAATCTTTACAGCACATCCGGCTTAAAGTGCTCTGAATCTAACCAGAAGAAGAAACATCAATTTGTTTTCCTAATTTGACTTTTTCCTCTTGCTGACATCTAAGCTCCTCGAGTTGATAGGCGGGGTGTCAATAACAAGGGTAGTATAACAAAAAAAAAAAAAAACATTGTCTCTCATTTGGATTGTATTTTCTTCCATGGAGCGTTACACAAAAAGATCAAAGATAAATTTCCAATTTTTGTGCCACGCCTCATCAAATGCCGCGCCAAATACTCTGACAAAATGCCAAACCGAAAATGGGGGCTACCCTGGGCAGTCCCTCTACTCTCTCCCCGGAAAAGCAACTTGAACTCATATGAAAAGCTTTTGCTATTATAGCACGCTCATTGTGATGTTTGTTGCTGTTGTTGAATTGTTGTTATTATTGTTGACTTTATTATTATTGTAACGCGGCGTAGACGACACTTTAACAATGTTATTTTTTCTCTTTTCTCCATTTTTTTTTTATAATTCGTTCAGGGTTGACAGCTTTTGTTGGCCAGTGCCAAACACTTCACATCACTTCGCACAATGCGCTCTGCAAATGAACGCACTGTGAGCGCTGTCAGACTTCCAAATATCCTTCCACATATTCGAGACTCCACTGGACACTCAGTCATAGCCGCAGACTCAGCAAACCTCCAACAGAACCAGACAATAATATCAATTGTATATGGCCAGTTTCAGAGTGACGTCACAGCCAACTGAGTGCTGCAATTAAGTTAAAATTTAACTTACCAAAAATGTGGACAATTCCAGTATTTTCTTTGAAGTTCTCGCAAATCCATCAAGTCAAGGCAATAATTGTGTATCGCAGCTCAAATAAATAAGAACTGTACTTGCTAAATTGCGGAGCTCTTTGATTTTTAATGATTTCTTACTATCACAGGAATCTATGACTTTAAAGGGCAGCATTCGAAAGCTACTATCTTTCGCTGGAGAAAATGTTTTTCATCACATCGCCTAGGTTAGTTTTCTTTGGAGAGATATGCATTTTTGTTTTTAAAAGAAATACCATTGAAAATTGCAATATAATGTATCAAACTTAATTGGAACGAACAATTTATAATTAAATATTCTATTTCAGAAATAAATATTAAAGAATTTAGCAAGTTGTTTCAAAGGCAGGTTTATAATTTAATCAGCCTAAACATCTAAACATGTTTCTCCAAGTTTTAATGATATTTTGAAAAGTATTGTGAATTAACAAATATTTAAAAATTATCTTTACATAAATATATTTTTTTCGCACAATCAATTATTTCCGATTAATTATTAAAAATAAAAATCATAGTTAAATACTCCTCCAAAATCAGTTTAATTTAATATGAAAGTAAATATGCTTGATTTATTTCATTTATTTTTTTCTTTAAAATATTACGAGATTAATCGTGGATTATTGGTGATCCTGTTTGCCTTCCAATGGGTCTTGGCCTTGGTTCTGCTGCCACCTGAGAAGCGTATAGAGACATTCCGAATAACACGAAGATAATAATTGATAGTTTCATTTTTTAGTTTGAATTTTTGAAACTTTTTGTTTGAGTGGAGAATCGAGCTCAGCTTTTATAGCTGTCATTAAAAGCTGAAAGTAATCGCATTGGAAATGCTAACGTAATTCGAATATAATTGATTTTGCTTGGCTATAACTATCGTCTGTCTGCAATGGAAAATAAATTTATATACAAATAATGTAGACAAAACAAAATATATGTTTTCCCTACAAACATTTGTGAACTCATTCTTCTATAATATGGCGGCAATAAGATATAGTAGTTCGATTCCAATAATTTTTGTGTGCATTTGGCAAACATATTTTAAGTTCTAAGTTTTATCAAGATATATGGAAAATCAAAATGGTTTCCACACAACAACTTTTGATCTGAATTTTTCCTTTCCATGGAAGCCATCTGTTCCCTAGTTTACGAACTGAGAAACTAGTTTCAAGGACAGAGCCAGCCAGACAGACAGACGGTCATGATGCGAAAAACATATATTTTAAAAATCATCTGGAAGATAGCCTTTAAGCAAAAACATTTTTTCACACAATCTTTTTATTTGAGACTAATTATCAAAAATAGAAATCATAGCAAAGTATTCTTTTAAAATTACTTTTACAGCTTAGTTGAATTTAATATAAAAATAAATATACATGAATTTTTCATTCTTTTTTTTTTTTTAAATATGGCGAGATCAATCTCGGATTATGGGTAATCCCTTTTATTATGAGCATTCCGGTGTGGTTCGCCGATTTGGGTTTCCATGTGCAGCAACGTAGAGAATCGCTCCGGCTACAAAAGAGATAAAAGTTGAGAGTTTCATTTTGTAGTTTGAATTCTAGTTTGAACTTTTCGGTCAAGTAGAGAATCGAACTCGGCTTTTATAGCTGAAAGAGTTGGTATTAATCGAATTGGAAATCCTTACGTAATCTCAACATAATTGATTTGGTTTGGCTTAATTATCGTCTGTAAAAGGAGTCAAATCTAGAAGTCTGCATCTTGCAGATTGGACAACCATATCATACAGCTGCCATAGGAACAATCGGTCAATTTACATAGACTGCAAATTAGAGTTGAGAATTAGTTGTGCTATGGTTAATGCAATCTGATACATATGAATCGGACCGAAGCGAATCCATGTTGTCTATAAATTTCGTGAAAGATTAATTTGATTTGTACACAATTTGTTATAGTTATATAAGAAGACAGACTTTCATTTTTAGCCTTAATAATATTGAGGTAGTGATTATGGCCAATTTATTAGGTTAACATTATAAGACATTCGAATTACGTAGCGAAAATAATCTGAGCATCTTAATATGTTTTTACACACTCTTTTTGAAGGAAACCATATCAAATAGCAATTTGGATAGTTATGCAGTAAGTAAGTTTGAACTTTTAGTATAAATATATTGGTCTCATATTTCTAAGAGCAATTTAACGAGCTAAAAAATGAAATTAATAGCAGCTTTCGTGATATTATCATTCCTTGGACAATACTCCTGTGAGTCAGAACCAGAGCCGGACGCAGCGTTAGAGCCAGCTTCAGACTCTGAGCCAGACTCAGAGGTAGACTGTACTATTAATGGTACTATAGCTAGAGCTGCCAGTTCTTGCCCAGAGACGTGCCGATCTAAAAACCGTGCATGTACTATGGATGGTGGTGGACCCTGTGTATGTAAGCCGGGTTACATTATAGATAATAGTATACCTGCTTGTGTATTGCTCGCCGATTGTCCTGCTGGTTTTATACAATCTGATATAGAGCAGGATATTGTTGATAAGTTTCCTTACTTTGGAAAATCACTAGGAGGCGAATCAATCTTCGAAATAAGGAAACGATTGAAAGAACAATAAAATAAAGAAAAATTAAAATAAGTCTTTTTGTTGGTTTACTGACAAGAAAAATTCAGACCTTAACTAGGCAAAGTTCAGCTCAAATTTATTTATAGACTTTTACACCAATTTTCGAATTTTTTTTGCCTTTTGGCGAGACTATTCTATCCTTAAAGCTACCTTAACGTCATTGACAGGCAGGCAGACTACAATTTATGTCCTTTGAACACAACTCAAATTACTCGCATTATCTACGCACTTCGCCACGCATCACACAAATCTATATGTCAACTCAATGTTCTCAGACTTAGACTCCTTCCCAAGCTGCCCCCGAAAATTGGTGGGTTTATTGACCCAGACGCCAGAAGCAGAACGACAAATTGCATGAAAAGCGTGAAATAAGTTGGAAGCATATGGAAAAGTCGACTGCTTCGTCTGATAAGAGCATTTTGTGTCTTATTAATATATATATATGTATATGAATGTATGTTTGCGTGTATAAATGCATACAGTGAGCACTCCTTTGGGTGAACTGGCTGGCAGATATACTGAGGAGAAGAGATTGCTCGTTGGCAATAGATATAAGACTGTTTGCTAAGTTGGCCGCCACCCTCGACATTGTCCAAGGAGATTTATTAGTTGGGCGTTAATCCCCTGCGGCCTAATACATCATTTCAATTTGTTGCAAGTCGTGTTTATTTGCTAAAGTTTTCGTATGGAACTGGGGGAATCCAATGTAGCAAAGGGGGGATGGGATGGCAAGGAATGTTTCAAAGAGATTGCCAGCCATCGGCTAAAACTATTTCACTTATTTACTTTCATAACTTGCAAATTGTCAACTTATTGTTGGCTTGGACCATGGCCCAAAAGACAAAAAACTCTTCAGAATAGTGCTGCAAAAGTTTTATGCTGCGGCAGTTGCTCGGGTAAGTGGCTTATTATGGGGCACTGGAAGGCACAGAAAAGGGGCGTGGCACTTTTGGTTACAGTTCCGCATCCGCACTTTTCTTGGCCTGTCCTTGCCCGACTGTCATTCCTTATGCTCCGTTAGTTAGCTGTGTTTGTGTGTGTGTATGTGTGTGTGTGTGTGTGTGTGTATGTATAATTTAATTAGCTTAAAAGTCCGGCTCTGATTGAGAATGGAGAGTGCGTGTGCCAGTGATTTATATTGACAGCTCTCTATACCAGGGCCTACTGCCCCCCTTACAACTGTATTAGCCAAGTGAGTTATCAGCAATCGAAGCAACTGAAGGTGCAAGTGTGTATATAAATAACTAGTTAAGGAATGTATTAACTAACGCCTCAGAGACAGAGACTCAACGAGAGAGAGAGAGAGAGAGAAGAGAGAGAGATAGAGAGCGGCAATCTCTCTAAATAAACAAAATGGTTTATCTTGACTGAGACGCAATTAACGCTAAGAATACAATTAAACTTGTTTTATTTTATGATTAAAACAACAAACAGCAAACTTAACGACCAAGCGAATACTCTCACAGTTATACAGTGAGATAGGCGGATGGATCCTAGTCAAGAATATATATACTTTATGGTTCAGTAGTTCCTGCGTGTGAAAGACAAATAAACATATACACATCCATTGAAACTTGTTCGATTATAATATTAGATTAGTATAATTTATACAGCAAATATACAAATAAATAAAAAAACATATAAAAAACAGTCAATTTGTGCTAAGAATTACATTTTTCAGCACAATTAGCTCGTCGTTAGCGATTCTTTTCGCTTAGTAAACACGTGGCTTGAGCCCCAGATTAATACCAGTTGTGGAACGCAGGATTAAATTCATAATGGGTTTTACTGGTTCACCCAGTGGCAAGAGCTCGAAATGGCGGAGCATTTTGCTTACTGTGCTCTTCATCTCCAGCATGGCAAATTTCTGGCCAATACAATTGCGTGGCCCAGCCGAAAATGGTGCATAGGCAAACACATCGATATTGCCATTGTTTTCCTGGCTAAAACGTTCGGGATTAAACTTTTCGGGCTCGGGGAAAAAGTCTGGATCACGCTGGGCATGATAGGTCAGCATTATGATGTTCGTTTTAGCGGGAAATAGTTTGCCATCTGAGAAAGATGTTTAATTGAGAGCCATAATGGTAATAATAATAAATAAGTGATCACCTACCCAGCACAACATCCTCGGTTAACTGGCGCCCGATCATGGGTACTGGAGGATATAAGCGCAGTGATTCCTTGATGACGCACTCCAGATATTTCAATTCTCCCAAATCTCGCATATTAATCGGCTTGGACTTGTCAGAGCCAATTACTTCCCGTATTTCCTGGAAAGCGCGCTGCTGTACCGCAGGATCTCTGGCCAGGAGATACAGGGTATATGAGATGGCACTAGTAGTCGTGTCGTGACCCTCAAACATAAAGGTATCCACCTCCTCACGAATGTCTTCATTACTCAAGGGCTGTCCATCGACTGTGGATTGCAAGAGGACATCTAACAGAGCCATACGACGTTTGCTGCCTACATCATCTTCTTCATCATTTTTGGAGTTTTGATTCAAGTTATCCATGGACTTTTGTAGGGTATCACGACGCTCCGAGATGACCTTATCCGTGAAGTCGTGCATGCTTTTGATTTCCTTCATTAGTTTGCGCCAGAGCAGCGGATAGAAGATGCGCATGGTGCTATCGAAACGCTGCAGAGGACTCATAAGGCGTTCAGCCATCATGTTGGATACACTAATAAAAATACATATTAAAGATATTTCCTTTAGAAAGTTGACAAAGTTACTAACATCTTGACAGACTGCACATAGGGAAAATCTGGAGAGCGTTGCGCATTGATTTTCACGCCCATGGAGGTCTCGGCTATAATATCCAGGGCTGCAAGACAAGCGACTGGGAACATATTGATGACAGTCTTGCCATCGGCACGATCGTATAGCTGCTCGGCCATAATAGCGCTCTGCTGATCGAACACCTCCACAAATTGTTCGAGGATCTTGAAATGAAATGTTGGTGTAATAATCTTGCGACGTCTGAACCACTTCTTGCCGGTGCTCAGCAAGAGGCCAGTGCCCAGCCAGCATTGCAGTAGATTGTATAGATTATTTTTGGTAATTGTCTGTTGACTGCTTAAAATGGCCTCAATCAGTCGAGGATGAGCGGTGGTAACTCCAAATTCGTGGAACATGGTTATTTTGAAATGCTTGTCGTATCTGTCGGTTAGGCGCTTTGTCAAATCCAGCATAGCTATAAGGAATCAAATGGACTTTAGTCTACTTAAACACAGGTTTCAGTTTATAGTTTTTCTCCTACTTGCAGCAGATTCGCCCATCATGAAGATGGGTGCATTTCCAATGAGGGGAACCTGTATGGGTCCACGTATTCCTGCGGCATCCAACATTTTGTTTTGGCGCCTCATCTTAAGGTGATCCCATAGTAATAGTGCTGACACCAGCAACGCTATAACTTCCCACCACATTTTCCAGTTGTAAATCGGAACAAATATCGGGTATAAAAATAAACCTCTATCGAATAATTTTCTACAAATAATACTAGCTGTTCGCCCGAGCTGCTAATGTCAGACTACTGGCTCGTACCAAGCTCATAGCGGCTTTTGTACCTACTGCTTGAATAATGCTGATAAGATAAGCCGGCTAAGCTTATCGGCAACTGTTTGGTTCTCTGGGTATTTTAGGGGATTGGGCTGCGCAACTGCGACTACTAATCAGCTTCCAATGAGTTATTGGGAGACATTAAAATTTCAGCTGAGAACAATGTACGAGTATTCTGCTGTTCCAAGCACTGATAGAATCGAAACATTGTAAATCTTTACAGCAACTTTGTAATATAAGAAACATTTACCCAGTCAATAGAGCTCGTCTGGCAGATACCCTGATACCCTCAACTTATAATTTAATTCCAGAAAATTAAATAATTACTATTCAATGAAAATGTAAAATCTAATTAACGAAGTCTCTTGTATTTTGACTATATTTTTTTTTTAGGAAATTGTGAAATATTTTGTAATTTAGCTGTTAAATATTCAATAATGGAATAAGTCAATCATTTATTACGGCTGTGCTAGGGTCCAAGCTCTATCGATTCATTGAGTTGTTTAATAAAATCACTCATTGAGAAGAAGTCTACTTTAACCCAATAAAAAGTATTACAATTATACAACAATAAGTTTAACTACTTATAGATACGCTTTCATTTACAGCAGTATTAATAATTTGGATTTATAAAGCCAACTGCCATTCAATTCTCAAATTTTGTTGCCGAAATGTGGAACATATTCTAAAGCTAACTGTGGACAGCTTAATTCTTGACCTATTTTTCTTATAGCTTTACTATATAGCTGATATATCACTATAATTGAAAAAGCTTTCAAAAAGTAAGCTTCTTGATATGGCTATATAGTTCCGATAAGTATTCTGGCGGCAGCTAAAACAATGAGTAGTCACATATCGTGACAAAGCTAATATACCTTAAAAAGGGTATAAAAAGGCTTAAATTCACTCTATAGTTAACTGGGATCATAAGGTTCTGTGTTTTCTTATTATTATTTCATCTGAAGAAGTGATTTGTAATCAATAAATCCTGCACAGAAAGATGCTCAGGATCATTTTCGAGCGAAGATCTTCTTCTACCAATGGTTGGGAACAAACTAAATCTGAAAAGTTTCTAAAATTTCGTGTATAATTTGTAAATTTATTTTGCTTGGTCAGAATGAATTGGCAGTTTGAATTTTGCTCGTATAATCATGATAAAGCAAAAGCTTTTTTTGTTTACTGTGAGGCTTTCTATAGCGATAGGTAGTGTTCAACGACCGTTACAGATAACTGCGGCACGTATTCCCAGAATATTGAATGAGTGAGAGTTAAGAGGGTATTATTTATCTGAATACTTTTGACATTATTCAAAGAGAAGAGAGAGAGAGAGAGAGGAAGTTGTTTACTTGGGAATATGTAAAAATATTTATTGTGGTAGGTCACGGAATTCATTTAAAAACAATAATAATAATTTACTTCTCCTAAAAACAAAAACATTTGTTTTGGTTTTTTGTATTACTCAGAGAAATGAGAGAAACACGAGACTTTAAGTGTATTTTTCTATTTATTATTATTACATTAATTCATTCATAATTTTAAAACTTTTATGCTTTTTCAGCATGAGTTGACAACTTTGGTTACGTTTGTATTATCGTGAAGAGCGTTTCGATGCTGTACTAAAAATAAGTCCTTATCTTCCTTGACAAGTGGTCTAAAGAGCAAAAGAGAGAATTATGCTGATATTCATTTATGACATCTGCGTCATTGCCAAATTACTCACTGAAATTGTATTTAAGAGAGTTTCAATGCCTTACCTCTCTTCCGGTTTCTAAATATTGGAGTACTCAAAATAATATATTGGGTTAGGTCAAGATATTTCGAACTATAGTATGACTAGGTTGGCAAAAATCGGAATAGTAAAATATATATTTTAACTAATAATATATACATTCTTTGAGAGATCGGAAATGTGCCTCACAGTTAATATCCCAGTTATAATGCCCTCTGCAAGCGTATTAAAAGAAGCACGCAAATTTTTGATCGATCGGGCAAGAAGTATTGCCGGATTATTATACAGTACAACCTTGGAGTTTCTCTGAAGATAGAAAGAGAAAGTTTTGATTGACTAAAATCTATATAAGAAAACATTTCTACGAAGTTCTTTTGATGTAAATCTTTACCTTATAACTACCTAACTACACAGTTTTAATATTAATCAATAATACCTAATTTTATTATGATTTAAATTATAAAGACTAATTATACCTTGTCAGCATGAG
Source organism: Drosophila repletoides (assembly GCA_018150835.1). Lineage (NCBI taxonomy): Eukaryota > Metazoa > Arthropoda > Insecta > Diptera > Drosophilidae > Drosophila > Drosophila repletoides. The sequence continues at coordinate 17,511,084 of JAECWQ010000089.1, read as the reverse complement.
AACATGAGAAAATTTTATTGTACTTTAGCAAATTGAGTTAATCTTGAGAAAAACCGCAGTAAACACCCGATTCTGATAGTAGCAACACGTTTGGTTCAAACTTTGAACGAATAGTCAAAGAGAATCAAAGAGAAATTTCTAGAAATATTTATATTGATTCAGTTAGAACTAATATTATGAGTCTCTTAAGGTTTTGGACTCTACATTTTATTGAACTGATAAAAATAGCTAGTTGTAGAGTTAACAACAGTGAAAATTGGGCTAGGTCAAGAAATTAATACGAAAATTGGTAAATTTGTCGATTTTAATTAAAGTTCTAACAACTATTGAGAGAACTTTTATGTGATTTATAATAATATATTAAATGAAATTTGATTAGAAGGATCTACATATTTGTATATCCTTGTAGCAGATATTACAATCTTATATATAGAAGAACTTATTTGGCGTTGTAGATATCTTAATAAAATTCAGAAATCTAAGGCTATGAGGAATTGAGCTATAATCGAGTGGTGTTCTATAAGGGTACTCAAATGTTCGGCATGCTGAAGATAGCCTTTCTTTATGATTTGAACTAGAATATTCTAAATTTTGAATTAGTTGGTTTATTAGATGAAAATTAGTTTTAAATAAAACGCGAATGAAATGTTGAAATATCCCATTGTAAAACTCGTATTATGTACTTTTCAATCGATAGATGAATAGAAAATTGTTGTCCTTCCTGTTGTTGCTCCAATGCTCTTTCCTTTTGCTCAATTTCCTCTAATCAAGTCAATTAGTTGAAATGTAATAATAACTGTTGTTAAGCAGGGAGCAAATGCGGAACGGAGCAAACCGTAAAACGAACCAACGAACGAATGTCTGCGCTGTGAGGAGGTCGAGGCTCGAGGGTCGGAGGTCACACACACAGAGCAAATTTGCATAGCTACACTGAGTAACAAAAGTATTTGCATATTGTATGACTGTTCTGACGTCAAGCCACAGCAGATAATCACACGTGCCAGGGCCGTGTCCTGACCGTTGTTCCTTTATTTCCGCCTTGTTTCGTTTAGTTTGTTTTGTTTTTTATTTTTTTTTTATCTTGTTTTGTTGCTCTCTTTCCACTCATCTTTCGATTCGGTTTATTTGCATGAGCTTGTTTTTGCTTTTAATTTCCTACACGGTGTGCTGTTTATGATTGCCAAACTACCCGCACCACTGTAAGAGTAGGGGGTTTTGCCAAAAGCCAACAGGGACACAGGAAGTCAAAGAGAGGGGCAGAGAGAGAGAGAGAGAGAGAGAGAGAGCGAGAGAAGGAGGAGAAGCAGCTCCTTGGTGGCACTTTCGATCTCTGTCTGTGGCATTCGGATGATTAATGTGTTTACACAGCCAGCGAGCGTTGCGGTCGAGTCTGATTTGAAAGGGTTAAAAGGCGTAAACACAAACATACTCATGTATTCACATACAAATACAGATACAGATATACATATGTATATATATATATATATACTCATACTCATACTCATACAGACTCTCAAATAAATATATGGATATACAGTACTGTGCGCATCCTTTGCGTAATTTTATTTATTATTCTTTTCTTGGAATTGACTCTCACAGGGGAGAGCAAGATATTAAAAATGCTTTGCCCTCCTTTTATTTGTTTATTTTGTATTTTGTATTTTGTATTTTGTTGCCTCTTGTTTTTATTTCCTGCAACGTCAACAATTTAATTAGTTAAAAGCCAGAGGCCTCCAGCCAATTCAAACAATTTAACCAGTTTCATGTACTCTTGCTCCTCGTGTGAGAGAATATGAGAATGTTTATATATCTTTGTGTCTCATCTCGTCGAATTTCCTTCTGCCCTTCGCCGTGTGCTGCCCTTTGCTTTCATTTTCGCTAAGGTGCTGTCGCATAATCTTTTTTTCACCACGTTAAGTGGCTTGAATTGAAATTTACGATTGCACGAAAAGGTAACGTAAATAAATGTGTGCCAACCTGGCCAACAAACTGGCTAGTGGCCAGAAGATAGAGCTGCAGCTGGAGTTGGTTGCGTGACTCACGACCTCTTCACTGACTCACGCATAAATTCACGGACTTTCTAATAGTTATGAATTAAGCACTCTCTTACTCTTCTCTTTTAATCTATTTTTGGGAAAGTAGCTGCCTCTCCACGTATACTTTCCGGTTGGTTCTTCTACCTTTTTCTTTTTGATCCTATTCATTATTTTTTCCTGCTTCTGTTTCGCTCATGCTTTATTTTTCTTCTTTTCTAGTATACAGCTCTTTTTAAAGGACTTCTTCCAATCATTGCAATTTTCTATTTTTTGTGAATTTTCATTGAATTTATATTTCAATGCGTTTAAATTTTTAAAATTATTATAACTTAAACAATAATTATAAGTGGTTCAATTTTGATTTTTTTTAATCATTTGCTTAATGTCTAGTAACGATTGTTCTCTAAATATTTAGTAATGGAGAATCTTCTACGTTTTCCTATAATATTATTTATATTCTGAATAAATTGAATATTTTTCCTATTTTTATTGTTAACCCATTTTCTCTTTTTGTACAAAACAAAACAAGATTTTTTTGTTGACTATTTTTTGTTACAATTTTTGTTTAACCAGGCCTATAAATATCTGGATAAGTCCTATGCCATTATTTTTGTAGACAAGCAAGTTGCCTGTTTGACCTTTGCTTAAATATGCCGTGTCACATTCCCATATCTAGGGTTGGTTTTAAATTATTTAAGTGGCTGAGAGTCAGGCCACATGCGAGTTGCCGAGAATAGCCGAGGCCAGAGCCTGGCAGGTGCCAATATTAAATAGTTTAAATGAGAGAGCCCGAATCTCCTGGTGCTTTTGGGTAGGGAAGGAAAGTGACTTTATGGCCGTGATAAGCAGGGCAGACCCTTTTGATTTGGTTTAGGATTTGCGGTTGACGCTGCCTCAATGCCTGTTCCCATGTTCCCGTGTTCCCCAGTTTGCCTTTTAACTCGTTAGTTATGCGCCAAGAGCCAAGAAGGGATGAATATCCTGGTGGATGTCCCAAACGGGGAAAGTGAGAGAGCGTTGGGCTTAAGGTTTATTTAAAAGGCCAGTGCCACAATGTTTGGGGTTTTGTGTGTGTTTTAATATGACACCTTTGCCGATGGTAATTTATCACCTCAGCACTGGGGACATATGCTTTGGGCCAGCTTCTGCTCCTTCTCCTTGCTCGAGTGTGCGAGTGATTGTGTTTGTGTTTTTATAAGCACTGGGGGATTAGGCTAGCCCTGACTTTAATGTGGGACCAACTGATGCTGGCTGGCAGATAATTAGTGACCGGCCAGAAGAAGATTTATGCATGCGTGTAAATGGCTTAAAGTAGCTACCAAATAAAACCAAATTAAATGTAAACAAGCTAAGCTAAGCGTCTAATTAAATCGCAGCAAGAGACCAATACGAGGCTACCCAACTCAACGCTGTCAAAATTGTGAAATGTGCCATCAATCTGACGAGTTGCCAGAGCTGAAGCAGCTGGCACCGGGCATAGTGCAAATCATATAAAGCTGGCTTTGTTGGACAGTGGCTATGGCTACAGAACTCCTCCACGTCTGTTAATTAAGTTTATCCAACTAAATGTCAACGTTTTGTGCACCTTTATCAACTGTAAAACTGTCATATTAAAATGGCTAAGCCTTCTTCAACAATGTGCCGGGCTAAGCTGCTTCTCTTTCAAATCCTGTCCTGGACAAGCAGCTTTCTGCTATGCGACCTTCGTTGAGAGATTCCTGTGAGTTCCACATGCATTTTTCAATCATAATTTTCAGTATCTAAAAGTTTTCTTAGTATTTTATTGTTATTTTCGCTCTACTCAAACGATTTGTTTTACAATTCATTGCATTTGGCATTCTATTTGCTCAGCACTTGTCGAAAACAATTGGAAATTCAAATGTTATTTTATATATTATATAAATGGGAATATTGAATCCGTTTCAAGTTTTGCATTAATTTTTGTGCTGTTGTCTGCTCCCAAAATCTCAACGAAATCAATGCAAATTTTAATAGCACTCGTGTGGATTTAGAATTTCTATTTATTTAGCTATTGAACATTTTTGCAACAATTTCAATGGCAGAACTATTGAACTTCAGTTAAGAGGCAGCAAATACATATATACATATATATTCTCGTTTATTCGTGGCTTGTTGGCTGCTATCTTGGCCAAATTATAAACCAATTTGTAGCTGTTTTTTACTAGTACAGAGCCGTGGACCAAGATCTAAGCTGAACCTGTTAACTGAACTGAACTTATCTATGTCTTGGCTGCTTCATTTGGTATGCGTGACATGTAGAAAGCTACTTTGGCAGCGGTTGCTTTTTGGTTGCCTGGTTTCCAAGTTCCTCTGCTTACCCTCCTCATCATCAACATTATCATCATCATCATCATTAGCAGCAGTAACCGAAAAAAGCAACAGCAACTGAAACTGAAGCAGGAACGACGAGAGTGCTCCAGATCAAAGAACTTTGACAAAAATTAAGCTCACCTATGTATTTGCCACGTCTGCGCTAATGAGCCATAAAAATGCTGCCTAAACGGCTGCTGGCTGACTTTTCGAGTTTCAAGGCATTTCCATTTCCATGGTGACAGTGCGAAGAACATTTTTGGGTGCTCTCAAGGATATCAGCTCGGCTATCAGACTCGAAATGTTGACAACCACACGCACATTCTCATATATACTTTACATTTTATTTGAGAAATTCAATAGAATGATTATATTACTCTCTCTCACTACGTGAAACATCTAATGAATGGCCTGGCAGCATGTCGAAAATTAATTATATATTTTTGTTTTGAATCTCTCCTCTGATGTCCTTATTTACCAGAATGTGCATACATACAAATATGTACATATCTTTTAAGGAAAAAGAAAAGAGAAGAGAAGAGAAAAAGTCGCTTACTCTTTAAACTTCGGCTCATCATTGTCTTTATCATAAATTGTATTAATTCTATTAATTATTAATTAGATATAATGCAAATAATTTTATTTAAAAGATTAACAAATCCTTGATAGAGAGATAATTACCATGTGTGCTTATATATTAAATGATAAGTGTATAATTTATGAGCTGCATTCTAGTTGCTATTAAATTCTTGTATTACTTAGGCAGAGTATCCCCAAGTCGGCTTTTCTCAAGAGATGAGCTGCGATGTCAGTTTTATGTTACGCTCTATGCGAGTTCTGTTTGCCAAACTTTTGTTATCGACTGTCGCCCAAGAAGGAATACGAGTAAAATAGAAAAAAATTGGGAAGTAAAACATTATGTTAATACTCGCAGCAGAATACTTTGTTTCACTTGTATTTTGTTGTAGTACAGTCGTGTGTATATATATATATATATATATAGATATTGGTATCTTTTTGTGATATTTTGGCAGGACTTTTTAGCGACTTGGCGGCGTCAGGGCGACAATAAATCAAAGTTTATAATATTAGGAGTAATTTAAATTCAAAAGTGGCTGGGAAGAAAGTTTTAAAGCCAAGATCCGGCTGCTGCTCATCCCTTTTCGTTTGGTGCTGCACTGCGGTGCGGTCTGGAATTAAACAGGAAGAGAAACTTTGGGCCACTGCTAAATATTTGGACAGTGGTTTTGAGCAGCGACAACCCTAAAGTAACCTTAGCAACTGTTTTATTATTAACTTCATTTGCTGGCGAGCCACAAAGCGGCAAAGTTTAACTTGCACTACACCCAAAAGTATGGCAAAGGGGGGCAAGGAAAGGGATGGGTGAAAGGGGCGAAAGAAAAAAAAGCTGAAAGACATAACATAAAATAGCAGTTATAAAAAGCGCACGAAACTTGTTTGCTCAAGAGCGCACAAGTAAAAAAAATTTTATTAGCCAGTGCCGTTGCCTTTTGCGGCGCCCAAAGTTTTGCCAGCGTGCAGAAATACTTATAAGAAAATCAATCCCTACGGCCAAGTCAGGAATTCTGAGTATTTTATTTATCAACTCACGCAACGCTCAAACCAAACCAAAAGGAAAAAAAAGAGCAGCGCACAAAAAAAAGAGGAATACAACATAAAAAAAAAGAAGAAAAAAATGCAACCTGAACAATTTCCAGAGTTTCAATTCAACTTATGAAACAGCTCGCGGCCATATCGATTTCACGCTTGACGCTAAGAAAATTAACTTTGCCAAAGTAGTAGCGGCAACTCCAAAAACCAACAGCCGGCGGAGGAATAGCATTCAGCAGGGAACGGGGAACGGGGAACGGGGAACAGGGAGCAGGAGAAGAAATGAAAGAAAAGGCAAGAAAAGCGTCGCAGATACTTCAATGCGTATGACAGTGGGTGCTGGTCCTGGAGCAGCGTACATTTATATATACAGGAGCAATTCCTAAGCCCTGCACGTATTGCGGGTCCCAAATATTGTAAGTGATTTGGTGAAGTTCGCCCCAAAAAGGCAGTCGCAAAAAAGTTTCAAAACGCGCTCCACACACACACACACTCGCACACATGGCCAAGGTGTTCCGCACAGGAACAGGAACAGGATCAGGAACAGAATGTGAAGCAGGAGAACGAGAAGTAGCTGGCAAACGTGCCTGCAATGCAAGAGAGAGATTCAACGTTCTTGCCTGGTGGATTCTGTGCGCCTAATTTGCTATATACTCTTACTCTGAGCTGCTCTGTTCTGGCAGGGGGTCAGGAGCAGGCAGTGCAATGGGGGGTTGTGGCGGTACGGTGGGCAATTTTCATAATTCAGTGGCGCCCGCAGTCAGACTTTGAACTTCACTTCAAAACTGGTCATTAGCCGTACGCATTGCAAGCACTTTTCAAATGTCATTTGCCATTTGGTGCGGCAGCGATTTTGTGGCCTGTCCTAGAGATGGTCGCGTGACGTACACGTGAGTGCGCGTGCCGAGGGACTAAAATCTGCATTAAAGTAATTTTTTGGCCTAAGTACTCAAGAGTGAAGACTCTCTGGCTCCAGCCTGAACCCCTTCAGAACAGGTTCGGTTCGAGATTTGTGTGTGTTCTTTGTGCCTACAAATTGATTCTTCTTTGAAACTAGTTTTTATGATGGGTTGGGTCGCTAGAGCAGAAACAATTCCATAATTTAAGAAGTTTGCATTCTTCGAATGGAAGGAAAAGATTTTGTTGCTTGAGAGTCTAAAGAAAAGGGAGAGCCTAAGTTCAGATCGTAACGTGAGCGAAAAGTCACTCACGCTGTCATCTCTAGCCAGTGCCTAGGCTTCGACTTCATTAGGCACATCAGCGGGTTATACGAGTGTGTGTGGGTGTGGCACTCAGAGCTACGCCCAATGCAATTACTGCAAAAGTTCGCGCAAACAACTTTTTGACTTTGGCGCGTAAAATTCAATGAAAATGCTATTATTTGGAGCAATGGACAATGAATGTTCCAAGGGATGCCGGAGAGGAGTGTAACGGGATGGGGATGCTCGACCAGGGAACTGGGCACTGGGCACTGGGCACTGGTCAACACTAGAACTAGAATTCAAAATGTACGCAGACAACAATGAGCTATGTCAAAGACCGCAGCGTACTGGTTATGGACAGCCAGTGTGCCGAGCGAGAGATAAACTAAGGTCGGAGGTCGGCAGTGGGGGGCTTGTAGAGGTTTTTGGTCTGCATTGCAAATGGAGAGAAATACGCGCATAATGTTTATAGCAGGGTGAGGGTATGACAAAAAAACCGCATTCAAATAGAGTTGCTCGACATTATCACCAGTGTCGGATGTAATGTGAGCCGTTTGTCCTCCAAAGGGAAGCGCGCACGGGTTTGAGGCGCGAGTATCGAGTATTCTGTAGTACCGTAGTACGAGTACACTCTGCACCGAGTACCGAGTACCGAGTACCGAATATACCGTTGATTTATCGACAGAGATAGGCATGCTCTGTGAAAGTGGCAGAGCAAAATGTGCTAATGTGCCATAAAACTTTAACTGTGCATAATTGCAACAGCCACAGCAACTGCGATAGAATCTAATAATATAATAATAATTTGGGTGTATTAATAGGAATATATAATAGCTGAAATGGCCGAACAATCAAACGCTTATCCCAGTCTGCAAGAGTATGCTATCTTCTCCTGTAGAAATATAGAAATATATTTTGAGAAATAAAAGCTTATTCTTTTTGAATGATTTTCAATTTTCTGTGCAGTTTATTGGCCACACTTTTGGTATCAACCGCCGACTATTATGGCCAGAAAGCCAATTAGCCTTCGACAGTTGAGATGGGGTAACCAGGTAACCGAGCAACTATGGTCGAGCAGCGTCTGTGCTCAAGAGTAAATGCTACAAAGAAAAACACAACCCGCCGCAGTTGCAACAAAGTCAACAGCAACAGTTGTTGCCAGAGAGACAAATGAAGCAATCAGAATCAATGTGCAATACGCATACGCAGCGTGGTGCAGCTACAGCTGGAATAATTGAATACATTTCATGTTTATAAGCACGTATTGACTTGAATATTTATAAGTGCTGCTGTCTGTTGGAAATTTCCTTCTTTCTGCGTCAGCCTTGTTGCCTTTTGCCATTGAAAATGCACAATGAACTAATGAACTAATTGTCTTAATTGGTTTTGTCTGCACTAAATTACAACAATTAACTTGCGCACTTGATTAGTTTAGTTGTGCGCAGACAATGACTACAACTACGACTTCGAGTACTCTAATGCACTCAGGTGTTGTTCGCTGGGTTCGGTGTTTGTCTGCAAAAGTGTTAATTGCATTATTTGTCTCCTGGCAACTGCAGCTATATGCTGCTCTCTCTCTCTCTTCTTCTCTGCTCTGCTTATTAAAATCAAATCGATAACTTACGTCTCGCTAAAAGCTAAATTATGTACTTTGTGTGAAGAACTTTGGCCTAAGGCAAAGCCAAAGCCAAAGCCAAAGCCAACGCCAAAAGCCAAAAGTTAATTAAAAGTCAAGTCTAGAGAGAGAGAGAGAGAGGGAGTCCTGAATGGCGGCCCTTAAATAAAGTACAGGCCAATTGGCCTGCACACAGTTATTTATATCATGTCAACCGGGCAAAAGCAATTTGCGATGACAAAATAAGTGCACAGCGAGCTGCCAGAGCTAGAGGCCACAATAACAAATGATATGCTAAAGTCGCAGCATTGCAGTCCACAACCAAAACTGTTACATGTTGCCTTCAACTCTGAAACATCAGCTGCAACAAAGAGAATACAACAAATGCTCGACTAGATGATGGCCTATCGTTTCTTGGTTAAGGAGCTAATTGGAGGAAGTGGACATCGGGCTTCATTTTCTTGCTCAATTTATTTCTTGTTAATAAATATACTAGAGTTTAATTATATGCCACAGTGTCTTAAGCAGAGATTATTATAGAGTATTCAGTTAAGCGAAAATGCAGTATACCCCAATTCTTATATAGTTTAGAGAGTATCATAACTAACAGCAGTTGGTACTGGCAGAGGTACCCCCTTTGGCTTGCAAGTCATCAGCGGAGCAGTCATCAGACAGACGCTGCATGTGGCACTCATTAATTCCATTTCCATTGCTCGTTGCCGTGGGTGAAGGGTGCTGGGTGCTGGGTGCAGGATGCAGGGTGCAACTAGCTGCTGGGATGGCAAAAGTCGTATAAATCATACGAAACTACAGCCATATTTTAAAGATCGTGCAGAACTGAAAACCACATTGAAACGTGAAGCGACTTTTGCGCCATATATTTTTTCTCAATATTTTATGCAATTTGCTGCACGAATGCAATCAAAAACAATTTTTACAGCATAAAAACCGCATTTATTCACCTCGAACTTGTACCTGGCTCTAGGTGTACTTTCCATCTGCAATATTTGAGCTATAAAAAACTGCAGATGCTGCTTATCAATAAACAACAAGAATCTAAACAGGAAGCGACTAACTTGCAGGCAGATTTTCATGAAAGGCACTGAAAGGGATTTGGGTGTATTCTCAATAAATTTTAAATTTCAGATTTATATGATAGAAGTATGAATGTACCTATTAATTGGTCTGGTAAAAAAATATCAAATTTTTGTTAACCTTCTTACTGCTTCCTCTGAGTTGTATCTTTTTATGCCAAACATTTAAGGTTCGATAAATAAAGTTTTATTCTCACTGAATAAATGGAGCAAATCAAAATAATTGCACGTTTCTATTCATTAGCGTGGAATTTGAATGAAAAATAATATTGTAGAATAAAAATGTTTAAAAAAAGAATATTTTGTAAGTTTTCTCAATATGGGGATAACCTATAGAGAAAAATTAGTTTCGATAAGATAATTTCTCCATCTTCAGAAGAATTGTCGCTTTTGACTGCAGGAAAGGAAAGGATCCTTGGCAAGTTTCAATCAATTGAACTGATAATCGTTCAGATTGATATGGCTATATATGGACTTGCCTGAAACCTTCTGCAATGCACATTTCGTTACAGATTTATAAAAAGTATAATAAAAGCCAGAAGTCAGCAAAAACACAAATGATTTTCTTTTAAAAAATTGCCGAACTGAAAGCGAGCGAATTTATTTCGAGGCTGGCAGCCAAAACTGATTAAAATATCAACACAACATGTCAACAAATCTGTGGCACACTCTCGTTCTTGCAACACACCACTGTGGCTTGTGCGTTGTGCAACATTTTGTTTTGTTTTAATTGCTAAACATTGTCAACACAGATTTGCATGGGCCGGCGGCGAGAGCTGCGTTGACAGCATTATTAGTTGGACCTGTACAGGTCCCCCCACGAAAAGTGGGAAATGGGTGAAAGAAAGGGGGGGATTTTTGTGTGTTTTTGTTTCCTTTGGCTGCTGCATAAAATATTCATGTTGGTAAAATATTTTTATCAGAACATAATAAACAAATTTGCATTTTGGGTGCGAGTTCTTTTATTTCTTTGCATGACATTCGCATTGTTTTTTTTATTTTTTTATTAAAGTTATCCGCCATTTCATTGTCGTCCTTTTGTTTTTTGCTCTTTTTTCATCCCCCCGAAAAACTTTTTTGATTAAATATATGATTGTATATAATTTTAATACAACTGTTTTTATTTTTTTATTATCTTTGTTGCTCTAATTTGAAGCTGCATTTCATGCTCCAGTGTAAGGGGTTTTTCAGTATTTAAGTTAATTAAAAATTTTATTCGAAATTAAAAACCCGTTTTGTTGCGCCAACTTGTTCGGTCGGCAACGCTTCAGATATCAACTGGAACAACTAGATTTGGGCGTGTTTTCAACACACCAGAGCGAAAAAAGGGAATTAAATTTCCTTAAAAACGTTAATAGAACAATTTAAAACTAACTCCATAGTCCAAGAATCTATAAGAATGAGCTAATGGGGAGTGCTTGACTAGAAGATACCCAGTACAATAATGTTTATAATACTGAATCAAGATTATAATGTTAGAAGATAAGATTTGAAAGAAGATTAGATTTATCAGCACTTTATTATATGTTACAAAAAAACAAATCAGTTAACTATTATTCTTTGAGAACTCTTTTGAAAACCTGTGTTTATATTTACTATTTTTCCAATCTCTCAGTCAGAATTTATGAAAATGCATTAACAATTTGAATTTAGAGTCGATCGGGTCAACTTGAAAGTTTTCACCATACAACTTTTGATTCCAATTTTTCGACCTGTACGGATTTTCAAAAAAAATGCACTTAAATAATTTGGAATACCCTTTTCTAAGGTCAAGCGAATTTAATGCTACATATGCGACAATTTTTCTAAGATTCGTACAGTGTAAATTCGTAGCTTGAGCATACAGCTACTGTTTATGCTGTTGTCCCCAGCGCAATAATCATACGCCATGTTGTCCCCTTTTTACCATCAGCTGCTTATGTGAGATTTTCAATTTGTTTTGTTTTCCTCACATTTACACACACACCCATATACACATAAATAGAGAAACATACATACAAATAGAAATAATAAAAATAGCAAGTTTTGCTTGCGCTGCCATTGCCATTTGGAGCTAAACTTTATATATGTTTTTGCTATAGTAACGGTTATCAGAGCGGCAGCGGGTTGAAGAAGAAACTCGTCCTTTTGGCTGGGATGCTTTCATCAACAGCAAGACGCGATTTAGCTGCTGGCTGCTGGCTTCTGGCTGCTGCTGACTACTACTGTTGGCCTTAATAACAACACTTGTCGTAATATCATTTTTATGCTCAGGGTGGGGCCAAATCGTTTTTATGACACGCACCAGGCGCTAGGTCTGGATCCGGAGCTCGCTGTCTCTCTCTGTGTGTGAGATAAAGAATTGATTTTATAGCGTCAAACATGCGATTATGAAAGCAGGAGAAGAGTGAGTGAGATAGAGAGAGCGATAGGGAGGGGGAGAGGGCCAAGAGCCAAGAGCCAAGTCAAAGGGTGTCACCTAGAACGATGCGGGTGTCAGGGTAATAAAAACTTTGCACAGCTTTCTTTCTATTCCCTTGTTTTGGTTTTGGCTTCGTCGCCAACTCGTATCGCCAGCCCAGCCAGCTTAATGCTGAGCCAAGTAAAAAGAAGGAATACTTACATTATTAATATCCAGAGCAACAAACAAACACTTTGCACAGTTTTGTCACAAGCAATAAAATAATATTTATGACAAGTGCCTGCTCCCTCCTCCCCTTGCTCCACAGACTGAGGATCTGTTTCTTTGTAAGAGTATAAGACCATTTTACGTAAATCTAATAAATACCCTTTCAGCCGCATCGTAGCGCATGTTAGGAGCTATTACTAATTACCAGAAGTCGCTTCTGCAAAAAGTTGCAAAGTCAATTAAAACTTGGCTATTGCCGGCACCTGCATAGCTCAAATTAGTTGAGTGTCTAATATAAAATATAGAGAAGATTACACATTTATTATTATCATAAGCAGCTTGGCTGCAATTTTTCATTTCTATTCCAAACAGGGAACTTATTGCAATAATTTCTATGCCAACGATTGAGATTGAGAGTCCTTCTTATCGTATAAACCATTGAAATAAGTTTAGTTTTAAGTACTTTGAGTTAAACTACTAAGGACTCTTAGCTTAGAAGTACTTAAAGAAAAATGCATAAAATGAATAAGATTCAGACCAGTATTTAGTGCATTGGGAGCTTTTTCCCAAGAGGTTGCCAACGATGAAATACGTTTTTTTCAATGAATGAAATTACCTTTTATATTTTCTGACTAAGTTTTGGACTTTAAAATTTAAGGAAACTATTATATAAATAAATAAAAAGGACTTTATAAAAATTTATAAACTATTTTCATGACACAAAGCTTAATCGCCACATTCTTGGTTTTCCTCTCTATGCTTTTCTCTTGTATCTGTATGTGAAACCGCCAGCTAATAATAAAGTGAATGATAGCTTACCAGGCCAAGAACAGGACAAGGTGCAGGAGTAAGGACAACGCCAAGAGTCAGCGACAAATGACAGATTAGCGCAAATATTTATTTTAATGCCTGCCATGGCAACATTGCGTTAACGTTGGCCACACACAAAGCCAACCGAAGATGGGAAAGAGAAGGGAGCAGCGGACGGAAGGGAATGTTTGGGATTGTCGGGATACTACACGGTTATTATGTTTGAGCTGCTCACTTGAATACCCTGGGCAATTGGCTACGCGGCGTCAAGGGCTTTGGCTGGCCGAGGTGCCGCTTCAGTGCTTATATTGCCCATTAAACACAAAGTCATAATGAGCAGTCGGTTGCGGAAATGGGTTAAAATAACTATAACTGTGTGAAACGTGTGTAGTGTAGTGTAGTGTGGTGTTGTGTATAGCGTGTGTAGCTTATGTAATAAAAATAAACAGCCAACAAATGGTGCTAAAAACTGCATTTATCAGCAACAACAACTTGCGAGGGTTGTCACAGCTGAAGCCAGCTATGAAGGGTGCTTGCCTTTAAAATTGATACGAAGCCAAGGGCTGGCAGTTGTTGCTGTTGTTCTTGTTGTTGTTCTATTGTTTGTTAGTTTCTGAACTCTAACAATTACGAGTATTACAATAGCAAATGTTCCAGCCATCAACGGAAAGTTAATGACAGTTGTTGGTTTTGTTTTCGAAAGGTTATTGCAGGACATTGATGCCTTTCGCAGGATATTTTGATATGAGTGCTGAAGTGGTTGTTTGTTGTTGTGAAGCTGACAGCTCATATGGCTGAAACATTTACTCTGTTATTTAATTTTGGCTATTGTCAGTCGAAAAAATGCCAAAAAAAGGGAATCACATGTACTTAAAATTATCGAATATCTCATATAAAGATAAGCACACTTCAATATGGCTATAAAAAATAATAATGGCCATATAATTTGATAACTTGTTAAAATGGACATACAATTCTCTATACAAGTACTAAGGAAAGGCTGTGTTTACTACGCCGAAGATTAAATACCCTTGCCAACTGGCAAAAACATCGGCAGAATGTGATTATGGCAGTTGTATAATAGAGTATCTGTTAAAATAATCAATCAATTGAAGCTTTAGTTAGTTGACTAGTATTTAAATAATTTAACTAAAATATGATGCATTCGCTAAGACTCAGGCATGTTTTTCATCCCTTGAAATGTACTTAAATATCTTTTCGATTAGCTTTTACTTAAGCTTAATTTTAGCGCATAGAAATCATCGCAATTAGCCGCAGCTATCTATAAGCTTCATTAAATATGAGCAGCAACTTTTCTATACATAAGTAATCTCTAATTATAATATGAGTGTGTGTGTGCGTGTGTGTGTGTGTGTGTGTGTTTGTATGAATAAAAGTCGCTACTTATGAGTATGCTAAAAGGGAAAATTACCTTATAAGTAGCTAGAGCTGACATAATGACATATTTACATGTTAATATGGAAACGGAAAGCTAGAGAAAAGGGCAACGGGAATGCCACAGATTCGCCAAAATGGCAGACTTAATTATCCTTTGAAAAGATGCTTCTCGCATGGCATTCAAGTGGGTTTCTGGATTCCAGCTAAAGCCAAAGGAGAAACTTATCAGGGCTTAATTTTTCTTCTTTTTTTTTGTATTTTGTTGGCCAAATCAAGGCACAAAAGTTAAGTAGGCAAAGATCGGGAGTTGACTGTGCCCTTTATGCAAGGCAAACAGAAACTGCTTACGAAACAAAAAAGTCAAACAGGGAGATAGCAGGGAACAGGGAAAGGAAGCACAGTTTGTGTTGAACTTGCCATAGATTTGACTTTTTGCCGTTCCTTAGACTTTGTCTTTACTGTAGCTGTTGCTATTTTGTGTACAATTTGCCAAAGTTTTTGCCTAAGTCACTTCAATGCAGGGCTACAGGAGAGGGTGAAGGCTTGAGGGTGCACGAAGAGGGTGTGCTTGGATCGAGCCTTGAATTAATTATACATGCAGGTCACGTAAATATGATTGTCATGCCAGCAGACGATGGCAGATTGACCAAGAGGCGAAATGAAACCTGCGTAGGCACTTCAAACACGCTATTGGCTCAATGCCTCAATGCTCCATTGCCACACTGCTCCACTGTTCCACTGCCCCATTGGAGCATCATTGCCATGGCATTGGTTAGATAAACTTAAGGACTTAAGCGGCTTGCATGTTTTGTGCTCTCAGCTTAGGAGGGGAACTGTTTTGGCCCATGCCCATGTGCAGTGATTGAAGCCCGAACTTTAGTTGAAATCCCCCAAACTAAAAGTATTTAGCTAATAAATTATACAAAAATTGAAACAAATTCCTTAAGCCAAGAGTGGTATGGAGGAAAGGAAAGAGAACTTTTCCTCCCTGGGCCAAATTAATATTTAATTATGGCAACCGGAACAGGGCCGTGTACCCTATCCATATTTATACTCCCATTGCAGTCTGGAAGGCAAACAAAATTGCACTGCTTGTTAACCGAAAATGTACAAAAGACTTTTGCGGAAATTGCAACAACTGTAGCATTTATTAGAAATGAGCTTCTACCAGCTGCTGGGGCGTGGCACAACAAAAACAACAGCAACAAAACATCAATTAGTGCAGCCTGCGTGCAACTAAATGCAGCATGCAAAAAGTGTTGCATACACATAGGCGGCGGCTGCAAAGTTTGTTATTGCATACTCTATTAAGTAACACTCTGCTACAAACTAATTTTTGGTTAAACTGCACAAAAAAATATAATAATTATAAGCTAGTTAACTTAAAAAAGAAAATGTAATTGGAAATAAACAAATAATTAAGCAAATATATTACTAGGCAGGCAAAAAGTTTTAACTGTATTCTTTTTTAACCAATTTATCACTTCTTAGCTTGATCAAACATAGATAGACGATGAAAACATAAAGAGAAAATTAAAAGGTTTGGTTTATATATTTCAATTAATATAGATATTATATATATATATATATATATAATATAATATAATAAATAGCTAGTCTCTTCTGAGCCGTTGAAAACTTATTGCTTCCTGTATCCCTAAGACGAATACAAATGATCACTCGCAAGCTATCGTTAGAATTCTGTATCCTTATTTCGCTTAGCTAGGATTTTTAGATAGGTATTATCTTTTTTATTAGTATGGATCGCATAAGTCTTTGATCTTACCTGATCGTATCTGTTTTGAAGTCCTGTCTCTGGTTACAATATTGTCGTGAGGACTTCACAACAAAAATCCTGTTGTACAGTGTTGAAAAAGCTTTAACCCCTGATAATTAATAGGCTAACAGCAGTAGTAACAACTAGCACTAGCAGCAGCAAAAGCAATTGCAGAGACAACAAATTTGTAGTGAATTAGAAAAAGAAACAAAATCAAAACTTGTAGCTGAAACTCGGCATATCTTGTTGCTAGGCGCTGTACCAGAGTCGAGTCGAGTCTGTAAACATGGAGAGTGTCTACGATATGTTTATACTGGCACAGCAAGTGTTTGCAGTAAAATTTGCTTATAAAATTTGTGTAAAGTCTACACTTTGCAGACATATTCATACATATTACGCATACGCCGCATGGCTCCGAGCTCATTTCACACACATTAAAACTCATTACATTTGCTACTTTGGATCAAATTTTAATTTCCTGCCTCACAAACAAGCAAATACACATTTGGGGACTGACTTAAAGGACGAACCAAGAATTTCAGGCAGCTTGCTACGTCAGGGGGGACCAGAAACAAGTGGCCAGAAATGGCAACCACAGCGAGCGGCAGTTAAGGAATTCAAATAAAGTTCATGTCCTCGTCACACACACAAACACACACACACACACACTGTTAAACACTGGTATGTGAAATATACAAACACGAACACAAATGCGCAGCAGTCACGTTATAATTGATAGACAGTTGCAAAACGTGTGCGCCGCCTAAAAGTTGACAGGCCTTTTTTTATAAACTTTTCCTGAAGTCGGAGTTGTACTTGGAGACCGTCTGTCTGTCTGTCCGTCCGTCTGTCTGTCCGTCTGTCTGTCTGTTTTGTTAATAAAAACGCAAACACAAATGAGCGTGCGTAAAAAATTCAATTATGGCACCCGAGCTGTGACAGGCAGCAGTCAAAAGGCACAGGGAGGAGGCAGGGAAGAATTAAATAAACTCCCAGGTAAGTATGCTACATAAAAAAGCAAAGCCGTAGAAGGCGAACGTGCAGCAGTCCCCCAACCAAACTGAACAATGACAGTTATGCGTAATGCCTCCTGCTTCTCCTCCTTCTCCTCCTTCTCCTTCTTCTTTCTTTGTACTCCAAATACTCAACATTTAACATAGCAATAGTACAAGCTGTGTGTGTGAGAGAGTCCTATGTAAACAAGTTGGAAGGTCTCGAATTTTTCAGTCTTGTGTGGCACCGCATGACATTGCGGTTGCAGCCCTTAGGACCCTGGGCGCGTGCACTTTATTTGTTTAATTAATGTTGCCTTGTAAACTGCAAAGTGTCTGCTCTTTGGGCCCCCCCTTCACCCTTCACCATCCCCCTCAATATGTACATATGTATGTATCTTTCTTCGCAGTGTCCCTGTC
The DNA here is from genome assembly GCA_018150835.1 of Drosophila repletoides. Lineage (NCBI taxonomy): Eukaryota > Metazoa > Arthropoda > Insecta > Diptera > Drosophilidae > Drosophila > Drosophila repletoides. The sequence continues at coordinate 17,493,190 of JAECWQ010000089.1, read as the reverse complement.
TATAGAGTTGCTGGCTGTCGCGCTGTCTGTTTGTTATAGGCAAATAGACACTTGACATAAACATAGCTGAGCTGAAAACTTGATTAAATGTGCCGCAGCGACAGCGACAGCAGCAGTCAGGGTCCTTTCAGGATCTGCCCGCCTGTCAGAGTGCGTGTGGCCACCATCTGACAGTTGCCACCTTGACGCTTGCCATTCTCTGGCAGTCCTGGCAGCTCTGGTATCTGGTAAATAAACAAGCAGCAGAGGCTGTTGCACTTGGTTGCACCATGATTAAGTTCTTTGAAAGCAGGAAAAGGTAATTTTTTACAAATTTAATGCACGACCTATGAATGTATCTTTAAGATTAGATGGATAAGCTTATCAACAATACTTTTTTTATATTTGAGCAAGTTGTGTAATCTTTCCGAGTCTAGAAACTTGAAGCCTGGACTGGGAGTCCTTTTCAAGGAATGCAAGGTTTAATATTAAGTGTTGAAAGCATTTCAATTATTTACATATTTATTTAATATCAAAATGCCAAGTAAATTCAAATAGTATCAGATATAAAAAGTATTGAGTAAATTTCTGTTGGGAAAAGCTCCTAAAAGAAAAGAATTATTTATTTTTACGAGTATTTTATGAGCAGACTGCAAGAGCTCTTTAAGCGAGTGTAATCAATTCCATTAGTCAATAGAGTTTGTGAGTGATTATTTATTATTTTTCAATTATTTGTAGCTAAATTTCATATTTAAGCCACCAACAGTCTTTAAATTATTCGTTCCATACATAATACATTGAATTATATCATTTGTTTCATAAGTAAAATATGGAAATTTAATTGAGAGTCCTTTAATGCACTTAACACTTTTATAATTATGTTTTGAAAAAGCTTTCATAAAAAGTACATACAGAAAAATGTATATCATTGCTGAGGTTTCAGCATAACCCAGCCAACAACTACAACAACTACAACAACTACAACAACTGCAACAACAACAGTAGCAACAACAAAAGGAGCGTCACAACTTGAGCCATCAACAAGCCCATTTAAAACTAATTATGCTCCGACGTGCTGACGTCGGCTGTGCTCAGATTTAATGGCAATGGCGTTAGCATTTTATTTACTACATTTAACTGCATAATGCGAGTGCCACCACTGTCGTCGCCTGGTTCCGTTTCCGCCTGCGCCTCCCCCCTACAAATGCTCCTCGGCCTTCGTCTTAGTGCGAGGCAAGCATTTTGCATGCACTTAACATGCACACACATACACACACAGAATGCCATGCCCACACACACACATACGCCTCAATCTAACCGAAACTACTTAAAACCAAAAGTAGGCAGTTGAGTCCCCTCAATCCCCTTCATGTCTCCAGCTTCGTCTCCGCCTCTGGCTAGGACTCGTATGTCCTGGCGTACTGTTTAATGGGTAATTACACAGAAGCAGCAGCCGTTTAATGTGCCCGTGTGTTGCATTTCTATATATATATATATATATATATATCCATATATATCTATATGTATATATTCTGAAATTGCACTCGTCTTGACTCTAGTAAAGTATCTTCTATGCTTGCTACGACTTTCAAGTGGCTTGGCTCATAAAGTGCAGACAGGTTAGTTAAGAGTTTATTTTAAATGATATTTATTTATAATGTAGTCTTGGTTGCACACCCTGTAAAATCTCATTTAAGTTGTAGATTACTTTGTGTATATAAATTTATTTCAATGTGTGCGTATGTGTGTGTGTGTGTGTGTGTGTGTGCGTGCGTTCGCTTTATGGTAATTTGTGTATGCCATAAATATATGGCGCATATTTATGTATGTATATTTATGCTGCCTGCTTTGTAGTCAGTTATAAATTAAGTAGTTTTGTTGTTTTTGACATGGCAAGTTTTGATGAAATTAGTTTCAACAGATTGCCAAGCAATCATGATACTTATGCATGAGAGGTTGGCCTTTGACCCCTTTATATCTTCTTCATTCTCAGATAGTCGCATCTGAAATTGAAATTGAAGACACAGAGCAGGCCATTTGTTTGTGCCATTAAATAGATTTGCTTTGTGCATAAACAAAGTGACAGCTTGCCACATCACTTTTGGGAATATGGCCTCAATTCAGAGTAATAAAATAATTATATTTCTAATTTTTCACTAATTCTATAATTTTCTCTGGCCTTTAAGAAGACTACACAGACAGAAACAATCAAAGATATCTCTCTTAAATCAATTTAGACGCATTTTGTTCTCTCTCTCTCTTTTGAATTTCGATGCTCATTCAAGCCTTATATAATCTTGATTTAGGAATTGCATCCAGAATACATTGTTCTTAGTTCATGACTATAATTATAAAATTCAGAACTTCACACTGATCAAGCTGGACTTTAGATCCGACTTTTTCTCTCTGTGTAATTATTTTCTTGTATTTTTTCTACTTTACAGAGCGCCATTAAAAGCACATTCATCACACACTAAAAAGATAGAAAAAAATTAATGTTTTAAAAGCATTAAAAGCCTGTGCATACTAAAAGCAAAAATTAAAATGTAATTACGCAAAAACGGACAGTAATTTTTTTATTTCACTTGATAAATTAAATTTGAAATATGTTCATTATGCGGCACAAATTTCTGTACTGTTCAAGCAATTATCATTTTTAATATTCCATCGTACCTCCGTACGTCCGCACGCCTGAGAGTATGCTAGCAAATAAAACTGTCAAATTGCCCTGCCAGTTCAAAGGTCCAGTGGCAAAAATTGCTCTCTACAAAGTCTACTTAATAAATTTCATTAGAAAATGAAAATGTGCAACTTTAGCTAAAAGCTCGATGGGACACTACGAGTACAGAGCACAGAGTACAGAGTACAGGAAACAGGAAACAGCGCACACACTGACAGAGCACCTGTGCCGCCTAGACACGTGTTGTACTCGAAGTTGGTCAACAAAGTTGCTCATTTGTAGTACATTTTGTTACCTAGAGGGCCCATAACATGGTCCTTGTCCTCGTCTTGGACTGGCCAGTCGCACATTATTAGCACCCCGACAACCTGAAGCGCCATAAATAACATGCTGTGCGGCATGTTGTGCGCTTTCCCATCGCCCTCCCTTCCATATTTGATGTTATTCTGACTTTTGTCTCCTGCCCCCAAACATTCTATACACATTTCCAGTTTTTATTGCTTCTTGGAAATTATAGAAAATTGTATCTTACGTTTTTTGTTTGTAATTTGTGTAGCTTACAATTTGCGCCTATCTGTTTACATGCCACAGCTGTGCCTCCATTTACGATTCTTAAAGTGAGATTGTCCGACTCGCTTAAGACTTTCCATATAGAGTTTCATTTCAAAATAAATTAAATTAATATTTGTGTAGCCTGATAATTGAGTGATTCCACTGGATCCTACTTTAGTAGGATTTTTCTCATTGATCTTCCATTTTTAAGTAACTTGGTATCATTTTTCTCTACTCTGCTTGATTTAAAATTTTTATCCTAATAGAATAAAGCGAATAAAAGTATAAAAGCATACAAATTAGACTACTATGAATACTTATCTATTGTTACAGGACTTTCCAGGATCCGCAAGAACAATGCAGAGTTAAAGCCATTTTTTTTATACAAAATCATTATTTTTTCTTATAGGTATTCTGATCTGACATGAAACAGACTATCTGGTGGCCAAAGGAGATTTTAACAGTCTTCCAGATGACTGAGTTACGGTGGATTTCCTTGTTTCAAGACACCTGTTCTATGCTGCTTCTTTTTGAATAAAAATCTGTAATCTTTTCAGAGTTTTTCCATCTTATCATTTTTCCTTTAATCTATTTATTGGAAAATCCCAAACATTGATGGTCGAAACAATTTAAGGCTTACATCCCTATCTAGAGGGAGAGACTGAATAATCATGGATAAATTAATTGATATTCATATAATTAAAAAATTGTATAGATTTTAATTTGCAGCTTAACTAGTCAATTTAGACCTATGTAACGCCGCTCAGGCTTTATGCGAATATAAATCTCTCAGTTTTCACATGCCTTTTCTCTCTCATATTGCACCGGGTGCAATGGGATGTACGAGTATCTGTGTCTTTTTTTTTTTTTGTATTTCTATTTTGCCTTTAGCCGCAAAATTGCGTGGCCCGTTTGTCTGGCTAAGCCCGAATCAAATGGAAAGCCAGCAATATGACATTTCAATTTTCATCAACAATGGAAACGCAGCCGCAAAGACACCTGCACAACACAGCCAGCAACAGCAACAGCAACAACAGCAACTATCCACATCCACAACAACGACGACGACGACGACGACGACGACGTCGATGTCGACATCGACATAGACGCACTTCTAATACAATACAAACGCAATAATATCGGATTTCCGTTTCCGCATCCGCTACGCAGTGTAGTTTACAGTTGCCAGCTTACTGTGGATTCACTGTCCTATCCAACTGCATAGAACTGGGGTTATTTGCGGCATTTTTTATTTCTTTTTTTTTTGTACACAATGCGATACAATACAATTTGTTGCTGTTGCTGTTGCGCAACAGTCGCAGCAGCAGCAGCAGCAGGAGCTATGGAAAAACAATTTAGAGCTCACGCGCTTGCTGGTTGGCACTTTAAGCACGCCAAAGCAATAAAAACTTGGTTGTCCAAGTCTGCAACGTATGAAATAGTGTGAAAGCCTTTCATACAGTTGTTGCCATGGCTAACACACACACACTCACACACTCACAGTTACCGACACATACACACACACACACACACACACACACACACACCTTGCAGTTGGATGCATGTTGACAATGACGGCAATCTGCGCAAAGTTCAAGCGACTCAGAACTGTGAAGAAGAGTCCTGGAACGGAAATTGTCGCGCAAAGTGCAATAAATCGCGCCTTGGCTCCTATTGCCTTGCCTCTGCCCTGCCTTGGCCTGGCCTGGACAACAAACCTGTGGGCTATAATGGATATTGATTGAAAAGTAAGATTGATTTTCGAGTCTCTGTGCTCTTAGTTATGAGTCAGCGCTGTCGCAGCGTCTCAAGCGCAGACATGAGCTTAATTTTTTAAAAGAAATGACACAACACAAAATGCTTTTCTATAGCTCAAAGACTAGCAAGAAACGAGTATTCTCGACTTTCAAAATTTAGTTGCATTTGAAGTATTAAATATTCTTTTTTAAGGTTTTAATGCAAATTCTATGTAGCATTAAAGCCATTGAGCTTTTAAGAATATTAATTAAAAATTGTACCTACCAGCTATATAGCATAGCAGCCCAAACAAAAAGAAGGCCCCGTTCCATTCACTTAGATCTGAAACTGAAATAAAAGCTTGCACTAAACAGACGGACAGACAGACAGACGGACGCTGGACATACGGACAGTACCTTCCCCACTGTAAGTTCGAAAAATGTTGTATTTCAACTAGTTCGGCTAAAAGAAGAAAAATTATACTAATGAAATGTTGTAGAATTTATTCCGATGAAGCGATTAACTTTAGTTTACATTGAAAATTAATAAATGTTTATTGTCTGTAATCAAAATTGATTTAATTTGTGAGAGGTAAACACCAAAGCAGTGGAAAAGCAACGCAACACCACAGCCAAATTTGATACAGTGTGGCAACTAATAATGCTCGGAGCTGAGCGCCATGCAAAAATCAACTCAATTACAAATAGCGGTGGCTACCGTGCGGTACGGCCGGGGAGGGGCGGTGCGGGGCGCAGTAGTAAACAGTAAACAATGCTGCAGCCGCAATATTCTATGGTCGGCATGCAGCATTCGAGGGGGCAGGAGGGGATCGGGATGCTGCTGGAAGTGAAACTGAAAACGAATGAGTGGCCCAAACGCCGCAATACTCGTATACAAAATGTTTTTTAATTGTTTTGCAATGGAATCCATTGAGTTGAGGCGGTAGATAGGTAGGCGTGGCAGTTTTTGTTTTGGTTTGCCTTATTTTTTTTTTTTTTGGGAAAAACAACAAAAATAGACTCGATGTGAATGTGTGTGCGTGCATTTGTGTCTGAGCGTGAGGAGAATACGAGAGAGATTTAATTTTATTCGGTTTCAAAAACGGCAACAATTTCCATATGCCACAATTGCATTTATTGTCGTTGTGGTTACTGTTGTTATTCTGTTGCTGTTCTGTTCGCTTCAGTCTTTTTTTTTCGGCAGGGAACGTTGCATTGATTTCAATATAGGCGCAAATTGTGAGTGGCCCACGTGGCGTATGCGTAATACTCGTGCGTTGAATTGGGCTCAAAGTTCTGGGGGCCAGTTTAATCTCTTAAGGCAGCCAATTGACTTTTGTCCTTTGGTTTATTGCCAACTTTTAAGCGCTTCAATGGAGCTTAACCAAGTTTTTTATTGTTAATAAATTTTGTTTATTTTCAATAAGCAAATAAAAGCCAAAAAGCACATAAAAACTGTGCACAACTAACATAAAATGTGTCACAAATTCAACACAAAAACATCAACTCGTTATACTTATATGGCAGTGTTTGACTTGACGCTGCGAAATAAACGAAATAAGCGATATAAATGGTAAAGTTTTCTGTGTATTTTGCTTGTTGTTTTGTTGATTTTTATGGCATTAATTTGTTTAATGCACAAAGGTGGCGGGGAATCCAATCCGGGGAAAGCAACGAAAGCCTAAGCTATGCTAAATATTTAAATGAAAGCCAAGACAACATATTCGCATAGATATGGGGCAAAAAGTTTTGCCCTATCAGTTGCACAATTTCACAGGGGCGGACACCAAGCAGAATACATATATATAATGCGTATACGTGATGCTTTTGTTTCCATGCGTTAAATCAGCATATAATCCCAGAGTATTTCCAATTTTATACACACGCACCCCGGACACACACAGCCATGTCAAACAAACTTAAAAACATAAAAAAAAGACGACTCAACCCACCCTTCCTCCCCCCACTCACTCATGCTGACAATTTGCAAGTTCCTTAAGGTACGAGTATATGCGGCAAAGTTTATGCCACGATTTGTGGAGACGGGGAGGGAGTGCGTCTTGGCGTTTGGAGCCGCAACTGAAAGGCAACTAAGACGCACATTCGTATCTGCTTATGGGCCGTCAATCTAAGCCCCAAAATCTTGTCGTTGTCATGTCGTATAAATTAAATGTGTTTATATTAAATGTAAAAAAACAAAAACAAAACAAACAAAACACAAACAAAATAAGCAACGGCTCAAATTCCCTGTTCCTCTGTGAGTCCTTTTTATAAAAAGAAAATATCAGCTGCCTGCTTCTTTTTACTGTTGTTTTGATTTTTTGGCATTATGTATTATAATAAGTTGCAGTAGGACTTGTAGGACTACAAGGGGACAGTGGGGTTGGTATCTGATAAATATTGACATGTGAGTTGTTTTTTGAGTGGGTTTTTGTTTTCCCTCCAAAAACTGGACGTAGACAAGGATGTGGGACAAATGATGACACGCAATCAGTTGAGATCAGTTAACAGTTTTTGTAGGAATTGGGATTGGCTGTCGTGTTCCCTTCACGCTGACAGCAAGTGACATTTCATTGGGGCTTACAGCTAGAGAGGTGTGCGAATATATTGATATGATAGCTGGATATGTGAACAATTTGACAAGGATAAGCAGCTTGAAAGCGAGACCTTCATTCGGTTAACAAGTGTGATAATAAAATAATTCATAGCTCCCAATATTGTGGAGATATCATATTGATTTCATATAAATTGTTTCTTCAATTACGAGGATGTTGCAAATGTTGCACAATTAAATGCAGGAACTCGGACTGGTAGATTAAACAATTACTTGCCATAGCCATATTAAAGTGTATCGAATTATGCTGGCGGTATATTTTCATTTACTTTTTCTTGAATTGCCGTGAATACTGATTTGTTAAGCATACATTATTGCATACCCCTGCAACGGGTATTATTGCTCTTTCACGAAATGTGTAATGCATCTCTGACCCCATTAAACATATACTTACCTTATTAATCAGGACGATGGGACGATTCTATGTAGCCATGATCGTCTGCCTGTCCATTTGTCCGTCTGTCAGTTTTTGTAGCTTAAAGTCTTCTATTTGCTGCAGCACATATGACAGAACCAGTCAAGATATTTTGCTGAAACTCACAATTCAAACTAAGGAATATATTTTTCCGTTGCATATAAAAAATTATTAAGATTGGACTATATATAGCTGTCATAATAACAATCGAACAAGCAAATGTTTATTTCATTCTGAAAGGGTATTTCATTTTCGGCATTCGGCAAAGAGAGCTTTACTAGGCATGATTAAATATACATCTTGATATTCGCTATACATATGGATATATATGTATTCAGTGGTCTTTTCGCAGTTGCTGCAGCATTTCATTCTTATTTTTGCAGTTTTAACAATTTTATAATAATAATATTGTATGTAAATTTGGTTGTCTGTGCTGGTAATCCATTGTCAGTGGCCCTTTATTACAGAAATAATTAATTGATATGGCTTACATTGCGTATACGTAACGTGTGCTTCTACTTTCTGCTTTTCTGAATATATATGTGTGTGTGTGTGTGTGTGTGTGGGTGTGTGACTGGCAAAGGTCGCGCACATGTTGTGCACGAAACCGGAAAATTTATGAAATGAAAGATGTTGCGAAACATTTTGAGAATTGTATAATAAGCTTTCCTTTGAATTTAATGAAAATACTTTTGAATTATTTAAGTTGAATTATTCTCATGAGATGCTTTACACTTTCAATGAATGTAAGAGTACCTTAAGAGCGGTTGACTTATGATGAAAGTGAGGAAAGGAAACCCAATAAAATCAATGAAAAATCCTCTTTGTTTGTAGAACAGTTCACAGTGGGAGTATTTAATGTTTCCGGTTGTGTAATGAAATCATTGCAAAACAATCAACGACAACATTTCGTTTCGGCTGACCCGTGACAATGGTTAGGGCTTAACCGAAAGTAATACGAAGCGACCAGGGCTGTCTGTCAAAGATGCGCTGAAATTGAAATATCAACGTGAATGAGTGTTCGGTTGTGAGAATTTCGAATTAAGTTTTAAGGGGTGCAGGGGAGAAACAGAGACAGAAGCAGCGACCGCAAAATGTTAGCCGCATTCAGCGAACCGGAAGGAAGCCTATGACCAAATGCCTCTTCCGCCTGCCGTGTTCTGCATCCGGTTCTGTTTGTTTCAAATGCTGTCGCTAAATTTATAACTGAACCAGTGACGGCGCCATCATCGTCGTCGTCGTCGTCCTCGTTGTCGCCTCCTGATGATGACCATGATGGAAACTGTGCCTCGCAGCGTTCTGTGGCACGCACTTTTGAGCTCTGGCTTTGTGAGCCGATACTGACTTTTGCTTTGGCTCTGGTTCACATGCATATTTAATGTGCTGCCGGCAGTTTTGGCTATTGAACATTGTTGGTATTAGCAGCATATTTTGCTTTTGGGTCACTTCCAGCTGCTGCCGTCGACCGACGACATATGCAATTGTAGCGGGTTGACCCATACCAAAAATTCCCTGACTGAGAACTTGGCAGCCAAGATAGCTGCATGAAAAGTTTTCATCCCAATGTATGTGTGTGCGAGAGATTTGCACTAAAACCACTTTGTGGTGACGCCAAAACTTCTAGCCAAGTTAAAAACTATTGTCATTCTGTTAAGTGGTCACATTTAACACTTGGGGCGCTGACTCGGAGATGCTACTGGGCGAAAGATATACGAGTATCTATGTACATACATAGAATACTAGAGCAAAAGAAATGGGGAAGGAGCATGGAACTGCAAAGCAATGAGTTATGTGGCATGGCTTGCATTTTTGTTGTTACTGAAAAATGAGCGTTGGGTTAACTTCTCTCCCAGTTATTTGCTCGACAGGGCGTGTGTTTAATATGTGCTGTTTTGTAAATATTAAGCATACGCAGTGTGGCAATAGGATAGACTTAAAGGGTTGCAGAATAATTAAAGAGAGCGTTGCAAACGCACTACAGAAACGATGCTTATCTCAGGTTCAAAGCTTCACAGACGATTATGAATCTAATACTTCATGCTATTTTTTGAACAAAGGCAGGCATTATAGCCACAGGCCATTTCAAAATATAAATAAACCGGGTAATAATAAAACTGCATCACATAACTTCCCACGACTGGACGCCCACCTGAAATCTAATATACACATACTTTGATTTGATCCTTCCTCCCACCTCTCTTTACTACCCCACTTCATTAAAGTTTGCTGCTGTTTATTTACGTCCTTTTCTTTTTCTTTTACTCTTTCCCATTTTCTTTCTGTTTTCTCCCCATATTTCTCATTTTAACTTAATTTAAGCACTTCGGTACGCCCCGAAGTCGACATGCTACTGCCGCTGCTGCTGCATTGGTCCTTGCCTACGCGCGCGTCTCAAGACCGTTGTCAGCAGCGTCCCAGGATGTCAGGATGGGAAAACGTCAGGACTTGATGAAGTGCCGAATGGTTGGGGCTGTCATTTCTGCCAGCCTGACACGGGTAAGCGAGCAGCCCCCGCAATTCCGCAATTGAAACTTAACATTACTCCTTGCTTTTCTTTTGCTCTCTTACTTTACAGAGTTACTTTTGTTGCCCTTTGCTCGAGTAGGTAATTAAAAAGGACGCGCTCCACTTGATATCATATTTCGAATTTTACGTATTTCCCTTTCCCCTTGCCAAACTGTACTATAAACTTTGATTGGCCAAAACGTGTCTGCGAGATACTTTTAAGAAATATCACCAAAAAAGTATCTATAGATTTTACAGGTAGCTCAATTCGTTTAGTCACTGTGATTAGAAACTAAATAAATATTGTCAATCATTTCTTTTGTTGCGGTTCACTCAACAAAATTAATTTTTACCAAACTTCAGCTAAGCTGGCCAAAAGATCCTGGGCCTAAACAAATAGCAGCTAAGCAGTTTAGTATCTTTTTTCTTTGCACAGCCCATTTTTTCCACTTTTGCGCATTAAGACAAATATTAATTTTCGCTTCAAAGCAGCTCATTTCACGCTTAAATGACAGCCAAGAGCTGACAATCAAACAAAGTGAATGGAAATGTTGAATTTAAAATTCAAAAGTGAAGACAAGCGGGCGAAATGCTCTTAAAGCAACGAATTTGGTATACTCTACTTCTGGTGGACTTCAATAAGAATTTAAGATTATATGGACTTTTGATATTAGTCTTGATAGTATCCAGCTTATAAAACATAAATATGATTAATATCATTATCTAATTAAAAATAATCGTATTTTCGATGGGAATCATACAAAAAAGTTAATTTAAAAAGGCGGCAAAGCAACTTAACCTGATCATTATCCTGATCCTTGTGCTGAATACTAATAAACTCCCGACAATATTTAGATGGAATCACATCGTCAGGAGCATAATATTTAATTCCTTTATTAAATTGTATTAAAGCTATTATTATTATTACTTAATCTTTTTATTTAAATTAAAAAATTTAAATGAATTGTGTGAAAATTGCCTTTTTTTAAACAGTTTCCTTGAAGTTTTCTACTCAACAAAGAGTTGAAAAATGGTTTTCTTTTGTGTTGCTCGTATTGCTGAATAAATTAAGCATTTACTGGCCACACAAATACACCATTATATGTACACACACATACGTATACATATATGAACGTACAAATACATATCCTTAGCTGAGTGTGCCGTCGTCACAAGGCGGCGTAGAAAGCGCGTGGCCAAAATGGTCAGGAAGTCCAAGTGCCAACGGAAACTTTTAATTGTTTCTGCTGTTGCTTTTGCGCTTCCGTTTCTTGGCAAGAAAGGCGAGGAGCAGACAAAAAAACAAGAAGAAAAAAAAGTGCTTTGGTCGTGAAGAAAAACAAAAAGCCACAGAATGTAAAAAATCAAGGAGGCAAAGTGAGGCACCTCAACCTCACATTGCACATTGTTGTAATGGCTGGCGGTTATTTGGCTACTTCTTTTGGCCAGAGAACGACGCGCATGTCGTTCCGGCTTTCTTAACTTTGCCATAGACCCAAGTCCTTGGCCATTGTCGCTGCTTAACCGGTTGTCTGACAGCTGCAGGGAAGCGCACGGGCTGGGAAATCGGATGAGGATGGGGTCTTGCGGGGTTGCACTTTACGAGGTTATTAAAAATCTCATTATCATTGTCGTTGCGGCGTAAATTTTAATTGTCCGTTAAAAATGCCCCTTTCTTTTCCTTGTGGCTTCGTGGAATCAATTTAAACTTGTTTGACCAACTTGATTAGAATGAAATGAATTTGCGTAAACCTCTCGCCGCTTCTGCCCCCAGCTTAGATCCTATCTCCCACTGTTTCTCCAGCAGTATTGGAATTCAAAGGCCTCTCACTATGCTCAGCCGTTTTGTATAACATATAAGTATATCTATAACACATGTTTATGTGTGCAGATATCCTGGTTAGTGTGCCATAGTCTTAGTCCCAGCAGCGTTTTGCATGCTAAACATGTGAATAATGCAAATTGTTCACACACATCCGACTATATCCGTACATGTCCATCCAACCGTCAGGTATCAGGTATCGAGCTGAGGGATTTGCTGGGTTTGGCACCAGCAAGGCATCAGGTAGCAGGTAGCAGGCAGATTATGTGTGCTTCAGCTAGCTCGCTCAACGTGTCCTTGCAGCGGTCCTTGCTCACTGGCAGCTCAGCAGATTTAATGCGCTAAGAATATCTGAATATCGTTGGATCCCTTAAACTATTAACGATCATTATGAAAACATACTACAATAATGCTAAGCTAATGCATAATTTCCCATATTATTATTTCTTATTTAGTTTTCAAATGAAAATAAGATAGAAATCTGGAAAAGTTAATATAATACTCGTAAGTACTTCTCAATTATTGAATCTTTTCCCAAAGCTCTCGTAAATTTTAATACAATAATTTGTTAAGGTCCACTTAAAGCGGAATCCGGCAAAGACTTAGCAAAAACAACTTAGCCAAACTCTTTAAGACCGAGCTCCAAAGTCATTAGTCAATTTTCATAGAGACAACAACATTAAGTGAAAACCCTTCGCCTTTTGGCCAGCCCAACAAAGTCACGAAGCTGAGCTTTTTGAACTGATTTGTTGGGCCTAGACAACAAAGAGGCTAACGACTCGAAGAAACAGCAGCCACTTGAGCACAAAATAATCCTTAATTACACATTGGAAGCACGTAAATGTAATTTTTTGTACACTTCTCGCTGGTATTGTGTCCATGCTTTTGGCCAGGCCGAAACGTTGGGGCATACGGAAAATTATGTTAAGACACGATTTGGTGATTGGCCTTCTGAGCATATTAAAACCGAGCGGACCGGAGTCTCAGCGACTTTACTGATTGGCTGACTTTGTGGCTAAGTCCCCTATAAATGATTGTTGCCTTTGGTGATTTTGAAGGACAATGCTTTGGCTGCTATGGCTGCTATGGCTGCTATGGCTTAGACTTTGGCTCGAATATAGGCACCGGCTGTGCCCAAAATTGTAAGTGGTTATGGGTTATGGCCCGCTTGTTAGGATTCGTTTTGTGCAGTTTTGTTCTCACAGAATTTGGCTAATTTGTGCTCATTTTGTAATGCTCGGGATTTCTTTGGGGTATTACATGTTCGAATTGTTAAAATATATGGCTATATTCTTTCTAGGTAATGGCTATTGCTTGTTTTATCTTAGCGGTTGAATGAGTGGAATATCGCCAAAGAACACGTATATTTTTCTCAATTTAAATAGGGTTTACTTGCATATATTTAATTATACTTTGGATTCAATGCACATAAGAATAATTATAATTTTTGGGCTCGGATATGCGTCTTTTTGGGGTAAAATTATTTAATATTTTGTTGCTCTTTCTTTAAGACCCACTAAGCTCACTTGTTTTTCTCTCTGCCTATTAATTATTTAAGCAAATATAAATATGCAGAATAAATAAAAGCTCTTAAGTCTTGGGGTCTTTAACGTGCCATTAGTTTAAGTTCAGACCTTCTGCTTTGATATGAAGCCAATATTTATACAGCTGGCCCAACGTGCAAATTGTAAATGCAGCTGGAAGCGTTTTTTTTTCTTTGTACTTTTTGTTGGCTGCCATTTTTTATGATTGTTTTAAGGGACTGCGCCTTTTTTGTAATGTATTTTTAAGCTGGTCTGGTTATTTCTGCATGTTTTCTTTGTAAATTAACTTTAATAAAAGTAGTTTGGTGTATAAACCATAACAGTTTTGCGGGGAAGTTAGTGCCCCACCAGCAACCCGCAATCTCTCCCCTATCACCCTCTCCCGATTCTTTCTTTCTTTTGCGTTAACTATAAAAATCAATATGCGTATAGGAATTGCATATTCAAAGCGAATGCAAATGGAAAACATGAGTTATGGTACACAGAGAGGAAAACACGGGTATAGAAACAAGCTTAGCCAGTCTTAAATTGAGAGCAATAAAGTCCTGAATTTGTGGTCTAAATATTTTATTTTTAGTTTCTTTCGGCTCAAAAACATACAACTCAAGGCTTGATTTCATTGGCTTCTTGCCAAATATTATGGATTGATTTAAGACCGAAGTTCTGACAGATTATTTCTCTCTCTGCAGGTCTATTCAAGGGGCTTGTGCTGCGGAATATGCATTGCCATTGTTTGCAAATCGAATACTTCATGCTGAGTTAGAAATTAGGCGAACAAACTAAAAATGCATGCGGGTTTCTTTTGTTTTTTGCAGCATGAAAATTGAATTTCAAATGAGTTGAACAACATTTATTTTATTTATACCCAATACCCAATACCCACTCAACCTGCTGAGCCTGCCAATTACATACATTCAATTGGATTCAAATAGACTTTCGCATCTATTAAATTAAATTTCTGATATGAAATTCATATCAATAAAGAACGCAGCGCGTAATGGAAACATATTGCAAAAGCCAAGCCAAAAAGTATTGAGAGTTGTTCCGCTTCCACTTCCACTTCCACTTTCAATTTAAATTTTAAAATAAAATGGCAAAAAGCAACGCTTCCAAAGGGTCTACTCACACAGACAGACATGCACATGAATGTTGTCTATTTGTGGAACGAAATTGGCCAATCGACTGCGCCGCTGGCCGCGCAGATTCGTCAGGACTCTGCGGTTTTCCCTTCCTTTGAGTGTGCTCTGTTGTCAGTGTGCATAATACCGTTATCGCTCTGTGACAGCAGCAGGCTCAGACTCGCACACACACGCACAGCAGGATATATTACACGCACGTATATGCCTCTGTGTGGGTGCGTGTGGGTGACAATGCAAAAACATTGTCAAGGGTCAGGCGTATTAAGCAGAGCCCCAAAAAGTATGCTTTACTTTTTTTCTGTTGTTCTGTCTGTCCGCCAATAAGCGGAAGTGTTCACACGAGAGTATTGCCAAATTAGCCATAATTAATAGTCAATTATATGTGAAAGGTAGAAATTGTAATAATTTAAAATTAAATTCACATTAAAATTGTAATCGAGTGAGGGTTTTCTGAAGAAAAGGCAGACTTATAAATTCTTATACTCTTTATATCAATGTTCTGTCTGTCTGTTCAGGCCAGTTGCTTGTTTGTAAGCCTTTTGAAGAATGATTTGAGTTAATTGTCAAAGGAATACAAATTGACCTTTAAAATCTCTTGGAAAAGCTTCAAAAATAACACAACAAATGAATGTGCCATGCCCGATACACATAAAAGTCAAAGGCCAATATTTGTTGTTGGCATTCAGGCCAAAGTTAAGGCAATGTTGTGGCCAAAAAAAATATAAAAGCGAGAAAAATGTCAACCGCCAAGCGCCATAATAAAGCTCAAAATAAAATCAATTACGCTCGATTAACTGAAATAGTTACATAAATTACAAATAACCAAGGAAGGACGAAAGACCGGACTAGAACCGGGAATAGGATTGGGATTGGGATTGGGAATGGGAATGGGACTAGTCAAAGACGAGGCAATTGATGCGCAAAATCCACAAAAGGACGCGCAACATTTTGCGGCATAATGACAATTTCCAACGAGACAGCTCAAATGAAAAGCAAAGAAACAATCGTATATATACGAGACACATACTTATATATGTATATATATATATATATATACGTGTGTGTGTAGGAAGAGAATAGTATTCGAGTGGAAGTGGAGGCCGCGCAGAGATAACTATTAACATTATATAAGTAAGAAAAATTTCCGATTATTTTCCGCAACATAAAACAAAAGACAACAAACAGGGCGCAGACCACAAGGAAACAAGAAAACCTTTGGCAAGGCAGACAAGGAGTGTGCGGCAAAGGAAAATGCTTGGAAAAATAATAAATAATACCATTTGATGCTCAAAAGCGAAGACAACGCATTTAAAATGGACGCATTCGCACGCTTGTAGCACCACCCTTAAGTAATCAAAATACACAGTGGGTCGTAACAGAGCCACCCTTTGGGCCACCCTCAAATTTGCGGTTCAGACTAAGTTCCTTTGCTGCGGCTCTTTGTTGCTGCTGTTGCTGTTGTTGTTGTTGTTGTTTGCAACTTTACGCGCAATTAATCTAAAATAAATTCGTTTATAATTTGACAACAACAGCAAAAAGTCAAAACAAAGGCAAATTTTCAAGCTTTAAAATAAACAAATGTCAAAGTGTATCTAACCATTCGGCGTCTCAGGCAGACATTTTACTTCGAGTCGCGTCGCGTAGCGTAAATTCAATTGCTGAGACCAATAAATGTGGCTGCCACTGTGAACTCAACTTACACAAAAAGATACAAAGATACAAAGATACTGGCGATAACCAGCAACAATAAGTGACTCCTGTTGCAGTATGCTTTCTCTTTACTTTTTATCTTTTATTTTTTGGCTGCTATTGAGTCTGTCAGCTCTTGGGGTTCGGGTTCGGGTGCGGCTTCAGGTTCAGGTTCAGGTTCAGGTCAACACAAAGCAAATCGCTTTAAATTGAAAGAAATTTTTGCGACTGCAGCCGCCTCGGGGAGCTGTCGTTGTTTGCTCCTGTAGCTCGCAGCTCGTAAATTATTATTTAATGACAGACGAAATTGAAAATAAATTTAAAGCTAATAAGCGTTGAAATAAATGCGATAAATTGCTATTATTGTGTGGGCGTGTACTTAGCTACAGGAATGTTATCTACTTTTCAAGCGGAGTTCAATTGAAATAAAGGCAACAAGTCTCGGTAATTGGAGGAGAGGTGATTCTGCATTTCTTTGAACTTTAGGATTGCTTTCAAAGGATATCCTTGAGAGAAGTTCTTCGGTCTTTATTTGGGAGATCTTTATCTTTATGATATTCTGTTCCTACCTATTGCTATGCTATAGTTATACATATTAAACGTTCTTTAAATCTTGATCAATGACTTAAAGAATTAAAAACTTCGCGATATATTTTATTTTTTTTTTTTTTAATAATGGCTACACTCAGTCATTAATCGTCAAGGTATTTTTATACAAAATAAACTAATACATAAACAAATAGTATCAAAATGTAAAAAGTAATTAATAAATGATCGGAGATAAGATTCAGATATTATATAGTTTATTGTGCATATAATAAAGTAAGCAATTCCATCCGAAATTCATTCTATTTCAATGTAAACCGATGTGCCGATTTCTCTAAAATTATTCACTTTTTCATCCTTTTACGGATATCTATTTTTTGTATGAACAAAAATATTATAGAGCTGAATATATATAATATATTTATCTATATACCTATATCTTAATTATCTACACCTAAATATATCTTAAACAATTTCTTAAAAAATAAATAAAAGCTCAAATAATTGAAGTTTCAGATTGATTAGAACACTGTCTGAAAGTTTTTAGTTAGAGGATTACAGAAGTCTTTATAAAAATAAAAATAAACTTAACTATTCGAGAAATGGTTTGCCTATGAAATGTTGTTTATGTCTAGAGAGAACCGAAAAATATTATGCAATATTTATTAGCAATAATAATATCAATATGACTGGGTTCTATTTGCCAGCCCATTCCACTGGCTCGCTCAGGCTGCCCCAGGGCTACACAAATGAGGCGCAACAAGCGCGACTTGTAGCCAGTGAAATACCCTTACCCCTGTAACCCTGAGACTTGTATAGAAGAGAGGGAAAGTGAAAGGGAGAGGGAGAGAAGCAACAGCGTAAACAGCAGTTGAAAAGAGAATTCGGCATTAGCCAAGAACAACAACTTGAAAATGCCCAAGCGCGCCGAGTGACTCCACGTTACGTGTGAACAAACGCAAAGAGTCGGACGGACAGGAGAGGCAGGATGAATCCGGTGCCGGTGTGTACTTGCCAAGGATGTTGCGCCATATTAGCGCCGCGTGTCGGATAATTTATGAAATGGCGTCGTCGGCCGCAGCAGGCGGCAGGTAGAAGAAGCTAGAAGGGGGACCAGGGCCAGGTGGGAGGCACAGCGGCAGTCAGTTCTCCATTGCGGGAGACTCTGACTCGGTCGGCAGCTACCTGGCTGTAAATATCTTTAAAAGGCGCTGTTAAAACAAATTACTGTCTGGTTGCTGTTTTTGGGGTCCCCAATGCCACAATGCGTGTCCTGTTGTACACGAGAATGGAGCAGGGAATAGGGGAACTGGGAATGGTGGACTGAGGCACTGAGGGAGGGGGATGAGGCTTGGTTAGGCAGGCTACAAATCCGCTGCCTTCTATGAGTTGGAGCACGCACGAACGAAAGTTATTAAGCGAATTTCTCAGGCAACATGGCATGAAAATTCCCGCGGGAATTTTCAACACCCACGCGACCGAACTTCTTGTTGTGGATTTCTGTTGTTGGCTTACGACTTCCGGGGTTCGCATCTAATTTTTTATTTTGTCCTGGTCTGGCTGAGAGGCAAGCAGCAGCAAGCAGACAGCCAGACAGACAGCAACTTGACAGTGTTGTCAATTTCATTTTAAAGTTGTCGCATATGCAACTTTCACTTGGAGTCTTACGAGTTTTTATGAGTTTTCCTTTCACTTTTCCGCATATTATTTGCTCATAATTTTGCCGGCTTGTCGCTTATTTATATTCAGATTTTTAGCCAATATATTTGTGCTAAGCCTAGATGGGTTTTCTATAAATATCAGAGCATCGTTCAATTGAGACGGGTGAGCATTTTATGAAGTCTGATATTGAGTTGAATTCTCAAGTTCATTTAAGTTAAAGCTATTGAAGCTGCGCTGCGTTTGGCAATTGAGTGGAGGGCGCCTGAGCCTCAGCCCAATAAACTTAATGCAAATTACAATTTTGTGCCAAAAATTAAGTTAAATTATGCCACAGTCAACGACAAGGACAACGACAACAACGCACAAGCCCAGGCACAATAAAGAATACCGCAAATTGCGCTGAGTCCTGAGCTACGCCCAGCTAACGGTCGTCTCCTGAAACCGGAGCTGAAGCAGGAGCAGACGTTCGGGCAGAAGCTGGAGCAAGAGCAGCAGCCATCTCCCTTACCGCGTAGACAAAGGAAAGTACAAGCTTTTTTTCTGTGCCCGGCGCGCACAAATTGAAAATGAAAAGTCAGAACTTGAAAATGATAATCAACGTCAACAAATTTAGGCAGGGAAGGCGCAGGAGGGAACCAAACCGAACCGAACAGAACAGAACAGAACAGAACGGAGGCAGTCTGTATAATGATCTAATAAATTTCATTACCGCAGCAAGCAATTTTTGCATTTGCCGAAGCAAAAAGTTGTAGATGCTTTTCCATATCAACGAGAATAGCTGCTAGCTACTATTAGGCAGGCAGCATGTAAGGGGCGTGCACGCATAGTACTCGAATTATGTATGTGTCCCCAGGTACGCTCCTCCCAACTCCTACCAATTTCAGGTGTTTTAAACTTTTCCTCCTGCTGCTGCTGCTGCTGCTCTTGTCGAGGCGCCTCCAAATTGGCAGCAAAAGCAACAGCAACAGCAACAGAGAATGAACGAATTCGCATGTGTCGCTTGGCGCACTTCAAACTTGTGTGAACTCGAATCCAGTCGTCGACCCACTTGGAACTGAACTGCTAAAGCTAATGCTAAAGCCCCGGAAAGTATGCTGCATATGTCAGCAGTTTCTTTCGCTCCTCTTTTTTTGGCATTGGGATTTGAAGTTGTTTTTGGCGTTTGCCGTTGCCATTTGCCATTTGCCATTTCCCTGCGAATGTTTTGTGTTTATTTTAGTTATTTGCTTTATTGCGGAAATTTGTAAATTTGCTAAAGGGGTTATATTCCTCGAAAACCATCGATTGGGGTGGCAGCAGCAGGGAAAGCAGTGGGAGTTAACAAGGAGAAAGTAAGAGAGAAGATTCAATATTGATACATACAATTGATACATGTTTCGATACTTCTACAAGAAAAGAATGGCAAATTTTAAAATGCAAAATTTGATTTAACAGAGTGTAGAAGAGCTAAGACAAAAAAATAGCAAATAATTAAGTAATCAATCAATAAATTGCAGGTCGCAGGTCGTGAACTGAAAGCAAAAATATTCTGAATATTTTGAGCTCGAATTGGGATTAAGCTGAAAACGATAATAGAATTAGTAAACAATTCTGAGGCTTGAAAGGAAGTTGAATATAAAAGAAAGAACACAATTGAGAGGGATCCCGATGTCTCCAACTCCGGCGACTTACAGTCCAACTCAAATATGATTTTTTTGCTTGATTCGAAACAGTTCTTAAAACACCTCCGCTTGAAAACTTACCGACCGAGCTTCACTTAAGGTTTTTCTTTTAAAAAGTCACTCTTGAAATGAGAATTTTCAGCTTGATTTTGAATTGTCGAGGAATTCTAGATTTTTTCTGTCTATGGGATTGAATCCTTAATTGTATTTAGAATACCAATTTCTGTAGACAATATTGGACTACTTTTAGACATCCTGGGAAAAAAGGAATATTACACTTAATTTCCACATTTGTCACTCCAATTAAACAATAAACTGTACCGATAATCGCATTTAAGCTAGCTGAAACTTTGGGATATTTACTTGGACTATTTTAGTAGGTTGGAGTTAGCTACATACATCAAAGCTCGCCCCTGCCAGGCCATTAGGAGAGTTCATAAATAAACTCTCGAGGCAAAACCCCTGGAAGCAATTACGTATACTAACGCACCATTTGGCAATGGCTTTAATAGGGTGTTGGCGGAGGGAGTGGGAGGTGGTGGTTGGAGGTCAGCGGCCATAAATAATGCCACTTAATTGTTTTACAAAGCATAATTTTATCCTTTCGTAAATCCACTGTTGTACAAACGTTTTCCAGAAACAAAAACACAGAAAAAGAACAGAAAACAACAAAATAAAGGAAGAGGCATACGGCGCCTTTTTCTTTTGCCGCACCAGCTTAAATATGAATTAATGGCCAATAAAGATAATCTTTTACACATTCGCGTACGCAGCGCATTAAAAGTTAAATTTATGTAGACCCCAAAATTTCCCTTCACAAATTCAGTTAAAATTTTCTTTATATTTTTCTTTTTGCACACGCAGCAAGATTTTCATTGCTATCATTGCAATCATTTTAATGCTATTCCAAAGAAAGTAGTCAAGGACTAAAAGGCTTTAAAAAATATGTTTCCAATGAATTGTTTTAGTCAGCTGAAGTCTTAGTTTAAGCCACTAACCCAAACAAATCTCAGCTGAGACTTCCAAGTGATTATTTGTTTGCGGTTCATCTGACCCACTCTCTCGTCAAGTACTACTGTGATCATTTGCTGCATATTCAATTTTATTGCGTATACGCAGCGTAGCCGCAAGCAACAAAAACAGAAGAGAAAAAATGCTCATTAATATTTCATGTTTAGTGCAAATTATTCAAAACAATGCGGGCCCCAATGAACGCGAGCAGCATCCACAAAATAACAAAATGTCCTGGCTCAAAAGCTATCCACTGGATATCCTGCGGCCACAGTGCGTGACAGCCAAAAGTCAACGCTTCTCTGACTGGCCTTAAGTGCTAGGCAGGACCCCTCATCTGTGTTTGTGTGTATATATGCGTGTGTGTGTGTGTAAGTGTGGGTTGATTTTCCGGTCGTTGTATCAATATTTGTGTTAATCTGTCATTTTTCGTCGTTTATGAGTATTTGAATTTGTTGCAGTGGCAATAGCAATGGCCCTGACAAGCGGCCATGAAATTTTCATGTGACTTGTGGCAGGGTCCTTCCGCTTTTCCTTCTTTTTTTTTTTTGTTGCTGTTGCGCCAAGTGTTTGTCGAAATGTGATGATTATTGGTTGTACAAATAGAAATTCCTTCTGTTGACATAGTTCTGTTTGATCTTGGCCGAGAACGTGCACTGAAATTGAGTCATTTCGAAAATGGTCAAGTCAGTACTGTTTGACTACAAAGAATGGCCAAAACAAAGCGTTATAAGTAGAGAACTTCTTCAAGGCTTATTCGAATTGTTACTAACAAATTGGCGACAAAGTCTGAACCACTTATTTCGCCCAATTGGCCTCCGAATAATGCGAAATTCTAATGCAACATTAAAATATTTCGCACATTAATTTTCGGGACATTTTGTTGACCAGACAACAAAGTGCCGAAAGGCAAAAATTGCTACAAGAAATTTGACTGCCTGCCACTTTGGGCCGCACACAAAAAAGCCAACAATTTTCATAAAGCAAAACATTTATTATATTTGCCAAATGGAGTGTGTATTCGGGCAGTGGCCTATACCAAACTATTCTGGATTATACGAGCTCTGCGAGTCCTTTATGTTATACCCTTCTAGGGAGTGTTATAACTTAGTCACGGAATGTGCAATGCATCAAACGCTGCATTTTAACTGCCATAAATAATATTTAATTTTGCCCATGAATAAGATGAGATTAGTCGATATAGCCGTATCCGTCTGTCTGTTTCCCAAAAGGGATGATCAGAATAAAGTTGTTGTATGGAAAACCTTTTTTTTTCTTTACTTAATTACTAGTTAGAAGTAAGAGTGTGTTTTCTAAACGCATATTAAAAATATATTTATTGAAGTAGAAGAAATATATATATTAATATGAATTAGCCACCAATTTTCAAATAGTTATTCCACTATGAAAGGGTATCCAAGCCTCGGTGCGCCGAAGATAGCCCTGCTTAACTAGTTCTTTGTTAGTTATATCTGGCCAAAATAAAAAGGGTTATGCGTACACATAAAAGAAGAAAATTTTGCTGTTGAGTAGACAAATTTGCATATTTTTAATATTTTTTAGCCAGACAGACAGAGGGGACAGACGAACAGACGAACAGGCGGGCAGGCGGACAGACGGACGCATTGTAAAAGCAAAATTTATGTGCGTGCGCTCGAAACACTTAAGTAAATTACATTTGAGTGGGCGACTGGGTGCTCTACTATTGTTCAAATTGTTTTCTATTTTGCACAAATGCAAATTTCTTACGCTCATTGGTCTAAATTTGGGTTCAATCAGGCGCTGGGTTGGAGTTTTCAGAGTTAAAGCTCCACAAAGGGAGTTTTGCTAATGACAATTTTACAGTGTATACAAAATATACAATTAATAGTTGGGATTTATTTACATTCTGTAAAACTAATTGTAATATTTTTTAATAAAGTTTAAGTAAACCATATTTAAACAACTATTAGGCATGCCGAAGATAACATACCTAAGCTGCATAGTTCCCAGCAGGAGGAGTAGATAAACAGTCCTGCAGGACCCCGAAAGTCTATCAGAATTTAAACTTGACGATCATTTAGGGGGCTGAAGTCATGCTCTCTGTCTATTTCCATCTCTGAGCAAGTCCTGTAGACATCATAATCATTGGAGCAGTTCCAAGCGGAATAAATAAAGCAATTGAGAGAGTCATAAGGTCCATGCTTAAAATATATGCAGGCTGGTCTAAAGTCTTCTTATTCCGTTGAACTGTTAACATATTTGGTATTTTTTAGCTTTTAAAGTCTACACAAAATATAAAATGAATGCTCTGGATTATTAATCGCATTGCAATAATACTAGGTGTAATATTATTTAAGTAAAATGTATTTATAATGGCTGGAAAAAATACTTTAATAGCATGACAAAATGTTAAAATATTGCTCAAATATAAAAACTAAATAATTTAATATATTTCTGTTTGAGTAAATATTGGCAATTTAATCCTCTTTAAATTGATACCCTTGCTGAGGGTATTATAACTTGGTCTCGAAATGTTTGAAGCATTGAAGAAGGCAAGCAAAGTATATATATTCTTGGTTAGGACGATGCAAAGAATAGATATGGCCATGATCGTCTATAGGTCTGTCCTTTTATTTATATGTAAACTATTCCCTCAGCTTTTGAGCTAGTTAACTAAAATTCTGAACGTAGCCATCTATCTTTTGCCTTATATCCGAATTGGCTGAATCGGACAACTATATCATTCAGCTGCTATAGAAGCAAAGGATCCAAAACTTGTAAATGGAAAACTTTTTTCTTTTTCTGTGAAGTCTAATTACAAGTGAAGTATAAATGATAGAAGCATGCTATGTTATCCCAGTCCGGCAAGTGTATACAGTCTTCGGTACCTTTCTAGTTTTTCCCCTCCGTTCTTTATTCAGTTGCCATTAAACTGACCCCTGCGAATGTCCGGGAACTCATTGGGTGTGTGTTGTGTGGGTCAATAAAGTAATAAATACCCAAAAATATTTGCTGCATAAGTGCACAGAATGTAAAATGCATATTGGCCGCAATTAAAAAGCGCATCGAAAATGCGGCATGCAGCAGAAAAAATTGTTCAGCGCTTAAATATTTAAGAGGCGTTTCAGTGACTTTTTTTTTTTTTTGTTTTTTGTTGCCCCCATTTGAGGCATTGGTGGCATGTCGCCACAGTTTTTGTGGCCAATAAACAAAAATTATTGTGCTCAAATAAGCGTAAATGCATGTAAATGGCAAATAGTTGTTGTTGTTGTTGTTGTTGTTGCTGTTGTTCCTGGTTGACTGGTTGGTTGGCTGCATTGTTGCCAAAAGTGTTGAAGCTGCGTTGAGTGCTGCATTGTGAGCCATAAGAGGTATGAGAATCAGAATCAGAATTACGATGACGATGACGATGGGAATGAGAATGACGAGGAGAATGACGAGAAAAATGAAAAATGCAGCAGAGCAGCAACTGTTAAGCTGACGTCGATGCTGACGCCGACGCGGACGCCAACGCCGACGTCGCATATTATGCCAAAAATGAAATGAAATGGAAGTTGTGAGCTGCACACGTTTTATTGGCATGAGCAGCACACGAATGATTTGACAACAAATCCGAAATCCAGAAATCCGCAATCCAGAAATCCGAGCAGTGCAAAGAAAAGAATGAAGAAAAAAAGACAGTTGTATATAAAAAACGTTCGCAATGAATTTTTATAACCGCCAAAACGGCGAACAGGCAAATTAAATCAATCGAATCGAATGCAGTCGATGCCACAATTCAAATGGAAAAATGTTATAAAACGCATACTGACGTCGGTCGGGGCTGGGGGGGAGTACGACCTGACGCCACTGATCACCCCTCTCGACCCAACAATCGTTTAGCTTTGTCTTGGCCTTTTTTTTATTCCCTGAAAGTTCTTTTTTACGGCTTGTCTCAACACTTTGTAAGCATCTGTGTGGAGCGCCGGGAAAATGCATCTTAGCTCTGAAATGTTTGCTCAAAAAAACTCAATTAAGCATTGTGATTAATGATGAGAGAAGAGAGCGTACTATCAGCTATTTATCGGAGTTGTATTTGTATTCGAGAGGTTTTTGCCCTGCGACACCAGGCGAAAGTCATTAAAAATGTATTCTGCTATGTTGGACAGCTTTTTCCCGCTCATTTTCTAATCCTTGGGTAAAAAATTAATATTAGAAAATGGTTTTGAAAGGGCATGGGAGAATAAAAAGGACTTTTTCTCCTAAATTTCACACGTGATGTTGTAATTTTTAGATAAATTTCACAGCTTTCCCGGCCTTTTGCAATATAATTTAATTACGATTAGCATTAGGTACAAATTTGAGATTGAACTTTTAAAATGATTTTATATCCCTAAGTGGAAAACGAAAGTCTTAACTTCTAAGGGTTTAAAATTTCAGAATTTTGAAATTAAAATTAAAATCTTTTTCATGAATTCTGAGTAGCTAAATTAATCAATTAGATTATTTGATTTATAGACACAGACAATGGTTAAAAAGAGCATAGAAAGTCTGTGAGACACATTTTTAAAGAACATATCTATCAAGGCTGTAAACAACAAAATTATACAGGAGTTCCGGTCTTGCTTGGAGTTCATTTTTGTTCCTCAGAGATATCAATATGAAACTTATTGATTTAATGAAGGTTTGATCATGTAGCAGCTCTAGGAACGATCAACCTAAAATAAAGAAATCATATGAAAAAGATATCTAATCAAATGTTGCTAGTTAGGCGTTGATTTTTCCTAATGCAGGCTGAATAATGATAAGGAGTAGATTACAATATCATATAGGAACGATTGCTGGAAAATAGTTGAAGTTATTTATACAGTTTTTAAATGGACAGACTGCAAGGAGAATTAATTTTCGTATAACTTTTCCTTGCTAGTTTTAATATTTTACTTCTGCTTCGCAAAGCTAATAATTAAATTAAAAGTAGTTCATTAAAAGTCGTAATAGGAGCCCCACGTTTAGAGCTACAATAAAATTGCATAAACATTTGTAATTAACATTAATGAGAACAAGAAAACAAAACAAAAGAAAACAAAACAAAACAATGAAAACAAACCATCCGCCATCATCAATCATCAATCATGCATTATGGCTGGCAGCAGTGAAACTAAATTTAATTTATAATTTTATTAGCCAGGCCAGGACAAAGTGAGTGCAAGTTTTTGAGCGAAAGGACATGTCCATTAAGGTCAGGCAGAGACAGTCAACACGACTGTTGATGGCTGCCTGCTTATTGATTGCTTGAGAGCCGGAGTCTAATTCAATTAATCAATTCATTAGAATATTGCGACGCATTTGTCGCCTTGCTGACGTCTCTGACGTCACAGCTCTAACTAATAAAGCTAATTTTTTAATGACAACTTAATGCATAACCATTAAGTCGCCTTTCAGTCAATGCAAGTGGTTGACTATCCCCTCACCGGCACCCTCCTCACCCTCCTCACACACCCGCCTACCCTGACACACTCACTCGGCAGATTGCTTGTAAATAGAAATCATTTACTTTTTGATAGGCTCCCGCGACGCAACGCAATAATAATTTTTATATCCATCCTGGGACATTGCCTATAAATGAGGCTCGAATGTGCCGTTTAAGGGCTTCGTCTCCCAATTGGCATTCGAAGGCGAATACAACCAGTTCAAGTGGTCGCCAGTGTTCCTTTTATTGATGTCCCGCTGTGGGCGATCATTAATTTTGGAGTTTTTCCTGTTAATTTGTGGAGCTTTCAATGGAAAGCTTTGTGTTCGACGCTTTATATGAGAATTGTTGTGTTTCTATATTTACTTTTGTTTTTTTCGGATTAATATAAATACGGCGTGAAACCCTGAACAGTTTGATTGAGGTTCTGCCTAAGGTTTCGGTGTGATTTCGGTTCATCCATCAGCTTCCCAAGGTTCTGCACAGGTTCGGCACTCAACCAATCTAAGCAAGAAACATTAATTAATTTTTATTAAAATTTTTGTAAATTTCAATTGATTTAAATTATTCTTTCTCTCAAATTTCAAATCTTTTCAGCAAGAGTCCTTTCTCTCTGGATCACAGATCTTTCAGATTTATGTTTCCTCTTTTTCGATGGTTTAGACTTTCCCCATAAAAACTACGGTCCCCTTTTTTTGATACATGAGTCAAATAAAATAAATACAATTGTTGTATTCGTCAGTTTCATCTATTTTCCTCTCTTGGAGGCGTCATTTCCCAAAATCCCTTCTTAGGTATGACTTTCATAGTCGCATAAATCTTGTGTCCTCATCTGAGCTTTGCATTATATTTTCTATTTTTTTGCTAATAAATAAATGAAAAGCAATTTAAGTTTAGGACAAATCTCGATCTCTCGATACGCATCTATTGCATATAGAAGCCTACAAGCTGCTAATTTTTGGATAGCTAAGGACGAATTTACAGTCACATAATTTTCCAATCAATTAATTTTCCATATTGACTTTTGCCTGACAGGCAGGAACCAAAACTCAATTTGTTGGCATTGGGAAAATCATGTGCCACGCAGGAAACAAACCCAAAAACTCACACAGATTCGGAACTGTAAACCATTGACACAACCAATGACAGGCAGGGCGGAAAGGCGGACAGACAGACAGACAGAGAGAAAGAGAGAGACAGATGGACAGCCAGAAGTACGGCAATCAACCTTCAAACCACATTTGACCAAGGTATGCCAATCAGTCAGAGTTTGAGTTGGAGAATGTGATTTTAGTTCTGACTTGGGATTCCATTTGAATGCCTCCAAATGTTGCATGCTTCTTGTGTTCATGTGGCATAATAAACACCAACATTGAGCCAAGACAAGGCTACATTTTGCCCAATAAACCAAAACAACAACTAGCGCAATTTAATGGCACCGACTACTAATTAATATGTGTGAGTGGATGGCCGTATATGTACGCTATATGTTGCCATCTCGCTCTCTAATTAATTAATTAATACATGCCGCAAAATGCTGGCCAATAAATTAGGCTACCAGGTGAGTTGGACTGGCAAAAAACAAGTCAAGAAAAAACAAAAAATAATGACACATGAAGCTGAAAGCAAGCGACCGAAATTGGCCTTGGTTTTAGCTTCTAGCCAACACCAACTATGCCTGTGTGTGCGTGTGTCTGTGTGTGTGGGTGAGTTGAATTTATGGCCAGGTCCTGTGACATTTGAGCCCATATCCTTCGTCAGCTTTCGGGTAGCAGAGCATGCGATATGGGCGTGACTGTGACTGCGTGTGATGACATTTTAAAGTCTCGATGCCTTAACATTTTGGCATTGCCTTTAATGGGCTTAACGAGCATCCGCTCCCAATTCACCATGCCCCATACCCGATTCCCCATTCACCATTCCCCATTCCCCATACCCTACACCCGATTCCCCAGCACAAAGTTAATGAGCAGCAGCAGCAGCAGCAGCCTCAAACATATTGAATGACAGTGCCAAATTAAAGGGAACCAAATTGAAGGGGAGATCGTATGACAAATGCTAAACCAAACACCTGAACAGCTGCTCTGGCATCGCTTCGAACCATTCCGAACCATTGCGAACCACTTCCAACAGCTGATTGACCTCGGGCCTCTGCAAGGACAGTGTCTAATTAATTTTTGTTGGTGCCACTTTATAGGCAAGGTTTCTTTTATATGTAGCTACACACACACACACACACACACACGCACACTCGTGCATACTTTTCATTTTTTATGTCTATTTCCACATTTTCATTTTCACTTTTAATTTCCTTTTTTTGTTTGTTACTCGCCGTTTAGTTTACCGCAATTACAGCAATTAACACTAAGCAATTAAAAGCAACAACAATGCAAATTACGTGCTGCCTCTGCCTCTGCCTCTGCCTGCGACGAGTGTGCGAAATGCAAAAAACACAAAAAAACACAAAAAACAACAACAAAAAGGAAATATAGTAAAATTAAAATAAAACTGAAACTAGTAAGGAAAGGCTTTCTTCTTTGGCGCCGAAGATTGCATACCCTTTCGGAGTGGAATAAGCATTGGATTATTTGACTGTTCCCTTAGCTAAGTAAATGGATATATCTTCAAAAACAGAGAAGTTTCCGTTGCAGGACCGATAATTCCTACGGCATATATATATGATATAGATAACCGATACCAATAATTTTAAATATTCATGTGGAAATGATACTTTGACCTGTAAATTTCCTCAAGATAGTTTGACAAACAATAAAGTTTTATATCAACTCTTCTCCCACTGTTCCTATATGATATAGCTCTTCGATTCGGTAGGTTTTGAATTCAGGTTTAAAGGCCCTTATTAAAAATCCAAATATTTTATATGACATTTTTTTGGAAAATCCCAAAAAATAGCAGTGGAAGATGTGCAATTCTTACCATATTGATTTCAATCTCAGTTTCAAGGCTCCTAATTAAAACCAAATAGATACACATATCAAATATGGCCTATGCCTTAATTTGGCAGTTAGCTAATGTACTCCTTAGTCGCTAAGAGTATTAGAACAAATAAACAGCGTGCTCTTCGCAGCATCAGAGTCAGCCCCTGGCGGAAGCTGTGCGCTGCAATTTAAAATTTTTGCTGGCAGAAACAGACGGAGAGAGACAGGCGGACCGTCCGTTGTGTGGCCCAAAGCAATGCCGATGCCGATGCCGACGTCGACGCCAACGCCGACGCCAACATCAACGGTGGCGTCTGCGCTCGCTTTGGCGGTCGCAGCGTTAAATGCGGACCACAAAATGCAGCGCATAGAAGCACTAATTAAGTTAAACATAGACACATGCAAACAGACTTGCTCACATACATCTGCATGTATATATATATATATATATATACAGATACATGTGTATATATATACTCGTATAGCTGAGAAGTACGTGCTCGTTGCTCAATAATTAACTGACAACATGCACGCAAATGTTTTCCACCCGCTTTCCACTGAAAGCCCCTCCCCCTCCCAACTTCCGGCATGCATTTTGTTTACCAAGCTGTCGACTAAAAGATTCCAGGCAGGCGGCATTGCACTTGAAATTCTCGAGCAAAAAAAAAAAAAAACGAAAAAGGATTCTACCCAGTCTGGAGCTAGCACATGTCCGTACATACAAATATATAGAGAGTTGCTCTGCCTAGTAAATTAAATTTAAACAATTTCATTTGCAGCTCAGGCAGCCGAAAATTGTTAGAGCCAAAGTTATGGCCAAAGAAAAGTGCTCTCGGTCAGAAATTTTAATTACCAAACATTTTATTGGCTCCTTCTAGTTTTTTGGCCATCAAGTGCAATGTCAAATGACAGACAAACATTTTGGGCTCTCGACTGGCCGAATTTCAAGCTACATTCTTGGCCTGGTCAGGCTAGGCTGGCCAGGTTGTTGTCTTGGACAGGAATGGGTATCATTTTTCGGTTTTGTATTCCTTTTTAAAGCATTTTAATTGTCCTTTTTCAATTTATTATAATTTTCCTTTTAACAAGAGTAATTTATGTATCTACACAAAGAGAAAAGCGCTGGAGAGGAATAAAATCTTGGGCTCTTTGAGCCCGAAACAGAGAAAATGTTCATAAATTAAGAACTCTTCATTCTAGATCTCTGATTAAGCTAAACACGGTCTTAGAAAAAGTATAATAATCTTAAATTAATATTATTTATAGCTTGAATGTGGGTGGAAATACAAAAGTGAGAGCCAAATGGAAAATTGGCTAAGGCTCTCTCAATTCTTTGCTTCAGCTGACTATCAATCTGAGATTGTTGCGTATTTATAACCAGTTTATTTTGGCTTGATTGAAGCCAAATACGTACTTTTGATTGATTTAAGATCTCGGAATTCTTGATTTATTCTCTCTGCATACCTCAGCTGAAGAGCCTCGAAAAACGAATGTTTATTTCCATATCATCGAGTGCTCAGTAAAAGTCAAAATTCATCAACTTAAATCTGAATTTGAAAGTAAAACTTCGTAGTTTCTGCATTTTATTTAATTAAAACCTCAAATAAAACAATTACCAAAATGAAGTGAGCTTAACCAATTATTGACAGGTGTTCCGGCACAGTTTATCAATTTATTTTCGAATGTTTTCGGTATTTATTAAATTTCCTTTTTTTAATTGCCTCAAAAATGTGTAGAGCAGAAATCCGTGCTGTTATTTGCAGCAAATGCATTTGAAATTCTAAAGCCAAAAACATTTTATTGTGAATAATATCAGTGTATTAGTGTATTCAAAATAACTCGCCAATAAAATCCATCGAAACGTGTTGGGGCATATAAAAAGTTGCCACAATATGACAGCCCATTCAATAACTGTGTTTCTATGGGGCAGTAAACAGCCGCAAAAAATGAAATAAAATGAAATAAAAAATGATTATTTCGGCGTACTGAATATTAAATACCCTTGCAGCGTGGAATAAGGATTAATAATAATAATAATGAAAACAGGATGATAGATACCTCGTGAAAGACGCAAGTTCTGTAAAGAAGAACTTTTTGACTGATTCTTCCTATATTCGCTGTATGTATATGTCCGATCCGACGTTCTGAGTGCAATCGGGCTACATTTCATATTTCATTTACCTAGCTTAAATCTGACAAACAGGCTTCTATGGAAACGGACAGACAAACAGACAGACGGACGAACGAACATGAGTCTATCGCCTCGTCTTATTACATTGATCAAAAGGATAAATTCGGCCACAGATTTCGATACAAAGTGATAATACTCTCTGAAAGGGTATTCAAAAAACAACACAAACACACATAAAAATGCAACAAAAATGTAGAGAAAAAAGAATATACAAAATAAATGAAATACAAACTAAAACAATGTTATGAAAAATGCGGCAAAGAGTTGGCTGGTCATAAATATGTATGTGTTTATGTGTGTGTGTGTGTGTGTGTGTCTGTGTGTGTGTGAAGCTTAAAATAGGCAAGGGGAGAGGAATGGAAACTGGCTACAGAAGTGGGAAGAGAAGTGGGAATAGTGGGAGTTGGATGCTCATATAAATCGCCTGCCAGCTAAGCAAAATGTCAGAGCTATAAATATCATAAAAAATATATTATTATGTGCCTGTGGGTGCCCATGTCCTTGCTGGGCCTTCGAATTGTGTGTTAAAAGCACTTCAAAGAGAGGGAGAGAGAGAAAGAGAGCCTCCAGTTGCAGCCCATCCATAAAAACAAAAAGGCAGAAAAATTTAATAATAATATTTTAATACATGCAATAAAATTAGAAGAAAATACGCACTAAAACTAAATTGAAAAGAAAATCGTTATGGTTGACACAAAGCAAAGCAAGGCAAAGCAAAGTCACCAAAAGCGTTTCAAGCGCGTTAAGCAAAACGCGGTTTAGTGCCCCAACAACAATCCATATAACTACATATGTATTTGTATCTGTGTCTGTATCTGTATCTGAGAGTAACCCTCCTTATGAAAATACATTTTATTCGCTTGTTGTTTGGCTTGCTAACTTTTTGCACAGTTTTTCTAGCCATTTTTTGTTCAGATTTTTAAATATTTTTTCATGCGCTGTAGGAAAAGTGGAGAAAAAAGAACGAGAAAACTTCTCGGTTTTCCAATAATTTGATGTTGCGAACTTGTTTTGCATATATGTGCGTGTGTGTGTGTGTGTGTGTGTGTGTGTGTGTGTGTATGTGAGAATGTAAGTATGTATGCTTGTTAGCTGCTCTACATATTTCATAAAAAGCAAAGAAATAACAACAACAATGGGAACTATGATATGGGGGCGCCCCGAGAAGCAAAACCTAAGCAGTTTTCATGCTTTGCAAGGGTCGCGAACTGTTGGCAGCAGTTTGTAAAATATATTTTTATTGCTATTGCACACACACACACACACACACACGCATATAAACACACATCCTATAACTACAATAACGACGACTCCTTCCGAGAGAACTTTGGTTCTGTCGGGTTGGAAATGCGACTTTGGCCGCCTCTATACCCTTTGACTTTAGCTATTAGAAACGCTGACAAAAAGCAGCAGCAACAACAACAATAATAGCAACAAAGGCGACCAAAAAAACAAGTAATAATGCTCTATATGAGAGGCATCGACTAGTAGATACTCTGTAGCCCAGATGCAAACGAAGAAGCTCAATTATTTATCGCTTCTTTAAAACTTTAAAGCAAAGTTATTTACATTTAAGAGTCTTAAAAAAGTAATATAGGATCTTAGTTCATTTGTTCAATCTATTTTCGGTTTTTTAAGCTAGGATCCCATTGATTTTCTGTCGTTAACTGATCTTATTTTGGATAAAAATGGTCGATTAAAACTGGAAAACTTAGTTAAATTTTCAATCTAAAAAAGAAAATAGAAGCTGTACTGATAAAAACTATAAATTTAAATTTGAATTCTTCACATTTAACATGTGCTCTCTAGCTTATCAAGAGTCCTTATTTATGGTATAAAACAATATGAAATAAATCGAGCAACTAACAAAATAATTTATATTATAGAGAACCAAGGCCCGAAGTCGTTTGTTTCACACTCTCCTTAAATCGTTCCGCGAACCGAACCCAATGCTCTTAAATGAAGAATATCTAATTTTACTTTGTACTACGTCTTCGCAGATTTGAACAAGCTAAATATACTCTTTTTAGCCCCTTTCAATATGTACAGAGTATAAAAACAGTGGCATGCTTTTTGTCATATTTCAGTAGCTAGCCAACAGTCTAATACACACACACACACACACACACATAAGTAGAGTGTGTGTAGCTTATGGAGTGGCATCAGGAGTACAGAGAGAAGGAGGCGAAGACTGGCGACTGCAGAGAAGAGAGAGGAAAAGTGCAGGACACGCATGTTGCGTATGCGGCTGGTTCTCGTACACTACAAAAAACACTTTCATTTCGACAGCAACAAATGAATGCGCACAGTGGCTAAAAAATCTATTGTTAATCAGTTATATAATATATAATATAATTCTAAAAGAATATTTTTAAAATTAGCACCATTTGGGATCAGGGGAAATATACGAAAACTCTTCTAATATATTTCCAAATTAAATTGATTATTTTTCTTTGGATTATTCTAATTAAATTGAAATTTATTAAGGAATTTGATGCAATAAAAAAAGATTGGAACTAGATAAACGGTCGGACAAACAGACTAACATGGCTATATCATATGATCGATTACAATCATACTATCTTCTTTATGTCAAAATTATAATACCATTTAATGAGACCCCAAAGAAAATAAAGTAAACTTTTTAAGCCTAAATACCTTCTAGACATTTGATATTGGCAAGTTTTTGTTTTTTGACCACTGTGCGCGATCCGCTTGGCTACGAACTGGACTACTTAGTACAACATCGTACATTTAGTTGGTGTTATTTCATGCGCAAAAGTCGCTGCGTGTTGTGTTTGCTATTAAAAATGACAGCAGCTGTGTGTTGGTTCCAATGTGTGTGTGTGTGCGTGTGTATGTGTGGTGCAGCTGTGAAGCCCACACACACACACACACCCACACTCTCGAACAAAGACATGCTGTTGGCCAGGACAAAAACACGCTTTTAACACCGAAATGAACTTGTTCGCCTTCTTTATGAGCTGATAAAAAACAGTTGACCAACATTTATTGCCCCTATTCTGTTGCACAGTGACTTTAAGATATTTTTTAGCCTGGCTTTAAGCTTGGAAAAATATATGTTTTAGATTGGTCCATAAGACGCCTAATTGCTGTTATTAAGCTGCTAGTTGGAGCCTTTCCCTCTAGTTATGTGGCTGCTCTACTTAACAGCCGGCTCTTAACATTTCTTGTAAGCCATAAAAAGCTTTACATTGTTTCAGAAAATTTGACACAGTTTTGCATAAACAAAAGCTGAGACACTCTTTGCAAAGAGCACAAAGCTGTTAGGCTGCAGAGAGACATTGTCTGTTAGCTGTTAGCTCAATAACAGAAGTCTGTTAAGAGTTTAAAATTTAACCAAATTAGTCAGAGTGTTAGACTGTAATATTTATTTATATATTTATTTATTATGAAACCTTAAACTGAAAATACGTTTTTTTTGGCTATTCAATTGGTATATTTCATAAATTAATTATAGCATATTTTTCAGCATTGTATTGTTTCCATTTCTATTTAATTTATTATGTTTTCTTAGTCACATTTCCATTTTTAGCACATCTGCTTTGATTGACAGACATGCAACAGGTGCGAGTGTGATTGATGTGTGATCTCAGCTATTACCAATCCAGTCAAAAAGAGCTAAATATGCTGGAAAATGTTATTGTTACTTTAAAAACTTAAATATATTTTTGTATTCCAGAAATTATATAATTTGTATATTTTTATTAAGAATAAATAATTAGTTAGGATTAGGTATGTATTTATTTAACAGGAGAGTATCAATATCTAACTTTATTTTTCTACCAAAATACAATATGAAGTAAAATTATAAGTAAAACACTGTAATAAGCGTTTTGTTAGTCAAAGATAAATCCTTTCGTTTTAGCACAAAAACATCTGATTTTTAGTACAAGCTGCGTGAGAGCGCGCATAAAGAGAGTTGCGTTGCGTGAGCAGAGCGAGAGAAATGTAAACAAGCGGAGAACTTGCTATAAATTATTAAATAATTTATTTAATATTAATTTCGATGTATTTTAAGCAAATTAAAATGTTACAAATCTTAATTGTTTGGTTAAAAAAAAATATATATTTTATTTTTGTAAATAAAGCATTAAGGACGCGCTGCAAAGCTTGCTATAAATTATTTAGCTCCGGCTGTTGTACATTAACAGTGCGCTGTTACCAGTTTGTTGGCAGCATCCAGCTAACAGACTGTTATGCTTGGCTGCTGCGCTCGGCTATCGCTCTTCGGCTTTTCCGCTCTCTCTCTCTCTCGTTCGCCTTGTTCATTGGCGGCGCCGCATGCAGCATTCGTGCGTAGAACTCGGGATGCTGCTGCCTTCGCTTCGGGCAGTGGACAATTTTTCTGTCGGCTGCTCTGCTCTGCTCTGCTCTGTGTGTACCATAAAAATCGTTTCAGTGAGAGTTTGCGATCCCGCGGGTACGGTCGAAGCTATCGCGATTTTTTTGGCATTGCTTTACCGTTACGCGTTTCCGTTTCGCGTTTCGTGCGGTGCGTTGCGTTGCGTTGCGTTCCGTTTCGTGCAGAGCTTCACACGAAAGAATCAAATAGATTATTAGTACAAATAAAAAAAGAAAGTAAAAAATAATAAAATGTAGAGAATCTCAGTTTTGTGAGTGTGCTAAATTAATTCTGTTTCGTAATGTGAAACCCATCAAAAATGTTGCCGTCTAAATTGCGCATTTTAGTTGAGTAGAAAAAGCAGAAAAAACAAAATAGAAAAAACAGAACGGCATCCAAAACTGTAAAATAAAACGCGCAACGTTTTTTAAACGTTTTTTTGGGCGCGTTTATTGTCGCGTGTGACGCGTAATCTGTGCACTTTACTAGCTGGCAAAATGTAAGCAGTCGATTTGTTGTAAGCGACAAACAATTTGTTCTCATTGTCACAGTTCTTGTTGTTGTTGTTGTCTCTTTGGTATTGTTGTTGTTGTTGTTGTTCGAGTGTCTGTCTGTCTGTCGGTCGTTGGAGCACGTTCTCAGCCGATCCAATACGATCTGAGTTGAGGGCGGCCCTCCCACGCTGTGACATCGTCGTTGTTGCCTCGTTCGCTCAATGAAAATCATTTTCATTTTCATGGAAAACACACAACGAATGCCAGCGGAAAGCGAATCTCAGCATTGTCGACGTCGTCGTCGTCGTCGTCGGCGGCGTCATTGTCGTCGTATGGATTACTTGATAGTTAGCGTATATACCCAAAAAAATTTGTATTTGTATCTGTGTGACTCTGTGTGAGCCGGCGAATTTCTGCTCCTTTTTTGTTTATACCCTTCCACAGGGCTCTATCACGTCCCATAAACTATTTATTTATTATTGATCGGATCGTTGAGACGCGTCTATATAGCCATGTCCATCTGTTTGTTCCTACCCTAAGCAGTCAATCAATTTTTGACTCTTTGAGCAATGTGAACGAAATTTTAGTATAAAGTCTTTTTTTTCACGCAGTATATATATCGATTCCAGTCTGATCGAACAACTATATCTTATAGCAGTCATAGCAAGAAACAATCGGCTTAAAAAATGATTAATCACAACTATTTGTTTGAACTATCTATTTATCTTATCAATTCCATAACTTGGTCAAAACTAAACCGATTCTAATGCGGATTCAATGTTTTTAAATCGTTCATTTTTGTTTATTATTTTATATATATTTATATTTTCTAATATATATATCGTAATTCTTACATCTTAGTGATTTAACGTATATTCCCAAGCCCATAGAAAATAATGGCTGAAAACATTTAATTGTGATACAATTTGAAGACATTCTGCAAGGGCATATAATGTTCGGCGTGGCGAAGATGGTTTTTTCTAACTAGTTTTTTAGTCAATTTTATTTCGTTAGCTTTGTTGATAATGCTCGTCTCTGCTCACACAAATTGCATGCAATTTGTTATTTATTCCGTATTGCATTCGGTATTCAGATTCAGATTCAGATTCAGATTCAGGGGGCACTTCTTATGCAACATGCAATGCTATCCATCAGTTATCCGATGGCATTCCTTATCGGGCTTTTGTCCACTGTGCGGCCCCACTGTACAATGGCTAAAGTGCTAAATTGCTGGCATTGAAATACATAGAAATTCACAAAGTATCAGCACTGGCACAAAGCATCAAAATGAACTATAATCTAATAGACAGATAGATAAAATTGTCGAGCACTTTTTGCTGGCTCGCCCGGGGAGGGCTGGGGTGGTCTGGGCTGGGCTGAAAGTGTTGAATGTCGAGTGATGCACATTTGTTCAATTGCTAAATTGTTGAAGTGTGCGTGTAATTTCATTACATTGAAAGAGCACTCAAAAAGGTACTTGAGGCCGCCTGTGACAAAAGGCAGCCGCGCGATAAATGGGAGATAAAATGATTAAGATGACTCTGACGCTAGAGGAAATGGTTAATAGAGCTTGCACGGATTGTGTGTGCCTAAAAGCCAAAGAATCATTATATATTTTATCCATTTTAAATAGATCTTGCAGCCCCTCAAAACAGATTAAATCCTAGCAAAAATAGTGTATGCATTCTATAGAGCATGTGAGTAGTCGTATTGATATATATTGCACCATAAGTCACAGAGAATTATTTTAATAAAAAAAAAAAATAATTTATTTAAATTGAAATTTAAAATAACTTAACTTGAAAAGAATGCATAAAGATTAGAAAAATATATTTAAAGTTAAATTTTAAATCATTTCTTTACTGAATTTTATGTGTATAAATAAGAGAAATAAATTATAATAAATAAATAAAATAAGACACTAAATAAACATTAAAAAATGCGAATTCTATATAAAGTTGAAAATGACCCAGAACCGAAACAATATTTTCGATTCAAAAAAATAGTAATTTTTGGGGATTAAAATAATGATTTAGATACTTAGAAACTATTTTGAACAGGCCTTATCAATCTTGATATCGATATTTCCCTGAGCGAAGAGTTTTTCTTCCATAAATTTTACTTCTTTTTTAAATTAAAGAAAAATAAATATGAAAAAAATTATGGCTTGAAGCACAACTCAGAGAAAGACTATGTTGAGCCAATGAATCGTAGTTCTGAAATTGTGTATTTTTTAATTAAAGAACTTTAGTAGTATTCAGCTCAAATTCAGATCATTAATTATTTATTAAATAGCTTTAATACACACAATTGTAACCAATGGCCACAAGAGGCACCACAGCGCACAGTGGTCCACAGCATCGAAATGATGTGAAAATGACACACTTAATGGATGACCGATAAACAGAATGCGCATTTTGAAAATGATCCCAAAACAAAGTGCATAAATTGCGAATTGAAATGTATTTTAATATGCAATTTATATTGCGGCCAGTGTGTGAAATTCAAGCCGAAACCAAAACCGAAACCATAGCCAGAGGCAAACAATGGACAACAATTGCATCAACAATCAACTGCAATTGCCATGCCCGCCTCCAGCTCCTCGCATCTCTCTCTCTCTCCATTTGGCTCAAGCATATCAAATGACCAGCAAGCAAATGTTGGCTTGACATGCGAGAGAGTGTTGCAAGGTCACAAGGAAATGCTTTTGAGGAATGTCCTGGCATGCAAATGTGTGTGTGCTTTCAGAGTTTTTGTGACCCCCAGCAATAGGATGCTGCAAAATTAGCAGCAACAACAGCTGCAGCATGATGATGATGCCAAGTGTTGAACGCTCTGATTGCTGCTGCTGCTCCTGCTGATGCCCGGGAATTTTAGTATTCATAAAAATGTACTTGAACACACACTTAGAGGGCAGCAGAGCAGCAGGGGGAGAGGCAGCGGCAGAGGCAGTCATGCATGGATTTTTATAGGCTCACTTAGCGCACATAAACCGCAAAAATATAAAAAAAAAAGTGGCGCCAACTCTGACGCTTGGCACTTAGTCCAGGTACGCGTACGAGCAGAGCTCGCCGCTAAGCTAAAGAGCTCTTCAGGGCATATATATATATACACTTCCATACACACTCACACATACATATGCATATGCAGCTAGAGCTACCTTTCTGCATGCCATAATAATATTGTAACTTTGCACTTCAAATTGCATTTTAATGCAAACACACTTCATTACATTACATTGCAACAACAAGAAAAACAACGACGGAAATGGAAAAAACGTCGACACACTTTACAGCAGCTGTAGCCGGAAAATACACACACACACACAGAAACACATATACAGATATATATATATATATAAATATATATAGATTCAACTTGGCAAGTTTGTAAATTGAAGTGCATGTCGATCTAGAAAACTAGCACAACGTACGAGTGCTATATACGCAGCGTCAGGTTACGTATACGCCGCGTTATGCAGGCAACAGCTCCAACTCATATTAGCTAATGTATCAAAAGTTTTTTCTTTTTTTTTTTTTGACTAGTAGCAGCACAGCAGTTGAGCATATTTCTCTTTTCTCATTTTTTCTTCAAGCTATAAACTGATTTTTAAATATCACACTAAAGTTGTTCAGTAATTGTGGTAGTTCTGCGATAAATAACTCGTTTTTTTAAGAGTCGTTTATTAAATGCAAATTATTAATTATCAAGCATTATTATCAGTATTTTAAATAAATTAAATATTTAACAAATCCATTTCAGTTCCATAAATTAATTAACATTATTAATTTATAGGTTTCGTTTTTTTATATTAACTTTCGTATCAATTAATCAACTTAAATCTATTTATTAAGATTCATTTAGTTTTAAACATACGTTGCCTGGGGAAAGTCAATATTGAAAAAGAGTTTGATATGCTGAATAACATTTATTCGCTCGTCAAAATCATCTAACTATTCTCCGAGAATATTAATTTCAGCTCAATTTTAAAAAAGCTACCCTTATAGCCGCATTCTTTTTGAGATTTTGTTGGCTGATTTGTCAAGAACTGTTTTTTTTTTTTTTAATCAGTTTCATATTTTTCTATATATTTCAGAAATTATGTCAATTGAATAAAATCGTCCAAAATTGTCCAAATGCTTGACGCGCTGTTAATATTTGGCACGACAGCTTTTTCTAAAAATTTTATGACTGTGAATATCTGAATATCAGCTATTTCGGGCACTTTCTGGTCATATTTTTCATCAATTTAAATATAAATGCCACTGCATGCTTTTGCGTTTTTTTTGAGGTTTATTTTTAAAATGGGAGTATGGAAGATTTTTCACAAAATATTTACATTAATCGCGTAACTACTGTGGGTATTTTAGGCGGCATTGGAATGGAAATTCGTTTGCAGACAAAAAAACGGAGCAATCAGGCAACGGGGCGTATGATAAATAAACTTATAAAGATTTATTATGCGCCACTTGAAAAAATATTATTAAATTTGAACATTTTTCGATGTTGTGCGCTGAGCTTTCAGTTTCAGCTTCACTTTGGACAGACAGTTGCGGTGACCACAGTGTGACAGTCACTGTAGCATAGTTTAATAAAATTTTATTTATGATCTGCCCTGTGTGCAGAGAAAAAAACCGAAATACACAAATATAAAAAGAGAACGATGGAGGAAATCTTTCACGAATAATATATACCCTTTTCTATATGATATAGTTATCTGATCTCATCTAAGTTGTAAATTTTACTAGGATATTTTTCGAAACAAAATGGGTTTCGATTGTTCTTTTCTATGACATCTTTATGGTATAGTTGTCCAAAAAGAAAATCCAATACTGAATTTCATTCAGCTCAAAGACTGAGATACCAGTTTGAACAGGAAGCGGCTATATTCACTCGACTCATCATCTTGACCTATAATATATGTATATTTCGCAAGGTCGGAGATGCCTCCTACAATATATTACAGTTATCGTGACAAATCTAAAATACCCTGTAAAAGGGTATACAGAAAAAAGAAAAGTTTAAATGGGGCGAGTTTGTCAACAGTTGCACACTGTGGCAAAATAAAATTAGTGCGCTGAGCTAAAAGCATTGCCAGCTATGGCTATGGCAATGGGCGACGTGGCCGATAAAACACAGCAAGTCAATATATCATAAAAGCACGTCGAACTGCCTCGAATGTCGCGCAAAATGGCGGCAATGTCTGTATATATACATATATATGTGTGAATGTATATAGAGCGAGTGTGTGTAGACTAGAAACATGAATGTATACAGTTTCCGATTTCCGTTTTCCTGTTTATCGTTTATTGAGTTTTTGCTACGTAAAAGTAAAAGCATTGCGAGCAACGACGACACGACAGACGGACAGAAGGACAGATGGCAAGAAACGAGACAAAAACAAACGAAAAATCTAAAGAGAAATTTGCACTCGTTAGCTCCTTGGCGTTACTCCTCATCTGCTGCTGCTCCTGCTTTTGCTCCTGCCGCTTGTCGTCATATTGAACTTTGATGCTGGCACGTTCTGTGCGCTTCCTTGCGCTTCCTTTTAAAGATCTACACGCGCCGCATACTTGGGCACATGTTTTGCCATTCTTTTGGCCTCAGCGCTCAACTGTGCCTCGTCCTGTTATTCGTCCTTTGCGTCCCGGCACGTTGCCAGTTGCCAGTTGCCAGTTGCTCGATTCTCGATGCTCAATGTTCGCTCCCCGTGTGTTGTTAGTCATTTATATGGGCACCATAAATTATAACAAATATGTACGCAAGCGGCATTTTAAATGATTTCCCGCAACTCTCCCTGAAGTTCCCCCCCCTCTCACTTTCACTCTGGATCCAGGGACCCAGAAGTTATAAATATACTTTAATTAAAAGCGCTTCAGTGTGTGAGTGCAATATGTTGTAAAATATTGAAGAGCGTCAGGCAGTTTGTACGTGTTGCTGCCTGACGAGTCCTTTGAGTTGAGATTTGTTACCGTCTGCCTAGACAGGAATATGTGCCTCCAGGCAACATAGATAAGAAAGTGCCTGTTGAGGCCGGTTCTGGGCGTTTGATATGAACAATATCTGATAAAACAATATATTTAATATATTAAACAGTTCAGTTATCCAGTTATTTAATTTCTAATACTTTATAAGCCGCTTATCGTTCAAAATAAATTATGGAAAAATCAATAGAGTAAATTACGAGAGTAAATTCAACATTATTAATGCCAAAAAATAAATTAAATATCTGAAAAAATACCAATCAAAAATTCTGTAATTAAAATATTTTATGTATAGAGAATATTTTCCATTTATTTGTTATTGTTGTTATGCCCAAATCAATTACCAATATTTTAGATAGCAGCAATAAATTGCGCTCTTATTTCGAGTGACATTTAAAAACCTTTTGCACAAAACCGTACACACAATTTACATTTTAACATAATTATACCTTTTCCGAGGGTATTATAACTTTGGCACTAAATGTGCAATGCATTTAAGAGTATGACCGACCCCATAAATCCCCTATATATCTAATCGATCAGGACGATGAGGCGAGTCGATTAGTCGACTAGTAACTCCTTTTTGGATACTTGTTTTTATTGCGAATCTTAATGAAATTTACAAAGAGAATGTTGAAAACTGATTTTTTTATTGCTAGCTAGAAAATATTAAGATAGAACAAATATAACAAATATCTATCACAGAAGGAATCTTACAATCAAATGATTATTCCAGTCTGTAAGAGTATCCCATCTTCGGCAGGCAGAATGACAGAATTCCTTAGTAGTTTGTGAATTTGTTTAAAGCTATGCAACAACTGAAATACATAAATTAACAATTTTATTCACATAAATAAGGCACGCAAATAACTGTAATAAATATAAAACAAACAAATTAACCCAATAAAATTCGTAAAAATCACATAAATCTCGATGCTTGCAGTTCGCTGTGTGTGAATGTTTGTGTGT
The DNA here is from genome assembly GCA_018150835.1 of Drosophila repletoides. NCBI lineage: Eukaryota > Metazoa > Arthropoda > Insecta > Diptera > Drosophilidae > Drosophila > Drosophila repletoides. The sequence goes on along the minus strand of JAECWQ010000089.1, from coordinate 17,449,261 downwards.
GTGTGTAAAAGTGCAGTGAATCTGCTTACAAAATTTTAGCCGACCAAAAATAAAGGCAATTAAATAAATTTTAACAACAACAACAACAACAACAACAACAGCAATGATTGCGGCAGCAATTATCCAAAATAGCAATGTATTTTATTTATTGACATGTCAACAATTTGCTGACTCTCGCCCCTTCGATCTCTCTCTCTCTCTCCCTCTCTTTTTTTCAGCATCTACAGAAATATTGTAAATTAAAACAAATCAATAAATGCGGAGCAAAATAAGCCACCCTAACAACAACAAAAGCAGCCAATACAACAAATGCGTGCATACAACTGATTGCAGCGCCCAAAAGTAGGCAACGAAAAGAGAACAAAAAAAAAAAAAAGGAAAACTGCCATAGACATTGTCAGTGGCTCTATCGAGCAGCAGCAGCAGCAACAGCAGCCACACTTCAGACACAAGCTGCTCCTGCAGAGCCACACTCCAGTACCGAAGCACAATCAAAGAGCGAGCCAACCATGTGCCTGCCTGTCAGCTGCCTGTTGTCCTTGCTGCTGGTCCTCCTCTGCCTCGTCCTGCCCGCATTCAACGGACATGCAGCGGCAGCAACACGTGCTCGTGTCAGCTCCTCAACAACAATGACGCGCAATATCGAGGAGGAGAACGGTAAGTCGAATATCTCTCAAAACAGTTCCTCATCCAATTTATGGAACAATTAAAACTATAGCACTATTATTGGACTAATAAAGCGCTAACTGTTTGTTTACTTCACACACAATTCAAAGGCAAATGAATTAAAATATTGTTTTTATTTAAAATAAGCTAAGCTTGGGTGTTGCAGCTTTGGTTTATTGAAAGAAAATTGGACTTAGAGAAAAAAAAGAGTGGTCTAGCTTGAAATGGTATCTAAATGATACTCTGTCCGAAATTAAAATGCAAAAACTATTAAGATCGACCCAATCTAGCAATAAAATGATATCAGCCAAAAATAAAGTAGTATGGAAAAATTTGTCCTTCTTAAAAAGTTATTCATAAGATTTGCATGATTTTCAAAATATGGCAAGATTTATGAGGGACTTAAAAAATGTATTACAACTTCTGGAAGTGTATTAAATCTTCGGTGCGCCGAAGGTAGCTTTCCTAATCAGTTTTATTCTTAATTTTCTTGGCTGATCCTTTCTTATGTAAACGGGGCTTAAATACTTTTTTTTAAAAAGGAAAACAACAGTTTTATATTATTATAAAAATTAGTTGTAAAACACAGAAAAAAGTAGAATTACAGGGTATGCTTCAACGAAAATTCTCTCGACTATAGCATCGTTATTTGTGTGTTTTTTTATCTCGGAGTTTTGCCAAAAAAATTGATTGCGCCTGGCGGCAAATATTGCTCCATTTTTTACCACTTCGCACCCTTATGTCCCTGTTCGTGTGTGTGAGTGTGTGTGAAATTTAATTTAAAGTGAAAAGTTTGGCTGCCGCTAAGCCGGCCTATGTATGTATGTGTTCCCGTATGTGTTAACGTATGTGCGTGTGTGAGTGGAACTTTTATTCAATCAACATAAAGTTTATTGCGTGTGAGAAAAATATGCCTCTCTCTCCCTCTGCTTTGAGGCTGTCAAAGCGTTGCCTTTGTTGCTTTTCTTTTTGCATTATTGAATAAATGAAAATTGTTGGTTTATTTTGACAAAGTTTATGTACAAATTTAATACAGTTTAAATTATGTGAAATTGATTTAGATGGCTGCTGCTGCAAATCCTACGTTAAGCTTCAGTCCAGCTGCCAAATGTGTGCAAAAATCTTTGTAATCTTCTAAAGCTCCCCTACCTAAATCGAATCCACAGAAAAACAGAGAAACACAACAAATAACAGGGAAAATAAACAAACCGAAAGCAAGAAAACTTACTTTGCACGGCTGTTAATGGTCAGCAGCAGCTGCTGGCATCGCAATTCGATGGCTTTTAGAGCTTGTTATTCTGTTTGCCTGAGTTATTGTTTGGTTGCGTGGGGCGAGATCACTCGCCAGCTGGTCAGCCACCAAAACTTTCGCTGGCCATCACTTTTGCCCACTTGCAAGCCAAATAATAATATGTTGCTAATAAATAAGCCAACTCAAGTAAAAGCGAGGAGCAGCTCAGGCATGATCTGAAGGGCAAGCTACGGCGTAGCATATTTTTGTATTGCGTCAAAAAAAAAAAACGGAAAAGTCAGCTAAGAAAGTTAGTCCAAAGTTTCCCTTCTTTTTTTTTAGCCATCGCAAAGTTGGCAGGCAAATTGAACAATAAGCGCTGCCATTGGGCAGCCACATAAACACTGTGCAAAGTATTCCAAGCTAAACAGGAGAGAATGCAGCTTGAAGCACCGCTCATTAAGCATTGTGGTGCGGGATAATTGTAGGTAATTAATAAGAACATTTACTTCAAAATGTGCGGTGATATAATAGATTACATTTTAACTAATGAAACTCTTAGAAACCAGTTAAGTAATCGATAGAAAAAGATATTCCGTTGTTAAATACACTAAACATATTTGCTCTTTAACTATAATAGCTGTTCTAAGCCACATTTGTAAGTAAATTACTGTTTAATCTTATCAAAGTTGGTAAGCTTAAGCTTAAAGCAGCCAGCAACAATAATAAAATTCATTTTGTTAGCGCCACACGTCGTATGAGTAATCATGCAAGAAAACTATTAAGTCCATGTTAGTAACACCCACATAAAATACTAGGGAAATTTTGATAAATATTTCTACTTATATATGTATGTTATTTATTTGCTAAAGCTTTACGAAAACACTGTTCATTCCTGCCTGTCCAACATGACGTATGAGCTATGCGCATATATTTCGTTTACGCCATGTAGGCAGCTGCCAACTAATTTAGAGGCCAGACAAGTTGTGCCTAGCCACTCTCAGCTAACACTTGAACCACACAGCGCAGTTATAGCCAGAGCCAGAGCCAAAACCAGAACCATAGCCAGAACCACTTGACTCAAGTCAAGCGACAACCACAGCCTGCAATCGTCCAACTAACTGAAGGACTAACGCCTACGGTTAGGCTGCATATTGTTCCAGTGGCTTGCACAACGTTTTAGTGCGAAAGTTGGTAACAGTCGGAAACTCTTCAGGGCGTGGCATAAGCAAATATACTCCTACACATCTATATATATATATATATATATATATAAGTTCATATGTATACTTTAGGAGGTTTTAATAAATTTAGATTTTATATGTTTTCAATTGAATTTCGTTGTTGCTTGAGCTGACGCTGGCGGTGGCGCTGACGCTAGCGCTGGCAAAAACTTTTCACTTTGGCATTTCAATGTTTTCCAAGTTAACTGCAAGCCAAAAACCGCTATGCCTCCATAAAAGACCACTTCCTTTGCCTGCTCAGCGAGTATTTATCGCATTTCTATGAAAACAACGTACTCAAAATTTTGTACAAAAACTTTGAAATTATGTTTGGGTTTCTACTGGGCGTTTGCTCAATTTGTTGCTGTTTTTGTCTGCTGTTTTTTGGGGCAAAGTTTGCCATTTGCTGCTGCCGCAACGCAGCTTTATAAATGCTTATTTAGAGGCAAATCTGATGAGTTAAGTTCCAGCAGGCAACCAAGCTCCAGCAGTATAAACTTGGCCTGCTGCTCTTCATATAGACATTCGATATAGATATCGCCCTATAAGCTGCACTTTCCCACAGAAGAAGCAAGTTGTTTGCTAAGCGGTTGCATACTGTAAAAACTTTTGAGGATTTAATGGGAGATTTTCAAGATTTTACAAGCGTAAAGAACTCAAGTTGAGTATATGTGAACTATTCAGGGGTAGTCGTAGACGAATGGGTGAGGCAAAAGCATTTGATTACAGCATAAAACTATTTGGAATTCAAATGCAAATAAAAAGGATTTTCAATTATATTTTACAGCAAACGAGAGATAAACTTATCTCCTTACTTTACTTACATGAATTGAACATATTTATTTGTGTTTTTCTTAAACTTTCCTTTAACTATTTCACTTTGTTTTCTTTTAGTTTTAATAATTTAATATTCACTTTTGATATTTAAGTTATTTTATTTCTTTATTTTTGTTAACATTATTTTTAATTTCTCTTTTGTGTTTTCACAGCTTTGTTAAATCTTTTGGCTGGTAAGTTTGCCTCTTGCTATTATTTTTAAAACCATCAGAAAAACAACCTGCTTACAACCACACATGTTAAGTCCATTTAAGCACCACAAAAACCCTAAAACAATTTTCAAACATTTAACAACAATTTTGTGTGTGTGCCAGAGACATCAAAATATTATTGATGTTCGGACACAACCCAAACAATTTGCACACAAAATTGACCAGGACCGAATAGATGCCGCAACAATAACAACCAATAACAACAACAATAACAACAGCTGCTGGCACGCCCACAACAACACACACACACACACACACACACACACACACACACACACGCCCAAAGTCAAGAAAGCAGAAAAGGAAGCGCTAGTAAAAACCCCAAGACAAAAATCAGCTTAGTAATGAAAGATATCAAAAGCAAAAGCCAACAGCTTCGGCATGAAATCGAAGCGACTTGCTGGAAAGAATCCCCAAAACAACTTTCTGCCGGTCAAAAGTGATGAGCAACAATGGACAATCCCCTGCCTCCACCTTTCGCCCACTATCCGACTGTCCCACTATCCTCCCTTATCCTCCCCTATCCGATTCACTTTCTATATCTATCTCTCTCAATCATTCGCTGTCTCTGTGTGTGTATAGTTTTCGCTGCTGGCCAAAAACTTTCGCCACTGATTCGACTTGAAAGGCAAAAATTCCAGTGCTGCTTAAGTCGCTGCTGCTTTGGGGCAGCACTTTTGGGGCAAGTTTCCTGTGGGCCAAGAGGGAACAAAAAAATCAAGAATAGGAGGAAAAATAAACTGACAGCGCGCTGAATGACAACGGCAAGGAAAAGTCGCCGCTGCGAGGAGTTTGTCAACATTTTTCCTCAGACTCGAGTCGCACACACACACACACACACACACACACACACTTTAGGCGAACTGTCTGCATGTGCTTTTTCCCTTAGTTTTTGGAGTAGCCTACTTAGGATCCAAGCTGATAGCTGGCCTTCTAGCCAGGCCCAGGCTCCACTTCAAACGCAGTTGGTGCTGTCGCTCCCATGTTGTTGTGATTTCTTGCTGTTTGCCCAGGACATTGTCCTTGTTTGCCTTGGCTGGCCCATATAACCGCCATCGCCATTGCCACCGCCACGTCTCAGTCTCCGTCTTCATCTCAGAGTCAGGCTCAGGCTCGCTCTTACTTATTCATTTCATGGCTTTACAAGGACATTTATCATTTTCCTAAGTAGACGGTGGCGCGTACGTCACAAAAAGGCAGCCGCCATCCAGCCACGCCCCCAGCAGTCCATCGTTGATTTCTATATTTCATTTCGGTGGGGTTGGCGTGCAAACGAAACAAAAAAAATTGAAATTTCACCCAAATGTTAAATAGAATTCATTTTGCTTAGTTTCAGATTTGCGGTTCTTATACATATTCTGTTATTTTCCCTTTCTCCTCTCCTTTTCTTTCCTTTCCTGCCCTTTGCTCTTGATATTCATGGCGCTTTTTGCACTGTTTTCGCTTATATTATTTTTGTATATGAATTTCTGTGGCTGTTTTCCCGAGAAGTCTACGAGGCGTGGGAAAAGTGCCCAATTGGCAGGGCAAAAAAGTGGAAAATTTAAGCCTACTTGAATTTATTTGCGCTCATTAAGCCTGACAGTTAAGATGAGTTCATTTCTTATAGCCACTTGAGGCGACTGATTGCCAGACAGCCAAAGAGTTCAGCTCGCTGCCCATAAATACTTCTGCTCCAACCGGCATTTAAACGCTACAAAGTAGGCAACAATTTAATAGCCCCTTGGCATATGCAACAATATTTTCAACTGAGATTTGCTCAGTCGTCGCGCCGTGCCGCGTCTTAAAGAGACTCACTAATGAACAAATAAAGCTTAGCGAGCCGCAACCGACAAAAAAGAAAAACCAAAAAAAGGCGCACAAGAAATGAAAGTAGGGCCTAATAAATCACAGCAAGAAAAGAAATAATACAAATACCAGGCAAATAAAGCCGCTGCAGAGCCAAAGCAAAATGACAATACAGTTTTGCATGGGAATTTCATGTTTGACTTATGAGATTTTCTACGCAAATTCCACCAACCGAATGCCCAAAGCCACAACAAGAGACAAAACAACAAAAATTGAAGAAAAATTTGATTATTGACGAAGCTTAAATACTCTTATGGCTTTACAATTATTTTTTTGTTATGCCTATATAGCCATGTTGCCAGTTCCACTTTCAAATTAATGCCACCGAAATATTTATAATTTTTAAAGCTGGATTAAGTCTATAGCTTTTTGCTCTATTGTCTACTTTTTATATAATTTAATCCAAGCTCCGTTTGAAAATATGCTACTGCTTATCAGCGCTAAATAATAAATACATAAAACTGATTTAATTAAAATAATATCATCAACCATATACAAATTTAACAATGGAAATGGGCTGCATAAAAATTTGAAATATATCGAAATCTTCTGTGTATATTTGAAAAGTTGTTGAATACATTAAAAAATAAAAGAATATTCTAGGAGAAAGATAAATAAATAAATTAAATATAGAGAGTAAAGTAGCTGAGAGTTTTAAATAAAATCAATTATGATCCTAAAAGTAGGCTATATATTTAGTTTTTTAAAGCATGCTTAAATGAAATCCGAATCACTGCATTATATGGAAATACAACTACAAAAATCGATTTTTTTACATTTCATTGAGTTTAAATTAAATATAAATGTATTTTTGTAGCTAAAGGATGGAAGTGCCATATATTATATGAATGATTTTAGCCAACCATCTACTGACACATATATTTTCAGGCAAGGCAGCTTGATTAACTATTTAGAAAGTGTGTTAAATATTTTGTTACATTTTTTTATATGGAAAATGACCTAGTTTGAACCGAAGATGTTATCTTTTGAACACTGCAAGCTTTATAGAAAACAACTAATACCCTACACAAACTACTGAGCAGGCACGGCTCAGCAATTGTGTGGTTGTGTGAGTGTGTTTGTGTGTGAGTGTGTGTCAAGCTGGACACACACACATAAAGTCAACAAGAAAAATCAAACAACTTTGTCGAGTCTGCAGCTGCCTATTCCCTGGTCCAAATAATCGTACTAACATCCAGAGTTTATTGTCGGTCGACTCTGAGAGCAAAGCTGTTGCCAGTTGCCAGTTGCCAGAGTTGCCAGAGCTGCCAACTGGCAACTATTATGCTTTGTTAATCGGCTTAGGCATTTTTGCCTGCCTTACGCTCTGCGTGACGATTTACTAGACAAAGCCAGAAGCTCAGACAAACAAGACCGTTGTTAGTTGGGGGTTATGGGCAGATAGGAGCAAGGGCGAGCAGCAAGCCCTCTCCGAAAGATGTTGCTGTGTGGCCTAGGCAGATTGTCTGCAACTCTCTGAGTTTGTTCATTTGTCGCACGCGCCATAAACTCAGACCACAGGACATAGCTCCACCTGATGAGTAGGCTTTGTTTTTTTTCTTTTCTTGCGGCCCTCCAAATTTGCGAGCTTTTGCGTCCTATGTATTTTGCCTCATTTGGCTGCCAGCTTAGCAGTCAAACGAAGACGCAACCTAAACAAATCCTCTTCCCAATCCCATTCACATTCCCTTTCCCATTCCCATTCCTGACCCTCCTCTGCTCTGTTGCTCTCCTGTGGCCTGAGCACAAAAAATCGTTTTGTGTGTTTTCGTTAGGATTCCGTGTGGAATTTGATACTTGATTATTTGTTGCCGCCCTCAAGCGTGCATAATATATCAAAGCGGCGTCAACGTCAACTCGACGAAAGCCTTCGAATCAGAATTTACCTCCACCGAGTCCAACTCCTTGCAAGGAGTATGGATCCCACATACACTCAACATGTGTAGACGTCTTGTGTCGACAGACAGGCGTCGTGTTTTCTGTTTTTAGTTACATTTTAGTGTCGGTCGCATAATAAATAAATAAATAAACAGTTGCGGTCTTTTACCTGCAGGCCTGGGAGCCCAAGCTGCTCTTGTGCGTGTTCAGGCTCAGGCTCAGACATCACTCTCCAGACACCAGCTCTCTAGCTTCCAGCTCCAGCTCAAGCTCGTTGCGTATGCTAAGGAGTCCAAAAGTTTGTGTTTTTCTTTATTTTTTTCTCCATTTTTTGTTGTATGCTTTGGCCAAAATCAAAATCTCTTCAACGAGAAGTTAAGATTTATTTTGGCTGTGTGAAAAATGCAAAAGTTTTCCATTAATCTTTAGCACTTCTCACTGCTGTTCTTAAGGATTTGCATACTTAGACTTTCAGCTGACTTTATAAACAGCATAAAACTGAATGCATAAATATTTGGCAAACGCCCACGCAACAGTTGAGAGGAAAATGGACAACAAATTTATTGCATACTTTGGAGGGTAAAACAGCAGATGTGCCTTGACCCTCATTCCTCTCAGTTATTTATGGATTTTTGGAATATCCACAATCTGTTAAATGTTAATTGAAAAATGTGTGAATAATGAAAAAAATTAATGTTACTTTCAATATTGAATTTTTCGAAATTAGTCTATTCACTCTTATTAAAACTAAAGGAATGTTTATGGGGATGGGGTGTCTTCTCGGCGCAACTCAACATTCGGCAATCCTTCAGCCTGCTGAAGAACTGTTGAGTTTTCCAGGCTCAAGTATCATCGAAAAGGGAAGCCCTCAAATGTTTCACTGCGATAGCTAGGCAGCAGTAAAATCTGCTTGATCAATTATAAAAACTTATCTCTTTATAAGACACCCCAACAGTTCAAAATCATGAAATGTACAAGGCATAGCTGCTGATCTTAGCAAGCCACGTCAGTTATCCCTTGAAATGACTCCTATTACTATAAGACACTGGCGAGGTGGCCTTCAATCTGCTAGACTCAGTGCCTCATATAACGAGTTCTGTAGAAGATGTCAGAATACAGAAAAAACTGAAAAAATTTCTTTAAGTTCCCTTTCTTGTTAGCTTACTCGATCTTGCAAAACTCAGTCCAATCCTGACTAAAACTGCCTAACTAAAACAGACCCCTTTTTGAACAAAAATCTTCGGAAGAGAGTCGGATCCATACGGTACCACAATGAGCCACGCCAGACCTTAGGGTATTATTTGACAGCTTTTATAATCCAAACTAATTTAAAGGAAAATAAGAAATTATTAGCTCATTCGTTAAAGTTAAGTTTAAAATTATTTGTTTAGAATTTACATTAAATATCTATGAATTTTTACATGCAACTAACACACAATAAAAAGTGAAGTTTCATCATCACTTAAAGAACACAAATTTAAAGATAAATATTTGTAAAACATATTGATTTATATATTTGTTCAGTATTAAGTAAGTATGAAAACTTTTTGCCCTCATGCACAGAAGCGCACATGATGCCAACAAAAAGTTTTCATATAAAAAATAGTAAAAAAGTGTTCTGAAAAAGAGTAAAGTAATAAATGAAGTAAATTAATATTTATGTATTGCTTAAAGTTAAGTTTAGATTGAACTAAAAACTGGTAGTTTTCAATGCAGTAATTAAGAATTGTGCAAATGAAAAATTTACATAACATAAAATCCGATTGATTCACTCACTGAACCTGCCAAATGTTGCCAATTAGTGCAGTTAAAGCCCCAAACTTGAGCCTACCAATTTGCCAGAACACTAATCATAAATGTTAAGTCGTTAGCAGCTCAACAAATGCATTTAATAGACACAAACACACAGACCAGACAGAGAGAGAGAGAGTCAGAGAGAAGGGGAAGATTCTCTGTGCTGGGCACAGGACCTTAAGGGCTTAAAGGGCAAAGCTGCAGGATGCAACGCCAAAGTTCTGTAACTGTGTCTGTGTCTGTGTCTGTATCTGTATCTGTGGATACCAACCATAACTTGCAATTTCATATGTTAGGAAAGGACTAAGCCTAGGCAGACTTACGCTCTGTACTCTCACATGCATAACAATTTGCAGGCAGTGTAGGGCTTTACGATTGTTATGCAACATTTAAGGTCATTTGCATACAAAATTTAAATTAAAATTTGACTCAGACGCTGACGCTGACGCTGACGAACTGGCGGAGTTCTATATGCTATCCTGACTTTGATATGGCCGCCACAGTAGCAGCAGCATTCAGCAGCTTTGCAAAATTCTATAGCATACTTTCTGGCATGTTACATTCATTGCATTGCTGCAGCTTATTCCACATACCCCTCACACTTTATGCTATTTGGCAGTATTCTGAGCACTTCAGTCGATTGTTGTTGCAGTTTTCTAATTAGAGAGCAGACCGACCGTTGAACGGAAAGCAAACGCTTTTCTCTTCCTGTCATAACAAAAAGTTAATTAAACATGTAATTGTTGCCATAGAGCACAGAAGGCAAAGATTTTACAATGGCTGCGTTACATTTTCTCTCTCGTTTTTTTTTTCGTGTTTGCATAGGGTATGCGAGGGGTGCACCAACAAGTTGGAAGCTGCACGAATAATAATCTGATAATTGATTTTAGGAATTTTTCCTTTAATAAGAATCTACTGCAGTGGAATCTTAAGAATTTGATATGCCCTACACATCGTTTATTGTGCTGTGCTTGCTGCTTGCAGCTCAAAATTTGATTAACTTGAAGTGAAAGCTTCCCAAGGCGAGCTCTTGTAGCAGTTGCTGTGTGTAAACACTGCACAGTGGGTCAACATCGGCAATAAACATGCAATTTTTCGACTTACCAAAGGAAACAATCATTTCTTTGAGGGTAAATTAGTTCATTTATCATCATACAAAATGAGAAATGATCAAAAATATCAAAACATCCAACCGATTACTTTAGTTTGAATATTTGGACCTGTTTTAATATGAGTTTGAGGCACTGTGCGTTACTCCGAGTGCTGCCAGCCTGCGAGGACTTGTTCTAATGGCAATTAGAAACGCGGTTGGTTTCGCCCGGAAGTGGGCCGTGGGTCAATGTGTGACACAAGGAACCACTTGAAAAGGCCAGCAGGATGGCACTTGGACCAACCAGCAGGCACTTCAAAGGACAATAACAATTTTACAATTAAATTTCGCTTTTATTTCGCTTGCCAGATATTGTGGATTCAGTTGTGTTGTTCCTCTAAATGTAGTTGTAGTTGTAGTTGTAGTTGTAGTTGTAGCTTTGTAGTAGTAGTTGTAGTTGCAGCTGTAGTTGTAGTTGTAGCTGTATTTGTAGTACCGCCCCCTTTGCATGCTCTCTTTATTTTATTGCTTCAAATTGTTTGCAGCCATTTCGCATTTGTGCCGCCCGGTTGCGCATCAGCGACGTAGAAACATTTAACTTTCTGGAACAAGGAAAAAAATTATAAAAAAAAAACTATAAAAAAAGTCAACATTTCGCAGCAACTAAAACCAACTACACTTAAAAAAGTAGAGAACTAAAAACAGCGGCGACGGCGACGGCGACGACAGCAAAAAAGTTGTCAACTCGCCTTCCACATGGGACAGCAACAGCCAAAGCAGCTACAACTACAACTACAGCTTCAGCTCCATCTCCAACTCCAGCTCCAACTCCGTCTCCATCTGCAGGTCGAGCTCCACTAGTAGTCGAGTTTCGCGTACTTTTACGGCGCACTATTTTTGCACAGGACACGGGACACAGGACATTGTAAAGGGGCAAGTGCGCACACAAAATGGGCAACAAAAAAAAAAAAAAAAAAACAAAGAAAAGCAGAAACTAAAAGCACATTTCAGCTTGAACTCCCACAGCGACCCGAATCAAATGAAATTGCCAACGTGAAAGTGTACAAAAATGCAGGCGACTCGAGGGAGGCGGAAGAGAAAAGACAGCGGGGAAGAAGCAGCGCCTGTCCGGATGGGGGTCCTTGGGCAGCTTGTCGTGCGTTTGCCGGCTGTTAAACTGTAAAGTAAACGTACAAAATGTTAAATCAAAGCTAAACAAAAGAGGCGTAACAGGCAAACGCTCCTCAGCCCAAGAGAGACTAGAGCTCTCTCAGCTCCGCCAGCTGCCCTGCTAGTGAGTAGCTTAAGGTACAGCAAACAGGACATGAAGGCGTGAGCAGTCCTGCTCCTGCCGCTGCTGTTGCTTCCTGCAGAGCTTAGAAAGTGACTGGACTCCGTATTGAGTTTGTTTGCTACTTAACTGAACTCTTGAGTGCCAAGTTTCGGGTTTGTTGGTCGTTCGATAGGCTGGCTACACTGACAAGTAACATGAGGATGATCAACAAAAGGACTATTTTTGCTTTCAGCCCAAAGTGTATCTCATTCTGAAATATTTTAAATAATTAAAAAAGAATTGAAAATATTGTTGTGAGTACTCCTGCAGAATGTGCCCTTAACTGAGGGTTATACTCTAACTATCATGAGAGTTCTTCATTCTCCAAGAGGAAATCTAATGCGAAGCTTTTTTCTTCCCTATGGAAAACAGCTTCTTCTACAACTTCGGTGTTTATTATCCATGATTTTCCATCAAATGCCGGCATAAAATTAAGTAAAGTGCAACTAATGTAATTTTTCAGTAATTTATTTTAGTCATTTTGCCCTATATAAGTTAGTATAGAGTGTGATAACATTGCCAAAATAAAGTAGTTTTGTTCGAATTTATCTTAATATGTTTGATCTACTCTAAGAAAAAGTCCATTATATTATAGGAAATGAACGTATTATAGGAAATGAAAGAAAATGTTTCTATTCGTAATAAAATACTTTATGTAGGATATCAATTTGAGGGGTAAAGACTTTAAAATGATTTACTAATGCGAAAACTTACTCTAAAGAATGAAAGAAAATGAATTGAAAAATGATATTAATTATTGTTGAGATTATTTTTTGTGTTTTGCGCAAAGTTGGTCTTTAATAACAAAAAAAAAAAAAAGAAGGAAAGAAATAATATATATTTAACGTCATTTGCGCTGTGAAATAACAAAGGCATTGGGAAAAAGCTCAAGTCGCCGGGTATGGCTGGCTGGCAGCAGGATAAAGCGCTAAGCTGACAGGTTAATAATCTCGACTCGATAATCGACAGAGAGAGTCCGGACAAGGGCAGAAAGGACACACGGTAGACGATAGACGACAGCCTGACAGCGGGTGCACAATACACACAATATACACACGACACACACACACTCACACAGAGGGGAGTGGGGAAGACAGAGGTGGTAGGGACAGGACTAAGACAATAATGGCGGCTCCTTGGAGTGGGCTATGGCTTGTGCTGGGTATCAGTGCGGGTACAGAGAAGGGGGCAAAGAGCTTATTAACGTGCCGCAGACAGCTATTGGGAATTCCTGGGAATTCGTTGCTGTTGTTGCTGTGTTTGTGTCTTATCTTTCGCTTTTGCTCTGTTGATTGGCAAATATTTCAATTATTTTTTCATTTTGTCAATAAAATGTGACAGGCGATCGCCTGCCGCTGCTGCCGCTACCACTGAAATTTCTGTCGATTTGGCAAAAACATTTAAAAATCTCATACCACAAATACAAAGCAAAATGCGTACGTTATTTATGGGCGCCGCATTTTTTTGTGCCCCGGCAAAATTGTCAAGCGCCTGACACACATTTTCCAAGCGGCAAACGGAGGGTAACTTGCAGCGGCAGAAAAAAATCGGAAAAACCCCACAAAAAATGCAAAAAATAATAAAGAAAAATCCAAATAAAATCATAAATTTATTAAAATGCAGTAGCAGAGTGGCAGCAGCTCCCAATGCAAAGCCAAAATACATTTTCATGTCCATGCAATGGAATTTGCATGCAAATTTAAAAACCAGAGCACAGCGTACACATGTATATGTGTGTGTATATCTGGATATGTGTGTGTGTGTGGGTGTGTGTGTGCGAGAGTGTGTGGCATATTTGACATATAGCCGCGTCGGTTTTACAACGTCATTTCTGGTTCTGTTGAAATATTAAAATGGATGGCACACAAATGCATATGGAACTATGGAGCTGTGGAAAAGTCCGCCAACAAAAAAGGAAACTATGAAAAATACATGTTTTTAGCGCTGACAAATATTTGCTTAATCGATTTATTATTTGTTGCACAATTTCATAATGAACCGGCATTAATAATGCCCCACCAGACTTAATGTCCACTAAAAGATTCATAAAAATATTCGCCAGGCTTTGGGCTTAATTTTAATTCGTAAATTCACCTTTCCATCTTTGTATAAAGAAAAGAACGATTTTTTTTTTTAAATTTGTAATTTTTAAATTCAATTAAAACAGAGTTCAATAATCAATCGTTTTTCTGCTCCTGGATACTTAAACTGAAAAGCGAAATATGTAAATAAACTAAAGAGGAAAACTGAGTATAGGCTTCAGGTTAAATGCTCTCTCATAGCTTGTTAGAAAATGTATGGAATCGGAGAGATATATTATATAGTTCCCCAAGTCCAAAAACGTATGCAATTTTCGGCTCGCCAAATGCAATACTAAAGTTATGACGGAATTCCAAAGTTCTGCTTAAACTTTACTGAAATATCTTAAATCAATTAATTGTAGAGACTTGCGTTTTTATTTGGCTTTAAGTTGAATTTATTTCCAAGCTGTAATCAAATATTTGGCAGCAAAAACATAAGAGAAGTACACAAATAAATTCAGAGCAAGGAACAGGTTCTCTAGATTACAAAAAGGGAAATATACGAGCACTTTTCCCCAGAGACATCTCATTCCAATTCCGCTGCTATTATTATAAATAATATCACATAGTCAATCATATCATTTACATACAGAGATGACGATGACAGTCGCCGCCTACTCTCTGCCTGGCGGCAAAAGGCACTGAGAATATTTTGCAATTTTACAATATGTCGAGCGCGTTTTAATAAATGTATCTATCATATATCAAAGTTACCGAAAGGTGTGCTTCGCCATATGCTGCTAAATAAAGTGAAATATGATATTAACTGCCGGTTGCGGGCTGCGGAGTTTTCTACTCGTACAACAGAGCGTATACGGGATTCGAGTTCATATTGAATATATGACAAAATAATGATTCATGCATGAGGTGAATGCACTTAAACCGACAGCAGATAGAGAAAGATACTCGTAGATACAGCAAAAGACACTTGAAGGATCATAAAAGTACAGCGAGAAGGGTTTAATGGCACGCCTTAAAGTAGGCACTTAAAAAAGTGCAACTACACGCCGTAAAAGGGATTCTTAGTGAGGGGCGGCTGCGGCTGCTGCTGCCACTATTTTGTAGGCCCGTTGGTAAACAAAGCGCTGAACACCGGACTGCGGACTTTGGACACCGGACTTTGGACACCGGACTCCGGACACCGGACAGCAAATGCAATTTGAGTGAACTCTTGTTGGGTTTCGCTTGCCTGAACAACAACATGACGATGGTGGTTGTGTCAGGGATTTTGCTAGACCACACACAAATTTTGCATGTGACGGAGACCACAGCACAGACAAGGATAGGGATACGAACAGGGACAGGATAGGCCAGAGGAGTGGCGAGTGCATAGTTTGTTGTTTCGGCTTGTAGTCGTAAAAAGCCAAAAATGGGTTATATATTCTAGGCGGACAACAAAAGCTGCGTTGACAAGGACGCCACCTACAAACAACAGTTGAACTTTGTGCACCGCCCAAACAAACCCAACCCAGCCCAACCACCCACATGGCCCAAGTGGTTGAACCCACCATCACAAAGACATGCCACTTTTGAATGCTCCGCATGGGCAACGAAATGGAACCCAAAAACTGGACAGCCAGTTTCAAGTAGAGACAACAACAAAAAGAAAACAAAATACTAAAAAATTTGCATAATTTTTGGTTGCAGTAGCCTGTGGCTGGGTATAGTTTTGAGGCCGCCACTGTCTGTGCACTGGCTATGTAAAATGCTCATAAATAAATGAACATGAGGCTAGCCTAGCTGCATTTTGCCTTCAATGGGCGGCTGTCTCGTCCTGGCAGCCGCCATTTATGGCGCGTTGGAACAGCACAAAATAACATGAAATAAATAATAACTTTTTGCAACGACTTTCCATGGCTGTGGCTATGGCTATGGCTATAGCCATGGCTATGGCTTTCCCTGTGAATGTGAATGCCGCTCAGCTTTTCCATTCGCATTCGCATTCTCATTCTCATTTTAGTGGGGGCTGTTGAGTTAATTAAAATTTAAAAGCCGCCACTCGTGCGGGAATTGCAATTGCCATGTACGAATACAAGTTGAGCGACTGTTGTTACTATTATTGTTACTACCATCATTATAGCCCTCTTGCAATGGCGTTGAAATCTGCACGGCCCAGAGTTTTACGGCTTGTATTCTTTAATAAAATAAAAAGTAGTACGACAAGGATATTCTTGGTTTTCCGGAGATTACACACCATTGCAGTGTAACCTATAGTTCCTATGCTAAAGTCTGATCGCGTCAGCCCAATCTTACGTCTACCCCTCTGGTTTCATCAGTATATCTAGATGAATTTAAAATGTTTCTAAAACGTTTAAGCGGACATAGTTATACCTACTCAACTCAGGGTTCCAATAAATATTATATATTCTTTATGAGGATCAAGATGCCTATAAAGGGGTATAAATATATTTATATATATTTCTTTTGGTTCAGTATATTTTTTTTTGTAGTTTCAAGAAAACTGTATAGCTTCCTGTTCTGATTACCACATATAAAGGAAACTTATTTATTTCATATGATTTTGCTACAAAAAGTATGCTTTATTTTTCATTATTTAAATATAATTTTATAACTTGATTAAATATTAATTTTGTCCAAATCCTTGGGATAAAATGGGAATTTATAAATTTTTAAAATGCATTTTAATTTATACTGCAGAATATTAGCTAAAAATATGTTCAATGTAATTATTTAAATTTATTTAAAATGCTCACTGAAGCGTAATAAATTCTAGA
This sequence comes from Drosophila repletoides, assembly GCA_018150835.1. Lineage (NCBI taxonomy): Eukaryota > Metazoa > Arthropoda > Insecta > Diptera > Drosophilidae > Drosophila > Drosophila repletoides. Next base: position 17,432,333 of record JAECWQ010000089.1, on the reverse strand, counting down.
TACTCCAGATATTCTACCCTAATAACTCAATTCTGGCCCGAACGGTTTACCCATATCAAAGTGAACTTATCGTTGAGTTTATTTCATTGTTTTTGCTTAATTTCAATGCGCCAGTGGCACGCAATCAAATGTGTTTTGGCCAGACGCATTAAAATCAAATCGAAATTAGGCACACAAAAACCATTAATCTTTTGTTCGCTGGCCCCCTTTGGGCCACCCCGCCCGTCCCTGCTTAATCCACAAATGTGCGCATTATCAGCGCTTAAACATAAGGCAAAAGCGAAATATGGAAACGAGCTAATCTGCCAATTGCAATCTCTACAAATGCCCATACATATGTGAGTGTGAGCATGTGTGCGTTGATGTGTGTGTGTGTGTGTGTGTGTGCGTGTGTGTGTGTGTGTGTGTGTGCGTGTGTGTGTGTGTGTGTGTGTGTGCATACATATATACATATACAAATTATTTATTTGCGCCAACATTTTAAATTGCAAAATTGTCTGTGGCTAAATCGTTTTGCAGGCAGTCTGCTGGCAGCATTTTCTTCTCCCACACGCTTGCATTTTTGTCTGATTTCATTTCATCGGAGGCCACAACGAAACACAGTCGTTTATGGCTTTTGTGTGGTTTTATTTACTGGCTCGTTTTGTTGGCCTGTTTTAGCTGCGTTTTTTTAATTTGATGCTTATCAATTTGGCTATGTGCTTTTGTGCCCACACAGCTTGAAATAGACCAAATTCGACTGCGAGTACTCTATAGAGAAGTCAACGACGTGCGCACATAAGTATGCTATGTTAAATTTCCATTGTCAATTACACGAATGCTTGTTAGCTGTCTAATGTGTGTCAAGCCACGCCCCAATATCAAGCACTCTGACAAAGCCCTGCCGACAACAGGGAAAAAATATAAAGTCTAAACAGGGAATTCCCCCCTTTTTTTTGTCAGTAGTTCGCCTCAAATGTCATTGAGATTAAATTTTGCGTGAAAGTAGCATTTTAAAAATGTACAAATATGTGCGTGTGTGTGTGTGTGTGCGTGGGTGTGTGAGCGTGGGTGTGAGCTCGCGCGTAACAGCATCAATTGTTGTTGCTGGCTCTGGCTCTGTTGTTATTTTTATTATTGTTGTTGGTATTAAAAGCAAAGGGCGCGACTGAAGCAACAGTCGTCTAAAGCTTAAGACGTGCCATATATTGTAGTCTACTTCTGGGCTCATACAGCCAGGCAGGCAGCCAGCCAGGCAGGCAGCTTTATGAGACCCACACAAACACACATCGCCAGCACGTGACGGCTGCGACTCGCACTGGGCTTAGGTGGCAGGTGGGCTCAGAGCTCAGCGCTCAAAGCCAACTGGCTCTGCAACTGGCTCTGGCTCTGACTGTGGCTCTAGCTCTGTCTCTGGCTCTGTCTGTGGCTCAGTTCCAGGCTTTGTTTTCTCTGTGTGTGTGGCAGCTACGCACTTTAGTTGCCTTAAACAATTGTTTGTCCTGGCCGCTGTTGGGTTGCCATTTGCTTTGCTTCTTCAGCTGCGCCTTTGTCTGCTCTGGATATATCCCACGTGCCCCTTTTCAAGCTTTGTCTCTCAGTCTCTCAGTCTCCCAGCCTGCCTGTCTCTCTCCTTCTGGGTCTTATGTTTTTATCCTTTTTACATTTGTTTGCCTACTGCGCTCCCTTACGTCTGCTTATCTGTTTTTCTGCCCGTCTGTCTCTCTGTCTGCTTGTCTCTTGCTTGCTGTTGTATTATATGGCAATACGATTAAATGAACGTTACGGATTTGTTGCCGTTTAACTGTATTTTGTTTGAAAATCCCGGCCAACGAAATGTTTTCTTTGCAATTTGCAAAGGCTCTAAAAACCATATTGCGTTTGCCTTGATATTTGCCTAGGAAAAACTGAAAACTGAGAGGAATTCACGTTTATTTAATTAAAAGTAAGCATATTTTGTTATGCAATTTATACTCAATTTTATAATTAATTCGCTTACGAAAAGTTAAACAAAATAAATTAATTCTATGAATTGGTAAGCTAAGGCAATTTTATAACAATTGTTTTATTTAATTAAAAAATAGGGTAAATAAAAATAACTTATTCAATTCATAGCCAATTTTACAATAATATTTTACGAAGGAGCAAGTAATTTGTAAGCATTTTGTTTGCATATCATTTTTATCGATGGGAAAATATATTTTCATAAGAAATATTAATATTCTCCTTATTCAACAACTCAATGCATACACAGACAGAAAGAAAGCCAAGATATATGTATAGTAATATGCACTTGGCCTGGATCAAACCAAAAAAATGATACTTATTGAATGTCTAAAACCAAGCTGCGATTGGAGTATTTTTGAGCCAAAAATAATTTGTTTTCAGAGCAAAGCAGATAAAAACTAACCATAAAATAATATTAATAGATTGTGAATTGATTTTGTTCTCGCTTTTTCAACCCTCAATCAAGCCATAAATGATCTACTAGACTGTGTGGACTCGTGGTCAAAATATTCAATAATTTTCTGCTCTCAATTTTAGTCTTCAGTCTTTTCTCTCAGTGTGGCTTTTTGTTTTACAATTTTGTTCCTGCCCTAATTGAAAGAACTTCCATTGCCAATCAAGATTACCTCAAATAGCTGCAGCAAGATTTTAGACGCAAGCCGGATTTATTTTTAATTTGTATAAACCAAATCCGATACATCAAAAGTATTTTTCCTTTTATTTATTTTTTGTTCACTAGGCAACAGTCCCACGCACAACTGTTATTTTCGGTCTCTTTCAATAAATTTTTGTGAAATACTTTACTCAGCTGTTGCCTGTTAGCTGGGCTTGGCTTAAACTCAACGTACAGCAGTAAATTGTGGGATATTACATATTTGATTGTCGGCTTGCCTGATATATTACACAATACTCCTGCTATAAACTGTTACTCTTACTGTTACTGTTACTGGCTACAAAGGTGTATTTGTCAGAACATTTTTCCCTTTTTCCGTTTTCCGTTTTCCATTTTTCGTTTTTGAAGCATGACGGCTTTGTACCTTTTTGATAACCATTTATGCCTACTTTTTGTTGTATGTATTTTATATCAGCCACTCAAAAGATGCGCAAACAGACGCATTGAAATACCGTAAATCTCCTGCATGCCTCACACATATATATATATACTTTATATGTATACAGTTACTTTTGTAGTACATAGCCGGGTACATTGTATAAGGTTATGGCATGTTATTTCGGTGCCCGACGGCCATATTCCTGCGTCCGCCTACGTGCATTGTATGATAATAATAAAGCAAAAAGTAAAGGTCCGCCTCAACAACAACAACAACAACAGCAACAATGGCGGTAACTACTCGTATTGGAAAAAGATAGATATTATATTGTTAGAGTATACATATATTGCAGTAGAGGAGTATTCAGTATTGGACACTTTAAGAGCGCTGTGGGGAACGAGACCGCACATTTTATCCACATGTGGTCATACAATACGCCTTTTCACACCTAACAGCGACACTGGCGCCATTCACAGCCACAACAATAATAGCAACAAGAGGAACAACAACAACAACAGCAACTACAACTCGTATTTATATTTATAACAATAACGTTGGTCGACCATGTCAACTGCTCTACAATGGCCGCAGACGAGAGGCAAACAATAGCGCACTTTTTATCCCCTACTCGCTGGGTATGCGCTACGTAGCCGTAAATCTTTATAAATATTTATTAAAAAGAAACAGGCGACAAAATAACATGGCTTAGGCACAGAAGCAGTGCTGAAAAGAAAGAGGTTAATAATGGCTTACGAAGGTGAATATTCAAGTGAGGTTACAGTTGCGAGTAGTATAAATTAACAGATGCCTTTCCCTTATAAAGAATTATTTTCACCTGGCCAGTAGAGCTCTGTGAAACTGACCCCTTTGCGAGCATTCGAGTTTTAAAGTTAAATTTTCTGGCTTTTTGATGTAAGCAAAATGTTTGATTGCAAATTTTAATCAACAGTGGGTTGCTTCTAATTCTCTCTTGAAAGAAGGTAATCCTCATCACCAAAGAGAAGAATATGACTAGTTCCAGTGGCCTTTCGACTCTGAAGAATAACTTTAATACACTCTCCAAGTTCTTGAGTTCATTCTAACTCTCGTATATCCAATTTTGTTCTCTCTTTCAATGGGAAAGATGACTAACATGACCTATTCGAATTCATTTAATTTCCCAGTGTCTCACGAATATGAAAAATAACTAAAACCAGACGTAACTTATGTAAATTTAGTATTTAATGCCTTCAATGGTATGTGACTTTTTTTAGCAGAATTTAATTTTCCAGATACATTTGCTAGATAAAAATACTCGTAGCTCATGGCTACAAGTTGGGCTGGTAAATGTTCCTGGAAAAACATCAAAACAAATTCAGAAATAGAACAAAATACACAAAATATATATTCATTAATGGCCAATGCTGGAATGACCTTTTCAGAGGTATTTTTTCTGCTGCCATTTAAATATGCTTTTGTACACAAGGACTCCTACAATAAAATGCCAACACAATGCCATCAAAGCCCATTTTGTGTGCGCCTAAAACGCTGCTTCACTCATTGAGCGCAAATGTTGCGCTGTTGAAAAACGCGTCATGACACGCATACAAATGCCGCACAAATACAAATACAAGCACACACACACACACAGGCATACAGCACGCACAACGGAAGTGTGCTCTGACGACATTAGCGCCATTTTGTCGTAATTAATGTGCGCCATATTAGTTGCTATTTGGCCATTTTTCACACACACACAAACACTCACACTGAGAGAGAGAGAGGAAGAGCTGGGGCAAAACTTTTGCAATTTTAGTTGAAGAATTTTGCTCAGCAGCTGCCTGACACAGTGGGAATTTCGGGAGGGAACAAACTTAATAAGAATGACTGAGAGAGAGAGGCGCCTGCTGCTACACAAATACACCATATTTCAGATAGCTTTGAGTAGGTGTGCCTGTGTGTGCGTGTGTGTCTAGACATTCATCTTTACTGGGAAACAATGCTCAGAAAGCACAAAAATTCTAGTACTACTTTTAATGCTTGGCATAATTAGCAGCGCTTGGAGGCTGCTTCAAGTCAAAATAAAAGTCTAAGGATGCCCAGGACTATGGCTATGTGTATAGCTTTTTGTCCTTGAAACGTGTATCAAATTTATACCACAATTCCACAAAGACGCTGGCATTTAAACAAACATTTTGCGAGGGTTGTAATTGGATTCATGAGAAGGTTAAAGGTTAAATAACGTTAGACGCTAGATGTATTTCCTGAGAAAAATTGTCTTTGATATTGGTTAGAATTTTAATTGAATTTTAAATAATAAATATCACTCATACGCAACGCTGCACAGCAATTACGAGTATGTATATATTAAATAGCCAAGTTTTTAATACAACTCTCGGCAAATATTATCAGCACAGGCGAATCCGTTTATAGCATATCTGCGTCCCTGTCGGTTTATGTTTTTCCCTGTTTTATAACGTTAGTTAGTCAGTTAGTCGCTCGTTGGCTCATTTGTGTGGATGGCTAATAGGCGGTGGGAATGGCAATGGCAGCCAGGCAGCAGGCAGAGACTGTGGCAGCGGCAGCGGTAGCAGCAGCGGCAGAGCAGAGGTACGCATCTGTATATTTAAATGATTTGCTGCTAATGCGTCTGTTTATGTTTTATGTTGATGTTGGTTGTCCGGCGCATGTTTGCTCTGGGTATTTGTGTGCGCCTATTTGACTTTATGCAATATTTATTTGCGGCACACACACACACGCACAGACACAACCTGAACACCGCAGTGTTTATATTTCAGCAAACACATCAAGAGAGTCAGCACCACAAAACACCAACAACAGCAACAACAACAGGAGCAACAACAACAATAATAACACGGGTCACACATGTGCGTGGTGCGCATTTAATTTCTATAGCGGAAGTTGACTAGACAGTCGACTGCGTCGCTCAGATTGGTTTGTCTCTATCTCTATGTGGGTTGTTCAGCGGCGTTTATATATGTTTTTTTTATTTTTTTATTTTTCTATTTTTGTTTTTGCCCGGTTTTCGCCTATATGTGCATGTGTGTGTATTTGTGTGTGTGTGTGTGTGTCAATATTTGCTAATGGCCTTGGGAGGTCAGACCAAAATGCAAACGTTCAGCCCGACAAAATGTCACCAGCATGGGACGAGTATTAAACTCTTTCACCAGAATTGCTATTCAAACGTACACAGAAAGAAATATTCTGGAATTTCTCTCTTAAATCAATCCGAACATCCATTTGGCTTGAATCAATGCGATTTTGATTTACCTTACATATATGCGCTATATGAATCTTAAGCTACATGAATCAATCCCATTTTCAGCTAGAAATAAGACTCATCCTCAGATCCCAGTAGAAAGTTTTAACTTATTCAATTATATGAAATAATGCAAGAAGTTTTAAAGTTATTAATTAATATTTCAAATAAAAAACTAACCATTTTTGTAAGTTGGCTGCAGCCAAAGAATTCTTTTAATTTTTTCTCTCATTTCCAAATTTTCTTGCTCTCAATTTAAAAAAAAGAAGGTTTTCTTTAGACCGCCGTTTTTTGCTCAGTGTAAAGAATATAATTCAATTTGATTTTATTCATTAATAGAGATTGTCGGTGAAATTAAAAGGTGAATTATTGGCCTATAAATAGTAAATCAAAGTATTTTTTTATTCAATTTAATAGCTCAACACTTTTGGCGCTAAATAAATACAGTGATTTTAAAGTTGTTCTAAAGGCCATCGCTTAGCTTGAAGACCTTTTTGTAAGCCAATTCTTTATTTATAGTAGAAAGTATCCCATCGATTCGTTCCAATTTTTATGACATATTTCTTTGCAATGCCAAATATGTTGCTTGTCAGAATGCGACACTTTATAGACGCTGCCTTCCGACCTTCCCAGATACGCCGTGCTGTGCCGTGCCTGTCATAAATCACACGGCAAAAGCCCCAAAAGAAAACTACTTAAAGCGCCATTACAACAAATTTAAAGCAATTTGAAACTTGGGCCAGCCCGCATCCAAAAGTTCTGCCAAAAATAAGAGCGGTAAAAAAGAATGAAAAACAAAAAAACAAATGTTTTGGACACTTTATTATGCGCATTATTCACTGTTGCAATGGTTTATCCTTTTGCCGAACCCGGGGCTCCGTTGTGCTGGCAATTTCTAGTCCATTAACTTTACCCAAAGGTCTACTCAAGAAAAACGCTTCAAGAAATCATTTTTGCTCAAAATTATATAAATGTCAAGAGAAAGGCCACGGCACCGGAAATGGTCAAGCCTCGAGCTCCAAACCGAGGTCCAACCCCAACCTGCCAAGTGTGTAGCTGCTAGCTTGTTGAGCCCGCCCCAAGTCCTACGCCCACCGCTTTGTATTATGGCCATTGTTAAACGTCTTTTCAATAGCTAGCCACCCGTATTAGCTTAGCATTAAGGAGCAAAGCTACGGCAACGGCTCAGAAATTTAAATGCAAACGCCTCAAAGTAGGCTAAGCAATGCTTAATGCTTAATACTTTGTGGTACTTATAATGATTCTACATAATAGTTCTATAGTTCCATGCACTGATTAGCTGGCATTGTGTTTGTCTAGGCTGACTGACTGCTATATTATGATATTATGATTCGCTATCAACTCAGCTCATTGGCGTGTAAAATGCAGCCGTAACCTCATTTTGAATACTGACTGCATGCACTGAGCAAACGAGCCCAGGGACAAGCCTATCATGTGTAAAATTAGCTTATTTTGTAGCGCCCACATGGAAATATCCTGCCTGGTTACAAGTTACTTAGGTACAGAGCCGCTGGGCATAAAATAGATTGAGATTGCTATGCCAGGACATGTCCTGTGCTTGCATAATTCTCGTTGCGCTTAATGCAATTTTTATGTTGTATGGCATTAACTCAGCGTCACAGAAAGCGATAGAGAGGGAGAGGAAGAGTATTTCTTTTGCCTGCTGCTGCCTGTTGGCGCATTAAATTTATATGGGAATTGCGCAAAGCTCTCCCAGGCCAAGCCATATGGAGCATCGAAAAACTTTGCCTCGCGTTTGACTTGCTGCCAAGCATAAATTTTGCAAAACTCAACAAATAACCCGGCGGGCGTTGTGCGAGAGAAACTGAGACTGCACTTGTGCATCCACTTGCAAGCTGTATGCAGACTGTTGTTGGTCACTGTCAGGACCTTTTTTTAAACCGCCTTTTCCTCTGGCCTTTTACAAATTTATTTTGTGGGCGTGTAGTTTTCAATTTGGCAGCAAACTGCCTGCCAAAGGCACACATGTTTACCTCTTCGTGCCCTCGCGTCTCTCTCTCTCTCTCTCTCTCTCGGTCTCTCCATGCTCGCTTGTTGACAAAATCAATAGAAATACATTTAAGAGCACATATAGGGGCACTTACTATTCAACAAAGCTTGACCTGAACTGAATATTGTGTCTTCAGCTTACTCAGCGATGCGAGAATGCAGCCACAAAAGGCATGCTAATTTAATGCCAACAAAGGATCCCGTAGGCAATCCTACGCTCAACAGAATAATTTAAAAAATAGTGCATTAAAACTTTGTTGTTTTACTAACTGTTAATACTTCTATACAAAAAATGAATTCTTCAAGATGGGGAAAGTTACTTGAAAAGCCTTACAAACCTTATCTAAAGAGAGGTCTTGAATATTTTCAGGTTAAGCTATATTTTAGCCAAACTTGCTGACTAATATTTTTAATATATTTTTACATTTTTACATTTATTGAATAATTACCCAATTAAATCTTTAGGGCATTATATTCCTTTATTCCCTTATTCCTTTAGCCCGCCATACAGCATAACGCAATGAGCACTCAATTAAAACATGTTTCAAGCTTTTTATATAATTATTTTTTGTTTTTTGATTGATTTCATTTTTAAATAAAATGAACCACTGATTTTTATTCGAATAAAAAGAAATCGAATAAATAAATTTCAACCGTGACTATTGATTTTTTGAGGCGTACTTTTTGGATTCAGATTACAAGAAATAAAATACATTTTCAGTCCAGGAATAAAATATACAAAACAAAGAAGAGAAATAATGTAAGAAAGAAAAAGAAACTGGGAAAATTTCCCATTCACAATGAGAAAATTTTAAATCTGAGAGAAAATGTTTACATGAGACTATAAATAATAATGCGTTATAATTTGAGCACAGGGAACATGGAAGTTGAGATGAGTCAAAGAAAATTTTGGGTATTGGGTAGGAGTTTCCTCATTCTAAGCCTATTCTACAAAGGTATAAATTTCAATTGTAGAAAAAAAATAACCTAAATGTGAAATAAAATGTTCAACTATCAAAGGAAAGCATAAATTCGATAAGGTTGAAGTTGAATTTTGAATTGTTACGAGTATTTTCTATTCTTATTCGCTCACTTCAAAGTATCTTGTGTGACATGTGCCGTATTTACATGTGCCATGAAAAAGTTAAGCAACAAATTGTGAAATCGCATTAAATTGCATTAGTTTTATAATTTTCAAAGCTCGCTCTTACGAGGGAACAAACTTGGATGCATCCGATGCGTATGTTAATTCCATGAAGCCGTGACACATGACAAACTGCTGCGTTTCTCGCAGCCCGATTGCATTAGGTTGCCTTTGCAGTTGCCGGGACAACGTGACGTATACGCATTGTCGTATGTGTGTGCACTTTACTTTGGCTGCTGACTCATGAGCAGCTTTCACTGGCTTCCCCCTCTCTCCAGTTCTCTTCCTGAATGCATATATGTAAGTAAAGACGTGCCTGGCATGCGCTCTGTATGAGCTGCAAAGTGTTTGACCCATTTTTGGTGCAGGGAGTTCGCCGTTTGGGGGAGGACTTTCGTCCTTTTTAAATGCACTTTATTTGCAAAAGTTTATTGCAACAAAAAATGAGAAAAAGGGAAGAAATCAGAAAATGTTTTGCATGCATAAATTCAACAGCTTGAAGGTGGTGCATTTAGTTTCTGAATTATTCCAGAATTTAAAATATGCCTTGTCTTTTCTGGCCCAGTCAGTGACACACTTAAAGCCAGGCATAACTCTCACTCTCGTTTCTTCTAGTATTCGTAGCACTTGGTATGTACAGTGGTGCGGAGGGGAAGGCGGGGGAGCGGCAGAGCGGTAGAGCTGCTGTTGAAGTTGCATAGTTTCGAGTACCATTCAATGAAGTATGCAAGCCCCAATGTCCCCTACACCTGTCTCCCCCTCTCTGCCTCTCTAGCGTCCACTTATTTATGCATTCGTGCGCACTTTTTCTGTTGCTGCCACACTGCTCTGCCGCTGCACTGCCACTGCGCTGCTGCTGCTCTGCTGCTGCTGTTGTAGTGCATTTTAATTTCGTTTGCATATGACAAGCAACGCTCAGTTCAGGCACCGGAATTCAGTGCAACTTTCATTCATTTGCCTCGCGCTGTTTAAATATGCGCGATTCCCCTGAATACCGAACCTCATTCCAATTCCTCTTCCCCTCCCTTCCGCCGTCTCCCTTCGTGCAGCATCCATTGGCATCTGTCGCAGTTTTTTACTTGCATATAAAACCAAATTCATCGAAATCATCAAATGGATTTATGAAGTGCATCTGCAGCCTCGCAGTGCCTAGGAAATATGCATAAGAATTATTCAACTTAAAAACCATTAAATGTTAATACGAATCCGAATCCGAATCCGAAACCGAATACGACGAGAATGTGTAAAAATAAATATCTCGGAAATATTTCATGTAACACCAAGCAAGTCCTGTCTGTATTTTTTGTGGGCGTGGCAGCAACACTTCCGGGCAGCCAACTGTTTCACTCAATAAAGAATTTCATTGAATCTGGTTTGGAATATGGGAAAAGTAAAAGGCGTAAGCTATCAACATTATTATGAATTATTTAGTAGAGTTTTAATGATATTATTAGTATTCTCTTTCCAAGCATTGCTTTCTGTCTAACGTAATCAATTAATGAATTAAAAATTCAGCTCAGCAAAGTGCGACTATTGATGTGAAATAACATTTTATTTCCATTAGTTACTTTCAGTTTCTTATTTGGAATTTGCAGTCAGAGTAAACATTTTAATATAACATTAATAACTTTAGCTGAGTCTCTATGCAAAAAGCACCTTTTTAAATAATGCAATATTATCCAGGACAATCCATTCAATTCTATCTAATAACTTACCTAAATATCATCTTATTCTAACTATTATTCTTCAGCTTTACTTCCTGGCCTGTAAGTATTCCCAGTATTACTGCTTTTCAGTCTCGAATTTCACAATTTGACCTATAATCTGTTTCTACTTAGGCAGCTTTCGTATCTTTGTTAACCCCAATAAAACTGAAACAAATTAATGAAACATAAGTCAAACCGACAATCAAACAGCAAACAAACATAAAATGCCAATCAAATGCGTATCTCGGATAGGGACAAAGTCGGACAAACCGACGGCAAACGAAAGGAAAAAGGATCTGAGCGATGTTTGGCAGGATGAGGAAGAGGCACGAAATGGCGTCGCTATTTCCCGTCCACTTCAAAGGCGTCGCAACGTTGCACAGTCAATTTGCGTTCGAGATTTATAACTGGTACAATGCGCTGGCTATATGGAAACAGTTCACTCTTCACTCGGCTTCTCTCTATTTCTCCACTTCCCTCGCTCTACCCCCTTTGTTTTCTCTAGTTTCCCTTGTGCTCTGCCGGTTAACGCTTCAGTGGCGACGTGTCCTTGAAAAGGCTCCGTCAAGCGGGTTCGGCTGGTTTCTGGTTCGGCTCAACGGCCGCTTGCCATAAATATTTTTTGCTCGATCAAGTGTACTAATTTAATGTGTTGCCATGGCTATATGCGAATCGATGACTCGACTGACTTGACTCGGGCGCTATCAACGCTGGCAGGACATTCAAAACAAGATTTATGACAGGCGTGTGCCTGCTTTGGGTTGAAGCTGGGGGTTGGGGCAAGTTGTAAGTTCGAGAGTTCCACATTTCCAAGGGGGTTCAGTTCGGTTGGGGCAGACAGTAACAATAAAATGAAATCAACGTTACGAAACAAGAGAAATGACAACGTTGCTAAATGGTCTTATCTGGGAAACAGAAGGAAAAGCTTCCAGGGGGAGAATACTAGCTGTGCCGTGCAAAGTTTTTTGATTGTCTGCTCGGCTCTGCTCTGCCGGAATGGAACACAACTTGAGTATTTTTAGGTCGCAAATTTGATTAATGTTATGCCGTTAAGAGTGACGGCTATTACAAAAAATGTGGAACTGGTGCGGGGCAGGGCAGGGCGGAGCGCATGTGTCGAGGGTTCTGATTTGATGCAGCGATTTATATTGTATCCAATAGCAACAAGCGGACTTTAGACTACTAGCACAATGCCTAACAATCTATAAAGACTTGGTATAGGAATATTGAGATTAATTACTCTACGCTTTAAAATATGAGCTGAAAGAATGATAATAAAACAAACATTAATACTTAGTACTTGATGGCAATGCTTAGCTTTGATATTTCCGAAGAAAGATGGTCTAATAGAATGCTGGTAACAGTTGGTAAAACGAAAATGGGCTTTATGCACAGTCTACGACTACACCTTTTCCTTAGTAGTAAAAATGTTTTCAAATAATTTTCTATTTTCCGCTCTGCTTTTTGTAATGGTATCTCAAAGCGCCGATCGCTTGCTTTGTAGAAGTTTAGTACATATAAAAGCTGAGTGAATGATCTAATTTTTCTTGCTGTATGTAAACTAAGTTTTACTTAAAGTAAAGATAGGTTTTTTCCTTTGTATTAAGGCACAATGCGCAATTTTCTTGAGATGTTTAGTAGCCTGGCGCAATTTCATTGTAGTAGCCAAAAATTAACCCGGTTGCTTGCACGGCCCGGCCCCTTTTCTCCTGGCTTCTTGTGTTAATTATGTGTCCTGTGCAAGTTGTGCGCATTTGTCTTTATTATGGAGCGCCTCGCCTTGTGCCTTGCCTGGATACCTGACTACTGACAACAACCTGGCAACAAGGCCATCTGGCTGTCGTCTTTATTATCATTGTTATGCTTTTGTTGTTGTTGTTGTTGTTGCTGCTGCTGTTGCTGTCGCTCATTGCTTTTGTTTTTCTGCAGTGACATTCAGGCAAGAGACAAGAACAGGCATAACCATAAGCATAAGCCATAAGCGCCCCCAAGCAGCAAAAGCAAAAGCATAACTTTGAGATCTAACAATACATCATGTATGCAAAATGATGTATGCATGAATATGATGGAGGAAGGCGAACGCGAAGCCGAAGGCTAAGACGAAAGAGGGATGAACAAGTGTTGCGAATTAGGCCAAGGAGAAGCATTAATAAACGCATTTAGTGGCACATGCGGCGTATGCGCAACGCATCGCCAAAGAAAAAGGCGACAGACGCACATAGCGTAAGCTTAGATAATAGCAGAAACACACTATGATGATGTGGGCGGCACATGCAGGCTTATAATTTGCACGTGGCACACACCAGCAGCAATTCCCCCCTTTCCTCTTACTCCCTTAACCTCTTCCAACTCCCCTCCCAATCCAACTATCCCTGCTCCTCAGCTGTACTTATTGTGTCACTGAGCTTGACATACTTTCCACTTAGGCTGCCTTCACTTTTATATACGAAAATGTGTGTGTGGCTGCCTTGCCTTGTGTTTCCTTTCGTTGCCTTTCCTTTCCTTTCCTTTCCTTGCAAGTTTATCATTTGCAGTCTTAGTTATGCATGTTGGTACGCCCCACTCCCATCAGCATTACGCCTCCATCAAGTCATCGTCGTTGTAGTTCTTGCCTGTTGTTGACTCTCAAGTTGCTTGCTCAGTTCTCCAGCAGCTCAAGGCGAGGCAACATTAGTCGTAATATGTCAGGCTGTTACTTTTACTTGCCTACTTTTAAGTCTGTTATCTCAGCAGCAGGTTGCGAGGTGGGGGCAGAGCTAGCAGGGGGAGATTTAGCATACTTTTCAGTGCATATCTTAAGTCGCAACATGTCACATTTGTAGTTCATTTACGCTTGTTGCTTGGCCGCATTTAGCCTGCCACTTGTCACAGCTTGCGTTGCTTATTCCCTTTAAGATTCTTCACAAAACACCCCGACACCCACCACCAAAGTTTCAACCCAACAACTAAACCATTATAATCAATGTTTATAGGCCAGAAATGTTCAAAGTCTCCGGGTCTCCGGGTCTCCGCCTCATCCTTTGTTGTTATTGACGCTGGCGCATGCTGCGTATAATTAACGTATAAATTACAAATAGTGTGACGTTAATAATTCGGCGTTAATAGATTTCCCTCTTTTCCGGCCATTTTCATTTGTTTATCCACACGCACAGCAGCTGCGGCTGAACGCCTGACTGCCTAAATTATCGATAATCAATGGATTTTGGCTTTTATTGTATGTTATTTGGGTGCTGTTGCTGCCCGCATACTTACACACACATTGCTCATACGCCCCATTGTGCGCGCATATAAAAGTTTATCTAAATAAAACAATATTTGTGCTTAATTGAATTCATTGTTTTGTTCACTCAGCTGCTCACCTGTGCAGAATAGTTAGTTATGTATTAAAAATAGAGGAAAAGTCGAAACTTAATTAAATACTTAACGCCCCAAAAGGGCGGCCACTAGTTGTCCAATTATGCAGGCAGCAGCCAACCCTTTTGAGCTGTTTATTAAAATACTCGACACATGCTCATTAAAAACAACTCAAAAGTCATGTTCGACCCGGCCCGGTTGCTGTCAGACGTAAGCATTTTGTAAGCATTTAACTGCAGAATCATGCGACAAACTATAAACCAACAGAACCGCAAAGGCCCCATAAATTCACTCACACATTCGAGTATATATATATATATATATACTTATATTTAGGCGTGACCGACGACAACTGGCAAACAACTAATGAGACCGAGAGAAATGCCCAGGAAAAGTTGTCGTTGACGTTGTCGTTGGGTACATTCGCCATTCGACATTCGAATAGCTAACAAATAGACATTAAAAAAGCGAGACAACAACAATAATCAGCTGAGAATCCAACAGACCCAACACAAATGGCACAAAATTGCAGAGGTTGACGTTTAATTTGCCACTTTTATTAACAGCGCTCATATTAGGGACTCATTTATCAGTCCGACCGACGGACGACGGTCGCTCCAAAAAAAGCAGCAAAAATGAAACACAACAACACAACACACACAGCAAACAAACGCAAACTTAGATGGGGGAAGACCACCAGCTCTCAGCCTCCATCCTCCAGCTCCCAATCCCGACATGAAACTGTGTGTAACAGTTGTGGGAATTATTTAATTTAGACACTGCGCCAGACCTCTTGCAATGCCAATGGCCATAGAGACTGGGAGGCTTAGCAGCAGCACAAGGTACAATGGTGAAAATATCATTACTGAAAAGAGTAAGAGCAAAAAATAGTGAAAAAAAGTGAGTAAGAAGAAGTGAGTAAGATGCTGCCACAACAATCGGTAAATGTTATTCAATTCAACTCTACTTTTCAAACGGTTATTCCAGTCTGTCTGTGAATATAATCAACTCTTCCTTTCAACCAAATTTTTATTGAAGATGCATCAGCTCTTGGCTTCAATACAGGTATCTAAAGAAAGCGGTGTTTATAAAGACTGCTCAGCTCATCTCTTAAAGGTCCCTCGAATACTCCCCAATTTTATATACAAATTCATCAATGTACTCCTATGGACACCTGACCATGGCCAGTTGAATTTCATATGGTTTTTGATCAAAAATTTAAGTACTGTCCCATTGTACGCTCTGTTGAATATCTGGCGCTGGTCTGGGAGCTGCTGTTTAACTGCCAAGTTTTTTGCACTCTCATGCCGACGCCAAGAGCAGAGCAGAGTAGACCAGAGCATAGCAGAGTAGAGCTGAGGAGACGAGACCAGTATAGTACAGAGCGCTCCTAAGCTATTGCTTTGGGAGAGCTAGCTAAATTAATGACAATGACTGTGAGCTCTCGAAAAGGGAATGAGAATGGAAATGGGTATGGCCATGGTGTGATAAGGGGATGAGGGGAAAGAGCAGCAGAGAATGGGCTGTGCAGGGGAATCAGGGAATGGGTAGAGTGCTGTAACGTCATGTACCCACTGATTGTTCTGTGCTCTTGTTGTTGCTACTTTGTTTTTGGTTCCTTTCGACTCTCGACTCCTAGTTGTTGCTGCTGTATTTTTGTATTTCTGTATTTTGCACTGACACATGACAGAGCGTTTCATTTGTAGTGCGGCGTTGCCAGTGGGCCAATGTGAAGAGTGGGGCATGACA
The DNA here is from genome assembly GCA_018150835.1 of Drosophila repletoides. Lineage (NCBI taxonomy): Eukaryota > Metazoa > Arthropoda > Insecta > Diptera > Drosophilidae > Drosophila > Drosophila repletoides. The sequence goes on along the minus strand of JAECWQ010000089.1, from coordinate 17,416,052 downwards.
AGGAAGTCGGCTTCAATGCCTGGATACACCGAACAGCGCCAGGACTCCGAACAAGTGGCCAAGTGCCGGGCGTATCACTTTAGATTGCAGTGCAAAAACAACATAAAGCATTGAAGTAGAAATACTGCTCGCAGTTTTGCTCAACTCTGGCAACTCTGCTGAGATAAATTATAAGTAATTGTTTAACTGGGAATTATGAAGTTATGAACTGTCGGCGTCAGTTTCCCTACGCGGCCAACTTAATTAAGTTCCGTATGCTTGGATCCTGTGCTTAACCATTCAAGCAAACGTTAGAGCCGCCTTGCCGCAAACACTTGGCCAAAACACGCACGTTGCTTAAAGCGGTTAACGCGTCGCGTTATAGCCACCGATTCCCTCCCAGATCCCAAGCTCCGTCTAACCATTTGCAGCAATGGGCACATGTAATTGAGCTGCATGCACGTACACAAGCAGTCAGACATAGACAGACAGACAGACAGACAGATAGGCAGAGGATAGCAGGACGGACATTCATCACGGACTACTGATGAGCCAAGTTTGTATTGAAGTGCATGTTGCTGGCTAATTTGCCTGACAGCCTCATAAATGGATCGCGGTTGCTCTGAGCCAATCTAATGTGTGTCTAATACCACTGGCGCAGCATTGCCTCCGCAATTGAGTTGTGGCTAAAACGTTTTAACAGCTAATCAACATTAGCATAAAATAGAACACAGGTCCTGACCAAGCCGCAGGTGCCATTTATGTATATATACGCACAGGAGTCTTATATAACACTGGCGCAGCATACATTATGATATAACAATGAATTCCTCAGGCATAGAGAAGTTTTAATTAATTTCAATATGAATATATTTGCCTCACTTCGTATATTAACTTAGAAGCCTCTAACTATGTCATCTTTCCAAAAGAGTATAAAATAATGCAATATATCAGCCTGTTAAAGCTGATAAAATTTAAAAATTCAAAGTCGGATTTGTATAAAAATGTATAGTTTCAAATAGGGGCTAAATAAATAAACCAATTAAAGCAGAGAATCAAAGCCAAAGTATTCTTGGATAATATAATGATCATTGGAAGCGGCGCGGGGGGAATCATTCACATATCTTGAACATATCTTATTATGAGAATATGTCCTTTCGTAGTTCCTGTACGGGTATGTTCAAATGCACTGCTATTAAAATAAAGCACCAGTTTCCCAAATAAAACATATAATAAAAGTTTACATTCCGGAACCACCACAGAAACTGAATAATAATAAAATTAGGGTTGATGCTCAGCGTTTTATACATTTGGTTTTATAGGAATTTGTGCATGAAGAGTACTACGATATGCATGACTGAAAGAAAGTATTTAATTATTTACGTTTGAATATGTTTTCTTCCTTTCTTTTGTCCAAAGTTTCATAGTAATTGTTAATACAATGAATCATTAATTATTGTTAAATTTTTCCCATTATGTTACAATTATTTATACTCTATAATTCAAAATACTCTACTTCCTCCTTATAATAGATTTTTTCTCAATATGTACCTTTCTTTACCCTGTATATAGTTATAAGACTATTGAATATGTGATGCAAATTGAAAGCTCAACAATTGCATGCCTAATTTACTTATACTCTCTACTCACTCTCTGAAACACTGTCGAGTTCATAATGGAACAAAGTTAATCACAATTTTCGATAATGCCTATAGACCTAGGCATATTATTAAAAGACCGCTGAATCGAATGCTCAATTGATTGGCAACAAGTGTTGCATGAAAGAGCATAAAAATTCGACTCAGTTTTATAGTCGAAGGCGAGGTAACACGTCGTAAATGGAGCACAACACACACTAAATGAAATATTTATGTGCCCCCAACTGCATATCCATATCTGAGTACTACACATACACATATAAACCTCTTTATATATGTATAAATATGTATAAGTGTGTGTTTGTTTGTGTATTTGTGTGGAATGCACATATTTGCCATACATTACGCACACATTACGTTTTGTTGTGTGTGTGTGTGTGTGTGTGTGTGTGTGTTGTTGTTTGCTTTGCTTGCCGGCGTTTTCTTTGCTGTTTTTAACCCATCTCACCCCGAAACGAAAATGTTGCGGTCTCCGCTTTTATTTGGTATTTGAGAGAGAGAGAGAGAGGGAAAAAAGTGCTGCATACTTTGCTGCGCACTTTGGGGCCAGCGGCAGTTTTATCTGGTTTCGTGTAGTATATAAGAGTATTTTTAATATATTAGCTAGCAAAATATTATATTATCCACACATTCATCTGTATGTGGATGTGGAGAGGCTGCTTTTATATGTGCATGTAAATTTTATTTGTTTTTTACGAGCGCATAAATCAAAGAAAATTGTTTTTCATATGCTTATATGAGAAATATATGCGTTCCCTCTGCCTTTCGACGACTGGCTATTTCATATTTTATAGTATAAACTCGTAAATATATAGAAATTTGTTGGACGGCCCTTTTTTTGCTGTATAAAAAAGAGTTGCATGCAGAAAATCTGTGTTGATTTGTGCGCAAAAATTTTTCTTAAAAAATGCAGACAACTGGCTGTTAATTAAAATATATATTTGCCAAATTGAATATTTTCGGGATACGTGTGTGTGTGGGTATGTGTGTGTGTGGAATGCAGTGTGCTGCTGTGGCGTTTGGAGTGCTTTTGCTTGGCCCAATTCAATCTCGGCAAATATACAAAATCAATGTTCGAACAAACAAATACACTGATGCACACACACACATACACACACACACACACACACGAACAAGTATACAAAACAAACGCCGTTGGGCTTAATTTTTATTTCCAATTTGAAGCCCTGTATTCCTTTCCTTTTCGTTTTGTTTTTGTTTTTATTTATTTTTTTCGAAACTGATTTCATTAATTTCTAATGCTATCAAAAAATATACGAACAACAGCCCCAGGCTGTATGCACAGCCAGAAAATACATCAATGAACATGAAGCAGTGGCAGCTCAGAAACTAAGGAAAGCCTTTCTTCGGCACACCGAATACGGCATACCCTTGCAGACTGAAATTATTTATTTCGACAGATATAATTGGTAAATTATATGTCAGTTGTTGCTGATATATGATGATAAGTCGCCTTTTAATCATCGTCCTTTCGATCAGGATGTTAAATACTTTTAATTGGATCAGAGAAGTCTATTTCAATGCTTTACATATTTCGAGACAAAGTTGTAATACACAATGTGAGGGTATAAAAAAAATGAAAATTATATATATAAAGGGAGCAATAAATATTCTCACAGAAAATGGCAGGCAACAAAAAGGCGCAGAAAGGCCAAAACACAGCAAAAAACACAAAATAAAAAGAAGAGAAGAGAAAAAATTATTTCAAACAATAAAATACAAAAAAAATTACAAAGCGCTCGGACGAAATACAGATAAAAATAAGTCATCAGTGAAAATAAAATAAGAAATACGAAATACGAAATAATATAAAACAAGAGACTTTTGATGAAATTTTCATTTGGAAATTCCTTGCGAAGCAATTAAGTCAAAATGCTACTTATAAATATATATATATACCCGTATATATATATGTATATACATTATATATATATGTGTGTGTGTGAGTTTGTATGCGACAATGGGACTGGCTGGAACTGCTGGGTAAAGATGTGTTGCGTTCTTCAGGGCTGCTCGAGTGCCTTTTGGCTTTTCGTAGAAATAAAATTCATTAGGCAATGTAATTTGTACATTTTCCTCATAATAAAAGAAACTTCTGCCCAATTTGTTATGTGTTATGCTTGTTAACATTAAACAGAAAAAAATGTTCAGTAAATACAGCAAAAATTGCTCGGTTTAAGCCGGAAACTAGTTTGGCAGATTGCGTTGCGTTTATACGTTTATGCTCGTATAATTATTTCTACGTGATTTTCTGTTATCCCATTAAATTCAGTGGGTTATCTCAGGTTTTTACCTAAAGCATTTGTCGAGTCAGCAACTGCAAACGCACATTACCCGATGCCATTCACAGATAAAAGTAAAAGCAGCGAAACGAAACGAAACGAGAAAAAAAAAAGAAAAAACGGCAATTTCTTCAATGAGCTGCTTATACACATACACACACATACACACACTCACAAGCAACGAGTTGGCAGCCCTTTTTTTATGCAACAATCTCCAGAATCTGGCCAAAATCACAGGACAAGCTCCAAAGAGCCAGCGTAATGGCCAAGAGGCGACACCGTGCGGAGAAGAGGCCCGCATAAAAGCCACTTGAAATGCAGAGAGGCCGAAGTCCCGTTGCCTCTTTAAGTATCTATAAAATGAAAATGTTTATAGAAAAAGTGCTTCAGTGACTCGATTTGTGCATTAAACATACATATATATATATATATATACATATATCGTATATGTATATATGTGTGTAGATTTTTGACTCAAATATACTCGTCGCACTCTGCCACCTGCCCATTCCGCCTCATCTTCCTCAATATGCCATGTAAATGTGGCTCTTTAGCTGGTGACATAAAATGAAAGATATATGCCCAGCTAAGCCAAATATATACACACATTTCTATATAGACTCATATAGGAGGTACTTATGGAGTTGCCATTATACCATACATAGACCAGACATAATGTTTTACGAAAAAGGGTAACAGAGACCCACAATGGCTACTAAATTTGACAGTTAAGAGCTGTTGGGCATGGTTAACGATAGTTAGAGGCTTGCCAGTAGTCGCTCAGTCTCTCTGAGCCATGATTTTACTGCATTTTTACTACTGCTACTTCTCTACACGCTACATACATATTTTTAGGGCATATCCTGGTTTGTGTAAATATGTTACGCTCTCTGCATTTATATTATTCTGTTTAGTTCAACCTATAAAGAAAAGTTCATATGAAAAGTTGCCTATATAACCAAAGTATTCCAAGCAATAAAAATATGCTAAATAATAGTAACCAAATCATAAAGAATTCTGGAAATTAAAATGGTCTTTTATACCATTTGTTGGACCTGGTCTTCTCATTAAACTTTTATTTGTTAACTTTCTGTTATTATAAGGATATCATCTAGCTGTTAGAGCCAGCCATTCGCAACGCCAACAGCTGATCCAGCGTTTTCTATGTTGTTTCTTTGGAAAGTTGGGGCTTGTTCCCACTGGATTACAACGAAATTAAATTAAATACAAAAATAATTTGCTCAAAATCAGCAGGCATCGAGGAGCAAATGATTTTTGTTTCTCTGTGTTCTCTGTGCTGTGTGCTGTGTTCTGTGTTGTGTGTTGCTGTTGGTCGAAAAAGCACTTTCAATAATTGCCACTTTGGCGCACATTAAAGTCAACTTACCCCACGATTGACTACTACACGGGTGGCCTATAGCTGTAGTACAGATGCCACGCCTTCTATACTTCGCCCCCCTTGTACCCGCCCCCACCGATCTGCCGACATCCTTACATAAGGCATAATCATTATCGTTACAGTTTATTGCACATTAAAAGTGCGCCAAGGAGGCCGACGCAGCCCCCCTTTACTTTTATGCCTTGGCCTGGCCTGGCCTAGCTTGGCTTGGCTTGGCCTGGCCAGGCCAAACACTTGCCAGTATTACATAAAGCAAATGGCTATAAAGTGAAACAAGGATGGCGAAAAAATAAAGACGAACAAGAAGACGAAGACGAAGACGAAGACGAAGACTTGACCGTAATTGTCGCCATGTTCGCAGCGTCCTCAGCGCCTTTGTTCAAAATTTACACATGAATAGTTGTAGAACTCCCGCCAGGCGGGTAGACAGTTTAAATTTAATTTAATTGTAGACTTGTAGAATTTTTGTCGAGAGTCCTTTCCTTTGATTTTACGTTCAATTGTACTCGAAATTTTATATTTATTTTTATTTTTATTTCTATTTGATTTTTATTTCACATTTTTACTTCTGATTTTATGACGTGCTTTTATTGGACTCTCTTCTTCAAGAGCTCAGCTTTCTTTCGGCCGCTTTGGGCCCCGTTAACAATTAGCGTTTCAATATGATTTAAAATTTCTGTATTTACTGAAGGCGTGGCCATAAATATCAGCTGTTTAAGGGGTTAAGCATGGTCTTTTATTTTATGGCTCATGATTCTGCGAAATTATGCAAATGTTTACACTCATTTGAGAGAAGAACAATTTTGCTGCGCTTATTCTTACACTTTATATTATTGTTATTTTTATTTTTCAAATATTGACAGGATTTTTATTTAAATTTTTATTGTCAGTTGTTGCCAATTTCTTGGCTTTTGCTTTGACTTGAATTTCCAACATTTTTTCTTTTCTATCTTCACTGCTCACTCGCCTTTCCTCACTCTCCCCCTCTCTGAGCCCCAGCTTCAACTGCGTTTGCTTCAGCACATTTTTGCCAAATCAGCAAATGTTGCCATTGTCAACTGAGTTTGCCCTGCCACGACTGAAGTTCCTATTTTTTTTTTTTTTTGTCTTTTTTTGGCTTTTCTTTTCCTGACGCTGTCAACTTCGTCACTGAGCAGTGCCACTAATATGAAAGCAAATTTGCATAATAATTTTTGCCAGATTTTTTCAAGCTGAATTTTTCTGTTTGTGTTCGTTTCGTATTAAAGCTGAAATTGTATTAGTTTTTCCTTTTTCTTTTTTCATTAAGGAAATTCCTGTTTTTTTACTTTTTGTGGCAGCTTGTTGCATATATAGCATCCCACAGTTCCCCTCAAAATTATAAGCTTAGCTTACAAGATTTCAACATGAAAATTTTCGATTCGTACCACAGTGCAAAGGCTACTATTGTGTTGTTGACTGACTCTAGTTTTTAATTAAATCTAATTACTTTTACTTAAATAACAATATTAAATGAACTCTGATTACATGTCAAAAGCGCGTGCTGCTGCCTCTGTAAATGACAAAGTCAGCTGTGTTTGAGCTTGTCCTTTATATGTTGCGGTTGATTTGTCCTGAGGCGGAGCAAGAGCTTTTTGACAATCAGAAATGTTAAACAATTAATAAATGCAATTGTCAAAGTAATTGAAAATATATTTACATAATTTATTAAATAGAAACTCAAATGAAATTTAATAAATTCTTGTGCTAACAAATATAAATAAACAAAATATTTTAATTACATTTCTAGTTGACGTTAAAACTCTAAATAAACAATCATTTGTAAGCGCCAACAAATTTAAGCTTAATTAATATTATATTCAAATGGAAAGGGAATATTTATTGATTGGTTAAGAGTTGTATAGAAACATCTCTTTTTCTTGACTTTTGGACTGCTGCTAGTTCTTTGTAGCTCTGTCACAGCCTCGGCAATTAAAATGAACGTCACATGCATCGATACTTAAGCTCATTTATTTGCACACCTTTGCGTGTTCCTTTCTTCATGGCTTGCCAATAAAAATAATTGGCTATAAATGCGCTAAAAGTCAAAACAACGGCCAATTTGAAAAGCAGCAGGAGTAGACCACATTGCCACTGTTCCTGCAGGAGCAGGCATTGCTTTTAATTAATGGTTTTAACAAAAGCAAGTGGCATTCTCACTATAACACACAGACGCACAAATACTTCCGTTTCCTGTTAGTACACAGAAAAAACGCGGAGATACCAATAATGTCATTTGCACCCATTCAATTATATTCGATTTTATAGTACGATTTCAAATTGAGATCTATTTTGGAAGAGAGTTTCGCGTGATCTATTCTTAAAAAAAAACTGGCTATAATACAAGTTTCTTTCTTATTAGCCATCAAATCATTTATAAAATAAAACCAACTTACTTCTGATTTAACTAAGGCTGGCCAACATAAAAATAGAGATTCAAGCCAAGTTTTTCAGCCGAAATAACTTGTTGAACAATCGTATTTATCCCATTATAAATCTCGTTTTTGATTCCGGAATTCTGGAACTATTCTTTCAGTGTACACTAACACATGCTGCCACCGATTGCCGTTAGTATTTTATGACTACGCAGCTTGGCAGCTTGCGAATGCCATCTAATGTGGCACTAACTATTGCTACCTTTGGCTGACTGGCTGCCTGGCTGGTTGTCGCAGTCGGTTTCAAGTGCGTTGAGTTATAATTTTATGTGCCATTAATTTGCCACCGTAGACAAGTTTCGCTTACACACACTGACACTCACACACAGGCACACACACTTTTAATGCATTTTTGGCATCTGTGTGTGTGTTTCTAAGCTAATGAGACTACTCTGCATTTGTGCCCTCGCTTTTTTTTCTTTCCTCGTAGTTGTTGTTTTATTATGTCTGGCTTTTTGTAGGGCTAATGTTGACAAACGCAAACTTTTGCTATTTATAGCAAGCAGCGGAAGCGCTTTTAATGGCCGCTTTGCTGCCGCGACGCCACGCAATTAACGTTGATTGCATTTTTATAGGCCCCAAACTAAAATATTGTAGCATACTTTTGCGGGCGCTCAATCCGCAAACAGCTAAAGAGCGAGCTTAAAGCTTTGATATAGCTTAAATGCAATAAACTGGAGCTAAATACATAAATTGGCAACCTGAAAGTTGGATGATTCTACTAAGGAAAGGGTCCTCTCTCTCTCTCTAGATTGTTTGGTTGTCCGATACTGACAATTTTTATATGCATTTAATAAAGAATACTTCACATCTAACTTGTAAATTTTGGTCTAATCCGGCCGGTCCTTTTGTACATATAGCTGCGAGTAACAAAAAGAAGGCTCCATACAAGACAAAAGGGCAGACAGAGGCATGAACGGATAGACAGAGGGACAACAGGTAGATAGACAGGTAGAAAGACAGGCAGACAGAAAGAAGGATATACAGACAGAGGGGCCGATAGATGGACAAGGGAATATCGATCTGTCTTATTATTCTGATCAATTATATAAATATTTTGTATAATATAAATTAATTAATTGTGACCATATTCAAGGGTAAAGACACGGTTAAGTTGCGGTTATTTGCAAAATAAGATTTTAAAAAATGTCTGCTTAAGACAAATGTAACTTAAAAATAACTTTCTCATTTCTTAAATATTGCTTCTTAATTTTTTCCTGAGTCGCACTGCCAAGCCTCATAAAATTGCATAAACACACACAGCATATAATAAATATGTCTGTGTGTGTGTGTATAATAAAGAGCAGACAGTAGGAGTTCATATACATATATATATATATATATATATGTGTATATGTATAGATATACGAAAATATATATGGCTGTTTATATAGAGGAGTATCTGTGTATCTTTGCCTGGCGCGTTGTGTGCATAAAGTTTGTGCTGCTTGCTTATTACTCGTACGAGTATCCTTGCGAGTTCAGTTTCCGGTACGTCCTGGAACGGAGACGTTGGCGTGGCTGCTACTTAAAATTTACGAGCCGCATGTCTGGCGTTGTTCTGGCTTAAATCTTAAGCGAACTGCAGTTAAAATATTGCATTATTTAAGCGGGGTGCCCCAGAACAAAAAATCAATCCCACAACTCACACAAATACAAACACAAATACAACTACAATCACACAAATACAAATGTTTGTTGCGGATTCAGCAGATTCAGAAATTTACTCGGATTTTCTGTGCGTATTTAACGATTGATTTTTGGTAGAATCGGATTCCACTTGTACGGGATTTTGTTGTTGGGAGTCGCTCCATTTACGTACAAATTGCGTTGAGGCTGAGTGAAAATCTCTAATTAGCTAATTGCTATAATTAAATGCTTTGCTAATGTTGGCATTTCGTTTAACTAAACGCAAGGATAATGTAAATTGTGCCAGCCACTCTTAGTATATTTGTGTCTCTGTGTGTGTGGTGTGTGTGTGTGTGTGTGTGTGTGTGTAAGTGTGTGTGTGCCATCATCGTTGGGCATCATTATTGCGGTCGCTAGCGATGCCGGCAACGGCTAATGGCAAATCGAACATATTTGCATATGAAATGAGCGAGAAATCGAAACATGGCGTCAGCCAGGCACGGGCCACATCAAAAAGCAAGCGAAACGATTTCCGGTTTAGATGAAAGTCATTCTTCTCTCTCCCTCTCCCCCCCTCTTTCTCTTGTGTAACTGTGTGCGTGTGTGCGAGATAACTCGCATGTGACTTTGGTTAGTTAGTATGCAAAATTGTTAGCCATCATAATAACTGTTTATGCTCATAATAAATTATGCCATTATTTTAGCCGCATTCCTACCGACTTTTCAATTAAATCTGGGCACATGCTCGACATGCTAAAAAAAAAGGCCAAGAAGTGTTGAAAAAATATAATGTAATATTTAAGCAAAGCATTTAAATGCCTTTCTAAAAGCCCATAAAATAAGAAGTTTTGAGATTAAATTGTGATATTACCTAATTTTTGATTGATCTTATCACTTAGAAATGGAATTCTTACTTTCAGTAACTTTTGTTATGAAATTTGGAGAAAGAAAGTTACACAACAACTATTGCTCCGTTTCTTCCTGAGATATTTATATCTTTTATATCTCTGATCTACTTGATTTTATAGGGTACATAATATAGTTGTTTAATCTGGCCGGCTCTGTCAAATTCTCTCTGGAAAAAAATATAAATGTTATTCACCTAGCTAAAAAACTGCGAGCATAGCTTATAAACAGAATGATATGGCTATATCAATACGTCTCATCAAAGTTGTTATACCCGCTGGAAGGGTACAACACGAAGATTTCATTTAAAATATATTTGTAGACTTAATAGATTCTTGATATTCTGTGTCTGTAAAGAACAAGTTCCGAAGTCTGTTTTTTTCGAGTGCACCGAGTCGTATAAGCAATGTACGAGAATTTTTCTACTTAAAGCACAGCTTAATTTCAATGGAATATTGTAAGTAAATTACAGAGTCCGTGTTCGTGGCAAGCCTTTGGGTTCGGCTTAATTACAAAATCAACGACGGCTGCCAAATGCAAGAAAAATACTTTACAAATTTTAATAACTTTGTTTGCCTGGGCAACAAACAAGGCAAAATTGCTGAGCCTAAGAAATGCAAATTAGTTTACAAGTGATTTAAATAAGATACAAAAAGTGACGAGGGACCAAGCAATACAAACGGAGAGAGATATGGGCAAAAGGGCTGCTAGCAACTTTTTCGTTGCGGCCCAGAGAAAAGGAAAATTATTTTTAAATGTTGAAAAAGTAAAGCCAAGAAAAAGGAATTTCCCAGAATATGAGTATAATTGCATAATTCAGAAAAAAAGCAAAATAAAATCAGGGATACAAAATATTGCCTGAAGATGGCAATAAATTAAGTCAGAACGATGATCACAAAATAATAACTAAATGCAATTTTTAGCAGCTGAAATATACTTAAGCCGCGACTAATTTTGGTGGATGAGGAAAGGAGTATAAGAATTTAATATAATTAAAAATGCATTACACTCTTATTAGCCTTAAAAAAGAATAAGCAGAGCTAGAGAACGGTTTTAAGATGTTGAAAGGAATTGTTTGGCCTGACAGTAATCTCTCACTTTAAGACAAAAGCCCCTGGAAAGGCGCATGCATTAATGAAAGGAAATTTAAGAGCTGGCCAAAAATAACACAAGCAAATGCCAAGTGAAAGGAAATTGTTAAGAGCAAGGACTCGGAAAATAAGCCAACCCCAGCGACATAACTCAAAAACTGGCGCCTAAAACAAAATCCAAAAATGTAGAAAAAATAACAAACAGAAGAAAAAACAGACCCTTGAAAGCGAGCCCAGAAAAAAATTAGCATAAAAAAAGGATTTGCTCGCTAATTTCACTTTAATGTAAACGCGGCGACTGCGAAGATGACGTCTCAGCCATTACATCACTTTTATCTCTGGCCTTCCTCTCCCTCTACCTCTCCCTCTGTCTCGCTCTTCATCTCTGTGTGCCTTTTTGTCTTTTATTTATAGCATTATTAGTGGCACTAAGTAAAAGATCGCGGCTTCTTTTTTTGTGCTTTTCCACTTTCCACTTGCCATTTGCCGCTTGCCACTTTCGTTGGCGTCTTTAGCTTCAGCTTTGGCTTTGGCCTGCCCCAATAACAAAGTGCTAATGCCCCACGCTAATTATGCATCATTTGTAAGACTGTTCTGTATTTTTCTACGTCCATTTTGTTGTTGTCACAGCTCATCATGTTTCACCATTTTCTTCTTTATTCTTTTCCTTTTAGGTCCGCCCGTGCTCTCCGAATCCATAATTGGTACACTGGGACTTCTGCCGTGCAACGTGACCCCGCCCATTCATGAGGATCGTGTGGCTTTGGTCATCTGGTACAAAGTTGGCCTGAAAACGCCCATTTATAGGTGAGTATTTCTTTTTTTCAATTAAATAAAACGGAATTTCAAATAACAAAGTTAAGTAGGGGGATATTTAGATTCTACAACATTTTATTCGTAATATCTAATGAAAACAGATAAATTATTCCTACAAAAGCTTAGTTTTTGAGTTCATTTGGATTTCAATAATTTTTGGCCAATATATATTCTTAAAGGGGCACAGAGAAGACTCCTTCAATGCAATAAATTCGTGAAAAATATATAATATATTATATAAAAGTATAACAACTATTTTCAAGTATCTACAGAGAATTAATGGACGACTGACATGTGTAGCGGGTCTTGCGGATTGAAAGCTGACCTGATCACAAATCAATCGACTGTGTTTTTTCCTTTTTCCTGACAGAACGTCAGTCCCACTGCTCTCATTTCTCCGAACTCTGAGGATACTTCAACCTTTAAGCTTTTGTGTCACATGCAGAACCACCAAACGTAGGTGTAACCAGCTCACAAAAATTTCGTCCAGGACACACAGATACCTACATATGTAGAGAGGTCCATAAATAAACAAAATTGATTACCACAGACAACTTTTGCGCACTCAACCCACTCAACCCACTTAACCCACTCAAGTTTACCCACTGGCAGACAGGCAGACAGACAGACAGACAGACAGAGAGACAGATATACAGACAGGGGAATTGTGGGTGGGTGAATGGAATCTGCACATGTCAGTTGGTGTAACTGAATGGGAGAGAAATGGGTTGGGGAGAGGCACTTTTTCATTTTGATTTAATGTCTGCTAATTAAGCAATTTTTTGCATGTTTTGGGGGTTGCTCAACTGCAGCCATTAAATTAGCATAACTAGAAAATTATACACAGGCAGGCAGACAGTCGAGCCTCTAAATTGAGTAAAGTTTTAGCTTCGAGGACGAGGAGAAGGACGAGAACGGGACGGGAACGTAGAGACCTGAATCCTCAAGGTTACATTTACAGCACAAAAACTTTTTCAATTATTCATGTCGAACATTATGGCATTGTAGTTGCTGTTGCCAGAGACTTTTGCTTTTAGTATCTTCTAGAGATATGTCTGCATACATCAAAGGAGCAAAACTTTAATTGGATTTGTTAGACTCGGACGCATACTTATACATATACAAATATATATATATATATATATATATAGATGTTCGTATGTGGTTGTCTATCTTTATGTTGGGGCTCAAAGGGAGAGACGCTGATTAGCTGATTGCTAGTTAAGGCTGGCAGTCAACGCCATTGACATGCGGCTAAAACTAATTGAACTTCAGCACTTCCAAGGACTTGCAAATGACTAGAGCGAAAATAGTAATTAGCGTTGCGTAACGACAGTCGTCGAGTCGAGTCGAGTCGAGTCAAGTCGAGCCACGTTGCAGGCCACGCTTCAACTCTTGTTTGTAATTAAAAACCACTCAGCAAGCAAATTAATCATAAAACGAAACTTGCCTTTTGCCCATTGCCAATGCCAATCGTATTGCCATGCTTTTTTTCTCCAATTTTATTTCTCTCATCTCTCCCTGTTTTGCACACTGCCCACTGCTCAATGCTCAATGTTCAATACTGAAAATTTAATTTACTCATACTTTAACGCTACAAATTGTGTTCAGTTCGCTGGCATTTCAATTTAGCTTCTACTATGGACTCCAGCTTCGAGTTCGAACCATACTTTTTTATTACCAACTGACATGTGAGCTGTTTGCTGCTGGCTGCTTGCTGCTGGCTGCTTGCTACTTGCTGCTTGCTGCCAGCTGCCAGTTGCCTTTACCCTCATTATGGCAGCTCTCGCTGCGTATTACATAACAGTGCCATATGTCTGCAAATCAAAATTGAAATGCAATAAAACACAGACAAGTGGTGGCATGCTGTCAAAGGGCGCACAGCCAGCTCTGCAAAGCTTAATAACTGCCTTTTGTTCGAGGGTTGCCAAAGTAATACCTCATATACGAGCACAAGGACGAGTATGTGTGTGTAAGAGTGTGTGTGTGTGTGTGTGTGTGTGCACAAAAGCATGCAAATGCATTGTCTTGCAATCTGAATTAACTGCTTTGAATCTGAGCATAAGCATCTACAAAAACAGAGAATTAATTATATTGCAGCAGGCAAACAAACAAAAGCGTTGCCTACTTTCAGGCGCTGCATTTGAACCAATGCATATCCAATATGTAAATCCTCGTACGGATTGCAGGAGTTTTGGCTATAAATCAAAATTTATTGGTGTTGTAAACTAAATATTTTGTATTCAATTCTATTTCTTTAATAAAACCAGAAGCCATATTAATGATAAAGATTCGAACTTCTTGCTCTTTTCCTGTCAGTTTTGGTAGTCTTTTGTCTAGAGTAAAGTCATTAAATCCATTTCAGCAACAGTTAAAACAAATAACTTTAAATGCTAAGCGACTACAAAGTACTCAATACAGCTTCACAGCAACAGCAGCTTTAGTTCAAATGACCTTAATTATTGGGCACCTTAAATTCAAGTTAATTTTAATTCACTCATCTATAAAAGGAAATTGAAAATATATTTATAAGTACAGCACCCCTCGTTACCCCCCAAAGGCCAGGATAACACCACACAAAAGCACAAGACAAAAAAAAAAAAAGTTTCTTCCGTTAATACAAAAACCTTCAGCAAACTTTTAAAGCCAATTGCCAAACATTCGATATGGCAGCAGAAAGTACAAGAAAAACCAAAAAAAAAATAAAAATAAAAACTTTAAGACCATTGATTGACCGCTGAAATGAGCTCATTATGGCAACTTTTATAGCGCCCTCCTTTTGAAGCGCCCACAAAAAAATAAACACAAAAAGTGGAATAATCAATAATCTACAATTACAAACTAAAACAATAAATTACAACAGTCTGGTGAGAGGGAGCTGGGGCAGGGGCTGGGCGAGCACATAAAATGGGATTATTAATTCATTGCAGAACCCAATTACACAGTTTGCAAAAGTTTGACGCAAGGTGAGAGACCTCTGCTCTGGTGGCTAGCTTTAAACTTTGTTTTTCCGACTAAAGAGAAAAAATAATGGTGCTCTTACTGAAATTTTTATTTGTTTCTTGCAGCGTCGATACACGCGACTCGAACTTTGAACATGGCACCCATTGGTCGGATGAAACGTATCGGGAACGGTTGTCCTTTCACGTGGAAGGACGTGCCGGCACTCTGACTATCAAGTCAACAACAGAGGACGACACGGGCGAATATCGGTGTCGTGTCGACTTCCAGAAGAGTCCGACACGCAACTCCAAAGTGAATTTAACTGTCATAAGTAAGTATTGTGCACTCCTTCTCCTCCTCCCACTCCATTGATTTCCTGCAACAGTAGCAATTGCAGTGACATACTGACATAATTGAGCAGCTAATTTGCGCAGTGACATCGACTATCTTCGTATCTTCGTATCTCTGTATCCTGGCCACTACTCAGCTCTTGAACAAACACATTAGTTACAAAATAAGACACCAAGTGTATGTCTCTACTCGTATACTCCTACTCTACGGTTTACTCATACTATTACAATTACTCGTACTCGTACTTCTTCGTATCCTGGCAGCAAGTTTTTCTCAGTTTTCCTTCGTCGTTGGGTAACTTTGCTTCGCAAACAGCTTTTAAAGTGCCAACTTGGCGAAAAGTTTTCGCCTCCCACTCTTTAAGCCAGAGAGAAAAAAAAATGAAACTGCAATGTGCAACTTCTGAATTGAATTTTTGCCATTTAAATGGTTTTTCCAACATTTTCTACTCCCTTTTCAGAGGGTGTCAACTGTGTGGCACTCTTCTACAATGGAAAACTAGACTGAAACACAATTTTTAGAATGGAAATGACAAGGCAAGGCCCGAACTGTAAGACCGAATTGCAATTACCAATGTTAATTAAAATTTCCAAATGGTAATTCTAAAATATGGAATTCTTTTTTGAAAACCTTTCCTTACTTTGACAGATTGAAATACGTTGTAGTTAACCAGATCAAAAGAGAAACAAAAATGTACCTTATTAATTAAAAAAATTAAAAATAAGTGTTCTTAATTAAATTTAATTTTTTATTTAATTGAATTGAATTTATTAATTTCTTTTCAAAATATAAAATTAAGTAGTTTACCTTTTCCTTACCGTTTTCATTTATGTAAGTTTCCTAGGAACTTTTTGAGTTTTGTAAATTTCTAAGCCGCTGCAATTTTTATTTGAAGCATACAATTTTGTATCTACTGCTTTATTTAAAAACAGTTTTTCTCTCAGTGTACTCTCTTCTGATGCATATTTATTAGCGTACTTTTAATATTATTTTGCGGCGTGTTTTCAATGCCGTCTTGGTAGCTGAAAGGCCGCCAGATAGGTAAGACCACAGCTTGCAATTTACCATTAAAATTTATATTCAAGTCCAAAGGCGTTTTAGCTGAAATATACGGCCAGGCTTTAGACTGGCAATAAAAATATTGTTCGTAAATAGTTGCTGCCAGCGTCGACTGCGACTGAGACTGCGACTGCAACGTCTCTGCCACTGCTGCTGCTTCTGCTGTTAGATGAAGCGTTCAGAGGCATTGGCCAACGGGGCGTGGTTGTGTTTTACAAACTTCTTGAGCATGTTGAACAAGGAATACTCTGCCAACTGTAGTGTGTGTGTGTGTGTGTGCGTGAGTGTGTGGGCGGTGTGTATGTGTGTGTTTACATGTGTGTGCGAATGCGTGTGTTTGTGACATGTGAAGCGTAAAACCATGGCTGGATTTAGAACTTTATACGTCGGTTGGCAAAAACTTTAAAGAAGATACAAGTATTAGATTAAAAGTTGGGCCAGTTCTGGGTGGACAGTTTAGACAACTTGCCACTGCTAATGCGAGCGGTAACAAGACGCTGCGGGTCCTTAGTAAAAAGGGATACTAGAACAGAGCAGAGCAGAGCAGAGCACAGGAGAGCTGAGCAGTAGCAGAAGATGCCACTAAGTCCTGGACATGTTTTGCAAATTTGCCAGCAAATATTTCTGAGCTAAGCCCCAGCATAATAGCCCATTTCCAGCTGGAAAATATCTGGGCAGAACCATCAGCTAAAAATACTGGTAAAATGAAAATATTTTCAAGTGAATAATCGGAGCGTGGCACGTGCCAGTCGAGCAAACAAGTCAAAATAGTGGCAAGTGGGCAAATAAAACAAACAAATTTGCGAAAATTAAAACTTTTGCTCAACACGTCGGCCAAAATTTACGGTTTTACTTCACAGCCTTGGGCATAGCCTCAGCCTCAGGCTCAACCCCGGCCTCAGAATCATCGTTAAGCCATCTAGCAGCTTACTCGTGGTCAGGGCAAAAAGAAATTCGGCAAAGCTTCTGCTGACTTTGAGTTGAACTTTAGCACCTGCAACCTGCAACCTGCAGCCTGCACCTGGATTTGGCCAGGTCTGGCAAGGACTTTGGTCGTCCGAATAAAACATGGCAGCCTGTCGTGACGGCTAGGCAGCCGCTTTAATATGAAGACAACGCCTTCTAAAACGATCCTTAACAAAATAGAAATTGTTGGCCAGGCTGTCTGCTTGCTGTTTAATTTAAGTAGGTTTTTTAATTTACCTTCTGAAAGGAATATTCTGAATAATATATTGGCTACAGAAATCTACTTGCATTTTTGGCAGCCATTGCGAAAGTCATTCAAGGCAAAAGTTTTGCTATTTGGAGAGAAAGCAGGATATGTTGATAAGCTTTTACATATATTAAACAGCATTGCCTTGATCTGTACTAAAAGCTTTAACAATTTCTGATATTTCAAATAAAAAAAATAAATATTAAGTTCCACAATTCAATAGAATAGAAGTCAAAGCTTTGATGTACTCTTATCTTTCCAAGTCGGGTATTATATTTTAATAAGTTAGGGGGAAGTTTTTTCAACTAAACCTGATCAATATACACAAAGTAATAAGAGCAGAAAGTGTTGAGAAAAGTTAGTAAAGTGAAGAAAAGACATCTTTGATTTCTTTTTAAGATAATCTGATATTGATATATATATTTGATGCCCAACTTGATAGCATTTCTTAAAAAAGAGCAGCTAGTGATTGCAGCACTTTCAATTTCCTCAGCGTTCTTTATTTACTTACACTTAATTGAATTTCTATGTTCTCTTCTCTTGACAGCTCCGCCAGAGTCTATCATTATACTGGACAGCAAGGGCGCCGCCATCAAGAATTACACACTTGGACCCTACAATGAGGGCTCCAGTGTGAACGTCACGTGCGTGGCTATTGGCGGTAAGTTCATCCACACACGTGCCTCACATCCTTCCTCTCTCTCGTCCCTTTGTCCCTATTCCAATCTCTATCCCAATACCTATTCCCATGCGGAGAGCGAAGCAAGTTAAGTGTTGACGCTGCTTTTTGTGTCTGACAATTAAAAGTGATGAGCATGAAAATGCAGGCAAAGATACCGCAATTTTATTTAATTTCACATTTGCTGAAATGCTGTCGACTGCACGAACCAACAGCCAACAGCCAACAGCCAACAGCCAACAACAACAACAACAACAACCAACACACACAAGCATCAGCAACAATGCCCACACAAATTGCACTGAGAGCACTTGAAAATTGCTAAAAGCCAAACAAGACAACAAATGAAATAGCGAAAGGCACTTCAACATACAACCACACACACACGCACACACACACACATACTCACATATATGTATTTATATATATATATATATATATATATATATATATATGTATATATACACGTATATAGACAGGAGGCACTTCTTGCACTTGTGAGCACATAAACAAACAGTCAAAGACAGCAGCCAAATCGCTGCGAGCTACTGGGGGCGTTTTGGAGAGAGTGTGAATGGGGGCGTGGCAAGCCCAAGTCTAAGCCGTATCACAAACATATCAGTTGCACACACTCGCACACATCCAGAGCTATACCTCATCTCCTAGCTCTCCCTCTTCGGTTTATCCTTGCAACTGCACCTGCCCACACTCAATAATTTTTCTTTCTTTTCTGATGCAGGTCGACCACAGCCAAGGGTTACCTGGTGGCATGGCCATACATTGTTGAACAACTCTGGGCTAGGATATCCACTCTCGGAACGGCGTGTGGGCAACGTTCTATCATTGGCTAAGCTGAAGCGCAAAAATCTTCACATGCAGCTGATGTGCCGGGCGGAGAATAATAATTTGACAACGCCAATTATCAGCAGCATCGTCCTCGACATGAACTGTGAGTTTTTACACAAGGATCCTGGCTAGGACTCAGCTAATTAATTTACCTCTCTTATTGTGTATGTGGCCTGCAGTGCGTCCGTTGATTGTAAAGCTGCAGGGCGAGAATCGTCCGCTTTCGGCAGAGAACGCTTATCAGCTGAGCTGCATTGTCATCGGTTCACGTCCAGCCCCAACGGTTACCTGGTGGAAGGGCAGTACGCCCATGAGGAATACGATTCAAACTGTAAGTACCCGAGGAATAACCCTAAAGAAATCCCTCACAAATTTAAATGGAAAATTACACAAAATAGTCGAACATAGAATACTCTGTAACGTATAAACCCTCTGTGCTAATTGGTATCTCAAAGTGGAACTTCTGCCCGCTTAGAAAAGGATAATAATCCATCAAAATCAATGGGGGAAAATATTTGAAATTAACCATTTAAGTTGGTAGTTCATGCTCCACATTAATGTACCAGTTTATAGGGTATGCAAATGCAAATTTCAATGGTAGAAACCTTGTTAAAAGCAACCCAATCCAATTCAAACCTAAGAAATGCCCCTTCAACCAAACCCACCCAGTTCTAGGAGCACAGCCAGTAGACATGCTTTGTGGTAATTGAAGTTACTTCATCGGCAGTCACGTAGCTGCCTTCAATTAAAAGCAGGGACCTGCTTTAACGACTGGCTATTGGACGTGCCAGAAGGGAACCCTTGTTTGCAGCTCCAGTCCGTTCAGTTCCGCTCCGCTATGTATCGCATGAGAGCACACAGAGAGTCATTAACTGTTTCGTTTTGCTATTTTCTACGTTATTGCAGGACAAGGATGGTAATATGACCACATCGGTACTAACATTCACGCCCACTATTGATGATCGCGGCAAGTTTCTATCCTGTCGTGCGGAGCAGGGCATGATACCTGAATCGGGTATGGAGGATGGCTGGAAATTGGACATCTATCGTAAGTTTTTGTTTACAGACAGCCTGTGCCTGGGTCTGGGCCGGGCCTCGGTTACTGGGTTATTAATACTGCAGTGGAATAGAACTCATCAAAGTCGTTCGTCTCTTGGTCTATCTCTTTTGGAGTGCCATGTAAATTAGCCGCAGAAGCCAAATCCGCCGCCAAGGTGGCGTATGCTTAATATTTAATTTGGCTGGCGCCAAACTTTTAATGAAAACGAAAGCACAAAGGCGCCTCTGCCGACTTCGATATCGACTTTAAATACTTCCGCCAAAAATGCTGTAAAAGGCAGCGGCTAAAATATATTTTTTTTTACTTCTTGCTTATTTTTTTGTGCTTTTTTGTGTGCCAACTTGTGGCAAGTTTGGCAAATTAATTTCCAGCGGCGGCCTGCAAAACTTTGGGCCAAACTTGCAAAACTTTTTAACCCGCCGCAAACACCGCAAGCAGCGATGCTGCGACGCTGACTGCGAAGCCATCTTTACGCTTTTACAGTTTTTCGACCTGTTTGCACAAAATTTAAATGGCAATCCGCCTCACACCGCCAACGCGCACCATGGACCCCGCACCACTTCCGTTTCCTGTTTGCCATTGGTGCGCGGTTTGGTTGCTTACCTTTTACATATATTTTTCATTTTCTTTTTTTTCTTTTTGATTTTTTCATACCGCTGCTGCTGGCGCTGCCGCTGCCGCTGCTGCGCCCATTCTATTGAAACTTGTGGTCCATTGAGCAAGCCTTTGGCTAGAAACTCTGGAACGGGTCTAGAACTGGCCGATGGCTTGTTTGCACAATTTGATAGATTGCTTAATAAGCTTAATTGATTCGCGCATTCCGTTCGCCAATTTTGATTTAATTAACTTAAAATTTTACTTGTTTAGGCCCTCTCTCCCGCTCTACGCTAAAAACAAATCTTGGCTCTGCACGTGTAGATTTATTTTCGCTCACTTGGCGCTTTCCAAATACAAAATTTTTCAAATAAAAAAACAACTCTTACTCGAGTCCCGGCTAATTGCCTACAAGTATAAGTACAAGCGCTGAGAGGGGAGAGGGGAGCTTAGAGTGGGGCAAGTCATTTTCACAACTTAAATTGCCTAATTTGTGAGGCTTACAAAATAATTACACCTTTGTGAGCGTGGCTCTTACATTTTATTTGCTTTACGCTTTTTATGATTTGTTTGCAGCTCGAAAGCAATTTATGCCCACTCTTTTGGCTGTTTTCAGTTGTCTTGGCAGCAGTTCGCTTCGTTTTGGGCCTCATTTGAAAGCTGCTTTAATTTATATCCAATTATGACCTTTCATTCCATACAGATATACCCGTTGTAAGCCTTGAACTGGGCACTAATTCCTTGAATTCCTCGTTGCGTGAGGGCGTCGATGTTTTCTTCGAGTGCAACATTAAATCCAATCCTTGGATCTACAAAGTCAGCTGGCGACACAATGTAAGTATGAAAGATTCGAATTTAAATCGAAATTTGTGAGTATGAAGAAATTATTATGAATCCCAAAGAAATCAATTTAATTTATCAAATACTCTGCCGTCAAAGGGAGTATAAAAAGTAAGCTGTAATTTCGGCGTGAATTTTTCCTATTGAAAATATATTTATCAAGCCCATTAAAATGTATAAATTCTCACGTATTTATGTATATCTCATTGGAGCCACCAGCTCTATCAGTATGGCTAATTCAAACCGATGCCAATTTTGTATATGCCTTTGGGCCCAGTTAATACATGCACAAGTGCGAGTAGAGGAGAAGGCAGCGAACAATTTGAAGACGTTTATTATACATTATTATTTTCATTATATTTTTCACATAAATTACCTTGGGGCCACACACAACAAATCGAAAACCACAGCTCACACCCCGCATATCCTGTCTCGAACGAGCTCTACGTAATTGTTGCATATTTTAGGGCTGACAGGCACCAACCCAAAAAAAAAAAAAAACCCCATATATATACGCACATGCAGAATGGTATATAGAAATTTATACAATTTATTATTGAATTATTTAGCTGTAAAAGCACTTAACAATTTATGCAGCCTGGTACCTAAATTATGCAGCCACGCCCCCAGGCATCAACCATAGAGGGTCTTCCGCCCGCCATGACGCCGCAGGGCATACACGCCGGGCAACATGAAAGTGTTATTAGCCTCAAATTAAATTTATTTCAATGCACAGCTATCGCCAAATTGAATTTAACTCAATAAATTATTGAATATGTCGAATATTTATCGCCAATGCGAGTTTTCAATTTTGCGAAACTTCAATTTTCAATTTATTCGTTATTCGTTTTTCGTTATTCGTTGCAGGGCGTCATTCTAGAGAACAACCCAGCCGAAGGCATTGTTGTGGCCAATCAAAGTCTCGTCCTGCAGAATGCGAGCAGAGCCAGGAGTGGCATCTACACCTGTGTGGGCAGCAATCGCGAGGGGGACGGCGAAAGCAATCCCGTTCAACTGGACATACGATGTGAGTACTCCAATAACTATCAACAAGTAAGAACACTCAAGTCCAGACTGAACCCAGTGAAACATCGAATACATCTGGAAATATTGTACAATTATTTTTAAACTTTAAACAAAGCTGAGGAACAATTGTCACTTAAACTCTTGAAAATAGTTGATGAGTTAAAGCTATTTGATCAATTGAATTTTCCTGAAAAGGCTGACAATGTCTTTAGTCTGTTACTTGTTGCATTGTCGGTTGATTAGATTAGATTTAAGTCTCAATAGTTATGACGAAAATTGGTGAGTAGCCATAATGACAAAGCCCAGGGCATTCAATGTCCGAACAAAGGACATAGGACAAAGCCATCAGCATTCATTAGCCTTGCAAGTCATGTGCAACATGTTGCATGAGGCAGTGGCAGAGGCGGAGGCAGACAAATTGATGCTGTCGTCCATAAAATAAACAAAAATGCATCTATTATAAACAACAGCTGCCAACAGACAGAGAAACAATACAATTTCTAATAAATATTAAATAACAACAAGTCCAAATTGATTAAACAAAATGCCAATGAATTGAAGCAGCAAACTGCAAAAGGAGCAATTTTCTCAGTATCTAAAACAGTAAAGTTTATATATATATTTCTTTTTTTAAGTTGCAGCCAGTTAAATTAAGTAGAACGAGGGGAGACAGGGGTGAAAGGAAGAAAACAAAAAGCAACAAGGAAGCTTTTTGTTGTGCCGTGTTGTTGCCTGTGCCATTTAAACACAAATTGAACTCAAGTTTCGCAATGTTTTGCTTTAATTATGCAAATGCTTTGCCAATTTGCACAGACACGTATTTACTCTACATATACTCTCTTTCTGCTCTCCTTTCTCTCTTCCACGCCATTCTCCGCCGTTCTCCGGTTGCAGTTGCTCCCGTATGCCGCGCCGAGCAGAGGACTACATACACTTCGGGTCGGCATGAGACCGTTAAAGTTGCATGCGAAATCGATGCGAATCCCGCGGAGGCAACATACGTCTGGAAATTCAATGCAACACAGGACGAGACAGCTGATATACCCGCATCCCTGGTGGCCGTGGACCGCGGACGCAGTGTCGCCCACTACACGCCCATGACAGAGAATGTAAGTACCCAAGAGAGCGCCAGTTCACACAAAAGGGTCATATAAATCAGTCCCATACTCCCCCCACTGGGTGGCACATAATTTTCCAAACGAATTGCGGTTTTGAATTTTCAATTAAGGCCGAAAAGGTAGAAAAGGTGTGTCGCCAACGCCGCATTGCATGCATAAATTAAGTCAACGAAATGCCATTGCATTGTCATTCACATTCGCACACACACACAGCCACATACTAACACACACACACACACCTTGGTGTGGCTTTCTTTTTTTCCGTTCCATTCGCAGGACTATGGCACGCTGCTGTGCTGGGCCAGCAACGAAATTGGCGATCAAAGCAAACCCTGCGTGTACACAATAGCGCCAGCAGGTGAGTGCAACCAGAACAACAGGAAAGGACTCGCCTCCTGCTAGGCCAGGGCTAACTGGCCCTGAGCCTCATGTGTTTGTTGCTTTGGTTTCATTTCCGGCTAGCGGACTGGACCCTTCTATACGCTTTAGGATAGTGTTAAGGTAGAGCAGAGTAGAGTTAAGGATATGTAGCTGATTTGTATAAAGGATGTTTAGCGGCAGATACATTTTCACATTATTATTTCAATGAAATTCTTAGCCGCATTGTATCATTTCATGTGTGTGGAATGAAATTGATATCTAATCAACAAATCATAGCGCAATATTCTATTAAAACTATCGGGTAACATCATTAGGCCAATTAACAAGAAGAGAAACACATTCGACTTGAATTACGGGAGAAATTAAGTTTCACTTTAATCAAAGCTGATTCTATTTCACTTGTCTTTACAAATTAGGCTTCATTTTAGTCGACCTTAATTTGCACTGATGAAAAACTCTTACTTAATTTCTTAATTTACTTTCACTTTAAACTCAAAACGATGCATTTTGTATTTAAATTAATTTTTATACCCTCTAATATACCTTTGGTTTTTGGCCAAGAAAATAAATTAAGATAAATCACATAAGTCTGTCGCTGTTAAGCTGTGAATCTTTGGAGAAACTCTCTGGTGCTGTATCAAAGCTTAGGTTGTTGCAGGGTATTCAGCTGTCGTATATATGCGTTTCATGCCACACTCTGTGTGCCATCGATTTCACACTCTTCCTTTGTGGCCTTGTTTTTGTTTATGTTTAGTTTGGAGTGCAGCTGCAGGTAGCCCGCTGTGCTGATTTGTTGATGACTTTTGGCACTTTTGGTGCTTTGCGGGATTAGTCAAAAGTTGCTGCTGTTATTGGCTGCAATTGGCTTATTGATTTTGAAGTCACATTTAATGCAGTGCAACAATAGCAGCAAATCAGTCACGTGGCACGTGCAACTTTTGCAATTTGACTGCTGACGCCGACTGAACAACAATGATAACTGAAATAAGGATAAAGGAATAAGCAGAAAAACAGTATATAAATGTGTTTTCTGTACTTGGAACAGGCGAACCGGATCCACTGCTAAACTGTACACTGTTAAATCAGACATCGTCGGGCTTCCAAATCGAGTGTATCGAGGGCTTTGACGGGGGACTACAGCAAGACTTTATCATGGAAGTTTATGCGAATGGAACGACGCGCCGTCCAAAAATTTACAAATCAAAGTGAGTAGATGGAAATGTGAATCACACGCCGTGTGACTTTTGCATTTGGAGAACAAAGCTCAACGAGGCAGAACAACGCATACGAGGCGGACACAATCCTCAAACCTCAATTTCTATAGTCCTGTAGTTCTCTACTCTTGTAGTCCTGTTATCCAGCAGTTCTATAGCAATGCTCATTTATCGTACTCGTTTTTGTCCTTCTTTTTTTTTGTGGTTTTTGCCTTTGCCTGGCACATTCAAATATCGATTCGACGCGCATTACATGGACACGAACTCGGATGCGGACGACAGGAAGCCATACTTTGAGGTGAGCGGTCTGGTGCCGGGCATGGGCTACAATGTCTTCCTCATAGCGAGCAACAGCAAAGGACGAAGCAATGCGACCATATTGCAGGTCTACACCCTAAAGGATCCCGAAAAGCAAACGGGTGAGTTGTTAGGAAAGGAAAGGGGAATCGTTGGAAAGAAAAAAACAGCCCAAATGGACTACGGGTGCGTGTGAAGAGCCAAATGGGTTTGCAATTTCATGCATGTCCTGTCTGGCTGTCCTGGGACATATCCTTGGCATCCTTATGCCGTATGGAAGCTATGCAAGCAGTCATTGCCTACAAATTAATTGCCGCTGCTTTTGCGAGCAGAATGCAGCAGAATGCAGCAGCTACGGTTACATTTACAGATACTCTTACATTCACTCATGACTCTGGGCGTGACGGTTTGATTTGTCTTTTAATTTGCTTTAAGTTCTTTGCTTTTTCTCTAACAACTTTCTTTTCTTTCTTTCGCTTTGGTTCGCATGCTTTCAGTTAAGATAACATTTACCAAGTCCTACCAATCTCTAAAGCCTGCTCATGGCATAACAGCTAGAACCACTACTACAACAACTACTACCACTACTACTACTACACCAAAGCCAACAACAAGCGATTGTGTTTGCGACGAGGATGAGTTTATGGGCTTGGGCAATGGGGCGTATGATGAAGGTAGTGGCTACTTTCACCTTAAGATTTTTATTTGATTATTAGTTCATTTAATCCAGATGCACAGCTCTTTAATTAAACATATTTTTTGATTTTCTTACTCACATAATCAATATTTAATTTTATTTTATTATGATTTGTTACATGTTTTTAATATTATAATTATTATTTTTAAATACTCGTTTATTTGTATCTTTTTCATTTATTGTTATTTTTATATGTAATAATATAGAGTTTTTTCTGTTTGTTATGTCAATATTCTAATAATTATGTTTTCTTTTATTTACTCTTTATTTCAAATAATTCTCGTTTGTTGGTTAATAACTAATAATCCATTTTGTTATCACAATTTTTGCTATCCGCCTATTTTTATTCCATTAAAAACACATTTAAAAAAAAAGAAGGAAAACACAGTTTAAATTTAAAAAATACATTCACTTTATTATACCCTTGCTGAAGGTATGATAATTTTGTATATGAATTAAATAATTATTAAAATCAGAAAACTAAATCATATAGTTGCCATAGTGATTGATCAATCAAATGCTTACTCCTCTCTGCAAGGATATACAGCCTTCGGTATACCGAAGATGCTTTTTTATTAACTGTGTTCATATACCAATTTTTATATTTTGTTTATTGAAATAATATATATATATATATATATATATATATTTGTTTATTTTATTTCTTTAATTATGTTTTGTTTTATTTACTTTACTTGACTTTAGTTTTCTTTTTTTCATTAATAAAATCTTGTGTTATTTGATGTGTTTTATGTGCATCGTATCGTATACGCAATTCTCAATTCTCACACACTAACTTTACATACTATTTGAATAATTTTGCTTTAAATTTGCCTAACGAAGACCACAAAATATAAATCAGGACGAATTTTCGAACAACTGTTTCTGACTTTAGCGTTGGATTTGGCTTTAGCTTTGGCTTTGGCTTTGGGTTGGGCTACTAAAAATGCTCGACATGCCGCCGGCGGCTGAGACAAAAATTAGCAACCTTAACACTGAGCGGCTTACAATCGACCACACACACGTACTGGACTCACACACACACACACATACACACACACAAGCCGAGATACACACACAACACTAAGCCACCAACACATACGCAGCTCATTAAAGCAACACTAAATTCCAAGCACGTGCAGGGAGCTGGGACCGAAAGCGAAAAGAACAACAACGACAACAACGAGGACAACAAGGACAACTGGAGCCAATGGAAATGAAGAGAGGGATGGGAATGGGTACACAGAGGAACCGGCAACGGGTACCGACAACGGAATGTAGTTAGCAGCTCATAAAACAATGCTAAGGGGGGGTAAAAAATGAAGGGAAATACGAAATATGAAGGAAAAGCAGCTAGAAAAATATGCAATGCATTCTCGTAAAATTATTGTACCACCTCCCCACTTATCTCTTTCTACGAATTTTCCTCTTTTTTGTCTGCATGCCTTCACTGCCTGTTCTTCTCGCATAGACCATACCCTGGCCTATACACCGGTCATGGAGGACATCCGACCATTCCTTGGCATACTGGCCGGCATTGTGGGCAGCATATTCCTGGTGGCACTCATCATAGTCGTCGTGGTACGAGTGCGCGGCTCGTCGGGACGCGATCGTAATAATTACTCGCATCCGGGCAACGGGAGCAGCAGCACCGCCAACGGCAATGGGAACCTTGGCATCCTCGGCAGCAACAACAATGGCAGCCTAGGCATCGGAACACTAGCACACAATGGAGGCCAATCAGTGCAGGATATGCATCGCATTGGCCGGGAGACGTGTCATGTCACGAGCAGCCTGGACAGCATAGATAAGAATCCAGACATAATACCACAAGGTTAGCCATTCAATTCGCCATTCTATTTTGCTCTCTCTTGCTTAGTTCCAACTCCTTTTTTTTTGGTTTTTAGATGGACACGATGTGGACGATGAGTGGACAACAAAGGGTCACAGTCGTGTCTATGCTACGGCCGCTTTGGCCGAGCAGAATGCCGTGATTACCTCCAGCTCATATGATCATATAATGCCCACGTATGCGGTAGTCGATAAAAAGTCTGGCCCACCCACGGCTCACGGCCAGTTTATACAGTATAATACGCTTATACCCGTTAGCAAAATGGGCGCTTATGCCAATCAACAGCAGCAGCATCAACAGCATCAGCAGCATCAGCAACATCAGCAGCAGCAGCAGCAACATCACCAGCAGCAACAGCAGCAACAGCAGCAGCAGCAGCAACAGAAGGTGAGTTATGCCCTGGCTGAGGTCTAATCCGCACTTAGCCGCCAGTCAAACATTTAACCTTTTACAAGATGGTCGCGTCGCCAGCAGCAATCTTAATTTATAGCCTCGACAGGTGCCCAACTGTTGGCCACCTGCTAACCAGCTCTGATGGGATTGGATGTAGAACTGAGAGAGGGGGAATGGGAATGGGACCAAGTCGATCCGGTTCAGCTCCATATTGTTACTGTTGTTGTACGCATATTTTGGGTTAAGTGGTTTTTATGGCCAGCAAACAGTTCATTATTTAAGCCACAATTGATGGGCGCTTTGTTGGTGTTTCCCACTCAGACAGACAGACAGATAAACGCTCAAGCGGATTAAAGTTACAGACAAACAGTTTAAGTATACAGAAAGCATTTGATTTAAGCTAGCTTCCAACTTTAAATAATTTTCATTTATTTCGAGCTAAAACAGGTAATAGGATATTGGCTTATTCAAAATGTATGTATGAACTGTAATTCACAATAAATCGCACAAGTAGTTAACTACAAAATCTCACATAATTCACAAATCTCAAACCCAAAAATACCAGCTATAACTTTAGCTCCCGCAATGCAATTCCATGGGCAACACCTACAAACAGCCAGAATATTTTATCGTTCTGGTAAAATGCAGCGAAATTCCTGCCAAAACACACAGCAGACAAAAACCTTGCTAAATCGGTGAAGGTCGCGCAGATAAATAGAAAACAACGAGCAGGGGCGTGGCATACCAGCAGCAGCAGCAGCAGCAGAAGTACTCGGTTGCAGCAAAACCAACATAATTTGAAAATCATTTAAGTAGAAATTTTCTGTGTGTGCGACGCCCTCTAACAACAGCAACAACAAGGACATGCGGCAGACACCCAACGAGCTGCAGCAGCAGCAGCAGCAGCCGCAGCTGTAGCAATATAAATTTTCCATTTGCGAATTTAATAAAAATAAGTTGCAGGCGGACAGGCGGACCAGACGAACTGAAACAGCGCTAAGGAGCAAAATCGGCAAAGGATGCGCGCATTTTCTATGTGTGTACACTCAGAGAAATACCCAGTTAATTTTCCGCTAAGTCGAAATAGGAATGTATAAGAATTCCCATCCATTCCCATATGTCCCATATCCCCACTCCGATTCAGCTGGACCAAATACTTTCTGTATTCTCATAGTAGAATCTTCTTTAACGAGCAATATTCGAAAACACTCTTCAATTTGTAATGGGGATAGTCAACAAAATTAATTAAAATTTATTTATACCATTATCTATTCTGCCATCTGCCATCTTAGTCTGCAAGCTCATCCTTCTACACTCGCATTCCGAACGAGCTCAGAGGAGATAGAGATTTTTATTTACTTTTATTTATCGTTTTATATAGTCATATATATAATAATTTTGAATATATTGCCAGATAAAGTATACATGGCTTATAATAATTGAAAAATAAATATAATTATCCAGATTTAAGTAGGTAAATGAATCTCACAAGCCCAGTGGGTCCCTTATAAAACCCAATTTATTCATCCTTCAGACTATAAATAGCCCTCAAAATAGTTATTTTTCGTCACAGAATTTTTCAGGATCCACAAAGATATGGCAGAGCTATAAAGTTTTAGTTAGTATTGGCCACTTAAATTTAAATATTTTTGCTCCATCCTAAAAGTATGCAACAAAAATTTATATCAGCCGGCTTTGGCTTACTTTGTAAACTTAATATAAAAAAGGAAATAATATCCGTAAATCCTAATACATTTTGAAGCAACTACCTGCGTTTTACTCGTAAGGATCATCTCTAGCGATTGGCATCCATAGATATAACTCTCGTCCAGGGATCATCGAGAAAACTGTCCGAAAAAACAAACTGTTTCAGAGATGTGCTGATAAAAAATGCTCAGCACTAAAGGAAGATAAAGTTTCAGGTTTGAACTTCGAAGATTTGTTGACAATTTTTTCCTGAGTGTAATTGTTGCTGTTGTTGTTGGTAGCTGGTAGCCAGCTCAAAATGTAATAAACGGTGCTGTGCTCGACTTGGGGTCTGCAGATGCTAACTGGAAGTGGTTGCTAACAGAGAAGAAGCGGGACGGGGATGAAGTAGGGACAGTTGAAGGCAACTATTGGGGGCAGTCAGACACATTACAAACAGGCGCTGCATGTGTGCCTTTTGGCCCTGGCAGTGGGCGTGGCAGTGCCTAATGCAGCCAGCTAAACTGAAAAGCAAACATATATTAAAACAGAAACTGGGAAGAGGTGTGAAAAGAAAAGTAAAGAAAGTAAATTGTAATAAGCAATTTTTCGTTAAGATTAGTGAAACGTCAGATTGAATTAATTTACCACAGAAATCCAATTCCAATCGAAATTCAATTCATTTTTAAGTTTGCAGGAATACAAAAAAGTATAATTAATCAGTATCAAAAAGCCGAGTTGATTGAGTTTTGTTTATCTGTCTGTCCGTTAAGCTCAGACACTATAAAACTGGATATTGGAAAAAATAATAGGTCAAAAGGTTTTGAATGTTTTGACCATGAGTACGCTCACTTTAACTATATATACATTACAGGGTATATGTATTTTGGAGTGTATTTGAACTCACTACAGAGTCTAGCTTAGCCTAGGAGCTATCCTGAGTTGAGCAGTGTTGTATTCAGAAAGTGAATTGAAACGAGTTTCAGTTTTCCATACAATTCCCACTAGCTCGGCAAATACATTTTTGTAATTGAATTGAATACTCCAGCATTTAATGCAAGTCTTGAGTATTCACCATGACTCCCTAAGGAAAACTGAGAACTTGCAGGTTAGCCTGACAACAGGTGCAAAGCGTGTTTCGGGCTCACCTGGTCACTTTACACTGGACAATTATGCAACTGGCTGGCAAAATTAAAGTGATTGGACTCTTAATATATATATTCAATATTTCGCTTTCTAACTATCTTTCTCGTTCTATTTCTCTTTGTCTGTCTCTATCTTTTATGCACAGACTGAGCTCAGCTATACCGAGCTGGCTGCCCCACTGGTGGGCACCGCCGTTGGCGTCGGCGTCGGCGTGGGCGGTGTTCAGCGTTTGACACCCTATTGCAGCGCCACCTTGGGACGTCCAAGGCAAACGGACCTGAAGAGAGCCGAGCCGAACATCTACTCCCAGGTAAATGTTATGATGGATGATGAAATTTTGGCGGACTTGCAGGCGGCCACCGCGTCGGGCAGCAGCTACGTAGCTGGCGCTGTGGTCGATAATGTGGGCGGGGCTGGCGGTCTATATATGCAGGGCTATGCGACACGAGTGTAAACCCCTAGCGATTGAATGAATATACTCGTCTATTTTCGTTAGAGTTGTTTAGTTATGTTACGTTACGTTTTGTTAATTTGATTTTTATTTGTATTTTTCTTTAATAAATTTCAAAGTTTTGGAAACCTTGTTATCTTTGCATCTCGAATCTCTGCACTGTATTGTGCTTTAATTATTGCTTTAATGCTTCAGCTTGTCACTCATAACTCTCATTGCAAGCTGGCCCAAAAGCTGGGCAAAATCAAATTGCAGCTGGCATCGAATAACTCTCATTTGCAGCTGACAGATCAATATCTGACAAAGGACACTAAAAACTAGGCACACTACAATTTGTCTTCTACTGAACACTCGAAATTAAGCATACGCAGGGTAACACGCAGAGAAGTCAAGACAATTTTATGCAGCTGCAACAGCATGTAATATATGTATGTATGTATGGGCTTGTGTACACAGAGAGAAAAGCACACAAGAATAACAATTGAATATTTTTAACCAAAATCTAGATAAAAGACGAAAATTCAGTTGAGCAGTTTTCATTCTCGATCTAGGATTGAGCTGAAAAAGTCCTAAGAAGAAGCATACTATACTTAAGGCAAGATTATTTATGGCTTCAATGAGGAATGAAATACAAAAAAGAGAACAGAACTGGCCTAATAATATTTTTATTATTAACTAATTAATATAAATGATCCATTTAAAATGTGAACTTTTGGCTTCACCCAAGCTAAATCAGAATTACCAAAGTTTTGACACTGATTTGGTTGATTTACAAGAGGAATTCTTAAGTTTTTCTCTCTGTGTATGTATGGAAAAATAGCAGCACATTGCACTGAATATGCATTCGGCACCAACAGGACGTATACATAATGCCAAAGGTTCTCGTAGTGGCAAACTATTCGTAAATTTGGCTGAGAGACATTGACTATTGTATACCCTAGAATAAGGTGCTTCTCATGTTCTTCTTTTATACTACCTTATATTAGTTTCGAATTAGATTCAGAAATAACTATAACTATATTTATTTGTATTCTGTCAAATTTCCAGCAAAATTCGACACAAATTTCATACTCTTATAAATATCTAAAACTTTATGGGGGAGGGGGTTTTAAATAACTATGATTATTATGAAAATTTCACTCATACGTAAACTAATTAAAACTTAACCTGGACACAAAATACATATACTCACCCAATTCTGAAATATTCAATTTCACATTTGCTATATGAGAGAGAGAGAGAAACTTATATGCCGATTTTGCTGGACAGTGTGAATGGAGCTGGGATTCCTGTAGTCCTTTGTCTGGGGCTTGCTTTGATTTCAACAATTATTGTAATGACTAGAGTTATGTTCATGTTGTGCTGAGGCATTTGTAAGAGTTGTTCTGAATTGATGTGTTGTTTGAGGTCTGCTCCAGAGCAGAGAGTTGCTTGCTCTTAAAATGCACTTAAGCACAACTTTGTATGTGGTGTCCCTTCGTCTATGTGAGCGTCTGTGTGTGTGTGTGTGGAACATTGTCAATGAGCACACTGCAAACAACTTTTATGGGCCAACATATAATACAACAACAGCAAGAAGAAGAACAACAACTGACCATAGAACAACCAACACGAATGGAGCAGCCATAGCAACCAGCAACCAGCAACCGGCAACTGGCAACCAGCAACCATTTACCTAATGACATTGTATGGCTTTATTGTCATTTATCGGAAAGTTGTTGCCTGCCCAGCAGGCAAAAATGTTTGCCGTTGATTTCAGAGTTCTCCCAGCTCTCGGTTTTATTTTTATTTCCTTGGCAATTATTTTAATTCGATTATATTTGTTTTTGTTTATTTTTCAAGCTTTTTGGCAGAGTTTTTGCAATAAACGGAGGATCAAAAGCGAATTATTTAATCAGTTTTGCCTTTTATTTTAAACAAAGGGAATACGTTCGATAAGTAAACTCACACACACACACACAGAATAAAATACTTCTTTTTTTTTTTGTTTAAGAGAAATCCAACTTCAAATAAAAGCGTTCAGCAAATGTTTTAAAAGTCTGTATATATTTTTATTATATTTATTTATTTATTTGTATTCCTGACTAACGTCGCATAGTCTAAACGGATAAAAATGCAATAATAAAATTTGAATATAAGTGGAAAAATTTTGAAAAATTGTCCCACAATGTCAGAAAATGGGGTGTCAAAGGTGACCAATAAAAGCGTAAAAATGGTGTATGGAATAGGTTGACTAAAGCTGCTGAAGTCTACAGAAGAGTATTTGAATGGAAATCCGATTTTATATTATTCGAATTTTCATTGAATATAGTAATAGTCTTTCATTTGCTTCAGAATGGAGTTCCAGCAAACGAATCTATATTAAATTTTGGGCCTTAATTTGTTGCTTGCCCCTGACTTATTTAATAAATTAAGTGTTTTGTTTATTTCTTTATTTATTGGGCTAGCAGCTTGGCTATCAGCTGCTCATTTTTAATTTATTTAACGTTGAAAATTAATTTCATTAAAAGCACGTTGAGAGCATTAAGACAACAATATAAATTTTGGCCACACATTTCTACACAAACACACACACATCCTCACACACACACACACACACACACACACACACACAGACACATACATAAATACACACGTGGGTAAGCGTTATAAATATGCCACGCACAAACATTTGGCCAACTAACACACACACACACACACACACACACACACACACACACACACGCATGTGAACATCCTCCCCAACGGGCAATTATTGTAACCAGTAAATGGTAGATGAGCGCGTTGGCTAAGTAAACGCCAAGCGCGGCTAACAACAACAGCAACAAAGGGCAACATCAACAACAATTACAATAACAAAGCAGATGAGAAAAGCGGGCTGTTGTTTGGCGGTTGCCCCAGCCTCCCATACAAATACATACACACTCAAATACAGGCAGATACTCATACATAGACCACACAGCATACATATATGAGCACATATACATACATATATTAATTTGAGTGAGTAAGTCAACAAAACAGCCACCGTAATTAGGGCCACACCGCCAGCGAGGGTGGCTTGAAAAGTTCTCATTTTTGTTCTTGAATTTAAAATAGATTCTAAAGGGCAGAGATCAGAGGCTATAATTATTTGAATTTCTTTATATATTAATTTATGTCATTAGTTTTTGAATAAGCAATAACTTACTTGTAGTTGGCCAACAAAATATAAAAGAAAAAGGCTGAAGTCTTAACTCGATCTCGAAACTCTCGTCATGTTTAAAGGAAACATACCGCTGCATCCCAAGCACACACTATTTCATATCCTTTACTCACTTTCTCTCTCTCTATATATATCTCTCTATATATCCGTTCATCTTTCTTAACTTGTTTCTATTCTCTTCCATATGCGCACAAAATGCACAGATCGATCTAGCACATCATCCCATGTATTCAACGAGTCCCATGTTCGGAACGAACACCACCATCACCGGTGTCACCATGTCACATCCATCACAATTGGCCACCTTCTCTCCAACGCCCCCGCCGCCCATCTTTGCTCATAGCGTGGTCACCACTGGCGATGGCCTCCTGCAGCCAGTGACGTGCATGGGTCTGGTAGCCTCATCTTCAGCAGCGGTGCCAGGCAATGGACCCATAGTACAGCAGCAGGCAACAGCCACCGGCGCTGGCGGAAACGGAAGCATCGTCGGCGTCGGCGTCAACGTTGGTGTTGGTGTTGGCATGAGCCTTTATGGCAGCGATGTGGTAAGTGTCAGTTTGATGTACTTCTACTTCTAGTCCACGCTGGGCAACTACTCGACTACTGTTTCCTAACTTCAGTCTGCAGAGAGTCTCTCTGCTGGCTGCCGACCGCCGGCTGCTTGTTGATAGCAGCCAGTCAAGCCAAGTCGCTTAATGTCCAAAACGTTGAAAGCATCAATATGCAAAGTGGGATTTTGGGTGGGGAAAATTCATACAGCGAGCAAAAGTTAAAGGGTGGGAAAACATTTATCTTGGGCACCCGCCCAACCCTTAACCAAAAATCTTTTGTGCCTTTTTATAAATTGTAGCCACTGGAGCAGAAAATGGATTTTTGCGGTTGGTCTGATAACTGCTCAAGGGATTGCTGAATAATATGCGTTATGTGCCGAGTAGTTGCTTGTATTTTGAAATTTTAACAAGAAAAAGCTGCAAAGGGTGGCCAGCTAAATAGAGGCATCAGTTAGTTAATAGAGCTCTAGGAATACAC
Organism: Drosophila repletoides; assembly: GCA_018150835.1. Lineage (NCBI taxonomy): Eukaryota > Metazoa > Arthropoda > Insecta > Diptera > Drosophilidae > Drosophila > Drosophila repletoides. The sequence goes on along the minus strand of JAECWQ010000089.1, from coordinate 17,379,738 downwards.
TTACTTCCGTACATATGAAGTAGTATTTTATTTACTTATTTGCTTTCTTTGAATCTTTTTTATTAGTAAGAAATTTCTTAAATTCTAAGCAGGATTCAAAATAATGAACAAATGAAAAAGTCTTGGTTTGCATAGAATCTGCTGAGGAAAATCCAAAAATTTAGGTTCCTCTCTTTCGAAAGTATAAGCAGCCCATTTAACCAACTAATTTTTATTATTCCCCACGCTTCTTAAGACTATGCAAAGTATTCATAAAGTCTATCATACTATAGTTCTACATGAATTTGCCTATATCAATTTACTTTTCTCTTTCCATTGTTAAAACTTATTATCTTATACCTTAAAAGTATTTTTATGATACTCTTCTTTTCTTAAGAGCATACTGAGTATTTCTCAAGTCAATCACACACAATAAACTTTTTTTCCTTTGCTCAAAAAAAAGGAACAATGAAAGTATTTTTAATATACTCTACACTTCTTAATTGTGTACAGAGTATTCCTTAAGTCGATTACACCAGAATTCTGCATGTAATTTATATTTTAATGTCAATAACAAATTTATAGTCTGTCGCAATAAACTTCCCTTTGTTGAAATAAAGCGCCGCATGCCGTTTAATGTTTAACCAAGAAGAACAAGTTAATTCTTTAGCCAAATTATAGCTGAGCAAATTTAACTTTTTTATGAAGAATATTTGAACCTTAACCGTTTAAATTTTAAACTCAAATTTAATAGCAAAAGTTCAAAGCGGTAAATGACCTCAGAATGTGCAGAAAAATGACAGCCGCAGTATAATAATGAAGAAAAAAAAAAGAGTCGCCGCTTGCTGTGCTGCTGCGCACCCCCCTCTGGCCAGTGGCCTCTGCCCCTTTTGGCCATCTTTCCGTCTCTGTCATCCTCATTGAGTCTCTCATTTGCTCTATAAATATGCCATTATGTGTACACTTGGCGACGCGCAATGCGTTCGTCCTGGCGTTCCAGTGCTGCAGGCTCAGGCATTGCCGCCATTGCATTGTCCTTTCTCCTTGCTGAATTTCGCATTACACACAACTTGGGCTATCTATCTCTGTTGCTCCTATACAAAATACTTCACATTTTTTGCCACTGTTTCATGCTAAAGGACACTGCGGTGTGGCAACTTTTGACTCTAATGATTGCAATTATTATGGCCCGCAAAAAAGGACCAACAACAGCAACTGAATTTACAATGTTTTTTCCCTCCTTTTTTTTTTTTTGTTTTTCTCCTGCTGCCATTGCCTTTTCTTCAACCCCGAGTGAGCTGTTGTTTTTGGGTGTATGTTGTCCCCAGAGTTTTTTGAAAAATGCAAGCCAAAAGGCAACGAGGCGCGCAAAGCGAGCCAAAAACACAGGACCAAAACCAGAACAACGAGGACAAGGGTTCGGGTGCGGATTTGGGCTTGGGTTTGGTTTTGGTTCTGGTTCTGGGAATGCAACTGGGATCTGTATGTGACTATTGCGGTGTTGCCTGGGGAGCTGGACGTACGGCAAAAATGGTTAGATTTGGCACAGCGGTACACTGAACGAAACCAAATAACACGCATACGCCCAGTTAGCCGCGGCTTGCCTTGCTTTCGATGGGAACCCAGGCAATTCATACTCCTTCCCTCACTCAGCCATATTCGGGTACTCGTAATGTGAATTCGTAATAGCTGCGGGTACTCAAATAATGCGCGCCTCGTTAATTTTAAAGCAGGGCTTTTTACTGTTTCATGTTTCATGTTTTCGGCCAGGGCCCACTTCCCACGCTACTTTGGGAACAGAAATTTTATTTCTGTTATGTTTTATTGCTTTCCACTTGTCTTTGTGTCTACGCTCTTCGCTTATAATACTCTATGGATTTATTATTTTTAAATTGCCAGCAATATTCAAAGTTTATTATTGAGTAAAGACAGATAATTTAATAGGCACTGCTGAGTTTATGCGATAGATATATCTGCACAGAGAGAAAATATATTAAGAATTTCAGTATTAAACCAATTCCAAGGCCAAAGTGAGCTTGTTTTCAATTGGACTCAATATCGAATGAGGCAAAAAATAAAATAATCTCTAGTCATAGTAAAAGGATTAATTAATTAGCTTACTTGAAATAATAATAAATTCAACATAATAGAAATATTATAATCTGGCCTTTTTTCTTGTCCGATCGACCCTCAGTCAATTTTCATTAGATTTTTGGCTACTAGATATGTTCCTTTTTCTCTCTGTGTATTAATAAGTTTAAAGACAGCACTAAAAAAGGAAGAATCCTCCAATTCCTTTAAATTATTTGCTCATTTATCGCTCCTTTCTCTTTTCGTGTATTTAACAGGCCAAGCCACAACTTTTAAAGACCGTGCCCGAGGAGCTGCACCATCAACTAAACGGCGACGAAGTGCTTATTACCCAGGATCGCAATCATGGAACGGGAACACGCTTTTGACGCTAAATGATAGGAAAAGAGGAAATAATATAAACAGGAAATAAATCAAAAAAAAAGTGAGGAATAGATGGGGGGAGAACTTAGTGAAAATTGACTATAAGTTATGTGATGTGCGCGGAAAGAATTTAAATTTGAAATCGAACTGTCGCCAAGCATTTAGGGGAATCGGACTGTGGGCTGGGGGGGTTGTATGAGTATACTGAAAAAAAATGTGTAGCACTTTTTAAAGCAGCAAAGAATATTGCGCCAAATATTGTATAGAATATTGATAATAATAATAAAGTACGAGTATGCAAGTGAAAATGTTTTAAACGCGGAGAAGCACAGAAGAAACTAACAAAAACTTTCCACTAACTGTAAGCGCCCTTGTAAAATAAAAGTTAAATACTAAAATTTAGAGCTCTAATTAATATTCAATCTATAAACTAAACTAAAAAACTAACTTAGCTGTACGATGTGAACACTGAATTGTTAATGTATTTTTAAATAACAGCTTTAAGCGCCAGAATCGAGGAAAGTTCTAGCTAAGTAAAACTAAAACCAATTCTTTATTGTTGTTAATTTATGTTTACAATTAGACCCATTAACATTAACACTATGAACACTAACATGAACATTAACAGTAACGTAAACATTAACATTTAATATTTAGCTTGTTCTTAAGACATAAATACAATTTATTACAAGTAAATCAAATTCGTCTAGTCTTAAGGCCCATCCAGCATCCAGCATCGAGCATAGAACAAAGTGTTCGATTAATTGCAAGATTTGTTTACAAAATACTCGTAAAACAAAAGAGGCATCAAGAATTTAAAAGCAAGCTAAAACTAAGTAAACTTAATAATAAATGGTTAACTTAACAGAAATTAATTCAATTTAGCAACGCAACGTTTGCATTTTATACGTAACACGAAGAGAAACCAGGAAGCTGGCAGCAAAAAACAAAATAAATATAAAAATAAAAATAAAAATAAAGAAAACTAACAGAATAACTCAACACTCTAACACTACATAAATACCAACAATAAATGGAAAAAAATTAAAAAAAATTAATTAAATTAACGTCTAAGCAACTGCATGTAAAATATTTAACTGAAACACAAAAATCTCGGAATAAAAATGTATTTAGATCTAAGTAAACAATTTATAAAATAAAAAGATAGTTAATAAATTAAATTTAATAAAATGTATTATTAAAAAATAACTCAAAGTGTTTTATTTCATTTTAATATTTTCTATCTTCTGGAGAGCCCTATTGGCTATTTTTCTTTCTTTCCGTAGATTTTACTGGTTTTCTTTTTTACTTTATTTCACATCTCTAATTCTTTCATGATTCTTTGTGTTTTTTCTTTAATCGTTTCTCTCTGCCCTCTGGCGTCCCCCCAATGGACTTTATATTTTATTGTTATTCCTGTAAATAGAAGACTTAACTTTTAATTTAATTTTATATCATTATTATTATGATGTACTAAATATATTTTGCTAATTTCGTCGGCCTGAACCTTTTTTTTTGGGTTCATTGACCTGCTCAGATGAGGCAGGCTAAGACAAACATTTTGGGAACAGGAAAACGATGCAATTTGATGTCCACAAACATTTTGCTAAATGTAGGCGTGGTCGCGGCAACAGCCAAATGGGCGTGGTCGTGTCCCGCTGTTCATTGGGTGTGCTCTGTGTGTTGTGTGTTTGGCGTGTGCCTTGTAGCAAACGTCAAATATTGACAGGGCGCGTGTACAAACACACGGAAACGGAAGTCAAGCTGAGCGACACGACCACAACGACAATCAGAACAACAACAACAACAACGTTGGGTATAACAACGACAACAATGAGAACAAGTACAACGACAACGACAACGACAACAGAACGTTGCCGATACATCGTTCAAAAATTGTCAGCCATGTAAATTTTGTATGCGAAAGCACTTAACACCATTTTCGCTTAAGCAGTGCAAACAGACAAGGACTCAACTAAACAGAAGGATAGTGCTAAGAGAGCGACCACAAGCAGGTGAACAGGAGCAGCAGGAGCAGCAGCAGCAGCAGCAGTAGCAGCAGGATGTCTTCTAGGCTAGGGACTGCGGCCCAGGAATCGTAGACATCATTTATGACTGGGCCCTACATGGAAAGCAAATTATGCAAATTTCGACCGCAGCGTCGATGACTTGTAAATTTTGGTGGCGCAGTTTGCTTGGATCCTGTTTAGATTTGAAGATATGGCAAAAGGTAAGCATTAGGATAACACACACGCACACCCACACACACACACACCAACACACGTACTCAGTAAGGATGCAAATATTTGGCACGATATGAATACCTGCACTTACGCCTCAAGAAGCAGCAGAGGCAGAGGCAGAGGCATCAAATTAATTCGGCCACATGTCAAAAGGTAAAACCACAGAGTGAAGAGGATGCGATAGGATAGAGGCTGGAATGTAGAATGTAGCACAGCAAATGGAAATCAATTAATCAAAATACGCTACATAAATTATAAATTAAAAGGTTGTTTATATTTTCCAGTTGCTGCTGTTGTTGTTGTTGGGGTTTGCCCGGCAATCGCCTCGGGGGTCATCAATCAAGAGGCAATTAAGCGAAACAAAGGCAAAAGAGTCTAAATAGAATTTTTTTTTTATTTACGAGTATTTCTATTATTCTAGTCGCGACCCAAACGCGAACCTGATGACATAAAAATTCGAGTGGCATTCAATTGTTTTCTAAAACCCAAATAAATATTTAAAATGAATTGCAATGTGATTTTTATTTGGGTTTTATGACCCAACAGCTACACACAGACTGCAAAAATATATTTCCGTTTTTATGACAGCCAAATAAGAGTATAAAATAAAACACAACCGTTCTATATGTACCTATTGGCCAAGTCCTGCAGGCTAACTGCACTAACTGCAGTTGTCTTCCTCTAACAATTTTCATGGCTCGGGGGTAACACCGTAAATAACGATATTTATTGAAAATTGACAAAATATATTGTCATCGAATTTTATTAAATATTTCTGGCAAAAATTATTGCTTGGTTTATTGATTTGAGCTTTGCTTAGATCAGGTTAGAGTGTTAGTCTCGGGCATGTTCTGTCGACTAACATGGGCCATGTTAACCACTTGCCGTGGGTTTCTGAAAATGTCTGGAGCAGCTAGAGTCCCTCAGATTCTCCTTTGAATCTTAGTAAACTTTAAGGCCTCATAGTAACAGTAACTAGCTCTGAAATGTCGAATAAATAGTAAGAGCCACGATACTGTCGACGTGATCTATTCAAGGCTGGTCAGTTAGAAGTGAAATGAAGCTTAGTCTCGATCATGGTCGAGTGACCTATCTAGTTGACAGGGCTTATTGCAGCGTATTGGCCATGTTTACAGTGACATTTTTTGTCTTCCTGGTATTCTGCCACCTTCATCTAGAGCTCAAAATGGAATTCTTTATCCAGATCAGTTAGAAATAAGCTCCTTAGCCTTCTCTTGGGAAGATCTGAGTCAGTTGATCGCCAATATCGAGTTATAAGATTTTGCCTGAAGAGACTTGATAGCAACCCGACTACAGCAGCTGCAGCTATGTAAATTTCATCCTTGCATTGATATGCCAAAGGATGAACCTTTAAGTTTGATTTGTTAGAGCCTGTTCTAACTTTATAGCTATATATTTCAACTAGACCAATTCTATTTTATTTACTCTTTATGGATACTGGGAGTTTATGGGTATTTCCAGAGCAAATAAAATGCAGTTTTCATAGCATTTTCCGCTACTTTCGAGTAAGTTTCACGATACTCAGCTCAACCCAAAGTCGGATTCTTTGACAATTGCATTTACGATTCGGAGAGCAGTTTTGCGGTTGAGTTTTTATAGTTGAATTAAAAATGTTCTCACTGAAGAATTTATATGCGATATTTTTTGGGATTTTCCCTCTTCTATTTCTATTCTTCTATTTGGTTGTCTGCATCTAACGATGATAAATGGCAAACAGAGTCGGTTTACAATTTGTAATTGTTTGAGCGCATTGGCAAAGTTTTCATGTATTTATGCAACATTTGTTTTTAATTGATTGTTAAAAATGACAAACGACTCTTTCGCCCCGTTCGTCCCTTCGTCTGGGGCTGCGGCTACTTCGTGTGATTTATTGCGATTACCAAGCTAATAAAACTGCTTCGAAGTGCGCAAGGAATTAAATAAACGCCATGCAATTAAGGACATTTTTTGGTGCTCGGCACACTTAAGCCGCCATTAATGCGACTTCATGGCAGCCAGTTCTTGTTCCATCTCTCACTCTGTCTGTCTGTCTGTCTCTGTGTCAGCTATTTTGTTGAGCGCAGTGCAGCTGGTTGATTTATAAGCCGACACTTACAACAGAAACGACAAGGACAACGACCGCGACCAGGACGCGGACCATTGCGAGCAGCTGACCACTGAAATTTTCTTACCACTGATTTATTTACATTTAAGCAATTTCATCGCCTCTGACCACCGAGTGAGAGTTGCAGTCGCAGAGCGAGCACCACCCGGAAATGCACAGCATTGCAACCGGAAATTGGCAAGCAGTTAAGCAAAGGGTGCATCTCGCGCCTTGCCAAGCCCCCACATGCCTCCCCCCGTTTCCCCCCGCATAGCTGCTGCCACCAGAGAAGATTAATGCAGCTGCTTTTATTGTTCGGCCAGTTTGGTCACTCGCTGGCCGTTTTGCACAATTTATTGTAAATAAAAATGACGACACTTCGAAAGAAAATAATAAAAGCTTCCGGGATGGGTCAGCACTTGAGTACAAAGGTGGTCGAGTGGAACTATATATAGTGTGATTAATATACGAATAAGTAATTACAAGAAATTAAACTTCATAGAACCTCAAGTGGGACCCTCAAGGCTTATATTCGAGATATCAAATTGTGTGGACTTATATATATAATAAACACTTTTTCCAAAATCCTAGCAGGCTTGATTATAATTGCTTTGGAATAGAAAAAAGGCCTGAAAAAAAGACAATCAAAGAAGTAGTCGAGTTATCATGGACTTTGAATATTTCGCGTGCTTTTCTTCGCTGTTGCTTACAGATTTTTCATTGCATACTTTTAGGATAGAAATTATGAATAGAAGTTTTGCACAGCATATTCAGTTGTGCAATTTGGAGGGAATAAAGAATAAAAGCCTCTAATAATACCAAAGATACTTCTAAGGTTAACTAAAAACTGAAGAATGGGCCAAAGGTTATTGCAGCACGATGGAGAAAGAAATGGTTAAAAGAATTTTTTCCTGTATATTTATTTACTAATTTGAAGTTTTTAAATTATAAATTTAATAATTTAGGAGTGAATATTTATCGAAGTTTAAAAAGATTCGGAATAATCTCTTAGGTTCTCAATTTATCAAAAAACAATTATTGTAACTATAAATATTGAAAATAAATTGAAAGAAAATACCAGATAATTCGGTAATAGTTTTAGTTTAATTCCAAAATCACCTTGTTGGGAATTGATTTTTTTGGATTTACTAATTAATTTGGTTAGTTGGCTAAATCCATTTGGCTGTAGTGTTAATAGAGTGCTTTGCAGGGATTTTCGAAATATATTTATTAAATATATTGGCAAGCAGAGCAGGAAAAGGCCGGAGAGAGCAGGGCAGAGCCATACGAGTACCATTCCCTATTAAATTGATTTGTGTATTCACCGCAAAACCATTTTGAAAAGCACACCACGCCCGGTGACATTTGCTCGCACCACAAAACTGAATAAACAGGCAGCCACAAGACTCGTAGTACTCGAATAATGTGCAACAAATCTACGCAAATTTCATGCAAACAAATCCATTTAATACGACTGCACACACACTGTCAAACCGGAAGGGGGCACGGAATTGGGGGGATACATTTAGGCGGCGACACCTTTTGTGACACACGCAGCAGGCAACAAACAACATTTGAAGGTTAAATAAATTGCCGAGCGACGTTGCCAGGAGCCAAACATATGCCCAGCGCCGGCAGCTATAAATATTTGGGATACCGAACCAGCAAACACAACAGAAAAAAAAACGGAAAAAGGAAAAAGGGTTAAATAAGGACGACAAACAAATGTGAGTCACATTTACATAGAAAGTACCTGGCGGTGCACATTTCCTGTCTTTTAGCTCCGGCCCCGTTTTCCGGTTAATATGGCGGCGTCAAAACAACATTAAACATGAACCGGCCTCGAACGCAAGCCGGCAACCGGAAGTGAATATAACACGCACTCTGCGTATACGTAATACACATAAAATTTGAAAAGCGACGCTCAGACTAATACGGTAATGCTATATACACAGGGAGAAAAATATCAAGAATTCCAGTCTATAATCTGTAGTCTTAAAAGCACGGTCATAGGCATTTAACTTGAATCAAGCCAAAAATTCTCATTTCAAGAATGATATCATATGAACGAAAATAAAGCTTTGATTGGTAGGTTTTCCAGAACCCTTTGTCTAAACATGCGAGCCAAGCTATCACATCCCTGGCCAGCTCTCTGAATTTTGTTCTTTCTTCTATATTTCAACCATCATTTAAGCTAAAAAGTAATTGATTCACGCATTATATATATATATAAGGCCAAGGTCAAGTTAACTGCTACTAATTCGATTCGGGCTTAAAACACTCAAGGTTGCACTCAATTGAAGACCGATCAAGCTCGTTTTTTACCCAAGTTTTTCTCTCTGTGCACGGCTGGGAGACCTCCATTCGCATTCGTATTCGTTTTAAGTTTGGGTTGCCCTTTTATGCCCCATATCTCTCATGTATGCCCCACAGTTTGCAAATTATTTTTTTAGTACTTTATTCAATGCGCATTAGGCGCGCACTCTGCTTCGACTCTTTGGGTACGGAATCGGGTCCCGCTGCCTACACGGATTCACGGATTTAAATCGTAAATAAATCGTAAAGATGCTGGTGAATGTGACGAGGTTTCTTTCTCGCAGGGATTGCCATTGACAGTGCTTTTGTGTGTGCATGTATATCAAAAAAAAAAAAAAAACTAACCGATGTGAGCCTTTTAATTTATGTTGAATTTTTTATATCTTTGCGTGTGAACGGGTATTCACACAGTTTTTCAGGGTGCGATGATTAGGTTCCCAAAGTGCTGGCAATTTATAAAAAAGAAAAGGAATAAAAGCTGTACGCACGTGTGCGATGAAAGGAGTTGGAAGTGTCCAAAATGGGGTAAAAAAAAGGGATTAGTAAGAGAGCAGTTACAGTCTTGGAATACGCATGAAATGTCCTTTTCATTCATACTCTTTCATATATTTTACCATAACTCAGTGGATACTGCCCATAAAGTTTCTACTACTTATATCAGCTTTATTTTTATTTGGCAGTATAACTTTAAAAACTCTACTAACATATAATATTCTGGAAAATGTGTAGAGTACAAGCAGATATAATCATGTGATTTCTTTTCTTTCAATCTTAGGGCATCAGGGAAGTGCATCGTTTCTTTACCAATTCCTTACAATCCCCAATCTCATTCTCTCTTTCTTATTTTGTTGCTTCAATTAAAGACTGAAAAAGCTTGTCTTTAGACCAGCCTTTTTCTCTCTGTGGAGCCAATCGACATACCACAAAAAACGCTTAGTTCTTATGCATAGCTTAAAGCTAAATTATTAATTATAGTGTTATATTATTATAATTATCGTTTAGTGTGTGCAATTGAAATGGTTTTCCTTTTGTGCCAGGGCCACACAGTATTCATTAAAATTAAACTGACAGCTCACCGCATAGTTGTTATACTCGCAGACTCGTATTGTCAGTCAATTGACTAATTTGCTGCATTAAATTCATTTGGCATTTTCATTATTTTGATTGAATGTTTACCCCATAATAAGCCTGGCTGGGCAATGAAGCGTCGATTGCCGCAGTAGCTCATCGACTGATTATATTGTAATCAAATAAATGCAAATTGCATTTTTTTTTTTTTCGTGGAAAACTAATATACATAATTTTTGCTGGTATGAATAATATTAAATTTCAGGCCGGTGAAAAGCGGCTACTAAAGTGGCACATTGTTATAACTGTATATTTGTAATTTGGTTTATTAAAAGTACTTGATAGATAATTAATAAATTGTGCATCATTTTCACATTGCACTCATTCTCCCTATAGATATATATACAGCAATAACTGACAGATCTGATGAGAGAGGAGGCGGCGGCATTGTGGTTGAACTGCACAAATCAAATAAGTGCATCTGCATTTATATGCTAATTATTTTTATTCAAATTTAATTAGGTTTTTGCCAGTGTTTTTTGTTCATAATTTCATATTTGCCGTGTCAAAAATGTATTAATATACAATCGTTTTTTCTACTGCAAAATTATGGAATTGATAGTATAATCATATATTGCGCTAATCGTTCTAGGTTGATGCAAATAAAAAGCCGTATTTTTTTACTATTAATTGTTTACCATCAAAGGCAGCTGCTCTATGGATGTATCCTTGCAGAGAAGGCATCACCGATGAGTCGATGTCTGTCCGTTTTACTATAAATTATTGTACCCTCAAGTGCAGCTTACCTCTGGCTTCTTTGTTCAATTAAGTTTCTTTCTTCTTCATCAAGGCATTATACCTTGTGTATATACTTCACACCTATTTATTCTGACCTAAAATGGGATGTCAATTGAACGTTAATAGTTAATTATGCCGGCGTCTGTAATTTGGTGAAATTAAAGTGCCAGTAAGAGTTAGGTTGACTTAGCCACATTAATTACAGCTTGTTGCCGTTGTTTTAAGTCTGTAATTAGCCGAAACGAAAATGTTTTTGCAATTATGAAATTTGCATAAAATACTTGATGCTAACACCCAACGACTTTTGCTATGAACTCCATTTTCCATTTTACACATCGAAAGCGAAATTTTGCACTGGGCCACGCTGCGTATGCGTAACGAGACGAGGCAAATTACTAAGCTGGAACTCTAGGCGAGGCGTGCCAATTATATGAGTAAAGTTTTTGACGGCCAGTAGCACTAATTAGTTTTTGATTTCGACTTTTGAACATGGCCTAAATGGCTATATGGCTGTGGGTTAAAACTATTATTCTCGTAATTTTCATGCATGTACTGGCCTACTACCATTTTGGAAAGTTTCAACTTAACAAAATTAAGCCTTAAGTGCGTTCCAAGCTCTTAAGGTATTTGAGAGTTAAGTTTTCGATTCCTCTTCTCTTCTTTTGTCTATTCGCGCCTGTGTGTGTGTGTGTGTTTGAGTATGTGTGTATGCTTTGTAAAGTTGACTACGCTAATATGTCACTTTGTCGTGGCAAAAGTTAACTTTGCCAAGTCAGCCAACAGCCACGCCCACTGGCATTGCCTGCACTTTGGTTTTGCACTCAACTGGGTTTTTTATACCCCGCAGCAATAAAATAGGCATAGCAGGCATACTAGACTAATACAATAAATTAGCACTCTTCAGAAAACTTTCGAATTAACTGCAGTATAAAATGTGTAGCATACTTTTTGGAGCACGATTCCACAAAATGAATAAGTACCTGGCTATCCTTTGTTCTTTTTTCCATTAATACATTTTAAATGATATACAGGGCATTCGCTAGTCGAGCAATATTGCGTATAGCGCTTTTAGCAGTTTGGCTCGTGCTCTGCTTGCTGCATGCATATATAAGCATGTGTGAAACCAGAAACCAAGCCAACAACGTCACACAAACGCTGCAAAAGTGATCGAGGAATGGGGAGACGAGAGGAGAAAGAAGAGAGAAGAGAGAAGAAAGAAGGGAGATAGATAAGGGCATAGAAATGGTGTGAGAGACACTCACCTCACCGGGCTGCGGTTGTTAGCCCGATGTTCAAAGCGGTTGGGCTCTTACCTGAAGCTGAAGCTGGAGCTGGAGCCTGTGCACGTTTCGGCATTAAATTTGCACTAACACAAATTGTCGCTTACTCGTACATAGAGGGTTCTATATAGAGGTAAAAACTAGGTTTCCTAGCTGTCTGTATATGTGTCTGTGTCTGTGTGTGTGTGTGTGTGTGTGAGTGCTCTTGTCTCCCTTCTTAAAAGCCATCGCACAAAGACAACATATAAATTGAATTGTTGGCAAGCCAAACGACACGAAATGAAATGAAATTTCAAGAAAATGTCGCTGATTTGAAGTTAGTGGCAGGGCGCAGGCTTTCAAAATGAAGGTAGCCACAAGAGCTGAGAGAATTTTAGATGTAACAACAACAAATAAACATATCTCTATACATATATGTACACATATATATACATAGAAAATTACTTTGAACATATTAGGGACACATGCCAAACATAATTGCAATCGGCATTGAGCAAGATGTGTAAGGCTGAAAGGTGTCAAATGGAATTTGCGGTTACTTCAATTATTTTATGCAACACACATTAATTATCCAGCAATTGCTGTTTAGTATTAAACATTCATATTTCATGCATTATTGCATCTAAGTAATTACAAAATTACAATGCAAATCAGCTATGGAAATTTCAGGCACATTAGAGAATCGTCTGCTGAAAATCTTGTGGAACGATATGAAATTTCAACATTAAATGCTCTGCTGCCTGCTCAATGATTACTGATAAATATTCAATGCTAAACTATGATTAGTTTGATTGCTGGCTTTAATTTAATCCCAAGCCAATTAACCTAAGTTCCTTTATACTCAAAAGCCTACATTCTGAACATATCTGCTATGCACTTTCAATGTTAAAATTTATATTTTGTTTTACTTTAACTTCATTAACAAATATCTTTATCCTTTTTCTTAAAAATTAATATATTGTTATTTTATATTATTGCCAATCTATAGAGTTGTTCCCTACGATCCCAATGAAACAGCTCCTGGCAAAATTCTCAAGGACTCTGTCAATTTACATTTTTTTTCCACCAAAATATGCACTTGATAATTTATACTAGGAAAAATGCCATAAAAGTAGTAAATCACCTGTAACTCGGCCATTTGAAGGACTTTCCACCAGATGCTACATAGTTTCTTAGAACAGAAAGAGCGAAATTCCTTTTGAGCACAAATAAAAAAATAGTTTTTCTGTAAACATGAAAATAGCTATAATTCTGTCATGTCCTTACGAGTCCTAAATTAAATTGACGCATTGCAAATCTGATGCGCCTTTCGGGTAAGCTACACTTTTTTTCAATTGCTTTCCTCGTGTACTTTGTGTGTGCGCATCGTCTGGTCAAATTCGTTCTGTTAGTCCTTAAAATGCAGCCAGAAGTATTTTTATTTATTTTTGCTTCCTTCACACATACCAAAACTCACACCTGCGCACTTGTATAATTCTGGCACCTCTTTGATTATAATTTATGAGTAAATGTTGTTGTAGTGAAATTTGTAAACTTTTACCTTAGCAGCAGCAGCAGCAGCAGAAGCAGCAGTACAACTTCTTCATATTGCAAACACATTTGCCATGAAGACCATGACTGCCAAGCAGGTGAGAGTATGTGTGTGTGTGTATGTGTGTGTGTAGGTGAATGTGGGAAAAGTAACTTTTAAAAGGCAAGCAAAAAGTTGAGCGTTGTTGTTCTTTTTGTGGGATAGCACCCGAAAAACTTTTGCTACATTTTATTAGAATTTAAAATACATGCAGACGCTATAAATTTTATGAGCTGATGCGACAAGCGAAAGTTGCAGCAACTTGCTGCGCATTACTGTTGCTGCTGCTGCCGCTGCTGCTGCTGCTGCTGCTGCTGCAGCTTTTTAATGCGCCGACTGCTGCATAATTTATGCTCATTAAGCGCAAATGCAATGCTGACCCACATAGGCAATTGACTGCACTTACACAGCCCGACAAAGTAGCCCTCAGCCGAGTCGAGTCGAACTCAGTGCCAGTTCAGAATCTGAATCATACAACCGACCGTCAGACGGACGAACGGACGAACGGGCGGACTGACAGACTGCCCTGCCACCCAGTCCGCTTGGCTGCCAGGCTGGCAAACGGATTCACGCTGGAATAAATGCCTTTTACTGCTTTGGTATGCAAACTTTTTCGCACTCAAATTGCAGCAGCAGCCAGAAACAACAGGAAAAAAAAGCGAATACTGTAACTTTCACACATTCAGAGGGCAGCTCGGCAGCTGCTAGGAGCAGAAGGAAGAGGGGGAATAGAAGAGCTGCGACCGCCTGGTTGCACATTTGAATGCCTCAAATTGTTTGCTGTTTTGTTGCTGGTGCATTGTTTGAAGCCCAGCGACGATGAGACATAGAAGAAACCTCCGTTCTTTTTTTTTTATTTTGTTTTTGTCACAGTCACAGGAAGAGAAGCCGCCGCTACTTTCTCCTCTGGCGACGTAGCCGAATGAATTGCAATGAAATTTTGAGGCAAGGTTTATTTTTTTTGTGTTGTTTTGCATGCTGCATTTTTGCCAGAGACTATAACGATGGCAACGAGCTGGGAGCTGGGAGCTGGGAGCTGGGACTGGCACTGTTTCTATTTTCTAGGATTGCCCATGGTAAGGGGATTTGTTGTTTGGACCACACTAGCTGCCTGGATGGTTGGCTGGGAACGGCAATGGCAGCGGCAACGCCTGCCAGGCAGTCGTCAGTCACAACTTTTGTCGTGGCTTGGCGCATAGCCAAAGAGAATAGTTTCTCCGAGTCCTGTGGCTAAGAGTTAGACAAGGTATGATAAGCTAGGTATCAGCTTGCACCAGGCACATTGAAAGAAAATAATTGAATTTATTTTCAGAAGGTTACATGGATTTTTAAGCTGGTCTTAAATTTCAAATACAATTCGACAATCGATAAATCGCCTGTTTTTTCCTTTTTTGTGTAATCATTTCTTAGGTTTCAATGCACAAAATAGCAAAAACTATTGAAAATATAGGAAAGTAAAACCTAGCCTAATCGAAAGATCCTTTTCTCCACTGAGAATCAAATTAATTTGAAAACGTAAACCTAAATTGGTCTTTTTTTAATTAAAATCAAAGTTAGAGTATCATACAGTTCAGCAGCCGTATAATTGGCTTGCTTGCTTATGCCTTTTCTTTGGTACAGCCGGAAGTTTGGTTTTAGAAATCGAGCGACGAGACAGACAAACCGACGGCAGACGCTCTTACTGTTCCGTGTTGGTGGGTTGGAAGGATTGGGTGGGTGAATTGGTGGGTGGTGAGCGGGTTGGTTGGTGGCTTTGATGGAGTATCGCAATGGTCTGCAGCATACGTTGGGTGTTGGCTGGAATTCATTAAAGTCGACGGCTCGCATATGCGTGCAAATGGCAGGGCAGCAATGAATTTTGGGGGCGTTTCCCCTGCTAATTTCCAGCGAGCCCCCCACTCAAGGCTGGAGTCTGAGCGCATGGAGCTACAGACATACTTTCCCATCATTTTGCAGTTTGTTTTGTGCCGTTCTCTCTCGTTTTTATTTTTGGACTGTTTTGTAAGTTATTAACATGACTTTATTAACACTCAATTTGCGGTCGTTGGAGCGCACTTGCATTTTATTTGCACACAAAACACAGCGAAGCGTAAAAACAGCAATACACTCGGCATACACAGAAAAGGGGGAATAAGGGGAAAATGGAGAAAAGTGGAAAATGGAAACTGGAAAATGGAATGGCAGAAAGGAAGAGCGCAGCACAGGAAAAACAAGCAACAATTTTAAATACGCAACTACCCAAAAAATGGCGCAAAATGTTAAAAATTATAGACTCGCCGGGCATTTGTTTAAACAACTCAAATACCACAGAACATTGGTTGGAGTCCAGACTCCAAGCCATAGAGAGCTGCGGGCTGCCGACGATGCGGTTGCAGCTGCTCCTCCAAACCCCTCAAATCTACCCTGTAACCCCTGCAGCAGTATGCCCCACCAGCTGCTGCCTCATTGCCTGCTACTGTGGATATTTTTGTTGGTCCGAAGGTAAAGCTGCAGTTTCACAACATGCGGCAGCTCCTGTTATACCCCTGGGTAACCACAAAGTGGCACACGAAAACTCGCATGACAAGCCACTGCAATGTCAAAATTAAATAGCTCAACTTGCCATTTAATTTGTGCCTTAATAGTTACAAAACTAATAAATAGTTTAAATTGAAATTGAAAAAAAAAACAAATTTAATTAAAATCATTGACAGTCAATCCTAAAAGATTATTTCATCTGCAAGGATCATCAAAAGTTTGGAGTACTCGTCACATATGGGAAACTGTTTAATGACTTTCAATGGGAATTCAATCTATCAAGGCTTAAGCATTAAACAAATATTTTATTCAAGAAATTAATTATTTATTCAAGCTTTAATTGAGGATATGTACTTAAGATTTTTAAAGGAATCCCGAATAGAGACGAAGGAACAAAGAAGATGAGGACTTTCTAGCGATTTTATTCATAATAATGAAGACAGTTCTGAACTTTAACTGTACTGAGATGAGATCCTTGGGTTCTGGCACGGCCATTTCGGTACAAAAAACCACACTTTTAATACCGGTAATTGAAATATTTCCGATTCTGGTTGTGAGCGGTTCATTTTGGTTTTGCTCCGGTTCCAGTTTGGTTGCCAACTTCTGCAGAGACACATTTCTATACAATATATTTTTTATTATATATATTAATCGAAGTTTTCTGAATACTATCAAAGGTAATTTAGGGGTAAAACAGAACGTTATAACATTTAGAATCATCCAATATTTCAAATATCTTTGATTGCTAAACCAGTTTTAAATAAAATGTATCTTATAAATGTCAATTTAAATACTTAATATATACATTAACCGAAAATCTGTATTCAATGCTACAGAAATTTAGTTGAAAAGCTTTAAAATCGTTTAATCTAAAAGAAAATGAATTTCATAATGTTTCGTAGTGGTAAATGCGGATTTACATAAATCTTTGTTTCTGCCACAGTGAGTAAGTAACTCTGATTCCTATTTTCTCACTTGGCTTTCATTTAATTTTCACGTTAATTACACAGCTGCCACTGGAAAAAGCAAAAAGCAAACAGCCAACAGCCAACAGCAAACTGCAAGAAATATTTGCATGCAGCAGCAGCAGCAGCAGCAGGCTGAGAAGATGGCAACAACAACAATCAGCACCTGTCAGCCCAGTTAAGAGGGCACAGTTTGTGTCCATCCATTTTGAGGAGCATTTTCGAGTGCCTAAAAGGCATCAAAGCAGAGTAAAAAAGTAAAAACTAATTGCAACTACACAAACAGAGCGAAACCAGCAACAATTATACACAAAATTGAGGCTAAAAAACTTTATTAATTGCAAAAATGCCCTCGCCAGGCAGAGGAAATAGTTGAAATTGAGACTGAAGTGCCTCGGGGCAGAAATGCCATGTTGAGTTGGGTGGAATGGTTCGAGCTGCAAAAGTTGACAACTTCATTTGCAACGTTGGGCGGCGATGTTACCCATACCCTCACCCCAAATACCCTAACCCGTGGAGCTCCGGCTGCCCCGTTTTTCTCATTGTTCTGGCGCTCGCACCTACTTAACTTTTAATTAAAGCAAACAAAAGCCAAGGCGAAACGAAGCAGGGGTGTGGGCTCTAGGCTGTCGGGGTGTGGCAACGGGGGCAGTTGTGCTGGCTCGGAGAAATATCAAATGACGCCAAGTGACAAAAACCGTAAAACGAAACGTGCAAATAAAATGTTGGCTGTAACAAAAGCTGTCGAAATTAAATGGGCCGCCAAAGCGGAGACGCTGAATGCTAGAGCCAAGACAAAACTCTGAATCGGATGGTGGCCAGGAGATTGAGGACAGTGGCGGAGGAGCTGTGACGCTGCCATTGTCTTTTTGAGCTTTTGCCTTTGATGTTTTCCCGAAAATTTGCATATCATGATACGCAGCTAAAGACGCAGACACAAAACTTACACACACAAAGACTGCGGATGACACCGGCACTTTGAGCCTCTGAGAGATCGGCAGGGACTTTCACTTTGTCTGCTGCTTACAAATTTTGTAAGAAATTTAAATGGCAGCTGAAAAAGCAGCCAACACGCCCCCCAACCTGATATTGCCCATCGTCTGCTTGATAAGAAAAAGCGAATAACGAAAAATTGAAATAACGTTCTTAGTTAGATGAGGCCAAGTCATGTAAACGTGGCTACACAGCGAGAAAAAGTCAAGAGTTCAATCCCAACCGGCGTCAACAGTTGGATTGTATCAAATCGAGAATAATCATTTCACGAGTGATTTTTTAAGCCGAAACGAACTTGTTTTGAGAACGAAGCAGTATCGTCCAAGGATCAAAGTACAAGGATTAAACTAATTATTTAGCATTAGATTCTAGAGCTCTTTTATTAATTAATTAATGGGATTGTTCTCCAAGCGTAGTTCAAAGCTGAGAGGTTTACGAGGAGCAGCAAACACAAATACACAGGGCACCACTGATATGTAAATGTGTGATAATAAAATTTGTTTTAATAAATATTTAATGCAACGTAATTAATAAAAACAAAAGCATTAAATAGCGTTTAAAAATCGTATAAATTGAGCCTTTGTTTGGCCAGCCAGGCTGAGCAACAAGCAATTAAGCTCAGCAAATAATTTAATTTATTAATTGAATCAATGGGCAATAAAAAAAAGCAAGGACATAAATTGTTGAAATTGCAAATTATGAATACATATCTATTTATATATATATATATATACATATATATTTGTGCAATTAAATACTATTGAATGCCATTAATGTTGGCTAAAGTGCTAATAAGTTTAACAAAAAATTTAAACAAAAACTGTTATCAACTCGTGAAGAAGAAAGCAGAAAAAAAAAACAACAGCTGCAATAAATAAATTCAAACTAATCAAATAATGAGCTTAACACAATGCTTTAAATGTCAAATAGATTTTCATTGTAAATAACGCAAAATTAACTTTCCTTTATGCATCTATCTAGCTGGAATAGATTATTAATTAATTAATTTTAGCATGCTAATTTATATTCAACTATTTCCTAATTTGTTATTAACAAAGAAAATCAATTTTTATGCATTCATGTGAGTCATCATCGATCCTAGCTTATTATTCCAATTAAA
The DNA here is from genome assembly GCA_018150835.1 of Drosophila repletoides. Taxonomy (NCBI): domain Eukaryota; kingdom Metazoa; phylum Arthropoda; class Insecta; order Diptera; family Drosophilidae; genus Drosophila; species Drosophila repletoides. The sequence continues at coordinate 17,360,331 of JAECWQ010000089.1, read as the reverse complement.
ATATAACAAAAACTGGTTAAGACTCATATTTTTTTATAAGATAGAACTTAATACACCCTGTAATGTTTCATAAAAATAAAATTAAAATAATATAAAGCCGTTAAATTAATTATGTAGAACAACACTAGTAGAGAGAAAGCAAAAGGTACCATTAGAAATAAATAGTTTTGTACACGGAGGGAAATTCTCCATAAATAACAATAAATTCTTGGTCTCGGAATAAGCTTAACACGATCATAGAATAAGTATAAAAGTATTAACTGAAGACTTATATTTTAATTATTTATTTATTTAAGATTTATGGCTATAAACTGGAAGAATTGACCGGGGCTCTCTCATTTTAATGGATAATTATTTAGCCCAACAATTGCTTATCAATTTTGACCTGCTTAACTTTCTTATACCTCTTACATACCCTGTATTATTTACTTAAAAAGAGTATATTACATTTTTATCAGGCAACAGTAAGGAAGAAGAAATGAAGTATATTTTTTAAATGATTGCATTAAATTATACTTTTTTCAGATCTAAAATAGATATAAAAATTCAAACAAATGAAAATTATTTGGAATATAGCTGCACTAACACAATTGTCAGCGAGGCATGCGAATATATATACATTTATATTATTATGAGTGTGTGTGTGTTTGTTTATGTGTTGTTCCAAAAGAAGAAAATTTTGTTGTTTGTTTGTCACAAAGGAACAAAGTGTAATAGCAGAAACAGGGAGAGAGAGAATGGGGAATGTAAGGAGAGAGAGAGAGAGACGGAGAGTGGGCAGAGGCAGGCAAAGAGCCAGAGGAGAGCAATGAAGTCACGGCCACGCTGCATGGAAATTAAATGGCGTGCCATTTCCGTGTCGTGACTGTCATTTCCGTTTCCTGTATTTATACAAATCACAAAGTAAGCCAAATACATGCCAGGCACGCAAGGCGACGCGACTTGTCTGTCCCTGTGCATGCTGTGTGTGCGTATGTGTGTGTGCGTGTGTGTGTGTGTATGAGTTTTTTATGGAAAGCAAAAAGTTAAAAATACCGAAAAACGACCATAAACTTTAAATGTCTTTATGAAGCCAACAACAATGAGAGGCGAGCACATAAACTTAAAATGAAATCAAATCAAATAAACGAACGTGTAGCGAAATAAAAATGAGCGAAAGCTCTGTGTGGGGTGCTACGGGGTGTTCCTCGGAGTGTGAGGGGTGGGCAAGGGCAAAGAGAAGGGGTGTGCGCGGTGCATATAACAGGATATTAACGAAATGTCAACATGTTTGACAAAGTGAAAATTACACAAGCAGCAAAAAGACAGCGCGAAGCAAATACCCAAAAGTCGCTATATATGCGATGTGGGCGCATAAAAAATGAGACAAAACCCGAAAGCAAAAAGAGAGCAGAAAAAAAATACAAAAAAAAGAACCGCTTAATTAAATTGTTTGCGGGCATTAAAATGACAAAATAAAAATAAAAAAAAAAGGCAAAGCGAAATGAAAACTTGAGCTAAGGCGGGGTCACAAGTGTCGCCAGTGTCGTTGTTAAGTGTCGCTTTGAGGAGAAGAGTGGAGCGGACCGGAGCAGAAGCTGAAGACCGAAGAATAGCAGCCCAGAGAGAGCAGAAAGCGAAGAGCGGGAATAGCGAAGATAGCGGATAACGCAACCAAGCGACGACCTCATTGTGAAGGCGGATTAGCTGCTGACATTCAAGTGAATTGTAAGCGTGTCAAAGCAGGGCGAAAGGATTAAACTAAGGATTATAACTGACGCCCAGACACACATGCACACACACACACACACATACACACTGCCGCTCCTTTCTAACCCATACACACAGGCACACATAGATGCTAAGCTAGTGTCAATGAAGTTGTCTGCTTGTTAAAAGCACAACTGTTAAAGACCAACTTATGTTCACATAGATTCGTATTGCTTGAAGTTAGTGCAATTTATTGCCATTCTTTCTATTCTTTTAAGGGCTTGGGTTTGGAATCATTTATAGTGATAATTGCTCTATTATTTTCTTGAATTTCCTATCAGCTTTCATTAATTGCTGCTTGATTCTTCCTCATTTCCCTACTCTAGATAATCGATTACACTAACTGAAAATAAAAGTAACCGATTGTTCCTATGGCAGATATATGATATAGCTGTCCGATACAGCCGGTTCCGACAAATGTGCTGGTAAAGAACGATGCATGGCTAGTTTCATTCTCAGACCTTAAGAACTGAGAGACTCAAAGAAACGAACGGACAGACAAAGGGATATGGCAATTTCATCTCATGTCCTCGTCCTGATAAATAATTTATATACTTTATGGTAACGGAGAGGCCTCCTTTTCAATGAATACTGCAAGCAGGCTATACTTCTGACTATATATTTACTTACTCTAATAAATCCAGTTTTTACTAAAGCATTTCAAAGGTGACTGGAATTGATTCTTCAGTTCCCTGAAATGGTTCTTTTACCAATCCAGAATATTACTTAAATACCAAAGTTCTTCAATTAAAAAGCCTCTGTTCCTTTCATATCAAATTTAATATCACTAGCTCATATTACTATATATATCTATTATCGCAATAACTGTAGACATAAACGGCATTTTAAAGCTTAAAAGGAATAAATAAAAGAATATATATATAATATTAAGTTGAATGGCACCTTTTACAGTTTAAAGGGCACTTAGTTGTCAATGCGCGGAAAAATAAAATCAAGCAGCACTTGAGAGTTTTTTATACTCGTAACGTGAGCGCTGCAGTTCGCTCTCTGAGCGCCTTGTCATGTTATTTACATTAAATTTATATTAATAAAATTTATGTAATGCGATAAAGCGTCGTCAGTGACAACAATAGCAACAACAGCAACAACAGCAACAACAGCAACAACAGCAACAACAACAAGAAGAACAAGAAGAATAATGGCAGCCATTGCGGCGAAACTGAATTGAATGAGTTCGGACAGAGATTTTAAAGCCAACGATTCTCTGATTTTGTTTGTGTGGCAAATTTAAGAGCTGAATACATCCATTCTCTGTGAGTGTGGTGTGTGTGTGTGTGTGTGTGGTTTATGTGTGTGTGAAGTGTATGTGTGTGTCACTATCTGTTTATTTGCATGTGTGTGTGTCCAATATTATGCAATTAATTGCAATGACAGCATTATGAAACCTTTGCGAACAATGCAAACTGACAGCTCCAATAAATGCCCAGAAACAGGACGACCTGCATATATTGGGTATAGGGCAGAAGCAGTGAGGCATGGCAGAGGCTGGGACAGAGAGATTGCTTTGTCTGGCTACCCCAGACCACATGTTAATGGCCACTGCCGAGTGTTATTGTTGTTATAGTCATTGTTGTTGTCGCCAACAGCAATTGCAATTTAGTAGCAAAAAGCCCGGGTAAAGTGTTGCACTCGAGCAATTAACTCGACGCCCTCTCCTGTGACCTGACCCCTGCCTCACCCGTCAATTGCCAAAATGTCTCCTGGTCAGGTTTTGGGCACTGGACACTCGGCACTCAGTGCACGGCATACGGCACACTGTACACGGTGCACGGCACTCGCACCATGCGGCGTATGCGCAATCAGTTAAAGCGCAAATATTTTATGAGCCATGCGGCAACTGATTTGCATATTTGCCAGAATTTATAGCAGTGTTTTTCAAGCCAGCCCTTTCCCAACTGCTGCTATTTGTAATCAGCGTGTGACCAAAATTCGGAATCAAATGCCAAAAATCACACCGAGAAATGGCAATAAAAGCAGGGCTAAAGAGCTGAAGGGCTAAAGGGACTAAGGGTAATACATTCATTTTGTTTTTATTAAAGTAATCTTTCTCCCTTTTTATGCACTTAAATCAGCATGGAAATGATAAGGCTTAACCTTGAAATTACTGCTATTGTTTTTTTTTTTGGTCTCTTAAAATTATTAATATCAGAATATCTAAAAATTGTATCTACACTTAGCTGGAACGTCCTTGTGCTGGGCATACAGTTGTTGCTAGTCGAGCACTCTCGACTGGAGCTTTCTGCGATGTTTTCTTAAATCTTTTACAACTTTCAGTTGGTCACACAGCCTGGCCATATTATCCGCATTGGCCGTAAGTCTTTACCACAACTGTCAACTGGCCGGGATCTTTGCTACAATGGAACGCATTGCATTGCAGAGCCATCGCTTGTCAGTGTCCAGCTTTGTCTTTGATTGAATTAAATTGGCTTGCCTTGTACGACTGTTGCTCAGCAGTCGTCGTCGTAGTCTGAGTAGAATAGCCAGTCCTGTTTCCTGTTCATGTCGCAATGTTGCATGCTGCATGCTGCATGCTGGCTGCTTCATGCTGCATGTTGGCCAATGTACGCATTCATTCATTTTCGTGTCCTGACAGTTGCCATTGTCGTCTCCACTCGAACGTGTTAGGATTTGAAGTTGTGCAAAACCCGAAGTTATTGGCTGGCTGCTGCATGTTGCAGCAGGGGTCCGAGGGCGTGTCGAAAATTAAAACCACACGCGCTCATAAATAAAATGCCAAACCTGCAAGGGAATCAAGGAATCAAGACAAAAAGACAGACAAAAAATACGTAAAAAAAACATTTAAAAACATTTTAAAAATTGGCACAAGATAAAAAAAAAAACGAAGCTGGAAACCGCATAAAAATTGTTAAACGCCAAAAGCATCAGTAAAAATCCCCTCTGCCCAACAAACCGAATGCAGCAGCAATTTGGTGCAGATATTGTTTAATTTATTGCATTTTACAGCGTGCCCGTCTTTTGCCTTTTGCTGGCCAACGTTTTTGTTGTTCTTTGTTGCTGTTGTTGTTGTTGTTGATTTTGGCGTTGTTTTTGTTATCGTTGTTGTTCTTGTTGCCGTCAATGGCCAACAATAAAGCAAAGGAGTAGCTCGACTGGTTGGCTAGATGGTTGCCAGGCTATTGGGTTGCACTTGCCTGAATTGGTAAGGATTGGGTACAGGGACTGGTGCTAGGGCTGGCTGGCAGTTTAAGCCTTTTGACAAAAGCATTTTACGCGCTGTGGGCCAGCCTTGGTCGCTGGCTGTTTGAATTTTTATGAAACTGACAATACGACATCGATCATTGGGGCTTCACAGCACGCCAGGACTGCTATGGGGAACGGGAAAGGGAACGAGAACAAGAACCGAGACCAGGAACCAGGACCAGAACACTGTCAGTACTGGCAGCAACCCTGTCAACATTCACCGCAGCCGCCAGCACACAGGACATTTGTTATTGTTTTTTCGGTCAGCAACCATTGCAGTTTTATATGGCCAGTAATTATTCGCACTCGCCTCGTTGCAGTGGTGTTTGTTTGTCCTTTTCCTTTTCTCTTCTTTCACTTTATATTGGGCAGAGTATTTAATACAGCTACCAGAAGAAGCTCCACATTGTTTTTGATACTGGTAGAAAGTCGGGCTGTTCGTTTATCCACTAAGCTAACTAAGACAAAGAAAGAGTATGTAAATTTAGTAGTATTTTGGGTAATTGGTAGGCAATATATTAATGCCTACTAAATAGATGCTTCCATCAGATAGCGAATTGCTTTATAATTTGTGTATCGCATAAACGTTCAAGTAATAAAATGAAATGTCAAATTAACTAATTTATACTTATTATTTTTCATATGGTAAGCTTCGATACTTACGAGTAATTTGTGCTAAATAATGCTATCAATATTGCTATCTGATGCATACTCGTAATTTTTCCCATTTATTTTCAATCAAGTGTATTTACATATATGCAATGCTGAGTTTAGACTGCTTCTTTGATAGCTACTAAAGACTGCCGCAAATGTGCCTCGCTTTGTCATAATCCAAAGACGAATGCTCAATGAAGCGGCTCATTAAGTTGATTGAACGCACAAATGTATGCTATACTTTTGCTCGTATGCTAATTTCAAGCTGACGCTCAGAAGGCGCTACAAAAATAACTCGAAAAGAAAAAAAATATGTGAAATCAAGAGGCATAAGAAACGTTAAGGCATATGAAAACACACACACACACACTCACACTCACCCATTCAGCGATCAGGCAAAAAGCACACAACAAAGGCGCAGTGGCTCAGGACGAACCCACACACATGGCATCCATGGTTTCCATGTGCCTTCTATGGTTTCATGACCCCGCTAAGCTGCGCCCCTGACAGGGAAATGCAAAAAGAGAGCAGCACTAATACATACACACACACACACACACATGCACATGCATATTCAATTGGACAAGTGCGTGTAATTGACCCAAATTGTGATGAAATTGCGCCAAAGGAGCACTTTGCCAGTTCACCGAATCTCACAGAGAACAGCAGCAACACCAGCAGCAGACGAAGGCGGCCAAGTAAAAGTGAAATCAAACTCAAAAGCTAACCGAAACGAGGCACACAATCAACAAAAGCAAACTGCCCAACCAGGAATACCCACCTCATAGCCATGCCCATATGCCCATAGCTACACAGCAACAAAAAAGGCGACAAACTCAAAAAAAGGAAAAAAATAAAAGAGAGAAAATATATTAGATAAAAAGAGAAATATCTAAGTGAATTGAATCTAAATAAAGTATGATGTGATACAGTTATGCTTTCATCTGGCTTATGTGTCGTATGAGTAATTTTGTATTGACTCTTTGTAGCCTTGGCGAGCTTATTAAATACAGTTTTTATTTACTTCTATTTTTCATTTAGTTTGTACCAAAAACAATAAGATAAAGAGGTAGAAAGGGCGACTCGATTACTTAGATATTTTTAAATGTTATTAAATAGAAAAAAATATATATTAAAGTAATGGAGAATACTCACTCTGACAACATTTATAATATGTAGTAATTTCTTTCCGTGTTCCCATGAATATGTATCCAAAAGGTAGTAACTACCAGCCAGCTAGCCAGCCAGCCAGGCAGCCAGGCAGCCTACTTGTGAGTTAGCCTTTTTAGTCCAGACAAGACCTCAAATTTTTGCACCATTGATTGCATTTGGGCCATTGGTGAGCAATGGTCATAAATGGAGGCATAGTTGCAAGCAGTCAGACAGGCAGAGCTGCTTCCATATACATATATATGTATCTATGTATTTATGTATCTATATGGGTGTCTGCATCTCTCTCGCTCCCTTTCCCTGTCAGGGCTAATGGCAACATTTGCTAATCTTTGACAGGGCTTTGTCAACTTGTTGTCGAATTTCGGGCATGTGCCTTAATAAAATTACAAAAGTTTTGAGCACTCAAGCCAGCAAAGAGCGAGGCAAACAATGGCAGCCAAAGCAGTTAAAGTTGCATTTAGCAAGGGCAACAGGAAATGAGGGGAAATCTTGATGGCTACGGGAAAATATGCGACTTATGTATACCCTGTGGCGCAAATATATTATAAATAAACTGACTTGAAAAATAATTAAGTTATACAACATTTTATTTGGAGAGAAGGTGTCTAGATAGGTGATCAACTGTTAATAATATTTAATTATATTGAGATTATTAATGACTTAACTGATCAAAAATAAGATTTTTCCTATAATATTCTTTTTTGTGTGAGATGCAAAATTTGTTCCAAAATTTGGAAATACAGTTTTACCATGTTTTTTTTAACTTATTTGATTCTTAATAAACTGTTCGGGGAAGGTAGTAAAAAAACAACTCGTATTAAATCTGCATTAAATTCTATACAGAATCTTTTCTTTTTTTTAAGTTCGTATTAAAGTTTCGGTAATGGTTTTTGAGAAGTTTTCCAGAGGAAATCAAAAGGCAACGCCTCAAACTGTTTAATTGAACTGCATGTAGCGTAAAACTTTGCGTATTAAATGCACCCAAGTTACCCTTTAACGAACGGCGCTGGGCATAAAAACTTGAGCAAGTTATCAACAATTACGCATAAACAAAAAGAAGGAGAGCAAAGGAAGTTGCGATAAAAAACACACAGCATAAAAATAAATAAATGCCAGGCAAAGCGGGTGAAACGAGTAAGAAATAAGAAATAAGAAATAAGAAATACGAAATATAAGACAAAAGCAAAGTCGAGGACAACGGCAATAAAAAGCAGCTGCAAGTCAGCGCCAGGAGAGATTTTTGGAGCCGTGGCAACTTGATGGGTCTCTCCCTATCCTTCTCCACCTTTCTCGGGACAGAGAGACTCATTTGCACTCAACTGCAGTCTGCAGCTGTCCTCCTAGCTTGCTCCTGCTCCTGCTCCAATTTTCCAGGTGGTATTGGGAGGTGACAGTACCCAGAACCCAGTAGTTAGAGCAGCTGCCTCACAATTGGGCACTGAGCTGCTTAGCTCTTAAGCGCTGTGACAACTTTTTAAGCAACTTAAAAGTGAAGTTTCTTGGAAGTTTCTAGGCAGGAGTCGCACTAAGAGTTACCTGCAAATGAAGATGCAGATGCAGTTCCAGTTGCTGTTGTTGCTGTTGCTGTTGCTGTTGGTGTTGGTGTTGCTTTTTCTGTTCTAAAAGCAGATGCACAACTCACAGCTCAGGTTGCGATTCAGTTTCTTTTGTTTAAGTTGTGCGCGCACAGGAATAAATGAAGGTATCAAATTAAAATGCGCTCCGGCAGGTGTGCAGACAAAAAAACCACCCAAAACCTCTCATTTTTGTCTGTTTCCGAGTGTATGTGTGTATGAGTGTGGGTGTGAGTGTCTATCTGTGTGACTGTTGCGCTTGAGCAAGCAGCTGCAACGTTTTTGATTCTCCTTGGCCTTTGTCTAAGACAAACAAATGCCAAGCTGAAATTTAGTTGAGCATCCTCATTTTTGTTGTTTCTTCTACCAAAAACTTCAACGATACTGTGCACTCGTTTGGCATTAATTTTATTTGTTTGCCAACGCCAAAGACAGTAAGCTCTCTTTCTTGACGAAGCTATCAACATTTGCATTACCTGAGAGCTGCAAATGTTTGACTGCTCAAGCGGCTCATTCGACAAAGCATTGGCCCAGCTCTGATATATGCAAATATAATTGAAAACTCAGAAGAATTCTACATTCTGCATAAATTTGAATATAAATTCTTCACTGTAGAATCAGTGCTTGACCTTTTGTTCACTGGGGTTTCCTATGTGAACACTTTCAATGCTAAGGTACACAATAAAAAAAAGGGGGTGTAACACTAAATGAATGTGATTTGTATGACAGATTGAAAAACATACATAGCCAACTGATGGAGCGACTGTCCAGTTGAAGAGAAACAAACAGACAGGCAGCTCAGTCTGACAGAGGGGCTGGAAGAGAAGGAACTGACAAAGGACATAGGTGACCCGACAAGGCAACTAAACGCAGACTAACTGAAAAAAAAACCTACAACCCTTTTAACTCTCTACCCATGCACCTCCTTTTTCCCCGCTATCTTCAGAAAATAGCACCACAAGCTGTTGACGTAGCCCGCTGCCCGCTGCCCACTTCACTTGTCGCATAATCCACACAATTTTTTCAACACTCCCTCAGCTGCTGCTGGTGCTGCTGCAATTGTTGCTGCTGTTACTGCTGTTGCTGTTGCTGTTGCAGTGGTGTGGCCTGATATCAACACGGATCAAAGCGGCCATCTTTCTTGCACCAACACAATGGCCGTTTCCTGTTGTTGTCGTCTGCTGTTGTTTGTTGCTGTTGTTGCTGTATTTTACAACAATGCGACATCAAGCAGCGAACGCGTAAAGCTTATCATCAACGCATGGCCAGCGAAGCAGCAGCAACAACAACAGCAACAACAACAACAACAGCAAAGCAACAACAATAACAACGACAAAAACATCAACAACAATCAACAACAGCATTTCGTGCTGTTGACACTTTGGATTCGAGAATTTATGCAACTTAAAAGCGGTCAAGTTACGAATTTATGCATGGCACCATGCACAAATACTTACACACAGACACACACACACACACACACACACGCATACACACATGATCTTAAAAACACTGAAAACAAAATTATCTAAATTTTCGAACAAAAATGAAGTAAATTTACCCCAAAGGTCTCTAGGCAAGTCATGATTCAAGTCAGATATACAACTATTCTTTCAACTTAAACCGAACCAGGTATCAATAATGATGATGATATAAAACTGATCTTGAGCCCGAATCGAGCCCAGAAACTCTTTTCGGCTGAAAAATTTTCCAACTCCTGTAGAAATGAAAATACCATTTGTTGTTAACTTAATTTATTTTGACCGATTACTAATACTTCATATATAGTTTTATATCTATATTTATTGTCCGATCCGGCTGATTTCGTCATACATCCTGCTTGCAAAAAAATGAAGACTACATTACGAATTTTACCTAAATACTGAGGAACATTTTTGCATAGAAGGAGACAGACGGACACGCAAAAATATTGAGCAAAGAATTCGATTTAAATAAGAAAATTTTTTCTGAGTGTACTCACTCATATGGATAGATCCACAGCTGGTGGGCGCAGACATATAAATATATGTTTGCATGCAGTTTTTTCTTATTGCTGATGCATAAATTGAGCTGCGCCGGCTCCGGCTCTGGGTCCGGGTCCGGCACTGGCTCCGGTTCGGAATGCGGGTTCGAGTTCGAGTTCAGCTTTGGGTGCACAATCGGAGCTGCAATTGCTTGCCTGACACTTGCTGCTTACAGACGTAACATTTAACTCGTTTCTGGCTCTGGCTATGATGGTTTTAATTTTTCTCTTTATTTTTATTTTAATTTTTAAATATATAATCTCCAGATTTTCATTTCAGCTGCCTGCCTGCCTTTCCAACTTATTTGTTTTTGTTGCAGCGCATAAATCGCCAAATGAAAACGGAAAAAAATGCGAGAAAATTGTTGGCGCATTACGTAAAATGAGAAGTTTTAAATAAATATTATAAAAAAAACAATGTTTAACACGATTATAAATTCAAATAAAATAATTAAAAATATATGAAAAAACTTATTCTATCACACATACAGATTATACTTAAAGCAATAACAATATTGGTAAAAAGTTATTAACAAAAGAAAATGAATGTTCGTGAAATGCTGAAAGTTCTATATTTGTGGGATAAAAAGTATTTAGCAAATTTATGGGAATACCTGAAAAAATTTAATATTAAATTATATTTAAGTTGGAAGTAATCTTAATTACCTGGAAAGCGCTTAAGGCCGACCCCTACACAGCTACCCGCTTTTTCAGCCATCCATAAACACACCTTTGGAGCATTGTGGGCCGTTAACCTCCACCTTAACCAACACCAAAAAGCTTTCAACAAGCCGCAAAAATGTCAAGAACTAGGCCAGCAGCCGGGTCTATATAGTGCACGGCATGCTGACGTGCGGTCTCATCAACATAGCCGCCGATTCTAGCCCTCCACCAAACCCACCGACTCCATCAACCACCCAGCAACCCACTGACCAGGCTGAGGTTCAATCTCTCGCTCTCTGGCCGACGTCTAAGTGCAGCGCGTTGCGCGCATTACATAATAAATTCTCAGCTTATTTGCATAGTTTTGTGGTTGTGAACAATGTCCAAGCCAAGTTAATGGAATTTCGTAATAAATTTCGCAACGAGTTAGTTAAACAGAGTTTAACAGCTCATAGCTCCTCAGTTGGCCCTAAAAACTGTGCTACACTTTTTTCAACAGCAACCACCCAGCTGAAGACGGTTGCGGTGGGTACGGGTTAGGGGAAGCTCACAGCAATTACAACAAGTGCCAAATGCACATCAACAACATAAAAGCACCCAGGCAACATCAGGAGTAGCAGTGGCAGTCGTGGCAGCAGTAGCAGGAGTAGCAACAGCAGTAACAGGAGCTAAAGAAATACGCCTCTGTCGACTTTTCAACAACTGTCGTCGACTGGCGGCTGTCGCCGGAAGCGCAAAGTTGCAGGCAGGCAGCGGAAACAGCAGCGCAGTAAAAGTCGCACTACTTCTGTGGTTGTCAGTTGTTTTAACAGCTTAGAGCTGCCCCAACACCCTGCCCCCAGTCCCCAGCCCCTGCAGCCACCTCTGCTGCGACCACTACTACTCTTGCGTTCGGCTTGTAGATTGCCACGGAAATGTGCTGTCAATTTACTACGCGAAGGCAAGGGCGGCGTTAACTTTTAAGTTCTGCCCTTAGTTTGATTTGCACTTTACTCACGAGCTTGTTACCAGCCTTGTTATTGCTCTATAATGGTAAGATTATATGCTCCCACAACCACAAAATATTGACTAGCTATACGCCTTTGTATTAGCCCATGAATACTGTCGCTCCTTGGAACTTTTCATCATTTTCAGAGCCTACAAAGCGAGTTCTTTTAATATTGACAGCAACTGTCTGAAACTTACGCTTCTGCTTTTTAATATCCTGCTGCACTTTTTGAGAAGTTCAGAAAATTAACTGGCTGAGCCCACATATTTTGCATTGATGAAACTTTTCCTCTGCACATTTTTCTTTGACAGTTCTGACTCAATTATAAATTATTTTCCAATTTGTCAAGCTAAACGATATTGTGAATGGAGTGCTTCCAAGATACGAGTATATATCGAAGCATACAAATTCACAATTCTCAATTTAAAGTCAAACAATTTTTTGCTTTTATATTGCGTAAAACAAAGGAAGAAATAAAAATATAAAAAAATATGCTCGATTTTTTGTTTTCTCCACGCTTTGCCTGAAATTCAATATCTTCTGCCTTCTTTAACTAACCGTAGAATAATCCTTGCTATACAACTAACTAACAAGCTTTTATCCTTTACTCCTTCCTAATTAAACAATGAGTAATAAGGGAATTGTAATTTAAAGCATGTAAAATAAATTTTATTTTACAATTTCCGTCCTAAAAGTATGCTATGAAAAATTTATATACAAAAGTGAAGAAAGACAGGGCAAAAACACAAAATCAAGGATACCTCAAGAACTACGTATGATTTTCGTCGTTTTTGTTATGTATTCTGATCTATCAGAATTCAGAAAATCTAGTAGCCAAAGGATACCATGATACTTCTTTAATTATCCGAATTACAGGCTATTCTATTTTTCAGGACACCTTTCCTATGTTATCTCCAACGAAAATTTACTGGCGATATTCTGAAGAATATAGATATAACTTCTTGAGAATTTTACCAGGGCTTGCTGCGTAAGGATCGCTAGGACCAACTCTACCGATTGGCATTCAAGGATAATCAGACCGACAGTCCGAGCAATTGTGTACTAGCATATAGCGATTTATCTGTTTGCTCCTACTATTTTCACCTGACTTCAGCAGAGACACGAATATCACACTCATAAATATACAGAGCTGCAAACACTTTAAGAGAGGCCTACCTTAACATGCATAAATACTTCAGTGCCAGGCAAAGACAACTGGAGCATGTATCTGGAGCCAAAGATAAGGATGCACAGGCGGCGCTGACAGCACCTAAGCAGAATATAGACGAAAGCAGAACAGAAAGCAGAGTCTGGACAGAATTATTACTAATGTCATAGAGCAAGGCGACAAAAATATATAGTGCTTTAGTTCTGGCCTGTTCTGGCTATCCAAAAAAAAAATGAAAACAAAAAATAGGAAAGAAAGTGAGGAAATAGAAGGTGGAGCTAGAAGGCAGAGCATCAATCACAAAAGAATTATGTTGGGGTAAACAAAAGCATTTGTCATGAAACAGCAGACAACAACAACAGCAACAACAACAACACTTGCAGCTGCTGCTGCTGTTGCTGTTGCTGTTGCTGTTGCAAGTGCCAACGGATTGAGGACATTAGCTTGAAAAGCTGCTGCTGGCCAGGGATTCAGATTTCAGAATTCAGGACCTGCTTGCTGGTTGCTGGTTGCTGGTCTGTCAACTGCTAGATGGTCAAAACTTTAGCCCACACACACACACATACACACACAGACACACATACACACACAGGCACACACACACACGCATACACAGAAAAACCAAGGCACATAAATCTGTGCCAAGCAAAAAGGTGCATGTGCACATACATCTGTGAGAGACTGTTCTATGCATGTGTGTGTGTGTCTATGCGTGTGAACCTTTTTGAGTAATTGCACACATCTAAAATTCTTTTCACACTTGATGCCAAAGGCAAGGCTCACTTGTCCGCTCATTGGCGTATGCAGCATTCTGCCCTTTTAACAGGGGTTAAAACTAATTTTTGACTGTAAAAACATTTAATTATAATAACAAACAAATAAACACTAACTTTAAAAAAGAAACTAATAAATGTGGCATGATTTTGAGATCAAGAATATCTGATAACAATTTAAGAAATTCAACTTGAGAACGAGATTTTTAAGTTTGTATTGTAATCAAAAACCTAAAGCAAATCTCAAGAAATATATAAGGGGAAGTCGAAAAGGATGTTCGTTACAGCAAAGAAGCTTCAAAACTGCTGATTTTTCACAACATTTACAACATCGAAAACCTCTGAAGTATTCCTTTTCCTGAAAAATCCCAGAATTCTCAGCATGAATTTTCGGCTTTGTTTGAGATTGAAATAATTCCTTTGACCCACCGCATTACAATTTATTCAAGCCTTTGTTTTTGCTAAATTTTCCAAATAATTTTTTCTTATTTTTGTTCATTTTTATTATTGAAGAAAAATTGAAAACAATATCAAAATTAAATAATTATCAAGCTACAAAATTCTAGGGGATGATTTGCCATAAGAAACAAAATTCCCCCTGCGCAAGCCACTGTGCCCACTTGTCCAATGGCTTTGCTCTTTGAAATTGAAGTTTGGGGTCAACAGTCGCCAATTTTTCATCAAGTATTTATATGCATAATTTCACAAAGTGCATACGACGTGCTACCCGGGGCGTCTTGCCAAAATGTGCAAAATGCAGTGCAATCGCTTAGCCATGTCCGTGTCCTGGCTAAATACTCGTACTTGCTAGGAGTTATTAAATTTTATGCACTTGCTGCATGTAATTTTCCAAGCCACAGCCATATCCAACCCAGCCCGCCAGCTCTTCCAGCTCCCCCCTTCCTTCTGTTTCATATGTGAGCTGGCCCCAGCATTTGCTTGAGCTTCTTGGCTAAAAATTTGCATTTAAATGAGTTTGGCCCAAAGGCAGCGTATCGAAACTAAATATTTGCCATGTGCGCCAGCCGCAGTGGCAGCCATCAGGTTATTTTTACAACTTATGCAACAATGCACACATGTACACAAATATTGTGACACACACACGCCCACCCACACATATGCAATTTGGAAGGTGCTCCAAGCTGTTTGCCTCCAGGAGAGAATGTGTTTCTTCAGCTTAGACATGTTAAAACAAGAAGACAGTTTAATCGATTAGCTGTCTGCAAATTCAAATAGGAATATTTCAAATATCATTTACCTTTTTTTCAACAGACAAACTAAATTACTGTGTGCTATAAAATAATTAAATGCATCTTAATTATTAGATACATAAGCCTATGCAAGGAAATGTTTGGAAACAATCGAGCCATCAAATTCTTCTTCCAGTCGGAAGATACCCTTTTCTAACTAGGTGTTTCTTTAAATTTTAATAAATTTAAAACGTTTTCAGTGAAATATCCTTGCAAATATGAGGACTAACATAAATTCCGCAATGGCCGGCTTTAAGCAGGCATTCCCTGAGTTTTCCTCGTATTCTTAGCTCTCAGATGTTCAAGTGCTTATGCCCAAAAGCCAAAACCAAGGATGTGTCTTAAAGCATTATTCGACAGCCAAGAAAACCGAAGAAGAACAAGAGCAACAACAATATTTACAAATAAAATAGTAAATAGAAACAGAAGCTAAAAGCTGTGTGCTGTGTGCTGAAGCAGGCGGAAAGCAAAGTGACCGAAAATGTTTTGCAATTTGTTGCTTATTTTTTTATATTTTTATAACATTTTACTAAATTACTTACACAATTTTTGAACGCAGCTGTTGCCAAAATAACACCAAGAACAACAAAAATATTTAGAATGCATACAATTGGAGTAAGGAGAATATTCCTCCGGAAAACCAAGTGGTGACCGAACCAGAAAAAGGGGCAGCACGGGCTGGCTAAGTAGAGTAAAAAGTAAGTGCAGGCTGCAGAAAGTCATGGAACAGGCTAAGCAAACTAATTGAAGCTGCCTTGGGCTAACTTGGAAAGTGTGCCAAATTTTGAAGAGCCTGTGGTTTGCCTACTTTAAAATTTACTTAGCACCAGATTCAGATCCTGTACACGTAAGTTAGCCTTTGCCATGTCAACTGTCAGGCCGTCTGCCGAACCAATGACCTTTTCACATGCACTTGCAACAAAAAAAAGCTAAGCAACGTAATCAAACAGCTTGAAAAGCAACCAGAGCAGCAATATCAACAACAACAAGAACGCAAGCCTGTGAGCTAGCCACAAAATACCCTGTAAAATGTCAATAGCATATGAAAAAGTTAAGGAGGTTAAATTACAAAATAATATTTAAAATAATTCACATCAATTTTGGAATTAATTGTAAAGGAAAACTATCAACTAACTAGAATTCTCTTAGAAATTTATTTTCCTTGAAGGAAAATTGAATGGACTATTAAGTAAGCGGTTCTCCAAAGATTGTTGACATGATAGATAATATATAAAAACACCCTGTGAGCAGCAGAATTGGAATTGTAGCAAGTCTGGCATACCCCATATGATCCAATGATTCCACGGACAACAACTTAACTACATAAACGGCGCCCCCGACACCCTCGGCCCTCCCCTTTATCCTGCTGTTTTCTATTCATTTGCCCGGCGACTGGGGGCACTTTTTGCACAGCGTTGATTTCCGTTGCAGTATGTAAAAGTGCAACTTGAGGCACACTCGCACACTCAAGTGTGTGTGTGTTGTGTGTGTGTCGGCTGGCAGCAAGTGGTTAGAAAACTAAACTGTTGCCATGTGACAAGTAGCAGCTTGACGACGACTACTTCCACTTGTATACGAATGAAGGAGATGCCGAGGAGGATTTCGACTCCGACGCCGACTCCGACGCCGACGCCAACGCCAACTCCGACTACGTCAGCATCAATGACGCTTGGCGCGCACTTTGCAACAAGCAACAAAAAAACAAAAACAAAAAGAATGTGCATCTTCGGCAGACCGAAGACTTGAATACTCTTTTAGGTTGATGACTTTTTTTTAAAAAGCCTGTAAGAAATATCTTCGCAAAGAAAGAATATTTATAATATATTCAAATTACTGTCAGTCAGTCGGATATATCAACTTGAATAAAACAATATATAAACTGGTGTCAACACTACATCAAGCACTACAAATTTCATAGCGAAATTAAAATACCCCCCAAAAGGGTATAAGAACCAGGCAGAAAAGCCTGCACCTGCTGCGATACGGTGAAAGAAGATGAGGCTTAGAGGAGACGGCGGCAACTGTAGCCTCTATTGTTGTTTTAGTTAAAAAAAACTGTAGAGTACACTCAAAATTGCCACAAAAGGCGGCAGTCAAAGGATGGGAGCCAACAGGGGGAGGCTTAAAAACAGAAAAAACTAGGCGCCCATTTAAACACTCAAGTAATGAGTCGACTGAGAATGCGAGTGCGAGGACGAGGGCGAGGGCGAGTGGGAGCGCAGTGAATAGGGTTAAGTATAGAAATTTAAAGGACTCGCACTTGTAACGTGAGCTGCAACAATGTCTATTGAACCCATGCGACGGGGTTAAAGTTGAATACATAAGTACAAAAGCCAAAGCTGAACAAAAAAAAAAGCACTTGGTCGCACAATACATGGAAAATCATTTAACACCGAAATCGGATTATGAAGCTCATATGGGGACAAGTCAATACATAAGACGCTTGAGAATATTGTCAATGCTTGGCCAGAACGTGCAACGGGCAACTGGCGGCAGGCAGCAACCAGCAGGCAACAGGCAACAGGCAGGAGGCAACAGGCAGCAACAACAATTGGAAATCATTTGAAACCTTTCAAATGCCTCACAAAAGAAATTGATTTCATTTCAGCACTCGCCCAATGCCTGGAGATTTGATTTAAATTTACACGACGCTCTCCGCCTTCCTTCTCTGTCATCCTCCACTCTGCTGACGGGCATCATTTGAAGAGAATGAAGAAACGAACAAGAGAAACCTCTGAAGAAGCAGCCAGGAGACGTGCGAAGAGGGCGGCAGCATGGTGGAAAAGTAGATGACGTCCATCGGAGCTGTCTGTTGCATTTGCCGGTCAAAGTGAGAAATGCATAAAAGATATGACTTGCAGAAATTCAATAATGTAAGCAGGCGAAAAAGATGAGAATTGGAGCGCATTTAATCCCCGCCTGAAAGTAGGCAATGCAAATATAGTGCACAAAGTGTTAAAGGATGCAATTATTTGTGCGAACAAGAAAGGGCAGAAATTACTACCAGGATGCAGAATACCCTTATATTTAAGTACACAGAAGACAATCATTATCATTGTTACTGATGATGATAAAAGAAATCCAATATGTTTGTTTTCAATAAGTAACTTTTAATCTTTAAATAAAGCATAAAATATTATCTTTGCTATTTTAATTAAGAGACAGTATAGATTTTCTACAGGCTTATCCGACTGTGATCTTAAACAAGACTATAGATACTCCATAGGGTCAGGACATGCCTCCTTTCGCCTGCTGCATTTTGCATAGATTAGTATAGCCTTCCTTTGCAGTATTTGGTTCAAAATACACAAAAAACAAGCTCAATTTAAATATGAATGTTTTTTATTTAATATTTTTATAGATATTTATCCATTAAAAGTTTTTGTTTGCTGACAATTTGATAACCAACCAAGATTAAAGACACAATTAAATGTAAGTGTAAGCCATCAGTGTTATTCTCTATATACCAGAAGAAGAGCTAGCCAATTAGTTAAAACAACTAGAAAATGTCTGTGTAATATATGTTCTAACCTTTAGTACAACAAAGCCACTTAAATCTTTGTCCAATTTGCATAGCTGAATGCAATTTAAGGGGAAAGGGTTAACTTCCATCCCCTTTGGAAATCCCTATAAATCCAGGATAGGGCATATCAAATTAACCCAATTTAAAACACCCATCAGATGTACCTTTTTTGTGAGCAGAGCTTACCCCTTACCTTTACCTTTCAGTTCTTTCAGCCAACTTCCAGGACATTAAGCTTGGAAATCAGCTTAACTAATTTCCACGTCCACAAAGCATGCCTTACGGATCCCTTCTTAGTAATTCAATTAGCAGTAAATCTTTACAAATAGGGAGACTGGACACAGGATATCCCGAAACATGGACAGACTTTTCAATATAAATTATGTGAAACTGGAAGTCGACAAAAAAGCCCCGACTAGTTAATAGTTTTGCCTTTTGGTAACAAAAGGCTTACCTCCGGCCAGCCGTGGGCGGATTTATCTATTCTATTTTGTAATTTTTAATTTCGCAACTAATGCGATTATTCACGGCTGACGGCGCACACTGGCAATAAAAATGACCAACGTGTAAGCCACGTTTAACACTCGGTTTATTTTTAGTTAACGGCACAGTCTCCGCCATCACAAAAACAAAGCAAAAAAACAAAGTAAACACTACAAAAACAAAACTATTCCCACACAAGAGCTGAGCTCAAACTTTAAGCTTTATAGTTGCAAGCCAAAATATAATAGGACCAAAAGGAAAAGCTGATTTTGCTACAACGAAACCTGCACACTCTGAGATTAGTTAACAGAAAAAATAAAGCAGGAACACAGACAGAGAAATAAAGAATCCTGCTCTTAACTCCTTTCCTTTCAGCATCAAAGCATAACAGAAAATAAATAAAATAATTGAAGCCGCAAATTCTTGATTCAATCCTATTATCTTAGAAACAGAGCACAAGCTAATTCTCTCAACTTTGTGCTCCGTTTTGTATTTCAACCCTCATTCAAGCCATAAATAATCTTAATTTAAGAATTCAATATTTGTTCTATAATTTTTTTCCATGATTCTTGATCTAATCAAAGTGCATCACATATTCATGATACCCCACCAAAGCGCAATTAAAACTGAGAAAAATTGTCACAAAATGCAGCGAGGCGTGCAAATCGCACGGAAAAGTTAAAAATGACCGAGGTCCGTCCCGGACATACTCGGACATAGCTCTTGGTTTGACTCCAGCTCCCATTTCCAGCTGACAATCCCAAACATAGCTCAGTTAGCTGGTTAGCTTGCTCCTGCCTCTACTGCTCCTGCTGCTGCTGCTGCTGCTGCTCCTGCTCCTGTCATATCCCATTGAAGAGCTGACCGTTTGACATGCCAAGAACTTAAAGCTCTGCCGCGTGCCCATTTATAGTTATGACCGCTTAAAGAAGTGCCCAACACTTAACATTTAATTAAAATTTTGCAATTACAGACTAAAAGCTTCCACTTGCTCGCTCGCTTCTCGAACGAATGGCCGCCAGCCAAGGAAGGAGCAGCAGGAGTCTTCTGCAGCTCTTATAATGCTTCTGCTTTCCTGATGCTTTCCGTTGCTTACTGCAGCTGCACTCGGAGAAAAAAAATCTATAAATATACTTAAATTGGTTTCCGATATTCCAAATGAAATTAATTATGACAAGCTAAATTTTTATATAATAATAAAAAATCAGTTTCTGGTCTTTAAACCAATTCTTTCCCGACTTCTCCTTCGCTGAAATCTCTTCTATGCTTCTAAGTTGTTGATTCTCAATTAATTAAAAAGTAGGAAAATACATTTTTCTGAGTGTACTCTGAGAAATTGTGTCGAGCTACTCAGATGCCAACTGTTTATTTTGACGAGCCAACAATGTTGCAGTTTCACTCTATACTTCAACTGTTATTTCAATGAACTTGCCACCCCCTGGCGATGGGTGAGGAGGGCAGCTGTGGGATGGGGTGGTGTGCTGGAGTATGGTGTGACCCAGGAGCAGACACTACACTAATTGGCAAATGTAAACTGCTTAGCGACCTGAGCCGTCTTTGTTCAGGAACAAATCACTGAATCTAGCCCATTGTCACGATATTAGCTTAAGGATTGGTATCGTCTTTGGGTTTTGCTGCGGCTTCGGCCTCAGCATCGGCATCGGCAACGGTATTTCGGCAATTAATTAGTTTCATTGTGCAGCTTCTTTGTCTGGCCTTGTCTGGCTGACTTAACAAGCATTTTGGACAGGATGCATTGCATCCTTTGCTTTCACTACGGCTCAGCCCTTATACGCATCTCCAGAATGTCTTTAGAAATTCCTTTGTCTTCATGCACGTGCCGACAATGTATGCATACATCTATACATATATATGTATATGTTGTGGGCGTTTCAGTCTGTGGTGGTGTGCGAGGGGACGGCTTGGGGGTGTGGCATCAAAGTGCATGCAAAATACGTGCCATGCATGCCCAAGCCGCGTGCTATTTATTTTTATTACGCAAAGCATCCAAAGTTTTACACATTACTTTTATTCTTGTGCATAGCAAGTTTTGTAGTCCTGGATAGAGTACAAAATCGCATAGGTGGCACCCGAGCGACAAGCTGCTTGAGCAGCTCCCATCTCCCATCTCCCAACTCCCAGCTTCCAGCTCCTCCTCCCCTGACATGTTTAATAAATGGCAAAATGGCAAGAGATGGCAAGAGCTGTCAAGAGGCCACATTGTTTGTGTTCCTTAACCTTCAAGAAACTGGAAACTGACTGAAAAAGTTTCCAGTTCCCCATAATATTATAGTCTATGAATTATGAGTTCAAGCTTCGCTATACATGTTCTAACAGGTATGTGCATGAACTTTCAATGCTTTTTTATATAACATAAATTGTTCCCAGTCCTTAGCAACATATGTTCCTGTTAATACCAAAGAACTTGAGTCAAAGAACCAGTCAATACACACAGAAAAAAACGCAGGCCTAAAGAGCAACAGAAGCATCAAATATTCTTACCCCGAATCGGGATAATGATCATAAACTAAATACAATTCGTTCTGATCTCAGATTAAGCTGAATATACTAAGAATGCAATTCTCAAGTCAAGATTATTTATGGCTTAAATAAAAGTTAAAATGCAAAGGAGAAAGTAAAATTTAATATAGAATTTGAAAGCAGAATTCTCGGCTTGATTTAAGCCAAATGCATACTGTACTTTTGACTCAGTTTGAGTTCGATTTCAGGCTAGAATTTTCGCACTTTTTCTCTCTGTGTATCCATCATAGTCAAACTGAGTTTAAAGCATTTTTATAATTACCAAAAATACTTTCTTAAGGCAGTTAAAATACTCGTTTTTAATTTGCATCAGCAATTTGATCGTATATTGGCATTTTATTACATTTCATGCATTCTTTGCAACCACATCAAATATTTCAATCAACAATCAGTTTAAATTAATTCATACAAAAATGTATTTGTTTTCAAATACATTTATTTTGGGCTATAATTTGCCCATTTATATGTTGAAATTTGTGCACATTGCATTTATTTTATATTTTACCAGCCAAATATTATTCATTGCTTTGTTGTACAACACAATTTTATTTACTGTGAAAGCTAAACTCAAAAGAAAAGTACATCTATTTCTACGTGGAAGATGTAACACGGACTGGTCTGATCGTCCTGCTCAATAATATTTATATATTATACCTGACGAGAGTAAAAAGATATCTTAATCCTTTTAAAATCTATATTTAAAATGCCAAAAAGGAAACAATAATAATTAAAAGAAAAGTCCCCACTAGAACTCCCAAAATTTACGAAAAAAAGAGCATTTAATTGTCTGCCTGTTTGGAAAGCAGCAAAATATTTGGCATTTGTGTAGCTTTTGTGCATACGAAAA
This sequence comes from Drosophila repletoides, assembly GCA_018150835.1. NCBI lineage: Eukaryota > Metazoa > Arthropoda > Insecta > Diptera > Drosophilidae > Drosophila > Drosophila repletoides. The sequence continues at coordinate 17,337,700 of JAECWQ010000089.1, read as the reverse complement.
ATAAATTATGAAACAAGCCAAACGAGCCAAGCGCGTTGGAGTTTCATAGGCCTAATTAGCGCGCAACATGGCCAAAACGAAGGACCATAATCAAATTACACACAAAACGCGATGTGTGGGCAATTACGAGAACAAGGGAAAAGAGTTGCAGTGGAGGGGGAGGTATGAAAATTCTGTAATTTTCATTAAAAATCAAAAATTGATGAAAAAAATGTGCAGTGCAATTAAGCAGAGCGCAGAAGGACAGAGGGATATCAACGAGGATACTCCTAGTTTAGCACCTAGAGATAGCTATAAAAATGTGCAATTTTCACAACACATATTTCCCTTTTGGCAACAAGCCAGCAACAAACAATGAACAATGAGAAAAAAGGAAAATGGAAAAAAGAAAAAAAGAAAATTGCAAACCAAATAGAAAAGCAAAAAAATTTTCAGGCCGTAAATAACCGAGGAAGCCAAGTAAACAGCGAGTGGCAGCCGCAAAAGCCAAAACTCACTGCGAATGCGAATATTCTTGGAATTTTCATTTGTTGTTGTTCGTGTTGTTGTTTGTTGTGTTGTTTGTTGTGTTGTTTGTTGTGTTGTGTTGGTTGCTGGTGTTGAGGTCGCATAGTTAGAAATGCCCCATCCGATTCTGTCAGACCAATTTGTCGCCCTGTGTGTGTGTCTGTGTGTGTGCTACTGTGCGGCATAATGGCCTTGCTACTGCTGCCGCTGCTGCTGCATTGTCGCTTCATTTTTGCAGCAAAGTGTGGCAAAATATGTTGACAGGAAATGTTATGCGAATTTCACTGCGTATAAAATGAAATTTACGTGAGTTTCTGGCACGCTCACTTGCTCTCTTTCTCCTTTTTTCCTTCTTGGCTTTGTTGTTTCTTTTTGGTAATAAGTTGAAGGCATATTTGAGCTTTAATAAAAATACTTTCAATCAGGTTGCTGACAATCCAGACAGAGATTATTCTGAGCGAGGCAGAAGATACTTGTGAAACTTCTCTCAAAAAAATTCACAAGACTGCCAGTTATTTATTCAGAGAAAGATACGAGTATATCCTGTAGAATTTCGTTTATAATTTCACAGTCTCTGAGGTACTCGACTAGAAAATACCCTATGTCTAGTTCACAGTTCGAATAAAATTAGGATAAAAGGAAGATTTTATAGTTCGATCTGTGAAAACATTCTTTTAATTCTATGACGGCAGCTATAAGTCCAACACGGCTAGTTCAGAGTTCCAAAAAGAAGCCTTCATACCAAGTTTTATTAGCCTTATATAGAAACACACAGATGGCAGACGGTCACCCGGTTATCAATTGCTAGTTTCAATTCGCTCCACAAAATTATAATACCTTCTGTAAGGGTATAACTGTCGGATATCCGGGTTCAAGTCTTGATAAACACAAATTCATATTAATACTCTACTATTTTGAGTATCTTCTGTTTACAATCAGATGATTAATCAGTTTGGAAGCGGTAAATAAACCTATATTTTCATCAGAATTTTGAACAATTTTTAGTTAATTAATTGTAATCAACCAAAATGAATCAGTTCTCAATTAGTTGTATAATTTAAACAACTTTTTATAAAGTTAATAGAGAAAATCATCAAATTATAATTGAGAAAATAAAAATGAATGAGTTATTCTATTGACAGCACAGAATAAATACAGAAAATATATAATTTCTAAACAAGGTTGTTGGATATTTAAACGGGGCTATGAGTATGCGGATTCCCCTATAGTATATGTTATATATATTATACATATAAGGTAGTCAATTTCCAGTTAAGATCTTTTATTTGGGCGAACTTAATTATAGAATTTATTATGCAAACATATGAGTAATTCAACGAGAGATTACGTTAACTGATCAGAAAGTAATCTGAGGACCAATTAGACACGCGAATTCAATGAGTATAATACAGAAATGGAATAGACTTACATGTAAACAAGTCGAGATTATTTAGATAGACTGGATTGGAGCTAGAAATACTATAAAAATCAAGTAACAACTTGCTCAGCTATACTAGAAAATACTCTGTACCCAAGTCTATAAAAATAATAATTCATTTACTGAACAACTTTTATATTTATCATCCGATCAATTGAGAAATTAAGTTTTCAGCATAGATAAATACGAGTCTTTATAATATGGATAACGAATTTCAATCATTTGCATAGAGAAGCAGACAGACTGAATCAAGGATGATCGTGTATAGAATAAAAATAATATATTATATCTGATAAAGTAAGACATCTGGGGTCTGACTCATATATATTCCACAAACGTAATATTCTCTTTTTACAATTTGTAATGGGTACAGCGTAAAATAACAATTTAAAAAGAGGAAGGAAGGTCTTTCTTCATCGAACCGAAGATTGCACACCCTAACACTGTGGAGAACACTTTTGTAATTCAATTATTTCGAACTGATGCCCTATCTTAACTCTAATCTGGTCTTCCTTTTGGTAAATATCGACACGTTTCTTAGCGCTGATCAATATTATATTCATACTGTATTTGGCTAGAAATGCCTCTATCAATGCAGTACACATTTCTTACCAAAATAACGATACCTTGTGAAAGGGTATATAAACGTGACGATTGCAAACATGATAAATAGAATTCGTTAATATGTTCATAAAAAACGAACTAATTATTAAAGCTTGTGTTAACAACTATAAAACAAGTGCTGGAAAATGTATTTCAACAGTCGAATTCTCTCTGCTCAACAAACGACTCAATAAAAAGGCCAAATGACTGATCATTTTCGTAGAACAATTCCTGTGATCTGCTTTGCTCTGCTGCTGGTGCTCGTAAAGGTGAGTATTATTCTAGGAATCTAAAATCTCGAAATCTCATAGTTTCACCTGAATTTTGTAGAGTGCTCCTGTGGAGGACTTTGAAATCGTGCAGAATAAATGTTTGGCTAAAAATAATATCACCAGAGAGGAATATGAAGCTAAATTAAATGAAACCAGCTCCGAAGAAGATAAAGAAAATGTGGAAATGAAGTACAAGTGCTTCACACACTGTCTGGCCAAAGAAATGAATATACTGGATTCCAATGACCAGGTAGACGTAGAACTGGTAGACGAATATGAGGAACTAAGTGCAGAGAATCGTGCTGCTTTCTACAAGTGCAAGCAGCAACACGATGGAGAAAAAGATAAATGTGAATATGCATTTCAAATGCTGCTTTGTTTAACGGAGAACATTGATCTAAACGACTCGAGCGGATCTGGCGAGTCTTAGTGAGAGAAGCAAATATATTTACTCCTAGTTCTCGGGAATGTGTAAATAGAGAAAACCGGTTTAACTATAATTATCCGTCATTAAATAAATGTTATGCTATAAAAATGGATTGAGTTATTCATATAGTTTTAGTCATAGCAAAATGGGTAAACAGCAGACTTGCTTGAAATTTGTGCTGCTGCTTGCTTTGCTCAGTTTGGTTGGGGTAAGATTAAGCTACTCTTCCATCTAGATAGATGCAATCTTATAAATACTCTTATTACTTCCATGCAGGGCAGACATCCATTTAATTTCTTTGACGAAAGCTTTGATGTTTTTGTAGACTGTCTAATTCTGCATAATATTACGCACGAAGAGTATGAAAAATTTGAGTCCTACGAGAATAAACAGAACTTGCTAGATGACAAAGTTGAATTGAAATTTAAGTGCAACATTGACTGCCAGCTGCAGCGGCAACCTGTAAAATGGCTCAACCAGGAGGGACGCCTGGATCTGCAGCTAATGAATGCCACGGAGGAGGTAGCTGAGGCTATTACCAGGTGCATGGCAGATGCGCCCAATGAGCAGTGTGCCTATAGTTTCAAGCTGGTCATGTGCGCCTATATGTCCGATTATCCTGTGATTGATTATGACTTATGGCAGCCTACAGAAGAGGAGCTAGAAGAGCTTGACTATGATTTGGGGGAGGATTTGCAGGACAACTATGATATAAGCACGCAGTCCGAAGAGCTGGAATCAAGCACAAGTGATTCGAAAACAGAGTGATATTCGAAAATATTATATATTATAAATTTTATTAATTAAATTTCAATAGAACCACACTCTTTTGTTTGTTTTTAGTTAATGCACATCAATCGTAGATTGTTTATTAATATAATTAAATTTTTGCTATCAAAGATTAGTTTAATTATTATAACCAATTATAGGAAACAATTAATTGAATAAAAGAAATAAATAAAAGACAACTTAAAGCTTTATATATACAAACTATGACTATATAAAAAGTTGTTCAGAAATCTACTAAAACAGTCAACAATCTCAGCCTCAAGCTAAATTTATAAAAATTTATGATGAACCTTGTGAAAACCCTAAATTTAGGTATCTTATTCAGTTTTCTGATAGTCCAAGTGAAGGTAAGTTATTAAAAATATAATAAATTAAAGCATTAGAATAATTTCTATGATTTATAGAGCTTCGCTTTACCCGAAACTGTGATTCAGAACTGTCTTCATGGCAACAACGTGACACGAGAGGAAGTTTTTTTGAAAATAGAACAAGCTCAGACCGAAGGAAATGTGGATAATATTGGCATAAAATATATGTGCTATGTGCAATGTGTGAGTTCCAAGCTAAAAATTCTGGGCCCAGACGGTCATGTGATAGTGGAAAGACTTCAAAGTGTAGAGTATTTGAGTCCAAAAAATATGCAAATGGCTGAAGATTGTGATCGAAAGAATAACATGGAAATCAATTTATGCGTATATAGCTTTAAAATGCTGCTTTGTTTAATCCAAAATTTTGACAAAACGGAATATCTTAATATATCTCCTGGAAAAATATAAACAATTAAATTTAACAATATTAAAAGGAAAGTGTTTTAATTGAAGATAAATTATTGGCAATAATTTCCAACATTTTATTTAATATTTACAGCATTAGACACTTGGCACATACAAAGTTGCTCCCATTTGGCTCATAATAAATATTGATTCAGTTAAAAAAAAAACTAATAGGGAGTCGCCGAAAATTATCTACCCTTCCGGACTGAAATAATCATTTGAGCATTATTCCGATGGCAGCTGTGCGATTTAGTCCGGAAACTAAATGTAGATCGATCCATCCAGCTCTGAGATATGTGCTGAATGGAACAATGGGATTGCTACATTCCAGATTACATTCAACTAGCTGAAAAACTGGGAGAGTGAAAGCCAGATGGACAGACAGACAATTAGACGGGCAGACGAACTTGGCTATATTGATTCGTCTCATCCACCAAATAAATTAAAGATTGCAGTTTCGCGGGGAGAGAGACACCTTCTTTGATGCCTTCTTCAATGCATTACGCATTTCGTGACAAAGTTATAATACCCTCTGCAAGGGTATATAAAAAAAAAAAAAAGAAATGCTGTCAAATGCAATTAATTAATAAGCTGACCGCGTTTGGCTGATTTGCATAATTAAATGAAATTGCACTTTCGTACCACGGGGCGTATGAATCAAATTAATTGTATTGGCGTGCTGCTTTAATTGATTTGCGATAACAGAACACATGTACGACAGTTAGAAAATATACATACATATATATATATTCGTGTTTATGCGAGTATATTTCATACCAGAATATTATGACGTATAATAATAATAATAGATGATTGCTGCTATCAGCTGCCTGGAGGCCTTATTTCTTCAAATGCATTACGTATGTATTATTTGTTGCAGTTGCTGTTGCTGTTGTTATTATTGTTGTTTGCCGTGTGCCAGGAAAAAACATTTTGCTTTTCACAATGCATTTCCGTTACAGTTTTACGCTGTTTTTCTTTATGCCAGCAGCGAATGCAACGGAAGTTGTCACGTTGCATTGTTGCAGATGCTCTTGTTGTTGTTGCTCTTGTCGTCTGTAAAAAGAAAAGGCGCAGCAGCAAAAGCAGCAACAACAGCTGGAACACCCACACACTTGACTGGCTCCGGTTTTGCCTCTGGCTGCCATTGTGTTGGCCCGGCTTTCGATTGTCATTTCAACTTTACGCGCTTTGCATACATCTATACAAATGTGCTTATATACATATGTACTCGTATATGTGTGGGGCGTGCCACATTAGCGGCAAAAGGAAAAATATGGTTGTGTATTGTCAACACGCTCGACCGAACGCCCGAATGCCCGCCCGCCCACGCGACGTATGAGTAACATGGCCGTGTCTGCCACGTTCCACGTTCCTCGTGCCATGTCAACATGCAAAACAACAATGGTAGGCGGAAGCGCATTGTAAACGCTACACGGAATGTTCTATGCAGCGCCTCCAAACATGTTGTTCAGGTGGGTGTGGCCAACGCCTCTCCCTTCTCTTTTTCGGTGTAAGTTCACTCTGGGTATGGGGCATAATTATAATTTCGTAAATCGACGGAAGTTGGATAAACACACACAGAGCATAAAAAAATATTTACAGCCTGCAGCCTTCATCCGGCAACAAGCTTCTAATTGCATTTCCACAGGGTATATCAAAGAAATATATATAAATAAATGCTTATTTTTTAATCATTCAGAAACATACACAGAATTTATAAACTTTATTTTCTACGTTTAATTAATTATAAGACTTTTATAGCTAACGATTATTACAAAGCTTTCCTTTGTCTTTGTTTACAGTGAAGTTGTCTGGTCATAGGCAAATTGCCTAGCATTTCGAATCAATTTAATTTAATTTAATTTAATATTTTTCTACAGTCTTAAAAACATTAAAAATAATCACCAAAGAGAATAACTTATATATCTGGGAACGTATTAGATATTAAATATTATTAAACATTTTGCTCTGAGCACTATAAATTTTATTAACAGTTCCTCCAATTTTGAGAGTTATAATCAATCAATCTCTTTCCGCCGTCTCATTTCACCAGGTTTGGAAACAGGGGATAAACCCGTAGGAAAGGGTGAGTGAGGGATCAATTCGTAGCCTAATTTATGGAAAAATATATTTTTTCTTGGCCAAATGAGATGGTTTCATTCATCCTCATTGATTGAAGTCAATAGCTTGTAAGGGTATGCAATCCTCGTTTCGTAATTTGATATACTCAGCTACTCTTTGAAGCTATTTTAATTTGTATTCAATGCAAAAATAAATATTTATCAATTATTTGCTTTTAATTTATGTAAATCTTAATCTCATTTTCCAGTGAATGATTTCGCTATGTCCTCCCTGAGGCTATTTTAAATCTATGCTTCATTAAATAACATTCTCATTTCTCACGAAAGAAAGGACATTGTTCGAACAAACTTACAGTATCCTACACACTTCAACAACTGCCAATAAAGTACTCGTACTTTTCATGTGTCCAAAAAAGAAATGAAAAATAAAGGGAAAAGGCGAAAAACTGTTGTAAACTGCCCTTGCGACAGAATCGAAAAAAGCGCCTTTGCTTATGCCACAGTTTGCTGCACCCCGCGCAGTCGCTCGTCGAGAGTCCTTATCAAAAGACACACGAGGCACTGACATGGACTCACACAAAAAAAGGTAGAGGCACAAGGAGAAGTAAGTAAAAAATCTCAAGTCGTATGTGCACGACTTGCAAATACTCTGCACCCTTTTCTTATATACCCTAACACATATGCCAAATCTTATGCATATCCTTTGAGAAACGCTCGTCCCTAAGAAGCTTTAGCGACATTTCTTCTTTTCTAGTGCAGGTTCTGCTTCTGACTGTTTTGTTTGTTTTCTACAAACTTAATATACTCTTTTTCTTTTACAGGGTATAGAAAAATTTGAGGGAGGTTGAAGTTGACGAGGCGGCAAAGCGAAGCGCGTAAGTTTGCAGTTTGCAGTTTTTCTGCTGCGTTTTCCTTTGGGAAACTCGAGTAAGTTCTGCATATGACTGCAGGCACGTCTCTCTCTCTCTCTCTCTCTCTCGCTCTGCCTCTCTCTCTGGCCCTTTATTTGTGCGCGCGGGTGTGTGTGTGTGTGGGTGTGTAAGTTGATTTATGCCACTTTGTACATAGCACCACTGTGCGTGTGTATATGTAAGTGCAAGGCTGGTGCATAAATGATTTATTGCTATTCCCGCGACAGTTTCGTTTCGCTTTCGTTTGCCGCTCAACTGGCAACATTTGCACACTCGCAACACACACACACACACACATGCACACATACAGACAGCGGAAGACAATGACTCGCAGACACAGAAACTGTCGCAATTTTTTTGCTATAATAAATAATTATAATTGTTTTCCTTTTTGGGTGCAACTCCTCGGCTGCTGCAGCAGGAGCAGCAGCAGCAGCCCACATGCGCATTAATATACCCTATAAATATTTAAGTTGTGTGAAAAATTGCAGTGCTGAGGTGACAGTTAATGGAAATGCGGGTAATTGAATGTGCCACAGGAAATCCATACTCGTTCCATACCTTTGCTGCTACCACTGAAAGGCAGCTGCAGTTTATGGCCAGCCAACCAGGCAACCAGGTGTTAAGGCACGACTGCTCCATCCATGTAAGTTGCGGCTTAAATTTGCATAATATCATCGATATAAAGCCAGCGACCGATGCGTAATCTTTCGCTGCCTGTTGCATGCAACATTGACAGACAGCCAGGCTAAAATACGCAAAGGGCCAAGCTAATAGAATGTCAACTGGCAAAATGTCTGCCAAAGAAGCATTTTACAGCTCCTGTTTGCTGTGTTCCGAAGGTCGATTTCACTTGAAATTCGCTTTAGATTGATGATTTTTTATAATTTTACCATATCTGTGGAACAACACTGGAACAAGATTGTGATTTTATTTTGTTTTTTTGCTTTTTGTAACGTTGAAAGCAGTTGAAGTTGACATTTTTTGGCAACTTTATCATCTTCCGTCGCTGGCTTTGGCAACTTCAAAGTTCAAACTTTGAGTTTGGCCACCCAAAAATCTTCTATTTCCGTTTATTTTCATCAGTTTTGCGCCCACAGGAAACAGGAAGTGTGCTTCGTGCAACATTTATGAAAAAACGAGAAAACCAGAACACACATACACACACAGAGAGAGAGAAAGAGAGAGAGAGAGAGAGAGAGCACAACAAAATCTATAGAGACAAAAGGCGTTGGACCCAACAAGAAACTTGACGCATAAAAATGTAACAAAATGTAAATAATAAAAATAGAAATAAATAGAAATACTTGTAAAATTGCAAATAGATTTAATTAAATTCCAACTTTTGTTTTACAGGCCTGGCAAACAAAAATGCCGAAAATTGGCCACAAGCATGTCGGGATTGGGATGTAAATATTTGAAAAATCTTCTCACATGAATAATTTCGTTTAAATTGCATACATAATTCTCTGCCGACTGTCGACAATTTAATAAATATTCGGTCTCTCTCAATTGAATTCCCATTCCGCACTTACATATATACACTACCAAAAGCCAATTGACAAATATTTCATAGCAAACAGCAGATAATTCAATATTGCACTCCAAAAGATTGGCCTGAATTGGATGCATTTTAATGTTCGATAACGTCCCAAAAAAACTCGAACTTGCAATTTTTTTGTATATATGGAGAGGCAGAGTATTCGCCCTTTACAGAATAATACGTTTATTTCTTGTGATAAATAGAAAGTGAAATACACTTCAGTCTCTCTTCCACTCTGCACAGCAGCAAGTTTAACGTACAAATACTTTATCGATTAAACTTAATTAAATATTGAATAAAATAAAACTTTGGAATGCTTACTTGATATTTTTTTATTGTGAAATAGGAAAACAGCCAAACTGTCGCGTGCTTCTTCCTCTTTGTGATGTAAGAAAACATCGGAACATCGATGTATTGATTTTTTACCAAGCGACTTTATTCGATTTTAGTTCGATAATTCGATGATAATCTGCAGACGTTTGCAAAAATATCAAAACTGCTCACCAGAGAGGTGCCACCAGTAGATATGTAGTCTATCTAGGGAATAAATTGAACTGCACTTGAAAATATTACTTCTGTTATTTTCTTAGAAATCAAATTATTTAAATTTTAATAGTTTGCTTCTTTGAAACTGTTTTTAATGTATGATTTATATTTTATATTTTATTTTATTTTATATAATTTTTAACTACTTTAAAAAAGTTTTTTTTTACCTTATTTATTATAAAATCACTCAAAAAGAGAAAAGTCATCTCTAGGCAGCTTAAGACAGTTTGCTATGTTTGAACAAAGAGGGTTAAACTATAAAACCAAGAGGGAGTTATTTCGCTCTTAAACTGGGTCCTTCAACTCGATTGGTTTAAGAACTGATTTCGAGTATTCATCACTTTTTATTTATTACGCTAAAGAAACTAAAAATAACAAGATAAATAATTTAAATAAATCTATGAAATGTTTAATACACCTTTCAAGAGGTATTTGCCTTTGTATTACACTCTTTTAAATTTGATTTAAAACCAGAAAATATTTTAATAACTCTGCTGCCAGTGAAGCAAGTGCGTCAATATACTGCTAAAGTAGCGCTCTAGTGTCAGCTTTCCCTCTGCCTCTGCCATATGTGGAGCAATTTCCATGCAAAGCTCTTTGCCAGGTTCTCCTGTTCTTTTTTTTTTTGGGCTTCTTTTTTGCTGTCTTGCTGTCTGGTGACATCAAACCGAGACACGCACGGCACACGCATAAAGCGGAAAACATTTTTACACATGTGACTGACGCTGATTGCGTTTGTCACGTCGCCGAAATAAAATTGCAACCCATTCCGCAAACCTGATCTGGATCCCAATCCATTGCCAGGCAACTAAGCGACCCAGAAAGGTGGCAAGCACACATAAAGGAAAGCCGCAAGTGGCGGCAAGGAAGCGGTGGCCATCAGCATACAAAAGAATCAAAAAGCAAGGGTAAAAAAAAATATGAAACCATAGGCGAAACCGAAACGGACGCCCCTCGTTGGCCTCTCGTGACAGTTGCCTTCCTTTCCATTTTTTTTTCATTTTTTTCAGCTGTGCTGTGCGCCAAAAACTAGGCAACGGAATTGCAGCAAAATCGTCATCGATGAACTCGACGTCGCGTCGACCTCTTTGCAGGATACGCAGGGATAGGAACAGAGACTGAGACAGTTTCTCACATATTTGTATATGCAGTAGACTCGGCCTCGGTAACGACCACGTTGCGTATACGTAACGTTGTGCATATTGGGTCGACATCACAGATTGTCGCAGTTGCGGCATATTTGCATAATTTAGCGATTGAATTTTATGCTCAAAAGCAAAACAGCACAGCTGCTGCTGCTGTTGCTCCTGCACCGGCTCCTGCTGCTGCTCGTGCTACCGTAGCTATTGCTACTATATCCCAAGTTATTTGGCCCTCCTTGCTACTCTGTGCCTCCTAGGATTTTCACACACATCAAACAGTCTGTGGATTTATCCATTTGCTTTTTACTTATTAATTAAATAATTTTTCGTTGCATTTGCAATGCGTTACCATCCACAGGGGAAGGCTACCATCGACAATAATTGCATGCAACATAATTAAAGCCATTAAAGCACTTAAGCTCCCGGAAAACCAACCGACCAACCCAACGATGCCATTGAGAGGGGCAGCTTGGGCGAATTGGTCGAGTCATGTTTGCATATGCATAATTATGATGAAAACACATTTAAATGCATTTAATCGGGCGTTCAGTTGGTCACCGGCTATGCCATCCCCTCCTCTGCCCTAACCTGCCCTGACCCCAGCCCAATCCCTCGGCAGGTAGCTTATGTCCATGGCCCACTCAAAGGCTTTTAACGTTTATTGGTTTTTATTAAATATGCGAGCATGCCATATTATATGAGCAGCTTGCCTGATAGCCAGCCTGCCAGCCTGGTCGACTGGTCAACTGGCAGTGGCCTGTCCAGACTGTCAAAAGGCATATTTAGTTAGATGCGACAACGCCAGCTGTTCCTGGATGCAATATTATTGGTTTAAAGTGCAAAAATCATTGATTCTGATTGGTGAGTACGAAGTGGAGTGGACTGGCATATACGAAAATTATATTATTTAATAAAACAAATACTATTATGTTTAATATTGGAGACTCAATCACTTGATTAATACACTAAGATAAAATAATAATTTCAGCTTATGATTACCCAGAAATCAATAGAGGTGAGGACTTATTCTTCATTGTAGGATGCAAACTTAAATAACGAAAATATCTTTAATGCTGACGCGTTTGTCCACTATCTTAACATTCCGTAAGCTTCGGGGATGGATCATAGACAGCGGTCAGGATGCGAAGCGAGAACCGAGTGGGAGACCTAACATCTGCCAAATTTAATCTCTTGGCTCATACGCAAGAAGCGGATGAAGGGCTTCAGGCTTCTATTAGCCTCGAGCTTAAGGAGCGTCTGGGATAATCAAATCAATGGGGCTGGTTTGATCCGTCGACTACTCTGACATGAACAAAAGGCTTTTGCATAAGAGGTTTCTTTAAATTTTCACATATTTATGAAAATTAATGAATTAAACTGTACAACTACCTTTTTCTCCTCCTCAAGAGACTCGTTTTGAAATCCAATTCTAAACTTTCACCGCTTTGCCACGGAATCCGCCGAATATTTTTGCTTTCGTTGGCTTAAAAACTGTTTGAAAAATCAGACTTTAATTTTTAAAGATTTTTTCCGAATCTCTTGAAATAACATAAGAACAAAAAGAAAAATGTTTGTTGTAATTTCAAGTTTTTATAGTTATCCGAAAGCACACTGGACCCTAGTCTTTCAAAACTCGATAAGATATCAATAGAAACGAAAGGCAATATTCAGATTAATAAAAGGCTATAAAGACAATGAAATATTGAATTTGAGCCTGTCGAAGACTTCTCTCTGCCGGCCATGAATTTAATCAGAAATCACTTACCCAACTTAACTATGAGATTTGCCGTATGACTGTTTTCTCTTTTTGCGAAAATCCAACAACAGCTACATTTGCTGCCAATTTGCGAATATTCTGAATCCTGGCTCCAGCCATCTGTCGACTGCTTGGTTCAGCCCACAGGAGCGCACTTTTAACTTGGCAGAGCGTTCACACGTTGACTTAATTAAAGTTGTACTCGGCAGGCGCAATCAACAACAAAAAATGGTCTCACAAAAGGACGAGGACGAGGACGATGCAGTGCATTCATTTTCAGCAAAGGCAACAGAGGCAAAACACATGTGTGAAAACTGAAAACTGGCAAAGTAAAAGGCCAAAACAAATTGCCAAAGTCGGAGCAGCAGCAGCAGCAAGTGGGCCAAATTTGGAATGGACTGGGTTCGGTTTTCTTTTTTTCTTCTTTTTTTTTTTTGGGTGGCGAAATGGCAATTTATAAAATCCTTTGAAGTGTCGAAAATCAGTAATTGTAGTCAAAGTGCAAATTGATTGCCAGTCAGATACACACACACACTCATACAGTCACAAATTTGTGAGTGTTATTACACACACACTCATACAGTCACAAATTTGTGAGTGTTATGTGTGTGTGTGTGCCGAAAAATCAGTGTGCCAGCCATGTTTTATTGAGTGTAATTTGTAGCTGTAAATTAATGGCCACACTTCACTTTTAATTAAAACGCACTAAAAGGAGAACTCAAATATCGAAAATGAAAATGTTTTCTTGAATCAACGAAGCTTAAATGCTCTTACCTTCTTTGGAACTCTTAACAGCTTCTACTTGTTCTTATTTACTATATTTATCCGGACGCCAACCAAGAAGCAGTGCAAAACTATCGATAGAATCTTTAAGAAACTGAATTCCTTCGATTACTTTTTTCGATAGATCTAAGACGTAAATTCTTATAATATAGCTGCCTGGGATAACTCAAATATTGTTTAGATTATAGAAATATATTTTTTTTAATAGCAAGCAATACTAGCATAAATATTCATATTGATTATCTGGCAACCCAGCTAACTTTTTTGATAAACAAAAAATCGATATCGAATAGGCTTCTGATCTTCCGACTTCAAAATGTAAAGCTCGTAACTACGAGAAAGAGTAGCTATCAAGTCTTCAAGTATTTATAGTTTTCGAAGAAAAGCAATAATTGATCTATTACTATCCACTTTCGGATTTTTAGCCAATCAAATTGATGAAAAAATGGGCGTTTCTACTGCAGTCTGTACCGACTTTCTTTCAGAATTAGATCAAACTTATATAAATATATTATTATATGGATCTACTGCTCTTAATATAATAGAATAAGTACATGAAGATGTATAATATTGATTTATAATTCAATTTAAAATTTCCATAAAAATATTTACTAGCCAAATTAATTACTAATTTAGAGCATTAAGAAACATTGCAATCAGAAAAAGTTAAATACAGTATAGAGCTCTAAAAAGCTCTAAGAATCTTACTCTCCTTCTATTTGTGCATCCAAGAAACTGTTTCAACGTTTTTCTGCTTTGAGACAACGCACTTTAACATGTCGTACATTTACTTACAAGATAGTAATGTCCTTTGGTAGGGTACAATACATTTCTTGCATGCCAGCTGAGCAAAAGAAATATTGTGTAGTGCAGTGTGCGGTGGGCGGAGGGCGGTAGGCGTTGGGCGGGGGTTTAGCAAAGTGTAAGATAAGTAACTCAATTGCAGGTCAAGCAAGCATAAGAGGAGTGCAGTGAGCAGGGAGACTGCCATCTCTCTTCTTTTCTCTGTCTTCCTCTTTGGTTTTACCCTTTGACTATATTACCTTTCTTTCTGTTGCTTAGTTTTCTTTCTATTCTTTTTTCGTTTAGCCTTTGCCCTATGCCCGCGGGGCTGGCACGTTTTGCCTTTGCTTAAGTGACTTCATAACCTCGAAAGTGGCTCCGGCTTTTTAGTGCATTCACAGGGACTATGTGTGTGTTTGTGCGTGTGTGTGTGTGTTTGTTGTGTGTGCAACTCAGGTGCTTACCTGATGGTGGCACAACACGCTCGCTGGTTGCCAAGTTGCATTTTTGAGCTGCTTTGTCGCTGCCTGTTGCATGAAAATGACTTTAAACCATAAGGCGACATTATTGCAGCAACAGCAAAACTTTTGAATAAATTTTCGCCATTTGCTAGTGGCAAGAAAAGCAAGAAAAGCAACCAAAGCAATAAGAAAAACAAAAAAATGCTCTTAACTCTGCATCGATGGCGCTTCCGGGGCATCATCAATTTTGGTTTGAGAGTCTCTCATCAATAAAACATAACAGCAGCAAATGGAGACACATGCGACAATGCACATGCAACTGTCTAAAGGATATGCCAATAACAAGGACTCCAATCCACTGCTTCGGGTGCAAGCTGTTGCTCCTGCTGCTCCTGGACAGATAAGCAGTCCACACAGCAGAGCTCTTCGAGCTAATTTGGTGCAAAAAGAAAAAATTAAAATAGAAGTCAACAACAACAACAAAACAACTGTCTTCAAAACAGAAATTGCACGGAATTTCGAATCGAAATAGCTGTCAATAGAATAGAGAAATATTGGATTAAGGATCAATTGTTATTAGATTGTTTTATGCATTGGTTGGCAATTGATTTTTCTAATAAATTCTCCACTAAAAACTAGATTTTTAGCAATTCGTCGAAAAAAATATTCGCATTGAAGAAATCAAGTATTTTCTCTGAAAGAACTCGATATATTATCGATGTTTCGATTAATTGGCAAAAATCATCAGCCATAGCTGAGTCTGTTATGCGATTTAGTATTAAAATATTTACAAGTCGTACTCCACTTCCTTTAATTGCATTTCTTGCTATTACCCACTAAGAGACTTGGTAGATTCCTTTGGCAATTCTGAGTGGAGCAGAAAATGTTAATTGAATATGCTGCAGTGTATCCAGGCAATTACTTTGTTATTGATACTATTATTTAAATAGTTCTTGTCAAATTGTCGTGGACTCAACTGTACACCTTTCACTTAGCATGTCTGTTGGCAATGCCCACACTAACTCCTAATGCCTGCTGGCAACACTGCTCTAACTTTCAAGTGCTTTCTCTATGTGGGGAGTTTGCCGAGTTGCTGATTTGATTACATTTACACACATCCGACAGTTGTTGGTTTGGCAACGGCAACTGTTTTTCACCGAGTGCGCGGCGAAAATTTCTTGTCAACACTTGCAATGGGTTGGACTTACCCGTAATGTTGGGAGGGGATTGAAGTCGGGAGTCGGATGGAGGTCGATTTTAGTGTCGGAGTGGGTCAACAATGGCAGCTTGTAGCTTGGCTTTGTTATGGCAGCTTTTGCCTTGCCGTTTGGCATGCGAGTGCGACCAGCTTTTGGCTTTGGCAACAAGGCTGAATGATATTTGTAGCTCCTCCTCCCCTCTGCATGGTTGGCTCTCGGCCAGAATGTAAAGTCTTTGTTTGCTGCCAATTGAATTGAAACTTTATTTTCGTCTGCCTGGTGGTGTTGACCCCCAGGTTAGCCCATAATAATATTAGTGATGGGTATGTGCAGTAGTTTTATAGTAAAACCCAGAAAGCCCATTATCAGAAAGCCCACAGTGGTGGCCAGCACAGTGCGCTGAAACTCATGGCGATCCGGTTTGGTGCAACGTTTGATCACACGCATCGAATCCTTGAAGAAGCCCAACAAGGGCCGTACAAAGACCAGAATCTTATCGCATGCCAATTGTCTATAGCTTTTGGGTAACTTCAAATTGGGCTTTAATTCGTGTAGTAGCTTGCTTAACCTGCAAAAAAGTGAGGGGTATATATGTATGGTGTTCTTCTGGCCGACTTAACGGGCGTATTAACTTATACTTACCCCTTCTTTTGCTTTCTCTTTGCGCGGCGGCGTCGCTGCAAACGCTGATCCATCTTAAAAATATTTTATAAATATTTTATTATTGAGCGAGCTAGCTAGCTACGAGTAAGAATATTATCTGCAAAGCAAACGCCTACTCTGAACTTGAGTTTAAATGTGGGTTTGTTTCCTGGAATTAACACGCCCCGCCTGTTATGATGGAATTCAAATCTGTTGACGGTTCTTCTCTGTCTTTCTTCTTAACTTTTCTCATTACAAAAGTTTTACTATTTCCGTTGCAAATACACAAAAAGTGTTGCACAGTCAACCATAACACTGACAACTTCAGTTAAGTACGTGGCTTATCCTTCTGAGAAGATTATCTAAGCGAATGTTTAGTAAGAGAATCAGCTGGCTATAATGATTCAACTAAATACCATTACTTTAGGTAAGAAGCTTTTTTAATTATTTATTTATTGATTTGCAAAGCTCAATAATCAGAATCTATTTTCAACCCTTTAATTCACTGGCCCCAAAAACACAACTTTAATAAAGTCTTATTTATTTTAAATATTATTTAAATTAGAATTTTGTCTGGTTCTGCTGCTTCTGCTTTCATAACCTGCAGCAATTGCCAGTTTGTCTGGCAAAGAACAATCATTTGGTGTGAAGGGTGGAGATTGGAACCTAGATTACACACTTAATCAAACTTTATGCAAAACTGCCTCAAAACCCACAAAATTTTCAACAATTTGCTGCCACTGCACACGCACCACAGACAGAAAGACAAGACAAACAGAGAGAAGGAGGCAGAAAGATTAGTAGGGTGTGGGGCATAGTGGGACAGACAAACGGACAGAGGTCTTAAATGCTGCAATTTGTTTTGCTGCCGAATCGTTGCTGTCTTCACTCGTAGCTTAACCAAATGCAGAGAATCATGTACCGCCGCCAGTTCTGAATTCCCAAAAATGTTGCAAGTGCTTCTGCTTCTGCTTCTGCTGCTGCTGCTGCTTTCGTTGCTTGACATCCTTGGCTGGCTCGGTTGAGCTCCCAGGACAATTCACTGCAAAATTGCTAGACAAAACTGTGGCGCACAAAGCGGCCGGGATGGCAGCAACGATACTCGTTATGTGTGTGCGGCAACCATCGGCTCAATCGGATTCATCTGCCTTAGCTGTACGCACCATGCATACACTCAGAGAAAAAAAGGCTTCCAGGCAACATAAATTAATTAATATAATTTGTAGATTCTTACAGTAAGATTAGGATTCATTCTTAAGGCCAAGAAAATAATACAAGTTGTGAAATCAAATTTCTACTTTTTTATATTTATTTGATTATAACCAATTATTGCATATTATATTTATAATTAAATAAAAAAATAATATATTTATTTATATAATTTATCTATTTAATTACTTAATTCAAAGATATTTTGCAAAAAACAGCGTTCAAAAAGATAGAGAAAATATGGATCTTCTTTACTCTATTAATACTATAATCAAATACATACAAATATATACAAATCTGTATATATATTTTATCTGATTCGTGAGGGAACATTTTCAAAACCATAAATGCTTCTTTTTTTTTGTGTGTACAGACTCAGTTTTGTCTGTGTGCGTGTGTCGAAGTTTCATCGTCGCCATTGAGATTGAAAAATGTTAAAAAATTGCTTTTAAATGCCGCAAAATACAATTTATTATTCAACAGAGGCAAACGCCAAACACTGGCACAATGTGTGTCCTGGGAGCGGCAATGGGCGTGGGTGTGCCCCTCCCTCTGCTTCTACCTCTGCCTCCGCCTCCGCCTCAGTTTGTAGCTCTCTGCCTCTGTTCCTCTGACTTTTCTCGTATATGGCACGGCCAGTGCGTCGCAGCAAAACTCAACGGTGCGGCTGCTTGGCAGTAAATTCAAATAAAGCACACGCACACTCAGGCACTCACACAGACACACACACACACACACACACACACACACAAGCACACAGAAAAGCTATGGCAACAATTGTTGTTGCTGCAGTTGTTTTGTTTATTACGCATACGCACTGTGCGTCGCAGCGAGAAACATTTTTTGGAACGCTCTACAGGAGCCAGCAGGCTAAGCAGGCAGGCAGCTACTGAAGAAGCCTCTTGCAATTGTGTTTTAAGCTTTTGGCAACACTTTGAAGAATGACAAGGTCTCAAAAGATAATTACAAAAAATGTGTGCCATAGTTTTGACTCTCAACAAAGTCAACGAAAGATTGGGGCAAAGTAAAGTCAAAGTTTTCTTTATTACGACTATTACGAGTTTCACAGAATAAATGACATTGCTGCAGTAAGTTAAAGCATAATTTCCTCTTAAATATACATTTAAATATGAATCCCTCGTCTATCTTAAATAACCTCAAAATTTAAGTTGATTTTCATAATAATTTTACGCGTCTCTGAGCTTTCATTCGGGTAAGCGTATTAGTTATTGATGGATAATCCAAATAATTAATTAATTAATTGACGACTGTAAGCAATCCATTCTCGCTGATGTCGAAATGCAGATAACAATTCCATTTAGATCCTAAGACCCAGAAAAGCCTTAACTAAATTTTAGTTTGATTTCAACGGTTCGACAAGCGGCTTCCCACGCAATGAAGCACACAAATTATTAACAACACAATTTAACGATAATAATTTAATTAAATTTATTTGGGCGCTAATGCCGTTTGCCACAATGCCGCTGGGGCCAGCTGGCAACATCAAAAGACAGTGGAAATTAATCAGGCGCGCACAGGCAGCTGTGGCGCCCCACCCACATGGGGCAGTGCCTGCGGCACATATAATTGCATTAATTTATGTGTAAAAGCCACAGAAATTAAAAATAATAATATGTAATATGTATAATCCAAATATTCAAAATGCTCTGCCCCAGAAAGTTTCAATATAAATTGTGCGCCAGCTGTCGGTCGAACAGCAAAAAAGGACTGGAGTGGGAATGGGAATGGGAATGGGAATGGGAATGGGAATGGCAGAATTTGGTTGGGGTAGTGCTGATGGGGCCCTGAGGCTCATAAGCTGCAGACCAGTTGAAAGACTAATTTTCACATTTGAACTGAAAACTCGTTCTGTTCCTGGTGCTGCTCCTCGTCGTCGTCCTCGTACTCGTACTCGTACTCGTCCTCATCCTTATCTCGTCGTGGTCGAGCTGTAAATGCGAGGCTAATGCGTTGCTGACTATCATTTAGCTGAGGTCTGGAGGCGTTGACGTTTTGGGCGATTGGGCGTGGTTGACCAGCCAATTTCATGGATAAATGATTCAGAAACAGAATTACAAAATTAGTCGGCCCGTTAACACAATGTAATTAACTTTTGCGCGACCGCTCTCAATATATTTGATATTTATGTATTTACCCAGGCGTCGGCTCAGGCCCAGGCCCGAATGCCCCCCGGGGTGCACTTTAATTCGCTGCCCTGCTGCCCCCGAGTCGGAGCCAGTGCCCGTTGACAACTTTCAAACTATAGAGTATCTGAGTATCTAGCTTGCGTTTCCAATTACCCCAATTTCTTTCAACGCCCCTCGCTTTCGCCAGCAACGCTTTTCAAAAGCAATTTGAAACAAATTTTATTGCCAAAGTTTCGAGCACATGGAAAATGGTTCAAGTGCCACAAAAAGTTGCACTTGGCGCGTGCCTGCGCCTTGGCTTGTGCTACAATTAGCCCAGCCTAAAAGTATGCAAGTTTATACCTTCTGAGACAGACAATAGCCTTACTACTATTTATATGAACAATAAATTCGGGTATTTCGCAGTTTTATATGCTTATATACTCAATGTATAGACGAATTCCATGTAATAAATTGACTTTATTTAGTGTGGGAAAGGATTCAACGACTCTTTAGCATATATTTCCTCTTCAACTGTTTACATGAACTAGGACTATCTACACCCTAACTAAATATTATTCATTTTAAGGTTTTGATTCATAAATATCTGAAATAGATGTACATTGAGTTGAAATCCATAGACAAGAGGAAGGACCAAAACTCCTAACTTCAACTCGATTTTCAAATTTTGCAATTTGAATTTCAGTTCAGTCATCAGTAGAATATAATTTAAAGTGTCAAAAGAATTGACTTCGTTATAAGATAATTGAGAAATTCTCCTTAATGGAATTTCCTCAATATTTCATTAAAGAATTTTTAGTAGAACTCAAATTGGAAACGGACCTGATATTTTATTATTCTATCTTTGTTTTCAAACGTTCTTGTTAAAGTTTATTTTCAAGCTACTAAAAGTAAAACTATTTTTCTACTTACGTTCAAAGGTAAGTAGAAGTAGTATGCAGCTACTGCGTAGTCCAAGCTTGGATGCTCTGCCAAATCAAAACCTAAAGAAACCTGCGCAATGATTGCCAAAAAGAAACAACTACTAGAACTACGAGTAGTACGAGTAGTACGAGTATTGCCAGCCACTGCTATTACCAATTTTTGCGCTTAACGCTTCAGTGAACAAATCATTGAGAGACTGAGATACGGACACATATAGACATAGATTCGGAGGCGGAGGCGGAATCGGAATCGAACTCGGAGACAGGCACTGGGCCAGAGGAGACAGGGAGGTGTGTATTTCCGTTTTCTGTCCCTGCTTATGCCATCAGCATGTCATCATGGCAAAATCAGACGACATGCAACATTGCATAAAGATTTGTCACAGCTAAAGCTCCCAAAATGCAATGGAAGACAACCGACATCGACAACACGCAGCGAGTGCCAGTTCGAACTCTCCCGAAAGAGATAAAGATAGAAAAACATTCAGGTCGGATAGACCAGATAGGGATAGAGATAGAGATAGACATAGTCATAGAGATGGGAATGGAGACTTTGTCTGAGACTGAGACACACCGAGCGCTGAGCTCAAATCGCATTTTCGCATGTTGAATTTCGACAAACAACAACAAGGACAACTGAAACTGAAGCTGGCGTCGAAGCTGATGCTGATGCTGATGCTATACACAGTAGCAGCAGTTCTTTGACGAGGGTGGCTCAATAAATACGCATCTTCCCTGCACCTGACCCTGAGTTAGCCAGCTCGGACTTGAATCTAGTCTAAATAGAGATTGATTCACTTATTTAACTCAGTCCGTACCTGATTTGAAATGAGGAACTATGAATCCGTAGTTACCATTCTTTAAGATCGATTTGAACTAAAATTCGATCTGGCTTGTCAGATGTCTGGAATCTTAGCTTTTCACTCAAATTCCTCACATTTTTTTATTCAGCTACTCGTAGCTGCAGAAACAACTAAGACCACCCTCGCTCTAAGCGTCAGCAACTTGCAGCAAATTCAATTTCGTGCAGCTCGATTGCATTGCGGCACATTGGCCCGCAGTCTGTGTGAATTTGTATGTGAAAATGGAAAGGGCAGACGGGAGACGGGAAAACGTGGCAGGGAGTGGCAATGTGAATGGTTTTGCTGCTTTCTAGAGCTGCTCATCGATTCGCATTGCATTTCAATATATAAATATTTATATACAAGAAAATTTGCGCACAGCTGAGTCGCGCCATCGCCATTGACAAACTAAAAATGAAGATATATGGAACTCTACCAGGCTGAGTGAGTAATGCTAACTCGCCGAATCCCTGGAACCAGTAGCTGGTGCAAGTCACCTCTTTGTACACTTAGAAAAAAAATTCAAACATTTCCAGTGCAAACTAATTTACAACTGAACCGGGTTTGAGCCGGGCTATCCAACCATTTTTCAAAATTTTACCAATGCAAGAATCGTAGCATAAGCCAAAAATATTGACGAACTTAATGCGATATTGTCAGCTCAGTCCAATGTTATCTCAGATTATTAAAAATAGCTGAGAGCAGGCATTTTTGATCGTAGATTTTATATTTTCCTGACCTTAACAAATGATTATTAACTTAATTTGAAAACAAAAAATTATCTAAATATTAATTCAAATACCGAAACCAAAAGCTTTGCAGATCAAAACTTTGCTAAGTTAAAATCGTGAATTGCAAATTGTATATATATAATTATATTGAATGAGAATGTTCTGAATAACTTCAAATAATAATAATAAATCCAGAGTTGAAAATGGGAAGGTAAAAAAGTTGTGCATATCAATGAAATGAAAACCTGAACTTTATTTACTGAAAAAAATGTATTTTTGTTTTGATTTTCTTTTTCAATGTGTATTAGCCTCGTAAATCGTTTAGATTCGCATTTGTTTTACTTTGCCTCGCTGTTGTTGTTGCTGTTGCTGTTGCTGTTCTTATTCTGTCGCTGTTGTTGTTTTCGCGGCCTTAATTCATTTTATTACTAGAGTCTCGCCTGGCGTTTGACGTTCAAGTCATACTCGTACCTCTATATACATATATATGTAGATAGACATATATAAATCATGGCTAAGCCTTTATGACATATGCTAAAATTTAACAGGCTGGCAACCAGGCAACAGCCAGGCAACTGGGAGGCCAGCAGGATGCCACTAAATTCCCTCTCCAGGCCCCTGACAAGCCCATTTTCATCGTCATCGCCGGCACCACCTTTGTGAACACATGACAGACTGCCGGGTCGCGTTTTTGTTTGGGTTTTGGCCAACGCGTGACAAAATGATTAAACGGTTAGACAGAGCCAGTTTGAGCCAGCCGAGCCATCTAGCCACACAGGCATATAGCTATATAGAGCCATCGTGCCAGGATTCAGGATGCAGGACGTTGAGCCACCGATGAGGCAACTGTCGCTACCGATGCCATTGTTCTCCAATGACAGTGCAAAATTGTTGATGATGATAACGATGTGATTAGATGAGTGGTTATTTGGTCCAAACTGGCTGCAGCTTGCCCGTTAAAGTGGGTTAAAGTGTGTTCCAATGGGTGGGAGCGGGTTAGATTGGGTTAGAGTGAGTGGCTTGTCTGTTTGGCTGGCCGCCTGAAGTGTCGCTAATAAGTAGCACATTTTAAGTGCAGAAAATTTGGGCAATTTCAAAACGTATACAAGATGCCTTAAGGTGAAGTTCGAGGGAAGATGATGTGGTAAGGAATATTATGATAAACTTAGCGGATGATTTGATATACTTAAAATAAAAGAATGCTCTAAGGTGGTTCAGAAACAAACTATGCAAAATCAAAGTTAAAGGTTTCAATCTTAAATCGAACATTTCTGAATTATAAACTTTTAATTTACTACTCTTTGTAAAAGGAATCTATTATACTTTTAATTAAATATAAATAAAAGTTATAGCTAAATTTGAATTTTCTTTTAGAGTGCATAAAAATCGTTTGAAGGATTAGATTCCAGTAGTAGAAGAAGCAATAATAAGATTGGTAAAACTCCTTTAGACTTCGGCCAATATTATAAGCAATAAATAAGAATCTGTTGGTATTTTGCTCTGATATTAACTTAAATTATTTGAAAAGAAACTTAAAGCCTGGCTTTCAATCTCTAACTAAAGTTAATAAACTTTACTATTAACGATACTCTTCGTTCTCTTTCATTCTGCGAAATATGCAGTATATTTAATTCAATTACTTTTACTTTGTACTCTTACATATTCTCAAGTATACCTACTATGCTATGAGCTGTGTTCTATAGCCAAGAGCAATTCGCAGAAGAGACAAAGCACTTAACAATTTTCATATGCTAATTATGTGCTATAAATTTCGGTTAGGCGATAAATCGTGCAAGTTGTGCGATTTAATGTGGCCGTAAAAAAGAACGTGCTTTGGTCACATTACCAATCCTAGCCAGATCCCAGGCTAAGTGCCTTGGTTTGCCTTGCCATGCCCTGCCTTGCCTGGCATGCTTATTAGCCCAACTGTTAAAGGTGCCCTGAGGTAAAAGAGCCAAGAGCAACCGGAGCCTTCCTAACAGCAGCGGAATCTTCTTGACTGCATCCTGGCTATGTCGTTCTTTGCACAGCCAAAACTATAGACAGACAATTTCCTTATGAAATGAAAATAAACATGACATTTCTAGGTTTATGTACTTTTGTGCAGCAGCTGTGCCTTTGACTTGCCACCAGAGAAGGCCATATAACTCGACTCCAACTCTAGCTGTGGCTCTGGCTCCGGCTCCGGCTCCTGCTCCGGCTTCGACGACTAGTGGTGCGGCAGCTGCTGCTTAGGCCAAAACCCGATACCCCAAACCGCGACCCGTTGCCACTGCTGGCATGTTCTGACTTGGCTGTGACTGCTATAAAATGTCATCTTTTATTATGGCAAGGCTCAACTGGCGCAGACTACGCCTAGACTGAGGCGCCCAGTCTCTTTCTCTCTATATATATATATATCTCACTGTGTTTGTGTGTGTGTGTGTGTGTGCACTGTGATAGTGGCAAACAATGCTGTGCAGTGCCACGCCCCTACTGTGGCTGCCTCTATACCCAGTTTATACGCTTGGCTACACATTGCTCCCGGCTTCATGCTGCGAGTTTCATTTCCGGTGCGACATTTTGTTACAAAACTTTATTTTCAATTTGTGCACATATTACACAGCCTGCCACGCCCCATCCTGCCCAGGCACAGTCCCAGTTCAGCCCCCTTTTGTGTCTCTGTATGGCCCACTTATCTGGCTTTTGTTTTTATTTTTAGTGTAATTGTTCTATTTTTGCCATGGCAATTGTTTCAATCCCTCCTTCCCACTCCTCAGAGCCCTTCTGCACTGCATGTGTCCATGCTACTTATCATCCGTAGGTCCATTCGGTTCCTTTCCATCCACTCGGTCTACTACAGTTCCATTTCCAGGTTCAGGTCCAGGCTGTTGATTATTATTACTAACATTATGACCGGATTTCACTGGCGGCAGCAACGTCTGTGCCAGCTGCTTGTAATGAAATTAGTTTGTCACTCAGAGACAGGGATATATAAGTAGAGGGAGAACTTTGCTGCCCCTCCGCTCACCCTCCCTAGGATACCCAATAAAATTCTAGCTGTTTATGTTGCAACATCATCATCATCGTCATCGTCATGATGACGATGTTCATCAGCAGCTAGAACTGCTTCCTATTTTGATTGCAATGAGTTTCCAGGTCAAGTGCGCTTCCGTCTCCTGTCAGCCGCTTCTCGTTTTATTGAATTTTATTTTAATGTGGTTTTTATTGTTTAGACATGCACTTCAACATGATTTAGTTGATTTACTTGAGCCCAACTTAACTTGGCTGAGATTTGCATGCAAATTGACTTTCACTTTGGCCCAAATGTGTTTCCAAATCCCAGAAATAAACATTTAAGGATGTACTCAAAACTCAGATTCCCTATTCAGTATGTAAGATTTTGCAAAAACACAAAGTACACAGAGAGAAAAGAGCAATATTTTGTTGACTCAGTTTAAGGCCGATCAGTCTCTTTTTAGTCCGGTGATTTTCTCTCTGTGTAACACTAAAATACTCCTTGATTATTTAAATCAAATCTCGACTTTATCGAAGAAATCCTTATATGAGGAACTTGTGCAGAATTTATATAGAAATGTAATAACCTCAGCTCTGAGCTGCACAGCCGGACATAATATTATTAAATTTGGTTAAGCATACGCAGCGTGTGCTCGACAGCCCTTGTCAAAACAATTTTACTTAATCATATTAAAACAATAGGTCCTCATTTCTGGGCCCATAAAGCCGCTTTACCTGACTTGCAAATTAATTAAAATATTTAATAGAATATTTGGTATTTGGTATTTGCTACCCACATCAAAATAAAATGACAAGTTTAATTTGTGTCCGAAAATATTCTATTTAAAAAGCTGCCCAAATTTGAGGCTAACGAAAAATTAGAGAGCACAAAATCATACTTATCAAGAACTCAACTTGCTGATGAGCTCATGTAATCAATCAACTTTGATTAGCATTTGTGCGGAGGAGCACACATTAAATGTTCATAGGGTGAAAACCCCCATAATGTTTTGCCCTTCCCGGCTAATCCGTATACGGTCCGAAAACTTTTCTTTCGGGTCAGATAATCGTCAAATGGCCTAGGCGATTTTTCTCTTTTCTCTCTTTCATGTGGACAAAGACAAAAATCAATATGTCTTGATGTTAGATAAAAGTAAAATAAATTGTATGGCTCGTAAAGTGAAAGTGTCAAATGACCAGGATGCTGCAGGACTAAGCAAATGAAAAGTGAAGATGTATGACGGCCCACTCGTAGGCTAAAAATAGTGATATATTTTGCATTAGGCTTGGGGCCGGAAAGTGCGTGGCAAATGAAAGTTTACCGAAGACTTTTTTTTTGCTTTTTGCTCAAACTTTAAGAGCGCGACTTTAACGTGAGGCAATAAATACTTTTGAAAGATAAATAAATCCCTGACACAAACACCAATCACTGTCAGGGCCAGCATATATAGAAATACGAGAAATAGCAGGGTAAACCGCATAGACCCAGCAGCTAAGCAGCTTAGTCCAGCAGCATATAGCGCCACCTATGTTTCAACTTTCTACACCGACAACAAAAAAATGTCAAGAAAATGCCGGCAAAAGGTAACAAAAAAGAATAAAAAGCACAATAAAAAACAAAGTACAGAGGCATTTTTATCACACGTTGACCATGTGAAGCGTAAATTACCAATAGAACGAGGTTTTCTCTAAACCGAAAAGGAAACAGTACCAGAGCTAAAACAGATAGAATGTGGTATGGAGAGAGGTTTTCTTTTTTTCTTTCGGAAAAGTGCAAGAGGAGTGAAGTTGGTGGAAAGCCTCAAAAAGTTAAAAGTTAGCAAAAGGCAATTGCAAATAAAATAGCAACAGAAGCAAAACCAAAAGCAGCAAATGCCAACTATCCTCAAGAAGGTGTGCAACGGAATTTAATTAAGTGAGCTGTCAAACGAATGACCAATAGGTGGCGCCACATAAAACACAAAAAAGAAAAAACAGCAAAAAAAAAATACTGCTAGTCCGGAAAGCGGATTGTCAGTTAAGCACATCAGGAATGAAACGTTCACTTCTTGTTTGCTTTAATTTCATCTAAAGAACTAACTTGACCAGAGGATAGAATTCTGAAAAAACAAAACAAAAAAAAGCAGAGCGGGCTATCGTTTCTCCTGGCTCATACACAGCTCCTATGGCAGCTGTATGGATATTGTGCTTTGATTTTCATTTTCCTTCAATTTGTTGGAACTGTAATAAGCAGCAGCTGCTTATGGTGTAACAAAATTTCTTCTACCTGATTTGTTTAAGTTATTGAGAGCTGAAGATAATTCTATTTGAACAGTTAACTTTCAAGTGCTTAGTCCAGTCTGAATTAAAAATATATTGCACTCTGTATTCATGCTAAGCCTACAGAGAGAAAAGGACCTTGATCTCGCTCAGATGCCAAGTTGATCAGGCCCTGTATGCCATCCTAGGAGAAGATTTAATATATATAATTTTGTGAGATGGGTAACAGAGAATTAAAAAGATTATCAGATGATGTTGATGTGAAGACTCAGGAGAAGCTGTTCCACTGGATTGGTGGCAAGGTTGAAAATTTTAAGGCACTCTGATAGTAATCACAAAAGAGATTGTTTTCTGAAGAAACTATTATCCAAAGACCCTCCTGAATGCTACATGAGAGAAGAAAAGGAACTTCATTCTCTGGATCTCTCATCTAGATCTTTCTCCAGTGTTCAGATATATTTATATTTATGTAGAGTATAACACTTTTTAACTTAATGCGTATACGCAATGTTTACACAGTCGCTGGGAAACATGACTTTTAACGGCATTTGCAGCTCTTTAAATAAATTTATTACTTCGAAACTATACAAGAGCCTTTCACTATGGATCCGCCTTTCGTGTCGCGTTCTTTTATTAACTTGCCACACGCAGGATCGCGTGTGTGTGTGTGTGAGTGTGTGTGCCTTTGAGAGTGTTGCACGTTGATTGTTTGCATTGCAGCTTTATTAAAAAAATGGCAACGAACTTTGCCTTTGGGCCTGTGTCTGGGACCAGCTGCAGTTGGTCATTAAGTCAGTCCCAGCCAGGCTCTGACCAGGCTCCAGGCTCATCCACAATCGACAATTGTGTGGCAAAAATCTCATTTTGTGTCCAATCGAGCGATGTACCATGTACATTCTGATATGAGAAGGCGGCTTATCAATGGCGCCAAACATGAAAGCCTTCATTAAAACGTAAATATCAAATTTGCAACATTTATATATATTGTGTGTAAAACAGTGTGCGTATGACTGATATTTATGTATGTGTTCGTACGAATACATATTCTCTCCTTGCCCCAACATATTCTGTGGCATATTGTGCTCTCCAATCAAGTGCCGGTTTCAATTGCAGCCGCAATTACGCTAAACAAAATTACGTATTTGTAAAACAACCAAATGAAAAGCCAGCAGAACAGTGTAATCTACAACTACAAATATATCCACATATATTGCCTATATACACAGATACACATAAACACATATATATTTGTGTATCTGCGGTTATTGGGTGTGTGAGTGTGTGTATTGGCATTAACTGCCGCAGATATCAAATTGACTGATTTGGCTTACATTGAGCATGAAAACCAGAAAGAAAATAAAACAAAAAATGCAAAAAAAACAAATAACATTTTGTAGCACAGAGAATCTCGATTTATAGCAATAATTTGGTAAAAATTACCCAATAAAATGTGGAAAATAAGGCCCGAAAATAAATTACAATGGCCTGTTTAAAGTTTCTACTTCAAATAAATTTTTAATGCAAAGCAAAAGGCTAGTTACTAGCACCATTTAAAAAGGTATGAAAAAAGGACTTTTAATTCGCTTCTGCTTATTAAATTAAAAATACCTAAGGTATTTCTAGATAATTAAATACTTAATGCTTGTGACAACAACAGCTTAATAGAAATCTTTACCGAACACAGTCTTTCTATTAAATAAGGCTATATCAGTTAAGGACTTAAAGCAGCCTTAAAGCCTTTTTCTTTTTGGGATAGCATAATAATATCCTGCTACGAGTATAATAAAGAACAAGAAACATTATTTGCAGCGATTAAGGGCCACATGTTATTAGCAGGGTTGACTGGAAGGTAATGGAATGCATACAATGAAATAAGTAGAATTCAGCTATCCTTTATGAAAGGTAGCACTCTGCACTGCACTGTGTACCAAGCACATTAACAAGATTCTCCTATGCTCTCCTGAACTACACTACACTACACTAGACTACACTACACTACTATCTGCATTTGCACACTCATCGAATGGATGCTTAACAGCAGCCATTAGCAGCTTTGCCAAAGAAGCATGTGCAGTATATCGAGATGCACATACAGATGCAAACCAAAACACAGATACAAATACACACACATAGACACACGCATTAACTCATAGGCGAAGGTTTGGACAGGCCAGAACAGAACAGAACACAACGCGCAGAGTTGGTTACAACAATGCCAAAGTCTTTTTGGCCAGTGCAAAACGGCGAGCGCACTTTATGAGCGATGCATGCATAAAGTGCCCAGGCAACCACTGTTTTAGCCCCTTTCACCCATTTTCCACCCCCTCCCCAGCAACGCTCGTCACGTGGTTCGGTATAAGCCAACGCTTTTCCAATTTCCGGCAGGAGCTCAGGAAAACAGCAGCAGCCAAGTGGAGAGTGGAGACCGACGTATGGCCATTTAGCTACATTGTATTTGTGTGCTTGCCTCGCCAGCGTGTGGCATTGTGCATAACTCACACACACCAGCACACACACGCACACACACACACACAGCCACACAACTCACATAGGTACAGTGGCCAAAAACGCATCAGAAGCGCATTAATAATGTGTTCAGGCAATCGAAACTGCGTTGCAAATAGCACCTTTTTTGGCCAGAACAATGATAGTCGTAATGATGACGACGCCCATACGACGATGGCAACAATATGTGGCATTATAATGAGCAGCAGCTTATGCGCTCCCCCTTTCTCCCACCGCATTCCCCTGTCACACCACTTGGCTCTGTGTTGTAATCTTGTCAAGTAATTAATTTGTTCAATGACATCCTCAAGGTGTAAGCGAAACCATTTAAACTTGATGACAACCACGACGAAGATACTTGAAAACTCAAAAGTTACTACACAAAGTGAAGTGAAACGGGGAAAGGGAAGAAAGACGCATAGAAGAAGGAGGGTGTAAGGATGGCAAGGAGTTAGCGGAAGGGTTCTCCAAGTGCCGTGTGAGTTGAGTTCGTTGAAGGTGCTCAAGAAACTTGTCATGCATGCCCGGCGAAGTGTGTATCCGGCATTACCGACAGAGACAGCCAAGACAAATCGCACGCACTAGAACCAAACTCATGTGCAGGGGCGGGCGGCTGTTTAAAGAGAATTTGTGAATACTCAACACTTTCCGCTTTTAGAAAAAAAGGGGTTAAACCGAAACTATTTCATAGAAATATTTGGAAAAGAAAGGAAATCGGTGCGGAAAGCAAAGAATTGTGTAACAACTAGTAAGAAAATGAATCGTGCTATGACAGGTAAAGAAGTCTTTTTTCAGGTTTGTCTAAGATATTTTGAAAAACAAAAAAGTTTTCCATACAACCGCTTTATTTGAATTATATATCAGATCCGGCAAGTCACGATATATAGGACTCTGTACCAGATTTTATTTAAGTACCTGAAATAATGTGAGTTATTAGATTGCGTATAAAAAGACGCATATGGAATTAATCATAAAAAAATGTGCTTGGTACTAAAAATTATTAAAAGTATTGCGAATTCTTGAAAACTTCTAGAACAACCCTCTCAAACCCGAATCAGCCTAAGTCCCAGACCCCAAACTACAAGTATCTACTTGGCTGCGTGTGAAATCGGAAGTGGCTGCTGCTGACTTAGTTGTAGTCGTCTCGAGTTCTCAGTCTCTCGGTTGCTTGGTCTCTTGGTCTCTTGGTCTCATGGTCTCATCGTCTCATGGTTTCTTGGTCTCTTGGTCTCTTGGTGTCTCTGTTGGTGTGTCGATGTCGGCACTGGGCGACAGGTGCTTCCGCATTTGAATGTCAACGGAAACCGCAACGGTACAACTTAGATAAACGTTTGCTCTTTAAATATGTGCGCTGTCGCTATCGCCGCTGCTGAGTCCTAGCGGAATGTATATATATATAGATATATACATATGTTCATACATATATCTCTATCTATATGAGTCTGTAATAAGGTAGTACTGGGTAACTTTATTGAGCGGCAGTCACCATGTTTGAGCAACTGTACTCGTGCTTAGGTGTAAAGCAAGTTGGAGAGCCCAGCTACATGTGAAGTGGTTTTGCATCGAGTCTCTGGGTCTGGGCCTGGGCCTGGGTCTACGGGAATATGGCAGTGGCTGTGGTTATGGACTGGGCTTGATTGGATAGGTCTTTACATAGCTTATTTCCAGCTGTGAGGATGGCAAGATAAAGATAGCTCAAGGTGTTTGCTTTGGCATGCAATGCAAAATTGATTATGCACATGGAAATGGAGCAGGCAGCAGGGAGCAGAGAGCAGGTATCATTATAGATAAAGTCACATGCATTTGACAGGGATTTATTTATTTTATTCGATTTCCTCAAACAATTTAGTTTAAAACGATTGATTTTGCATTTATAAAAAAAAAAAAAACATTTGCACTATTTCTAATTGTACTAATAGAAATAAGGCCAAGACAGTACATCAACTTTGAAGAACCATTCAATTCTTTTCTTTTTCTATTAGAAATTTGGTTTGCAGAGTTCCATCAATTTCTGTATATTTATATTAAATCTGATTTTCTTTCTTTAAATAAAATAAAATTAAGTGCCTTTAACCAAAAACACAAAGAAGACTGGGCTCGAGGCCGAAAATCGGTTCACCGAAATAATTTCATGGCCTTCAGCTTTGATTTAAATAATTTATTAGTAAAGCATCCGTACTAAAATGTCTTAGATATCCTAAAGAAATACTTAATTTAAGCTATTAAATAAAATATAAATTTAGCTAAATATATTATATATAAAAATTATATTATATGGATACAATTAGATTTCGCTTATGGATTTTTACTAATTTAAACAATTTTAATATAACAAAGTCAATGTTTTTGCATTTAAAGCTTTTGTTTTTTTCGAAATTCAGCAGAATTTAAATCAATTTTCATTCAATTTAGACAAATGCCTAAATGAATTAAAATAAGCCCAAATAAAACTGCAATCCTACCTGGCCTAAAAGCCTAAACTGAAAAAAAAAAACATATACACAAATGGCAAATTGTTGAAAAAGAAATTAAATCAATTGACAATAAATGCGCGCAATTAAATTTAATTATTGGGGGCAGAGATATTTTGGGGGCACCACAAATGCAAAAACAGGCCACTTAATTAAGCCCGGAACAGTGGAAGACGGAATCGTCATCAAACCCCAGCCAGAAGCCACATTCACACTGGTTTCAACATGGTTCATACAACATGTTGCCGTTTCTGCTGCTGTTGCTGTTGCTGTTGCCGCATTTTAAGTGCGAAACAATGTAATTTCATGGTAATCAGTCTGGGCCGGTTTAGAATTTAATTCTGGGCTCAAACTGAAGAGTCCACTTCCCAAAAAACCGGAGCTGGCCACGACTAACTACACAAATTTCCGGTTGTGCGCACAAAGCCAATGGGCAGAGCGCAGAGCAGAGGATCCTAAACTAGACTATCCTATCGGGTTGGAACCGAGGCACTTGGCCAGAAAAATGTCAGTTTGCAATTTTCTATGCCATTTAAAATAAATGAAAATTGCGCTTGCCTGGGCTCTGGGCACTAGGCACTGGGCACTGGGTGTGGCATAGTTTTAGGCGCTGGCCAGCGCGTGTTAACGTAAATAAATTACACACACAGATATACACACACACACACACACACTCTGATAGAGAGCAGAAGCGACAATCAAGTGGTCAGTGGCATGCAGCTTATAAATCAGCGCAAAGCGCAAAACGTAGCAACCTTTTGGGCGCATCGAGATAGATGGCCA
This sequence comes from Drosophila repletoides, assembly GCA_018150835.1. NCBI lineage: Eukaryota > Metazoa > Arthropoda > Insecta > Diptera > Drosophilidae > Drosophila > Drosophila repletoides. The sequence goes on along the minus strand of JAECWQ010000089.1, from coordinate 17,304,174 downwards.
GCAATGCGGGTCCGGCCCAGAGAAATTGACAGAGTTTGAGTTGACGATGGATGGATGAACGAATGAATAGATGGATGGATCGCTTGTATAAATGGTTAGCTATTTAGTTTCGGTTTGCTGCGGTTTGACTTTGTTTTCCAATGGTACGAGACTCGAGGTTCGAGGTTCGAGCTTCTAGTTGGGTTCACTGATTGGAGGGGTTGACCTCGAATGCCCCCCTCTTTGCTTTTAATGTACTGTACTGGGTCAGTTAGACGAGTACAAGTATATATAGAGCCATATACATTAGGGGCACATTCTGTTTTGACAAACTGCAAAGCAATTAAAAATTAACTAGCATCTGGTTGGCCCGCTGACAAATCTCTTTAACTATTCTATGGCAATTTGCAGTGGAATTGATGCATTGCATTTATGATGCTCATATTATGAGTAACACTTGAAGAGAAAGAATTTATTTAAAATACACTTTTACAAGTGTTAAATTAGTTATCTGCATATAAACAAATATAACACTTAATTAAAACCTTCTCGAAAAAGAGTAGTGTTTTGTGTCGCAAGTGTTGATTCACTTAACTCATACAAGTTTCATCATTTATCCAAATAAAACGAACAGCAAACTGAATTAAGGTCAATTAATATACGTAAATCATAAATATCTGGATAGAAAAATTGAGAAATATATTTGTACTAATACGATAATAAATAACATTGCGTTCGTCCGTCCATTTGTCTGTACATTTCATATATTGCAATCATGTAAGAGATAGCTTAAGAATGAAACGTTTTAACGCCTTCCAGAAAAGAGTTTAATTTAAATAGTCCTGCTCCTAGAAATAGTAGTGGCAGTCTAGAAAATAATGCTACGTTTCATACCCTTACAGACTGCAATACAAATTTATGAATATTGTTCAATTTATTAATATTGTTCGACAGTTCTCGTGGCAGCCACCTGATTCAGTAGTCCGATCTTTACAATTTATCACTATGTTCCTAAGCCAGCTTTAAGATATATTTAGTAATCTGTTTCGTCAGATTGCAGCAAACTATGCCGAGCTTAAATACTGGGAGACTGATTTGGCTTTCATGGCTATATCATCTCATATCATCGACTTTTAATCATCTTAGGTGACACAATTATAATACCCTAACAAGGATATAAATATCAGACTATAACATATACCTCCCATATAAGCCATAGATCATAGATAAAACGACTATTTTCTTTTCCAACAATTCAATTATAATTGGCATTCTTTACTGCAATAAATTTGTTTGAAATTCCCATTGATTTTACAGTATATTTAGATAGACTTACTCTGAATACGAATTTGGCTTACACAACCAAACATTTCATTGAATTATGTCTATGTATGAATATGAGCTTAAATTGAAGTTAAGAGCATTATATCAGATACATTCGATACACTCGTTTGACGCCTAACAATCACTTCAATTCACACTTGAACTGTTTAAAGAAAATGTGTTTATTACTATGTCAAGCAAAGCATAAGTTTTCAGGTCGTTAAATGCGTTTCACAAGTCAACTGCTTAACAGACAATTGCGGCATTGCTCAGAGGTGTGTGGAGCTCCTGCAGAAGTATATACATTCCCATAGTTGTATGCCCGACATTCCTTGGGTCCTGACAGCATTAACAACAGTAACTATTTAAGTATCTCTGCCGCAGTTGTCTTGTCGCTTCTTGTATGCCACGCTTGGGATGCCAGAGCTGTTGCAAGTGCCTGCCTGCCTGCCTGCCTGCCCCAAAAGAGAGAAGAGACTGCAACAATGCCATAGATTGTTGTGGCTGTGCGAATATCTGGCACAAAGAGCGGCCCACGGAGCGAGTACAAAACCACATATACATATATGATGCTGGGCAGGGGCTGTCATATGAGAACTGCATAAGTTAAAGCTTTAAGCTGTGCAGCAAAGAAAAGAGAGAAGAGTATTGCTATGCAAGTATTTGCGCAAGTTATTTAAATGGCTTTGTGTTGCATACTTTCTGGCTTGCGCGCAATTCGCCGCGCCACAAGAGCCCCAAGCAATCAACTGTCTGAGTCACAATTGTAGCGGGAAACACACAGTAAAGCCCCCCTATCCATGAGAAGCTCTTAGCATTCTCAGCTCTCAGCTTTCGGCCAGAGTACTACAAAAGCAATAAAGACACGAGCAACTGGAACCAGTTACCAGCATGAAGGAAGCAACGCCTCAACTCGAGCAGTTTTTTTTAGTGGTCCTCTTTTGTTTGTCCATTGTCGGCAGCCACGCCTACAATGTGGCCAAGGCCACAGTCAAGGTGAATGCGCCTCAGGGCTTTGAAGTCTCCATACCTGACGAATCGGGCATTTCGCTGTACGCCTTCCACGGGAATGAGGAAATGGCTCATCTGAGCAATCAGACCTGGGCGACCGATATCGTCCATTCAGGGAATCTTCAGCGCGCCAAAGATTACACGAATCTGCGAGGTCGAAGATGAATAGAAAACACAATTCGTGACAAAGTGATGTAACCCTCGTCAAGGGTATACAAAACGGATAAGCCCACTAAAAAGCTTTAAAGCTAATCTACAATTATATTTATTTTCAGCATTTGCAGATTTCCACTCAACGCAGCTAGTTTTATTTCTTTCTTTATCATTGAATCTAGGTTGGAAAAATATTTTGTTATACTGGTATTAAATATTTGAGTGGCAACAACAAATTTTGAGTCTTCTCACATGTCAAACTCATTGCTCGGTTGCATTGTTTTCCAAAGTGCAATAAATCAAATAAGCACTTTGTCACAGATACCCAAGTAAGTATCCGGGCCAAATAAATCATTTTGAAAAGTCCTCCTCCGCATGCGTGTGAAACACAGTGCGAGTAATGGCTGCTTCAAAATTACCGCAATGCATTCAAAGTATAAAGAATCAGAACAAATAAGCCAAAAAATAAACTAAAACAAACACAAAAACAAAAACTATTAAAGAAGGTTTTTCTTCGGTGCGCCAAAGATTGCATACCCTTCCACACTGGAGCCAACACGGGCTTCTATATGTTATAGCTCTCTCATTTTCATAATAAAAGACTGAGTGTTCCTGCTTTATTGTTTAGTTACCTAATCCTGCCTGCATCTTAATGAAGGATCCATACAAAATGTAAAGAACCTAGTACACTACTTTGTCTATACAGAGACAGGCAGACAGACGAACTCAATAATATATTATATATTTTTTTTAGTGTTCGAGATGCTTTGTTCAATGGATTACACACTTCGTGGCAAAGTTATAATACCCTCTGCAAGGGTATACTAAAAAAACATGCATAAAACTATGAACTCAGGTAGTTCTGATAGGTGGATCGTGCAGTGGGCTTTGGCAGCAAGTATTGGAGTAAACAACAGTTAAAAGGTTACTTTTGGTCCATTTAACTTTCACTTGAGACAAACAACAAAAGCAGATAAAAGTTTTGCCTGGCCAGTTCTCAGGCATAACAAAAGTCATAAATACGTTGGCTTTTTATCGGCACAAGTGCTTAGAAGTTTTTCCGTTTTTTCCCCCGTTTCAAGCTGCTGATAAGTGAATGTCCTTGTTGCATTATTCGTATTGTTTGGTATTAGTTTTTCACTTAAATAAAATTATATTCATAAATATTGTTATTGTCAGAAAGGACATTGTATAAAGAATATTCCCTTATATTATTTAAAGCTTTTAAATGATTTGCAGTAGTTCCAAGAATCTTCTAACTTGATACGAGAGTTTTCGTCACATGTACGGAAAATATTCGATTCAAAATATATTTGTAATAAAGTTAATAGAAAATATTACCCATTTAATTTCACTAGAACTATATAACACAAAAAAAAGCAGGAAGAAATTAAAAAAATCTTTCTTTTCTCGTTCTGTCAAATTATTAATGATCCTAAAAGTATGCTTCATTTTTTTACTAGCAATACTACGGCTCAGCAGGCCTAAGTTCAATCACAGCTTAAATCTTAAACCAACTTTTTCTACTGAATTAATAAAAAAATCTAAGACTTTTTTAATTTATGTATTTTATATATCCCAGCTGGCCGATTCCATTAGCAGCCAGGCCTGTTCTGTATTTGAAAACAGCAAATGCAGCTTGTCCAATTTTCGCTTGACCTCTTTCGCTGACCGCTTTTAGTATTAAGAGAGAAGACAGAACTCCTTTGCACAGCCAGAAAATAGTTAATATTTATGCAGGTCTTAAGTATACAATGACATACACTGTACACAGAAAAAATAGAATAAGATTAAGAATTCTGGTCGCTTTTTTTAATCCCGGCATTATTTATTTGATCCCATTTCTATCACATTCATTACTATGTAGTATTGAATCTAGAATCGAATATTACTTAAATCTAGTATGAGTAGGAATTGATTTACTTATTTTAAACTTTTTATACTTGTTTGCAAATGAAAAATGTTGAATTGTACATAAAAAATGTGTATGCAGCTTGAACTAAAATTAAGAAAATGTACATATACATTTAGACTGCCATTATCATGATTAAGTTATCTGAAAGAAGCATTTTCTGTTAATCCATGGCGATCAATGGACTCAGAAATTGTTTAAGTAATCATTCACTAATTTACAGCATGAAAGACAGACATATTTAAACTCATTTGTTGATCGTGATTAGGAATATATACTCTAATACATATATATACAATTCTTTTCTCTGTCAAATCTTTTGGAAATTAAAGGTCAAAGGGTATGCATATTCAGTTATATAACATAATGGGCATATCAAGTTGGGTATACATTTAGTCACAGCTTACTTGGTGGCAGTAATATAGGCAAGTCAGCGAAAATGTATGCGAAACTAAAGTAATTTTTTACACTCCCCACCGCTGCTCAGGCTATTAGAGTGACCATATTTACATACATTTACGTATATGTATGTGTATGTGTGAATGTATTTGTATGATATATGTACCTCTGTGTGCGCATTTGTATGTATGTGAAACAGGGGCAGCTAAGCGGCGCTGTCAGCAACATTTGCGAACTGTTCTCATTTTCTCATTTCGCGCAATGTGTGAGAATTGCAAAATGCAAGCTAGCGGCAAGTTTGTGTCAGTTGTCGCAACAGTGCAGCCAACATAGCCTTTTTAGAGACAGATCTGGCCTTTCTTTGAGTGAGTTAGATCCCCTGCAAGTACAAAATATAAGTTGTTTTTAAAACTGTTCCCGTAACAGAATAAAATATTAAGCCTAGTTTTAGGAGGAATTAAAAACTGGTTATTTTTTGCTTTGTAAGAGCTCAAAGCAATCAGCTGTCTCAGTCGCAATTGTAATGGGAAAAACACACAGCAAAACCCCATAACCCCTAGCCATGATAAGCTCTCAGCATTCTCAGCTCTCAGCTTCCAGCTGGAGTACTACAAAAGCAACAACGACAAGAGCAACTGGAACCAGTTACTAACATGCAGGAAGCAACGTCTCAACTCGAGCAGTTTCTTTTAGTGCTCCTCTTTTGTTTGTCTATTGTGGGCAGCCACGCCTACAATGTACCCAAGGCCACAGTCAAAGTGAATGCGCCTCAGGGATTTGAAGTCTCCATACCTGACGAACCGGGCATCTCGCTGTTTGCCTTCCACGGCAAGGTCAATGAGGAAATGGCTGATCTGAGCGATCAGACCTGGGCCACCGATATAGTCAATTCACGCAATGGTCGCTGGATTTATACTAATAGGCAGCACAAACTGCGGTCAGGAGATGTGCTGTACTACTGGACGACTGTCAGATACCATGGCATCGACTATCACAACTATAACCAGCGGTATCGGGTGGGTCAAGGTGACATCGACAATCTTCATATTAATGTACACAGCAAAGACGGAACCACACAACCAATTATTATAAATGGAAACCCAACAATCAATATTTATGCGGCATAAATAAGAAGAATAAAAATATAAGCGGAAATTCCCTGATGGCAAATTGATAACAATTAACAGATTACCGAATTCAGTCGAAGAGAATCTTGAGAGCAAATTGGAACTCTCAAACGGAAAGTATTGATTAAAATTCAGTAAACAAAATTATAGTTGATTGTTGATCGTTCTCTGAATTCATTAGAATTTTCAGAAATAAAAAACTTCTATTAGCCCAACAAGAAATTTGTCTAATTTATTATAATTTATTTCGTCGACTAAAAAAAACCCAGCTGTGGTTCGTGAGCCTAAATAATGCTGAGAATAAATGTGGTAAAGTAAAATAAAAGCTAGCAAATTAAAGCGCCGAAGATCACACACCCTTTTTTTATTTCTATGCATAACTTTTATCGTCTTTTTAGAGTGTTTTTGGCCTTTTTTTAATCGAGAACAGGCAACACTGGCGACACACACTCATAGCCATAATGCAACACACACACAGTCATGCTTCATTTAACACACATAGCCCTACGTACTCACACACACACACACAGTTTGGACGCCTTTTTACACGTGGCAAGGCGTTAAAATGACTTGTGACAACTTTATGTGTAGCCCCAGTCCCTGGTAAAAATTTTCACAGAATTATGTCATCAGTTGCAAGCAGCTGAAGCATTAAATGTGCAGCTTAAATTTTCATGTTTCCACTGCGCAACTAAAAAAATCCATTTTCACCTTAGTCACTCTTCCTTCTAAAGTGTTTCAGCCGAATCTCTCAAGATTCTGCAATCGTTTGCCGACTGTTCATCTCTCTGTTTTCTTTATATTTTTATGCACTTGCCTTTTATTGCAGTTCAACATAATATTTAAGATTAATATTTAAGATTTCCCCCGTTTGTTTTGATTACTCGGAGTTTCATTGAATTGATTTCCAGTGGGTTCCTTGTTTTAAGCATTTGACTCCCTCTTTTTAGACCCGTATTTATATAGCTTTTGACTTAACTTCCACCGAAATGGCTAGCAGGTGGACCATTGATTTGATATTCAAAAGATTCTCGGACTTGATTAGCGGCCTTAATTTTATTCCAGAATTCGTCTTGCGTTTTCTTGATAATTTCAAACATGTGTTGAGTTGTTGTTTCCACGATTTTACTTCGTGCCGGGTTAATTAATAGATCAGGATTTTGTAAGTTTTCATTTCCAGTAGGTCGCCCAGTAGGTATTCCAACGAATTGATCAGATTCAAGCTGATTTCCGAACTCAGGCTCGTATCCGTTGGGCAGTTTTTGATATCTTGAAACGATTCCATTTATATGATTGATAAAATTATGCGGCATATACTGCCAGAATTCATTATCGCCGTCAATAATTATTTGCTGCAATTGGCCAGAAGAAGCCAGGCTCAGCGATTGGGGGTCCCCCGACAAAGGATCAAATGCCATAGTCGACACAGAACCCAGCAAAAATAAGAGATATAAGCGTCCCATCTTTCCAGCAAACAACTAACAACTATTCAGATCCCTCTCAGCCTTTTCTAAAAGAGCATTTAGTCAACTGCATAACCACATTTGATCGAATAGGCCATGGTAAAGCAAAACTAACGTCTTTAGCTTTGTTTTACTTTGTTTTTGGCATATTTTCTTGGTTATAATTGTGTTTAAAGCATAATACACGCCTTAAAATAAACTGTAATAGAACAAAATTATTCACAACTAGACAGAAAAGGCTATATCGATCTTGGCAAAGAGACGAGTCGGCAAAGCCAGCTCCCTAAGTCCTTGTTCTCTGTGTGCTTCTATGCAAAATAGTCTCTCAGTTTTTCAACTAGATCAATGAAATTTGGACTTTCTTCCATTCATTCCATTTCTTTTCCTTCCAGGACCGGTTCAGACCACTTTATCATATAGCTCCCATAGGAGAAATTGGTCCAAAAATTGTTGTAAGAACAACTTTTTTCTTTGTACGGTAAAAGAAAGAAACATGTGGACTATGATCGACAGATATCAACAGAGGCATCTTCAATTTTTTTCAGCTGTTCCTGCTGCCTCAACAACGAGTGTGAGATTTAACACTTTCTGCTCTTCTTAGCTAAAATACACATATTAATACATATTTTTACATATTTGGTTTCTTTTGCATACTAAGTAATATTTGTACAAACTTTTAGCACTTTTCTGTAACCCCTTTCAAATAAAAAAAGAGCTGCAGAGCTGCAGAGTAGCAAATTAATTATAAAAGATTCCGGCAAGTTAAATATTTTGCTCGAGTTAAGTTCAAAGTTGCGACCGGATGCGGCACCGAGGTGGGTGCCACATTGTAAAATAAGTTGCCAGTAACTTGACGCACATTTGTCACACACGTCGCCCTGCCACCGGCAGGCAGGCAGGCAGGGAGCAGCCGAAGAAGGAGGAGCGGGAGCAAACAGCCAAAGGGGTTAAAAGTAAAACCTGGTTGAATGGACCCTCAACCGTCTAGAGGTCTACAGGTGGCAGTGGTAATGGCAATGGCAATGGAAGTGGTGCCTGGCTTGGTTGTCACTTGTGGAATTTGCGTGGCTCCGGCAGATTGGTGGGTTGTATAACTTGTCCGCCCTCAGCTCAACTGATATATGGCACTTTGAAATTAGTCTAAGTGCAAAATGTAGGACGCACAGCAGGACACATGGTTGGCATTTTTCATGCTCAGCACAAAAAAATGTGCATAATATGTATTACTTTGTCATGGTCTTCCAAAAGGCATTCCATCTCCGTACTACTCGTAGCATCCCAGAAAACCAGATGCAGAAACTACTACGAGTGCTACGAGTATTAAGCGCTTGAGGGGCACAGTTCAAATTATTTACTTTGAATTGAGTTTATAGAGAGGCTATACTAGGGTCTGACATTGAATGATTTTCATTTGCATATTTCGCGGAATTCTATAATTTATATGCATATCACATATAAATTTTGTAGTACAGTCAAACTTTGCTAAATTCAATTTTCTAACCTAAAAAGTTACCCTATCGAAACTTTGCTCTTTCTTCTTTCCTCACATTTTTTCCTTATTCGAATTGCATAAATAATAATAATAATCATTTTATATTTATTAAATATTTATTAAGTTATGTAAAAATAACATGCACTTGATTAAAATTGATTAAAAATATATAAAAATAAATATAAGCTTCTACTTTTATGTAAAATTAAATAATTCTTGATTATATTAAAGATCTATATTTAAGAGTTTTTAAAGAAGTCTGAATAGAAAACAGAGGACGGACGAATATATCAGCTGAGGCTTTTTGTTCCGGCTGGATTCCCAGTTCGACTTAGAGAAGTTTCACTGTACGTTTCCACTCGAGTGTCTATTGTCTTTATTACTGAATTACGTCTTATTGCCTTATCAGCGTAGTATAACGTCATCGGAAGCAAAGCAAATAAGTTCGTATACAACTTGAATAGCTCAAGAAAATGTACTTTATTCAAGCATATTCAGAAAAACAAATATTTTTAAATATTTTAGAATTTAATGTTGCCCAGAGTGCGTTGTAGTTCCTCCTGTAGCTTTCTCATTTGGCTACCTAGCTGCTCCTGGAATTCCCTTTGAAATTGTGCAGCCTGCTCTTGCACCCTGGCAGCCTCACGGATCGCATCTTCCTGGATCTTCTTTCTGTTTACATAGGACTCGCGATTGCCACTGAATAGTCCGCCCTCAGTTTTGGCCACAACTGTGCCATCAGCTAGCTCTACAATAATGTTGCCATTTTGGTATTCCACTGTAGCCTGTTGTCCATTAATGTCGATCCTTTCCTGAGTATTGGTATCCTTTGGCGGGAAGTTATACACCTTACCACCGGTGGTCAGCTGCAGACCCCCATTGATGATACGAATCTGATTATTATTATAGCTTTGATAGCTGCCCTCGCCTCCCTGATTGAATAAAGCAGCGCTGCCATCGCCACCAGTAATGAAGCTATGACCACCGCTAAAACTTTGTCCATTGATGATAACGTTATTGTGGGAATTGCCTCTAAATTCCGACTGGCTGACATCATCATCATCATCCTCATCGCTATCATCAGTTACAAGCGTCTGACCATTAGATCCAACGAGCACTGTACGTCCATCCGGACGTCTATAGATGCTGCCAGCTTCGTTTTGAAGGACAGTATTACCTCCTTGATTATATAAGAAACTGGGCACCGGCAGAGCTGGCTGAGCTGGCTGAGCCGGCTGAGCCGGCTGATTCGGAGTGGACGTCAAATCCCTGGGAATTGTTGTTCCGGGTATAGAGGTTTCTACGCCATCATGTCGATCCACATAAGTATTGGGCGTATCGGTTTGAGCTGAAATTTAAATATTTCCATAATAATATAAAATGCTCCATTGAAAATCTTCAGTATTTACCGCTGGCCAAACAGACGGCCACTGCAATTAGCCCGAGCATCAACGGAACGCGACTTGTATTCATTTTGTGCAATGGGTTGACTATATCAACTGCAGTGCTATGAACCCCCTATTTATACGTGCGGTCGATCAAGTATACTATATACTTTATTAAATATTAAATATTAAGTATATTGAATGTGGGTAGATATCGCAGAGAGGTCAGCAGTGCAAGCGCTGGGAAAAAGCCAGCGACGATTACGACTCTTTTTGCTTCTACACGATTTGCGGTTGCCGCTCGAACTGAACTGAGATCGTCTCCAAACTGGCTCGATTTTGACTCACACTTTGGGGAATATTCACTTTGCTATAAACACTGTGAATAGCTCAACAGTAGACAGTAAACAACGCCTCAGTGCACATCACATAAAACTGTGACATCAATTTCGTAGCGCAAAAATGCTAATTGGCATTTAACTGAGAGCAAAACAACAAGAAATCAAGGGTATAAAAAACAAAAATAAACAAAATTATACTCGACTATATATAAAAATAATTTTGTTCTAATAAAAAGTAGTGTCAAAACAAATTATTGAAAAAATACAATATGAGATGCTATTAGAATACTACTCTCCCTCTTCCCTTAAATACAATTTTCTTTCAGCGTATTCCACTGTATAAATGCGTCCATAAGTATCTATAATTAACGTACAGCTGGGAAATCCCTTCAGTGGCAAATATTTACATTTACACATAAATATTAGTCAAATACTTGAGTCAATTCTCGTTTCTTTATACACAAATACACACATACTCACATACACAAATACTTGGGTTAAGAGTTTATCACTCAAATGGGTAATACTCATACATATAGAGAAAGATCGCGGCTTCAGTCAGCTGATAAGACCTAAGCGAGAGGGTGTGCACAAGTAAATGATTTAGACATATAAAATCACTTTTGCTCGACTAGAGGATACTCTCTACTTACGTCTGAGATGCATAATTTAATAGGAAGACTAATAAATACTAATCACAGCATTAACTTTTACTTATATTCTATGGATTTAATTTATTTTACAAGCAGGAAATTTTAGGCGCACTTGCAGGTCTTATCCGGCGTCGCCCGGGCTTAGTGAATTTTCAAAGCGTATTTCAATATATTTTTAAAATCGATCTACTATTATTTTTTGCGGCATATTTCTTTGTTTACCTTAGAAGCATTGAAATCCTGCAAAAATTTGCTTAAACAGTATTTGTGAACAGGTGTAAATAAAAATTTAATAATAGAATATTGAACAGAAAGTGCACAATCATTAGACTTAATAGTTTCCCGCCCGTTCCGAAATATCAAAAAAAAATCGAAACAGAATATAAGAAACTAGCACAATATTTTTTCAAAGAAAAATAATTTTATTTATAGAGATTAATGCAGGAAAGAACAATTGTTCAATCTTTAACGAAATAAAATATATTAATAAAAATTTCCGCTGTTCTTTTAAACTAGAATTATACCGTGATCTTTTGAAATATATTTATTTTTTCCAGTTACAAAATAATTGATACTTGAATGACATAGTGAAGGCAATGGAAATCGATAAAAGATTAATTAAAAAGCGCAACCAAAATAGACTTTTTAATTGACGAATCAGACAAATTTTTGGCCTGGCCTAAAGTATTGTTCTTAACTGTTGATGATCCTTCTGCAACGCTCCATCCAGAAGCTTGAAACCCCTGCTAAGCATAACAAAGAAAAAAAAAACAATCATTAATTAAGAACAACTCGTTCAATTAAAATTTATTATTTGTTTACTTGGATTACTGAGCAGACAATAAGTCAATTAATAGCGCCACTTGCCACCTTTTGAAGGCAGAATAATATTATCGGTTGACTCATCGTCGCCACCATTCTGGGCGGGTCCTCCAATGGGTCCCCTGTTAGCACCGGGTCCCCAACGAAACCACGAGGGCATGCCGTGCACAGCTAAGATTTAATAAAATAATAAAATATATATATATGTATATATATATATATATATATATATATATATATTTGCATATAGGAAGTATAGGGCTGGGGGGGGCAACGACTTACCACTCAACAGCGCAACAAGCAGACACAACAAGACAACAAATTGAACACTGTGGCGCATGGTCAAGGCGAAGAGTTCAAATGATTGAGCTTTAAATAGGAACACGCATTTATACTGAACGAATGTGGTGTATTCAATGGAAACAAAGTAAAGCCTCTGCCTCTGCCCCTGCCTTTGTGCCTCTGACTGTGCCTCTTGAATATCCCATATGCATAATGCTTATGCGTTCTCCGGAATGTATTTGGCTTGGGTGCCAAGTCGAAGTGCAACACTCTCGCGTGACTTTCTTCTCACTCCTCTCTCTATGTTTATGCTCTTCTCTACTCTCTCTCTCTCTCTTTCTGTCTGCCTCTCTCTTTTCTCCAGTACAGGTAATTAAGAAGTTTCTCCATGTGTCTGAGCAAAGTTGCTAATTATTTTCAATTGAATCGTTTGGCTCTGGCTACGTAAAAGTTTTATATTGCTGCCCATTATAAATATCGGTTGTTGGCATTCATTGAGTAGACTCACATTAGCCTCTCACTTCGTAAGCAGGTTGTGAGCTTTATAAACATACCCCCTCTCTCTCTCTGACTGTCTGCTATTCTGACCCATTTGCCCCTCGCTCGCCATTCTCTTACTGCATGCGGCCTGAGCATTGTGGTAGAATGCTTGGAGCAAGTTTAACAATAAAAATTAAACAGGTATTGCGATGTTTTTAATGACAGGTGCAGAGCTGAGCTCTTGACTGGCATTGGTTGGGAGAAACCCCAAAAGAGACAGAAACAGCAACAAACACAAAGAAACAGAGACAGAGACAAAGCGAGAGAAGTTGACTCAATTTAGCTAACAACAAAAAGCGTTTAACAAGTAACGTGTGGGGGCCACAAAAATAACTTGAGGAAAGTTCAAAATACTCGTATTTAACACAGGCGACAGAGTATCCAGAAAACCAATCAGAAGAAATACTTATTATTATTTATACACTTAATCAATACAAACTAAAGCCTGTATGGGCTATCTACAGCACACCCAAGATTATATACTCTTTGAAAACTGTTTTTAAATTTATTAATTCGTTCGTTTTCAAATCAGAATGGAATCAGATTATAGCCTCAAATACTTATTTATTAATCCAACAAAAGCTTTGTTATACAAATTAAAGCCCCTTTATATTTAAGTGAACTATAAACGCTTTTATATTAGAAGCCTTCTTCAGCCAACCAAGAAAGTTTAATCTATAAATCGAAAAAAGTCTCTAAAAATATTACACATACGTAATGTTAGCCAAGTAAGATTTCTAGCGCCTGTTAAAAGTTGTAGACTTAAGTTTCCTTGTTCAAAGTATCTTTAGAGTGAACTAAAAAAGGACAGGGATCAACCGACCAACATTAATGCACAGACATAGACCCATTAAAAGGACACAGATGCATTTTTAGTGGCTAATATATGAGCTGCAAAATGCGACTAGCTAACCTGGTGGATTTGGTTTTTGGTCTGGGTCTGGGTCTGGGTATGAATCTGGTGCATTGCGTGGCCGGAGCCGGTGCGAGGGCTGGCAATGCTTTTGTTGTTCGAATCGAATCAATTTGATTTTCCAATCAATTAAACTTTATATAAATTGCGTCTGCGTTGCTAAATATAGCAACAACAGCAACAATTGCCACAAAGCACAGCTAGAAATGTGCGCCACAGATAACAGAGACTAAGAGAGAGAGACAGAGAGACGCTCACTCTCTCTGCTTCTGTCTCTCTCCTGTCTCTGGGCAATGTCTCTATCAACGCCTGACTGCACAATCACAAAAATTTTAGATTCCCGAGTTCAGGTTCGAATCGCTGGGTGGGTAGCGGGGATACGGGGAAAGGTGGGACTGTTGCATATTGTACGACTTTGACTGCATTTTCGCATTGGGCAAATGTTTTGTACGATTTTTAAATGCAGACGACGTTTCTGCTGCTGCAGTTAGTTGGCTTGCAACATGCAACCAAATCTGACACAGACACATAAAATCAATTTTATCAATTTGAAATTTACTCTGCAGTTTATTGTACGATTCATTTTATCTTATAAAACAGCCGGCTGCTTGGAGAGTTCAAAGTCATCTGGTCTTTAATCATTACTTCTATAGTGCACAATTTCTATTGGCTCTTAAGGGTTATCAGGTACCCGGGAAACTTTTATTAATCATCGCCTGATCCATTAGATTGTCTTTTACTTAGCCCAAAGGGTCCTCCGGTACCACCACCTTTTATTAATCCCACTTCTGCCTGATTTCGAAATGGTCCACTATTTTGGGCTCCAGAGATTACTCCATTCTGACCATTATTTAATCCAAAGGGACCTCCGGTTGCTTGACCGTTTATCAATCCCTCTCCAGCCGAAATTTGGAAAGGTCCACCGCTTTGGTTTTTTCAGATATGATTCCTTTTTGTTCGCTATTTGCTCTAAAAGGTTCTCTACTATTGCTGCCGCTTATCAATCCAACATTTCCGAAAGATCCAATGCTGCTGGGACCGTTTGTCAATCCTTTTCCTGGCTGATTTCGAAAAGGTCCACCGCTTTGGATTCCGGATATGATTCCCTCTTGATCACTATTTACACCAAAGGGTCCTCCGCTTACTTGAACATTTATCAAGCCCTCTCCAGCTTGATTTCGGAAAGGACCACCGATTTGACTTTCAGATATGATTCCATTGATTCCATTCCGTTCGCCATTTGCTCTAAAGGGTCCCCCACTATTGCTACCGCTTATTAACTCATCCTTTCTTTGTCCGAAAGATCCACTTCTGCTGGGACCGTTTCTCAATCCTTCTCCACCCTGATATCCAAAAGGTCCGCCGCTTTGGCTTCCGGATATAATTCCATCCTGATCACTATTTACACCAAACGGTCCTCCGCTGGCTTGACCAATTATCAAGCCCTCTCCAGCCGGATTTTGGAAAGGTCCGCCGCTTTGGCTTTCAGATATGATTCCTTGCTGCTGGCTATTTACTTTGAAGGGTCCTCCACTGTTAGTACCGCTTATCAATCCAAACTTTTGTTGTCTAAAGGGACCACCGCTATACAGAAATGGTCCTCCGCTTTGGCTGTCAGATATGACACCTTCCTGATAGGGGAAGGCATGGTTTCCAAAGGGACCGCCACTTTGTCTTCCAGAGATTAATCCTTGCTGATCTCTCGACTCAACGCTTAAGGGTGCTCTTCCATATACTAACCAACCAGTGTTAGCCGCATAAGCATCACCGTATGATCTATAATCATGAGCCTGAGTCACAACTATCATCGACAGCATCAATTTCCATAGATGTCTCATCTCGTCGCTGTACAAATTTGAACTGATCGTCTAAACAAGCTGTTGCCTGACGTTCGTTATTTTTGCATGACAACGCAAACTAATAAAATAAACAAATTATCGCTAATCTTTAGATGATTAACAGCCAAACATGTATTCATAAATCATACAACAGCTTCAATAGCCTTGGATATGTTCAGCAGCAAACTTCGTTTAATATTCACTACGCGATTGGGGTTTAGTGTTCTTCTAGACGCTTATTATTATCTATTTTTTCTATAACTTTTGTAGGGCACAAAGAATTCTTCTCTATTATTGGAACTAGTTTTATCTCTTAGTAAACATTTGAATAAATATACCCAACTTAACATTTCGTAACATAATTACTCAACCCGTGAACTTTTTTGCTGCTGAACTTATCCAACCAGTTCGGAATTCCTTTATTTTCTAGCAGTTTTAACCGAGTTTCGGCTTAGACTTTTTAATATTTGTAGATTTTGTCAAATAAATATTTTCCATGACAAACAACAGCGAAATTGATCATTCCTTCTGAATATATTTGGATCCTTTGCAAATTCACACATTTCACTTACAATCAAGAAAAGCAAACAAATCCAAGATTCGTATTCCGATTTATAAGCTTTTTTACCCTTTCTATATAGTGTTCCGATCCGACCAGTTCAGATATACATATAGATATATATGTAAGAGCATAAGTTTTGCTTAATCGGGTCAAATCATCATCCTGATCAAAAATATATATAGTTTATAGAGTTGTAGATGCCACCTTCAGTGATTTCTGGAAAATTAGACTTTGAGCATTTTTGGCTGTAAATATCGGGCAATAAAATATTAAAACTTATATTAAAAAATCCTTATTTCTTATTCCTTGTCTAGTAAGAAAATTAAACAAACTATTGTAAAGTAACAAATTAACGTACGTTTAAAGCGATTTCACTGAACACCGGATATTTGCTCATTTCGATAAGTCAGTCCTGTTTTCGATAAGAAACTTTATTTCATTATCGAAATGGGTCACACTGTTAGTGATAGAAAAGTGTGACTAGTTAATCTAATTTTAAACTCGTATTTTGTGTGAATGTCAAAGCTTTCTCTCTGCACGACGAAATGAATAAATTGTCGCTAAATTCCGCCAGTTTTACACTGAACAGCTCGCAGCTGGCGCAGTGGCGCTCTGAGTTCTATTCCCTTCCATTGAACCGGTTGGCCCAAAACATTTGCACCACTTGTGATCCAATCAGTGCTTGCTTGCGCCAGGATGCAAAGACAAACATTTCTGTGGCCGGCAAGGAGCGCTACACGGTGGCGGATGTGGTTAAGCCCACTGTGGGCGGCCCAAATTGGATCTGCTGTGGTCTTGATCTGCTGCGTCTGGCCATGAGCAAGGAGTGCGAACTATCCGTTCCATATTTGTTCTATTGGCACAAACTGGAGCGTTGTAATTATTTTCTATGCTCGGTGGTTATCCTGCTGGCACAATGTGAGCCACTAAATGGACGCACCTTTCAATACCTGATGAAGCACGCTGTGCCCGATGGCGGCAACTGGCAAATGTTTGTGAATCTCGTCCACAAATATGGCGTTATGCCCAAGAAATGTTTTGTGGCCACCTGGTCTGCATCGCGCACTCTTCATCTCAACAGAATGCTCCAAAGCAAGGTAAGAGTCCTGTCTTAATCAACTAGGATTATAGATTGGTTTGATTTTCATTATTTTTCAGCTGCGCGAGTTCAGCAGTCAGCTCCACGCACAATTTACCTTTGATGGCGATGCCAGCCAGTTGCCCACCATGGTAAAGCACATGGTTGAGGAGCTCTACAAGATCATCAATATTTGCCTGGGCACACCGCCAGAAGAATTCTACTGGAGCTTGAAGGACGAAGAGGATGAAGGGAACCAAAGCTTTACACCGTTGAGCTTTTATCAGCGCATCATGGTGCCTCAATATGCCCTAGAGTGCCAGATTTGTTTGGGACACGATCCGCGTCTCTTGTCAAGTTATCACCGTAACTATCGCGTGGCCTATAGCTCCAATATGATACATGGAGCGCCTCAAAGCTATAATAACCAGCCTATGGAGACTTTATTGCAGATCATGGTGAACTCCCTTGCCGCTGGCTCGGCTGTGTGGCTTGTCTGTGATCTACAGCCAAGATTCAATTCCAAGTCCGAGGTACTCAGCCTGAACACGCATAACTTTGAGCATGTCTTTAGCATGCCTGTGGGCTCGGTTCTCAATAAAGCTGAACGCATGATCTATAAGGACACGCGACGCAATACTGTGCTCCTGCTAACTGAGGTTACCGTGGATGCAAAGCAGCAGCCTTTACAATTTCGCACCATCAGCAAGACCACAGAAGCTGCTAGCAAAGCTTCATCTACTGTCAGTCTCCAGGACACAGCCGAATCTGAGCAAGGCGGTCCAAAACGCAAAGTGCGAATCGGCACGGCCACTGTGCTGAACGTTGACTGGCTCCGGGAGTATGGCTTTGAGATAGTTGTCGATTCACGTTTCATACCACAAGGCGTAATGCACGCCCTCAAAACTCAGCCCATCGTGGAGCTGCCCATTTGGGATCCCATGGGTGCATTGCTTAGTTAGTGAGTGATGAGTCCCTAGGTATTTTTTCTATGCTGGATTAGTCTGGTTAATTCAAAAACCAATCCAAGCGTCAAGCAAAATTAACAACAACAACAGATTTATAAAATTGTCCAGCAGTCCATTTTATAAATTTTTAATTATTACAGACATTAAATATTTGGATTTTGATTTTAAAAATTTCTCATTTTATTTTTATTTTGTTTTGATTCATTATAAACATTAAAATTATTATACAGTTAAAATTGTGTTCATATTTATTTTTTAATTTAATTAATTACTCATCCAATAAACCAATTATACCTATTGCAGCTACATATATGATATATCGGACCGATTCTAAACAGCTACCAGAAGATATACTCTTACATCTGTAGATTTTCCCAAGATATCTTAAGCAGACGGACAGACAAGCTGACATGGCTCTGTCGACTCCTGTCATCATCGATCTGAGCATTTAAAATATCCTCTAAGAAACAGAAGCTAAACTCTCCTGTGACTAGAAATCCCTGGGTATTCCACGATTTATTTGCAACTCGTTCTTAGGCGACTTCAGAAGTTCATAAAATCTTCGTTCTCTTTAAATTATTGTAAATAATTGGTAAAATTTTGTTTCGCAACTGGCGAGGCGCGACCTTCGCTAAGTTTTTGGGAATTAGACTTACGTGCCTGGCATGCCTAATTGGGCATTAAACCAGAATGCGGCGGAGGAGAGGAGTCGAAGCGGGAGCTGGAGTGGGAGTCGAAAAGTCGACGACTGTTTTGAACTTAAGGGATTTACGCTGACGAATTTGACTTTGCATAAAACAGAAAGAAGAAAAAACAACAGCAAGTTCTTGGCTTTAAAACGCAACTTTATTTTATGTAATTCTTAAATTTTCTCCACAACATTTCACAGGGTATCAATACTACCATCTATTATAGTAAGTGCCGACGTTATAGCCGCGTCCGGAACCAGCGTAGGGATTGGAATAGTATGGCCGTGGTTGTATCACAATGGGTTGAACCACCAACTGTGGTCCGGAATGGAAGAGCTTCTTCAGCAGATGGCGTGGCTGGCGAATCTGAGTAGCTTGAACCGTTGTGGTGGCAGGTCCTGCTCCAGTGTTGGTAACTGCATTAGCATGCAGGCCAGCAGTTGGCATATCATCAACTTTATTGTGATTATTAGGAAACGCCAGGACCAAGGTAACAGTGACGCTGCTCAACAATAGAAAGGCTGTGAACTTCATTCTGACGGAGGTATGATCACAAACTGAATACACGATGCTGTTTACAGGCTCTTAAATACTCTTTCTCTCCCTTAAAGTGGATGTAGGTAGACAGGTAAATAGCATCGGGACAGGAGTTGGTACCTGACTTATGTGGCTACACAGCTGCAGCTGCAGAGGATTAAGGCTGGTTTACTTACCATTTCCCCGAAATGATTTATGAGTAGGTAAATCAGTGACAATTATTTCTCTTTTGTTTTTGGAATGCTATAAACAAGTTTCATTGTTCGTGATATCCTTTTCTGGAAGTGGTATCCTTAACCTAGACAAGCGCCTTACTATATGATACATCTACTCGTATTTACATTATGTTTAGCTATATACTTTATCCTGATGGTGGTGGTGGCATACCCTCGGGCGGTGGTGGCATTCCCTCAGGCGGTGGAGGCATACCTTCGGGTGGTGGTGGTGGTGCCGGCATCTGACGACGTTGCTAAATAGTGGGAAAAGCGATTCGAGTATTACTTTTAATGATTGGACATTTCGATCCTGTTTCTAAGAGGCTCAATAAATAAATACTTTAAAAACGATTTTCAGAAACTTCGCAGGAAATTCCCTATGCACATTTTATAATTGCTTTTTTTGGAATGCTTTATTGCTCGTACTTAAAATTATTTTCAGCCATTTTCGACGTGGTCCCCTTAACATGCACATTAATGCTAGATTTATATTAGTAAAACATTTAGATCAGTTGTAGCATAGGAGGCATTGGTATACCCGGTGGCGGAGCGGGTATACCAGGTGGCATTTGACGGCGTTGCTGTGAACGGGAAGCAATTGGTTGATCATTTCCAGGACTAAATTAATTGTAAATCTACTAAATTTCTACATTTTAAAGAGCTGACTAAGGTCAACTGCCTGCCATACAGGTATTAAAATTGCTTTTTACCTAGCTAAAAGTTATAAACTTATTTATTTACCCTGAATTGTGGCGGTGGTGGCGGCTTATCGTTGGCTCCCTGTGGTGGTGCCTCTTCCTCCGGTTGGCTGTTCATCTTCATGGCCTCACGACGCGCCTGTCAACAGGATAATACAAATATACCTTCAGATATTCTGCATCTATTAATAGTATCTTTAATAATCTAATTTACTCTAAATTGTGATGATGGCGGCTCTTCCTCATTGGCTACCTGCACGGATCCTTTGGGTGGTTCGTTTGTAAGTATTGGGGCATGGCGCCGAGCCTAGAATTAGTAGGCAGTCAACAAATCTTGTGAGTAAAAACTTATAACCCAGCAGCCTTTTCTGCGACCATTCCTCGCTTAATTCGCGTCGCGACTTTTGGGCAATTTTATATATTGGATTAAGCTTATATCACAGCAAATATTCGACTTACTCTAAGCAGGCTGCGCAAGGGCTCCTGTAATCAGAATTTATTTAAAAATTAAAAATATCCTTTTTGCTAGAGCTGAGCAAGCTTACCTCGGAGCCATTCCTCATTCCACCGCCACGTCCGTCCACGCCGAATAGTGTCAAAGCCACCACATAAATAACCAAAACAATGCAAAATAGCTTCATTTTCAGGCTATCACGTCGCGTTCTACAATTTAATTGAGGGAGTGAAACTGTGACTTTCCGTAGTTCTGTTGCTCTGCAGTCAGCTCCCATCCAGCTTCTTATATATACCCGATGGGTATTGTCGATTTTAATTGGCTTGTTAAATGCTATCCGAAAATCTTGTAAAATGTCAGCTTACCGAATAATTGTCGATACATATCGCACAGGGTCAGCATTATAATTGTTTATTAAATCATAGTTATTAGCAGCTGACCACATGATGTAACGACAAGATGTATCTTAAAGATACACATGAACGCGCGTGTGTGTGTGTTACATGAAAGGGGCGGCAGTTTGTGTGAGAAAATTTTAATATTTAATTCGATTGAATTCTAAATTTTATACTAATTGATAAAATGAAATGGGAAATGTGAGAAAATGTAACAATTAATTTGGTTAAACATTCCTCAGCTTATTTCGAATGTACGCTTGAAGGTCTAGCCTATCAATTACATCTGTAAGATACAAATTGCAATACAATAAATTTATTAAATCACCAATTAAATTATTGTAGCAGAAATCGTTATGAATAAGGAAATTATATTTTAATTCAGATGAGCATGAAACTGGTGAGGAATGAACGCTCCGAAGATTATATACCCTTGCTGATTAAAATGAGTATTTATTAATCTCTTGTTAAACTCATTTATTTTATTTATTTGGCCAAGTTTTTCTAAGGTAGCTTTACGATTTGGTCCACAAACTAAAAGCTAGTTTAAGCATAGACACTGACAAAAGGGCAAGCTTTAATGGGAAATGGGTAGAACCCTTCTACAATATATTGCAGATTTCATGAGACATTTAGAATACCCTCTGCAAGGGTATAAATAAGGAGAATACCAGTTTAATTTAATTTTTGAGATTGTTTTATTACAGAATTCATTGCATTTAAAAATAAATTTAATTGTTTAGTTTTCAAATAATTAATAACAGAAGAATATTGGATGATTCAATACTGTTCAACTGCAATAATAAAGAATTTTTACTTCGTATAATGATTCTCGATGCTAAACTCTGATAGAAGCTTATATAATTATCCGTATAACAATCTGACAACATTCAAAGTTTTACATTAGATCTCTGATGGTTATTTTCAGCTGCGCTGTTGCCAAACTTCAGCTGAGCCACATGCAACACTGGGAACAACGCTTGACAAATGCTTGTAACAACTATTGCTCGTTTCACGCCGTTTCACGCCATTTCCAGCCATTTCCGGCACTAAAAACACGCCACAATGGTTTCACGTCCACGTTTACGTCTATGTTTAGCTGAAGCTTTGCATAATTTTTGGGAATTATAACACGCTTTGATGTAGAGGAGAGGTCGAAAGGGTGAAAGGGATACAAAATGCGTATCCTTGTCTCGGTCTTCGGCTCAGTCAAATAGAGGTGCAGGCGACAAAAACGAAATTGTTGAAAGCAAACAAAAAAAAGAGAGTACAAAATAAATAAGCGCATTTTTTCTCATTTCCGTTTGCTTACTTTGACGTGTTTAGTTTTTGATGTGCACACTCGCGCGCACAACAATAACACCAACAACAACAACAACAACAACAGCAACAAAAGGGGAGATGATTAAATTCGTCGTCAACGTGGACAACGTTGATGGTTCCTACTTGTTCCAGCGGTTCCTCGCTCTCTTTCTCTCTGTCTGTATGGGTTGTCTACATCTTGGAGACGAGACCGGGCTCGTTTAACTTCTCATTTTTTCGGTCCCTTCTCTCTCTCTGTCTCTCTCTCCCTGGCTCTCTGTTTCTCCTTCAGGCTTACTTGCTGTCTCTGTGTGTAAACTTTTCTCATTAGAAAACTTTTACTATTTCCGCTACTCAACGCCAAACGCAAACAACAAACAAACAGCAGCGGCAGCAGCAGCGGCAACGACATAAAAAAGCATAAAAAATAAAATAAAATAAAATAAAAAAGACAAATAAAATAAAATGAAACATAAAAAACCGTTGAGCGGACACAACTAAATGTGTTCCAAATAAAATTTGGTGTTTCTAAGTGCCCGAATTGGCATTGTTTCACGGCACACATCATTTCCAATGTTGCACAATTTCAGCAGCTTGCAACCGAAGGGAGGGTGCAGGGCCACCATAAATGGCTTAGACCGTACACAGAGAGAAAAAGAAACGGAATTTCTGTCTCGAAATAATCCAAGCACCCAAACAATCCTTGATTGAATCCAATTAATAAACCGTATGTCATCATTCAACAGAAATAATATGCAGCCTATATGAATCAATAAAAGACGTTTATATTCATAAATAATAAAATATACTGTATATTAAATATATATTAATTAATAACTAATACAAATATTAAAACTTGGCCTTTTTCCCGTATCCAACCAGACCATGATTCGATCCCAGAACCGCTTTATCAATTACCAACCAGAGTTCGAGCCCCTTCTCTGAATGTATATCATCTCATTTGTATCTCAATCCTTATATTCAGGCCAAAAATAATCTGGATTTAAGAATTGTATACTTATTCTATGACCGTTTTCAGCTTAATCCGAGATCAAGACTATTCCTCAATTAATGACTATTATTCCGATTCGTGTTTTTTTGCTCTCAATTCAATAAAGACTAGGTTATTTCTTGGACTATGCATTTTTTCTCCCTGTGTAGCATTTGCTTTATTTAATTTTGCAGAAGACAGATGGAAAATGTCAAAGACGCTGCTTGAAAATCAATAAATCAGCGCTTAACGCCTTTTACCTTTACCTCAGTTTCAATTCAATCAGATTTTGTTATTTGATTTTGCCAGCCTCCGCGTTTCTTCCTGTTTCCTGTGACTTGCAGTGCGCATTTCCTTCAAGTGCCTCGCATTTGCTCTAATTTGATTTTCAGAGGCAGCTCCTCTTATGCGATTCCCATCGCCTGTCATCTGCCTGAAATGTGCCAGTTTTTAGTTGCAAATTCGATTCCGTTTCAGAGCCAATTCCAAACAAATCCCTCTTCCTTGAGGTTTTCCCTCATAAATATGACTTTTGCATAATTTTAATTCCTAATGGAAAAGGTATTTGTAATGAAGCAACCCAAATATCTTTAAAACAAAGAAGAGTTTTCTTTATAAAGATATCAACAAAGAAGAAAATAAAATTCTGTAAATTTGAGTGGGATTTTTGGGCATTTGAACTGCATTAAGCATCAAGCAGCACAACAAGGATGAGAATAATTATATAAAGGATATAGAAATATACAAAGTGCAATTACAACACGCTCCATTAGCAGCCGCCTATGGAGTAGCACTTAATGCACCACCAGAAGCATTAATGCAAGTAGCAAGCTGCCAATTGGTAAAGTGGCTGCCAGGCTAACCAGACGATAGATTTTCGGCACTTTTGGCCAGTTGACTGCTGCCTGCTGTCTGCTGCCTGTTGCCTATTGCCTGATGTTAAACATAAACCAGGGAATGCTCGGTGCTCAATAAAGTGAGCCCATCGGTGTCCAGCAAGTGAAATGTGTTTTAGTTGTCACTACTAAATACCCACTCGAAATGCTTGTGGTAATAAGTAAGTTCAATAGCGCCTGATGGCTCCGGCTCCGGCGCCGACTCCGGGTAGCTCAGCATCACGTGTCTGGGAAACGGATTGCCTAGAAAGCCTCACGAACCGGATAATGATCAACGAACTGTATACGTTTCCGCAATCGTAGTCAAATCGACAAACATGCACACAAAATGCAACGGCTGCTGAGGCTGATGCTGATGCTGCTGCTGCTGCTGCTGATGCTTCTCCCATCTTGTTTGGGGAATAGGAATCAGAATGGAAATGGAAATAAAATGGATGGAATGAAGGCAACCAAGGAACTGGGAGCCAAAGCTGTAGCCCAAGCAACTTATGCCGCTTCACTGGCGGCCCCTTTGCTGACTCGGGTGTAAATACCCCTTGCTCGAATGTTTTGCATTATTGATAAACTGCTCGTCGTCTCCATTCTCCATTCTCCATCGTCGACGTCGAAGTCGTCGTGGCAACAAATAAACCAGCACCAAAGAATATTTATGACACTTGCCATGCCCCAACAAACTGTGGAAAAAAAAACCAAAATATGCAGCCAGGAGCTGGGCACGCCCCAAAAACCGAAACGTGTCATGCATTAAGCGCCTGAACGTGTACACCAGCCTTTTATACCCTCACCACAAAGAGTAGTACGAGTTCATTTAAAAAATAAAATCTAAAATTCTGTAACTGTATACAGAGTGCATATATTTTTTTATTAAATACCTAGAAACAGAATTCTTTCTGGAAAGGGGGTTCTACACAATTTGCTTTGCTTCTATACAAAATAATATAGTTCCGATTCGATTCTATTTATGTAGTACAAAGATCTTTACAAGATGAAAATTTGATTAAACTGAACACTTCCTACACTGAACAAAGCTTTTTCAGGTTCGAATGACTTTTTTATTTACTTAGAAACAAGATACGAACTGGTTCTTGAATATTTCAAGCTCTTTTTGTGTAGTGAAGGCATTTGGCTTAAATCAAGCTAAAAATTCTAATTTCAAGAATGATATTTAAGGAACGAAAATCATAAATCAAGCTTTGATTGATATGTTCTTAAGCTAACCTATTATCAACATGAAGTAAGACTCATTTTGCAACCTTATATTCTTTAAATTATAATACGATTCTATATTAATTCAATTATAATACAAATATTAAAATTGTGCTGCTTTTTTCTCCTCATAAGTAGATCTTAAGTCGGCTAAGAGGGCGAGCTCCGGGCCAATTCTTCTTTATTTCTTTCTTCTTTCACTTGGGTTTGAGCTCTCATTCAAGCCATAAATAATCTCAATTTAAGAAGAATTCTATACTTTCCCACTTAAAGCGTAGTGATCAAGAATAAAATGTTTTGAAATAGTATTCATATTTTCAAGATACTTTTTTCTCTCTGTGTATGAATATTCAAATTCAATGTAGGTCTGCCTAAAAGACGACTAGTCTTTCCATCCAGTTTATTATTCATTCAACATTCAATAGAATTTATTTATAGAATATGATGAATATATCTTTAGATAGATGACAAATTCTGATCTGATCAGATTATAGGATATTTTCTAGTTGGAAATTTTCTCGACTTGTCTGTCGACGTTTATTTGTTGCGCTTTTGCAATTGGTCTAAGGAAAAAAACAGGCAGCAATGAAGCGTTTAACGGTAGCAACAACAGCAAGAAAAGCAACA
This sequence comes from Drosophila repletoides, assembly GCA_018150835.1. NCBI lineage: Eukaryota > Metazoa > Arthropoda > Insecta > Diptera > Drosophilidae > Drosophila > Drosophila repletoides. The sequence continues at coordinate 17,277,923 of JAECWQ010000089.1, read as the reverse complement.
ACAACAACAGCAACATCAGCAACTATGCAATGCAGAAAAGTGCAGAAATTATAAAAGTAGTGAAAACTTGTACTCAGAGAGAGTAGGAAAGCCGTGCAAAAAGCATTTGCCAGACCAATTTTAGATGCGATGCCGAATGGGACACAGTGAGTGCAAAAAATTTGTTCACGTTGCGTTGTAATTGCATTTGCTTTGTTGTTGGTTACAGCCAAAAAATGGAAAAATGAACAACTGAAAAAAGAAACTTAACGAACGGGCACAAAGACACCAAAAGACTGACAGCAAAAAAAAAAACATAAAAAGGAAAATTGAGGATGGGCTGTGGGCTAAGGGCGTGGCAACTGCGTCTGTCTGGCAACGCACATGTCACGTAGTACAGTTGCCTCAACTAAAACTTCATCAATTTGCCTTGTGAATCCTTGCAAACTTTTAACTGAGTTGCTGTCTTGAGGGATGCAGTGCGGCGCAGTGGGTGGTTAGGTGGTTAGGTGGTGGAGTGGCCCAATGATGCCTTCCATACGTGTGTGACCGCTGCATAAAGGAAATTATATACGTCAACTCTGACTCCAGTCTTCATTTTTTTTCCGGCCCATTAATGCATTTCGCTTTTTTTATGATTAATTACAGCGTTTAAAAGCGCATAAATATGCATTGCAAATTTTATTAACAAAAATTATTAAATGCATCATCACACGGCGCGGTGTGGTGCGGTGCGGTGCGGAGCGGAGCGGAACTGAGTGTATAATAAATGCATTTTCATTAAAGCAATTTCTTTATTTATACAAATATCAGTTGACTTAATTGCATTATACATAAATGGCATACTCCATATGTAGGCCGTGAAAAAAGCTATCGCATTTTTTGTATCTATCGAAAGTATTGCAGTCGGAGCTGCTTTAAATTTACAGAAAACTCTCAGAAAATGTGAATTTATTTTATATATTGTTTTAGGTATTTTTCAGTTTGTTTTAGGATTGCTTTAGAACGAAACAATAGCATAGAAAATACATTCCTATATCTTACTTGTCATCAAGATATCTTAAGATTCACCAGTAAAAAAACAATTGCACTAATCCCAGTTTTTTTTACCCAACAACATTTTAATCAGATTGTTCCTTTGTAAGGCATGATTAAGATATAGTAATCCGATCTGGCCAAGGCTCAAGCACTGAAAAATATACCGTCTAAAATGATAAAACAAAAAGCTACACAGCTTTTACAAAGCAAAACACGCTAATTGGGAGACTGGTTTTTATTTACTTCACAAATACAAAGCACTTAAATGGTAAATAGAGATAAATACTAGTATATACGGTTCTACGATTTAGTATAATTGCTATAGTCGGTCACCACATAAGCCTTATCGTCCTCGCGATAGCCCAAGCCATTGTAGATGACAAAAGTCCAGTAGTAAAGGGTGTCACCCACATTCAAGACTGTTTGTCGATCCCGAAATGTCCAACGTCCCTGCTTGGCGCTGGGTATATCACGCGCCCATGTGCCCGCCTCCAATCCATCAAAATCCTCGTTTAGTTTACCATGAAAGGCAAACAATGATATGCCCTCCTCATGTGGTATGGACACCTCAAATCCTTTGGGATAGAACACTCGCACTTGGGCCTTTGGCACCTCGTAGCCCGCACTGAGAACGAGCACCACAGCTGTCAGTATAAAAACGTATCTCAATGCCGAACGCATTTCGTATTCCGTTGAGAACCTGCTTCTAAATGCGAGATACGAGCAGCTCCTCAACTGATTTGTATTTAAATTCATCGCAGAAATAGACGCAGCTTTGCTTATTGATAAGCTCGCACAACAAATACTTTTAAACCCGATAGCGGCAGTTGATAAAGAGCTCTTTTCTTTCCCAAAAGAAACAGTCTCATTTTGTAGCAATAATTCAGAGTATTTTATATTTCATAATATGTTTTTGATTAATTAATATAACACTCCAATAAGCTATAATTATTCAATGTGAATTACAACAGTCAACGCTTGATAATTGGAACTATTTGGTTCCGAGTTCTAAATTCATATCAATCATTGAACTGCACAGGAGAAATGGGTTAAAATCCTCAGTTTAATCGGTATTCAGCTGTGTCTTAAAACCAAGTATGAATTCTTGATTTTTCCTGTTTCCAACTCGAATTTAGGCCGAATTCATTCTTCAAACAATCCCTCTCTCTCTCTCTGTAGCAGGCTGGCTCTTACTTGAATCTAGTGTGAATAATAATTGATTCACTTATTTAATCCCGTTCATACCAGATTTGAAATGAAAAACTACGAAGCGTAGAAATATTAAATTAATTAAAGCTTTTTTATGTAAATTGAAGGAGGAATTTAATGTTAAGTAATTTAATTTTAAGTATTGGAATAGCAATTATCGAGCGTCCACTGTACTTTCTACTACCGTGTCGTTCCGGTCATTTAACTTTTTGATAAGCATTGTAGAGCGAGAACAGCGTAATTACAAGATTCACTCTCATTATTGATGGCAACTTGGTCGTATTGTTTCTTGCACTGCTCCACTCTGGTACTGCTATGTGACCCATCAGATTGAAGAGCCCGCTCTATATTGAGTCTTCCATCGTCTCCCAGGATCGAGCCCAATAGACACTTGGCATAGCATTTAAATTTTAAGGGCAGGCTTTCTACCTTTATATCCCGCGATATACTGTCCAATTCTGCAGTAGTAACATTGTGAAGTGCTTGGCAATCTTCGATGTTATCGCACATGCTGAGCTGGCACTTAAGTAATAAATTATTTAATTAATATTAATGGCTTTATATGTACAAATATAAAACTTACCAGGGCCATAGATATGGCAATAATGAGATATAACTTGGTATTCATTGCGTATGAGTGTTAGAAGAAAGAGCGCAAGAAATTACCTAAAAACAATAAATTTTATGAACTTTTAATTAAAACTACCACAAATTAGTTAAGGGAATGAAACGCAACTAAAATTTCACGCCAGATGATCTTCTATTTATACTATAGTCCCGTTATATAATCATATATAACAAATAGATTCATACATGTGTTTTTTTAATAAAAAACAATTTGGTCACAGAGCTCTAATCCAGCTTGCTCGACTAGGAAATACTCTGTAACCAGGCCTAAGAAACATTCGTTCTTTAACCATTAACAAGATTTCATAAATGACAAATGGTTTTTAAATATCTTCTAAGAATATTTTCGAATAATTTTTTGAATAAACTTAATAATTAATTATTCGATTCTTTACCTCTTTCAGTGTTACTTTGCTGTAATATCAATGAAAATCTGGATCCCTGGATCAAATCATACCTAAACTGTTCAACCAAATTAATGTCTATAAAATCCAAAAAGTAATTAAAGTCTTTTAGTTCAAGAATTTCACCTGTTAGGATCAAATTCAAAATTCAATGAGCCATAAAAATATTTCCTCTATATATATTTTATTTTTATATTTTAAGAGTTGTTTTTTATATAAGTTCCATTTAAAATATGTTACTTTTGATAATAAAATATAAATTCACGCTTTAATTCTTTCAATCCCTTCTTTAGTACATTTCTCACAATAAATTAGAATAATTAAAAAAAAAGTTTTTTTTACTATTTTCCAAGTCAAAACACTATTACACAATAATACAATCCAATCAAAATAAAATCATCAAAAAATTATTGCATTTGAATTTCAAGTTTATTGAATTCATCTCTCATTTTCAGTCTGTGGCAGCCTAAGGATGATATTGTCCATTGTCAATGTCGCTGTGCTCCGCCTGAGCCGCCAGTGCCAAACGTTGTGCCTCCTGCTGTGCCCCAATAGCCGCGTGCTCCGCAGCGATTCGGTCAAAGGCGTTCAAGTGTTTTTGGGTTGCATGAATGACGGCAGCGCTGCCATGGGGAGCGGCTGCAAGTGACTGCGAATGGAAATAAAAATAAAAAACAAATGGTTTACAATGTTTGCACAATGTAATATTACAAATAACCATTAGAGATGACATCGTGACGAATATCGCAAGAATGCAAATTCAAAAAACAATATTAGCTCATTTGTGAGAATAAATATTCCATCTTCCAAGCACCTTTGGAGATCAGCTCATGAGAAAACTATCTGTGAATTTCTTCTTGACGTATAAAATGAATAAAGCTTTCTTTTAGCCATTCACGCACCCATCTCTAAGCTGTCCGAGTACTCACCGCTTGGCCTGGTATGTGGCTGGCGTGCTCTTGCGCAATGCGATTGTAAGTTTCGAAGTGCTTGTGCTTGGCGGCTTTGACGGCAGCGCTGTCTTCCAGCTGATGACTCAGCTGGGGATGGAAGCCATTCTCATCGGCAATGTATTGAACGGTACGCACTTGATTCTTAGGATCCACATAGGAGAAGGCGCCGCGTATAACGCCAGAGCCATCGGACACCTCCGTGTGCTGACGATCTACATGACCAGGTGCACGACCCGCCTGATAGCTGAATACGTACGGATTGGCAGGTGCATGGGGCTCTGGAGTGGTGGCCAAATGAAGATGCGACACATCCGCACGAGTGGCGCCCAATACGCAAACGACCTTGCCACAAAACATTCAGAAATTCAGTTGTGGTTTTATGCTCAATATATAAATAGATATATCTGTATCTGTATCTTACCAATATCAAAAACTGCTTCATGCTTAACTCGTGTCTCTTTGTTGAGCTGCGATGGGAAACTGAAACCTCTGGCAAATTTTCGTCAGTCGTAGTAAGTGTTGAAACCGAAAGAAACAAAAAAAAAAAAAAACTGGTATTTCTCACTGCTTTAGCTTTTCAGATTCGCGTTTTATATATGTTCGATGAGCGAAGAGTCAAAACTTGTTTTTATTTTTCGATTTTGCATTCATAAACAACACAATTTAACATTAAAATTGAATTCAATTTATTTTATAGTAATATACCTGATAAGCAACCTTTGATGCTATACGAGCCATAATTAGAGGAAGCGTCTGGCAGTCGTCGCTTGAAAATGGGAACCTTCAGATCTCAGAATCTTTTTAAAATTCTAAAATTTTATAAGAAAGCAGAGCCTTAAATTCTAATATTGCAAAATTAATAAATAATAGTAATTTCTCGTTGTATAATTCTCATTTATTTTTCTACGAAAGAAATGAACTAATACTCAAAAATAATATATTCCAGCTGTAAAGGCAACTAGAGTCTGCTTAACATAATATTATTATTCTATAAAATCATTTATTATTCAGTTTAACACTATAGAAGTAATTATATTAGAACCTACTCTCAAACTAAAGCGTTCTATATTCCGAATAATCACTGTACTCAAATCTTTTAGTCACATTATCTTGAAAGTAACAAAGTGCATGTTTGAATATTCTCGTATATATAAATTGCCTTGAATTTATACCCTGTAGTCATTAAACGGCTAAATAAAAGGTATAATAAAGAATATATTGAAGATCTTTGATATGTTATATACTAATTACAATATAAGCATTTCATTTTAATCGCAGTAAGATTGAATTTAGAAAAGTTTAATTGCAAATTTTAATTAGTATTTTAATACCAATACATAATACCAATTTTATGCGGACAGCAAAGCGTAATACTACTTAAAGTTATGTTTTAAATAGGAACTACATACTTATAAATATGTAGGTATTTTTAAGGAAATAACAAACATAATAATAATAATTTGTATATACATAATTTGTATGTACATAAGAACAGGAAGCTTAAATTGAGAATTAAATCTAGGCTAAAGTTCTCATTGTTTGAGTCAACCAGGGAATATGGGCTGTAACATGAGTATAAACGCCCGGATACTGAGCATTGGCGCAGCCCAATCCCCAGGAAACAATGCCAAGTAGTTTGAAGCGACCATCAACGCTGGTGATCAGTGGACCGCCTGAATCACCCATACAGCTATCCCGATCGCCCAGGCCAGACTTGCTGCCGGCACAGAACATTGTGTTAGTAACGGTGCCAGCGCCGAAGTAGTTCTGTGTACAAGTCTGGCGATCCAGCTGGACAACGGCTGTATAGTGCAGGCGTGGTGCAGGTGTTACCACCTCCACGGAAGTAGATCCCCAGCCGCTGACAAAGTACTGCGCCTGTATGGGCACACTATCCGAGGAGGTTACCAACGAAATGGCTTGTATATTGCGACTATAGACAAGCGACTGTTGAAGCACTACCAGGGCGATGTCGTTGTTCATGTGCGTCGGCTGGTTGAACTGAGCATGCGGTATGATGCGACGCACACGTACATAGCTGCCACCACTTGACCACAACGAGGAGCCGGCGCGTATGGCATAGAGCTGTGGTTCACTGGATTTCAGCACACAGTGGGCAGCGGTCAGGATCATGTTGGGTGCTATTATGGTGCCGCCGCAAATATGACGTTGACTCATCTGCAGGGAAACCTGGTGTGGAAAGTGTCCTATGTTTGTCTCCCAACCGCCCACAATGCGTCCATCCTGTGGTCCTGGACTGCTGTTAATTGGGGGTAATCCTTGATCCTGTGCGCCAGCAAGTGCCAGCCAAGCGACTAGTAATAGTTGTGTGTACTGCATGATGTGAAATGATTGCTGACTGCTTACGGATAAATTGTAGCTACTTTTATAGGCAAGCCCTACATATCTTTTGCGCTTATCGCTTCATTTTATTGTTTGTCTACTCAAACGTCACAAATTTTCATACTCTGCATTCATTACAAATGCGTAAATAGTTAATAAAGTCTGTACAAAAGTGTGGAGCACATATAAGGAGACATAACAGAACTAAATACTTTATAAAGTATATTCGTCTGAATATGAATAAATAAATCAATCTGGCAAAAGCTAAGCACAATTCTCAAGGGATATAAGCAGATGAACCCTAAGAAGACTATCTTTCTAAGCTGAGTATTTTATAGCAATCGGAAGATTAATAAAACTATGTTCCACACATAGGATGAAGCTTCTGCTTTTCAGCGGCTACAGAGTATCTGCTAGTCCTCTTATCTTGAATAGCGAAATCTCAGTTGTTACACGTCGAGACCCTGTCAAGGGCCGACCCTCAGCTTGCCGGAATTAACCTCAGGCGAGGTTATGGCTTGGTATTTATGATTATATAGTATGAGCAGCAAGTGTAAATGTCGAAATCATAGTGGGAACCTAGTTTAGTAGCGAATGTTTATCTAATTTCTAGGTCTTTGCTCTTCCAATCATCTCTCCATGGCCGTCACCTGCTCCTTGAGATAATCCAAGTGATTAACACTGTCCTGCATAACATCGTATTGATAGCCCACATGCTGCAGTATCAGCGTCATTTTCTGCAGATTTTGGTTGCTATAATCGGAGACTACGTCAACTTGTGTAAAGTTCTTTAACGTCTGATGCATTATCTGAACAGTAAGATATTTATTTAAATATATAATATACACATATATATACATATTTATGGGCATTATTTACCTCATTCGTCTTGGAGCCGCGCACCACTTGCCTGGCCACAGAGCCCAAATTATTCACATTGACCCCAACGCGAGCGCACAGACGCTTTTTGGAGTCATCAAACAGATGACGTGCACTAGAACTGGATGCTGATGCCATTTTATTTTAGTTTATTTTCTTTTCTAATTATTATTTAGAAATTTTCACAAATTTTATTTTTGTGTGTAAACAAAGACAAGAGGCCAAGGTGAATAGCTGTCAATAGCGTTTCATAGCAGTCAGCTTGCAACCGTACGCTTGCAAGGTTGCCACATCAGCTCAATGACTTGTTCAACACTGTTTACGCGCCTGAACTTAAACTGATTTTGATTTAAATCTTTTTAATTTTGTTTATTATTAAATAAATAGATACAATAGCTTAAGTTTATTAATCGTTTGGTTTTAATTTACTTGAAGTTAATCAAAAGCTATTTACCCTTTAGCTTCAGCTTTACCTTTTATAGATTCCAAAAATTTGTCAGTTTTCCTCGCTGTTTACTCTTTACTTTTATTTTTCTTCTCATTCATGATTGCTTGTTTCTGTTTATTTTTCCTTTTCTATATTTACAACAAATCTTATACGTAACATTTCTAGAAAAAACACATTTAAATCAAACGAAGGTTTGTTCATTTTATTTCGCACATTTTTTAATATCACATTTAATTGCTGCATAGAGTTTTTAGCCAAAATACCTGTATCTACGCTTAAAACAATGATTTACATTAGGTTTGACACCTTGGCATCGATTATTCCATGCTACCCAGGCGGAAAATCCCTGCTGTTTTCGAATGTATTTTGCACAGGCTATGGAATACCTAATATCATCGCTAAGTAGCAGTCGGCAGGGCAAACGACAGAGATCTGTGGACGGGCGACCGTCCGAAGGTTTGCACCAATAACGATCATTTATTTGAAATAATCCCCAGTCCACGGAGCCATCCACATTCGATGGATTGATGGCCTTTGTATTGAATGAACTCTCTCCCTCGACGAGACACATCCAATCCGACAGTTCATTATAGGGCACGCCATAGCGATAAAGACGACGCGCCAGGCTACATCTGCCCACCTGACGACCAGCAATCATCCTCAGGTCTAAGACGATTAATAAGGGCAGCAGCAGGCAAATCCGTAACGTTTTTGGCATCTTTCTTCGACAACTGTGGACTATTGGTAGTGTTGAGTCCGGCTTTTATAGCCATACAAAGCCAGCCAATTCTGAATACTTGTCCAGTTTAATTTTTTTTTACAAGCATTCACTTGAACAGCTCTTAAGTGGACCAACACTTGGGCATAAATTAAGTACACAGGCCTACAAAAGTTTTGGTACTTTTTGTTACCCCTTTAAATGATCTTACCAAAGTTCTAAAGCTGTGTTTATATGTGTTTTTAGGATGAGCTTTCAGTTCTTACGACTTGTATGGCCAATCAGCCAGTTTCGCTGATATATGGAGTGGGAAATGTTCGACATTTAGCCGAATTGACCGGATTGACCGAATCGTGGAATGATGAACACACTCAGTTTCACTTTCAAAAGCCGATTTAGAATCATTGTACAGATTTTAATTTTTTTTTATTTATTTTTTGTGTGTTTTTGTTCTGGTATAATTTAACATCTGAAGAGGCCTCTTGAAAGTTGTCGGCGCCGCGTGTGCTCCTAAAATGGAGACCTCTTCTTAAATAAAACAATCAAAAAAGTCATTCAACTTGGAAACAAGTTTTTATACAGCTGTGAATGCGTTAGAAAATTGTATAAAGATGTATGCAATAATACAAAAAGTTCCTTAATACTTAGTGGAAATTATACTTATATTCTAAAATAGAACTTTCACTTGGACTTTATCCTTTTTTAGCGATTGTTTTAGAATTTAATTGATTTATTTTAATTTTTGGTTTTTTAATCAAAATTTATCAGTCCAATGTCTTAAATATATTATTTTAAAATGTTCAAATATATATATATATATATATATATATATAAGTTATACCTAATATTTAAGGATTTATCATGTTTTTTTTTAATCTTAACGCCCACACCTTGGGTTATATTTTTCGCCAAGCTTTGCTTTGTATCAGTTTTAATAGCTTTAAGAAATGTTCATATTTTACTCTATATCCTCGTTTGTTAGTATACTTTTGGCAGCTCCTGTGGGAGACCATTCTGTGCCTGTTCCGTGGGTACCTGGTAGCCGTTTTTGGGCAAATACTGGCGTTTTCTGGACAACGGACGCAAAAGAATATGAGCCACACAGGTGCAGATGGCTGCTATAGCAAAATACTTGAAGCTCTCCCTTCCACCCAGACGCTTGAACATAATGCCGCCGATGAGTGAGCCAATGGAGAAGCCCAGGCCATCATCCATGCCTGCCATGAGGCCTTGAACGGTGGCCGAGGTGCCGGGTGGCGCTACAGCCGAAGCATAAGCCACAATGCAAGTATAGCAGAGGGCATAAGTGATGCCTTGGAAGAATAGCTCCACGCCGACCAGATACCAAGGATTGGGTATCCATGAAATAAGAGATAGGCGTACCGCATAGAAAAAGAAACACATACTCATGCAGTGCACATAGCCGAGCTTCTTGATAATCTTGCCGCTGTAGAAAAAGAAGGGCACCTCACCTGCCAAACACTCGGCGGCCACCACAAGACCCTCAATCAACTTAATCTCTGCCATGTAGCCCGTCTCGGCGGCAACTTGCTCCACATGCCAAAACATAAAGTAAATGATGAAGGAGTCAATGATGCCTGCAATGGTGGCGAACAGCAGGAAGGTAATAATCGGTGGCTGCCTCACCAACTGCCATACATCAGTCCATATAGACTCAGAGCCACCCAGCTTAGGCAATTTTAGCTTGGACACACTGAACAAATCCAGCACACTAAACACACACATTATAATCAAAGCTGGCGTAAAACTCTTAACCGCATCCGAGGTCCACAGATTGACGACTACTCCGGCTAGCAACGCAGTAACGCCAAATCCAATAGTCCCCCAAACACGCTGAGCTCCATATTTACTCTGCTCCTCCTCGCCCAGCAAATCAAAGCAGCAGGCATCCGATATGGAATTCGTTACATTGAAGCCAATGGTGCCAATGAAGAGCATGGAGACAAAAAGCCAGAACGTGCCACTCCCATAGATGCAGCTGCCTATATGCTGCACCTGACACATGACAGTATCGTTGCTCCAATAGCTGGGCGGGATCAATTCCGTGAGACAAATGTAATAGCTTTCATTTCCATGTTGCAAATTGTTGGTCAAGTTCAAGTCAGCCAAAGACTCTGAAGCCACAATCAAAGTCCTAAATCTGGACTCCTGCTGATTACACTCCGCCTGATGCGCCGCCTGGCAATATCCAGCAGTTGCAAATAGCTCTGCCGGACATGGTGGGGGCTCCTCTGCCAAGGTTACTGTCCATTTTGCGTTACTCTCGTCCAGCTCTATGGCATGCGGTTCATTGGGCAGAAAATAGAAACCGGCATAGGCCAGTGTCATTATAACAATTAATGTCATAAAGATAAATTTGCGAAGGTTCTGTACAAAAATAAAAAAAAATTAGTATTTATTTATAAAATATATTTAAGCCTTTTTAACATACCATAAAATAATCAGCCAGAAAGCCAACAAGTGGCTTTGCTAGCACATAGAGAACGGGTAGCACAGCAGTGATATATCCCATGATATCTGGAGGAATCCCGATCTGTTTGCCTATCACTGAGAGCTGCGGCAAAATGGGACCCATTGCTGTAAGATTAACAAAAGTTTGGTTTATTTTCCTCTATGAAAACTTTAATAATACTTATATTCATTGAATTAAATGAGAAAGACTATAAATCCTTACGTGATCAAGGATATGGTTCTAAAATGGATTACGACTTACCCGCCATAAAGAAGAAGAAGTGAGCCTTGATGGGCAGCAGACGTTTGTTAAGGCGCGCCATTGTCTCAGATCGGCCTATTGCAGCCGAGTATTTTTACTTGGTAATACCCTTCTCTTTAGCACTTTTCCAATTTCACAATAGTCGTAGTAAAAATATCACAGTTCGTCGTCTCGGTGCACTGGCGTCGTAATCTTTATTAGTTTTTCTTTTTCATTGCTTGATAGGGCCACATTTTTTGCATTGAGGGTGTTCTTCAGATCTTTCTATATTTATATATATATATGGGTATATATGAAGTCTCTGTAATGGTAAGATTAAACAAACATATGTAAATAGTGCGTTGCTATGAGCGATCATTAAATTTAATCTTATCTTTAGCAGAGAGCAGGCTGTAACATTGGCCCAGCATAAAATTTGGATGTGATAAGACTTGAATATAATTTACCCCACATATCTGTGGGCCTGTAATATAAGAAGGTATTATCATCATCAGCCTTTTAATAGGACGTGCAAGCTCTTATCTCTAGTATAAATATATTTGTGTACACTCGTATAGCTAATTAATGGCAGCAAGGTGTTAAATTGTTTTGCCTGATATTTCTAGATCATAAAATGTCTCGCATTAATTATACAGAAAACCTTCAGTTTGTTTGATATTTTGGCAAGTGCTAGTTAGAAGGGTGTAGCAAGATTATTACAAAGGGGGTCCTAGTATTTATTTTATAAATAAAGCAATTATTGTTTTATGAGAAATTTATTAGCCCACCTATCGACAGAGAGATAAAAAATCTAGAGTACCGGTCTTAATATTCACATTTCAAATATATTTTGTGAACAAAAGAGTATCGAATCAAGCCTAAAATAAAATAAATAATATACTTGAATTACTTTAGTAGAAGGATTAAAGTAATTAACTTAATTGATGAAGGCCCCATAATTAATTTCATTCATCTAGCCCAAGAACTGAGAGACTAGTCCGACATAGCTATATCGTTCTGATCAATAATATATATGTATATACTCTGTGGAATCGAAGATGCCTTCTTCCATGCGTTACACATTTTGTGGCATAGTTATAATACCCTCTGCAATACCCTGCCAAATGCCCACAACAATAAAAAAGATTCTGATTGATTAACGCCCAGACAAGATCAAAGTTAATTGCGTGTGATGTAAACTTGATGCTATGTACAACCAATACAGGTAACGTATGTACGAGTACATCTAAACCGGTTCGAAATATTTATTTTTACAAATATTCACAGCAAACTTGACACAGAAAAAAAAGTCAACGCTTTGGCAACCGCCAAGTGAATTGCCTTTAAATGAATTGCCAAAAAAATAAAAAATAATTAGGCATAATGACCGACTACGATATACGCTACGGCGTGTTATCTTCATTATTAATTACTTTGTATACTTCAGTTTTCCCGTTGCACTATAAACACAGGGTATAAGAAGAGTTTTTGAGTTAGCCATTAATCAAACTGAAATTAAAATAGCTAAAACGAAACCCCAAATTAAAACTGGGAATCATTGGGAATTCACAATTTTTTTTTATTTGAGAAATACGGACTGCGTTACTAACGAAACAACGTCAACTAGTTAAGTCAATAGGAACTGAGAAGCCATAGAAATACCTCGATCTAGTAAAACTCTCGTAGTATAAACATTAAGTTTGATTAACTCATCAGAGAATGAAATATATATATTTGAATACAATGGCACACTTTCACAGTGTTTCTATGTATAATTAAATTGAGATTTCGCGGAGAATTACACGGCAAAAAAATATCACGCGAGTTCACTTGAGGCTGGAGATCAAGTTGAAGGCGTTACGACGACCCAAAGTGCCAGCTGTGACTGATATTTAAAGAGCGACTCGTCGCTCCACAGTCGTCTACGGTGGTTAGACACTTACTGATAAGCTTCGTGGAACGATAAGCAATACGCCAATAATAATAATAATAGTCTCGTAAGTTAAATCAGTTTAATTGATAAAGCGAGCACGATTAGATGCGAGATAAAAAACAAAGCGGAGATCAAACACTTTAGATACACTTTTGGCTGCACTTTCCTTGCACCGCTGCTCTTTTGGGTAATTCCCCCAACGCATTTATTCTAGCAATCAATCAAAACTTGAAATTTCCAAAGCGCCTCTGACTGACTCATCAGCTGTGTGCGTATGATTTTTGAATTCACAGCTTGAAACGAGTTTTATTCGCCGCATCGGATCGCATCGCCGCAGCTGACGACGTGAGCCCCACCAGAGGCTGGCGAACAGTCGCCGCTGTTCGTCCGTCGCGTGTGGTTCGACTCTCTGTCCCGGCTTACATATAAAAATCTACAGAGATACTTGTCGCTTATACATATAAAATCATACTATATGTAAATATTGGTAGGCGTATTTGTTGCCCGAGTGCTGATAGCGCGACTAATTAGCTGCAGCAAGTTTTGAGACTTGACTAAAGTGAACAGAAAAGAATTAACCTTCATTAAAATAAAGTGCTCTTAAAATAAATTTAATAAATTACTTAAATAATAATTACACAATACAATAATGCAGTCTCTTACATTAATATTTACTTGCTTATTTGCCTCGCTCTTATCATTATTAACTTGTGCAGCCGTCGCGCCGCCCGATGATGGCAAATGTAAGTTCAAAAGTTCAGAAAAAACAATAAGTGGGGCAATTGAAATGCACTTGAGATGAAATTTTGATAGTCAAAAACTGAAAATTAAACTCAATATGAGAAAGACAAATGCCCTTAAATCATAGACTGAAAATTAAACTTAATACAAAAAAGATAAATGCTTTTAAATCACAGATTCTTTCGGATTACTAAGATAAAATGGACCATCTACCACTAAGATAATGCAATCTGTTAATCATTTTTCACTATAAAAACTCCAATTAATTCAAACCGATAATATTTCCAGCCGTTTCTTTTTTAATTCGATGGCTGCGTAAAGGTTAAATTATTATTTATTCACCCCAACTATTTAAAGAAAGCTTAAAATAAGAAATGTAAATTTCAATTTATTTTTTTGTTGGATTCCCCAGCAATGAATTAGTTATTCGTTTTCAAAAAAAAAAACCGCTAACACACCAGCTGACCTTGATCGAGAGAAATACAAGAAAGAAACAAGAAATACCAGCTGCAATCAGTAATACGAAGATTATATACCCTTAAGAGGGAATTACCTATTAAGTTTGTAGTCGACCCTGTAGATTCGGAATAACTATCTGAAAATTGTTGTTAAATTTATTTATTTTTACCGATTATTCCACTAACGTTCACAAAGATATCTTAAGAAATACACATGAATTCCATACAATAACTTTTGGACCGATTGTTCCTATGGGAGCTGTATGATATAGTTCTCCGATTCAGCACATGGGTTTCATGCAACGAAAAGAAGGGTCAAAAGCTGAGAGACTAGTTTGAATTAAAACAGACACACAAATAAACAGATGGACAAGACTTTATCCACTCATTTCATTGTCCTGGTCAATATAATAAAATATATTCTTTATGGAACAGATGCCCCTTTCAATAAACATTTTACGACTAAGATAATAATACTCCCTGGAAGGGCATACAAATAAATTAAATTTCATAAGTGTTAATAGTTTATGCCGTTGTACATGGATACAACAAAACAAAAATACACAAAAAAAACAAAACCTTTTTCAGCTTAATTAACATATTATTCATTAGCAAAAACATGCATATATATATGAATATGAAATCTGCTATAAAGGAATATTATCCGATTTTAGTAGCACGTAGTTCTTACAACTTGTTAAAAAATACACAATAAAAACTGTGTGCTTTATAGCCAGAATGACATTGTATTAATACTTAGCACACTGATATTGAGCCCGTCCTCAAAAAAAGGTATTAATATGTAGGAGTGTTTACACCTGTCAGCTGTGTCTGCCTCTTCCGCACGAAGCTCCAAAAGAAAACCTGTCTGCGAATAGACTCGTAATCAATTTGAGTGCCCGTAAAAAAAACTGCACACATGTCGACCTTGAATGCCTGCTCCACTGTTCCACTGTTTTATTGGCCAAAATCAGAGTTCACTTTTAATTTCTCTCGGCCTCACATGACAACGACTGGCTCTCTTTCCCTTGGCTCCATGTTTAGTTGTGGCTACTTGTGAATTCTGCGTAATCGTAATGATATCAGAGATTCCCAGTGACGAGAGCGAAATGCAAACACTGCGTGAAACCGGTTGCGCATGCCTAAATACCAGGGGGGATCTACGAGTATATAATACATATACATATATTCAAGACTTTGTTTTTAAAAACTGCACGCAATCATTAAATCAGAATTAATCAAGCGGATTCATCAAGCTCGTTTTATGCTTACTCGTAATACTAAAGGTTAAACTTTTGTCTCACTTTCATCATTTGTTTCTAGTGCGCGTTTGTGTGGTCGAGTCTCGGGGACTTTATCGCAAGGCGCCCAAGTTCTGTCCCCTTCTGGAGGCCACTAGTAACATTGAATGTGTTATTGGTGTGGATCGCTTGGACTGTGTGCGTCGCATTCACAAGGGAACTGCTCACTTCGGTGTGCTCACCTCTGAGGATTTAGTAGCAGCTCGCTGGGCGAGCGTCGAGATTTTGGTAGCCAGCGAACTACGTTCACACGAGTCGTACTTTGAGTACGAAATCGTGGCTGTTGTAGATAACAACGCAGGAATTCACACAGTTCATGATCTCCATGGCGCCAAGTTATGTCATCCTGGCTATGGTTTGGATAATCATTGGACCGAGGTGTTGGCCAATGTAAGTACAGATGAGTACTTAAACAGCTCCATTCATCTCTCAGCTGCTATTTGTTTCGGAATCCATAAACAGCTTTAATTTAAATGGTATTTTTCAGTACTTTGAATCGGTTTTGGTATCCAAGTCTTGCAATCCGGAGCTCACCTTGACTGAAGATCGCATAGCAGCGTCTGCCAAGTATTTTGGGCCCAGTTGCAAGCCAGGTCCCTGGGTGCCCGATGCTAAACAGGATCGTATACTAAAGGATCGTTATCCATCACTATGTCAAATGTGCTATGATCCCTATAGCTGCGATGATACGGATAAACATTGGGGACGTCGTGGAACACTTTATTGTCTGACCAGCGGTGGTGGCAGTGTCTCCTGGGCCCGACTTGATGATACGCGTAGCCACTTTGGCGTAAGTAGCAAAAATAATTGATGAATTTATCCATGTTAATAGTTTGCTTTTATAGTTGGCTGGTTTGGAGGCTCAGGATGATCCTAGCAAGTACAGCTACCTGTGTCCAGATGGACACTTGCAGCCCATTAATGTAACACGTCCTTGCATTTGGGTATCTAAGCCCTGGCCAGTGGTGGCCGCCCGTCGCAGTCATGCCGCACAGGTGCAACGTCTAGTCACTGGACTGACACACGATGAGCCCGATAGCTGGCAAAATGCATTACTTAGCCTGCTGGAAACGTTTCGTGTGTTTACGGTGCCCCTGGACAATGTGATCTCCATTGATGATTATCTCGATCAGGCCATAGGCTTTCAGTCTGCCTATAGCTTCCCGGAGTGTAATCCACCACGTTCCATTGTCGTCTGTACAACGTCTATAATCGAGCATATCAAATGCTCCTGGTTGCAGGAGGCATCTCAGGTATACGGCGTGGAGCCAAATATACAATGCATACGTACATCGCAACTGGATGAGTGCATGGACGACACCCGTTACAAGAGCGCGGACATAATGCTGGTGAATCAAGAGCAACGCGTGCAGGCACAGCGTGACTACAATTTGATGCCAATCCTGTATGAGTTTGCAGAGCAAATGCACGATCGTTACGCTATCATTGCGCTGGTCCACAAGGACTCAAAGCTTAAAAGCATCAAGGACTTGAGAGGCGCCCGAGCTTGTCTACCCAGCTATGAGGGCGCTGCCCATCTTTCCGTATTGGAGACCATTGCGAATGCAACAGGCAGCGTACACTCACTGCATTCATACTTCAATCATCAGTCCTGCTTGTGGCATTCGCACCGTGGACGTAAGTGTCCTCCACATTATAGTGGCGATGAGGGCGCCTTACGTTGCCTGGCCGAAGGCGCTGATGTGGCCTTCCTCAGCTCTGATGTATACAAAAAATATGTCAGCGGTAACTTAACCTCCGAATGGGTGACGCGTGGAAAACCGCAATCTTACCGATTGCTCTGTCCCTACGGCGGCATCGAACGCCATTCAAGATTCGAGTTCTGCTACCTACACTGGACAACACGTGGTCATTTGATGACGCACAATTCGACTCTGCCGCGGCACAACGAGATTTACAAATCGCTGCTCGACATGGATCATCTCTTTGGCAAGAAATACAAGAGCGAGACACGCCCCTTCACCCTCTACGGCGCCTTTGATAGGCGCAATGATATCCTCTTCCATGACACCACAGACTCCCTCGTTGGCAACCAGCAACTGCAGCGTGATGAGGCCAAGCGTCACATGGAACACATCTATGACCGTTACACGGCCCAGTATTACGTTTCGAAAGACGATAAAGACGACGACGACAGTGGCGGGCATTTGAATAGAAGCAATTGTTGCTTTATTTTGTTGTTGACTGCTGTCGCTTTGTGTCTGCAAGGGCGCTTTTAATCTTACTTCAATCAAAGGTGCACAAAATGAACTTTATTTATTGTGATATTACTTTAAATGTGCACACAATTAAAACTAAATTATGTTAAGAAACAAACAACAAGTATTTTCTTTTAATTGAAAATCAAACAACTGTTGAGCGTGCAGTGCTGTGCAACGCTACTGGCTGTGGCAGTTGATAAAGGCAAGTATGCAGCTCACAGCAAAGCAAGAACATTTTAATCGATTTTGCACTCAAGCAAAACATTCAGAAAATACTTAAAATAGTTAAGTATTATTTTAAAAAAATCCTTATTGTATATCATCACATTATATTTATTTCAAATAAATTATACTCACTCTTTAAACGGGAATTGGAGTATTTACAAACACTGCACAACAGCTGAGTGTCTGTTGTTTTGCTTTGTTGCTATGCTACACAAATGTTGTTGCTATGTGAACCAACAAATTTGTCACAACGAAATGATCTATTTTCGCAATGAACTGAATTAACAATTAACATTGATTAAACATACGTGGCTGCCTTTTAAAACTCAACAATTAATTTATTCGAATCACAGAACAGGCATTCTACACACACCGTAAAATGTCAAAGAGTTCAACGCGTACAACGAGCAAAACAAACGTAAGAAAAAATAACAAATTGCACTTCAATAGAAAGCACTTGCAGCCAATTGATTTGTATGCCGCATATTTCTTTATTTTTGCAGCATTCGTATTTACGCACTACGCATCTGTTGCACTTGCCACTGAATTGAATATGTAGTTTTAAATGGCATTGTTGTCCTATTAGCACATACACCCGCACCCATTATAAAAAAAGGAAAAAAAAAATTTAATTAAAACTGAGCCAACTGGAAAGAGCGAGAATACGCTGATCGTTTTTGTCGTGAGAGCACCTTAATTTGTTTGTATTTTGATCAGTGCTGTAAAATGCAGCACAGGCAGCTGTCAGCCTTGGCGCCAAGCGGTTTTGCTTAAATATATTCGAGAATGTGCATAATATGAAAGGCTTATCTATAATTTTAAAATGTTCACAAATAGAAAGCTGGTGACCACAACTATTGTTTAGTATTTATGGTGGGAATTAACTCTACTCATAACACTAAAATATTCATAAGTATAGAGACCGATCGATTTGGTTTGTGTACTTGAATTTAATCAGTGTTGTAAAATGCAGCATAGTTAGCCGTTAGCCTTTGATGCCAAATTGCGTTGTTGCAAAAATACTGAATAAAAACATTTATTTTGTAGCCAAAAAATGAAGTACAGCGAAGAATTAGCAAATCGCCAGCAACAAGTGTGCCGGCAACATCAAAAAGCAGCAACCCAAACAAAGTCAAGCAACAGGACAGTCTTGAAAGCGAAAAAAGCGGTAGGAAAATCAAAAAGATTGCAATTCCAACCACAAAAGAAACCACAAGCACACACACAACAACAAGTAGTCGAAAAGCGGCTCCATTACACACTAGCAAAAACAAAGAGCGTGAGACCATTTCTAGCAAAAGGACAACCCCATGGCCCACTACAAAGGCAACCAGCTCATTGCGTGTAGGTAAACAAGAACAGCAACAACCACCAGGGAGCAAAGCCAAGCCAAATGCAGTGCTGGACACGTACCACAGTGTAACGGTGTCATCGCCCCCGCCAAAGCGCAAACAAACAACAACAGCTGTGCCAGAGCAGGAGGAGAAGCAACTGGAGGAGGTGGATTTGAGAGTTGAGGAGGAGAAGCAACTCCCACGTGCGCGCACCTATTCTCGTACACTACAGCCAGATGAGATTGTAGTGCTTAAAAGAGACTCGGCCAAGCAGCGGAGCGAATTGCAGGTGCAACACCAATTAAAGCAATTCAAGCAGCCCGTGGCATTTGAGGTCAACTTTGAGGCAGCCAAGAAGCTTTCACAAGCTAACGCTGAAGCTGGAGCTGGAGCTAATGAATCTGATAACTACTCAGATGATTTTGAATCTTATGAATCGGATTTTGAGACAGATGCCAGCACGCCCGAGGAGGAGGAAGAAGCAAATGAGGAGGAGCAGGAAGATGCGAATGAGAATGAGGAGGAGGAAGAGAGTAAGGATACGCAGCTGCAGGAGGTAGAACCAGAGTTAAACTTGCCCGCAGTAGAGAATTTTAATGACGACGATGAGGAAGACTCAGAGCCCACACAGAATCCTATTACAGTCATACACAGGGATAAGGAAGTGGAGCGTAAATTAGATTCGGGGCACTATGATATGAATTCAAGGCGACAGCCACGTGCCTACGATAGCTTCGATACCAACAGCATGGCCAACTCCGACCAGCTGGACTCGGGCATTAGCAGCTATGGAACTGTTGCAGCGTTGGAACTACCCTCCACAGTGCCCTTCACATCCGATGTGCATTATGGTGGCTACGTGGACTTTGTAGCACGTCCTGTCATCACTAGGCGGGGGCTAGAGCTAATGCGTAAGCTGCGCTTCGATCAATTGGAATATCAGCTATTTGAGATGAAACCCTTGAGCTATGAGGGCTACATGCAAAGTTATGGCAAGCTGAACACCTGTCAGCTGGCCACACAGACCCATTCGCAGCACATGAACAACGAGTGCCAGACAGTGGAGTTGCACACGCGCACCAGCTGGACACAACATCCGCCGCATTATGGTGGCCAACTGGTGCTCAACTGCAGCGGCGATGCCGGCAATGAAGGTGATACACGGGCAGCGCAGACAGAAGAAGACGTACTTGAAAGCAGCCTGGCAAAACTGGAGCAACTACGTCGCGCAGAGCAACAGCGGTCGCTGCAACAGCAGCGACAGCGCTTAGCCAAGCCCAACGACTTGGAGAGGCTCGGTGTGTTTCTACACAAGGCCTCACTGCTGCTGGGCAAGGTATTGAATACCAATCTCACACCTCGTTTGCCGAATCACGTGTCGCTGCTGCAGACCGGGTTGCTCAATGCACTGCGCGTGCGTCGCATATTTGGCAGCGCCGGGCAGCAGCAGCTCGTGGTGACGGTGCACGAGTGTCCACCTCAGTCTGATGTCTATCGTGATGATTTTGCCAATCTCTTGATGGTTTGGTCACTCACGGATCCCAGCAAGCCGTTACGCCTGCTCTCTACCTGGGCCGAGGTTTGTCGCGTTGCATTCTGCAGCGAAGCGCCCGACATTATTATCGCCGGTCTGCGGGACGGAAGCGTGGCGATGTGGGATCTACGTGAGACCTACAGCTACTGTTCCAAATTGGATGGACACTTATCACACTTTGCGGCTACTCAGTCTGTGATACCCTGTCTGGATACACAGCAGCAAGAGATAACTGCCCTTGATCTGGGCGCCGTTGTGGATGTGCGCAGCTTTCGACCCGCGCCCAGGTCAGCTGGATTGGGTCTTGGCAGCAGTTTGACTATGCAACACAAGGATATTCAAGTGGGTTACCCAAAAAACCATAGATTTATTTTTTAAATATTGAATCCGAATCCACAATATTT
This sequence comes from Drosophila repletoides, assembly GCA_018150835.1. Taxonomy (NCBI): domain Eukaryota; kingdom Metazoa; phylum Arthropoda; class Insecta; order Diptera; family Drosophilidae; genus Drosophila; species Drosophila repletoides. The sequence goes on along the minus strand of JAECWQ010000089.1, from coordinate 17,256,460 downwards.
GATAAAGTCTATGAGCATTCATAGACCTGGGTGCCTAGTACTTCCTGGTCGATTTTCTAATTCAACTTTAGTTCATCCTTTCTATTTTCTTCATTTTTTCAACATAGTATGCGACACTTAACGATTCGGGTCTGCTCACGATTTGGACTTTGGTAGAGACTACTGGAGGCGGAGCAGTCCCCAGCACCAATGAGTACAGCTCACCCTGGGCAAGAGTGAAGCTACTACAAGCCGCCAGCTGCGATCTGCGAGTCTACTTGGAACGCCGTCTGCTTAAAAGAAATGAAAGCGCCTACGACAAGACCAAATCTCTGTTCCAAGGCAATGTCTACAACGACGAGCTACTGCGCGAGTTAAACGAGACGCAGACTCTAAGCACGGCCATGGCAGGCCAGGGACTTGAAGGGTTACGCTTCAGCGGTATCGATACTGGCAGTGATTTCATCTATGTATGCACCAACCGCAATTTTGTATTGTGCTGCACACGCAGCCTAAAGCCGGAACGCTTTACGAGAATTGGCCTGCACGAGAGTCGCTTTCTGTTTCCTACATCGCTCTGCGTGCTCACTAATGAACATTTTATAGCAGTGGGTTTATCAAATGGTTCCGTAATGATACTCAATTGTAATCAAAGACAACGTCAGCGCCTGCAGAGGCCCACAACAGCCATGCCACACTCAGATTTTGCACCTGTACTCGAGCCTGAAACGGGCAAATCATGTGCCATTCAAAATATTATACTCAATGAGCGTCGTTCCTTTGAGCAACAGGATCTAGCGGGCGGTGATGAACGACCCAACACCGCCTTAGAACTGCTGCAGCAGCCACGTCGTGCCTATGAGCTGCGCGTCTTTGATCAACAGCTGTTGCTTAGCGGCAGCGCTCTGCGGCAGCATCTTGTCCAGGGACTCGTCCAGTCCAATGATGGCTGGCGCTTGTTTGCACTCTCTAATGGCACTGTGCGCACGTACGATTTCCATTTGGATCGAGAACTCGCAGATACTGGACTGGATATAAGCTCACCCGTGACAGACATTGCCGCCGCCTGCAGCTCCCTGACTACCCAGAAGCTCTTGGTACTTGAGGCTGCTGGAGAGGTGCGGATGCACTCGCTCAATTTGTAGTTTGTTAATATATATATAAATATTTATTTTGTTAAAACCATTTAAATAGTAATGAACTAATAAAGTTGATTTCATACGATCTCTCTAAATAAAGAGCTGATACTACTCGGACTCGGATACTCGGATACTATTAGACTCTTTAATAAGTTTATTATGAAAAGTGGAAGACTGTAAGGGAGTTAATTTTGAGTCTATAAATAGCATATATAATATGTATTAATAGGAATAGTAATGGCTTCTTCTGACATTCCAAATCTTACATCTTTAACTTATTCAATTTTCCATTCGGATTGCCCTGTTGATGACAGCTGAAAATCTGAACACTTCCAAAAATGTTTTTACTGGAAAATATTCTTAAGTTAATTCTAAACTGGCGAGTTTGGTAAAGAACAATTTTTTTGAGTAAGCCTCTTTCAGATTCGGCTTGTCGCCCTAATATAATAAAAGGCTCTTTCTTTGCACCTACAAAAACGAGCAAGTGTTAAAACTAAATTTTGTGACACTTTACTTAGAAAGTTAGGCACCTGATACCTACAATAGAATCAACTACAATCCCTAGATCGCTTTTTAATTTAATTTCAAATTAGAAAGGAAAGGCCAACTTCCGAGTTTCAGTAGGTTTTCAGAAACTATTTGTAAATTAAGATAAGATATCTCCTATCTTGAGTTATAAAAAAAGTTGCGAGAACACAACTTTTGGAAGTTTTGTTCCTATGGTAGCTATATGATATAGTTGTCCAATCCAACTGAAGAAAATCCTCTATTTCTCTCAAACTGAGAAACTAATTGGCAGAGATACAGACGAACTGGCAAACAAACAAATATTGCCATATCACCTCGTCCTACCGTCTTGATCAATAATATATATTCTTTATGCGGTCGCGCATTATTTTAATTTGGAAAAGACATTTTCTCGAAAAGAAAAATCAGTATTTCGATATGAATGTACACCGAGCCGGTTCGATCTAGGATAGACGAATATCTTTTCGAACTAAAACCAAACAGGTATAAAAAAAATAAAAAATCTGAAAAGCATGATTGGAATCATAACTAACGGACTTGAAGCGGTATTCTTTAACTAAGGATGAATGTGGTTTCGAAAAGAACAATTTTTTTTTGTTTTCATCCTTGAGTTAAGTAAAAGGGCATTTTAGAATATGAAAATGTGATAAAGAACATCAGATCTGTGTTCGAGCTACTTTCTAGTAAATCATCAGTATAAATCAAATTGCATAAAGCCATCTAACGCTTTTTAACTTAAATTGAGTAACTTATAAATTTTAATATTGGAAATAAAAAAAAAATCAGTTGAAACTAAATTTGAATTCACGCTAGAGCTCAAGAATAAGCGAAATTGGGTTCCTGTTCTGACCTCAAAAATAGGAACATTTTTTTAATCCTGAACAGTTCTTATTCAATTAGATATATACAAAATCTAATAATTCGTTTATTAACATAAATCACATAACTACAAATACGTCACAATTCCACTTTTTATATATACACCGATATCGTTACACTGATACCTTACACTGGCCTAGCCAAGCCCAGCATGCCGCCGGTTGAAGCACCAAGCAACTGGCGCACTGTCTGCAATTCATCGCGGAGTGCCAGGATCTGGGCTCTAAGTATGGAGTTCTCTTGTTCGAGTAGCGCAGCACGGAATGCAATGCGATCCTCGCGTATTTTGCGTGCATCTCTAGACTTTTTGGCTGCCTCATTGTTGCGCTTGCGTCGTTCATAATATTTGGCATCCTTCTGGGCATCGGGAATAGGTCGCTTCTCGCCCCGTGATCGCCGATGCAGAAAGCCAGTAAACATACCCACTCGATTCAATTCCATCAGAGGAAACTCAAGAGCCTGCAGTGCATGATTCGGTGGCGCAATATATTCAAAGGCGGGTAATGTGGCGCCAGTAATATTGTCGTTGGACTTGGATGCCAGCAGACTTGGTAAATCGAGACCAGGCAACGGCAGGCGCAGATTATGTGTCGCAGAAATGATATGGGTTGACCTTAGGTTGGGCTCTATGTCGATGTCTAGTTCGCTGTGTAGGGAAAGCGACTCGGTTACGTCTAATATGGGCGATTTGGAGGGTGAATACATTCTGACCACTTCACAGAGATATCCGAGAAATTGTGAGTTCCGTTCGCGCTGACTGTCGCGTTGTCTCTGAACCTTTTTAACCATATTCCTGGCGGTCTCACTGTCTGGCTGACTGCCTGGTAATTATAGGTTATTGTCACACACACACATACTCACAGAAAAGCGGCCGCCCCAAAGGCCCAAACCCAACCCCCACCTGGTCGGGTCTAAATCTAAGCCATAGCGCCACAGGCCGCCTCCCGGGTTGATTCAACCAATCACGCAATGTTGACGGTAATTATTCGTCAAATACATGACACTTTTCCATGTTGAATGACATTTATTTTGCTGCACAGTTATAAGGGGTTCATATAACTGGTTAGTTTGATTAGCCACCCCTCAAGTCTCCAGCCCGGAAAATAAAGCCAAAAACAAAAATAAAGCTGACCACATGTCGAAGTCGCGTTTCTGATTTCTTTTTGGGGGGTGTTTCCCGACATGGATACAGCTCAGACAGGGTTATATGAGTTGGCCAACTATTATGCAGCAATGTCCGGCAATAGGGCTGAAAACTTTTACCAACAGCCAATGAGAATGATCGAGTGGATATAGCAGTGGGTGGCTTAGCAAAAGGCTAAATATAAAGAGGTTAAAAATCGACCCTAAGGGAATTTCTGTTCACAGGGAGACATTTTTGTTTTTGATGAAACACTTTGATTATTAATAATAAATGTAATGGGATGATTGGGGTTTCAGGAAGTCAAAACTACACAAAAATCAATAATAATAAAATTATGGTAATTACTGTAGAATAATAAAATTGGCATAAAGACTTTGAAAGCTGCAAAACAAACGGAAATATTAATGTTGGTCTTTATATATTTTCCTTGTTTACTGAGCTTAAACTCGTATGGCTTTCCTTTTTAACAGGTGAATAGGCACCCGATTTTAAAAGCCTCAAAAATCATAGCTTAAAAATTGGTCTAATTGACACATATAATTAATGTTCTAAGAGCTATTGAACAATGGGTATTATATCTTTGAGAACAAAATAAGTTGGCATCCAGGAACCCAAAAAGCTCCTATATTGGTCCTAGCAATTGGTCAGGGCAATGATACGAGTCGATATAGCTATGTCAGTCTGTCTGTTTCTATGTTCTCAGTTTTGGAACTAGGTGAATGAACAGGCCGGATCGGACAACTATATCCATAGAAAGAAATAATCGGTCAAAAAGTTAATGCATGTAATACGTGTTTGTTTATCATTTATTTATGGATTATGGTTATTTAATTCCCCTAATCATAGGAATACATCAATTAAGTCTCAATAAAGTAATGCAAAGTTTAAGATCAAGTTATAACAATAGGAGCGAACCTTACTTTTTTGTGAGGATTCTCCACGGTAAGCTTACTAAGTTTTTATAATCGTCTTTTTCTCTTACGAACAATTAAAAAGTTAAGTTTAGAATTTAGAAATTATTTATGATTTATTTTCATTATGTTGGTAAGAAATAAGTTAATACAAACTAATTCTGTATGCAATTCATAGTTAACAATCGTGTATATAAAATTGACAGTCATGTGGACTGTCAGTCAATAGTTTATACTAGCCATTAGGGTGGAAAGAGGACAGGAGGTAGAAATCCTAATGAAGCAGTAAACAAGGCATTGACTTAGGATATTCGAAGAAGACGGTGGTTTTTATAGTCAGCGGCAGTTGAAAAATTGCATAGTCAGGCCTCAATTTGGCTAATCTAACTTATGAAGTTATCAAAAAGTTTGGAAAAACTACTCTAGCTGCACAAGCATGACTGAATCAAATAACCCAATGTAATAGTATGAGGATTTGGCGTATTGTTTTTTCGTAAGCTAACCCTAAAACATTTTACCACATGTCATTCGTGTCTTCTTCAACCCGTTCAGTTTGGGAAGTGTCACCTGTTCAGGTGAAACAAATTGCCAGTTGGGCGCCCCTTTTGTTAACCGGAAGTCAGCGACAACAGTCGGTGGCATCCTAACAATATTTCATAATGTATGCGCTAATTTATTATCTGTTGGCAAAAGTTTTTACCATAGTTAACCATTTGACTGTCCTGGTTTTGGGTGTATCATTGCCATTTTACGATGTTTGAAAAGAAGGAAAGGATTGCGTGCAACTTTGACATGTCTATATCAAAAGTAGGAAAATCCATTACGCAGAACATAAGCTGTTTTGTATTGGAAAATCTTGAAAATTTCAAAGTATTCGTAGTATAAAAATATGAAAATACGAGTCAGGAATAAAGATTATAAAGATTTTAAAATTTAAAATCTTTAGAAGTGAAAAGTCAATTTAGCAACTTAATTGTTCAAACCCAATGATTTTAAGTCCTCAGCAAGGGTATTATAATTATTTATAGGAATTCTCTTCTTTACACTTGTTGGCTATATTGCTGTACCTATTCTAGATAAAGTGTTATATCTGATAAGTAAAATTCTGTTGACCGTCTTTAACTGATTTACGGCTTCATAGCTGACCCCAAAACGAAAACAAAAAACATCCTTTCCAAAGGCCATAGAACCACTTAAGGAAACCCCTTGGGAATGCGACCCCCGCCTAATGCCATTGGTGTCTTATTTGGGGAAGGCTCTATTTATATATTAGGCAAATTACCAGGTAATAAAAAAACTGAACATGTAATTGTTACAATATTTGTACTGCTTCGGCTCATAATTGAGGAGCAAACTGAAAGCAAACATCGATGGTCGATGGTCGATGGTCGATGGACAAACTGTTAATGACACCTTTAATTGGCTGACATTAACGCTAACTCGGAGGGTTGTACAGGTAAATGTAACCCAGTAGACACTGCTAACAGTTAACAGCATTAGCTGTGCTTTATTTGTCTATGCAGTAATTCTGTTCGAGTATATTTATGTTCGCTTTTAATATACTAGCGTCAGTTCCATTCCAAAACGGAAATCTTATATCGATTAAACTATATAAATAAAATTTAAAATTCTTTTTCAAAATGAGTGACGGAAGTTCCATTAGTGACTGTGAGCCAACTACTATGATGATGCATTCCAATTCCTATCACATTCACTTGCCTTTATACATTATGGACATGGTGCGCATATTTCAGGATCATCCCAAATATGCGAATGGCATAAAGGAGAAGCATATTGTGGAGATGTTGGAGAAGGAGTAAGTGCTTAATAGAACAACAAAAGCTTTTTCGACTAAGATTCGATTACCCTTTTAGCTATTTTTATAGCAGATTGTATATATGTATGTATATATATATATATATATATATGTAGATATATAATAATCTGATAATATATATTAATCTGATATTGATTTTAATTTTCGATCCTTCGTTCTATATATTTTTTTAAGCTTCTTTACTATTCAATGAACAGACGCCCTGATCATTTCTATTCATAAAACTCTTTTGTCCTGACTGATTCACTCATTGATGTACAGCTCAAACGATAATGCACTTAGAAGGGTTCTCTAAAAAGACCAATGCCAAAAGGGGAAGATAGGGGGGAAACTGATTATCTGATGTTTTAAAATCTTAATTATAAGACAACCCAAAACTGATTTTAGTCGGAAAGTGGTTAAATCTGTAAAGTATATCCTTTTTCGCGATGGGGTCCGCATTATTATTCAAAACATTTCTAAAAAATATTTGCAAAAAAAAGACTTAATGTTGGCTTTCTCTGGCCAACGCCGGGTAGAACTGGCTAGGTAAAAAGTATGCATTTATACATTAAGGTGACGAATATCCTTCAATGATTATATGATTTATATATATTTTTTTTGCTTGCAGGTCCTTTGCTTGTGGCGACTTGGAGGCGCAAGTAAAGACGGCTGTAATGGATTTGTCGGCCAAGGGGTTTATACGCTTCCTTAATAACGGTTATCGCACATTGGGCCCTATCGCCAAATTGGCCAATGCACGCAACGTGCGACACTTTTGCGCCACCTGGCAGCGCATTGCCGAGCTGCAAAAGGTCAACTCGGATTTCACGGACGGCACCAATGTGGTAAACGTTCCGCGTCCCAAGTCCAACAGGCGTGGCTCCAGCACTTAAAGGATTGCCTAAAGAAGCAATCCCAAGTTTTATTTATGTGTTCAGTTTACGTTCATTTTTGTTTTTCCTTGTGGTTCCTAACAATACCGAATACACTTGTCCAAATTCTAATAACGCTGGTCCATCAAAATTATTGTCAATAAAGCCAAGAAATAAAATGTATAACCCAAAAATAATGTATATGGATGAAATTGGAAATGTGAGGGTGGCTCATCATCATTATGTATGTTGTCTGCTTGGAACACATGTCGAGGGTCACCTCATCCTTTTAACACTTAACCCTGTATTTAATACACACATATGGGTATGTAGGTATGTTCGTAATTATCCTGCCGGGGTGGTCCCAGCAGGTGTTCAAATGTATCTGTGTGGACTTTAGGTATACTTACCATTCGAACGTCCCTTCGGAAATCCATAATTAAATCAAAGGCTTATAATAACCAGTTCTCTTCTGGTTTTTTAGTAGTTTCTACTGCAATAATTAATGGGATTTGAGAATTTATATTTTGATATATATTAATATAAACAAGATACCATGAGAAACCAAAAAAACTTTGTACCGATTGTTCCTATGGGAGCTACATGATATAGTAGAACGCATGATATAGTAACAGCTAAGTTCAAGTTACTTTGAGAAGTAAATAGGTGTTCCGTAAAACAACTTTTGGACTTATTGTTCCTATATGATAGTGTTGTCCGATCCAGCCGGTTTCGAAATAGGTGCTGCATGGACCAAATGCCGGTTGTATTCATCCCACTAGCTCAATAACTGAAAGTCTAGCCTAGACAGACGAACCGACGGATATGAATTGGCTCGTTGTACCGATCAACTATATATATATATATATACTTTATCAGGAACATCACTTTGACATAATTCATAATTCACTTTTGGAACACTTTTAGTTTTTAGCACACATTACAGGTAAAGTAGAAGTTCTATATACTTAACAATAAGTAAATAATTTAGAAAGTAATGGTTACAAAATACTGCACTAAGTAGATTACTTTAAAAGTGTTTAGTCATGCAGTTGGTACGTTTCACAGCGCTGTACATCCCTGCTGATGATGATAGGTCGAACATTCTTCAAATGACCAAGGGTCCACTACCCTTTGCTTTTATTCTTTGCTCAAACATTTAAATTGTCAACACCGGGACAAAAAAAAGGGAGCAAATTGTCATTTGTCCTCCTCATAGGTGACCCGATATGTTGTCCATACACGCATGTGACCCCCGCCAGGTGTTATTTATTGCCTTTCTAATCGTTGCGGCATAATCTATTAGCACCCGCGGCGGCGCGTCGACGACCTCAACGAACCCCCAACTTCAATCTGAGCTGGCCCAAACTTTAGCTACTCGCACGTTAGTTTTTGCGTTTGCACATTATGGGCAATTATTATTATTATTTTATTGTTTTAGTTTGGAAGCTTTATGACTGCAGTTTAACTCGTAGTTCGTTTTTTTTTCTACTCTTTTTCTTACATTTTGTTATGATTTAATGGCTAATAATATGGCGCCCATTGATTAGCCGAAAGGTAAACACATAAAAGAAGAAATCTTATTATTTCTTCAGCTCCTAAATTTCATCTCCTCCTTCTCATTGAGGGTACCTCAAAAATGAGCCTTCAAAACACTCGAAAATTATATTGATTATGAAAATTGTAATTAAATTTGTTTTGTATGAGGAAACCAAGATACCTACAGATATTTGATATAGTTGCCTGATTTTAATGATTTTTTGAATGTGGCTAGATAACACAACATTACATATAACTTTATTTGCTTAAGATTTGAGTAACATTGTAATTATTCCATTTTTTTAAAAATATACTAACATAATTTATTTATTATTTAAAACAAATTTTAGATGGAAAACTTCATAAAAAAATATAATTTTTAATGGTATGTATGCAGATTTTTTTTTTGAAAATGTTGAAATAGACAAGATTTATGAAAGACTTTAGAACCTCATACCAATGGGTCAGGGTCTTCACAGATCTATTGACTGAGCACTGTTGACTAAATCGCCCAAGAGAAATCCCTCGTCTAGATAGAGAAATCCGAGAATCGTAAAGACGCATGCTTCTCAGAATATAATTGATTACGAGTGGATGACGTAGAAATCCTCAAGCCAATAAAACGTCTGAGATTTGAAGTTGGGTTGATCAAGGCTCAGTAGTAGGTCTTGGACGTGGCACTATATTCTTTTTTCTCTTAACAAGATAGACGATGATATATATAGTAATACAGATAACACCGCCTATTATTATTACACCAATCTTATTGAAAAAGAACCGAGCAATCCAACTGTTTCGCTCGCTAAGCTCTTCTCGCATTTTCTTTCTTTTTTTTTTTAAAAAAAAACTACATACAAATATTTGTCAAAATTTAAAATAGAAAAATAAAAGATTACTATGGTTCTACCAAGCTGTCTTTAAATACCCAACACTTAAAATTTATTGATAGAATGGAGTCTTATTTTATTTGCTTTTTTGAATAGAAGTGGACAGAAACATGGATGGGCATGGGTATATCAGCCAAGTTCCCCTATCTAAAATCTTCAGTCCCAATTCTGGTCAAAACTGAAGGCACCAGCCTTTGGATAAGCTAATACTGTAAATGTATTGGTTTCCTCTATAATGAACTTCTGTTTGGTTAGGCAGGTTGCCGTCCTTGTGTAGCAGCAGAGGCATTTGGCATGCTGTACAGGTAAATCCGGCTTGGAGTGCGCGTCTGTTTCCCGTTTACTCAGCGACTGGGATTGAGCAGCTCAGCAGTCTTTTTTGCATTCAGTTCGGTTTAGATTAATATGAAAATTGAATTATGTAGTCGCTAATCTATGTTCTTTATTTTGTAAATTAAACAAACTGTAGTCAAGTATTTCATTCATTCATGTCAAATTCGTGCAAACAGTTTACCCATTTTCCAGGGGCACATAGTCCACGAAACGCACTCTTATAGTCTATAGATTTATGTACGGAATAACATAATAATTTGTCAACAAATTTCTTCATGAAAGACTTTAAATGGCTGATATATCATCCAATGCATCACTTATTCTGTCTATCTTTTATAATAATATAATAGATGACGACGACTATTACAACACATGTAAAACTGGCCAGCACCATCAAAGTTCTCAAACTGAATAATTTGCGAAGAATCCAATTTTGTTGGTTGTGCTCCTCTTCAGGCATTTTCCTTTCCTTCCTTTTTTTTTTTGTACTAACTTAATATAAGTATTTTTGAAGATTTCAAATTCAACACTAATAAACTTTAAAGAAAAGGCATCTCTGATTTAACACCCTTTCCAATCACCTGTGTTTGGTTCCACATAGCCACGTTTTATTAATTGCTTCGGTACGTCTTCGTACTGACCCAAAAATTTGATCACATAACCATCGGGCACCTGATTTACTACCGTCACATCCATCTCAACATTTAGTAATTTACTTTTGAGAAACTCCACGCTCTCGGCTGTTTGTTCTTGCGGCACTAATGAATTAAGCCTAATGCCTTCAATAAAACAACTAATGGCACGATGAGGCTTTAGGCTGATGGAATCCCTGCATGGCGCTAGAGACTTTATGGTGACAAACTCCGTATTCCCATAATCCACATAAAAGATCTTAAATACTCCATCCATCTCCTCAATGATCTGAGCACGATAGTAACAATTGTCACAATAAAGCGCCATCACCATGTCCAATAAATGTGGAGCACGTTTAAATTTCCGCTGGGGGTCGGTCACATCCTTCTCTGTCCACACAAGTGGGGAGGACTCATCCATAAACTGAACGTACACCTGTATCGGACTATAAACGTTAGTCACCAGTATGCGCACAACGGTGCCCAGCTCGGTAGGCAAAGGTGTAACAAATACGGTCTCCGGCAATGGATCAACTAGCTCAACATCCTTGGTAGCACCATGTGGAGCGAAGGGCTGATGCAATAGGCGGCACTTTGTACCTAGTAATAAAATTTAATTAATCAAGAGATTTTTTCATAACTATAATATATAGTTATTCGATCGTTGGGGTTTTTTTTTGATTTGAATCTTATTTATGCTTTAATCTGAAATCCTCAAGCTGATCTGCGAACCACACCTAAATCTCAATAAAAACGTACCCCTGATCCTGATCCAAAAGTTTACATACTATTATTTTAAACCAAGATCTGGTACGTTCAATACTCATAGCTTAAAAATTTCTCTACCTTTAAAACAGCCTCCGAGTTTGGGATCGTAATAACGACAAATACGCTGATCATCTGTTGGTTTAAAGCCTAGAACCGCTTTAACCGCATCGCTCGTTCCGTGTTCAAAGTCGTCGAGCATTAACATATCCGCTTCACTTAATTTTTTAGTTGATTCCCCTGAAACAGAAACAGTCCTGTTAACCTCTTTAAGTTGCCCAGAATCAGAGTCTCTTGCAATTGCTGTTTGACTCAAATTGTCGGATGATTTGGTATCGTCTACAATGGACATCTCTCTGATTGAGTTAGAAACTAAATCCATTTTCTGAAGGCTTGACTGATACCCATTGTCCAAGAGCTCTACCTCCAAGTCATGGCCATTATTGTTCAGCACATGTATTCGGATATTCTTATAGAGAAACTGCCGCATGTAGGCAACATCCCTATTGCGTACATAGCATCTGATAGCCTCAGCAGGCAGAGCTTTCACCTCATTGGACAGTGCATAGATGACCTCATCGCCATCCAGATGTATGTGTTCACCATAGTCTAGCAAATAGGCATCGTAGCCGCCGTAGCCCTCAGTGTGAGCATTGATTAAAACACGTGGTATTATCTGCTCCTGGGCATCCAACACGGCAAAGATCTCACCGAAATTGGGTAACTGATGCAGCTGTGCTACTGGCATTTGAGAAGCCAGCAACTCCTTCAAAGGCGTCGATTCTTGGCCCCACTTGGCAACAAAAATGCAGTTCTCAGCCATATTCAAGTGCATCATTGTAGCCTCTACAGTGCTGTTAGTGGGAAAGCTGGAAATGTTTTTTAGCAGTTGATCATAAGTATCACTCGTAGACATTTGTTTGCCACCCTTGGGTGGGAGCAAAGGGGTTTGGCGTGCTGGAATGGGCACCATAGGTATTTCCGGCTTAAACTTCGTTTCCGTTTCTGATTTTCCCTGTGACTGGGGACTTTTCGGCGGTTTCAAGAGCGGCACCAGCTGCAGATCAGCAGCACTGCCTACCGACTGTGAATCCAACTCACCCACCTCAATTCCATCCAGATTTGTGAGATTCACACTATTACTATTATTATTATTATTGGGTTCCAGGAATTCTAGTTCCTCGCTCCTTTCTCCATTCACATAAGATCGCACTTTTCGGCTTAGATTTATGTGCATATTTAATTTAATTATATATTCGTTCACCTCATTCACGCTGCTTAATAAATTATCGTGTACTGAAATTATTCGCCGGTCCGCCCGCGCAACGTGAGTCCAGCTGTCCGTAAGAGTTTGTCGCGCAGCTTTTGCTTCTTCCTGATAGGTTTTTAGATTTGTTTTTAATTTTTGTACATTACGATCAAATAGCGAGAATATGGCCGTTAGATCTTCAAGCTCCATTTTATTTGATTTCTCTTTTATCAATTAAGTAAGTCGTAATTCAAAACACAGCTTAAGGTTTTTGAAGCACTTTGATACACAGCCGCAAAAAGATAAATGTCCATTTTATGGGCTGGCAACGCTGTTAGTGCCTCGATCTTATACGTTAATGAATACAGCTTTTAAATGATCGACGCGCTGTCGAAAACTATTAGTTATCGATTAAGAAAAAAATGATTAAAATTATTATTTTTATTATTGTTGTTTTAATATTATTTAATGGGTTCGAGGTCATGAACTGGGAAATATTAAAATATAAATAATAATGCATAAAATAATAATAAACAATCTAATGTTATTAAAATTACATTTTAAGGTTTCTGTTTATAAAAAAAAGCTAATCTCTTATCGATAACTTTTGCGAATTCAATTCAAAATAAATACATAGACTAGCACGTTGACGTTTCTCAACACTTTAGAAATGTAGAATGGCCAACACTGGCTATATGCCGCATAAAAACGCGCTTACTTTGCATACGCATGTTATTTTGTTAAGAAGTCTGAATAAATAGCCTAAAATGGATACTGATATCGTGCCACAATTCGTAAGTGTACTGCGAGTGTTTATATAATTTAAATTGACATTTCCAATTACAGGCATTAGGCGATGCGCTCGCAACACGATGCGGCAATACGCTTAGTGCAACTTTTGTACCAGGCGGTTCCAAAATAGCTCTGAGCGCCTTTCGACCAGTAAAATGGAGCAGTCAAGATGTGCCCAGCGACACTACTGGCCAGGATCCAGTGTTGATTTATATTGTACAAGAAACTTCGCTTTACAAGGAGCCGTTGCTGAGAAGTTTGCTGGCGGAGGCAAACGTAACATTTGCAACACTACAAACCCTCAGTCATGGAGCGAAGGGAGGCAACAAGAAGATGGTGGAATACATGAAAATATCCAGGACGTATCGCAGCGTAGTACGCTGCTGTCTGGAGAAACTAGAACATACCAGGAAAACGCCGGAGGTGCAGGAGAAAGAACTGAGAGTTGAACGCTGCACAGAGGCCATTATGACCTTCTATGCCATTGAGTGTCTGTGGCATCTTTTTGAAATACTCTACATGCAGCAGCAACATAATCAACTGATTGTGCCAGACCTTCTAGAATGGGTGCGCTTTCATTATCCACAGACCGAGGATCAAGCCACCGATTTGTTACTTATGGCAGAGGAGGCCAGCGAGTGCGACAACTATTGGGAGACATTAAGAACGCTGGTAATGCTTGGCCAGCTGGATGTGACGCGTGCTATACTCTCACAGAACCGCAAGGCCAACCAGACTACGTTTCAAACAGCTGAACAGGTTTTTAAATCGATGCCCGCGTATAAGGATGGCTATGCTTTGCAAAAGTTCTGTTCCCAGTGGGAATATTGGCACGTCGACTTGGAGCACAAGTTAAATGCTCATCTATTTGCATCGGAGCCAGAACTTGAGGTGGTTATGCATCTCGTCGCAGGGAGCAACAAACATTGGGATAAAGAGCTGCTCAAGTCACAGGACTGGTATGAGTTTCTTCCCGGCTATCTGCTATTCACCCGGCCAGCTTGCAAGCCGTTTGAATTGCGGATTGCTGCCAACAATTGGCTGAACCGCTGGTCACAGTTGCGCCCCAACTGGAAGATGACCCGATTGAGTCGCATGGTTCTGCAGCTGATGGAACACGATCTCAAGGTCTTTATCTACGATAGCCAGAAACTAAACGACAGCTATTGGTTTTCCACACATCTTATAGATCTGATCTATCATACAGGTCACCTCAAGGCGTATTTCGACCAAAATAACATGTAAGTATCTCACTTTCTATATATACATATTTATAATCCTATTTTCTGCAATTCCGTTCTCCTGGTTAACTCAATAGAATCCAATAATATTAATTTCTCGTTGATAACTCGATAAGTTTAAGGTAGAAATTGCTTACACAAATCGGTTCAAACTCAGTATTGGAACTGTAATTATTTTACTTTTGTTTTATAGCGATCTGGCGTCTTTGCGACAATCAATGATTTTTGAGTATGGCAGCTTTTTGATGACCTCTTACAATCTGTGGCAGCTGGGGATTGATTATTTGGATTGTTGCAAACAGGAGGGTATTGCAGCCATTGAGCTGCTGCTGCCACGCATTCCACTAAAGAGTGAATATCAGGTATTTAAGGTATTGGCCTTGGCCAAGGAGCGTGGCATGCTCAGCGTCGAACAGGAAATCTGTAAGGTGATGTCTAAGCGTGCTTATAATGAGCAACGCTACGGCAATGCTCTGGAGTGGGCAATACGTTCCAAGGACGTTCTGCTTGTTACGGCTATTGCGGATTTTATACTGAAGGTGAGATTGAGAAGCTATAGATATCCTTTCCATTGCTTATACCTCATTTCATTTCTAACCTGCAGAACTATTCCAGTACGGGCACTATGCTCTGTCAGGATGTTATTACGAGCATTGGTGCACGCATGTTTATTTCACCGCGTTTGGTTTTCCTGTCCAAGTATTACGAGTTTTATGAGTTTTATCGTAAACGTGATTTTCTATCTGGTGCCGAGCTACTTATCAATCTGCTGGCATCCAGAATAACGCCCGATTAGTAAGCATAAACAATGATTTATAATGTACTTATAATAAGATAAATTATATTTGCAGCTTCTGGCCCTCGCTGCTGATTGATGCACTGCCGCTCCTGGAGTCTGAAGATCCCAAGATTTTCTCAAAGGAAACAACAGCCATTCTACAGCATTTAGAAATGGAACTTGTGCCGCTTATAGAGCGCAACAAACTCAACACAGCCGAATTTGCCAATGTACGTACGGAAACATATTTTTATAGCTTAGCACATTTTTATACCCTTGCAGAAGGTATTCAACATCCATATATGTCAGAACAGGGCATATCGGGAAATTATATCGTATAGCTAAAATAGGAACTATCGTTCTAAAAGGTGTTTGGAAAACTTTTATATTTCCTAACATAGTTTAATAAAACCTGCAGATTGGCCGTAAGAAACAATCGACCCAAAGGTAAAGACTATAGACTCATATAGGCAATCGGTCTAAATAAACAATTTAACAATTTTTAAGTTTATTTCAGTCTGCAAGGGTATGTAATCTTCGGCATGCCGAAGATACCCGTTCCATTAAGAGTTTTTGATATTTTTTTGTCTTTTAGCAAAAGTCGAAGACCGTCTTTAAGGACTATCGCGTGGAGAGTATTGAGGAAATTCTGGATTTAATGCGTTTAGCATGTGCCCGCAACTTGTCGAGAGCTTTGATCATTGAGAATACAGGGCCCGCACCGTGATTTAAACTCATATTTGTTTATAGTGTAATTTATTGTGTATTTTCTCTGTTTCAATACATCGTAATTTCTTGTAAACGTTTATTGCATTACTAATTTCTTGTTATTCATAGGTTTTGTTTAATTTGCTTATTTGTGCCTCTTTGTCTGCTATCATATATTGTAAGTACCAACAATTCTACTTGACTCACCTCAGCCGCCCCTTTTGACTAAAAGAAACCCTTCTGCCCCCAAACAGTTTGCATTTTTTTAATTGAAGCATTTCCGATTTTCAATTGGTAACAAATTTCGCATTCGGGCTTGGAATTTAACGCGTTATAACTATAGGATCATATTTTTTGCATTTTTTTTTTTAATATATATATTTTTGTGTGTAAGGCAAATTAAAATGCTTAAGCCAAAACTTAAAACAAAATTAAAAAACTAAAATTTATTAAATATATAATAGCTCTTCTGTATATAGCTGCAAAGACTTTACGGTTAGGGTTACGTTTAAGAACTAACAAACAACGCACAGAGCACAATGGGTTAGCACGTATACTATATATATATATATATATATCATATCATATGGGTAGTATATGTATAATTACTTATATGTTCTTTTTTTTATCAATATGAGAATCGCACGGCCTTGTACAAATGTTCTTTTACTAACGACTACACACCGAATCTACACATAAAACAAATCCGACTCAAAAAGCAGGAAACAAAAAAAGATTAAAAAAGAAAATAAAAAAAGTTAGTATAATCCAAAAACTTGCGGCAGAACTTTAAAAGTTCAACGCCTCAAGCAGTAAATGAGAAAAATGGCTGGCAAATGTTTTGACTGTCTGAGTTTGGCATAATACGGTCTAAAACTGGTATAATTTGTTACGATCCCCAAGTAGTGGACCCTCTTAAGTAGTATTACGGCCAATTATAATGTGGAGCTATATTCGGTCTTGAGTATTTTCGCTTTCGCGTTATGCTATATGGTATAATGCGCGTTATATAAATGTCGCACATATATATATTCTATATGTCGAAAGATGTCTAGGAAGGTGCCTAATTATGTTTCGCAGTGGTCGCTGACGCCACAGCCGCAGCGCTCGTCGACGAGGCTGTTGTTGTGCTTGCGGTGGCTGCCACTGCAGCCGTTGCTGCCGCCGCAGCTGCGGCAATGGCGGTGGCAGCGGCACTGCCGCTGGTTATAGAGCCCAAGCGAGACAAAGATGGCTCCCGCTTAGGTGGGACTATTGGTTTGGTCGGTATGGGTGGTGGTGCGCCGCGTGCGCCAGCCGGCGGTACAGTAACAGGTGGCACAGCAATGGGTACAGGATGTGGATGCGGTGGTGTTGCCGTTTGATCCAGCGCTGCGGCTGCAGCCAAAGCTGCATACTTGCCCCCGGGTGCACGTTGTATGGTCGCCGTGGGCTGCATTTTAGCCGGTGATGGAGATGGTGGTGCAACACCACCACTGGCAGCAGCAGCAGCTCCATCTGTTGCGTTAGCTGCACCACTGCTGTGATTGACGGCAGCCAGTGCTGAAGGCGCCGTGGGTGCAGTAGCAGTACCAGTTGGCACTGTAGCAATGCCAACAGCGGCGCTGCGTATATTTTGGCCTGGCACTATGGAGCGTGCGATGCCCGTCTGGGGACCCGAAACCGGCATGCTGGTCACTGTGGCGGTTGGTTGCACTATCTTGGCTATGTTGACCATGGGCGTGGCACATGCGTCCTCTGTAAAATGTGTGGAAAACATAGAATTAGCAAAAGACAATAAACAACATCAACCGGAAGCGAAAATAATACAAAAGCTATTAAATACCCTTGCAGATTTAATCAAACATTTGAGATAATCGCAATCACCAAATAAAAGTTGATAAAAATGTGCTTCTAATCAGCATAATATAAGCGTGGGCAAAATACATCTACAACTAAACATAAAAACTAGTGAGGAAAAGCTATCTTCGGCGTGCCGAAGATTACGTACTCTTGCAGGCTGGAACAACCAACAAAAATTGTTGTTTAATTGATCTATGTTAACAGTATGCAGCTATATAGAAGTCTGATCTTGATAACCGTGATAAGGAAATACAGTCTTACATCTAGCTTATAAATTTTATGAAGATATCTTGAGAAACAAATGAAATGAGACCCAATACACAATATATCTTCCATTTTTGGAGGTCATATCCAACCTGTTCGACTTGCAAAATACTTTCCCCTTCCCATGCCCATCTCTATACATGATTGAGGGACTAATTATGAGGTCTACTAATCTAAAAAGCATTGACTGGCGTGTTAATGGTGATCTTCAAGTGTGGATGTGGATGTGGATGTGAATGTAAGTAAGTGTGTGAATATTCGTATAGTGCAGTCGTCAGAAGTCAGGAAAAAAGGAAAGAGAAACAAATCACCTTGCGAATTGAGTAAGATATTTTCTAACAAAATATTTCGTCTTTGAATTATTAAAAATAAAAAAAAAAAAACAGAATAAAAATTGTTAAATCATAATTATATAACAGGCAAGTTAAGATTGGAATTTGAAACTTAACTTACCGCTAAACTGACGACCCTTAGCGGCAACAGCCACTGAACCACTTGAGCCACTGGCAACCATCTGTTGGTGTTGCTTCTTCAAAGCTTCGTGTTCGCTACGCATTGTGGTCAGCTCCTGTTCCAACTCTTTGACACTGTGCGCAAATATTTGTATAAACATCATAGGAATCATTTATAGTAATATAATAAAACGAACCGTAGCTCTTCCTTGGCCAGTTTGGCCAACAACGTTTTGCGCTCCAGTTCCATTGACTGCGTTTGTTTTTCTAATTCCTCCTCCATGCGTAGCGACTTTTTGCTCTCCTCCTCAAGGCCCTCGGCAATGGTATCCGAGCGCTGCTTCTCTTCGGCCAAAATCTGAGCTAGATCCTCAGAGCGTTTGCCTGAAAAATATGAATGCAAATAATCATTTTACTACCCAATTTAGGATTAAATTTATATAGTTTGACCTGGATGATCAAGAACTAAAACTATTTGTATGCAAATTCTTATATATGCTGCTTATATATGGATATATATAAATGTGTAAGCTAATATCTTTCATGTATATTTATAACTTACCTTCCTCAATGTACTTCATTAGAATCTTTTTCCGCTCGGCGATGAGCAGCAGAACAATTTGCTTTTGCCTGTTGCGCTCGTACTCGAGCGTCTCCTGCAGCTTCTTGAGATCCTTCTCCATATTGGCGACCTGCGCATGCTCTGCCTCCAGTTGCTGGCGTAACTTAGTGCGCTCCATTTCCAGGCCATAGGTTATATCATCACCCTGGGCATTATCATGCTCATGCTTGCGCCTCTCCTCCTCCAGTTGCTGCAGCATACGCTGATTATTCTCCAGGGATTCGGTGAGTATATTAACCATGCGCACGTGTGTACCACGCTGCTTGCTGACCATCTGATATTGTTGCTCCATTTGCTGTTCAATGATCTGACGCACCTCCATCTCGGCCTGGGCAGCCTGTGTGGACGACTCACGCGATATTAAATTCCCATTCAATGCAATTTTATCCCGAAATAGCGATGCATATGGATCATTTGGTTGGACTCGCTTCGTGCGCAGCTGCGTGATCAGCTGCTTGACGCGTTCATTGCGCAGCGCCGCTATGCATACATCACGTGCCTGCAGCTCACCCTCCAGATAGTAGAGCATCTTCACCAGTTCGCTGTGTGGCAGCTCAGTGCGTCCATTTCCCAGCGGTTGACCCTGTTGTTGCAGCTTCTGGCCTGCACCCGGTTTCATTGTTTGGAATTCATGTGTGGCGCTGACGCTGTCGCTGCCAATGCCGCTGCAATCAGCAATTGTTGCTGTTACTGCGGCTGTACATTTATTATCCAGCTCCTGTTCGGCTGTTGTTATGTTGCTGCTGCTGCTGGAGATTTGCTCCATTATTGTGTCTTTCCTTACAGCATACAATAATTGTTCTTAGCTGCTCTCGAGACTGCGTCGCAGTTTACGCAGTTCGTTATTTCAAATTTGCACTAGTTATTGCACTTGTGTGCTATTTTAATAGCATTTTAATGGCTGCAATTTGCTTTAATTCACTAATTCTATGCCATAAAATTCTTTGTTGCCGTGAAAAACTGGATACTTTTTGCTAGAGATGTCACATTGAAACATTGTCCTATCGATTTTAGCAGCAAGCAATTTTTGCGCAGACTATCGGTATTTTGTCCATCATTAAATTCGTTAAAAAAAGCTACTCCACACTTAACGAAAACTACTCCACATCAGTCGTTATTTGTACACTTTCTAGTTAAGTTTTTTATAATTTTTGTATCGCTTTAGAATAATTATTAATAACAATTTTTATTAATTTATTAGGGCTTCTGTGAGCAGGACCTTTTGTACAAAAACTATGTCTGATAGAGATGGGTTAATTCATAATAATCCTGTTGTACCGGTCGAGACGGGTTTGGGTTCGGGTACGAGCAGGTGTGCATCCTTGCTTTTTATAATACTAAATCGGTTGGACAGTTCAAAGGCAGGTTTTTTTTTAATTAAACATTTTATTATGAGCGCAGTAACAATGACAATGACTATTTTCTATAAACAAATGGCTTGGCTGTATTATAGGCCATAGAATGACGTATATGCTTGCCCACCAAGCGATCGGCAAGGGGTATTAGAGCCGGTTGCCGTACGTAAATGCCGGCCGAGTGAGGAGTCCAAACCCTCCACAGGCTTTCGGTCTTTTCCGGCAAAAGAAGACCCAACCAGCCGGCAGAACTGAGTGTTATATCACAATTGAGTTGTTTTTCCGCCTTTTTATTGGTTACTTCGCCACTTTGCACCACAATATCCAACGGCTTGCACTGTAATCCTGGCCAGCGTTTTAATCGGCTGTCGTCACCGCCTGCCATGGGCACACCCAGCAAAGGTGTCCCCAGATAACGATCATATGCAGCCTCTGCGTGCTGTGTGTCGGTAATCAGCACCGGCAGCGTTTCCGCTGCAAATATAAACAATTTAATCCACTCCTGGTTGCACTGCAGCAGATCGATTCGTGCCAAGCCGCCGAGGAATAGCGACATGCTGGGCGCGAGGCGTAACGCTCGAGGCTTCAACATCTTTGAGGGTTGCAAATGCAGGAGCTCCTGTGTAGTTAACAATGTCGTTAACTGATCCGGCTGCATGACACCGGGCGTATCATAGACCCAACGCGCCTCTCTATACTCCTTTTTCCGCTCATTTAGTGTCGTTATGGGCTGTGTTCCTGACGACATCGCAAAAGCGTCGTTCAGCTCCTCACGACTTTCAAATGTGCGTCCTACGTTTCCAATCAATTGAGCCATTGTCACAGTGCCTGTCTCTTTAGCCTGATCTCGACGCAGCTGCTCCAATGATGCGCGTTGCGCACGCTCCGAAAAAAGTCGCTTAAAACGTTGATAGACCCGATTATCAGAGGGTCGTAGTATGGGAAACTTGAGCATTTGCAGAGTTGTACCTGGCCAGGGACATGTCGTTGCTTTGCGGACCAGCTCAGTGGCCTCAGGCCGGCAATAATCCGAATTTAACAATATATTGAAGAGTGAGCTCTTACCTACATTGGTACAGCCCAGCAAGTAGACATCGCCCTTGTATTCCCAAATCTTGTGTAGCTGCGTAATCAGCTCCTCGATTCCATACCCTGTCTTGGCTGATATCAGACTAACATTTTTAATATTCATTGCATCGGAGCCGCCGTGTTGCATATATTGCTGTTTGAGGCAGCTCTTCACATGCTCTAGGTATCCATTAGAGTCACGCGGCAGCAAATCTACCTTATTACCCACTAGGAAAACGGGTCGTTTGGGTCCAAGCACCTGCTGCATGCCTGGCCAAATCGAACTAGGTAATTCCAAAAGATCTACAATTATTATAGCCAGTGCAAACTTGTCCTGTATCCGTGAAATTGTGTCCACATACGCCGACGGAGGCACTTCCACGTCTAGAGCAATATTGTAGTGTTCCAGGAAATGGCAACGCTGACAGGTGATACTCTGTAGTTCGTTATGTGTGCGTCCCTTTAAATTGAAAATTTAATTAGTATTTAGAAGTCAATGTTTTCAAGACATATTTGCAGGCTAAAGCCTACACCAAGACCTAGAGATCGAAATCTATCCCACTCTGGGATAGAATAGAGAAATCGATTTCAAGAAATTAAATTTAAGAAATGATACATAGAAAAACCTATTGTTGCCGTGTTGATTGACCGATTATATAGTCATATATATTCCTACCTTGAAGATCTCGCTGGGAATGTAACCGGGCATTGAAGTGCTGGCACAATGTAAATGAGCACCACATCCATTGCAGGGCACAGTGGACGGTGGCACAGTGGGATCGACGGTACCATGTTTGGCATCAATGTTGCCGGATTCATCGCTGCAACCTTGATAAAACTCATAATCCTCCATCCAGTTGTACGGATATTGGGTTATAGTTTCTGCCGCCATCTTACGCTCTATGTCCAGCAAAGCGTCTAAGGTGGGAAATGCTGGTTTACTTTTATGGAATTTATAGAGCGGCGCAAGATCATGCTCGAGGAAGGAGCTGTAGTGCACATGCTCGTAATTGACGTAACGTTGGCGTGCTGCCTGCCACGTCTTTTGGCGGAAACTCAGTTTTTCATTTACTGTTGTACTCTGTAGTCGTTTGCAACGACGGTATAAATTTTCATTGAATAATTTAACAAAACGCGATGTTTTTAACATTTTGTTTTTAACAATTGCAAGCTTATTGCTATGAAACTAGTGTTGATAAACAGAACCCAGCTAGCAGTGTTGAGTAACGCGTCGAAAAAAGCAAAAAACACTCGTCGGAAAAGAGAAAAAAGAAAGCAGCAAAGCAAGCATTAGCGAAAGCAGAGCGTGTACAGAAGGTGAGTGAGTGCGTGTTAAAAAAAAAAGCGTGTGTGTATTAAATTGTAACAAAAAAGGAAACAAAAACGTGGACATTGTGCTCACAAATCCGTATTCAATTATTATTAATCAATTGCACACGCAATACGAATTGGTAAAAGTACAGAGTGCAAGCCAAATAGCGATTAGGAAAGTGTAGAAAAAAGGCACAAGTGTATGTGTGTGCGTTTGTGTGACAGTGCAGATGTGTGCGTGTGCTGTATTGCGTCCGTGTTTATGCATGTGTATTTCTCTGTGTGTGTGTCAATGTATGTGTGAATCAAAGTAAAACGAAGCGCGACCTAATTTTAAACTACATATTACAATAATATTTGCATAAACAAATACAAATATACAATACAAAAAGAATGATAAAAGTGCAGGCGACCAGGCGAATTACCAATGCAGTGAAAAACCGAACATTTGTTGTTGTGGCATGCCACGAAGAATTGCCGCCGCCATTGTCTAGGCAGCAGCAGCAGCAGCAGCAACAACAACGATTACTCTCGCACATTTTCTCTCTCATTCCTTACCGTATCCTCTAGTGCTGTTGTTGTTGTTGTGAGCGCCATGTTGAGTAATACACGACAACAATAACAGCAACAAGAGCAACATTTGCGAGAGCGGCTCATCAATTTTGTGAGTGTTGCAACTTTCGTTCACTTCGAACTCGTTTCGTTTCACATTGTTTTTGTTGCTGCTATCGTCACTCATGCGCTCCGCTCGCTCGCTGGTGCTCTGCGGCACTCTTTTTTCATTAGTCTTCCTCTTCGCCTTTTTCTCTGTTGTCTTTTCTCAGCTTCAAAACTGGTATTTTCTTTATGAAGAAATAAACACACACAAATATATTGTGTGGGTATGTGTATGTGTGCGCAATTGTGGGTGTTTTATGCTAACTGAAAAACGGGGGAAAATCAATAGTCGTCCAATTGTAATACAAAATTAGACAATTTCCAATATTACTTCAGAAACTTTTCTTATTAGTGTAAGTGAGATAGTTGCAGTTTCATACAAAAAACACGCATACCAATGCAATTGAAATTTCCAGTAAATGTCTGCTCCTCGTTTTTCTCATCGCCTTCGTCTTCGTCATTGGTGTTGTTTTTTTTTTTTTAGTGCTGTAATGTAATTGCGAAATCATAACGGCAGTTGAAAGTCGAGAGCGCTTAGCCCAATTGTGTATGTGTATATGTAATGAATGTGTATTTATCTGTGTATGTGATACGCCGCTGTAAACTTAACGCTTAGACGAAGTTTGAACTCGCTTCTCTGTCAGCGTCTTCTATGGACGCCCACACACAGCCGGCGCAAGTGTAGCGCATATGGCAGCGTCAACAAGCTGGTCCCAGCATTTGTCTTAGCGACAACACATGTTGTCTGCACAGTGGACCGACAGCCGTCTATCTGCCTTTAATTTATTTTTTTTCTGTTATTTTTAAACTTGATAGTAAACTTTAATTTTTGCAAACAAATCTAATAACTAAAGCATTGGATTTTCGATAAAAATCCTATATTATATAGAAGTGTAAAAAATATTATCTTCTACAAATAACACGTTAATTTTTATTTGTCTGTTCGAGAGTGAATTTTCGCTCTATTAAAAGCAAATTAATTACAAAAGCAATTGATATGCTTTGGAACAAAAGTGGCGTTATTGTATATAACATTTTTTTTTTGTTAAAAGCAAATTCTTTTACTTAAAATAAATAAACAACTCTACTTAATGCACACCACTGTGCGTCAGCGACAAAAAAAAAAATCAAATACGAGTAAGCAACGCAAATGACTAAAATGCAGAAATTGCCTTGAAAAGTGAAAGGCATTCAAAGTGAGTGAGCGCACGAGCGAGTCTTTGATATTTTGTTTAACCTTTGGCGCTCTTTTCGTAGTTGTTGATATTGTTGTTGTTGCTTCCGTTACTGTGGGGCCAACTTTGCACATTTGACATTTTCCAACACACCACAGTACATTCCATGATATTCCATGTCCGACTCGACGCTGCACATTGCGGCTGCGCGAAATACTCTTTTCTTTGCTCTATTGTATAGAATGTTTTTGGCTGCGGAGTGAGTCGTCGTCATCGTCGTAGTTGATTGTGCAACGGCTGAAGACTTTGCCAGCGATAGCAGCGACAGCGTCAGCGCAGCGCAGCGGCGGCTCTTTCGCAATTTGCAAGTTTGGCTCGGATCGAGTCGGCTCGGCTGCTCTCTCACGACGGTCACACTTTTTGTTTTTGGCTTTTTCGCATTAAAAATTTCGCCAAGTTTGTGCTTATTGTTTTATTGTATTGCCTTGCTATTTGTTGTCACGTTTTGACTGTGTTTTTCTTTTTGCTTTGCAGAATTCAAACAAAACAGAGGAAGAAAATAAATAAATAAAATAACGACTGAACTGAAGTTTAAGAGCGATTTTATTGAAAACATTTTTTTTGGCCGCGCATCTAAATTTCTCCAGCCCCCGTGTCAGAATCAGAAGTTGTGAGTGCGCGCGTTTTCTTTTAACGCTCACTCTCTCTTTGTCTGTCTGTCGTCTGACTATCTCCCTGCTCCTAAGAAGAAAACAATACAAAAGCTTCTACATGATGTCGTCGGATCAACAGTTCTTTCTAAAATGGAACGATTTTCAAACGAATATGGTGACCTCGTTCCGTCACTTGCGCGATGAGAAGAGCTTCACAGATGTAAGTACCAACTACTATAGACTTTTAACAGTCTCCTCGAAAAGTTTGACTACTGCTATTTATATTTAAATTAAGTAAGAATTATAAGCTTGTGATAACTTTGTAGAATACTATTTTGTCCAACATTGCAAAAACGAAACTTTTTAAAATATACCAAAGCAAAAGTTCCACTTACGGCTTTGATACATCTACAGATGTGAATGTATGTTTGGTACATATATATGAATATATTTTAATATATATATATATATATATATATATATATATATATATATATATATATATCAATATATTTATATATATATATATATATATATATATATATGAATTTATATATGTACCAAGCGTGAAATAACTATGAATCAACTTTTCTGAAAACTGACCAATTAACCAAGTAACGAAAACATCTAATTTTAATTTGATTAATTGGTTTCCAATTTCGAACCTTTACTCCACATCCAAACTCAAACTCTTTCCATGGTCATTTTATACGGTTGCTGTACCCATTGAAAC
The DNA here is from genome assembly GCA_018150835.1 of Drosophila repletoides. NCBI lineage: Eukaryota > Metazoa > Arthropoda > Insecta > Diptera > Drosophilidae > Drosophila > Drosophila repletoides. The sequence continues at coordinate 17,230,133 of JAECWQ010000089.1, read as the reverse complement.
TTTCGGGTATATCTACCTGTCCATCGTCTACCTGTATTTCTTTTTTTTTTCACTTTTCTTTTTGTTCGATATTTATTATTTTTTTGATGGTTGTGGACTACATATTGAGTCTGTTTGTAGTGGAAAATGCGTTTGTATTTTATTTACCGATTTTCTTTGGATTTGTTGTTGTATTCAGGTAACACTCGCCTGTGAAGGTCAAACTTGCAAAGCACACAAAATGGTGCTTTCAGCTTGCAGTCCCTACTTCAAGGCGCTTTTAGAGGTAAGTATCATGGTTTTTCATGCCTTTCGAGTTTTGAATTTGTAATACCAATTCTTCAATTTTTGTATACAGGAAAATCCCTCAAAGCATCCCATTATTATACTGAAAGACGTGTCCTACATACACCTGCAGGCAATACTGGAGTTCATGTATGCCGGCGAAGTGAATGTATCGCAAGAACAGCTGCCGGCATTTCTTAAAACCGCTGATCGGCTTAAAGTGAAAGGTCTGGCAGAGACACCTAGTTCTATAAAGCGGGAGGGTTGATGATATTTAAACAAATAATAAAAAAAAAACAAAAAAACACATAAACACAACTATAAGAAACTTATATATGCAAGCAAGAAAACAAAATTCCAAAACAAAAGAAACAAAAACAAAAATGAATATAAAAATGAAAATAGTGGAAGATTACAAAGGAAACAAATTTTGAGATATACACACACAACAAACAAAAAACACACAAAAGTTCATAGGAAAAGAAAATCCATGCAAATCCTCAAAATACATCAACAAAAGAAACAATAAAATAAAACACAGAGTTGACAGAAATTTTGATAGTTCAAACCGAAAGTAACGTTTACGATTTTATGGTTCACCCGGCGCAACTACCTAGACCAACAACCGATTTGCAATATTTTTGAACACTGTCGACCCATTGAACATGATTTGAATCGTATTTTTAATTTCATCATAAAATAGTTTGTAATATATTATTAAAAATAAACACAAAACCCTAAACATAAAAACCAACACTGTATAAAAGGCAAAATATGGACAACCCTACAAAAACAAAAACAAAAACATAAAAGAATGAAAGAAAGAAACAAAACAAAACAAAACGCACTTTTGTAAAGTAATTAAAAGAGAATTCATATAAAAATATAAATATATAGAAACTTAATAATACATTATATTATTTAGTGTGAAAAATGTGCAAGTAGAACGTTAAAAATCATCCGCACAGCCGCGAATATTTACAACACATTCAGTTAGTTTTTAAGCCACTAAGATCCACAACATACCACGCCCCCTCACAGCCCACACACCACACACACAAACTCAGAGACAGTAAAAAAGAAAAGAAAATTTATTACTTAATAAAACTCTTAATTCTTAATGCGAAACTTTAACTACTTTCAAGTGTTTTGAAATATTCTTCAACTTTCATACCATTTATAATATATTCTTTAAAACAAAACAAAATAATAAAAAAAAAAACAATAACGTTTACCGTTTGCGATATGAAGAGATAACCTTTAATGTGAAGCTATCAATTCTACTTAGTTTTTTAATGGATAGTAAACATAAAAACATAAAATTGATGGAAAAATTTAATAACAACAAGATAAAACGATACTTGAATATTATTACATAAAGTAAAATATTTATATGTATGTATATGTATACATGTGAGCATAGATTTAAATAACTACGATAAATAAACAGAATAATTCCAAAAATATATAATATCGATATATCTTTAAATGTTACCACTACGTTGTTGTTCTATCAAGCTGGATGGGAAAACTATAGACGAGTATATAAACAAACTCGCAAAAGTATCCAAGTATAATTCAGCAACCACGCGTAGAAGTGGCTTAAATAATGAAATTTCTGAATATTGGTAGTATTTAGAAATTACGTACCTACGGTCTTCCACGCCGACCCAAGTTCGGAAAGAAATTAGAGCCAAAAACTAATGCAATTCTTTGAATTTTATTTCATTGATTTCGTACATAATAACATATTTACATATGCTTTGGATTATAATTAAGGTTGACAATTTAACAATATTAGTGATAATTTATTGGAAAATTACGCTATTATTTATTTATTAGGTGTCGTACTTTATTTATACTGCCAGATTCTTTAGCAGATTGCTTGGAGAACTTGCCTAGTATTGCATGAGATTTATTGCAATTTCAATTCCAACTTTCCAAGTTATGAACTAGTTTCAGTATTACGCTAAATGTGTTTATGTGTGTGTATATATAATTAATTAATTATTAAAACAATACGCATTGCGTGTATTCAGTTCGAATGGATCGGTACGCATTTTCTCCTGATTACCCTCAACGACACGTGCTATATCAGATATGAGATTTGGTCGTTCTGCGGCGCTTGGCGCGCACGGTGACCAAATTTTAATATCGTGATCGATGCCACTGGTGGCCAACATACAAATACTTGGATGCGGCTGGACACAGTTAACAATGGCAGTGTCTGCTCGATAGACAGCCCGTATTTTAGCCGTGTCGCCCTCCCAGATATAAAAGTTTCCATCGTCGGAGCCCGCTGCAATGAATTCGGCATTCAGGCCCAAATAATTGGATTCCTTAATGTCTGTCGTGATGTTACAGTGGCCTACATATCGCTGTTTATAATCCTTAGCAGCACGTCGTAGCTTATACTCATCGTCTGAGAGACGAAAGATATCGTCACTGTCAACAACAACCGTTTCCTGTTCGGCGATATGGCCAGTCTCGTGTACCTGCTGTCGTCGGTTCTCACGTATATCCTTGTGAAGCATTAGCACTCCATGATTGTTAGCAAAGCTGGGAAAACGCTGTATCAGCTCTTGCAGGCACTTATCCGCCTCCTGCGGCCGGTGTAGTTCGAGCAGGGCGCGCGCCAGTCGAAAGTGTGCCTTCACATAGGTGGGATCCAGACGCAAAGCCTCATGACAGTCCCGCAACGCAGCATAGATATCACCGAACCAGCCCCGCCGCATTAGCGCCGTGGCCCGATTCAAATAAAGCACCTCTCCTTGTGGATATTCTGCCAATGCAGCTGAATACGCATCAATTGCGGCCATCAATTTTCCATTCTCCAGATGCTCATTACCCAGCTTCTTGTGCTGCTCAATATTTGCAGGCAAGGCACGACGTTTTTGGTCCTTCTTTGTTGCTTTTAAGGTTGGCTTTCCATCGGAATTCACTGCTGTTCCGACACACTCCGTCTCCGCCGCATCTATGGGCGTCGGCGTTGCTGTGTACTCCGGGAGCTCGTAGAATATAGGAGGCGTAGCATGATGCAGATCATAGCGATAAATATGTTCACAGCCCATATTCACCAGCAGCTCCGAGGCATTATAACTGTTAAAGGTCAGATAGGTAACAGTGCGTGATTCGTGCATTATATTCCGGCTGATGTTCTTCGCAATCTGGCCAGGCGCATAGTACGAAACGCAGCTGTTGGCTATAAAGATTAAGGAAAAATTATTCAGTTGCAATAAAATAATGATATTTCCAAATAATAACTATATTATTGAAATACTTAGGAGTGACCTACAAGGAAACAACCTATACCCAGAAGAGGGGCAGGTGGATAGCATATAATTTTCACTGTACCTTCATCGGGAAGCATGCGGCGATCAAAAACTCGTGCATATGGATCATTGGCGCCAACTGCCAAATATTCGGTGCGTCGCGGATTGATGGCCAAACACTTTGCCTCCGTTGTAGACTCAATCTGGGTGCAAAGACTGAGGAGACGGACGCCACCATTTGCTAACGGCTGTTGATCATCGCCGCCGCGACAACGATGCGGTTCGCGCATATCCAATTGAAGTATACTGCCATCCTCGCCAGCGGACCAGAAGATGTGAGGTGAGTCCGGTGCGGTGGCCAGACGTTTGGCACGCATCGTATGACAATTGCAGGCGAATAACGTTTCATTACCATGATTAATATCGTACACATAGATGAACTTATCGGCGCCACAGGTGGCTATAATGTTATTGTTGTGACGCGGCAGAAACTTCACAGAGAATATATTGCCCAAATGTTTCGTATGGATTGTTTGAATACGACGCTTTCGAAATGGATCCCATATCATCACTTTATAATCATCCGAGCCGGAGGCTAGCAACAAACCATCGGTGGTCCATTCCAAACAGTTGACACAACCCTCATGACCCCTCAGCACAGTCTCACGCTCCAGTCGATCAATATATGCCGGAGAGGCCTGGAGCCGGCGTCGCAAATGCTCGTCCACATCGCAACCAAACTGTTGACGCTGCCAAAGCAATGAGCTGGCATTCAAGGGCGTCCGCTGCTCGGCGCTCTCGTGACGGTGATAACGCGAACTCGAATATTTAGTGCGCCACGGCAGTTCATCGCTCGACATTATCTATCTCTCTACGTGGTGCGAATTGTTTTTTTTTTTTTATTGAAAGGAGGATTATGAAACTTGCTCAATTTATTGTTTGCATGTTGCCTTGCCTTTTGCAGTTGCCTCTTTTGTTTCGTTTCGCCTGCTCTGTTTATTCTTTTAGATGTTTTTATGTTGTTCTTTTTGTGTTTATAATTTGTTTTGCTACGCGTCGCCCATACACGTTGCAATTTCAGTTGTACAATTTGTATACTTTGCTGCAAAACGTACGAAAATATTGAATGTGAAAAGGTGCAAAAAGCAAAGCTCGGTCGCATAGTGTGTGAGCTTCATTTGAGATGTGCGTTGATATAAGTTTAGTATTTAAAATATGTATAAAAATAGTAATAAATCAATATATTGTCGATTTCAATGCAATCCAAAGGGTTCCATTTGATTATGAATATTTCTCTGCAAATTTAAGAAATAAATGATATAAGTTTAAGTCAAAATAAATTAATATTAAACTTACGACAAATGTCAAAAAATAAGAAAGGAAAATGAATCAGCTTTCATTTAATTATATTTAAATTTGTATTAATGTATTCAATTTTTGTTCAAATTGTTTGCAGCACTTGGCAGCAGAATTAAAATAAAATTAATCGTTCAGTAGGATTTTCAAGACAAATGAAAATTTATATTGAATTAATCGATATAAAATCGATATCTTGGACACGGCGATGAGTTGAGTCAATTGCCATCGCCAATAATAATCAATAAACAGCCAATTTTAGACAGCAAAAAGTCGAGCAATAAAGTGTATGTGAAGAGTGTGCCTGATAAATCGTCGGTGAGTGAAAAACATGTCCAACGATAAAGTGGACGAGTGTGATAAAAGTCAGAAGGTAGATCCTGCAAAACAATTTATGACAAACGGTGAAACGCACGACGATGAATCCGAATCCGATGAATACCAATCGGCGGGGGAGGGCGAAGACGATGATGACGATACAAGAACAACAAAAACAACATCAACAACTGCCCCCGCACCTGTATCTGCCACCACCACCGCCTCCGCATCTAGCCCTGCCCCTTCTGATGACAGTGTCGAGTTTCCAATGCATCGCAGTGTTTTCGAGAATGATTTGCGAACTCTGCATCGTCGCCTACTTTTAAGCAGCGTTGACACAGAGATAGCCAGCCGAGACAGGCACGGCAATACACCGCTACACCTGGCCGTTATGCTGGGACGAACCTGCTGCATACGTCTGTTGCTGACCCACAATGCACCTGTTAAGATAAAGAATAATGAAGGCTGGTCACCGCTAGCCGAGGCTATTAGCTATGGCCATCGACAGACGATAACAGATCTGCTACGTACGCTTAAGCAACAGTCACGGGAACACATAGAGAGCCGGCGGGAGCGACTGGTGCAGGCGTTGCGTCAGATGCAGGACTTTTATATGGAATTCAAATGGGACTTTCAGTCGTGGGTGCCGCTTGTCTCACGGATTTTGCCTTCGGACGTTTGTCGGCTACACAAGTGTGGCGCTTCCTTGCGGCTGGACACTACACTGGTGGATTTCACTGATATGCGGTGGGATCGTGGTGATATTTCTTTTCTATTTCGCGGAGAAGCGCAACGAAATGAATCCTTGGTACTCCTGGATAATGAACAGCAGTGCTTTCAACGCTTGCGCTATGAGGAATCAGACATGGAGGATGAGGTGGATGTGCTCATGTCTACGGATATATTAGCCACTCAAATGTCCACAAAAACCATACAATTTGCGCGGGCGCAACGTGGCTGGCTTTTCAGGGCCAATCGCAAGGAATTAATTGGTGGGCAGTATCAATGTGAAATCTATACCATACAGGGCTTGGTGTTGAAGCAACGGAAGCGGCGGGAGCATTTGTCGCATGAGGATTTACAAAAGAATCGCGCAATTGTCGAGACAATCACTAAAGGTGGCGTCGGAGGCACAGTCACTCAGACAGCGGCAGATACAAATACAGCCAGCACGCCCACATCGGGCAGCAGTAGCCTCAACTTGCCGGAATTACAGCGTCGCAGCTCCCTGCAGCCGCCCCCTGTCTCTGACATTACGTGGTCGCAATATATTGATGCACCTGTGGGCAAATGCCCGCACCTGGGACGCACACCAGTCCACAAGCAATCTAATAAAGCGCTACGCGCTACCGTTGCCATGAGCGCAGATTTTCCACTCAGTGTGGACATGCTGCTGGATGTGCTGGAGGTGGTGGCGCCACTAAAGCATATCAATAAATTGCGGGAGTTTGTGACGCTTAAGCTACCCACTGGCTTTCCCGTCAAAATAGAAATACCCGTACTGCATACGGTAACCGCCAAGGTGACATTTCAAAAATTTGAATTTCGTGATAATATTCCGGCTAAACTATTTGAAATACCCTCACATTACTGGGAGGAAGTGCGGCGATTTCACGACTTATGACCTAGCGATGAGTCATCATCGTCGTCATCCTCATCAGCTGCCAATACGCCCAGCGCAGTAAAGCAGGTCGATTTGAATCGTAACACCAACCGACGCCGCAACAGCAGTAGCAGCGGCAGCAATAGGACTAGCCGTACACCCCTTCCGGAGTAAGGATGCAGATATGCCTCCCTGCTTGTGCCGGCCAACCTGCCTGTCCTTCTCTCCTCTCGCTTCTTGCCCTGCTCCGTACTGCATTCAGTCACAAAAAAAAAAATTGCAATTTTAATCTATAAATTATCAGTCAGTCAAATTATTAACGTGTTCCCAATTTATATAAGTTGTTTGTTTTCTAAATTAAAGTGTAACTCTCTGGAAATTGCAATTGTGAACTAAAAACAAAAAAAATCAATTGAATTTGTTATGCTTTAATGCCATTAGTTTATTGTAACGTTGCAAATTGATTTAGACTACAAAACAAACTGTGACTACTTAATTCAAATACGTACAGTGATCTTATACGTATTAATTTAATACTTATTTGTATGGAAAATGATAAAGGTATTAGTTAAACCCCAGATTTAATTGAATTTGTATTTACGTGCGACCACTGTACGCACAGAAATGTTTATATAAACAAGTGTCATTGGCGCATAACAAATTGATATTATATTTTTAAGTACCTTGAGCGGGGCTACCGGACTATGCTTGTATGTATGTATTACGTATTATTTAAGGCATATTTCTGATTAATGTAATGTATTTATTGTTGCACTTAGTGGTGAATTCGTGGTATTCATCCATCTTAAACATTATGCATTTCTGTATAGATTTGTCATTGTATTCATTATTAATCAGCCGTGACTCGTGCTGCCGCTCTCGTCCGCCTTTTCTTTATCTAGCTAAATACTGATTCAGTGGTACAATATAGATAATTATGCTACCAAGAACACATTTTCAATAGCAAACCAAAAAGAAGAAAACACGTTCGAGTCCAAATATTGGTTGAGAGATTAAAAGCTTATCTCATCAGTTCCCTTTCCTACTATAAACCCACACAAAACAAATAAAATCAGTGTAGCTATATTTAATGTATTTAGTTGTTGATGTTAACACTTTATTCAACGTTTGTTTCTGTTTATATATTTAGCGCAATTTTAAATTGATCTTAAGTATACTTATTATAAGATAAACAAAACATAACCTAAAAACAAAAATACTCTTATGTATAGAGTCTAGAGTTTCCTGGAAATAGGAAATCCAAGGGTATTGAATTGAAACAAAACTTGCTTCAATATTTCCATAAGCCTCTAGACTCTTTTATACATAAGAAAGAGTATAAGAAAAACTTTACTTAAAATAAAACATTCAAATACCTATTACTTAAGTTATTTATACATTAAGGCAAAACAAACGTCCGTAAACCATTTCCTAAACAATTTTCATAATCAACAAAAGTATTTACGAGGTCGCAAAACGTAAAACAGCTTCACAAAGAACACAAGTAGTTCCAATTTTTTAAATATTTGTTTAATTTTGAATTATGTTTAGTACTTTTTTGTATAGTGGCTGCGCATATTTATAAACATTTTATTGTGTTCTGTGTTTCTTGTTTGATAAAGCAAATTGCACATTTTTAGCGATTTTTGCTAAGTAACCAACAATATCAATAGTATTAGTAAACTGAGCATCTATGTGTAAACACAAATATAATATGAAAAAAAACAACACAATCAAAGCTTTTAATAATGGTAATTTGTACTAGTTAAAAGCAAAAAAAAAATATATACATACATTCATATATATTTATATATAATTTATTGTAATCCGAGAGAGCATTTATAAGCACTCAGAAACCTAAAAGCTGTAAAATGAGAGCAACAAAAATAAAGTTGTTTTACCTAGAACAAAATAAAATATATGTTTTAATTACTTTTTAAATTTTAACTTGTGATATGAGTTTTCTACCAAATTCAATTCATTGTGTTAATGAGCCGAGTTGTGTGAAATAAGTTATTGTTTTAAATTACGCGCACATGTTAACGTTTACCAATACTGAAATTCCCTAACCAGCCGATTTTTGCTTCTTCGTGTCTGATTCATCATTGGATTAACGTGACACGAACTTTTAATATATGAACCACAGTCGTGCTAGTTCCATCAATTTTAAATATAAATTCATTAAACATAATAAACTTTATGTTCAGAATTTACATTATGAAGTATTTGCTTACTATGAACAAGGGACTCACACTAAAACTATGTGAGCTAACCATTATGAACTAGTTCCCTACTCTGGTTCAATATGGTGGTTCATTCTATCGAACTTATTCAGAGCAATTCAATACAACTCTACATACATATTGTATTTATAAAAATTGCATTTTTAGCCCAATAATAAAAAGATAACAGCAAAATGATTGTCTCACGTCTCACATATCCACTCAATGCAGCACTTCATCAACTGGTTCGTAACAAGAACAATGGACGTCGTCATATGTCAAGGGTTCAGTTTAGGAGTGGGGCCTTCAAGCCAAAGCCAGAGGAGATGCCTCTTGGTCTGCTGGCCATACTCTGTGCTGTAATACCAGGACTCTTCGTCGGCGCCACCATCAGCAAGAATGTGGCCAATTTTTTGGAAGAAAACGATTTGTTTGTGCCCTCCGACGATGATGATGATGAGGATTAATAATCACAGGCTCGACAGGAAGTAAAACTGTTCTAGTCACGAATGGGTGAAGTTTGCTCCTTCTAGTTTTACCCCATCCCAATGGCCAAAATCTTATTCGACTATTTCAATAAAAACTTTGCATTATAAATACTACTACTGTAACTTTAAGAAAGTGTGTTGAAGTCTACGAATATTTATTTAAATTATGTCCTTTGAATATTTTCTAAGTTTTTTTTATTATAATGAATGTTATAGCATTAAATAAAGTTCGCTGAAATGAAGCGCGTGTCTTGCTTGTTGTGTAACTATACTGAAAACGGAACAATATGTATCTATATATTTCTAAAAATGTAAATAGTCTTTAACAAAAGTATGTGCATTTGTTTTCTTATCATATATTTCAAAATTTTCCCATATTTTTGTTTATTTATTAAAATATTTTATTAATTTGCGTTGAGTCGTACTTTTACTAAGCCAAGAGAATTTACAGTGAATAACAAGAACCCTAGAAGAACGGACACTAGTTTTTGTTAAAACTAATACAAAAACGATGGAAAAAATTAGTTGAGAATACTTTATTCAGACACTGTAGATACATTATTCCGCCACGAGTTGGATGTTGTTAATGAAAGCATATATATTGACATATACATCCTCTTCAACCGTTCAAAGTCACGATCTAGATCACGTTCAAATTCACGGCCATGGACATCTGGTGTTCAGAAACCTTCACCATCACAGACTGCATCAAGATCCTCATCACGGGCACACTCTAGACCACCGTCAGGCGATCCAACCTGTGTTTTTGGTACATCTTCGGTTTGGTTTCGGCAGGGAGCACACCTCGTGTACATGGAGAATCAGTTTCACCACCGGTGAAACCGGTTGCACCATTGCACGGTCAAGGTGTGTCCCAGCCAGACCCAAAGCAAAGGTTCCAAAGACACGGGTTGAACCGCATGATGGTGGTCATGAAGGTGCCCGTGAATTTGAATTATCTTCTCGGTCCAGAAACGTACACGATCACAGGCTCTTCTCATGCTCCGTCACGTGCACTACCGGTGAAACCGCTTGGACCATTGCACGGGAAAGTTGCGCCTCCCAGCCGGACGTAAAAAGGTGTACCAATCCTGGGTTTCTGTCCGTGTCTTCCGAGCCGCAGCGGAACTCAGGTCTGCCACATGTATTGAAAGAGGATCTATCCAAGGACAAAGTATTAACTCGATTTTTCATTCTACTCCTTACTTACTGTGCTAATCTTCCGTTGGGCAGCAAAATTTATATAAATATTTTAGGTATTACCTTAATAAACACATTTTCAAAAAATGGGAAAAACTTTTTTGTTTGTTTTTGCCGAAGTGGAATTTTATTAATGAAATTTTCTGGGTGTACAAAGTTTTGCTGTTAAATTTTTTGATTGCTTTTGCTGTGCGCCTACTAAGAATTCGTTCCAATTCTTCAACACACATGCAATCAAATTTTTTAACAAATATATTTCAAATTTCACAAATTATTGTTTATATCGTTATCGTTATCGTTATCGTCGGCGCCACCATCAGCAAGAATGTGGCCAATTTTTTGGAAGAAAACGATTTGTTTGTGCCCTCCGACGATGATGATGATGAGGATTAATAATCACAGGCTCGACAGGAAGTAAAACTGTTCTAGTCACGAATGGGTGAAGTTTGCTCCTTCTAGTTTTACCCCATCCCAATGGCCAAAATCTTATTCGACTATTTCAATAAAAACTTTGCATTATAAATACTACTACTGTAACTTTAAGAAAGTGTGTTGAAGTCTACGAATATTTATTTAAATTATGTCCTTTGAATATTTTCTAAGTTTTTTTTATTATAATGAATGTTATAGCATTAAATAAAGTTCGCTGAAATGAAGCGCGTGTCTTGCTTGTTGTGTAACTATACTGAAAACGGAACAATATGTATCTATATATTTCTAAAAATGTAAATAGTCTTTAACAAAAGTATGTGCATTTGTTTTCTTATCATATATTTCAAAATTTTCCCATATTTTTGTTTATTTATTAAAATATTTTATTAATTTGCGTTGAGTCGTACTTTTACTAAGCCAAGAGAATTTACAGTGAATACCAAGAACCCTAGAAGAACGGACACTAGTTTTTGTTAAAACTAATACAAAAACGATGGAAAAAATTAGTTGAGAATACTTTATTCAGACACTGTAGATACATTATTCCGCCACGAGTTGGATGTTGTTAATGAAAGCATATATATTGACATATACATCCTCTTCAACCGTTCAAAGTCACGATCTAGATCACGTTCAAATTCACGGCCATGGACATCTGGTGTTCAGAAACCTTCACCATCACAGACTGCATCACGATCCTCATCACGGGCACACTCTAGACCACCGTCAGGCGATCCAACCTCTGTTTTTGGTACATCTTCGGTTTGGTTTCGGCAGGAAGCACACCTCGTGTACATGGAGAATCAGTTTCACCACCGGTGAAACCGGTTGCACCATTGCACGAACAAGGTGTGTCCCAGCCAGACCCAAAGCAAAGGTTCCAAAGACACGGGTTGAACCGCATGATGGTGGTCGTGAAGGTGCCCGTGAATTTGAATTATCTTCTCGGTCCAGAAACGTACACGATCACAGGCTCTTCTCATGCTCCGTCACGTGCACTACCGGTGAAACCGCTTGGACCATTGCACGGGCAAGTTGCGCCTCCCAGCCGGACGTAAAAGGGTGTACCAATCCTGGGTTTCTGTCCGTGTCTTCCGAGCCGCAGCGGAACTCAGGTCTGCCACATGTATTGAAAGAGGATCTATCCAAGGACAAAGTATTAACTCGATTTTTCATTCTACTCCTTACTTACTGTGCTAATCTTCCGTTGGGCAGCAAAATTTATATAAATATTTTAGGTATTACCTTAATAAACACATTTTCAAAAAATGGGAAAAACTTTTTTGTTTGTTTTTGCCGAAGTGGAATTTTATTAATGAAATTTTCTGGGTGTACAAAGTTTTGCTGTTAAATTTTTTGATTGCTTTTGCTGTGCGCCTACTAAGAATTCGTTCCAATTCTACAACACACATGCAATCAAATTTTTTAACAAATATATTTCAAATTTCACAAATTATTGTTTATATCGTTATCGTTATCGTTATCGTCGGCGCCACCATCAGCAAGAATGTGGCCAATTTTTTGGAAGAAAACGATTTGTTTGTGCCCTCCGACGATGATGATGATGAGGATTAATAATCACAGGCTCGACAGGAAGTAAAACCATCCCAATGGCCAAAAGCTTATTCGACTATTTCAATAAAAACTTTGCATTATTAATACTACTACTGTAACTTTAAGAAAGTGTGTTGAAGCCTACGAATATTTATCTAAATTATGTCCTTTGAATATTTTCTAAGTTTTTTTTATTATAATGAATGTTATAGCATTAAATAAAGTTCGCTGAAATGAAGCGCGTGTCTTGCTTGTTGTGTAACTATACTGAAAACGGAACAATATGTATCTATATATTTCTAAAAATGTAAATAGTCTTTAACAAAAGTATGTGCATTTGTTTTCTTATCATATATTTCAAAATTTTCCCATATTTTTGTTTATTTATTAAAATATTTTATTAATTTGCGTTGAGTCGTACTTTTACTAAGCCAAGAGAATTTACAGTGAATACCAAGAACCCTAGAAGAACGGACACTAGTTTTTGTTAAAACTAATACAAAAACGATGGAAAAAATTAGTTGAGAATACTTTATTCAGACACTGTAGATACATTATTCCGCCACGAGTTGGATGTTGTTAATGAAAGCATATATATTGACATATACATCCTCTTCAACCGTTCAAAGTCACGATCTAGATCACGTTCAAATTCACGGCCATGGACATCTGGTGTTCAGAAACCTTCACCATCACAGACTGCATCACGATCCTCATCACGGGCACACTCTAGACCACCGTCAGGCGATCCAACCTCTGTTTTTGGTACATCTTCGGTTTGGTTTCGGCAGGGAGCACACCTCGTGTACATGGAGAATCAGTTTCACCACCGGTGAAACCGGTTGCACCATTGCACGGTCAAGGTGTGTCCCAGCCAGACCCAAAGCAAAGGTTCCAAAGACACGGGTTGAACCGCATGATGGTGGTCGTGAAGGTGCCCGTGAATTTGAATTATCTTCTCGGTCCAGAAACGTACACGATCACAGGCTCTTCTCATGCTCCGTCATGTGCACTACCGGTGAAACCGCTTGGACCATTGCACGGGAAAGTTGCGCCTCCCAGCCGGACGTAAAAAGGTGTACCAATCCTGGGTTTCTGTCCGTGTCTTCCGAGCCGCAGCGGAACTCAGGTCTGCCACATGTATTGAAAGAGGATCTATCCAAGGACAAAGTATTAACTCGATTTTTCATTCTACTCCTTACTTACTGTGCTAATCTTCCGTTGGGCAGCAAAATTTATATAAATATTTTAGGTATTACCTTAATAAACACATTTTCAAAAAATGGGAAAAACTTTTTTGTTTGTTTTTGCCGAAGTGGAATTTTATTAATGAAATTTTCTGGGTGTACAAAGTTTTGCTGTTAAATTTTTTGATTGCTTTTGCTGTGCGCCTACTAAGAATTCGTTCCAATTCTTCAACACACATGCAATCAAATTTTTTAACAAATATATTTCAAATTTCACAAATTATTGTTTATCTCGTTATCGTTATCGTTATCGTCGGCGCCACCATCAGCAAGAATGTGGCCAATTTTTTGGAAGAAAACGATTTGTTTGTGCCCTCCGACGATGATGATGATGAGGATTAATAATCACAGGCTCGACAGGAAGTAAAACCATCCCAATGGCCAAAAGCTTATTCGACTATTTCAATAAAAACTTTGCATTATTAATACTACTACTGTAACTTTAAGAAAGTGTGTTGAAGTCTACGAATACTTATCTAAATTATGTCCTTTGAATATTTTCTAAGTTTTTTTTATTATAATGAATGTTATAGCATTAAATAAAGTTCGCTGAAATGAAGCGCGTGTCTTGCTTGTTGTGTAACTATACTGAAAACGGAACAATATGTATCTATATATTTCTAAAAATGTAAATAGTCTTTAACAAAAGTATGTGCATTTGTTTTCTTATCATATATTTCAAAATTTTCCCATATTTTTGTTTATTTATTAAAATATTTTATTAATTTGCGTTGAGTCGTACTTTTACTAAGCCAAGAGAATTTACAGTGAATACCAAGAACCCTAGAAGAACGGACACTAGTTTTTGTTAAAACTAATACAAAAACGATGGAAAAAATTAGTTGAGAATACTTTATTCAGACACTGTAGATACATTATTCCGCCACGAGTTGGATGTTGTTAATGAAAGCATATATATTGACATATACATCCTCTTCAACCGTTCAAAGTCACGATCTAGATCACGTTCAAATTCACGGCCATGGACATCTGGTGTTCAGAAACCTTCACCATCACAGACTGCATCACGGTCCTCATCACGGGCACACTCTAGACCACCGTCAGGCGATCCAACCTGTGTTTTTGGTACATCTTCGGTTTGGTTTCGGCAGGGAGCACACCTCGTGTACATGGAGAATCAGTTTCACCACCGGTGAAACCGGTTGCACCATTGCACGGTCAAGGTGTGTCCCAGCCAGACCCAAAGCAAAGGTTCCAAAGACACGGGTTGAACCGCATGATGGTGGTCATGAAGGTGCCCGTGAATTTGAATTATCTTCTCGGTCCAGAAACGTACACGATCACAGGCTCTTCTCATGCTCCGTCACGTGCACTACCGGTGAAACCGCTTGGACCATTGCACGGGAAAGTTGCGCCTCCCAGCCGGACGTAAAAAGGTGTACCAATCCTGGGTTTCTGTCCGTGTCTTCCGAGCCGCAGCGGAACTCAGGTCTGCCACATGTATTGAAAGAGGATCTATCCAAGGACAAAGTATTAACTCGATTTTTCATTCTACTCCTTACTTACTGTGCTAATCTTCCGTTGGGCAGCAAAATTTATATAAATATTTTAGGTATTACCTTAATAAACACATTTTCAAAAAATGGGAAAAACTTTTTGTTTGTTTTTGCCGAAGTGGAATTTTATTAATGAAATTTTCTGGGTGTACAAAGTTTTGCTGTTAAATTTTTTGATTGCTTTTGCTGTGCGCCTACTAAGAATTCGTTCCAATTCTTCAACACACATGCAATCAAATTTTTTAACAAATATATTTCAAATTTCACAAATTATTGTTTATATCGTTATCGTTATCGTTATCGTCGGCGCCACCATCAGCAAGAATGTGGCCAATTTTTTGGAAGAAAACGATTTGTTTGTGCCCTCCGACGATGATGATGATGAGGATTAATAATCACAGGCTCGACAGGAAGTAAAACCATCCCAATGGCCAAAAGCTTATTCGACTATTTCAATAAAAACTTTGCATTATTAATACTACTACTGTAACTTTAAGAAAGTGTGTTGAAGCCTACGAATATTTATCTAAATTATGTCCTTTGAATATTTTCTAAGTTTTTTTATTATAATGAATGTTATAGCATTAAATAAAGTTCGCTGAAATGAAGCGCGTGTCTTGCTTGTTGTGTAACTATACTGAAAACGGAACAATATGTATCTATATATTTCTAAAAATGTAAATAGTCTTTAACAAAAGTATGTGCATTTGTTTTCTTATCATATATTTCAAAATTTTCCCATATTTTTGTTTATTTATTAAAATATTTTATTAATTTGCGTTGAGTCGTACTTTTACTAAGCCAAGAGAATTTACAGTGAATACCAAGAACCCTAGAAGAACGGACACTAGTTTTTGTTAAAACTAATACAAAAACGATGGAAAAAATTAGTTGAGAATACTTTATTCAGACACTGTAGATACATTATTCCGCCACGAGTTGGATGTTGTTAATGAAAGCATATATATTGACATATACATCCTCTTCAACCGTTCAAAGTCACGATCTAGATCACGTTCAAATTCACGGCCATGGACATCTGGTGTTCAGAAACCTTCACCATCACAGACTGCATCACGATCCTCATCACGGGCACACTCTAGACCACCGTCAGGCGATCCAACCTCTGTTTTTGGTACATCTTCGGTTTGGTTTCGGCAGGGAGCACACCTCGTGTACATGGAGAATCAGTTTCACCACCGGTGAAACCGGTTGCACCATTGCACGGTCAAGGTGTGTCCCAGCCAGACCCAAAGCAAAGGTTCCAAAGACACGGGTTGAACCGCATGATGGTGGTCGTGAAGGTGCCCGTGAATTTGAATTATCTTCTCGGTCCAGAAACGTACACGATCACAGGCTCTTCTCATGCTCCGTCATGTGCACTACCGGTGAAACCGCTTGGACCATTGCACGGGAAAGTTGCGCCTCCCAGCCGGACGTAAAAAGGTGTACCAATCCTGGGTTTCTGTCCGTGTCTTCCGAGCCGCAGCGGAACTCAGGTCTGCCACATGTATTGAAAGAGGATCTATCCAAGGACAAAGTATTAACTCGATTTTTCATTCTACTCCTTACTTACTGTGCTAATCTTCCGTTGGGCAGCAAAATTTATATAAATATTTTAGGTATTACCTTAATAAACACATTTTCAAAAAATGGGAAAAACTTTTTGTTTGTTTTTGCCGAAGTGGAATTTTATTAATGAAATTTTCTGGGTGTACAAAGTTTTGCTGTTAAATTTTTTGATTGCTTTTGCTGTGCGCCTACTAAGAATTCGTTCCAATTCTTCAACACACATGCAATCAAATTTTTTAACAAATATATTTCAAATTTCACAAATTATTGTTTATCTCGTTATCGTTATCGTTATCGTCGGCGCCACCATCAGCAAGAATGTGGCCAATTTTTTGGAAGAAAACGATTTGTTTGTGCCCTCCGACGATGATGATGAGGATTAATAATCACAGGCTCGACAGGAAGTAAAACCATCCCAATGGCCAAAAGCTTATTCGACTATTTCAATAAAAACTTTGCATTATTAATACTACTACTGTAACTTTAAGAAAGTGTGTTGAAGTCTACGAATACTTATCTAAATTATGTCCTTTGAATATTTTCTAAGTTTTTTTTATTATAATGAATGTTATAGCATTAAATAAAGTTCGCTGAAATGAAGCGCGTGTCTTGCTTGTTGTGTAACTATACTGAAAACGGAACAATATGTATCTATATATTTCTAAAAATGTAAATAGTCTTTAACAAAAGTATGTGCATTTGTTTTCTTATCATATATTTCAAAATTTTCCCATATTTTTGTTTATTTATTAAAATATTTTATTAATTTGCGTTGAGTCGTACTTTTACTAAGCCAAGAGAATTTACAGTGAATACCAAGAACCCTAGAAGAACGGACACTAGTTTTTGTTAAAACTAATACAAAAACGATGGAAAAAATTAGTTGAGAATACTTTATTCAGACACTGTAGATACATTATTCCGCCACGAGTTGGATGTTGTTAATGAAAGCATATATATTGACATATACATCCTCTTCAACCGTTCAAAGTCACGATCTAGATCACGTTCAAATTCACGGCCATGGACATCTGGTGTTCAGAAACCTTCACCATCACAGACTGCATCACGATCCTCATCACGGGCACACTCTAGACCACCGTCAGGCGATCCAACCTGTGTTTTTGGTACATCTTCGGTTTGGTTTCGGCAGGGAGCACACCTCGTGTACATGGAGAATCAGTTTCACCACCGGTGAAACCGGTTGCACCATTGCACGGTCAAGGTGTGTCCCAGCCAGACCCAAAGCAAAGGTTCCAAAGACACGGGTTGAACCGCATGATGGTGGTCATGAAGGTGCCCGTGAATTTGAATTATCTTCTCGGTCCAGAAACGTACACGATCACAGGCTCTTCTCATGCTCCGTCACGTGCACTACCGGTGAAACCGCTTGGACCATTGCACGGGAAAGTTGCGCCTCCCAGCCGGACGTAAAAAGGTGTACCAATCCTGGGTTTCTGTCCGTGTCTTCCGAGCCGCAGCGGAACTCAGGTCTGCCACATGTATTGAAAGAGGATCTATCCAAGGACAAAGTATTAACTCGATTTTTCATTCTACTCCTTACTTACTGTGCTAATCTTCCGTTGGGCAGCAAAATTTATATAAATATTTTAGGTATTACCTTAATAAACACATTTTCAAAAAATGGGAAAAACTTTTTGTTTGTTTTTGCCGAAGTGGAATTTTATTAATGAAATTTTCTGGGTGTACAAAGTTTTGCTGTTAAATTTTTTGATTGCTTTTGCTGTGCGCCTACTAAGAATTCGTTCCAATTCTACAACACACATGCAATCAAATTTTTTAACAAATATATTTCAAATTTCACAAATTATTGTTTATATCGTTATCGTTATCGTTATCGTCGGCGCCACCATCAGCAAGAATGTGGCCAATTTTTTGGAAGAAAACGATTTGTTTGTGCCCTCCGACGATGATGATGATGAGGATTAATAATCACAGGCTCGACAGGAAGTAAAACCATCCCAATGGCCAAAAGCTTATTCGACTATTTCAATAAAAACTTTGCATTATTAATACTACTACTGTAACTTTAAGAAAGTGTGTTGAAGCCTACGAATATTTATCTAAATTATGTCCTTTGAATATTTTCTAAGTTTTTTTTATTATAATGAATGTTATAGCATTAAATAAAGTTCGCTGAAATGAAGCGCGTGTCTTGCTTGTTGTGTAACTATACTGAAAACGGAACAATATGTATCTATATATTTCTAAAAATGTAAATAGTCTTTAACAAAAGTATGTGCATTTGTTTTCTTATCATATATTTCAAAATTTTCCCATATTTTTGTTTATTTATTAAAATATTTTATTAATTTGCGTTGAGTCGTACTTTTACTAAGCCAAGAGAATTTACAGTGAATACCAAGAACCCTAGAAGAACGGACACTAGTTTTTGTTAAAACTAATACAAAAACGATGGAAAAAATTAGTTGAGAATACTTTATTCAGACACTGTAGATACATTATTCCGCCACGAGTTGGATGTTGTTAATGAAAGCATATATATTGACATATACATCCTCTTCAACCGTTCAAAGTCACGATCTAGATCACGTTCAAATTCACGGCCATGGACATCTGGTGTTCAGAAACCTTCACCATCACAGACTGCATCACGATCCTCATCACGGGCACACTCTAGACCACCGTCAGGCGATCCAACCTGTGTTTTTGGTACATCTTCGGTTTGGTTTCGGCAGGGAGCACACCTCGTGTACATGGAGAATCAGTTTCACCACCGGTGAAACCGGTTGCACCATTGCACGGTCAAGGTGTGTCCCAGCCAGACCCAAAGCAAAGGTTCCAAAGACACGGGTTGAACCGCATGATGGTGGTCGTGAAGGTGCCCGTGAATTTGAATTATCTTCTCGGTCCAGAAACGTACACGATCACAGGCTCTTCTCATGCTCTGTCACGTGCACTACCGGTGAAACCGCTTGGACCATTGCACGGGAAAGTTGCGCCTCCCAGCCGGACGTAAAAAGGTGTACCAATCCTGGGTTTCTGTCCGTGTCTTCCGAGCCGCAGCGGAACTCAGGTCTGCCACATGTATTGAAAGAGGATCTATCCAAGGACAAAGTATTAACTCGATTTTTCATTCTACTCCTTACTTACTGTGCTAATCTTCCGTTGGGCAGCAAAATTTATATAATTATTTTAGGTATTACCTTAATAAACACATTTTCAAAAAATGGGAAAAACTTTTTTGTTTGTTTTTGCCGAAGTGGAATTTTATTAATGAAATTTTCTGGGTGTACAAAGTTTTGCTGTTAAATTTTTTGACTGCTTTTGCTGTGCGTCTACTAAGAATTCGTTCCAATATCTTCATGGGGTTGGCTCAAAGCGGCGCCTCCTTATATATTTTACTGGGTTGTTGTTTTTCCAACACACATGCAATCAAATTTTTTAACAAATATATTTCAAATTTCACAAATTATTGTTTATCTCGTTATCGTTATCGTTATCGTCGGCGCCACCATCAGCAAGAATGTGGCCAATTTTTTGGAAGAAAACGATTTGTTTGTGCCCTCCGACGATGATGATGAGGATTAATAATCACAGGCTCGACAGGAAGTAAAACCATCCCAATGGCCAAAAGCTTATTCGACTATTTCAATAAAAACTTTGCATTATTAATACTACTACTGTAACTTTAAGAAAGTGTGTTGAAGTCTACGAATACTTATCTAAATTATGTCCTTTGAATATTTTCTAAGTTTTTTTTATTATAATGAATGTTATAGCATTAAATAAAGTTCGCTGAAATGAAGCGCGTGTCTTGCTTGTTGTGTAACTATACTGAAAACGGAACAATATGTATCTATATATTTCTAAAAATGTAAATAGTCTTTAACAAAAGTATGTGCATTTGTTTTCTTATCATATATTTCAAAATTTTCCCATATTTTTGTTTATTTATTAAAATATTTTATTAATTTGCGTTGAGTCGTACTTTTACTAAGCCAAGAGAATTTACAGTGAATACCAAGAACCCTAGAAGAACGGACACTAGTTTTTGTTAAAACTAATACAAAAACGATGGAAAAAATTAGTTGAGAATACTTTATTCAGACACTGTAGATACATTATTCCGCCACGAGTTGGATGTTGTTAATGAAAGCATATATATTGACATATACATCCTCTTCAACCGTTCAAAGTCACGATCTAGATCACGTTCAAATTCACGGCCATGGACATCTGGTGTTCAGAAACCTTCACCATCACAGACTGCATCACGATCCTCATCACGGGCACACTCTAGACCACCGTCAGGCGATCCAACCTGTGTTTTTGGTACATCTTCGGTTTGGTTTCGGCAGGGAGCACACCTCGTGTACATGGAGAATCAGTTTCACCACCGGTGAAACCGGTTGCACCATTGCACGGTCAAGGTGTGTCCCAGCCAGACCCAAAGCAAAGGTTCCAAAGACACGGGTTGAACCGCATGATGGTGGTCGTGAAGGTGCCCGTGAATTTGAATTATCTTCTCGGTCCAGAAACGTACACGATCACAGGCTCTTCTCATGCTCTGTCACGTGCACTACCGGTGAAACCGCTTGGACCATTGCACGGGCAAGTTGCGCCTCCCAGCCGGACGTAAAAAGGTGTACCAATCCTGGGTTTCTGTCCGTGTCTTCCGAGCCGCAGCGGAACTCAGGTCTGCCACATGTATTGAAAGAGGATCTATCCAAGGACAAAGTATTAACTCGATTTTTCATTCTACTCCTTACTTACTGTGCTAATCTTCCGTTGGGCAGCAAAATTTATATAATTATTTTAGGTATTACCTTAATAAACACATTTTCAAAAAATGGGAAAAACTTTTTTGTTTGTTTTTGCCGAAGTGGAATTTTATTAATGAAATTTTCTGGGTGTACAAAGTTTTGCTGTTAAATTTTTTGACTGCTTTTGCTGTGCGTCTACTAAGAATTCGTTCCAATATCTTCATGGGGTTGGCTCAAAGCGGCGCCTCCTTATATATTTTACTGGGTTGTTGTTTTTCCAACACACATGCAATCAAATTTTTTAACAAATATATTTCAAATTTCACAAATTATTGTTTGTTTATATCGCATTAAATATATATCTGCTGTTTATATATATATATTCACGTGTTTGTGTATGATTTTTCTTATATTTGATAAAAAAAAAACAATAAAAAAGTAAAAGTAAAAAAGTTGTTAGATCTCATCAGCAAAGTATTCAAAAAGTTGTAATATTCCAAATCGGGTTTTGGTTATGTGTTGTATTTTTTATTTTTTTTTTAATATATATATTTGCAGCTGTTTGCGTATAAATGTTTTGTGTTTTACAATTTTTTCAAATATTTTTTTGCTTGCTTTTTCATTTTGTTTAATAAAAAAATATGAATTTCACTGCCCTTCCTATTCCTTTTATCTTTTTGTTTTAATATAATCATCGTATGTTGTATGGTGTAAAAACATTTTACCTAACAAAAGGCTGAACGCAAATAATAAAAAATAACTTGGCGTTCGCTCGCTCGCTTTACATAATTTGCCTTTTTATTCCAATACACATACTATATATATATACATATGTATATGCAAATTGTAATGATTTTTGTTTTTCAGTTTTACGTTTTTTTTTTTTTTTATTTTTTTCTGTTCTTCCACTCAAAAATTATCTTCACACTTTTTGTATCGCGCTCTAGCGCTCCCTTCATGTTTTCTTGTATTTTTCATATATGTTTTTAATATATACATATATAGGTATTTTTTTTTAGTTTTACATAGGTTTTGCAATTTTTTTGTAAGATTTTTTCATTTTTGTTTTTGTTTGTTTTTTAAAATTGTATTTTTTCTCAACATATTGATTTTTGTTGGTTGTTTTTTGTTTCTTTTCAAAGTAGCAAAAACTTGACTCTCATATTCTTGCGGTTAGTTTGTTTTTCTCTGCTCTATAACTCTCGTTTTCTTTTTCATTTTTTCGTTTTTATTTATTTTAACATTTTTTGCAATTTTTTTGTATTATTTTTTTCTTATTTTTTAAAAGTTGGTTTTTTTTCCTTTCTTTGAAATGACAGAAAAAATATTACATTTTGTTTCGACTTTCTTCTAACTTCTTGTTGACGTTGTTGTTTGATAGTTTGAAAGATGTGTAAAATATAATATAAGGTGTACGAAAATTCACTAAAGTTTGTGTTTTAAGTTGATGAATAACAAGAAACTTGCCGACTGACTGGCTTAACAATTTCAATTATATATTTCTTACTTTACGCTATATTTTTGCATTTCTAATTATTATTTATTCTGCATTTTCTTTTCGCATACAAAATAAACATATTTCAGTTGAAGCAAAAAAAAATAATATACATATATAAGTATAGAAAATGTGATTCTGGTATACACATATTCATTTTTCATTTTTCGTTTCTTGTTTTCTTGATTTTCATTTTAGTTTTGAACACACGAAAAAATGAAAAAAGAAAAATACATATATATATAAAAAAGACTTCTGCGCCTGTGTTGCAACTTGTTGTTGTTTCTTCGTTTTTGTTTGTTTGTTGTAATAAGCAGGTAGCGAATTTCCTCTGCGTTCGAGTACTTGCGTAAATGCGTTCGAAATTAAATGATTGAAATTGTTTTTAATTAGAATGTGTCTTGTTGTCCTCCTCTGGTAAAGAAAACGTCGGCTGTAGTAAAATTTTCCATTTCTGTTTTTCTTTGTTTCCTTTAAGTTGTGTTGCTGTTGTTCATCACCTGTTTCTTGTTATTATCTTCTGGTATCATTCGCCGCGTTCTTTCTTTGCCTGAGGGCATCAACATCAATATGCGAATTCTTTTGTTTGTGTTTTATAAATTGAAAGTAAATGAGGGAAAAAACTGCAATAAAACAATAATAGCCATAAGCAAATATTATTTACGTTAACAATTAAAGGTACTCACATTTTTGGGTGTCGAGTGATTTGTAAAAATTTTAATCCGCTTATGTTGTGTGTTGTTCGAGCTTAGTTGGCGGGCTCGGTGACGCGATGCACCTGGAGTACAGCGACTGCCTCCTCTACCTTGGCCTTGAGGGCTTCCTGATCTTCAAGCATGTGCAACAGCTCTGAGTTCTCAATCTCCAGCAACATGCCAGTGATTTTGCCAGCCAGTGCGGCGTGCATGCGTTCAATCATCGGATAGAGACGCTCGCCCAGGATCTGTTTCTGCTCCTGGGGCTTGGCATTGGCCAACAGAGAGGCAATAAGCTTCTCCTGGTCTATAAAGAGCGAATACCATATTATAAGCAAATTTTTGGAAAAGTAAACCAATCCGAACAATTAATTGATTCATCAAAATTAGGTGGAATATATCCGGGAACTTTTCTAAGGTTGGAAATATTTATTATTTTCCAGAAGTGAAGCTTTATAGAGAAAAACACAGTTCGCCTTGATTCAGAGTAGAAATTAGGTTGAACTACAAATTGTTTAAATTCAAATCAGGTTGCAGATTTGCTTCCAAAAAGGAACAGTTTCCAGATTGGTTTTTTTTTTGTTTGTTTAGATTACTTACTTTTGCCCTGCAACTGTTGAGGCATTGGCTGAGCCTGCTGCATCTGTTGCACTGGGGGATTACGCATGTTGGCGGTGTATTTGTAGCTTGCGGCGCGCTGTTGAGCACCGCCGGCAATTTGGGCGCCAGCGATTTGCATATTGGGAGCGGCCACTGATTGCTGGCCAGTGATGGCACGTGCACCGGAGCTGCGCATGTTGTTGGCCGCAGCGGCTGCAGCAGCGGCGGCATGGGTGCCCTGCACCTGCTGGGGCTGTGCACCACGGGCACCGGCTGCAGACTGACGGAACTGTGTAGGTACCGCACCAGCTGCACCCTGGAAGCCGCCAGCAGCAGCGGATGCAGCGCCGGGCTGCACGCTCTGCACCGCTGCGGGGGCACGCACCTGTTGTGCCCAGCGCGGCGTATTGCGCATCTGTGTGGTCATCTGTGGGCCAAAGAATCTCTGGCTGGGTGGCATTGTGGGTACAAAGAAACCGCTGGTTGCATTCGGCTGGAATAGCTGTCCAAGCTGTTGCATGCGCATGCCAGTCATGTGACGCATATATTGGGATGCCAGGTGAGCCTTGCGCTCCTCCTTACGTTGAGCCAGTGCCACATACAGTGGCTTGCTACCAACGACGCGACCATTCAGTTCAGTGACAGCGCAAGTCGCTTCATTAGGCGTAATGAAGCAAACGAATCCAAAGCCCTTGGAGCGACCCTCTTCATCGGTCATGACCTTGGCAGATGAGATGGTGCCATAGAGCGAAAACTCCTTACGCAGACGCTCATCATCAATGGAATCATCCAGATTCTTAACGTACAAATTGACACCGAAGACAGACTCGTGACGCTTCTTCTTAAGCTCTTCGAATTTACGTTTGAGCTCCTGCTGGCGCTCGGCCTTCTTTTGGGCACGGGCCACATACAGAGACTTGCCCTCGCCCATTTCCTTGCCATTCAGTGCCTGCACGGCAGCCTCAGCGGCCTCAGTGGTCTCATAGGCCACAAATCCGAAGCCCTTGCTCTTGCCATCTTCCTTTGACATGACCTGCAATTAACGAGATTAAGGATTAATAATAAACTATGGAAAATAGTTATTTCTCAGTATAAACTCGAGTGGCTTACCTTGTAGCTGGTTATCTTGCCGTACGGCTCAAAGAATTCCTTTAGCTTCTCATCATCAAACTCCTCGGTAAAGTTCTTAATGTATACATTTGTGAAGAGTTTTGCCTTCTCGCCCAGCTCCTTCTCACGCTCCTTGCGCGGTATGAATTTGCCCACGTAGACCTTTTTGCCGTTGAGCAACATGCCATTTACTTTATCAATGGAGGTGTTGGCTGCCTCCTCTGTTTCGAAATGTACAAAGCCGTAGCCCTTGGAGTTACCCTTCTCATCGGTGGCCACTTTGCAGCTGAGGATATTACCAAACGCGGAGAAAGTGTCATAAATGGCCTTATTATCGATGGCCCTGTCCAGGTTCTTAATAAACACGTTACCAACGCCGGAACGGCGCAGTGAAGGATCGCGTTGCGACCACATAATTCTTATGGGCTTGTTGCGAATCAAATCAAAATTCATTGTATCCAAAGCACGCTCAGCTGTCCGGAGAGAAATAATTACAGAAGTTATTAATACAATCAATACAAATTTGTTAAAATTAGGGAAACAAAAAATATATCTATATATATCACTTTGTTTTAGGAAAGAGCAGGTCAGAGTCGAAGTGGAGTGCTCGATGAATCGATACTCTGTACCTAGTCTCCTAGATTGTGATTTAATCTCTGTTGGGAACACTCTGTATAGGAGAGATTTAACATGTCGTATATTTTTTTTTATCTGTTAGCTGTGGTTAGCCTAAAATTTCGGAGTATGATACAATTGTAACGCTTCTACTTCTGCAAATGAGAGTTTGGTTCTCATTTACATGGTAAGTCACGTGAGTTTATCTGGCAACAATGAATCTTAGTCGGCTCAAAATGGATATAATAATTTGACCAACCAATGGGTAGAAGTTGCTTAAAACTACCTCAACCTCAAACTGAACATTTTGATATGTAATATCTGTGACGCTTCTACTTCTGTAAAGGATTAGTTACATACTCCATTTACATGGTAAGTTGCGTTTATTTCTCTGGCAACTTTGAATCTTAGTCAGCTCAAAATAATGAAAACATTTGACCAACCAATGGGTATAAGATGCCCTTATGCTCAACTAATTTTATAGTATTTTTAATTGTAACGCTTCTACTTCTGCAAATGAGAGTTTCGTTCTCATTTACATGGTAAGTCACGAGAGTTTATCTGGCAACAATGAATCTTAGTCGGCTCAAAATGGATATAATAATTTGACCAACCAATGGGTAGAAGTTGCATATCGATTACTCAAAAGATTATAATTAAGTACAGATATCAAAGCTCCATATATAGTTAGATTCACTAATACAACTGTAATACATAATTAACAATTAGTCCTTGAAGTGAAAGGATGCATGGCGTCCGTTTCTATTATCCTTCCCATGACTGCATGTCGGAACCGACCGGAGTGGAGGGCTATC
Source organism: Drosophila repletoides (assembly GCA_018150835.1). NCBI lineage: Eukaryota > Metazoa > Arthropoda > Insecta > Diptera > Drosophilidae > Drosophila > Drosophila repletoides. Next base: position 17,203,010 of record JAECWQ010000089.1, on the reverse strand, counting down.
ATATAGCTAGTAAGAAGTCTGCCATATCACATAGCTGCATTGGCCTAATTGTTAAAATGATATAATATTTCTAATAGTAATGTATTGTAGAGTTAATGCTATAGATTCTTGCCTTATTGGGGTCTATGAATATAACAATATCAATATCAAATTAATGTATTAAAAACAAATGTATCAAAACTAAGTGTTGGGTTTATCGATAGTTTCTACACCTTGTGGTATGTTTTCTCGACATAACCTTAAAAGAAAACCATCAAAAACACACGCGCAGTTCATCAAACTTTGCGGAATGTGATGACTGCGCTTTCACGCACCCGGGCTCCGTGCCTTAATTCAATAAAAACCAAAATGTAAACGACCTTTTCATAATCAACAACAATACCAACGACAACAACAAAAATTGAGAGAAGCGCAGTTTATAGTTGCTTGCGGTGAAAGTTTAAGTTTGTTTTCGTTTGTACGAAAAAAAAAAAAACAAAAATAGAGGGAAACCCGACTTGACTTGGAAGCCGTCTCTCATCTTGTCTCGTCTTTAATACCAACAGATATTAACTTTAGTATGCCAAGAATTTACACGTGTTAATGAATGAACAGCCGATGGCGGCGGCCTTGCATTTAACATAAAAAGTGAAAGCAAAACAAAAAATAAAATAAGATTTTTTGCCACGGCGACAAACAAAATAAAAAAATAGTTCGTTAAAACGTTGAAAAATTCGCAAATCCAATTTAACCTATAAATAGATAATAAAGCGAGTTTCTCAAATATTTAAAAGGCGCGCGCGGGCATAAACAATAAACACATGTTTACGACGCACACATACGAATATATAGAGTGGGTATATTGGTGTGTGTGAAGGCACTTGGATACAAATGATGCAGGCAAAAGAGAAAGAAAAAAATCTAAACTGACGCCATTGTGTGAGGCGTCAGAGCAAAGTGTGGGGCGTGGCGTGAGCGATAAGATTGTTATATGTAGTTGTTATTGCGAAGTGAAATATTATAGCAACAGAAAATTGCAATTTGTATATAGAAACTTCCAGTTTTATGATGACTATGTTAACAGCCAGCTGTTCTGCTTTTTTTTTCACTCTTCTGATTCTCCCTTTTGTGCTCTCTTTCACTTTCAGGCCATAAGAACTGGAATTTCAACCGCACACACATATACATATACACACAGGCAATCGCTCTGTTCGTGTGTGCGAAAAATTGTACACGTGTTTTTCGTGCTGCTTCTTGTATCAATGCGGGGGAGGCCCTTATTTTTGCATTGTTTGTCTGTATGTATACAATATAATTTCATAAGGTTTACTGATAGATTACTCACCATCGGCTGGCTGCTGGAAATTTACGTATGCATAGCCCAAGGAGCGACGGGTAACGACATCGCGACAGACACGAATGGACAGAACTGGGCCAGCAGTGGAGAACTTCTCAAAAAGTCCCGCTTCATTAATGTCCTGGTGTAAATCACCCACGTATAAAGAAGCCATTTTAGGTGATTAGGTCCTCCTAGGGATAGCATAATAATAAATCATATAAATAATCAAAGTCTAAAAGGCGTTATCATAATCTATGCACATTTAAAAAAAAAAAATGAAGGCGGCGTGGTTTTTACTTTTAGCTCTTCTACCCAATAATATATATTTGTATGTGTGTGTGCGGGTATCATTGCGCTGTGTGGCAATACTGACGCATGTGACAGTTGGTCGACATGGCAACACTGCGCGGTATAGGCATGTGCTTTGTTGTTGCTTCCTTCCTTCTTTTCCCCCCTTTCACACACACACATACGGTCATACCAGCAAAAGAACTCATGTTGGAAAATTTCCACATGCGTACACCACGCACACATATGCAGGCAAATCGCTAATTTACTCCTAATTTTAATAAGAAATCTTAAGTAATGCAATCATACACTCAACATACTGTTCAACGTGCAAATCGCACGGAGGGCTGGGCCTTTTGTTCGTTTTCTTTTGATATTTACTACACTCTTATTTGGACGACAGCTTACGTCGCCATCTTGCGTGGCAGCCGAATCATATTTCAAAAGAAAATTCCGCATTTTGCTTTGCGTGTGCGTTCGTTGGTACTTACGTTTTCAACACTTGCTCGAATTTTTTGCTACTTTTTACAATTTTTTTTTGTTTCTTTTTATATATTTTTAATTTTTTTTTTATTTTTTTTAAGATTTTTTTCTTCACAAAAAATATGTGATAAGTCGTGTGCTAAGCGAAACCACGACCGCTCACTTAAACGGACTCTACTCGACTCGCCGACTTTTGCTCTCGCCTATTTCACGACGGTGCGAAACAACTCGTTCGAGATGAAAACATATCGTTAGTTGTTTTACTCGTCCAGTATCGTTTTTAATAACATTAGACAACACTGTTTGTTCAATATATATTAAGTAAAAGCGTTTTTAATATTATATTTACTTTATGAAGAAAAATATATAAGCTGATTGAGATATACAAAATAAAAAATTAAGTTTATTACTTCGCCTGCTTAAAATATACTCGCCAATTTTTTTATACACTTTTAACCAACACTTAGCCCTAACATTAAACTTAACAGCGCTGCTATGTTACAGCGTTTAAAGTTGGCAGTTTTTTTTCTTAACGATACTTCTTATATTTTTATATATTTATATATAAATATAAATACTTACGTTTGATTTTCAAGCCCATGTACTATGTCGCAAGGACTATGTATTATTATTATATGTTTTAGCTACCCACCGTAATTTTCCATAAAAATTTACTAATGTTAGCGTCTGTTTTTGTGGTAGTCCCCGCAAAAAATAGTACTTACCTATGTAATTCGCTTAATAAAGGGTACGAGCACTTCTTTTATTGTTAAAATACACGCGAACAGAAAATTAAATTTTTTTATATATTTTTATATTTTTTTATGAAATAAACAACACTCAAGCAAACAAAACCAATGACTGCATCGAACCAAATGTTTAATATTTTTATTATTATTTTTTTTTTATTTTTTTCGGCTAAAAACCTATTTTTTTTAATTTCTTAGTGTGTCTCCTAATGAGTTGGCAGGCAGACTGACAACAAGCTCTACACAATGTCAGCATTTTTCAGTGGGTCCGTCGCCTACTTAGGGCTCTACGAATTTTGAATAAAGCACGTTTGAATTTTATAGTTTTCAGTGAATCATTTGAGTTCAAGGGTTCCTTGGTTTTTTTTTCTTTTGCAAGTTTTGTAGCATGTAATTTGATAACGATATTTTTCCACTTATTTATAAACATTTATTTAAAAGTTTAATTTACACATATAGATTAATGCTTAATATTTTTTACTTTTGTAATGCGAATGCGATGCAATTGCATGAGATTTTGTTTGCGTTCAACTCGATTTTGATTTCGTGTGTGTGGATTTTTATAATACTACATTTAAATTGTATTTATTCATTATCGAATTATGTCTAATCTATTGGGTAAATTAGTTAATTAATTATGTAGTATACCTCAAGTATTTTTTGTATGCATAACATGATTTCATTTTCTTTTTTTTTCACACTAAATTATAATTTTTTTTTTCCTTTTTTATTCCAATTACAGTACATATTTTTCGAAAATATATATAGTTATTGTTGTGTGTTTAGTTGGAACTGCAGCAAAAATCTTTATCAATTGTGGCGAATAAATTTGTATATTTTTATTTTATATACTTTAATACGTTATTTCTTTCAGCAGTTTAATTTAAACAATAGCTTCAGTTTAATGTTGTAATACTTTCAAGTGCCAAATTGATATTTATTTTAAATAATTGCTTCAGTTATTTATTTAACTTATTTCAACAATAAACTGCCATTGCACAATTAAAACCTGTATTCAGTTGCATTTAATTCATTTTTTTTTTTTTAAATGCCAAACATTTTTCTTGTTGGACATTTTGTTTTTTTGGCAGTGGTTTTTCCAAAGATTAAACATTAACAAAACGAAAATTAGGCCTAAAAAACCTGGCAGCAAATTTCGGCTTAAACAAATGTGAATATGAATATAAAGAAAACGTAAAAAAATAATAAAAATAATCAGTAAATGGATGCTCAGTTTCAATTCGTAGTCGCAGGCAAAGGTGTCGTAGTCTCAGCAGCAATGGCAGCAGTCACATCTGCGTCAGCAGTAGCAGTAGTGACAGCTGCAGCCGCAGTAGAAGTAGTCACAGCTGCAGCCGCAGTAGCAGTAGTCACAGCTGCATCAGCAGTAGCAGTAGGCAGAGCTGCAGCAGCAGTAGCAGTAGTATCAGGTGCATCAGCAGTAGCAGTAGCTGTGACAGCTGCAGTAATAGTAGCAGTAGTAACACCTCCAGCAACAGTAGCAGCAGCAGCAGCAACAGCATCGCCTCCCCACTCTACCAGATACTGCACCTGACCGTTGCCCATCCGCCGTTTAGCGCGAATGGCAAAGGATTCGCCAGCATCTATGCGATTCATGGCGCCGCCAAAATATTTATTCACCGACTGCTTTAAATCGAGCATTGAGTGTCCATTAACGGGCGTACCACCTCCACCTCCGCTACTGCCGCTGCTGCTGGCATTGGTGACCGTGGAACTGGTGGAATTGCGTCGACCCGGCGAGCCACTTCGCGACTTTTGTGGACGTTGGCGCAGCAAACGGCCATGCGTCGGTTTCTGAGGCGGCAGCAGCTGCGCTGGTGGCGGCGGTTGCAAATCTTTGGCATATATGGGAAAGTAGTGGCTGGGTATTGGATTAATTGTTGTGGTGTTGATCACCTGTAATCAAATAAAAATAACAGAATTTATAATGTGAACATTTGAAACCATTTTAGGTCACGTGGGTGAAACCCCTGGGACTATTTTGGTTAGGTTTCGAAATCAGTAAAAACTGCAAAGATCTGTGGTACACTCACCTCAATGGCTGTAGTCAGGCGCCTAGTACGTCGTCTTCGCACCTCCTGATTGGGCCCAATGGTAATATCTTTGGCACTCAGTCTTCGCTTAATGGTGCGCACCATGCGCGGCTGTTGCGCTGCGGCAGTTGCCTTGGCTAGCTCCGACCCACTCAACTGCTTTACGTTCTTCAGTTTAAAAATGCTATTGATGATGCCAGCAACTCCAACAGCGCCAGCGCCGCCGCCACCATTGCGCTGTTGTGTTGATTTTTTGGGCGTGGCCATTAAAAACGGATTATTGCGACCAAGGAAGTTTGCTGGCGGCGGTATAATGAGATCGAGCGAGCTCGTACCACGGCTACTGCTCGAGTTCTCATCGGAGGAGAGATCACAGTTCCGGCTGCTATCGTATCGTTTAGACAAACGGAATGCCTTGCGCTTACGGCTGTTATTGCTGTTACTGCCGATTCCAATCCCATTCCCATTGACCGAGGCATCCATCTGAGGAGGAGCGGGAGCCAACAACAACAGCTTACTTTGTTCACCATCATTCGCATTGTCATCGGCCAGATCAGGTGTGCGTTCCTGCGCATCCATCTGGGAAACGTAAAATGTGAAAAAATTATAATTATTTTGTAAAAATATAATAATAATATAATAAATATCATAGCACTTTGGAACTATCGACAAAAGTTCTATAACTTGTCCATACTTTATAAGTATTGGGTCAATTAGATAACTCTTAAAAGTATTTTCTACCTGTTTTTCTCCATTCGTTGTTAATGTTGCCTGTTTTTTGGCCTTTTCCATGATTTGCTTGATGGGTATTTCATCTTCACTAGTTTCTGGGTCGGCCTCGGCTGCTTCCTCATCGTCATCATCTGTATGAAACTCGTAGACATCCTTGGTAGACATATTCTTAGTCAGACTCTCTCCAGCTCTTTTTAGCTGCACTTTAACCACATCCTGTGCGTCTTCTGGCATCAGCAGCAACTTGAATTTGTTGACGAGAAGTTCATCGCACAGCACCTCATCTGGCTGCAAAAACACACGAGGAGTCAGGGGTGGACCACTGTGGCGTAAGGCGTAATAGGCGGGCGCACGCTTGAACTCGCGTCCACAAACAAATCGATCAGAATACTCTTTAAGGGTTTGCTTTATACGTTCCATTAGCGACGTTTCCGGCAGGTGACGCCACTCCTCGCAAATGGGCAGCTGATGTCGCTGCTCGAGTATAAAGGGCCAAATGTCCTTCAGCAGATGATGATACTTCTGATGCTGATGTTTGCGTAGATTGTACAACGTTATATGGAGCATATCCACCCAATCAATTTGCAGTCGACGGACAAACTCAACGCCTTCATTGCACACAGTGCAGCAGAACACAAAGAATCTGTAATATAATATTATTTTTAAATTTGGTTTTAAGGGTTGTTTATCCTGCTTCTACAATTACTATATTATTATAATTTGAATAGGCCAAACTCAAAACTTTTATAACTTTACATAGAAGACACATGAGCCATTAACTGGCGATATCCGCTCTTGAAATTAAGTTGTGAATTTTAATACAATAATAAGCTAGCTTTCTTGGTATTCATCATTATAACAGCTGTGTTATTTAGGTGGCTGCTATTTTCTACAATTGTGTCTGACTGTTGATTAATCGAGTAAATAAAGGAAACATCTCAAATGCACTTACATGTCGCCTCGTAAGAGCTTTCGCTTAAAATTCTGCATGCATTGGGTGTGAAACCAGTTGCGGCACTTGCAGCACTGCAGCATGTTATGATCAAATTTGCCTGGTTTGCCACAATAACAATAAATTTGCTCCTCATTCACTCGATGCTTCTCATCCCAGCTGAGCTTGTCCGCCTGCAAAACAATAGAACATCATTTTTTTACATATATTATCATAAATGAGCAAGATTTTATATATATTATCTTACATGATACGGCAGTTGGCGGCAAATGCCTGGCGGCTTGTTGAACTCAATGGGTGTCAGAGCTGGTTGCATTTTCATGGGCTTTGCGCAACGCTTGCAGCACCAGATACCTCTGGCAATTTCTGTGGTGCAACCACGATGATAGCCACGGCCACAACGCTCACAGATTTCGACTATATCCTCGTGTTGGGCTCTTTTGCAGGCAACGCACATGGGTCCACTTTGGTTGGCGGTGGCACCACCGTTGTTCGGTTCGTGTCCCAATTTGCGAAGCTTCTCCAACTCGCACCACTGCTCTGATTTGTCATCGAATCGAACGAGAAATTGCTGTTCGGATTGGGCTATAATGGTGCCTAAATAAAAACGTCCGTCGTTACATTTAATGAAGACATCTTCCTGAAGAGCATAACTTATAGGTGCAGGACTGGGTGCAGCTGGCGGTGGTGTGGGCGGAGTGGGTGGTGCTGCAGCTACCACCGAAATAACCTCTACACCTTCTTCAATGCTCTGTGTGACACTGCTGAAGCTTTGCTTTAGCTGTGTCGTGCTGCAGCTACTGCCAGGTGACTTTAAGGGCGAACTCAAAGTCTCTGGCGTAGTAGGCGGTGTGTGCGGCGTCGTTGTGGTGGAGTCCGGTTCATCTATGACTATAACAGCTGCAGTGGTGGTTGCGTTGGCAGTGGAACTGCTGCGTCCGTTTGAGATACAGCTACTGCTGGTGCTACTACAGCTGCTGTCAGCTGCACTGCTGTCAATCAGCGGTAGCAACGCCTTGTGCTGAATAGCGGGTATTATTGGCGAGGGTTGGCAGAGATTTGGTTCCGCATAATGATTGTTAATGCATATATTAATACGATCCAGTACCACAGTGGAACTTGCAGCAGTGCTGCTCGGCACAATGTTGCTGCTGATGTTGTTATTGTTGCTAACGGGCACCAGCGGCGGTGGCTGTAGCTTAGGTGCTGCCGTATAGTATGCACCAACTGGAGCGTACAAATCCGCAGCAGCGGCAGTTGACGCTGGCGACGCATAGAGCTGACCTAGCTGCTGCTCAGTGCTTTTATTTAGATTATAAACACTGGGAGCTGTGCTTATAATGCGTATGTTATTGATATTGTTATTAGTCTTAAATGGACTCGATTGTTGTGGATGTTGTTGTGCATGCTGTGTGTAGTTGTTATTTATTTGTATACTGCTGGGATGTGCGGCTGCAGCAGTTGTTGTTGGCGTTGTGTTTGCGTAATAACGCTTGGCCGTAGCTAGGCCTGGCGGTAATCCGCCGCCAGCATTCGTCGCCAGGGTGGGTGGGCCGGGGGGCAGTATTTGGTAGGCCAACCATTGTTGTTGATTGGACGCAGCAGCCGATGCTGCTGCGGATTGCGTTAAATAACTATACGTGGTTGTCGGAGCAGCAACAGCGCCAGCATATTGCTGTACCAAATTTTGGGGCATGTTGTTGTTGTGTTCATGTGGTTGCAAGTGAAAATGGTTGTTCATCATTTGTATTACTTAATATTGTGCAGTGTTGCTTTGTGCGCAGTCTTCTTTTCTATAAAAAAAAATGAAACAAAACACGAAACAACAGTTAATTATCGTTACATACGTTTTGCTCCGTTAAACTGGCGCCTTTTTTCAAGCAATTTGTTGCTGCTCACACACACACATTCGCACACACGCTCACGTACAGAAAATGAAAAGAGAGCAGCGAAAACTGTTTGCGGGCCCTTTTGTATTCTACTTCTTACCTACATTTTTTTTCTCACACACGAGCCGCGATTTGAAGCGTCATTTTACATACCTTTTAGTGTGTTTTAACACATGTATTAAATTAGCATAGCATTAAATTACATTCATTTATTAGTGTTAAGTAGTTTTGGGCATTTTACAGCATTATATTAAGCAAAAATACACTTAAACAATCACTTGATTCGGCAATTAAGTGTCAGCCATTTTTCAGCATATGCACAGTGTTGGCAAATACTTGATGTTAAACAGATTAGTGTTCAAAAGCGGTCCATGGCCCTTTGTATGAAACAAATAAATAAATTAAAGCAAGGAACGTATATACCATAAATAAATAATAACAACTGCATTAAAATTAGATTTTTATGAACAAATTAGTTTAAAATTCAAATGCAAGTACTGTTATCGCCCGCTAGAATATGCTAGCGAGTACTCGATACTTTACAAACCATATAAATAGCGGCAGCGAAGCTCTCGATAGACATTTGCTACTCGTCCGCGAGACCGATACCGATAGCGATAATTCGTCCGGAGGAAGAAGAGAAATTATTTTATATGTGAAATTGAACAACTACGCTGTGCAATAAATTTTTAAAGAAATACATAAAAACTGTAAAATTGTGCCAGTGAATAACAAATATCAGAAGAATAAAGTGTAAATCAAGTTATAAACATATTTCTTGTGATTTTTTAAACGTTTAAATAGCAAGAAATCAGCTGTAAAGTGTTGCGGTAGGTACCATACACCTGCACACATACATAAGCACCCAGACAAGCGTATATGTATTGGTAACTGGATCTGGACTGTGCCCATCGTGAAAACTGATATTCATTGATAAAAAAAATTATATATTTTTCCCTACAAAATTGTACACAGTTATTTACATTACGCATATGTCCAAGACGCGTGCAAGCTACAAAGCCGTGCAATTAAAGCACGAATCAACAGAGGAAGAGGAGGACGACGAGGATCAGCAACAGCAAAGACCACGTCGCAGCATGCATACAGCGGGTGATGGGGGCAACGGCAGCGGAGTGCCTGCCTTTTTGGCAAAACTTTGGCGGCTTGTTGACGATCCGGATACAAATAATTTAATTTGCTGGAGCAAGGTAGGTCGCCATATTGTTTATTTACAACTATGAACTTTTGTTTTTTCTTCTTCCCCTCTTTTGGCATGGCAACAACAATAACAACATTGCAGGTGTGCTTTGACTGACTTTCACTACGTCACAATTGTCTGCAGTTCATTGTTGTTGTTTCTGTGCTAAGTGGCACGTATGCAATGTGGAGGCTGATTTTTTCTTCTTCTCTTGTTTTTGTTGTTGTTATTCTTAATTTGCATAGGCCAGCGACCGTGCGTGCGCTGTTACGTGCGTGCGTACGTGCGTGCCCTCCATCAAATGCATCTCTGAAAAATTTTCCATTTGTCCGTCCGTCTGTTTATTTGTCTGTCACTCTTCGGTTACTCTTCCTCTTTCTTGTTTTCCGGGCCCTGTGTATTGCTTATTCCGTTTTTGGTTCGCCTTCGTTAATTGTTTGTCTAGATAAGCGAGCCACTTTTGGTTTTTGCCACTTCCATACATTTCACACGCTCCTCTTATGTGCGGCTCCGTAATTTGATAACTACATATGCATATGTATTATATGGAGCGCATATCGCAAGTCATCAATTAGGTCGGAATTGATACATGTGGGTTAAAGTTTTTATCTAAAATATGATTATTTATTGGTGACTCGAAGTAATATATAGTAGTCGAATCTTTTGAAACATAATATAAATAAACATAATTTGAAAGAATTAGATTCGTTTTTTTTAAACAAATAATTAAATGGATATTGTGGTCAGTCATTTGAGTTTTTTGAGATTAAACACTTGCGGTCAAAATATGAGGTTTCAAAAAATGCAATATCTCAAGTTCTTATCTCTTTTATGTTATTGTATTCTTTGTATATGTTTACATATAAATATATACAACATCGGATCAATTTCAAAGTATACATTGATTTATCAATGGAGCAATTTATCTAGTAAAATATTTCTTAGGTCCCTTCTCAATTTCAATTTTTAAATTTTGATTGAGTTCGAATTCGAAGTTTGGAGACATTCATACATATAAAATAATGCGTTAACTTTATTTGATATAATATTTATTTAATAAAAGAGTATCTCAAATTCAAATCTACCTGCATATACTCTTAAGGAAGTAGATAACTTTTTAATATGTTCAAATATAATTTAGGTATTAATAAACCAAATTTTCAAACCAAATAATTTTAAGCAGAATACAAAATGAGAATTAGCATATAACATGAAACAAGGTAACTAAAATCACAGAAGACTTGAATAACTAACTAATAGAGAAGAATAGAACAGGGAGAATACTCATCTGAGATTAACAGTCTACAGTCTAAAACACTTTCTCTAAGAGAACTATAAAGAAACCCACAATCCAATTGAGCTAGTGACATTGAATATATACTCTATACTAGTTTCACCTTTCTTTAGACTTTATCTATTATAAAAACGCATCATGCTTCTTAATTTATATAATGTGTAATAAAGGCGCCTGCGATCTTATAAAATATATATATAAGTGTTTAGTCGGTTTATGCAAACTAGTCGGTCAGTTTTTGAGTTAGGTAAATGAATATAGCCTTATTTTTGTTGTCTTTGTTGACAGACTGCATCGGTTAGTTGCCAAAGGAACAAATAGTCCAATAGTTGTGGTATGGAAAATTTTATTGTTTCTCAAGGTATGTTCATGCAAATTAATAAGTAGATGAAGGATTATTTTTTTCTAATCTATGTCAAACAATGTCGACAATCGGCCAACTATATAACATAGCTACCATAGGAGTCATCAAAAAATCAATTAGTTATTCCGCGCTGCAAGTGCTTGTAATCCTCGCACCGTTGACAGCCTTTCCTTACTACGTTATTATTTATTTTCTATTTAATCTTTCCGAATGTTTTTATTAAAAATACATTTTTTATTCATCCTTTTCAGGATGGTCGCAGTTTTATAATACAAAATCAGGCGCAATTTGCAAGGGAATTGTTGCCACTCAATTACAAGCACAACAACATGGCCAGCTTTATAAGGCAGTTAAATATGTGTAAGTTGATAAATAAAATATATTATTAATAGGACAGTATTAACATCTTAACTGCTTTGCTTTCCAGATGGTTTTCATAAGATCACATCGATTGAGAATGGTGGGCTACGTTTTGATAGGGATGAGATTGAATTTTCACATCCGTGTTTTAAGCGGAACTATCCCTATTTGCTGGACCATATTAAGCGGAAGATATCGAATACTAAAAATGTAGATGAGAAGAGCGTGATGAAGCAAGAGACTGTTTCCAAGGTGCTTAACGATGTGAAGGCAATGCGTGGTCGCCAGGATAATTTGGATTCGCGTTTTTCAGTGATGAAGCAGGAGAATGAAGCACTCTGGCGGGAGATAGCTTCATTACGCCAGAAACATGCCAAGCAGCAGCAGATTGTGAATAAGTTAATACAGTTTCTAATCTCGATAGTGCAGCCATCACGGAATATGTCCGGAGTCAAGCGCCACATGCAGTTGATGATTAACGATGCGCCGGAGAATGCTCGTCAGCGACAGCGCAATGCTAGTGAATCGGAGAGCGAGAGCGGCCCTGTCATACACGAGCTAAGTGAGGAGCTGCTCGATGAGGTCATGAACCCAAATAGTCCATACGCCAAGCAATATGATGCCGAGAGCGTCTCTCCGCAGACGATGGATAGACCACGCTCCAACTTAAGCATTAGCAGCTCCCAAAATTATGATTACTCGAATCAAAGCGCTGAGGATTATATTGTGGGTCAACTTTTGTCGGGTGGTGAAGGAACTACGAATGTACCACACTCACCTGGTGGCCAGCAGGTGCTTTATACGGTTATCGAGGCACCCGATTCTCATGCCCAGGATCAGGCTCAACTGCAGCTTAGTCGTAACAGTCCCTACAGCGGCGATGAACAATTAAATACCCTTACCACGCCCATGGTACGTGAACAGGAAGCGCGCAATCGTCAGCTAATTAAGGAAAGGAATAAGCAGCGTCGCCGCATCGCAGATCTCGGGCAGGTGCAATTGAATTTAGAAAGACCAACTAAGGTGCAAAACACACGTTCCCAGGCTAAGGAACAGCCACAGGTCACTGTTATGCCGCAGCCTGTGCTGGTGAAATCAGAGCCGGAATCAATCAGTTTGCCAACTGGCATGGATACACTGCTGGACCAGCCGCCTGCCAGCGATACTGATCTGTATAATGTTAATTTTATAAGCAACGATATGCCTACTAATATATTTGAGGTAAGGTGCAAATGAATATACTCCGTATGTTATTAAGGCTGACCATGGAAATAGCTAGGTCAGGCTTAGCCTTTAAACTATTTTACTATATATTGTGTAGTTCAGAATGGTAATTTCAATTATTTTAATTCAGCAGGATGACTCCATGATGTCTAGCGCTGGCCTAGATGAGCAGGCTATCAAGGATCAGCAGCAGCAATTTGGACTCAACACTGTGAACAGCGGCAAGTTTGCCAATATGCCGGTTACTTTTGACTTGACTGGTAACAACGACAATTCCTTAATAACCGATGCAAATTTGGCCTCAACTTCAAAAGCAGCCGCTGCCGCCAAAGATGTTGTAGATGAGTCACAACAACAACAACAACAACCACAGCAGCAGCAACAGGACCAACAACCAATGGCTGTGGCCAAGTATACTGGGGATAATGTACTCGAAGCACGGTTAGTGGCTGAGCTAACATTGCTAGGTTTCAAATTACAAACCAATAATAACAATTTGCCTATTGTTCCTTGTTGTTGTTGTTGCAGTGATGAGGTTACTGGCCACATAGAGAACCTACAAGACGAGCTGGACACGTTAAAGGATCTGCTACGAGGTGAAGGCGTATCCATTGATCAGAATATGCTAATGGGTGTAAGTATCAATGCGAGTTAGATTCACTACAGCAGTGTCGTACGCATCATATTTATTTCATTTAATATTTAGTTTAAAAAGATATTTGTCAGATCATTCTATACAGCCAATAAGCCTTTTTCGAGTTAGCACTTGAAAAATTACCCAGATAGAAATTAAAACCCAAGATAGTTTTTTTTTTTGTGCAGCTCCGAAAAAAAATTTAAAACTCTTACTCTTCCATTAGATTTTCGTTACAAAAAATTCTTGACTGTGATTTTAGGACTTTTCTCGTACTAATAGACAAAATCTATAACATTTTTAGGACAAATTTCTGCATAAAAAAAGAAAAAAAAGTTGGCAAATGAATTGAAAATATATTTGTCTTTCGTTAAAGATCTTTGCAAAAATATCTTGGTTCTAATTTCCCAAATTAGGTTGATTATCTTTTAACTAAAATATTGAGTATTCTAATAATAGAGAATCAGTTAATAAAAACCTAAATGGTTTAATATTTTTGGAAAAACATTGAACTATTGTAATCTAATTTAATATTGTTCATCAGATTGCAGCGTACGCCACTGGCTAAAGTAACTAACTACTTCAGTGTTGTGTCCGTGTGTCCGTGTTGGCTAACAGATCCTAACTTATTTGCATGTGTATTTTATTTTATGTTAACATACAGGCTGCGCCAAATGGCGTTGCCGCCAGGATGCCTGTCTTGCAGCTGACCGACGAGGAGCTGCTACTAAAAGTCAGCGCGGTGCGTCCAACATGAATGAAAGTAGCTGACCTAAGCTGCGGATTGATGAAGTGTTTTGAAACAGAAAATAAAGAATAATTTTTAAATATTTCTGCTTACAGCTCTTCAATGATTCAGATGTTTTAGACAATTATGGTCTGTCCTTTCTTAACGACATGGGCGTCGATAAGAAATGTGAGTGTCCTGCGGTTCTCTATTATAATGCCTTTGTGAATTATAATATGTTCATTGTGTCTTACAGCGAACAGCGGCTCGGAGCTTATGGCCTATCAGCCCAATATGTATGATCTCTCGGACATTTTGGACTCGGACGATAACAACAAGGCAGGCCAAGAGGCATCCAATGAGCGTCAACTGATGACCCAAAGCTCTGTGCTAAATACGCCGCGCCGTGAATCGTAGATTAAATATTAATTATAAAAGCAGCTCAAACGTAATATCATGGGCGGGCGACTATATTGCTTAATGTTTTAAAAAATTCCCAGACAATTATGGTTTTAAGTTTAAATATTGTTTTAAGTTTAAAGTTTACAGACTGTGCTTAAACAGTGACCTAATTTTAATTCATTTAACACCAATAATGGGCTTATTTTTAATAGTTTTTAGTGTTTTTTCTTGTATAAATCTAACATATAATTATTTATTAATCTAATTGTTGCATGCCTTATGCGCTATATATAATATATATAGGAAATACTATGATGATTTCCTGTGAAACATGATGTTTGAAGGCTTTTTTTTTATTCTGCGAAATTATGTATAGAAGCAGTTTTCATAGATTTTTAAAATGAAAAAATGAAAAAAAAAATTTACTAGTTTTACTAAAATTATATACACCTTTTTGATAAACATATGTACTAAAAGTAATACTGAATATTGATAACACAAAGTATAATAAATAATATTATATCTACAACATTTTTACTATAAAATATATACAGTAGACACCTTAAATATTACTAATACTTTTATGCAAAATAAAAATGTATCTTAAAGCGTTTGAGCTGCAAACAATAAATCAAAATGTTTTCATTTGGGAGCATGTAAAATATATACAGGAAATCGTGGAAAATGTTGTTTGGAAAAATTACCAATCCAATCTTGTTTGAAAAAATTACTGCTTGGATCTTATGAAGTGTGGAGTTTATCTTATAATAATAAAGATTGAATAAATTAAATTTTCACACTGACTTTTTGTGTGTATTTTATTTGATTTTGTTGATACAACTGAATAGATATGGACACATACTACATCATTGTAATAAAAAAACTAAGTATACAAATTACTTAAAGCTTAGCCTAAATAGCGTCTTGGAAAATTGCTATATAATTTGCGTATAATTTAATAGTTATAAATAATATGACTTAAAATTGTACGTATTCATAAGTCCCCAGAGAAACAGAGCCATACAGAGAATAAGATTAGGTCTCGTCCTTGTACTTAGCATCCTTCAGAATGCTCGCAAACTCGAATTTTACGCGTTCACGTTCCGATCTAGGCATGCTACGGAGTGTGTCCACTAACGATAGACAATATAGTTCAATTGGATCATTAATGGGCGTTAATGTGGGCAGAGGAGCAGCCATTGCCTTTCGCTTAGCCGCATTTGCCATAATATCTCCACCAGCGGGTGCAGTGCGTCTTGTGGTTGGACACTTGTAAATGGGCTCAATGGTCACCTCGCCATTGGAGAGCGAAGTGTTATTGCTGTGACTGTGCTGGGACTTGTGGTCCTGTTGATGGTATTGCGACTTCATATCCATATCTTGATGTGACGATTGCTCGTCGCCGTTGCCCATGACCACCATGGGCGTTAACAGTGGTGAGGAGGCCGGTGAGCTAACCTGCGTATTGTTGTGGCTATTGCTGCTACCGTTGCCATTGACAGCCGAAGACGATTGATGTATAGTGACATCGGCCTTGGGCTCCATTACCATCAGTTCGGGCACGATTTCATTATCGCTGTGGCCATCCCCATGTGCCGAGCCATCCTCACTGTTATCATCCAGTTCAATAATGTCGTAGTTATCCGTTGGATCAATTCGTAAGTGCTCCGGATCCGGGTAGAGAAAACTGTTGCTATCATTGTCGCTGCTGCCACCATTATTACTTGTTGTAGTATTGGTCTGGGTTATATAGGCTTGCGCCTTCTTCACATTGTACGTTTGTGCGGTGTTCTGTAGAAAAGATAAATCCTCTGTGAACCGTCTCTTGCGTACATTCGGATTCACTTGCCCTGTTTCCAGTGCCTTGATCTCCTGCAGATAATTGTAGCGTATATTTTTCCATTTCGTTTGCAGAAAACGAGCTGTGAAAATATGGTACAGTTAATATAATACTTATATAATAATAAATAATATTCTTAAAATGTTAAAATCTATATGCTGTTATATGTATAAGCTGTTACTTTTGTTTCTCTAATATTATGATCCATTCTTATGAAGTTATTTTGCCATTTTGCGAACTGGATAAGAATGAATTTTTTTTAATTTAATCAAAAATTAAACTATTCCAAATAATAATTTTTAGAATTAATTTTAATTTGATATATTAATCAAGGATTAATCGAAGAAAATCCTTTAAGCAAAACAAATCAAAGGCTCTTCTTCGCAAAACATTTCCATACCAAACATTAATTATAAGAAATTATAAGCTAAAATTAAGAAAAACGTAAATTGAAAAACCGCAGAAGAAAACTCAATCAGACAAAGAAAATGAAAAAGAAAGAAACCGAAAGAAATCAATTAATTGTAAAACAGGAAAAAAGAAGAACCGGAGAATCTATGATCCAGAGGGGAAGAAGTACAGCCTTAGTAGTAAACAGCTACTACAACCCCCTATGGCCATGCTTTTTGCTTAAAAAAAAGGTTAAAAAGAGAGGGGTTTCAAAGATGACACGATATATCTTCTAATTTTCCAAAATATAATAAGTCCAGATTTTTCAACAAGATTAAGCTATCAACGTCCTTGGCTGTTGTACCATTTAAGAATAGGCTCTACTTACATGAGGCTCCCAGTTCGTTGGCGATGCGATCCCATATGTCCACTCTAACGGGATTGCGGCGATAATGGGGGTGGCTCACATCGTATATGGCAGGATTAGAGCGCACCAGTTTTATTAGGCGATCGTCTAGGGGTTTTATGGGAAAAATCGTTAAAATCTGCGTCGCAGTACATTTTGCTTTCTACGTTCTTCGTAGCAGAAGCAACAACAACACCAACAACAATAACAAGCAACCCTTAGACGGTCTTCTCTCTATTAGGGGAAGACGACTGACTACTGCCTGGTTGTTATTGCTGGGGGTTGATTCTGCACTTTTCAATTGTGTATTGTGCTTAGATTGAAAAAAGGACGTACTTACCAAACTCGGGACCCGTCGTCTCACGTTCTGCATAATATCGTTGCATTTGGTATGATTCCAAATAATATTATTAGTATTAATATTGCTCGGCCGCAGGATATTTCTTCCGTTTGTTTTGCTTTATGACAGTTGGAGCAAAGCAGCAGCAGTTGGTCTTCTGGTGAATTAAGCTGACAAAATCAGCGCAGATTCTTGGCATTGATTTAGCTCTCAATTGCGCATCAATTTCAAAATTTCTACTTTTATTTTTATGGAGCAATTGTTAAAACACCGTTGCGTGCGCGAGGTCTTCTGCTTCTCTCTGTTTTTTCGGTTTTGTTTTACGCGCTCTGCGCACGCTCATTGTGCGTAGGGCTGTCAACGTTGTTTGTTGTGGCTGACAGGACTGCCAGGACTGCCAACTTCTGTTAAGATATTTAAATTGTTTTTCAGTATTTTGTGGACTGGGAGTATTATTCGCATGTTTTTAGGCGGCTAAATTTAAACGTTGCTTAATATAAGCTCGGGCTGTGTTTTGGTGTCCACCCTATTTATTTAATATCGACAAAAATCTCTTGAAAAAGTAAAAACTTAAATGAAATCCATAAAACTCAAACAGTTTGTTATATTTCAATATATTAGTTGTTTTTCTGCAATTTATTTAGGTGCTTTTCTATTCACATATATTTTTGACAGTTCTTTTTTACGTAATTAAAATAAGCTTTATAAATTAGCATTGATAAGAGTATAGATAGCCTTTAACTAAAACTCATACACACTAAAAAATAGTTATTTTATCTTATTTTGGCACTTTGTTTATTACTTAATTACGCCTGACAAATTTAACCTTAATATTATTTTTGACTCCAATACTAATGCCACTATGTAAAATTAGATCTTTGGGATCGAAGAGAGGCAAGATCTTATATTGCTTAATCACATAAGTCAGCAGAGTTTTTATCTCCAACATAGCGTACTTTTGACCTACAAGTAAATTTTAGTTAAGGTGTGATTCATAAATTTAAAAAAAAAGTTAAGTCTTACCAATACAATTGCGCTGACCGGCACTAAAAGGTATAAAAGCATAAGTGTGCCGTTTACTTGTATTTTCAGGCAAGAAACGATCAGGATCGAACTTCTCCGGCTCGTCCCAGTATTTGGGATTGTGATGTATGTCAAATATGTGAGTCACGATTTGTGTTCCGGGGGGCAATATAAGCCCGTTGGGTAATTCTGTTTCATTTAACGTCTGTCGAGCCATGACCGGAACTGAAGGATACATGCGAATCGTTTCTTTTATAAAGCACTCCAAGTATTTTAGGTGAGCGAGCTGGTTAATGTCCAGTTTGTTTAGATCATCTAGAGATAGATAAAAGGTTTATTAATATAACAATTTAAAATTACTTTTTAGCTTTGACACTAAACATTCTATGCCCTCTAAACTTACCATCTATGTGCTCCGATATTTCCTGATAGCATTTTTCCTGTTCCTCCGGATATAATGATAAGTTCATAAGGCCAAATATAAGAGCCATGGACGTAGTATCATAGCCTCCAAACATCAGCGTATCGACTTCCTCGCAAATGCCATTATGATCAATTAAACCATCTTTCTCAGCGCATATAAGAGTATCCAGCATGGCAAACCGTCGCTTCTTGTTAATGTAACTGCATATAAATGAATAAATATATTAATATAGATGACATCAGTTTGCCTGAGACTATATGCTATATCTGTGGCCTACTCACATATCGTCATCTGCTAATTGATCGTCCCGTCTTTGGTTCAGCTCTTCTTCTAAGAGAATTCGACGCTTGGCAATGATTTCGCTGGAGAAATCATGGATCACTTTTAGATATGGTTCATCATCTTTGGCGGCAAACAGATTGTACATCGTATTATGATAATGTAATGGATTACTTAAGCGTTTTATAAAAAGTTTTTCAATCATTTTCATTGTTTCACGATAGCGATCACCTTTCTCGCTCATATCATCGAGCTTGATGCCCATGGCGGTCTCTGCAAGGAATAATAGATCAATGGATTAATTATGTATAATTTAATTCTAATTGTATTCATTTTGACCTACCGCAAATGCTGTTCAGTGTAAATTTAGGTACAAGTTCAGTAACAGAAACAACACTTTCCGGTTGATTCTGGAATTGGCCAATGAACTTTTCACTTTCCGCTCTGATTTCAAAAGATAAAATACATATTTTCCCTCATATTCGACTGAATATTGTGCAAAACTTACTTAAAAACTTCCTCAAATTGACCCAAAATGGTGAAATGGAATGTGGGCGTTATCATCTTGCGTCGCGTATGCCACTTTTGAGCTGATAATAAATAAATAAGTAAATTAATCACAGTACCTTTTTTCAATTGAGTATAAATAATCCTTACCTGTGGCGGTTAACAGTCCTGTGCGTAGAGCCGGATGCATAAAGTTATATATCATGCCTTTTGTAATAAGGCTCGAATTGTTTACAATATAATCGATGTTTTCTGGATCGATTATATTATATATAGGTGCCCCCAAGGAATATGACAAATAGCTGCGGCCCATTTCCTTAGCTATTTTGCGGGCATACTGGAAAACGCCGGCTATATATGGATGTAAGTACAACAGTAAACTTAAGTTAAGCGTAACGACTTATACACTAAGTAGAGATGGGCGCGTGACTGATCTGACACAACTGAATCGCAAACTTTAATCTTTTGTTGAGATTTCCAATGTTTGTAGTCTTGATCTTTTCGTTATTTATGAAATTCCGCAATCAATAAAAATGTCCGTGTCACGAAAAGAACTCAGTCAAGCGCTCAACTCAAGAACCAAACATTCCTACCATCGTCTTTGCCGTATAAATCAAAACAGTTGGCAAAGATTGTGCTACCCTTTGGTATGGGTGC
This sequence comes from Drosophila repletoides, assembly GCA_018150835.1. NCBI lineage: Eukaryota > Metazoa > Arthropoda > Insecta > Diptera > Drosophilidae > Drosophila > Drosophila repletoides. Next base: position 17,182,476 of record JAECWQ010000089.1, on the reverse strand, counting down.
AATGCTCTCTACCGGTCGACCATCTTTAGTGCGCACTCGTCGAGCAAAGAAGGCCATAATATAATAGTCCTTGTTGATTTTATATAGCCAGTGCAGCACAACGCATAGAGCGATGGCCACAACCCAGGCGAACACCATTTTCAAACTGGGAACAACGAACTGAACTCGAACGTTTGCAGAGAGAGACTGGCGCTCAATCCAGTTTATTGGATCTACATATACGAAGAACAAAATATACTAGTCTTAAAGTGAACAAACGACAAACAATAGATAAGATAGTCAGCTGTAAAGAGTATTGATATATGTATATAATTATACTCTTTGCTGTAAACTTTGGGGGCTTTTGTGAAATGAGTAGGTCTATTATTCAACTCTTATATTTCATTAGCAATTAAGTCTTATACGCAAGCATATTGCAGCGTAAGCGTTACTAGACAGTTTTATGCCCCCTGCAAATGATAACACTAAACAAGTCACAGTGACTTGCATTTTTTTTTATATATATATATATATATATATATATATATATACTACACAATGGTTAAAAGGAACAGCTTTTGACCATTTAAATAATAGTTTCTATCACCATTGTAAGGCAAGTCAAATGAGTTAAAAATAAAAGAAGTCTATGGGTTCAAGTACTCATATATGATTTGCAGAGTATAATTTGTTTACATTTTTTAGCTTCACGCATTTCCCGCTAGCTACTATTTTCTAAATCGAGAAGCTGACTAAGCTTTCAGTTTCGTTTTATGACTCTTCTACGCTTGCTGTTACTCCCAATTCTGCAATAAAATTAAAAAATAGACGAATCACAATGAGTAGCGATTTTAAAATAATTCTGATTATTTACAATTTTTAAAATATTTGAAATATTTCATCATCTTCAAAAATCTATATTTAATGAATATACACAATAAATAATTCTTCCATGACAAGAAATATGAAGCAAATTACTTAATTTTTGTAGTTTAAATTTTTGACAGTAATTTTAGAACGTCGTGAAATATGAATTTACTTTTTGGCTCATTTTAATATAGCGATTTATTTTGATCGATGATGACATAAAAAATTTTCAACGTTACCAATAAATATTATTACAAGTATTTCAGTTTTTAAATATATTGTCTATTCAATAATTAAACGTCAAGGGATATTCATAATGTACATTTGAGAAGAAAATATACAAATTTAAATCAATTTGAATTTTGGTATATTTTACGTTACGTTACGTTACTAACGGTTGGTTGGGATTAAATTAAATGTTGTGTCAGTATTTAGCTGCTTGGAAGATACGGTCACACTGCCATACCGTTGCTTAAATAACAATCAATGAGTCGTTTTAAAATCTCGCTTGATTCCATCAAATTATGCATCATATTTAATTGTACATATAAACTAATTTTTTTTCGGGTGGCTGGTCGTCGGTGTCGCAGTTGAGGAAGTGGTGACAATAACAAATACAGTAAAAACACAGAAAAAATAAGGAGCAGTTTGTGAGCGACGCAATTTGCGCGCGTCCCACGGCTTAAGAACAGACAGCACGTGCCTCTTGCTCTTGCAACAAATTGCAGCAAAATATGAACGAGGCTCGCTATGGTAAATTTGGAGCACTCATTGGCGTTGCATATGTGAGCAGCACTCACTGCCGTTTTCTGGTAAGAGTCCAATAGTCATATACAATTATATATTTCGATAAGATATGGCCGCGTGACGTGAACGTCAGTGTGCGTGAACGTTTCAGACACGAGATTCATGGAATGCTCAATCGTGAAATTCTGACATTAGGGATATACGATAATTTATTGCTAAAAGTAGTTTTTATATATATCAGTTGCAATATTTAGAAGAAAATTGTGTGATTATACGTTAAACGATTACTTTTAAAAAGTCGTAAATTAAAATTCTAATTGGGTGTCGTGACCGAAAAGTCTCTCAACGCCCATCTCTAATCAAACTAACACACAGAAACATATACGCACACGCTGACTCAATATCTATTTCCATAGATTTATTCAACGAAAAATGCCGAAGTGCTCGCTTATCACGAATTGAAACTGCGACAGATAGTTCATAATGCCGGCTGGCTGGAATATGATCCCGCAGAGATATGGAAACACATGCAGGAGTGCATTGAGGTGCGTTACGCGTAGCAAGAATTCTATCGATTATATCATCTTCATATAACCCCCATGGTCTCTCTCTCTCTCTCCCTATTTAGACTGCCTATAAAAACCTTGTGATACTGGAAATTAATCCGCATGACATCATTGCGGTAGGCATTGCCAATCAGCGGGGCAGCACGGTGCTCTGGAACAAACAGACGGGTCAGGCCCTACATAATGCAATCGGTTGGTCCGATTGTCGGAGCACTCCACTGCTCAAATCCCTTCTACATAATGTTAAGCGTAATGTGAACTACCTCCGCTATCGAAGTGGACTTCCGTTGAGCAGCTGTTTTAGTGCTTTGAAGATCAAATGGATGATGGAGCACTTGCCAGCCGTAGGCAAGGCTATCGAGGATGAACAATGTTTGTTTGGCACGCTGGATTCATGGCTGTTATGGGTAAGCATTTTCGAAGACACTTCATAATTAGCTTATCAATATTCTCCTTTATATAGAACTTAACTGGAGGAGTTGACGTGGGCGTGCACTCTACGGACGTGACCAATGCGCACTACACATCGCTAATGAATGTCACCACACAGCAGTGGGATAAAAAGCTGTGTAAATTCTTTAAACTGCCCATGGAAATACTGCCGCGTATACGATCTAATTCAGAGATCTATGGCTATATTGTGGAGGGTCCCTTAATGGGTGTTCCAATTGCAGGTATTATAGGCGAACAACCAGCATCGCTGCTGGGGCAGCTGTGCGTCAAGGCGGGTCAAAATGTTTGTACACTCGACGACAGCTGTTTTGTACTGCTAAATACGGCGCAACAAAGGATCGAGTCGGATAATGGACTGATAACGGGTATAGCGCACAAATTGGGACCCACAGCTGATACGCATTTTACGCTCGAGGGCGCCATTTCGAATGCTGGTTCCACTGTAAATTGGCTGCGAGAGGGACTGCGTATTAGTACTGAAATTATTTCCAATGATAATGTTGTCGAATCACTGAACACCTTTATAGGCGAGAGCTCAATGATGTCGTCCTCCTGTTCCTCGAGCATGCTCAATACGGAATGTGGTCTGGCGGCCAAACGTTCTGAGATAACATTTGTGCCCGCTTTCCATGGCCTCTACGCGCCCTATTGGCGCTACGATGCGCGTGGCATTATTTTAGGCCTGACAAGCCAAACCACAGCGGAGAACATTACACAAGCTGCATATGAGGCAACTGGTTTTCAGATATACGAAGTGCTTCAAGCTTTCAAACGGGATACACCCAATTGGGATCCTTCTTGCATGCAACCTATCTTGACATTTGGCGGCGAGTATGCGGAGGACGGTCATCTAGTGCAGTTTATTACTGATATTATTGGTTGGATGCTGGAAAGACCACAGACTACTTCACCCGCTGGACTGGGGGCCATGATTGCCGCTGGCGTGACCATGCGCATAGTATCAATTCCTTATGCAACGCGTATGTACTCACCTCCCACAGACGTATTTTCACCGACAACCACACAAAATCGTAAGTACCTGGGAGTTGTTTCTTAATTATGTTATAATTTATAGCTTTGGCTTTGAATCATTTGAATTTCCAGGTCGTGAATTACTTTATCGTCGTTGGGACTATGCGGTAAAGAAGTGTCTGCATTGGAACAACTATGAGACTTATGATGCGGATGTGGAATTGTTTTCCCAACGTGAGCGTGATCCCAATTTACCTATACGTCGCTCTATACCGGGCAGTGTGTTCCTGACCACATCCTTTGCATTGTTGTTGTTGGCCAGTTTTTTAAAGAACAATCGCTTGACCTAAGTGCAGTGTATTTATTATGCTTTTAGGCGCTGAATGGAGGCGGATTTAGTGCCCGATATTATGGAATCTAGTCACAACAAATATGTATGTAGGTTGTAGGCGCATTCAAAATTAATTGTTTAGTTTAGCCAGTAATTTGTATATTTCAGTTTTTTACACCATATTTTCCGCTTAGTATGTTTTTATATTTGACTAATTTGTAGATCAAAAGTTTTGTGATTAGTATATACTAGCTATATACACAACTATATTTATATATAATTACTTATGTAATATATACATATATACTCAGTGCGTAAAGCTAATGAACTAAAATTGTTGTAAACTTATAATTTTGCTCAATTTAGCTATTAGTTATACAATATAGACTTATATTTATTTAAACCGAAAGACAATTGTTAAAGCTGTGTATAAAAATTTACAATAAGCCGAAGTAGGGCCAGCTACCAAAATAAATGTATGCTATACACTGTTACCACATCGAAATGATTTAAGTATTGTACAATGAATGGAGTGGTTGCTGCAGCTACAGCTACAGCTTCAGCTTCAGGTTCAGCTCTAGGATCGTTCGTCAACGCCATGAATAACTTAAACAGACAAACTTTGCCATTGGGGATGTGGCGTGTGGGAGGAGCAGGAACAGGCACATTGCGTGACAGAGCGCACGCCAACTTCATTCAAGAATCCGTAACTGGAGAGACTGGAGACGGTGCAGCACAAGTGGACACAGTTTGTTTACCCTTTTTGACTGCTGCCTGCTGTTGTTGGTGAAATTCATTTGGCAGTTAATTAGCTGGCAGGACCCATGCACCTGTACCTGCACCAGCGCCTGCATTTTATTGCATTCTACTCCTCTCATTGGCCACCCGGAACGTTCTGCGTTCTGCAACCATTGAATGCAACTTAAGTTATTGCGCTTATTGTTGACACGCGAATTGTTGCCAAGAGTTGCCAGGAAAACAGAAGATGGAGCAGCGGCAGCAGCAGCAGCAGCAGCTGTGCTCATGCATAGCGCCCCACAGGCAATGTGCACTTGAACGCGATGCTTCTGCCATGCACCCCATCAGCCACCACCCAATCTCAACTGCTCCATCCATTGACTAGCAAGCTGTTGTCTTTGGGTGCACATCATCGTCCAGCCACAGTCTCGAAATCCGAGTTGAAGTCGGAGTGGGAGTCGGAGTCGAGGCACTCTTTCAAATGAGTTTTTATACTCCCGCGTTTGCCAGCGCTGCGCTGCTTTCAGAAACGTGGGTCTATCGTTTCTATTTAAACACAAAGTAAAGTTTTCAGTAAAGCTTTAATAAATCTTGTTAGAATAAATCATGTGCTTAAAGTTAACTGAATACTTGATTAGATTAAGTAAAAAAGTCTTTGGGATCTTAATCTGAAAACGGTGGAGATGAAATATGTAAACTAATCTTTGATCTTAGACCAGATTAATCTTCAATCATTTTAGGCAAAGACTAAGCTTTCCTAGTTACAACTAAAGGACTATTGTTGTAGACAATGATTTTAAAAAAAATTAACTCCAATTTTTATTTCTCTTACTTTGAGTCTCAAAGTTTTGTATAGTCTGAAGGGAGAAGCGTATTCAAGGCGTCGTATATGGTCCGCTTAAATCTCAGCTACACATTCCAGCGACGCTTGCAAATTGGTTTGCATTTGAAGACAAAAACGACAACGGAGTCGACGACGCGCAGTAAAATGTGAAATTTGTGCAAACATTGAGACAGCCCCATCTTTTCCCGGCTTGCGTCGGGGTGTAGGGAGGTGGGGGCGTGGCACAAGACGCAAGCAAGTAAACTTTGCACGTAGTCAATTTAAATAAATTAACACGCTGTTGTGTGTGTGTGAGTGTGTAAATAATGTGGGAGAGAGAAAATACGAGTTATCGGGCATGAATGAAACACTATAGGAAATTGTATATGCGTCCCACTGTGCTGCAATATGCCAAAAAATTTGACATGGCCACGTAGCGAGCGACAATTGGAGTTGGCATCGCCCTGCCCTGCTTTGCTTCGCGCTGGGTATCAATGGCCGGGTGGGTTTTGTTCCAAGGGCTTAGCATTTGCCACTGCTGCGGTGTCCCTGTGCAATGTGCAACACGCCAGGGGGGTGCGGTTGCGGCAGCAACACACGCATAAATCTTCAACTTTATGGCATCAATAAATGTCGGGGCGAAATAATGATTTCGTCAACTTGCTGCTATTGTGCAATGCCATCGGGGTAACTTTCCCCCTCCCTTCCTTTCTGCCCCTTTCCACACCTCTCCCTCCATCGATATCCTTTAGCGTTACGACTTTGTTCTGCTGCATTCACACTGAAGAAGGGGGACGTGAAATAAGAACGTTTAACTAATAGTTAGCCGAAGCTCTTATGCTCTTCTTTTCATTATTAGAGAGCTTTGAATAAAAGTTAAAACTACAATCAAATCTGGCTTTCTTCTATAATTAATATCTTTAGGTATTCCTAAATCCCATAAGTTTCGTGGCTTCGTTCATATTTAATATAATATATCCAGAGCTTTTACACTCTTCTTCTAAGAATTGTAGAAATCTTCATCTTATAATATATCTTATAATTTTATAACAAAACAATCATCTCCGGGAAAGCCCTGATCATAGGCGGAATACATTAACCATCTAGATCAGAGATTTTCCAATGTTTTTTGTTCTCTTTCAGTTTGCTTTCAATTCTTTATCTTTTCCTAATTTTAAGGGGATTGTTTCTGGGCTTTAACCAATCATTGAAACCAATGTTGAAGCAATAATTTTTATTTATATTTCAATGCTCTCACTTTATTTAATATAGTTAAATTAATGTCGTGTTCTATACTAAATCCTAAATCTTATATAATTTACTTATTTAGCTTATCAGCTCAACTTTTGTTTGTTAAGGGAATATGTAATCCGAAAAGTGAATACACCCGTCGCAATTCTGTAAAAGAAAAAAAAAAACGCTAGCAAAATTATGGGCGGGTACACGCCCACAACAGTGAGGAAAGAAAGGCTTCGCACATTGGGCGCACAATTTATTTATTGAGCGAAATTTTTACTTGGAATTTTATGGCAAAACTCATCTGCATATGCGGGCACAACAGCAACAACAACAAAAACAACAACAGGAACAGCAGCTGAATTATACTCGTACTTTATCCAGGGGCTGAGCGAAAAGGGGGGTGGCTCACTCAAGGACTGACAGGGTAAAAAGAAAGCGCTGGGCGGCTGCCTTATCAATTGCCCGGGCAAAAGTTTTACGCACTTTTTACGAGCCGCCCTCGCATGGCAGCCCGCCATAAAAATGTCGTAAATTCACTGAGCGAAAGTTTCTCCAAGCATGAAAGCCTGACGACTCAACTTGGGCTCAGTTTGGCTTGACTCATAAAACTGGCGGCATCGTAAAAACCTTAATTAATTTTCTAATCAACATTTTTGCTGCATGTAAATCGGCTGCTTATGAGTATGTAGTAGTAGTAGTAGTAGTAGTAGTATGTAGCCTGTATGTGTGTAGCATAATTTTAGGCTCTGTATTTAACTGTTGTTGTACTTAACTATGTTTTTATTTTTCTGGTCTTCAGCTCCATTAGTTCCCAGTTGCCTAAGCCGTCGCTATATGTCAAAATAACGGTTATTCTCTCTCTCGTTGGCAACCTCCAAAAAGGGGGGCCAAACAGTTCCCCAGCTGCCTTTGGCGCCATTGATTTACCAGACGCAAGTTTTACCCAGAATTTCTATGATCTTTTATAGTTGTTTTTGTGGTTTCTACTTGAGTTGAAAGAGGGGTTTAGCTGAATGTGGAAGAAGAAGAAAGCTATCAAAAAGGAACTCAATAAAGTATATATATATATATATATATATATATTCTTGATCAGGATGTCAAGTCGAGTTAATATAGCCAAGTCCTATTGTCCCCCTGCCTGACTGAAAATTAGTCTTCATTTTGTTGCAGGCAGCACAATGGTCAGAATCAGCCAGATCAGACAACTATATCATATCTGGAGTACATAGATATAAAGCTTTAGTATTTTGCTCAACAAGTAGAGCTAGCATCTATAGCTTTAATTGTTCGTTTGTTTCTCTGTTGACTCGCTTAATATATTAGGGGTAAACAAAAAAATAATACGCATACGCGACGTTGGCGTCTGGGGCCAATTAACAGCATAATATTCATTTTGTGCTGCACTGCAAATTAATTTAAATATTTAAAGACTTTAATTATTTTTAACTACACAGCCCTCACTAGCCAGCACAGTACAGCAGTCATTCTGCATGCAGACATGTGAGCATGTGAGCATGTGAGCTTGCGGAGCATGTGAGGATGTGTGGACGGGCCACATGGCCACATGGCCACATGGAAACATGGCAACATGCGACAACAGTCAAACAGCCAAGCGTAAACTTAACTGACAAGTGGAGACTTAACTTCCATAACAAATTGCATTCCACTTGCACGTTGTGTAGTCGTAGTCCTGACATCCTCCTGGTTGGTCCTGCAGTTACAGCCCATCAGGACATAAGGCACATAAACATGCACATACATGCGCATACATATACGCCTATAACCACACGTATGACGCCATTGCTGTTAATTTAAATTGCTTTAAAAAGATGCGGAGAGGCAAATAAAAAATGCAAGTCAAAATTTCTTCGTTTACTTGATCGAATCCAAGTTATCCTGTACTTATTATATAAATATTACTCTCCGTTAAATGTTAATAATAATTAAGAAATCATCGATGTACTTTCACTATGCATAAAAAGTGTTTCCAAATAAATTATTATTATTACTCAATAAGAAAAAATCAAGAATTTCGGTCGTAAGTCATTCTAAAACAGTGTCAAAAATACATCTCTTTCAATTATGAGCCAAATTAAGAGAGCATAAGCCGATTCTCTTAATTTTGTTCGTTTTTTTTGTATTTTAACCGTTCAAGTCAAACATTATCTTCACTTAAGAATATTTTATATTTGTATTTATTCTATGCCTATTTTTAGCTTAATTTCAGCTACTGATTTCTTTGTCTTTAGACTATTACAGACACTTTTCCTTATGCCTGCGTTTAGTATAACCTTTATCCTATTATTGTAGAGGGTATTAAAGCAGCGTTTGCAGTGTAAAAGGTAACAGGAGCAGCTCCTGCAGCGCTCTTGAGTCGCATTCACATGGCCATGCCATGCACGAAATAATCCTAAAGGGTGTGAAAATATGAATGCAGTCAAGAATGTTCTCATAGATGGGGAACGCTGAAGCTGAAGACGCGATGCTGTTGTGCCACATAGCACAGCACAGCAGCAGCAGCAAAAAAAGCAGAATAAACGAGCACATACTGAAAAGAAAACAAAATTATGTATTATGCAACTTGGTGAGTCGAGACAGACACACACATGGAGGAGCACTGGGAGCACTGAGAGCAGCCACAGTTGCCATCCCAGTTGCCATCTCAGTTGCTAGCTCAGTTGCAGTTTCTGTTGGCCATGCAAATGGCATAAAACTTGGCTGGAGCCATGCCTTTCCCGTTGCCTTCTCTGCTCCGCATCCTTGCCGCGGTTAGACGCACCACTTGCTTTTGAGAGGGTCTCTATAACCCTCAACAGTCTCGTGTCTACTTCTAATGCTGTGTCTCAGCGGACTGCCAGTTGCTGGCGTTGTATAAATAACTGAAATAATTTTGGCAGCTGAATTTGGCTTTCAATTAAACCAAAACTTGCTGTCTTGAAGTAATTGCTATGCAAATACAAAACAATTAGAAGGAATATCATTTCAACCCAAAACTTTTGTACTACGCTTAACCAATCAGGCGTGCCAATTAAGGACGTTTCACTGGAAGATTTACATTTTCTGCAGTTAGGGAATATTACTCTATGCATTTTAATTCTTCAATACATCCAAAATCTTGATTTAAATATAAATCTGATTAGGGGTTGCTTTAATTCAAAAGACTTTAGAGTAACTCCAAGGATATAACTTTCTTAGACAAAGATATATCAAAAACCGAACCAAAGTAGAGGAAGAAATCGTAATGTTTAATAAGTATTATCGAAAATACTCTTACAGAGGGTATGATAACTTTTTCATGAAAGGTTTCATATTGATCAGGAGGATAAGAGTAGTCGATATATGTCTGCCTGTCGGAACCGACAAGATAGGACTATTATATCTTATACCTGCCATGGAAAGGATGTTGTCAAGATTGGTCTACTGAATTATATATAATATCTCCAGTCTGCAAGTGTGTGTAATCTTCGGCGCCTTTCCCTACAAGTTCTTTCTATAAAACAAGAGTATTCGAATAATTGTAGCATACTTTCGGGCTCCATTGCGCTGTCGAACGGCAGAGGCGCCATAAATTTTATTGATAAAATTGTTAGCGACAACTTTTTGACAATGTTTGAGTGGGAAGAGTGGAGCAATCCTTTGCCCCTACAGCTACAGGCGAAGAACCCCAAGAACTGTGGACGCAACTTTATTAAAATTCAGGACGGCAACTGCCTCGCAGTTGCCGTAAAAAAAAGAAGAAAATGCCAAGAAATTGTATTAGAAAATATATTTTGAAAAGAGGGAGGCTCTTAGATAACATGGCACAGCCAAAATTTGAGTTCGAGCTTGGAGCCTTTTAAGCGACTAGGAGTCCTGGAAACACATGTGGCACTGTCGCCTTCAAGAAAATCGATGTCAGATTGAATTGAACTCGCAGCAACTCGAAACAGGCAAATGAAGATTGGAGGAGTAGCTGAAGGAGCAGCTGTCTTGGGGCTATAAACTCGTCGCACTGCGGTTCAATTCAATGATTTGTGGCCTGTGGGTTGCGTCTTAATTTATCAACATTTTGCCGGAGCTCACTGAGCAAGACAATCTCTGCTATTAATGGTCGTCCTGGCGGCGGTGGTGGCGAGGTGGGATTGGAGCACGGGACAAGGCTGGTTGAAAGTTTTTAAAATAGTTTTGAGTTTTGCTGCTGCTGCTGCTGCTGCTCTCTGCGCTGAGCAAAAAACTTTTTGGCCAAAATAATTTGTATGCTGCAGCAAACTAACATGAAAAGTTTCCACAATTTTCTATTTTTTTTCTTCTCTTCTTTTTTTGTTTTTATTATATAAAACAGTTAATTGGTTGCTGTCTTCTTATTTAGTCTGGTTGCTGCGGGTGTTAACTTGTTACGGCACAAATTACACTTTGGCAGGAGTTTGGAGCTTGCAGTTGAGGTCCTTCCTTTTGACCAGCTAGCAATCAACGTTGCTTTTGCTGTGAGGCAATGCACTCGGAATAAAATCATTCTCAATTATGAGACGAATATAATCAAAATTGAATTTATACCAGCTTAAACTGGGAATTTTAAGTAATTTTCACTACTTTTTTATATCCTTGCAGAGGGTATTATAACTTCGGAGCCGTCTCCAATCTTATTATTTTTTGTTCAGGAAGATGAGACGTATTGTTATAGCCATGTCCGTCTATCTGTCTATCTGTCTCTCTACTAATTTACAACGGAATTCTGTGTACACGTGACCTCTGACCCTTGGCCTTTGCTAAGCACTTAATTTTATACTGCAGCGCCTACGCTTTAAAGGGTTTTTTTTGGAGAGGAATTGTCCACTATGAGATACACTATCCATTGGAATTACAGCAAACGTTGCACATTTCTTGTGGCCTGACTTTAATTCCTTTTTTTTTATTTTTATTTTTTTGGGCAATTGCCATTGAAAACGACAGCACAAAGATGTTGGCTCAACTCGTTGCTGCAGTCCTTTGTCCCGGTCCTGGTCCTGGTCCTTGGTCCTGCTGCTGGCTGCCTGTTGGAATGCGAATGTGTTGACATAGCGCTAAATTTTTCAGTTACTTTTTGTTTGCTCTTTCGCCTGACTCGGTGTATTTGTGTACGAGTATGTGTGCTTAAAGTTTTACGGGCTTTGTGCCCATTTATTTGCGGCAAAGGACTCTGGCAAAGGACTCGGGCTCCGTTAAAAGGCATGCCATTGTGCCAATGGGTGTCAAACTGGAAGAAAGAATTTCACCAGAATCAACATTATAAATAACGAATGGCCCCAACTCTTATCCAGAGTCCTGCTCAACTATGATACAAATATACAACAATAATTTGACTTTGGACTTGACAACAAGACAGTTAAATATATATTTCAAAATTTATAAGTCCAAGTGGGAGAGGAGGCGGGAAAAGTTAGGGATCCCATTTGAGGGCCATTAAAAGTCTTTAAAAGAAACTCTGAATAAACATTGATTGTATTTGGATACAATGGAAGATTATCAAGGCAATTCAGAAAGGGATTTGAAGTATTCCTAGTCAGTCATAAATTATGTTAAATAGACAATAGAGCTAGAAAAAACAGCGGAAATTCGATGTTTTCAGCGGAGCATCGATGTTTCCAATATGTTTTCCAGCACTTTAGCAGCTTCATCTTAGAAAAAGAAGTCCAGATCGGATAAGATTGTAGTCCTGGGTTATTGTTATTATTTTTAATAAAACCAAAAATCCAGAACCACCCGGCCTTTTGCTTTTATATATAAACTAGTCTCCCAGTTTTTGAGCCAGGTGTAGTAGCTTCTTTTTGTCGCACGCAGCACAGATCGAACAACTATATCATATGGAGGCCATAAAAGGGAGGAATCTGATAAAAAAGTTGTTCTATGAAAAACTTTTCTGTTTGCCAAGCTACCAGAAATCAGAAATTATGAAGATCGGATTGCTATATCATATAAAATATATATAGAAACCTCTAAATTCGCCTCTCTAAGCGTTGCATAATAAATGAGTATTTCACTTGGATGCTCGTATATTAAACGCCTTAAGGCAGCATTAATCGCAGCTTGAGCTTAAAACAGAAACTTTTGTTATTCATTTTCATTTAGGATACCTCAATTTGGCTGGAAAAGTCTCTCCTCATTTCACAGTTTACAGTTCGCAAAACATCCTTGCGCTCATTTTCCGAGCTCCTCTGTTTGTCTCGCGGTGTTCTCTGTTCTGTGTTCTGCCTATTGAACCCAAATGGGATGCCGAAAAAGTTGTTAGGAGTCTTCAGCGGCAACGTCTCGCGCCACAAAGCAGCCTCATTTACCGCTAATTTCACGATGCTCCAATCTCTTTGCATAACAAGCCGGCTAATGCCACACTTACCGTTATTGGCAGCCAAAACTTAACGGATCTGAACACAAATACAACAGTAAGTGAGCTAAGCATCGAGTCAATAAACGCCCACAGACATAAAAACTGAATGGTAAACATCACCTGAACACAACAGAACTCCCAGATGTTTTAGAACTCCCTAAACTTAACCCTAACCCTTTCAAATCCCCCAATGAACCTCGGCGCTAACTCCATTGAAGCGTTCAGTTTTGCCAAACTCCAAATCAACTGCATACGTTCAGGCAAGTTAAAAGGGGGTAGAAGAGGAGGCGGGGGAAAGGGGACGCTTTCTCTCTGTGGTACATAAAACCCGCCAGGCTTTTTATGGCCAACACGAAAGCTAAACTTTTGCCGTGGGAGTCGTTCTACCAAGTCTCTGGCGTGGCTCGTAAAATTTTATGCGTTTTTTGCGCCCGTCGTTTGCCGTTCAAAATGAAAATTGTTACTCCGCAGCGAGTGGAACTGAAGCTGAAACTCTGGCTGGAAACCAGGACCAGAACCAGAGCCACCATTCAAGTCAAGTCGAGTGGCGACGAGGACGACAACGACAAGGACAACGACGATGACGATGACGACGACGACGACGATGATGTCGCCTGCCAGACGTGGCACCCATTGAGGGTAATACTCATACTATGTGTTGTTCTCAGTGACGTACTCAGGGAGGGATCTGGGCTTGAAGTCCTTCCCCCTCAACAATATAAAGGCATACGTCTTTTAATATTGATTTAAGTTGGTTTATTTTTAGGTGAATTTCAATGCATTTGACATAACTTCTTAAGCATCCCTTGAAAAGAAATGTGCATACGCCACTGGGCCTTGTTGTTGGTGCTGTTTTGTGTTTGGTTTTTATGACTTTGGGGGTATTTATTTCACTTGAAACGCTACGTAAAATGTAGACGCCTGCTTCGGCTTCTGGTCCTGGTTCTGGTTCTGGTTCTGGTTCAGGCTGATGTTTCATTTCTGCTCTTTCGCAACTGTTCACTCCCTTAATCCCTGTCCCTCGCTCTCTTTCACTCTCGAGCAGTTGTTAATGAGTCAACACAAAGGCTCAGCTGTTTGGTTAATGCATGTCCTGTCCCAGCCCGTTTCTCTTTATACGATGTACGAATATGCCTCTTCTGCTGGGGTTGGTTGTTGCAAGCGTTTTGTTTCAATGTCGCCTTTGTCTGCACTCAAGTCTTGGCTGTTTGTCTAAATAACCGCCGGTTAAATCTTTGCCAGCTTTAAGCCATTGCTTTAAGCACTGTACTCACCTGACTGACTGCCCTCTGCCACTGTCTGACGCTGCCTGACTGTGTCTGTCTCTGCCTGATTGTGTCCCTGGTCCCAACTCATCTTGACATGCCATAATTTCCACTGTCAGCCATTAGCCCGCCACGCGGCGTCAACCAAACTGAAACTGTCAGCCACATTTGGAAGTTTACCCTCATTTAACGCTAATTAGTTTTTTCTCTTTATTCATTTTTTTTTTTTTTTTGGTATTTCATTGACCTTTTCTTTTACTGAGCTGCGCATCTCACATTGAGTTGTCATAATATTCCGAGCCGTTTAAAAGGACATTATTGCTTGAAGACAGACAACAATGGGATAATTTGACCAAAGTAGTATCTATTTAGCAGCCAGGAGTAGCAAAAGGAAAAATTTATTCACAATTGTTTGATATATTCCATTGTAGCTCTTTGCGACTGAGATCCAGAGAACAGTGTCAGCAATGCTAGGAATTAAGTAAACATAATCTTCTAATAATCATAAAGTAGCATCAGCTCAGAACGTGAGACTCATTTCCATTTGTGGTGGTAACTTTTTGGGATTCATTTCTAAGTCCAACTGGTACTTCTTGGCAAAGAGTCCTCGGCTGAGGATATATGAATATATATATACTGGTGAGATATTTTTACAGTGCAGACTCGACTCGACGCACGCAAGTTGAAACTAATTTAATTAAATTTATACGCTCAAGAAATCTTTATAGCCGAGGCGCGTGGCATTTAAGGGGGGATTGTGAAGCAGTTGTGGGCGTGACTGCGATGCTGGCTTGTTGCCTTGTTGCACTGATTCCTTGGTAGAATAAATATGTCTGTCAGCAAAATGAAAATAATTAAATTAGTTGGGATTTTCGAGTATTTTTTAAGGGAAGACGAGTTTTGAGCTTTGAGCCTGATGCACAGCGGGGTTGCGTTTTGAGGTTGATGATGATGAGTTACTTGAGTTACATCTGGAATATACATGTCTATCCACTGCACAGAGCAGTCAGCACCACTTGAACTAACCCATTTAATAAATGCAGCTGCTCATTTTGCGCGTGTATGTTTGTGTGTTTGTGTGTGTGTGTGTGTGTGTTGGCCTAAAAACACAATTCAAAACTTTGTCAAACTCTGGCACACTAATTGCGCTGAAAATTCTCAAAACGAGAATGCCATAAAAACGGGGCCAAGCAATCAAATGTGCAGTATGCTTGAGGGCAGAACCAGGAGCAGCATTAGGAGCAGGAGCAGTGCGGATTCCTCTGCTACTGACAGAATTATGATTATATGGAGTCGGTAACAAATGAGTCTGCGATGTGCTTCAATTATATGCCAGGAAGTCAGCCAAAACAGGCAGCAAGCAGTCTGGCAAAACTTTTGCCTTTCTGATGAATGCGAAAATATGTTTTCGGCGACTACATAATGAGGTTGCTGCCAGCTGCCTGCTGCCTGCTGCCTGCTGCTGTCTGCTCCTTGGTTGAAGTTGCAAGTTGAAGTTGAAGCCAGTGCCTGCCTCTGCCTCTAGCTCTGCCTGTGCCTAGGGCCACTTTACTGCCATCAATCTGAGGCTTTGTTTTTTTTGGCAACGAGTTGAGTTTGCCAGTCAATTGCCAAGTCATTTAGAGAGTTGGCATACAAAAGCCTTAATTTTGCGCGTAATTTATTTGGCAAACATTTACATAAATTTACACGGCGTATGCGTAATGTCTAATGTGTTATTTATGCATGTGCACAGGTAAAAGGCATAATAAAGTGGCATAGGTCAGCTGGGGGCATATATGCGTACTCAAACGCTCCACGCGGCACATACGGCGTATGAGTAATGCACATTTTACGCTTCAATTGCCAAAGCTATTTTCCCATACTCACATAAAATTAATAAATTGAATGGCATTTTTGTGTGTGCGATATGTGTATAAATAAATGTAAATTGTAAAAAGAATAATGTTAAGCTTAGGCTTTTGTTGCTGCAGCTGCCGTAAAAACATGCCCAAATAATACACAGAATACGAATATTTTCCTCTACGAATATTGCGCATACGCCATGTGCGGCTGAATTCATGTATTTTTCATTCAGCTCCATTTTAGCATCAGCCATGCACATCACATGACACACTGCAATGCATACATCATGTTGCATGCAGCATTGATTTATTCATAGCAGGTTTTTTTTTCATGTGGTATACCAACGACTCTATATAGAGAGTTATTATTTCTCGTCCTTCCTTCCTATCTCTCCATCAGCCTCTGTTGGTCAGCTTTCTTTGATTTGGTATTCAGTTATTTAGGCCTTCCTCGCACTAATTGCTCATAACTGTCGGCACCTGAATGTTTGGACTATGCTCAAATTAAAATCCTTGTTAGGCCAAGCTCAGGCATCGGATCTAAGATTTTTATATACCCTACAATTCACATGTCTGCCCAGATTCTTTTATGAAACTTGTGTATTTATACAGAATGAAACCAATTTCTTTTGATTTTAACTTAAGTTGAGGATCCATTATAATGTATAATTATATGAAAAGCAGATAGTCAGCATGTCCTTACTTGTAAGATTCTACAAATAAATGATCCAAAGAGTCTTTTGAATATTGTTTTTAAAAAATTAATTAAATATTATGTACCTTTAGTTTGCTAATTTTTTATGTGGGTTATGCTGAAATATCTTTTAAATAAAAGTTATGTATTGTCCATAGTTCTGTTTCATAAATAAATAAATAATTTTGTTGAAATATCTTCTTTTTTTTTTAAATAAAGTTTGTTTTCTCCAAATGAATGAAGAATTTGGTCTTTTCGTAAGCTTCTTGTTTGCATTGTTTATTAAGCTGGCCAAAATCAATTTCAGATTTAAATTAATTTTAATTTTCTTAAAAAGATTATTTTACTTATATTTGTGAGGGTATAGCAACTTCGTTCTGAGGAAGTATTTATTTTGTTGTGGCCCATTTTCTAGCGACTGTTCAATCAGCCTTTGCGTTCAGGCATTTGAAATTCATGGCAGAAAATTTGTACGTGCCAGGAAATGCTAAACAGCCTATTCCTAGAGCCTAGACCCAACCCTGCCACAGCTGCCCACAATTGCCCAAAAAAATAGAATAGGAAAGAAAAAAATGCTAACTCATTGTGTAGGGTGTTGTTGTTGATTCAAATGCAAATATCGCTTGGTCGACGCTTGGTAAAGTTTTCGCACGAGAAACTTTGTTTTCTGCAACGTAGGGAACTTCCGGGCAACTTTAAGCCCCAATAAGCTTAGGCAACTTTACGGTTTATTGCCATGTTGTTTTGGTAGGCAACCCGAATCAGATTCCCAGCTCGAACCGAATGCTCAATCCCCGCACATTCAATAGGCGCTCATTTTTCAAATCAAGTGAAGTGTGAATGAGCGGGTAGGCAGCTGTAAGAGTACTACTCCTCGAAGGACCGTCAACAAATTTGCTATGCCAAATGAAATGTCTATAAAAAGTAGTAGTTACACAGCATAACAAGGCCAACAGCCCGTACCGGAATTTGACTTCGGGTTTTCTTTTTTTTTTTCTTTTTGGTATTTTTCATTTGAGCCCTCCACTTTTTTATTTGCATTTGTATTTGGGCTTCGGTTTTTTATTCCTGCCTGTCGCTTTTTAGGCTAAGCACTTAAAATGATTTCCAGTTTGGCCTTTTGCTTATTTCATTTATTTATTCTTTATTTATTTTTGTTTATTATTTCATTTAAATGTTTTGTAAACATGCATCAAAGCTTAAACGGCTAGTTATAAATTTGTTACGGCTTACGTTTCCTATAAACATGGATGTACTTATATGTATATATGTATATATATGTATGTTTATATGTATATGTATGCATATTTATGTATGTGTGTATAGAAAAATGATTTATATATGTATGTATTTATGTTTAAAAAGTCCCTCTAAATTTAAGTTTGGCTTAGTTATTAATGTCGAAACTAAAATACTCGTTGTGATTAATATTTTTATATTACACTCTGTACCCGAAAATAATCGTTGAAACAAGACTTGGAGGGAAGAAGGAATAGGAAGGAAATATAATATTTTGAGTTCGAATCGGCTTAATAGTTCTAAAAACAGTATGTCTTGCCCTAAGAATAAACTGAAAATGTTCATAGAAAAAGTCTAAAATTCTATTTATGGCTCGATTGAAAGTTGAATTATAAAAGAGAGAACTGAGTTTTAATATCTGTATTACTCATTTAATTAATAGAAACCGCTTTCATTATTGCATGTTAATCAATTAGTTCAATCCTTATATTCAAGTATTTTATTTATTTTATTTTATTTAATTCCTGATTAATTACTGTTGCGCTCTCAAAACAAACCAATCAAGCAAAGCATATTTTAAAATTTTCGTTCTTGAAATGAGAATTTTTTGCTTGACTCAAGTCAAATGAATTATTGAATTGATTTAAGTCAGGAATTCTTGATTTCTATGGTCGACCGGGATACTTATTGTGTATCCTTTTGTCTGTTTGTCCTTCCTGATCTCTGAGACTTTCAGAGTTAACACCAACTTTGTATACCACAAAACAGATCAAGTTTCTTTTTAATTTCTCTACCGGAAACAATCTAATAATGGATAGAGTTTTGGAGGTCCTTTCTTGAAATGAGACGGAATTGGGCTATATTTAGACTGGGTACAGAGTATTTGTTAGTCGTGCATGCTGGACTTGTAGACCATTCTTACTAGCTTGCTATGCGTATAGTTAAAGATATATATATAATATTGATCTTAGACCTAGCATATTTCCCGGACTCGCTTGAATTACTCCAAAGCGGAACGAGGACTACTGCTATAAATGCTTCAACTGGTTTAAATGCAAATGTTTGTGGCAGTTTTTATTTACATCTTAGCTGCATTTGAGGCAGCACCACGCAAATACTTTCGATAAGATATCAAATGCTTATGACGTTTGTACAATAAAAAAATAGATTAATCCTAAGTTCGAATTAAGTTCGCATGTTGAACACGCGCCTAGCATACTCGTCTATTAAAATAGAACTCAGTACGATGCAGAAAAACTTAGACTCGGAAATTGTTCAAACTTAAAGTAAGTTAAGTTATGCATATTTTAAGTAAGTACTAAGAAAATACTACAAATTATATTTGGCGTAGTTAGCAAACAGTTTTTTTCTTATTCTTTTTTTTAACGTTTACCAACACTAAGTCAGTCGTGGGCCTTCGCAACACTGGGAGCTCACTTCTCGGCATTTTGCATGGCCTTGCTCAATGCAGCCCCCAATTGACTGAAAGATGGACGTTCCTTGGGATTGGTCAGCCAGCAGGTGAGCTACGGTTTGCAAGGAAGAGGCAGAGCATCGAAACAATTAATTAGCTGTCATTGTCATGAGAAATAGCCTTGTCTTTACGTACCAAAATCTCCTTGAGGCAGTCGGGTGTCCCCTCGGCAACAGACCACTCCAGTGTATTGGCCAGGGCACGTTGCACCACCAGCTCGTTGGTTAACTCCTCGTGGGGCAGCTTTGTGGCCTGATTGAAGAGCTCCCATACCACCACACCAAAGGCAAAGATGTCGCTCTTGGTGGTATACTCATCCTCCTGTATGCACTCCGGTGCCAGCCAGCGCACCGGGAGCAACGTATTGCGATGCTTATGATATTCACGACTGTACTTATCCTTGCACAACGCCGGATAGGCAACTTTCACAATAAATTCACTGGATATGACGCAGTTGCGGGTGGCCAGGTCTCTACATTAGACAAGGGAATAGGCGGAACAGTTGAAGAGAACGGGTTAATGACCATCATTAGGCGGACACTTAAAGATTAAAAGTTATTCTAATTAATATAAGTCTCTTTGCTTGTCATTATACTAATTTTCTGCCGAATAACCTTAACAACGTCTCCTACTTTCTTAATAAATCTGTTGAACGATTTTGGTTGGACCTATATCAAAATATATTCCTTACGATATAGGAATTTGCTTTCCAAACAGAAAGACTATGATAAGGAGATGCTAAGATGATTGATCACCAGCCGATTAGATCTACCCATGCTGGTCTGTCTGTCCGTCTTACCAAGACTATAAGAGCCAGGAATATCATATTTGTATATAATATAGAATAAAGACAAGCCCAGACATGTCCAGGATAATGCCTTTAGATTAACTACTTTTATTCTAACTTACTTTTTGTCTAAGCTTAAATATTTAAGAAGCTCGGATAGTACATTTATAATTATTATTATATTTATTAATCAGTTTATATAGATAAAAAAAAGTACATTCTTTATTCTTACCTGTGGGTGAAGCGAGCGCGATAGATGGCATCCATGCCACGTGCTATTTGATAAGCGACTGCTAAAATTTGACTGGTGGTCAGTGGTGGTGGTGAGGATGTGGCTGTGGCGGTGTTAACCTTGCCAGCGGTGGCTAGCAGAAACTGTTTGAGATCTCCCCAATCTGTGTACTCCAGCACCATATAATGTGGATCCTTATCGCGGCACAGGCCAAAGAGACGCACTACTCCCTTGTGGGAGATGGCTCGCAGCAGGTCCAGTTGGCGTTGAAATTCCTGACAAGCTTGCTCGTCCTTAACCTTGTTGAGTGCTTTGACGAGCACCAATTGATCGGGTGTGGTCTCAGAATGTTCCGGCTGTTGTTCTTCCTCCTTAATTTCCTCAATATCATCCATGGATGTCTTGGAGCGTCGCTTTTCATTTAGAGTGCTCAAAGTGGTGCTGCCACTGCCGCTGGCACCGCTACCGTTTTCGCTATTGCTGTGCTGCTTCTCTGTATCCGTATCCTTGTCGCTTTGCAATGAGGCCGTGACCAGAGAACCCTTCAATTTGCCCACAAAAACATCGCCAAACTCACCCCGCCCAATTTGTATGAGCTCACTGAGACCAGAACGAGGCAGAGCCAGTTGCTCATAGACATGGGCAGATTTTTTGGATGCTCTCGATTGCTGACTGCATGCGGTATCATCGGATTTCTGTGCATCTCCATTGGCTGCACGAGATTTGCTATGCCCATTGCGCTGTTGCTTGGATAGGCAAGGCTCCTGTTCTGTATTTTTACCAGTCTCTGTCGGTTCACCGCCCGCTTCCTTGATGCTAAGCTCATTGAGACGTGCTTTGCGTGCCTGGCGACGATAGCGGCACCAGAGCATCAGACCCACTACTAGCACTATATAGGCCAGGGCGACGGTCATAGTGATGAGCACGGCGCGTGTGACAAGGAACCCATCGCCAGCAGTTTCTTCGGTTAGGAAGCCATCACCACTGGCACGTACTAAGAGACGCACCTCTACCCGCTTAAAGCCCGCACTGTTACCAATGGTGCAGCCGTATTTACCCTCATCCTCTGCCTGGACATTACGGATTTCGAGTGTGCCGTTCTCCAGGAAACTGAAACGCTGACGATCGGTATTGTTCTCACTGAGAAATTGCAAATCCTTGTCCCATTGTATGGTCGGCATGGGATCGCCAATAGCCTGACAGTGTATCACAGCCACGTCCTGTTCGACAGTTTCGATGGGTCCCACTGGCGCCACACTAAACTTGGGCGTGACCACCACATTTATAGAGACTGTGGCATTAATCTGTCCCTGGCTGTTGCTGGCCAGGCACGTGTAGTTGCCCCGATGCTCTGCGCTCACATTGCCAAACGTTAAAGTTCCATTGATGTCCTCCACGTGTTCGGGCAGTAACTCATTCGGCGCATCCTGTGCAGGGGGAGATAGAAGGTACAGACATCGACTATTACAAACCAATTTCAAAAACCTGTTCCACGCGTTTTCATCTAAAATGCAAAAGCCTTGCCAAGAGCAGACGGAAGGGGTAGGGACACGCGTTTGTTTTAGACCAAATCCAAATGAAAAAACTTTTGGGCCTTTTTTTTTTTTTTTTTGTGTCATGCTGTGCCGGACAGTTGTTCCGGCAAATGGACAAACAGTTGTCAAAATTGGTTGGTCCTCGCAAACAGCTGCAAACAAACGGCACACGGCTTGATATTAGAGGGATGCAGTTGGCAAAAAGGATGGGGCAGGCCATCAGGCGGCGAGGGAGAGGGAGAGGGTCTAGCTAGGTAGACTCAATAGAGTTTTGCATATGAAAAATGCTTGTTGAAAAGAAAAGTTTACACAGCGGCACGTTGAGTTTTTCAATTTTCCAGGTGCTCCATGTGTTTGATTAGAGGAGAGTCGGGAAGAGGGAAAGAACAGACTATTTGCGAGGAGTTAAAATGACTTGAGTGACGTATGAATGTATATTGAATCATTCATTCGTAAATGAATGCAATTGAAGCTTTTTTGAAATGATCTCATATGAATTTATTCAGTCAGTTATACTTTGGTAAATAGTTTAATATTAAAATGATTAATATGAATCTTTCTACTAATTTGTCTTTGAATCATTGTCACTCGAATATAGTAAAAAAATGTATTAATTTCAGAGAATGGGATTATAATACTTGTCAATCCTAAAGTTTTCCACTAATCTTCGATTGGAAGTATTCTAAAAACGCTTATTCATTTTTACTCACCCTCAACCATTGAATCTGTGGTGTTGGGGTGCCCTGTGCCTTACAGTGAAGCTTGCCCAGAGCACCAAGCTCTAGATTCTTGGACGTCGGCGTTGGCACAAACTTGAGCTGTTCAATGACCTCTAGTATGCCAGGAGCTGAGTTCTCCATCGCATGCCCCTCCAGCTGAAGCTGGCACATATACTGACCCGCATCGCTGGCAATGATATTCGTGAAGCTGAGTGTGCCGTTCTGCTTGTGCAGCACCAGGCGTCCATCTTCGCGCAATAGTGAATCCTTGCCATAGTCAAGAGCCTGGCCAGGTATTAATGCGCCACCTAACTCCACATGACGCAATACTTTTCCATCCTTGCGCCAGCGGAGCTGTATCCGTTGGTTCTGCAGCTCGGCTGGTAGCTCGTAGAGGCAGCTGAGAGCCGCGGGCTCGCCCTCTTTGATGATCAGCTTAGCATTTGGGCCCTGTTCAATGCGTAAGCCCTCTGGAGCTGGGGGCAATGACTGGGATTGATCCATGCCGCCAGCACCTCCACGCTTGCCACGGCACAAAAAGATTTGTTTGTCCCAGGACTCGGGCAGTTTCTGATTCTTTTTCAATCTGGGCAGGCATTTGGTTTTGCTATTAGTCTGATGCTGGTACACATAGCCCTGCTTGCTCATCACACGTGCCGCCGCATTGGATGCAATGCACCGATAGAGTCCATCGTCGCTGCTGCTCGGCTGGCGAACTATCAATCGATGCTGCTGCAGTTCTACATTCTGCCAGGTGCTCAGCTTGGCGCTATCTCGATACCACTCAATCTGCAGAGGCTCATCGCCAGAGGCTCCTTCTACTTGGCACTTGAGCAATAGCTCGTTGCGATTGCTGCCTAATAGTTGGACATTGGCAAAGTCAAGATCTGCAAAAAAAGAGGCAATCACTGAGTGGGGTTTCTTCAAGGGTTTATCTAATGGATTCAAGTTTAAGAACGAAGGATTCAGAAAAAAAAAACAATGGAAATGTGGTTTGTTTAATAAATTAAAGTCTTTGGCCAGAAGATTGATTCCAACCGTGTGTTCCCTTTAAATTAATAACGACTATTTAAATATCTTTGATATAAATTTAGATCCCATTTGATATTTATTCAATATTGTGGCCTAAAGTTATTAGGGATACATTTTTGTTGGTTCACCCAGCAATCCATAAATTTGTGTACTTCTTACTTGTTTATATGCATATGTATCTGTAAGATACACTTGGTTTTAATGCATTTCTTAGCTGGTTGTGTAGTGAAAATTCTCTTCTTTTTTTTTTTGTGTTTTGCCCGTTGCTTTAAGTGCATTTTATAGTCAGTTTGCCGGGGCAGAACACGACGCTGCAATCTTTGTCTTTATCGCTGCCAGGCAGCCCATTTAAGGCGCAGAGGAAGCATAAATTGAACTGTCAGTCAGTCGGTAGGGTCGGACTCGTTCCCTCACTTTTGGATTTGGATTTACGTAAATGCTTCGCAGCTCTCTCATATGTGAAAAAGAGGCAACTTTTTTGCGCCTGCCCTGGCCCATGGAGTCGTGGAGCTGAAAGGCGGGGGGCGAGGAGGTACAAACGGAAGGCAAACGGTACTTGGCAACAACTGCAGCATGAGAAAACAGTTTGTGGCAAGAGCATAAAAAGAAGAATGTTCTGCTCCAGGTTGAAATTATGGCTAAGAAAAACGTTCCACAGGGCGTGCCATGGAATTGTTTCTGCTGCTGCTGCTGCTATTGTCTCAAGCAAACTATTTATTTCCGTAGCCCTCTGTTTAGATACATACATATTTCATGTTTATCTAAGCACAATAGTAGAAGTTGATTATTTATCCAGCAGATACAATTTTGTTTAAACAAACTGGATTAGATTACAATTATACAATACCAGCAGTGTTCTTTTACCAAGAGATATGCACAGAAGATAACACTTTTAATCCGATAGGGACATTTTTGTGAGATATATTCGACACTCTGAGATGACTCTGCATTCCCGTATCTATGCGATATGTTTACATCATTACATTACATTAGCTTTGATTCATATAAAATCGATGGAATGCTACGGGCTGTGCCAGCTGAGTGTTGAGATACAAATGCGAGGACAAAATGTATCTACAGATCACAGCTGTGAACCAATGTGCTTGGTTTCTGTTTGCCCATCCATTAGACACTTTTGTATTTGTGCCCAACACAGTGCATCTCACAGTTTTATCCCACTTTTTGAGGCTGTCTAAGTGCCAATTAGTTCACTCTACTACTGTCATTTTGGCCGTAACATATACTGAAAGTTTATGCCACAAGCAGCCGAAGTGCGAGTGTCTGTCAGTGCGACGTCGGCAATGGACATGCCACAACAACGCACACACACTCACACACAGCACACACACATAAAACAAACATAAACAGAAATACAAATACATTTCAAACTTTTGACACTTCCTCGCCAGAACCGGAGACGACACTGCAATGTTTATTGAGTTGTTGCTGTCGTTTCAAGTTGCTGTTGTTTTTTTGGTTTTTTTTTTATATGCCACCAAATAAGTATCTACAAATATTTAGAGGCATTTCTTCTCTGGGAGACAAACAAAGTCAAAGCCCAAACAAGATTTATGTGCATATGTAAATTTCCTAACGCGCCCAGCAAACCGCAGGCAAAACATAACACGGAAAGCACCCAGACCCCTGCTCCGGCCCGGACCCAGAACCAGAACCAGAGGCAGACGCAGACGCAGGCCCAGACGCAATCATAGACCAAGAAGACCTCTGGAACTGGCAAACATTCAGATAGCCAAAGTAAAATATCCATAAAAGATACTCGTACATCAACCATTCGCCTAGGCAGCAGCGAAGAGAGACTTTGAGTATAAAAAATACTCGTGTAGATAAAAATATATGCTTTATAAAAATTATGACAGAAGCCCAAAGAAGAAGGAAGAAATGAGAGGGGGGGCAGTCAAATATGGAAATATGTGAAATATCACAAAAGTAATTTGAATTTAAAATAATTTGCATATATTCAACATAAATCGTTTAGCAGAGCAAATAAATGAAAAAAACAAACGTAACATTTTCCTTACTTATAGGAGCCCAGTAAAAAGTATAATAAAAAATGTTTACAATTAATTATGATAAACATTTATGCAGAAAAACATAAAAATTGCATTACAAAAACTATAAACAGAATGAGAAACACTAGTAAGGAAAGGCTCTCTTCGCCACAACGAAGATTATATACCCTTTCTGACTGGACGAAGCCTTTTAGAATTGAAGTTAAATTATTTAGTCTTAGTTTAAGATGTATTTATTTTTGATGGATAGTTCCTGGACAGATATATGATATAGTGGTCTGATCTTAGTAACTTTAGAGGAGGATCCATATAGATATATATACCTATAGATATATAAATATTGTCACATTTCGTGACAAAGTGAAATTATCCTCTGCAAATAATCAAATACTTATAAATAAATAAATGATATATTTGTGTGTGAGAGAGAGAGAGAGAAAAACTATAGAATTATGATTTATGTGTGAGACCATTCTTCCAGCAGTAAAGTTTTATGCTTGCCCAGTTCTTGTGCACTATAAACTATGAATAATCGTATAGGTCCGACGTCTGGAAGGCTCAGCAAACTGGGTTCTAGAAACTCAACCTCAATGTTGCAGCATGGAGCATGTAGCATGTAACTGTGGCTGAAATTAGAAGAACGGTTGTCTAGGCGCTAATTAAGAAGCGTCTCATTAGCTTGATGTATGCAACGTCAGAGGCAACAATTTGACGGGCACATCTCTTAACACCTACACCTAACGCGGGGAGTGGGAGGAGTTGCAGAGGAAGGCGACCATCATTCACACGTTGCATGCAACGGTGTTAGACGGAATGCGAGGTGAGGCGAGGCGAGCACAAACATAAAAGCAACAGCCAACGGCTCCAAAACAAAATAAATTTGTTAAACTTTGCTGGTGGAGCTATGGAGCTGGCAGAGCATAAACCACAGCGCTGTAAACAATTGCCTGAAACTGGGACTAACACCCATAAAAAAAGCGAAGAAAAATATATATATATATATTAGGTATGTGGAGGGAGAGGAAGGGGTAGGTGTAGTAAACTCGCCTCGAGTAAACAAAGTGGAAGTAAATGTCGAAAGGCAGGCAGCAAAATTATAGATATCGAAATTGACAGTCGTCTGGGAGGTAAGTGCAAGGCGGCAACAAGAGTTTTCTGTTATCGATGACGCCCTAAGCCGTTTATCTTGGACCTGGGATTGTTCCCGGTATTGCATGGTCTTTGCCACATACCGAAAAATAGAAACAAAAAAAAAAAACTATTGTGGTAAGTGTGCCGACTGCGTCTTATATTGTCAGCCATGCAGTTGGTTCCGTCAGCTGCTGATAAGATAAGCTCCACTGCATTGACTTTTATGAAAATATAATTAATTGATAATCAAAAATTGATTATTCCGCTTACGAACAGTCAAAGTGTTTTTCTCCAGCTCAAGTGGAAAGTGGAAACCCTATTTCAACGCTAGTAGAGTGCTTCCAAGTAAAAGACTCAATGAAAGAACCCATATAAATGGTTCCCAAAGTGACCGACAGTAATTGGTCGGAACACTTGTGCAGCTTTTCTTAACCCATTTTCACACTTAGGGTTCCATTCAAATTGGCGTAGAATGGGATTGAATCGAAATTTGAGGTGTTCACAGGGTATGTGATAAATTTAATGCAATTAGTGCATGGTAAACCCAATTTTTATGGAATAGAACATTGTTTGCTTCTGCAAATTAAGCTTTATTATTTCATGTTTTTTATATTTTGATTAAATATACATTGTGATTAATATTTTTCATTTAGTCTGAAATTTACTTCTTAGCTAAATCCAGCGACAATTTCGCAATTTGTTGCTGTAACTTGATACAAAATGGATCAGTAGAATTGCTACTGTTCTGCCCAGTTGCATTTTCCTCCGGCGACTCCTTATTTTCATTTTGATTTTCTTTTAATAGATCCAATTTTTCTACCTCATCCGATTCGATCATTGCCTTGGACAAAAAGTTGCCCTTCAACTTGCACTGATCAATAATGAACTTAAAATCATCATTCTCGCTTAACGTGATCGGATTCCCTATTAGTATAAGCAACGACTTGGGACGTGAGAGGAACACATTCACCCGGCGAGGATTGGATAGAAAGCGTGTGCTTTTAAATGAACTAACCATCGATACAATAATAATGCCCTTTTCTTGTCCCTGGTAGCTTTCTACGCTGCCCACATCTACTTCATGATGACCCTTTGCGTAGAGCATGCGGCTAATTAGACTGCTCTGAGCCAAATATGGAGTCACGATTCCAATGTCCTTCTGCTCCACCTTTACACCACAACCAAGTCCCTCATTGAGTAAATTTGTAACATACAAACAGACCACATTCGCCTCCATCCTATTGAAACTGCTAGTGGAGTGGTACTGGCGCTGTGTAGCTCCGTGTATGGCTTGGAACAAGATCGGAAACTGCCCATTGGGCAGCACACTCCAATTGGCAGCTTGGTTCACTTGCTCAATGGGCGCTAGAGGTATTAGTTCACCATTGTAGTAGAGCTTGTTGTAGATGCCCACTATCTCAGGATGGGATCTGTAATTACGGCGCAAGCGCGTCTGCAGTGAATGGTCATAATCTCCCTTGCTGTCTACATCATAAAGCTTGTTGAGCAGCAGTCGCTCCATTAGGGACTGACCCAAGCCCATAGAGGCAGCTCGATCGCTCTTGATAACCGCGCCCAATTGCTTGTGGTCTCCCGAGAGTATGACATGGCCTGGGCTACCCCTAAGATTCACTATGCCCATCAAGGCTTCCACCTCCATAGATGCGGCCGCCTCATCAATAAAAATGTGCGTAAACTGGCCAAGTGTTCGGGTGGCAGTGCACAGTGTGGCCACAATAATTTTATAGTCACCGGGAGTTGCCCTTGTAGATGTTACGAAATGCTCCTTTAGTAGCGGTTGTATATTTCTCATGTTGTAGGTAAGAGAGTACAAGCGTAACCGTTTTAAATGTGAATCAAAGGGCAGATTCAGTAGTTTTTCGTTGCTTTCAAAATATTCACACATTCTCAAAGCAATCGTATCACAGGCAGAATTCGACCCGGCAGTTACAAGGATGCGATTGTTCCCCTGTAGATACAGCTGTAGAATGGCCTCCACAATGGTCGTAGTCTTGCCAGTGCCTGCATTTATTATTATCAGTCAAAATTTTATCAAAATTAACCTTTCTACTTTACCTGGGGGTCCAAAGACAATGTAGGGTGCTTGGGGATTGGGCCCAGCAACGATATGCTGCACTGCCTGCAACTGTTCAGTATTTTTGGCAATGGAAGAATTAAGTAGCAATTGAGTGCAGGTCTGTTCTTCCCAGGAACTGTTATTGGTAGTTGGGAACAAATAGCTTAGAGTTGCAGGACTCTTCTTGAGCTGTCCCAGTGTTTGATACATTAGCCGAAATGGAATACGTGGAGAATAAAATGTAACATCAAATATATAGCGATCCAATCTTTCCGAGTCTGGACAACCAACGTTGAACACTACTTCATTGTGGGACACTTTGGTAATTTTACCAGAATATGTTAAGGTTTTCTTATATCCAAGACACGAGTATTGTTCTTTAATATTAGACTTTAAATGAACCTCGTCCATATATGGTTTCAATATACCTTTAACATTTAATGATAATTCCGTCAGCTTAACTGAAAGATTGAATCTATTCACTCTCTGAACTTCCACGTTCAACTGAAAGAGCTTCTCATAGCACTGCGTGGTGTGTAAGTCCTCAATAGTGAGGAGGGTGTATAATACTTCGCATATATTGTGTGAGTCCAATTGGCGGGTATTTAAGTAAGAACTAAAAATAGGAATTGCCTCCAAGATCTTCAGTTTCTCCTCACTTGGCTCGTATTCCGGTAAGTTGTCCATTTTCCTAGCCGCAAAAAGTCAGTCCACTTTACTTCAAGCCAACTATAAGACTGAACAAAGCTTATAAATTCAATTGCAAGCTGAACAGTGTAAGTTTGCAATCGGATTTAAATGGGAATCACACATTTCGAAAAATAGCCCGATATTTCTGATAGTGCAGCAGATACCCTACAGTACTGCAATATTTAGATTTTGCACTTTATTTAATTGAGGAGCAGCCACAACATAACGCAAGATTTTTCTTACATTAACTTAAAAAAAAAACATTTTTTATAATTTAATATACAATTGCTTAGTGCCTAATTGAAGCTTTTGACTATCGAAAGGGTATTTCCCCGGAAAAGTTTCATTTACGTGGAACAAAACCTGTACATAGAGACAATCTCCTGTATGAGTACAGAGTATGATGAATGATAAATGATATTTCTGCAACGCCAGCAAAAATTTTTCAGCCTAAAGGGAAGAGTTTTCGCAGTTGGCTATTGATATCTTCTTTAAAATAAATAAACAGATTGCGATATACTGCAGTTTTTATACCCTTCCAGAGAGTACTACGAAATGCATAATGCGCTGACGAAGTCAGCTCTGACCCCATACATATATATATACATACAGACTTATATATATATACATACAGACTTATATATATATATATATATACAGACTTATATATATATATATATATATACATATATATATATATTGTATATATATATATATTACTGATCAGGACGATATAGCGTCGATCTGCCTACCTGTCCGTCTGTTTATATAACAACTAGCGCTTCAGTTTCTGAGTTATTTGATTGAAACTTAGAATGCATCTTTCATTTTAATGCAGGAAGCACAAATTTCTCGGGCGGATCGGGGAACTGTATAATATATCTATTATATAAAGAACAAATCAAGCATGGGTTTTTTCAATGGTGGCTAAAACTTAAGAAGGACTACTATGTCGTACAGCTGCCATAGGAACAATCGGGCACTATTTCAAACCTTGAAAGATACAAAAGATTTCCAAGCTTTGGGCCGATTGTTCCTATATTTGATATAGTAGTCTTCCAAATAGGCCGGTTCATAAACTCCAAGACTACTTTGCATGTAATCGGACAGATGGACATGACTCTAACGTCTCGTCTTCTCATGCTGATCAATAATATATATTTACTTTATGGGGGCAGCGACGTCAGAAAAGTATAATAAAAAAATTAATGAAAGTGTATGAATATGATTCCCAATAAAAAGAACGTCGAATTGTTATTGTTCAATACAAATAGGAATAGTCAGCTTGGATCATATCACTTGCTAGATTATATTGCAATATACATATTTCTGGAACCCCCGTAAGATTCTTATCTTTGTGTCAAATAAATCTTTATTTTATTGTTGTTAAAATTCTGCAAGCAGTATTTATTTCCAATAGTTGAATAATAATATAATTTGTAAAATCTTTTACACGGAAAGTTTATTCATTTGATTTTGCAAATCTGAAGATCTTTTAGAACAACCAGAGAAAGTGGAGCTGTCACTGTCCTCACTTTCATCCTGCAGGCTCAAACATAAATTATTTTCATGTGGCAGGAAGTTACCCTTCATCTGGCACTGTGTGATAATAAACTGGAAGCTTGAAGAATATTTGCACAACGTAGTCGGATTACCAATCAGGATCAGCAACGATTTGGGTCGTGAGAGAAGTACATTAATCCGCTGACGATTCGAAAGAAAGTTTGTGCTCTTGCCGGAATAGACCAGCGATGCAATAATAATGGTTTTCTCACGTCCCTGGTAACTTTCTACGCTACCCACCTTCACTTCGCTCTGATCCCTTTGTCGTAGCATGCGGCTTATCAGCTTGCATTGAGCCAAGTATGGAGAGATCACGCCAATGTCTTCTTGCTTCACCTTTTGCCCACCGCCAAGTCCCTCTGTGAGCAGATTATTCACATACCAGCAGAGCACCTTTGCTTCCAGTTTATTGAAGCTGCTGGTGGATTCGTCCTCGCGCTCAGTGGCGCCACGCGTAGCTTGGAATAAGATTGGGAACTGCCCATTGTGCAGCACACTCCAATTGGCAGCTTGGTTCACTTGATTGATGGGAGCCACCGGGATTAGCTCGCCATTGTAGTAGAGCTCATTGTAGATGCCCACTATCTCAGGATGGGATCTGTAATTGCGGCGTAAGCGCGTCTGCAGTGAATGGTCATAATCTCCCTTGCTGTCTACATCATAAAGCTTGTTGAGCAGCAGTCGCTCCATTAGGGACTGACCCAAGCCCAGAGAGGAAGCTCGATCGCTTTTGATAACAGCGCCCAATTGCTTGTGATCTCCAGACAGTATGAAATGGCATTTATTGTTCCAAAGGCGCACTATTGCTAGCAAAGTCTCTGGTTCCATGGAGGCAGCGGCCTCATCAATGAAAACGTGAGTAAATTTGGGTTTGTTCAGTTGATCCAGTATGCCCACTGTGCACAGTGTTGCCACAATTATTGCATAATTAGGCAATTCGATTTTTCTTAGAGTTTGATTAATAATTGTTGTCCCACTCTTTTTTTTGATACAGTTGGAGTACTTGAGTATCAACGGATGCACAGTCTTCCGGGCTTTCCTAATTTGTGTGTACGAATATAAGCGCAGTACGTCATTTTTGTACACGACATTTGCCTGAATAAACTCAAAGATTTTCAAAGCAATCGTATCACAGGCCGAATTCGACCCGGCAGTTACAAGGATGCGATTGTTCCCCTGTAGATACAGCTGTAGAATGGCCTCCACAATGGTCGTAGTCTTGCCAGTGCCTGCATTTATTATTATCAGTCAAAATTTTATCAAAATTAACCTTTCTACTTTACCTGGGGGTCCAAAGACAATGTAGGGTGCTTGGGGATTGGGCCCAG
The DNA here is from genome assembly GCA_018150835.1 of Drosophila repletoides. Lineage (NCBI taxonomy): Eukaryota > Metazoa > Arthropoda > Insecta > Diptera > Drosophilidae > Drosophila > Drosophila repletoides. The sequence continues at coordinate 17,149,781 of JAECWQ010000089.1, read as the reverse complement.
CAACGATATGCTGCACTGCCTGCAACTGTTCAGCATTGTTCGAAATCGAAGAATTAAGAAGAGAAGGGACCTTCACTTTTTTGGGTGCTGCTGTACGCAACTTAGGATTATTTGCGGGAAGGGGAAAGAGATAGCGAAGCATATTTGGATCCTTCTGGAGTACTTCTAATGCATGATACATTAGCCGATACGGAATGCGTGGAGAACGAAAGACAACATCGAATCGTTGGTTGATCAAGTCTGCCGCCGAAATATTTGATATCTGATCGACTAATTGGAAGATGACACGCCTTCGCGTCACCTTGATCATTTTCACAGTATGACCAGTTACTGAAAGGGCGAGGATACGTTGCTTTGGCAGCGATGACTTTAATAAACGAGATCTAGGCACCAAGATCATTTCGTCAATATCGGCTGTCAATATCACTTCAAATTTCTCAGGGGTGTGAGTCAACCCAATGCGATACTGATTCGGACTCTCTGTTTCCCGAACTATCGCGTTGCATTCAATAAGTTGAGTATAAAGCTGCATTGTGGATATATCATCAATGCCTAGCAGCGTTCTTAGCACAGCGCAGTAATTCTCGTACTCCAACTTAGATTTCTTCAAATAAGCCTCAAAAATTGGTTCGATCTTCATCAGACTACTGTCACTAAACTGTGCCTGCAAGGCCTTCACCAAATTCTGACTAGGCTTGTATTGTGGTAAAGAGTCCATTATTTTATTTTAAACTTTAATTTTGATAAAGTAAACGTCAACAGACAGCAAAATTAGTTCTTACTTCTCTCACGATCAATTCGCTACTGAAAATTAGCAGGGAATCACAAAACTGAAAAATGAAACCAGTCCGATAGCGAATAAATGACATAAGCTATGTACATACATACATACATATGTATTTTTACAATGCCGCAGATACCCTATACTAAATCACAGTATGTTGAAAATACAAATTTATGTATTATATGTATTTTATGTATGTATGTATGTATATGTAAAAGCGGCTTTGAAGTCAATTCGATTACTGTAAGTCAGTTGGCCCTTCACTGAGTAAAAAGCGATGGACTTTGACATTGCCAAAAGATCTTTGCTTTTGCAATATATTTGCACGGTACAAATAAGCTGCCTATTCTCAATGAGCATTCGCTGTTCGGTTTTGCCTCCATTGCAATGTATGTATGTATGTATGTACATATGTACATATATGCAGTGAAACCATTTCTAAGAATTTATTATTTACTTAACATATTAACGTATAAACAGTACAGCATATAAAATATTGAAAATTATATCCATATAATCTGATTTGCTGTGGACGATTTTTCTCATGAATCAGTATTATCGCTAAACCGGCTAGCTATCAACTTAGTGCTGGGTAAAAGATCGCGATATATTGAGCGGGCCATATCACAAAATTTCTTGTATATTTCGAACAACATAAAATTATACAATGTATATATATAATGAGAGCTGAACTGTTTTAATGACATTCATATATACATTTATATAATTTATTTTATTTTGTTAGCTGTTAACTTAATATTGTAATCAATGGGAATAATTTACCAGAGATAAAAGCACAAAAATGTGCAAAAAAATACCAAACAAATTCCGACATTTGGTAACCCTATTTGCGCACACAGCTCTTCCATTTGAATATAAATAAAATATTATTTTCTTTGAGGCTATAAAGTGCAACTTAACTTGAATTTACAAAATTTTATTATTTATAAATGATGAGATGAGAAAAGTGTTTGATTCTGATTTTAGTGACGAAAGTTTCAAGAAATCACAGTATTTTTATTAGGAATAGATTAAAAACTGATACAAAACGCTGAAAATAAATCATTCTTATTAGGTTTTTAATATTCAAAATAAAAAAAGTTTTTATTTTATTTATTAAAGTATTTTAGTAAAGAAAAGAAGAGAGAGAGAGAGAGCTTTACTTTTAAGCTTTTATTGCCATTAATTTTGGCGTTGCTCTGTTCTGCAATTTCTACGGCAAATTTATGGCAACAACTGACCATAGCAGCATTCTGCCGTATAAACACATAAGCCCCAGTACCGGCCCTGTGCACAGTGTCCAACGGGTATCTTTGCTGGGAGATCTTTAATTAAAGTTGGCCACCCCTAGCAGTTCTTGGCCTTTTTTTCAAATTAAAACGTTAAACATTCGATTATCACACATTGTCCGGGTCGGGTAATGTTTTCTCTGTTCAATTTCTATGCCCACTCAATTGCTGAAACTTTTTTGCTAATGATCAACTCATGTAGTAACGACAAGCAAAGGCAAAAGTCTATGAGAGAAAGATATAGATTTGAGTAGGCGAGGGGAAAAGACCGCGCCAAAAAGCTGACTACAGTTTCTGTCTGCGTCGCTTTAATGTTTTCCGAGCTTGAGCTCGTAAAATTTTATGCGTTTTTCCGGCGTTCACCAAATGAAAATTATCCGGCTGCCCCCGTAATATATATAAATATATATATATATATATATATATATACAATATGTAACATCCCACAACCAACTTGCCAACTGCAGTCAACTTGAACTTGTATAGCGCACAGACACATTTGGGGGTGTGTGTGTGTGTGGGATACGCTGAGGGTTGATTTGTCCTCTTCTTCTATTTTTACTTGCTGCCTCTGCCTCTGCTTTTGCTTCTGCTTCCCCTTCGAATTCGACCCCTTTTTTGTGTCGTGTCTTTGCATTTTGTTTGGTTTTTATGACTTTGGCTCTGGCTGTTTGGTTGCCATTGTTGCTGTTGCCATTTCTCATTTTATGTTTATGTTTCGTGTTAATGTTGCATTTCATTTCCATGTACATTTCAGCATGCCCGCTGCCTTGGGTTACCGTTGCCGTCGCCCCCCATTCTGCCCTCAGCCCTCAGCGCTCTCTCAGCTCACCTAACTCCACCATACATAACTCAGTGCAGCTCAGCTCAGCTGTTAGTCCGTGTATAGTATCCTTGGGTTATCCTTGCAGCGCGAGTCCAACAACCCCTTTACACACTGTTTGCTACTTTTGAGCCTGTCTCTCCAATTGTCTGTCTGTCCGTCTCTCTGTCTGACTGCCTGCCAGTTGTCTGGCTGTAGTCTGGCTCTGTTTCTGTTCCGTTTCCTAGTTTTCTTTTCCTCTTTATTCTTTGTTTTGTTGTCTGCCCGAATCTGTGTAGTCATCAGTGCATCTGAGACTGGAATTTATTCAACGTTACCAACGTCCATTCATTGCCCTCTGGCTCGAAATACTACAACTATTTCATTAGGGTTGCAACTATGTTCTACGGAGCTCTATAATTTCATTATTTTCATTGTGATATAAACAAACCGAATTCCTGAGAATTGGCACTTTGCCATAGCCTAATCAACTGAAAAACGAAGCGATTTCCAGATACGCAAAGCAAATCATATTTTCAATTGTAAATTGAGAATAACAAATAGATCATTGAACTATAATGCAAGATATGACAGCTTGATAGACTCGATAAGTATTTAAAACTAGCCCACGCTTAGTTCCAAAAAGTATTCCCTATCTATCCATCTTCTAATAGATAATAACAGATGGACATAATCTGGATCAGAAGCCGAGACGATCTAGCTATAAACGCGTCAAGCTCGAAACTTAGCTATGGACTACAAATTTGATATGTGGATTCCTGAATAAAGGGTATGTCGGATTCGGCTTAAAATCTGAAGACAGGCTTATAATTTACCATTCTCTATTTAATTTGCTTAATGTTGCAAGCAAAATGTCACTTTTGGTGCGCTTAATTGAACATTTATTTCTGGCGGAAAGATTCCACTCACAGACGACCCTTGCTCCAAAAATCTTTGAAGAGAAATCAATGACTTCATGTATATTTCAATAGTTTCTGTCTGCTTGTCTACATTCGAAGAGCGTGGGGGAAGAGGGGATACTTTCAATAACCCAGTTACGCCTTATACAATATAGGAGTGGCGCCACTGCCAAGTCCATTTATTCCCTGCTTTTTCTTTGGCTCCCGTTTCAAGGCATTTAGCGACCTTTCAACAACGAGCATGCAGCCAGCAGCAATTAAAATCAACTCCCAAAAACTACAAATTAATTAGTTAATTAATTAGCTAAAACACTTGAGAGCAGCATGAGTCTCTCTATAAATAGCTATTGGGGCGAGTCTTTGATGATGTTCTGGGACTTTGATCAGCTGCCAGGCAGTGCTGACAGCAGCGCATCGAGGCAACTCCATGCCAACACATGCAGCACAGATTGTGGCATGAAACATCCATTCGCTTTGTTTACATGCAACGCTTTCGGGATGCGGCGGGGGAAAGAGTTAGGGAACAGGAACCTCGACTGTTTGTTAAATTTATGCATTTTTCTGGTTAAAGGCAATGCAACTAAATGAACATCAATCACATGACGCCGACTATGACGAGGAACAACTGCAACTGGAACTGGAACTGCACTTGCCACTTGGTTGCATGGATCTTGCCACAGTCTGTGTGTCTTCTTCATCATCTACTGTTTCTTCTTGGCCACGCAACGTTGCGTTGCTTGTGCATTCCACTGCACTTCCTGTGCCTGGCCAGGAAGGTGAGGTAAAGTAGTGGGGTAACGTACCGAATGGTAAAGGTGGATAAAGGGGGTAAAGGGAGTAGGGTAAGGATGGTGTGCGTGACGCATGTACATCAAAAGTTTTGGTTTTTATCTTTCATCGCCCTTGTTTGTTGTTGTTGTTGTTGTTGTTGTTTGTTGTTGCTTTGGTTGCATTTTTATGCCTCTTTACCTTTTGACTGCTGTTTGCGCCTGCTTGTGGTTTTGACCAGGCCAACTAATGCCAAGTAATGGGAAAGGGAATGCCTCAGAGGGGTCGAGTGTAATTTAATTAGTTTCCAGCTCTTGTGTGATGATAAGTGAAGCGCTTTCTCATACTAAAACTATATTATACGAGTAGTTAAAGATACAATAAGCTCTTTAGAGCAGATACTTATTATCATAATCATGGAGCCAGCACTTAAATTATCCCAAATACGCATCAATTGGCGTTGTGAATATTCCCCGTGAAGCAAGTTGGCTCGACCGTATAAAGTATAAAGGAGACTATTTTTAACATAAAGAAAACTGTGTAAACTGTTTTTTAAGAACGTCTCTACTATTGGAAAATAAATCCAAGTAAAATTTCACTCCTGATAGATAATAAAGTTTTTCGATAACTATATCTAGAGAGTATCATCTAGTCAGGCATTGTCAATCAGAGCACTGTTGAACTAGCTATGATCCACTACAAAATATCTTTGAATCAATATTTGTTCATTTGTCCATTTGTTGCGAATGGAAACCCATTGAAAGTAGAGTTTTCCACAACACTAGACAAAACAAGTAACGATATTCAGAAATAATAATATTTTGGAATTCTATTAATATAGTTGATACATATATTTTCAATAATAGAAAACATGAAATATTTCCCTTATAAATAGTCGAGAAAAAATGTATTCTTGAAACGATTATTCCACTTCTTTTTGTAGAAGTGTAGTAGATTTATATGGTAGAATGGTACTTACATATCACGCTCAATTTAGCTGGAGGCGATGCCTGCCTGGCGCCGCTGGCCACACTGGTTGCAATGCACACAAAATCACCGGCATCCTCGCGTTGCACCGACTCGATATGCAAATTGGAGCCGATTTGTTGCACGCGTTTGTCATACACAATTCGCTGACCTGCAATGGCATTGAACGGGGCAGAATCTTAGCATAAACCCGATTTGATATAGTGCTCGTACCGCTTGGTATACTTGGTATACTTGGTATACTTACCATTATGCAACCACTCGTAATGCAAATCGGTTGAGGGGCCTGTTGCCTCGCAGCTAAAGTCAACGGCATCGCTCTCAATGATGGACTGACTCTGCGGCGGTTGAGTGAAACGTGATGAACTGGCCAAGCTGGGTGCTGTAATGGAGTACCAGAGGATTATTGCCAGCACTTGGTATATATATATATAATTATTATTTATAGACTAGCGCACAGGAAGGGTGTCAGTTTACTGACTTTTCTCTTCCCTTTAAATATTTGCCCAGCGTTAAATCTAAATATTGAGCTCTCTTTAGTGATTATATACAATAATTTTCGCTTTTTATCCCTAGTGAAACTCACTTTTTAATATCTAAAAAGCTTATGCAGCTAAAGCTGCCAATTAGCTTCCATATTGACCTCAAACGGACATCAAAAGAATGTCCTGAGGGACAGCAGTATATGTTTTTTTTTTTGGGCAGCTGCAAGCGATGGCCTTTGGGCGTGGACTCGACAGCAATTTAATATAATTAACAAAAATTACATTTACCATAATTGCGTTTAATTAAAGTGGTTTAAGCAAATTAAATGCGCTTAAGCGGCTTAAATTACAGTGTTTAAGCTAAATGCAATTTTGTTAAGCGTCAAAAGGCAACAACAAAAAATTACATAGCATACAGACAGGCGCAGTTGCGTGTCGAGAAGGCATCACAAAAAAGGAAAAAAAAACAGAAGAGGATAAATGGAAAATGGAAAAATAAACAGTACAATATGTGCTATGAAATGTGTATAAAAAAAATTTAAATATTGGCCTGTCGAATATTAAATACCCTGCAATTGGAAAGTAGCATGATTTTTATATAGAGTAAAGAGAAACTATTGAAACAATATAAATAATATACATGACAGAAGGGAAATACCTTCTGATATATAAAGAATTTACATAATTTTTTGGTACAGTCTCTAACTATGCTAAACACTTGCTTAACCATTTATAATACCCACCACAAGTCTAAAAAGAAGGGTATCTCTGGCATCTGTAAGAGCTATGCGATATAGTAGTTCGATCCTAAAACTGACCTGAAAATTTGACAACGTTTGAGCCTATTGTTCCTACGCAAGCTATGTGATACAGTGGGCCGATCCAAAATTGTAATACCCTTTGGAAGGGTATTTGTGCTGCTGCACTAAACCAACATAATTAAAAGCCGTGCTATAAAAACAAAAATGTTAAGAACAAAAAACGCTCGCAAAAATAACAAAATAAAAACAAAAAGAATAAAAGAATAATTTAATGCAATCAGCAGGGCGCAAAAGCAATTTATGGCGAATATACGAGTAATTTATTTTTTGTTTGCTGTGAAAATAATGAAAGCAATAAGATCAAAAGAATGAAAATTTACAATGAACAATGCACAATGCACAATGCACAGGGAAATATGCAACAGTAAAGGGGGTGGGCAAAACAAGTAGAATGATGCTTTTCCCTTATGTGAAAAAAGGAAATATGAGTAGTAGTAATAAACTTGTGGGAGGGAATTAATAACACTACACTAAACAGAGACTCCCCAGTATAAAAGAAACTAAATTAATAATTTGAATTATAGTGAGTTCTTATAAGGAGTGCAAGGTTTCCTCTTCGTTGTAATCCTTTGTGGTTAAGATTCGAGCATAAAGATTACCATTAAGTCAATTGCTATTAGGCGCCACCGCCACCTTATCCAGAGCTGAACCAAATCCACACATAACCACACTTGGTCTTAATGGTTTAACCACAGCACGAAGAGAACCACAAAAATAAGTAAAAAGGCAACTTGGTAAAAGCAATTCAGAAACGATTATATTTGATTGTAAGGAATAGGACAGCCCTGTGGATCTCGTTTAGAGGGAGAGGCGAGGCGGCAACAACTACAAAACGGGGAACATTATATTTTGGCACTAATTGAAGCAATTTAAGAAAACACCTCGAGAAGCAAGAGCTCCGGACGGGGCGGGACACGACACGGAATCAATAAACAGGCGAAAACAGCAACACAATAGAAGGAACAGCAGCAGCAGCAACAACAACCACAGCAACATCACATCATCATTAAACTCATTTGATTCCTTGTTGTTGTAGTTGTTTGCAGTTTCCTTTTTTTTTTGTGTACTGTGGATAAGGCAACTGCAAATCATATGCCAGTCACATAGCCAGCGACGTGTTATGATACACCACAAGGCTGGAGCCACGAAGTCAACCACAAAGGCTGTCGGGCAGGCACAGACATAGTCAGAAAGCCAGGCAGGCAGTCAGTCAGGCAGTCAGTCAGGCAGGCGCTTGAGTCTCCCTACTTTATCCAAGCAGAATCGATTTAATTTGCTGCAGCAACCAGTTCCCTGTACTCAGTTCCCAGCTCTCCATTCCCGATTCCCAGTTTCCAGTCGGGGAAGTCAGTTACCAGGCGTCGATTAAAGAAATATTCGCCCCCGGTCCGGTTCGATTCGGTTTGTTTCTTCTTGATTGCGCTGACGTGGGCAAAAAGTCAAGCCAGTAAGTTGTGAGTGGACGAAGAAAAACGTCAGAATTGCACACAATGCTGTCCTTGGATATACCCTGTATTAAAGCCTACATTTACTTAAAAGTATTGCTTGGATGGTCTGTAAGTATATCCAGAAAAATGGAGATGAATATTGGAAATACCCATATTTATTTTACTTTGTGTCATAATTTACTTAAATTTAAAATACCCATCATAGCAAAGCTACAGGGTACACCAAAAATAAAATGTGTTGATGCGGCAACCAGAGCAGCGGGCAGTCCACTCTTTAGTCTGTCCTAACTGTCTGTCTAAATGTCTGGCTGGCTGTGATAATTAGTTCGTTTGTTTGCGCTACCTTCGAGTGCCAGAGCTCGTCCCAGTCCGATTCCGATTCCGAGTCCGAGTTCGAGTTCGAGTTCCGAAATCCCAATTGTGGAAAATCAGCGAGTCAGCCGGCCAACCGCTGAGGACTGCCATACAAATTGTGCGGCAACATTTGTCGATTAAGCGCAATGAATGCGAGAATACAACTATCGCTATAATAATCTGGAGTCCTCCTGCGGTGGATCTAAGTATGAATGTGTGTGTGCTACATGTGGCACAGCACAGTCAGCAGTCACTTGAACTTGCCCCTTGCTAGCGCGCTGCTTGTTCTTCCAACGAGAATTATTATTGTTGTTGTTGCTGTTGCAGTTGCTGTTTGTTATTGGAGGCTGCCCCCTTGGGTGGCGTTTGATTTGCTTTGCAGCCCAAAGAAAGCTACGAGTAAAGAAAAATCTGAACTGTCACTCAAGAATTTCTGGCATTTTCACAGTCAACACAGTGAAAACCTTTGGAAAACTGCAAGTCAACATGGGAAAGGCATTCGAATAGCAAAACAGTAAAATAGATAGAGATGGATGAAGTGGCAAAACGATACAGAGACAGAGAGAGAAAGAGAAAGAGACGCAGAGAAAGAGAGATGAATGTGCATGACAATTACCCGTCAAAAGTTTGATGTAGGGTTTACAAGAAGGAAATAAAACAAAAAAAAAAAAACAACCAAAGAATCAAAGTAAACTGAAATGAAATACCAGAAAAAGAAAAGGAGAAAAACTGAAAGGATGTATACATTTGAGCTCATTTCTTATGGAATTTTTTATGATTGCAAAGAAAGGAATCTATTTTAAGAAATTATTGTATTCACGGACCTTCGGGACTGCTTTTTATGCGAAGGATAACAAATGTAAATATTGCTTACAGAGAAACTTATTGGATGTTTATGTTTTATGGGTATGTAAAATATGTTTAATATATCGAACTTTTACACAGAAAACAGAGAAGCGACCCATAAAGTTTATTCATTCAGATCTGAACAGAACTCAAACCGGATACGGTCTTTTCGGCTCCAGATGCGATTCCAGTAGTTATAGCTGTTCCTAATACTATTTACTAATGCTGTACTTTTCATATAATATGAAGCACATCTGTTCCTATTCCCAGAGAAAGCCCTATTTATACTGCTACTATATTATGTATCTTAAACAGCCCTATAACCTGATTTCATACATTTGGTGAAGTTTCAATGAGCTTTTATTCTACCATCTGATCTGAGAGCAGAGCGGCACAATTCCCAGTGCCTGGAACCCTAGAGATTTGCAATACACGTCTAATTCATGCAATTATGAGTGCTCTACATGAACTTTAAGTTGGCCATGTTGCCGTTGAAGGGGGCAAGTTTTTATGAGTTGCATATTCATACGAGTACGAGTACTCATGTCAGCTGCTCCGAGTCCGAGTTTGGATCTCAGTGAGTGTGCGAGAGCGGGTCCCAGTGTGAGTGTGAGTGTGGTTGTGAGTGTGAGTGTGTGTGGTATGCCTGACATGGCATGTTGCATGCAGCATTTTGCATGCTTGAATAACAAATTATGACTGCCACACAAAGACTCACAGACAGACAGACTGACAGACCGCCTTATTATTTGCTATACAAATAATGGACGTTGAACGTTGCACAGATTTGAAATATGCGCCATGCTACAGGCTTCAATTGTAACTCCGACTCCGACCGCGACTCCGGCTCCGGCTCTAGCTCTGCCTCTGGCTCCGGTTGCCTTTTGTCTGCGGCTGTTTGCCTTTGTGCTACTTAACAGTCAGCAGTTTTCAGTGTGTCCTGTCACACACATAATCATGAATATATATGCATACACTGAGCGAAATTAATGCAATTTTAAACAGAAGATATGTTCCATTAACATCTCAATAAAAAACACGATTAATTAATATTATATTGCGTATCTATAGTAGAGATAATATTATCATTTTTTATACTAAGACTTCCAAAGCTTCCCCTACATCTTTTCTCTAAGTGTACACAGATATGTGTGTATTTATTTGAGTATGTGTGTAGTTTTGCATAATTGTGTTCCCTTTGTGTGTTGCCTCTGAGCAAACTCACGGCGTAAACTACATTTGATTAGCTAAAATTTCGGCGTCGCTTGTCTCACTTCAAGTGCCAATGGCGATCCCTTTTTGTCCGTTCAACCGACAGCTCGTTCGTCCGTCCATTTTCTAACATATCCTATTTGAGTTCTGTCTTGCTGTCCTTTTGTGTGTGTTCCAGGCATTGTTAGCCTTTCCTTTTCCATTTCTTTTTCTTTTTCGTTTTTTTTTTCTATTTGCGTAACGACTTTATTTTGAACTTGGTCGGCATATCCTTACAGGAGCTCATAATTTTCTCGCAGGTTCACTTCACTTCATCTTTCTGGCTACCTCTCCCGCTGATTTCAGGCATTAGTTTTGCTTCCTCTGTGGTCTGTAGCAACGACATTATACCCTCTAAAACTCTCTGCAACTGCTGCAGCCCACCCGGTTGCCTGTTAATTGAGCCATTTTGCGCGCCGTTTGCTTTCAAATTCAATTGCAACAACAATTCCAACAGCTCCTGCCTCGGGTTCACTCTCCAGCTATGCTGGTAATATGAGCCCTATGCGGTTGGTCTCTTTGAGAAGCCAAACCTTCAATAGAACTTGGCATTTACACAACGACGAGCACCTACTTAGTTTCCCAATGGAACAAAGAGCCAACTAATTACGGTAGCTGACTTTCTATAGAGCAAACAAAAATAGAAAAAACAAGGGTATAAAAACAGCTTACATACATATTTTGAATAGTTCCTTAAGGAAATGAATGGAATGGCTTCCTGGGTTCTTTAAATATTACACTTTCTTGAAAACAGCTCTATGAAGACCTTTTGGCTTAGACCTGCTTGAATTGGCCTTTGACTACTTATTTTCTATTCCAATACTAAGACTTATGCAATTAAGTATTCATTTTATTCATAAATTAAAACTAGGTTTCGTCGTAAGAATTTAAAAAACTAAAATAATAGTTGATTATTTAAAATAAAATATTAGATTGGAGTAAAAAAGAATCCCCAAGATTAGCAGAGCATTAAAAAGATTATACCCTTTCCGACTGGAATACGCATTTGAAAATTGTTGCTAAATTTATTAATTTTGACTAGTTGTTCCTATAGCAGCTATATAATATAGTAGTCTGATCTCTTGGTATACTAATTGGAAAGTAAGTTTTATCAATATACCTAAGGAAGAAAAGTTTTCCATACATCAACTCTAAGACCGATTGATTCTTTCTATGGCAGCTATATTGGCATATATGCTGCCTGTAACAGGACGCAGTGCGAGAGATTCATTAGCATATAAACAGACGGACAGACAAAGGCACAGACAGACGGACAGACGTATATAGCTGTAGAAGCAGACGTACATAGCTGTAGATGTAGAAGATGGCTCCTTCAAAGCATTACACATTGGGTGACAAAGTTATAATACCCGAAGAAAGGGTATTGAACATATAAAACACTTGGACAACTTTCAATCTTTTTCAACTCCTAAGCACCCTTGTCCCATTTAGTGCACACTACTCGTTTTCTCAACTATTCATATTGAATTGAATGGCTTATGAATACTCCTATTCGTATTCGTATTCGTATTCGTATTCGTACTCGTACTCGTACTTACCTAATACAGCGATTGCCAGGCTGAGCATCAAGAATATATTCATATCCATGGCAGTCAATCTTCTCAGTAAATCCTTTTGGAGTGTATTCGTGAGTCTCTTATAGGCCAATTAGTAAACTATGTTAACACTCACAGACGATGCACAGAGACACACACAGACTCACACACACTCTCGCCTTAATTCGGGTCGGAATATTATGTGCTGACAAACTCGAGAGAGTATATCTATCATACGAATGTACTCGTTGGGCTATATATCCCTTCTGCACAGTGGGGTATGCTCGTACTCGTATTCGTAAGTGCAGCCACTCGAAAATGCACTCCACTCAATGCATGTGTAAATATTCAATATTTGGATGGCAGCCCAGTCAGACAACGAGAACGACAAACTGATGACTGTTGACTGCCTTTTTTAAGGCTTTGCTGGCTTGCAGTGGAGATGGAGAAGGAGGAGGAGGCGGAGGCAGAGGCGGAGGAATAGGGGCTTTGATATTTACTATAGACACTCAAATTAAATTGGTATTTACATAGTTGGAACGCATGAAATGCATTTATCACTGAACACGGCGACCAAAGGCAAAAAGATACCCACAGTCTCGATTCACGGCACTTGCTATTTGTTGTTGTTGTTGTTGTTGTAGTGGTTGTGGTTGTTGTTGTTGGTTTATGTTTCGTTGTTGCGTTTTTTATCAGCGACTAGATTGACAAGCGACAAGCAGCCAAGTTTCAGACGCGTCGTCAAATTGTAATGGCAGCGATACCGGCACACCGACAAAGGTATCTCTCAGATACACAAAATGCAATGCCGAAGACAGGGCCAGATACTTAGCCAGGGAGTGTACGGAGGGATACGGGGTATGCAGTTCAATTACCCAGGCCAGTAAGAAGAGACCTACCCAGGGCCAGCTTAAAACCCTAACCGTAACGAAAAAGAAGCGCACACAAGGCGAGCGCAACAAATCAACTTAATTTGTATCCAAAAGATACAAAATATTCAATGCACTGCATCCTTGGCTCCTTTGCCTTGCGTTGCCTTGCCTTGCTTTGCCCTGCCAAACCGAACCGGCTTTTATTTTTTTTTTTTATATATATTTCTTGTTGTTATTGGTGGGTGTTTTTTTTATGCTTTTTGTTATTTTTTTTTTGTCGAACTTCTTATGCTTTATTCTTATTGTTGCCGTTTGGTAGCCGCAGCGAGCGCGAACGCGAGGGGTTGCCGTAGCACCCGTCAGATACAAAATACGCAGCCGACGAATGTGAAACGCAGCAGATACGGAAATACGTTGGAGAACCGCGTGCGTTCGACGTCTGTTTATTACTGAAGACAATCGACGGTTGGAGTTGTTTGTGGAACCGGCTTTTTATGTTGCCTCTGTGTAGAATATACTGGGTACGCGTATTTCCTTGTCGCACTCACCTCCTCTCAATATTCCATACTCTTTCTCTCTCTCGTTCTCTTGTTGTGCATCCGTGCCCAGTATTATTTCAGTGTATTTGCAGCAGTGTTGCTGTGCAGCTGCTTGAAAATACGGGGTTCAGTGCAAAGGCGCGAAATATTTGAAATTTTATGTTTTACGAAACCAATAGATCTATAACTAATATTAACAATTTCGTATTGAAATTATTGCAGATTTTTCTTGTTAATAATACATATAAGACTAAAATGAAAGATTCAGCATTTTAATAATTAATTTAAGGATTGAATTTATATTTTAGATGATGAGCTGCCTATAAACATATATCTAACTTCTTTCATAAAATGAATTATAAATAAATACAAATGTTAAAATATGAAATAAAGAAACAGCATATAAAAATTCGTGTGGAACGAAGTTCGATCCAGCACAAAAATGGTTTCCTGGTAACAACTTTAGAACCGATTGGTTCGGTAGAAGCTATATGAAATATTGGTTCGATCGGCCCGGTTGCTACAGATACAGCTTTATGTGGTCGGTGGAGGTGCCTCAGCAAGGGTATATAAAGTCTAATAAGGCGTAGATATCTGAAAAATGCTCCTAAGTATAAAAGGAATACTCTCGGAGTAACTAATTCATTAAAAGTTTTTTGGTTAATCCCCAGCAGTTGCAGCTTATATCTTATTAAGTACTGAAAATGATGACATTATAAGCCGCTTAAGGAGCGATATCTATAGAGTTTTACCTAGCAATTAGTTGGTTAATTGGACACGACTGCAGGGTATTAATGCATTAATCAAAGTCAGAATTAAAATCAGTGGCGAATGAATGTCCAGTCAACAGATACACAGGGAATGCCAAATAAAGTTATCATCTGTCAGTAATCGGCGCTTCCGCTGTATATATGTATATACATCCAACTCAGTCTGTGTGTGAGTTTAAAACTCATGGAATAATACGCCTTAATGACCAAGCAGGAGTTGAAGATGATTACAAAGAAGAAGCTGGCGAGCAGTGGGGAGATTGAGGAGGAGTTATTGGGTGGCTTGCTGTTTTTACGAGCGGGCGCACGGCTGGAGGCGTCTAAGACACTAAACGACTACTGTGACTACTGTGCGTGGTCTAACCGAATAAATATATGTGTGTGCGTCAGCTCGAGTGTGTGTGTGTGTGTGTGTGTGTGCGTGTGTGCGTTTTTCATTTTATAGTTTTCCGCTTTTTTTACGATGTCTTTCAACCCCCAAACAGAGAAAACCCAAAACAATTGCAACAGATCCTTTCGACTGACTGACGGACTGATGGACTGACTGACACCCAAAACTCATAAAATGCCGTTGCCATTTGTATGTAGCATAGAGAGAGAGCGGGCGAGGGGTGGTATTCCTGATTAACAACGGCACAGCCCTGGGTATGCGGTTATCAAAACCATCCAAAAAGTTGGGCCCGTCCATGCGCTTTTCCATTCTATAACCAGCGACAGTTATTGATGTCATAAAGTTGGAGATTTATGTCTGTCTGTCTATTGGGTTTATATTTCATTGTTTGTTTTTAGGGCGGAGAGGATCTCTCGGATCGCCCCAGAACAGGCAAATGTTGCGTTAATAATATGTATGACCTAACTGAAAAATTAATGGTATATGTGTCATAATTTACAGAATATTTCCAGACTTTCAACTCTCAATATTACTCAAGTAGCCATAAAGTTGTAGCTGCTGCTTTAGTCAAAGGCCATAAGGTACGGAATGGTGTAGAGTATAGCGCTGCTTACCTTAACTCAACGCCTCGTATAATTTTATGAAACCGGCCATGTTACTTTCTATAGAGATCTATGGATCGTCTGCAAACATCAAACATTTCGGGGCATTAAAATAAATTTTAGTAATGCGGCCTTTGCGTAGACTAAACAAAATAAACATTTAAACTCGTGTACTACACAACTTTTGTAGGTGTTTCGATGCATCCAGATCACAGATCTCTGTGCACTTACCATAAACAAATAAGGCGAAAAAGTACCAAAAACAAGAGAGAAAGAAAAAAACAGCTAAATACGGAAGGGCAGAGACCCCAACAACGAGTTTTAATGCTATGTCGATGTCGTCGCCATCGTCGCCGCAGATCAAAGACAAACCTATAGAGGAGCTGTAGGTGAACGGGTTGTCGAAAAAAGGGAGGAAACCTGCGGCTGTGCGGCTGTACGGCTGTACGGCTGGAGCTGTGCAAATGGTAATAGCTATGTTGTTGGATTGAGGGGTATTGGGGGGAGGTGTGTGTGTTTGGATCGTTTAATTGCACTTGCCGCTTTTTATCTGCGTCCATGTGTTGGTGCCGCTTGCCGCTTGCCGCTTGCCCCTGCCTCATTTCCTCCTCTCCTTTGACTGCTTGTCAGCCTGCGCATGTGTAGTTGCCTTTGATGTGCCTGGGCTATGGGCTATGGACTATGGGCGCATTTGTTTATGCGCTGGCTGCTATAAAAAACCATAAAATATGCATAAAACGCATAGGCAAAAAGGCAATTGCTATTGAAGTTGAACAGCAGGCAAATCAAATGGAAATACTGGAATGAAAATGAAAATGAAGCGATTAAGTGCAGAATTGTGTCTCCTTTTCTGGTAACCAGGAATTCAGTCGATTGTCATCAAAAGCTGAGCACCGAGTGACTTTTAGTAGTAGTAGTGATAGTAGTATATTTTTCATTATTTGGAGTAGAACTAGTAAGGAAAGGCTATCTTTCAGCGCATCGAAGATTTCTTACTCTTGAAATTTTTATTTAGATATTTTAAGAAGGGAAAAAGCTTTTCATATAACTGCTGCTTACGTTCCTTTCTATGAATGTTGTTAGATATAGTTATTCGATCCGGCAGGGTCCGATATAGTTGCTGATTACAGTACAACAAAAAGGCAAAATACGAAATCTCAAGGACTGAAAGTTTAGTTTGTATCGAAACAGACAAATAGGGAAACAGGGCTATATCAATCCGTCTCATCATCCTGATCTATTGTAGATATACTTTATAGCACTAGAGATACCTACTTTAGAGCTGGAAAACATCGGAAACATCGATTTTTCACAATGATTTAAGGAATTTTCTCACAGAAAACATCAAGTTCCCGATGTTTTTCCAGCTCTGATTTCAATGCATTATTTTTCACAACAAAATTATAATACCCTCAGCAAAGGTATACAAATTTGTAGAGCAAAGATCAAAGGCTCAAATCTTCTTAGAAACAAAAAATTTACCTGTTTTTCAGGTACGTTCGAGTTCCGCCTTTGTCTAATGTTTGTTTATATAAAAGAAATATATTTATGTACAAATGTGCTTGGCGCTTTATAACTTGAGAAATGTAATTAAAATTGCAAGGATTTCTGAAATCAGCATATTTCATTTAATGCTAAATGTTGTATAACAGATTCCTTGGTAGGAGTAACATAAAGTCGGGTAAGGTAATTTAATGGATCGGTGCTGTTACACAATTTTCATTTGAAGTTTATGGAATTTTTGGGGGATTTTGTTATACCGTTGTTGGTACTCGTCACTTGGCACTTTTCATTGCTTTGCCGGCTGCAGCACTCATAAAAAGCACATAAAAAACTGTTGAGCTTAATGGGGCAACGAGTACGGTAGTAAAATTGTATGAGCGATAGAAGAATTTTACGATAGAGTCCCCAACTCCAGTCTCCACTCCACGCACCACCATAGAAGAGGAATTTTCGATTGCACTATAAAATGGGCTCTATGAGAGCTATAAAATATTTATTCTACTAAAAAATAACTGTACATGGATATATATATACACAGACACACACATAATTAAATATATAGGTATAAATATAAATATAAATACAAATAGATTTTCATGGGCTTTACACGACCAACAACAAAATGGGGTAACATTTAGAAAGGCTAATTCCAGCCAAGAGATCATTGAAAGTGGCAACTGGAGAGCCGAATCCTTGCTCCTAAAATTAAACAATATCGTCTGCAACCTGTGACTCCTGTTCCAGTATGGTGCTCTCACGTAATTTACTCTTGAGATTCTTGCTGGAATTCGCCTCTGTCAGGCAGGGTTCATGCTCGGCGTGCACATGCCCATCGGCATCAACGGCGCCCGCATGTGCTGCATCCTCCAGTTGCACTTTGCCCATATGGCGACGATAGCGATACCAGAGCTTTAAGCCCAGCACCAGCACAAAGTAAAGGAAGGCCAGACAAATAATCACAATTATAATACGTGTAACTATTGAATTAGAGGCGGATTTATTTGTTCTGACCACCAGCAGCACATCCTCACGCTTAAAGCCCGCACTGCTGCCAATGGTACAGCCATAACGCCCTTCATCCTCCGCCTGTACATCTCGTATCTCCAGTGTGCCATTCTCCAGCAGTTGGAAACGTGCCGGATCCGTATTATTCTCATTTAGATAGGCCAAATCCTTGTCCCATTGTATCGTTGGCTTTGGCTCTCCAGTGGCCTGGCAGTGCATGAGAGCGACGCCACCTTCGCTTACCTCTATCGGGCCCACGGGCGGCACACTGAACTTGGGTGCCACAACCACATTAATGGAAACTGTGGCACTTATCTGACCCTGACTATTGCTGGCAAAGCAAGTATACTGTCCACGCTGTTCATTGCTTACGCCTCGAAATATCAGCGTACCATTCTGATCTGTCACATTCTCTGGCAGTGGCAGCTGAGTTTCCTGGAAGGGGTCAAGAAAAAAGAAAGGTTTTAAACATGTCAAAAACTGAATAATTTTTTGAGTTACTTACCCTCATCCATTTGACTTGGGGCGTTGGCGTTCCTTGGGCTTTGCAGTGCACCTTGCTGACACTACCCAATTCCAGATTTTTTGATGTTGGTTGAGGCATAAACTTCAGCTGTTCAATTACCTCCAAAATGCCGTTGCCAGAGCTAACTGCTGGTTGCCCCTCGATGAGCAATTGGCATTGATACTGACCCGCATCGCTGGCCAAAACGCTGCCAAAATGCAGCGATCCACTATCCTTATTAAGTGAAAGTCGCGCATCCTCACGCAGCATTGTCTCCAGCTGTGGTTCGCTGGTGGTGCTGCTCACCTGGCCCAATTCCACCTGACGCAATGTTTTGCCATCCTTCCGCCAACGTAAAGTAATGCTATTGCTTTTAAGATAAGCCTCTGGTATCTGATAGAGACAGGGCATTTGTATGGAGCTCTGTTCCCTAACTGTTAGCTGTGCTTTGGGTCCCTGAGTGATGCTTACATCCGCTAGCGATGTTGGGTTGCCTGTCAGGTAGATAAATTTTAGGTAGACTTAAATAGTTGCGAAATTCAATGGAAAACTAGCTTGACTCATCGGACTCATGGCCTTACCACACGCGCAGCTGCAGCAGCAGAGGATCAGAGCAGAGCTCAAAAGCCGACCGACATTTATCTGTGACTTCATCGTGATGCGAGTTATATAGAATTTGTTTGATTTCGCGTTCTCCTTTTACTGCTTGCTTTATTTATTTACTTTCGTCTTTTCGAGGTTTGCACAAAACCGGTGTATAACTGGGAACTCTTTATTCTTTTTTTGTAGCAGGAATTTCGATTTCCTCGGCTTATATTTTTCTTCTTCTTTTATTTTTATTTTAATTTTGAAATTTATTTGGTTTCTGTTAATTTTCAACAGCACAGCTTCACATAGCGCAAGGGCATCTGCCGCTTAATGTTTATTTTTATGTTACGCACACGCGTCACGCTTAATTATCCTTCTGCATAGTCCGAAACCGAATCCGAAGGGCAGAGAACATTTAGCTGACAACCTCACGCGTTCGCAATCAAAATTGAACTGACGCCGCAGCGAGCTAATTGCCAGGCTGCCAGGCGGCAAACGGCTGAAGTCGATCGACGCATGCGTCCTCAACTGCTCCCAGTATTTAGCATATACCAGTATTTGTGTACAACACTACGCCGGGCATGCAACCCTGTAGAAATACTACTTATTCAATGCCTCGACACCATAGTGGTTATTTAAGTATAAAGGTTTATTTTATTGGCTCACAAAATTTGTATCTACTATTGAACAACTAAAAGCTTACAATCAATTAAAAGCTTAACAAAATAATCTATTAAAACTATTAAAATGCACAATTGTTTGACATCTACTTATTCAGTTCTTTTACTATTTGCTACAGTTTAATAACAATAATTAACTACAATATTTCAATAGAATTTCTTGCTTATATATAGGATTACACAGTCTAAAATTGAGGTATATTTGATACGCGACTATAATTGGTTTGCCGTTTGGCCACTCGGAAGGGACACCTTGTCATCATTTTGTAGACAATGGCGCCACAGAGCACAAAGAGGCCCCAAAATACATATGTAAAGAGTAATATAAAGCGATTGGGCTGCCACAGCACAGTGTAACTGAGGTTATAATTTTCTAAAAATTAAAAAATATAATATATATATTTCATTTATTATAGTTTTTATTGGGAACTCACCTAGTACTGCGTAGCCCATGCCAATTTTCGATTTGCCCATGCGATATGAGCATGTTGGCACCATTATCTCCAGGTAGCTATGCTCCTGTTCCTTGAGTGCTTTCAGATCAAAGTGCCGCACTGCATTCTCATAGAAGTTGATGACCTTTGTGGAAGGATAAATAAATATGCGAGATTCGTGCCAATGTCCCGAAAATATTATATGAGGATCCAAATCGCTAATAACGGCGCGCAACAGTGGTCCACCACCAATAAGCAGTGGAGCATGAGATACTCCAATTCGTAAGCGTTCAGCATTGTGATCCCTATCAGGATTTGCAAAATCCAATAACATGCGATTTATCTTAAAGAAACGTATATGATTGTCATAGTCAAACAGATCCTCGCTCATGAATTCGTTTTCAAAGCGTCGTTGATTTGAATTGGAAATATATTCGCCATTGTCGCCTCCTATATCATTATCTCCCGGGACATGCACGCGCTGTAAGTAGGCAGAGATCATGCGAAACTAATTAATAATCGGTTAAAAAGTGGGCTTCTTGTAGTTGACTTTAGTTAAACTTACATTTGTGTATTTTTTATTTTGAAAAATGCGCTTGAAACGCTTCACATATTGCTTATATTCCTGAGAGGTAGCTATGTTACCCTCGTCTAATAAGTCACCTAGGAAGACTATAATGTGTGGTTGTGTAAATGATATGGCATGCTCAAAAGACTTCTGCAAATATCTATCCGAGTCATAGCGCGCTAGTGGGCTATGGGATGAACGATCGTAGGAGTTGCCTAAGATTTGTGGATCAGCAATGAGCAGCATGCGGGTACAGTTTTCTGAAAGAATCCAAGCAACTTATGATAACATTGAAGAAACGTATAAAAAAGCTTACCCAATTTACAGTCGATTGAATGCCAGCTGGATCGAGCCATATAATATATAAGAACTTCATTGAAGAACATGAGCAAAAGCGTGAGCACAATAAATCCACGACAGACTAATCTGTAAAGTATTGAGTGTTGTTTGTGAGAATATTGTTAAATTATATTTCAAATACTCTTGTAGTGTGTAATATGAAAACCCCACACGCTAATTCCATAGTGTACAAATGAATATTCTATAGTCTATCTATATCTGTTATACTATATTTCTTATATAGTGTAGTGGAACTGACCGAATCTAATAATTAAGGGGAAATAAACCTTAGCTAATATAACAAAGTTTATGATTGTTAGTGTATCTTTATTATATATAATGAATTGAATCAATATTGAGCAGTGTATTGATTTCTAAACACATGGCTTGTAGAGCTTCAGAGCGCCGAAACTAACCTACCCTTCCAGACTAGAATAAGCATTTGAAATTTGTTATAAAATTTGAATATTTTGGTCACCTGTGGAAGCCTTTGTTGATGAGAAACTTTGCAATTATTAAGAGAAGTTTGCTTTCTTTGAGATTTCACTAGTAAGTTTCATCGAGATATCTTGATGGTGTGTTTTGAACCGATCGTTCGTATAGAAGTTGTACGATATTTAGTCTGATCTCTTGGTAATTAAATATTAAAAATTGCACACCCCACTTTTTATTTTGAGTAAATTTGATTAAAGTTACATCCCTGTGTCAAAAAGCTGCTTTAAAATTAAGGAGCATTTAGATCATCGACATATCGAAAGTACTTTTAGTTTTTCTTTGTTTTTGAATGAAATACCGGTCTTTGGTCTTACCTATTTACTACGCGCAATGAAGCCATAATCATGCTAGTCGTTGGGCTTCTTTGGGTTGCTTGATTAATTATAAGTGGCATGCGAATCCGTCCGATTTGCGGGGCATTCCTTGTAGCATTGCTTTATTTATAAATCTATATTTAAAAATGCATATGCAAATTTACGTAAGTTTTGCGCTGAATATGCTCCAAATTATTAGCCGTTAGTCGAGTTAAATAGAAGACGCTAGCGCCACATGCAGCGGAGAACTGGCAACTGGGAACTGTTTTAGTTACGTTGGTGGGGCAGGCACACTCGACGCAGCGCTGCAGTGTCTAATTAAATTAAAGAGTATTAAAAGAGCTGTAAATGATATTTAGAGCAACTGGCAACTGATAATTACCAGCCCAGCCCGTTGAATACTTTTTGTTGACTTCCACTTGGCTACGTTGTTAGCCATGCGCGCCTTTTGGGTTGTCATGAGAGACGACTTATGTTAGCAATTTTGAATTCAAATAGCCGTTACGGGCTAACACTCGACTCATTCAAACATTGCATTATCACTTACATTTCATGCAGGAAGAAAGAATATTTTTAAAATACTGCGATAATGCAGATAACACCAGCTGGCAGCAGGCGGCAAGCAGCAGTCATTCAGCGACAAACAATAACATTTTTCGATATGTTAATAACAGCAAGCATCTATGTTATACGTTTCGCGGCTTTTCTTGTTTGCAACTTTTGTCATGTAAATTTCAGCTATTTAATATTTTATTGAGGAAATAACCATAGATTCAAAAAATATAGCAGGAAACCAGCTTACTCGGCGCGAAAAATACTTCTAACAGTTAAATGCAGCTAACAGTATAGCGCGCCATAACACTCACAGCTCAGCTGTTTTATACAGTTAGATATAAAAATAATATGGGCAAGGCCAATAAATTAAAAATATTAAAATTTATTGCAATTTTTGAATAAAATACAAAACATATAGTAATTTAGCGGGAATATTAATGGACAGAAGTCGCTAGCGCAAATTAGAGCCAATTAACAGAAATACAACCCAAATCTTGGCGTTGCCCATCTGTTAAGATTATTACCATCTGGCCACGTTGCGCAGCAGAGTAATGGCGTGCCATTCCGCACAAAAAGTGCGCTGTTAAAATAATTTTATTCCTGCTAACTACAAACGCATTATATTTACATTAAAAACAATTAAAACAAATGAAAGTGGCAACATAATTATATATAAAAACGTTATAGTGTGCTCGAAAAACTGTTAAGAGTGAGTTAATTTTCCAGAAAAGTGCGGCCTCCAGTAACAAAATTTGGCAATTTTTTTGCCGCTGCTGCTGCTCTCCGACTGTGAAAAGTAAGACCAGCTCAGCGTAAAATTTGCAGCTGCAAAATGATTCCAAATTGCATGAAAAACTGTGAAAATGCTGTACAATAAGCGAAAACCGAAAACTCATTTGGCATTTTCTAGATGTTAAGTTGGCAAAAAAAAAAGGATTATTTGTGTCTCAGTTGCGAGTTTGTGTGTGTGTGTGTTATTGTCAGCGTGTGCGTGTGGCTTGGCAATGCTACGGCCCACTGTAATCGTTGATTTGGCAACGCTGTTGTGTGCTTTTTTTTTCTAATTTGAGGGTCGCGTTTGTTGTGGTTTGTGCCTGTTAATTATTATTATTATTATTTTTAATCAGCCTTTTGTAAGCATTGGAAATATATTTGGCACACTTCGCTCTTGTCTTTCTTTCTTATTTTGATTGTGTTTGTGTGTGCTTACGTTGTTTACCTTTACAGTTGCAGAGAAATGGTCAGAGAGAAGCAGTGTTGCCAAATTAGCTAGCATTACGCCAAAATCTGGCGGTATCCGACTAACAATTTATTTGTTATAATATGACTGAATTTCTGGAAGCGGTAAAAAATTTATATTTAAAGGAGACATTTTTTATTTACTGTTTCCTTTCACAGAGCCCAAAGAATACCGGAACTGTGCCGGGTCAAAATCAAAGCGATTTATATTTTTTTGTGGATACTGATATATAAATGCTTTCAAATTTTATATATCAATTCTGAATTCCGACCTTAATATATAGAAGATTAACAACTTATTCGAATCTTTCCGAATTAATTAAACTAAAGACTTACAGTATTTAATATTTGAGAGATAATTTTACAAAAATATTGTTATTGGTTTTTCGCTATTTGTTATGATTATTTTAAAATTATATTTATTATTTTGCAGCTTTCTTTCACTCTGTGATCAGCTAATCTTGGATATTACTAGTTGTGAACACTGGAGAGTTGAGCGCGTGTCCAGGCATAGCGCTTATAGCACCCGTCAAAGATGACGGATATTGTTTACCCCAACGGCTGTCGGCCGTTGGTTGAGGATCTGGGGACCGATGAGCTTATACGCCGTCTTAAGGTAAGTGTCGATATACTGATATCGATCTATCATAGTGTACAGCTAACTCTTTGACTATTTTCCCGTTAATAGACACTGGCAAACGTGCTGCAGACTATGGATCAGGATGACAATCTGCATCAGCAGTATATACCTCTGGCATTGCACTTATTGGATGATTTCTTTATGCGTCATCCGTCTCGAGATGTTCAACTGCTGATTGCATGCTGCATAGCGGATGTATTGCGTGTTTATGCGCCCGAGGCACCTTATAAGGAGCAGGACCAAATCAAGTCGATTTTTAAATTTTTTATCAAACAACTGCATGGCTTAAAGGATCCACGGGATCCCTCATTCAAGCGATACTTCTACTTGCTGGAGAACTTGGCTTTTGTTAAGTCTTTTAATATGTGTTTTGAGCTGGAGGATTGTCAAGAAATATTTCACGAACTGTTCAGCACTGTTTTCAAGATCATCAAGTGAGCATGGTTGCAATATTTGTTTTGATAATGATTATTAATTAAAATAAATATAATATATATTTGTAATTTTAGTGATCAGCACAGCATGAAAGTGAAGAACTTTTTCCTCGATGTGCTAAGTCCACTTATAACGGAGGCGGATAATTTATCAGTCGAACTATTGGATCTAATATTAATCAATATTGTAGAACCCAACAAGTCGACCAATAAACATGCACATGAACTGACGGAGCAGTTGCTGGTGAAAACGGGCGATGCCTTCGAGACCACCATCAAATTGGTAGCCGAAAATTATAAATCTTGAAACAAACTGATTATCTACAATATCTGTTTCTTTTCTAGTTCTTCAACCGTTCGTTGCTCATAGATAAGCCAAATACAAAGCTATCTATAACAACCAAAATCTATGATATTATCTATGAGCTTAACCAAATCAACAGTGATCTGCTGTGTTCAGTGCTTCCTCAGCTGGAGAACAAGCTTCTTTCAACGGACGATGCCGAGCGACTGAGTAAGTACAACTGGACAGGGTCATTCGGTGGTATTCATGTCCCTTGTTCATCTCTAGTTTAATTCTAAAAAAGAATTGTAGACTAGAATACGATTGCTGAATACTAAATATACATGTCCATTTGCAGGAGCTACGACACTGATGGCCCGTATGTTCTCGGAGAAGGACTCTCAGTTGTCCAAGAAGTATCCATCGTTATTGCGCGTCTTTCTTGGGCGCTTTTGCGATATTACCGAGCCGGTGCGTGTCAAATGTGTTCAATCATCAATGCACTTTCTACTCAATCATCCGCATTTGCAAGCTGAAATTACGGAGAAGCTGCGCATGCGACATCATGATCTGGACGAGCTGGTTCGCCATGAGGTAGTCATGGCTATTGTCGAAACAGCGAAGAGAAACTTTGATATAGTAGTCAAATCAACAGAACTGCTGGAAATAGTGCGTGAACGCACATTGGATAAAAAATATAAAATACGGCGGGATGCCATGAATGGTCTCGGCTACATCTATAAACGAGCCATTTGTGAGCCAAATGATTTGAGCCCAGAGGTTAAGGATCAAGTCGATTGGATAAAGAACAAAATTTTGCATGGATACTACAAAATAGGTCTGGAAGATAAGTTAATGGTGGAACGACTGCTCATTACATGTCTGGTGCCGTATAAACTGGCACCTGAGGAGCGCATGAAAAAGCTATATCATTTGCTAGGTGATCTCGATACAAATGCTGCTAAAGCATTTGTCGAGCTGCAAAAGAATCAAATGAAGACACGCCACACAGTCAGTGATTGGATCAAATTGCATCACTCCAAGGAGTTTACGCCTCGCGTGCTCAGTCAGCTGGCCGCGAAACAGGCCAATATTGCCAAGTAATTTCAAGCAAACTAACCTTATTCAAAGATGTTCAGTTAATATTTATTATTTTTGATGTAGATTGCTTCCGGAACCATTAAAGGCAAGTGAGTTTCTCACTCAGTTTAGCCAACATTTGCGCAGGGATGCCCAGCTGCTACGCTGTATTAATATTGTCCTCAAGCGTGATGTCAGTTGCCGCGAGTGCGCCGACACAATGAGTGTTCTGCTGAAGAAACTGGGTGCCCACGTCATGACGAATCTTTACTATAACACTGTGAAGATGCTTATTGAACGCGTTGCCTCTGTCATGGTCGATAAAGAGTCCATAGGAGTGCTCATCGGGTATGTCACTAAAAAACATTTGTATGCATAATGAGCAAATTTAATATTATTTAATGTGTTAATTATCACTTAAGCTATTTGTTTAAGAGGGCAGTTATAAAAGTTCTAATTCGTTTGTTTTGTGTAATTCAAAATATCATTTGAAGCAAAGCGTTTCTATTGACTGACCACTGTTAATATATTTAATTTGAAATTACTTTGTTATTATCATGACACAAACCAAATTATTCCATCTTACAGCTTAATCGAGCAATGTATTCAGGGTGGTGATATCTGCAATGAAATTGGCATATCGCCCCATGAAGCAGGCGAGCGTGGCCTCAAGCTGTTAAGCGTAAGTCTACCCCAATCTTATCTGGGATTCGTAACATATGCATATCATATTTCCCTTTTCTTGGCAGATGTTATCGTATGTGTTTTCGGCTCATTTCTTTACGGATACCTCTCTGCGTCATCTGATTGCGCTACTGAGCTATGAGCATGAATATGTGGCTCCGCTCGTACTGAAAACATTGACCCATTTGGGTCGTTATCAGCCGCTGATTGACGATGCCAATCCGGCCATTTTAAATGAACTGGCGCCCATCTGTAAAGACTTTGCCCTATTGGGCACGCCTAAGCAGGCAAAGCACGCAGTGCGCTGCATCTTTGTCAACAGTCAATCGTCATCGACGGCTACAACGGATGGTGGCGGAAGTGCATCGACTACCACTCAAACGGTGCATCCGATATTCAATGAAATCATTGAGGAGTTGCGCGTAAAACTGGGACCGAATTGTGAAAATCAGCATACCAAGATCGTGACCTTGGGTCACATTGCGTTCAATATGCCACAGGCATTCCTAACACCCATCAAGAATATGATTGCGCGTCGAATTGTCAAAGAGCTGCTCATACAGGAAGTGCCGGAGCAGCGCGAACATGACCTGCCTGAGAGCGATTGGTGTGAACAAGATGAACTGCCACAGGATACACTCTGCAAGCTGGATGCTCTAAAGACCATGGCACGCTGGCTACTTGGCCTGCGGTCAGATGAGCATGCTGCCCAAAAAACCTTCCGAATGCTATCAGCCTTTGTAAATCAACGCGGCGATTTGTTGGGCCAGAATCGACTCTGCGAAGCCGAACAATCTTGGCTACGTTTGGGCGCCGCCTGTGCCATGCTCAAGGTATGTGAGCAGAAAGGTGTGGGCGATCAGTATAGCGCCGAGCAGTATTTAGAACTCTCCCAGGTGATGGTAAGTATTTATACCTAATTTATTTTATGATCATAATGTTAAATATTCTTTTCCATCACAGGAGGATCCTGTGAGAGAGGTACGCGAGATCTTTGCTCGAAAACTGCATAAGGGTCTAGGCAAAAGTCTGCCTCGTAATTGTCTTCCCTTGGACTTTATGGGCTTTTACGTGCTCAGTGGCATGGAAACCAATAGAAAGTAAGTTGTAGATTTGTTTGTCCGTCAGTATGTTGCTAGTTTAAAGTTCGGTCGGTAAGAAAGTCTGTATATCTTGAAAAATTCAAATCCAAGCCCCCATCACAAAACAGAATTGTAATTTAGTTCAATCTTGCCAAAGTTTATTAAAATGTAATCATAGAGAGATGGACTGATAATTATGTTGCTGTATGTGAAGCATTTTACCCAAACTATAAACCATATTTCAAGCCTAACAATTTTTCCGGAGATTTAGTTCTCGAATAGAAGAGACTTGTGTGACACTCCGTATTTGATTTCTATAGTTCAGTTTAGCTGTAGCCCAAGTAATCTGCGTAAATCTTTGATTCTTTTCTTGATTTTAATTAAAGTTAATTAATTAATATGTTTTATTCTACAGATTGCAGGAAGTGGTGCGGCACTACGTCGACGCGGATGTTTATAAAAGACGGGAATATCTTAAAACGGTGGCTATGACGTGTAAGTTTTCGCTAATTCTACGGCACTAGGAAGAAAATTAAGAATTGTTTTTTACAGCACCGGACAGCTCTACAGAATCGCAGTCGCTGCATATTTTACCTGATTACATGCTGGCTTTTGCCATACCAGTTCTGGTGCACAATCCCAGCTATACAAACCACGAGGACTTACAGCAACTGCGCATGATGGAAAAGTGTTTGCGTTTTATATTGGAGCCGCTGATGGCGAAACGCGAATGTTTTGTATATGGCTTTTATAAGCAGCTGCTGCAGCTCATTAAACATCGCGAGTGCACCATAAGCGAGGAAAAGGATCGAATGCAAAATAACTATGTATGGATATTTTTTGAAATCGCAAGGTCTTTGAGTTTAATTCTAATTTGCTTTCCAATTGCCTCTTTCTAGAAAATGTGGGCGCTCTGTGATCTCGCCATGCACATAATCGATGCCAAAGTTGGCCAATGTGATGGCAATTCGAGCGCATTCTCAATGCCACTAGCGCTGCCAGAAATGTACTATAAACTGCCCGCCGTTAGTGATTTCCAGAATACTGAAATTTACATACCGCTGGACGTATACACACTGGGCGACAAGACCAACAAGGCCGTTGCAAAGACAACAACGACTACGTCACAAGCGCCAGCTGCCGGCTCCAAAAGGGCTGCAGAGATGGAGATAACGGATGAGGAAAACTCTCAGGTAATTAGAATTTGAGGAACACATAA
Source organism: Drosophila repletoides (assembly GCA_018150835.1). NCBI lineage: Eukaryota > Metazoa > Arthropoda > Insecta > Diptera > Drosophilidae > Drosophila > Drosophila repletoides. The sequence goes on along the minus strand of JAECWQ010000089.1, from coordinate 17,120,649 downwards.
GAGTATTGATATTAATATTTAAATTTATTGTTTTCAGGAGAATAATCTATTTGATAACATACGCGCCGCAGACACAACGGAACCAATGGCCAAGCGGACGCGCGGCGGTGCCGCAACGGCAGCCAAATCGTAGAAAAAAAGGGGCATACTTGTTAGTATAGTATTAGTCTAGGCCCTAAGTTAACTAAATCTTTAAGGCGTAGATGAGTACTACGGTTAGAAGAACATACACGGAACAATAAAAAACAGAAAATTCCCTTTGCAGACAGGAAATTGAATCCCTGAAAATATTGTAACCTCTCCTTCGTGTATGATAATAATGGAACAAACAGACCAACAATCAACAACCAACATGGCAAATGCCAATCGCCCAATTTGTTACTTTTAGTTGTTTAACCGAAAACAAAAAAAAAAAAAAACCATTAGTTCTTACGATTATTATTATTCTATTATATATTTTACATTGTATCCTGTTTCGTATTATGATCCATTTGGCTTGTTTTATTGTCAACATTTTGCTTTTTTCGCTATTTTTTAACTTAAAAGAATATAATTTTTAGATATGTAACACAAATGTATCGAATAAAACAAAAAAATGATAATGCAAATTAGTTGAAGTATGCCGTATGCCGCGACGTAAAGTAACAGAGCCTTATTAAGAAATTAAAATTAACTTTTCTATGAATGCAGTTAAAATTTAGTTAATATAAAATGTATGATTAATCGTAATACACTACATATACATATACACATACATATTCATAAACGAACAAAAACAAGAGGAAAATGCATTGAAAATGTATTAAAATAATTAATGAAAAATGTTGAAGTAACATTCAAAATTGAAAAATGAAAATGTACATTTAATTATTATTACTGTTTTTCAAATACATATAATTATTTAGAAATAAGTAATTATAATAAAATCGCCTGAGTTTTTAATTAAAAATACAAAGCAGCGCGCGCGCTTTAATATAAAGATCTTCGGCCACACTGCGCCACAGAGAGTTGCCACTATGCGCACGCAGCTTGGCAACACTATAAACTAAACTGCATTCGAATTGGAATTGGAGGGGTGGGTCAGTGCGTGTGTACGCATGCTTATTTGTTTTTTTTTTCGTCAGTTTCTTTAAAATTAAAATAAAGACATAAATTGTGTGAAAAGTGATTGAATGTTATATTAGCTGAATATATAGCAGCAAATATTCAATATAATATAATACCCAATTAAATAAACAAACAATGCAATCGCATTTACTCGGCAATGACGTCACACGCAGCTACGACGATAGGCGCTGCGTCGACGTTGACGTCTACGCTGACACAAGCCCATACGCCACTGCTATCAGTAGGAAAACAAACTCGCAGCCGAACAGGCAGCAGCGGCACCGCATATTCACCTCAACCCCCAAATACGAAAACAAATTCAATAAGCAACAACAAACGAAGCAGCGCAACGACGCCATTAATTTTTATAACTTAGCCAAAGCAACAAAAAGGCAATACATTCGTGTGGGTGCCGCAGCTACTGCCGTTGCAGCAAGGGGTCAGGGGCCAACCTTTGACATTCGTCTGAAAGCTCTTTTATTTTTTTTTGGTGTGACAATCATCGGCTATCGAATCATCTGCTTAACAAGTGAGTATATTCATTTTAACGCTGGCTGCATTTAAAAACATTCAAGGCTGCACTTGTGACGTTTGTTATACCCTGTAAGCATTGATAATTTACTGTAGAGTATATTATTTGTATAAAGTATTTAACAGGTTTTTATATCTATTCTCTGTACGGACTTAGATTAATCGATATAGTAATGTTCGTCTTTCTTTGTTTTTCTATATATGTTTTCCCAACTACGATCGATACATAGATTAGATCGGATCAGTTAACTAAATCATAAAGCTCCTAAGTGACTATAGATCTACAAGAAGAGACCTAGATGAATTCAAAATATTCGTATTTATTTACTATAAAAAACGTATTACTAGTATATGGCTTGTATATAGTATGTAACTGTCATAGGAATGACACGTCCAATAGACAATTACATTGAATTTCGTAAATCACAAAAGTCGTACTTCGAAATATAGTCTTATATGTATGCGTATGTATTTATGAAAAATTTACTAGGGTATTCAAATCTTCGGATTAACTTGTTTCCTTTCAACTTTTTCTTTGGATCGCACAATAAACTGTTTACCATATTGTTAGGGCAGCTGTAAGTAGCAGCTGCAGAGTATCTGCTAGTCGACCACTCAAGCGTCGAGTACTGTTTTGTATTTGTTTGTATTTACTTATAAATAGCGCAATATGCATATATATGTATATGGACATATATTTGTGTACTTGGCAAATGTATGATCTCATACCGATTTTCATTCCCATTGCTTTTGTGTTTGGCTACCTTGGTATGCGGCTTTCCAGCACCCTGAAATGCGCGAAGCATCTAAATAAAGACTTACTAGTGAATTGACTGTTGCGCATTTCGTTTTAGCCAACGACAACAAACTCTTTTTTTTTTCTCATTTGCATATTTAAAGCCAAAACAAAACCAAACCAAACTAAAGGCAACAGCGACTAATTGCTTGCTGTTTGTTAGAAGCTGAACAAGTTGACCTTTGTTTACATATTTACACACAAATATACTTTACAATTTCTGGCTTCAAAATATATACAAAGACACAAACATGTCAAGTTCTTCTTCTTGCTGTGAGTCACTTAACGGTATTTTGCACTCAACCAAGTCACGCGACCTGCACAATCCACAGTGGGTCAGAAACGCTCTTCACTGAACCCAATTCGTTCAGCAACTATTTTCCCATATAATGAAATTCAGTTTATCATGAAATTATTGATTTATTTAATTAATAAATTATATATTGAGTAAACTTAAACATATTTAATATATTGAAAAAATATAGTAACAAATCTAAATCAAATTGGAATTATCCAGAAAACTATACAGTATGTGTATATGAAGAATCGATCGAAATTGTTGCATGGAAATTTTTTTTCTTAAGATAACTTAATGAACCCTTCAACTTAGATTAAGGAGTGTACAACCAAAAATTACTTCTATATTGATTACTTGATTGATTATTATACAATTAAAACTAAACAAATATGTATATAATATTTTCTAATGAATTAACCAAGATTCCACTGTGCAATGAGTACGTGGGCGTCAAAACTGGTCGAGTCAAAGAGTTTTTCCTCAAATAGTTCAAGCATTTGCAGGCAACTCTCGCAACAACAGTGTAAACACAAGAGACATCGAGTGAGATATTTTTGTTTTGTTATTGTTTATAGCACGTTTATCGTGGTGTGCTGATACAAACCAATATCAAATCGCAGACCTTGAAGCTATAAATAAATTACTATTTGTAATTTCCACCCACAGTGCCCTACATTAATGGAGGCAACGTGCAGCAGCTCAGTAGTTATGTGCAGGCACAGCTGAGCGCAGCCTTGGAGTGGTCAGAGGAGCACCAACTGCGCTCCAAACTGAGCCCATTGCTGTGTGGCCTCATCGTGGCTTTGTTTTCATATGGACTCGTTTACCTGGATAGTGCTGAGCCGGGCGTTAATCCACCCGCTCCCTTCTTGTCACGTTCCAGTCGGTAAGCTCAGGAGATCTAAATAATATTACAAACTTTTTTAACATTATGTTTCTTTTTAGTACTCGTGGAAGGCGCTCAGTGTGGCAGCTAAATTATTTATGTGCGCTGGGCGCGGGTATTATGGTCACATTCCTGATGTATGCTGATCTGTAAGGCTAAGTTCCTGCTTCTGGATTCAGTTCCACGAATTTCCTTTTAGTCAATTATGGCAGCAGTATTAGTATTTAAGCCAGTCCAAGTAATTATTAATTGTAAAAACGCTCCAAATTGGGCTTTAATTTATGTCCCACGTCTAAACAGTGATGCTGCGAAACTATCGGAATACTATCGTTTACTACTCTTTAATTTTCAACTTTACATGTTTTAAGTTTCCCTGTATCTCAATTACACGATAGTACTAACGATAGTTTTGCAGCTCTTATATGAAGTATTCTTGTAACTGTGCAATGCTAACAAGCAAAATCTAACAGAGTTTACGTATTAATGTAAGAATTTAATGGAAGCTGCAGAAGCTAAAAATGGAAACATTAAAGGAGCGTTCGAAGCTATATCAACTTAATATCTAAGTAAATAAATTATATTATTTTATATACATATGTAGTACTAATATACTAACTTATTAACTTATGTAAAACCTATGTGAAAGTACAAAATGGAACGTGTAAAACGTAATGTCTATTAAAGGTAGGCAAATTAAATAGCAAACAAGTACTAAAAACTACTTTTGTGGAGTGTTTTGCATTAATATAAAAGAAGTTACATTTTCGATTCGCTTGAAATTCTGTTGCCATTCGGCATTACTTACCTGTGAGACACTGAAGGTATTCAAACGATTCTCGCCCTTGAATCGGCCCACAACATGCACAAAACAACCTGAAAGCTCGACAGTTTTTAGATAGCTAAATATATTTATATATGTACGTGTTTAGTATATGCTTGCCATTATTCAAGGATTTCAGTTCATCCTCAAAATCATAGTAAATGCTCTGCAGGATCGGTCCCTTGTCATCGTTACGCAGCAGCAGAGTATGTTCACCCCTTTTGCCAACAATAATGCGCAGGAGCTTACCTGTAAAATAATTAACTAGTTTAATTATTAACGGACCCAAAATAATTTGTTATTAATTTGACTGTCCCTGGGCAACGCCGGATAATTCTAGTACCGCACAACTTAATACTACTACCGAACCGATCTCTAACCAAAATGCTAATAGATAGACAGAAAAAGAAAGAGCGAAACACATACACTTAGTATTTTTAAGCATTTGACCTACCATAGACATTCCAAAGGACATTTAAGTGCGGCTGCTTCCGCTGCATTTTAATGCAAAAGTCTACTCGGCCAATTAAACTCAGTAAATTGCGACCAGGCTTGGACATTGGAGAGGGTGGCAACGCTTGCAACGGAGCTTCAGCTGCGGGAGGAATTGCAGTTGTTGTTGTATTCTGAGCATAGCAGAGTGTCTTATTCAGTCCCTTTGGCGGCGGCTTATAGTTAAATTCGGGTTTGCCTTTGATTTTTACGAGTTCCTCTACAAAGCCCGAATATATCAGTTTATTTTCCTTTTGACAAAGACTCAATTTAGTTTGTTTCAGTTGACTACTTCCAGTTTTTCGCAGCAGTCCAGAGGCAGATTCAAAGCCGTTAGCCGTTAGCTGCGCCTTGAGCTTATGCTGCGTGTTATTGGCCAAGCTGTTGCTTTTGTTAGCTAGTTTACAAATTAAACTTCAAATTTTTAATTAATTAATAATTTTTATCGCACTTACCTTTCGTAGTGAACATTTTTGCACTGGAATAACGACAGTTACAATATGAAAATGGCGTTAAGGTGACCGTTTATTGACTATTCATTATTTTGTGCAGCCCTGTCGTTTTGGTATTTTATTTTGATACCGCGATTATTGTATTATCGGTTTCAATATGGATATCGATATGTCGGATGTATCGACACTTTCCACGCGAGTTTATTTTCGTTTTTAGTGCATAAAAATTTTGTAAATAGCACAAAATTTAAAATTAATTAGAATCAACTGACGCTGCTACCATGAGTACGATCCTAGAGAAAATTGCGGCCATTGAGTCGGAGGTAAGCCGGCGAATATAATTTAAAAAATATAACAAAAAACTAACCTGTCTCCCCCTTTTATTCCACATATATTCATGTATGTATGTATGTGTGGCTGTAGATGGCACGCACGCAAAAGAATAAGGCAACTTCTGCTCATTTGGGTCTGTTAAAAGCTAAGCTTGCAAAGCTCCGACGGGAACTTATCTCGCCCAAAGGAGGCGGCGGTGGAACCGGTGAAGGTGAGTCTTGAAGAGATTTTAAGTAAGGCTTGAAATCTTCTTTGAATAAGGCTCTATTGGGAAAGTTCCTAGTTTGATTCTCGAACCAGTTTCAACACCGGGTACAAGATTGTTGTCTAATTCCAAATTCATTCTATATAATTTCAAATTCTACTCTTAAATTTTGAAAAAGATTAGATTGTGTTCGAACCGGTTTGGATAGATGTGAAGTAGGAAATTCTACTATGGTAGATTTGATAGCGACTTGAATCCTTCAGATTCAGTTCTGGGTCAGTTCTAAATGTAAACTGAGAATGGATTATAATCCTTGCTTAAAAATTAACAACTAATTAAACTGAGCTTTCATCATACTCTTTCAGCTGGATTTGAGGTGGCTAAGACAGGTGATGCCCGGGTGGGTTTTGTGGGCTTTCCCTCGGTGGGGAAGTCCACGTTACTCTCGAATTTGGCTGGCGTTTATTCTGAGGTGGCTGCTTACGAGTTCACAACGCTCACCACTGTGCCGGGCTGCATTAAGTACAAGGGAGCTAAGATACAGTTACTGGATTTACCTGGTATTATTGAGGGTGCCAAGGACGGAAAGGGTCGCGGTCGTCAAGTGATTGCTGTGGCGCGTACCTGCAATTTAATCTTTATGGTGCTGGATTGTCTGAAACCCCTCGGTCATAAGAAGCTGCTGGAGCACGAATTGGAGGGCTTTGGCATTCGCTTGAATAAGAAACCGCCAAATATTTATTATAAACGAAAGGACAAGGGCGGCATTAATCTGAACTCTATGGTAGCTCAATCCGAACTAGACCAGGATTTGGTCAAGACCATATTATCGGAATACAAGATACACAATGCGGATATAACTCTACGTTATGATGCCACCAGCGATGATCTTATCGATGTCATTGAAGGAAATCGCATCTATATACCCTGCATCTATCTGCTGAACAAAATTGATCAGATTTCCATTGAGGAACTGGACGTCATCTATAAGATACCCCACTGTGTACCCATCTCAGCGCATCATCATTGGAACTTCGATGATCTGCTGGAATTAATGTGGGAATACCTTAGGCTAGTTCGAATTTATACCAAACCCAAGGGACAATTGCCTGACTATAGTTCGCCGGTTGTGCTTCACAACGAACGCACAAGCATAGAGGACTTTTGTAATAAGCTGCATCGTTCCATTGCCAAGGAGTTTAAATAGTAAGTTGGATTCAATTTAATTACAGATTGTTTTTAAACTATTTTTTCCCATCCAATAGTGCTCTGGTCTGGGGTTCTTCGGTCAAGCATCAGCCGCAAAAAGTGGGCATTGAACATGTACTCAACGACGAAGATGTTGTGCAAATTGTGAAAAAGGTCTAAGGCCTGATCCATTTATATTTTGGATTTCGATTTTTTAATTGTGTTGCATTTTTTGAAATAAAAACGATAATTGCGCTGCTTGTTTGATAGCGTTGCCACCTGGTATGTCTGTCGTCGTAATATGGGTATCTGGTCCAATGGTTTGCTTTTAATTTAAATTATGGAATTGTAAACAAGTCAGAAAGAATCGAGTTTTTAAATTTAATTATATTTTAGGTAATTACGTGGTCAAGCGAAATAAAATACATAGGAATGTAATGTCCTCGATGCCACCAACAATTTTGATGCATTTTTAAATTTAGCGCGCTGCCAAGTAGCGCTATCGATGGATTACTCGATTAGCTGTATATCGGCAAACCACCACGATTTCATATTATCGATATTAAACCGCCTCTGAACTCACGTTGTTATTATTTAATTTTACAACTTATTGTATCTTAAATGGGCGATCTAAAAAATTCGAAAGGCAAGGGTGTGGAAGATAATGTGTGGGAGCCCGGTGATAGTAAGAATTGGTGCAAACCCATCAAGCCGCTGCAGGAGAAATGGAAACTAGTGCCAGCATTTCTGCAGGTGAAGGGCCTGGTTAAGCAGCATATTGATTCGTTCAATCATTTCATTAATGTGGACATTAAGAAAATTGTGCGTGCCAATGAAATAGTAACGAGTGGAGCTGATCCCTTATTCTATCTTAAGTATTTGGATGTACGTGTGGGCAATCCAGACATTGACGATGGCTTTAATATAACCAAAACGACCACGCCGCATGAGTGCCGGCTGAGGGACACCACTTACTCGGCACCCATCACAGTGGACATTGAGTACACACGTGGCACGCAGCGCATCAAGCGAAATAATTTGCTAATTGGACGCATGCCATTAATGCTTAGATGCTCCAATTGTGTGCTTACGGGCAAATCTGAATTTGAGCTATCGAAACTCAATGAATGCCCGCTTGATCCGGGTGGTTACTTTGTAGTGCGCGGCCAGGAGAAGGTCATCTTGATTCAGGAGCAGCTCTCATGGAATAAAATGCTCACCGAAGACTTCAATAACGTAATTCAGTGTCAGGTCACGTCTTCCACACATGAGAAGAAGTCCCGTACGCTGGTGCTGAGCAAGCATGGCAAATACTACTTGAAGCACAACTCTATGACAGATGATATACCCATTGTGGTAATATTTAAAGCCTTGGGTGTGGTATCCGATCAGGAGATTATGGCACACATTGGTTTGGATGCACGGTCACAGAATCGCTTTGGCGCTTCCCTCCTGGATGCCTTTAATCTGAAAGTTTTCACACAGCAACGCGCACTGGACTACATGGGTAAGGAGTGCATCGTTTTGACAACATCGTGCTCCCAAGAAATATATGTATAATTCTAGTTCTAAATTTATTATTTTCTTGCAGGCTCCAAGCTGGTGGTGAAACGTTTTCAGAGCGCTACCGTTAAGACACCTTCGGAGGAGGCACGCGAGCTGCTGCTGACCACAATCTTGGCCCATGTGCCGGTAGACAATTTTAACTTTCAAATGAAGGCGATTTATGTAGCGCTGATGGTGCGTCGGGTGATGGCCGCAGAGCTTGATAAGACGCTGTTTGATGATCGAGATTATTATGGCAATAAGCGGTTGGAGCTGGCTGGTTCGCTTATGTCGCTGATGTTCGAGGATCTCTTTAAGCGCATGAACTGGGAGCTTAAAATGATAGCAGATAAAAATATACCCAAGGTGAAGGCTGCACAATTTGATGTAGTTAAGCACATGAGAGCGGCACAGATAACCGTGGGCCTTGAGTCCGCTATAAGCACAGGAAATTGGACAATTAAACGTTTTAAGATGGAACGCGCTGGAGTTACACAGGTGCTGTCACGTCTCAGCTACATCTCGGCCCTAGGCATGATGACGCGAGTGAATTCACAGTTTGAGAAAACGCGCAAAGTTTCTGGACCACGTTCCTTGCAGCCGAGTCAGTGGGGTATGTTGTGTCCCTCCGATACGCCCGAGGGTGAGGCTTGCGGATTGGTTAAAAATCTGGCGCTTATGACGCATATTACAACGGAAGTGGATGAACGTCCCGTGATGACCTTGGCCTTCAATGCCGGCGTTGAAGATATACGTGAGGTCAGCGGCAATCCCATCAATAATCCCAACGTTTTTCTTGTCTTTATTAACGGCAACGTTCTGGGCCTGACCATTAATCATCGCCATCTGGTACGCAATTTGCGCTATATGCGAAGAAAGGGGCGCATGGGCAGCTTTGTGTCAATACACACCTCCTACACCCAGCGCTGCATCTTTATACACACAGACGGTGGTCGCTTGTGTCGGCCTTATATTATAGTGGAAAAACGTCAACCACGGGTACTCCAACGTCATCTGGACGAATTGCAGCGGGGCATACGCAAGTTTGATGACTTTTTGCATGATGGACTGATAGAATATCTCGATGTGAATGAAGAGAATGATTCGTTTATTGCATGGAATGAGGAGCATATTGAGGAACACACCACACATCTGGAAATAGAGCCGTTCACTTTGCTGGGCGTCTGTGCGGGGCTAGTTCCATATCCCCATCACAATCAGAGTCCACGTAATACCTATCAATGTGCTATGGGTAAACAGGCCATGGGCATGATTGGTTATAATCAAAAGAATCGCATTGATTCGCTTATGTACAATCTGGTTTACCCCCAGGCACCCATGGTCAAATCCCGGACCATTGAGCTGACAAATTTCGATAAACTACCCGCGGGCCAAAATGCCACTGTAGCTGTGATGAGTTACTCTGGGTATGATATCGAGGATGCGCTTATTCTGAATAAGGCTTCCATTGATCGAGGCTATGGCCGTTGTCTGGTCTATAAGAATTCCAAGTGTACTGTGAAGCGTTACGCGAATCAAACATTCGACAGGATTATGGGTCCGATCAAGGATGCATTGACCAACAAGGTGATCTTTAAGCATGATGTGTTGGACACAGATGGAATAGTGGCACCTGGCGAACAGGTGGTAAATAAGCAGATCATGATAAATAAGGAAATGCCTGCAGTGACGTCTATTAATCCTCTTGAAGGTCAGTAAATCGATCTTTATAGACGGAATAAGAATAATTTATTTTGTCTACTCCTCTTTTAGGTCAATCTGCTCAGGTACCCTATACAGCTGTACCTATTAGCTATAAAGGACCGGAACCTAGTTACATTGAGCGTGTGATGGTTTCAGCCAATGCCGAGGAGGACTTTCTCATTAAAATTCTACTACGGCAGACGCGTATACCTGAGATCGGAGATAAGTTCAGTTCACGGCATGGACAGAAAGGCGTTACAGGTCTCATAGTGGATCAGGAGGATATGCCCTTTAATGACTATGGCATCTGCCCAGATATGATCATGAATCCGCATGGTTTCCCCTCACGTATGACAGTGGGCAAGACACTGGAGCTTCTGGGCGGCAAGGCTGGTGTGCTGGAGGGTAAATTTCATTATGGAACTGCCTTTGGTGGCTCCAAGGCGGCCGATGTGCAGGCAGAACTGGTGCGTCATGGCTTCAATTACATGGGTAAAGATTTTTTCTACTCGGGTATTACGGGAGGACCCCTTGAAGCTTACATATACTCTGGTCCGGTATATTACCAGAAACTCAAGCACATGGTCCAGGATAAAATGCATGCCCGAGCACGAGGCCCAAAGGCCGTGCTTACACGTCAGCCCACCCAGGGACGTAGTCGTGAGGGTGGCCTGCGTCTAGGCGAAATGGAGCGCGATTGCTTAATATCCTATGGAGCTAGCATGCTTATAATGGAACGCCTAATGATATCCTCCGACGCTTTTGAGGTTGACGTGTGCCGCACCTGCGGCAGATTAGCATATTGCTCCTGGTGCCATTTCTGCCAGTCCTCAGCACATGTCTCTAAGATATCCATGCCTTATGCCTGTAAGCTGCTCTTCCAGGAGTTAACCAGCATGAATGTGGTGCCCAAGCTTATACTGGAGAACTATTAAAATATATTTAACCCTCAGAGATTATGTGGCTCTAGACAAAGAGAATAAATTTTGTGTTTATGTACTCTTAACAGTGGCTTACTAAAGCACATTTTTATTGGGGGACTTTTAACAATTGAAAATTTAGATGTAAAAAATGTATACAGAAATATGGCCAATGATTTTACATGCTTTGCTCTTTTTCTCATTTCATTTTGAAATCTATCATAAATTCACGGAAAGTTTATCCTAAAAATTGATGAAATAAGCTAAAAACGTTTTATGCTTGCAGGTGAAAAAGGGGATGAAAAGCGATGATGAGAATACGCGGATTGTACACCTGCTAGAGGGGTTGAACCAACTCCCTTAATTACGCCGCCAGTGTTGCTCAGCCAAGTTCAATGAACGTGGCGGGGTCGAGTCCTACGTGAACCCATCCATTCGCATTCAATCAGTCCACCCACTTAAAATTTCGCCCTGATAAATGTTATGGGCTCAACTGATGCTTTAAAATTCCTACTTGGACCCTCCCACTGGCCACGCCCAAGCAGCGGGTGCTTCCGTCTGTCTGGCAGCTTCATTCACTTTCATAGCATTTGCGTAAATTTTAACATATTCATGAAGTTTCCACCGAATGTCAAAGTGAAGTGACGGAGAGGCGCTTTCTCGTGAAAAGCTCAACAGTGCTGTTAAATAACAGTGTTAACAGTGAGGGGTAAAAGCCTGTGCACTGTTAACTGACGGACTAGCTGAAAATTGGCTTAAGTTTCTTGCTTAATTGCATCTTTTATTGGGGTCTCAAGCTTATCAAATTGCTGATTAACCTTGTTTTCGCTTGTGCGCCCTTTGTGTTAACACAAAGCGCGGGCCATTTTATGTGGGAGGCGCTTTTGAATAAGCTTTGTTGTACGAGTATCCTGTAATTGAAATTTGGAATTAAATATATTAGCGTGTTTAGACAGCTCCAAAAATATCTTACCAGGAAATCTAAGTGCCTTAAAGAGTCATAATTTTTGAAGTAGGATTTTTGGAACTTCGATGGATGTCCGAGCGGACATCCGCCTAGTCAAGCCCGAGCCAAATTGTAGCATTTCTCAGCAGAGAGCGTCTCTTGCTTTGCATCATTTACAGTTGGGAAAGTAGATGAAGAAGCTATGGTGGCTGAGGAGGCGCGTTTGCTTATAGACGACGTGAAATTATCACAAGGTGCCATGATCACAATTGCAAATTCAAATTATTTACGCTACAATAATCCGGACGAGGCGCAAATGATTAGCTTAGCAATGAGTTTCTATGGCATCTCAGTGCAGCATATTGATACTACACATCGCCAAGTGTCGACGCACGATCTGGAAGTAGAGACCTTTTATGACAACAGTATAAATCCTCTAAAGTATGGGGGCAACAACGATAACAGCAACAACATCGACTTGCAACCGGTACAATGCCCCAAGGTATTCACGTCCGATCTGTTAACCGTAAATATGCCTGCACGGGATGTGCTTGGCCAGAAATATCCAAATTTTGCACGTAATCTTGCCGTAAATCATCGCAGGGGCAACAGCTGAATAATCAATATGCAAAAAGGCACAGTACGGATGGAATTGGAAATAATGCAGGCAATCCTGTATAAAATTATAAATAATTATCGATATGTTCGCTATCCCAAGCCGGGCACTTATACCTACAGAATATCTACAGGATACGCCGATCGGCAGCAACAGCAGCAGAATAGTGGACGCACTAGAAATATGCATAATACCAGCTCAAGCAGCAAAACATTCCCGCCAATTGTTCAGAATCGCATTAAGACAAATGGTTCGCTACCGCGTGATAAGAAGGGACCACTCCAACAGCAGCAGCGGGAATATGGCAAATAACAGCAGCGCATCGTCAGGTTATGAATATGTGCATCTGTTGGGCCCAAATCGTGTCGAAATCAATGGACAGCTGCATGTATCATCCGCCAGCAGTTAATCAAATCGTGCGGAGATTGGCATCACTGGTAAATGTGTACTGTAAGAAGGATGCCTCTTGTTTTGCAGCGCCACCAGAATCACATTGTTTTTTTTTTTTTAAATTTTGATTTTTATTCTGAAAGAATTTGTTTTTTTTTCACTAATTTTGATTTGTATACTGAAAGAATTTGTAAAGCAGGAGCTCTAATTATAACTACATAGTTCCCAGCCTACTATTTTCCTCAAATGGCAGGAAAAATAAACAAATCAATTATTGTTTAGGCAACAGAAGTTGTATTCTCAGCCTACTCCGATTAGCTATTTATACTCAAAGCAAAAAGAGGACGAGTCAAGTGTTGTTTACATTGCGAAAGGGGAGGGAAAAGTGTTGACTCTCTTATTTTCCTGTTTAAGAATATTCTCGTACCTTTACTTGGAGTGTTTAGATGCGACTTTGAGGCTATTCATAAAGCCATTCTGGCCAAGTTTGCTGCCTTTACTGGGTCAATGCACTGGCACGCACGTGACTCTTGGCAACTGCCAACTGGCAACTGGCAACTGGCAACACCTACTAGGCGGTGTGTCCTTGTGTGTCATTTCAAGTCACTTGAGCTCAAAATAGTCAACGTCAACGTTTTGCACGCCTAACCACCCAGCTCCGAGTCGCACTGAACTCGTATATGCAACTGCAATAGCCAATGTTGTTGTTGTTCCTGTTGTTCCTGTTGTTTTTGTTGTTGCAGCCGCTGTTGTTGCAAGTGCAATGACAGCAAACGTTGCAGAGGGAAGGAGTAAACTGTCCACAACCAATGGGGCAAAATAACGATAAGACTGCTCAGCCAACTGGCTACCTTCCGGCTCCAAGCAGTACAGGACTCGTTCTTGGGCTTCAGTTGGCATTCATGCCTCTTGGCTATTTGTCAAAAAGTTTACATTTGATATACTATACATACAAATATATATATAGTAACTATATATGCCCACAGTATCTATAGCTTTAACTGGGTGTCGGTGGGCTGGGTAAAGTAAAGCGTTTTTTAAGTGATATTTAAGTTGCTTCAGTTTGTTTGGACAGAGGAATTTTCCAGGGCATTGACTGACTCTGTTAGTGTAATATAATTTTTAAAATAATACTCATAGCTTTAAGAAATTTTTAGGAATTACTTGTCGGGGTTTACGCCTAATCTCATATTAATGTCAATAAACTTGGGCACAAGTTTCTGGCAAAATCCGTAGAGCACCTGTGTACAATTTAACAGCGCTATGTTAAAGGACCAGCCAAAAGAGCAATTTGCTCACGTTTACATTTAGTGCGCTCTTTTGTAAGCTTTGCTTTTATTTGCACTGTTCTCTCTCTATCTCGCTCTGTGTGTGCGTCACTACCAGTGCTGAGCACTTCTAGTGTTTTATAGTCGCACTTTAGCATATTATCAGGAACTGTAAAGTCTTTGTAAGTAATAATGGCTTTTTTTTTTAATTTTATGAAATAACTTGAATATTGATAAGACTAATTGATGTGCATTTTGTATAATATTGGTAGTTCGCTTATTTGGAATGTTTATGTTGTAATAAATCGAATTACATTGTATTTTCTATAGCTAGTTCTGGAAAATCAATTATTTAATTTTTCTAGCTAACAAAATATTTGTAGCTTTAAGTTTAATAACAAATAAATGAATGCACGTATATTAAAATAAAATTTATATACACAATGTATAAGTAACAGTAGTTTCATAAATGTTCTGCTAGGCTTCCCGCCACAAAGGTGTTGCCAGCACTGTCACATATTCATCTGTATGCTTTTGGCTCTCTTTGAGTGTTTGGCACTATAAAAGCCAGCGCCAAAGTCAAAGAGAGTTCAGTTGAAACCGGCCCTCGCTCGCGTTTTTGGCAAAGTGCACAATAAAGCTCAGCTGTGCTGCGCTTGAATTCTAAATGAAAAGCTGGACAATAAGCAATTCTGTGCAATTTGTACTACGAAATTATTATTGTCAGTTTGTTTGTGAGTGCAAAAGTGTGCAAAAATAAATAATTATTCACAAAAAAAAAAAAAAAAACACTTCAGCAAATGTACAGTGCTGCAAATGTGCAAGTAACTGTTTAATACAAAGAGAAATTGTTAAAAGAATTTAATAAAAGGCGAAAATAATAAAAAGTTTATCAAAATGCCCAATGCTACGGAAATAACAACAAATGCGAGTGATTCCAAAAAGCCATTTAAAGTAAGTTTAGCTGAAAGGCTATTACACTGTAATGCAATGCCATGCCCTTTTTTGGGCGTTGTTGTTTCTGTAGCTGTTGTCGTTGTTGTTGTTGTTGTTGTTGATAACCGCGTGCTGTGTTTCGCATTTGCGCTATTTAAGAATTCCCATATATAAAAAACTGGGTGAACTTACAGTTTCAGGAGCGCAGGCAAAGAGCGCTCTTAAAGAGAGAGCAAAAGCTCTGCGCTTTGGGTGCGCTGTTAACTTTTGTTTATTTGCGAGCGCACATACGCTGCAAAAGAGAGAAAGAGAGAGACAGCGAGAGAGAACAGTAATTGCTTTGGCTTTGCAAACACAAAATACTTGACATGAATTTTTGCCTTTTTGTTTTTACTTTTGTTTCGTTTCGCTTTGCTTTTATTTTTCTAGTTCAGCTTTCGGTTTGTTTTTCTTTGACATTTTGTTTTGTTTGTTTGCATTGCATTGCACATTGCCTTTGCTTGTTGTCAACTAATTTGTTTATCCGTTGAACAAATAACTAGCAGCTCCTTTTAAGGACATTTTTATTTGTCTTTTTATTTTAGATTTTATATCAAAGTAAAACTTGTCACCTAAGCCGCAACGAAAGTTCTTTTCAAAAAAATACTTTCTAAAATAAATGGAAATTTTATTTTATGCTACTGTGGTGGCTTTGTGTGGAATTCCTGAATAAATCAACACTTATTTCTCTAGCTGGTTTTTAAACACTTTACTTTTGTACTTAATATTGAAAGCATCACAAGGATAATATGGATTATATTAGTCAGATATCTTATATGGATTATATTAGTCAGATACCTACCAAAAATGATCTAGTTTGGATGGATTGCTATACCATAAGGCTGTCATAGGAATAGTCATTCAAAAAATTAACATGAATTTTCAAGCGAATTTTCTGCCAGGGTATATACTCTTCGGTCTATTCTTGCTGTATTTAAATTGCTTGATAGAATTTTAATTCTACAATTTAATACACTCCTACTTAATTGACATTTTGTCTGGTGGGTTGCACCCTTGACTGGGAGAGTAGTTTCCAGTTCAGCTAGAAGTTAACAGACGCCTGTCACTGTTATGGACGCTGTAATGCCAATGTAACGAATCCATTAAAATGTCGCTGCTTATTATAATAATTAATTCAAAATCTCTGGAAATATAAATCGGCTTAAAAGCTGCCAAATACGCAGACAGCTATGAAAATGCCATTAAAAACTTTCTCAGCCTGACTGACATGTTTGTGTAATTAGCAAGTGCCACGCCCACACTGAGACAGCCACAACAGCATTAATAATATATTAAATAATTTACATAATATGCCAGCCCATAGTTCAAGCAGCAATTTAAACTTGGCGCCTAATTTCCCCAGCGGCACTCAAATCTGCAGTCTAGGCCTATCAAATATTTAGTATCCTTGTTGTGACTTGTGGTTGCAGCCACCTTCCAAAGCCCTCAACCCCTCATCACTTACCATATCCCTCTCCACGGCTGCAGTTGTCTCTCTGTAATCTGTAGGTAGCACCACAATTGAGAAGCTGAAGCAGTCACGTAGCCACAGGCGCCATTATGACAGCTCCACTAAAGAGTGGACAGGATACGTGTTATGTGTTGAGTATCCTGCGGTTGCTTCTTTCTCCTTGTGCAGCTTATGGAGGCGCAGGGCGCAGAACGCAGGGCTTCCTTTGATGATTGGCTATGTTGCCATGTCGACAGCTGGTTTAGCTGAGATTTTTGTTTGGCTGAAGGATAACTGAATTTAAATTTATATTAAGTTTTGAAAACATGTTTTGTGTGGTTTACTCTGAATTTTATTTTGAAATAAAATTTGTGGGAAAATATAGAAGAATGTAGAAAGTTCCATATACTACTTCGATCCTAAAATATGCTTTGTTTACCTCTGTGAAATTATAAATTCTAAATTGACATTCGGAACTCTTTTTATTTATATTTTAGCCTCCTCTCTTTATAGTTTCTTCGCATTTTTATACCCTGTAGTCACAGAAATCGGGTGGGTTTTTGTTGTATTTCAAAGAAAAGAGTATCAAAGGTTGAAAATGCTATACTGGAGCTGATGGAACTGTGGGCCTGATTCAAAGGAAAGAAACTGGCAGTAGAATATTTCCTAGTCAAGTAAAGGACTTTTGCTTGTTTTAATTACATTACAGAGAATACGGTGCTGCTGATATTTTTCTAGATTTTCATTTTGTACAAACATCTGATACGAAATTTTCGTTCTCCGTCTTTCTATTCAATAAAGTTCAATCTACTTCCCTCGCTGCAGCCTTCCTCTTCTTTCAGAGTCGTCCACTTTTGTTTTTATATATTCTATGGCATTTCCATTGCCTCAGGCTGCTTTTTGGATATGTAGAAACTTTTTCAAGCGACAATTTTGATATAATCTCATCAAGCATGAGAACTAAATGAAAATGCTTTTTTGGTTTTGGTTGTGGGAGTAGATTTGTGTGTGTGTGTGTTTAAGCCTGAATGTATGCTGCAAATAGTGTTTAACCACAGCTGTGGTGCAATATTCACAATATTTTCCACCATAAACTTTTTCTACGCATTTACACTAATGGAAAATCGGAAAAACTGACCTCTAATCCTCATAAAAGTAAATTGAGAGCAGCGAAATAACTAAGATTCTTATGAAAAACTGCTTGACTAGATTATATTTTGTACCAATTAAAGTTGAATTCTTTACTACATTTTTCGGGAATATTTTGGAAAGAATATTGATGTTTTCTTTTATGTAGTTTTTTATATTTTTTAAAAGAATTCCACATTTAAAATTGGGAACAGGCATTACAGATTTTCGCTAAAAAAGAAAAGTAATGATGAAGCTAAGAGTAAGCAGGATTCAAAGGTAGAACAAAATGTAGTAAGAAGAACCCGGCAAATCCTGTTCCCAAATGTGAGCATTATTTTTGGTTGCAGTGTAGAATAAAAATGTATTTTTAAGTCTTTATCTTTTTCTATATTTCTCCCTTTCCTTTTCCGTGTAATGTGGCCATAAAAACGCTTCAATAGTTGCCACAAGTTTTGATTGTTGGCAAGTTTTTGGCTTAATATGATTAATTTTTGACGCAAGTTTTCTGCAAGAGCGGCAAAAAAAGTTTTCCCTTTTTTTTGTTTTTCGTTTAAGACAAGTTCCAGACAATTTATTAGCGAGCGCCTCGAGAAGGTCTTTCGAGGTCCTTTGAGCCTGACGACTGTATGCATGAGTTGATGAGCCTGGAGTGGAGGTAGCATCCTTTTTTTCAGTTTTTTTTTGGTTGTTTTTTGGCCTCTTTGTGCGCTCGGGGTAATTGTAATAAAATTGTTGTAATGCAAACTCAACTTCAATTTCATTTTGCACGCCTTCCTCTATTATTTATGAAGCAGTGTGTTGCTTCTGCAGCACGTTTTCAACTTGAGTGATAAATTTCCGAGCAAGTGCAGCCGTGCGGCCGGTGGTGCTGCTGCCGCTTCTTGCTGTTCCTGCTGCTGTTGCATCTCTCTTGGCCAAGTCTAATTTATGTTCAGTTTAACCTTAATGCTCAGGCGCCATTTAACATAACATGCAAGTTTAATAGAGCAGGCAGCAGCCAGCAGCCAGCAGGCAGCAGGCAGTGCCAGAACTAGCTGGCAGCTAGCAGCTAGCAGGCAGAATGCAGCAGGAATTGTTAGGCGATGAATGTCCTTGCACTCAGCATTTCTGGCATGCGCTCAGAAGTATGCAGCATTAAACTGCTGACAGGCATAACTTGTCCTGGAAACACAACAAATATTTGTGCGGCAGGCAGACGAGTGCATGTCAAACTGTGCTCAAGTTTTCCGCGCAGGAAGAAAAATTGCCATAAACAATTACATAGTATGTATACACAGCTGGTGTATTCTAGTCCTTTCGTCAAAGTTTCATCAAAAAGTTTAAATTTACATTGACCTAAGTATAAATCCTTAGATCTTTTCAACTATAAAGTAAATTTAAATTTTTAAATCTTCTTCAATTCTTTTCCCTCATTTGCATTTCAGAATATATATTTAGCCTCAAGATAAAAGTAAATTTCGAGTGTAAAAGTAAAAGGTTAAGCTCAGAGAACCTAATATATACAAGAAAAAATATGTATAAAATGGGGGATCCTTCCATAATTATATTTTGATTTTCCTTCTCTTTGTTAAAATTCCAAGAATAATTTTTCTCTAGTTTTTTTTTTTTTTGGTAAGATGAACATTTCAGCAATCTAATTTATTGTGCAAATATTTTGGCTTTCATTTTTGCCTGATTCCATCAATTTCTTAGAGAGAGCATAAAAGGCTGGTTTTATCATTAGCTCACTTTAAAACGTTCCCAGAACGCAGGCAGAGCAGAAACGATTTTAATAATTGAGGAAAATGGTTTTTACAGAACACTTTTTTGCACACATAAAGTTGTGTATTTTACCTATTTATTTATTTATTAGGCAGAGTCGCTGGCAATAAATCTCAATTAGAGCAGCCAAAGTAAGCAGTCGACAGCTGACAGGCCAACGTGACGTATGCGCAATATTTCTTTCACCTGCTCACCTGTTTTTTTTTCCGCCTGGCTTTGTGATTTGTTGTTGTTTGTGTGTCTCGAGGGCATAATTACTTGGTATTTGGTTTCCAAATTACTCGAAAATTTGACTCTAATGACTCTGCCATACGCCGGCGCAGTGAATAATGCGTATTTCATGGTAGCCGCCGGCAATTTGCGTTAATTGTTTGATGGCCAACTTAGTCGCTTAACTTTACTTGTGCTTAGTCCCATGAATATAATAGACACATTTAAAGAGTCGCCTGCCGTAAATGATTGAATATAATTCAACTATGAAATAATAAATGTTAAAGTTAAGAAGAGAATAGTGGATAATGGAAATTCGAAAGAAGAAAAGAAGAAAATGCATAAATATTAAATCATCTCTTGCCCACAGAAGAGCTTCTATCATTGATAGTTTCACAATTTTTCTTCTTACCGACTTAACTGAAAAACTTTACTTAAAATATGATTAAATTTGGCTAACTTGAAAAGTCCGCTTTTCCCCATTTTTCCCCTCTCGATTTTCCTATGTGCGTTGATGAATGAGTCAGTGCAGTCAGCCAGGACAAAGCGTCTTGTATGTAGAGATGTCTGTTATATGCTTGTTATAAACATTTATACAGCGTTATGGTACGCTGTTTGGGCATATAGACTCGTGTACAGCTCAAAGGTATCAAAAGGATTTACTGCCTAAAGAGGAGCTCAACTTGCTGACAAATTTGCATTGACATATTCACAGACATGACCTTGGGCACTCGACTTATCATGCAGGTCTGTCCGTCTGCTGGCCCTTGAGCGCTTCAGTGGGTACTTCAATCGTAGCAGTCTTATCCTGTGAGATCTCAAAGTTTGGGCAACAGTTATTATAGAGGAGCACATGGCTCATGTCAATGGTACAGTTAATTTCAAGAGTTGCTAAGCTGTTATCCTAATGCGTCTCTGTGTGTGTGTGTGTGTGTGTATCTATCTGTGTGTTGAAGTATGTTTTGTACCCACATGATACCAAAATTTGGCAAACTTTGAGGCTGGTAATGAATTCACGTATCGTTCTCGTCTGCGTCTAATCTAAAAGCCCACAATGTACACAGATACAGATACACAGATACAGATGCACAGCTACAGATACACGGCACAAAAACAAAATTATTTTCATCTGCACGCGCTGCCTAATGCCAAGTTGATTAAGCCAAAAGCAGACCCAAAACAAAAAGGCAAAAACTGGTAACTCGAATATAAATGAGCTAATACCCTTTACGAGTATCTATTTAATACTGCAATCTGAACTTACCAAACTGTAGGTACAGCAAAAAAAAAAAAAATTTAATTTGGTCAAAACTAAAACTAATCGTACCAGAATCGAAATATTGATAACTGTTGTCTAGGCCATATATTTTGAGGGTTACAAATTTGATGACAATTCCGTAATATCCTCTTTGCTAGAGCATATCCAAAAAAGAAGTGAGGAAAAATCTTAGATGAACTTTTTTGGGTGCTGTCGAGTGTCCGGCTTAAATATTTCATATGAGCCCCTCTCGCACTGGTTGTTGTTGTTGTTGTTGTTGCTGGTGCTGTTGTTGTGTGTTGCTGCTGCTTGTTGCCGCTGAGGCCGTTGTATTAATTCATTATTCATTCAATGTGTATTGCCGTCCATATGTAACTGTAAACGTGTAACGGTTTATTATTCCCTTTTTACTTGTTCATCTACCAACTGCTAACTGCCAACTGGTAACTGGTAACTGCCTGCAGGTCAAGGACGTCACGCGCAACATTAAAAAAGCGGTCTGCGCCGCCAGCCTGGAGGAGATACGCACCAAGGTGGCAGAGAAATTCGACAAGTGTGAACACCAGCCGACCATTCATTTAGATTCCGATGGTACAGAGATCGACGATGAGGAGTATTTTCGCACCCTGGACGAGAACACGGAATTGGTGGCCGTATTTCCCGGGGAGCATTGGATTGATGTGAGTACAGAACAAAGCTTTTCAATGGATTCCATTCAATTAGTGCAAAGTAATATCCTGAAAATTATTTGTTATATTTACGTCCGTTCGTCTGTTTATATGCAAACTAGTCTTTCACTTTTTGAGCTAGGTGAATGAAATTCGATGTGGACCCTTCTTTTTGTTGCCGGCAGCACATATGTCGTAACCGGCCGGAACGGACAAGTATATCCTTTATAGGATTTATATCCCATAGCAGCAATCGGTTCAAAAGTTCCTTGAATGTCAATCGATAGAGTTGGTCCTTGTCATCATAATGCAAGAGGCAAAATCGGCTAAGATTTGACTGACTTATAGCTATTTTTTTTTTTTTAAATCACTTGAAAAGTTTTAAAGGGAAACTGTTGCCTGTAACTCAGCAATTTGAAGACTAGGAAGGTGTTCTTTGACCTCCAGATTCTCCGTATCCTGTTAGATCAGAATACGTAACAAGAAGGATGAATATCCTTTTGGCAACTGACAAAAAAAAAGAATTTTCTGTATACAGAAAACTGGCTAAAATTTGGCCATCTCCTTAGCAACGTTCGAATTCAAATTTAAATTCAAATTTAATTGAAATATGCAGCTTATAATTTTTATTGTATACATTTGAGGGCAGCAAAACAAATTTTAACTAAATTGCCATCCAACGGCCAAAATTTGCTGAAAGCACCAGGCCAACACAATTCGTAGCAAGCGGATATTTTTTTGTGTTGCATACTTTTAGGGTGGGACGAAAAACGTCAGCTTGCTGCTGGTTTCTATTCGAATCTCTATTTTCGCCTACCCCAGCGGCAGAATCAAAACAAAAGTATATTCAACATAAAAAAAAAAAAAAATCAAATTTACAAGTTAGATTTACTATATTATATAGCTGCCATAGAAACAAACCACTTAGCAAGTGTATATAGTCTTCGGCGTGCCGAAGATAGCCTTCCCTTACTAGTTTATAATCAAATTTGTACATTTTTGAAAATGAATTCTATGCAATTATATTCATTTTTATTTACATATTTAAGTACCAAATTGAATTATGTTTTAACATATTTTCGCTCTTAACTTTTGTGCTTGCTATTGCACTAATTCAATTTCTGTCAGAAGAATATGCATCACGTACTCGAGTTTTAACTGAAATATACTGAAATATATCTCTTATGGTTTATAGCCAACTCACTACGTGACAATAACAACGCCGAATGCCACTGGCAATGGCAGTATCACTGGCAATCCGGAGAGCGGGGATACTACGGATGCCAACAACTCGGAGTCGGCAAGGATACGACAGCTGGTCGGCCAGCTGCAAAACAACTTGTGCAATGTGTCTGTCATGAATGATGCGGACTTGGACTCGCTGTCCAACATGGATCCAAATTCCTTGGTGGACATAACAGGAAAGGAATTTATGGAGCAACTGAAGGATGCAGGAAGGTGAGTGAATCGTTTCAACTAATACTTGGAACACGCATTTTTGTATTTGTTCGAGAAATACTTTCGCTCGAATAAAAGATGTAGAAATATTTGAAAATTATAAATTTCTTTTCTGACTTTAAGTAGCAGGGTAGATAATCGAGTAGATTAATAAATCTCTAAAATATCCTTCAACTCTTCGTGAAGATAGACGGGCAGACAGACTGATTGATTGATTGAATGACAGACAGATAAATCGTCCTGCTGTTCTAATTAATTAACAATCCTATTTCTAAATAAATTTACTACATATTATATTTATTTTTGAAACTAGACCGCTCTGTGCCAAGCGTAATGCCGAGGATCGTCTGAACCTGCTGAAGCTGCTGAAGGCAGGTGCTATCTTTTGCTCGGAACGCTATCCGGAGGATGCTGAGGCTATCGATCGTGAGATTGGACGCCAGTTGAATGAGGCAGAGAGTGGCCAGGTGACCAGTACAACGGCCAGCAACACCCGCACCATTGAGGTGGTGCAGTGCGACAATCAAAATACCACCATTACCATAACAGTGGCTGAGGCGATCAGCTGTGGCAACAGCAGTGAGGCCAATGCTGAGGCGGCCAATGAGGCCAATGCCAATGCCAATGCCAATGCGAATGCCAATGGCAACAGCGGCGACATCTGACTGCCCATTTTGGTCAGCCTTAGATGAAGCCTGGCCGCCGAGGTGTAGCCACAAAAAAAAAACTATGGAGCAATGGCGAGTGGCAATTTTATCAAATGAAGTTTCAACAAGCAACAAAAACAAACCGAATAAATCAGTCCTGCAACATTGGGTTAACATACACGTATATTTGTAGCATGTAATTAAGCGCTGCATAATGCCAAAAAACAAAAAACAATACAAAAAAAAAAAACAATATGCTTCGTAGAATTTAAGAGCAAATGAAAGTTAACGAAATATTACACGTATTAGTATTAAAAAAAGAAAATGAGAGATTCTAAGAAACACAGGAAAAACTCCAGAGAATTGTCAACAGAAAAAAGTAATCTACCCTGAACCGAAAAGTCTTTTAAAAAATGTTGCATACTTTTAGGTGCAACATTCGTATAGCAAAGGCAGCCTAAAAAACAAATTGCAAATATAGTTAAAAGAAACAAATCATATTCACAATTAATAAAT
The DNA here is from genome assembly GCA_018150835.1 of Drosophila repletoides. Lineage (NCBI taxonomy): Eukaryota > Metazoa > Arthropoda > Insecta > Diptera > Drosophilidae > Drosophila > Drosophila repletoides. The sequence goes on along the minus strand of JAECWQ010000089.1, from coordinate 17,096,078 downwards.
AGTAATTTAGCATAGGAAGCTTTAAAGTTTTCCTTACTCATTTTACAAAAGAATTTTAAACATTTTATTTAAACTATATTTTCATTTAAATTTAAAAAAATACGAAGAATCGATTTATCGATGTTTCTTTGAATCTATCTATTCGTTTCAATCTTAAGTTATAAAAGGCAATTCTATTATTTTATTAGGCATTTATGAGATTATTTGAGATCAATTTTATCGGATTATTAATCGAATTGCTCGAATGGATATTTTAAAATATTTTTTAATGGAGTTTCTCATTCCTGATCGAATTCGAGTAATTTTGAAAAATTGTTTGATAGTTAGGAACTTGAGTTTAGCTCTCTAGATGATGCTTTATCTTGAGTATTAAGTGAAATAGTATGGTTTCTTTCAAATTTTTTTAGCTTATATAGAATGAAAATTATAAAAATATACCAAAAAAAAGAAGCGAAAAAGAACAAGAAAAAGAACACAAAAAAGTAGTAAAATTTGCTGACAGTTTTGTCGCGGCACCTATTTAAAAATAATTAAGAAATCAAAATAAATGAAAACAATAAAATAAAGTAATTAAAAACAAATATATCAATTGAGTAAGAGAAGTGCAAGAAGATGTCGAATGATAGCATATTCATTATTAATACATTAGTTAAAATTAAAATATAAAAAGGTTTTATTGTTCACAACGATATAGAACAAATATTGAATAGTTAGAATTCATAATTGGAGAGCTTCGTTGTTGTAGAAAGTATTGAAAGGGAGTTTAAGCATTTTATTTCACTTCATTTTTCAGTTATCATTGTCATTGAGTATTTTCCTCTTGGGTTTCCATTGATTTGAATTGTTGGTATGTTAATAATACTGTTTAAATACTGGTCAAAAATAGGTTAGTATGAGATTTACAAAGATGAAACGCACACAAAATTGTTTTTAGACTAATGTCATTGAAAATGTCATTTGTTGAAGCCAATTGAGACTGACTGTATTTATGTATGTGTAATAATTATTTGAGGGTACAATGGGTAACGTATGTATGTATTGTATTGTACTTGGAACTCGGAACTCGGCCTGGTTTGAACGCTAAAACGCTTCCAGTGAACAGCCCCCACAACTACACTCGTATATAAATATATTGTAGCCAAGCAAAACGTGAAGAATTTAATAAACAGAAACCAAAACAGAAACAGAAACCGAAAAAAAAAACACTTAATATTAGTAAATAACAAACAATAAATGCAATTACACTCTTATACTCATATATACAGAAGAAACAAACAGTGAAGAAGGCAAGAATCAAAGAGCAAACAGTATGAATAAGCAATAAATATATACAAAAAACCAAAAGAAAATAAAAATAAATAACAAAGAATTATTAAATATAGTAACTGCATACACCAAGTAACAATATACCTAAATAAATGCATATTAACAGACGAAATACGAAAGGCATATTTATTTTAATGGGCTAACGAGGCGTATGCGCAATATAAGCCAGTGTGCAACAGGGCATAAGAAGTTAACAGGAATAAGCTCAATGGTTTGCTGGCTAAAGAGTATAAAAGAGAGCCAGAGAGTGTGAGCTTTGAAGAGAACATTCAACTTTGTCTTGCAGTTCACGCAGTTAATTGCATTAAAAACACTGCCGTGCTGTGACGTCACACAAAGCTGTGACGTGCGCAAATAGGGGCCAGGTCGGTACGGTGTCAGGCCAGGACAGGACATGGTTGAGGCCTGCACTCTGTGCCCTACTAACACAGTTCAAAGCTCACAATTGCTCACAGTCAGCTGTGTTGCAGCCCATAACTCTGACCTAAATTCTGGGGGTGGGCACTTATTTAGCCTGGCTCTGGCTTGGACTGAGCTGACTGCGGCTCAATTCGATTTCTGGTTTGCTTTGAATTTTTAATGTCCCCAAATTAACTAAAAATCTTTTCGGTCTGCCACCCCTTCCTTTCCGTATCCGGCCTGACTCATGAGCCGCGAGTCGGCTCGGCTTTTACCAAAATGTGTAGGAATATGATTTTAATTTCCCGTTGGACTGCGCTCTGTTGTTGTTGTTGTTCTTGGTGCCTGGTTGTTAGCGGTTTCGTGTCCTTGACATGTCGCATTTGTAAGGTTAACACAGGCAAAGAATTTATTAAAAAATGTAAATACGAGTATGAACCCCAAGCTGAGTTTGGCTTTGCTGCTCTGCTGCTTTGATGTGCGACCACATTTTCATTAAAAGGCGCATTTTGTATATTAAGAAGGCGTGGCCTGGCTGTGGGAGGTCCTCTTTTATTTCTCTAAGAAATTGACGCCCCCTGCAAAATATAATTGGACTTGACTTTTTCGGGCCAAGCTTTGAAGTGCTATAAAACGAGAATGCGACATTTCGACACTGAGATCCCATTTCAAAGGTCGCACAATGGGTAAAAACCTAAAATTTTGATGCATTTTTTAAAGTTGTACGGGAAAAACTGTACAAGTAGAGTAAAAGTGTTTGATATGATACAAATTTATAATTACTTTAATCTTTTTACTAAGGTTGAAAGCGGGGTTAAATCAAGAACTTGGGATCTCCATTATGTTATTTTATGCCTGATTCGATACTGTTTCGTTCCTAAAACAAGCTCATTTTGGCCTAAAAACGTATCAATCAAAGCAGGTTCGAAAATAGTCAATTTTATGATGCTTTTCTCTCTTCTGAGTCACTGATCATATTCAACGTCTGTGGGGTCGTGGTGTGAAGAAGGCTGGAGAAAGTTCACTAGAAAGTTCCGCATGAATAATTTTCTATGCATGTTCTTTGTCTTTGGACAAGTTGGCGTGAAACAGGATAAGATTTGCTCAATGAGCAAATGTTGTGCATATTAAAATAAATTTCTATTTTTCCTCTGGGATATATTATATAATTCTTAACTACTGTGAGCCACTGTCCTCTGCTTGGTGTCTGTTGTCGTCCCAATCCCATTTCTAGATAAGCAAATACGAGTACATGAACTAAGCAAATCTTTGCCCAGGCACACAGAGAAATAAAGAAATCACTGGCAAATGGCTCAAAGGAGTCTGAGGAGTAAGCACAAATGTCAAATGACTGACATCAATGTCAGCGGCAGAGACAGAGGCGGAAGCGGGTGCGGAGGCGGGAGCGAAAGGGAAGGGCGGGGTCGGATGTCAGCGGGTCGAGTAAACAACATATCGAATGAAGCTTTATTATTGCTCACAGACGAGCGCATAATTTTCTACAATTTCGTTGATATCCTTTTATTTTGTATTATATTTTTTGGCGTAAGAAATATGAAAAGAGCTGCTTTATTTTTTCCTTTTTATACTCTGTACAAAAATTATGAATGCAAAGGGTATATTGTTAGTGCAAAATTATGTAAGAGGTAGACATAGGCAGCTAGGACCCAATAAAGTTTATATTATAGGAAGACAAGCTAAATATCCTTGTAGAGGGCATTTTATAGCATTGATCTGGACGAAGATAGTATTTCAGTTTCTGAGCTAGGCATGTGAATCTTGGATTGGGATGGATTGGATAATTATAACATATGGCTGTAATAGAAAGGAACAATTAGCTCAAAAAGCTGTGAGATTAAGCAAGATTTAATCAGATTTAGGGTATATTAGATTTGGGTGTAGAGTATTTGCTAGTCGTGCAAGCTCGACAAAAGTATTCTTACTGATTTTATTTGCCTTCAGGGCGTCATGTTGCGCTCTCTGTCTGTGTGTGTGTGTGTGGGTGTTGGCTGTGCACAACAAGTTTTTGTAATAGATGCCGCAGTGGGCATTACTAATACGCCCCGTGGCACATATGCGAAGGGGCAGCATGAAACAGTGCGATGGGCGGTTTGTGGGCGCTGCCATAATTGTGCAGTTTGTGCCACAGGCAGCAGAAGCAGAAGCAGCAGCAGCAGCAACAACAAGTCCTTAGATTGCCTCATTTGCCACTGGGTAGTGGGTACTGCGTCTGTGCCTGTGTCTGTGTCGGTGCCTCCGTGTTTATTTGCCTCGCTGATTTGTTTGCGCGCCCAAAGTCATTAGCCTTTACTGCTGCCGAGTTCATAAAGGAGCAGAGTCTGTGCCGGTGCTTGCGCCTCTGCCTGTGCCTAGACACAGCTGTCAGTAATGAAAATTTTTTAATATTAGGCCAAGACAAACATGAAATTATACGTTTTGTTTATCTTAATGCTGCTGTTGAACGTGTGGCATGTGGGCAAGTAGTAGACAATTTCAGTTGACCTTTATACCAGCTCCTTTTTTTTATTCACCACAGCAGGAGTTGATCAGCGGGCAGCTGATTCCGTCTGCGGAAATGCCATGCCTGAAGCAATGCATGTTGGACAGACAGAATGATATAGTCAATGCACCCGCTGAGCTGCAGCTGGACCGGCCATACTTTGGACAAGAGCTGGACAAGCGGCAGCAGCAGCTAGCGGATTGCCGTCTAAATGTTCACGAGTTCGATTGTACGCTCTTTTGCTTGTTTGCAAAGGTCAGAGTTGGACCCAAACGAAAAAAAGAACTCATAAAGTCCATCCAATCTATGGCCCAGCATTAAATAAATTAAGCAATCGTAAACAAAACGAATTCATTCTACTCGTAGTAAATTTATCTTGGGGAAGAGGCCGAGACTCGATTCTTCCACACCACAAGCTATTTTCTAGCCACGTTCTACTGTCCGTCTGCTTCTATTAGAACTTCTCTTCTAGTTTTGAATCTCTCTGTGTTAGCACCGCCCGACGAAAAGGGTTCCATGAGTTTGTTTTCTTACTGCCAATCAAAAATTACTACAATGTTTTTAATGTTTAGGGTATATACTATTCGGTGCATGGACTGATAGATTTAATTTTATTAGACACTATTTGAGAATGCAAGCGCATTTAGTATAAAAGATGCATTTAGGACAGACGAAAACAGTTTAAGCCAAACCAATTAAGAGACGAAATTAAATTATGAAAACACCTGCAAAATATCGCATTCAAACAAATAATTAATTATTCGATTACGAGCCGAATTTAATTGCATGTTCAGCCAAAAATAAAGGCTATAGAAGCGGATAAGGGATATGGCAGCGTAAACCCCAAGCCAAATTAGGGTGGCACCAAAAACTGTGGAAATGTGGAAAATGCGCCCGCATAAATGCTTTGCATTACTTTTAAATGTGTGTGTACGCTTGAATGTGCGTACAGTGTATACAAATGTATTCGTACATATTTCAATTTAATTAAAACATTTTGCAATTTTATGTGCCTTGCTTTGGCATTCGTTTTTATTTGAATTCATTCACTTGAAGCTAAATGCCACAGCAGGAGGAGGCAGCAGCAGCGGCCGCAGCAGCACAAATATTTGGCTCAGCCAAATGGAGTTGGATTTACGTTAAACTCTGAGTTTGGTTTTCCAGTTTCGGTTCCAGTTTCGGTTCCATTTTCATTTAAAATGTTATTTTCATTTTCATTTTCATTTTCGTTTTCGTTTTATTTGCTTGACAAGTTCAAAAGTGCAACAGAATCCACATGAGGGCGCTGAATGTCAAAGTTTAGGCCAGTTCTAGCCTGGCTAGTGCCCAAAAATCGCTTGGCCATAGTCAAAACAATTAATCATGCCACATGCCGCATGCCGCATGCCGCATGTGCTGTGTGCGTGTGTTTGTGTGACCTTTTTGGTTATATATACATAGTTACAGTGCTGCGACGACATGTGAGTTAATTAATCTATCTGGCCAATGCCCGTCAAACTGTAGAGGAGAAGACGAAGGTCATGCACCATAATTAAACATGACTGTTGCTGGCCTCACCTCACCTTGAGGCACAGACAGGCTGGCAGCTCGCATAAATTTCAATTTGTTATATAGTCTGTTCCCGTCGCCTGTTCCCCCCTTTTCCCATTATCCTGTTCTCCTTGTTCTCTCTTTCTCTATTTGTAGGCGAAAATGTGTGGCATATGCAAAAATGATGTTCGCGCCTCGTCCCAATGCGCAATTAGCGAGCTGGCACATAAATTATTGGGCTGTTTGATTGCCGCAAGGAAATGAACACGGAAATTATTACTCTGATATATATTTTACACATACAAACATAGACATACGCACTTACACTCAGCAAAATGTTGTATAAATTCCTTCAAAAATATTTCAAGTTTCCTCCTACTTTCCAGAATCCAAGGATATTTAGATCTAGGTTGTCTTCTAAGTAAATAATAAAGCAAGCACCCATCTGTAAAATTTTGAAAAATTTTTGGATCGATAGAAAGCTTTGGTAGCAGTTCCTGGATCGATTCAAGGAGTCCTTGACACTTAAAATATCAATTGTTTTCCTATTTTGATTAATATCACACACATATCTTTGAATTTTGATCACTTCACAAGTATCTTATTATAGATACAATTACTTAGAAACCTAGACCTAATTCAGTGAATTAAAATTTTAATTTTACGCTTGAAATATTATATTTACTTGGTTCATGTTCTAGGTCAAAAAACCCAAGAAACCCGAGCCAATTTAAACTGGTAAAAAAGGGTTCAAATGCAAACTGGTTTGCATTCTTGATTGTAGTAAATAAATTTAAGGGGATTTAATAACAGCCTAAAGCTTTTCTAATAACAAAAAAAAAAAAATTTGATTTTATTTAACATTTATTTAAATTTAAAAAATACTATTTTTTTTTATTTTAGAGATGAAACTTTTTTTTTACGATTTCTGTAACAATTCCTGAAATGCTTCAGAATTTCACATTTATTCTTATAATTAATATATTGATTTAAGATTCTAAATTAAATAGACATAAATAAATAAAAAACAGTATTTTAATCTTCAGCCGAGTCTCAATTGTTTTTCTGAGTGTATGTATGTGGATAAGTATGTAATGTGCGAAATATGCTGACGTTGGGTCAGCGCAATGCTGAAATATGCAAAACGCGTAGCCTGCTTTTAGGCGCCATTGTTCGTCAAGGACATGCGGGTAGGTGGATTTGAGATGAACGAGTGATTTTGATTGGGTTAAGCCTTTTCATGCTTAAATTGCATTCAAATTATACAGAACTTTAATGCTTTTAATAGCTGTAGCAAAATAATTGCATGCAATTTTAATAATTTCCCTTTTAATGTTTAACATTTGTGCCCAGAACAGGGTATGCTTAACCAAGCAGTATATAGTTTTTTAAATTTAAATTTAAATAATTCATTTGAATAATAACAGGGATAAAAGTATAAATTATTGCTTAAATTATAACTAATTTTGAATTGTTGTAAATTCTCACAAAATTTATTGTGTCAGAAATCAAAGCTTGGAGACACAAATATCCAATATAAGCTTCTATATTCCGCGAGAACTGTATAAAAAGTAAGAGTAGATTTAAGTTATATTAGAGATTTTTATTAACTTTTAGTAAACGTGCTTCATATTGCTTTGAAAATTTAATATTTCCGCAGTCTTAGAAATCTAATAGAAAAGTTAAATAGATAAGAAATTGAATGAAATTTGTCCGGTTTGCGTGATTTTCATGGCAGTCACGTATCCATCTCCATTGTCAATCAGCTGAAAATCGCTTTTACTTTCAGGCAACTTCCGTGCTGCGTGCATTGCATTGCATTGACGGCCGAACGGGCAGGCAGACAGACAGACAGACAGACAGACAAATAGATAGACAGACAGACAATTAATGCAACCACGTTGCACGCGGCGTATGCGCAATATTTTGGTATTTTAGGCTTAACGTGGTTATAAATGTGGATGTGGCACTTTTAATGAGTGCAAAGCCAAATATACTGCACTTTTATGCAAAAAAGGCTGAATGCATTTATTTTTCTGCTCGGTTTGTTGGCGATTCCATGAATTTAAAGTGTTCAATTTCCGACCGTAAATAAACTTTTGCTTTTTTTCGATTTATTTTTGAAGCTTATTAGCATGCCAGAGACCTGGAGGCGGGATGAACAAAATGTCACGCCCAGCTCCAATCGACAGTTTTTGTGCTCATAAATCTGGGCCTTTGTCTGGGCCAAAGTACACACCCGATGCACCTTTGTTCAACTTTCTTGTGTGTTTTCAAAGTGCCAACAATTTTAATTATGCGTTAAGAGCTGGGAGCCGAGAGGACCTTATTATGCCAAAGTGACATTTTTCAGCTGCCTGTTGGGGAGCGGTACGCGTTTATATGTAAGTATGCAGGACTGCATTCATATGTCCACAGAGTTGCCTCCAAACTGCAAACTTTTTTATACCCTTACAAAGGGTAAGAGAGAATCATCACGAAGTGTGTATTGCATTGAAGAAGCATCTTTGATGCCATTAAGTATAGCGAGTTGATATAACCATGTCTGTCTATCCTTCTTCTGTCTGTTTCTTTACAAACCAGTCTCTACTATATAATATATCTGCTATAGGAACAATCGAAAAAAAATGCTTCTTTCAGTGCGCAAGGGTATGTAAGCTTCGGTGCGCCAAAGCTAGCCTTTCCTTGCTAGTTTTTTTTATTGCATTTATAAACTTTGCCCTTACACAAAGTGCAGCCCAAAAGTTCAAACCAAAATTTATATATATTGTAGAAGGCATGTGAATACTCTTATTTATTGTGATGCTGCTGATGATGCTAAGTGCAACAATTTACCAACCGTTGCCATGGATTTTTCTAGTATAATTTTCTAGGAGAAATTTAGCCTTTCACAGGTCATTTAAGTGCCTGTTCAGGGCAGCTAGATGCAGACATCTCTGGGCAGGGCTCAGCTGTACGAAGAGAGTAGACCTAGTGCCATTTAATGTACGTATACAAATTTGTTTGTCTGGCAGGTGTACTACAACAAAAAACACGCCCTGTCTGGCTTTAACAGTGCTGTTAACAGTTAACAGTCCGTTAACAGGGCACGCTCTTTGAAGCTTTAAATGTTAAGTTGTGCTTTTGCGTCTGCTTCTGCGTTTTGCATTGTTGCTTTTATTTTTGCCTTTGCCTTTGCAATAACAGAAAACAGTTCGCAAAGTCACAGAGCTCCTTGTTTAAATACAGCACGCACAGAAGTCTGCCAATTTATTCCAAGTTCGGCCGGCTTTGGCGGGTGCGGCTGCCACGGCAATCTCCGACAAGAAAGAAACGCGTAAAAGGTTCTCTAAATTCGCTAAAAAATATCTCAAAAATAATGTGAATAAAAAATAAAATAAAAAATTATTTTAATACGAACTGACAGCTAAAATAATACGGTTTTTTTTTTCGAAGAACAAAAAAACAGATAAACAAAGAGTGCAAACAAGTTGAAAGAAAATATTATAAGCAGAGCTGCCAGCAGAAAACACTTTAAATTTATGAAACTCATATAAGAAAGGCTCATAAACTTTGACAGATTTCTAGAAAATGTCATCATAAGACACACATCAACGAAACGCAGAGCAAAGAGTGGGCCACAATAACATCAACAACAACAAGAACAACAACAACTAACAAAAACAAGTACTAAACATTTCAATTACCGTTTAAATTCATTTTACTTGTCATAAATCTTTGGACCTGGCTAGCAGGCGGTTTGGGCCAATGGAAAACTTGCAGACAAACGAAAAAATGACAGAAATTAATGCAGTAAAGCAGGCAATTCCTGCCATAAAAACAACAGCTGAAATAACCGAATTTAGGGGACGTTCTTCTACTTCGAATGGATCTGTGACTCCTTCTACACATGTGCCCGTCATATCAAAGACAACAACAACAACAGGAATCCCACGACAAAGGACTTTGATGCGTGCCGCGGAAATGGACGCTGATACCGACGCTGATGTGGATGTTGATGTTGATGTTGATGTTGATGTTGATGTGGATGTGAATGTGGATGTGGATGTTGCTGATGCTGACGCAGATGCGGATGCGGATGCGGATGATGCGGCAGACAGCATTACGCTGGAGCTGGCATTGTCGCCGAACACGCCCACACCGCCGCCCATGACTGGGGACGATGATTTGGCTGAGCTCGACAACAGCAAGCCCTTTAAGGTGAGTAAGGCTAACATCGCTGTTGCCAGAGGATACGGCCCTCTATTTTCCTATTCAAAAGGCTGCCTCAATTGTTAACTGGCCAGCAATTCGTTAAGTGATTACAGGCGCTATTGTTGAGCCACTGGACGCAAAACTTTCGACTTTTGACGGTCGAGTACAAAGTGAAGTGTGGTCAGCCAGCAAGGAGCAAGGAACAACCACTAGCCAGCAGGCAGAGCAAATGCCAGGCCACTCGAAAAGCGTTTGGCTTCGAGAGCTGGCATTTGTTAACCTCCTCCCCCATTCTCCTTCTCCTTCTCCTTCTCTGGGCCGTGGGGTCCTTTTCTGCACCCTTTGGGCTTGTTTGATTTACAAGAGCCGCTGCAGCCCGAGCGAACCCTAACCAAAACATGAGAGCCTTGCCCAGAGTCACGCTTTTTTAATTATAAGTACTACAGTCATTGCCAAAAACCCCGTGAATTTCATTTTTTTAAACAAATTTTTAAAGCTTTATTTTTTTACATTTCTGACGTTGGTATATTTTATTCCAATTTTTTAAGTTTTCAGTAAGTTTTGAAGCTTTTAAAGTATACAAAGCTTTAAAGGCCTATTTATATAATTGTTTTTTTAAAGGGGGTTTGCTTTTATTGTTAATTAAAAATAATTTTCTTATGATAAGAATTTGCTTAACCAAACCTTAAATTTAATTAATTCATTGAATCTACTCCCTACATTATTAAAGACCATAATATCATATTGGAGACAAGGACTCTCCTTGTCAATCTCTTTAAAATTTGTTAATTCATTTCTTGAGCCTGTACTCCAGATAATTTAAGTTTTATGGCCGTAGTGAATTAACAATTCGCTTAAAAATGAATACCCTCAGACTTAAATTAGGCTTGCCTTTGGCTCTGAATAGCCAATTTAGATTATTTGTTTTACTTTTTATCACACGTCCTTTTTAAGCCTCCCGAGTGTCCATATAAACATATTTGCTCGTATGTCTGAGAAATCCAAGCAATCACTGCAACATTTCTATTGCCTGTTTGTCTAGATTTTAAGCACTCTTGTCTAGAGTAATGTTACACCTGAGACCAGGAGAGCCAGTCGGATGCTTTTTTATACTCCAATGGAAATGGCTAAAACGAGCATTTTAACTTTCAACAAAACATGTGTAACAGTCAGAAAAGTAGTGAGAAAAGGAGGCATCTACTGGCCCACAAAGTAAATAACTCCCTCTTAAAGATCAAAAGTCGGATTTCGCAAGTCTGTTCTATGAAATGAAAGCTTTTTCTATATATAAATATATAGAAAGAGTTAAGGAAAAGAGATGGATAAAGTAAAGTTTAATTTAAGTTTCTTTAATCTATTCCAGTCTTAATTTTAGAGTTTAATTTAGTTGCTGTTACCTCTTTCAGTCTTCAATCTTAAGCTCAAACACATCTTTAAGTAGAGAGTATCTTTCTAGTCGATCATTCTCGTCTTCTTGAAGTCTTGCAAGGCATATTAAAAATTCTCAGTATTTCTAGGCTAGAATATTGAAGTATAATAAATTTTGTGCATTGAGAGTGAGTAAACAAACAGAAAGAAATACTTTTTTATTTACCTCAACGTGTGGGAGCAAGCCTATATAAGCGTATTTGTGGGGGAAAATAACATTTTTCGAGTTTAAAATAATGTCAACACAACGGGGAGCTAAAAAATTCAGTTTTATAAATAAATTTGGTTAGCTTATGAGAATAAAAACAACAATAAATTGATTTATTTAAAAATTCAATTATGAATAGAGCCTGAATTCCATTAAAAAACTGAATGGAAACTGAGCAAATTACATTTTTATAATTAAATTCATTCGGTAAAAAAAATGATCTCTTTTCTGTTTATTCCCTTGCAGAGGGTATTATAACTTTGTCACGAAATAAGTAATAAAAAGTATATAATAAAGTATATTTATTATTTATCGATATAGATATAATATCGATATAGTCATGTCCTTCTGTCTGACTGTCTGCCTGTTTCTATGCGAATTGGTAGAGCCACTCATAGGACATGTTTGCGAACACGACGGAAAACTTATACATTGGTTAAGGTCCCTTAAAGGCATTAAGAGGTTAGATCAAGATCGGATTAGATTTTATAGCTGCCATGGAGAAGGCTTTGTGCAAGAGTATTCAGTCTTCGGCGCGGCGAAGATATCTTTACTTCCAGTTGTTTTTTCGCTGGGTAGACTATCCACAGTTTTATTAGGTTATATAACAAAGTGAGTAACGTAATTAAAAGGACATTTTAAAAGAAAACCACAGCAACAAAAATGTCAAAACGATAAGTTGGACGGTGTAAATTAATGTTCATTATGCGCATATTTTACGTTTCATCTTGTACAAATTAGATTTTTAATGTTCTATGTTTGCTCATTAAAAATGGGAGCATCAAATAAATGTTGGGTTTCATTAAAAATGCTGGAAATTGAATTTGCCCAGGCACTTTGCTAAAATGGCTTGAGTTGAGCTCATTTTTCTATGAAAAATAATAATAATTTGGGTGAGGCATTAAATTGTATTTTAATAAGAGGCTGAGCGAAGGCAACATTGTGGTTAGCCAACAATTGAAATTAATTAAAACTGTTAGCCAGTTGGCTCAAGTGGACAGAAAAGCCGAAAGCGGAAGTGGAAGCAGGAGAAGAGAGCAGCAGCTGAAGCAGCTGCTTACAGGGCAGAGATAGCGCAACGTAGCTAACTAATACTCTCCTATTCGTACTCGTATATCATTAGTGGCTGCCACAGCCATTGAGGCGCAACTAAGCTGCCGCCTGGCAGCCTGGGAGCTTGGAAGCCTGGTAGCCTGGTATCCTCGTCTGTGCGCGTTGGTGCCGATAACGATGTTGCTGCCACTTGGTCATGCGTCACCAGACACGGAAGCAGCCACTCCTCGGGCTGCCTCTGCCTGCTGCCTGTCTGTTTGTCTGGGTGTCTGCCGTATCCCTAATCGATTTATTGTGTGCTGAAAACGTTAAAAAGCGCCATAAGAACATAAACTGGCTACAGGACGAGTATAAAATCGGCAGGCAAATCGTTTTCCGCTAACTTTATAACTGTCCAAATCTGAAATGGCCTGTAAATTTGGCAAGACACAAATATTAATTGACAGCCAGTAAACTCTCCGCAAATGTTTGGCAATTTGTCACCGGCAGGAAGCTACCAAGGCTATCATTGTTTTCATTGTTTCCATTGTTAGACGAGTTGCTCTGCATGTGGCAAGTGTTTTGACAGTCTGCTGGCTGCCGCCCCCACGTGTCGTATGCGTAATTTATGCGGCACCCATCTAATTAATAAACGTGCGTGCCACCTATGTACATGTATATATATATATATATATACGCATGCCACATAATTTTAACAGGCATCCATTATCAAATGTTACCTAACGGTCGTCTTGACAGCTTGTCTGTCTTCATAACTGACGTGCACCACTTTTTCAACAATTGTAATTAATTAAATGAGCCACACAATCATTTTTGTTTGTGTGTGCGTGGGTTCCCGTAAATATGCTAGAAAAACATATAAAGAAATATATATATTTAGCTAGGAAGAAGTGAAATAATAAACCCTTGTCGAGGGTGCACGACTCTCAAGACGGCATGAGACTCGTACGAATTCCATTTTGAAATTTCTATGCTCCGTGCTCCGATTAAGAAGAGGGATATTAGGCTTGATAAAATAGTATATGTGATTCTGGTCAATTTGAAGCAATAGTCAAGTCCGTCTGTTTATTGTTTAAGAGCTCTCTGCCTTAGACGGTCTTCCATCGGAACTACTAGGACGATCTGACTGCGGTGGAGGGAACTTCTTTAGTTGTCTCTCAGACTTCTGCAGTTAAGACTCTATCACTGTAAAGCATCATTGGCTACTCTTGTGCTACTGCTGAAGGAGGAGCAGACATCTTGCACTATGTCCGGGTGCCTTGGGTAGGGGGAGAGAAGGTTTGAAATCGATGAACTGCAGATGACAAGTTCCAAAGTTAAGAAAGACAAAGGTAAAGCTAAAACCTGTAATTTGTTCTGTTGGTTAGTGGACTGTATCAGAGCTAAAGAGCCCTAAATTAATATATATTTGTATCAGGACGCTGCGTTCGAAAATCAAAAAAAATGTTCATTAAAGCTTAAAGCTCACATCAGTCAGATCACCGATTATTGGTTCTATAAAATAAGTAAAATGATGTTCTAATAAGCAAAGAAGCTTTTCAAGAACTAATTTCCATTCTTTTAACTCTTATCACACCTAATTTTTCATTGAATATAAACTCATGAGCCTTAGCTATGCGTTTCTATTTTTTTATTTATTCATTTTTTATGCTTAATTATACCCGTTATATTGAAGCTACGAATACAGGGTATAGCTAAGCGTTTATATGGTTCCTTTGACATTTTTGGCTTGGTTTTTAGAAATGATTACAGGCTGCGAGAAATGTGAGCTGTCATAGAAAGTTTGTTTGGGGGAAAAAAGGAAAAAGCACAAAAAGTTCATAACTTTCACTTAACTCGTAACTTTTTTTTTATTGAATTATTTTTAATGCTGTACAGCAGCAGAAAAATAGAATTAAGGCAAAAAATATAATTTTAATTAATAAATATTAAATTTTTTTTACATTTTTGAACAGCATTTGCTTAAGCTTTAAAGTTTTTCTTTAAATTTATTTCCGAATGTCAGCAACTGAGAGCCACTTTTGCCTTTGCCTAAGGGTGGGGCAGCGTCTGAGGCCAACAGCTTCTTTTATTTGAATAAACTAGCCAGACCCCAACTCTAAGCATCGGCTTTTAATGGCTCGTTAAGCGATCATAAAAAAAAGATGAGAACGAAGCGCACCGTATGGGCTTATGTGGTGTACAGGACTCCCTGCAGGGACATCCAGCGTTTGTGGCAGTTATTTGAATGTGACATGGAAAACGCATTTGCTTTTCTGTGCTGTCTGAGGACAGTTAAGTTCCTACCTACACATGGACGAGTATGTATGGATAAGAGCTATACCTCGAAAAATAAAAAAAAGTAAAAAGCGAAAAGCGAAAAGAGAAAGAAAAACAAGACCCGAAATCCCTATACAAATGAATGCAAATAAAATATGTACTCATGCGGCAAGGGGCAACTAAGACTAGGAGGGCGGCTTGGGCGGGAATTAAGCTACCCACAGACATGTTGCAAACATAAAAACAACAAGAGAGGCAATTACAACAAGTAAAAGCATTCCGAGACTGAACCAGCAGCAGCGCACACACATTGCGTATACGCAACGTTGCGCATTAACGCAAATAAGCGAGTATTATTTATGTCCAAACAAGCGTGCAACTTGACTACGCTCCTTCCGTATGATGGAGCAACATCAAGTAGCAACTGAAGGCGGCAAGCAGTCTGTCTGTCAGTCTGTCTGGCTGCCTATTTGCTTACAATAAGCGTGTCAATGCGACGACAAGTAACTCGACACTCGCCTGTTATTGCTGTAAAACGCTTATGGCCTCTCGTAAAAACCAGAGCAAAACTATTTAAATGTTTCGACGGAGGAACACAATTGCCCTGTCATCTTGATGACAATCGTGAGAAATTAGTGCCAGCAACGTGCAACATGACCCGCACAATGGTGCCACACAAAGGTACTCCTACAGCACGGTCAATAGAGAAAAGCTATAAATAGACTGTGGTATATGAATGGAGTGAAAAGAAAGAAGTTCTGAGATGCCATGGGGCCAAAAGTGGATTATGTTTATGTCTTTATGAAATGTGGAATGCTTTCTACATAATTTTGCTAATTTATTATTGTTAAAACGATATATTATGTTAAAAGCATCCTCTGACAGTTTTTCTGAGCTAAATTCCACTTAGAGCCCATTGTTTTTCATGTATGCAGCATGTCCTCCGTCCGGTCTTCACAGGAACTCAGATGAATTGGCAGAAGCTCAGAGTGACTGATACGCATCTGTGATGAAGTTTACTTGTACCCAGGTAGACAGACAGGCAGGCAGATAGACAGAGAGGCAGAGAGAGGGAGTGAAAGAAGGCGCACGCGTGTCATTAGAAATGCATGAGTGCATTGCAATCTGCCCATTGTCCTTGCCATGCTTTTTGCTATTTGCTATGCTTGTCCTGGTGCCTGCTTGCCATGTCCTGTGAATTTGTCCTGCCAATATTGACGCGTGAGCAGGTGGCATGCAGACAATGTTCTCATGATGCTTAATTCTGAAATCTGGTTAAAATGGCTTAAATATTTGTCATTCGAAGCGAATAATAGCCACAAAGTGGTGCCAATTGAAACTCTGGTTAACATACGACTATATAAATAAGCAGTACAAACAACACGAGCACTTCAACTAATTCTGATAGGCATTTGAAGTATTTGAAGAAGGCTTTTCTTCTGCTGTGGCATACGTCAATTGATATTCTAAAGTCTTTGGTAAGACAACAAAGAGAGCAGATTAATTGGTTTTAAGAAGAAACTCATAAGTTCAGTTAAAAGGTCAAAGTCAAGGCCGGGGTAAATGAAAATCTTAAAATGAAAATATAGTTCAGCTTGAAGAGAAAACAACTGCAAATTGAATGGAAAACAAAGAGGGCAAGGCAAAGGTTGGCAACACGCAGCAAAACGAAGTCAAGAAACGCATAAAGCGCAAACAAAGCCACAGGCCATTGCCATATGCCAGCCAGCCAGCCAGCCAGCCAGTCAGCCAGCCAAACAGTCTCCCAGCCAGGCAGCAGGCAGAAGAGAAGCTATATACCAGCCAGTTAAACAAGCAGCTAACTTGGCAATCAGCAAGTCAGTGCGAAGTTTGATTAAGGACTTTGTGAACAATATAAAATATGCTCTTATTTCATCACAACTTTGAGCAAACTACTTGGCCACACCTCGTGCAGGACAACATGGGCAGTAAAACGTAGTTGTAGCACAATACACAAGTCTGTGGAGTTCAGGCCAAGTCCAATGTAAATATAAGTTTAATGGCCAACACGCAGTCAAGCGGCCAAGTAGCTGGAAAGCTGTGAATTGGAGATGGTCAGGTTTCTGCGTCGCTACACTCAACAAACAAAAATAAATATAAAAATCTATGGCTCTAATCCAAAAATATTAAGTAGTATTTATTTTATTTTTCCTAAAATTAATCGTTAATTAATTTTGAAAATTCATTTTACCAGAGCTAACTGCTACTTACTTTAGTTTTTTCTCTGAGTGTAGATAAATTCGTATAAAATGGCTGATAAATTTTCATTGTTGTTGGCCAGACGCCACGTCGTCGACCATTTGATGGATATTTCAAGCGGTATAATTGGTTTAGCAGGAATTGCGATCAATGATTGATATGCTAGGCATATTAACCAGCTGGCAGGGGTGCAACTTTTTGGCTTAATGGAATGACAGCTCCATTGTCACGCCCAGACAGTGTCCTCCTCATATGTCTCGCCGAGATGATAATACTGATGATGATGATGATTATGATGATGACAGTGCTGTGTGTGTAGTATTAATGATGATGGGAGATGATGATAATAAGGTCTGTTGGACTGACAGGCCTCAAACTTACACACACACATAGATCGTTCGTATATTGCGTGAGGCCCATTTATCAGGGGAACCCATGCCTTGGTTATAACATGACGTATACTTAATATTAATAAGAGGCGTCGATAATAAAAAAGGCGTTGCATACCACACGCCAGCTTTGTTTTGGGTTGACTTAGCTTTCAACTTACCTGCTGCTAAGGGTTTCTTTGTCCTTATCCGGGTTTCGTGTTTCTTCCAGCCAGCTTCTAGCCATCTGGCCATCTGTTTACCTTTTTATTTTGGTTTCGAACATTTCGAATGGACAGCATTTGCCTTTAAATATTAAGCAGTTGTCTAAGGACCCCGAAATATAATACGAAACCTGAATACATGACATGCTAAACTTGCTCCTGTGGTTTTATTCTTATGCCAAATAATAAATTGATTAGTTGTTTGCTCCGGCTGCGGCTGCTCCTGCTTCTCCTACTGGCCCTCTGACCCTTATTCAGCTTTATTGTTATCATTGTCATCCACTTCGCTGGCTTTTTATTGTTTTTATTGGCAGCTTAACAGAAGGCGACAATTCTAAACAGCCCCAGGCCCTTTTCGAATTAAGGCAAACATAATTTTCGAGTTTTTGTTTGGTTTTCTTTTGCTGTTTTCGCCTCGCGCCTGCATCCAATAAAAACTGCGGCGTTTTTTAATAACTAAATGAAAATGGAAATTTCAGGCAAAAGTTGTTAACCTTTGAATGCTCTCATATAAAAAGAAAACAGACACAGCTGGAATACCAAGCCGTAAAATTAATGGCAGACACGGAGTTATATTTATACCCTTACAGAGGGTATTATAGCTTTGTCACGAAGGGACTCATCTCCAAGCCCATAAAGCAAATATTATTGTTCATGGCATAATCTGTCTGCCTCGCCTGAATGAAATGTTGAATCCGGCCAGATCAGATAACTAATATAAATGAAATTAAAAGAAACAAGTGGGAGGATCTTCAGTTATAAAGAAAAAGAATATAATATTCTTGCGTAAAATAAAGTGAAGGTACTGAAATAAGAGTGAAGTTACTAAGATTACCTGAAAGTAGCTAGTCTTTGTTGAATAAAGGGTAAAATTAAAACAACATAAAGGGAGTTTTCTTATATTTATTTCTGCAAATTCGCCAGGGGTATGAAAACTAATTAAGAACCCACCACCCACAGGTCAAGGACATTACAAGGAACATTCGGAAGGCAGTTGTTGCCACAACATTGGCCGAGTTGAGGCAGAAGGTGTCCGCGAAGTTTCAACGCATTCAACCGGCGATTCATTTGGATTGCGATGGGACTGAAATCGATGATGAGGAATATTTTTCCACCCTGGAGGCAAATGCGGAGTTGATTGCTGTGTTTCCAGGCGAACAGTGGCGTGATGTAAGTGGTCCTTATACTCTTATTTACTTCTTATCCCACTATTGCATTTCTCTCCTTTTCCTTTAAAGCCCAGCGATTATAATGCAAATTTGCGGCGCACTTCCTTGGACGCTCAACGCTTACGTAAATTGGTGGGCAAACTGCAACAGAATCTTCTCAACGATGCGGATTTGGATAAGCTATCAAATATGGATCCCAATTCGCTGGCAGATATCACAGGACGTGAGCTCAAGGATAGCGATTATTGTATGCAAAGTGAGGCACGACTCTCCACAGAGTTGTCCTGTTAGAATGCTTTCCATATTGTTGCACCTAGAGTAATTATTTGTGTCCTTTAATTTTGAATCATCTAAAGAAACCTACCTAATACCCGTATGTACTTATATGGCACAGTGAAACGTCGCTTATGATAGATTTGTAAGGAATTTGTAAGAGTTTTTGTATGTCAAGCAGAAGGCTGAAACTGGCGAGAAATCAGTTTCGGTTATTTTTGGAGCATGTTTATGATAGCAGTTAAAGAAAGCGACGATTAAGACCATTTTTTACTCGTATTTGCATGTATTCTCGTTGTAGAGCACTTTAGAACACACTCAACTAGAACTAGAGGCTACAAAAGTATTGCCAGGATAACAATATTTTTTGAGAAACACCTTGAAAGTAAAATAGAATAGAACACGTTTCGAATAGCCAGTAGTCGGAATCCATGTCTGCAAAGAGCTACAAACTGTTCCTAGACCAATATGCCATAGATACGGACCCAAGTCCTTAAATAGTAGTATCCCAAAGTCTACCTTAAAGAATTGACTATAAACGAATTGTAGTTGCTTCAAACAAATCGAGAATAAACAAGTTATTCTTATAAAAGATCAGTGCGCATAGTTATCGATTATGCTAGAATCGATTATCGATAAATTGATCCACACATAGTTTTGGTGACTAGGGAGCAAAGTAAATAAATAAATATAAAGAAAAGACAGCCACAATATGTTTGGTGAAAGTTCTACAGGATAAACGTTAAAACAGACCCAAATTGTATAAATTGTCTAAAAGATAAATAAATATATTTTATAAATGTGCTGCATCATTGTCTGTATAATGTAACCTAGTGCACTTTGCTTAGTAATTAAGTCTGAATAAAGGAACTAACAAAAATAACGAAAAGTCATTCAATATGCAATTTACGATTACGATACAAGTTCTTTCTTTTCCTTTTCTTTTATCTGCACATTTTACATCATGAAATTACCACAAAAATCGATCGATTCCAAATTGGTAACTCGACAAAAGAGATAAATGCACGAAAACTTTTTGCATTGTCAGTGAGTTCAAGAATAAATTGAGATTAAATGTGTTAGCTGCTGTGTGTTTTATTTGCTACTACAATTGCAATTACGTACTACAATCTGTGCCTGAGCCGCATGTCCACCTCGTCGGAAATGCTCCAAAAAGCCATTCTTCTCGTGCCTCTTTCCGCCCACCCATCCATTCTCCCTGCAACAAAGAATTCATTTAAGATACTGCAGAAAATCCTATTAATCATGAGGCCAGCTATAGCTGAAGACCTAGACAATCATCTAAACAATCAGACTTAAAGTATTTTTATAAAAAAAAATTTAATTTAATAAAGTAATTAAAATTAAGTTTAATTTATTATAACTTTTTTTTTTATATACAGAAGAGATAAAGTCTACGCGGGTCAGATTACATTTTACTTTCCTTTGCGTAGAGAGTGGACATACGGCTTTGGTTATCAATGAAATTAAAAAAAAAAAGAAATCGAAAAAGTAAAACAAAAGTTGTAAAATGAGATTAAGTATTCATTATATTTCACATAGCTTGGTAAGTGTTTTTATACCCTTCGAAATGTGTAATGCATTGAAGGAGGCATCTTATACCCAACGCTGTTTTAATCAGGACGATGAAACGAGTCGATATAGCTTTGTCCGTCTATCGGTCCGTCTGACTGTTTCTAGGTAACACAGCACCTACGATTCCAGCCTAATCGGACGACTATTTAATTTAGCTTCTATAGGACCCATCAGTTCGAAAGTTGTATAGAAACCTTTTTTGCTTACCTAGAAACTTGCCACTTAGATATAAGAGAGTGATTCCTAGATGCTTACCATGCTTTATTATCTGACTACTATATCATATACCAGATTAGAAATAATCGTTGAATAAATTAAATTAAACTAAAATTGTCAATTGCTGCCTTCAGTCAGTAAGGGTATGTAATCTTCGGTGCGTCGAGTTAACCCTTTACTAGTCTTAGAAGTGTTTGAAAAATGATTTTTATCGAACTTTAAGTTGTTAATGAGCTTTTATAGCTGCAAAGATAGACTTCTTTCAAGTAGTGAACTATACTTATATAATCGCATTAAAAGAGTTAATAGATTAATCAGATTAATTGAGTATAATACAGTATTTGCTGGCCTTCATAGTGAAGGGTATAACAATAGCCGCAAGGTAATTGGAAACTATCAGTCTCACTTGACTCTAGCCTTGGATTGGGATTCGGAAATGTAACAGATATTCCTTTCAGTTGACTAAACTTTGTAGCAGTTATTTGAACAGTGAATTAGCAATTCAACGCGTTGAAAATTATATTAAGAGCATTATATTCCTATTCTACATAGTTTCAGCTTTTTGAAAACTTTCAATTTCCTTTTGCACAAATTGCAAGGATTTGCGAACTGCAGCCAGCTGCTGCTAGTTGTTTGCATATTTCCTGTGAAAACTCGCTAAGCTTTTGAATAAATAGCAGAGCAGTACGAGAAGAGTGGCATAAGGATGATATTTTCATTTTAAATTTTCCTGTTAGCCCAGTTAGTGGAAAACGCATTGTATGATAAGCCGCAGGCCAAGTTAATTGCATCTGGTGGTCAGCTGCATTTAATGCATTTACTAAGTCCTTGCTTTATACTAGTTAATACGCTTACAAATGCCAAAATGCCCAAATAACCAAATGCCGAACTGTGAAATTCCAATTGCAAAATGCCCTGGGAGAATAGGACAATGCATGGTGGTCAACATTGATATTGACAGTGTGCAACTATCTAAGGATAATTATATGGGCTTTTGTGTGAAATATTTGCTGACTGACATTCTAGTGGCACTAATCAAGTTCCTGGCAGGACCTGTAGCTGTAGGTGCAATTTTAATTATGCAAAGTGCCTGATGATGCAGCATGAATAGACCTGCACGGACTTGCTATGCATTGGCAGAGCAGCAGACTACCAGAGCAGCAGGGCTTAGGGTAAATTGAATGCGCTTTAAGCCTGAGTTTACATTTGGCTTATTAGCTATTAGCCAAACAGGCTGAGTTCCATTTACTTCAAAAGATACTCGCTATTTCCTTGAAAAGCAGCAAAGCTTCCCCTGCGAAAGGACAGGTGAAAACTCTTCATGTTTGCTGTGCTTGTTGCTGTTGTTGTTGTTGTTGTTGTTGTTGATAGTCGTGCTTCTAGTGAAAGGTAAACGTTCCATGGCAAAGTCACTAAAATATTCTGCAAAAGTGGCCTTAGGGCTTCAGTGTGCATCATAAAAAAACAGGGGGGAAAACAACAAACTAAAAATGTATTTGTTATGTGAAAGCTGCGAAATGTTGGCCCTGGGCGAACGCGGAGTTTGATAAATGGCCAACAATTGAAAAAGGCGCAACAAAAAGTACCAGAAAAACGAAAGCAAAACAGATCCAATAAAATTTTATGGGAATTCTCCTGGTGAGCGACTGTGTGCGCGATTTAGCATTTAAAAATAATTGAATTTTTACAAATTTAAATAAGTTTAGACAGGAATAGTTCCCCAAAATATTCCTTACCAATTTCCATTGCAGACCAATTTTATGTAAAATTAATTGTTTATTTCCATAAATATAGATGAAACTTGGCCTAAATGGTTTTCTTTGCTAAATTAATATTATTCTGTCATTATTAAGCTTAAAATATACTTGACTTATTTGCTAAAGAGCAGCCATATGCTCAGAGCATCTTGGCCAATTCTTTTGAGAGTAGACGCCGTCTGTTAGGGCTTATATTCCATAGGTAGATTAAGGCCTTATCTTTGAGTTTTATTCATAAATATATGTATCATATAGACTTCTAAATAAATCTATATTTCATAGTTAGTTGAAAAGTTGAGATACTAGAATTCTGATTGAGTTATCTCCTATTTATAATGAATATAGCAGATTATTTGAGTTGATATTCTATTTTTAACCTTAAGTTAAATGAAAAATAAATTGAAATGACACTTTAAAACTATTTGATTTGATGAGTATTTGCGCTCTTCAGAACAGACCTTTTTGTGGGAATATTTAAATTGGAATTTGAACAATAAACCATTAACTATTTAACTGAAGGATATGCTTATCTTAACGCTTGACCTGAGCCGAGCCCCTATTGGTATGCAACAGAGGAATGTGACAAATTTTGAGCCTACACACTCGCACACACACATACACGCCCACACACATGAAAAAGGGACAATAGTTTTTTGGATTTGTATGCATATCTTTCAATAGAAGGAAATATTTGTTCTGCATTTGAAGTTTGGTTAGGAAAAAGGTGAAATATCAACGTCAGAGTGACATAAATACATATGTACATATATCGGTATATATCTTTATATATATATGTGTGAATATATGTAAAGCTCGGGTCAGCTGACTGACCTTGGCTGGATACGTGTCTGGGTCTAGAGTGCTGTGGGTTATTTTTTACGTTATATTTTTAGCTAACCAGCTCATTTCCTATGCAGCTCTTTTTGTGTTGTTCTTTTTATTATTTTTGTTCCCTTTTTTTGTTGTGTGTATTTTGTAGTGTTGTTTGTCGAAAAGTTCGAACGTGCGACGGCTGTAAACTGGCTAAACTGGGAAAGTGGCATGCGGCATATGGCGTGGGGCGTGCGGCGAGTGGCAGGTGGCGTGCGGCAACTTGGGGGCTGCCAGGCGCGGTTTGCATTAACAACTATGAGAGATTTATGCAAAAGTTATGCGCTTCTTAGTATCTGTTGCCGTTAGTTTTATACTCTTTATAAAACACCACGCCCTGCCGCCTCCGGCAACGTTTCCTGCTCAGCTCATTGAGCTGTCAGGGGATTTTGTTTCTCACCTGAGCAGCTTCACCTGCTGCTGCTTTTGGCCTTGGCAGTTGCCGCAGCTATTGCATTGCTGTTGTCATTGTTGCCACCAACTGAATCAAATGTATTAAAAATTTATTGAATTTATTTTTATGTGCTGCCAGTCTACTGAATGCCACTCGACTAACTTGGCCTGAGCTGCACTTAAGCTTACACCGCCCTCCTGGGTACAGGTGTGTGTGTGAGTGTCTATATGTGTGGGGGTGTGGCTAATGTGGCTGAGTGGCTGAGTGGCTGCAGTAGCTGCTGCTGTCTGTAACTGAACAGATAAATATATATATATGTATATCTGTCTACAGAGAGCAATAGAGATATGCACTTATATACCACATACAATGCACTCAGAGCTTCTGACACAACAATCAAGAAAAGTCAATCACTGTATTAAATGGAATCCTAAAAATAAATGCAGCCAGACACATCCACACATAAAGATACCTGTGCAAATAGAAAATCATAAACTCAGATACAGCTAAGCCAATACTTAGTTATCCATATAAATATTTGCCTGATTTTGGATTATACTCTTAATACTCGTACTCTGCCTCTCAAGTGAATAGGTGGACCGCTTCTCGGACTTAAACCTATCCGAAATAGTGCTAATCTGAAATTCATATTTTAAATATGATATTTCCATTAAGGAAAATCTTAATGAATCTGGTTTTATCCTATAATAATCCTTGTCTTGTCTAAAAATCTCTGATTTACTCGCATTTTCAACTTGAAAAAAACACTCATTCTCAATCTTCAACTCCAACCTTAGTACAAGATTTAAAGTAATTATTTTATATTAAGTAATGAAAGAGAATTATAATAATTAATTATTAATACAAATACTAAAACTTCTCTTCCTCATTCGAAGCCATAAATAAGCCTGATTTATAAATTGATTGCTTATTTTAAGACCGCTTTCAGCTTCATCGGAGTTCAGAAACTAATTGTACTTAATTCTTAATTATTTATTTACTTTAATTAATGTATTATTAATGCTGAGTTTTATTATTATTCAAGCTAAAAATATTCAAGACTTCGCTTTCAATTTAAAATTAAAACTTGGCCAGCTCTTTTCCTGCGAAAGTCTGTTTTATTAAAAGGAAATCCAAAATAAAATATGTAGATTCACTTGGGCTATTAAAATAAAATTAAATCGAAGCAATATATTCTTCAATCTTTCTGTAGAATAAAAATAAACAGCTTTCATTAGGCATATTTCCTTTTTCATATTTTCATTGGTTTTATTTATCTTCGTTTTATGAATAAGTATTACAATTCGCGCTAGAAACTAAAAATATGCAGAGCAGAAATGAAATTATACAGACGCAGAAAGGAAAAGAAAAAACATAGAGAAAACAATTAAATCAAAGAGAATAAGATATATAGGATATATACGAGTATAAGATACAAGATACAAGCTAAATGCTCAGTGACTGACAACGTTTTGCTTCATTTTAAATGCGCTTTAGAGAACAGCGGAGCAGTAGATAAACAATAATAACAATAACAATTCGGAGGAAGGAAAACAATGTGCAAAGGCGTCGTCAAGGAGAATAAGGGGGGAAGGGGGGCAGGGGCAGGGGGCAGGGAGCAGTACGGGGAGGTTAACGGAAGCTGGCTATATATGTAGATGTATATGTAGGTGTTCTGTTCAATAGACAAATTTCTTTTGCTCTCCGTAGAGTGATTCGTACAGTGAGGGCGCCAAGTGTTCGGCCAGGCAGATTTGCAACTTCTCGGTGGCAGTAACGGGGGTGTAACGGGCCATGGGGAAGGTCCTGGTCACGGCATCGATGAGCACTCGCAATGTGGGCTGGATATCAGCGGCCTGAGGATTGAGGACTCGTTAGCGTGTCGCACCGACGGCGACTAATCTCTAGCTCAGATTGGAGCAGCTTACCTGGCGTGAGTATTTCTCCACGGATGTCATGGCAGCCTCGTAGTAGTCCTCGCCGTACGCTTTCTTCTGTTCGGAGGATAACTGATTCCACATTTGCTTGGCCTGCAGACAAAGCAGAGAGAAGAGTTTTATTGAGCCATCTGTAACTATTTTAATGTCCCCCCCCATCCCATCCATTATCGTAAAGAACTGGAACAAGCCCAGGCATGCAATGTCATGTCCTTGCTATTAAGCACGAAATGGCCGGGACAAAGAATCCTTGTTGCCTTTGTGCTTACCTGGTCCCGCAGTTCCGTATCGTTCAGCCAGCCATGACCAGGAGCAAACTCTCCGGCTGCCACCACGGACACATCCACGCCACGTGTTCGCATCTCCTGGCGCAAGCAGGCAGCGAAGCAGTCCACGGCAGCTTGTGTGGCACACTGGATGCCCCGGACTGGAGATGGTACACGATTCAGGCCAGACGTAAGGAACACCACACGTCCATGGGCGCGACGCACAAGGGGCAGGAAGATTTGAGTCAAGCGTGCGGCACCTGAAATTGGGTAAGTTTTAATAAGGTTTCAGTGCTTTAATGTTTTATATATTTTTATCAGAATTGCTAGCTTACTGGACAGAAATAAAAACATATATTAAAAATATATATATATATATATATTATATATAAGCAGACAAACGGACAGGACATCTACAAGCCTATGAAAAAAAGGTCGACATTTGGAATATATATTAAATTTTTAACGCTTTGCCCTCAAGCTTTCTGTCGAAAATCATCGGGGAAAAAGTGAATTACCCTTGGAAACAAAATAAAAATATCAAACAGACTAACATATCAAGCCTCTTTCAAATTTTAACCAGTTGTTTATCTACATAAGTGAAATGACTGTAAAGCTTTAGAAGAGACTTCAGTCAAGGGTAAATTGCACAGTGGCGCCATCTCTTACCGAGTAGATTGAGGTCCAAGCTTTTGCGCAGCACAGCAAATGGTATCCACTCAAGTTCACCCAGGGCAATCCAATGGGCACAGTGCACCAAAGCCCAAAGGCCCTCGGCGCCATGCGGCAAATGCTGGGACACATAACGGGCTGCTTCCAAAAGCTGTCAAAGAGTATGAAATTGGTATTAAGCCCGGCTAAAAGCTTTTTGCAGCTTTTTTGCTTGTAGACTTACGCTTGTCTCCGAGGTAACATCAACGTGCATCAGCTTCATGCGTCCAGAGGTCTCTTCCTTGAGTATCTTGGCCTCGTCGGAGTCATCGATGGGCGTGCTGAAGCCCGCATAGACCGTAAAACCAAGATCATCCAGTTTCTTGGCCAAATACCAGGCCAATGGTGAATCACAGCCAGTAATTAGTACACCCTTGCCCGGCGCGGACACCTGCAAATATCAATGGATGAGGTGAGGGGTTAATCAACATTTTGCGGGAATTCCATGACCCCCTAATGAAATTGGAACTTGATGTTCAATAGCTGTGCTGCCAATAAGTTAAGATACGTGTGTGGGTGAGGGTGTGTGCATGTGTGGGTAGAAACTTGGCTGGAACCGCTGGCAGTTAGCGGTGCACGAAATTGTGATTTTTGCGAAATACTCGAATGCGTCACTTGAGATGTTTGACCTTTCAGCGTAGAACATTTTAGAAGAGAACTGGAAAATGCAATCAGCGAGCATCGAAGTGACTATTAATCAGTTCATTAGAGAATGATTAATTCAGCCCTAGACGACTAGCAAATACTCTCTCTACTACTAATGCCTGAGAACTTCTGCACTTGCATAACTTCTGTGGTTTCTAAACATTTTTAACAGGGATGAAAATGTTTTCTGCTTAATTTACTTAACGAAATTGGTATAAACTTTATCCCTGAGTAAACAATTTGTATTGGCCAATTTAATATTTCAGTGAATATTTTTAGCTCAAACTTTAATATAAAATTTCCAATTCATAGCTCGAAGCAAGCTAGTTTCTTTTAGTAGGGTAAATGTGTTTTTTTTTGCTCTGTCTCTGACCGACTGACTGTGTTGCACACATACATAAAATATATATATATCGTTATGTATATATATATATGTATATGTATGTTACAGAGACAAAACAGACAAACAAAGAGCAGGAGAAGGGGAAGGTAAAAACGTATGCACTGACACTTCCGCTTTAGACACACGCGTCTTCTGTGTGTGCGTGTGTGTGTGTGTGTGTGTGTGTGGGTGTGTGGGTGTGTGGGTGT
Organism: Drosophila repletoides; assembly: GCA_018150835.1. Taxonomy (NCBI): domain Eukaryota; kingdom Metazoa; phylum Arthropoda; class Insecta; order Diptera; family Drosophilidae; genus Drosophila; species Drosophila repletoides. The sequence goes on along the minus strand of JAECWQ010000089.1, from coordinate 17,067,944 downwards.
ATCGGATGCTTGGCACAAAAGACAACCGCAGTTTGTCCAACTCAAGTCAGATATAGAGACAGCTGGACAGAGTGGACAGACAACAAATAGATAGACAGACAGGCAGGAAGCCAGTCGGGGCAAGTAGAAGGCCCCACAGGCAAGTTGTCTATAGTGGCCGTGCCATAATTCATCAAGCCATTAGCCAATATAGAGTAATAGTTTGTCATAGTATTGGTAAAAGGCTCAAGTGTGCGTCTCTAGTGCGTCAATAGTGGGCTTCATGTGGCTTGGGGCGGATGAGGAGCTGTAGAAGGGGCAGGGGCAAACTTACTCATTGTTCGGAGCTATTAAACGGTTATAAAGTGCTAGTAAAATTGTTAAAAAAGAAGAGAATAGGAGAAGGACGAAGGACGAAGTAGAAGAAAGCAGAGTAGCCTACTCTCTGTGTATTATTATTGGCTGTTGTGTTGTGTTGACACCCATTAAGACTGGCCGCCATTTTATTGGTGGCTTTAAGTGTTTGGGCTTATCAAATCTGTTGGCGTTTGGGCATTAATAAAAATAGAAATAAATACTGTCCGACTTTGTTGGACAGACACAGAAAGTCAGTCAAAGAACACCTCCTTCCCCTGCCGCCACCCACACCATGCACACAATTCCCACAATTCCCACGGAGTGTCAGCTGTTTTGTAAGTTTTAGTCGCAAGCAGCGACAAGTTTTTCTATCAGTGTTTGTGTTTGTTGCTTTTTATGCGACTTTACTTATTTTTGCCATAAACTTTTGGTCAACTTTTCTTTTGCTGCTGCTGCTGTTGCTGCTTCGAGCTGCTGCAGGAATGCCAGGATACGAGCATTGCTTTATTATACCCTTTTATAGGGTATTACAACAAAGTCGCGCAAACAGGAATGCATTGAAGGAACCGTGTCGTAAGTCAAGGAATTTGTAGTCCAAATATGTTTCAACAGAAAAATAGTAAGAGCTTTTTCCTTAAGCTTCGAGAAACGACTCAATTTGCTGGAACTTTTCAGTTGCACGGCGTATGATTTATATAGTTTCGCGAGAGACCAGCTAACCGTAGGGTATTTAAGTGTTCGACATGCTGAGTATAAAATTTCCTTCTCTGCATTTTTTGTTGTTTTACAACCACCCCAATTTATTGTGGTTTTTCTTGAAATTACTTTAAAGTTTTGCCCAAGCAAATTGCTGTTGCAACAAAAAGCGTCGCTGAGTTAACGGGAATTGCGCAATTAAAAGCAACCAAAAAACCCATGCAACAAAATATTTAGAGTCAATTAAAGCCAAGGCAACTGCAGGGGCAGCAAGGGCAGTCTGGGGCATCGGTGCAACAGTTTCTATCAAAACCTGAGAGAGGAAAATTTGCTTCAAGTGTGGCAGCATTGAATTTCTCCACTGTATAGAAGAAAATGCACAAGCCCAGAATGTTTTTATGCTCAGCACTCATTGAAAATGTATAGAAAGAGTATACTAGCGTGGAGCAAATCGAATGCAAAACACAGAGTATATCAGGGTATATCTATCAATCGGTTTGGATCAACGCAAGTCCAACTCAGAGATACCATTATTAAAATTTAGAGTCAACTATATTCTCTATCCTGCCTCTTTGCAAGGTAAAGAAGGGCTTTACAGAGTAGTTACTAGTCGGGCATTCCCCAATACAATAATCTTACTTGTTTTAATTCCCATTTGGAAATCAATACTGTGAAAATCTATCACGTTTCTCATTGAATTGAATTTTCGTGCCGTTATTTTAGGCTAAGGCCAACACAAGGCGAGTAGAAGTTTAACAGGGCTTAAACCATTTCTTTTGTGTATTTTTATTTTTAATACTTTAAAGAGTTATTTGGACTAAACTAGCGAGAAATGAACTCCCAATTTTTCTATTCCACCAGAATAATTTAAATTGATGTTTACCTAAAATAAAAATGTCCAAGTTCTATCAATAATCTCTACAGGGGAGTCAAGGAAATGGGTAAACAACTGACACCTGATCTAAACTCGTCCTCTTTGTACCTTCTTTGCTCTGTGGGCCTGTCAACTATCACCTAAAAAGTGTCAGCATCCTCCACTTGTGCCACTTTAAGAGGTTTTCGTGTTGTGAAAGTGAAAGTGGATGACATAAAAAAGAGCGACAAAAAACCAATTGCAAAAAAAGAAAAGAGAGAAAGTTTCACCGAAGTGCAGCTGGTTACGTGCAAGGCATAAAGAGGCCGACAAGGCGTCTGAGAACAGCCGCTAAAGCAAGGACCTGGCTAAGCACTGAAACCTACCCCACCAGCCAAACCAGCCAAGCCAGCCAAGCCAGGCAAACCACCTAAATAACCCACCATCAGCAGCAGAACGCAATTCACCGCTGTGGGGTAGCAACCATGTCGTGTCGTGTCTGTAAACACGGCAGGCTGCGGTTGCACGTCGCTGGCGATGGCTTTTTATAAACGTTACCAAAATAGACGCGCGTTGCATGCCACCAAAATAGCTGAGAACAACAACAGCCGGCAAGAGTCTCGCAGCTGGAGCCGCAGTCACTTTTGGTAGGCATGTCAATCAACTCGAGTATTTAACAGAGTTGTTGTACGCCGCAAGCGGCAGCTGGCAACCGGCAACCTGCAACCTGCAACGTAAAACGTGTGCAACCAAAGACCAAAGCGGAACTATTGTTGAGCGGAAATGCACCGGCAAAGGAAGCGGGCAAGTCAATGAATGGAACGGGCTACCTTTAAATGCATCCTTTATTGCATTTTAATTGCAAATACAATGGGATTTACGAGTACCAATCCGAATACGACTATTTGCAGCAGCAGCAGGAGATATCTGGTTGGCTCTAAAGGCGCATTTTACGCTAACGTTTTAGCCAAATTTGATAAATGCGAGCAAAACACGCGATTTGCCAACGACTGACTGCAGCCAGCCAAAGCCAAAGCTAAAAGCTACGGGACTTGGCGTGGGCGTAAGGCTCATTAATTTTGGCTAACACAAACACCATACGCTGCGTATATGTAATATTTATAACGTCTACTACGAGCTTATATTCGTGTATATATAATGCATTATGCTTCCGTCGTGTGCAAAACTGCAACAAGTTAGCAGCATTTAATGAAATCAAATTGCATCTTATAAGGCTAAGGGGGGGATAATCTGACGCGTTTGACTAACAGAAAGGAGAGGAAAGGGGCGCCGAAGCCACTGAAAGGGTATTTCCTCTCTGCGTGGGTGTGTTTAAAGTTTTACCTGCAAAATGTAAACAACAACAGCTACAACAAGGAGCAGTTAACACATGAACACATGAGCTCCAGAACACTAGAACACTAGAACATGCGCCTCAATTTGCCAGAAACAATTTATGACTGTCGAGGGCGTAGTCCTTGCTCCAAGTCCTTAGTCCTCGTCATTTTGGGCCAACTGACCCAGGACTATGCTCTCAGTATAGAACACGAGCATTAATTATATACGCATGCAGCTGCTATTAAAATTTTGTCACGAATTGTTTAACGCGCCTTCCAGCTTATTTTATTTATTCATATTTCCATCGATCTGTTGACTCGAAGAGACTTTACTTAATATTTTAAAAATATTCTATTTTAATTTTTTTTCACTAGATAAAGTTCTATTTAGTCTGAACATTTTATTCTCAATTAAAAATTAGTCTTCAATTTTATTGCAATCTTATATATCTTTTAAGGAATCGGGATGAAGTTTCTTTAACCTTTGATAAGAGATTATATTTCTTGATATATATCTTAGAGAGGATAGAAATATGATACCTATTCATATCATATCAATTGACTATCAATTTCTTAAAAATTTAAATTAATTGTTTATAATAATTATAAAAAAAACTAGTAAGGAAAGGCCTTCTAAAGCGCAGACCATAAATATATTGAAATAGATGGACAGACAGACAGATAAGTCGTCTCTCTTATTTAATATTTGAGGTATTATTCTAATTTATTTACAGAGAAAATGTTGACAATAAATTAAGTATAAACCGAGCTTTATTCTATTCTATATTTTATATCATTTTATAGGATTCATTTGATGCTTTTAAGAGCGCAATATAAAACTTACTGAGTACTTTAGTCTCACGAGTGAAACGTACGATTCACTATTTTAGCTGCTTTTAGCTTTTTTCTGTCTTTTCTTATTGTAAGTTATTTTTATACTCTTGCAGGGGATATTATAGTTTTCTTTCGAAATGCGCGATTACATTGAATGAAGCATCTCTGACTCAATACAATACATATTCTCCTTTTGCCTGTCTTTCATATACTTTAACTTAGTCGCTCAGAGCTGAGAAAGCAGTAATGATATATTTATATAGCTTGTAGAGTATAACATTATGAAAACATTAAGCCATTTGTTTGCCTATATTTGATGCAAAATATACAAAAATTATAATAGGAATTGAAAAGCGTATTTAAATATTCGGCACGCCAAAGATGAACTTTCTTTTCGTGTTCTTTATCTAGTTTTTTATGCTTGCAACAGCAACCAGCAACGAGCTCAGTATCCACCCTACGCCGCAACCGCAGCGGCAGAGGAACATAGAAAGAGCTGGAAATAGTCGCTTGACCGACCAGGGAACCCTCTATAAATCTACATAAGTGAAATGCGTGGCGCCCGGTCGCAGAGTTTAAGTGAAAAATGGCGTACAAACCGCATACAAATTGTCCTCAGAGTAGCGTTATGAACAAGGCGACGAAATGTGGCAAAGAAAACAGAGAATCAGAGAGAAACAAAGCGCTCAAAGGGAAACCGCAAAAAAAAAACACACTCACAAATAAAAAGAAATGAAAATAAAATAAAATACGAAAAAAAGAAGAAAATTTAAGGGAAACACGCACACGCATGCACGCATATTAAATCAGTTGCTAAAAATAGAAAATAAAAAAAAGGAAACCCCCTTCCAAAAAAACAAAAAGGAAAACAAAGAAATGACAACGGTTTTCATACGAAATTTTGGAGCATGTTAAAGTATTTAAGTTGGCGCATGGCACAGAAGTAGAGTCGAGCAAAATAAATGAGTAAATGATGAGAAAGACAAATAAACGAAGAGGAAGCAAACGCCAAAAGTCATTGAACGTATTAGGCTGTAATAAATTAATTAACTGGAAAGTTAAAAACCATTTCTGTGTTATGTTCCCACAGACACCGCACACACATACGCACACACACACACACACACATACACTAAAAACCAGAAGCGTAAGCCAAGAGGATGCCCAGAGAGTTCCCCCTCTTGTTTATTTTCTGAGTTTTCCGACTCTAAATTTTGTAGAATGACTGAGAGGTTTCTGGGTGTATCTTCAATTTAGATAAAAGATTAATGCTTAATGTAAGCTGAGATTAGGGAAGACAAAACTCAAAGTTTTTCTCCAGGTTGACCCGAAACAATTTACGGTTCACTCAAAAATAATAATTAACGCTTCCAACTGGGATTAGAATCTGCTGGTGGGAGCTCATCAACAGTTTCTAGATTTCCCCACGATTTTAGACGGTAACCCTGCATAAAAACAATCCTTTTTAAATATTCATTAATTTAATATAATATTTTTATCATCAGCAAACATAAATACATTGAAATCTTTATAAAATAGATTGAAATAAACTTCTGAATAAAAAAGTAGCTTGAGGCTCCTGTTCAAATATTTATGCATACGTCACTGACCAAATAATATATATATGTATATATAGCGAGTGGGAGCGTGTTGTGGCGTGTGCTTTGTGTGTGTGGATCCTTTGGCAACTTCACGCCATTCACATACACAGGCGTTGGCAGAGCATTAAAGGCTTTTCGCATTGCGCATACGACACGTTGTACCCCCAGCTCAAGACAAGCCAATTTGCAGCTTGTTTTTCGATTCGACTCTTCTGGCAGACAACACGCAAGACTTTGACTTCTTGCCAGTCAGTCAGTCAGTCAGCCACTCAGCCACTCAGTCACTTATTATATATGCCACAAACTTACATATTTCAACAAAGGATTAATATAAATTTATATATATTTATTTCGTTGCTTCTCTCTCACTATCTGTGCGTGTTGCCACATGAAAATTTATCTATATTTAAATTGTGATTATACTCGTATTTTCGTTGAGCTTTTGTTTAGTTTTCACGGTTGCTTGGCTACAAATGACGCCCCTGGCAATTGCGTTAATTAATATTTAGAGCAATAATAGGGCAACAGCAGCGGTTAGGCGTGCTCAGCTTCTAACCTAATCTGTTAGCCAAATTAAGTGCGAGTATATTGGCCATTCAACCAGTTAATTCACTTTAAAAAGTGGTAATAGCAAGTGTTAGGACAGCTTAAAACGTTTTCTTTCATCATGAAATTTGTTGCCAATTTTAGGCTATTGAATGTGAATTTGTAGGTATTATAATACATTTTATAATATAAATTTGTGTAAGCCTTATAAATGCTTATGTACTTGCAAATATATATAATAATCACACCTGGGCCGAGCGTCTATGAGCTTCCATTCCTAGGCATATCATTAGTGCATTGATTAATTTGAGAACAAAAGCAACTTTATTGAGTGCATAGTGAATAAATCGAGTACTCGGAAACTGTCTGCATAGGTGGATGGCGCAAGAATACCACTTAAAATGATGCACATGCTGAGACTCATTGCTGACCACTCTGTTATGGTTTCAGGTCTGGCTTTGACTCTGTCTATGGCCCTGGGACTGACCTAATGAACGACAATGGCAGCCTCTTGGTCTTTTGTGAAGCCACAGAGGGCAGTGTGTTGGTGGCAGAGACGGGTAGGAGGGTTGGAGCCAAGAATGCAAATGTCAAATGCAAAGCACATGTCGTGGTAGCTGCACTCCGAGAAAATCTTTGGTTAAAAAATTGAATCAGTGAGACAAACTGTCAATATTACGAGTACCTTATAATAAAATGTAGTTCAATTTTATATTTCTCCAATTATTGTTGAAATACCCATCAGTTTAGTCCTTCTGCCCACAGAACATTTAACACTATAATTAATCTATAAAAGAGCACCAAGGCTCGCATCCGAATCTTTGGCTGCGGATGCCCTTGAAAAGGTCTGCGAGTAGAGCCAAAGCTTTTCTTTCCAGTCGAAGCCCATCAGCTATTTCAGAGGCTTCCATCCTTGATTAATATATGAATAGCATTTAAAAACAAGTATTTTGTCCAGTGTTCATTTGGGTGGCTGTGGGCTGGCTCTTCTGCGCTGTTGCTGCTGCAGTTTGCTGCTGCAGTTGCTGCTGCTGCTGCTGCTGCCAATCATGCGCTTGTTTTGCCATTTGCGACCTATGACCTTTGGCAATGCGATAGATGTGGTTGCATGGTTGTGTCATGTGCAATTGGTTTTTAATTTAACTAAAATGCGCAGCAAACTGTAAAACGGCAAAGCGGCAAAACGGCAAAACGGGAAACGGGAAACGGGAAATAGAAAATAGAGAAACTAACGGAAAGCAGTCAGTAAGCGAATCAGCGATTCATCGGTCCAAAAGAACAGAGGAGAGCAGAGCAAAGAAAAACTTGGCCAAGTTGTCAAGGCGATTTAATGGCGTGCAATTCTTAGAAACGCAAGCGCGTCCAGGCCACATAAGCCATGTCCTTCGTTTGAGCCATTGTCAGGCCGGGCACGCCAATGCCATTTCCTCAACTCATTCTCCTGAGGGCGACAATATAACTGTGTGTGTGTGTGTGTGTGTGTGTGTGTGTTTGCGTGTGTGTGTGTGTGTGTGTGAAGCAACAGGCCACGCGCGACACCATAAAAACGTAACGGAAAACAACTCTGGAGACAGAAAACTGGGCAACTGGGCAACGGGGCAACTGGGCAAAAACAGAGGCAGGCAACAGCAACAGAAACAACAACAGCAGCAACGCAGCGCAACATCGTACATAATGACATTTTATGATGTGTACAAACCCAGTAGAACCTTTAGATTACTCCGTACCCAGGCCTAATGATGCCTAAGATACACACCTGATCACCTGGTCTCTATTCGTCTCTTTTTCCCAACTGACGGACTCGTCAGCCAACAGCAAAGCCAAGGCAGTAATACATATGTTCATGTAAGTTTCCACTAGAAAGGGGTTTTAGAGAACTCCGCCGCTAAGGTTCAGCGATATAAAATTACATCCGCTTCTAAAGGAAGAGTTGCACTGAGTGTCTAGTACAGATGTAGTTTTGTATGTTAACCAAGTTCTACTGGGAAGTGTTCCTGGAACTCTGGAAACATGAACTGGCCGCGTTTTATGTTGCCTTCAGTTCAGTTGTCGTCGCGTTGCGCCTTTGTTGCATGTTCCCAGGAGAGCAGGAACGACAGCAACAGCAGTAGAGAGCTAGCAAGCCAGCGGAGGAAGGAAGGAAGGGAAAAGGACACAGTCTATATAATTGACAATGGAGCCTGCAATTTGCAGGCTGCAAGTTTCTTTCATTTTTTTTGTTTTTTTTTGTTCTCCGGAAAACACACACAAATCAGCGTAAAATTTGTCAACGGTTTAGTTTTTATGAAGCTGTAAATGCCACAAAGTGAGCATTCCTACAGGAAGTGAACGCCTTTTGAGAATTGCAACAAGAAAAGTCATATAAATCATATTGCAGCTGTGTTCCCCTAGACTCGCCTTATGTCTTTGCTGGATAATTAAATGTATCCTTAAAATTTATTACATAGTAGAAGATTTAGTAAGGAAAATATAAACAAATAAAAGTAGAAATAAACAGTTGTTTATTATGTAAATAGGCGCAAAGCAATCAGTTTATAATGTCGAAAATAATGAAAATAACCTCGAGTTGCAGATTGACTCTGAGTCTTGCGGTGGGAAATACATTCGAGTGGAATAAAGAACCTCCTAACATGTTCCAAATATATTTAAATTTATTTTAATACACCCCTAAAACTGGAACAGATTTCCAATGCAATTTATAAATTAAATAAATAAGACAAGATAGGAAAACTGTATCAAATTTTCTTATTATTACAATTACAATTATTGCAGCACTTTCTAGTTTTCGCTTTCATAAACATATTCTTGGGGGAGCATTTCATTTGCAGCAGTGCATCAATGGGAAAGTTTACGCGAGCACAAATTAAACAGAGATCCTGCAGGACGTACGTGTTAGTCACTCGAATGGTTGCTATTACAGCAGCCAGTGAGAGAGCCAGCCAAGGTGAGTAACTAACCCAACAAGTGGAGGATAAACTCCGTTGCCTCGCTGCTCAGGTGTGCCAGGAACTTTGTCTATGACAGTTGTGTAAACTTAGCTAGAAGCGGGGCCAAAGTTCAAAGGGCAAGCGTCAGGGGCTAAGAACTGCAAAGAGAATTCAAGATGCCGCAGTCAATTACATTTTAATATGTTGGCAAAGTATGCTCTAAAATATGCAAACAACACAAGGGAAGACACTGCAGAAAGGGCTGTGAGTGAAGGATGAGGTAAGACTGGATGGGTGGATAGCTGGGTAGCTGGATAGGTGGGCACTGTGGCTGAGTGAGCGTGCCGAGCAACAGCTCATTAGTAGCGCTTACATGGAGCTATTAATTCAATTATTTACACAGCTCTGGCAGCTGACAGCGCCGCACACAAACACACACATGGCGTATAAGTAATGTCTAATTCCGAGAATTCCTACACTGCGCTGGGCAACTGTTGCGGCATTCTCTGATGGGCGACGCTTAATTATGCGTAATACGATGGGTGTAATTGGCGACGCTGCAGCTGCAGCTGCAGCTGCAGGACAATTGTCCTGTGCAGGCAGCACGGCGCCAAAGCTAACGCCATCGACATAGAATTTGCATTCGCATTCGCATTAAAAAGGATAATGACAGATAACGAATTACGGATTTATGCTACTGTTAGCAGCAACTATAACCACGCTTTAGCCTTCGGGGATGCTGCACAGTGTTCCAAAACAAATGATAATTTGCGTATCCTTTTTAGGAAAAAACCTTTTCAATTATCGAACCGTTAATTATCGAAATTATGTTGATTAACATTGCACTGCCAAACTAACATTATGCAGCTTGCTGCTTGCTACTTGCTGCCTAAGCGATTCTGTTAAAGATCCAACGCTGGGAGGCCCAAAATGAAGGATTTGCGGGCTGAAACACCAGGCGAACAGAACCAGCAGCAAGCTAAAAATTTGTTGTGGCCCGCCCTAAAAGAATGCAGTTTAAAAAATATTGGCTGTTAAATTTAAAAGGATCTGCCTGCTGCATAGGGTGGCAGTTATTGGCCTTTGAGCTGTGATTCAAATTTAAGTTCTTTTGCGCCAGCCTAAAAGTATGCAATATAAATATGCTTTTGCTTATATTGTAAACTTGATACTAAAAACGACATAATTTCCATAAATCCCTATGGATTTTGAGGCAACTACTCGCGTTTTACTCACAAGGACCAACGCTGTCGATTGGCATTCAGGGATATAGGGGATCTAAGGACAATCAACTTGAAAAGTCGCAGTTAACAAAACATGCCACGATTACAAAATCACAAAACCACAAGAGCTCAAGAACTACACCGATTAATCGAGGGTCCTTTAGCCAGTCTGGGGTCAGAATATTTGCGAATATTTACGGCTAAAAATTAAAGAAAATCTATTTAATTTCTGTGCATATCTGAAAAACAGTCGCTCGTAGAGCTGGCAAGATATAAATATAGATAGCAATTCGATGTGGCTTTTAGTATGCTAAATATATATTCGTAATTTTTTAGTATAAACTTTTCGAATTGTATACAATAAATTGTCGATGATTTTATGATCAATAAATTGTTAATTTATTGTAGATTTAATTTATTATTTTCTGGCTATGCTGTCACACTGTGCGCTAGAAATTTTCACCGCCTTTATGAGCATTTCATTAGCTGTGCATTTACATATCATTGCACACAATTTGTGTTGCATATGCTCAGGCGCGTCAGCGTCACCAGCTGTCAAAAGCGCACAGTGAGCTGCGTGTGTGCGTGTGTGTGACTGTGTGTGTGTGTGCGTGCGTGTAATTTAATTCGACAGCCGTGACATAAAAATGAAATGCACAACGTGAGCTGCAAAACAATCAAACGAGCAACAAGAAGATACAGAAACAGTTCAACGACGCCAAAAAGACAGACAAAGGACCGAAGCAACATTGCATTGGGGAATCAAGAAACGTAGCGTCTAAAAACAAATAACAAGACATGGCTGAAACGCGTTTTCCAATGCTCCCTTCCGTCCCCAAAAGGAAGCTTTAAGGGTTAATAGTTGTTCTTGTTGTTGTTGTTGCTGTGGTTGTAGGAGTAGCAGAACTAATCAAAGGCAAGGACATTTTGCGTTTTCTGCTTTAAATGGCAACGTTGCTCATTTTCACTTCAGATCCTATTTCTATCTCTGTTTCTATAGCTTGACGTAGACGCCCATCGCTGAACTCTAAACTGATTATGTGGTTGCTGTGTCCTTAAATAGACACTCTGCTGCTTAGCATAGTTGACACAGTGGCTCCCACTTCGAATCTCTAGGGAACCAGCAAAAAAAGCCAGCAAGTAGATAGATTTTGCCCTAAACCCAACTGAGAATTATAAATCAAAATTTGTTAAATATGTGTGCTTCAGTAGAGACTACAAGATTTAAGCCTCCATTTTGCAACGCTAAATATATATATTGCTCTATCATAATCGTTGAGCCTTCGTTTCGGCCATTTTTTTTTAATTTCTGAAACAAAGTTTTATAACGAACACTTTAATCGTTCTTTTTCTTCATGTTTATTATTTATTTCTAATTTATTTATATTATTTATTAATAGTATTTATAGTTTTTAAATTATTTATTTATTGATTCAAATTATTGCTCTTGAGGCGGGTATTCATAAAGATTGATTGTAAGTAACCCGTTTCAGAAGGATTCAAATGCGAACCGGTTTAATAACATATTTTCTTTTAGTTAAACTTAAAGCGTCGAATATTTGTTGAACCAATTTAAAGCTGTGCGTTGAATTCTGTAGCTAACTGTTCTCAAATGGCGTCTCAGCAAGTATTTATCTATCTATCTGTGTGTCTGTCTGCCTGTCTATCTCTCTGACAGCTTCATCTTCTTTTCGCTCTCTGTGTGTGTGTGTGTGTGTGTGTGTGTGTGTGTGTGTGTGTGTGTGTGTGTGTGTGTGTGTGTGTTGATGCTTATAGCTTTTCGTTTGAAATTATAGAAAATGGCAAAGGTCGCATGCGTGGCGAGCCTTGACGCATTTGATTAGCCTTTTTAGAAGAGGCTGCTGCCGATTTACGACATCAGAATGCTTGGCAAGCGCCAAGAGCGTCACACAATTGTATTTGTTTGTTTTTTTTTTCTGTTTTCTATTCATTTAAGCATATTTATTTTTATTTTTATTTGTATTTTTATTGAATTTAAAGCACTAACGTGGCATCCTGGCGTCCTTGTGCTGAGGTCATACGCTGCGTATACTGTATATTTACGATATAAGCAACGCGTCGTCAACTGTGTGCCCAGTGTCAGGGACGGAAGTTGCCATGGCTGCTCCTGCTGGAACTGCAGCTTGGAGCTGTTAATTATCCTGGTGGCCGGGTTGCTTATTACGTTAATGTCTGGTTGCATATCGCGCATGCAAGCGAGCTGATGGCAATTGTCAGGACAATGCGAGCACATGCCAGGACACGTCCGGCTGTCTTATCAATGCAAAATGTTGCCTACGTGCCCGAGCTCGACTATAAAATGCCGCCCAGCAGCTCCAGCAGCTCCAACAGCTCTTGTAATTGCCCAGCCACTGAGCAAGCCAAGCAGCCAGCCAGCAAATGGCCAACGTCAGGAGCAGCATTGTCCTGCCTTATCCTGCGTTAGCCTGTTGGCAGTTAAGCTAATTAAAGTGCACGCAAATTTGAATTATCTGACGCCTTCTGTGGCCACTTTCGGCGCCATCGATATATTTACCCAAATGGCCAGCAAATGAAGAAATATCTTTAGCATTATCTACTCCGATTTATAAAGAAATGAATACCAGTTCTCGCCTCAGACTGAGACATTGCTACAGCTACAGCTACATTTATTAGACTCTCTCAGTCTGACTGAAAGTGTGTTGAAGTAAAATAAATTGCGCATACGCAATGTGGCAATTTATGCGGTTAACTTGAACGTTAATTCAACTTTAGCAGCGCAAATTGCATGAAAAGATAAAAGAAAAACCACGAAAAGAAGCAAAATCACAGTCACTTCCAATGGGAACATATAAAATGAGACAGAAATAAATGAAATGTATTGCGTTTGGCAGCTAATGAAGTGTGCCACAAATAGGAATACAAATAGAGGCTAGAGTATATTTCAACAAATAATTAATAATAAACTAATTTATTAAGGTGAAAGAAAGGTTAAAAGTTCATTCACTTCAGTAATCGCCAGTTTGGATCCAAGAGATTAACTACGGGTATTAGCCTATCAAACTTATCACATTCGTGTCCAGATGGGCAAAAGGAATTCCATATTTTCTTCACTTCTTTTATTATTCTAACTTTTAAATAAAATCCTCAATTCCAAGAAAAATAATAAAGAAAATCTTTAGTAAATGTTCTCTTTAAGTAGCAGAATTTTACCTTTGGCTAATGCATCCCAAAAGCTTTAACATCGGCTCTGTTCAACCTTACTTCCATTCGGTTCCTTCAAGCTTACCTCGTTGATAGGGAAAAGGCTATTTTACAGGCTGCTGCTCTTACTTTTCATTTCACTAAGTATGGTTATTAGTATTCATATTTCCGCCACTGCTTAAGAGTGTTATATTTCATGCTGTTTTTCCTTTATTTTTCTTGTGATTTTCGTTTTTCGCTTTTAGCTGCCACATTTTATGCCGTACACTTGGCTTACTGCATTTGCAACAGTTTTCTCTGGTGTCGACTTTAAAATGCACTTCTCGTTTTTTATTTCGTTCTTTTTTTATACCCATTTTGTTTTATCAAATTTGTATTCAATGCTTATCTGCTGCTTATTTATTTGTTTTCATTTTCATCTCGTACACAGAGCGAGCCCAGGGAAAGGAAAAGGCAATAGGAAAAAGGAAGAAGAAAAGGAAAATCCAGAGCCAAATTCCTTTGGTGGTTAAAAAGAAAAACCCGACGTTGTCGCTCAGTTATTTGTCGTCACTGCTGGCTGTAGTTTGGTCCTTTAGTCCTTTTGTCCTGAGTTCTTGGCTTTGGCTTTGGCTTTGTCTATTTTTAGTTCGAGTGATTTGTTTTGCCTACTACTATTGTTGCCCGTTTCGTCCTTTTTGCCCATGCGCTTTGTTATTTTTGCGGTTTGGCACTTGTAACATGCAAATTCTTTCTTTAGGCTCACACAATCAGAAGACCCAACTACCAGCCAGCAGCTAGACACGACCCAAAGTTATGTCCCACCCCGAAACTGAAACCTAAAGCTCCACTCTGCTCTGCTCTCTCCCCGCAGGCCTTGTCTGAGCTTTGTGCTGGCATGTGGCCTGTTCCTAGCCGGACGAAACGACCAAGCGACCGAACGACTGTGGCGTTAAAAGGATTAGAATGTCTGAAATGGACTTGTGGCATATTTGAGAGTTGCCTCGTTGAGCTCCATGCTCCTCCATGCTCCATGTGCGCCCATATATTGTCTGGCATGGAATCTCTGCAATTTTTTGGACTTACCTTCACAAAGTGGTAAAATAGCACAGCTCCCACGGTGGACAGTGCAAACCAGACGAAGACAGCAAATGTGGAGATATTGGAAATATTCAGAGCATGCAGCAGATGCGAACTGACAATGGCTGCCGCCTGGCAGAACAGGAAAGGCATAAAGAGCCTCTCAAAGATATCCCATGGAATTTCAGCCGATTTTTGTGGCAGGGCCGAGATGGATCCACGTCGCAATGAGGCGCGTCGTGACGCGCGGCGCTGAATTTGGAAATTTAAGAATAGAAAAATATATAATTCTCTTTATTTACGAGTAATTAGTAGGTAGGATACGAGTTCAATGACAGCACTTAAATCATCCATTCATTCCTCAAGCCTCAAGCTGACTTATTTAATTATTCATTCCGTCAGCCTGGCAAATATTTAATCGAAATTCTGTGTTAAATTGTTTGGCATTGGAAATATTCTGGTATCATTATAAAGGCAATTATTCTGACCGTTCTGTTTAAATTTGGCGCAGTAAACAATGCTATTTTATTTAAATTTTTGTTTGCTTTTATTTCCATTTTTTCCCCCATTAATCGCTCTATAAGTTCTATGTGGTCTATGCGTGAGCCCAAAGCTTTTTCTTGTTTATCCACAGATTATAGTGTCACGAGCACAAATCTACTTGTTTTTATTTATTTATATTGAAAAATGTACTCGTAAATTCATTAGCCAACATATATTCATCGTGAGAGCGCAAGATTCGGAAACGTTTTTATTTATTATTCTTTCCAACATATATTTAGGAAACATCAAAGACACGAGTATCTCAAAAAAGTCATTTGCCTATAAATCCCAAGGAAGTAAACCAAATCAAGGTTCGGTTCGGTTCCCAAGTTCGATATTACGTTCCCAACTGGAGACGTTCTACATGACGGACTGAGAGTGTGTATTTCAGTTGAAGAAAGTTGTAGTGAAGATAAAATAAAAGATATTTATTTAGGACTAGTTAAAGGACTCTAAATAGAGAACTGAGAAAAGAGGGCCAAAGAAGTTGAAGCATTTTGTAGAAACTTAATTAATCGCATTGAAGAAATTCCAGAATTGAATCAGTTTTGGTGGCTTAGGTTCCCAGAATATCAGTTCCCGATAGCAAAATTTCTGTTCTATTTCTGATTTATAATCAGTTGATTTCTCTTTAAATTATTTATCCTTTTTTATCAGTCTATAATTGTTTACAAGCTTGAAACTGACTTTTGCCTTTTAATTAATAATTGGTTTGCTTTTGCTGACCTAAAAGATACAAATATTTTACTTTAAAATAGTTTCTCGAGAAACTTGAGCTGTGAGTTTGACCATCAATTAAAAGTGATGGAAATTTCCCAGGAATTGCAATTAATTTATTGTTATTGAAGTCCTTTGTAGCTTTGTCTATGGAAATTGAAAGGAAAACTAGTTTCTGGCATAATTTTCTTTTGTCTTTATTAAATTTTACTTGAATTCCTAGAAAGGCTGATATGCTGCCTGTATGCCAAAATGGAAATGGACATTTGTACTTAATCACCAGCAATAAATGAATAATTTAAGTGAGTTTTATCGAAGATGCATTGGGAAATACCACAAACCCTAACTACACGTCAGGCTGGCATCTATCACGAACCGAACCAGGAACAACCACGAACCCCGCACCCCGAACCCTGAACCCGTCCCACACAATTGACATTGACATATAGCAATTACACATGACGTATGTCCATTCCACTTGGAGTACGTAAGGTTAGATGTAATGGCCAAAAGGGAATGGCCAGAACCCAAACCTAGCCAAAAGCTATTCGCCCATAAATCAACGACAGTGTGAAATAATCAAATTGTGGCATCTGCATAAATACGGCCAATTGATTTATTTGCACGAAAATAAACCAATTCTATTGCTGCTGCTGCTGCTGCTTTTTTTTGGGATGTATTGTAAAATGGTTAGGCTATTTTTACACTAGCTCGAAATAAATTGAAAGGAAATCGACGATTTGTTGTGTTGCCACTTGAATTTGAGCCAAATGCGTCTTCATCGTCGTCATCGGCATCGGCATCGTCATCGTTCCTATACCCTTTCAGAGGGTATCTTAGCTTTATCAAGAAATGTGCACTGCATTGAAGGAGGCTTCGCCGATCCCACAGAGTAAATATATATTCTATAAAGAGGATGAGTCGAGCCGATATAGCCGTATCCTTCCCTCTCTCTGTAAACTAGTCTAATAGTTTTTGAGCTAGGTGAATGAAATTTTGTATGGAGTCTTCTTTTTGCGTCGGAGAACTGTATCTTAATGATGCCACAGAAAGGAACAATCTTTCTCAAAGTAGCTTAATGAAATTTATACCTTAATTCCCATTGGAATGATAAAACAATGAACAACAAAATATTCCTAACCGCAAGAGTATATCATCGTCGGCTCGCCGTAAAAAAGCTTTTCATTATTTTTGTTTCAAACTTGTTGTTGTTAATATTGTTATTGTTGTATTCGTGGTTTGACCTTGTCACCAATTTTTAGTT
Organism: Drosophila repletoides; assembly: GCA_018150835.1. Lineage (NCBI taxonomy): Eukaryota > Metazoa > Arthropoda > Insecta > Diptera > Drosophilidae > Drosophila > Drosophila repletoides. Next base: position 17,050,825 of record JAECWQ010000089.1, on the reverse strand, counting down.
TTATTTTTTGTTTATTGAGAGGCGCAAGTTTTTTGGTAATTGCCGCAAACTGATCCGAATAATCCAATCTGCTAACGACCCACATAAAATCCTGCTGGGCGCTCTTTGCTTTCTCTACGTGCTTGGAAAACTTTCGAAACATGTAAATTCTATTTTGAATTTTTTTCTTTTTGAAATATCTATTCAAATATTTCAAAACTTTTGCTAGATCTAAGCAAATGTTTGACGATTTATATGCTTGATTTGTCCGTTCAGCTGCCAACTAAATTTTCAGTATTCTTCTCTGATTTTTTCCGTTGGTTCTTTGGAGCGCTAGACGGGGGTCTCTATAAAAAAGTTGAGGATGTTGAGGCACGTAAATCAGTTTGGTTTGTCGCCCGGCCGCATTATTAATAAGCCAAAGACATGGAAATATTTTTAGCCATCTTCCCAGCAGCATATTTGTGTGGGATTCGTTTTGCATATGGAATGGAAGGGAATGGATTGGAATAGAATGGAAATTTCTGGCAAAGTATTCGCAATAAAATGCAGAAAAGAAAATCACAGAAGAGCAAAGGAAAGGCAAAGGTCCATTAGTAAACGTTTTATGACTGTACAAATTGTCGAGCGAGTGAATTAAAATTCTTATAAATTGAAATGAAACTCCCAAAATAGAAATGATGATAGTATAAGTGGAATTCATACTCAAATATATATGTATATATGTATTTTGGCAATATCTGTATATAGATATGTATTTCTGCATTTTGCACTGCAAGAGTGCCTGTTGACCCACTTGGATCGTGGCCATTAAGTGAATTTTTGTAATTAATTCCGTGGCGCGTTGAACCCCACATGACTTCAACTTCAACTTCAACTTCTTTGGTAACCGACCGTTTGTTAACAATACGGCAGAAAACCGTATTACCGTTTATTGTCCTGTAGCCAAAATGGGCGTGTTGAAAACCGGGCAAAAAAGGCAGCTAAAACCCGACGATGAATTGTTGGTGCCTGCGTACCATGGGTATTTGTCTCTCGCTCTCTATTGGCATTTCTGGGTTAAACTAACTGGGCTAAGTGTGGCTAGGTACACACTGTTGGCTGCTGCTGCTACTGCTGCTGTACGGTTTTGCTTTTTGGCTTGTTTGCATGCAAACCGCAATAAATTTGGCTTTTGGCTAAAGTAAACAAACCGCTAACGCGACAACAAAGACAACAATGTCTGGGGGCTACTACTATGGATTGGTATCCTCGTCGGGCTAAGCCGGGCCAACTTACCATATTGTTATCGAAAACCTGCATGGCGGCTGCTGCTGCTGCTGATGCGGCTGTTGGAAGGAAGGGTATTTATTTAATCCTTTTTATTTTTGTTGTACTATTTAATTTGTGGTTACTCTTTTTTTCGTGACCTTTCACTCACTTTCACAGCGCTGCTTATTATATAAATTGAATTCTTTTTTCAAAAAATCTATTTCGAAATTATTTCAAAATTTTTACTTTCGCGTTTTTTGCTTGTGGCTGGGCGCACTGAAACACGACGTGGCACTAAGCGAGGAGCCAGCCGCCAGCCGCCGGCCGAGCGCTGCCTGCAGCTGTCAGTATGTACGCAGTTTCAGTCGACGTCGCAGTCAGCGTCGCAGTTGGCGTAGCAGTTCGCGTCGCTGTCATCGTCGGCATCTGTTGTATTTCAAAACGCTGCAATGTATGAAAGCCAGTCGCGAGATTTGTCGTTTTGATTTTTTAAAAATATATCTCAAATATGTAGGTACGCATGGAGATATGCGTAAGTATAGATACGTCTACAGATACAGCTGCAGATACAGATACAGAATCAGATTCAGACATGAAATGAGAGTATATTTATTTATTTAAATTTGTGCCGGAGCACAAATGTGGGCGCCGCATTTAAACATGATTATTATTATTATTTTTGCATTGGATATTTTTCTCCACACACAGAAGCTTGTAGGTGAGTGTAAATATATTTATCTAGCTAAATTTTTAGATTCTCGCTGGCTACATGCACATTTACATATGAGTATCTCGCACTTTTACACATTGTCAGCCACAGATACAGATACAGAGAGGGACGCAGATACAGATACAGATGCAGATACAGATACAGATACAGATACAGATACAGATACAGATACAGCCACAGCCACATTTGAATATTGCCTTAAAAACCCGGGCACATTAAATACAAATACACGCATAAATATTTATGAGCCTGAAGGAGAGGGCGCTGCTATTGACCTCAGGGCACCGCGGAGGTTCAACAGAGGTTTTTTGTTTTTTTGGGAGGGGGATGGGGGGCTTTTCACTGCGTCGTAACTTTCGTTGTTTACATTTTGTTATTGTTCATTTGCAAATTGCATTTTCGCTTTTTATTAAAAATACTGTGGGATTCATTTTGTGCATTTATGAAAAGCATTTTCCTCTGTGTCTGTGCAAAATGTATAAATATAGAACTCTTAAAATTGAATCCCATCCAGAAATTCCACACAATTTTACAGAGTGCATCAATAATCTATTAAAGAGTTTTTTAATTTGTTTATTTACATAAAAGGATAAGTGTTTTTGATGTGGTAAATAATAAAATTTGTGCTTTGATCATATTTATTCTGTTTTTATAATCTATTTTCTGACCTGAGGGGCGCAATTTTCCAATCTCTGTGAAAATTCTGTTAAATTATTTCTTGCTATTTGATTGTTAATAATTTGTGAACGGCTCACAAAGTAATTTCGAGACCAGAATAGCGCGATGCTTTAACCTATGCTCCCCCAAAGATTTACAATAACTCCTGTGCTTTTTACTGTGATTACAGTGAATTTGCAATTTCACTGATTGACTTATCATCAAATGCAGTAGTCATAAAACATATCAAAATACTTGTAGACCGATTAACGTTTCAGTTAAAAGTTTAATCGTTAATTTACTGTGACAATAGTTTTCAGCCACAATAAAAAACGATGACGTGGTAGTTGCTACTATTTCTGTGATCAATGTACTGTAACCTCAGCAAATATTTAAATACTGATTGATGTTACCTACAATATCCGCTATAGAACTGTTGATCAATTGAGAAATGCCCATTCATATATATTTCATTTAGTTTATTGATTCAGCTATCAAACTAATCATCCCAAGCACGAATACGTTATAATTGAATGAATTAATTAGTAATAATTTTTTAATACTTATGAGTTGTAGATTGATTTTGATTGGGCTAAATACTATTAAATTGAGTAAATAGAACTGAAAATAAGCCAAGCCTTATCAAAAGTCAACCATTCTCTGACGTAAGTTAATGAATATATATTGAAGAACAAAACAAATCAACACTTTTTATGTGTTTAATGCTTTCCTGTCGATTCATTGTATATAGTAGTAGTAGTAGTAAGAATAGTAAAGAATAGAATAGAATAGTAATATAATATAAATAACTCCATAAAAATGATAGATTAGGACGAGAAGTCGAATTGTCGGAACCGTGCGGATCAGACAACTATATCTTATAGCTGCCATAGAAAGGAACAATGGGCTTAAAGAGTTGTTGTATGAGAAACCTTTGTGTTTCTCAAGATATCTTTACAATTTGAAGATAGATGTAAAAGTATTTAAAGTGAATTTAAAAAATGATCAAAAATAGCTAATTATATATATAATGTAGGAACAATCGGAAAAATATATAGATATTTAACAACACTTTTCAAAGGCCTATTCCAGACTGCTAGTATTTCTGTTGGCTACTGAGAGCTATTAGCCAATAAATAAATATATATATAATAAAAAGAAAGCACGTAGTGTGAGGATAGACATATATATTCATATAAATATGTATATTTATTTATTAAATTTGAATATTCTTATGAATACTAGAACATTTGTTTGTGAAATTTGTGTTTCCTTTTGTTATTGACAAAACTGTGCGTTGTCTGTCAGCGGAGCCAAATTAACAACAATGTTTTTTTTATGAATATATGTGTTGTGTGTGAGTGTGTGTGTGTGTGAGTGGGTGTGGTTGTGTGTCAGATGCATTTTAAAATAGCTCAGCTAATGGTTGAAAATTCGTGTTTTGGAATATGCTTTTTGTGGGGCGGCTCTCGAAAAATTCTCGAAGTGATTTATGGGTCGCATTCAGTGCCAAAAAACCCGTATAAAACGCAACAAACTAGGCGTAGAGCCATCAATCAACGGAGAGGCAAATATTAATTGTTAATAATAATGTTAAATATAAATATAGCACTCATGTCAAATACACTGAAAGATTAAAACATTAAAAAAACAAATGACAAAGTTCTAGAATTTGTTTATTTTCTTTTGTTTTTCATAAATTTTCTGTATGCCACCGAAAAAGAAGTTAAAGAACGTCGACTGGGCCGACGATGAGCACTTTTCGAAGGATCGCAGCATATTCTTTATAGAGCACACCACGGAATGTCCCATATTTCAGGCCAAGGCCGACGAATGCTTAACCTTTTTCCAGAAGCGCATACCCGAGCGCCAGTTCCAGCTGGTGCGGAACAAGAACGGCAAACAGGTGCCTCGGGATGGAGCCTTTGAGGTGAACGTCGCACAAAATGCCCGAACTTCCGAGCACGAGTTATGGTCAGGTCTGACCAGAGGACCACCGCGACGAGATAAGTTTCCACGATATGAGGATCTTGTGTCGGATGTGCAACGTGTGCTAAAGAAATTCTATCCGGATAAGGCGGTGGGAGTAGACGATGATGACATGGATATGTAACTGGCTCATTACGGCAGCGACGCGGCTAAGGAAATCCGCTGCGACAGCCTCACAATGAAAAGGCATTAAAAAGCATGAATTTATTTTGGTATTTTTATTATAGTCATCATATTTTCACAACAATGCAGAAAACAGAAAGAAAGCAAAGCTAATGCGTCCCATTGTCATATCAACTCATCACATATCAACTCACACCTCATTGGAAAAGTTTTCAGGCCGCGCACACAAGTCAGCTGATTAGCAGGCGCGCGCTTTGCGTGCCTTCTGGATACCCTGTAAACTTATGAGTAGGCTCAATAGAGCAGAGTTTACACTTGAATAATAGTAAGAGTTAGATGCTCTTAACCATCATCAGATTAGGCTGCAAGCATTCAAAATGAAATGAAATATTTGTTCTTCATTTTTATAGGGTATTCCAAAGTCTTCTAACTTGTACGCTCTATCAGAAGAGATGCTCTTAATCATCAAGATAATGCCATAAACATATGTCTAATATTGATTAATGCAGGGTATTCTGGAGTCTTGTTTTAACTTGTTCCACTTTTCCATTGGACTTTTAGTCATTGTTGTTACCTGACAGGTGCCGCCCTGACGTCGCCTTTTGACAGCTCTAAACGCTAAATTCAACAAAGATAATTAACAGACTCACACATACGTATTCCCATACAATACTCGGTACATAAACACATAAAAATAAATACAATTGGGATAAGTGTGCGGCAGCATCGTCGTCCTATTGTCTGGGACCGCAGTGAGTCTCCCGGCTATTCATGCTGCTCTCGCATTCTTTTCCTGCCCTTCAGCTCTTCGCCCCTCGACAGATAAAACAAATAACCAAATGCAATTTCAATATAAACATACAACAATCTGCATTGAGCGACAACAACAACAATCAATGCAAACTATTTGATTTGATAACAAAATGACAAACAAAAAATCTAACCCAAATCTATAGCAAATAAATTAGAAAATTGCAGCGCACGACAAGAACAATGGAAGGAATTCTTTGATGTATAAATAATATCGGAAAACTCATTTATCGATAAATTAATATATCGATATATCTTTATATATAGATGTAGGCACAGAGCAGCGCTTCTGGCTCAGTATTTAACTTCATACACTTTTCATTAAGTTCTTAAAGAAGTTCTATGTAGGCCAGCAACCACAATAATTTCATTTTGTTCCACGGTGCGCAGCTAGAGGGCGTTATGTAAAGGCCACCAAGTCATAAAAATCCAATGCGAGCAACCGAACTAAATTACAATGTTGCAACAAGAATAACAACGAATGGAGTTCAGATGGCAGCCACTGTTTGCATGCAGCATAGTGGGGCAAGCTGATAGATGCAGCAGGACGGGGTGAAGTTGGAGGAGGAGAAGGATGAGGAGGAGGTGGTGAAGGCCGTGAGGGGGGCACTGGGGAAAAAAAGGCAGAACCCAAAGGGTATGTGTGGCATTTGCCAGCAACATTTGAACAATACAATTTGCTGCAAAAGTTGCATGAAACATGAAGTTGACGTTGCATTGAGTGGCCTGGCTGCCAGTGTTGTAGCAACTCGTGCAACAGCAGCAGCAACAGCAACAACAACAACAACAACAACAACGAGAGTAACTAACTACTATATGACTAACGAAGTGTTGGGTGACCCATTGCAGATGCCGATGCTCGCATGCTGTTGTTGTTGTTTGGGGTGTCACTTGCCGGATCAACATGCAAATTAGCTGGCGGCTGACAAGTGTAGATGGCTTTTTGATTGGCTGTCATGACAGTCAACAGTCAGCAGCAGGCAGCAGGCAGCAGGCAGCAGGCTGTTGCCAGTTGACAGTTGACTGCGCCGAATTTAACCAAAACAATGTGAGGCTGGTAGTAGCCGGATCTAGTCTAGGAATGCGTAGGGATGCGAAGGGATGCGTCCGTCATGTGGTGACAGCAACTTTAACTTTAGGTCGCAAATTGGCAAAGTTTTGTTGTTGGGCCTCTGGTCTGGTCTGGTCAATAAGCTGATAATCAGCTTTCACCCAGAGAAACTTATAAATCAGGGCCAGAAAACCGAAAAAAAAGAGAGGAAAAAAGAAAAGAAAAGCTGAAAAAACAAGGCAAAGAAATGCAGACGTATTTTGCAACAAGCATGGAGGAGCATGGAACAGACAAGAGCGTCGCACATCATTAATATTAATAAAGGCTCTAAATAAAATGCCAGCGATGCCAGCCAAAAATAACAACGCGCCGCATATTTCTGGCCAACGAAAGTAAATGGGAACAAGCGATGCTGCCACTGCCTCCGTCGCTGCCGCTGCTGCTGCTGCCTCCGTCTCCGTCTCTGCTGCTGCCTCTGCAGCTTATGCTTTCTACAGAATAAGATACAGTGAACGCTCGATAATTAAAACTATTAAAAACTATTAAAGTATTCTTAGAAAACCAGAGTGAAAAGTAAAGGTTTAGTCCAGTTTGTGATGAAAGTATCCACCAAGAGTTAAGATCTTAAAGATTTCCTGCCTTATTTTAAGCAATATAGTTTTGTTTTACGAGTTTTCACTGTACTCCAAAGACGCAAAAAAGTCAAAGAGGCCAAGAAACGCCGAGAGTGGATTTCAACACATTTAATGCGGCAGGCACACACAAAGAGATGTCAACATATTTCTGCCCACCGCCTGCAATTTATTTGTATCTTGTAGATACTTTAATGATGCCCGAGCAGAAGCGCAACCGTAAACAACTTGTGGCCAAAAAGAAAAATACGAAAATATAAAAAACAACAAGAAGGAAAGGAGAACAACAGCAAAAAATGGGTTAATGTCCAGTGCCCACAATGGCCCTGGATCTGTGTGGAATGTGACTCAAGTGGCAGAGGCAACTCAGGCAATTGTGGCGACTGTGGCGACTGCATGTGTCAACTGTCACACGCAAATCGAAGGCGAAAATTCTCCACTGTGCGTTGCGTTGCGTTGCGTTTTGCTGCGCCAAGGACATGGCAGGACCTTTGCCAAAAGCAGCATCAACTCGCAAAAGTTACGAATTTTTATGGAAACAGACCGCAACATTTTGCATTAGTGAGTTCTGAACGCAGCGAAAATTTATTTTTAGTACACATCGATTCGGGTTAGAAGCAAGAACGAAACGACACTTCGAGGGCGTCCTTTTTCCTTTTCTTTTTTTATTTTTCTACCAACTGGTTATCCCTGCCAAGAAATGAATTCTTTGGCAATTTCACTTGAACTTCTAATGAAATGCTTGGGAAACCAGTCGTCCTTATAAATACTGAGATTCGTTCAGGGTTCTTTTATCGATCTTCAAAAATGTTTAATTTTGGTAAATAAATTAACGATTTCAATGGTATCCATTTTTCAGAATATTTATAGGTTTTATAAATGGAAAGAGTATATCAAGTCCGTTCCAGTTTTCGATCATTTATTGATCAGAATCAACAGACGCGTCTATCTATGATATGTCCGTCTGTCTGACGTCATTTTACAAATAATAAAAAAGCAAATGCCATACAATTTGCAATATTTTCAATATTAAGCGATATCTTTCCCTGCTCAAATTGGAACAAACTATATAAAGTTAACTGATCTTAAATAATCCAGAGGCTAAAATTTTAGGCCAGTATCATAAAAAAAAGATTTTAAATATTGACTTTGCCGGGCAAAGATAACAGCCGGCATTCCGAACCGATTTAGAGGCTTTCAATGCTCTAATTTTTTGTAAATTTAATAAAATCCGAAAGTGTTCGCCACTCCAAAAATAAGTAGCTTATGCTCAGTCTTTGGAGAGAGTGTTAAGCTAGTAGACTAGCCGAGTAAAGCAGGTCAGTTAACTGGCCAGCTCAGCTCTCATATAGGTTCGACTCCTGCCCAATTAAGCCGTGTAAAGCCTATGGCCCGGGTCTGGCCGTGGCATAGCACCTATGTATTGTGCTTATAACTCGGCGTATCGTATACCCACACATCCTGCATCCATGTGTGGGTGGGTGCAACAATTGCAGCAGGCAGGCAGCCTGCCTAGCTTTTAAGGCCCATTTATTTTGAAGGCATTGCGATGCGTGGGCTGAGGGGTTGATGTGGGGCGTCGGTGTAGTCGGTGCAAAGGCCAGCAAATGCCATTTTAGACTTTGGCATTTGTTTTATCGCATCGGAACGGAGGCGCTGCTGTAATTGGTTCGGATAGCAGGCCCTTTTGGCCTGCAGATTGCATTTGTCACACTTTAATTAACTGGCACTGCTTCGGGTGCTGGGTTCCGGAAAAAGTTAGCTGCTTGTTAGCGAAAGGTCAGCGCATTTTTGGGGTTTCCCTACACCACGAAAGGTAAACATAAAATGCCGGAAGTGAACTTTCACCTATGGAACGCTGTCTGCATTTTTATTTACAAGCACATCATAAAAGCCATATTAATGAGGAGCCAGCTCACCCACAACAGCTCGCAAAGATTTCCAGGAAAACGCGACTTGGCAATGGCAATTAGATAAATAGCGGGCAGCCAATAAACAACAAAAAGCCGGGCAATTAAACCTAAATAGGCAGCCAGGCAGCAAAAATAAATGTTCATGTATACTCCGGGGTACGATGGGAGTATCGGCCAGCAGGACCACATGGCGTATGACTGATGTCTCGCTCGGCATAGAGAATGGGTAGCTACAGAATTGACTTAAGACACACCCACACGTCCATTTTCACCAGACAACATTTACAAGCTCGTTTTTTTCGTATGAAATTAGTTTTTGGCCAGCGCTAATTAAAATTTATGATACCTTTTTATTTACAAAATATTTACGCGAATTCCCAAAGATCCAGCTAACTGGTCAGCGCGCTCCCACGTGGAGCCATTAACAGGATAAACAGCCAGAAAGGAGCTAGTCACTTACCCTTCTTTACTTGATGCCAAAACTTAAGCTTCAATTTTAGTAGCCAAAAATATATAGCCAATTAAAAGATTTTACATTTCCAATCCATTAAGTATACGTACAATATGTATACGCTATGCTTAGCTGAATTGTTATAGACGTTCCGTTCCAGCAGGTGCATCGCAAACCTGGCCAAAAACTATGATTTCTCTTGCTGGCAAATTCAATAAATATTTATCTACCGAAATATAGAATAATATAATTCCAATTTTTCTATAAAGTTGTTATAATAATGCAATGATTCTTTCCCTTCTTTTGATGTGCATTTGCATCTGATTCACGGTCTAAATTTAGGGCAAAAAAATATGAAAATATTTGCAAATTCCTAATTAAGTATACGCCACATATTGGCCACAAATACTTACACTTAGTGGCCTGCCAATCGTCATTTAAAAGCGAAAATTGCGGCTATAAATAGCAGAAATACACACATATATACATATATACCCTGTAATTGGTGTAAGGAACGGATGTTACCTCCCTGGACGAGTGCCATAAAATGTGATTTGCGTTCCGGCCAAGTGACAAAATCAAATGATGCGTTCAATTTTTATACTGACTGAGGCTTCGTTTTATTTAATTTTACATATATTTTGTTATTATATATATATATAATCTCATAAATTATGTTTGTTTTTTCGGTTTTTTTTTTTTCATTTTTTTGTTGTTTTTTTTCGGTTTTAGTGTGTATATAGTATGTATAAGTATGTATATATATTTGTTGTTTGTTTGTTTGTAATACATTTTTCTGTCTCGAACATATAATTTCAATTTCAATAATTGGATCGAATGCAGTTATTCGTACAACATTTCGTTCAGTAAGTATATAGTATATATATATATATATGTTTGTTTATATATATTTAAGTGTATATATATATATATACATATACATATATATATGAAGAATCATGGGCAGACATAATTTTGCATAATTTATAACCACACACACACTCGTATGTGGTTTGCCTTGCCTGTGTTTACATCTATATGTATATATATAGTTATATATATATATATATATATATATATATGTACGGGGTATATGTTACATTTATAACCATAATAATTTACAAGTTAAATGACTTAGAAATTAATAGTAGGATTTCCCTTTGTGGATTCCCGTACATTACATAAAACATTATAATTAAAGTTAAAAACGTTTCTCATTTATTTATTTGTTTGCCTTTGCCTTTGGTTGAGTTGTATTTTCTGTTTTCCGTTTTCTGTTTCTGTTTCTGTTTCTGTGTTTCGTTTTACTTTTATTTTAATATTTGATGTCTTCTTCCGTTCATTATTATCATTATCATTATTATTATTATTATTTGTGGCTTTTATTTACATAGCATTTCGTTCGTTTTTAGTTTTTAGTTTTTGCTTTTGTTTTTCTTTTTGTATTTACAGGGCATTGACCTCGGGCCAATTAGCTGCATGAATTGAAGGATACCATTAAATTTCGCAGACTTTACTCGAGTTTCGTAAAGTTAGAAATGAAAACAGTTAACAAAAATCTAAACATTAATTTTGACCATTTAATCGTAATAATACAAGTCGAATAAGTTTCGTAACGCTTTCGTATATTCATAAATATTCATATATATTCATATATATTTAATTGCTATACAAGTATAATTCAATACAATAAAATACAATACAATCTTGATTACGTTGTTTTTCATTTTTCATATTTTGTTTTTCTTTGGTTTTTCTTGGTGCAATTTTAAAAATTGTGCAAAAATACATTTGTCAAAAATTTTGGTTTTCTTATTTTTTGGTGCATACTTTGAGGCGGTGCATTTAAATCACAACATTTACATTTTAAGTGCATTTTTGGGTGTGTGCCTGTGTGTGTGGGTGTGTGTGTGGGTGTGTGTGTGCCTGCGTCTGTGTGCATAGCATCTAAATAGTTGGTAGTATATAAAGTGGCTCTAATCAAAAGTGAAGTTCGAAGTTTTCTGCTCAAAAGTTTCAGTTTCAGGACGGATTGCTTTTAAGCTGCTTACGTGTGTGTGTGAGTTTGCGAGTGTGTGTGAGACAGGATACTCGTAGCTAGTGTGGCTAATAGATTCTATCGCTGGTTCTATTTGTAGCTCGTCTAATTACGGGGAGTCTCGCTCGGGGTAGGGCTGGTTGGACGTGTAGTTGGCGCCATGTCTTAGCCAGGTCTACACAAAACTCGTAACATTTATGCTTTAAGGTACTTGTGACTACTTATGTTTATAGCTCGAAAATAAGTATTTTGATTCCTTGAACATTTTCGGGACTCCCGGCTGCCGATGCCGCTGCGGCTGCCGCTGCTGCTGCGACGCTGAGCACCCAAAGTTTGCCCTTTTCTCTTGCTATTTCTGGAGCAACTGCAACTGGTGCTCAACTCTGTCTGTGGTGCTGGTGGTGGAAGACTCTACGGCCGGGAGAAACTCTGGGCGCACAGTGGCACAAAGCAGCGCAATACTCTAATTTTGTTGTATTTAATTAGCAGTTTTTATGGGCATTTTTTTTTTTTTAATTTTTGTGCTAATTTGTGCAAAAGTGCAGCAAAAAAAAACATCGAATAACACATAGCTAATTTATATATATATATATTTTTTTTTTTAGTTTTAACTTTTTTTTTGGGTTTTTTTGTTGTTTTTTGTTGTTTTTTGTTTGGCTCGTTAAGTGCAATTGTGGTGCATTTATATAAATATTAAAAATTGTATTTTCGTTTGCATTTAATTATCACATAAATGTGCAGCAGTGCAAATTGTTTACGCTAATTGTTCAAATTGAAAATAAATTTATTAATAATGGGCTCAATTGCAATTTTAATGAATTGCGTAAATATTCAATAGGAGTGCAATTAATTTATCGATACACACAAAGAGATTATTTATGGTATTCCAATTGTTGTCATTGTATTAGTATTATTATGCCTGCAACAAAGTGTCAAATGTCACTTGCAACGTTCAACTATGTGTCTGTGTGTGTGTGTATGCATGTGTGTGTTGTGTGGTGTGTTGTCTGTGTGTGTGTGTGTGTGTGTGGCAACAACTTTTACAGCAACAGCTCTGCTGCATAATTATTTTCTAATGAACTCGTCTAACTGCAAGTTGGCGAATTAAACAAATTAAAATGTCGCTAACTAAAACTCTCATGCAAATTAAATAAACAAAACTTGAAAACTGAAAAACTTTCTGCTCGGTCACAGTGCCTCACACAAATTAATGCACATGTGCATTCCTCCCCCTTCTCCTCCTACTCCTCCTTCACTCTCTGAGCCGACCTCGTTCGAGCAATTTCGTCGCTAACTCGCCACAGATTATTACTTGGATGTCCTTGCAGAGGGTCACGCGTTGAGTAATGCATTGAAGAAGGGAACATAAGATATATATATAATTGAAAGTATATATACATGATCCACTGATGATATGCAGGATCACTATATCATATAGCTCCCATTGGAACAATCGGCATGAGAGTTTTTCTCTTTACAAGTTAAAAATGAGACTGTATTTTCTTCAAAATATATGAAGATCTGCCCACTATATTATAAATCTATCATAGGAAATATCGGACAACAATTTTGAAAAGCCTTCTGCAAGGGTATGTAGTCTTCGGCGTGCCGAAGATAGCCGTTTTTTGTGTAATAACTTAAATTAAATGGAAAAATTAAAAATATTTGACGAAGCAGGGATACTTTTTGATTGGTTGAGTTGAATAAATATAAAATATATGATAAGCTGAAGTGCAATAGGTCTATGAATCGTATAAAATCTCAAGCCCCAACTCAATTTAAGGGAATTCAATTGAAAATATTTAAAATTCGAAATTCTCTGCTATGATAAATAAATAAGCTGTAAGTTTAGGTTGTTTTTTTTTTGGTTTACTGAGAAACAGCAGAACAACAATTTATTTCGGCAATTTTGCATACATAACAAACGATTTTAGTTTTGGATTGTTTTGAAACTTGAAATGAGAAATTTTGGGAATTTTCAAGAGCAATTTTTGAAGCATTTTAATCACTTATATCGAAAGCAGCAGCAATTTTGTACAGTGTACAGAACTCGCATCAAAAGTGGCATTGAATTGCATCAGTGGCTCTGGCTGTGTGCATTGAGTGCAGCTTTTTGTAGTGCTGTGTAAATTGGGTAGTGTATCGATAACAAAAGAACAAAAAGCAGCCTCGAATCAATGACTCACAGCACCTGATGCCCATTGAAGGCCACTTTTCCAAAGAGAGCCGCCAGCGATGCGATATGCAATAGCAGGTTATCAGTTATCAGTTATCAGTTAACAGCTATCTGTAAACGGTTAACAGCTAACGGTTATGGCTTAACGGGATTTCGAGTAGTTGAGTTTGTTTTGTACGCAGCCTCCAAAGCCTACGTAAATTGTTGTTGCCCTTCTGAGCCTGCCCAAAAGTAGCTCCAGAGTGGCCTAGTAAAACTTTTCAACAATACTACGACTTATTCTTATACTCTACAAAGCGCATTGATGACATCTAAAACACAATGAATATAATTTATGTTAATTATGCAATATTAATAAACATTTAATTTGGGTATTTTTTTTTTAATTTTTTGTTTTTTTTTTGTTGGGTAATTCTGCTCCTGTGCTCAGCAAAATTGTATTTGTTCCTTTAGTATTTGGTTAATATTTATGTTCTTTACACTCATATACTAAGTAACATTTATAGGTTATAAGTTTTATATATGTTAAAATATATTTTACTAGCTGCTTTCCATTTCCCGCTGCTTGAAAAACTTTGCCTTTCAATCCCAAAATAGAAATCAAATTGATTCCTTGCCATTTTCTTTGAACTGCGCTCGAAAAATTCCATCTGCTGACAATTCTAACATTCACCTGTGATTAATATCTGTCTGTCCACATTAAGACTCCAATTCGACTTCAATCTGGTTAAATTACGTTTCACTAATCTACTCGTAATTCCATAGTATTTTAATGTATTTATTTTCTAATATTTTATGTAAATTTCTTTGCCTGGGCATTGTTGAAAAGTTTATGCTTTCGCCACTCGCACACATCTGAAGAGCATTAGTTGACGGGAGATAGAGAGAGAGAGAGAGAGAGGGAGGGAGAGAGAATGGAAACGGAAATGGTAACTAGCCTTGGCTGAGATTGCCTAGCTACCTTTGGCTGAAGCAGATGAAACAGGACGAAACTGTTGAGTGCCTTAAGTAGCTGGCCGCAGAGAGAGAATTCCTAGAATACGAGTAGCTATAAAGTTCTTCCCAGAGTTATCTCTTAGCTTTGAGTTCTAAAGTGCACTTCAGCTGTTTGTAGCTAAAAAGAAAAAGATAGAGTGCTCCAAGTAGCTGAAGAAGTAATAAATTTTAATGGGAAAACCAAAAATAAACATATTTTTGTAACCAAAGCAAAGCAAAGCTTTATATTGTAATTATGTTATAATATCTAGAGTCTTACCGTGTTCTGTGTGTGCTCGGTTTTTAAACCCTTGCAGAAGGTATTTAAACATTCAAGGATCAATTTCCGGCTCCTTAAAGTATATTTGATTGCTCAGGACGATGAAAGTACTGCTTTATTGTAAACTAGTCTCCCAGTTTTTGAAATTTGGAATGTAGCCTTCATTTTGTTTAATCAGACCACCAAAGCATTTAGCTGCCAAAGGAATAATCAGTTCAAAAGTTGTTGTATAGAAAACTTTATTATTTTGCAGGGTATCTTGATGATATTTTGAAGATAGATGTAAGAGTAGGGTCACTTTTTGATATAGTTGCCCTAGGCACAATCAAATCGTTTTTCCAATCTGCAAGGGTATTTAATATTCGGCATGCCGAAGATATTCTTTCCTTCCTGTTGTGTTTCATGTGGCTCTCGTGTGTTTTTGAACTCGAATGTCGCTTAGAAGTAGAAAAAGGATTTTAAAGGAAATGGGAAAAACAAATTTCGAAAGTCGTGTAGAAAACTTAGAAACTTGCCGTATTGCTGTGGACACCAAGAAGAGCATCTGTTGTGGAAGGAAGAGTGTTTGAAAGTTGTTGCAGTAAATTTGAAATCAGAAATGCATATTTTGTGTTGTTTTCAGTGTATATTAAGTTGTGTATTTGTTTTCTTCTTCTTCATGTATAGTTTTTCGTTTGTTTTTTGTTTTTGTTTTTTTTTTTGTATTTTTTGTTGTTGTTTTTTTTTTCAGTATTATATAATATTCGTATATATAATTTATTAATAGATTTAATAAGTAAACAAAAAATGATAATGGAATCATAATTAATACTAAAAGAAAGGTCGCAAAAACGCGCACATTATTTATATTTTAATATTATCAACTTTCTCCTTCTTCTTCTGCTTATTTAAATGTTTAAATGAAAGAGTTAACAGAGACAGGGTAAGAGAGAGACAGAGAGACAGAGAGACAGAGAGAGAGAGAGAGAGAGGCAGGCAAAACTTATGTACAGCAAATACAAATACAAATACAAATACAGATACAGATACAAATACAAAAATACAAATATAAAATATATAAAAGAATTCCAATTAAAATTTGATTAATTAATTGTTTAAAAAATTGTGCGAATGGCTTTACATTTCAGCCATTTGCTACAGTTATAGTTAAAGTTAAGGTTAAAGTTAAATTTAAAGTTAATGTTAAAGTTAAAGTTAAAGTTAAAGTTAATGTTAAAGTTAAAGTTAAAGTTAATGTTGTTCTTTTTGTTTGCTTTCCATTTCCCATTTTCCTTTTCTTCGTTTTAATATACAAATACAAATAAATACAAGTAGTGTTATCTATTTTTATGTTTTCTTCATTGCATATTGACTGACTGTGTTTGTATGAGTGTTTTCTATATACTTATATGTTTAATATATATATATGTGTGTGTGTGTATGTTGTATGTGTGTGTGTGTGTGTTGTGTGTGTGTGTGTGTTGTGTGTGTGTGTTTTACTTTAAACATTTAACAATTATTTGTTATTACTCGTATATTTGTTTTGTTTTACGTGTTTAATGAACTGTCTTCATCCGTTTCCGCTAGTTTTTCTCCTGTTGTTCATTTTAGTATTTAGCTAAGCTTAAGTCGTTAGTATTTAAATTAAATTAAATTTAATTAATTGTTGCCGCAAAACGCATACAAATAATTGAAACATAAAATCTGATATTCATTTAATATTAATCATAATATTTATATACAAATTTTTATACACAATATTCTGTTGTTGTTGCCAGCAGGCTGAAAGTTCAACTCAACGAAATGCAAAATATCGAAACGATCTTCGTTAAATTTTCTTAAGTTTTTTTGAACTCAGAAGAAACTCAATAATAAAAAATTAAGAAATTAATCAATTAACTAACTGTGCTCATTCCTTTCATTTTCTTTTTGTTGCTCTATTTCGTGTTATAAAAATTTGTTTGTTTTTCTCTTTTGGTTTTGTTGCAGTTTAAAAAGTTGTTTTTTCGTTTTTCGTTTTTCGTTTTTCTTTGTTTGTTTTTGTATCTCTTGGTTTTAGAAAAATAGGCCAAAAATAGATGTATATATGTATATTTTCCTTTTACGTTCATATCAATTTTCCACTCAAAAATGTCATTAAAATTGCCATCTGTCGCCTTGCATTTGGTTTAGTTTGATTTGTTTTCGGTTTTTCTCGGGATTTTCTTCTTAGTGCGCTTTTGTTTATGGTTAGGGATTTACTTTTCATATTTTCCTTTTCCTTTTCATTTTTATTTTTATATTTAATTTATATTTTCTTTAAGTTTTGTGCATAATGTTTTGCAAGGATAACATGCATATATATATATTGTAGTTTATTCGCTCCTTTTGTTTTTCTTTTTTATTTTTGTTTTTTTGTTTTTGTTTGTTTTTCTAGTTTAGCAACATTTACGTCGAGTTATTATACCGATATAGAAATCTTTTAATTTATTAATATTATTCTTTTTAATATTTAAAGGTGGGTTATTTTGCAGTTATTCATAGAAAATAATTACTGAATTTTAAACGAGAGAACAAAGAATAAAAACGTATTGGAAAAATGGGCTTTTCATTGGAATTTTTTTTATATTTTATAACGAAGATCGTTGCGCATCGCAGGGACACAGAGCTCAGGCCACAGGCGTAGTCAGGCCTCGTTTTAGGGGGTTCATTTACTCGTCGTATATTGCATTTTTCTTGCGCATTTGAGCCGTGTGTCAGCAACACGTAAACTTATTAATAAATCTTTGTTAAATTGTTTATAATTACTTGCATTTTTTATACGTATTGTGTGTATAAGATATGAAATTTTATTGCTCGCAATTTCATATGTTATTTCATTAATCAATTTAGTTATTTTTCTATTCTCTTCTCTTCCTTTCTTTCGTTTTGTTTTATGCTTTACATAAAAGTTTGAATAAAAGGAAAAAAAGGGGGGAAAACAAGGTGGAAAACGCTTCAAAAAGCCTCAATTGTTAAATAGTTTACTTGCAGCATACACAGCCATTTCCGTTTCCGTTTTCTTTTAGTTTTTGTTTATAAATTTTGTTGATTGTTTTCAAAATTGATTGTTGCTGGAACTGTGTATGCTTCTTAATAACATAAAAATAGGCAATAATTAGTTAAAAGTTGTCTTTTTGTATCAACGGTTGTATTTGCTTTCTTTGCACTGTGGAAAGAAGGAAGAGTGAAAGTAGAAAAGAAAGTAGAAAGAAAGCAACTTGCGAATTCATTTTTTGTTTCGTTTTCTTCTCTTTTTAGTAGCGTTTTTACAGGCCTTTAACTAAAGTATTTCCTTTGTTTTTCTTTGTATAAGTTTAAGGTTTTTGTTTCGTTATATATGTGTATATATATATATACATATATATATATATATTTATAAGTCCATTGTTAGTTAAATATACTTGATTTAAATAAATTTTCTTAACTACAAATAGCTGCCATTTCCATGAGAACTGTTTCATATATGAGAAAAACAATAAGGCGAAAAAGTACTTAATAATAATACCAAGAAAAAGTTGTTTTTCCAAACAAGAAAAAGAAAAGAGAAAGAAAGGTGATTTCTACATACAGATGCAAGTTTTCAAATTGAAAATTGATCAGTTGAAAATATATAGAAAATATTTCAAGTAATAAATCAGAAATCTGAAAATCTCAACTATCAATCATATAATAAGTATAATCAAGTCAAGTCTTTTTTGTTATGTAAATGTTATTTTTTTATATACCTTCATTGTATTAGTTTGTAAATGTTGTTTTGTTTCTTGCTTTTTCTTTGCTGTTTTATGTATTGTATATATAATTAAATATCTTAGTTATCATCAACATCAGCATTATCATTAATATGATAAACGTTAATCGTAATCGTTATCGTTATCGTTCTCTTTTATCATTCATCATTCATCATTTATCTTTTATCAGTTTATCAGTGGCATACGCATTTGCATTCGTATTATCAGCATTATCATTGCAATAAAACCTATGTCAATTCTTTTTAATTGTATATTTATTTGTTATATGTATACATGTACTATCGTATATATATATATATAATTAATGTCTGCATTTTTTCATAATTTTCTTTTAATTTTTGTGTATATGTATATATAATTCATCTGCTGTCCGCACGCCTCTCTTTGCTTCCATTTTCGCCTTTGTTTTGATTTATTTTTCTGTTTTTTTTTTTTTTCTTTTTGTTTTGCTGCTTTAACATTTAAACTTTAATACACGTATAATTAAATAATGTACACGAAACATATATATTTTTATATATATATATATATATTTATTTTTTTTATATTTTTTTCTTTGAATACTTTTTAATACGTACTAAAAATAGTTTAGGCCCGATTTCATACGCAAAACAAATAAAAGAAAAACAATTGGGAAAACTTGCGACATTTGTTTTTTCTTTTTTTTTTTTTTGTTTATGTTTTAAATACTTTCTCTTTTTATTTTTGTGGAGTAGCTGCATGTTTTTCTTTTTCTTTTGTATTTTTATTTAATTACTCTTTTGTTTTCGCCATTATTTATAGTGTAATATTAAACCAAATCATACCTTTTATTCATATCTGCTGCCTTATTTAGTTCTTCTTTTTCTTTTGTATTTTTGTTTTGTTTTGTTTGTTTGTTTGTTTTGCCACAATTTTGCGTGTTTTCAATACTCTTTTTTTTTCTTAGGGATTTCAGCCTGGCGGGGGTGGTAGTTGGGTGTGTGTGTGTGAGTGTGTGGTGTGTGTGTGTGTGTGTGTGTGTGTGCCTGGCCATGTTTAAACTTAATAGGTTTGCTCGTTAATACTAATAACTAATCGTAATTTATGTTTAACGTGGGTTCTCTAGGTGTGTTCTGTGTCGACTGTGTGTGTGTGCGTGTGTGTTCATGTGTGTTGGTTGTGTCTGAATGTGTGTGTCTGTCATTGTTGTTGGTGGTGGCCTTAACGCCCCCTTGCCCAGCGCAGCAACGCATCCGCTAACACATCCAAATGAGCTTTCGTCTGCAATGGAAAAAAGCACAGAAAGAGACAAAAGGATAATCGATATTGAGGACACTTTCTTTGTGGTTGGCTAGCCGAACTAAGATTGAGGACTTACCGTTTTGTAGAACATGCAGGATCTTCTGTCTTCATCCTCACCCTCCGGACAATCGATGAAGCCATCGCACAGTACATGATCGTCTATGCAACGATAGCGTCCCTGCAGATCCGGTGTGGGGCATGCAAAGCGCTCCATTCCATCCATTGCGGTGGGGCACTCTGCAAGAAACCAAGGAAGAAACACACACATCCACAGTTAGTCAAAATAATCGTAGTTTTTCTGTTATGCGGCTAACACAGGTAACAACAACTTTCCACATAAATCGTTCAAAGTTGCGAGGCAAAACTTTGCGCACGCTAATGTCCGCCACGAT
The DNA here is from genome assembly GCA_018150835.1 of Drosophila repletoides. NCBI lineage: Eukaryota > Metazoa > Arthropoda > Insecta > Diptera > Drosophilidae > Drosophila > Drosophila repletoides. Next base: position 17,030,366 of record JAECWQ010000089.1, on the reverse strand, counting down.
TTGCCTCTAAATGTTGCAAGTTGTGCGACACCCGCACATAAAAGTATGCTATGCTATTTGCCTGCTGCCCTGTCAATGTTGCCGCGGCGCAGACTGTTATAAATAGTTACACGTTTGCTGCGCTCCGCTTTGCTATATTCAGTGCTTGCAACATGCCATCTGCTTGCCTCCTTTCCCTTGCAACTCGTCAGCAACAGCAACAGCAACAACAAGAACTCTTTATTTTTTGTGGCATTTCTCGATGCTTTTTTGCGCTCTACAAACAAATACATAAAAATAAATCACTTGTAGGACATGTTGGCGCCTCCGGTTTAGTTTCAGCTATTCTGCCACACACACACACATACACACACACACACACACACACACACACACGTGTACTTGGTGTTGTTTTTGCTGCCATTGTTATTGTTGCTCCTGGCTATATGTTTGCGTATTGAGATTTGTTGAAGTTGCCCCTATAGCTTTCATTTCTCCTCTCCTCTCCGCTCCTCTCGCTCCACTCTCTTCTCGCTCCGTCATTTTTTTCCCTGCTGCTTTTTGCAACTTTGTTGTGCTATTTTTGTACCTCCGATTGAAAAAATTCGAAAGGAGCGTTGTAATTTTACTGCACTTTTTTGCTCTATGTCTGCCAATATACATAGTTTGCTCTTTGTGTTTCATATTTACTGCTTTTATTCATTCATTTCCGTTCAACACTTTATTATATACTCTGTACTAATTGAAAATGCCCTGAGAAGAGTATATTAGGCTTGTGCAAAGCTTTGTGACAGCCAGGGGAAAGCAGTTCAGAGAGAGAGAGCCCATAAGCTATTTAATTTATTTATATAAGACTTTAGTTTGATAAATGGGATAAAAAGAGTGTCAGAAAGAACCCATAAAGAATATAAATTCTTAATCAGTTTGAAATGAAGCTTCCGTCTTCTGTCCTGACTTGGAGTATATCACACGGGGTACAGGGTACTTCAAGGTACTTCAGCTCTCATACTTCCCCATTTCATGTTAAAAGGAAATCTTATTTGAAGAAATTGTATCCGGATTCCGGCATTTGTTTAAAAAACAATAATCACATGAATAAAATGGAATGGAAATCAGTAATGGGATTCACTCTACTCGTATTCTCTTGTCAAAGTTATTTATGAGTCTCTGATACTCGCCGTAACCAGACACTCTCCACTAATCTCCATCTCTGTGCGAGGAGCTGCAACAACACGTGGCATAATTGTGCACTCGCCTGTGTATTCATTACACTTGGCTGTTAGTCAGTGTTGAAATACGATACTCCTCGTAGCTTAAATCTTCCAACTTGTAACTTCCAACTTGCAACTGGCAACAATGCTGCGTTTTTTCATTCATGCACATGCAGAAAAGTAGGCAACACATTTTACACACTGCTATGACAGCTGGCTGTAGTTTACGACATGCTCATTCATTAATGTAGCTTTTTACAAGTGTCTGCCGCCCACACACACACCCCCACCTCCTGCACAACCTCACACACACACACACACATACACTTAAATAGAAACAGACGCAAAATAAGCCAAACTAAGTGCCTGCCCTTCAACACTTGTCAGCTGCAAGTCCTGAGTTCTGCTCAAGTTGTCAGCGCCCCGCCAAGGAAATTCCTACTCCCTCCCTTCCCCCTTTTGCAGTTGCAGTTGCAGTTGCATATTTGCTGAATCACCTTGCTGCACATTAAGGCGAAATACATAAGCAATGCGCGCAACTTGACACTCAATTGTTCAACGGAAATACCCTCTCTACTCTGCCCCTCTTTCAACCCTTCCCTTTTGACACTTCCGAGTTGTGTCTTGCTGTGTGTCGTTGTGTGTTGTTTTGTTTGTCTGCCAAATGAAGTCGGCATCATGTTCTCTGCTCTGTCTGTTGTTAGCTCGGAAATCAATTGATGCCAGCCAGGTGCATAAAAGTTGTGTATGACTGCTTCTCCCCATGCCGTCCATCCCGTCCTCTTGCCTCGTTAGGCACATTGTGCTTGGTCCCAGGTTCGAGGCAGCTCTGAAGCTCTGAAGGCCCCCGGCGTGCCAAAGAGCCATTTGCATTTTGAAGAACGCCAAGCGATGAGAATTATAATAATAATGATGATGATGATGAAATTGATGGTGATGATGATGACTATGACGCCGCTAACAGCGTCGCCGATTGCCATTTATCAATGTGCTTCGCTTCGCGGTCGCCTGCAACGCATTTAATTGCATCAATGGATACTTGGGCACGTTTGCAAGCCATGCCCCACCAGCCCGCCCCTCCCTGCAACCTTTTATGCTGATTTAAGATGTCTCAGTTGCAGTAGCACGAATTAATGCAAAGATTAAAGCGCATTGCGCATACGCAACGTTGACCGAAAAAACATTTTTTTGTGTGCCGCCCATTAGTTTTATGGGGACTTCTTTTTGTGCGGGGGAAGTACACTGCACAACATACAACTATTATTACTTACAGTTAGTTTTATTTTGTTTCATTTTTGGTTTTGTTGTGCCATTTACATTGCAGTCAACCCAGCTAAAGTCAAGTCGAGCCATGCCGCTGCCTCTGCCGCTGCCGTTGCCGTTGTTGTCAACCCACATTTTGTACTTTGAACTTAATTTCACACACAAATAACTCGCATACACACATACACACACACACACACACACACAAGCACAACTAAGGACAGAGCGAGAACGACAGAGAGAGAAAGATTGGGTGGTTGAGTGGGTGGGTGGGTGGCACAAGTTGCAACTTGTAACGTGGATGAAATTTGGTCTCGCTAGCTTGGCGCCCTTTGCTTCCCTTCCCTTCTATTCTCCATCTATGTTTTTTTTTCCTTTTGGGCCAAGCGAGGCTATTGAACTTTAAATTGATTTTTGCGCTTGTTTGCCTCTCCTCTGGCGTTTATCGTTAGTGCAATAAATCGAAATAAGCGCACACAAGTTAGTTTTCTTTTCCCTTTTTTTTCTCTATTTTTAAATATATTTTGTGCTGCAACTGCAGTTTAGCTGTGAGTTTCCGTTCCGACAGCAGAAAGGCAAAGTTTACCTGTGCCTACAGGTAGGCAACAAAAGTTGATGGCAAGCGTCGTCAATTGAAGATTTAATTGCCATTTTCTAGTCTTTATGCTAACCACTTAATGCATTTCTTTGAAGTAGCTAAGCCAATTTTCCAAGAATCAATTAGCAGCACTTAGACTTAGGAAACTTTACTAATTGAAAGAGGGTTTAATTTAAAATGTGTTTCAATTTTAGTTCAATTGACGCAATTTGTTAGACAAACATTTGTTTCCACATATTTTAATAAAATTATTATAAATTTTATGTCAAAACCAGATAAATTAAAATGGAATAAAAGGTAATTCCTCACCTTATATAAACTACTCTCAATATATTCTTTTCGATAAGTATCTGCTGCAATGTTGTTGCTGTTGCAGCAGCTTATGGAAATGTGGCAAACAAGTTTGACAGATTTTCATGTGACAGATTTTAGCCATGAATCATTTTTAGAGGAGTCTGCATGCAAATCATGTTCAAAGCAGATGGAGGGCAACTTACACACGCATAAGACACAACTGTACCAAGTCGCTACATCCTGTTACATAAGCTTGAAAGAGTCAACGCATGTTGACACTAAGACACTCAGCAGCTGCAACAACACCAACTACAGCAACGGCAACAACAACAACGACAACAGCAACGGCAACGACAGCCATGACAAACAACAAACAACAAGCTGAAGAACAACAACACGTCGAGTGTCAAAAAATCAAAAGCATAAAAAGGATTTGGCTGTTGCCAAGTCTCAGCTGAGCAGCTGAATCCCATTGGAAAGTTGGAGGTTTGGTGGGATTTTCTAAGGGGACAGCCAAAAAGTAAATGCTGCTATTTTCGTCGACATACAAGAAAGAGAGCGCGCTAGACATGGCGTATACGTAATGCAAGTATCAAACGCAGGTCCTGCTGCTGCTGCTGTTGCTGGTCCTGTGAATGGGAGAGTTCGCCGCAAAAATAAGTCGAAAATTTTGTAACAAAGTTCGAGCGAGAAAAGTTTTTTTTCACCCACTCCCCAGACCCAAAGAGCCAAATCCAAAGCCAAAGCTGAAACGCCTGTTGTCTCGTCGGCATGGCGCCTAAAATGCTGCCAACAATAATAACAAAACCCACGAAACGAGAGCGCGCAATGCAATGCACACACACACACACACACACACACACATACACTAATGCATTTGCAGAAAGCTCGTGTGTGTATCTGTGTGAAGGCGTCGTCTGCAGGAAGCTAAAGGAAGCGCCAGCAAAAGGAAACAGCGCGCAACGATTTTGCAGCAATAAATTGATAGTTTTATGTGGCGCACATAAACAGGCAGCAGGAGCAAAAAAAAGAAAAAGACAAAAAAAAACAAAAATAGAAAAGAAGTCAAAGAAGAAGAAAATGAAAGAACTGCTAAACGAGGTTCTGGCTAGTCGGGGACATTAAACTAACGTCTTAACGCCCCCGCACAGCTTCCACACACAGCGCCCATACACCACCCACACATCCAGAGTTGAGGCTCTCTCATGCATATTTCAGCCGTAAATAGCAAAAATGGGCGAATGCATAAAACAAAAGCACGAGCAAATTTATAAATGACAACTCTAAAATTGATGGGCTCTCGCAGCAATCCTGGCAATCCTGGTCCGTACTCATTTTTTGTTCTACCCCTTAGTCCTTACCCCTTTGCCGGGCAATTTCACTTTTGTGCCCAACAACAAAACCAATTTTCAGTGACACATTCAGTGTGCTTGGTGTCTAGTCCTGCTAGTCCTGTGTCAAAAATTGAATTGAATTTATTTTTCTTTTCTTTTCCCATCCTTTTTTGTTGTTGATGTTGCTGTTGCTGTTGCTGTTGTACAGTGTATTGGCTGCTTGTCGACAAATTGAGGATTCGGGCCTGCTTTGTCAATGCGTTCTTTATTCATTTAGGCCTCGGCTTTCTGCCTTCCGCTCAGCTGTCATAATTCTAACAGGTGAAGGCTCCCTTTGGGCGCTCTAATGAGGTTTTGATTAAATTTCATGCTCGAATGTATGCTATGAACATTTATCTGCATAATATTTTAAGAATGCCTGGCATTTTAATATTTCTTTCTTATCTCTTCTGTAATCACAGCTGCGGCTGATTTTTGCTTCAATTATCTTATCGTATATTTAGGCTCAGGCCACCAAATCACCTACTCCTTTGCCCGTAAACGAATGGAAAATTTGCCTTTTATTATGCATCTTCTGTTATACCCTGCCAGGCTAGGCATATAATTCGGCCTTTCTTATTACTTTTCACTTTAAGATTCAATATATAATAAGATTATTGTGCCTTGCATACATCAGAATCTCTCTTCCAAAGGAAATATTCCTCTGCAAGGGTATTAGCTCGTCGGCAAGTGTAAGCTTTTTTTTTTTTTGCTTGACTGACAAGGCGTAAAATAATCGGAAGGAAGAAAACAGATATAAAATAGCCGCTAGGTGGCGTGTGTGTTTACCGCCAGGAAACATTTGTTTTTATAGCGCCCACTTCGTATTTATTGTAATTGAATAAGCTCCGAATTTTTATGTTGTTCTTCGCTTACATCAACGCTGCCCGCTAGCTAATTAAAGCCAAAATCTCATGCTGAACATTTTTCTGTGTTTTTCCCAATACTTTAATAGACCCAAAAACACACGTTGTTAGCGAAGGCATTGAAGGACCCGCGTTCTACATGGGAAACCTTTTAGTTCGTGTAACTACTGCAACTCAAACAAACCGCAACTAAAATATGCTGTCAAAAATTTTAAATTGATACACTTTGAAATTTATTGGTACCCAAAATGAATATGATTGCTTTATTTTATATACTCTATTTATAGCATACTTTTTAGAGCAGCTCATTATTTTTATACTAATACAAATATGCAATGATTCTAGCGAAATATGTATAGCATACTTTTCAGAGCAGTATTAAAATGGCTATTTAAGAGGCTGAATCTGTTCTGTGAAAAAGATTTCAGACTGAGTCTGACCAATATCCGTACTTTATCCTTTATATTTTTGATGTGTTTAGTGCAAAATACACGTACCTTTCGTCTGTAGTCAGCTAATTCCAAATTTCAAAGGCCTATTTGCGATAAATTCTGATATATTAGCTTGCAAATTTACCCAGGTATTCTCTTCATAACTCACATTTACATGCCCCAGCATTAATAGACCATTTCATCGACCAATTTATAAGCACACACCCACACACATACGAAGCATACGAAGCAAGCTTTTGCCCTGTTTATGAGTTGTGTTACCAGTAGGTAAATGCCTGCCCAGCTCCACCCACATCACTTAATATGCAAATTGGGGCTGACCACTCTTGCCATATACTCTACACTCAATACTCTACACGCACTAAAAGGCTAGGAGCTTTTTGGATTTTTCAAAAATTGCCTTCTAGTTTTGCTTTTGTATTTAATATACGAATGTGTGTGTGTAGGGAAGAGCCATAGCAACAATAAAGAGACGAGCAGAGAGAATAGAGCAGAGAACAGAGAATTTTGGCTAAGTTAGCTTGCAAATTATGCAGCGTTCCAGTGCTTAGTCATTCATAGTTTATAGCCCGCCTCGTTTTGGCATATTCTTTATGTTAGTTAACATGTTTTTACGAGTATAATTGAGCCAAGTTTAATGCTGATGAGCGCATATTAAAAATGTAATTTACAATTTGCAGTTTGCAAAATTTACAATTGTAATTTGTAATTTGTAATTGGACAAGTGTTAATTTACTTTGGCGAGCACATTAACTGGCTGTCAATTTGCGTGGAGAGTGTCAAAATTGTCGACTGTTTTAAGTCAATAAGTATACGACGTGTGGGCGTATTTACTCTCTCAATAATATCGTATAATTTATGATAATTATTAATTCGGTTTCAGTTTTGTGTGAATAATCAATGAAAAGTAAATAAGAGCCAGCCCAACATTTGACCTTGACATTTAAGGTCTGCCCTTTCGAAGGAAATCAAAATCAAAAATAATAACTGTCAGATGAAATTAAGATTGGCCATAGAAGCACACACACACACATCACACACACACACACGCACATATATAACCACTCAAAGGGGCAATTTGTGACCCACTTTGGCTAATCTGGCAAAAAAAAAAAAAGAAAACAGAAAACAGCGTGCCAATTCCTTTCAACAGTTCACAATTTAGTCAAGGAAATGCCAATGCTTATATATTTTAATTAGCTGGAGCCCTCAAAGCATTCGGAACGCATACACACGCCCGCTTTTAAGGCGCGGCCAGGGCTCGACAATGGCGTACACAATTTATACATATGCATATATATATATATATATATGGATGGGATATACATATGTATGTATATATTTATGTGAGTCGCGTCTGACAACAGCCATAAGACAAAGCATAACAATGGCAACGGCAACGGCAGCGGCAGCGGCAGCGGCAACAACAATGTCGACAGCCAAATATAGCAACAAACAAAACGAGGCAAATAAAGAAGCAACAAACCATCAACAGTTTGATATGCCTCGTCTGTTCTCAGACATCTACACACACACACACACCACACACACACACACACACAGGCAGAAACACTGAAGGAGCCTTTCTGAAACATCTGGGAATTGCTGCTTACACATTTGTAATCTTGTCTTGTCTTTTCTTGTGCCAGGCCCCAGCTCACAGCTCACAGCTCACAGCTCACAGCTCTTAGTCCAGAGTCCACCACGTCCACAGTTCTCACTTCAGAGTTCTCAGTTCTCAGCTCCACATTCTCAGCTCAATTCTCTCTGCCTTCTCCCGAAAAGAAACCACCCAAACACCCTACTTCAGGCTACTTCAGCTGCTTTTTGGGTGTGCCCCTTGGCAGGCATATTCTATTTTTAGCTCGCGTATAAAGCATGCGAAAAATGTTCCTTACGTTTTTGCCGTTCGCCTTAACTTCTTCTTCTTCGCAGCGACTGTAATAAAAACTCATATTTTTGTTTCATTTTGTTTTGTATTTTTCTCTCTTCTCTGCTCTTTTCTCTTTTTCGGTTTTTGTATTTTTTGCCAAATTAAATGATTTTGTTAACGCGTGCTGGTTTTTTGGCTTTAGCCTGTGCTTTCACTCATCGACGACGACGACGACGACGTTGGCTGTGTCCTTGTTGTCCTTGTGGCCAAACAATCAATCGATGAGCCAGCATCTCATTTGGTATGCATAAATCTTGGGAAGCGAGTAAAACTTCTTAATTGGCAATTAAAAAGCGTTAAAAGCGCGAGTCCCAGCCAAAAAGTAAAACCCATTAAAACTTTTGTGTTCGCACACAACAAAAAAAAAAAACAAAAAGGAAGAAATTTTAAGACCAAACAAATGCATAAATAATCGAAATTAGATAATACGAACTATTCGAAACTAATAGGAAAAGCGTGCAATTATTATAAATAATACGGAGAATGGGAAATGGAAAATGGAAAATGGGAAATGTTTTTGCCAGAGTTTTTATTTTTAGCAAAATTCTGTTGAAAGCTTTCAAGAGCTTAGCGTACTTTATTTAGTAATTAATATTAAAAGCTGCCACGTTTTAGATACATTTTAAATGAGTTTTCTACCGCATCTCCTGGGGCTACGTGTTGCTGCCGACTGCTGCATACTCCAGTATATATATATATATAAATATATATATATATATATTCGTAAGTATATTTTTTATCTCTCGTTTATAGTATAAATTAATGATGTGCTGAGGGAAAACGTTTATAATCTTGCCAAACAAATTTCTCTCTCTGTGTTTGTGTTCAGTCTGTTGTCTGTTGTCTGTTGTCTGTCGCAATTTTCGTGTCAATTGCAAATTGTAATTTTAATTATTTTAATTGCTTGCTTAAAGGTCAAAGGCAATGGCAGTGGCAATGGCAATGGCAATGGCAATAGCAATGGCAGTGGCTCTGTGGCACAGCGTAAAGCTGTGAAAACACATTATCATATAGTTCCGACTTCGACATGTACTTATAGATATATATATATATCTTTATATGTATAAATATATATAGATTGGCAGCCCAGAGGAATATATAAGACGCAAAACAAAAGCTGCCGGGGCTAGTCCCCTATGAGGCGGTATGGCAAACAAAAGTGCGAACGATTATTATTTGGGTTTGACGTCAAAGCCTTAAACGCCAATTACAGCTCACACACACACAAAAACACACATACACTCATGCAGCGCCATTTTTACCTGCTACGTGACTGTCACACACACACGCGCACACACACACAATTGACACACTAAAATTTTAATGTAGCATACTTTTAGGCCGCACACTGCAAATGACAACAAAACGCTGAGAGAAACTGCTTTGCTCTCCCTTTCTATCCCTCTCTCTTCGCGCTCTCTGTCTCTCTTGCTCTCTGTGCGAGCAAAGCTCACCATGTCAGTCCCTCTTCCCTTTTCCGCTCTTGCCTTCATATTAGTGACTGACTTTTAGTGTCTGTTTGTTGTGACCTCGTCCACCTGACCCCTTGAGCCGTTACCTCAGTGCACAGTGGTGTGAAATTGTTCAGAAAGAAAGTGTCAATATGATTTTTATTTAATTTAAAAAGTTTTAAACTACGTAGCGTTTTTCCTGGTATTTATTTATTTCATTATATCGAAATTACTTATTTTGCTGTAATAATAATAAACTGATTGTCAGACGACAGACATAAAAACTACTAAAAATTCATAGTTTAATTATTTAGAAAGAGTTTTTACTTCAGTTTTCCCTTGCGTAAACTGAGACCACTGTGCACCGCTTCTCTTATCTTCGTCTTTGGAATTGCGGGGACGCCGCAGCAACAAATTTTTATATGTTTACCTTTTTGCGCAGGCAGCGCACGCAGCAGCAGCAGTGGCTGGAGGAGCGGGAGCGGGGAGCAGAGGCGGCGGCAGCGCTCGTTTGCGTTTTGTTTTGGAGGCGCAAACAAGCTCACATAGCCGCCAGTAAAATGCGAGAGGCGGGGAGAAGAAATAGGAGGCCGAGGGGCGAACCCAATAAGTACGAGTATTTTTTATCAAGCGCTTGACCCACGTATAGTTGGCATTCTGCAGGTTCACCTTGGTTTGGGTTAGGTTTTGTGTTGGAGCTGCCTCAAAAATTGCTTTGACCTGAACACTTGGAGTCAACCTCAGTCCTAGCCCCCATCTCAAACCACAAGCTGCAGTGTGTGGCTCAGTAGAACATGCGCAAAGGACTCTGTAAGCTGGGCTAGGGAGAAATAGGAGACTTCTGGGTATTGTCCTGACGGTCTTGAACATCACCTCAACTGTCACATTTTGTATGTTTGACCAGGTTTAATGCACAGATTCTCCGCGGGGAACAAACACAAATTTCTACTGTTATTTGTTTCGCCAGGAGCACAAATGTCATGCTCTCCCTTACCCCACTTCCCTCTCAGCTCCTTGACATTTGCGTGTATTTTTTGTATTTTTATTTTCATCGTCTGAAATTCGAACCGCAATAAAACTTGCTCTACATTTTATGCGCTTAATTATTATGAGCATTTCTCTTTGTTTAGTGCTTTTGTACTTTCTCCTTATTCTCCTCTCTACGCTGTCATCATCCATGAAATATGAGCCAGCGCGTGTCCACTTAATTTGTCAGTCTGAGGAAACTTAATTCAAGCGCTATTTAGTAGGACAATCAATGCTTAAGTGGCTCAGGATCTGTTGCTGGGAAACTGAGAGTCGCGTGTATAAGATTTGAGGGTCCTTAGAATAGGAATATATATGTATGTATGTCCACTCTTCATCTCTTTTAGACCACTAAGAATATGTAAGCGGAAGCCGCGCAGACCTCAAAAGTTTTACACATTCTTTATTCAGACCTGGTCGCCAGTCTGTTTTCCGACTAGATATATGAATAGATACCTTAGGCGGGGGCCGATTAAACGTATTTATATCTGTCAGTTTCTGCACATTTCTAAGGTATAATGAATACCCGGCAGTTAGCTGTGCACAGTTAATTATTTTGACAACTTCATTTATCTCAATTACCAATTTAAATATAGCAAATAAATTGCATTGTTCAGGCCGAAAAAAAACTGTCAACTTTGGAAACTTGTCAGCTTTTTATAGCAGCCTGCATTCTGCATTCATTATACCCTTGCAGAGGGTACAATAACTTTGTCACATAACGTGTATTATATTGAAGGACCCCATAAGGACTATATACTATTAAAAAGGTTGATAATCCAAGTAGATATAGCCATGTCCCTCTGTCCCTGCTAGATAGTCTCTCAGTTCATTGTAGCCTTCTTTTTGTTGCAGCACGTTTGACTGAACCGCTCAGATCGGACAACTAAATCATATAGCTGCCATAGGAATGATCAGTTAAAAATCTGGGATACTACGAAGGATAATGTTTCTATTTCTATGATAATGCATCCTAAAAGTTATCTAAATCGAACTATTACCAAATCATAAAGCAGGCATGGGAATGATCGAACTATCTAGCGATTCTTCCACTGTGCAAGGGTATGCTAGCTTCGGTGCGCCAAAGAGTTGCTTTCTGTATTTATCGCGCATCAGCTAAATATGCAAAAAAAAGCCGTCAATGTCTAGTTTGCATTTAAATTGCAATTTATATGTTAAAAAAAAGCAAAATTAAATAAAATGAAGGCGACAACGACAAAAGTTCCATTAAAAATAGTTGCAAAAAAAATGTCGGCCACCGTCGCACAATCAAATTAACTTGCCATTGTTGCATTTATTTTAATTTCAACAATGGCTAAAAATAGTGTCAAGCAAACATGCACACAACACACACACACACACACATTGTTTATAATTGGCGGTGTGTAAAAATAAAGCAGTGAAGCTTATTTTTGTGTGCGGCTAAAACCGAAAAAAAGGCAGCAAAAGGCGCCGTCGTATTTACATGTAAATCGCGTTAACACACACACACAAATAGACTTAGGAAAGGCTGTTGCTGTTGACTGTTGCCGGAATTCTCACATACATTAAGGCAAACAGAGTACCAGAGTATTACGGATTGAGCGGGGGAAGCGGGGCGTGTAGGGGAAGCAGTAATCGCGTGCTATGCGCAGATTAAAATGCGACAAAGCAACACGACAAATTTTTAAATAAAGCCGCAATGCTAGCTGTAAAGAATAGAATAGATAGACTATTAGATATCCTGTAGATCATATTTCCCAACTGAAAAGTGTTTGGAAATAAACAATCATCCAACTGGTCTAAAATTGAAAGGGAAAAGAGGGGCTTACACGGACAATTTACTTAAGTAGACCCCAAAAGACTCCCCTCTCGCTCGTTACTATGATTTTCAACGATTTTTCCTTAAATTTGGCTAGCTTTAGAGCAAGCGTTAAATTTCCATGAATATTTTAAACTAATACACGTATATATTATCTGTCCCGCCTCTCTTCACTAATACGTTGCCTAGCATACCCTACTTTTTACACTTGTCTGCAGGGTGCTAAAAAGGCCCAGCACACAAAAGTCGAAAAGCGTCAAAAGTGCGGATTTGTATAGCACACACACACACACACACTCACACACACACACTCACACTCACACATGTGCAGAGACCAGGGCAGCAGCAATTAAGTCACGGCAAAATGCGCGACGGAAATGTGAAAAAAACAAAGCGCAGGCCCATTTTGGTATGCTACGTTTTTTTTTTCGTTTCTTTTTATATATACATGTTTTTTTTCAAGCTTAGCCAGGCTCAAATTTTTCTGTCTACGTCATGTGGCATTCATTTGCGTTTCGCTTTGGCCAACAGCAACAGAAACAGCAACAACAACAATAAGACGAAGTCTGCGGTTGCTGGCAGCGTGTTTTAACCTCCGTTAAACAATGAAAATGAAGGCAACGCCAGCGACGTTGTCGTCATTTCCGCTTGACGTGTGTGCTTAGGCAACGGCGGCAGCAGCGGCGGGTCGATGCTTTGCCCCTTTCAATAGGGGTGTGTGTGTGTGTGGGTGTGTGTGTGTGTATGTGTGGGTGTGCCTTTTGGTGGCAACACTTACTTGCCACACACATTGCCAGGCCTGTTTCTCATTTTCTTTTAGGGCGAGGGGGTCGTTTTTCAATTTCATCAGGCAGCACCTGTTGAGCACCCTTCCCCCTTCTCACCAACAAAAAAAAAAAAGGAGGTTAACATTTAGGCTGACAGCGCGTTGAGCTTTTTCAATTATATTTAGCTCGTTTCTAATTAAACTGAGCCCAGCTAATTGATGTTTGCCGAAACAACACACAAAAAAATGCTGACAATTGCCTACTTCTTGGGTCCTGGTTTAATGAGCTCCACTGGCTCTGATTAGTATCTTGCTTTTGTTGTTTTGCTCCCTTTCATTCATTTAAAAAAACAAAACTAAAAATACAGCAAAGTTGATTTTCTCTTTAGAAGAAAAACTTCATTTAAATGCCTTTTTTGTATTCCCTCTTTGTCATTGACCTACATTAATCCAACGATAGTTGTAGGAAAAGAAGGGAGCAAGAGAAGCAATGTGTGGGCAACATACGAGTCTAAGCAACCCCAGGCATAATACCCTCGAATCGTTTACGCAAATGCAATGCAATCCGCTTAACATCAAATCGTATAAATCTTCCTATTTCTCCTCTTTGCACCCGGAGCAGTTAGTCCTTTTATTCTGCCCTATTTTCTGCAAACAGCCCGTTTTGCAACTCGGCAATCACGCAAAGCGCCGGTCTAATCATTGTTGATAAGATAAGCGTTTTAGCTGCAGTCTGGACAAAGCGCAACTAAGCTGAATTACGGTTGAATCACAAATACAAATGCATAAATACAGTCCAGAGAAATGAACAATATGAACAGTGAAAGAGAGAGAGAGAGAGAGGAAGGATTTCGTTGCCCGGAAACAGATGGCTGTCACTTCCGGCATTTTAATTGCACAATTGCAGTTAATTAAGTCAAAACCTAAACGCTTTGTAATGAATAAACCGATTTGAACCCGCAGCATTTTGGAAATCTTTGGTCGAAACTTCAAGATTCAGTTCGCAAACTGTACCTGAAGCCTTCTCTGAACCGAGAGAAGAGAGATTTCTTCTCCTTGTCTTTAAATTTATGTTCAGGGAAAATAAAGCTAAAACTAAGAGAAACTTTTACAGATTCATTCTCTTTTAGCCACTAACTCATTATTGAGCTAAATATAACTATAGAAACTTCCTTGAATTGCATCTTTTTTCCACAGCAATTATTTGATTGTACTTTGAAATGCCATAAATCTTGGGAAAGTTATCCAATTTGCTAATTGCTCAGTGAGGCTGCTGCTCGACTCTGTTCTCTTGGCTAGCCACAAATTGCTATTAATTTCACACTTAGGCAATTGCTAATTGGCCTGGCCTATTCATAGTACAATTTCAAATCGAATGTCTAAACCGTTTTGTCCTGCTTGCATTCCTTCGCCTCAAGGCCATCCACATAAAAGTCCTTTTTCTGCCGTGCCCGCTCTGACGTCAGCAAACCCTGTGAGTACTGGCAGGCCAGGACTAAGGAGGAAAGGGGCGCACGGTATTTCTGTGCTCCATCAAGCGCACAAAACGCAATCAAGCGCAAAACTACGCGACGCCTAGGCAAATATTGGCCAGGACACTGCATCACAGGCTCAAGAAAATTACACAAAATACAAATATTTAGAAAGGTTTAGATGATTTCTGGAATAGTTTTATAATTGACTCATCAAGAAAAACAAGCCATAAATTAACATACAAATTTTGAAAAATTATATTTCTGATAGACAAATATTACTAAGGGGTTATAAAAGAAATCTGAATAAATTCTATGTAAATCATTTTTAATTTATAATTTATATTTTTAAAATTGAAAAATTTATATTCCTAAAAAAGATTCAATTCTTTATATAAATATATATTTAAATGATTTTTATACATCCGTTTTATGATATTTTAAGTGAAAACCCCAGAGCACATATCAGTCTTTCATAATAAATTATTGAGATATTAAAAGAGATCAAACATTATATAAAAGATATAACTGAAAATCCTTTTAATATCAGAGAATTCTCTTTCAGCATTTACTGATATTTTGCAACTTATTATAGGGTAGTTGCTCGTTGGGCAGTTTCGGTTCTAGCTTGATTTTTTGCACAAGTATAATTGAAGCGATATAATTTTTAGCTGAGGCTGAAGCAGCTGCTAATTTAATTTGCGCATGCGATTTTTCAGGCAAACTCGCACTCGAACTCGCAGTGGCAATCGCCATCGCCGCCGTGTGCTATTTTCGAAAATCAAAATAATTACAGAAGGCGTAGAGAAGAGAGACGACAAGATTAGCCACGCCCACAAATGGAGGCCCGACCGATGAGAACTTGAACTGCGGCAACTTGGCGTTTTATTTATAACTTTAATGGCTATAATTTTAGGTCCTGTCGTTGATTTAATGATGATTATCGTGGCGCGCCATCGTCGCCATCGTCTTGGGCCACTGCTCGTCCTCGTCTCCGTTCTGTGTGGTCATTTGCGTCAGTTGAGGTTGCGGTTGCCGTTGTGGATTGTGGATGTGGTTGTGGTAGAGGAGCCACCAATCAATGAAAAATAGGAACAACAAAACCACAATCCCTCTGCCGCTCACACACAGTTCCCCAGTGCAATCAATGCCGCTCAATAATTTAAATTAGGCGATTTGAGTGAGGGAAAGATCCCCCAACTACTACCACTATATAATAGCCATAGAGCTAGATATTTTTATATAAAAAACCTATTTTTGGCCATTGGCTTTTTACATTTTTAATGTAAGTTAAGCGCACATTAGCTGAATTTCCCGCGGTAAACATTCACTGGCTACGTGTTGGAACGCAGCACTTGGAAAACTACTTTTCGCAATTGTTTTCCTGGCAACGTTGCTGGGGGTATACAAATTCCGTACCTTTATTTTCTTTTCTTTTTTTTTTCCTTTTTGCGTCCTGTGCTTTGTGCTTATCTTGCCAAAAACAAACAGCAAAACAAGCCAAAGAACCCGCTTAGCAGCCCCGCCAACCTCATCCTCCCCACAGGTGCCGATAACTGGACATAAACATGTGCAAATCAACATAAATTCTGTGTGCTCCTGCCAGAAATTGGGCAGCCCCGCCCTCTGGACAGAAGGCAGGAGCACTGGAAGCAGGAGACAGAGGCAAGGGAGGCGGGAGAAGCATGAGTATGCGTCTATACGGATCCTGGTGATGTGTTTGTTTGTTTACTTTGAAGTTTTTGCGCATTACGTGGGAACTGGGACATGGATGCAGCCGCAGGACTCGCCTCGCCTCGGACAACGCAGCGCTGTCAACATGTTTTGAACATATCACTTTTACATATGAAAATTATTTATAACTTTTGACATTTTGAGTTGTTTTTCAGCAGCAACAACACAACCCAAGGAAAGAGACAATAACAATAACAAAATGAGGAAAAATGTACAAGAAACTCTGAAATAATACGCGCAGAGGACATAATATTACGACTAATAACTGAGATTTCTTATGCTCAGCGAAAGGAGAGAATTATAAAAAAACAAATTCCAATTTTAAAGGAATAAAGCCGACCCCTGGGAAAGTATACAATTAAACTTGGGAATTTTTGCCATAAAAAATTAAGTAGAAAAAGATTTATATAACAATTTGTGCTTATGCCAAGAACAATAAAGTGTGGATGGAATAAAAAGGTGAAGAACAAAATAGATTAATTTGGAAAAGAAAGAAAAGAAAGAAAAGGCGCAAAAGGAAGTGCTAAAGAATACCAAGGAAATGAGACAGGAAATGAGTATATAAAAGCAGCATAAAACAGAATATATACCAAAAATGAGCAAGTCCAGAAAGATAAAAGTGAGAATTGTGAGGCAGAAAGAACACAGAAAAAAAGGAGCAACTAACAATCGTTCAGGTTGAACATAACTGAGCTCCAGGCAAGTAGCAACAACCACTTCATAGCCAGCACTCTTCCTATCCTGTCCTGTCCTGCCGCAAACCCATTTTGTTCCCCCGTTCTGCTTCACGCCTCCTCCCTGCCACCTGCCTCTCCACCTGCCGCCGCTTCGCACATTATTAATATTATTTTTGGCTGGTCGGTTGGCAGGCACGTAGAGCTTTCCTCGACTTTTCATTAACACAGAAAACAGAGAGCCTAACGCCTTCTGCTTATACATACATATTTAGACGTGAACGTTCTTGTTGTTGTTGTTGTTGTTGCTGTTGCTGTTGTTGTTGCTGACAACGAAAAAGTTTCATTAAAAATGTTGCACTGTAATTTAGCTGGGGCCGAGCGTAAACTTTTACCCAGGCGAAGCTAAAAATAGAAGAGAGTCAGGTCGGGACACAGGACACAGGACACAGGACCAACTGTTACTTGGCTTAAACTTTTAAGGCAACTTTATGCGTTTGACAATAAAACTTTTACATTTTTTATGGCGCGACTATACCTGTTCCCACACTGGAATAAAAAACGGAGCCTGCTTTCCATATTCAAAAAAATCCTACTTAATCTCATTAGAAGATGCTTGTTTTAAAGCTGACTGAACAGTAAGCAAGATGGAATTGAACGAATGTTGAAGACTACTCGACTTTCGAATATGTTAACACTCTTCCTACTTTTATTCAAGCTTTCATTTCAATCTTAATTCGTACTTTATTTAAGTTCACATTTTAGCCTTTACATAGAAGATACTTGAAATAAGAAAGTATCTTTTTCAGAATAATATAGTTCCCAAGGAACCTATTCTTACTTTTATCTTCTTATATTTCTTAGTAGCTCTAACTCAATCTAAGCTCTTTCACATTCGAAGATACTTGAAAAAAGAAAGTATCTTTTTGTTTTGAGTGCAAGCCAAACCTCATTCCAAGTTTTTCTTATTCATATTCTGATTATAAGGTATTTATGTTGTGGGGCATTTTTATTGTGAAGTACACCTCGGCTTTTACGCTCTGCATAATGAAAAGTTTTGATTGGACTAAGGCTTTTCTCTGTTTGGCTACTTAGTTACTTAATTTCCGCGAGATATTCAAAGTCAAGTGACTGCCGCTGCCGGTCCCGGTGCCGGTGCCGGTGCCTGCGCCGCTGCTGCCACTACCCCAGTGGACCAAAGAAGATTGGGGGAGCACACAAGGACTTTAGGGTGCAGAGCAATAAAGCAAACAAAGGCCAAAGGGGTAAAGTGCAATTGCAGCTGCAGCTAAAACTGAGACATAGACGGATACTGGAGTCAAAGCCGGAGACGGAGCCGGAGTCGGAGCCGGAGCCCGTAGACTGTCAAAAGGACACAATGCAGTCAGTTGGGTCTGGCAGGCGACCCCCGTTGACAGTTCGCAGACGGCAGCCACTTAAGTACCGGAGAGTGCGCACCTTTGGCAATATTAATAGCAAAGCAAAACAAGCAGGCAAAATGTGCATTCCTCACATCTTTCCCCTCTCCCTCTAACTCTCCCTCTCCCACTCCCTGCTCCAAGAGCAATGCAGACAGAAGTGCATTCACTGCGACGACACAGTCGCAGATGGCAAAAAGGGTTCTTTTTAGGGGGCGCCGGCCGAGCAGCGACGCTTAAGGGCTGCTGCAGTCTGCTAAACGTTGTGGGGGAGCGGCGTGGCACAACCCCAAAGTGTGGCAAATGTTAAACTTAAAGGATCTCGAAGCCAGGCCAACCAACAATGACAAAATGGCAACATTTTCATCAGCATCGCTTCGTTTAATTCGCGGCTAAACCAATTTGAACTCTGACCTTAGAACTGGGCCGAGCTAAGGGTGAAAAAATTGCCCTGAACTCAGGACAATTGCCCTAAAAATAAATCAAACAGAAATTTAAAGCTAGAAAATCAAACTAGTTTCTACGATGATTTTATGGTATTCCTTTCTATCGGTTGGTAACTTATATAAAAATAAACACTGCTATTATCATAATTATAAATTGTACAATCTGAATTCACTGTGACTTAAACTGTGACTCATCACACATTGGGTCAACGCTGGATGTCCAGCTGGCCCAGCGATTTACGGCCACGCTTTGTTTCATTCACAGAACTGCCAAGGCGGGAATGGAGGGTCTTGGCCTGGCTCTGGGCAGCGGAGCAGAGGGGCATTCATTCATGGACATGAAAAAAATGTGTGTGTGTGTTGTAGGGTCTTTTGTTATGCTGAAACTGGCGGCAAGTTTTGCATTGTTGTCATTTCCATACCCATTTGTATGCCCTTTGCTGTTGTAGCTGTTTGTTTATGGCTTACGCAGTGGCTCAAGTGCTTGGGTCTTTGTGTTTGCTTTTTGTTTAGTTTTTTGATTAGAAAACAATTCCAATTGAGGGGCTGGCTGGCAAGCCTTGAGCAGAGAGAGAGAGAGAGAGAGGGAGAGAGAGTCACAGAGAAAGACAGAGAGAGGAAGGGAGAGAAAAATGAAAAAAAAGGAAAAACTGCCGTCTTACCCAATTGTTATGCAATGCAACTACGAACCTTGACAAACTGAATCCGACATGACCCAGTCCAATAAAATTGGCCAATTGACAACGTTGCCAGCCCATCAATTATTTGGCAAAATGTCGCCTAAATTGAATTATGTAAGCAGCTCTGCCCCCCATTTCAGTGACCTCATTACGCGCCCCGGAACGTGCCCGGAACGGCAGCTGCTCTACACAGAGTAATATGAGAGAATATACGCATAATTCTATGCCAGTTGAGTTATTGAATACTTTCACTTGGCCAGCCGCAGGTGAAAGACCGACCAGCCAGTCCATCCGGACGACCAGTTTATCGCGTATTCATTTCGCCTTCTTCCCCCCAGCTGACTGTCTGTTTGCGTAAGTCGTATAGATAATGGTGCATAGCCTTAGGCGCTCTGGCGCTAAATATATTCACAACAACGGCAAAACGAGAAGCGGATACAGAATAGCGATAGATTGACCATGTTGCCAGAGCTACACGTATTGCCTACTCCTATGTAGGACTGTCTGGGAATCAGAGAATCAGTTTTTTATTTAACTCTGGACATGAGCCGAGTACAAATATATCCACTCTATGTCAGAAGAGCCCTGAGAGCTATGGCATTAGATCTTCTGTAAGCCATGTAACATGCGATCTGCTGTTGCTTTTTCCTTAAAAGCATTTAATGAGCATTAAATTGTCCTTAAGAAGAAATCCCAAATTAATAAAATTACGCTGGAGTTCCAGCTGAATCTGATTTATTTCAATTAAAAGGAAAGAAAATAACTTCTCAAAATATTACATTACACCAGCGGTCAAGCAATTAGTACATAGACTTAAAAATATCTCAAAAACGGATTCCCCCGACTATATTAAATTACGCTTTGGGTCAATCAGTATAGACAGATTTATTAATTGTATTTTAAAATTTATTTAAATTCCAAACTAATAAGGAAAAGCTATATTCGGCATGCCGAACATTCGGGTTGCTCTTGGGACATATATTGAGTCTAATGAATTTCCTGTTAGTTGTTAGTCAGAACTGCTTCAATTTCAAGATAAGTTTTATTACAAACCTGACCAATTTCTCAGTTAGATATATAGAAGCATTGCAGCCATAAGTTAGTTGAACAGAACTTACCTGTAAAGAAAGAATACAAAGAAAGAAGAACAGTCTTAGCATTAGGAATTAGGAGAATGGTTTTATTCTGGCTTATACAATAGCAAATTTAGGCAATAATAAAAACTGGCTGACATTACGCATACGCACAATTGACAGCTAAGGTCATTCACAGGCAACTGCTGATATACGAGTATTAATGCAAAAACTATAGAAAGGCCAGGTAAATATATATATTTATATATATGGGCATTAAGCCGTGTCAGGATCGGCGGGCAGCTGCAGCGACATAAATCTTATTTAATTGCAAAACCAGCTGTCAATTTCAACTAAGGCACATCGCATAGCACAGCACAGCACAACACAACACAACTACAACAACGAAAAGGACACGAAAAGAAAGGACAACGAAGACGACAACAAAATCAACCGCTGACATACTCGTACCTTGACATTTATTTGCGAGCATTAAGTCAAACCACAGTGAAGACACAGACAATGTGGTTTCTTCTGTTCTGGTTCTGGTTCGGGTTGGGTTCTGGTTGGGTTCTGGTTGGGTTCTGGTTTTGGGCTCTTTTCGGAATTGGATTTATTTCAGTTGAAACATTTGCTTTCAGTGGCATGGTCAGTACATGTTGTCATACATTCGGCTCGTTAGCGTGTCCAGGAACAACAGCACACGGAAAAGTTAAAAAAAAAAAACCAGCAAGCTTAATTTGCAGCTGCTCGACGTAAAGATACCTTGTAAATGGGTATAAATATCGAGAGTTCTTAGTAGAAAATCCTTGCCTAGAACTTGATTGTTTCATCTTGAGAGTTTTTAGAATGAATACGAGAGGAGTTCTGATATCTTCCATTTTAATGATTAAAGGATATTTAGAGCATAGCATACACTTTCCTTTTTTCACCTGGTTTTTCGACTGCAATAGACGCCAATTGCTCAAAAGGTCAATTTAATTTGTGCGCTTCGTTGGTAGCTTGGCCTGATTGGAACCACTGTGGCGTATGCGTAATTTCGTCTTATTTTATTTTATTTTATTTTAGTTTGGTTTTGTTGCTGCATTAGCCCGATAACAGCTGCTACCAGCTGCCCTAAAACCTTGCCCCAACTGTTGTTTGTGGTTATGTGCACCGCTCTATATATAATATAGGGTATATGTGTGTGTGTGTGTGTGTGTATTGTAGGTGGGAGTGTGTGTAGTGCTTATTTAGGCACCTCGACGCTTAGCTCGTTGGTTTACGTCTGCTCGACTCGTTAGGTGTGGCTCTCTGTTTGCTCAAGGGCTGCGGCTACGGCTGCGGGTCTGGTTCTGGCTCTGGCTCTGGCTCTGGCTCTGGGTCTGGTTGAGGCTGATGCTTCCTTCTGCGTCAGGCAACAAGTGTTGGCAATGTGGCCAAGAAACCACATTTTCGTATTTTTGTGGCTCTGTCTCTGTCTCCTGCACAAGTGTTTTGCTACTACTTGAAGTGGTTAGCCGCAGCATTAGCTGTATACATTTAAATACCCTCGACTTAAGAGCTTTATATTCACATATTTGGTATATTTCTCAAGTAAATTTTGCACAATATTTTTTATATAAATATTAAAACTCAAATAGTTTTCCATTTATAGTATTTCTCATGGCAACGAAAGCCACAACTGACCAAAGAAAGAAATACCAATGCATAATACAGAAAGCAGCAAAAATATGACGGGGGTAAAATGATAGCTGGAAAGGCCGATGATTGATTGAAAGCTGTTCAATTGCCAACAGGGCATGTCATGAAAACCCTTAGAAGGCTGGAAAAAGTTACAAATACTCGGAATACTGCAGCTGCTTGATAAATTGCCGCTGCCCAGCTGAACAGAGGAGAAAATATTATGTTCAAGTATGTAAATTGCTTTTAAATTAAAATAAAAGTGAGTGAGTATAAATATTGCATACTTTTGTGCGCCGTCCAAGGAGCCATTTGCTTATTAGAGAGCCAAGAATGATGTTACAGAAACTGAGAGGTATTTTTTGTTCGTTTTTCATTATATTTAGAGCCTTAAGTCTGGCCATTTTTGGGCTTTTCGGAGGCACAAAAGGTCATCCGAGCGTGCTGCGAGGTAAGAAAAGCACAACCGCTTCTCAGTACATAGTCAGATACAGTTTTCAGTTTTCCAGCTTTCCAGTTGTCTGCTAAATTATGCATGCAGCTAGGCGCGTGTTAGCCTCATTATGCGCGGCTGCTGCAAGAGCTTCAGGGCGGAAGCCTTTAAGTAGGCAGGCCAGACCAGGCCAGACCAGGCCAGGCCAGCCCAGCAAAGCAAGGAGTATAAGCCAAGTCCTAAACCCTTTCCCGCTCCACGTGTGTGCAACTCTGCGAGACGGCCACTCCAATGCACTTTGCATTTTAGTTTTTCTGTGCGACAAGCTGAAGTATGCGAGCCTTAAAGTAGGCTTTAGTTTCTTTCACTCTTTTCCCTTTCCTTTCTTTCGCTGTCAGTTTAAATAGGCTATAATTTGCATTAGCATGGCTCTGCACTCAGCCTTTGCACAGTGCCTGTGAAATGTATACATATATGTATATGTATATGCACTCACACTAGCATGCTTCAGCGGTTGCCTGCTCCAGTTTTGACTTCCGCTCAACGCATCCGTTGGCATTGAGCTCCTATATATATATATATATACGCTGAAGTATATATCGTATTTAACTATGTCTATGATTTTTATTGCGTTTGATTTTCATGGCATATGACGCACATAACGCCTGCCCCTTGAATGCCTAGGAGACCACAAAAGAAATAGAAAAAAAAAACTGAATCGAAAAGAAAGAAAAAGGAACGAAAAAAAACCAAAGCATATGCCATTTGTATGTGCGCACTTCACCCCTGTCAGCGCCTAGATTTTTATCCAGCAAAACTGTTTTTGGGGCTAACCAATAAATATTTTTTCTAGATACTCTTACTCGTACTTTCCTTTCGGATTTTTTATATGCCAAGCAGCAGGTTCAAGGACAATCGCAAACGCTGTGCACGCAGGCAGGCAGCCTCTTTGATACTGTACTTTCTCTCCACTTTCCATATGCAGAGAGAAAAGCTCGAGAATTCCGTATGAAAACTATGGTAATACGCATTTGGCTTAAAGCAAGCCAAGAATTTGCATTTGAAGATAGATTGAATGAATTGAAATATAAAATAAAATAGGTTAAAACTACTTGAGACTACTAATTGTTGATTCAATTCCATTTACAGCTTAAAATAAGGCTCATTCTCTCTCTGAAACCTTACTAGAAGGATTGAATTAACAAGTTTATATGAAATATTGAATGAATTGGTTAATATAACCAATTAGTTAGATCTCTCTTTTTTCTTTCTTTTGTATAGTTTCCATTCTTAGAACAAAACACATTTCGTCCCGATTAATTCCATATATCAGTCATATTTATTTTTCAAGTTTAACAGGCAATTTCGAGAAACTTCAATCCTTAATCCCCATTAAAAAATTGAATAGCTGTCTCCGTCATGAATACTTTTTATGGACTGGTTTAATTTTTGAACATTTTTGTACAAATGATTCATTTCCCGAAGCAATCGACGGAAAGCAAATAGATTTATGTGGCAATGCTATTGAGTTTTGCTGGCCATATTTATATCTGCGTACAAGGACAAAGATTCTAACACTGACTTGATTATTAAAAGCGTAAATAATAAAATAATAGTGAGCATAAATTTGTTTTTTATACTCTTATTGACCGAGGACAGACGACGCGGTTGGTCGGTTGGCCGCTTGGTCGGTTGGTCGGTTGGTCGGTTGGTCGCTTGGTTGGTCTGCCCATTCAATTCGAATTGGCGCGTGGGCCGCCTACGCAACTTTTTCTTTATGTTGTTTATTTGTTTATTTGTTGTTTGCACTTGTTGTTGTCATTTGTTTTGCTTGTATTTGTGTCGTGACACGTGTGTCCAGTTCAATAGACGTGATAAAAAGCAGCATATTAGATATACTCTATATGTATGGACGTGTACAGGCACGAGCCCAAGCCCGAGCCCGAGCCCGAGCCCGGATCCGGATCCGGACTCAATTAAATCAGGGAAACAAATATGCAAATAAATGCATTCAATTAAATTGAATTGTAAGCTCCATGTCACGCCATATTCCAATTATAATTAATGGACGCCAAAGATATGTGAAACTAATTTGGAAATTGCTTTTACAAAAAAAAAACTCTCTCTGCTCTGCCTGATTGTGATTAGCCTCATGTCAAACGAGGAGTTCTCTTCGTACTCGTAAGCTATTTATAGCTGCATATCAAACTTGAGCTCTCTAAAAAACGGATGAAAATAAAATAAATAATAATAACAAATCCCAAAAATATCAGTTTTTGTTCCTCTCCTTTTGGCTGCAGCTGTTCAAAGGAAAACTTGTTTAAAGGACTGACAAATTCTTAATCAACTTAGCACAATCTCATTTTGTATATTGAATCTCATAGAAGAGAAAAGCTGTCAGATTTCAACTCAAATTTAATATTCATTGTATTTATTGTATTATATATACACAAGTAAATAAATTCTCTTTCAAGCGAAACATGGAAAAACCAATCAAATAATGTCAATCAACAATTGCGAAAATTTGTAATCGGATTCCGAGAAAAAAAACTTGTACTGTAAAAAGCAGCAGAGAGAAGAAGAAATGTTAAAACGGACTTTTAAATACATATCAAGTGGCATTGAATTGAGTTGAGTTCTGAGAGTGAAATTTCGATTTATTTGCCAACAATTTTCCGTACTGCTTTCAGCCTTATTCCACACACTAACACACACACATAAGTACACACACAGAGATAGATTTCTATTTTTGAGGCCGGGCAGTAAATACTTATTGCTCTACTATTTGCAATCTCAATCTGGCCCTGAGCTAAAATGTCAGTTAAGAAGAGCAGAAGCCCCCTTGAAACGGAAGTCACTTTAAGCCAGTCCCAAATGTTTCGGCCCAAATTAGTGTGCACTAGAGAAGCGCCTAAAAGTATGCTGGGACAAGTCATTTATCAGGCCATAAGTCAGACGGTTTACAGCTTACTTTGCATGCCAATTACCAAAGGGACTGCTACTGCTGCCCACTCCCAGCCACCCACCCACTCACCACCAGTGGAAACACTCAACCAATAAATAACCCATTATTTATGTGTGTGACGAGGTGAGGGGCTAGCGAACGGGAGGAAATGGGAGGGGAGAGCTTGTATAATATTTGCTCAGCAAAATATATGCAAAATTCATGCTACTTAGCTAATTTTACGCGCACTTTGAGCTAAAACAATGCCAGCAAGAAGACGAAACGAAGACTACAAATTTGGGGTGTGCGGGCTGTGTGGTCCATGATGAAGTGGCTTGAACTCAGTCAAGTAGTCAGTCTCTCCCTCGCCCCCTTCCTGCCTATCTCTCTCTCTCTTTCTATATAGCTCTCTGGCTATATCTCTTACTCTCTGTTTGTGCCTCTCTGTCTCTCATTCTGAGACTCGCTGTCTCTCCCTCTTGTGGCAGTTTCATTCATAAATTCCGCGTCAGCTCACAACTCATTAGACACGACGTTGTGGCAACTACACACACACATACGCACACACACTTAGACCCACATACTTGCACGTCTGTGGCCTAAAAGTATGCTATGTTTGTTTTCCTTTCTGTTTTTTTTTAGTATTGCCTACCTCGCATTGCATCATCTTTGAGGTGGTAGCGTCGTTACTTGTGTGGATCTCTGGCAAATATATCATCAGCAAAAGTCCTTGACGCTTCATTGACTAAAAAACTCTTCTACACACACACACATACACATTCATACAGAAAAAGAGGAAAATATAGAAATAGCTACATATATGCTTACTCATACACACTCACACAATTACTCAGCTACATTTATTTGCGCTGAGTTTTCGGATGACTAAGAGCCTCTGCTGCTCTGCTTAACTCCAGTATATAAACTCATACACTTGGCGAAAACAAAGCTATTTTCAAATGAAGTTTGACCAGTTCTCATTCATAATTTTCTTGCTTTCAATCAAGTTCAATCTGCAAATGTTTTGAATTCTCAACTGTTCATTTCACTTGGACTGGGAGAAGTCAAGAAGAAGCCTAATAGAAGGAAGGATAAAACAAAAAGAAACTATAAAAATATATTGGAAAAACTAAGATCCACAGTAAACTAAATGTGATGAGTCGTTCAGCTTTTATTCAAAACTCATAGGAGAATCTTCTGATCTTCTTCGACTTCCTGATGAAATAGGAAACAAGCCAAGTCTTGCTAACGTTTTATATTTGATTTAAGTATAGAATAATCTAGTTTTTCTCTGAGTGTATTTATTTGTTAGTCTATTGAGTCTCATTTGCTGGCCATTGAAAGCAGCATATCTAATTGACTTCATCATCCAACTCCCATATTAATGCATTAAGCATTTGTTTATCAACTCTCGCAATCCTTAATCCTTTAACACAGCGCCAACGATAACCACATAAAATCCCAGTCTCGCACATTAAAACCAAAACTAAGCAGCAGCAGCAGCATCAGCAGCAGCAATACCACTGTTCACGCACACACTCACACACTCGCACACACACAAACGAGCTCATCTGCCACTTTGGTATATGTATGAGTATATCACTCGTTTCCTAGACACTTTTGCTTCTGTGACGCAAGCACTGGCCAAAAAAAAAAACAGAATACAAAAAAAAAAGAAAAAATAAAACAAAACTGAACAAAAATTTGTAGCTAGCTTTGGGCTGCTGCTGGTGCTGCTGTCGTCAAACTGGCTGAATGGCACACCAACACGCACACACACGCACACACTCACACACCACTCACACACATACTCACACGTACAATTGGCCTGCTCAATGGTTACCCTCGCGCGCCTTCCTCCCCTGCTCGCCCATGCGATCTCCTCTCTCTCCATCTCCTTCTGCTTACGCTAATGTAAATATTTTCTCTCTGCTTCGATGTCGCCGTCGGCGTCGCGGTCGACGTTGCCATAATTATATATGCAAGCGGACGGGCGCCTGTGTGTATGCTTTAAAATCTGTCAGGCGGATGCTGCCGCGCTGCTGATGATGATGTCATTGTTTATTGATTTGTGTGCATGTGTGTGCATGTCTGACTGACTGAATGAATGTATTTACTCGACTGTATTTCTATGTAAGTATGTGTGCATTGTATTTCTCAGCCTAATTTCTGCACGGTGCCTGTTTATTTCTGGCTTTGCGTCGGACTCAAAAGTCTAATTTTATGTCACACACAAAAGAAAATTAAAAGAAATCAAGAGAAACAAATTAAAAACTGTGTAATACCCTACAATAGTATAAGTGGGTTAAGTGTCACAGAATACAAGCAATATAGTGAAATAATATCGGACACAGTGAAACGATATTTAAGCATAGATTCCAAAAAAATTGCGTCAACATTTTATTTATTAAAAAATAATTAAAGAGAAAGAATTTCAGAACGTCAAGTCATTGTGTTATATTTTTTACAGGGAATCTGCAAGTCGACCATTGCCAACGAAATCAACATTTTTGCCCGTTCATTAACAAATTTGCTCGCCTGTCGCGTAGCATCCTGTCACTCACACACACACTCACACATACATTCACATACTGATACGCACACACATGAACAAACACACATTGTGGGCGTGGAGGACATGGAATGTGGGCGAAGCCGTCGGTCACAGTTTATTTACTTGTAGCTAAATGCAAACGCCTCGCATTTGCTTATTCAAATTGAGTTGCGACTAATTAGCTGGAACTACAGCCAAGCAGAAAAAAGTCATCCTTAGGGGCGCTCTGGCAGGTTGACAGGACGGCAGTAATACTAACAATGGCCAAAAACAAAAAAGAAAAAACACTAAATATTCTGTCATCCTGTGTGTGGGCCACAGTGAAAGATGTTGGGATGAAAGGGAACCCTTTCATGTCCAGCTATTGGCCAAATGTCAAATGTGTCCTTTTATTTTGGGCAGCGCACTGCACAACAAACAACAACCAATAAAGTCCCAGAAAATATGTATATATAGAGTAAATGGGCCTATATTGAAATTAGAAAAAAAAAAAGTAGAAGATTTTATACACTCTCCGACTGGAATAAACATGTCCAAAGTGTTGGAATTTATATATTTTGGCCAGCTGAATTCTAAATTTCATTCAGCTGGCTCAAAAACCAAAGGACTAGAATGAGACAGACATACGGACGGACTTTGTGTTAAACAACATCAGAAACAAAGTTATAATACCCTCTGCAAGAGTATGACATTATTTATAGGTCAAAGGCCAGCAAAGGATAAGGCCATTGTGAAATACAAGGAAAAAAGGCTTTAAACTAATGTTCACGGTTAGCTGAACGTTTACAAAGTATATTTTCGTTTATATATTAATTAATTTAAATGAATATATTTAAAAGTTTCCTAAGCCACTTTTAATTGTCCTACAACATTAGACAAGGATTTTATTTAACACTACAAAATCCTTACTGTTCGGCAAACAGTATTAAAAGTTATATTAAAATAATGGAAAATTAGCAAGGAAAGTTTATCTTCGGCCCGCCGAATAAAATAAAAAGAAAATAACAAAAATAAAACACATACTTGATAGCTCTTAAGCTACTCTTAAAAAAAAATCATTCAATAAAAGAATGGAAATAAGCGATCAAAGCTCACGCTCTTTAAAATTGGATAATCAGAGCTTGCTCTTAAAAGTTTGTCTCGAATCTGAGAGTTAAGAGAGAATGTAAGCTCACTTACATCTGTATGTATGTATGTATGTATGTCTATATGTAGTACACGCCGTTGACGAATGCGACACAAAAAGAAAACACGAAAAGAACTTAAAAAAAAGCGCAAATACGCATTTGCTCTGCAGAGTTCTTATGGAAAGAAATAAAAAGAGTTGCAGCAATTGAAAAAATGCAAAATAGGGCAAAGTATGTTGTTAACACTGCGCTCTAATACTTAATTCACACATATTCTTACGATTTATATATATATACATAAATTATTGTCAACTAACAAAATTCGATTAAAACCAGCAGCACCTTCCGCCGACGCGCCGCTGGCAGTGGACGATTTCCAACTAACTCGTTGCGCTTTCTTCTACGATCAACTTCTCCTGCAAAAAGCTCAAGGCAGTTGAGTTACGACGCAATATCCCAGAGAAATTATTGAGTTAAATCTAAAATCACTCAATTGTTTCTTAATTTCCTCTGCGAGAGAGTTACAAATATTACGATTTGGCATGGGTCTTAAGGAGAGGTTGCATATCAATTTAAATTTTTAAATCGTGACGTATATCGTGATTTGGCATGGCTATTAAAGTGCAGGTTCTCTCAAATATATATAATTTGGAGAACTGAGTATTCAAGCGTAATTAGATACAAGATATTAGAGGCAACACAATAAAAAATTCAGGCTAAAAAACAAATGTATATAAAAAGTGGGAAGCAGACATTTCACAGAGTCGGAGACGCCTCCTTCTATGTTTAATACCCTCTAGAAGAGTTAAAAAAAAAATATAAGGTTCGAATCAAATAAAAGAATTCACAGCTTTCAAAGTTATTTTAAATTGAATAAAGCTTATATTGAATAAGCCGCATTATTCAAATCAAACTGAACTCGTTTGTCTGATCTGCTGGGGCGAGTCAGGCGCATATAATCCCCGTCTTTGCATATCAATGCCCGATTATTGAAACAATGGTGCCCACACACACACACACACACACACACACACACACACACACACACTCGCACACTCCCCCACACCAGTTCTAGGACTCGTGTAATAGTGTCATTCACACATTTTTCGTATTCCATTCCAGGCAGAGGTCCTGCACACAGCAGACAGCCTGTCGTCGTTGTCCTGGATCGTCGGCGTCTTGAGAAATTTTCCACAGTTCGCAGACAGCACGGCTGCAGCAGCCCACGCCACTGCTATCCTGTGACAGGACCCCGCTGACGTATCCCACACACATTCACACACACACACACGCACACACACGCACGCACTCAGTCAGGAGTCGGGTGCACACTCAGCTCCAATAACGTTCCAACTAATTTGCGTAATATTTAACAGACAGTGGGCAGCGCGACTAAAAACCGAAGGCGCGTCCCAGGATTCAGGATCCAGATGTTAAATAGATAAGGGCGGGCGGGCAGCGGCAGCGGCAGCGGCAGCAGCACCAGCAGTAGCCACTCGAAGTTCTTACTCGAATTACAAATTAAATCAACAATATTGAAAACCAAAGGCGTGCGCACACTGCCCCCCATCCATGGCAAGGACATGTCAAACTGCGGCTATATAAATGAGTATTGTGTCTGTGTCCTGTCCTGTCCTGTCCTGTCCTGTCCTGTACTGTCCTTTCCTCGCCTTTCTACTCTTGAGCTGTCCGTCGGCGGCAGCTGATGGTCGTCAAGCAGGCACCCCCTGGGGAGTTGTTACTAAATTAGTGGGAAAAACACACGAAGCACACACTAAGGATCATAAATTGTCAGTGTGTGTGTGTGAGTGTGTGTGTGTGTAAGTGGTGTAATGATATAAAAAACGCGACCATCAAATAAATGCCGCAGAGTTTTCCATGGAAAACCAACAAAGTGCGACAATGAGGAAGCTGCCTGCACTGCAATCATCGCATTTCCATCGCTGCACGGCAAATAAAAAAAGGATCAATAGCAATTAAATATTCCCTGGTTCTTTCTATGGATTTTCCCTATTCAAAATAGAGATGGTTGATTGAACGAGGACTCCCTTGTGGCAAATATTAAACAGAAATAGACCGATGGTTCCTATGGCACCTTTATTATATGGGACATGGTTATATCGAATCGTCTCTTCGTCCTGATCAATTATATATACTCTATGACAAAATTGTAGTCTCTCTGTAAGGGTATAAAAATGTTGTACTCTTCTCGCAATAATTTTCATCCTGTGTGGCATTGGTCAAGGCAGAAGCAAACAGGACTCCTGTAGTTGAGTTCACACCGCAGAGGCAGGCGTCAGATGTCGCAGAGGCTTCCAGCCAGGCAAATGACGCGCTGCGCTGCGCTATGTGTGTGCGCGAGTGTGTGTGTGTGTCTGTATCTGGGTCGGTATGTGTGATCAATTTCAATGTAAACACTTGAAATAACAATTGTAATTTTCCCAACTATTGCAAAGTGTGAAGCAAAAACCAAGACAACAACGTTGACGTCGACGTCTGCGTCAGCGTCAGCGTCGACGCTCGATGACAGTTGATGACGTTATTATGTCGTCAATAGGGCAGTAAACACACACACACACACATGTTGAGTGACACACATATATAATATATACACCCGCCGATACACATATATATAGAGATATGTACATGCATATATGTAAATTCATTCAAATAAGCTGGCGAGGTTTTTCTCGCCTCCAGCTTACATTGTGCGTACGCAAACAAGAAAGAAAATTCCAATGAAAAGCGCCAGTGACAATTGGCATAACAACAACAAAACCAACAGCAGCAACAACTGAAAGTGGGAAAATTGCCCAAACATGCGCATAAAATGAAAATTCATTGATTGTCTTATTGAATTTGCGTTTAACCATAACGAACCGAAAAAGAAAAGGAAAAGTTCCTTTCTGCTTCGACTGGCTTTGACATAATGAAAAGCCATTTAAATAAAGTTTACAGCATTTTCTTTACCATAAGACACACACACACACACACACAGAGAAACAAAGGTGTTTGCCGAATTCAGGCTACATAATAACAGTTTCAATCAAATTTGATGGCTAATAGGCTTAAAGTGTTTTCAATTTCAAAGGCCAGAAGAAACCAGCCAAGAAAAGAAACCAATTGCTTGGGGTGCATATTAAATGAGTCTAAGAATTAACTCCAGTTTGTAATAAACTAAATAAACTCAACTGAAATCAATCGAATTTGATTGAAAACTTATTTGTGGATCAAGCCGTATCCTGAAAAACTGGACCTAATTAATTAATCAGTTAGTGAATTAAATTATTTGTTTATACCAACGAAAGTGTTAGACACTGTTAGGCAGTCTAAAACAAAGCATAAACCTGCATTAATATTGGCTTAATTATCTCTTCAAAAAAATATTCCTTTGGCAATTATAAAGCCGCCCACTCAATCAAATAAATTGGCACCTTCAACGTTTTAATGGCAAATGATGAGATTCCAGAAGTTTAATAACCTCCAGTAAAATGACGCTAAACGATGCAATAAACTCCAAAGCGAAACACTTTCTCGATTCATTATATTCATTATAAATACATCAAGGACCGCCCACAAATAAGTTGAAAGTTGGAAAATTTTTCAAAATTTCGCTCATTTTAATTAGGCCAATGCCACGCCCTCTTACGCCTTTCGATTGTGTGTGTGTGTGTGTGTGTGTGTGTGTACCCAATGACTGACACAATGGTGTGGCATTTAGCTCAGGGCCATAAAAATTATGTCATTAATCTTGAAAGTGATAATTAAAAATTAAAATTGATTACATAACAGAGGCAGCGGCAGCGGCAGAGGGAGACAGTGAGACAGAGAGACAGAGAGAGAGGCAGGGCAGTTATGGGTTAGAGAGACAGAGAGATACGACAATTCCAAGTACCAGCTCCAAGTTGGCCAACATTCTGTATTCATGGCGACCATCAAAACTTGTTATAAAGTAATTTAGCAAAGGCGGCAGCCAAGTGATTAACAGTCTGGAGCGTAGAACAAAGTTAGCAGACCAGAGTAAGGACCCAGCTGAACTCGATTCCACTCGACTCAACGCGACTCAACGCGACTCGACTCGCACAATGAAAATTGGCCAAAATGCTCACAGACAATGCGACTAATTTGCTAAATGCAATGGCCAAAAAGTTGGACCTTTCGCGAGCAGTTCCAAATATAGCCATAATACTCGTAGCAGCAAATTACAAGGGAACAGTTCTCAAATATTTCTCCTATACGCGATTCGATCCGCAAAACTTTGCCATGCCAGTTGTTGACAAATGATTTACTGACAATCTATTAAATGATGGCTGATGGTTGATTGATGCGACGCTTAGCCAGGCCACCCAGTCTGTCCAGGCTAACAGGGCTAAAAGGATTAAGTTCCAAGAGACGCCAACGCACTGCAATTGTAGCCAAAGTCTTTGAACTATGAATTATGCAAGCGCCACACAAGTGCCCCTCTCCGTCTGTCCAATTACATATATATATATACTCTCTCTCTCTCTCTCTCTCTCTCGCTTTCTCTAGGTATGGATATATATGTATATAAGCCAATATTGGTTGGTAGAATACTGGTAGTTAGAACAAAACGATGTTATAAATGTTGGGACGAAAATAGAGCACACCAATGGAGCGATTAGTGAGTGCCCTTGGGGGGATTAGGGAATATGGGAACAAGGGAACAGGGTGGGCTCGACCCAAAATAAAAATATGTCATACTCGTAAAAACTAATAACTGAATCAAGAGAAATACGTAAACACGTCAGGGTTAAGTGCGGGGCAGCCTAAGACCTACAAAAAGTGGAGGGAAATGGAAATGGAAATGGAATAGACTGACAGGCGATGTATAAAATTAGCCAAGTTTGTAGGGGGCTGACTACTATTAGAGGCCAAAGATAAGGGCACAACTCAATGCGGTGAGAAAGTAATATAAATGTAATTAGAAAAGGTTATTACATAAAGTTCTACCCCAATTTGACTCCTTTTTATACATATATTCTATATATATATATATATTTCTTTTGGAGATAAACTATCATTTAGAGTAAAATCAAGCATAAAGCAAATACTAATTATAGCTGGTTCATAATTAAAAACATTATTTTGGCTGTTGCTCTTAGCGGAATTACATAACGCTTTTATCTGGGGCTAATTTTATGAGTTCTCATATAAGTTCCAATTGTTATTTTAGACAAAAAACCTGTTCAGACTATTGTTATAGGCTTTTATATATATCCCCATTAAATATAATATCCCAGTTGCCTGATCTACAGTGGGCTAAAACCAAGGATATTTTGGAAGAAGTTCGGTTCAGAGGTTCAACTCTATGACAAGCTTTTGGTTTGGCTCTTGGACCGGTTTTTGGTTAAATATTCATTATATGAATGGAATGAATAAAAAACGCATTAGGATTGGGAATGTTTTCAACCCAAAAATCTTAATAGAATCTTCCAAGATTGAATAGAAGCAGGATAAGATCTAATATTTCGAGATTGAGAAAAGGCTTTCTTAAGTCAAGTATATCATATTTGGTTTTAAGAAATCAGGAATCGCTGGGGAATTCTTAAATGTCTCCCCTTGCCTTATGGAAAAATATTCAATTTCTTTTGGGCCAGATATCTCCATCAGAGACAGATGGAAGAGACCTTCTCTTTTGCCAAAGGCAATGGTCCAAGGTTATATAAGTTATAGGTTATAGAGCATCGATAAGGAGTATATTCAAGATAAAATCATCACTCACCGATTTGTGGCACATCGTATTGCCGCTGACCACGCGCCGTGCGCAGCATCAGCTGGCTGGCAATGCTGTGGGAAACAGGCGGAGGCGCGTAACCACCATGTGGACCACCTGAAGGTGCATTGCCCGAGCGTTTGTGATTGGGATTGGGATGGACCAACTGCTGATCCGATTCCTTTTCATTCTGTTCCTGCTGCGAAGATACAGCTGACTGTTGTTGTTTCTGTTTCTGAGCCTGTTGTTGGTGCTGCTCCTGCAGTTGAGCATCATCTCCGGCTGCTGTTCCTGCAGCTGATGTTGCCTCATGTGGCTGCTTGTTCTGTTGCAGACTTGCACCATCGCCATTGTCATTCAGCGCGGACTTCTCATTCAACTTGGTGGCGCTGGCACTGCCCGAACGTGTGGCCGCTTTTAGGTGCTTGCTGGCGGTGGCCTCCGAGTTAGCCAAAGCCAACTTGCCACGCTGCTGCTTGAAATGCTGCCCAAAGATGTTACGCTGTAGTTGCTGCTGTTGATGTTGCGGATTCTGAATCTGACCCTGTGCCCGTTTTCTGGCCCATTTCTGTTGCATGCGTATGTTGTAGTTGGATGGGGCATGTGCTTTGGCATTAGTCTTAGCCGGCGCATCGTGCTGCACTTCGAACAGCTGTTGCAAGCCTTCGGGTGCAGCGATGTCGAGCTGCTCGAGTGTGCGATAGGGATTCTCGGGTAGATCCTCCTCTAGGCCATGATACTGATAGGCATCTAGTTCACGCAACAACTCGTCCTCGCCTACATGCGGCTCCTCATCGGTTGGGTCTAGCTCCGAGAAATCATCAAAGTCACCAAAGCCATGTAGCGGTTCATACAGCGTTTCGCCCTCCAATTCCCGCTCCGGTGGCTGCACCACACGTCCATAGTCATATTTAACAGGACGTCGTCCAAACTCGCGCAGCTCCTCGTAATCCTCGTCAGCGGATAGCGGTGGCGGCGGTTGCTTTTGGACGTTGCCAAACATGAAACCGCGTGCCGCCTGCTGCAGCAATGCCGGATAATCACCCACATCCAGATCCTCGCTGGGCTGCATTTGTATGCGACCTGCTATAATGGGTCGGCCATGATGACCAGCAGGCGCGGCGGGACTCTCAGCCGTTTGCTTGGCTAAACCAATCAGCATCAAACGCTCACGCTCTAATTGCGCCATGTCCGCAATTTCCTTATTCAGTCGGCCAGTGGTTGCCTCAAAGGCTGCCGCAGCCGCTGAACGATGCCCATCCAGGCGATGACCATGTCCGCCTGGTCTGCCGTCGCCACCGCCGCTACCAGGAGGCGCTCCGCCGCCCGCATGCTGGTGCTGCTGCTGTTGGGGCGGCCAGGAGGCGACGCCGCCTAGTTGTGCCGTATCCGGAGCGGAGGAACCCGTGCCGGGACCGGAACTGATTTGCTTCTCGCCATTGCCGCTCAGATGCAGCGCATAGAGGCCGCCATTGATGAGCAGCACGCAGACCAGAGTCTGGGCCAGCGAGAAGAACATTTTTTTTTTGTTGCTTTGGCGCAGTTTATCAATTAAACGGCTTATCTTGGCGACTGTGTGTGTGTGTTTCTGGGTGTGTATGAGAGAGAGAGAGAAACGAGACACTGTCAATAAGCGGGGGGTGGGCGGGGTTGATAGTTAAAGTTCTTCTTGTTCTTTTCACTTGCGGTTTACTTGATTTATTTTTATGTAGCTGTTGCTGTTGTTGCAGTTGTTGTTGTTGTTGTTGTTGTATGCTTAACGCTTGTAAGTCTTCAATGTCTTCATGCTCGCTGCTCAACACTGCGCGCTTTAGCGCTTGTCATTGCACAACACTGGCACTAGTTAGCCGCCGCTAAGCCCTGTCGCGCTCTCTGTGTGTGTGTGTGTGTGTGTGTGTTGGGGTGTGTATGAGTGTGCGTGCGTGTGTGTGTGAGAGTGTGAAGTTGCCTTAGACAAAATCAATAATCAATTGTCTACTTTCAGGCTGAAGTGTCTGTTTGTTGAACTTTGTTGGCCTTTGTTGCCTTTGAGGGAGTTTCTGACAGGTAGACAGACAGACAGCCGTGCAGGCAGGCTGGCAGGCTGGCACACACTCGCACACTATACAGCTATACAACACTAGTTGCTGCCTATATTCACACACACATATGCATAAATATCTATAAATAAATGTATTTATTTATTTAACTGTATATGCTTAATCTCCGCCGTCGGCACTTTTATTTCGCTGGCACGGAAGTCTGCTTGCGGCTGCCTAAAAATCTTTCTTTGACCGCTCGCTGTGTGCTTATAGCTTCCCGTTAGATTCTTCTGCGATTTTGCTTGCCAAATTGGCTGTGCTTTATGCTTTATGCTTTATGGCTTATATATATATATATATATATTTGGGTACAGAGAGAAGAAGACCTGCAGCTAAGCTGAACGCACGGCACTTTGGTCTCGATTCGTTTTCCTTTCCTGTCCCTTGCCTTCCCTTCGTTTCCTTTTGTTTCGTTTCTTTATGTTTCCTTAGGCTTTACTACAATATTTCCCTTACTGTTCTGTAGCTGTTCACGGCTTTTTTTAGAGTAAAAATTCAAAGAAAACTTTTGTATAATTTACTTGTATATTCTTTATAGTTGTATCAATATTTCTTGTTATTATTTATATTATTATTAATATTATCGTTAATAATATTTGTATATATTTTACTTTTTGTTGAAGGAACTTTTTAGCACTTTTTTTTTGCTTAACGCTCAGCTGCGGCACTTTAGTTTTATTTATTATTTAGACTTGTTTCATAAATTTTGTAATAATTCAGTTATTTAACAATTTCTTTTTTGGAAAATTTTTCGAAAATTTTTTAAGATTTTTTATTTTGAGAGGGAAAATAGGTAAGCTTGCACTTTAAAAACAGAGATTTGTTTATTCACGAATTTCAATTGATTGCTTTTGTTTGTTTTTATTATAGTTTTTTTTTGTTTTATGTTTTTTGGGAGTCTGTTATTTTTTGAAGTGTGAAAACTTTGCTTTGAGTGTGTGTCTCTTCAGTGTTCCGCACGTATGAACCGACGAGCAAGGACTCGTCGTATCGTCTCAGCAGGTTTTGCCTGTTTGTCTGCCTTTTGGTTGTTCGCCTGACGCGGTCGCTGCTGCCGTCACAGGCTGCGACGTCGACGCCGACGTAGACGTAGACTTTCAACGTTGTCGCTGCTCTCCTCAAGGCGTTTCGTATTTCAACTTTATGGGATGTTCATACAAGCCGCCGCCGTCGCCGCCTGCTGTGCCTGTGTGTGTGTGTGTGTGTGTGTGTGAGTCGTTGCTAGTCGTAGTTGGTAGTCGTCGTGCGAGGTTCGTTGTGCATTCGTTTCGGAGCTCGTCGTTGTTGTTGTTGTTGTCGTCCGTGCCTCGAATTTCACTTGTATTGGCCGCTGGCTGCTGCGTCTGCTTCTGCTTCTGCTGCTCCTGGCTGTTGCTGCGGCTGCTGCTGCGGCTGCTGCTGCTGCTTCCTGTGCGTTTACTCAGTCGACGGGCAACGAGCACGAAACGACATTTACGTTTGTTCGCTCAATACTGACCCAGCCGCACGCTCAACCACTTGTTTTCAAGCCAAAAGCTGAAGCTGAAGCTGCAGCCGAAGCTAAAGCCGAAACACCAAAGCCGAAGTCCAAACCAAAGCCCGATGCCTCAGCAGCCGCCTCGCTGCGTCATGTGTAGAGTTTTACACAGAGGGAGAGAGCGAGAGAGAGATAGAGGGAGAGTAAGCAGCCCACAGAGAGAGCGAGAGACAGACTGCGCCTATTTTGCCGGCATATCAAATCCATATGATGTCCTTTTCTTTTTGCGTAGGGGCACTGCGACTTGCTCGAATTTTCGCACTGGCTTCTTCCTAAATGGTAATAGGATTTTCCCATTAGCAGCAGCCAGTTCTTCGCTTCTGCTTGTGCTTGTGCTGCTTCCTTTTGTGGCTAATATAGATTGCGGTTTAGTTTACTAATTGATTTAATTTGTTTTTATGCATTGGTTAAACCCAGAACAGAGCCCATTAAATACAAAATTGACTGAATGGGCACGTGTCAACGGAAAGTCCTTTGGAGTAATAAACAAAGTCTTTAATCACTGTAAATATTCTCTATGGAATAACTCATGAGTCTATGCTTAAGAAAGGGAATTGTATTGCTTTCACTTGAATTACTAAAATCCAAAATAAATGTATAAACAATACTTAATTTATTATTAATAATTAATTCAAATTACTTACTGAATATTATGTGATACAGTAATACAAATGTTAAGCTAATAAATTGAATTTTAAGTAGCTTATCAAAATTTATGCCTGCTCAAATTGAAATAGTAAATAATTGTAACAATAATTCAAAAGTAAAACTGAAAAATGAGTTTCTCAATATATCAACTGCTTCAATTTTTATTTTGTGTTAATAAATAAATCAGCTGACGTATTTGTACTAATTAAAATACTTAGTTTTAATTCTATAAACTTTGCTTTTATCATTATAATTCTCGAAAGAAAAACTTCTCTCTCCAAATCTGTTCCATTTATTTCAAAACTTTCGAACCAAGGATAGTCATTCAAAAGTGCATTCGCTTGCGCATCCAAGAGATGGAGTTCGCTTAGTCTAGTTATACCAGAGTTTGCCCCAAGCGGAGCCCCTCATTTCGAACTGGGAACCGAGTTCGAATAATGATGACGCCCACATATTTGCGACAGTTGTAAGAACCAAAACAGGAGCAAAAACAAATTGTATTTGCCTATACTAAATATGCTGAGAACATGAATTGCAGCCACTCTGAGAACCGAATGGAACCGACGGCATGAATGAAGGAGAACTACGATTATACGAGTATTCATAGTTATACTTATACTATGGAAAGATCATCGTCATCGACTGCTGCTGCTGCTCCTCCTGATTCTCATTCTAGTTGACTGGGGGGGGTTGAGTGTATCTATGTTATAGGTAGTTTGCTTTTTTTGGGTGTTTTTTAACTTTTTGGGCAGGTAGCTGCAATGGCCAGTTTCATTCGGTTCGCTCTCGTCGTCACATTGTCTGCGGCTTTTACGTTTTACGAGCCAGCAGAACAAATTATATTATAGTTTTATGCCAGATGAAGTTCAGCCAGCATCACGCAATATGAATGAGAATGGAAAATTCTTTATATTTAAGTTCGTCCTTTATAGGAGGAATATGATGGAGATATGCATACACCTAGCAAAGGAATCAGAATAATATAAAACAAATTAAATATAACAGTATACAATTTATATAAGCAAATATATTATAGAGTTTTCTCTATAGAAATATAGGAAATTCAATAAACCTGGAATATTTTTTTATATTTTTCTGGTATTTGGCCAGAAGACTTCAATTTAAGTTATTAATTTTAAAATGTAATATTTAAAATCCTAATGAAATTTTAATTAATTTTTTGTAGTGTAATAATCATACTTTAAATATTTAAATAAATATATATATAGTAATCTATTCTTTTAAATAAAAAATATATTAATTCCGACACCAGTCCGGAGATATTCTAGCACCTTGACATCTATAGCGTAATATCGTATAATCAAGTGTATAGATTGCCGAGCAAAAAGCCGGCTTCAACACACAATTTGTTGCACAAAAGTCTACACGGCAGGCGACAATGTCTACAGCAGCTAAACAGCTGAGCGAGCTGCGCGACGCCGTTGTCTCCCACTGCCAATCCCACTGCCGCTCCCCGTGTAATCGCGGGTTCTGTCCAAGCTCATAAACTGTCCTACCACAAGCAAAATGCATTGGCTGGGCCAAGGCTGGGCGGCAACAGGGCGGGAAACAACAACAGATGATTCGGCCAGGCGCCGGCGCATTAGACTCTCGACTCGACGGCGAGCAACGACTACGTCAACAAAAAAAAAAAAATCGAAGTTACAAGTTTCATTGAGCAAACAGCGCCCCGATAGTTGGGGAAAGCATCAAGTATACGCCATGGAGACATTACCGCCTGACTGGCGACGGCGACGGCGACGGCAACGGCAACGCTTTTGCTCTTTCAACACGACTACGACGACGCCGCGAACTCGGCTGTCGGACGGGCCACCAGAGGATGAGGTTGTGGGTGCGCCGTAGTCGCAGTCACACGATGATGACGCCTACGCATATTTGTGACGTAAGCACAGACACGACGAGCAGCCGAACGAAGTTTTTCTCTGTGTTTGTATATATAGAGACACAGAGAATCCGTCTGTCTGTCTGCCAGTCTGTATGGGTGTGTGTGTGCTGCATGTTTCCATTGTCTTTGGCTTTGACACCTTGACTAGCCGCTCATTTCAGCTTTTGGGCTCGTCGCAAACACAGCGCAAAAGTTGCGCGTTTCGCATGCATTTTTCTTCCTCTGCCCCATTATGCGCTTTCATTTGCTTTCGAAATTTCCATATTCATAACGAGGCTGAAAACCGGCTTATAATAGAACCGGTTAGAACCTGAAACTATAACACTTTCTATAATAGTGAGCAGATTCAAAAGTATTTATTTATATTTACTTAAAGAATCCCCAGAAATTAAATAAAATAAAAATATGTCCAAACCAAGACTCGAATGTGAGCTCGGGGTTCGAGTCCTGAGAGGTTTTCGTATTGATGAGAAGCGTTTTAAAATTTTAAAATAAAAGTCAAGGCAAGAGAGATACCTTTGCCATTCAGATTAGTAGATTAATCGTTTTTATTAACTGGAATAAATATATTATTACAATTTGGTTTCTCAATTAATTTAAGTCTCTGATTTTTATCGTTCTTGATAAAAGAAAGCTTTAAGTTCCGATTTAGGAAACACGAATTTACTCAATATTAGAATCATATGAAAAATTATCTTGATTCAATCATGGAACTGTCCGTTTTTGCTTAAATTGGAGAAATTGGTTAGGCATTCCCATAAGCAATTTAGATATCAATCTTAAATTTTTGATATTAATTTAAAAGAGCCAGAATAACTACTCTTTCCGAGGGTATTATAGCTTTATCATAAAATAATGCAACTTTATTATACAGCAGGAAGAAACAATCGAAGCAATAGTTGTATAATGCACTTTTTTATTAATGTATTATTGGCAAAAGGCTATAGAATATCTGGGTAGATAGAATTAATATTTGTAGATAGTTTTAATATTTCTAGAAAGGAAGCTGAGCTTCTAAAAACTTCTTTAATTAAATACAATTTTGGAAAATATTTCGCCTTGCTAGAGCATAAGAGCTTTGACCTCAGATTATCATCTCACATTTTGTAATTATCAATTTTTACCTTTATTTTCAATTAATTAGCTCCTTTTTTTGCATCGATAGAAATGAAGTTATTTGTTGTCCTTTATAAGACATCTCCCAACAACTGTTGGCAACTTTATGTGCTTCCGCCACGAGCTCCCTTTGCAATTACCACTCACATTTTTAGCTCTTAGAGTTGAGCAGTGGCCACTTCGCCCTTCCCCCTTCCCCCTTCCCCTTCCCCCTTGCCACATGCCACATGCCACACTTCCCACTCTGTTGCTGCTGCAGCAGCAGTCGTTAACATTGAATTCTGCTGGATGGCATCTAAAAATAGGCAACCAACGGAGTTAGATTTTTTTTTTTTTGTTGCTATTCTATTTTCTGCTTTGCGTTTTTCGTTTTTGCTTTGCTATTTGAGTTTAGCTACAGCCAAACAGGAAATTGCATAAAATGTACGAGGCGCTGCCAAGAAAAGCCAAAGCCGTTGATTAAAAATTGAACAGCAACAAATAAATAAATAAATAAATATTTTTGTATATTTGTACATAAATATCTGCACATGGACAACGACAACGACAACGACAGCGACAGCGACAAGGACAAGGACAAAGAGGAGTCCAGTGCGGGCCGGGAGGAGCAGGAGCTTAGAAGCTTAAATATGTTTGCCAACAGCAACGCCGCACAAATAAAATCAAACTTCAAGGGTCACTTCCGCTTCAAATGGCAAATCGGGTTTCTATCTGCGTGCCTCGTCCCGTGTCCACAGGAGTCCAGAAATGAAACAGTTGCCTCAGTCGCCTCAGTTGCCTCATTGCCTCATCTCACTACTTGCCCACGATGCGAATAATTTTCTTAAATTAGTTTCCGGCAAAAATGTCGTCGCTCTGCGCTTTTTCAAGCCGCTTGTTTTGCCGCGCTCAACTGGAAATATTGACATTTCTGATTTTTCCCAGAGTCCTTCAGGCAATCCCATACACATTCAACCACGCCCCGTGAGGCATTGAAGTATCCTCTTTTTTTGCCCCAAAAAATTATTTGCTATGCTGGCAACGCCGCTTAGCATCATCAATACGAATCCAGCCTGAGAAGTGGCTATTGAAAGCGGCTCAAAGTCCTCGACAGGGCGCTGAAGGATGAATGGCAAATATGATGCGTTAGTGCGGCAATAATCTGGCTGATCGGACAAGTTAAAGAAGGCATAAATAATTCGATTTATTGTTAATACTCAATGAATATTATTGGTAAGCGCATCGATATGAGACTTTATATAAAAAGTACTATTTTCATACTTGGCAAAGTAAGAAAATGGGTTGATCAAAAATTAAATTTTAGCCCAATCGGCCATCATATTAAGTGCCAACGTTTTTTATTTATTTTATTATTAAAACCCGTAAGGAAAGGCTATACTTCATTGGCTCGGAGATGCCCTATTCAACGCATTAAACGTTTCGAGCCAAATATTCTCTGCAAGGCTAGAAGTCTTTGAGGCGTATGTGTTTCCATATAATTGTTCAAAGGCTGACCATGGCATAATGAAATAGTTCAAAATTCTGAGTACTAACAGTCTATTAATATCAGAAACAGCCAAATGTTCCTCTAGAGCTTCAGGTAGCAATGCTTGCTTGCCGCTTTTAGAGGCAATTCCCTGCATATTTCTGGCTCGTTTGTGCGCCTTTTGAGTTGCCGCTCACTTGACTTAATTGAAAATTATTTGGGCCCTGACGAATATGAGGCATATTGTTTGTTGCCATAGATTTTGAGCAATAGCCCACGTCTACGCCCACGCCTACGCCGCCTTAAAATTAATTAAAATGTATTAAGATGAGAAGCGTCAGTCTCAATTGTACTGTAGTCCGT
The DNA here is from genome assembly GCA_018150835.1 of Drosophila repletoides. NCBI lineage: Eukaryota > Metazoa > Arthropoda > Insecta > Diptera > Drosophilidae > Drosophila > Drosophila repletoides. Next base: position 16,986,307 of record JAECWQ010000089.1, on the reverse strand, counting down.
CTGCGTAGTCTGAAAAGTTGATTGATTGCAACGTCAGTAAAATTATCCGTGGCATTAACAGGCGCACAACTGTCTTTTCATGTTTGATCCAATTAACATTTCACTGGCGATTAGGTTTGCTGATTTACGCAAATCAATGCGTCGATATATACCACCCCAGAAACCACAGCCACTCGATAAGCTCCACTGGAAAAATTATAGCATACTTAACTGCGCCGACATTGGGACCGCAACAAATGTCATTTTGATTACTCGCACACGCCGTGAGCTCTGTTCAATCTTTTTTTTTTTTTTGTATTGATTTCTCTTGTTTGTCTTTCTCTAATATGCCTATTTGTGAATACTCGCATACCCGCAATATGACTCTGTCCCATAGGAGAAAAGAGAGGTGTAAATGCAATTAAACCCTGCATTAGTTATGAGCTGTAAACTTCGCTTATGTGCAGGAAATTCAAAAATAGAATTGACCACAATTTAATTAGGTACTATACAGTGCTTGTCAATTATCTATGACTTAATATTGATTATTGGTTCTTTTGACCCGTTTCTACTATTAGATATGTCGTCACTACAGTGCGTATACTCTATAAAATTATGAATACGTCTGCGTCCAATGGTGTCATCACTGTTTGGGTGGCTGATTGATCTGAAAGGGTTTTATGACTTCAAAAAAAATGTCATAAAAGCAAAAAGTGAACTGAATATTCATTTGCTGACGAGTTCAAAGCACCGACCAAGCTGAACACTAAACACCCAAGACCGACAGTTCATGGTCATGTGACATATGCCACATATATATATATGTATATATATATATATATATATGCTATATATGTAAGTATTCGTGCCTGAACTGCTGCATTCAGCGGCTGATTTATAGCCAAAGCCTGAAGCACTTGGCACTCAAAAACTTTGCCTGCCAGTTAAATTTGGATTTTGGGGCAGGATAAGAGACCGCCACAGTTGACATTGAAAATAACATTTAAATATATGGTAAGCTGTTATTTTTAGACGCTTTTCGGTTGGAGCTCATGAACCACTTCTCACTGTACTGCTGCAGCCAAAAGAAATGCGCCCAACGCGGCGTATGCGCAACGTAAATGTAATGTGTATAAAAATAGCAATTAACTGAGGCTGGGCGCAAACTGTGAGCATTCAATAATTGATTATATTAATAGATAATCTGAATAAATTAATTTCCAGACAAATGTCAAAGATATTTTATATGATTCGTTACAGGTCATCAAAGTTTCCTTGAAAAAATATGCCATAAAGGAAGGGGAACTTAAGATTTCAATTTAATTAAAAATATTGGTATCCTTAAGATTAAGGGACATAAAAAACGAAAAACGGGACAAAATCAATTCCGTACTTGAATCGATTCATGGCAGTTTCTTAGAATTCTTAATTTTATTCTGTTTTTATACCGAGTCGGCTGACTAGCTAAGTTTAACCGTTCTTCGTTGAATCCTTTAATGGATTATGGTAATTATAACAAGTTTATTATGAGAATTCTCAAGCAATGCAAATGAATCTCAGTTTATTCAACTGAAACTTTGAGCCTTGAGATACTTATGCTCATATATGGCAAAATAAAGAACTGCCACAGATTAACTAAATTATTACGAAAATAAACACTTTTGTGCAAATAAAGGAGAGAAATTAAAATAATTTCAGAGGCAGCCACAATGCGAGTGCAGCAGCTGTAGAAGAGATTCAAGTTCAAGGCATGTAACAGGCTCATAGTCGTACTCGTCCTTCATCCTTGCTGCTCTGCTACAGCAAGGACAATGCTGGGCTGTGCTGCGCTTTATGCAAATCCTGTGGTCATTGTGGCGCAGTGTTTGTTTTAAGTAATGCTAAGTGGAGCTGGCGCTGTCTCTTCTGTTGGACTGTTGGAGCATACAAATGAGAGAAAAGGACACCCTTCCCTTTATACTTATATATATATTCTTTTGCCCTGCTCTCTTCCTTCCCTTCACAGTGCTGCTGTAATTGTTTGCGTTTGTATTCGCATTTGCAGTCAGCTTTTGTCTGGCACTTAAAGGACGATGAGCAATGGAAATGTAACTGTAACATTTCATTATTGTCATTATTATTGTTGTTGTTTCTGTTTCTGTTTCTGTTGTTGTTGTTGTGTCTTTTGTTTGCTTTTTGGTCGACAAACGGCCACCATTTTGATGACGTTGATGAGTTTTATATTCATTTCTAGGCTACCAGTTTGTTTATTTGTTTGTTTGCTCGCTTGATTTGCTGTTGATGACGTTCATCATACTGCCAAAACTTTTTTTTTTTCGAAGTCTCAACAAAACTTTTTTATTTATTTGTCATGCCGCTGTCTTGCTGCCTTGTTGTTTGTCACACTGCTTTACTTTTGTTGTGTCATAATTTTTTCTCGAGTACTAAAAGAATCAGCCCCAACCCCCTGCAAACCGACGACGCCCTCCCTCCCAGCATGCTGGTCAAGAACAGTACAAAAAAAATTTAGTTTTTCCTGGATATTTTTGGTACAACAAAATCTATATTAGGATAAATTTTGTTTCAGAAAATTATAGAAATTGTGTAGGCTAAAACAGACAACATGGTTCAAGCCACCTTCAGCCTGGTTCAACCCATCGTAAATCGCAGCTTTCTTATGGTTTCCAGGTTAATTTTAAATTCAATTTATTTTCTGTGATTAACATTGCAAAACTGTAACCACTCTGAGCCAATTTGGGACGCACTCAGCTATTAAATACTTAATTTTTGTCAGTGTAGGCTGTTGTCTGTGGGCGTTTAACAACTTTTCGCAATGGACTCGTCATTTTACTCATCACAGGCCTGTGATGTCACGCCGCTTTGCATTAACTATAAACTCACCGGACTACAAATTAGCATAATATGAGACATTTGGCCTTTAGCAAGCGCACACGCCCACTGTGACAGCTTCATAAATTACGCCCACGAAGAGCTGGGTTGAACTGAATTGAATTGAGCCCGAGTCGTGTCCCTTTCGCCATTCAAATCAATAGCCAAAAACTAAAGCAATTACTGCAACAACTACAGTCTCATATACATAGATGATAGAGCAAAAACAACACACAACAACAACAAGTAAAACAAGAACCAGGCAAACAACTTTCAGCATAATTCAATTTGAGCAAAGGGCATTGGTTAGCCCACAAAGGCAACCACTGTGGGGACTCAAATGAAAAAACCAAAAAAAAAATCGCTATAAAAAAGAATAAAAAGTGTTTTCAAAGATTTAAATAACCAAAGAAATTACAGATAGTAAAAGGTAACTAGGCAATCATCGTTCCTTTCTTTTTAAAAAACTTTTCGATTCATTATATTTATATGATATAATTTTAGCTGTACTCTTTTGGTTCTGAAGTGCTTTCCAAATAAGTTTCGGTTTGATTCCCCGTTAAAATGCGTTAGTTAAATGAAGACAGACCAACAGTTGGACGTAATATATAGAATCATTCTTTATAATACATAATAAGTTTATAATGGTTACTGTATCGAAAAGCAAATCTTTTCTAATTTTATCAAATTTTATAATTTACATTTAAGTTACACTCATTTAAGGTTCTTTTAATTTTATTAAGATCATATTAAGTTTGATACTATATAAAGCTTTTCAATGATCATTATTTTCTATGTATTTTGCACCTAATTAAAAAGCAATAAATTTTGAATGAATAAAACATCAAAGTGGCCCACTGTGCGAGTCGTCGCAATGGTTGCGCCTGGAAGTAGGCAATGCTTTTTGCAACTAATCACATAGATCATTATAAGTAAATGTTTGAGTCCAGCGTGGGCGTTGTTTGAGTTGCTAAAGAGCATCGACAGACGACAGACACTATGCCTACAACAACAACAACAACAACAACAGCAGCAGCAGCATTAGATACCCGTACTAAAACAACAACAACAATAATAACAACAATTGTTAGATGCGTTTATTAGAGGTTTGGGCATCGGGCTGCGGCTACGACTTCATTCACCTGACGTAATTCCATTCCATTCTATTCTATGCGATTCACCCAAATCTAAATTAATTACAGATTGTGGCCAAGCATATGTCTATGTATGGAAAATTGCTGGAAAAACAAATTAGAATCTTTTGGGCGCCTCAGTTTCTGATTTCAAGTTTTCGTTTCGCAATTCAATGAAAATCTTCGATACACACACTTATTAAATATATATACGTATGTGTGTGTCTGTGTGTATTTTTGGTTTAACGCCTGAATTGCCAGCTGTTGACTTTGTCCTGACGGCATATTTATGGCATTTATTTACTCGACTCCTCAGACGCCTCTCCCTCTGCCTATCTTTCTCTCTCTTTGTCTAGCCCTAAGACGAGTGTTGCGACTCCGTATTCGAGTCCTGTTTCCTTTCCGTTCGTATCGTCCTTGTGCAATCTAATCCGTTGCTCAATTTCGTGGGCAAATATTTGTACAGCTTCGATACGCAACACGTGCAATAATATTGGCCTAAAGAGCCTAAAAATAGGCAACAATAACTTATTTATAGGCGTTTTACATTTATCAACTTGTTTATTTTACATAAGTTCCCCTTCCTCTTCCCCACTCCGCCATTCCCTCAACCAGCCCGTTGAGTGGCTAATTGACAACTTGAGGCTCAACTGACAGCCGATTTAATTAAAGCAAACTGCGCTCGAGTGCGCCCAGCATTAGTCTAATCCCTTTAGCTTTAATTGGTCATGTTTATCACACACATACACACACACACACACACACACACAGTCGCACACGCACACAACAACATGCAAATTGCAGTAAGCCAAAGTTGTCTAAATTTGGCCCAGACTGTGCGGCAAAAGTCCTGCACAGCAGGACACTGGTCACTGGAAACAAAGCTGTTAAATGTGAGTCGCTTAACGGCAACTAATTGGCAATGGTTATCTGTGTATTTGTTTGTATCTGTGTCTCTGTGTATGTGTGTGTGTCTGTGTGAGTTTATGCAACTAATGAAGGGGTTTAATTATCTAAAAATCAAATCATTGCAGTCCTCTTCACCGATTTCAGTCAGTTTGACACGCCAAAGATAATGAAACCATTTGCAATCTGTTGTTAAATTGTTTATTTTGACCGATTATTAATATTCTAGTTCGATCCAGATCATTCTTGGTATGCAACAATTACCAAAACTTTATTATATTAACAAAAAGAAGGCTTCACAGCAAACTTCATACAGCAAGCTAGAAAGACACATCCACTGAACTAATTGCTCTGATCAATAGAATAATATATATACTAAAACCCTAATAAACTGTGCAAGTATAAGAAAATGGTAAAACATAATAGTAACAGCATTTTTTCTAATTTATTTTAAAGTATTTCCTTACAGAGCACTTGCGACTGCTCTAGTCGAATACTCTTCCATTTATACTTGTTAATTTTCCAAAATAATCGAAATTGGAGGAATTGGCCTCTAGATCTTTATATCACCTTATCTATTCCAGCCTTCCCTTATTTTCAGACTCGTTTTCTCGGTTTCAGAGCATTATAATTATAAATTACGAGCATGAGACTAAGCTCACAGCATACACACATAAGCTGTCTATACACGCACACGCACACGCACACACACACACACACACACACTACTACACAGACACACTATTCCAACCGAGGTGTTCACACTTTAATCTAACATCAATTTAGATATTGCCTTAGTCCTCTGACCCCGAACACCGCTAGAAAGTTCCTAGCAACAAAATAAAATGCTAAAAGCTACAGGCGAGATTTTGAAAGGTTTGAGTTGCTTCAGTTGGCTTTTGTCGGTAAATTTGGGAGAGGCGACTAGACGGGTGTGTAGGTATGTGTGTGGTGTGTGAGTGTGCGGGAGTGTGGGTGCGCGGGGTGTGTTGGTCAACCGCTAAGTGTGTGCTGAAATGCTTTAGAAACTTTTATGGCGTTTTGTCATAATTTTGAGAACACGTTTCGGCCATAAAATTTTCGAGTGGGCCCAAGCAGTATAGACCCAATACAATGGGACCCCAATATGTTTTGTGTGTGAGAATAATCAGAGATAGAGCTAAGCAGATTGCCGTTGAAATTATAACGTGGTAAACTGTAAATTATAGTATTTATATTGATATTTCCTAATGATTATCTGGAACAACTTTATTATGGCAAGATAAATAATAGCAGAGAAATATCGCATAACTTTTGAGTTGCTGTGAAGCTCTCCCTTTTCTTAATTTGAATTTCGATTAGTATTGTCACATTAAGCTTAGGCAATAAATTGTTTTTATTAAAATCAGTTTTATTTTCTTCATTATATGACTTATTATTATTATCATTATTATATATATTACAGCTCCATTTATGCCACTAAAAAATATTCAAATTTTATGAGAAAATATTCATTTCTTATGCAAAAAAAAAGCACTTTATTACCGCGAGCTCTGAGCTCTCAACAAAATGCATTTTTATGAGCTGTCTGCTATCATCTCCCCATTAACCCTGGCACTTGCCACATGCTGTTGCCACTGCAACATGCATTGAACGTGCTCTGTGGCTTTGTCTAAAAATGAACACTCAAGTTCAACCTAGAATATTTACTTAATCTAATATTAGTTGCTCAATTTGTGGCAGATGCTCGGTCGACTGTTCGACTGCTCGGCTGCTCGGCTCCTTGGCTCCTTGGCTCATCGAGTTCTGGACTCATTCGATTCGGTGCGATAAGAACGTAAAAAACGTAATCATATTACTGTCCCGAACATACCGCATTCGGCATAATCGCAGTTGCAGCTTCTGGCTTGTTCCATAAGAGCATACACAACAACTCTGAGCCACCTGCAGCCCATATAACATTACGAATAGTCAATCTGTTTCAGGTTGCCTGGAATCGAGTAGCTTCCATCTTGTATCTTGTATTTCATATCTTTTTCTTGTGTATCTCAGCTCATTCGCTGTCAGCTGCAGATTGCAATTTTTAGTATGCCAAGGAGTTTCCTTTTGGAGCCAACTGGAATGGGGCAAGTGGATGTAGTGTAGCTTTGGCAATTTAAATATTATTTACGGCCAAAATTATGGACACAAATAGCGCGCATAAATGTGCTTTAAATGAAATTTATTTTATTTATCAGCTACATCATAAATAAGCCACCACCCGCGCCATGTGGCGTCGGCGGCGTCTGACTTTTTATAGAATATACAAAATATACCCAAAAAAAAAACAAGAAAACACAAAATTGATATGTATAAAATAATGTTTTTGGCAAACTCGACAAATTTCCATTTGTAATACAAAACGTTTCGGGGGCGTTTGTAGCCATTTGCCAGTCAATGGGTAGAACCTAAAAGTCGATAAAAGCCATGAATGAAAAGTCCCCTATCTGCGGATGCATTTCGCACACACTCCCACGCACACACACACACACACACACTCACACACTCGCACACACGCAAACACAAACACATTCTTCTAATACTGGCGCATGTGGCGTATGTGTAATATTTCTTTGGGCCACAAGCCGCGACCTTTTGTGGAGCGACTTTTGAGTGCAATAACTGCAAATTCAATTGATTGAAAAGCAATTTGTCCGCTCCCGACCATGGAATCCCCTACAGAAGACATATGTAGCCATGTGGGCGGCAGCAGCCACGCCCACGACACAATGTGCCGGGCGCACTAAACCATAAATTATGATGACAATAAAAGCGCATATCTAACTATTGTGAATTACCTCGCTTCCACACACACACAGTCACACACAGTCCACATACAATACACAGGAAGAAAACAGAGCAGCAGGAAACATTATTTGCTTGAAAGAAAAAAGAAAAAAAGAACTCTTTTATCTTCGAATCTTCTTATTAGTGGAACTTAAATTATGGCCAAATCATTTGTTTATTTATTTTTTAAAACTCTATCAAAATAGATTAAAATGTTTGCTTTTGATTATTTCATATTTGTCAAGATTTTATATAAGGATCGAGGGTACTTCAATCAAGCCGTTTGGAGAAAAGAGTAAGGTTGCAGGATCTATCTAAACCCTTTTCCAGTTTTTCTCTGTGTAAGGATATATATGTAGAGTTTCAGTTGCAATTGCAAAATGGCCTTTTGTAATGGCTTGTAGCCCCTGCTGCGGCCACGCCCACCCCGTTAAAACGCCTTGGGCCTGCACCGCCCGCTGTCACTCGGTGACATTTTATGCAACATTTTGTGGCAAAGGAACGCGTATTTTATGGGTTTTATTGACAGGACCGCACATAGCTTTGGTGCATAAGCCCCGAATTCTCAGAATTTCTCAGAGATCCAGAGAAACTTACGGAAATCCACGGCATTTTCTACTCTCCTGGGTCCAATTGCTGCACTCGCTGTGTTGGCTTGTGTTGGTTGCTTTGAGCCAACACTTTAAGACCACTTTTCTGGCATTTTACTGACAGCTGCCACTTTGCGAGCCACCCAAGTAGAGCAGCAGCTTATTACGACTTTCTCTCCAGGCAGACATGCAGTCAGTCAGCCAGTCTATCGTCTATTTCGCTTAGTCAGCTGTTTTCTGTTTTCTGTTTTCTATTTTCCATTTTTCCCTGACTTATCTGAAAGTATGCCCCCTTAGTTAGGAGTGCATCGTGGAAAGCCACCAAAGCAAAAGTGGAAAAATTCTCTAGCGAAGAAGAAAAGCTTTTTAAAATCAACAATAAATACTCGTATTTTCAGCTTATCATAATGGAAAAATAAGTTTATCTCATTTCACTTAGTATGCAAAAGCAAGGAAAGCCAAGGAAGTTCTATTTATATTGCATTCAATATTAAAAAAGAAAATTCTCAGGTGCAATTTAATCTGTTAGTGAAAATAATTTATGGAGTAACTTCACTGTTTCCTCGTCGAAATATATTAAATTATATTTAACAGCTTACATTTTCCTTTTATAAAAACACAAACTATAAATATTTGTGTTCAATTAGACTCTATTCACAGGTTTGCATAAACGTTTTCATTCAATAATTTAAATAAAACTTGTTCAATTGAATTGAAAGAAAAGGAGACAAAGAAATAAGACGCAAAAGCGGTTGACGTAAATAAAAGTTTGATGCTTACGCCTTCATACAAGGACATCATATTCGATGATAACATTTTTGGCAACTGACACAAATCGGGCCAATAAACATGTTAACAACAATTCCGAGAAAATATGCCAATATGGCTCAGTGCCGCATCAAATGAAGCGGTATCCGACTAAACGACTTTCCCACGCTCTGCAATTAATGTTAACCCAAGTCGGATATTCATAGATAGGATATACCCTCACTTCGCGGCTCATAGAGAAGGCCAAACACGTGCATTGGCGCACAGGCAACGCCTCTTAATATATACAAACGTATATATAGATACTTTTGTTCTGCTTCCTGGGGCCAGCTAAGAGAACTGGAAACTAAAAATAGTTTTGCTAGTTCAGTAATATTTTTGCTAACATAAATTTCACACTCGCATAAATTCCATTAAGAAAAATCAGCGACGTGCGACGGGCATACAGAGCAGCAGCAGCAGGAGCAGGAGCAGCCGCTCGGCGGGGTAGTTAGAGTATTCTAAGGGTGCCGGAGAATAGGGTCCCTCCCTACCACCTCAACCACCCCCTGAGAGTAGGAGTAAAGAGGGAGTGCTTCTTACATTGCCTTGACAAGACGCCCACGCGCTCATGGAATTTCCAGTTTTGAAAGTGGAGACGCTGCGTCAACTGTTTCTCGCGACTCTGTCATAAAATGAAACTTAATGGCACACACACACACGCACACACACCCAGAGAGAGAGAGAGAGCCCTAGAGCAAGACAGAGACTCTATAAAGGAGGTTCATAGTATTTTACAACAATTTGCTGGATAGTACAAATATGTATTTGGGATATGAAAACAACGCAGACAAAGCGCAAAACGCAAAACGCCCACGCGTACAATCAGCTTTGGTGGCTGCCAACTAGAAAAACTAACAAACTACGACTATATAAACTGATATATACTAGATATAGAGACACACACACATATATATGTATATGTATATTGAAATATATGTAACAGTTACAGATATAAAGCCATTTGTCTGCTTGTGTGCGTGACGTTCTCAATGAATGATTTTTCAAGCACAAGCCACAAGCCAGCAATGAGTACCATGACCAATACTCTAAACACAGACGAATGTCTGCCTTATTCCCATGCTGTGTGTGTGTGTGTGTGTGTGTGTGTGTGTGTGTGAGTGTTGCCAATGCCGCGTAGGCGTTTGCCGCCAAAAATGCTGGCGGCAATGCTCAGTGGCCATTCTGAACATTGGCTCATTGTTACCATTGAAAGAGAGAGACGATTGCGGCAAGTTTGCAATTTTATTACTGCCGCACATTTGCATTGGGTCCGAAGGCAGCTTCGGGTAGGGTATCTGGGTATCAGGGTATCTGGGTTCGTGGCACGGGGTTCACGGGGTTCAAGCTATGATATGACAACAGCTCTTGGGCACGTCATCATCTTTGCCAGCATGATGTCAGCTTATTATTGCCGCTCATTCGATTAGAGTCAGAGTAATTTGGTTCTGCATTTAACTGGACATTGGGGCAGCAGGTACCAATTTTCATAGAATTCCCGTATTATAAAAATATGGCTAATTTCCCGAATTATCTTTTGCTTCCTGTAAAAGGAATTTTACTGCCTCCATTTCGACATTAAACTGGTGCGAGTTTATGTTGTTGTTTATCTAGATTATGGCCTTTATAGTTACGAGTAGTTACATTAACCAATTTTTATATACTCTACATAAAAAGAGTATATTATGATTTCACTTGATCAGACAGAAGACAGCAACTCTCACACCATAAATCATGCATACTATATTCTGTCTTAAAGTGTCCGTTTGTCCGCCTGTCAGCACGGATAAACGCCTTATTCACAGAGTATAATATAAAAGCTATTTTATTAAAAATTCGCATATTACAATGATGATTTTCTGGCTTTAAAAAAATACCACAAAAAACTGAAATTATTTAAATAAAAAAGAAGGACTCCTTTTTACCAAGGACTAAACCTTTCTTTCAAATACATTTTTCTATGGAAAAATTCCACGTACATTATCTACTTCTGTCTTAGAAAGGGCAATCAAACTTGTGAGCCATTTCCAGGTGATTCATTTCGGAGAGGAATCTTTTGGCATTATTCTGGAAGTGTTCTTCATTCTTGTAGATTGCTTCAGTCTCTATAAAGCATGGATTTATATTTAGATCTCTGCAAATTGAAAATTTTATATACATTCAAACAGGGAATCATATTTCGGTTCAACCAATTGCCTTAGTTCTGGTTCTGTTACGCTTCTCAAATTCTTTCGGTAGTTGATTCCATACCGAATCACTCTGAATAGGAGACAGTGGACGGATGAACAAAAAAGTTAAGGCATTTTGTGGCAACTAAAGAATCGAAACAGAGCAGGTACAATTCTGCCGCTCTGGTACGATCTATTCGGTTATAAAGATATCGGCTTCCGGTACTGGTATGCCATCAAGTTAATGTAGAGCTTCCAGTTCCGGTTATAGCTCTTAGTTTTAATCGGTTTATTTTGGTCAACCGTGGCGGTCCGGTTCTAGTTTGATTTCCTGGTTTTATCTCCGTTTTCGCAACTTCATCAAAATTACGAGCAGGAGGTTTATTCGCGAGCATAAAACAAGAAATTGGTAGTTAAAACTCACTTTTTTAAAAGCTTTAAATTTGCTGCAAAGTTTCTCGTAGTTTGAAAGACTTTACCAAACTTTGGCATTTCATTGCCTTTTTTGGCTCTTCAATATTTATGGCGGGGGGTTTACTTTTTTGACCATTTGGATGCAATTTGACTGGTTACCAGAGCGTCACAGGGAAAAAACAGAAAAAGGATTTGCCATAGTTGTCATTGGCTGCGTCTGTCATGTGCTCCGTCGGTCAGACAAGCAGAAATCCAGTTAGCTGTTAGTCGCTAATTGCTGTCACCCTCTGCCAGAGCGCCGCAAGGTATGCTACACAATTTTACATTTTTCGTGAGTAACCTTTTTTGCTGACTGTACTCGAAAATGCTGTGCGCTTGTTGGAAGACAGCCAAATGGCAGCAGCGCAGCGTATGTCTGAATCTGAGTGTGTGTGTGTGTGTGTGTGCGAGTGTGTGGGCCAAATGGAAAAGACGACAGTTGACAATGGCGACGCACACACACACACACACAGAGGCAGAGACGTAGCTGGCTTCCGTTTGGGCGCGCGGAAGTCGTCGCCATCTTGCATTGGTCATCCTGCGCCCACTCGCCGCAGCATCGAGGCAGAAATTATGGCAGCGTTTGCCACAAATCGTGCGTGTAAAGTGATGTCATGGCTAGGAGTACCAACCGCATGCGTCAGCGTTTTCCCGCATTACGTCTGATGCAATAATTGTGCATCTCTTAAAGCAGCAACAGCAACCTCAGCTCCGTATCTGTAGCTGAATCTGTATCTGTATCTGCTTCTGCTTCTGGTTCTGCTTTCGCAGCTGCATCTACATTTAAATTCGTATCAGCATGTAAATGTGTTCTCCTTCAATGCATTAAAAACTATCTGAATATCTCCATTTGCATTTGTACTTACTTGTATCATCATCTATATGTGTGCTCTTTAAATGTATTTTATGTCAGCTAAATATGTATCTGCATCTACATATTAATATTTGTAGATACATTTCTCTCAACAGCCAGATCAATTCTATATTTATATTTTCCTTCTGTCTATATTTATTGAGGAGAAAAAATATCTTTTGTCTTGTATAATTGCACAGGAAATTGATTAAACTCAATACACACTTTCAATTAAGGACGATTCTCTAAATTATATTTAATTTTTGTAGCTACATTTGCCTCTACAGATCTATCAATATTTGGGTATGTATATATGTATTATATATATTCTTTATTCTATATTCTATATCATATATTCTATATTCTATATTCTTTTTTCTATATTCTTTATTCTATATCAATAAATATATCTATATCTATATCTCTTCTCATCTATCTATCCATCTAATTCTATATAATTTTTCTGTTCGTCTACATCAATAAGTGTATCCCTGTCAATGTACCTATAACTCAGTAACTGCTTCCTCTAGAGGCAGGAGAGTATACAGATATGTTTATATTTCCATTTCAATTGGATCTACCTATATCTATATAATATATTTATATATATGTGTTTGTAGCATCTATACTCATGTTACTGTCTACCAACAGCCGCAGAAGACGTTAATATTTGACAATTTAGCTGCTGCTTAGGAAATCATTTTGTCAAACGTTGTCCTTTGCATATTTCATATGAAACCATAAAACCTGAGGGCCGCTGAACAGGTGAGCTTCTAGACAGGTGGAACTCTGGTGCGGGTGTGAGGGGTGCGGGGTGAGGCGGGAGGGCAACAACCGCCACTTGCTGTTTTCATTTCATAAAATTGAGCACTTTGTGAAACTTGTCATGAATTTTTGAAGAACTCAAAACGGCGACGTCTTATTTCTTTTTTATCTCACTCTCTGTTTGTTTTTGCATACCCTATCAATGGGTATTGCATTTCTTTAGCTTTCAATATGTTTGGAGAGCCAAATTTCTAAATTAAGAAAAATGTATTTTTATTGGCTTACAGACAAACGGGAAATTTAGTTTGATTTGCATGTATTTTTTAAAGATATAAACAGGAAATTGAATTTGATTTTCTTAAAAGTACTCAGCAATTACTCTGTCCCAATCAACAATCAATATCATAATTCCTCTTGCTTCTGCTATTAAGTTATTTAATAATTCTTTAATCAATCTGATTTATTTCTACTAACAAAAACTATGAATATAATCATTCAATTTATGATCTGTCTGTCAAGGATTGTACTAACTTTCCCTTGAGATCATCGCTAGCATCGCTGCCCTCTGGTGTTGGTGCTCCGTCAATATATATTCTTCGCCATCGATATTGGAATTCTGTTCGAGCCATTTAATTGAATCAATAGCTCAATAGCTGACTCTCTTTTGGCCTTCTCCCTATCGCACAGCTTGGCGCCCAGCCTTGTCCCCAATTTAATTGTTTAGTCTGTACGCTTAAGATGCCAGCTCGAAGCGCTCCTTTCTTATCCTCATCGGTTAATTTCTCTGCATTGTGGATCATGTAATCAATATTCTCGGGCGTTAAATAATTATAATCACGGGTGATTAGAATCCTTATCATGAGTGTCCTTTCCTCTCCTAGATCGATCGCAAATGAAACCGAAGAAGTCCAATATTTAATGGCTGCAATGGAAATCAGTTGTTAGGGTATTTAATTATCGGTTTCCAGTAATTGTTTCTCTTCTTTTTATTTTATTTCTTATTATTTTATGTGCTGCTTTGTCAACAACATGTTGTTGCCTTTGTTGTGGGTTTATTTACAGCGACTCTAATAATTTATAATGCAGAGCAAAACATTTTAGATAATTAATTTAAACAATTACAATTTTTAAAGCATTTCACAGACTTTTAAGAATTTCACAGAAAATCTGCCAAGATTCTGTAATTTTCAAGGATGTATAAGGATATTTTTGGTACTTAAATTATTTTCATTGTACTGAAATGTATGCTCTGAGCTCTTGACATCGTTGGCCTGCAGTAAGCACTGCTATTTTTATACAATGTACACCCTCTAAAATTTGTCAGAGCGGATATGATAGAATTGCTAATATGTTTGTCTGCCTCATTATATCTTTTTGTTGACTAATATGGTAGCTTTTGTGGCACTGTATAAAAAGCGGTCTTCATTTAATCTTCCTTTTTAACAGGTACAGGGTATGTCTCAGGCTAGCAATCTTTTGGCACTGACCACTGTTGCTTGTTTACTCACATTTTTGAGTAGTCTTATATCAAATTATGGCAAGAAATACATCGCGGGAAAAGAGTTTGTGACCTTTAAAAAGTTGAGTAAAATGTCAAAATATTTTTAGGGCCAAATCCAATTAAAATTTACCCAATTTGATTACACTCTTCAGCCTTACTCACTGGCTTAAAGCCACTACCAACTTTCTCCACTGCAACATTTTCTACATCTCTGAAATAAGGTAAATATTTTAATTAATGGTTGAAAGTCGCAACGAAGATTACATACACTTACCGAGTGGAAAAACAATTTGGTTGCTCGATTGTTCCTATCGATGCTATATTATCTTTCAGTTCGATTCCATAAATTTAAACCAGCATACTCTTTCATCCAACCTGTCAGTTTCATCAATATATCTAGAGAATGAAACCGGTTAGTCATATTATGTAGACGTTCGATCCGGCCGGCTTCGACATACCAAATGTACGGAAACGATTCCATATCGGATGATGGTTTATTACATTAAAGATTCTTGACAGAAATTAAAAGTACGTCACAAGAAGACTCCTCTTCCTCTTCGATTATCTTCCACCTTAGAGATGGGACAGTTAGAAACTAGAAGGGGGACTGTTAGCTTACAGTCTCATTCCCAAACTAATTTCTAGCTTTACATTTTTCAAGCAAAATAAGTTGCCCATATCAACCACAACAAAGCAGGCTATGAACTAAATGAACAAAAGGTCAGTGTCAGAGTCAGATGCCAAAATAAATTCAACATATTTTAAGAATAGTTCAAGCAGTCGAGTTCGTAATGAAAAAAAATAAATAAAAATTGTCCTTATTTAAACTTTTTTATCCTCGTTTGTTATGGTTTGCGTCTAAAAAAACAAGAATTTAGAAGGTAAGTTGAACCCAGTATAAACTTTTAAACAAACTTTAAATAATGTGAACCCAGAAACCCTCTATTAAAATTACTAATTTTGGTTCATATTTTGAAGCTATGAGAAGCCAAAGTTCGCTGATATTGCCAAGAAGTTTACGAATATAAAAGCGTGCAAGCTGCTTCACAAGATGTCCTCCTGCGAGATTAAGGTTAAGGAGAAGCTTTTGGTAAAAAGTACAACTACCCCTTTAGAAGAAATAAGGACTGGCAAAAGCCTGGACGTAATAGTTGCTGTGGAGAGTAGGGAATCCGGCTGCACTGGAATTGCACTAAGCATCTATTCCGAATATTTTGCAAAGCCGGTGGAAGCGAATACCTTGGGTCAGATCTACAAGTGGGTGATCAATACGCATCAATTTCATCGAGAGCATTTGGTGGAGAAAATAAGTGCCCCCTTCCATTCAAATATACCAACGATTGTGGAAGAATGTTTTCATATGCTCGACAACCCAATGTTAAAGGACATCATATCTAAATATATATCGCACTATCAGTTCCTTGTGACCAATCTAGCCGAGGCGTCACTTATCTGTAGAACTCCTCTCAATGAGAACCAGGTGAGATGCATGCTTCAATCCATTGCAGCCTTTTTAAATATGTTTAGCCTTTTAAATCCTTTTGTGAAGAGAGGAACAAGCAGTTAACAACAGTTCAAGTTCTTTAAGTAGGCTTAGTTGGAATTGCTTTTTTATACTTAAATTATTATCTTCGATAGTTTACTTAATTTCAATTGAGCTTACAGTGTCTACAAACTGTTCAGATTCTTTTTAGAGAACTATATTGGCTAATGGTGGACTGGCCAAGTCGTCGCTCCTCCCATTATGAATGTATCGGAAGACAAGGTGATATGTCTATTGAGAGGAGCACTGGAAGAGTTTAGTAAATCGATGGGGAGCAGATTCAACTGATTGAAGACGGAAGGAGTGTCCGGAAAGAAGGTTTTTGTCACCGTGATGGTGGATTTTGGATGTTCGTTGTTCGTATCATCATCGTGTGACTCGATTTTACCCTAACATGCGTGCAATCCATCAAGAAGAGAGAACTAATGTCTTCTACTTCGAACATTATAATCTCTTGAGCATTTCACGTAGCGCTTTTGAAGCCCTTCGCTCTACTGCAGCAGTAAACAATAGTTAATATAATCATATTGATTATTGTCTACTGGTGCAGTAGATGATTATTTAATATGATTATATTAACTGAGGTCTACTTCTGCTGTAGAGTAACGTGCATTAAAAGCGCTGTATGCAATGCTCAAAAGATTATGAAGGTTCGAAGTTGAATGTCCCGGTTCTCTCTTCTTGATAATTTGTACGCATGTTGGGGTAAAATTTAGTCACACGACGATGCTACGACCAACTTTCATCTACGATCCACCATCGTGGTGATAGACGGCTTCTTTCTCTCTATGGCCCAGAACAATTTACATCAACTGAACGGAACACTCCTCTCTACAGAAGGGATGAATACCTGGGAAGCTGCATCAAATAATTTTTCGCTTAGAATAAACTCTGCTTAGTGAATCCTTTGGAAACTCAGAACCTAATTACATTTAAATTGAATAAATTGTTAAATTAACAGAAACACGTAAGAATGACTCATATCGTAGATTGTAATATAGAGCTCTGAATCGGAGTCAATCGGGTAAAAATTGATCATTCCCCATACGAAGCCGAGGAAGATACGGAAATCTTGAAAAATACTTTTAATTTTTCTTTTCATTCAATAAAAATAATTATTGAGCTATACTCGGTTGAACTATTATACCCCGATGAATTTTAAATATTTGTACTGTTATACCCCGCCTATAAAATGCTGCAGGGGTATATTAGGTACACTCTTACCTGCACGATACTCCTACTGCTAAGCCACGCCTTAAAGATTCTGGGGTTTATTACGTGTGTACATACTTAGTACACTTGCAAGCGCACGAAGTATCCAAGTATCCAATATACCCTTTATCGCCTTTTATAGGCGAGGTATAACAATAAGAGTATTTACAACTCGAAACTTGCTGTGATTGCAAGTGTAATTAGTACGCATATACCCTTCAAGCACTTTATAGGAGGAGTATAGCAGTAGGAAAATATATATATAAAATTCGATACTGTACTCTGTTCAAAAATAGCTCAACGTGTGTGTGTTTATATAGGAGATGTGTTAGGCTCATGTGCTGACACTCGAGTGCGGCTGCTTTGAAGCTTAAACGCTGTTTGATGCTTGACTTAACACAGCACAACACAACACAACACGAGACGGCAGAGTATTCATTTCTACACCATACAACAAGGAAAGGAACTGCTCGACGCGACGTACTCGTTTATCAAAAAAGGTAAATGCGTTGAATTTTCCATTAGGTTGAAAAGCATTTTCAGCACACGTGGGCGCTTTTTTTTATTATTTATTATTTTTCTTCTTTTTTGAGTTGGCACATCATACATATTGGCAGCCAGTGTGGCATATATGCTAAAAATATAAAATAAAAAAAGTAGGTAAATAACATGCGTTGAGTTTGGAGCACAAGAAAACAAATGTGCAGATATCCAGAATTTTGTTTATTGGCCAAAAAGGTTATCAACTTGAAGCACATAGCTTATAACTTGGGTCTCACATGGCGTATGCGTAATATCACACAGTTGCCAAACTCAATTAGCCTTGGACTTTAATCAATACAGTCCAAGTAGTCGTAGTAAGAATCAAGTTAAGCAACTTTTTCTACCCGAAAAAGTTCTGAAAGTAATGCTGATTGTTAGAGATTTAATTGAATTTTAGACGCAAGCAAACCGAGTCTCATAGCTGAATAATAAAGTTCTTAAATGAAAGGTCAAAATACTTCAAGCCGTAAAAGTTTAAAAGAGCAATTCTGGAAAACTCTTTCGGCTGAATTCGAATTAATGCTTAATATTGCTTTACTACACATTCAGAGGAGTAATCATCAAAGAATATCTCATATATTACAATTTATACAAAGAATTTTAACTGCCCTATTTAAAAATTCCTTTTTAACTGAAGATTGAATACGAAACCAAGTCGAAATTCTAGAATACAGATTTCTGGAACACATTCACTTAAAATGCTCGTAACCTTTTTATACTGCTCAATTTAAGGCCGATTTTATGTGCGCATGAAAATATATAAGTGTCCTATAGCCTCGCATCTTTCGCTCGTATCTCAAAGCCTAGCCAGGCGTTATATGGAGGCACACACATGCACATACACGTACATGTACATACGTACTCGTACGTTGAGCTAAAAGCATTCCATACAGTTCTCACACATTTCTCACATCTCGTTGCACACTTTTCGGGGCACTGAGCGCGTCTCTGCACTAATTAAATTTGCGTATGCCTAGCGGTAGGGTATACTATGCTCTGCTATGCTCACTTTTTTTTTTGCTGTTGCATGCACATTCGGGGGTCGCTCGATGTATTCAGATGTATCAGTATCCTTACGAGTCCCAGCTTCTACCGGTTCGGTATTTTTGGTTCCTTTGAACCGATATTCTTTATACTTTCTGAACATTGTCATATTAGTTTATTTTATGCGGAATGCCAACAAGCTATCTGTAAATTCTATTTCGATATATTTTTAAGCCCTTCGCAAAAAAGGTCACAAACAAATTGATCGATGAGAGTAATGCTAAAAATTATACTCGTACGCATGGTATGAGCACTGGAGACGCCAAGGGAAGATGGAAATATGAGCGATTATAAGGCGACTTATAAGGCGACCCTCGTAAACGTCAGAAACGCGAATGTGTGGCATACTTTTGGGCGGAATAGCAGGGCGGCCATAAATCAACGAAGGTGCCTCCAGTCGGTTTGGGCTGTTAAATCAAAGCACAAAACCAAACTGACATGCATTACATATTTATATATCAGTGCTCCGGTTAGCAAGTCGACTGCACACACACCCACGCGTAGAGAGAGCTGGGAGACTGGGAGACTCGGAGAGAGCTGTACTGAAAGAAGGGCGAGTGGAAGAGTGATGGCTCCGAGATGTATGCAAACATTTAGAAAAGTTTATATCGCATGGGCGCATTATTATTGCGACTTTTTTATGAGTTTTAATGCGGCTTTAAAATGTCATAAATGTGAACAAAAAAGTACAAAATAAAAATATGTTGATAAATGCTGAAAGAGCGCACAAATGGTGACCAAGGTAAAAGACAAAATGAAGGTGGGCAACATCAATAGGGTTAACAACGCCCTCATTCAATCCAAGTGGGCGTGCCACGTGCCACATGCCACATCCTCTCAGCCTGAAAGCCATATCGGCACGCATTGATGCACATCATCAATTTTTAACGAGCTACTTTTACGTGACCCATTCCCGCTCTAAAAGTCAGCCTCGTGACGTCACCACATGTTTCCAGATGTGCCTAGAATATGTATATATATGCATGTATCTATATATATACATATATTTATATATATAAGTATATTTATGTATAATCTGATACCATGCATGCGCTGAGACTTAACGCCGCAGTGCTCATAGCATTCAGCGCCATTTGGAAAATACATCAAAGTCCGATACGTGCATCATTCGACAGATAAGTCAATTTCATAGGAAAACACAGCTGCATTGCAAAGGGTAAGACTGCATATATAAGCATATATACATACATATATAGCTATATACACGCAGTTATTGATACTCCAGATTATACCCATACCTGGGTACTGTACATATATATTAGTTAAAGCACGTAAAAGGATGAGAAAGGCGAATATGTAAATTTCGCGAATATGTCTAAAGCATAGATTCCACACACAAGTTGCTTAATTAAAAAACTATATATATATCAAAAGAGAATAATAAGTCATTAAAAGGTTAAAAAAACACAACCGCAGTCCTTCCAAAATGTATATAAAAGCTGAGGAATTGTGAGTCTATGTATAACAGCCCGTAAGAAAACAATAATCGACTAAAAAGTTCGATGATCAAGTCAGAAGTTTGTGAAAAAATTTGTAAAAACAATCGTTGAATAGAGCAACCACAAACAAAACAGTTTTTCGGAGCTCTAAACGATTTCAACGCCAAAAGAAAGGAGTTGAGGTATTCAAGCCCTATTTTAAAGGAGGATAGATAAACTTCTTGGAAAATTTATGATTTAGCCCTTCTCTCTTATATCAAATTTATAGTTAAAGGTATTTTCTTTTTTTTCTGAAAGGTAATGGAACGTGAATCAGATTGAAGGAAAATATACATATTTCTGGAGAGTGTATGCTAAAAAATATCCTCTCCTTACAAGTTTTACCTTTATTCTACAAACAAACTGCATTAAAGGAAATTCACTTTAAGACAAAACAGGTGCTTGAAAATTATTCCTTTGCCTCCTTATAATCATGTTTGCTGCAGTTCAACCAAAAAGCATCCTCAGATCCTTACCCGCTACTGGCTAAAATGAAAAACCTCTACCCACTTAGCCGACCATCAGCAACTTTTGCATTTGTTGACTAAACGGCTTTGTGAACATACATTTTAGTACAGCGCCAAGAGCATAGAAACACGTTGGAATGGCTGTTAGCCTGTTGCCCTTGTTGCCTCCATTGCCACTGTTATCCTGTTGCTCTTGCTGTTGCCTTGTTGCTGTTTTAACAGCGCGAAGAGCCAGCGCATATGTAAATGACTTGTAAATGTGGCTGGCAAAGAAAGGGAAGCAGCAGCAGGTGAATTGGCTGAGTTAGCAGCCGCGATATCAAGGTAAATACCCCAAGCTATTACCTAGCTATGCCAGAGCTCAGCTTCGTCTTCTTCTACACGCCCACGCAGAGTTTACACAAAGAAAGGTTAAAAGTTGCCTTTTGTGCTGAAACTGAAGTAACTTTTCCAACTCCATGAAAATCACAAAAGTCAAGTTTTTTAAGTTTAACAAACACGAGCAGAAAAAAGCGAACCGTTTTTTGGCCAGCAACTCAAATGAAAAAGTGAGTCAAAAACATTAATTACGAGTGGGTTGCACTTGGACCATGGGGCGTATGAGTGATGCTCGTGTGGCTGCCCGAACTGCAGCTGTAGACTTAGGCAACTGAAATACGTATAAAAATATCAGCATAGTGACTAAAACTTTTTCAATTTTCACTTGACAATAGGCACCCAAAGAGAATATAAAAATATAAATAAATTCTACATAAATGTATATACTTATATATTTATATTAATGCTTTTTGCATGGGCAAATTTCAATTTAAACGACGCAGTTTGTCGAGTGTCTTGTGCAGCAAATTGAAAATTTATTATATGCTCTCACATTGTGCGCCTATACAGGAGTAGTCCTGTAGTCCTGTATATATCCTTATATTGTGTCAACGCATGCATAAAGCATATACAATAAATTTTCATTTGTGTAACCAAACAGCGGCAGCAGCAGCAGCCGCATCCAAAGAGGCGCTGGGGAAAGAAGGCGGAGCATGCCGGTAAGAAAGAAACTTGATTGAATTGACACGACAGCCAGCACCAGACCTGTAAGCCCCTCTTTCAGTTTTGCAAAATATATTTGTATGTACTCGTACTCCCCCACTCCCCTACCCCCTACTCCTATACTCCCAATCCAATTCAGGTAGAGCTAAAAGGAAGAGAAAAAAACTACTCTCACAGCGTCTGTTCGGCTTCTTGGCAAGCACAGCTACACACTCCGACTCACCTTTGATATTCATGTGTGTTCGGTGCGGGCAACCTGAAAAATTGAATGAAAAATAAAAATATTAAAAAATAAAAACGAAAAGAAATTATAATTCAGTTTTACTTTGCGCATTTTTCATTTATTTGTTAATAATTTCATTTACAAACTTAAAAATGCGTAAAAGGCGTCCAAATTTTATTACACGCTGGCATTTAAAAAAAAAAAAACACGCACACACACTCACAGCATCAGCGCCTGAAAGCAGGCAACAGTTTATTTATTTTATTCTTTTTTGCTGCGTTTGTATATGCCTTTCAAAACCAGTTGGCCTTTTACTTTCATACTTTCTTTTGCTTTTGTTATTATTCCTTTGGCTTTTCCTTTGTTGCTTTAGGAATTGAAACTGGCTCGAAGCGTTGACTTTTCTGAATGCTGCTTAAATTGGGCAGTTGAAGAAGGCTTAGTTTAGTTGGCTGGAAGGAGAACCTGTTGCTGCTGCAATCCCAGGCGTATAGCAGAAGGGATCCCAAAGCAATTTTATATAGCCCACCTTCTCTAATATCTATCTCTGGGGCCCCCTTTACTCAACATCTTTACTTTTCTTTTCTTTTCTTTATGCTCATTAATTTTATCAAGTGTCGCGGCCATATACACGACTTTATCAAATGGGTTTCAGCATCCAAGAAGACATCAACGTCAGGGAGCTCTCTCCCTCTCCTCTCTTCTTTTGCCACAAATGTTAAAGGTCAACTTTGACTATGAGCTGCACTTTAAAGCGCTGCGTGTTCTGTGGCCTCCTGAAGGGTCAAGTGAGACGAAGTTGCTTGTCAAGGTGGCATTTCAGGCGGCCAAAGAAAAAAAAACAGGCGGAAGCGAGCAGGTCTTCAGTCTTTTTTTTGCGGTAAGCTGCAGTGCCATCTAATGCACTTAAACTCACGGTAAACATGTGCATTGCTTGCCAATCTGACAGAGACATCAACTAAAAGAAGCTAGGAGGTTGGCCAACGGCATAGCCAAGAGGGGGTGGCTGTTCCGCCTGCAGCATAGATTATTATTTTTATACCCTTTACCCATGCAATGCGAAAATGGGGTATACAATACTTAATAAAATGTGAATTTGAGAGGCTATCTGCCTGGAGGCGGGTCTGACGAAGTTAAATATTCTGCCCGTCCGTCTGTTCTTGCATCCATATTAACTCGTGGATCTCAAAGACTATAAAAGGTATAAAATTGGCAGATCAAGTTTATTATAATTTTTCTATATAAAACATGCATACTATCATTAACCTTATCAACAATATATATCATTTTAGGGATCTTGCTCATTTCGAGATACACCTATAATACCCTCACCAAGGATATAATGAAACAACACGAAGCTACAAGTCAAAACTGAATCGAACCTTACCCTTTTTTGGATACCTGTAATCAGGCTAAAAACCGAGAAAATTACGAAAATTGACATAATGTTAATATAATGGAGAATAATATGCTCATATTTTTAAATCTGATTCATAATATTTTTTGAGCAGGATAAGCTTCTTGCTAAGGGGGAGCGGGTTGTGGGTAGCTGACCCGCTGTTATTTCCTTGACTTTTCACATTTTCTGATTTCATATTTTCCATTCTATTTATAAAAATAGCTATTAATAAAATGACAAGCGCTTTTATGAAGAAGGCTATAAGGAAAACAAGAAATTATTCTCGCTCTAAGCGCAGACCTATTCGTCAAAATCACTCATCAATTTAAAAGTATTAACGAGTTCTGAGAATATATTTATACATATTTTCCTGGAAAAACTATAAATATAAATGAGCTGTTTGATAATTAAAAGGCATCTGTTAAGAGCTGTAATTAATTTTGAATGGTGTAATGCTGGCTTTAATTATTTTAAGGGAAAGTTTCAATAGTTTACAGAAAACTGCTTAATTGACTGCCTAATGAATTTCTTATATGCTTGTACTTCTATTTATAAAGGATTTTCTAGGGATTCTCTAAGGATTTAGTTGTCAGCTGCTCAAAAAAGATTCATTTATCAAGTGGCTTCCAAGTGGCATTTCATTTGGTTCCGAAACAATTTTCAACAATGCCATTTTCATGACTCCTGCCTTAGCAGGATCTTACCTATGCACGCTCACACAGACACACATACACACACACACGAAGAGAGTGAACAGAAAGTGCAAACAGGACACAAAGGCAAAGGCAAAAGGCTACCTACCTATGAGACTTTGTTGCAACTGCATTACAAGTGACTGCCTGGACTGGTTGACTGACTTTGACAGGAGCAACTGAAACCAGGACTATAAATAAGATACGACCATGTGTTTCTCTCTTTATAAACATATATATACACACATATATACATATAGGTGTAGATGTGTATGTGCATGAATGAGAATGCAAGAACTGTGTCACGCCTTTATTTGCTTGTATAACAGCTGTTATTGTTGTTATTGCAGTTGTTGTGCCTGTTATTATACTCTATACCCATTAAAAATGGCCAGGCATTGGGTATATTAAGTTGTGCTAGTGTATGTGATTAATAGAATAACGCATTTCCGGATATTACTATAAAATATATATTCATATATTATCGATCGGAACTAACGTAAAAATAATCGAAAGCGAAGTATCATTATGTATATGCTGGAAAAGGAAAGTAAGCTGTATTTAGAACTGTTTTAAATTATATTTCCCATTTATATAAGAAAATATCATTATTTTTTGTACACACAATCTATTTACATTCATAATTTCGAGCTGAAATAAATTATTTCCATATTCCATATTTTAATGCATTTTGAAGTAGAGATATCTCATTTGCCATTGCCGACTTTGATTTTTCTTTATTAATCAATTAATAAAAACGTCTTTCATAACTTAAGATAAACTAAACTAATGAAAATAAACAGTAAAGCAACTATTTCATAGAGCTGGGGAAGTGTATAGTCTATAGATGTTGTGTACGGTGGCTACAGGGTATCACGTAGTCGAGTACTCTCGCGTAAAGAGCGGTCTCTTTCTTGTTGCTGCAGTTGTTATTGCAGTTGTTGTCCCTGTTATTATATCTAGCTTTTGTTGCAATCCTCATAAAAGTGTCGCACACTATCTTTCCCAGTGCTTGTCTGTGTGTTTCTGCTGCTTCCTGTTGCATGCTCGACTTTTGCCTCAACATTTCCGCTTCCTTTCATTTTACATTCTGAACACATTCTGTGCAATATTCTTTTTTTGGAAGTCAACTTGACAATTTTTGCCCCTTGTCCAGATAGCGTAAAGGTCCTTCAGAGCTGAGCTGAGCTGAGCTTACGTCAAACCAAAACTACATAAATGCAACAATATTTAAGGCTCTCCTCTTAACAGTATTCCCCACAGCCGTAGGTAGATTTTTTCTTACTATACTCGTAATGCGCTTATACCATTCGATATAAACATTATGGCACACACACCTGTTGCAATTCATTTGCTATTTTGCTATCCTTCGCCTTCAGTCTAACCCACATCGATTTATATAATGGTAATACACATAATGTCGAACTTTCCGTTAGCCTTTCATAACTTTTCAATGCCAAGAAGTTAGTCGAGGCTTACACGATGAAAGTCTTTAGAAAGTCCTTATTCATAGGACGGGTACAGCTTCCTCGTTCAATTAATCGTTCATGACCCAATGAAATGATGTGGTCTCTCAGTCTTATCGGCCTGTCGTGAGAATTCACGTAACGCACAATTAATCATTGTTTTTCTATAGTAGATATATAGTTCATATTGTAATTTTGTACAATTATATAACAAATAAATTACAATGTTTATGGCGCATTCCTCGAAAACTGAAGCACTTATTTAGTTCATCGTATAAACCTTCACATCTGAGTACAATGGAATTGCAAGTAAGCCGAATGCTTCGTAACGATTACATTCTTATGATTGTCTATACATATGCATATACTTATGAGTAGCTGGAAATACATAAGTAAATACCAATAATATGCAGAATCGGTCGAAATTCCTATTTGGGACATGGAGTCGCATAATATTTGGTATTATCGCATCTGCTGTCACTTGCAGAGCAAAAATTTATGCAGAATGCAAATTCGCAACGACAAGAAAGAACTTGCAGCTGTATTGAAGCCACTATTTTTTTACGAATTCATATTTGCTCAGTATTTTTCCGTTTTATTTTACTCAATGATTCGTGTAGCTTTTAATCAAAGTTAGATTTAACAGTTGCGCGCATATTTTCAGGCTGTGGGGCTTTTGGTGTCCTGCAACTAAATGAGTTACTTTTAATTATAAAGATAATTTTTTGGTAATACTTGAAAAATAAACTAAGCAAATAAGTTGCCATCAGAAATAATAAAGAAATCTGATTATATTCCCTTTGTAGATTCCTCCTATTTCAGGTTCAAGTTCAGCTTCTGTTCAATATTTAATAGCTGCTTGGGTTAAAGTGGCTGGAACCGGTTCGGCTAAAAACCAGACAGCAGCCTGGTTTCTTATAAAAATAAGGCAACTTAGCTTCATTATGTGCGATTTGTTGGCCATTAAAATTCAATTTGGTTTCAGTATTTGTGGGAAACAAAAAACTCCAGCAGATGCAGTACATTGAACCTTTAATTGAACCAGCCCCTCGTGGGGTTTCAAAGGAAAAGGAAATTGCTTACTGTTCAAACGTTCTCAAATGCTCAGCTCACATCAGCTCAGTTTAGTTCAGCATCAGTTACGGTTCTATTTTTATCCAGGACATTGCCAGTAGAACCTGAAACAAGGAGCAAGGTTGTGAGTTCAATGCACACACGCATGCAAATCATGCGAGTTTTATTCCCCTTTAGAAAAGTTTATTAGCCCTAATGGTGGCTTTATTTCGAATTAAAAGCGAATCAAAGCACTTAGGACTGCCACAATAGAATTTCAAATGATCGCGCGCTTCAACTATGTCCGATAGCTGCTCTCGATAACAGAAAGTGATAATCGATTAATTTTTTTTATTAATATTCAGTTTGGTATTTCGACGCTAAGTTCAGTCAGCCAGTCAGTGGCATTACCCAGCTGTTTGATAAAGATTATAAGTGATTATTCAGCTAGTTATCAAGTATGCTGAGAAATTATTTCAAATAAAATTTACTTTTTAAAATAGGTACTTTGCCTAGTTTTACTTTTTACAGACGACAAATCGGATATATTGCAAAATGGCGTACGAAAACTGCGAGGAAGCCGGCGATTGGCGTGATAGCCCGTTTTTTATGGTCCTGTATGATTATACGGTGAAAAATACCGGCATGCCAACAGACATGGGTACATTAATTGCCTATCTGCTTCTTTTCGTTGTCACTTGGTATGTAATTATCTGGGTGACCCGTTTGCTGCTGTCGCTCGTTTGGCCTGTGATCATCGTAGTATCAGCGCTCTTCCTATTCCGCTATCTGCTCACACTCCAATCCGAGGATCTATTCGATATGTTATTCCAAACTGTAACCCTGGTGGCGGAGAAAGTACTCATGATCTTGAACAAGATGCTGGAATTTACATCGAACTTTCTGAAGTGACTGACGCACTGCACTCGGTACCAAATACTACAAAATTTTATACACTCCAAAATTATGCCCCATACATATAAGCATAAATTAATTTTTCGACTGCAAATATTGCATTTTATGTGATCCAAAATTTTATTGATAAATATATGTACATTGTTATTGTTTTGCTCATTTAAATTGTATTTATTGGTTGGCGGTATTATTCCGCTTCCTACTATGGCCACACTTCTGAAATTGCTGAAGTGATCGTTATCAAAAACTTTGAATATTAATATTTTTAAGAACTTATTATTATTAAATTAAAGTTCATTTAACTGTATACAAAAAGACCAAAATCTTTAGAAATTTCGTGGCTTCCTTGGTGTTGGATTTTTAAATAGAATGAGTTGCATTTCTTATTGTTTAATTTTATTATTACATTCTATTGTTTTAAAGAAACATAGTTTTAGTGTAGCTATATTTTTAATTTTCACTGGTAAAATACAAATTATTAAACTTAAATTAAAAATTCAAATATAAATGGTATTTATTTATGGCCATTTCGTTTTGTGGAAAGGGTCACACTGGTGGCCCGGCAAAATTATGTTGATTTCATCAACAGAACTGGAATAAACATTTTGGATAACGGTAAGGAAAACAAATAATATTCTAATAGATAAAGTTTTTAAAATAAATTAAAAATTCACTTACCTGATTATTAGCACTGAAATTGAAGGAATTTATAATTTCTCAATTTCTCAAGCAGAAGAACAAGAAGCAGCCAGTCAATAAAAATATAGCACTTATTTTTAGCTTTTCATGTGGTGCCTTGAAAACCTCATCTGTCCACAACTGTTGGAAAAATAGAGTGACAAAAATAGGAAAATAAAATTATTCGCGTAAGTTTCACAGCTAACTATATGAATGTGGCGAAAATAAAAGATCTCAAATAATTTCTCATTATAGTTCAGTGAAAAATGCCAATAATTCGCTTGGAATCTTCCGATAAGGAAATTTTCGATACCGACATTGAAATCGCCAAGTGTTCGGAAACGATTAAAACGGCACTCGAAGACTTGGGCGATGAAAGCGATAATAGTATTTTACCTCTGCCCAATGTGAACTCGGCCATTTTGCGAAAGGTGCTGCACTGGGCCACCTATCACGCCCAGGACGATCCTCAGCAGGCCCAGGAGGATGAGAATAAGGAAAAACGTACCGATGATATTTCTTCTTGGGATGCCGATTTCTTAAAAGTGGACCAGGGCACCTTATTTGAGCTCATTCTGGCAGCTAATTATCTAAATATTCAAGGACTCTTAGATGTCACCTGCAAAACGTGCGCCAATATGATCAAAGGAAAGTCCTTGCAGGATATTCGGGAGACTTTTGCTATTGCCAATGATTTCTCTCCGGCTGAGGAGGAGAAGGTACGCAAGGAGAACGAATGGTGTGAAGAGAAATAATCAGTTGTGTCCACTTTAAAGTTGAAATAAAAATAATTAATTTATTCATCCATCATATTCAACTAATACTTTAGAGTTAGCTTGACTTTGTAGTTCTTTTTTTTTTTTGGTACAAGGTACTAGGTTTTAGAAAGTACTTTTCTATTTCGTTCAAGGCTCGATTAGTGGGATTGAACCTAGTCCTTCTTCAGATTTTGGTTCAAATAAGTCGAGCAGATAATATAGAAAATTATATGTAATATATATAATTATATTCATCACATAAAAATAATTTCTTTCTCATTGGTACCAAAGTACCGCAAAAAGAAAGGGTTTAAATAAAATCTATTTTCTATTGACATTCATTGGTACACTAAATAATCCCCAAAAGTATAATCAAATTTCCACTCTGTCTATTTCATTCTTATTGGTCTATTTCATTCTCATTGGTACACTGAATAAATGTACCATTGAAGAAACTGTACAAGTTTTGGTACAATAAAATTAGTTTCCCTATCGGTCAGTTCGGGCAACAGATTGTTGCAAACTGCACTCGCCAGATGGCGTATTTACATTGTTACCGCGTGATAGCTAGTATTTTTTAAAATGCAAACTCTATATTTCGCTGCGTAGAGACGGTCACACTTGGACCGAATTCGCCAAAAGAAAGAAGAGAACCAACTAAGCTACTAAAAATTTTGATCAGGATTGGCGCATAACAAACAAATTTTCGGTATATTTATTAAAATTCTCTGTAAACTCGCATATTAACGGGCAGCACGGGCACAACCAAAGAGTAGCCAGCCATACACAGCCAAACAAACACTTACATTTCCTTGGCGAAAAAACAGGCGGCGGCGGCGGCAGCGACGCAACACACGCGACTTGCGAGCAGAAAAAAAAAGAGAAAAACACGGCGAGGAGGACGACGGCCTACGGTGTGTGTATGTGTTTGTCTGCATCGGTGTGCGTGCGTGTGTGTATGTATACATCTTGGGGATAAACTGAACGAAAAGAAAAACAACAAAAAGGAAAGGAAAACAAAAACAATGGATGTATACGACGTTAGCGACGATCTGGTCAAGAAACTCAATGACTGGAAACTAATTGGAATTATTTCCGGCAAATTCAATGAGCTCAAGGAGAACTACTCCAAGGTGAACTTCGTGGAGCACGCCCTAATTGACTTCAAATACATGGAGAAAATATTCCTCAACGTGACGCTCCGCGAGAACAAATGCAACAAGCGGAGCGTCGAATTTCGAATGCTCGGCAACGAACAGTTTTCCTTAAAGAATAGGAAATATTTTCAGGCAAGTCTAGAGCTCCCCCATCCAAATCCCATGTCCTCACCGTCCCTTCCCCCTATATTCGAATCTGCAAATGTGTGCGGTATCGGTTAACCATGTTATATACACGTTCCACGTGGGATTTCATAGCGATTCACTTTTTGATTTCGGTAACGGTTCCGGTATCATATCTTTTACCGGCTCGGCTGCAAATCTTGTACCGTTTTTATACCGGTTCTGGTATACCGGTTCTGGTATCAAATTTTGTACTGGTTTCGATATAAATTCTTAGGCCGTTTCCGATACCAGTTCTTGATAATCTCTTCTGATAATCGTTTTATATTTTCTGTACCGGTTTTTTCGCTGCGATACGAACCGGTTTATGCGTACCGTTGTGTAGATTGGTCCTAAGAAATATATATATGAATGGTCATATATAGTGGTCCGATAATAAATATCAAACTGTAGGCATTTTTCAATGTAACAACTAGTATTTTTGATACAGTCGGTCCCATGCTAGCTATATGATATAACTATCCTATCGGCTTAAACCTTACACTAAATAAAATTACTAGGAAATATAAAAACGTAAAGGATCAAATAAAATCTTGCAATTCCTTGGGTTACTCTACGGTATATGCATATACACTTCCCTATTGTGCTGTTTAATTATATCAAGATATATCTTTAATCCTCAGGCACTTGAATTGTATAACAAGAGCATTTGCTATGCAGAACCGAATTCGGAGCATTTGTCTATCGGTTATGCCAATCGATCAGCGGTGTTTTTCGAATGGAAGCGATACCGGGAATGCCTGGCTAATATTGAGCTGGCGCGTAAAGCCAACTATCCGGAACGGCTGCGTCATAAACTGGACAAACGGGAGCGAGATTGCCAGCAGTTGGTGCAGCAACAAGCGCCGGATATTGTACCGTACGATTTTAAACTGAGCTTCGAGCCACACGCTCAAGTTCCGTATATAGCAAACTGCCTGGAGCTGCGCGAGACGCCCGAAGAGGGTAGATTTATAGTATCGACCCGAGATCTGGTCGTTGGGGACGTGGTTGCCTCAGAGCAGCCATTCTGCTCGACTCTACTGCCGCCCATGCGCTACATTAGATGCAGCACATGCAAAGAGGAACGCTTTTTGACTCTGATACCCTGCGATAACTGCTGTTCGGTAATGTTCTGCTCGGAGCAGTGCAAGCAGCTGGCCAACAACACCTTTCATAAGTACGAATGCCCTGTTATTGATCTACTTCATCGGATGTTCAACAAGATCCACGGCATTGCGTTGCGCACTACGTTGGGCGCTTTAGATTTACATGGCAGCATTGAGGAACTGATGGCCTACTGTGAGCAGCCTCACAATCAGCAGAAGTGCGTCTTTGATCTGGACTATACGCAACTGACGCCCCAGGAACATTATAGG
This sequence comes from Drosophila repletoides, assembly GCA_018150835.1. Taxonomy (NCBI): domain Eukaryota; kingdom Metazoa; phylum Arthropoda; class Insecta; order Diptera; family Drosophilidae; genus Drosophila; species Drosophila repletoides. The sequence goes on along the minus strand of JAECWQ010000089.1, from coordinate 16,954,248 downwards.
GCCATACACGGTCTGGTGACGAATCAACAGCTGCGGTCAGTCTCCGATCTCTTTCAGCGTTCGGTAGTCTGCGCCGTGCTAAAGCACTTCATCATTGAGTATACGCCTTTGAAGGATTATCTGGGCGGAGATGATGGTCGAAACTTTTTTACAGATCTGCTGTTTAGACATCTACAAACATCACCATCGAATATGCATGGAATTGATCTCGTAGAGCAGGTGAACGAGACCAAGGACGACCAAACGCATTCATCTGGCGCTTATGCGTTTCTTTCTCTCCTCAATCACTCCTGTGCGCCCAACACTCTGCGCATCTATGAGGGGACCACTGCGTACTTATTTGTCCTGCGACCCATCAAAGCTGGGGATGTGCTCTATGACAATTATGGGTAAGAGATCAATTTAGTTTTTCAGCTTTAAAGATTTAAAATTCAATGTGTATTTTCCTTTTGTTTAGCGCTCACTTTGCGATCTTCAGCAAGAAACAACGGCAGGAAAGATTATCTATGCAATATCGCTTTAGCTGCAAGTGCGAAGCCTGCGAACTGGATTATCCCATGTATAAGGGTATGCCGCACAAGGCGACGGTACCGCTAGTGAACGATGATACGGACATGAAGCTATTGGGTGCCTATAACTATGAGTTTGCGTCTGGCAATTATCAGAAGTATTGTGATTTTCTGACGCAGTATGGCGATGCGTATCCCTGTGCGCAAATCAGTTCGGCTGAGGAGTGCCTCAAGATGGCCCTGCATATCATGGTAGATGCGGTGCCCCTCAAGGCGAAAATGTAATGTGTCTGGGACATAATGCACTGAACTGCCTCGCAACCCGCCATCCCACCACCAACCAACACCACACCTTCTCCCCTTCCCAAGACACAAAACACAGCGACAAAGAATTCTAGAATTTCGACGTAATTGCAGTAATTAACTAATGAATCCCTATTATTATTATTATAATTTGTGGCCATAAGTTTCACAACATTTTGGCAGCTGCAGCAGTTGTTCAATTGTATGGACATGTTTACACCCGCAACCGCCCACACAAGCACACAATTGTTTATTATTACGTGTAGTATTCTAATTGTGTATTTCTGCTATGGTTTTTTAAATAATTTGTTTACACTGATTGACAGTTAAGAACGTTTTGGTCGCTTCCACTGGCCCGCAGCAACTAAGTTGGTGGATTTGAGGCTTATACAAAGTAATAATACAACTAGGTCGCAAGCTCAAAATTTTTGTAACGATGTTGGATCACCATTGTCTTCGAAACTGCAAAAGAAAACAAAAAAACAAGTTTTTTGTAATTATTTTACAAACAAATACAATATTTTCTAATTATGCATTTATTTTGTCTTTTTCATACATATATTTAGTCTGTGACCCTTTAAAAATGTACTATTTAAAATGGATCAGGATAAGCATATGAATTGATCCGGACTCAGAAAGTATGTCAGCTAGAGTTCCGAAATTTGGTATATCAGCTATTGGAGCTCCGTTTGTTCCTATGGTTGTTATGGTATAGTAGTCCGATCTTAATAGTTTTTTATATCTATTTTAGAATCACACTACTATAAATGACTTGTAAGTTTCATCCGAATATCTTTGGAAAACAAGTCTTCCCCACAAGAATATCTTAAGCCTATTCTTCCTATCAATATGCTATAGTTTTCCTATCCGTTCGCTTCCGACACAAATAAAAATCCATTCCAAAACTGAGAGACTACTCTGAATAGAAACACACAAATAGACTTGAATATACCAACTCAGATCAATAATATATATCATTTGAAATAATATATAATATAATAATATATATATATATATAATTTGAAATAGCAAAACAATCGAAAATTAACATAGTTATACTTAGTAAAAAATGATTTACCACAAATCTATTTATGCAGGTCCATCTCAAGCCATTGCACATATTATCGGCTAGTCGAGTAATCCCGACTAGAGCATTCTTACGTTTTTTTTAGTTCATTTTACTATACAAATCGAGCAGCTGCTGATTGAGGACAGCGCCAGTGTTGGTACTGCTGCTGGTGCTCGCGGTGTTTGTTGTGGTGACCTGTGCATCTGGTTGTCCGCTGGGTGGCAACACCTGGACAAACTGAAAGCCGGATGATGAATTTGGATTGCGATAATGCTGTGATGTTGTTGACTGAGTTGGATTTTCAAAATCAGCGAATAAAATGTTGGAGAATGTTTGCTCCAACTGCTTCTGAAACTGATCCGCATCGATGGGCTGCAAGTCTTCGCTAGTTGCGTTTTGTGACGTATTAATGTTAAGTTGAGCCGCAAGTTGATCCATGCAATTCTGTTCTCGTTGTTGTAGTTGTTTCTGCTGCTGCTTCCGCTGCTGGTCCAATTCATTGGCCTTCATATAGAGATTATCACCAATGGATTGTACATAATCTAAATAATGGTCGAGATTCACGTTGTTGACAAAACTCCCATCCGTGGCCTGAAACCCGAGGCGCATTAGCAGCGATATCTTAGTATTAAAACACTCCAGCCAGGCCTTGTTGGTGCGATACATGGACAGCTGGTGCTCCTCGCCGCAGGCATTCCAGAAATCCAATAAAGTATTCTTGCTATAGTCAATCATCGAATGCCGCTTTGGATCCGGATACAATCGATTAATACCATCCAAATGCCGAAAAGTAATATCCAACAAATTGTGCTGATGTTGCGACATAAACAGCTGCCACTTGTATATAATGGTCATCAGATTCCACAGTTTATCCATGGATGTCTCATCGAGCCGCATCAACGAACAGGTGGCTATATCATTCAACATAAACTTGCAGTGCTCTGCGGTCAGCAGCTGAGCATTGCTATGAGTGGATCCATTAATTAGAGATTCAATGAATTTTGGCTCCAACAACACAGTGGTCACATCGTGTATAACTGAGGGAATACATCATAAATTGGAAATCTAGAAAAGTGATGAGTCAGCTGTAATTAAAAGGCGCCACTTTACCTTGAAGGGATTTGTCGTGCGTAATTTGTTGAGCCTTCAGCCGTTGATCAATCACATATAGCGCCTCACAGCCCAGATTGACCAGTATAAAGACGTTGGCGCGCGGATTACTGGACATTTTAAAGCTACAACTGTTGGCAACTGTGGCGTACGAAAGGTGAATGTTAACTGAATCCGGACGGGAATCGGGCAACAAGGCAAAGGCACAGGCATACAGCACAGCACGCGACCAACGAATAATTCACACATACATTTATTTTATTGGATTTTTCGTTTCCGAGGCAGAGAGGGTCCTGTGACGACGACGACGACGGCGACGGCAATGTTTGACTGTTTTATGAGAACCCCGGCAACGTCTTTTAGCACTACAATAAGTGCAAATAAAAACAAAAGGAACAATAGTCGTCCTTTAAATACTCATTAATTATATTCGTAATCGCAGTGTTCCAGAAAACATTAAATATTTCTGATAGATTTCGCTGAAAGTGTGATAAGATTTTTAAATTAACGAACAACTATGAAAATTAGTATATTCCAGATGTTATAATCAAATTTTTCTAGGTAATGCCCCACAAATGTAGCATGAAATTTTGATTTCCATACCAAAGTATTTTTAGCAAGTCTGAAAACCGATTATTATTATTTAAAGTAAATCAAAGCTGGCTTAAAACATTTAGCCAAACCTAACCGGAAATCAACCAATATATCTGCTTCATTTCAGAACAGAAACATTCAATATCCGAGCTGCACCATTTATTTTCATTTGACTACATGCATTTTGTTAACTTAATGTAAACAACTGAAAGTATATCCAAGTCAACGACAAAATGAGTATGCCCCTTCCCGTAGGTCAAGCCACAGAGTCGTGTATAATTATGGCTTTAGGGGGCCGCGGGTGAGGAAAGATGGAATGGGATTTTGACGTGAAGTTTTCTTTTGCCGTCTGTCTGTCCCATAGTTATTGATTTCAGTTTATTTCGCAAAACAAAACCTAAACTACACTTGTTTTTTGTTATTGCTTTTGATATTTTTGCAGTTGTTGTTGTTCGGTTTAGAAAACAATTAGAATAATAATGGTGGAAATTATGACAGCAGGTTAAAATGCTAAAAGGGTTGCGTGTCCCACTTAGGATTTAATAAAGAAAGAAGGTCAAACTAACGTTTTAATTTAAAATTGAAAAGGAGAACAATATAAATGCAGATTATAGTATGACCAGTGCATTTACATATTTTATTTGAAATGGACTTTTGAAACACTGCCAATCGCCACCACGCCCACAAACTGCATATTTATGCTAATGGAATATTAGCTCAGGTTGAATGCATACAGAAAAACCACCAAACACCTGCACTGCCCTAGGCAGGGTCGGAACAGGAAGCCGGAAGTTGCGTGATTGCCCGCACACCGCAATTAGCTGATGACTTTTAAACTTTGCCAGTGTGGACGTTTCTTGGCGCGAAGCTATCAGACGCTAAGCGTTGACACGACATACGGTCACATTCTGACGATCTGGTGATCAGACCACTAAATTAAATGAATTAAATTTAGCCAATAAATGTTTAAATATAAAAATTAATCTTAATTGGAAAGGAAATATTCGGATATTCTGAAGTCTCATAATAAACACATTTTTTTAATACAAATAATATCGATTTACCAAAATAAAACAAAAAATATAATTGGAGAGAATGAAAAAAAATAAAAATTTTATCCGCTTATTCAAACTCGATAGCAAATTTATTTTGCAGTGCCGATAAATCGAATGTATTCACTTGAAACATCAATTGCTCAGGTAACATCTGAGATGGAAACAGTTGTTTGTGGCTCAGAATACCGGCGCAATAACAAAATAAGTCTTGTTGAAACTTGTTTTCTCTCTTTAATTTAAATAAAAAATGTTGCGTAAAGCGTTGCCTAGTTGGACACGCCCCTCTGCGTTGTGTCGTCAGATGTCGATAGTCGCCAAATCCTTGAAGTACACCCAGCACGGCGAGCCGCAGGATGTTTTGAAGCTTGTGGAGGATAAGTTAGCGGCGCCGAAGGACCAACAGGTGTTGGTCAAAATACTCGCAGCACCCATCAATCCGGCGGATATAAATACCATACAAGGTGAGTGTGTGAGACGCAGTTAATCAATGGCATCTCTTATATAAACATTATGAATATGATGAATTGCAGGCAAATACCCTGTAAAACCAAAGTTTCCGGCTGTGGCGGGTAATGAGTTTGTGGGCGAAGTTATCTGTGTGGGCGACAAGGTCAAGAGTTTACAGATCGGCGCGCATGTAGTGCCGCTAGCCACTGGGCTAGGCACTTGGACGACTCATGGTGTCTACAATGAGGATCAGCTGCTGGCTATTTCCAACAAGGTGGGCCTAGCAGAGGCAGCGACCATAACCGTGAATCCTTGCACTGCATATCGCATGTTAAAGGACTTTGTAAAGCTATCGCCAGGAGATACAGTCATACAGAATGGTGCCAACAGCGCCGTGGGTCAAGCCGTGCACCAGATATGTCGTGCTTGGGGTATCAACAGTGTCGGTATTGTACGCGATCGTCCGGAGATTGGAGAACTGAAGAAGTTGCTTGAATGCCTGGGCGCCACTGCTGTTTTAACAGAAGAGGAAATGCGGACAAGCGACATCTTCAAAACTGGCAAACTGAAGCGTCCCAAGCTAGCGTTTAATTGTGTGGGCGGCAAGAGTGCAACGGAAGTGTCCCGTCATTTGGACAATTCTGGGGTCATGGTCACCTATGGCGGCATGTCACGTGAACCCGTGACTGTCGCCACAGGTCCATTAATCTTCAAAGATATTGCATTTCGTGGTTTCTGGATGACTCGCTGGTCCAAGGAGAACTACAGTGCCCCGGAGCGTGCTGTGATGTTCAAGGAAATCTGCCAGCTAATAGAGCAGGGCAAGTTTGTCGCACCACCGCATGAGATGGTGCCTCTAGAAAAATTCAAGGATGCCGCTGCTGCGGCACTCAATTTCAAGGGTTTTACCGGCAAGAAATTCATTTTGAACATGGACTGTTAAATGTAATCTTTTGTTATGTAATTTTAAATTTCAAGTCGAAAAACTAATTGTCATTAGGAATACGTTCTTCCCCTTAACATACTTATAAAATAAATATGTTTCCAAAAAGAAAATTGCTTATGATGCTTAAAGAAGCCGGACTTTGACCGATCCGAATAATCAATTATTTTGATAGTATTCCGAATTTATTTTGCTAGTTCTTATGGTTTTGATGGATGGACTTTGTACTACCAAAACTGCAAAAAAACAAACCCAAAAATAAAGATAATACCAATAAACAAGATCGGCTAAACACGATTTTACTAAATGAAGATATTATAATTACGTTTCCTGAAAATCATATTGTGATCCGATCCGGCTAATTTCAACATACTTATGTGCTCCGTGGAGCAAAAAAGGCACATTCTAAATTGCATTCATCTTGAACTGAGAAACTAGTTTGCTTGGAAATATGCAGACTCATGGTTATACTAACTCGAATCGTCGTCCTGATCGATAATATATATAATTTATGGATTCGGAGTTGCAGAACTTTTATACATTTCTTTTATTTTTCTATATACATTTTATGACATCTCGATCTCATTGGCTTGATACTTGAGCTGCAGGGTAAGGGCGGTGGGGGTGGTAGCATCAGTGATGGTCAACTGTTGTCCATCCTGGAGGCCCAACTCACCCAGCGACTGGGTGAGATTCTTGCGAGTAGCCTCTTCGATGCTCTTTACATTGCCCATATAAAGGGTGCGTTGCTTGCCATCGGGCATGACAGTGGTTAGACCCGGACTCTTGAGCTGGAAACGAGCCTGCTCGCACAGCTGCTTTATAACATCCTCTAGTGTGGTGGTGTTTGGATCATCAATATGCAGCAATTGTGGAGTATTGCTGCAGGCTAAGCAGCTGTCGGATTTCTCCGCCTCATAGGTGTAGGTATAAATGCCATCCAGATCGTTGAAGTTGAAGTAATTGACCATACTGTCATATGAACTGGTGGCCAGTTTGAAGACCTCAAGTGAGCATACAGCGGCAATGACAGCATTGGTGCTGGCTACAGCAGGTATGATGTGCTTGATGACACCCTGTACCAGCCGATAGGTAATACCGCGTATATTAAACTGAGCGGCTCGCTCTTGAGCACGCTCATATATCCAACCAATGTGCTGCGGATCATCGCCATCCAGAGGCACATGGAATGGATTCTCCTTATCCCACTGTATCAGTTTTACATACTCAATACAGTGCTCCGGGAGACGGGGTGTATTGGCTATCGTGCATAATGGATAATTCACCTGAGGTGGAAACAGATCCAAGGTGCATTCAATGCAGGCCGTAAACCCGGGAAGTATGACGCGGGCATTGCCCTTAAAGCCTTCGGTCCCACCATCAATCATTGGTATTATTGAGGACACGTCTATAGTATTATCTTCCTCATACCGGAGCATGGAGAGTAACATGCCATTGATCCAGCGACGTGCCACAATGGAGTCCAGTCCGCAAACAATTATATGAAACTGCTGGTAAAACGATTCATCAAAGTCTTGAATCTTGGCAAAGTGCGCCGTCACTTTGCAGCTGGGAATGCGGATATTAATAAACCGGGCAGCGCATTCAGCCTTCGATGAGCCAATATCTGTGCGCCGGAACAGGAACTGACGATTTAGATTGGACAACTCTATGGTATCCATATCAATTACATGCAAATCACCAAATCCCATTAGTGCCAAATCCTTGAGCAGCTCACAGCCCAACCCACCGGCTCCTATGATTAGCACTTTGCATTTTGTCTGCAAGAATTCAATATTATCCGGTGACGGTGTGAAGTCATCCTTGCAGAAGAGACCCTCACGTTCTAGCACGTGGCGTAGGCCATTCCAGCGTTTACTTTGCAGTGTCTGGGAGGGATTAGTGGGCGAGGCAACCGACATTATTTCAAAGAAACTTGCAACACGCAAATTGAAAGCGGTAAATACACAAATGGACTAAAAATGACTCAGGAAATACCAAAAACTATCGTAGCTGCATTAATCGAATATTGGATTATCGATAAAAAAAAAAAAACGGTTGTCCTTCGTCGTATATATCGAGATAAAAATTGGAATATGAGAAAAGATCAAAACTGAATATCACAATATTAAAAAAATCGTTTAAAAATACTTAAAATAAAATTATTGCTTTTCCCTGTTGGCTAAATTTTCTTGGTTAAGCAAGGCGCGTGTATATTATTTGATGAATAGTTAAAAAAGGTTTTATAATTAGTGTTTATATTTAAGAATGAAATAATAATGGCTTGCAAGTTTTTTTTTTTTTTTTTGGCATTATTTAATGAACTGACAACTCATTCTTAACATAAGAAAAATGAAAAAAATATCGGAACAATTGTAAATTCTTGACTTTTCGATATTCGAGCATGCATTCGTAAAGTTATCGGATATCGCACATCACTAGTTCAAATTTGAAACAACGGCACTGTCCGAATGCAGAAAAGTCGCGTCCTTTATAGCGTGCTTCCTCTTTGCAATCATAAAATATATATTGTAAATAAGATTAAATTTATCCAAATTTCTTAGTGAGTGTGTGAGTGAGAGTGAAACGTGTAAATACATTGCACATTAGTAGCAGTGGCCATTGGATTACAATAAACAAATTGGCGCGAAATCAAATAAAATGACGCTCTCTGTGTTGGCGTCGTTTGACGATCTACGACGCTGCATGCAAGTGCTGAACGAAGGCATCGCTGAGGAGGGTGAGTGGAATGAGAAATTAAATTAAAATTGAAACTTTATTGTAAAATAAGTATTTCCTTTTAGAATTCCTGCGTTTTTTACGCCTATTTGAACAATATCAAGAGAAATGCAACAGCTACGCCACGCAGAATGCGCGCCTGCAAACGGAACTTGATAAATCGCTGGCTAAAATGGGCGATCTAGAGGGGAAGCTATATCATGCGAGGCGCATTATTGATACAGAGATCAAGGCACGCCGTCAGGCAGAGCATGAGCGAGATGCTATGGAGGGCAAAATAATGGCTGTGGCCGATCTGCTGCAACATGAACGTAATTTGAATAATGAGACGCGGGATAAATTGGCGTTTCTGCATACGCTGCCTTCTGCACGCAAGCGTAAATCATTGAATACCTTACATGAAGATAAATCCTATGGGGATATCAATTCTACGGGCTCTTTACTTTCTGATTTGTCTATAACACATTCTGAGGACGATTTCCTGGATGTCAGACGGTCCAAATCCTGGCGTGAGCATCGTCCCTCTCTTCCTAAGAATACGGTGCCATCTGTGGGCAACAAACGCTCCCGCTTAAGTACAGGAGGTCTAAATAGCAGCAATACTGCCACACCAACAACAACAACTACAGCCCGTCGTTCAGGCATTGGTGTGGATCAGCATACATTGGATGTGGTTCAAGGCGCAGAGCGCTTCTGTGCTACCACCAAAGTAACAATTCCACAGGATGGGCAGGGTGTTATACGCGCCGAGTCGACCATTGAGTCGCTGCCTGTGATTATGCCGCGTTCTCAGCGCATTGGCGATACACACACTTCTACCTCAACGCCTCGTCGTTCGGGCTCTAAAGAGCCCACAGCTCCACCCTTGACCCCACTTAATGCTATGGCAAGTGCATCGCCTGCGCAACAGAACCGTCCACTGATGCGCAAACATAGCTTCAGCCAGAAGACCTTTTTGTGTGGCGACAACTGTGTCCAGTGCAGAAAGCGGTAGGTTCCAAATTTGATAATATTTAAAAGCTGTAGAGTATAATATTTATTTATTTGCTCTAAGAGGTTTTTAAGTTTAATTAGAAATCCTGATTGGATACAAGCCTAATATAAATCCACTCTATTGAATTCCTTTGCAGCATTCGCTTTGGAGCCGTGGGACTGCGTTGTCGGGATTGTCCTGTGCGTTGTCACATAGATTGCCGTCAGCTGCTCACTGTCAGCTGTGTGCCGCAGTCGGGCACGCCCACGACCAAGACGATGATGGGGTATTTGAGCGACTTTGCACCATCAATTACGCCGATGATACCCGCACTGATTGTGCATTGCGTCAATGAGATTGAGGCGCGTGGTCTGACTGAAGTGGGCCTTTATCGCATGTCCTCGTCGGAAAGGGAATATAAGGCGCTGAAAGAACAATTTTTGCGCGGCAAGGCCACTCCACATTTGGGAAACACGGACATCTATGTGCTGTGCTGCTGTATAAAGGATTTCTTGCGTTCGTTGCGGGAACCGTTAATACCTACCAGCCAGTGGAAGGATTTTGCCAATGCCGTGCAAAATCCGGACAACAAATTGGCAGAGCAATCGCTTTACAAAGCTGTCGAGCACCTGCCGCCAGCAAATCGCGATACTTTGGCCTTTCTAATGTTGCATTTCCAACGCATTGCTGATTGTCCAGTTGTAATGATGCCTATTGATAACATTTCTATGATATTTGGACCGACAATTGTGGGCTATTCCTCGCCTGATCCGGATCAGCATACCATATTTACAGAAGTTTTTACTCAAAAGCAAGTTATTAAGGCACTATTAGAGCTACCAGGTAACTTTTGGCAGCAGTATTTGACACTGGAGCCATCACCACCGCTGGCACCACCTGGCAGTGCCGTCAAGCGTGTACCCAGCGGCCATAGAGATCTATTCTCGCTATACGGTATGTATACCATTACTCACTGCGTATCTTGTACTCTAAATTAAGGATAACTGAGATATAGAAGAAAATGCCCCTATGTATCCAGCGTGTCCTTATTCAGAGTATCTTAGTATCACATCTCTTTAGACATTGAAATTCACTTTACAATACTTTGCAATATATTTACTTTCTTTACAGCTACTCCACTGAAGGGCACCATGAAGAAACGAAAATTTATCGGAACTCCGCCAATATCTGCGCACAAGAAATAGAAAGAGAAAAGCGCCGTCCAACAGTCAAATGGTTCAACACTATTTTATGCATCGCAGGCGTGCTTACTTAAATCCTAAATCATAATCTACTTCAAGTATTTCAATTTTTTCTTTTCTTGCACCAATTTGTAGTGTTTAATTTAAGAGAGCTGCTTCCCATATGTATTTATAAACCTTATCCAAATATTGTTTATACATAGCAGCTGCTAGTTCTAAGATATCATTGATTTACTCTATAACTTTTGTACCAGCAATCTCATAATTGATCACTGTCTTGATAATGAATTATACTTTCTATATTATATATGTTTATTATATATTATTTTTGCTAAAAAACTGTAAAAAATAAATACATTTAAATGGTAGGTTTGATTAAATTTCAGAAATAAAATTGGGGAATATCGCATAAGCTACTAAAATAACTGATTTCAAATTTTAACGGTAATATAAAAAGTAGGCAGACGAACTACCGATTAAATACAACGAGTCGATAGGGCTGGTCGGTATATGTAGCTAGTCAAGCGATGACTAATGAATTAAGTTTGATAAATATAAATTTGCATTAATCTGTAATCTATTTGTATTTTTTTTCATTTAATTAAGCTTAATTTGAGGAAATTAAAGAGCATGATAAGCAAATTTATCTTTTACGCATGCAAAGTACGCTGCTTCGTTTAGAAAAACGCATGTCGATAACTCTATCGATTATGCGATGGTTCATCACCAATTTCCAACCGGTTCCAAGCATCAGACGATCGTGCCTCCCACTGCTGCTCCAGCGTTCTGATCGTAAGTAACGACATAGCGAATTTGTTGCCTTGATTGTTAGATAATAAAATTAATTTGCAAAACAGGTGTAAAATATGGCCAACATTGCAAAACTGTTCACTGTACGCGCCCAAACGGTGCTCCAGGCAGCCTCCCGTCAGCCCCAAGTGGCCGCCCGTTTTGCCAGCACCTGTAAGTAGATATCGTTATCGTTATCCTAACATCAGATAAAGATCAAAGGTCAATTAAGCCTTAACATGCAAATTAATTTAATTTATTATTGTTCCTGTTGTTTTTAATATTTTGCCATATGCAAGCTAATTATATTATTTGCTGCGAGCTAGCCAAAAGAGCCAAAATTGATTACGTAATATTTGTGATAACAACACGCCTGCTCTTTAATTGAAATTTTCCAGAATAGTTATCCCATCTCTATATTAAATTAAATATGACAAATATTATATTGAATATGTATGGTTTATTATTATTTATTTAGTAATTAGCTAAAGTATTTTGTAAACCAAATTAATTGCGATAGATACTCTGTACGCAATCTCTGTATACACTTATTTATATATGCACAACAAACACAAGTTCACGCTTGGCAAGCAGTACTACACTTCAAGTTGATTCTGTAGGATGTAAAAAACAAGCAGGATTATTCTAGTTAATAGTGCTTGTCTTAGAGGTACTCTGCACCCAATCTCTTAAATACTCAAGCAGTTGACTGCATAGTTCAAGTTGATTCTGCTTAACCTCTATTGCAAATATAGCTGAAATCCTAATATGACCTGTCACGAAATGTAATCCATTGTAGGAGGAATCTTCTTCCTCACAAAGACGTGCCAATATAGCCATGTTCATCTTCTTATGTTTTTTGTGGTAGGCTAGGTAAATAAATTTTTTTTTCAAATGCTTATTCCAGTCTGCAAAGGTATGAAAATTTGCGCGACCCCTTTGTAGTCTTTTTTTGTCTGTTTGACCACAAATTAAATCCTTTTCACAAATAAGCATATATACTGATCCAATTTATATCAGGCTTGGAAAAACCTGAATTCGACTGAAAATGAACTTTGTACCTAGACACTCACCTGATAAAATCTGCTAGTTGAAGAATATTTAGTAATAATAATTGTTCTCTTACCTTTTAGCTGGTAACTGGGAATTTATTAAGACCGAAGTTACTGGAGAGAAGCAGAATGTAGCTGTTATCACTCTGAACCGTCCCAAGGCGCTGAATGCTCTTTGCAATGGTCTGATGTCGGAGTTGTCTACTGCACTAAAGGACTTTGGCAAGGATAAGAATATTGCTGCCATTGTGTTGACTGGCAGTGAGAAGGCCTTTGCAGCTGGCGCGGACATCAAGGAGATGGCACCCAACACATATTCGCAGTGCATTCAGGGTAATTTCCTGAACGACTGGACAGAGGTGGCCCGCACCCAAAAGCCCATCATTGCGGCTGTTAATGGTTATGCTCTTGGCGGTGGTTGTGAGCTGGCCATGATGTGCGACATTATCTATGCCGGTGATAAGGCCAAGTTTGGTCAGCCAGAAATTGCATTAGGCACTATTCCCGGAGCTGGTGGCACTCAGCGTCTGACCCGTGTAGTAGGCAAGTCCAAGGCCATGGAAATGTGCCTAACCGGCAACATGATCAATGCTCAAGAGGCCGAGAAGGTTGGCCTAGTCAGCAAGGTGATTCCAGCTGATCAGCTCCTGGGCGAAGCTGTTAAATTAGGCGAGAAGATTGGCTCCCACTCGAATTTGATTGTGCAGCTGTGCAAGGAGTCGGTAAATACCGCATATGAAACCACACTGCAGGAGGGTCTGAAATTTGAGCGTCGCACTTTCCACGCAACCTTCTCCACGGTAAATAAATTATATAATCATTTTAGTTTTAAAAATAATTATTTCTGTGTTCAATTTTCAACAGGCCGACCGTAAGGAGGGCATGCAGGCCTTTGTAGAGAAGCGTCCTGCCAAGTTCACCAGCGAATAGGCAAAACCCATAAGTAACCCACGTTCTGAACCAGGATTGCATTTATAAAGTTTATCCCGTTATTTGTACGCAACTCAAATTAAAATCGTTAAATAATTCGTTTTTTTGCACTATACTGATATCCTTATTTGTTGTACAAATTTTACATATATTTTATATACAAACATACCATGAAACTTGAGCTAGAGTCGCTAGAGTTCAGCTACTATGCACTGGGCAACAGTAACTGGATTCCAACGCCTCCCACAGACCACAAGAGACACAGGAGCTCAAATCCGACAGATTTGATAGCTAACAACTTAGTGGATCGCCAGTTGGTCTTTGACTTAATTTAAAATTTATCATAGATCAACTGACGCAACCACAGTTGCCAAAAATTCCGGATAGATAGGCATATTCTTGTGGGTTTAAAGCCTCTCGTTGATTTAGCAATCGATAATAAGTTTTCAGTTCCATTTTTTTCAAATTGGCTTTCATATCTCGTATCAGTGGCGTATCCGGTTCGATCTTTCTCAAGCCACAGGAAACAAAGGCATTACAGCAATTACAATTACAATTTGAATTTTGAGAAGGCATGGACACATTTTTTTCACCTCTATTAGGTATACAATAACGACGAATAAGTAAAGGTTTCTGGGTTCGGTCGTTCGGAATTGGTACTACGTCAATTCTGGTAGGAATGATATCTTTAAACTTTTTTATTTGTGGTGTTTCTTTTTTAGGCTTATGTGTCTTCCAGGACTGAGTTTGAGCCTCGGTTAGGAAATTGCGCTTGGGTTTCTCTACCTTAATTTCCTCTCGCAGTTCTACTTGCGTCATTAAGTATGCTACTTTTTCCTCTAGGATTGCCATTTTTAAGCGTTCTTCTGACATATTTAAGCGTTGCGATACTATTGTTGCAGAACTGTTGTCAGTAGAATTCAGTTCATATAAGTTATTTACATAAAAAGGATTAAGCGTTCTAATCGTGCTTTTTGATTCTTTAAGATATTTCGGAGGAGTATATGGGGGTGAATACATGTCATTATCGTTACCCACATTCTTTTGCTTAACCTTTCTATTTTGCCTCAGATTTACCCCGGGTGCATCATATGGATTAATATAAGTACTATTGTAACGAAGACGGAACAAGTATTTTATGAATTCCCTTGTCACATGGGGCATATTTGTAATGGAGTATTTGTTTTTTAATTGTGTTTCCTGGGGCGAGATAGTCTCAGGCTCCTCTAAAATTTCAGAAAGAATTTTTTTTGCTTTCCGCTGTCTCTTCTTATTCCTGAATATCTTAATAGCTCCACTTTTTGCCAATTGATGTCTGCTCTCTAAAAAAGCATTCTGTTCAGGGAACTTAGGATCCACATTTTTTAACATCTTCTTCAAGGGTTGGGAAAATGGGACCTTGGGTTTCAGTTCTACCTTTTTACTTTCTGGTTCCTTAATAACTCCACTTGTTGCCAATTCATGTCTGCTCTCTAAAAAAGCATTCTGTTCAGGGAACTTAGGATCCACATTTTTTAACATCTTCTTCAAGGGTTGGGAAAATGGGACCTTGGGTTTCAGTTCTACCTTTTTACTTTCTGGTTCCTTAATAACTCCACTTGTTGCCACTTCATGTCTGCTCTCTAAAAAAGCATTCTGTTCAGGGAACTTAGGATCCACATTTTTTAACATCTTCTTCAAGGGTTGGGAAAATGGGACCTTGGGTTTCAGTTCTACCTTTTTACTTTCTGGTTCCTTAATAACTCCACTTGTTGCCAATTCATGTCTGCTCTCTAAAAAAGCATTCTGTTCAGGGAACTTAGGATCCACATTTTTTAACATCTTCTTCAAGGGTTGGGAAAATGGGACCTTGGGTTTCAGTTCTATCTTTTTACTTTCTGGTTCCTTAATATCTCCTTTTTTTGCCAGTTGGTGTCGGCTCTTTATTAAAGGATTTAGTTCAGGGAACTTAGGATCCACATTTTCTAAAATCTCGTCAAAGGGCTTAGAAAATGTAGTCTTAATGCGTTTCCGCTCAATCTTCTTACTTTCAGGTTCATTAATATTTCCATTGTTTGCAAGTTCATTAATATTCTCTGTAAAATAATTCAGTTGAGAGAACTTAGGATCCACTCTCTCCGTAATTTTTTCCAAAGGTTCAGAAAATGTAGTCTTTTTAGGTTTTGGTACTAACTTCGTCAGTTCAGACTGAAGATCCATGTTTTTTTCAGAGGGTTCGGAAAAATTGGATCTGATTTTACCGTTCATAATTTCATTCTTTCTAGAAATATTATATCTGGACTTCATTAAATAAGGATCCAAAGGATTTACATCTGCAATCGTCTTGGGAGCACCGCCATCTCTGTGAGAGTATACGCCAAACTTTGTTTTAATGGATTCTGGAGATGATTTCGAAAACTTCGTAGAGAGCAGTTTAATGAGATTATATTCAATATTTTTTTGTTGCTTTCTTATCGAATCATCTATTTTTGTTGGAGAATTACGTGGAATTACTTCCTTTTGAGAGGCTGGCTTGATCTTATATTTCGTCTGATCTTGTCGTTGAGAGTATTTATCTAGATTTGTGACCTTATCTTTTACCGCATTGTTCTTTGTAATAAAGGTTTCTGGAGTTGATTTCAAAATCTTCTGCGTAGAGAACTGTTTAATGAGATTATATTCTATATTTCTTTGTTGCTTTCTTATTAAATAATCTTTTTTTGTTGGAGAGCTACGTGGAATGACTTCCTTTTGAGAGGCTTGCTTGATATTATATTTCGTCTGATCTGGTTCTTGAGAGTATTTATCAAGATTTATGATCCTATGTTTTACCGCACTGTTCTTCTTTCCACACACCTGATTATATATTTGTATCAATTTGGCAGTATCATCCACTTGTGAATGTATGCCCAAGTTTCGAGCATACTTTTTAAGAGAAGGAGTGAAACGCGGATATAAAGGTGCCCTTTCCACGCAGTTGAACAGAGCATTGCTCCACCAATTTCGATGATCAGACTGCAAAACTAATTTACCTCCTATCGAGGGCCATATTCCGCATATTGGTTCTATGCTTCGCTTGCACAAACAAGGGCAACGCATTAAACCGGCCAGTATACTTACATTTATTTTCAACTTACATCCAATTTTAAACTTAACTTTCAAATATAAGACTCATAACATAAGGGTAACTGTTCAGGTCACGAACTTATAAGTAGAAAATTAGAAATTATATTATGTTTATCGTTCCTAATTTGGAAATATTCACTAATAAGTGAGTCTCAAAACTATAACTCGCTTTCTATATGCCTTGGTTCGACTTGTTCTTATTATTAAAATTGTGTTTAATGTTTTATTAACTTTTTTATAATATCGACTCGGTTCAGGTTCAGGTCTAGTATCTAGAAATTTAAATATAATACAAACATACGTCACAAAGGCAGGTGCACAATCTGGCCAATCTGATTTCTTAATATCGTGTATCGTATCATCAGATGGCAGACATTTTGTTTCTAAAAACTATCGATAACAGTCGCACGCCTGTTATCGTATATCAAATACACACACAGAGTCATGCACAGGCAAGCATATACAGGACCGTTGCATACATTCTACTGTTAGTCCTGCGCGTTGGCCGTTTGTGCGAGCAAAAGCAAAAGTAAAAGTGAAAATCAGGCCCTTGAAATTTGTGAAATATTCATTAATTATGCATGATTAATAAAAATAGAATTTGTGTGCGTGTCTTTTGTTTGTTTTGAATAACGGTTACAATCTCTGCCGCTTTTGCGCTCAGCTCTGCCTAGTTATACAGTTTTTACGTGCAAACAAAGACGCAAATCTTTAATTCTTTGCTATTCCTGGCTCTGCTCGGGTGTGCTGTAATCTATAATTGCGATATACACAAATACACACACAGCTCGTGATTGCACATATACATATACAACTCAATATATATATATACACACACACTAGGAAAGGCAACCTCAAAGACGCCCCCGCATTGCCCTTGAGCTCGCTTACTAAGAAGCATTCGATTTTTCACAACAAGACGTAAATAACGTAAAAATACAAGGAAAACAAAAAGAAAAAAATAATAATAAAAAACGGCTGATTTGCACGCGTTTACTAAATAAAAAGAGAAGAATATTAAATATAATACAATTATATAGGAAGCCAGAGTGTTAGGCGTCGGAAATGGATGTGCTCAATCAAATACTCAACATTAATGCTGGCGGCGCCTATGGTGGGGGTAAGGCGGGTGGCGCCTTCGATCCGCTCACGTTCGCCATGAAACCTCAAGTTGTCATACGCGCCCTCTGTTGGGTAAGTTGGATAAGTGGGACCAACCATCATCCCCTGCCCCATTGCCTACCCTCACACCGCTTTTGGGGAGGGAGGGTTATGGCCTTTCACAGGACATTTTGGCTCGTGACTTTCGTGTTAACGAGCTTTTTTTTTATTAAGTTAAATTATACTTTTATTAAGCTAGAAAAGCATTTTCCACTAACTTGATGGATAGCTAGTTTAGCTATTTGAAAATAATTCGATTTAAGGATACTTTTTCTGTAATTTTAATGACCTTGTTGCATTACGCTATTTCATTTTTATTATTATTATTATGTTATCTTAACCTATTATTTATCTTAACTCTGTAAATATATTACATTAAAATCATAGTTCGAATCGTCCCAATCCTCAAAATAGTGTAAGTAATCAATTTCTCCACTAAAATGTACTTCAAAGAGATAAATAGAAGTTAATGTTGCTACAGTAAATTAATTTAATTGGCTTACAATCAATTGCAGCTTATCATAATTTACTGTGGCAACAGTTCTTTAATATAATAAACAAACCTTGAAACTTATGAGGGGATGGTCGCTACTATTTCTTTGGTCAATTTCCTGTAAGTGCAGTAAAATATGCAGTAACAAAATACATGCACCAAACTTGTACAGTAAAAATGCTGTATCCATTTTGTTTAGAGTATTAACCTCTATTAGACTTTATTGTTGGTCAATATTAAAGTTATTTGTCAAGTGTAATACCTTAATTACTCATGGGCTTGTACAGTTTTGATATAAATGTACATACATATAAAATGACTTATTTGTATATATATAAAGGACATTAATTTATGTGGATGCAATGTAAGTGACTGCCTGGGCGATAAGTTGCTGTGGGAATTCCTGGGACTTAATCTTAGGTGTTGATACGCGATTTGTTTATGGATCCTTAAGCATGGGCAGTAAACGGTTTGTCACACGTTCAATTAGACCATGGCTAAGCCAGAAACAGTAATAGAAACAGCTGTAAAGTGGCTATTAAAAGTCTCACGCCTATATAAATTTGAAATAAAGGCCATAAAGTGGCATCGTTTTGTAATGGCTAACATGTGCGTCAGAGCTGTGCATGGAGACTGGAGTGAGAATAATGCTTAACATGAGTTTGCTTTTCATTCACTTTTAATGGCACTTCTCCTTAGCTGAAGACATATACGTATACGTAATATTTGCACAAGTACTATAACAAGAAGAACTGACAGTTGGCCAAGTTTGGAATGGCCAAGGACTCGCTTTGTTATTGCAGCTGGCATCCCTATCCCCAGGCGCCACTACAAGCTGACTAAACTTGGCCTTCAGTTGAAATTGGGTCACAAACCTAAATACGTTCGGAATGCGAAATATGTGCCAGTATTGGTGTGTACACATACTTATGTATGAGACTGCCTATATGTTTATCTGTGTGTGTGTACTTGAACTTCTGGTTTGTTGCACCTGCTCCATAAAATCAATAATTATACATAATGATGGACGCTGTCTGACGGCACCCACTGTAATGTGCCTTGGAATAGGATATTATTATATTTCACAGTGTCATCAATAAATACTCATATTTCAATATAAGTTTTCTTTTTTCGATATTTCAGCTCTTTTCTATTGTGGTCTTTGGCTGCATATCCTCCGAGGGCTGGGTAGAAAAGGATGGCAAGGATTATTGCCTATATAATAACGATGGTATGGCCTGTAAATATGGCAATACCATTGGCGTATTCGGATTTCTCGCCTCCATGGGCTTTATAGCTGGCGAGTTTCTGTTCGAGCGCATGTCATCGGTGAAGAGTAGAAAGCGTTACGTCATGGCTGATATGGGATTCTCTGGTATGTCCTATAAAACTAATCGGAGGCTGAATGTAGTGGGACACCAGTAAATACTAAATCAAATTCTTTCTCAACTTTTAACAGCACTCTGGGCATTTATGTACTTCATTGCATTCTTTTACTTGTGGTCTCAGTGGAGCTCTGCCCCCATGCCGCCCTTGGGCATTGGCGCCGGCAGCATGAAGACAGCCATTGTATTCTGCTTCTTTAACATCTTTAGCTGGGTAAGTTACCCCATTTCTTCTACTGTCATAGAGTAGAAGCTATAAAGGCTTTTAATTGCAGGCTCTGTGCGCCTTCATGGCCTATAAACGTTTTCTAATTGGCGCCGGCGATGAGTTCACCTCAGCCTTTGAGACTGATCCGGCCAATGTGGTGCATCAGCAGGCATACAGCTACTCCATGGACAACGACAATGAGCAGTATAGTGCCTCCCCATTTGGACAGCCTCAGCAGGGTGAGTTCAAGAAACTTTAATTTCTTAGGTCTACTTCGAATCTAAACCCGAAACCGAGTAATTATATTAAATAACAATATACATATATATATGTATCTATATATGTTGTTGCAGGAGGCATGGAGCAACAGTCCGGCATGGAGTACCAACAACCCACCTACTAAGCGCATCTGTTAGCCTCAGTGCGGGCAAGTTGTGCTCCTCCTTCGTTGTCGAGACACTTTTTTTGGTAGTGCAAATGGCAAACATAAACACAATTTTTACACCAACTGCAACTATACACTACACAAGTTGGCTTAACTTAATACACCGATGTCAAGCATATACAAATAGCAACAACAACAACAACAACAACAACAACAACAACATTGCCGAGCATTTGCTTCAAGGCAGGGAAGAGCGGAAACGGAAGGCAAAGAAATGAAGAAGAAGAAAAGAAAAGAAAAGAAAAGAAAACTGAAATCTAATCTAATCTGCTTAGATAAATGCCCTATCCTTATACAGAATATAATATTAATGATAATAATTTATAAGCTAGCCCCCTAAGTTGTGTGTGCAGTTTTTGTAGTGGAAATTTGTTGCAATATATACGAATACGAATACGAATATGATGATATCTACATATTATCTATATATATATATATATATATATACATATATATATACTAAAAATACTACTTATATAGTATGTACTTATGCTTTAAACGTTGTTAGTTATTTAGTATGTGTATTTGAATTTCATTTCCCTACGCAAGGCCCTGGCCCTATTGAACTCAGCTTTGGGCTTTTGGCTTGTTCACGATGACAATAGTAGCTTGACAACAACTAAAAATATTCAAAAACAAAAAACAAAAACAAAAACAAAAAGAAAATGATTTAAGGAAACAAAGCAAAAGCGTTTTTTAGACAAATTTACACACGCCAATACAGTGAAAACCAAAGAGAATAATATAGTAACTGACCCACACTAGTTAACCAGCAGACATCACTAAACTGCTCAAGACATATCCATTATAATACGAGTAGACGATATTTTATTTCTCCATGCTCCATACCCCAGATTCAAGATCTGATCCTGATCCTGATCTTGATCTCTGGTTATCTGTAGTGCCCTAAAGCTGCAGGACCCGTGGCCAGGGTCGCTTATACTACTTAGCGCATATATAGAAACAATAACACTTAACGCCAAAATGTAAATTCTAAAAATGAAATCAACAAATAAACGTGTTAAACTTAAAAACCTAAAATGAAAGTGTGAAGAAAGTCGAGTAATTCAAAGTATTTACAAATAGTTTAAATTCGTTTGTCTTGGGGCACTCATAATTGTTTAACTAGTAAGAAAAGTATAGCTTCGGCGCACCGAAGATTACATACACTTGCAGAGCGGAATATTAATAACTGATTCCGATAAACAGACTTTTACACCAAGTTTTGGATAAATATTATATAGTTGTTCGATCGGGCCAGTTCCCACGTATTTGCTACCTGCCACAAAGAGAAGAATCTAAAGCAAACTTCAATAGCCTAGCTCAAATACTAGGAGAGGAGCTTGTCTAGAAACAGACTGACAGACGGACAAACGGACAGACTTTCTCCTTCAATGTATTATACATCTCTTGAAAATATTATAATACCCTCTGCAACTGTATAAAAAGTATAAACATAATTACAAGAATATGGTTCTTTGAGGCCAACTCAGAATTTGACTTTTTAGTTCATAAACATCAGTATTTAAATAATGCACTAAGATGCCATTTAGTGTTGTCATAATTTTTATTTATTTTGAACAAATTCAAAATTTTAATTTATAGTTTTATAGTTTTCCCATTGGCCCCCAGACAATTGTTAATCGAATAATAAATTGTATAGTAAGATAACATGGAATATTACTAATACTCAGCAATTGAACATTAACCAATATCAATGAATGTAAACATATTTAATGAATAAACATAAATGTTTGTTTTATGCTAAATTACGAAAGTATTTGTTAAATAAAAAATATATATATTATATATTTATGTATTGTATATGTGCATTGTATAAGCCAGCTGTATGTTGAATAAAATATAAACAAAAACAGTTCTTGGCCATTTCTATTTGAAGCCAAAACCGAGCAACATACATTTATGGCCAATACATTTATAAATTATTCATGTAGAAATCGTGAGCGTTAAATAATTATATAACAAATTTATGCATTCAAAGACACAATTTGACAAAATTAATAATAATAAAAATAATAATATTAACCGGTACAAAGGGCAATCCGAATCGAAATCGAAACTAAATTAGAAAAGTTCTTGTTGGAAACTCATTGAACAATAATAACAATAATAATGTAACAAAACCAAACCCAACTAAAAAGGAAAAAACTTTCAATAAATTATGACACATATTTTTAAAAACCAAAAACAAATGCCTTAAGCCTTTTTAATATTTAAAAAGGACTAAAATTATTAATTATTATTTGTTTTTTGAAAGATACGAAATACGACTGAGCAGAGAGAAAAACTCAAGCATTTCGGTCTTAAACCAAACCGAAAAAATTGCAAAAGTACGATTTGAGATGGCCTGGATTAAGTCGAAAGCTTTAAGCCAAACGTGTTTCTGTTGAGAACGAATTGTGCTTAAAATAAAATTAATAATTGAAAGCACAAATGCTTGATTCAATCCAATATTGCAGCTTGATAAAGATTAAATTTTTTTTTTTTTGAGCGAGAAATTGAGAGAGCAGCAGTTAATTCCTTAAATTTTCTTCTATCTTTTGAAGTTCAACCTTCATTTAAGCCAAAAATAATACTTATCCTTTGTGTTCAGCTGAATTCCATAACAAAAATTGACTTTTTTAATTTATGACTTTTATCCTGATTCGGACTCCAAATAGTCAAGATTTTGTTGCTCTCAACTTCAGACCCATAAAGCCTACTTTTAGAGCTGTTTTTCTCTCTGTATAGTATAAAATTAGTCTAATTTAATGTTTATTATAATATGTTGTTTAGTTATATTTTATATTTACAATCTCTTTATTATTATTCTTTCGTTCTTTATTTTTTTGTGCTGAATATTTATTTAGCCATAATGTTCCAAATAATATTTGTCCTCAAATTTGATTTTTTTTTTTTTTAAGAATTTTGATGAATATACTAAAAGGAGTTTAATTATTCACGATTCATAATGATCTCCAGATCATTTAAATCGGTATTCTCGTTAACGCCCATCTCGTAAGTCTTCTCGCCCCGTCTGTAAGCTGCATTATGTTCCTTTATTTTCAGCAGATTTTCACAGAATGTTAACATATGATAGGGATCCATCGAAGAGCTCGAATAGTCCTTATTGAACTGCTCCTAGTTATTTGAATAAATGAATTTAAAATTTAAATATTGATTCAAATTTTAGTAATTTCATATGAATCATTCAATTACTCCTACCTTGAATTTTTTCCAGTTTTCTAAAGTACAACCGCTGTCCTTTGAAATGTGTATAATTGTAGGTGCGGCCCAAGCATCCTCAATAAGGCACAGGCAAACCGCGATAATTCCCAAACTGAACACAAGCTTATTCATTTTATAACCTTGCAAAATTCTCACTTACTGAGCGCTGATCGAATAATCGACCTCTTATATACAGTCGAATGGGCCAGAGTCATACGAATATATGCAAGTTCTACGCCCCTTGACTTTCAAATAATAGTTCCAGGAATTCTCATACCCTATATGCATAATAAGGTAGTGCAATTCGGGTATTATATGATGTTCAGATATTCTCAATCCACATAAACTGAATGTTTACTTTCAACTTTCTTACTTTATTTTCTAGTTAATAAAGAAAGATTTCCTAAGGTGGATCCGACTAGAGGGTATCTGTAAGTGCACTACCTTTTTTTTGTTTTGCTTGAACATATTGCAACGAAACTAATCTATAAACTAAACGACCATTATGCACTTAGACATTTTGAAAAATTGCAATTTGGGGTGGGTGCGATAAGATTACTACGTTTTTCTTTGTTATTTCCAGATTGCGAATACCCTTGCAGAGGGTATTACGATTTTATCATGAAATGTGTAAGGCATTTAAAGAATTAAATATATTATTGATCAGGGCGGCATAAAATAATATCCCTCTGTCTCTATGCAAACTGCATAGTCTCTCAGGGAACTGGGTGAATATGGATGAAACTTCTCTTTTAATGCAGGCCGCTAATATTTCAGAACCAGTCGGATAGGATAACTATATTCAATTGTTCTCAATTGTTTTCTCAATGAAACTTGGAACTTACAATTTGACTACTAAATCAAATAGCTGCTCTGGATCTGTCAAGCTGAAAAATTTAGGAGCAGTTTTCACATGGTTATTCTAGTCTGCAAGAGTGTGTATTCTTCGACTAGCCAAGGATAGCCAATCCTAACTTTTTTTAATGTAAATATTGTATGAGTAAGAGTTGTTTGTCTGTTATTGAATTGTGAATTTTAATATATGCAAGTATTTAAACAATGTATGCAAAATCTTTGGCCTTTGACCTTCCAGAACTTACGGTTCTCGTAGCTCTATTTTCAGCTGAATCGATTTCCATATGGTAACAATACTTGGTAGGAGTAAGGAAACCAACCTTTTAAGTTGTTCTATAAATAGCCAAACTGGCATCTTGTTTGTATTTTCTAAAACTATGTTAACAAAATAAATTCGTATATGTTTAACTAAGAGATACTTAATGAAGAGAGTAGAAGAAAGCACCTAAAGAATTGGATAACTGCATTCGCTGGCAATGCCACAAAAGCTGCCAGCGTTGCGCGGCAGTCGCATAAATCCATTCTCGCCCCAATTCTGGGAATACGAGTTCTTGACTATCCAATAATCACGGCCATTTTCGGAGCCATAACCCACGACAACAACAGAATGATTTACTTCATCCTTGTTGCATTCTTCGTCCTCGTAGATACCGCCATCGTATTGCTCAAAAGATATGGCACCTGCATTCATGGAGCAGGCCAATGGACCCAATGTGGCAATCACTTGCTTCATTTTCTGCTCATCCCCCGGATCGATGCGTGCATAATCGCGTATCTTCACGATACTCTCACGTGGATAGGTGCCCGCTGTTTCATTCTGTCTGCACTCCATCTCGTACTGCGCATAGGGATATTTGTTGGCCAGCGTGATACCATGATCTCGTATATACTCAAAGCCGTACTCCTGAAAGCCACCATCGCAGCCCATGTTGCCGTAATCATCGGCGCAGTCCATTAAATTTTGCTGCGATAACGGCACCAGCACGCCAGTGCGACGAAATAGATGCCCCTCCAGAGCGCCAGTGGTGGAAAATGACCAGCAAGAGCCACAGCCAACACCCTGAAATCCCGCTGGTGTTACTCCGCCCTTCTCACGCCAGTCAAACGATTCCGGCAGGTTGTCACTCAATGGACCTGCGGCTGGCACAAAGTTGATGTGGCGTGCTGTCAGTTCTCTGCGGTTTAGAGAATGAGAGAAAAACTAAGTTTTAAAGTTATGCAATAAAATGAAATAATTCGAAATTTATTAGATAATAATCGTTTTCCATTTGGGGTAAATAAAGCCAATATAATACGGCCCAGAAGAGTATTACTAGCAAAAGGCGTCGAAGATTATATACTCTTCTATTACATACTGTGATAAATATTGTTAACTCCTTTCTGATCTTAAAAAAGATATCCCGTAAAGCCAGGAAAGCTTTTCATGAAGCGAGGTAATTTATTCGTATTGTTTATAAGGTATACTCTTAGTTATCCACCCGTTTGAATAGAAACAAACAGAGATACTTCATGCAAAACTACAATACATTCTGCAAAAGTAGCAAAATTTAAATAATAATGAATATTTAAAGATTAATCCATTCTGCTCTGGCGACAGCCTTTGTAGTTGATAATATAAACAAACGCACGAATACCTTGAAAGCAGCTGTTGTTTCAAAATCCGTTTCGAAAGAGTGAAAACGATAACTTTTGGGCTCGAAACTCGAAACTCGAATCACGAAATATGAATTATTTTTGTAATATTTAAATATTAAGAGTAATATAACTTCGTTGACTATTTTTTATAATTCTCAAAAGTTTTCATAAATATTCATATTCATTTTAAATGCTATACTTACTCGCCCTGAAATGAGATCTTTGAGCCGAGCAGTGTGGCAACTTCTTTGCGTGTCAAATCAGCTAATGTATTCAGATTGAGCTGATAGCTGCTCACTCGGCTATTGGACAGATCCACCAATGACTTCTTTGCTATAAAAATGCTCTCACGGTACTCGCGTTCCTTTTCATCCGGATACACCTTGCCCGTCTGCCTCAGAAAGTCATCGAAATCCCGCACATCGCATAGCTTTGGGAATGATTGCAGTTGTTGCAATGACACAGCACTTAAGCAGCTCATCAGCAGTAGCAGCTGCAACCTCAGCGATTTGGACTGCCACATCTAAAAAGCGAAATTGTGGCGAGTGGAGAGTGGAGAGTGGAGAGTGAACAGTCGGATTGATGTAACAGGTAAAATTGTGATATAATCGTCCACAGGTGTACTGAAATTCGCAGGTAATTTCTACCCTATCGAATGAGTACTTAAAACTATGTCATTAGGTTTACGATGCACGTTTGTTATTATGTATTCTGGGAATTGTATTTTTGGAGTTTTCTAGATAAAAATTGACTATCAGCAGTCATATAAAGATATTCATATAAGCTTTAACTAGAAGCTTATCATTGTTCGTTGCCTTCCGCCTCTTTTTCTTTTTTCAATAAGTTGTCAAGATGCTCAGTAAATTCTAAGTTAAAGTATTCAGAGGTCGGCTCGATATTTTCTATTGTATATTGATTAAATGCGTTTTTAATGGGAGTGATTAATTTTGAACAGCGATTTATAACCAATGTTTTCAATTTATTTTTACATATTCACAGTATTAGCATATATAATCCCAGATTTGATTGGTTTGCATTTCTCTCTTTGTGAAATTTATCCCCTTGGCAAATGAATCAGCCAAACAATATACACAAATGAATTTCACTTTCGATGGGTAACATAATCATATTAATAGATCTGAGCATATACGGGTTATATATGTATAAACCTATTTACTACTGTGGGTGAAAGGCGCTGCTCATCACAAGCTCGGACGAACGGATACGGCTGAAGGGGGTCTATAAATGTGCTGACTTCAAATGAACATAATAGTTGTAATTATTATGATTGTTGTTATTATTTTGTTAGATTTGCACTGCACACACTTGATAAGTTAATCACCTTTTTTCTTTATAACTTTGTTTTGTCTTTGTTTATTTTTTCTGTTTGGTTTTTTGTCGGTTTTGAACCCTTTCCCGTTCGAAGATCTTCAAGAAAAGCTACCGTTGTCTCGGAGGCTGCTGGGATCGTTTTAAGACGCGCTGGCGACGGACGCTGCGGTTTTATAGACTAGAGACTAGAGACCTAAGCCTAAACACTCGTTCGGTCGAACGGCAACCAAAGAAAAAACCGGCTGATCATAAACTTTGGGAATGTGCTCATCTATGGATTTCTTATATTTTAAGGTTTCGCTTTAAATGCAAATTAATCATTCACGTGTACCCATACCTATGCATATATATGTAACTGTTAACCTATTGCTGTAATAGGTAGAGTATATTAACTGTGCCATGGTTTTTGTATGAGACCGAAGGAGAAATAATGGCCCTCTAAATACGCTGATTTATATTGCTCGTTATTTTTCTACCCATAAATCAGTTAAAACACTATTAGAATATCTTAACTTTGTATATTATCTAATCTCAGCCCAGCTCAGCCAATGCGATCATTAAAATGTCATTACTCAGCAAATACTATAAAAGTAGAGCATGTAATACTGTCTTATCAGACAGTCTGATATCTTTAACATTGAAATTATTCACACTGATACCTTAAGTTTACTTAATTATACAAAATAAATATGTTAATTGGCTTATATAGTTTTGTGAATACCCTATACATTAATTTATGCAACCAATTTCGAAGATTTATAAACCCATTTCAAGTTATTGTTTCAATGTGTGTATATGGCATGTTAGGGTATTCAATATTCAAAATTAATTGTTGTAACCAAAGCGAGGAGTTACAAATGTTACGGAAGATATATTTTTAAAGAAATCTATTAAGAAAGCTTACGATTTCTTACTGGAATATGTACCTATATAAGCTTTATTTTTTATTTGCTTGATATTAATGGATAGTACTCGATTATTCTTTCCTATAGAAACATTATTAATTTTCCGATAAGACCGGTTTCGTCATTTGTGCAGCGGGGTACGAAAAGAAGGGTATTGTCAAGTTTTATTCACATAGCTCTGAAACAAAGTTACGAACTGCATGGAAACAGACAGACGGAAGTATATAAACTCGTTTCATTATCCTATTCTGTGGTATTCGGGAACTTACATACCAAAATTGTTAGTGGCAGATGTGCAGCAAACAGCTCATCAGTTTTCCCAGAAATTCTAAATACTCGCTTCGTTATTTGTCAATAGGGAATGCTTAGGCATTTTTATAGGTCTTAAAGTATTTCTCAATGAATTATAGGAAACCGTACAGCAATAGGGCAGGGGCAAGTCTCTTTGGGGGATTGACTAGGCTAAAAAGTTAAATAAATGCCTTGTGTGGTTTGCGGCACTTGAAAATTGTTGCATTTTGAGTTATGTGTTAACAATGTGGCATTACTTTCGCTTGTGGCAGATGCAGATGCATTTCTTGCAAGGTGGCTATAATTGGCTATATTCCAAATGAAGAACTGAAGAAGAGGCTAGTTTGAACTAGGCCAGTGGAGAGTACAAATTAACAGTCATATGAGAACGTAAACAAGGCACGCCCAGCCAACGATTCATACCGGCAGAGCCCAAGTAAATACCCAGAAGAAGCAGGCAAGTATACGGGTACACACCATATCCATAATTAGGCAAGTGCGAATTAAGCGTTTGGAGGCACCAAAGAACGAGAGTCATCAATTTAATGCCGCATCTGTAGAAATCTATTTGCACTTTTCTCTGCTTGTCTAATCGAAAAGAAAGTGCATGGATAGGTGCGACTATATAAAGCCTCGTCTAATGTCCAATTGCTAGCTAGTATCTATTATATTCCCGCGATGTGGAAGCTGCTGATCTGTTGTGCCTTGTTCTCAGGCACATATGCGTACAATCATGGACAGGACTTGATAGACTTCAATACCTATGTGGTAAGCAGCAGGCACACCAGCTGAGATCCTGTTTCCTTATACGATTTTCAATTCATTATAATATGTCCTTATATTAGGCAAGTTTCAACAAAACATACGCCACCACTGCGGATCGAAATAATGCCAACTATTACTTCGTCTACCATAAGAATTTGATTACCCAGCATAATGCCCTGGAGGATCGTAATGCAAGCAGTTATCGGGTGAAAATAAATCAGTTTTCGGATATTCGGTTAATAACATTTGCTGCCAGATTGCCGAAAGCCGTTTACCCTGCGGTTTCTCACAATTCCACACCAATTGCAACAGAAAACACTGGAGTCGAGACTAACTTCAATATGCTCACCGAGTTCAACATTAATGCAACTGTTCAGGATCAGGGCACATTATGCAGCAGTAGCTGGGCCTATTCTGTGGCCAAGGCTATACAAATTTTGAATTCCATTCCATCTATAACACAACCAGTGAATTACTCCGCACAGGCCCTGATAGATTGTGCTGGCATGGGCACAGCCTGCACTACTCAGGTGCCCCAAGTGGCCTTTGACTATTTGACCCAATTGACTGACACGGAGTTACTACCTGAAATAGAGTACAATAGAGAGGATGACGGTCTGCAGGGCATGTGTATACCCACAATGTTCACTGGAGGCATTAAATTGGATACCTATTCGACAATACAGGATGGCGACGATGATTCAGTGAAACGCCTTGTTTCCAGCTCAATTCCCGTAATAGTGGAATACAATCCGGCCACCTTCGGTTTCATGCACTATGCGAGTGGAGTTTATGTGCCACCAACAAGAGCCAGGGCCAGTAGCTCGCAGTTTCTTGTGGTAGTTGGCTATGGACATGATACAGAAAGTAATTTGGATTATTGGCTCTGCCTCAACTCCTTTGGCATCAGATGGGGCGACAATGGTTTTATAAAAATTGTCCGTAGCAGTGCGCAGCCCATTGCCAAGGGCGCAATTTTCCCGAACAGTTTAGGTTAAGTTAAACAAAATATATATAAAATCTAAATGTTTATCATATCTTTTTGACAAAACTTTTGTCAATAATAAAAAAATTAACAACCTTTTTTGTACCTATAATTTGTTGCTTCAAATTTGTTTCTACTTCTCTTTCTTGGGTCTCAATACAATACAAACTGGTCTGGCTATGAAACTTAAGTTGAATTCTATTCGGCAAACATTACTTTTTTCCTATTTATCTTTTGACCACCATTTTCCGACCTTGGCTATAGCCGCAATATTTAATGAAATGTTTTCCCTCAATTAGCACCGAATTTTTCAAAATTCCTTAATAGCGGAAACTTTAATCAGACCAAAAATCTGGTGCCTGAATTTCATCTTCGGAGTGTATCTCCTTTTTGAGGTGTGCGATGATGAATGACTCAATCAGTCAGTCAGTCAGGAAAACAGTTTTTTATATAGAGATTATAGAGATTGCGAAGTGGCGTGGCTTTTATCTATTATTTGCTTGTCTAATCAGAAAGAAATTGCATGGATGGGTGCGACTCTATAAAGGTTCGTCTAACGTCCAATTTTTAGCTAGTGTCTACTTTATTTCCGCGATGTTAAAGCTAGTGATCTGCTGTGCCTTGCTCTCAGGAGCATATGCCTACAATCATGGACAGGACTTGGTAGACTTCAATAATTTTGTGGTAAGTTTTGAATTCTTTTTCTCCTCAATAAATTGAAATTTATAAATTATACTAATTGAAATACTTTTAGGACCAATTTAATAAATCATACGCCACCACTGCTGATCGAAATAATGCCAACTATTATTTCATCTATCATAGAAATTTGATTACTGATCATAATGCCAAAGCAGATCGTAAAGTAAACACTTATCGTGTGAAAATTAATCAGTTCTCGGATATTCGGTTAATAACATTTGCTGCCAGATTGCCCAAGGCTGTTTATCCTACGGTTTCTCATAGTTCCACACCAGTTCAAACAAATAATGCTGGAGTCGAGACTAACTTCAATATGCTCACCGAGTTCAACATTAATGCAACTGCCCAGGATCAAGGCACATTATGCAGCAGTAGCTGGGCCTATTCTGTGGCCAAGGCTATACAAATTTTGAATTCCATTCCATCTATAACGCAACCAGTGAATTACTCCGCACAGGCCCTGATAGATTGTGCTGGCATGGGCACAGCCTGCACCACTCAGGTGCCCCAAGTGGCCTTTGACTATTTGACCCAACTGAGTAATGCTGAATTGCTTCCTCAAGTGGATTACCTACGTCGTGAAAACGGACTACAGGGCATGTGCCTCCCCTCACAGTCCACTGAAGGAATTAAACTTGACACCTATGCGACTATAACGGATAGCGACGATGCTTCACTAAAACGCTTTGTTTCCAGCTCTATTCCCGTAATTGTGGAATACAATCCAGCCACCTTTGGATTCATGCACTACGCCAGTGGAGTTTATGTGCCAACAAGCCCCACTGCCAGCAGCTCTCAGTTTCTGGTGGTAGTTGGCTATGGACATGATACAGAAAGTAATTTGGATTATTGGCTCTGTCTCAATTCTTTTGGTGCTACCTGGGGCGATAATGGATTTATAAAAATCGCGCGTAGCGTATCGAAGCCCATTGCCAAGGGCGCAATTTTCCCCAATACTTTAGGTTAAGTAAAACCCGTAAATGCCTATCATATCTTTTTGTCAAAACTTGTCAATAATAAAAAAATTAACATCATATTTTATCTAAAATTATTCTTTTCGCACCTTTTAAGGTTATGTGAAACGGAATAGGGGTTTTTTCTATAGGGTTTTTATTCACTTGCTTTGTTCACTCGTCGAAAAAACCTTCGGAGACTCTGAATTTTCAAAAGAATTTTGTTGCTCGGACTTTTGTTTCCGAATTGCAACACCCACGACGTTTCAGCCATGCAAAAAAAGAAGCTGGTAATTGGATCTGTTATCCAATTAGGAATTCTTGTTTTTAGACCCAAGACGTTTCAATTATATAAAAAAAGAAGCTGGCAATTGGATCTGTTATCCAATTAGGAATTCTTCTTTTTAGGGTTTTTATAAGACAGCAACAAAATTGAGTTTTGTTTTGTGAAAGTTTATAACTTTTTTCATCGTTTTATTCAATTTTGTATTTAGTTTATTTATTGATTTTTCATCTACAAGCGGAGCTTTACAGACTTAAACGCTAAAAATTAACAAGTTCACATAATTTGTTGTAAATTGTTGTTTTGGTTTTTTGTTTTTGTTTCCTTTTTATTTATTTATTTGTTTATTTTATTTCATTTTTGCATATATATTTGTTGGGTTTGCTTAGAAACTCATAAACCAAATATAAATTATTATAATTATAATATAATTCACGACTCAGCCAGCGCAGACAAAACACATATATTTTATATTTTTATTATTATTTTTATTTATGCAACTGTGTGTGTGTGTTTTTCTTTTCTTTTTTTCTTTTTGTTTTGTTTTGTTTTTGTTTGTTTGTTTGTTTTATATTTATTTATTTTATTCAAACTGTTAGTTGTGTTCTTTGGATGTTTTTATCTTTATTTTCGAAACGTTTTAAAGGTCTAACATGTGTTTTTTTTTCTTATATTTTTGTTGCTGATCAACCAAATTTTGTTTTGTTTTGTTTTGCTTTTGTCATATGTTAAATTATATATTTTACTTGCATTCTGAGTTGTTTGTGTTGTAGTTAGCATCTTATATACTTTTTATTAACATTTATATTGTGTGGCTTTTTCTTTTTTATTTTTTATTTTTTATTTTTAATTTTACTTTAGAATCTCGTCACTCGTAAAGCAAAGCTCAATGATATGATTCACGCCGGCAATTAATCTTTATATGTAGATGTAAGTACTTTATTTTCCATATTTGCGTGTGTATCTTATGTCTCTGTGATGTGGAACGTGGACTGTGTGTGGAGTGTGGAATGTGGAATGAGGAATGTGTTTGGTATGCGACTTGTACCCCATAAGTCGGTTAGAAATCAATCAAATCAAATGGAAACTGTTCTCATTCATTTTCTATCTGTCTAAACTCTTTGTGTATAATTTATTTCGTTTTATCTCCACGCTTTCAATAGAGCTTAACTAAATACACTGTAATATAATATTTTTTTGTTCTTTCCCTTCTTCTTTATTAAATATCTTTTATTTCTCTTTTAATTTTATTAATTTCGATACAACTTCTAGCGTTTTTTCTCGTTATGTCGTTTCTCTTTTGTTATGTCGTCTGTTCTCGTAAATTAAAATTAGTTAAGTTTATCTACATATGCTCACAATGTTCTTTTTTCGCTTTTCGTATAATTATTAATAATATTTAACTAAATAAATATCATGTTTCATATATATGTATATGTATGCATGTGTGTGTATCGAATGAGTCTGTGTGTGTGTATATTTAATAAAATTGTTGTCTACACAAAATGTTGTTTTAAAATGTATTTCTTGTTGTTTTTACTTGTGTGTGTCTGTGTGTCAATGTGTTGGCTAGTTTCTGTTGTTGTTGTTGTTGTTGGGTTAGCACTCTTTGAAGTGACTGTACTTTGCCTAACGTGTTGTTTTTTTTTTGTTTTTGTGCCTATCAATTTATTAAATAAAGCACTTGAATGTTTCATTAAAAGTTTATTAAATGTTGAAATGTGAAACTAAAACAAATAAAGAGCAAATAAACAGCTACTCGTCGTATTTTAATTTTTTAATTTTAATCTTGTGTTCAGTTTTTTTCGTTTAGGAAGATTTTTTAGGCTTATTTATTTGTCTATTTTCTTATGTTTCTTCTTTTGTTTTTGTTGTATGAAGCTTAAAATGGACAAAATATGATTTGTTTTTTTTTTTTTTTTTTTTTTTTTTTTTTTGTTTTTATATATATATTTGTTATAACTTGTTAATGAATATTTTGTTGTTGGTTTTGTAAATAGTTTCTGCTCTTTATATATGCTATGTAAATTTTTTTTTTTATCGGCATTTTTAGTTGAAATATAAGTATTTTATTTTCTTTGCAATGATTTGTATTTTATTTTTGTTTTCATTTGTTTTTTCTTTTTGTTTTTTGTTTTTTTTTTAGATGAATTCGTGTCCTAGTTACTTCAAATACTATTCTCTATTAATGTACTCATTGAATTAATTTTTTTAGATATTATATGAAGAGTTTTCCTTTTTTGTTCTTTAAATTTACCTTATAGGGTTCTTTTCTTTGTATGTAAATATCGCGCTTAGTAGTTGAAAATATTTTGCACTTTTTAAGAGTTTCTCATATTATAGAAATTATGGCTTTTATTATCTGTTGGCTCTATGATTTTTTTTTATTTTTCCTTTCATAAAACATGAGAAATTTTTAGAAACATTGGGAAATTTTGGAAATTTTTCAATTTTGCTGAAGATCTAATGAAGTACCCTCATTCAGGCTTACAGTTTTTGAAATTGGGCGTGAAATCATTTATATTTTAGGCGGAGACATTTACTGGCAGTTTTTTGTTTATTTTTCTTCTTTTTTTTTTTGATGTACGTACATTTTTTAAATAAATATGCAAATAAAAAAGCTTATCAAAGAAAATTAAATTGATTTTTCCGCCCAAATATATTTGTTTTATGTGTGTGTTATGAGCCCAACAAATTAGATTATTTTTACTTTTATGTTTTATAAATATTTTCTCACTGTTTACGCTTACGAACCAATGTATTAATTAAATTAAATTATGCAACTAAACAAACTGGGCCTAAATATAAAGCCCCTTTCAAAATTCTAAAAAACCCCAAGAGGAAATGTAAATTTAAAAAATAATATTGTACATATAACTAAAATTATAAACAAAATAAATGTATGCAATTCTCAAATGCCAAAGGAGCATATGTATTTATGACCTCTGAACTCCTATGCTGTGTCTTGTCATGAACAGCGTGAATCCCACGGTCAATGCAAAGAGCAGCGGCATCTGGGATGTGGCTACGGCAGTGGCTCCATTGCACAGCTCCTTGGTGCAGGCGCAGTAGGTGGCGGATACATCGTGGGTGCCCGAGCGCCTTATGCATTCCTTGTCGGTGCGCTCATCGGGAATGTAGCCACAGCCACGCACGATGCGGGTCTTGCCATAAACTGGAAATTACCAATTTGTTTTAATAATATTTATAAGCCCAATTAATGTAATAAGGAAAACTATACTTTTGCTTCAATAATAGAAATACGTTTTATTATTGCGGACATCCGATCCAATCTTAGTTCTAGGCTTATCTCAAGATTAAGGAGTTTGAGTTCCGAAAAAACCATGGTTTTAATTGAACCTTGTTTCATATATAATATTATAATTCAAACTGCTTTTTCCTAACTAACTGATTCATTTGCCAAGGCGCAGAGATGCGCAGAGAAGATGTTTGTCCGTTGTAACCTTCCTTTAAAAAGGGGACCGATTCGGACCGATATTAAAAGCTTCTGCATACAGTTCCATTCGAGGATTATTGGCCTCAAACTATATATTGATAGTAAAATATTAATAACTTACTTTTCTGGATAGTCTTACGGCACAGCATGGGCTTATATTTGTCCTTGAGATGTTCCAGGGGCTCCTGTTTGCTGCAGTTGACCTCGCCAATGGAATAGGGCTCAAAGGGATCTCCACAGCGTGGATCGTACTCGCTGTTGCAGTCGTAGCACATAAGGGCAGTGGTTACTGTAAGTGTGAGGGGGGAAGGGGTTACATATATAATTCTTATAACGAACGAGAATAAATCCATAATCATATCGTATTGCATTATGTATGCAAAGCCTTTAGGTAAATGCCAGAGCTGCGCTGTTCAGTTGTCTAACAATGGAATCCGTTTCCCATTGAGCGGTACGGGATCGGGGACGGGCACGGGCATGGGCACGATGGCACATTTCTTTTGGCTTTATTTTTGTACTTTTTGTATTGCATAAACCTGGGCGCTTACCTTGTATACAGCACAAAACACCTAACAACAGCAACGTTTTTTCCATAAAAGGCGACATTTTTGCAGCTGTTTTGTTTGTTGCTTTCCTTTCTTGTTTTTGTTTTTGTTTTTGTTTTTGTTTTTGTGTACTTTGCACTTGTGTGTGGCAAATAGTTTTCTATTCAATTCTCACTGAATGCTCTCTATATATAGTATATATATATTTTTTTTTATTATGTTTAAGTTGTGTTAAATTAGCATGTTAGCTGAAATAAAAGGAAAGAGTAGTCATTGTTACTTATTTTATATAACATTTTCAGCTAAATATAATCTATTTTCATTCATGATTATTTAATAATTTTATTTAGTAAGTTTTATTTAACAGTATTTCTTTATTTTATTCATCGAATTATGCACTTTTAACTCGTTTAAAGTGAATAAACTTTGAGTAAGAGCTCTTGTGTACCACTAAAAGAATAAACTCAAACCAGCATTTGGCTCTATGAAAAGTGAAAATCACTTGACAAAAATAAATAGAACTTTGCGGAAAAGCCAAATAGGAAAAATAGCAAAGAAAAAAAGTGCAAAGTGGGCCGCAAATCTCTCAAAAATAGGCAAAACTGCAGCAGAAACGGCTGGTGGGGGGAGTTTCATGGCGGGTTAAAGAGGCGAGCAACGGCGCATTGCAGCGCAGAGAGAGAGAAAGAGACCTGGAGAGAGCGCGCGTGTGTTGACTGAGAGCAAGAGTGAACTAAGGCGCTGCGGGTTTGATGACGCGTTGGAGGCCAGCATACGACCCAATTAGTGGGTCACAAGTTTGTGGAACGTAAATCTCAGAGCAAGTGTGTGCAAATTCTCACTCAATGACTTTCAGTTTTTGAGTAATTCCTTTGAAAAAAGTCACTCAAAAATCGGTCGCCTCATGTTGGCTATTTAATTGGATTGCCATGATTGCTGAGGATTGCTGCTACTGTTGCCTGGTTTTATGTTGGCTATGTGTCATCCACCCAGCATAGGCAGAGCCAATTGCTTGAAATTGATTTTCCCAGTACCACTGTACCACTACGTATAACATACTAAACTGGGTCTTTGGGGTTTACTGCTATGCGGCATGAGCTACCAGTAGCTTTAGCTAAAACTGTAGCTGTAACTATAGCTGTAGCTGTAGCTGTAGCTGTAGGTAACGAGCTCACACCTACAACAACTACAAGCTGGATGGAAAGGGCTGACAGAGGGAAAGAAGGAGAGAGACATGAGGAGGGATACCGAGAGCTTTTAATAGTTTTGTCAGGCTAAGCAATTCTTGTTGATGGGTCTCTTAGGTTACTCAAATGACTTGTTATGGATTAGGGTAATTTTATTCTAGCTGTAGCGTTGTTGCCCTCATTCTTGTTCTCGTTGTTTATTAGCTAACCAACGTTGGACAAGCCTTAAATAGCGTTCTTTTAAAAGGTCGCTAAATTGAATGAATCATTTAGTCGTTACATTTTGGATCAGGCTATTTTAAAAACTGTGGCATTCTTTTGGGGGCGTCATGAAAACATAAACTTTTAATTTGGAGAAAAGTTTAAAAAAAATAATGTATTATATAATAACTGTTATACAAGTAAAACGTCAAGTAATAAAATTGATAAAGCACAAAGATAATTGCTCGAAACGAATTGAAATAGAAATATATATTTTGTAAAGCTGAAAAAAACAGCGGAAATTCAATGTTCAATGTCCTTTCCAGTTCTACTATCTTTTTGAAAAGCTGCTAGAAAACAAACGCTGAAACATTTGTAGGACACACATTGAATTGAAATCACTTAATTTGAGCTTAAATAAAAATCGATATTTCCACAAATGATTTATAATTACTTCGCTTAGGATATACTATAAATAATAAATGATAAAATAACTATACCCTAATCACATAATAGACTGTAAATTGGCTGTAAAACACAGTAAGTGGACCGCCCGGATTCCAACTGCGCTCCGACAAAGGAAAGTAAGAGAAAAGGCACGGAGTAGACCACAGAGATGGCAGTTTCTCGCTGCGACCCCATGTCGTATACGTAATCAAGAAAGTGCAATGCACCGAAGGAAGCCATAGGAAGCTCGATTCTGGCACATGCTGCCTGCACTTAGTAGCATTACTTGACACACACATGCATACATATTCAAAATAGATATATAAGCACACTCACTTACAAACTTTAGGCAGATATCATCAGAGCATGACAAAAAGCAAATATTACGCATACGCCTGGTATGCTGCTCAGTTAAAATTTGGGTCTCTGGCACAAACGGCGCTTGCTAAAGGAGGAGGTGCAAAAGGCAAAAAGCGAAACGAAAACGGAAAGGCAGCACCAGAAGCAGAGGCAGAGGCAATCAATAAGGTAGCCAAGCGGCCGTTGTCATGTCAGGCAACCTATCAGTTTATTGTTGTTCTGTATATGTTTGCTGTTAGAATTGTTGCTGTCGTCTTTATGGCTCATTGACATGCTCAGACTGTCGAGTGGCAATCAAAAAAATTCAATTGTCAATTGCCAGCCCAGAACAAATGCATTGTTTATTTTATATACAGATATAAGCGTCATATCTATATATCTATATATATATATATATATCTCTGTCTCTATATAGTTATGTTCGATGCGCATTTTGATTTGGTTGCATATCTCGCATGCAACACTGTGTATGTGTGTGTGGGAGCAAGCCTGGAAAAATTCAATAACTGACCTAGTTCAGTTCTGTTCCTGTCCCGTTCCTATCCTATCCTATCCTATCCTATCCTATGGCATGTGTCTCCGTTTCCAGACTTTTGGCATTTCCTATTCCTACTTTGAGAAGGAAACGTTTCGGTTTCTTTCATTAATTTTTTTCTACTTTCAACTTGCAACTTGCGCCGCCGCTTATGTAATACCAATAGTCATACATACTCGCACTCGTACAATTAGCAAGGGGCAAGGGGCAAGGGGCACGGGGCCTGGGGAACAGGCAAAGCAAATGCCAGCGAAGGTTTCAGTTCTTGTTTTTCAGTACGTTTTTTTTCTTTCTTGTAGCCGAGTATCGATTTAGCTATTAAAAAAAATGGGCAGAACGGGTGAAAATAGTGGATAAAAGCATGCAAAAAGGTGGCAGTTAATAATCACAGTTGTTGTAGTTGTAGCTGTTATTATTTCTGTTTCTTTTGGGATGGGCGCTGAACAGGAACAGTCCTTATTAGCCACCGTGTTGTATAATGTAAAAGAAAAAAAAACTAAAAACGGTTAAAACTAATTTTATGTTTGTCCTTGTAACTTTTTCAATTTGAAGCTCTTGTTTTTATTTCGATTTTATAGTTTCTGTTTAGTTTAGAAGACGCGATTTAAATAATATTTTGTTTTTTCATTTATATATTGTTGTTTAATTTCTTTTAATAAACATTATTTCATGGATTTTATATTCTTTTATAATAGTATTAAATTATATATTTTGCTGGATTTCATATAACTCTATTTTCAATGGAGAAAAACTGTTTTGTAATCACTTTTTGCACTTTTGTTTTCGAGTCACTTTTACTCTCACAGGACTCTTGCACAATTATATAATGTAAGATCTATTGGATTAATATGCAATCGCTATGCTTGCGTTAACGTTCTCTAATAAGAAAATATTCGTTCTTTATTCTTTTATTTTTATTTTCATTCTATTTACATAAGATCTGCTGCACACTGGAAAATACTTTATGGCTGTATGACAACTTGGCGCCGTTGCGAATTTCTTTCAATTGAGAAAGAGCCGTGGAATGAATGCACGAGCGTTGGTCGAGAACGGCCTATTAAAGCTGATGGCAAATGGAAATGGAAGCGAACGAAAGCGAAAAGCAGGCGAGAGAAGGGCTCAGTGGGTGGTGGGTGGTTGATTGCTTGGTGTATGGTATGTGGTGGATGGGGGAAGGAGGATAGTCACATTTTGAGCGCAAATTTTGTGGGCAAGGCAAGGACGAAGCACAAAGTCAAAGCGTAGAGCCACAGAGAAAGAGAGGGAGAGATTAAGAGAGCGACAGTGAGAGCGGCGTAAGGGTGACAAAAAAAATACATAGCGCGCGAGCAGATAGTGTGTGTGTGTGAGAGAGAGAGAGAGAGAATGCGCGCCCTAAAAGGACACGGGAAAATAAATGTAAAAAAAAATAGTTAAATCGATAGAAAACGCGCCACACGAACCCTAAACGGGATTATCTAATATGGCTTAATTGCCATTTTAAAATATATGTAGCACCCATTAATTGCTGTTAGTACGCAAGAATTTAGTCGGAAATTCAACTACCTTTTGTGGAAAACACTTGAATTATGTATATTTAT
This sequence comes from Drosophila repletoides, assembly GCA_018150835.1. NCBI lineage: Eukaryota > Metazoa > Arthropoda > Insecta > Diptera > Drosophilidae > Drosophila > Drosophila repletoides. The sequence goes on along the minus strand of JAECWQ010000089.1, from coordinate 16,913,490 downwards.
TTTATGGTATACTTTTCGACGTTCAAGACGCTAAATCACAGCGATTACGCGACGCAAAACGCAAACCGTTCCAACCCCAAAAACGTCAAATTTCTTTCTGAGCGGCTCTGCAAAATTTCTGCAGCTGTTAGCGAAAACGTCGACAGCAGCCGCTGTCGCCGTCGCAGCCGCAGCAGCAGCAGCGGCCGGCTCGTTTGAAACGAGAGAATTAATAATTTCAGAGAGCTTGCGCATTAAAAAAACTTAATGTGCTAAAATTTATAAGCTACAAAAATATCTTAACTAATTTTATACACATCAAATATATAATTTATAACTCTTATAGCAAAGTCTTCTCCTTCTTTAAATATAATTTTCAAACGCGCGCGCCACAACGTTTAACCAGTGTTACCCTATCAAATCAAAAATTTAATTTAGTTTTTCAGGGCTGACATAATTTTAGACCAAAATGTTAGCACTTCCGGATCTTGCATTAATGCTCGCTTCTTTGTACTTAACACCATGTTAAGGATATCTGCATTTTTACAGCGTTCTCGGGTTATATTTTTTGCATCTGACGTTTCTGGCGAGGCCTCGGGTTCAGCGTGTTCCTCGTATGACTCCAAATCCGCAGCTGGGCTGGCAGTTTGAGCTGAAAATTATTTTTTCAGTGGTGCTGATTACGGTTATATTCATATGAGGTCTTACCTTTCTTACATTTCCCTGTTTCTGTTTTAATCTTCTCAACCCTCTTTTGATAGGGTTTCCGTTGTTTTTGCACTTCCTTTGCCTGCGCTGTCTGGATTGGAATTCCCTTGCAGCGTTTGTTCACTGTGAATGCGCCTAGTTCACTAGGAGGTGTTTCTGGGCTGGAAATGGGCAAATCCTGTTGCAGACGACGCTTCACGTGCAGATTTAGCCGCTCCTTAATGTTGTTGGCTTTTTCAGGAGTTCCTGGCGGTTCTAGTTTTATCACTTGCAAATTTTCTGGCAAATCCGCCATCGCTCAGCTGTCTTTATTTATTTACTTGTAAACTGAGATCTGGCAACCCTATGCCACCTTTTGCTGTTGCATGGTCATGTAGATCTGCGAGGTACGCTTTTTCAGATGACGTCACAAATTTTGAGCTCCACTAAACTCGACATATTGTATAAAAGCCCTTCAGATTATTATAAAACATTCATTATACAAAAATATATATTCTTATAATGTGTATAAACATATACTATATTATATATTACACTCTATTTATGCACATTCAAGTCACGCACACTTACTCACGTACAAGTCACGGTCCCATCACTAGCATAGTGGAATTGAATATAAGGAAAAGGCGATAGATATTAGCTACATTTGCAATATAAGATTTATTTAACACTTTTCGCCTAGCACTTTTCGATTCTATTCATAATTGTTGATTACTAATTTACTTCCTGTACCACATCTGCAGAGTCTTCATACGCCTGACCTTCTTCTGAAGCTGGAGGACGCCGTACATAAGTGCCTCTGCTGTGGGTGGACATCCAGGGACGTAGATATCGACGGGGATTATGCGATCGCAGCCTCGTACAACTGAGTACGAGTAGTGGTAGTAACCACCACCGTTGGCGCAGCTGCCCATGGAGATGACCCAGCGGGGCTCAGGCATTTGGTCGTAGACCTTGCGCAGAGCTGGGGCCATTTTATTTGTTAGCGTGCCAGCCACGATGATAACATCGGCTTGACGCGGTGATGCACGGAAGACAACACCGTACCGATCCATGTCATAACTAAAAGAAAAATAATTTAATAGTAATAAATATGTATTTATGGTGTAGTTTTACCGTGGCGCTGCAATGTGCATCATTTCCACGGCGCAGCAGGCCAGACCAAATGTTAGGGGCCAAATAGAGCCTTTGCGACCCCAATTAAGTAAGTCATCCAATCTGGCGAGCGACCATTCGGCCATGCTGGACTGCTTGGTGCCGAATGGAGAGTAACCCGTCTTGGGTAGAGTATCAGTTTCGCCTACCACAGGCATGGTCTGCTGCTGCCGTACCAGGGCGGTGCTCATGGCACCCCCCAAAGCGGCTTTGTTGGTAGCGGCATTTGCGGTGCTGTTGGTGGCACGTAGCAACTTGGCGAACGTTGGTCCTGCAACTTGTCGCAACATTATTTTTGTCGTTGGCCGCAGTCTTTTATGTAATTTGCAAAGTGTGGACCAGGGCTGACTGACAATGTCTTCTTCTTGAAAATAGGTAAACAAAAAATACAATCAGTGTGACCAAAGTTGTTCATTTTAGGGTGACCACATCGGTTTTTGGTATTATGAGCCCACCATATTGAATTTGGTTGCTTAAGCAGCTGGCAACGCCAGCAATACGTTTTCAGCTACTTGGCGACATCGACGGATCTGTGTAAAATTATTAAACAAACGTCAGTAAAGTGCTTATAACCACATAAAATTATTAAAAAAGTGCTAATAAATGAACAATTCAGCAAGTTATCAATAATACAACGCTGCTAATATGTCTAAAGTATGCAAATTCTGCAATTGAAAATTCACTACGAAATAATCTTAACAAATTTCTCGCTTGCCTCGCGTCGCTCACAACATTGGTATTGGTGAGCAGGCAGGCAGTCAGGCAGGCAGGCCTATACGTGTATGAGTGTATACGTGTGAGCGTGTGAGAAAGAGAGAAAAAAGTGCTCCGCTGGCAGAAGGCAGAGCAGCGAAGAGCAGTTTAGCAGTGAATGTTATGTCCAGTGTGTACATATAAATATATATATATATATATATATATATATGAAAAGCGAGCGAGGCAAGCAAAGGACCCACTAGAGATTTGTTTTATTGAGAAAGTTATGAGTGTCGCTGCAATGACTATGGACGATCAGAGACCCTTGATGAACAGTTACGATAAAATGCCTACAAAATATGATCAAAATGTACACATGATAAGCAGCAGCAGCAACAATAACAACAGCACCAGCAGCAGTAGCAGTGCGGCAGTTGTAGGTGGTGTGGGTGTGGGTGTCGGTGTCGGTGTCGGTGTCGGTGGTGTTGTTGGTGGGATCAGCTCAGGCGTACAGGTCGGGGCTGGCCCCTCCGGACCGGCATCGCCAACGCCGTCCGGCTCCGAAGAGCTACCCTCTTCGCTACATCATCACCATCATCATCATCAATCGACAACAACAACAGCAACACAGGCGCAACAAACACAGGAACAACAGCAGCAGCAACAACAACAACATGACGCCGCTGTTGCCGAAGCTGTCGCCGCAGCCGAACAGCGACGATTGCTCGAAGGTATTAAATTATTATTTACGAAAACATGCAAAACAAATTGTAAACATATTATATAATATATATATATATACATAAATATATATATGTAGATATATATTTATGTAAACAAACCACAACAACTACAAGATCAAAAAATCACAGTGTATATTAGTGTAAATCTTATAATTTGCCTAGTTTTTTTTAACAACATGTGTTCCAAGGTGCGCGAAATAAATTAAAATAATTAAATTATTATTTGTATACTTTCTTATAAGTGAATACTATGAAGAAACATCAAAAACCCGTGAAGAAAGTCAACTATAAATGTTAATATTACTCTTTGTACATGTAAAAAGAAAATAATTGTTTTATTAATTATGTCGCGCACCTTACACACATCTACAAAATTAAAGTACTTTCCTTAGGGTTTACAGCGTTTGAGTTTTTTGTGCAAAAATACGGTATGGAAAAACACTAAAAAAAAGAACTCCACGTGTGCCTTGTTTTTGGTTATTACAAACAAACAGAAAAAAAGAAGAAAATCGAACTCGAACATTCTCAAATATTCGAACAAATTGAAGCGAACACTCTTTGAAAAGACTTGGCCTTTTTGGCGTTTTGTTTAGTTTTTAAGTCATTTTTTTTCAACGCAGCTAAAAGAATAATATTAATTTAATAATAATAAAAAAAATATTATTAATTAATAAATAAGTATAAAGTGTATAACGGTAAATGTGTGTGCAAAATGAACTCGATAAAAAATAAATATAAATAAAAAAGTAATGAATTAATAAATAATAAAAAAAGAATAAAGTGTGGGAAAGTGTTGTGCAAAAAACAGTTAAAAAATAAGAAATATTAAAGAAAAATATATATAAAATAATAATACTAATATAATAAGTTAACAACAAAGAAATAGAACAGTAAATAGAAGCAATAAAAAGTGTGTAACAAGTGTAAACAAAATGTCAAATAGCTTTTGCTTTTGCATTACTATATATATATATATATATATATATATATAAATTTCTCTTCGCCGTCTTTACGTCTGCGTCTTCATCGTCGTCTCGCCGTCGTCTCAAGAGTTTCTGCCGTGAGTACAGTCTCCGTTTTGGCCACTTTCGTTGCCAACGTTGCTCAACGTTTGCCGTTCTGTCTACGTGCCCGCATTCGTAACTCTCAGCCCCTGGCCCTGCCCCTGCGCGCGCGCTCTCTCCCTTACTCAGTCTCTTTCTGTCTCAACCCCCCTCTCTCTCTCTCTCTTTCTTTCCCTCTCCTCCTTTGTCTAGCCCGCACATTTTCTTTTGTTACGCGAATACTGTTATAAACGATTAGGCCCAAAATAAAACCCAAAAAATAAATAAACAAATATTAAAAATAAAAAAACACTTGTGCCAAGGCTCAAAGCCTGCTTAATATAATGAATATAGTAAATAAGTAATTAAAAAAAAAAGCTGTAACAGCTGAGTGCATAACACAGTAAAATGTAATACAAAAAAGCAATAATAAAATACATAAATAATAATAATTGAATAATTTCAATAATAATGTTATTGGTTTTCTATTTTTATAATTAAATTAAGCCAAGAACTTTGCCAGTGTTTAAATCGAATGCAAATCAAGGCGCCAAATGAACTTACAAAAATTATATAAATATATTTCACAAGAAATAGAAATAAATACAAATCAATGCAAATCGCGCGCAAAATAATCGTGTGCTTATTGCGTGTTTATTGTATGTGTGATTTGTTTTTGTTTTATTTCTTTTTTTTTTTTTTTTTTGTTTTTTTTTACAAATTAGTACTCTTACTTAATCTGTTGCAGCCTTAATTTGAAAAAAATATACATTTAAAAGTAATAATTCTCAGACTATCGCCTTCTATAAGTTGTTTTTTCTTTTTATTTGTCATTATTTAAATTTTTTTCCTTAATTGTCGGTTGCTATTGCTATCAGGCTGTGCCAGGGCTGGGGAAAAAAAAGCCATACTAGCCTGTTTTACCCGGGTCAACTAGTATTTTATTTCATAATTTTTTAAACAATCTCAAAAAGGAATCCATTATTACCGTATTTAAATATTTCCCGCCTAGGACCAAATTAACTTTTTTATTTAAAGTAAGAAAATAGAAAATATTTAAGTCTTAGGTTTTCTGCTTTTGCCGGCATTAAAAAACAACAAAAAAAGGCATCTAACTGCTTCACGCCTTTTCGACCTTGGCGGTGGAAATCCAAAGAAATCTGAAACTCGTATATTTTAATTTAGAGCTTTGATACAGAATTTGAAGTTGGATGCGTACAAATTAATTAAAAAAATAAAAAAATATTGAAATTTTATTCATAACTTTTGGGAGTAAATAATTTAACCTAAATATCAATAAAGAAAAATAAGGAGTATCTATAATTTTGTAGATACTTAGGTTTTAATAGCTGAGAAATTTTATAACGATATGTAAATATTTTTCTATTTTAAATAGAAAAAATATTCATTTCGAAGAGACATTTTGTTGTTGACAAAACCAATCGAAATTGAGATTAAACCCGATAGTAGGTATTATTTGAAATCAAAATCAAGAATGTATAAGATAATAATATAAAATGGATTAAAATTAAATAGTAAAAAACTATTGACAAGGACAAAGATACTTTTTTCCCCTCAAAAGATATCAGATGTGATCTTAGGCAAAACAGGAAGGCGAAATGGTTTAGTGAATAGTCCCAGCCCTGGTTACAATATAGGCCAAACTGTTGTTTGCATTTGACAATTAAACACACTAACACTTGTATCTAGAACAAGAAATCCAAACACGCACAACCAATAAACACACACATGGCAACACACACGCATAGAAACGGCGCCCGGTTTGCTTGCTTGCGTATGCAGAAATAACAAGAGAATAAAGCGTAATTGCTAAACGCAGCTAAACAACACATAAAATAATAAATAAAGAAAATAAAAATAAATTACTTATATAAATAATAAATGCATATATGTATAAGTGTTTGCACAACAAGAAAAAAATGAAATGAAATATGAAAGTCGTTGAACCTTGGTTATGAGAGAGCTCTTCTTGCTATGAGCTTACGAGAGAAAAAAAGAGTGTTCGAAAATACCAAAAATAATGTTAATAAGCTTTTTGAAAAGCAAAGTGCGCGCGTCGAGTTTTTTGAAAGTGTTTTTCTAAATATATTTTCAATTTTGCAACAAAAATTTCAAACCGTTTGTTGTTTCCACAGTGTTTCTACTCTCAATAAAGCAAGCAAAAAGCAAATGCAAATTAAGCAAGCAAAGCAAAAGCAATGAAATGCAACAAAAGTGCAATCCAGTGTTGAGTCATTCTATTGAGGCAAAGCAAAAATCAAGTAAAGCGAAGATTAGTGCAAGAAATTTCACGTGTGCAAGTGCAACGTTCGTGACAACAACAACAAATCCCTCAAATCCTAGTTCCGGCTTCGAGAAGCAGCTCCTCCTCCACCGGCTACAACAGCAACTACTGCAGCAACAACAACAAGAGCGTAACAACCGCAACAACAACAACAACAACAGCAACAACAACGCACAAAAATGTCACGAACTTACACGAATGATTGCAACGCATTGGTATGATTTCGTATTAAGTTCATTTAAAAAAAAAAAAAAAAAAAAAAAAAAAACAATGTATTATATTATGTATTGTCCTACAAAGTACAAGATCAACCAATATTCACATCACACAATAATTGTGCAACTATTTTTGCCCTTTATGAACTTGTAAATTTGTATGGGAAGGGGGTGGGCGTGGGCGTGTAGCTAGACCACTGCCCTTCCCCCCAATGACCATTGCGTTTGCTGTTTGCTGCTTTTTACTCTTGTCGAACGATTGTCGTCGCTCTAGCCCTGTGTACCGTATGCTGCCACGTTTACTAACACTCTTTGTGCTTTATTTTACTTCTTTATTTTACCCCCTGGGCACGTGCGCCCCTGCAGATGAAATCGAGAACCTCAAGTTGGAACAAGCGCGAATGGGCATGCAATGCGCCGATGCACTGCGTCGCGAGAAGATACTTATGCGGCGATTGGCCAACAAGGAACAAGAGTTTCAGGATTATGTGGTAAGCTTTCAATGTGCATTAAAATATATAGAGGAATATATGAATTGCGAATATAATTGACTAAATGATTTAATATTTTTCTTCTCAGAGTCAAATCGCGGAGTACAAGGCACAGCAGGCACCTACTGCTTTGGCCCTGCGCACTGCATTGCTCGATCCGGCAGTCAATTTGCTCTTTGAGCGCCTTAAGAAGGAGCTGAAGGCCACCAAGGCCAAGCTGGAAGAGACACAAAATGAGCTTTCAGCGTGGAAGTTTACGCCCGATTCGAATACGGGTAAACGTCTGATGGCCAAGTGTCGTCTATTGTATCAGGAGAACGAGGAGCTCGGCAAAATGACATCCAATGGGCGTCTGGCAAAGCTGGAGACTGAATTGGCCATGCAAAAGAACTTCAGCGAGGAAGTCAAGAAATCGCAATCAGGTAAGAGAGTAAAATACGAATTTCTAGATTGAGGAACTCAATTTTTTGCTTTTATTTGTACAGAGCTTGATGACTTTCTGCAAGAGCTGGATGAAGATGTGGAGGGAATGCAGAGCACAATATTATTTTTGCAGCAGGAATTAAAAACCACACGCGATCGCATACATATCCTCGAGAAGGAAAACACGCTACTCCGACAGACAAGCAGTCCAAACAATAGTCCGAAGGAAATCACCGAAAATTCAGCAAACTCAACGAAAGCTACTCGAACCGGAGTCATAAATGGTCAAGGTATCAATAACAACAACAGTAACCAGTTGTTCCAGCAGCCTAGCAACAAAATCATTAGCAATAAACTGGATACCATTGAGGAGAATGCCTGCTTGGAGACGACAACGGAAGCAACAACAGCGCCAATTGTAATAGCTACAGCTTCTGCTGAATATTACAACGGCAATAACAACGAACCACAGATTGTGACCTCGGAACTCATCCTACCCGACGATGTTAGCAAAGCAGGGGCTGCTGCGAGATTAGCGCGAAAACGCAACTATGAAGATGACGGCCGAGCAACAATTGTTAGTGTGCAGGAGTTGCCAACGCTACCTGTCATGAGAGAAATCAGCGCGCCGCGCACTCTGCCGCCCAAAAAGTCGAAGCTGCGTGGCATAGCCACAAGACGCAGCTCGCAGTTAGATGAGGAGCCAGCTTTGGGTCTCATGACGGCGACGCCTTTAGTGTTAGACAACGCGGTTGTTGGCATGGCCAGCGAGGAATCCATAGCAGCAGCTTCCGCAGCAGCTACTAATAATGTCCTGGAACCAGTAACGGCACAATTGACGGCAGAGGCCTCCTCCACAGAACCTGCAACAGCGATGCCAGCTCGACTTCTGACGAGACGTCGCTCCGTGCGCACGCAACAGAATGGCAATAGTGGCATTGATTACTGAATCAGTAGCAGCATCAGAATATTGGTTTATCATTTTTTTTTTTTTTAAGAAAAGCTTGCTAATATAGATCTGTTAAAAGAGAGATATGGTTTATATTTCGTCATATGTATGCACTAGGATGCATCATACTAATCGTTAATTTTTGACGTTTATATTGTGAATTGAGATTCAAGAGAGACTTGCGGTTTATTATATATACATAATTATATACATTTTATTTTTTTTTTGGCTTTTTACACATTTTTATTGTAAAATACGTTTATAATTTTGTTAACGCCCAAGCATGCAGCATATATACATACATAAATAATTATATACACATTTAATTGTTAAGTAGAAGTCAACTGATATATACACACAGACGCGTATATGTATGTAGCTGGACAACTGTATTTTAACACATTTAAATCCATATTCATTCATCTGATTGATGCAATTGATGCAAGCATATTTTAAATGACAGTTAAAAAGCTATTGAGTTCGGAACCTAATTATCTAGCTAAATTAGAGTTTAACTATTGAATTAAGTCACTTTTTGTAATACGAAAGAGTTGTATAAAATAATATAACTTATGTTAAAATAAATTGTTAAGCATAACAGAAATTTAAATAACCCTTTCAATTGCTCTCTTATTTCTTTTATCACGGGTATCCCTTAGACAAGTATTCGCGATTTAAATACATAATTATTACATTATATTTAGATATTTGTAGAATAAATAGCTCTCACAGGATAATGTTTGAGCATCACTATTCAGTTAAAATGTTGTTAGAGCAATTGTAGCTAATTATAGCTTTCTTTTTGCAAATATTAATCGTCCCGCATATCGTTGAGCTTTTTGCTTTATCTGCAAAAAGCTCGGCAATCTTTTTGCCGTAGTCTTTTACCATTTTCTCACAGGAATGCTGCAGAACATTCATATGTTGGCAACCTTCTAGTAATCTTGTTTTGATTTTTATTTTATCGGCAACATGTCCAATAGCTTTTTGGAATAATTTTATGGCTTTCTTGCACATGCCGCACTTGGCACCACCTAATAAACCGGTAGACTCCACATCAGTAGCTAACAGAAGATCCTCAGCTAGCTGATCACTCTGATCCTCGGACAGCGCTTCTTCGTGCTTACTCAGCTGTACCTCCACACCTGTATTCCCCTCCTCCGCACCCGTACAGATGCCTGCCACGTGACAGAAGTTGTTCGATTCGAAATGATTCTTTGCCAGCTCATAGAAGTCATCAAAGTAGTTCATAACTATGTTGGCACACGTCTCTGATAGGCTGTCCAGACTGTAGCAGGTGTGCAGCAACTGCTCAACCATTTGCTCCCGATTGGTGGACACGAACTTCTCCTTCATGGCCAGTGTTAGAAGGTTGCAGGTGCTACAGGACACCTGATCCGGCTGGGAGACCTTTCTGCTTTGCCTGCTCTTCTCTGTCAAGTCGAGTTCAACATCATCCTCATCTACTCTGCCATCAAGGGCTTTTAGGTAGCTGTCACTTAGAATTTCATCGATCCTGCCACTGTTGCATAATCCTATCATGCTGCAAATTTGCTGTAAGGATCAGAGTAATATAGAGGATATTAAAGTTTTATCATACAATGTGGACATTTCAGAAGGAACGCGTATTAGTTGCAATTGTTGTTTTTGTAATAAGTTACTGTTTGAAGAATTTAGGGTATATAACGCGTCAGCATGTCGCAGACAGTTCTACTTTAGCTCTATTTTAACTCACGTCGTGGGTCATTTTCGAGGACAACAGATCAATCAGCTCCGGCAAACTGTTCTTTGCTTGTATCATGTATTCATTTTGAATCTTTTTAAGGGGTATCTCCTTTAAGGAGTTGTCGAACAAGCCCATAAGCTCAGCTTTCTTCATTGTCACAGGGTAACTTATTGCGTGCCTTTTCCATCGTATTCTTGCATATTTTACAGACAAGATTAGTATCCAGTGAGACAGGTTGTTCTTCCCAGAAACTGATACACTGCCTTGTTGCTTTGCAGTCCTTGGCATTGCTACATGTTTAAAATAATTTTAATCAAATATAGGAAATATCCATAGCAGATAAAAAAAAGAGCAATAGCTTTACTTTAGTAACTTTAAAATTAGTAAGTAGTACTAAATGTTTCATCAAATTTTGCAACATTTAGATGTTTTTTGACCTTGAATATCGACATTCATTTCGAGAGTGTGAGTAAAAAATACACAGATTATAGTCATATGTATAGCATAAAATCTGGAAAGAATAATTCTTACTATAGATTTATAAGCGTATGAATTATAACTAATGCATTCTGATAATATCCATAAAAAAGCTGAGGATCGCACCGTATTCTTCCAATCTACAACAGATTGGAGATTAAATAATCCAATTTGTAATGAATTGCACTTTTAGTGAATTGCAACAAACTCAGATAAATCTTTAATTTGATCCTTGTAAATTGAATTATTTACACACAATAATAACCAGTCAGGCATTGGGGTTAAGTTGAGCAATAGTTAGAATTCAGCCTTTATAATAATATTTAATATCAATATTTAAATTTTAATAAAAAATACTCTTAATAAAAGGGGAAGGAATTTAAAGGAGAAGAAGTGATTTTATCTTACCTCAGATTTTCACACAAATATTTTGAATCCCGAGGACATTTATTGTCAAATATAAAACTTGCCGCCGAAATTAGAGTACCTGAAATGAAATTTAAGAATAAGAAATCAGATGGAATGTTTGATAAATATCCACAAAAAGGACTACGGAACGGAACTGTCCTTAAACTTCATATTTTATTACTGAGATATTATATCTGATGCTTTGAATTTTGATCTTAAAACCCAAGCAATAAATTAGCTGATAACTAGATTCTAGTTATGTATGACCCGATATATATATGTATTATTATTGAAGAAAAGTAGGAGAAATCAGAGTATTTTATCTAAAGCAACTCAAAGTATAAATTTGCCCGAAAATGTATCCTTATTCTAATGATCCTTTATGAATAGTTCACTTCGCAACTTACCGTTTAGAATCAAAGCCACAAAGGCTGAAGCCCCTGTCGTTCCCATTTTTTTAACTACTAGAATTAAATAAAAAACCGAAAGAGAGATTGTTCTTCACTTGAAGCCAATACAGCAACTGCGAGAAAGTATTGAGTGGTGGCTCTATATATACTGTCAATCCTGATTGAATCATAAATAATAAATATGGATTATGTGGGCGGATTAAAATAAATATATTTATATTTAGATTTATTTGTAATGAATCTTTTTAGATTAATTTTACGCCTTTGTACTACTCATTCCAGGATAATTATTAATTATATTTATGAATCAATTAAATATATATTAAGTTGATATGTATTTTAATTGAGATTCTGAAAGGAATGCTTAGACATTTGAAATTCGAATATAATCGAAATATTCAAACGACTTGCAAATAAAGTTTCTAGTGCACTGACCTGCATCGTGGCCAGAGAGGAAGGTTCAACAGCCAACAGCAGAAGAAAATGGCACTCAGTGAGAATTAACTCATTCGGCAAGGGGATTAAGTACTAGATTGATCTAAAGAACCAAAGAAATAAATAAAGAATCGCCTTTATAAATAACAATTGGGAAATGCAGTCGTGCATTTCGAGACAATGTAGTGTCAGTAGTCGAGTGATAATTGGCGGCAGCATATGCAGCAATTGGTAGCCAAGAGAACGGATCGGTAGCTTATAAAACATATAGAAATACAATGACTACAGTGACTACTTCAGAAGATTTTGCTAAGAAATGTGAGCTGAAGCAGAACGAAACATTGGGCAGGTGGGTTAATTAAAATTGTAATAATATTACAAGTAATAACTGCAACTATTTTCTTGGACAGATATGTAGTAGCCTCTACTAATATTCGAGCTGGGGAAACACTCCTAGTGGAGCAGCCCTTACTGCTGCTGCCCAATGCAATGGATAGGCGCTGCTGCCACTGCCACAAGCTGACTACATCGTATTGCGGGTAAGTCTTTGATAACACCCGGGAACACTTGAATAAGTGTAGAATTACGGGTGCATACTCCCATTTATTAGTCAGTCTCTAAGAGTTATGGCTGAGGGACCACATACGACTACATATTTATGGACTGGCCTCTCTCTTTCAATTCATCAGAAAATTCATACAGACTCGATTCACCGTCCAGACCCACATTATATGTATTTACTTTGTGTGTGTATAATACCCTCTACAAGGGTATAATCACCCTGTGTAATCCTTATTATCAGAAGTCGTGTATATGTATTATATTGAATCTCTTTATTGGGGGAGTTCCTAGCAAGTGTCGACTGTTATCGCTGTGCGGCGAATGTGCGGAGCACAATGAACTTGACTGCAAGCGTCTGGCGGAGTTGAAGCTAACGGAGGAGCAAGTGGAGCTGCTACAGGTGCAGACGGATGTATACAGCGCTTTAAAGTATTTGCTGATAAGGGAGCATGCCGAGACGCAGTCACTGTATGGGGAATTGCTGCAGATGGATTCACAGCTGGAGCGCAGACGCAATACGGATATCTGGCGTAGCTATCGGAAGCAGGTGATCGATCCCCTACAGTCAACTGGATTACTGGTGCAACTGCGTGATGGAGCAGATATCGACGAGGAGCTACTCCAACGCCTCATGAGCATTGCCGATATTAATGCCTATGAGATACGTGCGCCGGAGTCTGGTGGTGCCATGAGAGGACTCTATGTGCGTGCTAGTCTGTTTGCGCACAGCTGCGTGCCCAATCTAGTGGCGGCCGTCGATGAGGAAAATAGGATTAAGGTCTATGCGAATCGCACTATAGACGCTGGCGAGATACTCTATAGCTGCTACACCAATATTTTGCTGGGCAACAATGAGCGGCGTTCAATACTCAGAACGGGTAAATGTTTTGATTGCCAATGTGTCCGCTGTTCCGATCCCACAGAGCTTGGCACTCACATGAGCAGCTTTGTGTGCGCCAGCTGCCCCGGTGGATATATTGTACGTCAGCCGGAGTCGGGTGTCTGGCAATGTCTTCTAAATCCAGAGCATACTCTGAAGCTGGAATTTGTAGCCAAAGTGTTGGAACGTGCTAAGGAAGAGGTATTCCATGCACGCGATGATATCTATCGACTGGAGCTGCTTCTGGCCAAACTGGGCCGCTTATTACATGGCAATCATTATATTATGCTGGACCTTAAGCAGAATATAGCCTCTATTCTACGTCAGATACTACAGAATATGGCTCACCGGCCCAATCGTAAGGTTTACGAGCGAAAGATTCGATTATGCCAGGAAATATTGTTGGTTCTGAAGGTTATTACGCCGGGCATCTCCCGGCTGAAGGCCATTGCTCTGTACGAGCTGGCCAATACACAGGCGGAACTAGCAAGGAAGTTGTACAGCGAACAAGAACACGACTCTTCCGATTTATTGGTAAAAGGGTTATTAATTTGTTACTATAGTTCCGATAGTTTATGATTCTTTTGATCTCACCACAGGCAGAACTACAGCAGACTGAGATAATGACACGTGAAGCGCTCCGTATGCTGCTATTTGAGCCAATTCTATCACCGGAGGGTCAACTGGCCCGAAATATGCTAAGGGAATTAAAGGAGCTGCAAAATGACATAAAAATGCTGCAACAACCAAACGATGATGTGGTTAATTAAAGAAAATTCTCCAGTTTCATTATATTGAAGTCAACTAAAGTTAGTTATTTGAAAACATTAAAATTCGATTGGGTTTTCTTTATAACAATAATCAATTATACTAAGTATGCCACAGATATGAGCACTGTCTAACTGCACTAGGATTAGATACCAGGTTTAGCTACCAAGTTTATATGAAATACAGCCAAACTGATTGGAGGAATATTATAATAATAGTTTTTTAAGAATTCAATAAGTGGGAGGGCGATAAAACACTTAGGCAAAGAGAGGGAGTAAATAAGGAATAGGCAGAGGGTATAGAAGAAGGAGAAAACCTCGACATTGCCAGTGTTGTTAATTTACAGTGTTGAAAAATGACAGTGTTGTAAATTGAATGTGCTCGAAGAAATAATCGGATTTCATTTTTTTTTGGATTACATAACACATTTTTCTATTTTCTATTTTCATATTGTAGTATAAGTATAAATACTGAGGCTACTTTGTAGGAACAGTTTTATACTGAGAGTAAGAAATTGCACCACTGAATTCGATAAACTGTGACTTAGCTATACTATAAATGCCAAAATAAGAATTATTATAATTATACAGGTATACATAGACTAGTCTAAAGAAGATTAAAAATCGAGTTCTTTCTAGAGTAGTGTATCAAACAGTCGAGATTGCACGGCCTCTCTTTTTTTGCAAGTTACCCAAAAAAGAGCTTTATGAGAGCAAGCTTTATGTAGCCTATAATTATCATGTGTTAGACAAACAAATAGTTTGTTCAGTTTTAAAACGCAGCGAGGAATGGCGTTGATTCTAGCGCTGATCGGTGTTATTCTTGCGCTGCTTTTCTATGCAGCACGTCATCGACACAACTATTGGAATCGTCGAGGTATTCCTCACGATATACCCAAATTCCCAAAGGGCAATATTGGCGATTGGCCCTCCAGACGCCACATAGCCGTTATCTTCAGAGATTACTATTTAAAGTATAAAAATGGCAGCAGTCCGTTTGCGGGTTTCTATTTCTTTTTTTCAAAGACCGTTGTGATTACCGATCTCGAGCTACTCAAACGGGTATTGATTAAAGACTTTAATCATTTCGAGGAGTGTTCTTTAACGAAATAGACGATCCGCTGTCAGCCAATTTGTTCAGTATTGAAGGCCAGAAGTGGAGGCATCTGCGACATAAACTAACGCCCACATTTACCTCGGGAAAGATGAAGCATATGCTGCCCCTAGTCTTAAAAGTTGCTGAGGAAATGAATAAAGTATTCAACGATAAGGTGACCTCCTCTCGAGAATTAGAAATCACCGATTTAGTGGGACGCTATACAGCTGATGTGATTGGCAACTGCGCCTTTGGTCTGGATTGCAATAGCCAGCGCGATCCCAATGCCGAGTTTGTCAATATGGGAAAGAGAGCTGTCTCGGAACGACGTTATTTTGGACTATTGGATTTCTTCCTCTTCGGCTTTCCCAAGTTTTCACGTAAAATCCATCTGAAAACGACAGTTCAGGATGTGGAGGACTTCTATATGCGCATAGTTAGAGATACCGTCGCTCCACTACCATGGGGTTCGCTCTATACGAATTGGCACAGCATCAGGATATACAGGAAAAGCTTAGAGCGGAAATCAACGAGGTTCTTAGCCATCATAATAATGAGTTTACTTATGAAGGAATTAAGAAAATGGATTATCTCGAGCAGATTGTCATGGGTTAGTACTGTTGCACCAAGACATAATCTCCATTGTTTTAATACTAACTAATTTAAATTCCTAATATAGAAACACTGCGTAAATATCCTGTATTAGCACATCTGCCGAGGAAGTGCAATGCAGACTATTCCTTCGGAGACCCAAAGTATTATATTGAAAAGGATACTGTTGTCATTATTCCCGCCCTGGGCATTCATTATGATGCCGACATCTATCCCGAACCACAGAAGTTCAAGCCAGAACGTTTCACGGATGCAGAGATTGCAGCTCGACCCGCTTGCACTTGGCTGCCCTTTGGTGATGGTCCTCGTAATTGCATTGGCTCCCGTTTTGGCCTTATGCAGACCAGTGTAGGGGTGGCTCATCTGATCAAAGATTATAAGTTTAATGTCTCCCCACAAACACAAATTCCTATGAAATTAATCAACAAGAACATTTTATTATCTTCTGAAAATGGTATTTATCTAAATGTCGAAAAGATTTCTAAATAAAAGCAAGTGAAGTGAGATCTATTGCAAGATGGGATCAAGTACGAGTCCTAAGAGCTTAAAGCGTTTTTTTTTAATTTGAAGGCTTAGCTAAAATTATTTCTTACTCTTACCCCTTTTCAACCCACTGAGGAGTTAATTTATTACATTTTTATTTTACATATTTTTAATAGAAATATATATGTATTTCATATAATGAAATTGTAAACTCCATTTAAAAAGTCATATCCATTAAAACTCATTTTAATAAGGTAATTTGACCTATACATCAGCCCCCAAACCATTGCTATAAATTCCGCACAGCTTGAGAATCTGTCACGCAGTTTAGACTAACATTCCCAAGTGAAATGTTCACCTCGTTCTATCTACTCGTGTCAGCCTTAATTTTCTTCTGGCTATGGATGAAGCATCGACATTCCTATATGAAACGTCGTGGCATACCGCATGCGCCTCCCTTGCCGCTAGTCGGCAACATGTGGGGCTGGAGAGTGACTAAACACACCTCGGAAATAGTCCAGGAGCTCTATGTGGGATACAAGCACATGGGCCCCTATGTGGGTGCCTACTTTCTGATGACGCCATTTTATATTGTAACGGATATGGAGCTGGTGAAACGCGTTCTGATCAAGGACTTTACCAACTTTGATAGCCGAGGTCTCTTCTATAATGAGAGGGACGATTCTTTGTCTGCGCATCTCTTTGCCATAGATGGTGCCAAGTGGCAAAGCCTGAGACCTCGCATGACGCCCATATTTAGTGGAGCGAAAATGAAGCTTATGTTTCCAGCAGTGGTTCAAACCGCAATGGAACTGACAAAGGTGATGCAGGAACGTTGTGAAGGAGGTGCAACCCCTTTGGAAATTACCAAACTTATAGCCTGCTACACTGCGGATACCATAGGAACTACAATTTTCGGCCTGGAGTGCAATAGTTTGCGTGATCCGAGCGCTCCCTTTGTCCAAATGGGCTTTAATGCAATACTTAAAAAACGATACGATTATATATTCTGCATGCTTTTCCCCAAGCTCAGTCTTAAGTTGCACCTCAAACGCACACCCCGTAACGTAGAAGACTTCTACTTGGGCTTAGTCAAGGATACAATCAGCTACAGGGAGCAACACAATATAAAACGCAATGATTTTGTGGACATAATGCTCGGAATGAAGCACAAATATGATGAGGGAAATACGGCGGAGGGTCTGACTGTTAATGAAATCGCTGCTCAGGTGTATGTATTTTTGGTGGCGGGCTTTGAGACGACAGCCACTACCCTCAGCCTGGCCCTGTATGAGCTGGCGCGGCACGAGAATATACAGAATCAACTGAGGGTGGAAATAGAGGAAGTTATTGCGAATTATGGACAGCTCAGCTTTGAGGCCATGCAAAAAATGAAATATCTGGAGCAGATTATATCGGGTAAGTACAGCTAGGAGCCCTAACTATTATATAACGTATATCTATTAACATTTATAGAGACTCTGCGTATGTATCCTGTGGCCACGGAGCATCTGCGTCGTGTCAATGGTCACTATGAGCTGCCGGATCACCCGAAATTGTATTTGCCAGCTGGTTCTCAGCTAGTTATACCCGTTTATGCCATCCATCATGATCCAGAATACTACCCGGAACCGGAGATGTTTATTCCGGAACGTTTCACAGACGAGGCCATACAGCAACGTCCGGCCTGTGCTTTCATGCCCTTTGGTCAAGGACCTCGGAGCTGCATTGGTATGCGTTTTGGCAGGATGAAAGTAGCTGTAGGTCTCATTGCATTACTCCGCCATTTTCGGTTTAGTCTAGCCCCTGAAACCCCGCAGCCCATGCAATTTGAAAAACACTCCTTTCTACTACACACCAAAGGCGGGTTCAAGCTCTGTGTTGAGCCACTGCACTAAAATTTCATAATAAATTTTTATTATTTTATTTCACACTCACAATTAATCTGCTTTGCTGGTACTTAAAACAAATAATAAAAACAAAATTCATCAGAAAAGTTAGCAGGGTTTGGGTTGAAGGGCAGGAAGGTGTAATAATTCATAATTCTAAACTGTTAATTAACTAGAATCTCGAGTATTTTAGTAGGAATCGTATGGAGAGAGTATGCAGAGTAACACAATGAAAAGGGGCGTGGCAGCATAAGTCGGTTAGCCTAGTCGGGTTTTAAATTCTTGATCTCTAATAAGGCTGAGGCAAAAAGAATAACAAGGGGAGAGAAAACAAAGAGAATAACAAACAGAGCCACTAAACCGGTTGACAATACAAATGTATCTATAAAAATAGCATCAATTGGACTCAAAAGTGACGTAATGAATCAATTAACGTTCTCCAGTTCAAATTATGAGAAGAGAGAGCCATTTCTAAAAGCTTTTTCTCCACGCTCAACTGTGAGATATCAAAATATTTATTTAAGCCTCAACCGAATGAGCTTTCGACTCTCACACACACTCGAATTCCAGAATATATGTGCCATAATTTGTTTATGTATCAAACATTGTTATTATGTGCAATTAAACATACCTATATATATATATATATATGAACAAATGCAATTACGCAGTTGGAAAAGTAGAAAAAGAAGTATAGTTTCTACCTATAAATATCATATGAATTATTCTTCAAATAAATAATTCGAATTTTATTGAAAACATAAAAAATCCATTGTGTCATTTGATCACTAAACCATAACCGAAAACATTGAACCGCCTTCGCAACGCACGAATAATTCTATGCGCAGATCTGAATATATTTACAATATTGTACAGAGTCTAGAGCTAAACTCGCTCCACTTTCAGGAAGATGCCAGTCGCACTGGATATCAGGAAAATCTTCGGATCAAATTTAATGGGTATCGTTGTTTGGTCGCATACTGAAAACTTAAAGTTTGTAATTAGCTTTGCTAGGCCGATGCGGGCCTGCATTTCGCCAAATCGCATTCCAATGCAGTTGCGGGGACCGTCTCCGAATGGGAGCCACTCCACGGAGTCTCTGTTCTTAACACGTTCCGGTGTGAAATTATCTGGATTGAATTTTTCTGGGTCTGGATAGAACCTCTCGTCTCGATGCATAGCTCCAGCGGGTATTAAAACATTCATTCCCTTCTTGATCACATATTTGGGATAACCGGGTACAACAAAATCTTCCAAGCATTCGCGATTGAGGACGGGCAGAACGGTCCAAAGACGGAGAGTTTCTAGAGGATCAAAAACATGTACTTAACTGAAAAGATAGTGTTCGAATGTGTACTTACCTGATATTACTTGATTAAGGTAACCCATCTCCTTCAGACTTTCGTAGGTTAATTCACCGTTATTCTTAGCTAGCACTTCATTGCACTCCTTCCTTAAACGATCCTGTATGTCCTGGCGCTGAGCCAGTTCATAGAGGGCAAATCCCATTGTCGTGGAAGAAGTTTCAAAGCCAGCGGCAAAGAAGACAAAAGCCTGGGCAGCAATTTCTTCAATGGTCAGGTTCATGCTCTCCCCCGTCTCTGATTTGATTAGCCGATTGTTTTTCAGATCAATTAATTGATCCATGAAATCGTTGCGTCTAATATTATTTTGTTCTCTAAAGGACACAGTTTCTCTTACTATTCTCATGAAGAACTTCTCGATGTGTTCGGGAGTCATTTTCATATGAAGGCGTTGTGATAATTTTGGAAAGCTGTTGAGCATCATGATTCCTAGTTTGCCATGGCGCTGATCTGTCATCGCTTTTCGGCCCATTACCCGAAACTCTGCGTCAGGATCCTTGAGACTGCTGCATTCGATGCCAAATGCACAGGTGCCTATAACATCAGTAGTGAATCTGGCCAGAAGTTCCCTAACCTCTATAATGGATGACTTTGCTACCACATCACCGAAGACATCTACGAATTCATTACCAACTTTTTCGACTGTGGGAAACATGAACTTCATTTTACCAGAAGTAAACGTTGAAGAGAGTTTGTTTCTCATTGATTTCCATTTATGACCATCTAATAGAAACAGCTGACCAGATAACGGGTCATCCTCAGGGTTATGGAAGAAGCCCCGATCGGTGAATTTGTTGAAGTCCTTTATCAGAATATGCTTTACCAAAAAAGGTTCCAAAATGAATACGGATGGTTTCTGAAACCAGTAGAAACCAGCAAAAGGTCCCGTTCCTCGGAACTTATTATAATACTGTGTCCACACTTCTGCAAAGGAGCGATGGGTCATCACACCGCCCAAACTGCCCATCACAAGCTGAGGCTCCTCGCATGGTATACCCTGGTTTTGCCAGTACTGCAAATGACTGCGGATTCGCCAAAAGAGATAGCCAAGTAGGGCTATCAAGGCACTAAGTATCAGTGTACCGATACCCATGATAATCCGTAGTAAAATATAAAAATATTAAATTTGAACTAAGCACCGCTCCTCGTGTCTGGTGCGAATGAACTTCGGCGATGTACTGAGAACTACTACGACGAGGTTTGTCTATTAAAAGCCAGCTGGAGCTTTCACAATCACAATGACAATGGCAATAAGTGTTTGTTTGTGGAACTATGCCGAATACCGAATCGCGAGTCGGATCGAATATACACCTGTAAATACCCTAACGTTTCTGTTATTCAATAAAGTGGTTCAGACTATCGGGCAATGATCCCAATATGAATGAGCCAATTGTAGATATTTTTCATGAAATTATAATTTAGTTTGTTAGATTAAAGCTTTCAGCTTTGGTCAGCTGAATACGATTCATTCAAATTAAGTGCTGATATCTGCTTACTCATTTTCTTGGAATTTCTATAAGCTCCTATCAGTTAGTCGTTGCGTAAAGCTTTCGTTAGACTAAATTTTTTCCATGAGGCAACTTTTGGACAGGTTCTGAAGTTACGGCGCACTTTAGACATAGAATTATGTTATATAGGGTACAAAAGAATCAATTAGGCGTAAATCTGTGGGCCTACCTCAACAGCCAGTAGAAACAGAAAGTATCTCAAAAAGCTTTTAGATTTACTCTTTTCAACAGGGCTGGTGAGCTGTAGATTTATGTTCTGTTGGCGCAGCGGTTCTTAGATTTGAGATTAGAGTATAGGTTCTCATTAGAAATATTAAAATATTTATTATAAAAATTAACTACTATATTATTATTTTGATCAGTACTGATTCATCATCGGATTCCCATATGTTATGATGAGAAGGGATTTTGGCAACTTCAACACATAGATGGTGTTTTTTTTTTTTTGAAGTTCAAGTAAAAAATTTAAGATAAATCTATTTTGCTGGTATTGCACAATTCTAATTTTATTTATATCAATCTCAAACTTGTTTTACAATTTTATTAAAGGCAATTAATTAACAAAAGATAAAAGCAAAGCACTTTTAGTGCTATAAATTTTATGGCAACTAAACAAGAACTAATCACCTAATAACCAAGAGCTATCAAGTATAGTTATATAACCAATGAATCCCTTAAATGCGCTCCACTCGCAAAAAGATTCCTGATTCGCTGGATAATAAGAAGCTCTTTATATTATACTTCATGGGAATTGGTGTCTGATCGCATACGGAGAATTTAAAGTTCTTGATAAGCATTGCCAGGCCAACGCGGGCCTGCATTTCGCCAAATCGCATTCCAATGCAGTTGCGGGGACCGTCTCCGAATGGGAGCCACTCCACGGAGTCTCGGTTCTTAACACGTTCCGGTGTGAAGTTATCTGGATTAAACCGTTCTGGATCAGGATACAACTTCTCATCACGATGCATGGCGCCGGCAGGTATTATTACAGGCATTCCCTTTTTGATGACATATTTTGGGTAGCCGGGCACAACGTAATCCTGGAGACATTTACGGTTTAAGATGGGTAGGACAGTGTAGAGTCGCAGGGTTTCTAAGAAACAAGAATTTTTAGTTTCAAATGATCTTTTAATAGTAGAGCGGATTACTTACCCGATATGACCTGATTTAAGTAACCCATCTCCTTGACGCCTTCGTAGGTCAAATCTCCATTATACTTACCCAACACTTCATTAACCTCATCCCTTAAACGCTGTTGTATGTCTTCATGCTGAGCCAGTTCATAAAGAGCGAATCCCATGGTTGTGGACGAAGTTTCGAAACCAGCATTGAAGAACAAATATGCCTGGGCAGTGACTTCTTCCATAGTAAGGCTCATGTCATCCCCTGATTCTGTTTTCATGAGCTTATTGTTTTTCAAATCAATTAATTGATCCATAAAGTCGTTTCGCCGAATATTGTTCTCTTCCCTGTAGGTAACAGTTTCCTTTACTATTCTCATGAAGAACTTTTCAATATGATCTGGGGTTAGTTTCATATGCAACTTGCAAGCTATTTTGGGATAGCTGGTGAGTAAGGCCATTCCCAGAATACCATGTCGCATATCGGATAGGGATTTACGACCCATGACACGGAACTCTGCCTCAGGATCTTTGAGACTGCTGCACTCAATGCCAAAAGCGCAAGTACCTATAACGTCTGTGGTAAATCTGGCCAGTAACTCCTTGACCTCAACGACCGAGGTTTTTGATATCATATCGCCAAAAACGTCCACAAACTCGTGACTAACTTTGACAATTGTGGGAAACATATGCCTCATTTTTCCAGAGGTAAAAGTGGACGTTAGCTTATGCCTCATGACCTTCCACTTGTGACCATCGAGTAGCACCAGGCGACCCGATAAAGGATCATCCTCTGGGTTGCTGAAGAAACCTCGATCCGTAAAGATATTGAATTCTTTAATCAATATTTGTTTTACCAGAAAAGGCTCCAAAATGAACGCTGCAGGTCGTGTGAACCAGTAGAAGCCGGCAAATGGTCCCGTTCCACGAAATTTGTTATAATACCGAAGCCACACCTCATGATTAGATATCTTGGTGCGTGCTCCCGCCATGCTGCCCAACAAGGGATGTGGCTCCTCACACTGGATTCCCAATCTCTGCCAGTACTGCAGATTACTACGAAAACGAATAAACAAGTACCCAATCAGCCCCAGCAGGGCTGTGAGTAACACCAAACCGATCCCCATTATTAGAAGACACCCAACACAGAAGCTATCGGAGTACTACGGGGCACTGAGTACAACTGCGACATGGGGTCTCTATTTAAAGGTTGAGCGTATTAAGTCAGAGTGACAAATGTATTTTTATCAACACTCGTCCCAGCACGATTAAGTTTCCTGATATGATAAGGTAAGGCGAAAAATTCGGCAACACCTGGCATATCTTAAACATTTTTACACTTCTATACAGGGTTATCACGACTGGCATAGTAAAAATACTTAGACATATTTAATAGAGCAACTAGAGTTTCAATTAGATTAGGCAAAATTTATGCCGAAAATAATAGGCAGACTTAAAGAGCGTGATTGACCAAGATTTTACCCATATTTGTGAAGACTTAGTTCAATTTTAATATTTATATTTTAGACAAATTTACCTTTAAGAAAGCAAATAAAGAAAGGTTTGGTTCGTGCTTTGGTTTATGGCTCAGCTCTAGGCACTCAATAATTGAGAGTCGAATCGGTTTTGCAAATTTCGATTCATAGCCAATCTTAGCTCCGGAAATTCTGATCTGCAAACATTATTCGGCTCCCTGTTCGTATCAGAATACGAGTATCAGCCACGTGCGTCATATGTTTGCCAATCACTGTGTTATAAATATGTCCAGAGAAATGCTTCATATCATTATTTGGCAAAAAACAATTTTGACACGAGTTTGCTTTGGGCCATAATAGAGATAACGTTTCTTTATAGGCATTTCCTATGAGTCACGTTTATTTCACTTAAGGGATATACTCGTATATATTATTCCAACCTATCCCAATATAATTTTGTGTGCAAGGTTAGGAGTGCTCCTTACACAAGCCCAAACTTATTATTCGGATTAGTCTTACGTTTTACAAAATAAGCAACTAAATTTTAATATGCATATATTTACATTTATTCTGTATAATGAACAACAACAAGCCTTTTAGGCATGCTCTACTTTTAGGTAAATTCCCGACTCACTGGCTACCAAGAAACTCTTCTTATCATATTTAATGGGTATCGTTGTTTGATCGCACACCGAAAACCTAAACTTTGTGATAAGATTTGCTAGGCCAATCCGGGCCTGCATTTCGCCAAACCGCATTCCAATGCAGTTGCGGGGACCGTCTCCGAATGGGAGCCACTCCACGGAGTCTCGGTTCTTCACACGTTCCGGTGTGAAGTTATCTGGATTGAATTTTTCTGGGTCGGGATAATATTTTTCATCACGATGTATTGCTCCAGCGGGTATTAGAACATTCATTCCCTTCTTGATCACATATTTGGGATAACCGGGTACAACATAATCTTCCAAGCATTCGCGATTGAGGACGGGCAGTACAGTCCAAAGACGGAGAGTTTCTAGGGAAAGAGAAAGTTATAGTTAAGTAGAGAAAAACACATTCTTCGTCATAACGTAATATTACCCGATATAATTTGATTGAGATAAACCATCTCCTTCAGACTTTCATAGGTTAATTCACCGTTATTGTTAGCTAGCACTTCATTGCACTCTTTTCTCAAGCGATCCTGTATGTCCTGGCGAAGAGCCAGTTCATAGAGAGCAAATCCCATTGTCGTGGAAGAAGTTTCAAAGCCAGCGGTAAAGAAGACAAAAGCCTGTGCAGCAATTTCTTCAATGGTCAGGTTCATGCTCTCCCCCGTCTCTGATTTGATCAGCCGATTGTTTTTCAGATCAATTAATTGATCCATGAAATCGTTGCGTCTAATATTATTTGTCTCCCTGTAGGATACATTGTCCTTAACGATTCGCATGAAGAACTTCTCGATATGCTCTGGAGTCATTTTCAAATGGAGACGTCTTGATAGATTGGGAAAACCAGTACGTATGAGGATTCCCAGGGTTCCACTACGCTGGTCGGTAATCGCTCTACGACCCATTACCCGAAACTCTGCCTCAGGGTCTTTGAGACTGCTGCACTCAATGCCAAAGGCGCAAGTGCCTATAACATCAGTGGTGAATCTGGCCAGAAGTTCTTTGACCTCGATAACTGAGGACTTAGCTACCATATCGTCAAAAACACTCACGAATTCATCACAGACTTTAACAATGGTTGGAAACATAAACTTCATTTTACCAGAGGTAAACGTTGAAGAGAGTTTGTTTCTCATAGTTCTCCATTTATGACCATCTAATAGAAACAGCTGACCAGACAAGGGATCATCTTCGGGGTTATGATAGAAGCCACGATCGGTGAACTTATTGAAGTCCCTTATCAGAATATGCTTCACCAGAAATGGTTCCAAAATGAATGCAGCTGGACGTTGGAACCAGTAGAAACCAGCAAAGGGTCCAGTACCCCGAAACTTATTGTAATACTGCAACCAAATCTCTGGGAATGCACGCTTAGTGCGTACGCCGCTCATGCTACCCATCAACGGATGAGGTTCCTCACAGGGTATACCCAAACTCTGCCAATACTGCAAATTGCGACGCAGTCGGAGAAAGGCATATGCAATCAACCCGAGGAGGGCCGTGAGTAGCAAACCGCCAATATCCATATTTATTTAATATCAAAAAACCTATTCAGCTGAGGTTTGTGTTGAGCTGATGGAACTAAAAAACAGACTGAGAACTTCTGCAAAAGTATCGCAATTTTATACTCAAAGCTTTTGGAGTCACAATGACAATTAAATTTTGTTCAAAAAAGTTCTCTCTAATTGCAGACAGAGAGACAAAACTACACTGTTAAAATGGGTCGTAATATCTATTTAAAAAAGTACACTGCGCAAAACAAAGTACACCAATATTACTATTAAAATGTGGATGAAATATAACTTTTATATATTCAAAACATAAGTAAAAATCTAAAATAAAATCACTAAATACTCCATATAAATGTTTGAGCTTTATGAAAACTTGTTGACTAGTGTCATTTGAAATGTGAGATCGAAGATAATATTTTGTGTTAGACAAATTTTCTATGATCCGGCAACGCTGCTGTTTGACACTTGTGCAATTCTACGAACAAATTGTACCCTGTATTTACGACTATATAATAATTGGGTATACTCTCTTTGCTAGTTTATCAGGAATTTGTGATGCAATTATTTTCGTTCTTAGAATAAGCTCGCTTTGGATGAAAAGCATATCAATCAATACTTTCGTTCTCAAAATATCCTTCTTGAACTGTCAATTTTCGGCTTGATTCAAGCCAAATGCGTATACTGTTTCGGATTGATTTAGGACGGAAAATCTTTTCTCTCTGTGTAGACTTAATGATTTTTAGATATTTCTATCTTTCACTTGTTGGGTTCTTGGATTTTAAAAGTACGAAGCAAAGGGTATTTCACAGCCGAGAACTCTCAAACTTGGCAAGTACCTTGTTTGACAGTTGATTAGATTTCAAGTGCGGATATTGATAGTAATGACAACAATAACAACAACAACACCAACAACATCAAACTAAGCACTTAGAACAACCAAAAAATTTAACAGCTTTCTGTGCTGTTTATTTATATGTGTGTGTGTGTATTCATATGTAAATATGTATGTCTGTGTTTTGTTGTGGCATTTACGCGCTAATTGGGCGTAAAATTCAGCAGGTCAACTAAATAAATACAGTGAAAGAAAAACCACTGGAGTATTAGAAAAAGCTTCTGCAATAGAAGCTATAAAAATTGAATTTTTTCTCCCCCCAAGAATTCCAGGCTCAACCTTTTTCGACTTGATTCACGAATAGTTACACGTTCTCGGCCGATAAGCGAGCATTAAGTATTTTTGGCTTACTCATAGAGTAAACAACTTTTTGCCTCAGTGCAATCAGTTTATGGGCAACTTTAATTTGTGCTAACCCCACCTCAATAGCAGAGAGAGAGAGAGAGAGAGAGAGGATAGCAGAGGAATTTCAAAGGCAGCAACTGCTATTTTATCTACGAAAAATTCAAAAAAATAATGAAAATAAAAGCTGATAACAAACGAAAATGAACTTTAAATTGTATATACTAAAAAGTTAATTTTGAATGGTCGGACTACCAGACTGAAGAATACCCTGCAACAATTCAGAGAGTGAAGCTTTGGAGTATCTACGAGTAATTGGATTATATTTGCTCTTAAATACTCACATCATCGCAGATGCATCCTACGCATATGTGCATAGACTCAGAGACAGTCGACTGTTTACTGGCCTCAGTCGGACGCCCACAGAGATCGTTTAAGCCGGTCCAAGCCAAGTCCATAAGCAGCTATAACTGGAGTGTAGCGCACTCCAGGCCCCAAATGAAAAGCTCCCAGTGGCTCGGAGCGTATCGTACTCGTAAATATATATATATTTCTCAATTGCACTCAGTCGAACAACGCGTTTTGGTAATGAACGTAACAGATTCAACTTGTCGCTGCCTGAGAACGCGTCGCGAGAACTCGTATTAGATCACTAACAACTACGGCTACGAGTACGATTTCCGGGCACAAAGAGTCACTGGCCAAAATTGTGATTTTATATACCTATATATATATATATATATATATATAGGTGTATGTATGTATTAACAACAAATGTAGCTGTCTATTTGTGTATAACTAATTACCGTATAATTCGTGATTTGTGATTTGTGAACCAAATAAAGATGGGAAACATGTGGATAATATTCATGATTTTGGGTCTAATCGTACTGTGCCTACTGATACTTTTATTTATGGCGGCGCGTTATCAGCGCGACTATTGGCGCTACTTGGACATACCCCACGAGAGGCCCAAGAAACTATGGCCTATAATTAAACAGCTCGTCACCCAGTCTCTGAGCACGGAGTCTATGAAGGCGGCCCATTATACGGCAATCTATAATAAGTTTAAGGGCAGCGGACCCTTTTGCGGCTTCTATGCCCTGCTGCAGCCGCGAGTGCTCATCCTGGATCGTGAACTAATACGCCAGATAATGGTGAAGGATTTCTCCAATTTTAATGATCGTGGCATTTATTGCAATCAAAAAACGGATCCACTGTCGGGCGATTTGTATGGCTTGCGGGGCAACAAATGGAAGGAGATGCGTCAGAAACTGGATCCCAGTTTTGATCGTGAACGCATGTCCTGGCTATATGGCAGTCTGTACGAGGAGGCCGAGCAGTTGCTCCTGGTGGTCAGTACCACGTTGATGAAGCAGCAGCATACCACGCTCCACATACAAAAGCTAATGCGACGCTATGTGCTCTCGACCCTGGCCAGCTGTGTGTTTGGCCTAAATGCCGAACAGCGTCAAAAATACGCTCTGGATGAGTTTGAGAAGATGACGGAACTGGTGCTGAGCACCCGTAAGCATGGTTACCTTATGAATCTCTTGATGATTCGATTCCCGAATTTCTGCCGCAAGCTGCGATTGCGTCTAACACCCAAGGAGGCGGAGACATACTTCCTGACCCTGCTCGATGACATTGTGCGGCAGCGGGAAACTTCCGGTGTGCGTCATCAGGACTATATGCAGCTCCTGTTGGACATTAAAACACTGGAGCTAACCACACACGAGTATGAGGCGGACAAGGAGCTGAATGCTCATCTACAGCACGAACTAGCTGCCCATGCCTTCGTCTTTCTGAAGGCGGGCTACGAGCAGACTGCCAACACCTTGTCCTTTGTCTTGTACGAATTGGCCCTTAATACTGAGGTGCAGACTCAGGTGAGAACGGAGCTTAAGCAGGCCATGCACAAGCATCAAAACAATCTGAGCTACGAATGTGTACAGTCCCTCACTCTAATGGGTCATGTCATACTGGAGACCCTGCGTATGCATCCCATTACACCTTACATAATGCGACGGGTACTTAACAATTATCCAGTGCCGGATCATCTCAAATACACGCTCACCAAGGAGCTCTTCTTGATTATACCCACTCACGCCATACACAATGATCCTGAGTACTATCCAGAGCCGGAACGCTTCAATCCGGCACGTTGGGGAGGTCCCAGAGATTCGCTACGGGAGCAGAGCACCTGGTTTGGGTTCGGTGCCGGCGTTCGCAACTGCATCGGTATGCAATTTGCCCAACTGCAGATGCGCCTGGCACTGGCTCTGCTCCTGCTGGAGTACGAGTTTACTATGAACTCCAAGCGACCCCTGGTCAGCATAGACGATGGCATAGCGCTGCAGCTGACGCCTCTCGGAGTGGTGGAACCAGGCACGCAGGAGCGAGCGCTCTGAATACAGTGTAATCGTAAGGAACATGAATTTAAGGAGTGAACAAAGTGTAGTGTAGTTTGAAGGATTAAATTGAGAGAATATTAAAAAACTAAATAAATGAAAAGCAGAAAAATATAAATATTAATATGTGATTACAAAACTAGCCAATAAATGTTGAATGCATTTTAAAACAAATTTAAATAGTAGTAAAACTAGTAAGGGAAGACTTATCTACGGCTCTCCGAATATTGTATACCCTTGCAGAGTGGAATAACCAATTGAAAATTGTTTTTAAATCTATTTGTCCTGAGTGAATGTATAGTAGTCCGATCTTGAATGTTTTTTATATGCTCTTACAACAATTCCATCAAGATATACTGAGAAATATTAAAGTTTTCCTTACAAGGCCGATTATTCCTGTGGGAGCTGAATGATATAGGTGTCGGATCCCATATAAACCTAACTGTAAAAAACAAAGAGATTAGTTTTTATAGAAGCAGATTCACTTACGACGGACATGGACGGACATATATCGAGTAATGGTCCTGATCAATAATATATATACTTTGGGAAATGGAACACTCTGCAAGGGTGTAAGCATAAACAAACCAGATAAACTATTGTTTCAAATAAGCCTTAACATAACATTTTATTTATTTAAAGTCCTTTAAAATAGTTTTAATATATATATATATATGTATTTTTGTTTACAAACTTAATATATATTGTACACGTATTCGTACCAAGTGGATATACGGAATCGATCTACACTTGGGTAGCCAGAAATCGATTACTTTATTAAAAGTGCCTATTTAAATGTTTATCAACCATTTTTATTGTAAGTAGCTCTGCAAAAATAATTTAATTTTATTATTAACTATTTGTTTAACATTTTTTGTATTTGATTATTGTTAATTAATGCCGTTTTTTGCATTGTCGTTTGCTGATATGGTTGCTATATGGCTGCTACTCGTACTCGGCGGGTAGCCCGGGCTGGTGCAGTATTTTGTTAGTATTTAGTATTTAGTATTTAGTGCTTAGTATTTTTTACAAGCTTATCGACAATTTTAAAATATATTAATTGTATTAAAAAGTATGTTTTTTGACAGTTTTCCATTTGATTTTAGTAGCATAATTAACAAACTAAGATTAAGTAAAGTTTCATAAATTGTGAACAATCTTTAGAAA
This sequence comes from Drosophila repletoides, assembly GCA_018150835.1. Lineage (NCBI taxonomy): Eukaryota > Metazoa > Arthropoda > Insecta > Diptera > Drosophilidae > Drosophila > Drosophila repletoides. The sequence goes on along the minus strand of JAECWQ010000089.1, from coordinate 16,882,598 downwards.
ATAAAAAAAATTATTTGTAGAATAAATAAATCAATTTAAAATTATACAAGAAAATCTTGTTGCCTTTGAGCGCCTTTTCTTTTGTGTTAATTATCAGCTAAATTATTAGCCATTATTAATTGTTAACTGATATGGAATGCTTTCTCTACGATTTCTAGGCAGCGCTACGAAATGCTAATTTAAATCTTAAACTTAATGTTTGTTCGACATTTTGGCCGCTAATACAAAATGGCAGCCCGCCAGCTTCCGTTTCCGGTTTTTTTTTTTTTCTTACTTTGGTGGCTTGGGGCGAGCTGGCAGAGGCAGAGATTTGCGTATGGGATCTCCCCGGTTGGGCAACTTGCTGCGTAGCATCTGTTCGTGCACGTAGAGCAATAGACCCACATCTCGATGTCCAGCCTGCCAGGCTATTTTAAAGGCCGTGCTATTATCCTGAAACAAAAAAAATAAGGCATCCAGTTACATCTGCTACGTCTTGGAAGCAGTCTCTAATACGAGTACTTACAACGTCCTGGATCAGTGAATCGCAATCCTGTTGCGATAGCAAATGCTTGACAATATCCACTCGTCCGTGCTCCGCGGCGCACATCAGCGCTGTGCTTCCGTCCTCATCCTGAATGTTTATATCTGCGCCGGCATTGAGCAGCATGGAGACCATGTCACCATTACCATGGGACACAGCCAGCATCAGTGCGGTTTGGCAATGCTGCAAGAGTTGGGTGCGGAGGATAAGAGGATAGAGGTTCAGTTAGTATGGAAAATGTTGAGGAATGTTGCAGTTCTCAGTGAGTAAATACTCATTGGGCGACACTCTGTGGCGTGCTTTTACCTACCTTCTTGGCTCGTATGTTAACATCGGCCATCTGAAACAGTCGCTCCACGACTGTCCGATGCGCCGCTTGCTTCAGCTTGGCCAACGATACGAGCATGACGCACGTGTATCCAGCGTTATTCATTTGGTTTACATTGCAAACCTTGGAATCCAGCAGTATGGATACGACGTCAAAGTTGCCATGGGACACCGCATAGTGCATAGCCGTGTTGCCCTAAAAAATAGTAATTAAAAGAGTATAAGACTGAGAGTAAGGGTGGAGTTACCCAAAGGTAAAGGATTCATTATGTGTAGACCTTAATTTCAATTATATTCATGATTGAAATGAACTTACATTGCTATCGGATAGATTGACACAGTGCTCCAACAGAGGCACCGACAGCGATTCAAAATAGTCCAAGTAATCCTCAACTTCATGCGGATCGGAGGTGCCAGTGCTGGAGATCCGGAACCAGTGCTCTCCTATGGTTGCCTTGGATGACTTCAAGCTGAAAGAAGAAAAGGGCTTGGAGCCCAGCTTCTTAAGCAGCGAATCATTGATTGCTTTCAGTGCATCCTTCAGCTCCTTAGCCAGTTCCGTTCTGTAGAAAACAATAAAAGATATTTATAATTTTCTTTATAAATTTCAATAATTAAAACTCACTTTTGTCTGGGCTCCGACGGCGCCTGGGCCAATTGATGCAGCTGTGCCTTGGTCGGCGGTCGCTCATCCTTGACATTAGTTTCTTTCTCTGGCTTTCGCTCGATAACCGTCACCTGAGACTCTTCACTTTGACTAGACTTGAGCGGCGTGCTCGACTTTTTCCGTGCACCTTGTGAGATTTCCCGCTCAACATTGGAATCAGTGGACGCAGTGAGCGCCTGCTCCGGCGAAGTAGACTTGGTACTGGTCGTCGTCTCCGAGGAGGTCATCAGTGGAGCTGGCGAGGCATCCCGTGACCAACTAATGCTAACCCGTTTCTCTTCACGAACAATTAGCTCATCCTCACCCAGCTGCGAAAAATCCAGATTCTGAGATGTGGAGAGTTGTTTACTGGACGGCTGCTTGATGAAGCTTTGTGACTCCGTTGACGAGTCAAGCGCTAATATGGGTGGCTTTTCTTGCAGCGAGCTGTGTGTATGAAATATATTGAAAGTATTTTTATCAATTAAGAGTCCCATATTTTGGTTTATCTCCCATGTTGGACCCACGTTAAGAGCAGCGCTGAGCATCCGCTGACCACCAGTGGATAGCAGGTGAAGCTGCTCAGGCCGGAAAACATTGAAAACACCATTGGGAAACGAAAATCCAAACAAAAACTAAAAATAAGGCGACAAAGGAAGCGAAACTACAAACGCGCCAAAGCCAAAGCGAAAACTGAGCCTGAAGGTCAATGCGACCAGCTCGGTTGTCATCAAACATTCGGAATCTGATTCGGACAGCCGATTCGGACTAAGCCATTTGCAATACGCATGTCAACAAAATGTCATGGCCAAGCGATAGGTTTGTGTCTTAGCTAAAGCTTAAAGCTCGGAAAGCTAAACAGACGTTGAAAAAATTGAGCTATTTTCTTTAATATTGATTGTATTCCATAAATTTTGAATTAAAATAAAAATTAATTAATGATATTTGCATGAAAATTCAAATTAAATAGAAATTACCAAAAAAAATGGTAAATTTAATCGATATTTCCAAATAAAAGTAAATAAATATCGAATGACAGGCGTATCATCTTTGGCCGGAAAATGGAATGGAAATGGAAAGCTCTGCAAAACTCACCTCAGACGTGTTTTTCTATCCGCCTTTGGACTCTTTGCTGGCGAAGGTGAAGGTGTTCCAGTGGAAGTTGGCAGCGTATAAGTATTTTGCCTCTGGAACTGCTTGCGAACTGGACTCGGACTAGTCAGGTGTTTGGGACGCGGAATGCGCGAATCTGCTGAAGTGGAGCGTCTAACTGAGGGTGCGGATGTGGTCATAGACGCAGGCGTCGGCTCGACAGTGTCTGCCTTTGAAAAATCCTTGGCCAGCACCTGTATGGCCTCCTTGCAGGAATCACAGTAGTTGGCCGCACAGGCGATGGAGATGTGAGGCTTGACAATGTCTCCACAACCAACATCCCGTTTGCGCACCTGTTCCGTATTGCACGCGGAATGAGCAGTGCGCCGCTCCGGTTTGGGCAGCGGTTCCGGTTCAGTATTACTGCCAGTGTGGCGTTTAGCTGGGCTACTCAGAGGTGCCATTAGCTGCTCCGACTTAGTGGCAGTACGCGTAAGGCGTTGTAGTCCCAGGGTATCCGTTTGGCGACTAATCGATTCCACGCCGCACTGTGTGGCCACCGGTTGCTGTTCCGGCATTACCTGAGCAGCGGTGGAACGCACAGTGGCTGGCGTTGTTTGACTGGTGACACTGTGCACCAAGGTGACTGGCGTCTGGCAGGCCACAGCCTTTCGTTTGATTGCCAGCTGCTCGTGCTCTCCCAGGCTGAAAGTGTTGCTGCGACCTGGCAGCTGTGGCACTTGTGACTTGGGTTTCTCCGGCGGCTCCTCGGTGCCACAGCCCACGCTTCTCTTGCCAACGGCACATTTCTCGCAGAGCACATCACTAACTCGATGGTCGGAGCTGCCCACGCTGCGCACATCCGGCTTGCAACTGGTGAAGTTCTCTCTGGTCATGGGCTTGGCTGAGATGCTCACATTGTGCTTGAGAACCTGACGTTCAGGTGCCGTTTGCATGCCCATCTCACGCTGCTCCCGCTGTGGCACGTACATCTGGGTGCCCACAGAAATGAGGTGTCTTAGCCGCTGCTGGCGACTATCAGTGAGCGCTTGCTCGATTTTCTGTTTCAGTTCCAGCTGGGAGTACAGTGCCTCAGCTTGTTGTGTGCCCACATGGCGCAAGCTGATTTGGGAGCCCACTGCCACATCGCGAGTGGCAATCACTTTGCTGGCTGCCTGTGTGCCAACATCTCGTCGTATGACGCTGGGTGAGATGGAGCTGCTGCGCATGCGGGCTCCCAAACTTTCCAGTGAAACAGGACTAATCCGTTGTGGGGTAAACTGCACGGGTGAAGCTGTCTTGATGCCCGGGCTTGGCGGCGATGGCGTATGCCTTTGTCCGCGGAGCAATTCCTCATTCCGGCGCTGCAAGCGCTGCTTCTCCGCGCGCAATGAAGTAAGTTCCAGCTGCAAATTTGGTTTGGAAATAAATAAATAAAAACGTCTTAAGTATATTGGCCTTAGCAAACTCACCTCCATATCGGGTATGACCTTGACCTGCTCCTCTAGATCCTTGAGACGCTGCAAGCTCAATGCCATTTGCTCACGTATCTGGCACAGAGCTTGCGCATCAGCTGCAGTCGGACCAGTCTCCGAGCTGACTGGCGATTGCATTGGACTGTCTGCATTGGCATGGCCATTCGTCTGCTCCGCTTTGGGTGTGGCGCTCAAATGATGACGTCGCGGCGGCGGTGGCGGTGGCGTCGACTTGGCCTGCCGCTCCAGCTGCTCCACCGGCGACTTGGCATTGGCTGCCACCGTGGCCTGCACATAGCTCTCGTACTGCACCTCAGCGGGACTGGGACGCTGCTGCAAGGGCAGCGTATTGGAGCGCTGGAACAGACGCGGCGAGCGATTGCCCGCCATGCAAGAGTCTAGAAGCACAAATGGAAATATATATATATATATATTAGTTCCTTTAGGAATCGTATAAAATGAGTCGATCACACTTGGTTACTTGCTCTGTCAGTGGATTTGCACAAAACTATTTTAATTTGCAGACTTGCCATAAGCGCTTACAGTTGCCTACTGAAAAGTTAAAAGTCTCCAGCATTTTGCCCATGCAAAAGTTCGATTTTTAATGATAATATAGTAAGTAGTATATATATATTTATTTGATAGTATGCTATCTAAGTATGAGTATTAGGAGAAACTGTGCCACACTGTGCGCATAATTTGCTGGCCAAACAAAAACTGTGGGCTAAAACAGACTGGAAATACGACAAAAGCAAACGAGACTCTGTGCGCCTCTGTCCTTTATATATCTGTCTGCTGTAAATGCTGATAAGCGCCGACTGGCGCTACTATTATTCAATATTGATTTTGCCTACATACTGGCAATATATTCAAGTCTTTTATTCATACGGGAGACAATGTTTTTGCCTGACACGACTCTGCGCATTGGCATTATAATAAAAGTATTGTTAATCAGCAGATACTCGTATCAAGCGCCCCTCCATGAAGAGTTGTAAGTAACTGGCAATGAATAAATTTGCCATTTTATACCCTTGCAGAGGGTATTTTAGCTTTGCCGCGAAATGTGGAACAATCGGTCGTACAGTTGCTATATGGGAAACATTTTGTTTCTCTGAATTATCAAAATCTGACTAAGAAACCATATTAGCAGAAGTAGGAATAATCTGTCTCTTGGACAGCTATTGCTAGTTTTTTCTTTCAATTTTAATTAACTCTTTCACTTAGTTATATTTTTTCCTTAATTTGTATTAACTAATTTATTTTTATTTAGGCGTATGGACTTTTTTTCAAGCACTTTGTTATTCATACGCACTGTGTTCCGACAGTTGTTACTCATCGCCTTGCCGGCTGCCAAGTATTTTTGTATTCTCATTTCTCATTTTTTAATGCTGCTCCATTTGCTACTATGTATTACTTAATTTCTACATAGCCTTCTGTGCACTGAACTTTTCGGCATATAAAAACTGAGGGGGGATGGACAGAATACAAGAGGAAAACAGAAAACAGAAATAAACCCAAAGAAAAATCTATTTTTTGTGCCGTTGCGACGGTGCCAAGTTGGCTGAGCTGTCGAAAAGATGGTCAAGGCAATGTAGGCAAGGCGGGGCTGAAGACCCAACACACAAGTCGCGTGTTTGGTAGCATTGACCGGGCGCATAATTAATCAGTTTTTATGAGCTAGAAAATTAGCAATATGAAAATTGAATATATATATGAATAAGCCCTACGGCCGCATATAAAATATATAGACAAATCGAATACCCTAAAGTGGCTGCTGCTGCTTAGCTAATGAACCTACAGTCATTCCACCAGTTTTTCAGGGGGCTTTGTCTAGTCTCCGCCTTCATTTTGATCTTTCTCGTGGACTCCTTGGCGCGTCGCAGTGGCAGAGTATCGCTGGATGTGGCAAACATTATCTTTGTTGTTGTTGTTGTAGTTGTTGTTGTTGAGTGACTTTGTTATTGATTATTAGTTGGTTAAAAGCACAATTAGTTGCACAAAGCAGCTTCATACTACTCGTAATTAAGAGCACATTCAACGGTCAAGGCAGCAGCATGCCTTGCACTTTGATACATCAGAAACAACAATAAAATGTTTCATTTTTTATGTGATTTTTTGTTATTGCTGTTGTTGTTCTTGTTGTTCTTGTTGTTGTGTGTTAATTAAAGCATTTTCTGTGTGAGTAATAAACAATATTAATTTGATTTGATTTGCTAGCTATCAAACAAACGTTAGCACATTCACATCAACATCAAAGTTAATGCCAAAGAGAGGGAAACCTCGCTCTTTCGAACTGGACTGAAATAAAACGAGGGGCGGTTGAACAGCTCGCAGACACCAAAAAGAACTGTCGCAAATTTATTTCTTTTGCTTTGCATTCAAAATTGGTTTTTTATTAAAACTGTACAATTTTTATTATAGAATTTATATATTAAATATTTTCCATTTTGTTTTCTTTTAAACTATGAATAACTTTAAATGTAGAGTTTATATTTTATTTATTTTGAAACCGATTTCTGTTTGCGAGCTGTTCATTTCTATCCAGTTTGTTTTTGCCACTCAAAGACTCAAAGAGCGAAGTTTCGCCTCCAGTTAGATTAATACTCTATGAGTAAATGCGTGCAACGTCACACGTTATCTGCAACAGTGCTCTTTAAAAGTACATTCACACACACTCACTCTGCATGAATTCATATTTAATTCTCTTTAAAATCGTTAACATTGGCATTGAATATAAATATATATTTATATATAATATTTTTATTATATTTCATTTATTTTTTATGTCGTTCCGTCAAAATTTCGAATTTCGTTTAGATTTATTTCCAATAAATTTCCCCTTCTTTCGATACGCGTGTTTCTCAAAAACTATATTTTATTTCACTACAACTTTTATGGTATATTTTTAGCTTTTTTTTATTATATATTCGTGTTGGGCTCAAGATTTCAATTAATTTCAAAATGGTTCTTATAATTTATTTCATATTTCGTTATTGAGTCGATGGTTTGTCGTTGCTTTCGGACTGTTTCGATTTTCGATTATTTATTTTAAATATTATTTTTATATATACGAATAGGCTAATTGCTTTATTTTATTCATTACACTCGATTCTATTCGCTTTCATTATTTGGCCTATTTAATTGGTTTAATTTCGCTGCTAGCCAACACATTTTATGCTCTTCGTTCGAAAGTCGTCGACAAACTGCGTTGAGATTTTCGAACTGCTGCCAACCCACAAAAAAAAAATCATTTAGCAGCAGCTATTTTGTTATTATTTAACAGCTCCTCTTGTGCAAAAGCAGCACAGCACAAAAACTGTTATGTATTACTAACAAAAAATATCAAAAAAAAATAAAAAAAATATAAAAATATTGGGAGCTCTGAGAGCAGAGAGCCAACAAGTCAACGAGCCAACGGGCCAACGAGCACATGCGATAAGGTCGCCTGTTGTTCGCTCAGCAAATATAAACTAAACAATCTGAGAAAGAGCAACAAAACACTAGACAAAAGCGTGTAGATAAGCTAAATGCACATTATTAAATGATAATGTTGATTATTATGATGACGCGAACCAAAATACAAACATTTTGTAATATAAATTATATATTTTTAGACTCATCAAGAGCTGAGTTTGGCCGGCACGTTTCAAGGTGGATTTCCTCTCTTTAGTTTACCCGATCATTTTACAAGCAAATATTTTGGTAGTTTTTAAATTGTTATTTACAGAGCAATTTGTATAAAATAGTCGAAAATAAATATCTCTCGATTTGAATGCCTGTACGCCCCTATATTTCGCATACTAATATGAAGTGTATCCGATCGATTCATATTTTTGGCAATCGATCATTTGATCGATTAACTTATTTATAATTAGCTAAATATGCTCTAGAAATAAGTAGTTCCTCAATTAGTTTATTGGGGGTAATCAATAAAATTGAGTTTTGTTTTTTGCTGATCAATAAGCCCAAGTTACTTAGTTCTAGGGCTAAAATAATATAAAGAAATTTGCCACGAAATGAATCTCCGAAATCAGGCAGATGCCACGATTCACTAGAGCCATGTGAGGCCGTCCATCCGTCTATCTGTCCATCTGCTTTAATGCAAATTAGTGTAGTGTATTTAGATTATATATAGATATATATCCTGTATACATCTATATGCAAGTTTCCTGTAGATGAATTCTACAGTTTCTATAACTACTAAATTATATAGCTGTCAGAGGAAAGATCAAACAATCAAATACTTATTCCAGTCTGCAAGGCTTTGTTATCTTCGTCGTGCCGTAGATAGCCTTTCCTCGCTAGTTTAATATAGTTTTCTTCAAGACTGGAGGGCCAACCATTATAATTATCTTCCCCACTTGCTGAGATTAATTAATATCTGAAGATAAAACTGTTCAACAGTGCCAGTTGTGGGGCTAGAATAGGCGCTTGTCTAGAGTCTAGACCAGCTTTTAGGCCTCAAGGTTAACAGAGTAAGAATTATCTGTGCCCGCACTTGGCATTTGTCTATTGTTAGATAGAATTCTGGGCTCACTTTGAATTGAAATTGAAATAATATTTTGTGGCAATCATTTTTTGGCAATGTTCAATTGATTAAAGACAATTTTGAAACCATTAATAAAGTGGCTAAAGAGCCGCTATTACTGAGGCAGCGGCAAGGAAAGGGGCTCACATATTCGTATACTCCAGCCATCATTAATCAATGTCAGCTCTATGCTCCTTGCCCAGCTGAACTGAACTATCCGCTGGCAAAATGCGAAGAAAAAAATAACGAAAAAAGCGACAATTTGATTTGTTTATTTGCCTGCGTTCTTGCATTGCTTTTTGCACACTTTATGGCAAATTTATGGCATAAACAAATACAAGAAAAAAACGGGCCAACGGGCAAAAAACAGCAAAAGATACATAAAAAAACACAGCCGACAACAACATCAGCATTTGCATGCAAATTGAGCGCCAAATGCGCATTTCAAAATTGATTTAAGATACGAATGCCTCAAATTGCCTTGAAGTTGCTGCCACGCCGCTTGTAAACTCCAATTGAGTTTGAAATGCCAAAGATGCAAAGCGTTTGTATCTCCATACGAGTATCTACGTATCTACTCCTATATCGGCGTGAAGTATCTGTATCTGCATCAGCCGCTAAGTCTGTTAGTCTGCGCTGTTTTTTCCAGCTTAATGTGATTTGATTGGGTTGGGATTGGAATTGGGAGTGGGATTGGGATTGGGGGTTTGGCGCATAAAATTGAATTATACCTCGGTAGAAACTCGATTGGGGACTGAGAGTGTTCAAAGCAACATTTAAATATATTTCTTTCATTTAACAGTTTGCGTGCAGAGTTGACAGCTTCATGCGTAGAAATACAATGGGATAGAATTAAAAAAAATGAAGCAAATTCAAATGGAATTCATCTTACGCTGACCATTTATTTATTTGAATAAATACTCGAATTCAAGGCTGTAAACCTGGCGAACAGCGGTTCCAAGCTTTTGTAGCCAAGTTTGGAAAACGGTTCGAAACCATCCTTGAAGTCTTAACCCGAACCGAAACTCTCTTTCTACAAAAATTGGAAGTCATTCGTCCAATGGTTTCTTAAGTAATTAAAAATGTTCCGAACCGAACCAACTCTCTACTAGTTGCAAGCATTTTCAAATAATTTTATAGAGAAGAATAATGGAATAAATCCACGATAGTTAGATACAAAGAGATAATAATATATAACTTTTTCTTTTTCATTTTCTGCAGTATGAATTTTGCTCCACTGTATGACGGCGTTTCCAACAGTTGTGCAAGATTTTTCACACTTTCGTGCGTAAAAGTGTCACATGTGCGGCAGCGTCGCTAATTGCTGAGAATATCAAAAAGCGAAAGGCAAAGAAAAGCAAAAGTATCTGCCAGATACAACTGAAGTCGTCTGCTGGCTATGAATCATACACACACAGAGCAGCCAGGCAGCAGAGCACCGAACAAGAAGCAGCCAAGAGTATTTCCTCATTTTTATTTTGGGCCTGAGACAAAATCACTCACCTGCGACATCAAAGTAACGATCCCACGTGCTGTTGCTGCCTATGCGTAGCTCTCTCGGCTCCTTTGAGTCCCTGGGGGTGGTGCCATAGCCATAGCCATTGGTAAGGTTCAAGCTAAGGCTCAGATTATTGTTGTTGCGATCCATGGAAAGGGATCCGCCATTGCTATAGCTGTAGCCACCACCGCCCTTGCGTCGCTTTGCCGAGGCACGTTCCAGTGTGCGCTCAAAATCACTGCAAACCTCGTCGAGTGCATCGTGCAGAAATCCGCGCGTCTCCGCTGGACTATTGGCCGGACGTGCATGTCCATAGCTGTGATTGCTCTGATACTTTTGTGGCTGATAGATGCCCGCATCGCTTTCGATGCCACCACGCAGCGAGGAGCAAGTGGAGGAGGCAGTGCCGTACGGTGACTCGGCACGTGGCGCAAGGCTGCTGCTGTAATTGAAGCGTGGCACGGACGAGGAGCGCTGGCGATAGCAGGGCGACTGCCCGACAGCGGGGCGTGGCGAATCCGGTTCGCTTTCATGTGCCGCCTGTAAATTTTTGCAAAAAGTAAACAGGTGACAAGTTAATCAAGTGCGAAGTGCTCTTCACTTTGAAGTTGCCACAGATCACAGATCACAGATCATAGGCCAGAAAACAACTCACCTCCGTTAATTTTGGCTGCACACGGCTCTCCGCCTGCCAATCGCTCCCAAACAGACTCTCGAATCCCAGCATAAACTCCATGGATTTGCGCGAGCGCCGACGATCGCGTCGCTGCAGTTCCTCCTCGCTGGGCTTCGCATTAGCCAGCGCCTCACAGTAGCGCACAAAGTCCAGATCGATGTGGTATCCATACGGACAGCAGTTGCAGCTGCGCACGGACCGAGTTAATGTTGAGCTTGGGGTGCCATTGTCATTGCCCTGCATCGGACGAGCTATAAGCAGAGAAAGAGGAAGATTAACGACCGGATGAGCATCTAAAAAGTATCTCAAAATGCAGACAAAACATATCTAAATGTCATTATCAAGGTCACGTCGACTCTTGAGTTCATCTGCTTTCGATTCTTGGTATTGGCCAAAACACCAACAACAAAAAGCCAGTATCTGTTTTTGTTGGTGGCAGCAGCGTCTGGCTTTGTTTTTCTGCGTGGCAGGCAATTGGTAGTAGTCTGAGAGCCACACCTGCTTGGCTTAAACACGTTTCAGCATTTGGTAAGCGGAGCAGCGCAGTCGGAGTTCTCAGAATGTATCCGTGAGATAAATTTGTGTGATTTGCTGGCCATATTTATGTTTAATTGCGTCATATAATAACTAATTTTGGTTAATTTAGATAACGAACTAACCATGTGAGTCATTTGGCATCAAATTAAAGCCTTTAGATGCACTAATTAACCTCGCTTGGAGCAATTTTCATAATTTATATACCCCTGACTCGAAGATCGTATTTCAAATGATCAATTACAATTTAATTATAGATTGTTCCAATTTTACTAATCTTTATAATATTTATAAATATATTATGATCTCTTGATTTATATATGTTTGTTTCTATTCAAGATTAGAGAACACTCCACTTTCACTCACTTGGATGGGGGACTCGTCGTAGAGGAGTTGGTCTTCTTCCCTCATACCACAACCAGAGTATTACCAACCAGAATAGATTCCAAAGCATTTCTATTGACCTTAGCCCACTAAAACTAAAATCGATATTGAGAAATACGCGTAAGTAATTCTCAAGACCCTCGTTAATGTTTCGACCATTTGGAGCGCACGTCCTCCCCTAACTGGACGGCAAAGAATCAAAATTGTTGTTGAACTCATCATACAGCTAATTGGCGATAAGATACGCAACTTTTAGAGTGCTTATCAGGCCGCAAAGCGTCTAAATAACGCCTATGCCTAGATAGGAATGCAGCGTGGAAGCTTTTTTCCCATTTGATTCAAGTGGCGCCATCTAACTCTCAGCTACGAATACTACGATGATATATAAATAATATATAAAACCAGAGTGTTTTCACTTTCAATGCATAGTTCATTCATTCATAAAATTGTGAAGCTGCTTGCTAGTGGGCGTTCTGTAGGCGACGCGACGCTTGTGAAAGTGTTGGCTGCACTATGCGGCGCATACGTTATATGCTAACCAGGCCAATAAACCACCGCATATTGATGAGCCGAGTTGGCCTGTTTCTTAAGGCGCTGTAATTAACAGCAGTCAACAATAGTCAGGGCCATGGCCGAAACTGCGGGGGCGTGTTTGCTAATGACACTGCTTGCCGGCTTAATTAATATCGTTGTATTGGACGCCAATCGCTTACACACTCCTACACACTCAACACGCAAGTAATCACAGCTGTTTGCTCAGTTTGTGTAGTGTTTGCTTTTGGCTGCTTTGTGGGCGTCCAAGAATGCGGTCTGGCCTAATGTCACCCAATTGGTAGCAAGTGTAGCTCGCCGTCTGGCTAAGTGCCTGCCTGCCCATGTCTTGTCAGCGTGGCTAGTACTACGAGTATGCGAAAAGAGCGAGTTCCTAGTGTCTCGGCTACTAAGTGTGTCTGGCATCAACTAAATCTGATTGACGGCTGATTTACCCAAAAAGATATTTGCATTTAAATATGTGCAATATGGCTATGAAAATTTGGAATATCTAGTGAAAATATAGCCCTGTTTACAGGGTATCTGTAGTCTCATTAAGTGTGACTACGTCATTACTAAGACGCAGCAATAAAGTCTGAAAGTTAAGGTCCGTAGCATCTGTTGCCCTGTAAAACTGTACAACTTAATTTCCACGATCTCCAATCCCGAGGAGACCATAAAAGGTGCCTATTTATTACCCACATTGACATAAATCGCGCACTCAGCTCACATAAAAATTAAGAAATTAGCCCAACGGACAGACAAAAACTGACAAACTGCGCTGCAAGTAAAGGTAAATTACGAGCAGACCTCCAGACCTCTCTGGCCAGGCACGTAAGCCGAATCCGCGACTGGGGCTCAGAGTCTCTGACTCCGACTCCGACTCTGACTCTGACTCTGCGTCTGGCATCGATTTTGCAGTCTTAATGGTGACAGCGAAACGTATTCAAGACGGACCCAAAAACCAACAAATCCTCATTATCATCATCATTATCATCGTCTTCTGGCCAGGTTGTAATGACTAAATTTTCCAGTGTGGGCGGCTCAAGCCAAGAAAAAGAAGAAACAGAAGACGTAGAAGCTGCCCAGCATACAAAATGAAGCCGGCTTGTGAATGAATTGAAAACAGGGGAAAAAAACAAACAAAATAAAATGAAAACTGGTTGGCCAACTTATGAATCCCTCGCCCTCCCTCCCTCCCTCTCTCTCTCTCTACAGTGTTGTTTATACTCGCATGAAGGAGTTGGGCTGAGGCTGGGGCTGTGGCAATGGGCGGTGGGCGGTTGTTGCAGCTGCAGCTAATGAAGCTAACGGTGCAACAGCCACAGCCACAGCCACTGCCACTGCCACAGCTACAACAAATTACCGTAAAGCGCGCTAAATTTAATTATGCTAAACACGTGCAGCCGCTGTTAAATCTAATTGCAAGACACAACTTAAATGACAGATACAAGATACAAACAACTTTAAGCCCAGCCAAAAGATATTTGTAATATTTAAATCATTAAATACTCTAAATTTTATTCATAATTTGGTTAATTTATTTAATGGTAATACTCTCTATTATGCCCTGGCAGAGGGTACTATAAAACTATCTTCCGGACTATTTTAAATCTATCTTGATGTTTTATGGGAAAATAGATAGCATAACTGAAATCTTGTAATTTAGTCCAAATGGTTTCTCCACTTTGCTCCTAACTTGTTTGAATCTATTCCAGCACCATTGATGCCAAAATAAGAATATTAGCTTTAAGTTTTGACCATATATTATATAATCTTAACCAAATATTCGACTTAATCACAACTAAGAAACTTTTCAATATTAACTGAAGTATCTTCCCTTTACGAGCTGTATGCCCAAGTTAAAATCATCTAAAAATTAATAGTGCAAGCAGCAGTATTTTCATTTAATTGCAGCAGTTCAGTTTTCTCTCTAGTTTTCTTTTTATACCCTTACAAAGCGTACTATAACTTTGCCATGAAATGTGTAATGGAGGCTCAGTTATTGAGCTACATAAATGCATTTATGAACTGGCTGGATCAGACCACTATATGTTATTGGTAGAAACAAGTTAGATAGAACGAGTATATATTCTAAATGCATCACAATCCAGATCAGACAACTATACTATTAAGATGATTACTCCAGTCTGCTATGGTATCCAATCTTCGGTGCGCCGAATAGGTCTGGTTTTTTGTGTTCCTTTGATATGCCTTAAAGTGCTCCCAACGGAACGACGCAGTAGGCCAATTTATGGCTTTTCCACGCATTTGATTACCCAATTAATGCAAGTCTTTTGTTGTTGTTAGTTTTATTATGATTTTTCTCGTGTCATAAATTTTATGTGCATTAAAAAACCAAAAATAAAATTATTATAAAATGCGTGTGGCTAATGAGACCATTTTGGGATTGTGGCTGGCTAACTTGTCTTGCAGCTAGCCAAGTTGGCATTTACAATTCGCATTTAATTGCATCAATTAACGCTAGCAAACTAGCCACGCCCACGCCTTATGGCTGAAACTGTCAACTCACATCCGCTGTCATAAATTGGCCAAAAAAATAATAATAATAACAAAAAGTTATCTATATCGATATGAGCCAAATATTTTAGTGCCTGAAACCGGCTTTGGCTTTCAGGCTTAATTAAAAATCATGCTCATGTGTGTGTGTGTATACGTATGTATCTGTATCTGTATCTGTAACTGAGCCGAAATATTTGAGATTGCAAATGTTGCTGGGGGCGTTTAAGTGACAGCCATGCCCAAAGGCATTTGCATAAGGCGGCTGCAGCTGAGATTTTTCGCCACGTGGGCAACGTGTCTGGACAATGGAAAGTGCGTTGACTTCGCTGTAACTGCAACTGCAACAGAAACAACTGTAGGAAAAAAGGGATAGTCGACCTGAAAATACCCTAAACCTCTCTCACTCACACTCTCTTTCTCCCCTCTCTCACAAATGTCATAGTGAATACGTCAGATTGTACAGCAAGGACTAAAATAAAAGAAAATGGAATAACTAATAACAAAGGAAGAGCATTTCCTTCTATGTTTTCACAATAAACTACTAATCTAATCATAAAAAATAACTCCTTAAGGATTGCTCTTCCAGCTGCAGAGATATTACGACTTCTGTGAAGAACTATTGCCTGCATCTATTCGAATGACGCGCACTGTGTATACTCGAACTTTATGGCGTCGGAGATACCTCCTTTTGCCCATTAGGTAGAGTATTCGCCTGTCCAATTGTATGGGTAGAGAGAGAGTATGAAACTATCGCCAATCGCCAGACGTGGCTGTGACAAATTTGCGCAGAGCAAAGAAAAGACATTGGCTTAATGGTGGGTGTTGCCAGAGCCGCCGCCATCATCGCCTTTCGAATCACTGTGCGGGCGTCAAGTTGACCCACATCCGATTGCACAGCGTACCACAGTCATGTGGGCTTAGGCCACGATTTTATAGCTAAATAAAAAACCCACACCAGAGCCAGCTCTCTACATACCATTTTCCTCAATGAAGGCACGTTGACTCCGCAAAACGAGCGACCTGCAAATGTAGAACAAAGAGTACAAAAAGTTAGTTAAAAATATGGCAAAAAGAATTTTAAAAATATTTCAAATGGTAGGGAAAATATTCGAACTTATGGCTATGTTGAAAATAGTATAGAAACCGAAGTGTTAATACTCGTACAGAAGACTTCTAGATTGATTTGTTGGCTAAATATTGTTAGTAGAAAGATTGACTAAGATCACTTTAATCAACAATGAATTCCCTCATTGTCGGGTTTCAGATTATACCCTGTAAATCCCTAAAAAGATACTTTTAGAGACTTTTAAGGAAGATGCGTAAAAACAGAATATAGAAAATGGAAAACACTAATTGGCTACGAATCTATTTTCAGTCAGTTATACGTTAAACAGGCTGAAAATGTTAATCAAAATAGATTTTTTTATTATTTTAGAATATGGCTTATATATACAGCCGACTATATACGACGTATCTATGCGCTGTGTATCTTTATATCTCCGTCCCGTCGCTTAGCCGATTTCTCGTCAAAGCTGCAGCAGATGTAAAGTAATATTTATGTAAAAGCATAACGATCGTGTACAATAATCATAAACACAGATATTAATTTGGTCTGCACTCCAAAAATAAGCGACGCCGCAGCTCGTTTCACATGGATGCAACTCGACAGACGATGGCCAAAGGGGGGATCAAATGCTGTGGTGGGGGGTAGGGGAGAGGGGGGGAGGGGGGAGGAGGGAGCTCTGTCATGCATGCGACACGGAAAACCGCATAAATCAGTTGACGCATAAATTTTCATTTTACATAAATTTTGGAATCGAAAGAAAAACACAACATGAAAAATATGGCAGCAAATTGCAAGACGGCTTTCAACATGATTTGTTTATTTGATTTTATTTTAAATCAGCAACATTGTTGCTGTTGCTGTTGTTGCTGTTGTTGGTGTTGTTGTTGCTGTGCTGGCCAAAAGCGTGGAAAACATGACAAGCAATTAATTTAATAAGATGCTCGTAGGAAAATGCATGGCCCGTTGGCAGAGTTTTTCCGACCATCGGTGCCATTTTTGGGCCTAATTGCATTCAGGTTGGAGGACACAAATTCGGTTAGTTAGCCCAGCCACAATCCAATTCAGAAACAAATTATAAATAATTGCAGCTTCCGTTGCGTCCACAAAACAAATGAAAATGAGAAATAAGAAATAAGAAATAAGAAAATGCAGCACAATTTTCCAGGAAAACATTCTAAATAGCGAAAGGGGAAGAACAGCCATCTAAGTTCACTAATGAGTGCAGCGCCTGCCTGGGCTTGGGCTGACTGGGATGACTGGGCTGGGTGACGGTGACTGTGATAGAGTCTCCGATATAGTCTCGGAGACCCTTGTGCTTTATGGCATGGCAAACAGATTATTGTGGATTTTGTGGCGCGCATAGTTTCAAAGATGTTTCAAAATACCGACGACAACAACACCAACAATAACAACACCAACGACGGCAGCAACAATAGCGACAACAACAATGACAACAAAGGGGGCCGCAGGAAAAACTCAAAATGTTGACAGCTTGATATATTTTATTATAATTTTCCTGCGCCAAGCAACTCACTGCTGCTTGCCACCAAACGCAAGTGTGGATACTAAAGTATCTTTGCCTCACTGCCTCAGTATCTCTATCTCTATCTCTATCTGCATCTGTATCTGTATCTGTATCTGTATCTGTATCTGTATGCACCTTGGTATCTACGCAGCTGAGCAGAGCCCAGCGCATATTTGTCGCATTCTATGAGGCAAATGCCTTCAACTTGCATTGATTTATTTTTAAATCTGATAAAAACAGTTCTGCTATTTGAACAGTTGTCAATAGCAAAGCAAACATAATTTCTCTATTTATCTTTCTTAAGCGTTTCCCATAGAGTTTTCTTCTGCGATGGAACTCAAAATTCCCTGATTTTAGATTGAAAAAATATTAATAATTAATTTATCATATAATTAACATCTGTTTCGAAATAAAGTTTCATCTAATTATAGTTTTTTATGCATTTTTAATTTTGTTCAACATGAAAAAATCTATTTATAAAACCAAGTAAAGAAAGGCTATCTTCGGCACGCCGACTGAAAAAACACTCTAAAATCTCAGTTGTAAGTTTCAAGATAGCTTGAGAAACAAAAGAGTTTACCCTACAGAAACTGTAATGCTGATTATTCCTATGAAATCAATATAATAAATAAGTCCGACTCTAACTCCTTTGTCTAACCTGTAAGCTTTATTAAGTTATCTCGGGAAATACAAAAGTCTTTCTGTTTCTTCGATCGACTCTTCCTTTGCATTTCAGCTACATGATATAGTTGACCGATCCGACCAGCTGTGATAAATATACTGCTTGCATTATAAAGAACGATTTATACCAAATTTAATTCATCACATATAGACAGAAATCGCTCATCTCCTCAACCTCATCAATAATATACATTATACTTTCTGGGATCGGAGATGCATTACAAATCTCGTGACATAGCTTTAATACCCTCTGCCAGGGTATAAAAACACCATCTAATGATATTTTTATGGTTTTTGGCATAGTTATTCAAAGGTTTGCATTAAAAAAACAAACATTTTTAAAGTTGTTTGACGTTAAGCTCAGAGCTGAGTAACCGGTTTTGCTATTAGAGTCTTTGCCTAATTAATTAAAATCCATTTGCAGATAAATATACTTGATTTATACATCATTTTTGTAGCTAAGTGTTTTTTTTTTCTTCTATATTTTTCTAATGGTTTTAGCACTGTTGCACAAATCGCATTCGCACTTGAGACTGTACTTCACACCTCGAAAACAAACACCTACACAAAATTATGATTCTTTTCGAACTTTATTGGCTTATCGATCTGAAGATTCTGGCAGATTGTAGCGCTTATCATTTACCTCCAAAAACGCTTAACGGCTTCCTGTTCCGTGGGTGTCAGGTGCGTTATCTTCTCTGCGAATTTTGACTCATCGTAGCCCAGTAAACCGCCGGGTAGACCCCCGATATCGCCGAACTCGCCTAGACTGATACTCATGCTGCATACGTAATTTTGGATGGATGGCTTTATGGGCTGGGGACTAGGCAGAGTGCCTAATTAATTGGTATTCGCTAAATTTAGAAAATGGAAATTCTATGCCGAAATTAATTAAATTTGAGTGGACGCAACGCAACTTCTCGCCATGGCGACACAACTTTCCGACTCAATTTAGGCATGAGAAATGTATTTTGCTTCACATTTGGCTGACTCAGCTTTGGCCACTTCACTTCACTTGGCTTGTTGCAAGCCAATTTTTATATATTTTGTTATTTATTTACTTCGTTTCTTTCTGTATTTTAGTGCATTTATTTCAACGGGGACCTGCACGCTCCGCGCTCGAAAATCGCTCGAATCGAACTGAATCCAAAAGAGAAAAACTTTACGAGTTGCCGCCTGAACTTTATGCTCTGTAAACGTATTGTATCTGTGTGAGCTCTACGATGTATGCTTGTATTGGTATTTGTTTTTGTTTTTATTGCTGTATTTTTTATTTTGTTTGTTGACGGCCACAAAAGAGCGACAGAACCAAGCACAATGCCAACTGATTTTTTATATTTATACTTTTTCTCGCCTTTTGGCCACAATACACACGGCTCTAAGCACAGCTCAGAAATGAGAAATGAGAGAGTTATCGATACGATAATTAATAAATATAAGCGTCTGCTTATATAGACACCCGGCAGCAAACCAGTTCATCAGTTCGTAACTTGTTGGAACACCCAAACCCAAGCGTCATGCCCGATAAGAGCTTACAGCTAGCCGAACACCTATTGGAAGTACTCGTAGATACCCTACCAGACACACACACAGGCGCATACCCTACATATGTACATATATTCACATCTATTCATTATAGAACACTCATTCGATCGCTGGGAACAGAAGCGTCAATGTGCGCTGGTTCTTTGCGCCTGCAACGCCCATAAAAATGATTAATGAAGCCAAAAGGTGTCGCCAGAGGGGTTCTGCGGGGCCTACTTTGATGTAGGGGCCCAATGCATCAATATATGTTCTATATATACTCCTAGCAGTGATCTAACCTAAACAGTAGCTGAGCTCTGAATACTTAACTAAGACAAAGATTTGAGATAATTGTACTTATGAGTATTTCCATATTTATTCGGAGTCATTATAGAGAACTTCTCGCCAGATTTCCTATTGCACGCGAGCAAGCAGAGGTTCAGGCATCGATTAGAGTCGCCCACTTTGTAAATAAAACAAACAATAACACGAAGAAATTCCATCTTCTGCACAACGAACACTTAAATACACTAATAGTTGGTGCCTACACAAGATATTATCATTTTCTTATTATAAATAGACAATCTATTAGAAGATATATCTATTCTTTAAGTTTTTGACAGACTAGCAGACTTTCCTGCCCAAGAATATACTCTATATAATTTATGGTATCAGGGATGTCTCGTTCATTGCATTACAAATTCCGTAATACCCTTTGATAGAGTATTGAAAACAAACGCCAACATTGCTTAGCTCCAAGCTCGACAACAAAATTTTGTTGTTGTTGGTGTTGTTGTTGCCCCAAAAACATGCATGTAAATAAACACATTGCTTGCTACACACACACACACACAGGCACACACACACACACTGACATACAACACATACTCATACTCACATATTGACAGCCAACGATAAGATAACTCCTAAACACTTGAAGTCATTACAATGTGTCAAGCTGCATGTCATGCAGTCTGTCAGTGTGCGCACTCCAAAACTCTGTTTGCTGATATACAAACAATAACAATAAGAGAGAGAGAGAGAGAGGAGAAAGAAAGCGAGAGAGATGGAAAAAGCTTACACGATGAACCTATAGCTTTTAGATAGAACTTCATTTAGCACAAAGCTGATTATAATGATCCTGATTTTATAGCTCCAGCTTCAATCTACATTCCTGTATAAATTTCAGAATTAAGTTTTTAGCTCATATATGTAAATAGATCCATTATGAAACACTCAAGAATATCATAGAATTTATAGGTCAACTGTTTGTTGACCCCAAACTAATTTGCAATATATTTTGAATCAAAATATTATAATGAAACTTACTAATTAAATTAACAAGGCGATTTCTAAAGGCTCACAAAAAATTCAAGGATCAAACTACTATAAAATACAGCTGTCACTTTGATAAAACTCAAGTTAGACAGTCGACTGTTGGGAAGGGTATGTAAACTTCGATGTGTGCAAAATAGGTTTTTTTAAGAGTTTTGGCTTATTTCCAAAAATTAATAAAATTATTATTCAAATTAAAAGCAAATAGCTTACCCAGACACCCTGGGAATCGGATTATTCATTCGAATAATCAATTAGATTAGCATTAGATCTAAACGACTAATGTAAAAAAGCTGTTCGGATGACAGCATCGACTACAAAGCGTTGGATAATGAATTTTTTGTTTGAATTGTAAAATAAATATAATAAAATTAAATGTTTGCGTGTAATAATAATTATGAATAGTTCATTATGGCCGGCTATTTACACAATTGCTGCCTTATAGACTGAGCTGGCTAACTGGCTAACTGGCTAACCATCTATCAGCGATGCGTGCGTGTATTGAACTCCAACTAGCTCAAGTGGCAAGGCAAGGCATGAAATTGTATATTTATATATTTATTATTAAAGACAAGTAGTTTAGTTGATTTATGCATTTGTTTATAATTTATGTTAATATTTTCTATGGCAGCAGCACGTATGAAATTTGAATAGTATTCCATTGATTCGGCGAACTGTTAACGAGCTAACAGCCCAAAAATTTCATGCTCCATGAGTTTGGCTCTAACGAATACACTCGCATATATTCATTCTGCTCAGAAATTGTCACGGCCCTCGAGGCCGAGGCGTAGATACAAATTAACATCAAGTTATTGGCAGCTAGCTAACTTTCGCGTTAGCGTTAACGTTAACGTTAAGTGAGCCGGTTTCAATCCGCAGTCGCAGCAGCAGCAGCAACAGCAGCCGCAGTCTCATATCGTATTTTTGGTATCTATGATTTCATAAACAAGTTTTTGTTTTTGTTTTAGCCTGCGGATTTCACGGCTTTTAATTATGCGTTAGATAATTCTGCACATGGAAATCTCATTGCTCTGTGGCGGGGCCACAGATAAATGTTTAAATAAATGGCTACAATTATTTATGCGTCACACCCAATCGATTTCTATGGCAGATACGAGGTAGCTGCCGGTGCCCGAGGCGTCTCCGATCTCTCGAGCTGTGACTTTGGCTCAATGAAAATGTTTTATTGATGTGTTGTAGCTAATTTTTTTTAGTAATATTTCCCTCTTTCTCGTATTGTTTAAATCGTTGCCGCCTTGCCTGGAAATCATTATTTTTTATTTATGTTCCGACTGCTTGACCGCCGGCGTTGATCACTTTTTATAGCATTTGTCATTTTTTTTATTATTTTTTATTTTTTGCCTCTCCTCTCCATAATCATTACAACTTCTGAAGCTGAAGCTGGGAATTTTGTGTTTTATTTTACTTCTTTCTTAGAAACCCCGCTGAGTATCGAACTTCTGTTTTGGCCAGTAAAAAAGAGTCAGTTGAAAGCTGTTAAACTAATGTCTTATTTATTGCTGCAATTCAGGTTTTACGGCCAAATAAAGCAAAAGAATACAAAACTGCAACAGTTTTTTATCTTAAATGATGAAGTCATAATTAAAAATCGTATCACATTTACTTAGACGACATATTTCTCTGTTATTTACTTGGGAAAGTATCCACTTAAGAGGAAAACAAGTGAGGAAAGGCTTTCTTCGGCACACCGAAGATTGCATACCCTTGTAGGCCGGAATACCATACTAAATTGACCTATGGCAGCTATATTATACAGTTGTCCGATAAGATAAGAAACTGAGAGACTAGTTTGAATTGATCCAGTCGGACAGACAGGCGGACATGGCTATATCCACTCGTCTCTATAATATATCAGTGCGATCTCAATGATATTAGATGTGTCTTTAGAAATAACATCTAACTTAAGGATTTCATTAAGATTCCTGGGAAATACAAAAGTTTTCTGTACATAATCTTTTGGAGAGAGTGTTCCTATGACTGGTATATATTATTCTTCTCCGATACGATTAAGAACTGAGAGACTAGTTTGGAATGACCTAGACGGTCAGACAAACACACAGCTAAGCAGAAGGACATGACTTTATCCACTCGCCAGATCGTCCTGCTCAATAATATATATATATCATTATTGTTATGTTATTATATATGTCTTCTTCGTCATTTCGTGACAAAGTGATGATACCCAACGCAAGGGTATTAAGATACATAGCTCTGAATTTATTTAATCTACAGTTTTCAGTAGCAGCTATTCTGATACATCTGTCTGCATTGCATGTAAACGTTTAATAGCTCGAGAATTATTCATTTATTTGATTACAGCGAAGAATATGAACTTCCTTGAAAATATTTACTATTATTGCTTTAATCAAGAGTGTTAGGTTGCTTTAGGTCGTACTGACTTTTCGACCGGGATGTTCAGTTCAACCAGGGTTTATCCATGAAACCCATTTAATGTAAGAATGAATTCAATTCAATTGATTGTAGATATCATCTCTCACAAGAAATATTAGAAAAGATAGTTTGATTATATAGATACTGCAACAGTAAGTCTATATATACATTATAGGGTATCTTGCAGTCGAGCATTGCTGTCAACGACAATCTATTTTGGTTAAATGAACACAACTTAATGTGCTGATTAAATATATATGTATTCATTAAATACAGACACAGACACAGATTAATATGTATTCTTGAGAGCAGTTGATGGCTGTTTACTTTGCTTAGTACCTTTATTAAAAAAAGACACTAATAAGCATTATAGTTGAGTCTACTAGTGGATACCCTGTAAATGCTGAGAATAGCTTCTAAATCATAGTTAGTTAGGTGTAATTTATAAATAAGTTTAATTAACAAATTAATGAATGCAAAAATTTCTTTAATGAACATAAAGATTAACTTTTCCAAGCCAAATCGACTAACTTTATGCCTTTTATAGTTACAGGGTATGTTCACGTCGAACCAGTGTCGTTTCCCTATAAAAGTGGAGTCCACTTTGCATTTATTTTTTTATTTTTCGGGTAAATTACGTCTTATCAGCAACGTCGCTACCGTTGTGCTATTTATTCGTACACGCAGCCCAGATAACTCAGCAGTCTTACAATTCCAGCAGCCTCTGCAGCATCTTCAAATCCGAGAGATACGAATCCAAAACACACTCAAAATGTACTACAGTCTATTTACAGTCGCTGCTATTATTTTGGCACTAAATGTGGCCGGATCTGATGCCAATTTGTGGGACGATATAACCGACAAGTTTGTAAGTTCAAAGCCCTCAAGAAAATATAGATTTCGTTATAATATTTTATATTTTCAGGACGATATGGTCGACGCAATTAAGGATTTGTTCTCATAAGTGGATGAGAGTGCATTTAAAATGATTGAACAACAAATTCATTGTTATACGTGAACATAAAGTTAATAGATTAAAGAGAGATATACCTATAAATATTGCTGTTCAGGAATTTATTTCTTTGGCAAGTCAATGCTGCGATATTTGAAATTTGTATACCCTTTACTTTCCCATTGGTATTATAACTTTGTCACGAGTTGTGTAACGCATTAAAGAAGGAATCTCCTATATATATTCTTAATCAGGACGATGAGGCTAGTCGATGTAGTCTATCTGTCACGTAAATTTAAACATTTTTAAATGGTTATTCCAGAATGCAAGGGTATGTAATATTCGGTGACCCAAAGATAGCATTTTCCAACTAATTCTTAATTTATTTTTCGATTAAGTTCTCTCTTGCTCATTTCAAAGTGTTTGCCTCTTCCCAGCAATTTTTATACCCGTAGTTTAAAGAGTGTGAAAGGCAAGTGTTGAGCTCCATCTTCATTTCCTCTTTCAGTGACGTCTCGTTTTAAGTTTTTTGGGGTCATTTCAATCAGCACCTGTCACACGGTGCCTGCGTCGGCGTGTGAAGTATTTTGAGCTGTCGAGTTGCTTCGTTCCGTCTAGACGGTGCACAGTGGACGGTGGAGCTGGAGTTCACTTGGATGTTGAAAATTAATTAAAAGAAATTGCTTTGGCCGCGGGGCAGCTGTTGAAAACGTTTCCTAGAACAACAATCGACACTTTCGCTGGCTGCAAAAAAAGCTTGGATTTCTTTGCATATCGATAAACGATAAACGAGCAGAGACTTGGCCCGTTGCAATCATAATTTATGCGATTCGGCGCAGTTTATGACAGGCTAACAAATTTCCTGCAGGCGCCCCATGTGGTCAGCAAGCGGCAAACGGCAAGCGGAAAACGGCGGCCAGCAAGATACAAGATACAAGATGCAAGCATCAGATACAAACGCCCAAGGCGGCTGGCATCAAGGCCAGATCAACGAAGTCCGAAAAACTTATGGCTGCCAAATCGAAAATAGAATGCACGCGTGCGCTGAAGCCGCACTTTGAGTCGTAAATTATGATATAGTCGTAGACATGCCAGGCACGCCAGACTCTCTGGGGGGAAGGCGGAGAAATAAGGCATAAATATATGGTATTCAAGTTGATTACTATCGTCAGTTGGCAAGGAAAGGTGAGCAACTCGAGCCATTATCATCTTTGTCATGATCATCTCCTGACCTGCCCACCCACAGTCCAACATTTGCCAGCTCAACTGAGTTCGAGCTCACGCCGTAATTTGTCAGTTATCTGAATGAGCGATCGCTGCCATTTCAATCTCACGTATCTGGACTGTAAATCAGAGATAAGTCCGCTTATTGCATCATTGCACAAACATTTTCCGCTGGACAGACGCGCTAACTAGGGGGTGATTATAGGCAATAACAATAACAACAAAATAGTAAAGCTGATTCGACGTTTCGCTGACATTTCAGTCACGGGGCGTATACGCAATTTGCATATGCGATGACGCGGCTTCATTAAGTGAATGCATCCCAATTGCGCTCTTGCCTCTCCCACTTTACGCTTTGCTCACCAGCTGTTTCCTTTCGCTTTTTCTCAGCTCCCACCGACATATGTAATATCACATATATATTCTCTGGCAACTTGAGATGTAGGGTATATTCAATTACCTGCATTTAATCTAAGAGATCGCCTAGAGATTTATAGAAATATATAAATAAACGAAGGCAGTTAATGTAATATAAATTTAACGATTACTTCGACGGAAAATAGTAAAAATCGTCGCCTCAATCGTCACCTAATCCTTGAAGATATCAAATGAATCATTACTTCCAGGAAGGAATGTAAACTAGTTGGAACCCCGATCCCTTTGAACCCGTTCAGATAGGGGTTCTTATATACCTTTAACTGACCCATGAATGGAACCTACAAAATAATTCTATAGCCTTCTTTTTGGATACAAAAAGGTTCAATTCGCTTCGATTGAGGCATGGAATTTATTAATCATTTGATTGAAAATAGGAAAAACTAAGGCTAAAACTAAAGCTGTATCGAAGCAATAATAAACTTTGCAGCTAGTGATACTGATTTATAATACTACTTGTAATACCCTATGCTATTTTATAAGAATCAGTCTCTGCTAGTTATCTGAATCCATGGTAACAGTGTACCTATCAGCATTTTATAAAGATTTACTTTTCAGCCTCTCCCAGTCACCTGAGTCCAGGGTATCAGAGTAATTATCAACATAATAGTCAAATTTGCAACCTTACTTTTTAGTCTCTTCGAATCTCTCTGAAATGATTAAATCTAGCAGTCTATTCAGTGTCTTCAATGTCGGTCGAGTCCAGGGTAGCACATAGTTGAGTAAACCCCACCATTGAGCCTGCATTTCGCTTTGGTCGTCGCCGCCAATTAATAAACATTTACGCTCTTTGCATTGATTACCCGCCAGCGATAAGTCGAAGCGACTTTTAAGACCTGGGCGTATTGAGTTTCGTAATTGAATTTCAAATTTGAAATTTCAAATGCTGGTGAAAGTAAGTCGCAAATTTCATTGAAAAGCCAAAGCTGGGGCTGGCCGGCTAATGCGAAAATGCCTTTTGTTTTTGTCTGCTGTTTCCTTCATTACTTCTGGCCAGCTTTTTATGAACAAGTCGTGAGAGCATAAACAAAATAACTCAAACGATTTCCGAGTTGAAATTGATTTTGTTTTTGTTGCTGCGCAATTGTCGGGCTTTATTTTAGCCAAGTTTTTGTTAAGCAGGTGGAACGTTTCTAAAAAAAGGCCAAAAATATATGCAAATATTTAGAGGCCAAGCGAATTCGAATCGGCACGGATTGGTGACAACTTGTAAGCATTTTTAGACGCCAGTCATAAGAAAAATAGTTTTGTTTTTGGCGTTGAGGATCTTAAATCGTATTTGTGTCATATGCAAACGAGGCAGCCCAGAAAAACAACACGAGAAACACTGAAATTCGATAGCCTAAAATAACAAAAAATAGCAACTATGTGGAGTGTAAATAATGAGTTGTGAATAGCTAGAATTCTGTTCGGTGTTGGCTGTTGGCTGTTCGCTGTTGACTGTTGACAGTTCACAGTAAGCCGAAACCTGTTAGAGGCAGAGGCGTCGCAGCTCAAAAGGGATTACCATATATATTAATTCATTTCCAGAGGCATTAGCATAATTTTAAACAATGCAATACTACGGGTATTTAACAGATACTCTTACAAATCTATTGTCGTTTGACAGGCTCTTCATTGTCTCTCACCACTCGGCCACTTGACCGCAACAAAGTGCCACAAGAAACGCCAAAAGAGCCATAATCAAAATGAAGTAATTTTATTTTTTTGAACACTTGAAATCACGCCTGCAAATTTCAATTGCCCCGGAGCATTATAATTATGCCATTACGACTACGAGTGCCCATTTACTTTGGAGCAAATTTCACGACAATGGGCCAACCTTCAGTGTAGCCACTCGAAGTGGCAACATTTTTGCCGGTGTACAAATTATAATTGGACATTAAGCTGATGCCCAGAGAGGCATTCCGACACTTCCAGACAATGGAGAATGAGTCAACAAGTGGCTCAGTGGCTCACAACACAATTGGCTCTTGCTCGTCAGCCAGCCAGCTAGCCAAACAAACGGAAGTTGTCTCCAAGGCTACGCTGATTTCATTCATCCAAAAAACTCGACTTGAATTACTTGCAAATTGCAGGTATACATACAAACCCATTATCATATATATATATATATATATATATATATATATATCTAGATATTTATACAGAAAGCGAGAGAGGTTTACCAAAACAAATATCTCTTACCAGCAGCAGCTGCTGCATACGAAATGAGATTGACAGCTGAAAATCGTGCGGCTTGTTCTGAGGTTTCCTCCAGCAGCTGCCACAAAAATGTGCAACCGAAGACAATCTGGCAGCCAATTTAATAACTTTCCCACAACATATCAAAATTCAGCAAGTGCAGCGTCCATTTAGGCCCTAATATACTATCTCATATCTTAAAAACATGCAAAATTGAGTCAGTTCCATACGAACTTCAAGAGTAGTCGACTTTCAAATGCAGTCTAAACATTTACCGTCTTACTAAAATTTGGCCAGGAAGTACTCCATTCTAATGGAAGAAAATTGCTTTCAAAGAATTATTTTTATTGGAAGACTTTTGTAATAATAATAACTAAGTTTTAATCGGTTTATTTCGTCTAATGGCTTCCGTTCGGTTCTGACTTCGATTTCATTCACTGTATTCATTTATTTCATTCCAAGAGCTACACTGATTGATAAACTGATATACCCAAAATACACTGCGCTGAGTGCAAGAGTTTTTCTTGGCAACTGCATAAATCAAAATATAAAAAAATTAAAGCTCCGGTTACCAAGGGAGAAACTGCAGAGTCAAGCGTTTTCTTCACGATGAACCGATGAAGAAACTGATGATGGGACAACCGGCTGGCATAATAACAGAGCACAGAGCACAGGGAACAGGGAACAGGGAACAGAGAACAGAACTTCTTGGGCACGACGCAAATAACTTTCAGCGTGACTGGATAAAATGCCAAGTCAATGCCACACAATGCCACGATGCCACACAGAGCCAACCCGAATCCCAGCTCCGACTCCAAGCTCCAAGATTCAACATTGCAGGCGGCACTGGCGAGACATCTTCCCCAGTTGCCATGTTTCCAATCGTCGCCGGTCGGCAAAATTCAAACAAATCGCTCAAACAATGCGCCACAACAACCAGCAACAACAACTAACAACAACAGCAACAGCAACAACAACAACAACTCAAAAAGATACAAAAATAATAATAAAATACAAAGCAATTTTTTGACACGACTCGCGCAACTTTGTGGCTTTTGTCGGAATTCGTTGGCTGAGATATGTATTAGAAAACCGCACAATGCGTTTTAGCCCGGCTCAGATTTCAGTTAATTGATTAGAAAAACGTGTGTATTTTTTGATACGTTTTTAAGACACATTAGGCTAAGATGCTGTTTTTCTGGGGACCGCTGTTAGATTCTCCGAAAACGGTTTCTATTTAACTAATTATAATAAAATAATAATAAAATGTAAAAAATTAGATAATACGTTTTTTTGTCTCTTTTATTTTAAAGTATCTTCAAACTTACTGATCAGCATCTTATACAATTAATCAATGATACTTTAGATACCGAAATTTAATTCTTTTTTCTTATTCAGCTCCTTTTCTTCTCAAAATATTCCTATCATTTTAGGATCAACATTTTAGGATCATTTTGAAGTTATATAGCTACCCCAGGGACGATCGAGGTAGCCTTTCCTGTATAACTGAAAAGTTATATCGCATTTTCTTCAGATTTACACCGTGTTTATGGGAAAATAGTTTCTATTTTAAATAAACGCAATTTTCAGACTATACAGAAAACCTTCCTAAAAGTTTTCTATATACTTTTTAGATCAAGAGATTTCGACCTTGGCACATTATTTATTTTTACGTTGCGTCTGCTTACAGCAAAATACTCAAAAATGTATCTGAACAATCTTTTTTCTGTGCAAGCTTTATTTCTCCGGACATTAAACACTATTTACTGTACTCGTGTATCTGCGACTTTAGTGTTTATATTTTGGCTAATGACTGACACTAACAAAAAAATAAATGGCCGCAACCAAAAAAAAAAAACTATATAAAAAGTGGCTGCCACTGCGGCTGCAACTGTTGTTGTTGCTGCTGTTGCTGTTGCTGTTGTTGTTTCAGATTTGAGTTGACTGGCGCACAAATTTGTTCACATTATGTTTTAAGATCTTTTTTTTTTTTTGTGTGTTTATTTAAGTTTATTATTATGGCCTTTTTGCACCGTCGAACATTTATTGGTTGCTTTGCTTTGCTTGTTTATTATTTTGAGTGTGTTGTTTGTGCTGTTAGCCAAGTTCATTTGAGGCAAGACTCCTGCGCTGAGGGTCACTAGTTTTGGTTTTTTTTTTTTCTTGTAGTTGTTATTGTTCTTGCTTGTTGATTGTTAATTCAGTTGTACAGAGGCGTGGCAAATGGCTTGTGAATGGGCTTGATGGATAACCGAATGCTTTGAGCCGCTGCATTGCTCAACCACTTTAAGCCTATTAAAAGCCAAGCGACTGAGGCAATGTGCAACGCCAGTCGCACAGCTTATAAAAGATACTTTTTGAAAACTATGCCAATCAAAAACAGATACAAAACTTAAACAAAAAAACTCTTCTACTCGTAATGTGCTTTCAGACAAATTGCCAAATAACTGAGCACAAAAACCAATACCCCAAGTCAAAGAAACTGAAACCGAACCCGAACCCAGAGATCTTTGCATCAAAGTAGCCGCCACTCAATGAAAAGAAAATATATGAAGGTACAATGGGCAACTAAGTAAAATAGTGAACAAAAAGGGTTCAGTTGCAATTTTGACATTCAATAAAATTGTTCATATTTTTTCTATCTACTTCGCTAATAGTTTTGTTTATTTCCGTGTAAATATTACAACATTAATTAACAGAAACCTGTTCAGAACTACTGTAAATAACAGTGGGTGCTTTTACTTAGTAGAAGCTGTAAGATCTGTTTCCGGGTTTGAGTTAAGATCTGAAAAGAATTTGCTAATAATTTCTTTTGTTGGCCTGTGGGCCAAGTTGCAACCTCCACACTGGTTTGTGGCAACAAAATATGCCAGTTTAACCCATTGTGACCCCTGGCAAGCCGTTGGCACGCGATCCACGCCTTGCCCCCCGCCCGTATGTTGCCTTCACATTGTTTGCGTGCCGCATTTTGCTTATTATTTTTACTGATTTTTTCGTCGGCTACTTAAGCAAACATGCAACATTTGGCCGGCCATTAAAGTATCTCTCCGAGATACCCGGCAGGCTTATTAAAATGCAATCAGCGCAGGAAGCAGTCTCTGCCGATACATATAAGACATAAAGGTATATATATATATGTATGTGTATGTGTGCTTATACTATATTGACTGCTGGTTTTGACCATAAGGCGCAGTTGGTCCAAACCGCCTTCAAAACTATGCGCGGCATTTGTGTCAAACACGCGACCCAGTCGCAGCTATCCAAGTGCTGCGCCAGCAAACAATTGTTGGGAGCCGAGTTGCAAGTTTGCTGCCTGTTGCAACATGTTGCCAAAACAGCCGCTTGCCATTGCACCAAATTGGCAACTGGCTTAGA
This sequence comes from Drosophila repletoides, assembly GCA_018150835.1. Taxonomy (NCBI): domain Eukaryota; kingdom Metazoa; phylum Arthropoda; class Insecta; order Diptera; family Drosophilidae; genus Drosophila; species Drosophila repletoides. The sequence goes on along the minus strand of JAECWQ010000089.1, from coordinate 16,851,148 downwards.
AAGTCACCAACTGCAGCAACTGTTGTTGCCAGCCTGAAAGAAAGTCAAATGCAATGCAGCTACTTACATGTTGCTGTTGTCGTTGCTGTTGCTGTTTCTGTTGCTGTTGCTGCTGTTGCCGTTGTGGCTGGCAATTGTTGCTGTTGTGCGCTTTAATTAGCAGCTGCAGGGCAAGGTCTGCGCATCGCTGGACATCGCATCTTTTCTTTTGACTGATTGGCGAACTTTAGTTAGACAGCTTGACGACGTTGCTGTTGTTGCTGTCTATCGGCAATTTTAGTTTCTTTTGATATTTTCGATTGCACTTTTTGATGAGCTGTTGTCGTTGTTGTTGCTGCTGTCGTTTGCCAGTTGCATGTTAATTAAGCGTGCCTTGACTGCAGTTGCCTTAAGCTGTCTGTTGTTGCTGCTGCTTCTGCTGCTGCTGCTGCTGCTACTCTAACAACAATTGTTGCTGCTGCTGCTGCCGTAGTTCCCCTGTAATGTAAAGTTGCTATAGTGATTGTTGTGGTTATGGCTGCTCATGTTTCGCTATGCTTAGCAGGCAGGCTCATGCCTCAAACATTTGTTTTATGTCAACTTGATGAGCAGTTCAAGTATCCATTAGATAAATTACTTTAGCTATGAACTGCATGACTGGAGCGACGTGAGCATTAATATCTTAGAGTCATGCATCTGACTGTGCAGTTATATAAGTCTCTTGCAAGAGTATTAACAAGAATCTGCCTTCCCATCAAGCTAACATCATTTTTCAAAATAATACAGTTTAAGATCTTAATATTTAGAGAGGCAACTAACAAGTTTTCAAAGGAAATCACCTTTGGAATTCATGGAAAATACAAGAAAGGGAACTGGATTGTTCTTTACACTGATAATGATGGTAATTGCATTTTCAAAATCGTTTGGGAAACAAACTTTACTTCTAACGTGAAAATTTCATCAAAATATCTTGAGAAATATGAAAGTTTTCCTCACAAAAACTCTTAGACCGATTGTTCCTTTCTATGGCAGCTATATGATATAGTGCTCTAATCCAGCCAGTTCAGAAAGGTGCATAGCAAGTCTCCTAGCTCAAAAACTGAAAGATCAGTTTGAATAGAAACTGCTGGGTAGACAGACAAGCGAAAGGACAGACAGACGGACGGACAGCTGTGCTCGTCACTCTGATAAATAATATATTTCCTCTCTATGGTGATGCCTAACTTCATATATACTTCACACTTATCTACTTTTATTATTTATATATATCGACATTATGTAGAGATCGAACAGATTCTTGAGAACATAGTCTACAGTCCTTGAAAGTCTTGAAATAAATTAAGTATCTCTTCTGATTTACTTAGGTTATAAGCCCGACAACAGTTGCCATTCCAATTAAATTTTTTTTAAATAATCAAATATTTTAATCAGTATTTTGTTCGAGTAAATACCCTTGGTTCTAGACGAATGATTGTAAAGGTTATATAAGTAATTACAGATAATTGAATTTCCTTTCGACCATTAATATAAAAATAATCTAGAAACTTATCTACAAATATAAAACAATTAAAGCTAAACTTTTAATTTAATTTAGTTATAATAATCTTATTATTTTTTCAATTATTATGTTCATAAACCTATTAACTGAGTTTCGTAGAACCCCAATAACGTTAGATAATACTACCTTTCGGCTAGTAAAACTATGCCAACAATTTTTCAACACTTAAAGTAAGAATTAAGCTCATATATTTGATTGAAAATGCTTCTAGTGAATAGCCTTATCCATAAGTTAGCCAGGCCTATACAACCCACACAAAGAATCCATAAAAACAAACAAAGATTCAGGTATTTTGCGTTGGTGGGTGAGCTGTGAGCTGTTAGCTTTGTGGATGGCTAAGTCAGGTATTTCTCTTAGGCCAAGAACAATTAAATAAAAATCAGCGAATTCTCGCGAAACTGAACTGGCCAAAATATTTATTGGTTTGTGATTTTGGCTTTATGGGTCCAGTCGTAAAGCGCTGAAAAGCACATATGATATTAAAACACTTTGGAATTGCGTGGGTTCGTTTCTAGTTCTGAGTTTTAATGAGTCAGTTCAGAATGAACGAGATTAAAATCTAAGGGAAGCTTCAACAACGAGCAGCATCTTCAAGTCGACTGCACTTGGCCAGAAGAACATGGAAGATTTTCTACTAGTCATCGCAGGTGTCTCCTCCGACTGAGGCATCTCAGAGTCTTGGTTAGAAAACAAACTTCTAATGCATTTTTTCTTTCAATGTTTTAATTGCTTTTTTCTTAATTTAATATAGCCAAGTGAACACAACGTAAAGCAACATTTTTTGTTGTTGTTTTTTGTATCTTTTTGTGGGGTTTTTTCATGCGTTGACGCACCTGTTTCACTGTCGGTTGCTCTTAAAGGCAAAACAAAAGCAGCTGCCGCCAATTACAAGCGCCAAAACGTTTACAACTAATGGACGGACATTTTTGTTGCATTTTTTCCCACACACACAAAACACAACAAACCGAAACCGAAAACCGAAACCGAAACCAAAAACCGAACCGAAAACCGAGAGGCAAGCGAAATACGATGTTGCAAGCGAGGCGCACGAATCGAAACTGCTGCAGCCAGGCGATGAGAAGCTGCAGTTAGCTGCTGCTGCTGCTGCTGCCTGCTGTCTGCTGCCTGCTGCCTGATCTCTCAGATACAACACTCCCTCGCTCTACTTCTACGTATTCTTGACTCTCTTCTGCCTGCGCTCTTTTCGCACTCTCGCTCTCCCTCGCTCTTCCTCTCTGTATTTTTTTCTCGTTTTCCGCGTTGCGTTTCGAACTCCAAGCGAAAAGTTCTAACTCGTAAAAATAATATTCGTAATATCAAAATTCTGCACGCGTCGCGTCTGCGTTTTGTTCGACGTTGTTGTTACCTGGCCGCGCTGCCCACAACTGAGCGCCAGGTGCGACAGCAACTGAGCCGCAGCCGCGGCTTGGGCGCACGCTGCCGTAGAAAGCAGCGACGCGAGCGCAGTTGTAGCTGTAGCTGTTGCTGTAGTTGTAGCTTGAGCTCTGTATGTGTAGCATAGGCTTCAATGGGTTAACTGGCCGCCTGTTGTTGTTGTTGTTATAGCTGTTTTTATTATAGCTTATTGCCCGTTTGGGCCCGTGCATGCGCCGTTGTTAGTAAGCCAACGTACACTGAAACAAATTCTCTAAGGCATATTTATTTCATGATAATAATAATATTATAATAAAGGCACACAAAATCACAGAAGGCACAGAACCCATAGGAACAAGCGGTTCAAAAGTTTAGCTATTATTTGGATCCATTTTTTAAACTATCAAGATCGGTTTACTATATGATATAGCTGTCATAGAGAGAATTGAACAATCAAACTCTGTCTTCCAATCTGTAAGGGCATATAATCTTCGACATGAAGATAGAGCATATTCTAGGTAAATGCAAGCAAGTTTTTTTGAAAAGGACTCATAAAAATATCAGAGAATTCAGTATGAAATCAAGAAGAAACCTTGAAAAAAGTTGAGTAAACTCGAAATTCCACACATTGAGAACAAAGCTTTTATTAACAGGAGTAATCCTAATACCTAAATTTATTATATTATTTTTACCTTCCTTTTGTATACGAGTTGTTAAGTGGAATAGAGGATTATTTTGTAAAAATTTAACTAATATAGTATACAAATTTTAAGGTGAAATTAAAATATAGAAAGGTATTTTTCTTAGTGTTTCTGTTAATCAGATTTTAGCCAGAAACCTTTACTATATGCTTATGTGCTGGAACAGGTCCAAGGACGCCTCAGGAGCAGGGACTATTAATAACTAACTAGAGGATAAAATGATGGATGCTGGCTTACTGAACGGATCTTTCTTCAGGTATAAATCTACATATTTATTTTTCAGGCAGAGTCCTAAGAGTATTAGACTACAATTTGTATGACTGAACAATAATGGCCAAGTTGATAACTGAATTTTCTTGAAGGGAAGCACGTTCAGTTATTCCTAAGAACGTGGAGAAGAGAGAATAATTTTAAAAGATTTGAAACCCAAATGATATTCGAATTGGGCAATAGAAGTTTCCAGAGGGATAAATGAGCACAACATTAGAGCTCTGCAGCGCTCACTCTCTTCTCGCCTCCCGCCTCGTCCTCCGATGCGTTACTCGTTACTCCTAGCTATGTAAATTAGGCTTCTACTCAGGTAGACGGGAGGACTGCATTTTAAGGGTTTTGAGAGCTGTTCCTCAAAACAAACAAAACAGAAAGCAGAACGAACCGGAGGCTGAGTAATGTGACATTTGGACGATGTGTGTGTATCTCCCTGCTAGGCCCATAGGAATACCTCTTCGCCTCTTCGCAGGACTGAAACTGAGACTGGACATTCGCTGTGCTGAGCCATAAATTTGCCGACTTGATTGTGTTTGACTTTAAGGCACTTTTTGGCATAAATCATTGCACTGCAAGCCAAGCCAAGAAACCTCAGAGAGACTTTGGGAGACGCTGGGAGACTAGAGACTGACTGACCCGCGGGTTAATTGCTGACAATTTCCAGATGCAGGCAGCCAAAAAACAAGGCTTAGAGAGCGTCTTTGCCAGGTTTAACTTTTGCACACTTCTCCGATTTAATCTTTATTTATAGGCCTTGTACGCGTGTGTGAGTGTGTGTGTGTCGTGTGAGAGTGTGTGTGGTGCATGTGTGCGTGCTCAAAGGCCTTTGGTAAGAGTAACCAGCAACTGCAGCACTTGGCATTGGCACGGTAACAAGACAAGACAAGAAAGACACTCAGAAGATCATCAATAAGCAGCTGCCGGCTGCTCATGCGCCTCATTCCAATCGGCGAAGTCGCCCATTAACGAGCGCAAGGAGCTGGCCAAAACCGATTTGCAAGTCGTTGTTGTTGTTCCTCTTGTTGTTGTTGTTGTTGTTGTTGTTGTTGTTGTTGCCATTGGCAAGCTAACGAAGTTGACAACTTGATGACATTTGATCTCTTGGCTTGAACGATCGCAACAACAACAATGACGATAGAGGCAAAGCAAAGCCCAAGGCAAAGGCAAAACCGCAATTGACAGCAAAGATCAGATGAGACGATCAGAAGATCACAAGATCGGTCAGTTGGTTGCCTCTTGGCTTAGACACGCACAGCACACATGCAGATTGCAGCTTGGAGTAGTATTTTCAAGTTGTGGACACAGCAGGGAACGCTTACTAGATACCATTAATTAAATACAAGTTAAGGAATTACCCTCGAGGAGCTATATTTAACTTCTTGCTAAGAGTAGTTTCTCAGTGCAACAAACTAAGCCTGCATTTGGCTAAAATACACAACTTCTTAGACCAACCCAATTAACTGGGCTTTACCAAAATGGCTTGCTCTAGTAATTATTTCTAATTACTATTAATCTGGCAAGAATTTCGATCTCAAATCAATCTGAAGCAGTGTCAAAAGATGGTAATACGAACTTGGCTTGAACCAACAGCTTAAATCAAGATTTGATTGGTGTGCGTTTTGGCCGGAACGAGCTGTTTCTGAGAGCAAAAGAGTATCGAATCAAGCGTGTAATAAGATCTAATTAATTAAATATATATTTAATATATTAATATTAAATAATCGGGACCAACATTTTTAGATTTTTTACACTCTAAGCTTAGTAAAAGGATTAATTAATTAATTCAGTACAAATACTAAAGCACGTAGCTTTATTAAGCCCCACAAAAGTCCAATTTTATTTAGAACAAAACATGGAGATAAAACTTCGTGCTCGTGTCGTATATCGTGCCCACATGAGGCACGCTTCCATCTCTATTCCGAACTTTATTTTATGTCTAGACTCACGCACATGGACCGATACTGACACCGACATCGAAGGGGAAGTCTAGAGCTGAGCTGAGTCTTTGGCTTTTGTGGTTAAGCGGCAGACAAGAGATTCCAAGACGAGGACCACCAGCAAGTGACTGAGGAATTATTATCTGGAGGCTGTCAGGGAATGACATATGCATATGCAGAATATAGAGAAATTATTCGATTCTGCAAATATTCCATTTATTTATCAAAAAGGTTTCACCCATACAAAAAATGAGCCCTACCAAAAATGCCAACTGAATGCAAAGGGAGTTCAAAGCAGCTTGAAAACGATTGAAGGTATTCATGACATTTAAACTATTATTTCTATATTAACAAATATACATATATATATATACAGATATATATATATTGCATATATTAAATGGCTCTAGAGTTTGGCTTTCGTTGTTGCTGCTGAGGGATTCTCCTTTCCTTCCAGCTGCAGCTGCTCCTTTTGTGGCAATAGATTGCCAGCCGCGAATATATTCCGTGGATCCAGATGCTGTTTGGCAGCCGAGTAGAGTGCTGAGCCCGTCTCGGTGACTGCACTGCGATACCAGTGGCTGCGTATCTTGCCCACACCATGGTGATGCGACAAGGAGCCACCACAGGCCAGGATCTCCTCGCGAGCACTGTGCTCAATGGCCTCAAATACCTGCACCGGATTGGGTATGCCCACTGACCGGAATCCAAAGTAAAAGTAAATGCATGCCCCAGCGTCGTACGTCTGCGTCACCCGGCAGGATATGGTGTAGTGCGAAATGTTATGCTTCGAACACTCCTTAAAAATAAATATACGAAATTAATAAACAACATTTTAGAAATGTGGCTGCTCTTCTCACCGATACAACACGCTGCTTCACACAGCGACACAACAGACTGCAACGATCCCAGGGCACAGAGGTCTCAAAGGATTCAGCCACGATGCCTTGGTGCAGTGCGAAGTCCTGTAAATAATTGAGTAATTTAATAATGCAATTAAGCTATTTAATAATGGAATTGCGTAATTAAAAATTGCAGACAAATTAATGAGATTAAAACAAGAATTTAGTACTTGAGTATTTGCCCAGCCGTGTCAAGAGTTATGTTAAAACTGAGCTCGAAATTCTCGATTAAAGCTCGCTTTTTTTAATCCTGAAATTCTTGATTTTATCCTGTTTTTATGCCGAGTAGGCTTGAAAATAAAACGTACGTTAAACCGTTCTTCATTCAATCTTATACTGAATTATAATAGCTATGAGATTAATGTTAGTTTTCTCTCTTGAATTAATCCCAACCAGACTTATAGTTAGCCGGTTCGAACTTGAATCTAGTACGAGTTTGGTTTGATTCACTTATTTAATCATGTTTGTAATTCAATGGAATTGATAAATGAATGTAAGAATTCAATAATCAAATATTTTAAGACTCAGACTTGAATTGAGATTTATCAATCTTAAATTTGATATGACATTATTTTCTAGATACTCATAAAAATCGAATTTTCTTAAATTTAATTTCACTATAATTATTTTTCCTAACTTAACTAGGACTTGCACTTCTATAGAACATATTTTAAGCAAATATTCTACACTTTTGAAAATCCTCATTTATATCAGCTGCAGTTATTCCACCTAGAATGCTAGCAGATCTCTCGGCCAACTCACCCTAATATAGGCGATGACAAAGGTGAATAAGTAGCCACGCTCGCCGTTCTGTCCACCAGCCGCAAATCCCTTGAAGCGTGCGGCAATTTCATAGATGACCGCCTCCTGGCGCTGCACATCCTTCAATTCGCCTTCGAAAAGCAGCGTAGCGGCGCATATGTGCGCCAGATCGATGCCCTTCCAGTGGGTTACGTAGCGCTGCTTAATGCCATCCAGGCAGCTGGCTAGCCAGCTCTTCTCCGGCTTCAGAGCCTGACCGAACAGAAACTGTTCATTGTCCATGAGACGCACCGAGGATGGCTGACAGCGGCGCCGAGCCACTTCGCGCATAAATAGCACACCCTGCTCAAAGTCCGGAAATACCAGAGATCCATAACGCTGCACTGGCGGCAGTGGACGCACCTTGAGCACCACCTCTGTGATGACACCCAGTGTGCCCTCCGAGCCGAGTATGATGTGATTGAAATCCGGGCCACAACTCACACGCGGCGCACTGCACTCCCGTTCCAGCGTGCCTGTGGGCGTAACCATGCGTACTCGGACTACCAGATCCTCAATGTTGCCATAGAGATTCTTCTTCATGCCGGAGGCACGCGTGGCCACCCAGCCGCCCAGCGTGCTAAATTCGTAGGAGTCCGGCTCATGGCCCACCGTTAAACCCTGTTCGCGCAGTACCCGCTCCAGATCCTGACCCACAACGCCCGACTCAAAGCATACGGTCAGATTCTCCCGATTGAGCCACAAGAGGCGATTCATCTGTGAGGTGTCCAGTACACAAATCATGCGCTGTTCATCCTGTGGACAGGTAATTGCACCGGAAACGCTCGTCCCGCCGCCATAGGGCAGCAGCATAACATTGTGCTTGTGCGCCAATCTCACCAGCTGCACCACATCGTCGTGAGAGCAGGGCCACACCACCAAATCAGGTATACGTTGGAACTTATTGTGCCACAGGCTGTAGATATCATGCAGCGTCTGACCATGACAGCGGACCAGCCGATCGACGCCCTCCTGCGAGTGCTCCACCTTAGTGCAGCCACGCAGCTCGTTCATGAAGGGTCCATTCTGCACAGGCTTCGGGTACGTCTTCGGCAGCTGCGGATAGCCCTTGCCCGCGTCGACAGACAGATCAAATTTATTCTGCACCCATTTGGTAAAGCTGGGCAGCTCGCAACCCCCCAGCGGGTATCTAAAATTAAGGGTGTGAAAAACAATGAGAACATATGGCTTAAAGAACGGGTAAAGGGCCTTAAAACTAGGGGTTGTCTGTCTCTATAAGCTGAACTAGAATTATTCGTGATGTAGGATTGTCTGTTTGGTATAAGACTCGCCTATTCTTAATCCAAGTATTTTTGAAGCAAGAAATGATATGAATACTCTGTATTAACTGCAATGCCTCGATTTAAGTACTAAGAATAGAAACGAAACCAAAAGATACTCTGCACCCAGGTCTAAAAAGTATGCAGCAAAGGTGAAAAAATGGGCTTTCATTTGCTTCTGAATTTATTAGTGAATCATGGGACCAAAGTTTTCCACAAAACAGCAGCTATATGATATAGTTACCCGATCCAGAAGCCTCCATTCACCTAGCTCATAAACTGAGAGATTTGGGTAGAAACGTACAGACAGATGGATCAGATGGGTCAGAGAGGTCTCCTTGAATTTTGTAATCAACTTATAATACCCTATGCAAAGCTATGATATTCCCCATTACTCACTTGTCGCCTTTGAAACAGATGATCCCCTGCTGTTCATAGAACTGGGCATCGTTGTAACCCCAGCCGTACCACTTAAGCGCATCCTGGCTGAAATGAGCGAGAGGGGAGTGAGAGGGGGTCAACTACAGGTGGGAGCGCAGAGATACACTTACCGCCTCTTTGGTATGACACTCTCCACGTGCCGAGAGAGACGTGTGTCCAGAGCCTGGGAGGTGCCCTCTGACGTTGGCTCTGGGATTGCTGTGGTCACCGTATTGCGCTTGGTTGCCATCTCCCTTGGGTCTGGATTGCCGTGCGATTAGCTCAGTAATGAGTGACTGGTGGATATATACTCGTCGTCAGATATTACACACAGCCCAATGTCCAATGGAACTTGGGCAAAAAATCGATTTTATATTTTCTGTTTTGTTTTGTTCCGCTTTGTCATTCACTCGTCGCGTCGCCTGCTTTGTAAACAGAAGCTCTCATTGCATTCGCTATGTTAAATTGATGAAATATTCCGAGTTGATTATTGATTAATTGAGTTTGTTTGCTAGATTCTTGTACTTTGCGCTAATAACTAAAATTAAATAGAAAATTCCACTAAAATACTTTTTGCGGCAGCTGCTGCACGCGCTTTGGCCTCGGTTTCTCTACCACGACTGCGAGGCGCGCTGCGAGAGAGCGACCCGCGGGTCGAGAGAGCAGCCCCCACAGGCAAGGCAAAGTCTTTTTTCTTGGGGGATGGGGCAGAGCGAAACGGTTGCCAAACGGTTGCGAAACGGGCACAAACGGTTGCGGTTGTCACTGCACAGTGTGCGATTCGTAAATAAATTCAAAAAAATTAAAGCAAAAAAAAAAACCTAAGCAATCGTTGAGCTTTCAACGCACACAGCCGTCCAACCAAATATATTTAGTTCATTCCATATCAAAATTCTGTGAGCAACACACTAGTCTAAATTTTCTCTAAATTCAAAAATATTTTTTCTAAATATTTTTAAAATTTTCGTTCCTTTTGTTGAAAACTCTTGACGCAAGACTTCAATATGCCTGTTGGTAATAAGAAACGAAGCTCCTCCAAGAAGGCGACTGCAGCACCAGCTGCCAAGGAAGTGCCCAGTTCTGCAGATGCCCCGCCCGCAGCAGATACTCCAGACAAGGCTGAGGCGCCCAAGAAGTCCAAGGCCACCAAGAGCAAGTCCAAAGGCAAGGGCAAGAAGGAATAGAAGCAGCAAAAGAATTTTCGAATTGCTGGGAAGATTTTAAAAATATTCAGGGTACGCATGGGCCTAAAGGACATTTTCTTCTCGTATATCTATAATGACTGTTTATAGGAAAAGTATATACAACCGGCCAAAATATTTAAGCGAATTCCTTGGTCCCTAGGGAAGATGTAGATCCTGGAGATCATCTTCATGGTACTCAAGGAATCTTTGGAACTTTTTATAATTACAAAACTTTTCAATCCCTTAAGAAGCACCCCAAGAATTATAGCAACTAATAACCCCTTCTAAACCAAGGTAAACTTTAGACATTTCCATATCGGAGAAGTTTGAAATTAATTGGAAATCCCTTTTAGATTTTAACCATAAGTGAACCCACCTAACTGAACCAGAGAGAATGACGCAAGAAAAATAATAGCAACTTTTACCATTATAAATTCCAAATTTTTTATCCCGCCATAATAAAACCGAACACAACCCAACCGTTTCGCTCTTTTCTTCTCTCTGAGGAGTCGCTCTCTTTTGAGCTGCCGGCGTTCTCGTTTATATGGGGGGTGGTTGCCTCCCCCTGTGGTGCGATAAGGATAAGAGAGCACGTCAAATGGGGGTAGCTGCTGAGGCGCAGGGGGTGTAAAACGCGCTCTCTCTTCCCAGCCATCAGCCCCACCCCGTTCGAGTCATGAATTATTTTACCGGTTACGTCAGTGAAATCTTGAGACCGCGACAGGTGGTTTTAATTATAGAGAATCGCCCTTTTTTACACTAGGAAAGAATATTCTGTACTTTGAGCAACCATTTTTATAGTTAGGAATATTTTATTTATTTAAGTCTGAAATTACCTTTAAACTAGTGTTAAACATATAATTTGTTGAAATAAAAAGTAAGACTTCTAGATGAAAAAAAATGTCAATACTAGAGCAAAGAGTTGGGAATTATAAGCTTTTTGGATTACCAGGAAGTTGGTTTTGTTCCTCAGTTTTCGCTCTTTGTTCCTAAATTTGTTCCTGGTTTAAGCCAAAGGCGTAAAACCTTACTTTAACTATTAACAGTGCTTCAGATTGATTTGAGATGGGAATTCTCGATAAGTAGAGTAATTTTTCGTTTCTAACTTGATATAAAATTTTGCCTTCTTAAAAAATCATTCTTAATTTAAATACGGATTGGTTTTCGAAGGGAATTCTTGATATTTCCTCTTTCATTCCTGCGATAGCTGATGAAACTGAAAGTTAGGAACTCGAAAATCATTTTATTTATTTGAATGTTTTCGCATTAATCGAAGAAACTTCACACTTTATTCAAGATTTTTCAGACTTACTTTCGCTTAGAAGAGTTTGTTCTTTTTCTATTTATGTGAATGGATCCGCATTAAAACAAGAAACTTCACACCTTTTTCCAGACTTACTTTCGTTTAGAAACGTTTTTTAGGTTTCTCTAAAGTGTTTAGAACAGTTTTCATAATTTTTCTGAGTGTATACGTGAGCGTATTAGACGATGACCCACTTAAGTGTCTGAAACTTTTAATAGATGGTTCAGCATTACTAACCAGGTTCGGCTGGGATATGTGACAGCTGGGTGTTAATTTTTAATGCCGATTGAGACTTGCTTTGGGTCTTTCCGATTCGAAATTCGTGTCTATTGTTTGGTGTGGGAAAATGCTAAAAATAATTGAGTACTGCGTGTTGGAAAATTGATTTTCAATAGTTGTCAGGCTCCTTCAGAGTTTCACTTCATTTGTTTCGACAGTTTGCGATATTCGTTAAAGGTTTATAGCACTTAATTAGCAAGCTTAATTGCTAAATATTTAAACAAATTAGTTTGTTTTTTTAGTGGAAGTATTCCTAGTAGGCTACTAGGCATAGCCTTTAGTATAGCCACAGCGACTAGTTTTAGTAATTCCCAACTGCAGTGCGCGACTCTAAAAACTAAACTGAGCTCCCAAAAAAGCCCATTGCATTTTACGAGTCTCTCGTTCAGTTTTTGTTTTCTTGTTAGCTCATTTGCGTCCGTCTCTTACCACATCCGAGTCCATCAGCCATGTGTGAGTCTATACAGATACAGATACAGATACAGATACATATATACACAGATATATATATATATATATATATTCATAGATATGCATGTTTATTATGCGCCTATTTACACTTCGCTGTACAATTTTACAATTGTTCGAAGTGTAAATTTGTCCAAAGCCCACAACACACGACACTCGTCACTCGACGCTGGACGCTCGACGGTCGACGCTCGACACGAAAAGTGGCCGTTATTTGCTCAATTTTCGCACTGCCTTCGATCGGCCTCTACGGAGAGGGAAGTTCAAAGTCTGCGCAGGCGACGCTTTTCCTTTTAATTTTCAATAGTCTTATACCCTGTAATTATCGAGAGGAGTATTCTGGAACGCATATTAAAACTCCATCAGGGGGAAATCTAGCCAACTCTGTCCGCCTGTCTATCTACTAGAAATTTCTTTCAGCCAAAGGGTATCATAGCTTTAGCACGAGAAGTGTACTCTATTGCAGAAGAAGAAGAGTTCCGATCCCACAGAGCACTTCTTATAGTACAACGAGTCGAATCGTTATAGCCATGTCCGTCTGTCTGTCCGTTCCTCTACCCTCTCCGTCTGTCTATCCGTCCGGCTCTCTGTCCGTTCGCTTATAACCGTCTGCTTGAAACTGATGCTTCACCTAGGATGGAGTCTCCGCAGCGCATATGACGGAACAGACCTGATCGGTTAACTATATAATGGAACTGCCTGGGAAGCAACCGCTTCAAAACTTGTGGATAACTTTCCAGTATTTCGAAATATCTGCCTGAAACTTAACTACAGCCTGGGCGTAGGAGCATACTTTCGACTAGGAAGCTTCGAATTGGAATCTAACTGATAAAGCATATACAGTTAATATAGGAACAATCGGCTCAAAAGTTGTTATACAGAAAACTGTCTTATTGAAAGGTTCATTCCATTTCGGACTCCTGCATTATAAAGTAACAGGCGATCCAAATAAATAAATAGAAAAGCAATTTTCAACTGCCAATCTGCTAGGGTATTTAATATTCGGCGCAAGGATAGCCTTTCGCACACAGAGACAAAGTCCAAAAGTATTTCCTTCCGTATCTGTGCTGGGTATCTGCTAGTCGAGCACTCGGGCAAAGCACTCTAATTGATTTTTTTAATTTTTAGTTAAAAATTTGCATAATGCTCAAAATGCTGAAAACGGCCAAATGCCCAATTTGCACTTCCTACTTTTATTGCACGCCGCGCACTTTGTTGACTTTGTTGACACTGGCGATTAGCCCGCTTTGCAGTGTATTACGTAGTCGGGCAGCTTAAGGCAAATATTAGCTGGCAAATACCAAATATAAAGAGATTTTAGCGTCAGCCACTGCACGTTTCCAATTACTTTGTTGTTGTTGGCTTTCCAGAATTTCCCTTTTAACATTTGTGCCGAACTTTATTGCCCGCCAACTGAGCCTACCCTTACGCAGGGTACTATAACTTTGTCACTGTATGTGTAATGCATTGTGGGGCCTCTCTTATCACCGAACCCTTATCATTGAATCGTTCCTCTTTCTGCTGATAAGAAACTGTGGATCCAGTTTGTGATTAAGGAGCTGCAGCTGACGGACAATAGGTGGACAAAACGTCAGTGTATTTGATTTGACTCTCGATTTGAATTATAATCGACTTTTTCAGTTGCGGCGCCATTTGTAAACCCTAAATTCGCCGCAGTTAGTGACGCCCTCTAGCGCACTCAAACAGAAACAGACTATGTTGAACAGTGTTGCAAAATGCTAGCAAGCTATTGTTAAACGATATCATTAAACATAACTGCCGATGAGTTTCCGATAGTCAAATGGCTAGCGCCATCTACCGACAAGAGGCGCAGATTGGGTCAATAACTGAACTGAGCAGACAAAAGCTCACGAATACAACACTTTAAGACATAATTAAAATGTTGCCAGTATTTGAAATTATTGATATAGATAGTGGTTATATATGGAGAAAAGTAGAAAACCCATCGTGTATTATTTCAAAAAAATAAAAAAGCATTTGTTCTTTTAAGTACCAACAATACTAGAAACAATGACTCGTGACTATTAACTTGCCTCAGTGCGCAATCGTTATCGTTATTGTCATCGACTTGAAAAGCGATATGTGGCGCACACATAAATACAGAAAGTGTCATCTCTAATGCATATGCACATTACCTAATTCAAGATGCGGTACAATTTGTTTTCGCGAGCTGTGAAATTATTCAATCAAAATCACAACAAATGCGGAAAACTAATACTGCTGCGTGGAGCAGCAGGCAGCAGTAGCAGCCTGAGGGATGGCATTGCAGCGGAAAGAGAGGAAGTGACAACGGCTGAGGAGCAGCAGCAGCAACAGCTGCCGGCACGTGAGCCGTTGGCTAAGAACTTCTTTGTGGGCATCACGGATAAGGAGCTACTGGCTTATCCGGAGGTAATAAATCGCGAGGATATGGCAACGCTGCAAAGTGCGCTTCAACCGCTAAAAAATTACTTTGCCGAAGAACATTCACGGGAGCAGTCTCAGGGTCTGGATAACCTGAAGCAACTGGGCCTCTACGGGCTAAATGTGCCCAAGGATTTTGATGGCAGGGGCTTCAACTTGAGTGCCAGTTTAATGGCCAGTGAGCCAGAATCTGATCACACTAGCCTGGCGCTGGGTCTGCAAACGCATCGCGTTGTTGTGGACCTAATCTGTGAGCTAGGAACACCGGAGCAACAGGCGCGTTATTTAACGGATTTGGGCTCCGGACAGCTGATAGCCACCGAGGCCATCTTTGAGTATACTTCACCAGAGGACGATTTCTTTAGCACCCAAGCAACATACGATGCAGAGACGAGCAGCTGGTCTCTCAGCGGCGAAAAGGCTTTTGTTGTTGTTGCCAAGGATAACACACGTCAGCTATTCCTCGTGCTCGCCCAGACGCAGCAATCGAATGTACCAAGTAGCCTGGGACGTGGTTCCACCATATTCCTAGTGGATTCCCAGCAGCCGGGCGTGCGGTTGGGCGAACTACACGAAACCTTTGGCTGTCGTGAGGCTCCTATGCGTCGCGTTCACTTCGATAAGGTGCAACTCAGCGGCCAACATATTCTCGGCTTGCCACATGATGGCAATCGGCATTCCGAGCAGCTCATGCGCGCTTACAGACTGCGGAGCAGCCTTCTGGGTATCGCTCTCTCAAAGAGGCTGCTCAAGCAGCTGACCACCTTCTGCGTGGAGACAACTCAATGCGGTGTCCAGATCAAGTGAGTGGTGACCAAGATCAAGATCAAGAATTCTTTATTAACTGGGTATTCCGAGCCAATATTCCGAAGGGAATCTTTACATAAAACCTAAAATTTACTGTATTTTTTCAGAGATTTGGAACTGAATCGTTCACAGTTGTCCCAGAGTATGTGCTATATTTATGCGATGGAGAGCATGCTCTATCTGACTGCCGGCCTGTTGGATGAGTTTGGAGGTCAGGATGTTACCCTCGAAAGTGCTCTAACTAAATATTACGTTCTGCAGCAACTCTATGCAATTGCCTCACAGAATCTGAGTTTTTTGGGTCCGCACAGCCTGCACAGTGGTCAACCATCGGAGCTGGGCTTACGGGATGCGGCCCAGCTGTGCACCCAGGGTGAATCCCTAACCTCGTTGAGCATATTTATAGCCCTGACAGGACTGCAGCATGCCGGGGTGAGCATAAGACACAGTAAAATCTTGTTAAAATGGTCTCGAATAAACCAAATAATTGGGTCAATAATTTTCTAGAGACATTCTTAGGTTCCCAGGGTATATTAACGAGATTTTACTGTAGGTTTAATTCATTAAATAATTTCCTAAATCTATTCCTTTTTCTTTTAGCAACGGATGAACGAAGGAGTGCGAAGATCGCGTAATCCTCTCTTCCATCCAGGTCACATATTCGGCAAGTTTCTGTCGACGAATAGCCTGGATAATCCGAAAACGCGTATGAAGCTGGCGGAGCATGTGCATCCAACACTGGAAGCGGCGGCACAGTGCATTGAGCACTCTGTGGCCAGGCTTCATATGGCCGTAGAACTGATGTTTACCCGGCATGGAAATGCCGTTGTGGAGCGACAGAACGAGATGCAGCGCGTGGCGAATATATCGACCATTATCTATGCGATGTGGGCGAGTGTGGCACGTGCCTCGCGCTCCTACTGCATCGGCTTGCAGCTTTCGGATCACGAGATTCTGGCTGCCTCGGCTATATGCGCCCAGGGAAAGGACGATGTCATGCGACTTGCTACAGAAATCTTCAATGGAAATTACGTGAATAATGACAACAATCTGTTACGGCTCTCCAACCAGGTGACCAAAAGTAAAGGGTATTTTGCCGTTCATCCGCTGACTTTTAACTTTTAAGTGTTGATTATGATTTATTGGCTGTAAACAAACTATAAATTCTATAAAATGTTAACCAATTTTTTATTTTAAGTTGCCTTTTTCATTTCGAAATTGTAAAATAATATAGGCTTATAGATACCCTTTAAATCATTATGAAAAACTGCGCAGAAAAAAAATAAATATTGCTAGATATCTTAAATTATAATTTGCTACATATTTTTCTATTAAATTTATTCCAGAAGTTGAAAGTTGAAAAATTCTCTATTTTTTAGCATATTTTCGAATATCTTTTGTGCCTTATTTTGACAGCAGGTTAGTTGAGGAATACGCGGAAAAGAGAATTGAGAAAAATTATAAGGCTTAACAGCTGCTACTCAAGCTGTTGATGGTAATGTTAATTTTATTAAACACGCCTACTACGCCCATGTTAATTATTAATTTGCATACCAATTAGAGCAATAAATAGAATATAATAGAATTGCCGACACGCTCACTGCAACTTAAACATCGCCTGTTAAAATGCCACTCAATTAACATGACGCTGTTAAGAATGAATGAGTGTTTTTTTCTGAGCTAAATAAAAACGCTAAAACCGTCCGTCGAATTACGTCCATAACACCTGTTAAAGTGCGACTCAATTAATAAGACGCTGTTAAAAACGTAAGAGCGGCCATTGAGCCGAGCCTAAGCGCTCTATAGGACAAATATTTTTATACTGAAAGCGAGTATCAAAACTATTTAAAAAGAAAAGTTAATAAAATACTCTTTTTGGCAATTGCAACCTAAAACAAAACAATTAAATATTGTTACAGACAAGCATCGATGTTTACAGAGCCTGTTACAGTGCCGCTCAAACAAAGAGTATTCATAGTATGAATACTCTTTGATGACGAGCGGCATTTGAGCCGAGCTTATGCGCTCATTGGCTTCGTTTCAATTCCACTATTGCTCAAATACGCTCTCTATACGCGCGCTGCCGACGTAGTCGCATACCATTTCGTTCCCCGTGTGCAATGCTATGACTCGGCGGCTCATTTTCGTTTCGGTTGACGTGCGGTACACATGCGGTTTTGAGTGGCAGCATCCCAGCGAGTAAAGTGGGCAATGTAATATTGCAATAATTTTTGAAATAAAACAAAATAAATATTTTACAATTTGTGTGTAGTGAAAACTAGGATAAAACGCTGCAAATAAAGGCAGCTGCACTTGAGAAAAACTTGTAAAGAAAAAGCAATGCATAAGAAAAACGCCCACAATAAAAGTAATTGAGTGGGTGTGTGAGTGTATGTGTGTGTGCGCGAAAAGAATAAGAATAAGTGAATTGTTTGCAAAAAGAAGAAGTAAAAAAAACGGCAAACCAAAAGCTACGCAATCATCAAATTGTATGTGAGTGAGACATGAGAAAAAGAAGCAAAATACGAAAGTGCGCAACAAAAAGAAGCCAGCGATAAGCAACAGCAGCCGACGGCGCCGCAGCAGCGTTTAACTTGACACAGGTGAGATTTTTTTTCTTAATATTTTGTTATATCCAAAATCTGTGTTTTTACCCCACACTCCACCCAAGAAATTAATGAAACAAATTGAAAAAACAATAATAAGGACCGGCACGAAAGGTAATTGAACTGGCAGCAAAGGCGCAGACCGTTGGATCTAGTGGGAAGATGGGGTTGGGGTGCAGCTGCAGCAAATGAAAAAAAAATATTGTAGAAGTAACAGGGTGAAGCAGAATAAGAAAACCAGCAGCGACGGGCTCTGCCTGCCATTTCATTTCGGTTCGTTCCGCAGGGTGTTGTTTTTTTTCTTCTTCTTTTTCTACGGACTCAGTGACAGCGGCACACGACATACACACACACACACACAAGTACACGCACACACTGATACATATAAGCAATGGTTGATTGGAAAGGCTGAAGGGGAGGGGTAAGCAAGAAACAGAAGACCGGCCAACCGTTTCCACTGGATTGTATTTTATTTCTCGCCATATATATATATATATACATGTATATATGTATGAGTGTGGGTTACAATCCATCAACACACAGCGTCGACTGAGGCAGCGACGTAGCGGCGTCGTTGACTTTGCGTGCTTTTATATGAGATTTGTTCACGATTGCTGTTTATATGTGTTTGTGTGTGTCTGTGTGGGTGTGTTTTGGCCTAGACCGGACAGAGAACGAAGTTCACCATTAGTGATGAGCGCGTGAGCTGAACGTTAATATAGGCTGCTCGAATAACTCTATATTAATTGTTAGTATTAAGGATGAGCGCACCAAGAAGACCTTTTGACATGCTTGTCACGCGCCCATCTCTAACACACACGCATTGCTTTGCCAAGTGGATTGAATTTTAGATTTTGTTTTACTTGCGCTTCGTTTGCCATCTTTTATTTTCATTTGCGCTGCTTTTTGTGGCCTAATCTCATAGTGTTCCCCCACACACACACACTCGCACTCACACTGACTTGCTGAGTGTTGTATATTTGAGTATTTTACGCTTTTTCAACTCAGGCAACTTATTAATCAATTAGCTTTTACCTGCACCTTTTTGATAGTGCTTTTTCGAGCATTGTAAGAAATAAAAAAATATCTGCTTAAGTTAACGGTTCGCTGCTTACGCCTGCGTTAATTAGCTGTGTAGCTTATGTTTTGTTTGTTGGATTAATGATGGTTTTTTTTTTTGTTGCTTCTTCTTTTTCATGTTCTTTAAGCATGTGAGTGCCCCCTTTAGTAGTGGTTTCATTTCCATTGTCAAATCTAACTCTTGTGGTGGTCCATAGGAGGGGAAGGAGGGGGATGGTGTCTTGACACACACATTCGTACTGAAATCGATTTTGCAAAACGCCCTCCTCCTTCTTCTCCCGCCTCCCCTCTCCCGGCCGGTAAGCCTGACATAAATCATTTTAACGGCACATGTGCTTGTATGTGTATGTACGCATATGAGTGTGTATTTCTCTGCATTGGAAATATTTATCCAAACGCATAAAATCGATTTCTAATCGTGTAAATAAATGGCGACAAATGCTGCGCTCGCCTTGTTCCACTCCAAAAGGGCAGGTGGCAGCGACGCCAGCGTAGGCAGCGTACATACATATATATATATAATATATACGTGTGTGTGTGTGTGAGAGAGAGTCGGGCCACGTCTGCCAATGTTGCACCTTGAGCTTTAGAATGCGAGAGATGCGCGCGGGTACAAAATGAAAAAGGAAACAGGAATGGGAATTGCGACCGAAATCGAAACGACGAATGGTTCCAAGCAAAAGCAGCGACAGATAAGCGTAAAGCGAAGAGTTTCCGAAATGTTATAAAAACGTTGTGTGAGCGCGATTGGAACAATGGGAACAACGAAACAGGCTCTGTGACTGATGTCAGCTGTGTGTGTGGGGGCTGTCCACTAATTGGATAAGGGGTGTAACATAGAGCCGAGGAGCTGAAGGAGAATGGCTTGGATTGTCTGCTGTAACGTAATTTTGTTTATTTTTTCTCTTATTTTTGGCAACAATTGGTTAAAAAAGGACAGCGATAGCTGACGTTGGATAACTGTAAATTGAATTTATTTTGTTGTTGCTGCAATTGCAGTTGCCATTGCAACATTTTGAAAATATTGTCAGTAATTGAATTTATACCGTTTTGGTTGTTGCAACTAACGGGAAAATTGCAAATGCCAAAGATGAGTGCAAATTGCAAAAAGTCCCCAAACTGTACAGTCCCTCTCTTTCCCACGCCTCCTCTCACTCGCACTCTGCATCAGAATTTGTTACATTGGGCGCCTACTCCTCTACCTCTACCACTGCCTCTAACTCTGTCGACGTCAGCGTCAGCGTCGCCGTCGCTTTTAACGGTAAACAATATTTCATTGGATTTTGTACATTTTCGTTATTTTTTTTTTTTTTTGTTGCCTTTTTGTTTTTGCGGTGCAAATTTGTTCATTTCTCTTTTATTTCAGCTTTTCTGCCTTTTTTTGCGTTCATTGGTGTGATTTACAAAGTATTTTTAATTAGCTCGAGATTTAATTGGATTTTATTTGTTTGCAGGAAAGGGTATTTAATGTGGTTTATCATCTATAACTTTAGCTGGGGCAGTTCGAATTCCAAAATAAAAATGAGTATAAATAATTTAACAATAATAAGGCTCAATCGATATAAATAAAAACCAGTCAGATAACTATAATAACTCGTCTCGTAAGTGTATAAAAATATATAGGGTACCTACCTTCGGATAAACTCACCTTTCAACTTTTCTAGGGTCAGGAAATACCAATATTTAGACCGAAGAGGCCCGCTTTTAACAGTCTAAAGGGCAATTTAAATCTTTTAAAATCATGTCAGGAAGAAAAATGTTTTTCCAAAGAGTCCAGATTTAGTTAAGTCTTTAAGGCGTCACGGAACTAGTGGAATATTTCTTCCGACTTTCATCAGCTGAAATTGTGTCTAGGCTGACTTTTAGTCGCATTAGATTCCTTTTCATCTTTGCAGCTTATTCCGCTTTAAGTTCGTATTGTGAAACCAATAATAACTAAATAAATAATTAAATTTGCTGTATTTTTGCAATGAGAAGCAGCAGCAGCAGCTCTGCCCACTCGCTGCACAGTTCTGTTAGCAGCAAAGCTTGGCATAACGAGTTTGCGGGAACGCGGGGGGAAAGCAAGAAACCGAAAACTGAAATTGTGCTCGTTATTCTCTGCCCTGGCCGGATGACGCGACTGTGGCTTTTGGTGGAAGTTTTTGTTGTTGTCGTTGTTGTTGTTGTTGCTTGGACACGCGATTGCCTGACTGAAGCCTGGAGAGGTCAGACTGGAAGAGGAGCGAGGAGAGCAACCCCAAAGCATTTGCTGCTCTACTTCATTATGAGCATGACAAATGTACAAAAGTGTGACCCAAGGGGGTTGAGAGTGGGCGTCAATACTGCGACTGCGACAGCGACTGTGACTGTGACTGGGATGTGACTTTGGCTTGACGTTCAGCCGTTATACAACAAAATTAAACGAGTACGAGAACTCGCTCGATACACATGTGACGCTTGTCGGCTAGATATATAGATATATATATGTATCTGGGGGATACTGTATCTGTGTATCTGTAACTTGCCTTTGACTCCACCTGCAGCTCCAACGCAGAACTTAGCGACGTCGCGTTGCGTTGTGTTGCGTTGCGTTGCGTCGCTGCCTGCTGCGTATGTATCTGCAACTGTGGTATATCTTTGCATCTTGTAGATACAGATGCGCAGCGAGCACTTTCTTGGCTATTGTGCAAATTATACAAAGACGAAGACGACGAAGATATGAGAACGACAACGTTTGTCACCATATGCAGCACTCATCGTTTGCCTCCTTCTCTGCCCTCGCCCCTCTCTGCCTCTGTCATTTGCTTCAGCTGCACTTGCATTAGATACACACAAAGCAGCAGAGCTGAGCGGCAGCGCAGCGACAGCGAGGACTGAACATGCATCTATTTCTGTTTTGCGGAAATTGTTGTAATTTGCATGACTTGACTTGTCGCTGTGGGTGCTGAGAAGGTAGCAGCCACGCCCCCATCCACCTTACATTATCAGTAATTAATTAATGCTCGTTTGAACGCAGCAGATAAACAGAGATAGACAGCCAGCAATTAGAACAAATCCTTCTCAATTGCCGGAAGAGGGACAAGAGCGAGAAATATCTGAGTAATGCTCAGGCCTCAGTCAATTTTCGTTTTCATTCCATAATAATTCTACTCAACTAATTTAAGTCTCTTAGGATTTCAAGAAATAAAGTTCCTTGAACTCGGAACTTTTGTAGTCTCTGAGAAACAGGTACTTCAAAACAGATGGAAAAGTCTATATATAATATGATTTATAGTTTAAATAATACTCAAAGTAGTTGTTAACGCTTTTTTCTAGTATTGCAAATGGTTCGAGAAATTGTATCTAGACCCTTTTTAGAGTTCGTTGCTTTATTGCAAGTTTACCAATTTATGCAGATTCTTTTGTCTATATTTTCTATTTATTTTTATTTTTATCAGCTTAAGTCTCTATTATTCGGTTCAAAGTATTAATTCAATTTTAGCTAATTTTACTATCTAAGTATCTTTAAAAATATTAAACAGTGAATGTATTTTTATTCTATGAACTAGACTTTTTTTTTTCCTTTGTCAATCTGGATTTTGATCCATTCATCCACATACATGTGTATGTATATCGATATATTGAAGCTTAGCTTTCTAGCAATACAAGATTCGATTTATTCTGAAAGAAATGTTGTAGCATGGGATTCCTCGTTTTATTTATATATAGAACGAAAACGAACTTCACCTTTTTATATACTTTCTGTTTCAATTAAAGGAAGAAAAAAAGCATGTAAATTATCGCTGTAAGGTTTAATCTTTTAGTAGTTGAAATCGCCTCTCAAAATCTATTGAAATTTTCTTTGAGCTTTTAAGTTGATTCATGTGCATTTAAGTTAGGAAATCATTTTAGGTAGCAACGAATGTGATTTCTAGCTAAAACTACATACTTAATTAAAGCTATTTGATTTGGGAATGTCCTTGGAGAGGGAACGAATTCTTTCTTCAAACTTGCATTTGCCGCATTGTAAAGTCACCAAAATGCTAAGTTTGAGGCGAGCTGCACGTTGCCCAATTAGCCGGACCACTTTGGGAGGAAATTCAACGGGCAAGCGGGTCTTCTTGGTTTTGCTGGGCGTTTGCTGCTCTACTGTTTTGCTCTCTCTGCCGCTCTTCTCTTCCTTTTTTTGCACTCATTTGACTCAACTGATGAAAATTAACGAAAGCAAAAACGTTGGCTTTGCTTTGTTTTGCTTTGGGCGCTGCGCTCTCATTTATTTTGCGCGCCGCAGCAGCGACCGTGGCAGAGGCAGTTCCTTTTCATTTCAAAGCAGCCACAAAAAAAAAAAAGAAAAGAAAACGTCGACGCAAACGTGGCAGCGCAGTCAGCAAGAAGACCGATGCTCAGTCACACACACACACAAATATACACATACACATCCATACATATGTATAGAGAGACACGCACGTACTTATAAATTTTTTTATTTTTTTTATATATATGCATTCACATGCTGCTTCTTTTTCGCTGCTGCTGCAGCTTCGGACAGTGGAAAGAGGAAGAGCAAAACTTTGCCTGAGTGCTTGTTCTTGTTGTTGTTGTTGTTGTTGTTGTTGGCAATGCCACCTTCTGCTCGGCACGACACGACACGGCAGGGCAAAGGCTCCCCCCACCCCATCACACTGCTCGGCAGTTTTGCCTTGCGGCAATGGCAGTCAGCCAAAGGAAAGGGAAGAATGGAGAGTGAGAGAGCGAGAGAGATAGATAGATAGAAGGAGCTTGCGGGGTTCGGGGGAGTTGGCAGTTGAGGCTGACGAGCAAGTTTGAATTGTAATCCTTGTTGTTGTTGTTGCTGTAGTTGGCACGCTCGCCTTTTGCTCACTGCCATTGTTGTCGTTGCTGTTGTTGTTGTTTTTGTTATACCCTATACTCATACAATGGGTAAAAAGAGTATACTAAGCTTGTATAATTCATATGTAACAGGCAATAGAAGGAAGCTCTGACCTAGTCCTGTCTATCCGTACTATATCAGTAAAGAACTCCAAATTGGATATGTCGGAACGTGTGAGCCATAGCCACATTAAATTGGTATCGTCATTTATTTATGTTGTTTACCATATTTATATGCCTTCAATACCTTCAAATATGTTTTATAATACTTAGGACTTTTCATATTCTTGGATACAAATTTTAAAATAAATGGATCAGAAGAACAGATGATATCCAGAAATTTATTCTCTGTAGGCATTAAGAATCTGTGATTTTTCTGTAACCATTTTTATTGACTATAGTAAATCTGGCTACAGAGTATTTTGGAGGCATGCATGCTCTACTCTTGCATTCTTACTTGTTACTGCTGCTGTTGTGTATTCCATCTACACACTGCACAGCTACCCCTACCCCTTTGTCCACAGCAAACATAGCAAGGAACCAAGCAAACCAACCAACGTTCGACATCAGCCACTGCCCTGCCTTTGTCTGCAACCGCCCTGCTGTCATTCCTGCCTCCTTCCTACTTCTGTCCCTACTCCCCTACTCATGCCGGGCCGCTTTACTGCTGTTGCACTATGCGTTTCCATCGTTCTTGTTGTCGTCGTCGTCGACGTCGACGTCGTTTGTCGTCCTTCTCCGTTGCCCTTTACTAAATTTCATTCGTTCGCTTCAGGTCCACCAAACATTGTGCGCTTTTAATACCCTCCCGAAAACTTTCGATATGTTGTGGGTTTCCTCATCAAGTTTAATTTATTGCATTTGCTTAACAATTTGGGATCCTCTCTTTCAGTTTTCAAGTCGTCTATATCAGTTTTTTATTACCACACAAGAAATATCCTCGAAACTTACGACCATTTTAATACAAATTTGCCCAATTAGAGGTGAAAGATCTAAAGAAATTCCGCAAAACTAGGGAAAGTGAATAAAATTTATAAAACAGGGAAAATATTTAGAAGAAGAAACTACATTTTATTGAGCGGAAGTCATAACAGTTTCTAAAATCTCAGATGGGAAATAATCAACTGATTGCGATTCATGACAATTTCCTGATCGAAATTCATTTGGTATATACTTATGAATATGAAAAACGTATCTACATCCGCCTTTATAAAGAAATCACAATTCATTATCATACCTTTTAGCGATATTTACTATGGTATATACTAAAAAAAAGAAATTTTATAGATACTTCTGGGATACTTCTACCGAACCAACTTATAATATTCGCTTAAAAGAGTATCTAAAGTTCGACTTCCAAGACACATTCTTACTTTTGTATATATACATTTCTGTATGAATATTCAAGTGTGTGTGCATCACATTTTATTTAGATTTTTAGCTGACTTTTGTTTCTGTTCTCTGGCTGGACTCTCCATAACAACAAAAATGATTGCAACAAAAGTGCTCTCCATTAGCTGCAGCCGCTGACTGCGCATTGAACAGCCCTGTGATTGCTTATTGAAGTTCTTTTTTATTTGTTATTTAAGTATACCCTTTCAAATTGTCACTCAGCTGTGTAAATTCGGAATAAAATCAAATTTCTCTGGGCGAAATGTCTGTAATCTCCAGTTATTTAAGTGCTTAAATCAATTCAATTTCGTTGATAAATTGTTTCTTAATTGCCAAGCTAATTCTGTGTACTTCATAATCTTACAAAAGGAATTAGATGCGAAATTAATATATTCTAAGTCAGGTCGAAATAGCCCTGTTTCAAAACTTAATCTTAGCTTTAATGATTTCTTAACCAAACTCAGCAGATAAAATTTATTATAACCGGACTACTACTATTCATAATGGAATTGACGGTAAAAAAAATAAGTATATTTTTATGATTTCCTTATATTTTCGTGGTTTGACTAAACTAAACTTAAGCTAGTCTTTTAGGGTATTTAACTGTGGAGCTTGCCTGCCTCCCACATCTGCCACGCCTACTGATCCTGTTGTGTGCATATCTATGTATAACGAAAATTCATGTGTATATAAAGAAAATAGTCTTCGTCTGCTTTCACAATTCGTCGCATTCCCATTTCCATTTATCTTGCGCGCAATTTTGCTTGACATTATTCAACAATTTGCATCGCTGCTTCCGCAGCAGCAGCAGAGACAGAGGCAGCAGGCAGCAGCAGCAACAACTCCAGCAGTACGCATTTCCGCAGCAAAAGTTTTTGGCAACAGCAACTGAAACAACAGCAACAACGACAACAACAACAAAAACAACAAATGAAGCTAAAGACAGACAGTCACAGCCCCAAGACCGAACACCTTTAGCCAGAGCCTCATTTATATGGCGTTACACTCTCTTACCCACACACTTACACAGACACAGACACAGACAAGCCGCAACATTGCAAAATTTGCCTGCTCACTTGCACGAGTCTGGATCTTTGTATGTGTGTTTAATAGAGATGGCAGCGTGACATAAATGTTACAAAAAGAGTGCAAAAATGTGGTGAACTGTGTGAGATAACTCGCAAGTATCGAAAACTCCTAACATAAAGTAAATGAAGTTACTCACAACTTTTTCTTATATGGCTCGTGCCTCTTTCACTTCACGCGCCCATCTCTAGTGCATGTGTAGTCATTTTTTTGTTGGTTTTGCCTTGCTGCTGCTGCTGCTTGCATTTTGTTTAATTTCTCACTTGTTCCTGCTGCTTGATTTAGTTATTGTAGCAATTTTAATTACCAGAGCCAACGGCGCTGCCGGCGTCGAAGTCGATGGTGCCCGACACCCGCCGCCGCAGCAGCAGCAGCAGTACAAAAATATTTAAATGTAAAAAGAAATTGTAACAATACAAATGACTCTTCGGGCTTTCCACTTTGGCCTCAGTCAGCAGCGTCTGACACCTTCGTCTGTCTGTCGCTGCGCCCACAACAACAACAGCAGCAGCAGCAAAAACAACAACAACAACACGAACAAGCACGTTCGTTAAATGTTGAATAAATTTTCTCATATAATCGTCGTCGTAGAGTCGTCGTCGTCGTCGTCATTTTGCTGCTGCTTCCCCCGCAACCCACCCCACAGCCCTGTCAAGTGCTGTTGCTGTTGTTGTTGTCTCCATCACCGCTGTCGACGTCGCTGCCACTGCTGTTGCCGTTGCCATCGCATCGCTTCGCTTCGCACTTGGCTTCGGCTTGGATTGGTTTGGTTTGCCTTCTGCCTCTGCTTTGGTTAGTTTAGTTCGGTAACTCGTCGGTCGCGCAAGCAATAGCAGCACCGTACCAGCAGCATAAACTGGCGGCAAAACCCAAGAAAAAAAAATTACGAAAAATGTGAGCGAAAAAAGAAAAACAAAAAGAAACGTGTTAGAAGCAAAGCAATATTTATTTATTGCAAAAAGAAAATACAACAGGAAGTGCGACAGATACACAGATAAAGATATAGATACACAAATGCCAAAGCAAAATCGTTTGGGCCCAAAGCCAAAGCAGCGAAGCCAGCGCGAGAACTCAACCAAGCGAGCAGAACAGAGCAGAACGTATCTGTGTGTGTGACGCTCTCTCAACGTGTATGTGTGTTTGTGTGTGCACCCTGGCCAAAGAAAATACTTTTGTCTGTTGTGTGTGAACTCTGCCGCTGCCGCCTGTGCGCTAGCTGTCCCCTCTGCTACGCTCAGCGGCCGCAAAAAGGATTTAAAAGAGTTGCTGCGAGATGTTCTTGCTGCTTCTACACAAACACACACGCATACAAACACATATGCACAATTTGCAGTTATCTAAAACCACACACACATACTCACAGAACAAAGTTGTCAAATCAATAAATACGCGAGCAAAAGTGTCGTCTCAGTTACAGTCGGCGTCGCGGTCGGCTTCGCAGTCGCTGTCAGCCTGCCAATAACTGTAAAATTCCAAAAGCTAAACAGTTTAGCGAATTAGTGAAACAAAGAGGGGCATGTAGAGTAAGGGGATGGGGGAGGTAGCAATAACGTGTTACTGACCAATGCAATAATTAGCTACTTAAATTGCAACTCCAATAAGATTTATTGCGTCAACTGCAGCTTCGGCAACGACATCAGGCAAGCAGCGGCGTCGGCGTGCTCAGTTATGTAGTTTTTTTTATGTATCAATAATTACGACGAAGAAACGTTGAGAAAAAATATAAAAAAAAACGAAATTGAAGCAGCGGCGCAATGAACGAATGGCCGAACGAGAGGCAGCAACAACAAAAATAACAACAACAGCATTGGAGACATGTTTGTATCGCGGCAGCGTTCATTTATTTTATGTCTCGCTGTGTTCGTGGTTGCTGTTATTGTTGTTGTTGTTCTTATTCTGTTTCTGCTTCTTCTTCTTGTTGCTTGGCTAGTTGCTTTTGCTTTTGTTATTGTTGGCCGGCCGACTTGTTGTATATATGTGTGTGTACGCTGTATGCATGTATATATACCAAATGTGTGCATGACACGACCCGCTGCGCTGCCAGCGCCTCAGTTGCTGCTTTGCGCTTTTTGTGTCTTGCCCCCGACCCTTTGTCGATCACTTTGTGCCACTGTGCAAATCTTTATTTGTGTGTGTGTGTAATGATAGAAAAGTGCGTGTGCTTCGTACTCTGTAATTTTCAATTCCAGTCTGTTAAATATTAAAAATACCAAAATATGAAAGGCAAATTGGCAGCTAATGTGCTTTGTTGTCAATTATGATTTTTCACCAACCGATCCCATCGGCGCTATGTGCATTAACAGAGACAGAGAGAAATTCATACTCTACTGCAACAACTGTAAAAAAAATAATTTAATGTTCTGACTGCGCTTTGACGGCAGCTTGACCGACTGTCTGTCCATCTGTCGGCCAGTTAAGTTTTACTCACGGCCATTCCATTCTCAACCCAACCCAACTCAGTACGACTCAACTCAACTCAGTTCAGTTCACTCATTCCGTTTCTAAAATACAATTTTGTTGTTGTTTTTATAACGCAGCTCAGTTGCGGATTTGTGATTTCGATATTTAGTTGGATTTTCTGTTTGTCCATCTGTCCGCCTTGTCTGTCATACTGTGTTTGTATATGTAAAAAGTTGCCGTCTGCGTGTTTGTCTGTCGCTACGTCGCTGCGTCTCTTCGTCTGTTTGTCGTTCAAGTTTTGCGCTGCCTCCGTCGCTGTCGCTGCTGCTGTGCTGTTGCTGCTGCTGCTGCCGTTGGTGGCGGTTTTGTCTCTCGTTCCTCGCTGATTGCTTTGGCCTGTTGTGTGTTCCCCCTGCCTATTCATTCCCCCATTCCTACATTCATTTCCAGCTCGTTTTGGGTGTACGCCGCAGCAGTGTTTCTTTTTCATATTGTTTAATTTATTTCGTTGGTTTTTATTGTGTCCGTTGCCGTTGCCGTTGCCGTCATTTCATTTCCATGTGTGCGCTGTATGTGTGCGTGTGTCTGTATGAATTCGTCATGTCTCTAGTTATTCTTTGCTCTTACCTTTCGCTCACTCTTCCACTGTTCATTGCACACAGCTTCGTTTTATCATTATTATCATCAGCATCATCATCATCATTATTATCTTCATCCCCTGCGCGCAGCATTCAATACGATTGAACTCACATTTTTGTGGCATTTCATGATGAATTTGTTTTCTTGTTTAATTTTAGTCATTTATTTGCTTTGGCCCTTTTCATTTTCATAACGTTTCACGCCAGTCACCCTCACAGCACACACACACACACTTACACTCACTCTCTCACAAATGTGTGAGAGAATTAATGATTTCTCCTTCCCTTCCTTCTCTTGTTTGAATTTGAATCTTTTATGCAGCTTGGCACAAAAATTGCACATTTGCTCTGCCTCGTCCTCTTCGTCTCTCTTTTCATGTATACATAAATTTTGTTTATTTTTTTTTTTTCAAGCCAAAAATGGGCAACAAAAAATCAGCTATTTGATCGCCTTCCGTTGGAAACGAAGTCTGGAAGCGATTGCAGGTTTCCCATAGATAAGTGATAGAGTGGGCAAGGGTGGGGCGTTGCAGCATTCCTGCTCAAATTTGTTTTTTATTGTCTTTTCCAACCGGTAAACATATATGTACATGTGTACATGTGTATGCGTAAAAAGAGCATTAATAAAGCCACTGCGAAGTTGTAACGAATATTCCTATATTATTATACATACATATAAGTATATTCCTTTTCAAACTGTTCAAAGGTGTTTAAAGGTTTCCACTAACACCATCCTTTCTGATCATTATCCTGGTATTATGTATGTCTGAATATTTCGATAAACAATTTTACAGTCGAATTAGTGCGGAGTTCAACCAATGCCTTTATTTTTAGCTTTACAAGTTTGTTTTAAAATGAAAAACTTCTTGAATAATTGGGTTTGAATGGAGCTTAGGCTCGAAACAAAGAATTAATCACAAAACTTTTCAAAAAGTTTGTACGCAAAATTTTGATTTGATTTCCTGTTTATTTCCACAGCAATTACTTAGTCATTATATAGGACTACCTGAACAAAGAAGCTTAAAATAAATAGGGTTTTTATTAGGAATTGCTATCGCTTATTCTTATCACCTTATCTTTGATTGCCAGCACTTCACTTAAATGGATGAGTATATATGTACTCGCCTTGTAGTTAGGTTAGGTTAGTTTGTTATCAGTTTCAAAAGGGGTTGGGTTTCGTTTTGCCTTAGAAAAACACGAGTAGTACGATTTCCGAAAGTTGCACCCATACTCTCTTGCCCTAATTTTGCTTTTCTGCCCGTTCTTTAGTCAGCCTAATAGAAATTCTTTAATGAAATGAAATGTGTTTCATGTTGTTTTGGCGACGTCTCGCTGTAAGTCTTTATTAGCGTTCTAGGTCTCCGTCTTCTCTTTCTCACTCTTTGCCTTTCTGCACCCCATCCTTAAACGCCCAACCTCTACACTAACTCGAAAGGCCACGTCGTCATCGTTCAGAAGTTGACCAAATGTGCGCTTTTGTTTGTGCGTGCAATGACTCACATCTGTTCATATGTGTAAAGATGTATATATGTATATGTATGTATATATAGGTATACATACATACATACTATACTTCAACCCAATATCTGTATCTCTCTGTGCGTTTGTGTGAACTGACAAAAGTTTATTATTATGTACACAAATACAATTCACAATAGATTTTTTTGTTGTTTTTTCAAATCTGTTTTTTAGCAACTCAATAATAATCCAAATGAAAGAAAACAAATGAGTGAGTGATACTCT
Organism: Drosophila repletoides; assembly: GCA_018150835.1. Lineage (NCBI taxonomy): Eukaryota > Metazoa > Arthropoda > Insecta > Diptera > Drosophilidae > Drosophila > Drosophila repletoides. The sequence goes on along the minus strand of JAECWQ010000089.1, from coordinate 16,819,668 downwards.
TACTCAAATATAAAGCATAAAATTAATTAATAGCATAAAATCGAGATATTTTTGGTACTCTTTCTGTACTCGCATAAAAAAATCCGTTCAAATCGTTTTGATTCAGGAATATGCGGCTCAAGCTCTAAGCGAGTTCGTTTTGGTTTTGGCTTGAACCCTTGTAGACCTTATCTAATCGAACCTCAACCGAACCAAAGCTATTTGCTTGGTTTGGCCACCGGTAAGATTATTTTTCCGGCATCTGCTTTGGTTTATGGTTCGTTTTAAAGTGTAACGATAGTCGTATAGCCAGCTTGGAATCGGTTTGATTTAAAATTAATCTGCAGTGATCTTAAGATTTTGCATATATATTATGCTGCAAGTTTGAGCAGGAGAGAGATGTTTGAGATATGTATATATTATATTGTCTGTTATTAAAAACTAAAGTTTGTTTCATTTAATTTGACCCACGAAATTTCTCTTCTTTCTTTCTAGCGTCTGCAAAGTGTTATAATCGCCTACTTAAAGAACAATTCCAACAAAACTGAAACTGAACTGTGAACCACTATATATTTATATATACTCGTTCGTGATCTCTGTGTATTACTGAGTGTGCGTGTGTGTTTATTAACCAGGCCAAGAAAGAGCCAATGAAAAATCCAAAATGAAATTATTATTTAAATTCCAAAGTGTTCCCCTCCAGTGAGTGATCCAAAATACACAGTATAAAAAAACAACGAATGACCCCAACAAGCGATAAAATTAATCGTTTTAATATGAAAATTCGCAATCGAAATCAACAACAAGAACAAAAACAACTATGAAGAAACAGACTGACAGTTGGAAAAAAGCCTAAGACGATTAAAATTTGTTGTGGTAAGTTGAAAATAATCATTGAATAATGAGACCGAACGAACGAGTCTTGAGGCCAACCTCAACGTGCTGTCTAAAATCCGGTCTAAAGTATCACAAATATTTATATCATTCATTCATGAATATTTTCCAGTATCAAAATATGGAATAGGCGTATTAAAAATGCTTGGAATTACCAAGATTACAATCAAAATAAGTTGAAACAAGTATTCTTTATGAGGCATTTTATGGACCTAATATGTATCTTATATTAGTCTGATGCTCCTTGAACGAGAATATAATGAGTAGAGGTGTGAAAACTAGTAAAGCAAGACGCGCCGAAGATAGTATACTCTTGCAAGCTGGAATAAGCATTCGGATACCATTTTTTTTTTACCAGTGTACGGCACATACATTAATGGAAAACGCTTTTGAAACGTGATTGTTTGATGATTCGTTTCATAAGTGAGACACTTTACCTTGGGTCATAGCCCATATTTATAGATTTGCAGTAAAAACTCTCGTCTAGTTTCACTTACTCTGGCATCTGGATCCATCGATGGGTGCGGGAGGGTTTTGAGTTCAAGTACGGGTACGGGTTATTTATCCTTTTGTTGGGTAATCCGATTTAGGCATTAATTAAATAGCAGTCCTGGTTCTGGTTCCATCTGTTTGTCTGTCTCTCTTTCTGTGCGCTTGTGCTTGTGTCTGTTTGTTGCTGCCACAAACATATTAGATTACGTGCAACAAGTAATTTAATTGTATTTGTTGTCTAATGAAATCACCGCATCATTTAAAAGCTTTTGCGCGTACAGTTTCGCAACAAAAGGAAGAAAAGAAGGAGCGGGGAATTATGCACAGTTGCTTTACTCTCTTTCCTAACATCTATCCTGTTTTGCTTCTTCTTCAGATAAGTGAATATAAAATAGCTAAAATTATCGAAATGTTACATATTAAAGTATCGTTTCAGGGTTTAAAGCTCATAGAGCAAGATATTTTGGTATTTCGACAATCGTCAGATAGATTTTAGTGGTTTTAGTTAGCTGATTTTCATTTCTAGCTAATTTTATCGATTGCAAAGAAGTGATTCGCGTGTGGAGCTCAGGGCAAGCTTAAAGCGCCTGAACTGTTTAGCTCCCGTTCCAAGGCGATTAGAACCTTTTGTGGTGCGGGGTAATCTGCAGAGTGCAACATGTCCCACTGTGAACTCTTCGTCCCTTCCCTTTCCTTAGTCCTATTCCGTGCGTTCGTTCAACACCAAACGAATGTTGCAGTGGCAAAGCGCCCTCTGGATGAACGTTATCAACGTTTGTTGCTGCTGTTGTTGTTATTACTGGCTATATGCAACAATGAGAGGCAGCCACTGAGCACATTTGGATGCATTCCGTGTAGCCGCAAAGCCGCCCAGCATGTGAAATGCCCCACCTCTGCCCCTTCTATCCCCATGCATTGGTATTTGTATTTGTATTTGTGTACTTGCTCCAACTGCTGGCAGATGCTGCCTCTGCCTCTGCTGCTGTGCTACTTGCACTGTGCGTCGTCTCTGCTGCCCCGCCCGCCGCAGCTGCCGCCGCCTGTTATTATAGCCCGAAGCTTGCTTTGAGTGGGCAGCGACGGCGACGGCGACGGTGGCTGCGACGCTGGCGACGTTGGCGGCTTTGGTCTGTTGCAAATGGCAAATACGTCAATGTACGCCGCCCGCTGTTCCCTGCTCCCGCCCGTCGTTCCGCTGCGCTCGCTCACTCACACACACACTCACTCGATGCTGTGCATTTCTGCTCACTCTCTTGCTCTTGTGCTCGTACCCTCACAATTCGTTTCGTTTCGTTTCGCTCCTTCGTGCCGGCCTCTCTCTCTCTCACTCTGTCCCTCTCCCTCTCTCATTGTAATTTATGGGTTGTGTGTGTGTGTGCGCTCTCGTTCCACTGCTCTGAGCCTTTCCCATGCATTCCCCCATGCCCCAGCTCCTGCTGCTGCTGCAACAGAGTAACAACAACTATTTCACCGTTACATAAATACTGCGAGTTGCTGTTGGCTGCATAAATTCATTTGTTTGTTGTTGTTGTTGTTGTTATTACTACTAACGCTCTGCAAGCGTCGCTGCTCTGTCACTCTGTCACTGCGCTGCGCTGCCCTGGTATTGCCTTTTCCCCTTTCGGCGTCGTTGCCATTTTCAATTTTAGTTTTGCTGTTCCCTTCATTCGGTTTGGTTTCGCTCCCCCCGCTCTCACTTCCCTCTCCCTTTCTCCCCATTTCATTTTCTGTTCCTTCCACCCACGCAACGTGTGTCCTTGCGCGCTCGTTTCCTGTGTGTTCCGTTCTGTTCTGTTCTGTTCCACGCCAAACTGTGCGACAGCCCATGGCTCTGGCTGGGACTTGGCTCTGACCCGAACCGACCCGTCGTCCCTTTGTACCGTTGTCCTCCTGTCCTGACTGAGCTGCTTCTGTCCCAACTTGTGCTACCTCAGCTCTCTTGTCCCTGCCTCAGTTTGTGTCCTTTTTTTATACAATTTCCTTGAGCGCGCGCAGCCAGCCGACAAGCCCAACACCCTCTAACCGCCAACTGGTTAGCGATATCCTTGATAATAATGTGTGTACAACAACAACAAAACAAGTGGACGAACAAACTTCTTCTACTCCTTCCCTGCTTTTCTCCCCATACTCACACCCACCACATCCCACTTTAGCTGCACTGAAATCCATTTCATTTTATTCCGGTTTTGTTTAGGCTTCTCTCACACTCACTCCGTCTCTTTTTTTCTCTCTGACTCTGTACTTCTCTGTCCTTCCAGGACAATCGTATTAGCTCTACAGTAAATATAACTTAAATCGAAACAGCATTTTTGATTCCTATTGGAATAAAATTATTTAAAATTTATACTCTTTGACCTTATGTTTTGCTCATTCCATTTTGTTTTGCATCCTTAAACGTTCTTCTACTTGATGCAGGTAATTCACGTGTATTATTTGTAAAGTTTATCCTACTCTCTCTTCACAGTTTTAAATACATATTTTATTTAAATTATCAAGGATAAAAAATATCTATGATTATTTTTTGTTTAGCAAAAAAGAAAAGGATCTAACTTCGCTTAAGACTATATAAAAGGCTTTGCTTTATTTTAAGGTTTTAATTCAGTTCTCTTTCCATTTAGTCAGAGTCCGCTGTTTCTCAAGAGACACAACAAAATAATTGATAAATGATATTTCGGATTACTATCCGATTTAATTATTATATTCAAAGCATTTCAATTAAATGTACAATTACAACAATTTAAACAGTTTCGAGTGCATTAAAATATGCTTCATGCATCCTTTTAAAGGGTTAACAGTTGCGACAGGTGTTGGCAGGTGTAGAGAAGCGTTTGAATTGACTTTATTTATTTTTAAATTAATCGAATTTTGTGGTGATTGTGATTTCCGCTTGACGTTTGATTTACTAGTGCAAAGGTCAGCGAGGGTTCCGCGGAGGGGGATGAAGGCGTTGGAGCTTTTTAAACCAATAAAAACAACATCCTTTTTTGAATTCCTTTTTTGCGGTCATTCAATAGTGCTAACATCATTGAAAGAGTTTAAATTAAAGAGTATACTCTGTACAAGTTCAGAACTAAAAGTTAGCGTTCTTTTGATTAAAATGCTTCAATCGAAATGCTTCAATCTGAAAGAAAAACAGTGTCATAATTATAATTTCACTACCATAGCGTGGCCTTTATATGGCAATAGATTTAAAAGCAGGGTGCAGGCCTTGTTTGCATATATAAGCAGACGGACATGGCTAGATCAATTCGTCCTGTCGCCCTGATACAGGGGCAAAAATGCCTTCTTTACTGCAGTACACGTTTCGTGACAAGGCTAAAATACTCTAACTAAAAGCCTTATAATAATAGTTGGATCGGAATACTCATTGATTTATACACTTTACATTTAACCTCAGACTGTCAGGGAATATTCTTTCTGCCCAGCTTTCTTCCCTTCTTCGCACAACAATTAAAATAGAAATGATATGCGAACGCCACTAGAAACCTACATTAACACAAAGTTAAAGTTAAAGTAAGAGTTAGAGTTAGAGTTAAAGTAAAAGAGTTAAAAGAGGGCAGCGCTGGGTACTTGTTGATGTGTGTGTAGTCGCCTCAGTCGCTGCGATGCAGGCGTTGCAGAGAAGTGGGGCAGAAAAAGAAGAGGAGTGGAGAAGCGAAGCGAAGAAGAAGTGGAAGAAGACCAAACGAGTGAACGAGTGAAATGAAGATCGCGATGACGCGAAGGCGACGCTGCGCGTCCGTTCGCTGTCTCTTTCTGTTCAGTCAATAACCTCGCCGCAGCAGCAGAAGCAACGAAAGAAGCAGCAGCAGAAAGCAGAGGTAAGAGAAGAGGTATATGAGCCGCCGCTCTACACACAGTGCTCAGTGCTCAGAGTCAACTCGAGTTGAGTAATGAGAAAAGGCAAAAACAAAGTGAACTGAAAATTGTCGGCGCGTTGTTATAAAGCCGCCAAACGACGCAACAAAAACAACAAAAACGACAACAACGAAATGTACCTAAATCTAAATCCCCAAGAATGCCAGCAAAATTACAAATGCATATGTATGTGTGTGTATTTCTGTGTGAGTCAAAAGATGATCAACGAATGCCGCAGACAAGTGAACAGAAATACATACTTACATTCATATATACAAATGTTTGTAGCGAATAAGTGCCACAGTTGGAATTGAAACGAGTTAAAGGAACAGAATGGTTGGTAACAGCAGTGAGAGGGACTTGTGAAGAGACCAGCCGCCAATAATCAAAGCAACGCACACATTCGTCTGTTTAGTCGGCCATACACTCATATCATACTCCGATCCTGTGTTTTCTATGTAAATAAATATTCATGTTGTAGCTGTATCTGAATTATGCAATTTATTAATTGCTCGACTCATTTCAAAGCATAATTATTTACTGTGTTGCGTTAGTATTTAATTTGCATTCAATGTAAAATTTGGCTTAATTATGTAACTCGATAATTTGAAAATATTTATATTCTATCTATTTATCTGTACATTACATTAATACAGTGGTTCAAATCATATTGCTACCAACACGAAATTTAAAAACTATAGATTTTAGTATAGGCCAATAATGGCACAAATCATGGGAAACTATTTTTAAACTAAATTGTGACCCTGAGCTCATGTTTTTCCACTCTGGATCTCAAATGTGAACCAAATAAACATTTTAATTAGGGGCAAAAATGAATGATTTTTTTTTTTTTAATTGAAAATGCATTTTAATATTGATAGGAAATCATGTGGTTTAAGCAACAGTCCCTTTCGCAAATTAGTAGCCAATAAATAGTCGCAAACTTTTATTTTTTGTACCTTCGTAAAATAAACGAACCAAAATTAGTATGCAAATATTTTGCGTGTTTTTTAAAGTACAAATTTCGATCTCTTTACTAACTTGAAGCCAATTATTTTTTATTGAAGTGCTCTGGATATTTCCTGTGGCGCTTACAGTCTTATTTTTATTTGTTTATTGCTTCAGCTGGTTCAAATGAGCTCTGAGCCACTGTACGTCTCTATGCATGTATAAATGTGTGTTTGCATTGTATGTGTGTATCATTGTATTTACATATGAAATGCACAATTTTCAAAGCTCATAAAATGATTTCAATTATTTCCATTTCCCTATTTACACATTGGAAATGGTTTAATCGGCGCTGTGAACGACTAACGACAACTTTGAAGTCAGCGAATGAAATACGAGTATTATTATTTTTTTTCTTTGGAATTGATTAACATTTGCCATTCACAGCGAATAGAAAATGTACAAATTGTTGTTGTTATTTTTTCTTCTAATTTTTGTTGTTGTGTGTATAACACAAATGCGGCGGCGTTTGGCAAAGATACACAACAAAAAGCAAACAAGCAAAAAAAATACCGACTGACGATTGCCAATTGAACTAGAGATAATCAAGAGCAAAAAAAAATGGAAAGGCAGAAGAAAAAAAAACAAGAGGATGAAGTGGAAGGGTGGGAGAGAGGGGCTGAGAGGGAGTGACGCCAGCGGCGGCGGCATCGGGCAGCGAGCAGAGCGAACACAATAAAAAGAATTTCACATTTGTAGTCTGTCAGTCACAAATATTGAAACGACGAATGATGTGATGGAGAAAGGGGGACATGGCTCGGGGAGGGGGAGGTCAGTCAGTTGAGTCGGCTAAGAGCGAGTGGGAGAGAGAGGCAAATCGAGAGAGACGCAAAAAAAAATACATATATCTACACGCCAAGTTAGCGAAAAACGAAGAAAAAAATCAACAACAACAGCAGCAGCACCACCACCACACGCTTTGCTCCCCCTTTTGCCATACGATACGCACGCTGCGCGCACCTTTTCATTGGCAGCGCGTCGACGTCGCCGTCGCCGTAGTCGCGTCAACGATAAATGCTTTGAATCATATTGCGAACGCTTTTGTCGCTGCCGCTGCTGACCCGAGCTGAGCTGCTGCCGTCATAAAACTTTAAGGAAAACGCAAGAAATGGCAATATATCAAGAACAACAATAAAAGAAAAGTCTCTTTCTATTTGCCCCATCTTCAACCAGCCGCACATTGGGATGCGCCCTCATAGTAATAACTGTTATTAAAAAGCAACAAAAATGTACTGCAGGCTGCCTCCTGCTAAGCGTATGTTTCATTAACATGATTAATTCATAAAAATATGCATTTTAATTTTCGCAACAAAAAAATACAAACAATAACCCGCAATTATCAACCACTGTTCGAGCGTCAAGCGTCGACGTCAACGCAACGCCAGCGTCAACATTCGGCGCCCATTCATTGCCTCTCGCGCGGCGCTCATGTTTCAATTCCACTTGTAACACATAGGCGGCAGGAGCGCGGCGGCGTTTTTGTGTTTTTCCCACTTTTGTCGACGCGCTCGCTCTCTCAGTCGTCGTCGAAGTCTCAGTCGCCGCGTTAACCCACAGTTATTTGGTTTGCTGTGCCGACGCTCTTTGCGTCTGTAAATAATTGAAATTGTTGGTTTTAAATGTACAAAATGCAATGAAAAATTTATAAATAAAAAAAAATATGTGAAATGTATCAACAAATGTGCGCGTTGCATGCAAAGTGCCGTTTTTCAAGTAAGCAGCGGGGTTTTCTGTTTCTTCTTCTCTGCTTTACAAAAAGGCCGACAGACTGTCTGCGTCTCAGTCGGCAGCGCTTAGTCAGCGGCGTCGGCAGCGCGGTGACGTCGTCGCCGTCGTCGTTTTATATGCAAAATGTGTGAAATGCAAATTGCAGCAAAAATTTTATGAATGAAATTTATAAACATGAAACAAAACAAAAAGCAAAATACACAGTTTCTGTTAAATGCTGGTTCAAAGCAAAAACGATAAAACGGCATTTTCTTTTTCGCCTTGTGTATGCATCATTCGCCGCAGAGTGCGACTGCGGCTGCGAAATTGTATGAATGTGTGTGTGTTCTTGTTTATGTACCTTTTTTCTGCAGTTTTATTTTTGATTTTAATTACTTTAAATGTTCAATAAGTTTAAAATAATTTTTTTTGTTTTTATCAATATTTTATGTGGGTTTTCCATGGCAATTTCTACGTATCATTTGTTGTTTCGCCGTAGAGCGACGACGCTGCTAATTCGCTGTGTTTCGATTTCGGTTTCTGTTTTCTCTCCTGTATGCAGGTGTAGTGGTAACTGAGTGGCGGCGTCTCTGCTCTCATTCTATTCGCTCGCCTTATTCTCACGCACACGATTACAACAATGCTTCCGTTTGCGTCTCTACATATGAGTGCGCGTGTGTGTGGTGCCGTGTAGTAGTTTTTTTGTAGTTTTGTTTTGCTTTTCATGTTTCTGGTGTTTCCTCTTTGCACTCGCATTCGCCCAGCCGCTATGCTGTGGCGTTGCCAACATAATATAACGAGAGCGTTTTTTGTATGGTTCAAAAGTTATTGTATGAATGACGTATGTAATCTAATAAAATGCTAATTGATTTGTTTACTTTTATTAACGAAAAAAAAAAAAAAAAAAAAAAAAAAAAATAAAAAGATAATAAAATACTTTATTTATTTGGCTTATCACTTCAGTGGTTCGAAAATATATAAAAAGTAAAACAGAAAAGAAAAAAATGAAATTATATATTTTAAAGAGTATTTTAATATCAAACTAATTTTAGTAATTTATAATATTATTAAATTATTCGTTATCTCTTATCATTTTTTGCAGACGCTAACAAACACAACATCAACAAAGAGATCAGAACAACAAGAGAAACTACAACTGTAAAAAAATCAGTTAACATCAATTTTGCACTTTAACATGAACAAAAATGCCGGCGATGGCAGCGGCAACGATGGCAAAAACTCAAACAATCACGGTGGTAAAGGGGGGTCCAGTGGAGCAGGTGGAGGGGCAGGAGCTGGAGGGCCCCACGATCCCACCGGATTGCTAGACGCCGCCTCGCTCTTTGGTAAGCTGAGTAATTTGTTTAATCTATATATATATTTAGTATCATACTTTGTTTAGGGTTTATTATTTTTAATTAATAAATTTAAAATCATAATAAGGAGAAGCTGCCTTCGATACGCCGAAGATTATATACTCTTGCAAGCTGGAATAACCTTTAAAATTTTATATTTATTTTGAGTGATTTTTCTATACCCTTTGTAAGGGTATACAATTAATAAATGCCTAAGTACCGAACTATTGAAGGCAACAAATTATCGCAGACTTTGTTTAAAGAACCATAAACTATCGCAATGGTCCAAAGATACTATCGATGGTTTTTGAAGCCCAATTATAACCATTTACTCATATCTCATATTTTTTGCTTTCTCTGCTTTTTTTTTACAGCCTATTGGGGCCGCGATCCCACTGGCGCAGCAGCTGCAGCTGCTTCAAATCCACTTTTTAACTCGCAGTTCAATGCAGCCGCCGCCGCTGGCTTGGGTCTGCTGCCAAATGCTGCGGGCGCAGCGGCGAATGACCGTTATTCATCGATGGCAGCAGCAGCAGCAGCAGCTGCGGGCGCCCATCATCATCAGAATACAATGGCAGTAGCTGCCTCTCAGGCCGCCAGCTTGGCAGGTCTGCATCCAGCAAGTGAGTAAAATGTCGGCATCGACACTCGTCAAAACTGGCACTGAAAAACACTGAGAAACACTGAAAGGAAAAAGCCTGGAAAGGAATAATAAGAGATACAATTTAATTTGTTTTCTGGAGAACAACAGCAAATGTTTCGTCTAAGAAGAACGCGTCTCATTTGAAGAGAACTCTCCTAAAATAAATATTGCTAGCTAATTCAGCTTTACGCTTTGCGTCTTTAATACACTTGGTCGACAGAGCGATAAATAGTCAAGCATATTATTATATAAACTACGTCTTCTTTGTTTAGCATTATTTTTTATTATATAATTATTGATAGCTGTAAATGCCTGAGAAACTAAAGAGGAGAAATTGTAAAGAATATTAATTCATTAGAAATTAGCAGTGGATAGGAAGAGAGGGAGGAAATGATTTTCTTAGAATATTATGCAGTAAATTAATGCTAAATTTCCTACCAGATAAGGTAGGGATTTCCGAAGGCTTTTTCTTATTTCCGTATAGCTTTGATTTTAAGTTTAACATTTATTTTAGTTATAAAATAATATTTTTTAAAAATATCCAGAATTTTAGGTTAAGTTTTGTCTTAGAATTTGCAATTTTATTTACTGAAAAATTTTAGTTTAATAACATAATAAAATCATAATATTTGATATGTATCCAGTCGCATCTAAGGTTAACCTATATATTTTTAAATGAGATTTTAAGTCCAACATAATGGGAATTCTTTAAGAAATTTACCATTTATCTAAAAAGTATTATACAGCATACTTTAAAATCAATTCAATCAATTAACCTAACAAAAATAGCGCAATTTAAAAATATTTTACATTCTTCACAAATATTTACATACCCAATTGAGCCATAGATTAAATACATTAAATTAAATTAAATTTATTCTTTTGTATTTTGCAGGCTGGTGGTCGATGGCCCAATTGGCCGCCCAGGACTATTTTAGCCGTCTGCAGGCGTCAGGTCTGTCGCCATTTCCGCATCCCGATTTGGCCGCAGCCTTTGGACCAGCTGCCATAGCAATGGGCGGCGGAGGAGCTGGTTCCAGTGCGGGAGCGGGTGGTGGAGCGGGCATGGTGGGAGTTGGCGGTTCTGGTGGAGGCAGCAACAGTGGTGGTGGTAGCTCCAGCAGTAAATCGAATAAGTCGCGCAAGGAGAAACGTGCTGCACAGCAGCAGCAGCAGCAACAACAGCAGCAACAGCAACAACAAAATCTAGCCAACAGCTTGAATGCCGCGGCAGCAGCAGCTGCTGCAGCAGCCGCCAATAACCCCGCCGCAGCGTTGGCCAGCATGCATGGCTTCGGACTGCCAGGCACCAGCATGACGCCTTCGGTGAGCACAGGAAGCTCATCAATCTCCACAAACGCCGGGCACGGCGGTTATAAGGTACATGAACAAAAATACTGACGAGTTTCACTGCATATACTTATTTATTTTTTTTCGCAGAGCACTGCCAGCGCGTATGGGAAGCCTTCAACGATGACCAGCAGCAGTAGTGGAAGCAGCATGACAAGTAATCCGGGATCTGCATATGATCCGGTCACCCTGCACAAGGAACTGCTGGCCATGCAGGCGGTGGCTGCCGCTGCCTCTGGCTCTGGCGGCATGTCTGGCATGGGCAGTGGAGGTAGCTCCAACAGTTCTAGCAAAAAGTCTAATAGCGGTGGTGGTGGCTCTGCCTCCTCGATGCATGCACACGGCTTATCAAATCTGGCTATGAGTTTAGGTGCTGGTAGTGGCAGCGGTAATAGTGGTGGCATTATGTCTAGTAGTAAGGCGTCCACCAATGTGAGCTCAAGTTCCGCCGGCTCGATGAGTGGCATGCATCCGGGCCTGGCTATGTCGCCGCACTCAAGCATGGGCAACTCTAGCAAGGATCGGGATCGTGACAAGAATAATCCCTCATTAAATGCGCTCAATTCGCTCTCGCAATTCGGTGCTTTGGGCATGACACCACAACAAAGCATGCAGGCAGCCATGAATGCCTTTGCAGCTAGCACAGGTGCATCGCCCAGCGCAACGGTTACATCCTCCGGACATATCTCACAGCAGCAACAACAGATCCCCAGCACAACGATGGCTGGCGGCGGTACTGGAGGAAAAGGTGGCAGTGTTAAAGATTACATGATGGGCAGGTTAGTGCACGCTGTTTTGAAGTCTCTTTTTCTTAGAAATATTTCTATAAATTCTTTAATTTTGCAGCAGTGAGCATCCGTCGTTGTTGGGCGTGAGGCTGCCGCCAGATACGGAGATAATAAAGTATACATCATCCATCGTGGGACCCAAGATACCTGGTAGTACTTCGCGTGGTCGCAAGAAGACTATATCCGAAACAGAACAACAACAAGCCACACAGAAACAACAACAACACCAAGCAGAACAACAGCAACAACAACACGTTACACAAAAGGATTTAGAAAACACAACAAATGCATTAAACTCTTTGCTTGCGTTTCCAGGCCTCAGTCCGGCGAAGCGGGCTCGACTCGAAATGGAGTACGCAGCGATGGCAGCAGCGGCTCAGCAGCAACAGCATCTGCATGGCATGCTAGGAGCAGCTGGTATACCCATGGGTCTGGGCATGAGTCCCATGGAGCAGTTGAGTGCCGTTTCCAAGGCAGTTGTGTCCGGTTCGTCGTCATCGACGGTTACCAGCATCGCTGGTTCTTCAGCGAGTCACAATCAGAGTCACAGTCACAGCCAAAATGCTTCTAATGATCGGGTGGAGGTCATTAAACTGCCACCCACAATTACATCGAATGGCGCCTACAATCTCTCAAATAAGGGTTGCGGTAAGGATTTGCATGATCTGACCACGGATCCGTCGCTGGCCTCTGGTGTTAATCTTAGCTTGAAGTCGGGCTCGATGCCTCCGAGTGGTGCCATTGGCTCCGCTACGAATCCCATTACCATAGACGATTTTGATGCACCTCTCAATCTATCAATGAAGCCCTCGGACAAGAGCAGTGGAGCAAATTCTGGTGGTGGCAGCTCTTCTTCCACAGCAGCTAGCTCGGCGCTGGGCAATCTTGCCGGGGAGTATCAGGCGCAGACTGGCAGCGGCAGCGCCTCCAACAGTCTGCAGAGTCTAAGCTCTATAACTGCTGCCTTGGGCGGCACTGGAGGCATGCCTGGTGGCTCTATCTCTGGCAGTGGCAGTGGTGCAGGTGGCGCATCGCCTTCACCTGCACAGGGCAGCTTGCCCGCTGCTTCAGGCACGTCTAGTTCTGGTTCCGGTTCTGGTTCATCCAATTATAAAGAGGGCAGACCGCGAAATTTAGGCCGAGGCGTCTCCAAGCCCAAGAAGAATACTGTAGCCTCACTGCTGGCGCAATCGCGTGCTGTAGGCTTGAAGCCGATGCTTGCCACACAGCAGCTTCTGCAACAGGGTGCTGATATTGTAAGTTTACACACTTTTTTGTTGTCCACTTTATATTAATTTATTCGATCTGCAGGAGAAGATACGATTGGCGCTGAGCGAGGCAAACGCGCACATGGAAACATCGACAGATTCGGAGAGCGTAGCTGCTGAGAGTGGTCTATCCGAGTCGGAGAGTGAAGATGCCAATATACTGAACGTAGCTGAGTTGCGCGTGCCTCTAGAGCTCGGCTGGAAACGGGATACTGTCATACGCGGCCTCACCAAGCAAGGCCAGATACGCGGAGAAGTCACTTACTACGCCCCGGGCAGCACTTTGCCTCTCAAGACCATTGGCCAAGTCTTTGCTGTGAGTTTGTAGGGTGCATTTATTACTTTTAATTCATGTCGTACTCCTGGATATATATATATGGAAAACTATAAAATTATCCATATCATAATTAACTATATTAGAAGCATATTCTTTAAGGATATGTTTACTAATGAACTAATTGTGAACTTGCCAATATAAGTTCCAACACCCGAGAGATAATGTAATGAATAGGAATGTTAAATTGTCTGTTAAAAAGGAAGTCTAATTAGAGCTCAAACAGACTATAATTGTGAACTGCTTTTATAATTAACACGTGATTTAGGAAGTGATTTATTTAATGAAGTTATTAGCATAATTAGTTTGTAAGTCTTTGGACTATTTTTAACCTTGGATTACTTTCTACTTAAACACATTTATATATTAATATATAATTCTATATTTCTTCTCTCGCAGCTTTTGGAGCAACAGCCGTCGAGTCTGACACGAGAGAATTTCAGTTTTTCGGCGCGTGCCATTGTGGGCTCGTTTCTGCAACCCGCGCCGCCGCCTTACGCCAATGATGGCGAGTATATTCGCATGACGGATGAGGATGTGGCCAAGCGGCTTGAGGATCTAAAGGTATTTACACGCCAGACACTCAATGTAGAGCAACGCATTGAGATTGCCAAACAACAGCAGGCGATGCGAGACGCAAAGAAGCAGCAAAAAGAGGAGCTAGCACGCAACAAAGAGAAGGCGCGACAGGAGAAGAATGCCAAGCTGGAGCAGCAGCGCAAAGAAAAGGAGCTGAAAAACCAGCAGGCTATTGAGGTGAGCTTCTTAAGATATACACACTAGTTTTAACTTCGAGCTAAAGTAAATCTGCCTTTTTTTGTAGGAGCGCAAGAAGCGTCAGGAGGAACTGGATCGCCTTAAGCAGGAGGAGTTGCTCAAGAAGCAGCAGGTCAGTTTCAAGTTTTCGAATATCCCCCGCTATTTGAGGTCTCTAAAAAATTGACCATTTGTTTTTTTTGTAATATTCAGGAGAAAGAGAAGCGACGTCAGGAAGCAATTCTAGCTAAGGAACAGGTACAAGAAATGCATTTCCCTATCCGTTTTTAATGCTTTTTTCTGTATCCCTTCTGTTCATTTCTTCATCAATTTTCTTTAAGCTAGTGTCCTTATTTCGCTTTATTTTTTTTTTATTTTCATCAAAATTTAGCTTCTCTTCGAGACTTTCTTTTATTTTTTTTATATGAAAAGCTTATATTTGTGTAGATATTTTTACGCTCATTCTAACTAGAAATGATTTCAAAAACATTTTATGGGTTCAAATTCCAAATCCTATTATTGATTATCAATTTAAATCGCCTAAGTTTAGAGCCCTCTGTATAACCTTCTATACATGGTTTCATTCAACTCTTTTCCTAATGAATTAGTTCTTTTTTTGTCTAGAGAGCTTCAATTAGTTTCCATTTATTTGTAAAAGTTAATTTTAAAGTTTATCTTTACTAATTATCATTTTATCTATATCATGCAGGAACTTCAGAAGCAAAAGGAGCTGTTGCTGGCTGCCGAAATGGTAAGAGAGTTCTTTGCTTTCCCTTCTCCTACACTTCTAATCACTGGTATTTTTTATAGGAACGTGAACGTCGCCGCCAGCACATGAACTTGATACGAATGCTGGAATTACGCCGTAAATTCGAGGAACGGGAGAAGAAGAAACACCAGCTAGTATTGGATCGTCTGATACTGCGTGAACGCCGCATGGCTGAGCGTAAGCGGGATGCGGAAATATTACAGCTGATACGCAAACCGAATGAGGATTCGGAAATGCCGCAGGATATGACAGTACCGGATTTGGATCGCATAGCGGGCAATCGTTTGCCCGGTCACGCAATGGCCGACTTGTTGATGGTCTTCGAGTTTCTGCATAACTTTGGCGAAACGTTAGGCTTTGACATGGAATCGCTGCCATCGCTACAGAACCTGCATGATGCCCTAATTAGCGACAGCAATGCGGACGCTGAGGAAGAGCTGCTGTCCGTGATGACGCATTTGTTGGTTTGTGCCATTGAGGATCCGGGTGTGCCCAATCCGGGCCGCCATACCACGTTACTTGGGCAGTCGCTGCGTAATGCAGACATTACCAATTCGAATGTATCCGAGATTCTACGCATTTATCTGTACGCAACCGCCACGGGCGAGATACGACAGATGCACGGCATCACTGTGGACAGAGAACGGGAACGACGTGTGCCGGATCATCATCAATTGGAACCTGATACTGCTTCGCATTCAGCCAAGAACCAAGAGTACTACAAGCTGTTACACGAGAACGACACGTGGAAGCTCTCGCATGCGCTTAAAGATCGTCCTTTCGTTGCTCTGAATCCGACGCGTAAAGCCCAAATGCTGGCGCATCTCTGCAATGATCTGCTCATGAATAAGGCAGTGCTGCGTCAGATTGACGGCAGCCTGGAGACCTGCGCCCAGATGCGGAAAGAGAAATACATGACGGACATGAAGGTGCGCAAATATAAGGCGCTGCATCAGCGTAAGGCACGCATTGAGGCATACGAAAAGGCACAGGCGGAACGCGAGGCAGCCATGCAGGCGCTCCTAGCACAACAAAAGCTGGACGCTGAGCGAGAACGTGAACGTCTGGCTAAACAGGCGGAGGCTGAAGCAGAGGCGGAGGCCAACAAACAAGCAACGGCAGCCACAAATGAAACGTCTGGTGAGGTAACTGCTGTGGAAGAAGCGGGCGTAGATGCCAATAGTGAAGATAAAACGCAGGAAGAGCAAGCCAAACAGGAGCAGGCACAACAACCGGTTGCAGAAACACCACAGCCTATGGAAATTGATGGCGATGCTCCAGTGCTAATTACCAGCACTGCAGAAACTTTAACAGCACCACCCGCTGCGCAACTAAGTGATGTGAGTCCAACGAAGCAGCTGGCAAAATTGGAGGAATATCAGCAAAACGGCAGCGCAGTAACACCTGTGGTAGCAGGAGTAGCCACAGCAGCGGTAGCGGGTGATGGAGCCATGGCACTGTTGCAGGCAAAGAAGAGCGGAGCACGCAATTCAATCAATGAAGATGGACACAGTCAGAGTCACGATGTGAGCATCATTGAGGATGATCTATCAGATTTGGACTCGGAGATCACAAACGTGGAGGAGGACGAGGACAATCGCCTAAGTGCCGACGAGCTGCAAAAGAAGCTGGACAAGATTGTGCGCGCCTCGCTTAACTGCAAGGAAGCGCTCGAGAAGAGCACAAATCAATTGAGAGCTGCCTGTTTTGGACAGGATCGCTTCTGGCGTCGCTATTGGAAATTACCAAAGGCGGGTGGAATATTCATCGAAGCGTTGGAATCAGCGCAAAACGATATATGTGACTATCATGAGGCTCTAGAAGCCATGGACGAACAGCAGAAGCAGCAGCATCAGGCAAACAATGACGTACAGAAGGAAGATGAGGCAGAGGCCGTTGAAACTGAGGAAGCAGCAACAGAATTGCCGCAGGCCACTGCTCCAACAACAACAGCACCAACAGAGCCAATGGAGGTGGATAATACGGAAGTGGACATGCCAAAGGCGCCGCAAACAAATCATGAGGCACAGCAAGAGGAAGACGATGATGATGATTGTACGGAGATTAATAAAGTAGAGCCCGAAATTGTTGATTTGGGCGACGACGATGATGATGTGTTGCCCACCAATGTCCAGACAACGGAACCTGTTATAGCGCGTCCAGAGATTAAGGTTAAGTCAGAGATGGAGCTGATGGGTCCGCCGCCCACAGTTATCTCTACTAAAACAGACTTCGAGGCAGAGATTAAGATACCCACCATACCAGGGCTAATACCAACGCTCAGCAATAATAACAATAATAATAATAACAGCAACGGCAACTGTGATAAAATTGATGTTATCAGTCAGGAGGATCTGAAGAAGGAAGACGACTGCATCATTGTATCGACAACTCACCCTAGTGAAGACACCACACCCAAATGGTTCTCGATTGTAAAGCGTGAGGTGCCTCTAATCAGTGAATTACCCGCGGACGAAGGCGGAGTGGTGGCTTCAGATTTGCAGCACAGCTATGCCACCTATCAGCACTGCAGTGCACAGTTACAGCTTCAGGGACATCCGTGGGATTTGATTAATAATATGCAGTATTATAGTATACCCATGGAGGAGTGCAAGGTGGATCCGTCGAAGTTCACTCAGGAGTGCATTTTTACGCTGTCCGGGTTGGATGAGAAACAGATGCAGGCCAAGCTGGATGAGTACGATGAGGCCAAGTTGTCGGTGTCAAAAAACGGTCTGGCGTCTCCTCATCGTTGCCAGACAACTGATGAGGAGCAGCAGCAGCAAGGGAAGCTAGCCACTACCAAGTCCGAGTCGGAAGCGTTTTTTCGTTTGCGCGCTGATGCCGTACCGGACACGGGTGGCGGCGGGGGAAGCATTGTTGATGTCACAGAAGTAAAGCCCAAGATTGAGCTGCGCCTGGATGAGGCACTATCTCAAGCCTATTATCATAACATAGCGAATATGTCGCTGAGCAGCGTGCAAACCTATATACCCATAGACATACCGCTCCCACTTTCTATGACGCCGGATGAGCATCGGCTGTTGGAGCAGGTGAAGCTGGCCGGCTTTCCGGATAAGGTGCATGGCGTCTATGTTCCTCGTAGACAGCGCTACGGCTGGTGGCAGTTGGACGACGAGCAGAAGCTACGGCAGTTGCTGAAGACTTTGAATCCCTCGGGACTGCGTGAGCGTGAGCTGCAGGAGAATCTGACACGTTTCTTGGGCCTCGAACAACCATTGGGCATTAATTATCAGCTGAAGTTGAATGAGGCCCATGCGGAATTGGTTGAGTACATGCGACCGGATAGGATTGGGGATTGGAATCCTAAAGTGGCCAGGCGTGTGGAGCTAGCGCTTCTAGAACAACTTGAATCGCTTGAGGATAAAGTCGCCAGCGCCTCAATGCAGCTCAAGAACTGGCAGCTGCCCACGCGCAGCGAGAATGAGTTAAATCAAACGGAGCCTGAAGAGCTCAGTGAAGCGGACTTTGTCAGCATTATACCTATGATTAGGGAGCGCATCATTGATCTGGAGGCTAATATAGAGCGACGGTATCTGAAACCACCGCTAGGTTCTCAAACCGGTGATGCACACCTTGCCGTGATTGCCCAGAACCAGCACACTTCAACACAGACCCAGAATTCCGCCTCGGCTGCTGCTTACCTGCTGCAGATGCAACAGCAGCAGCAACAATTGATGACGCAACAGCAGACGCAGGGAGCGCCAGGAAACAATCTCAATTCCTCTGCCTTTAATGAACGTACCATGGCGCTGGCTGCAGCAGCTGCGGCTACTTCTGCTGTTCCAAGCACCAGTGTTGCGTCAACATCCTGTGAAACGGCAGCGATACCAGGTGGCCTGGAACCCTGCTCAGGCGCTGCTTCACCGGCCAGCAATTGCGATAGCGATAAAGACGAAAAAGTGGAGAATATACCCAAAGGATTGGTTCAATGGCGCGATGCTGTTGCACGCTCCCATACCACGGCGCAGCTGGCCATGGCCTTGTATGTTCTGGAATCCTGTGTGGCGTGGGACAAGAGCATCATGAAGGCGGTAAGTTGAGTTTATTGTTTCGCTTTTTGTTTTTGTTTTTGCTTATCTCTTAGCTTGGCACCCAACAATCCACCCAACACCCTCAACAACCCCCGAAAACACTACTTAACAATCCAACCACCGACATTGCATTTCGATAGTTTTAATATTCCCATTTCCCCATTTAGTTTTTGGCTTTCATTTAGTAACTCTTCTTAGAAGATATTCACCCTATAACCAATATACCCTCACACATTTGCATCATATTCTAACCCCTTTTTTCTTTATAATTTTGATAATCCTCCATTGGCCTTTAGAAGAAAACTAATAATATTAGATATTATGTTAGGTGTTTAACTGGGGAAGTGAACGAATCACTTTATAAGGATTTTTAGCTTAACGAATAAACGATATTAAAAGTAAAAAATTAAATAGCTTTTCTGAAAAAAAAAATTGACTTTCCTTAATGAAGACTTATTCAACATTAATGGAACACGATTATGGAAAAGAATTATTTAGTTATTAGGAGTAGTTTTCTGGGGGTCAATAGTAAGTAAAAAGTCTGAAGGTCAGTTCACAGAAATATAGAAACTCTTAACTGCAAAAACTTTTCAGAATTTGTATAGAAAGTTGAGTTGACAAAGAAGCTATAAGATCAGAAGAGGGAGTAATAGAAACTGTAGGCCTGTGGATAATCCCCAAAGAATAATAATAATAATATATTTAGTTTCTGCTTGTAAAATTAGATCCAGATAATATAATTTTCGTAGAAATTTAAAAGGGTTTCCAAATTTTAAATATCCAAATGGAATTTTTTCTTTCTGCTATGCATATTATTATCGTATTAATTAATAATTTTTTATTATTTTAAATTAATCAAGAATAACAATAGAAACGCACGTCGAGTTCCCTAAACACCGTAGACATATTTTATATGTAGATTATTATCTTATTGAAAGTATATATGCATATATAGTAGTTTTTCTTCTGGGTCATTGGATTTCTATATAGATTCTTGATTTGTTTATCTTTTTCATGTAGAACTGTTTTTTAATAGTTGGTTTTCTTGATTAATCGTTAATTGAACCAAAATTACTGAGATTGCCTTGAAATTAATTCGATGTTTTTATTGTTTGTTCTTCTTTTTCTTTCTTAACACTTTCGCTGAATGTTTGACTTGTTTGTTGTTTGTGGTGTTTCAATGGTGTTTTCTTGTTCCGAAATAAAAAATCAAAAAAACGAATTTAACGCTTTCATACTCACACACACTCTCATACACACAAATTCATATAAACATAAAAACACACACACATACATACATACATCCAAACATACATAAACACCGCCATTTGTATTACAATTGAATGCTTATGTTGCCATACCCGCTACCGATATCCGTTTACGTTTACCCGATTACCCGCTTCGACGAACATGACAACTATGACTCGAACGCAACTGCGCAACTACAACTCGAACTCGAACTCCAACTCGAACTTGGACGATGCGCACAAAAGTATGCAACGCCTACAAAGAACAACAAGTCCAGCAAGAAAAAGAAGAAAAGCAGCGCCAAGAAGCAGTCAACATCTAAGAAAAAGCAACAACAAAGCAGCGAATCAAAGAAAGAAAAGTCAAAAAAATCAACGTCTAAAAAATCAAAACATAAGATAAATGCAGTAGAAATTCCGCCAACAGCTGCCGTAACCATAAAAATAAATTTAAAAGCGCTTGCACAAAACGGTTGCAACTCGAACTCGAACTATGACTCAGACTCAAGCTCGACGAATTCGAACGCAGACAGTGACTCCAACTCCAACTCCAACTCGAACAAAAGACAACAAGGACGACGTTCAGGCACTACTACAAACTCTTGCAAATATTCAAACTCCTTACAGAATTGCCAGTTCTGCACTTCGGGCGAGAATGAGGATAAGCTGCTGCTATGCGATGGCTGCGACAAGGGGTACCACACCTACTGCTTCAAACCCAAAATGGATAATATACCTGATGGTGATTGGTGAGTAGACAGAGAATGATCAGTGAGTTAAAATCTAACATGTCCATACAACCATCGAACCATATCGAACCATTCCTTCACACATGTGTCGCGTCTCGTTTTGTTATTGTTTTTGTTTTTTTTTTCTCTTTTGTACCCGTTTCGTTACACACAAACACAACACGCACTGTGCCGCGTCCTTGCCAACTGCTCCTCCCTCCACCCCGCTGCTGTTTATTTAATATTAAATGCCTGCTCTCCCCATTTAGGTACTGCTATGAATGTGTTAATAAAGCAACCAACGAGAGGAAGTGCATCGTCTGTGGCGGTCATCGACCTTCGCCCGTTGGCAAAATGATCTACTGTGACCTTTGCCCTCGCGCCTATCATGCCGACTGCTACATTCCTCCGCTGCTGAAGGTGCCGCGTGGCAAATGGTACTGTCATGGATGTATCACACGTGCTCCACCGCCAAAGAAACGTAGCGCTGCCAGCAGCAGTAGCGGCGGTGGCAGCGGCAGCGGCAGCAGCAGCAAATCGCGACGGGATCGTGATGCCAGTACAGCGGCTAAACGACGCGGCGGCTCTGAGAAACAACAGCTGTTGGCCTCAGCTGGCAGTCTGGAGCAGCTCTGCACCATCGATCCTATGCAGCAACAACAGCAACAGCTGCAGCAACAGCAATCGCAGCAGCAGCAAATGCTGCTGCACAGCTCACAGCAATCGCTGAATTCGTCGCACGATGAGTCCATGACATCCCTTCCAGCACCACTAAGGTAAGCCAGCTTTTTGATCCAAGGGCTTTATGGGTACATAAAAGTCAAGCCTCAAGTTAAAAGCCCCGAAATGGTATTCATATTAAACTTGGAACTCTCTCATCTTTGCAGTCCGGCGCATTCGATTGCCTCGGCCACGTATGATGATCAGCATCATAATAATTCCATAGATGCGAGTCGGTTCCAAGCGCATCTTGGCAACAATAATGGAGGAGTTCAATTGGAAGAGAGCGCGTCATTTGCAGCTGCTGCTGCTGGCTATGCGCAGCCTACAAACTTTGGCGTTGTGCCAGCGCCGCAAGCAATGCAATTTGTTGCCATGTCGCCGCGAGCAGTGACGCCTACGCGCACACCTACGCCTACGCCTGTGCCGACACCAACGCCACCGCCACCAGCGTTACCAGCGCCACTGCAGCTGCCTACGCCAACAAATGTAACGGCGCCTGTGTTGATGCAGGCTTCGCCAACGGCACTGCTAAACATTGCCTGCCAATCGCCGCCACAGCAGCAGCTGATGCCCATACCCTCGCCCAGAACATGTACACCAACGCCGCCGGCAGCTGGTGCAGTTGCAGGAGCAGGCACACAAATGTCGCCGCCGCCCATTAATATACATGCCATACAGGAGGCCAAGGAGAAGTTGAAACAGGAGAAGAAGGAGAAGCATGCCACCAAGAAGCTCATCAAGGAGCTGGCCGTCTGCAAAACGCTGCTAGGCGAAATGGAGGTAAGATAAAAGATTTTGCTTCTTATTTGAATTCATCGACTAATATTCAATTTCTAATTTAAATGCAGCTGCATGAGGATTCTTGGCCATTTCTGTTGCCCGTAAACACCAAACAGTTTCCCACATATCGGAAGATCATTAAAGTACCCATGGATCTGTCCACAATCAAGAAGAAACTGCAGGATTTGACGTACTTAAATGATCCCTTAAACATATTTATAGTAATACTAATAAATGCTCTTCTAATCTAGCTACAAGTGCCGCGAGGATTTTTGTGTGGATGTGCGTCAAATCTTTGATAATTGTGAGATGTTCAACGAGGATGACTCGCCTGTGGGCAAGGCGGGTCATGGCATGCGCAAGTTCTTCGAGTCGCGCTGGGGGGAACTGACCGATAAGCACTCTTGATACCCTATGCAGCCGCAGTTAACAACAGAAACTGCAGTGGCAACAGCAACAACAGAAATAATAGCAGCAGCGGCAACAGCAACTGGAAGTACAACAACGACAATGCCGCCAGTGACAGCAGCAGCATCAGCAGCAGCAGCAGCAGCAGCACAATTTTGGTAGAGATTAAATATAGAATTTTGTATATATAAAAAACAAATGTTAGAGAAGTAAAAGAAGAGGAATAATTATGAATAGAAGGATTGACAAAGATCGCGTAGCTGTAGTTTGTATTATTACCCATTATATTTATACACATATAAAAAGGTAGAAGAAAAACAGAAAGTAAGAAAGAAAGAAAGAGTATTCAACGTCCTTTAAATTGTAAATGTCTATAGCCACGAACAAACGAAGAGAAAAGAGAAATTGCCAAGAGACAACTTTGTTTGGTTCTTCTCTAAGCAGCAGCAGCAGTTAACTAACTAAAAGCTAACTAAATTATAAAGTTGAAAACAGTATTTGTGCACAAAGCTGCCTTGCTTTGTTATATTATTTTTTTGTATAATTTACACTTAACTTTTAACTATAACTATTAATTAAACTGTAATTGTAACTATAATTGTAACGATATACCCTTTATATCTATATATATATATATATATATATACATACATATATATATTACATGACATTTGTACTTTATTTGATAGAAATCACAAAGCGCTCATTTAAGTTTTAATTCGTATTCGTACTTATAGTGTATCAATTTGTTTATGTACCCAAGCATTACTTGTATTTAAACTCTACAACTAAAACTAAAACTAAACCTACTTATTAACACTGGAAAGAGGAAGCAAACGAAAACCAATACATACTCAAAGGTAGACGGCAAAAGTTTTGTAAATTAACTCAAAATTAAAATTAAAATTATTAAATTATTTAACGAGTGTACAACAAAAAAGAATAAAAAAATATTTAGTGGGCTTTTTTAATCAACAGAAAACAAAAACAGAACACAGAGAAAGTTGCAGTATTAAACGGAAGCACACACACACACGTCTATAACTAAATACAGACAGCTAGATATATATCTGATGAAGAATCGGACATTTAAGGCAATTTTACAGCTTAGCTTAGTAAAGGAATTATTATTATGAATGTGGCATATTAGAAGGAAACGAGAAAGCGACAATTTTTTAGCTGTAAATACGAGTATATAAACATAATTGAATACATATATATATATATATATATATATATATTCTAAAGAAAAACAAAAAGAAAAACAAATATATACATAATAACATACATATATACCGAATACAGCAGACAAAATTAAATACGAATACTTATGACAATTTTTGAATAAATTATATACTAAATCATTTGCAGTGCAGCACAATAATTCAATTCAACAAGTAAACAAATAATCGCAGAGAAAATCAAGTTGAAGCTGGAATACCCTAGAGTAAATTTCCAGTTCAAGTAGCGGGTAGCTTGATTTCCCCTCACAATACAACGTAACGCAACGCAACGCAACCAGACATAGACAGAGAACCTCAACAATCGAACTACCTAAGAGAATAAACGCATACGAATTGGCTAAAAGGATAATATAGTTTGTATAGAGTACAGCAAGAAACACATTTAAGATAATATGTATGTTATGATAATATTTATGAATGTGTTTAGCAGCATTATTATAGTATATAGCGTTGATTGATCCAGCAGTTTGCTTGTGTATATAGACAGCTTAAGATTTTTTAAGATCAGAACAGCCCAAACCCGCTCCCGCCCCCCACAACCCATTTGTACATACTACAGGATAAAATCGGTGATTCTGAATATCCTCATATCACACACACAGTTGCCCATATACGATTCTAGATCTAGTTCTATATCTTTATATGCTGACCCTCTTTAGACATCCTTTGTCCTTGCTTCAGTTCCTTTCGCTTTCGCCTTGTTTTTGATGCCCGATGAAAAATGAAAAAAAAAAAAAAACGAGTCAACTTTTTAGAGCTGTCAGCAGTGAAAAACAATAACTAAAATTGCATGTGTTGTTTTTTGGTGATACATAAACAGATAAACATTTATTTTTAAAGCGTATTTAATTAAAATAAACATTACCTTATTACATATACATATATATACACACCTATTTAATGATGGAATATTAAACATATGATTGTGAGGCGAAACAAAAACAGAAACAAAAGCAAAAACAACATCATAAACGAATATGAAAACGACAGCAAAACTTATGGTAAACTAAACGTCAAAAGAGAAAAAAAGAAAAGAAAACTCAAAATTGTAGGTAAACGTAATAAAAAACAAACAACTTTCGACATTTGTGCACACACATGGAAACAAATACAAGTAAATAATATCAAAAATGTATAAAAAAGTCTTTTAATTTCATATTGAGAGGCTGGGAATACGTTTTGTATCTGAAAGATACTTTTGTATCTGACAGATACTCTACCCACTCATCCTTCAGATACATTTGTGTCCTGCAGCAGGACACCGGTGAGGAGCAAGAAATTTCCAAAATTACCTGGCTTAGTACCAGTCGAACATAATCAGCAGGGAGGTAAAGAAATGTTAATTAACAGTGGCTCTGTTAAATAACATTGAAATTTAACATTTGTACTGTTAAATAACATTAATCAGCTTGCATCAAAGCTTTGATCGCCTGGTGATTCCGCCGCTGGGGCAGCCGAAAATCGACATTTGGCGAATTGCGAATTGTGTTGGCTTGGTGCTTTCAGCAAATTTTGGCCGTTGGACGAGATTCAAATTTTAGTTTGTTTGGGTCACCCTCAAAGTATGCAATAAAAATTGAATGCTGCTGCCTTTGCTTACATTTTAAGTAAGATTTTTAAAAGGACATAATTTCCTTAAATCCTTAGGGATTTTGAAGCGACTAACCACGTTCTACTCGTAAGGACCAACTCTATCGAATGGCATTGAAGCATATAGGTGTCTTCTAAGCATCATCGACTTGGAAAATTTCACTCAAGATTCGCCAAAAAATTTGCCCAAAAATACAATATCCGGGATAACTCAAGATCTACAAGGACGATCTAAATATGCTTTCGTCAGTCGATTGCTCTTATGAATATCTACCGTTTGAGGCAGGTCTCGCCAGGATCTGCAAAGATATAATCCAGTTATAGCCATTTCTATATTACAGAAAAGACAATTTTTTCATCTCCAAAAAAGATTTTGGCCCTTACATATATTCTAATCCGGCAGAATAATGACTATCTGGTGGCCAAAGGACATCTTGATAGTCCTTCAAATGGCCAAGTTACAGGAGATTTTCTATTTTTAAGACAATTTTCTTATGACACCCCTTGGAAACTTTTTAAGCGCATTTTTTAATACAAAAATAGCTCTATCTTGGCCAAATCCCGACACATTAGACCAGGCCCGGCTTCGTTAGAATTGTAAGGACCATATCTATCAAAAACCGGGATAGCTATAAAACTACAAAGACAATTCGAATGTCTTTTGGTCATTTGAGCGCCCTTATAAATACTTACCGTTTGAGACAGGATTCGTTAGAATCCCCAAGGATATGGCCAAGTTATAGCCAGTTTTTAGTATACAGAAAAGTCCTTTTTCTCAGTTCCCAAAATGATTTTCATCCGTCTTGTTCTGATCTAATAGAACACGGAGCATCTAGTGGCCTAAGGACATCTTCTTAGTCTTCAAATTGCAGGGTAAGTTTTCTTTGAAACTATTCAGGGGACTTTTTTTTTTAAGAAAATAGCTACATAAATTCTGGCCGATTTTGCCAGGACCTGCTGCATTATGATCACAACGATCAACTCTATCGATTGAAAACTTTCGAACCGATTGGCTCCATATAAAATTTTATTCGTCAAGCTCAATAACTGAGAAACTAGTTTGCATGGACAGACGGTCAGACGGACACGGCTATATCGACTCGTCTCGTTGTCCTGATCAATAATATATATACTTTATCTGGTTGAAGATAGCTCGTTCAATGCTTTATACATTTCATATATAAAAGTTATATTTGCGGAGATAAAGATTTCGACTTAAGATTATAAAAAGAAAGTCTTTTCCGTGCAGAAAAAACTTCCTTCTCCAATTTGGATAAATTGCCTGAATTCATGTGGTTTGCTTGGGCAATTTACAAGGGAATTAAACGAGCGTTGAAATAAGTATAATTCAGCATCTGGTTAAGCCCCATGAGAGATATCTGTAAGTACTCGTAGCTGACCGCAAGATTGAACTAAGTTCCGGCTGCAGTTCCAGTGCGAAATTCAGCTCCAATTGCAACTGGGAGTCCATTATTGCCAAAGGGGCCATTACACACGCCATTGCTCAACAGCGGCGGCTGTCTTGAGGTTTTGGGGAGTATCAGTCTGTCGGATATACTCGAAGATATATATAATCAAAAGGGAATACACTGCAATTATAAATTTGCGTTTTGTTGGTTTTTGAAAGCGCATCAAAAACTCACCGCAATTGTCTGAAGCTGTTCACTGGCCATGTCGAACTGAATGCCCAATTGCCAATTGCCAACTGCCAATTGCTGCTCTTGCAACTGGTCAATTTCTCAGCGGGGCGTTGGCTAATCATTCAGTTGAATCGAGCAATAAATTGTATACCCTATAAATCAAGTTATGATGCTTTAAATCTCAGTTCTGGAAACGCTGACAGATTGCCAAATATTTTATGTTGAGGTGCGATTTTTACTGTGAAATTGGGCAGCCCATAAAAATGTTAGAGCTGTGTGGGAAAATGCGGCCTGTGCTGTTTTTTTCTAGGTGTTAATACTCTGCCCTTTTTACGAACCGTATAATCCGGGACAATCAGCGTTAAAAAGCCGACAACCTGCGGCACGCAAACGACTCATTAAACCAGAGACATTTTAGTAAAAGCGTTGCAGGGTATATAAGCAGGCATATACATATGTATATACTCTTTATACATATTTAGTTGGCTGGGAGAGATCTGTTCTTTGCCCAGTGCCATTGACAGTTTGAAAACTTGAAACCCGAAACGCTTTAAAAATCGTTGATTTATGTAATTATTCGGGGCGACAAGAATTTCGTGCACGTCTCTCGAAAGGGCCAACAACAACAACTAAAGCTTGGCTTAAAAATGCTTGACTAATAGATACCGTGTAATTAGCTAAACGACAGTTTAGTTGCAGTCCACTAAGCGCTCTCTCTTTAGCCTGGAACCAAAGGGTCTAAAGTGCAACTAAGGCTGAAAAGAATTTCCGG
The DNA here is from genome assembly GCA_018150835.1 of Drosophila repletoides. Lineage (NCBI taxonomy): Eukaryota > Metazoa > Arthropoda > Insecta > Diptera > Drosophilidae > Drosophila > Drosophila repletoides. The sequence goes on along the minus strand of JAECWQ010000089.1, from coordinate 16,791,280 downwards.
AAATAATTATAATCTAGTATTTTAAACAATAAAATTATATATTTATTTATTTATTTTGATAACCGATATCAAGTAAATTAAAAGTAAATAAAGAACACTAATGGCATTTGTAATGGAATATAGTTAATAAACTAATGCCTTTATGCTTAATTACTCAATTTGTATTTAATTTTAATACAATAAATTAAGAAAGTGTATTTTGGCTTTTAGCCCGGTCTAGTATACTCCTTTGTTTGCCTGAATATAGGGTATAGCCGCGACGACAATAACTGCGAACCCACGACAAGAAGAGACGGCTGCTGCAGCAGAAGCAGCAGCAGCATTATCAAAACATCATGGAAGATGACCAAATTAACTGGGCCCAAAGCAACGAAGGCTCTGCCTTCTGCCCCAAGCGAAAGAGTCCAACTCCAACTCCAACTCCAGTTTCAGTTCCAAGTTGAGCTCGAATATTGACTCGCACGCTACCTGCGAAGATGGGCAATAAAATTGGTCTCCATCGAAATTAAGAACGAAAAATGTATTGAAAACTCTTTCTGGAACTGCACTGCAAAGCAGAGAGAAAGACAGAGAAAGAGAGATAAAGACATAGAGTAAGAGAGAGAGGAGAACTAACTGAGTAGGGAAAGGGAGAATGCAGCAACTAATTTAGCGCTGTGTGCAACGAAACGAGTTTCATACTGAACCCGGGGCTATACTAAATAAGTGCATATAAAATGAATACTTCTATATATATATACATATATATATATATGTATATTCAGGTATGTATGAGCAGCTGTTCAGCAGAACGTCCCAAAATGGAGTTCTTTTTTCGGGAAATGGTCGAAAGATATTTGGGATTGGTTTTGGGTCTTTACTGATTGGGACATTAATTAAGACACAAAATGCGATTAAAAAATACAAATAAAAATCAAAGAATATATTTATAAAGCAACAATGGCTGCATATAATTCATGAATATTTATTTATGCACTCATGAATATTCATAAATTAATGACAGCTCAATGGTTGTCTGAAGACTCTTAATGCAGCCCCAATACCCAATGCCAGTGATTTTTTTTTCGATTTGGAATGCGATCTTAACTGAAACTGGAAAGAGCTTTAATTAAAATAATCTGAAGTTTTCAAAATACTCGGAATGGACAGTTAAAAAAACCGCAGAATACCTGGAAAGCTTACGATTTTTTTCTGAATAATTGTCGTCTTTATTTCAATTAATTTACTGGAAAGTTCATGAAAATACATTTAACTTGGAGCATTTTAAGTGGAAAATCTAAAAGATTAAAAAAGCGCCGTTTAAGTAATTAGAATTAAAAGAAAAACTTTTAGCTTAGTTTTTTTCTTATTACTAAAAATAGCAAAAGAAGCGTAGAGAAAATTAAGGCAATTAGTATTAAAACTGGAAAGTCTTATGAGCTTTACTGTGGATTACTTATGGCTTTACTATTCTATACTCTATTTATTAAATATTCACGGAATGAGTGCTAATCTTATGCCCTTGCAAAGGGTATCATAACTTTGTCAGAAAATGTGTAACGCCTCGAAGGAGGCATCGCCTCTTATACCTTATTGAGCAGGATTAGGAAACGAGAGGAGTTTTTTATATTTTGCTTACCAGCAAAAAATTAAATTATTTAATTTTATTAAATTAAAAATTAGCCAAAAAGTGGCCTTCGACATTGAATTAAGATATGAGTATATTGAAAATAATTGTTTATTTCCTTCAGCAGAAATAAGCTAATCCCAAGGATCCGATCGCAAGTTGCTTAACACGCAGCTTAATGATGCAAGGCCGTGCGTGTACGTGGAGCAGTCACGGATCTGAGGAAGAAGATGATGATGCTGGTGATGATGATGATGATGAAACTGATGCCATCTGCTCAGCCTTAAAGCGAGTGCAACATGGGTTTAGCTTGTAGGAGCTGCAACATTGTTGTTGCTGTTGTGTGTTGCTGCTGTTTGTTGCAGTTGTTGCTGCTGTCTGGCAGCGCACTCTCTATTATCGTCGCGTCTTGATCGTCTTTGGGAACAACAACATCATATTGGTGACTGGTGACACATGGACAAAGGCACTCCATAAACTTGGCCAGCAGCAGCAGCAGCAGCAGCAACAGTTGTTGCTGCAACTGCAACAGCAACAGCAACAGCAACGTGCAACATTTGCATTTTTTTCCTTCTTTTTTTAATTTGCTACAAGTGGCAGACAACCAGCCAAGTTAAGGAAGTTCCATTTTGGTAAGACTTTGCCTGCTTTTTTCTCCCTCTGCTTATTGGGAAATGAAATCATCAGAGTTTACACTCAGAAAATAAATAAGGAACTAAATTATAGAGAATTAAAATAAAAATTATATTATATATAAATTATAGATGATTTCTCTTGTCTTACAAAATTCATAGTTTTTGAATTCCATGTTTTTTAATAAACTAAAATAAGAGTACTATTTTCTAAAGCTAAAAAAAATTAATCAACTTTTTTAGTTAAACTTAAAATTATTATGAATTTATTTCCCAATAGCAGAAAGAAATAATGATATTATTTTTAAATTTTGTAATTTTGTATTACAAAAAAAGCTATTAACTATTTTTCTGAGCACAGAAAAATCAACTTCCATTTAAATGCGATTTTTAAAATTATTTTTAAAAATAAAAGCTGAATGGCCAAAATTTCTGCATTAAAAAAAATATGTTTTCTTAAAACTGAAAAAAAGAAAGTGAAGAAATATAGAAGAAATATCAAATGACATATAAAAGCTTCAAAGGTTTTCTAATTTTAAGAATAATATTTCTAGCCTCAGGAAAAAGATAAGCCAATATTTTGGAATATGGGCATGGGCCTAAATAGAAATTTTTTTATTTTTTTTAATTTAAATTTAATAGAAATTTGTTCTAAAACGCTTTTACGATTGATCTGTAAAAACTTTGTGTATTTAATTATTGAATATATTTATGCACTTTAAAAATATCCTATATTAAAAAAAACCTTCCTGCCTTTGTTTATGTAACTTAAATTTAATTTTCTACACTTAAGAAAAATCTACCCTGAACTTTAGAAAAACTTTTCAAATTGTACTAAAATCTAGCGTAAATTTCTACATTTTATAGTTTTAGGTTGATTTACTCTTTGTTTTCTACTTCTCAGAAAGAGGAATTGTCCTAGATTTATTTCATATTAGAGTAGGGTATAGATTTTGTCCGAGTGTTAGCACTGAACCCTGAGCCTTGCCTCATTATATACATAGTATCAGTGGCAAGGGTTTTGTGGGGCAAGTTTTTTTGTGTTGGTTTTGTTTTGATTTAATAGCTTTGGCTAATCATGACTTCCGCTCTCAGAGATCTGTTGGCGGCTCGTTGCTTTGACTCTCGTCTCAAATTTCAAATTTCAAGTGTAATTGTCTTTGGTATTCTAAAGAAATTGCAGCTGATGAGGCACTTGATTTATGCGTAGTTCCCTCCCTTCCCCGTTTCCAAAAAAAAGAAAAAGCAGGGGAAATGGCAGCAGATTTTTAATTAAAAAATTTTATGCTCGATTTCTGACGAAGCTGCTGGCTAATCGCAGAGCATTAGTCTTGGCGGCCCGACTTGTCGGCCATATTGTCGGCCATTAAAACAATTCTACACATTTTCCGACTCCGACTCCGAATCGGAGTCGCTGTCGCTGTCGCAGTCGCAGTCGCAGCTGGCGTCGCAGTTGGCGTCGAAGCGGGGCACCCATTAGTGCTCAACATGGAAGCTTCGGCGCTCATTCGATTTTAATTGCCACCTTTTGCGTGGCTGTTGGCCAACAACAACAAACTAAAAGGCCAACTTCTCTTAGCCCTTTTCGTGGGATTTTTGTTATTGTTGTTGTTGTTGTTCGTTTGGTCATTAGCGCTGCTCTCTGCGTGTAAAATGGCAGCCGCAGCCGCAGCCCCCGTTTGTACAAAGTTGTCGACATATTGAGGTTGATTCGTTTGTAACTAATCCAACTGTCGGACTGTAGAGTTGCCAATTTAGCCATATTCACGCTAAGCCTAGCTTTTTCAAGACAAACGATATTGTGTGGCATAAAATATCCTTAAAAGCCCTAAGAATAAGTTAAAGCCGAGCCTTTTTTAGAGCAAGTTAAAAAACAGTCATATATAATGAAATATTTCTCTCTGACTTGTAGCTGCTATTCTTCTGATGAAGTCAACATATAATTCGAAAAAGTCATTAACAAATTTAAAACTAAAAAGCTTAAAAAATGCTTTATACAATATAATTATTCAGGACGCCAAATGCAGTCTGTCTATCTGTCCCTCTGTTGGTCTGGTTGAATTGCAATTTCAAGCAGCATTAAAAAAACTTTATTTAAAAAATATTGTCTGATTTTGGATAGAGAAACTGTGCTGCATATTTTAGCTTTTTTCCAATACTTTAGCTATTTTCAAGAATCGATTGCTGGCAACACTATGGCTGGAGCTGGAACTGGAATTGGCCCTGTCGTGTTAACTGCTCTGAGCTCCGAGCTGCATCACATGTGCAAAGTCATCAGCAAGCGAGCATTGGAATGTTTTTAGCCCGATAATGATGATATATGGCATAGTATATATGTATGTATATAAACACACACACACAAATAAACACACACCACTAATGGAAATTATTAGGAAAGGTTTCCAAAGAATTTTGAATTATTTCTTTTGATTGCGCACAGTTCGTGTAACTTGTGTCTTGTGAATTGTAATTACAATTATTGGACTCGATTCGGTTTCTTTTTTTCTTTTTTCTTTTTATTCACTTATTTTTTAATACTATTTTGATTTCTGCAGCTGTTTCCAACGTTTTGGCAGGAAATCTCGTAATTGCCGTCAATTTGTAGAGCTTTTTTTTTTGCTTTCTGCTTTTTGTTTGGCTGGTAATGATTTTTTGGAGTCCATTTTCTATGGGAAGCAACCAGCTGTCCTTGGCATGCAACCAATCAATGCATAATTGAACTGATTTCAATCAATTTCCTAATTCTAATTACCAATTCCCTGGCCAAGCGAACTAATTAATTACACATATTTATAGGGTATTTATAGCTGTGGCATGCTAATGCCCTGGGGTTAATTAAAAGTTGGCTGGCGGGGCGAGGCGGAGGAGGGATCAACATTATAATTTGTAGTTCGAACTAATTTGTCCTGTAATTAGTTTTATTGATTGTTCGATTAGTGTTTTTCTCATTAGAAATTGATGAGTAATTTCGAGGAATTTCGTTTCAACAAATTGCATTAATGTCTGGAAAGTTTATTTGGAAATTATTTGGTTTTTATTTGTTCTAAAAATAAACTTCGCAAATCAAATGAATAATCAAAGCATTTGTTAAGGGGCATTAAAGTTTCTTCTAGAAAGCTAAATGTATCAATTTAAAAGAGTAAGAGAAGTAAAGCTTCTTTTTTTAGTTCTGATTGGTAGGTATAAAAGACTTCATTGCTTTTCATGGTAAAATCAATCAAAACAAACAGAATAACAATGAAAAATCAGCTAAGGAAACTGCCTGAAATATAGCTTTAAAAAACTAGTCAAAAATATACTTCGAAAGCTTTTCCAAAGCTCTGAAATTTGTATTAACTGAAGTATAAGGGAAAAAATCCAAAGCTCACTCTAAGCTGTGTATTGCTTGATTTTCACTTGTCAATAAACAAATTATATTTATTTAGACTGTAAAATTTAGAGCTTATTTTAGTTTGTTAGACTATAGAAATTATTACATTGTGTTGGGTAGAAACAAAGCAAAAAAATATATGAAAATAATAATACAAACTTTCAAATAGTGGCATTCCGCTAACTGGCGATTTCCGCAAGTGCTTACAGCAATGTTAAATACCTGAGAGCTTCGACTCAACTCGCCCCGACTCGATTTAACTTGGCTTGATAGAAATGCCATTGTTTCGACTAACAATTGGCTGTTACTTAAGTGGTAACTGAACAATAAATAAGCCTTCGCATTCGCATTGTGCGTCAAAAGTGTTGAGCACGCAATTCCGTTGCCGCTTTAATAATCCGTCCAAATGCAGCCGCCTTGGCTAAATGCAATTAATTAACGCCATCTACAGGCGAGGGGCTGCAACAAAACACGCAGTTGCAGTGGCGTTCGCCAAGAAGGATAGCTGCATTTTCAGAGGAAATCCGTGCGAAGTCGGGCTCTTAATACTCGTTGGAAAATTGAATTAATAAATGTATAAAATTATTTATATATATCTAAATTATATTCAGAAAAAACTAAAGTATTTGGTAGCCATTATTTCTTCTTTTTCTTGCTTATATTAAGCACAATCAGTTCAACAAAAATTTGGTAACAAAATTAGACAAAGAATAAAAGGTGTTTAAATCCCACTCCAATAAAATGCAGTCTACGCCTCTGACACACACACACACACACACATGCACAGTGGTATAAAGAGTCCGTCACAGGTTCAATTGTAATTCGTATAAGCCACTAATTGCATTTAATGATGCAGTTTGAAAACTGTAACAAACAGCAGCGGAGCAGAGGGGAGTGGAGAAGCAAGAGAAAAGGAGGATTTGAGTTGATTTTGAAGCGATTTCAGTTACGTGCGCACATTTCGCACAATTGCGTTAATTAGCCAATGTTTGCTGTTTGCTGTTGCCATTCTATAACCAATGTGCCCCATGTTGCATGCCCCATGCCCCTTGGCTGCTAGCTGCTAGCTGCTGGCTGATGGTTGGTCAGATAGAGCGCTAATGGGCTACAACTTCATTGGTCAGCGTTTGATTCAATTTAGTTTTAATGATGATCGCAGCAGCTCCAATTGCGGCGTGTTTAATTAACTTAATGAACCGCAAAAGCCGCTGCAACTCCAACTCCAACTCCGACTACAACTGCAACTGCCACAAAGTTATGAACATGCCACAAAACATGTCGAACAGACAATTAAACGCAGCCATTTTCCTGCTGCTGATTGGCATTGAACCACGGTAATTGCATTGCGCCCAAGCTCAGCTCAATTTACACTTCTTTGATTTCAATCAATTTTTCCATTGAGACAAAAAAGAAGTCGAATCTGTTGCTTCAGTTCTATGTTCAGTTCAGTTCAGTTCAGTTGAGCTCTGTTTTTTTTTTTCTTTTTTGCCCATTGTGCGGGTCTCTCTTTGCGTCTCTGTCTGTCCTTCTGGTTCATTAACAAATATTAGTTTCAATATTGTTTTTATCATTCTCAATTTATGTCCGACTGCGACATTTGCTTTAATTGGCCATAAAGAACTGAGCGCTTGTCTGCTGCACAGTGTACAGTGGGATAAATACAAGTAGCGGGCAGGCAAATATTTTGTTATACGATTTTTATGCATGTACTTTAAAAATACTGTTACCTATCACAAGTTGAAATATTACAGTGGAAATCGTTATAGTTAAAAAGATATATGAATTTATATTCTAAAACTTATTCAACTTTATTTTTGTAAAATTTAATATACTTTTTTATTTAAAAATAAGCAACCGTTGACAACTCGATTTTATATGAAAAGTTTGCTGAAATCACTAATAAAAGTTACTTAATTAAAACCCTTTTTTTTAATATTTTGTATATATGAAAATTATAGTATAATATTCTCATTTCACCCACTGTGCAGCGCTTACTTAGTTGCCTTTGCGGTCATCTCCCAGGCTACTTATGGAGGGACTTGCGGAATTGGGCATGGAATGCGGGCAGTTAACTTTATAATAACTATCTATGTGCACTCACACATATATATCGCTATATATATACATATAAGTTATATATATTCTTAATTATTGTATTAAGAATGGTCTAATTTATTACAAATTTATTTGTTAACAAGCAGCTGCCCGCTGATTGCTGCCTCAATTGCGTAGGAGTTGCCTTTTCTTTTGCTTTCTTCATAATAAAGTGAAAGCTTTTTAAATATAAATTATATATTTATAAAATTTGTAGAAAAAGATGTTCCCAAGAGGCTTAAACAAATGGAAATTAGTATGTTAATTTTCTCTATTGTTTTATAGAGTATTTTCACAAATCTCAGTTTAAATATGTGCAGCTAATTTCTTAACAGTGGGCGTTTGTTATTATGGGAAATTCGGAACTATTTTAGCTGGAAATAATAGACGTGGGGTTATTAAAAATATTTAAACTTTTTGAACATACTCGTACACATATTTTAAATAATTTATTTGAAATTAATTAGTGAAAGGAACTCAAAATATAATTTCTTACATGTCGGGCGATATAGGTTATGCTTTCGGCAGCAATTTAGCTTGAAGCTTTACTTTGCTTTCAAAAAGGCCCATTAAAGGAATTCCAGAGGCATCAGATGGGTGGACATCTGAGTGGTCAATCAATTTTACCTCTTTCTGTTACCAAACCGATGAGTCCCATGTCCATTACAACTTCGCTTCTTAAAGACTTTCGAGAGTGTGAAATGGGCCTCGAAGATAGCCAAAAATTGCTTTAAAAAATCAGGTTTGATTTAGAGAGTTTTGACCGAATTTGCAGGCTACAATTGTTAGATTCTCAGTGTTAGAAATGTTACCTAAATGGCTTCCCCTCTTAACGTAAATAGCCAAAGTCCTCAATTTATTTTCACAGCCCACAAATTACACACAATAAATTTGATGTCAACGTAAAAAGAAAACAAAATAAAACAATGAACTGCTGTAGATACAAGCTGAAAACAAGCTTGCCTATGACTCCATGAAGCAAGTTGTAGCCCAAAAAAAACTTGAAGGGAATAATACTTAGAAATGAAGCTCTATTAACTAACCCCAGGCTCGTTTGCTTGACTGAGGCCATTAGCCAGTAACAACAAGAAGAAAACGAAGAAGGAGGCAACACTAATGGTAACAACAACAACAGCAACAACAACAACAACAGCAACAACTAGTCGAATACTAACAACAACACTGCAACAACTTGGGGCACGACATTTGACAACGCTAATAAATGTGCTGAATTTCATATTTATGGCTTCATAATTCCATAACAAAAACCAAGTCGAAGAAGCGAGTTCGAATGGCACAACATTTGTACAAGTCGATGACGACGACGACGACGACGACTAAGGACTGAGAATAGAGTAAAGAGTATATAGACACAAGGGGGAAAGGGTATAGAGGCTAGTCGAAGCCAAGGAGTCACTGGCGGTGTTGAAATTTCATATGCTCTCCAAGCAATGCCGCCGCAAATGCCTTGGCTCCAACTCCCAGCTCCAGCCTCAGCATCAACTGGAACTTCAATGTTGTTATTAGTTTTGCTAACTTGTTATACCCTCTATTTAAAATATTATAGAGTATGCTTAGCTTGACGAAATTAGCTGATTTTATGAGGAACAGCTTAAAAAATCCTTGGGAAATATAAAACATAATATCTTAGTGAATTTACTGAAGTTATTCGTGCAAAGTTGTTTGCCAATTAATAAGGAAATTATCATTAAAATTGATTGACTGAAAATATAGGTATTTTTGATAAGATAATTTTAATAAATAACCAATATTATATTACCAAAATTTGAGCTTATTTGGACTATAATCCAATGTGTATGAGCTTCTCTTGAATTCATAAAGTAATTTATTCTCATATAAGAACAAAATAAGAAGAGAAGTGGGAGTCTCCCTTTTGTTGTTAATATATGTTTGTTAGATATGTTTTTTTGGAAACAATGAAGCTATTTAATTTTGTATTTTATATTAAATTAGCCCCTACTCTTTTGATATTTTTCCTTTTTTCTCTTGTTTTATAAAGGGTATTTTAAGGAACAGTACTGTAGTGTAAAACAGCTATTAGTTTTTATGGCTGAATCTACTGAAGGGGCCCGGCCAAGTCAAGTCAACCTACCCGTACCCATACCCGTACCCGTTTCAAAACCGATTCGATGCCAGAGCTCCAGTTGGGGCCTCTCGTAGAGGCGAGTGTTGGCCTCGCCGCACAGTCAGGCGTCTCGTCTCTCACAATAAACGCCAATTAAAGTCGCATAACACATGGGCTGTGTGTCTATATGGCCAGAGGGGGTTGAAGAGGGGAGGCGGGACGGCTAGAAGGGGTGAGTCGCAGACAGGCGACATTTGTTAGTGTTTTATTTTTTTTAGGGGCTTGGGGCTTGGAGCTTGGAACTGGCGGCAAAGCGCGGCGGCGTCGGCGCACGTGAGCATAAATCAAAGAGATTAATCGAACATGGCTCAATTGCATGCGAAACATGGCAAGAAAACAGCGAATGAATAAAGCGAATAAAAAGCGAATACTTAAACGAATAACGAGACAGCATTTGAGTCATGTCATGAGCTCATACTCTAACCAATATGTGAGCACAAAAAAAAATTGGGGCTTCAACTCCACTTAAAATGCAATAAGAAATGCATTATCTGCGACCGAACAGTGCCTCATAATTATAGACGCATCTAGAGCTGCAATCAGCCAAAAGAGTTCCAGTTGCTTTTGGCCATAATTTGAATGCGCTGCCTGCCATTTTGGCCTGCCAGACACAAGCCCAGACGCAGAGCCAGACACTAAGCCAGAACCCAGAAGGAACAGTGCAACACGGCCAACACACAGACCCAGAAGGAACAACTTGAACAATTGCTACGCAGGGCAAACGTAAAAGCAAACGCAAACTGATAATTTTGATTTACAACATGCCAGTTATTATTTATAACTTACTTAGGAGCCAAAGAGTTGGCCATTTAAGGCAACGCTTCGCTGCCTGCAGACTGCGACTCCAACTGAACTTACACTGAGAAAAAAAATGGCTAAATTTCGGTATTAACTCAAAGTGAAACGATGTTTCCAAAACTTCATAAAGCATTTATTTAACTGAAAAAAAAAATTGTAATATAATCTTTGTTTCTTCCTTGTTCTACTTAAGATTTAAATAATGAATATTAATATTAATTCAACGATCATCCTTTTATGTTGATAATGATTGATTTCAGTTACGATATTATAATATCAATTTAATCTTAAGTGTTGTTTTGATGTAAATAAATAAAGAAATACATAATAGAATTCAGAGGCCTTTAGCTTCCAAATAGATTTGGTGACACTCAAAGATTGAATCAATTGATTGTACTCAATTCAAGTTAAAATCGTACTTAGAATTTTGAGCTGTATTGTCGGGACTAGATTCAATTTGAATCTTTCTATTTAAATTATTACTCCGCTTTTTCGTTCCGTGTAGAGATAGCAAGTAGTCTGGCCGAATGCATTTCTAAAATGGCCATACACTCATATACTCGTCTGGCCAGCAGAGAGTATTCATATTTAGACCTGGAATCGTTCACGTTCGCGTTCACGTTCACGTTCATGTTTTGTCGTCCCGCCCATTCACGTTTCCCGCCAGCGTTTTTTTTCTTCTTTTTTTTGAAATGGCGATGCGTTGCAGCAGTGCGGCAGGGTTGGGGCGTTGCAAGGGCAGAGTTGCCACAGCGCCAGGAAATAACTTACTTTTGCCACAGAGCGAGGATGGGCGAAGATGCTGCTTGGGATGCCTTCTGCCTGCTGCCTGCTGCCTGCTGCCCTCTGCCCGCTGCGAAAAAGCATTTCGTGGAATTATTGCGATACAAAATTGAAATTTTTCGAAAGGGGGCTGAAATTTTCATTAGACGCAGAGGTAAGTCAATTGAAATGGGTATTTTTATAGGTTTAGGTAGAAATTCCTGAAGGAAAACAATCAGCTTCTATTTAAGATTAAGACAGAAGATTGCAATAAACGAGAACTAACTTCAATGGAATATTCCCGTATTATTATAGTGTGTTCTTATAATATAATGAATATAAATAATTGAATATAGAAAGGCGATCTCACACATATACAATAAATACTCTTATTTATTTATTTTTGAATAAACTAGTTTGCCTCAAAGTCTGATTAAACTGTTGACGAGTTGTTTAGGAAATTTCTTTATATATCTCTGTAGGCATATGAAATATATCTTTTCGTCTCCAACCTCACAAAGTATATGTATCCTTTATCAGGATAATAAGGCGCGTCGATATAGTCATATCCACCTGTCTTCTTCTGAGCGAACTTATCTCTCAGTTTTTTAGCTAGGGGAGTGAAATTTGATAAACGGAATCCCCCCGATCGAACAATCATATATGGCCCCATAGGAACAACCGGCCAAAGAGTATTTTGTTTTTGATACCTTATAAATTTAAGCAATTTGTAGCCATCAATTGATTTAAATTTCAAATTAACTAATTAGTCGCAAAGGTTTTTCGTTGACAACTTTTTACTTTCGTTTTTAGTCGTGACTCGAAAATTAATTAAAAAAAGGTAAAGTTAGTTAAAAAGAGCACTTTAAAGAGATTTTCATTTATATTTTAAAATTAAAGCAAGCTAAAATGTATAGTAGGAAATACATAAATGCAGTTTAAAACATTGATTAAGCAAAAAGCAATTATTTTGAGTATTTTTTAACTTAAAAGATGACTTTTTTGGATAAACCAAAGTTAGTTAAAGCACACAAAATGGTTCGCTCTCCGTCTGCCACGTAAGTACTTATTTTTTAGTAGTTTTTTGCAATCAAAGCTAATTGCAAACTTGTTGATTTTTCATTTTTCATAAGGTTAATAAGTTTAAATTCCGCACACAGCAACAACAACAAGAAGAGAAACAGCAACAACACTGAGCTGTTATTAAGAAATGAAAATTTGTTGCTTTATTAGGTTTCCTGCTGGGTTCCATTATAATCATCATCAGCACATCAGCAGCAGCCTTTACTCTTACTCCGAAAGTGCCGTGTTATTATTATAGGGGGCATGTCCTGCGCCTCCTGCCAGCCTCCTGTCATGCAATCTCAGCTCCAGTCTCAGCTCCAGTCTCAGGCTAAGTTCCAGTCTCAGTTTTCAGTCTCATTTTTAGCCTCAACCTCAAATTGAACTTCACGTTTTCACGTCGAATCGCCTGCGCGTGATTCGTTGCTGGGTGTTGTTTGGTTTTTCGGCTAAGGTTTTAATTTATATACCCTAACAATAAGTTAAAAAATTGAGTTTTCAGAGATTTTCATAGCTGAATTTCAATTTTAATTTAGTATAATTCTCTTAGCTCCCCGTTGAAAAAACTATCATAAAATGTACTCAAGTAAATTTATATATTTATCGGAATAATATATCTTCATTATAATTAGTACAAAGACCTTAAGAGAAGTATGCAGATTTGAGGTTTGTTGATCAAAATTTCTATCAAATTATCAGACTGGAAATCGGAAAGGTCTTCCAATTTTCAAGCTATTTTCGGATAGACAAAAACTGGCATCTCTTGGAAATCACTTTCCACAGCTTATCAGAAAACTTTCATAGAAATTTTGAACTGGTTCAGTATTCGCGTATTCGAATTATAGTCCATCTTTATTTGGCTTGGTTTTTTTATGCTGTCGGAATAACAAAATTGTGTATCGGGTATATTTGTAGTTGAGTGAACTCTACTTTGACGCTTGTAATACTCATTTATCGTTGTAGTTTTTTGGCAGGCAGGCAACAAGGCAGCAGTCAACTAACTTGGCTTTTAGGGGCGTTCCAGTTATGGCTGTTGAGCTTTGGGCCAGTTGGCCAGTTTGGGGCCTTTTTCTGTAAGCTGGGTGTAATAATTTTGATTGCCTTCTGACACGAGATGCTTAACAGATGCCTGTGGCTAGCCCAAGGAAATTGTTTAAGTGAAATTGACGCAGTCTCTCAATAGGGTTAGGATAGGTATGAGTATAAAATGCCGCACACAGATCACGCAGTTAACCATTTATGGCGCCTCATAGCTGGGCACAAATCATAAATGCCACAAAAGTCCATTTAAGTGAGAAGGCTTGCCAAAGTTTCCCAGCTGAACGCCATGCGCCCGCCATAAATGCGCTCAATCTCAATCTCAGTTCTCGATTCGTAGTTCTCAGGTCCAATCTCAATCCGCAGTGCTGCAAGGAACTCACGTCCGAGCTGTGAGTAGCGCCAGAGTGATAGAAGTCTATAAAAATTCCGGGAAGCAAATATTCTCACGCTGCTGCGTGCGGGTGGTCGAAGCGGCGGCGGTCTTAGATCCAAACTGCTCACAGGATAACAAAAGGATGAGCTAATGCCAGAGACAGAGTCAGAGCGAGATTCAGGCAATTTGTGAGTTGACAAAATACGAGTGCCACAGATATTTTTATCTGTAACTGTCTCTGTTAGAGATGCGCACGTGAGTGTTATTTCGTGAACAAAACACGCAATCACGACTGCTTTAGAAAATAAAATATAAGTCACTATATTATTATTTATTTTAATTGTATTACTCTTCCAATTGTATTCAATTGACTGTGCGAATAATAAAATTTGTAACTCGTCAATTTGAAGACTAGGAAGATGTCTTTCTACTATATCAGAGTACGTAGCCAGAAGTATTAAAATCCTTTTGGCAACTGAGAAACTGAGTTTCCGAGTTATCCTGGACTTTGTGTTATTGACCAAATTTCTTACGAATCTCGATTGAAAATTTCATTCAAAACTTGTCGATGATCCTTAGATGACCTCTATATCCTTGAAGGCCAATCGATAGAATTGGTCCTTACGAGTAGAATACGGATAGTCCATTTAAAATCGGCAAGGATTTAAGAAAGTTATGTCCTTTTAAATATCTTATTTACAATGTGAACGAAGGCAGCAACATTTCAAAACTTAACTGATTATTTTATTATTTTATTGTAATTATTTTATTATAATTTTTATTACATACTTTTGAGGGCAGCGAAACAAATTTAAAGTAAACGCCCAAGATTTGCTGAAAGCACCAGGCTAACACAATTCGCAGTAGGCGGATATTTTGTCTTTTTTTTAAATATTGCTGCTAGCTGATTAATGTTATTTAACAGTGCTAATGTTGAGTGCAAATGTTAGTTAACAGTGTCACTGTTAATTAAAAAAGAAATTACATTTGAGTTTCAGTAGTAAAGTTCTTTCTATATTACTTGTTTTACTCAATTCACGGCGAATTCTGATACTCTTTCCCATCACGCGCCCATCTCTAATCTATGCCTTTTGATGTGGCCGCTTTGAACCTGGCCAACAACAGTTGTCATTGTTATTTGTTTTTTGTTATCCTGTAAATATTTAGACACACATCCTGGCCGAATGCTCATTGCCTGCTGCCTGCCTGAGGATTGTGCCACAAATCTTTTGATTTGTCTTTTGACGCTGAATTACCTTTTGAGGCGGCTCAATTGGCGCTTTGGGTGGCCTCTGGCTAGCAAATAGAAGAAGGAAAAAAAATGGCTAGCAAAAAAAATGGCTAAAATATGTTGCCACTTGTAAAACGCTTGCCCAACATGGCCAACTAGCAAAAATGTGGCCCCCAACAAGTTGTTGGCATCTCGACGACGCGACTTCCACTGCAATTGGCTTCCATATTTTGCCGCTGACAATAAAATAATTGTCGTCAATCGGCGGCCAGCGGCTGTCAATAGTGACAGCTAATCAACGAGGCCGCGACTACGAGTTCCCCGCTCCCCCCAGGTCTACATATATATCTCTCTCTCTCCCTCTCTACTCCTGTCTCTTCTCTTCTTTCCATCTACTTCTCTCTGCCGTCTCTTGTCGTTCTCAGCCGAACATGATCATGGTGCGCATGCGCATAATCATTCATAATTACGTTCCGATCCGATCCGATCCGATTTGATCTCGATCCGATTTCGAGCGGTTTGTCTGTTTGCTCTGTTGCTCTGTTGCTCATAACTATATGCCCTATATGGTCTCTAAACAGTTGTTATTGCCTCAGTAACAGCAGCTATAACTCTAATACTCGTACTAGTTTAAGCTGTAATAGTTGTCTAACTGCACTTGGCTTTCATGTGATCCAGTTGCTATTTTAGTATTATATTCGTAGTATGCCCCTTAATCGCTCACAGAACACTAAAGCACTTGATTATGATCGAGGCATTTTAATACAATTGTGGACAAAATAATTGCCTAGCTATCTGAGAGAATATTAACACAGATTATTAAGATACAATAATTAAAATTACAAAAATTAATTTGAATTTTGTTGCTTTTTTTCGGTCAATTCTAGAAAACCAATTTTAGAATAATATTCAGAAACTCTTGGAAAGCTTTGGATCAGCGTTAAATAGCTTAAGTATTAGTAAATTATATCCTATGTTGGCTTAAATCAATTATCAAAAAGTAACAATATAGAGAGAGAAAGTATCACAACAAAATCTTGAAAAAAATCGGTGAATTTTACACTATTGACTGGTATAAATTAATAAAATTTCTCAACAAATATTCGCTGGTTTATTCTTATTGAATATTTTATAAATACATTTAATAAGCACTCAAAATTAGTTTATATAAGTAATAATATTATTTATATATATATATTATTATAATAAATAAAATATTAATTATTAAAACCTCTAATAAAACCCAGAAGTTCCAATAGATTCTAAAAAATGGTATGTCCTGTTAATACCTACAATCCTTAAAGCTCTAAATTAATGTAAACATAAAATACGTTACTTTTTATTTTAAATTTAATTTATTTAATTAAAACATAATTGAATACATTCAATGCTAATTATTTATCGTTTTCAATTATTTATTGGTATAGCTTTTAAAAAGCTCTCTGCTCTGTGTGCATTTATTGATACTTAATTAAAATATATATTTTTTAATACTTATTTTTGAGCACATCATAAATAAATAGCGATTAGAAACACCTTCCTTGGCGCTGTTTTCTTTAGAGTCTTAAATATATTCATGCGCATGTCCTTCAATTAAAATTTAATTCAATAAAGCGCTTTTCGCTTTTTACGCTTTACGCATTTCCCTTTCAATATGGCCAAGGATATTGGGTGAAAAACAGCCCCAAGCCAGCAGAGGCCATTGTCTTACTCATCAACACATCTCCTTCCTAGTCTCAACGCGCCATTGCCTGGTCGGAGTGCTCGGCTAGCAACCCTTAGGATACGCTTCTCTCTAAACGTTTCTAATTTGCTGATGGCACACAAGGGAGTGCCTTTTGAGTAGGGGTATATTTTTCAACCCCCCTCAGCTCTCTCAGGACTCTCCTCTCCTCTCCTCGCCTCCTGATGGAATAATAAAAACGCGCGTGTTTTTACTACAAATTGACGCTGCCTGAAGATGACAGCGGGGCAGGCAGAAAGGGGGGAAAATCCTGCTCGTAGACTGTCTGTGCTCCATGGCGTAGATTGAATTGAATTGCTCGAGGGATTTTATGGCACGTTGCGGAAATCGTTTTATTATCCTTGTGGCTGTTTGTTGTTCATTTGCCGCAAAGTGCGTGGGTGTGCCCAAGCTGGGCAATTTATTATCTGACGCCAGCGTGTGTAAATAAACTTGGCCATGGCCCGGATCCGCCTCCGCCTCCGCTTCCACTCCTGCTCCTGTTCCTTATTCTAGCCCACAGAACACAAACACAACAATTGCGTGAAAATGTCACGGCTTGCACGTAACGAGCTAAACAAGATTCGGCGCTGGCGATAAGCCGTAATCAAATTATGCACAGAAAACCAGGAGACCCATAGAGACCCCGCTGTCCGGTTCTTCGCCCATCCCAGCCACCCACTCCCCCGGCGGTTGGGTTGATTTCAAGTTAATTAAAAATCATGACAAAACAAGTAACAACTCGCTGGGCGAGCGTATACGACTACGAAATACTCTATAACTTTAAAAATGCTGCACATCGCTGCTTCATTGTCCTGTGGGAAATAGTTTCCTCAATAAATTCTATGTTTATTATTATTATAAATAAGGAATAATAGCTATGAACTATGGTTTGAACCAAAACCATTGGCTTAGGAACCATTTATCGAACCAAAGCTCTCTGTAAGATCGCGAATCAGAAATATATACAGATTGCCAAGCAAAGGCTTTGCACAAGGCTGATATACTCTTTTATAGAGTATATCAACGCTCGTTCTCTCCCTTATAGTGTTTGGATTGGTTCGGGTGCGGGTTCGAGTGCGGGTTCGGGTTTGGTAGCGTCATTTTGATAAGCGTGTAAGTGCACAGATTGAATTAATTAGGACCTGGAACACCGAGAACTGGGAACTGGGAACTGCGAACGGGAACCGGGAAACCCTGGGAACCCTTCGGCACCGGGTGAACCTGCGCTGCTGCTCTCTGAGCGAACGAGATAGCAGCTGTTGTGCTGTGCATATTGTTGGCTCATTTCGCCAGCTCCTAACCAGAAAAGAAACAACCAAAATTGTTTGTTGACCCTAATCAAGTGTCGTAAAAGTTGTTGTGTTTTCGGACTTTTAATTATGGGCTTACCGTGTGTTGTTTTATACTCTCGTATACCCGTGCGGGTCCGAAAATTAATTAGCCCCGAGCGCAGTCGAAATTTTCATTTGGTTGCGATGGTTTCGTTTGTCGCTTTTGTTTCTCATTCTCTTTCCATTCCCATTCCCATTTCCATTTCCATTTCCATTTCCCATTTCCCACTTCCCATTTCCTCTTTGCTGGCGCTGTAAAAATGAGATTTTAATTAATTCAGTTATTAGCTTAAATATATGTTATTATAATTGTGATTATACTCGTACTACTACATATACATATATATGCATAAGTATGTTTGTGCGGGGGTGTTTGTATACTTAGTTCAGTCGGAGCGCATTAAATTGTTTACTGAAATAACTACTTACCCAGTAAGTAGTATATTAATTACCATACTCGTACCAGTTTATCGAGGGGAGTCGCTCTGCATCTATATTATTCGCTCTGAAAGTTTATCGCCTTCAATCTTAATTTGTTCTTTCAGGTTCTTGATTTACCTACAGCTTTTTTAATTATACGAAGCTATCTTTTTCTTTTCCTTTATACACTATCTGTATCTTTTTTTACTTCACAAACCATCCATATCATCTCGACTTGTTTTTAACTATTCATATTTTGTTCGTATATATTTATAACATTTATTTTCGGAGCTCGTTGCAGGTGGATTTTCCAAAATAGTATTAAATATTTTGGAAAATCCACCTGCAACGATCCACATTAAGAAAAAACTCCAACTGAGTGGCTTTTCTCTCTTGTTCAAAAAATCAGTTTGAAAACGCACCTTATAAGAAAACTGGAACATCCACCTATAAAATGGAAAATTGGCTAGAAAATTGCTATAAATGAATTTTGAACGAACCAAATTAATAAAAGGTAATTTAAATAATGACTTTGCAGCGGTCTAATCTGGCTAAAACTGCCTAGAACCGATATGTTTATTAATTCATAGATATTTATACTCCTGTCTGTCTCAAGTAATTTTCTTAGTTACAAAATTGCGTTGTTTTGACCAATTTCATATTCAAACCTAGAGTTATACGAGTAATCGTATTATCGATTTAAAATTTTGCGCTGGCCAACAGACAAACTCCACAGGGGGAAACTCCTTTTGTTGCCCACACAAAGGCAAACGCCAACATTTCAACAGCTGCTAAATTTTCCATTCAATTAGAAAATGAAAATCAAATAGAAGTTGCAAAAGAGGAAAGACGGGAGACGGGAGACGGAAGACGGGAACCGGTACAGCCCACATGGCAAACGGAAAAGCTCAAAGGTTAAGTTGAAAATTTAAACTTTGAAACTCCAGCCAGGCGGAAAACGCTCACGCCCAGCGAAGCCGCCCACAACAGGGGGCGTGGGAGTGGGCGAGGTCCGAGAGAAGAAGCCAACAAATTGAATGATACAACAAACTTGGCCCAAGGCACGCAATGTGGGAAAGAGACGACTGCAATTAATATTCGCTTGGCGCTGCATAATTCATAGGAAAACCCATAGAAATGGACTCAACTTTAAATGGATGTGTATACGTATGTATATTTTCATTGGGGGTAAAGGAAATCGGCTCATTGCCTTAATTAATGCTAGCTGCTGTCGCATTGCTTCATTGACTTCCGCTGAGCAATTAAAACTATCCCTAAAAACCCGCTTACCCGTTTACCCGTTTTGAAGCGGGCCAATATGGCCGAACCGGAAGCGCATGGCAACGTTTAGCGGGCGCCATTTTCCGCCCACCCCTTAAGAGAGAGAGAGAGAGAGAGTTGAATGCGAATGCCAATGGCAACCAATGAGCCATATACCCAATTAAATACCCTATACTTTAATTAATAACCTGCGTGGGTGGCGCGGCTTGCGTGTCTGTTAAATTATGAATTTATTAGCCAGTCATTTGAAGTAATTTGGCTGGCTTTTGAACCCAACCAAAAAGATTGCTGTTCATCGATCGAGCCAAATTTACAACTTTATCATAAAAGGCTGATGCCGTTTTTTGTTAACTAAAAAGGCTTTTAGGCCTGGCCAAAAGGCAAGTTGGAGAGACCATAAATGCAAAAACACATAGAAAGACCCACAGCGATACATTAGCATTAAAAGCCACTTAAAAGCCACTGCGACAACTGACTCTTTCCCTTCCCCATCTCCAGCATTTTCAGTATCCACGTAATTATAATACGCCATTAGGAAGAAGAGTCGCCGCAATCAAAGAGCAGAGCGGCCTAGAAGAAGACTGTAGCTCCACACTAAATGAGGCAAAAAATTAAATAATTTAATCTTGTTATTGCTGGAAAATCAAGTTGTTGACTTAAAAATCAACTCGCGTGAAGATCGTGCAGCTTGGTTGGCCAGCCAGCTTCAGCTGTGGCCACAACACCAACAACAACAAAAACCGGTTCGAACAAACCCAAGACCAAGGATTCACACACACAACTCTTATGACTTCATAATCTTAATTAACGTTTTCGCGTTCCAGTCTGGAGTTCAAGTACAAGTCCCCAGCCTCAGGTCCCAGCAGGTAAACGCCTAAGTATAGTCCCCAGTCTCCAGTCCCCAGTCCCCAGTCTCAATCGCAGTTCCCAGTTCCCAGTTGCAGCTCCAATCAAGTGAAGTTGTAGCCAAACATGTTGTGGACCGATCGTGTTTAATAAATGCGTGGCAGGTAGAAAGCTTTGGCCACGACCGAACAGGAGAACCGGAGAACCGAGAACCCGAACCCAGAACCCGAAACCTATTCCGATTTCAAGTCCCGATTTGAGCTGTTCTATAGGTGCAGGGCAGCAAGGGAAGGAGAGACCCTTATGTATCCGAGCGTTGCTTTGCTTAATGATGCCTGGAATTCAGCATGGCCGAAGCAGCCAAAGAGCCTTCTCCCTGCTCGTTTATTGAATGCTTCTTTCTTTTTTGTTCGTTTCTTTACGTTTCTTTTTAGCTTTTTTCCTCTTAGCTGGAAATGCTTGGCAATAAAGATATTTGCGCAAATATTTTGGACAGTGCTTACGAAAAAAAAAAGGTAAAAAAAAACCATATGAAATGGAGCAATTTGCTGACCAGGCTGAGCAAAAAGCAATCAGCAAATTATACTAACCGCAATCCCTACAGAACTCAGCTAAACTGACCTCAGTTTAATACTGGCTTTACAAAGTGTATTAATCGGCTTAAAAGCTCTCAGAGCTAGCGAAGAGTCTATCTCAAAATTAAAATTATAAAAGGAAAATAATAATTAAGTATTAATTAAGAGTTTCATAATATATTTCTATAGTCTACATCAATTTTACAACCTCTTTTAGAGGAAGCTAAATAATTTAAGCAAAATTTATTTAAATCAATTCTAACTATTTAAATTACATTATATTATTATATGAATGAAATTGGAAACTAAGAAATTTAAAATTTTGTTCAAAATAAACTTAGTCTCCACTGCAATTTTTCATTTTTAAACTTTAGTTGAATAATTTTTGTTCTTCCTGATGAAATCACTAAAAATATTCGAAAATGCCACCCTTTTTTTCTGCCTTTTTTTATGCTGACAGATGAATATCCAATGTGGATTCTGAGGTGGGCGGCATCGACATCGGCTGGCGATTATCTGTGAATCAGATAAATGGCGAAATGTGTTACATAAAAACATTTATTTTTTTATTATTAAAAGGCATTTATCATGCCAATGGGTGGCCTGTCAATGGACGTGTAGCCGATACTTAACCACAAATGTTGCCACAACATTTCGGCAAGCATAACCTCAATTTTGTGCTCATCCTTATGCTCAAAGACATGTCGTAATCGTAAATCCACTCCAACAACAAAATGGCGCACAGCATCTGTGTGTGTGGCAGGAAAGAAGTGGGCAAAATGGGGGCGTGGCATACAGGAAAATTGCGTGCGAGTATGTGAAAATGTGAGAACTACTTGGCTGATTTACACGCTGTGCTAACGAGGGGTTGAGTCCCAGGACTCCCGGACTTCGGACTAAGCCAGCTTAGCTGAGGGGTTTATCGGGGTTGCCGGGGTTGCTATGACAGCCGTCATCAAATGGCAAAATTCACCACATCCACATCCATATCCTCATCCTCATCCTCATCCACATCCCATTTTCAGCTGCAAATCCATGTAACATTTGACTGACGACACGTAAGAGGCTTGCGGTTGGGATTTGTTGTCATTGCTTTCAGTTCTGTGTTCTTCAGTTGGAATGCCAATTCTTGTTGTTGTTATTGTTGTACAGCATTTATTGGTATTAATGAGCTAGTTACTCCGGGCTTCTCCGCCTGCTGCTGCTGCCTCTGTTGCTTCTTAGAAGTGCGGAAATGCTTGTAATGCGTTGGTGAAAGTGCGACAGCTGCTTGACTGAGTAAGTGGGGCAGCTAATTGCTTATGAATGCTCTCATATGATATGCTTGAACTGGAAGAGGAACATGAGAACCGTTTGGGAATTATAGCAGCTGAAGAATGCTCAGGAGATCCATATCCTAGAGAGGGCACTACCCAAATAATAACACAAACAAATACATAAGAATATCTGAGAAGTAACACAGATTACAGTTGATAAACAGATTTATTTGTTTAATTTTTAAAAAGTTATTCAAATTAATTAATCAACTATATTGAAGTTGCTTCCAGAAGTAGCTTTTAAAAGTAAAGGGCGATGAAAAGGCAAAAGCTAGAGTCTGTCAGGGAGTCAGTGAAGTTCGTGCTATGAAAAATATATTTTAAAATAGATAATTTATGAGTGGTTTTGTTTTTGTAGAAAGTAGTTTGAAATTTGAAATTTGAAGCTCAATCTCTTTGAAGAAAGACTTTTCTTTAATTAATTGTGGGGCTTTTTTATGCCTGAAGCAAACGTTAAATTTGCATTTGAGACTTTTTCCGAGTCTTTTGCTTTGACAGTAGCTGCAGGCAAAGAAACTCTTAGCTCGTTTAGATATTATTTTTTTTTTTTTTTTGGAGAATTGATTGAAAAATTGTTAACATTTGACGCACCATTTTGTGCATATTAAAAGATAAAGCCAAAAAATCAACAACGCCCCAAAGCACACACAAAAAAGTGGCAGGCTGCCAGAGAGAACCAAATTGAAATGGGCCACGTTTTGCATTCGAAAATCAGGCAGTAGACCCTAGAGAGGGCGGGGTAAATCCCGCCGAAAAAATAAGCGAATTGAAAAATTGAATGCGACTCTTTTTGTGGCAACAGATTACATTAATGCGGCGATTACAAAAGGCAGCAGCAGCAGCAGCAAAATAATTTATAACAAATGGCTAATGCAGAAAATACGCTTTTCAATTTTCACAGACGGCAGCGCCATGTAACTACGTACACTTAGAAAAAAAACAGAGCATTTTCTACACAAAACAAATTAAATCGTTCTTTAAAATTGGTTTATTTAAAATTTGTTCAATATCAGAAAAATATTCTAATTATGAAAATTAAATTAAATTAAATTAAATTTGAGATAAAAATATTCAATATCTTGTGTCGAGTTTTTGAGTTTTTGGGCGATTTGTAATTAATTTAATCTTATTTTAATATAATAAATATATAAAATAAAATAGTTTTAAGTTTTAAGATAAAAATAATAATTTAAAATTCATTTTTTCTATTTTTTATCTTATAGTATTCAATTTAACATTACTTAAATGTAAAATTAAGAAGTGTTTGCTCAACTTACACTTTTAAAAATGATTGTGCTTAGAGCTCATAGTTTTTGGACACATTTTCAAATAAATATATATATATACATTTATGCTATATTTTTCTCTGAGTGTGCGTGCGTACGTACATGTATTTGTATCTATATATCTATGAGTTTATATCTATTGATTGTTTGCTCAGAACTATGAGATTATTAGCACTTGGGCGCAGCTGCCGCAGGCGCACACACACACAGGCAAACCGACAGACAGACAGACAGCATATTGCAACGCCCTCCACAGACAGACGAGCAGACAGAGAGACAGACACAGTGGGAATTACATAGGTCGAACTGCTGGATGGATTGCGTGTTGTACGTCCATTTTCGAAATTTTGCTGCTTCATCATCTCGTGGCTGGGGCCATTGCATGTGTAATCTCTCTCTGACTGGCTGATGATACGTAAGTACGTAAATATACACGACGATTGGTTTTTAGAGGGTTTTATGTGCTCCGGCATCATCATCATCATCAGCATCAGCATCAACAGTGGAAGCAGCAGCAGAAGCAACTACAACAAAGAAAAACATTGGAAAATTTATGGCCGTTGGCATTAGAGAAAAATATCGGTTTTAGTTTTTCCCTCCCGCAGCAGCGGCAGCAGCAGCAGCAGCAGCAGCAACATTATCAAATTCAATTTTTGGTTGTTTGATTGCCTTAATGTATTTTCCAATTGTCTGCCTTTGCCGGGTTCTTCACAGCATGACGGACCAACATGTTGTAATTTGTTTGGTGCCAGGATGCGGCACATCATTTATAAAATATCGCTCGATTCGGCATTCGATATGGGGGCGCCTCGACTCGCCATTTGCCAAAAAAAGCTAAAAAAAAACCAGCCAACGATAGCATTTATCAACACCAAAAAGACAGCAAATTATTCCTTTTTTTCTTTCTCTCATTTTCATTTTATTTTTATTTATTTTTATAAGAGAATCCACTTCCACTTTACTTATCAGACAGCGTCTGAAGTGGGACTTCTGCATTTGGCTAATGGAGTGCCGCAAAGGAAACTCGAGATGGAGTTTAAGATGAAGAAACCCGAAGGTGATGAGGCACAGTGGGCTAAAAATGCATAAAACTAAGAAAGAAAACATCAATTGATACCCAATCAATTGAATAAAATATCTATTAGTTGGCTACGCTGATGCTGAAAAGATGTAAGAAAAATGTGCTCCCTTTCGATAGTAGATGTCTAAAATTAAGTAAGCTTATTTAGTAATACTATAAATAAATTGTATGGAATAAATAAATCATATAGAAGTTATTTCAATGAAGACAGAATACTCTCCCTGGTTTAGTCCATATACACCTGAATCTTTTACTATGAATCTATTATAATTAGCCACATTTTAACGTTTTAATAATAATAAAAATATAATTTTGGGAGCCTTTCAGATTATATGTTGCTCTATTTAACTGCTGCCTAGAAAAAATTGAACTTTTAATTTTAAGGTAGAAATTTGGCCGTAATACTGAGAGTCTATTATATTTATGAGTGGCCAATCGAATTGTAGAACCCATTGTGCGAGGAGGATTATTACCTGTTACCTTTTGTGGACTTCAAGTTGCAGTTGGAGTCCATATCGCGGTCGAAGCTGGAGTTGGAGTTGGAGCTGGAGCTGGAGCTGGAGCTGGAGTCGGACCTGGAGAGTTGGAGCTCTGTTTGTTCTGTTGTGCTGCTATTTAAAGAGACTCCACGCCCCGAGAAGAATCGCTTCGCTTGCATATTCATAAAGTTTGTGCGCTCTCTTTTTATGGTCTGTTCACGTTTTGTTTTTGGACTTGGCTTTTGTCTGGGACGTCTCTATACTCGTAGCATAAACAAAATTAGGATCTTTGGCGCATATGGCCAGACGCCATATTGAAAGATCTGTAGACCGGAGACTCCAGCAGAGGAGAAAGAGAAGAGGCGAGGCGTGAGACGACGGACGCAGAGACAGACTTAATTGCAGCTGCCGTTTTACCGTTTCGGGCTGCACATTAATGCAAAGTATGGTCCGAACGGCGGCCATGTAATTTCAGCTAGAACTCAAATATAAAGGTAAAGGCAAAGGTAAAGGTGAAGGAAAACAGGGGATATTAAAACGGGTAAACGGGGCAACAAATCAATCATCGATCATTTACAAAACGTTCGACTTGATAGCAAAACGATCAAATTTTTGTATTGTGCACAATCAAAAATGCGGGGAAACATCATAAATTAAATACAAGTCGCGTTTGCGGTGAGACGCGGCCACTCGAGTTGACTTGAGTCTCGTTTTATGCTCCTCAATATATGCGTATTTTAACGTTTTGGTCGCTTTTACACTGAGAAAAACATGCATTCTGAAATTAATAAAAAGCATTCATATTTTTGTATCTGATGATCCTCCTTCAAATAGTAATGAAATAAATAATGAAATAAAGTTTTAACTTTTCTGTCTAAACTTGATTAAAGCTTGAAAAGTTTTTTATACTTGTAGAATGTGTTGATTCTTTTGTTTTTCTCAGTGTACTCGTATGTAGATGCTCGATCGATCCCCCGAGTAAACCAGCGACCAACTGACTGGGCCATATAATACATATTGTATATTGTATTATTATTTATGTTTATGGTTTTCCATGTGGCCTCAAACCCTGAGGCAACTCCATTTTGCCTCCCGTTTCTCTTCCCATTCCCGTTCCCGTTCCCGTGACTTTTCAATATGGCTGTCGTCGATTTGGTTCCACTGTGAGTAGCAGCTGGTGCCGTAGTCATCGAAAGATTTAACGATTTTTGATTTTACAGCCTTTTCTTTATCTTTCATTTTGACAAAACGAACAAAAAATAACGAAAAACAACCAAATTTTTGGAGGTGCTCGTAAAATATAATGTTGACAAGTTCCTTTTCTTTGCAAAGCTGCTTTTGCTTCTCTTTTCTTCGCGTATCTCGAAGAATTTGGTGTTAACTGTTCCCAATTGCGCATAAAATTTTATAATCTTCACGTTTTATGATCAGCTTCGGATTTAAAACCCGAAAAAGACTCGCAGAAACAATGGCAATCAATGCAAAAAGAGAATAAAAATTATACAGGAAAATCCTAAAAACATTTATAATACGGCTCGTAAAATTAGTCAACATGTTAATGGTTGATTGGGGGCCTTTTAGATACATATTTCTACGGCTTGCGGGCATTTACCATATTTGCTTTTCGAGATTTTTATACTTATTAATAAACTGGGCCATAAACTTGATTGGTTTGTGTTGAAAACATCATAAAACAGCAGAAAGCAGCGGCTATAATTCATCTGTTTTTGCTGGAAATGCAAATTTTAAAACAGTTTTTTGGGAAAACAAAAATGAAAGTGAGACTGTATTTAAAACAGTTTATTTTTTATTAAATTTTCTATTAAAAACTGTTTTATGCTAATATTTTGGATCATGTAATTAAAAAATTAATAACAAAAGTTTGACAAAAATTTCTTTTCCGGAGTGCAAAGGAATATTGCCATTGCTTACTAGTATTAAAATAGTCCAATGATCCTTTGGAATAAAAAAAAATATTGATTAAATACTTATTAGTTTGTCAAAATTTCCGATATTTTCGTAGAACCACATATGCATATATAGTACATTAATAAATAAAATAAAATAAAATAAAATAAAAAAAATAGTTAATAATTTATTTTAAAGCTACTTTAATCAACTGAAATTGTTAACTGCTTTTTGTTAAAGGAATTGTTTATTATTTAAAATACTAATCAATCATGATAGTATTTTTATTTTGTGTTAGAATTAATTGTAATAATAATACTAAAAAATATAATTTAATAACGTTTTACATTTATTTTAGCGGGGCTGCCTAAAATTTCTTACCTCATTTTACCTTCAACTTGGCCTTAAATCTCTCAATTATTCCGTCAATAAATTGGGTATTTTTGGATAATTGTGACATTATTTTGTACTTTCTTTTGAACAGTTTGAATTTCTGGCATTTCTATTTCCATTTCTTTAGAAAGTTCTGCATAAATTTGATGCTCGCTATTATTGTGGCACCCCATTTGACAGGCAATTGCATGAAGCATATTGGGCAGCAATCATTTGGCTGTCAAATTTCTTGACATTTTAGTTTTTCAAAGCTTCAGCTTTCAGTTTGTCCTGTTCTGAGTGAGAGGGTGGAGGGCGGAGAAGTCTGGAAAGTCCTGTGGCAGGGCATTACTCATAGCTCACTTTGTTGCTGTGGTATAATTTAATACCTGAGGCATATTATACGGCAAATTATTATTTTACCCAAAAATGATGAAAACATTTGAGTCACGCAACAATTTGGGCCCAAAACGGGACACCAAACGGAGCTCCATGAATATATTTTGCGTAGAAAAACTCAATTTGGGCAAGTCAGGAGTCGTTTCTTTTCGGCTAATAGAGCAGACCTCTTTTTTTTGGAGCTGGGAAAGGAGCAATTCCAGGAAGGCAAGTGTCTTTCTTTTTTTTTTTGCTTAATGAAATTTGTTTGGTTTTGTGGCAGGACTCGCTTTGTATTTAGTTTTTGTGTTCCGCTGTTGTATATACATATAGTATTTTGCAAACAAACACGCGTCCTGCTGTGTAGTGTATCCTGTGGCTTGACTCCTGTCCATATCTTCTGCCTCCTGCCTTATGTTTCCTGCATTGTGCGTTCCTTTTTTTGGCAACAGGATGCGTTTTGTTTTTATTCGCCTAACCGCACAGAAGTCAAATGGGCCAAAACAAGGCATTGTCCTTTTATTTTATGTTTTTTTTTTTGAATTGTTCTGCAATTGGGCTTAGCTACCGCTAACCGTAAACTATGGCCAAATGCTTGCGGCTTAAGCTAACAAAACTACACTCAGAAAAAAAAACGAACAGAACTTAAGAAAATTAGAGTAAAGAGGATTCTAAAAAGTTTTTGACAAAACAAAGAAAAATTAATCTAATGGTTCTTTTAATTATTATTTCTAATTTGATTTTATATCTGAATTAAAGGCAAATAAATTAATTAAATAATGAGCATATTTTCGTTAAGTGTATAGGGCACACCTCTCTCTTACTCTATTCTCCATTTATCTCTGATTTTTTCTATTCATTATGTAATTGATTTTATAGCCAGAAAATGTCATTTGTAGCTTGGCTTGTTTGCGGCTCCTAATGACGAGGCTCTGCCTTCTCTGCCTGCTCTGTATTCTGCCTCCTGATTGTTGGCATGTCCTGTGCTTCGTTTCGCACAGGGACAGCCTGCACATCTGCCGCCTAGGGGATTTATTTAATTTGCTGACATCGGCTGTGCCATTATCCTGATTTCGGTTTTATTGCCTTAGTTTGTTGTCAACGTGACGCGCAACTCCTGTCTGCTGCTTCACTGTCTACTCCCTCCTGCTTCTGTCGCCTGTCTTCTGTCCATTGTCAGCTCGTGTTGTGGCTGCTGTGGCTTCTGCGGCTGCGTTTTTATTGCTGTTGACTTTTGGCCACCAGGCGACTGCTTTCCCCTTCCATTCCTTTCCCTTCGCTCGTCCAGCCTGGTTCTTGTTTTGTCATATTGTAGTTTTTCTTTTCTCCATTTCTATTTTCTATTGCTTTTCTTTCTGCGTCCAAAAATTAATTTTCTTTTATATGAAAACTTTGTGCGCGTGCTGTTTGTTGTGTCATTTTATTCCTTTTATTCCTTTTCTTCTTCCGACTTTGCTCCTTTCATATTACTTTAGTTTATGCAGCTGTTGCCATTGCGGCATATAAGGATAACATCCTCAATTCATAAATTTCACCAAGAGCTGCAGGAAAACGTAAGGAATATGTTAAGAAATGGACATTAAATGTAATGTAAAATCGAATTGTTGTGTCCAATGAGATCCTCTGCTTGTTTCTAAGTATTCTATTATTAATACTGAATTCCGCATCATATTTTTCTATGCATATTTGTTAGAGTCTCGAATCTTCCATGCAAAACAAAACATATTTTAGCCAGGACCTATTTTCATATCAAAATAAACCCCACAGCTCAAGAAAAGGCCATAAAAGAAGATAAATATTTGGCAGGCTTATCAAATTGGGAGCAGCTTCAGCTGTCAACCCTTTCATAAGCAAATATAGCAGCAGAATCAACCCCAACTCTGTTCGGCTTTATATATAAATAAATGGGTATCTTTTGCGGGCAAGTGCCACGCCTCCGCTGGCTGTTTAGCAATTTGCATGAGTCAAAATATTTACTTAATAAATGCGGCGAATTAAAAAGCCGCCACTGGGCCAAAAACAGAATAAAAAAAAAGATAAAAAGGTGCGAAAAGCAATCATTAGGCCAACGCATCAGAGCATCAGAGTCGCCTCTTTAGTGCTCGTTGCGGCATCATTAAAAAATCTTTAATTAATTTTTGGGTTAACCCACGCGCAAATCTCCAAAGTCATCCCTCAAATGGGGGCCCTGCCTTTTGGGTGGTCTCTCCCAGTCTCCACTCTTCAGACTCAGTCCCAATGAATCTCTCTGAATGAGATGTGCGAAGGCGGCGCCTCTGAAGCTGTAACTGGGCAACCCTGGAACTGGTCGCATTTGCACTAACTGACAACATCAAATACTAAAGAACTGCGAGCTCGAACGACTAGGAAATACCCTGTACACAGGTCTAATGTTGTCTCTATTACTCAATTACAAAACAGCGGACAGACGTACGGCTGGAAACACGGACCTGGACAATATCCGGATACTTCGTTTCAGATTTGGTTCGCAGTCCTGATCTTGAGCTTTGATATATAAACTTTATAGGGTTGGAGTTGCTTCCTCCTACCTGTTTCATACTCTTTGCCCTAACTCAGCATACCCTTTTTACCCATTGTTTTAGGTACAGGGTATGGCAACAACAAGAAAGGCTCCAATACTGACACTGAGTCCGACACCCATGGCTAATTGATCAACTCCCAGCGGGCTGCTGATTTGGGTATGGCAACAAATTGGCCAAATTAATTTGGCTTTTTGTTGTGAACTGTTTTGACTGGCAGCAACGCGTGCGCTTTTGCTTTGTGCTCTTGAGAAATTCAAGAAAATTAATTAAAATAACAATTTAGTCGAGGCGAAACATGTAAATTTCCATAGAATTCCGTAGTCTCTTTTTTTTTCTTGGGTTTTACGAACTGTCAGCCATGTCAGTCATAAAAAAAAGAAGTTGTTTATGTGCACCTTCATTTCCATATGCTTCTCCATTTGCCTCTGCTGCGTCAGCTGGTGTTGCTGCCTTTAGTTATTTCTCCCTATTTCTCTTCCTATTCCCATTCCTCTTTAGACTATTCGTCTCCCACTCCATTGGCCATTGGGTCATCGATAAGCATCTCTGCCGCTGGGGCAGCCAATAAAATGTCACGATGCAGCAGAACGATAAGCACCTGTTAGCTGCTCTGCCTCTGCCTCTGCCTCCGGCTCTGCTCCGCTTGACTGCGCTGCTCTGCTCAGCTCAGCTCAGCTCAGCTCAGGTCTCCTATTCAGTGGAAAAGTTATTGGTTTTCCTCTGTTTGGTTGTATATAAAACGCACTATTTTATATACAAGGTAACAATAAATTCTCTCTGCCTCTTCTCTGCCGTCTTCACTCTTTCTTCTGCGGTTAGTTTTATTATCCTATTTAAGCCACATTAAAATCAACGGGGTGCGCGACATTTGACAACAATTTATTGGACGTTAATGCCTGCCGCCAGTTGGTAGAAGACAGAGAAGGAGAAGGAGAAGGAGAAGGCGCAGGAGGATGGAGGAACAACAACAAGACGGGGGGTAAAGAGTGGAGAGGGCTGCCTCTGTTGCCTCATCGAATTCCAAATGGGCGCGGCACCTTCAAATGACTCGAAACTCGAAAGGTTTTCGAACCTCTGTTAAGATTCTTTATCGCCATTTTTCTTATGATTAGAGAGGAAATTTATTATTGTGCGATACAGGAAAACAATTTCCAAATCGAAAGGATAATGGAGCTCAGACTATTATCAGATCATTTTATGAGTAGACTGTTTTGTGGCGGAAATTCTCTAGCACTTGTTTCAAAGTCTAAGAGTCTGTAAAGATTTTTATGCATTTCGGCTTATAATTAGGCTTAGTGTGCTTTTTTTTTTAATTTTAATATTTATGAGATGAGCTTAAATTAAGATCTCTGAGCTGTTGAATTAGTATTATAACTGAGCTTCGGTTCAAGCTGAAGATTATCTTTCGGTACTCATTGGGTTCGGCTTACATCCGGTATGCAGCCCGACTATGTGGCAGTCCCATCCAAATTTGTATTGCAAATAATAAGATTCTTCCATAGATAATAAAATACAAATGAAATCCTTCCATTCGGGTTCTTCCTCTCTTTGTAATATGTCTAAATTTAATTTTAGTTAGTTCCTTTTTATTGTAATTAATTCCTTGTTATTTTACATTAGGATAACAAATATTAATATTTGAGATTAGTGTAATTTTCAAATTTCCTCCGCACCCCTATAAAAAGATATAGATACACCACTCGAGGGCTTCGTCATGCCCACTTATCGACTGCAGAATTAAGCGCCCGCACAGCTTGCAACACTTGCAACAGGCCTCGTGAGGAATCAGGGGGAAATACGAGTAGCAATACGAGTATTAACCGAACTCGCATAGCCATGTTCAGTTGGTCGGCCATTTTGTTTAGATGCTATAAGCTAGGCAAACATTTTAATTGCCACCCTTAAATGGGATTTTTTAGGGTGGTTGAAATTGAAATTCATAGCAGTTTAGCCAGGAACAGAAACGAGGAACTTTCGGGGTCCCTTCTAGTGAGTCGCAGTTTCATTCTCATTATGATTATGTCATTTGGTTTAGAAAATTACACAAAAGGATTCCGGAAATGAGCAAAATAACTTCCCTTCGGCTGCTCTATACAGGACATAATTTAGTTTTCTGTTTGGGCTTATTAGCGTGCACAAATCAATTCTCAAAGGATTTGCAAAACAAATCCCTTTTCTGTGGCTGCTGGTATTATCTGTGAGGCTGTGTGGCCTTTGATTTATGTCACGTGTCCTGGGAAAGTGGGGAGAAGTACTAAAAAAAAGGGGTTTTATGACTTCTTGTTTGACTTTTGGGCCCGTTTATAGCCGTGATAAACGAATGCGTAGATAGAGATTCGACAGGGTTCGAGTGTCTGTTCAAAAAAAGGCGCAAATTTGTCAGCTTGGCACGTACAATTTTTTCTTCTTGCCCTGGGAAAGTTGAACAACCGAGCCGAGAAATAAGTGTGTAAAGAAGAAAAGAACGCCGTCGATTGCTTTAACCAGTAGCTTTAAAATTCAATTAAATATAATTAAGTAAATTATGCGGGGCCTACAAAAGTGGCGATCAAAATCATAGCAACGCCGTCTCAGGCCAAGCCAAGCCAAGCCAAGCTCAAAACACGCATAATAGCTTACTTAGCCTGGCCAAGAGCTACAGCAACAGCAACAGCAACAGCAAAGAGCTGTTCCACTTTTGGGCTTCAAGCCATGCACTCAATCATCAATCTACGCAGACAAGCTTCAGTCTAAAAGTCTTCGACTCAGTTCCACTCCAAGTCTCTGGGTCTTCTGCCCAGTGAGATCTCTTCCAGCGATCGCGCGTTGATTGAATCTGTGCCACTCTGTGTATCTGTATCTTTGTGTTTGTATCTGTATCTCTGCTTACATACACTCAAAGAAAATGTAGTAAATTTGGGAAAAACCTAGCTTGAACTTTTCAGATATTGGCACGAAGTTCGAGCGAGCTCAGAGGGTTCTAGCCTTGGTTCAGGTTCGAGCCTGGCTTTAAATAAACGTATTTTCAGAAGAGCAAGAAATTTCTTCTATGGTAAAATATTATTTTATCAAATAAGAATTGTTATAAATTGTTATTCAAATGCTAAGAGGAGTTCTAGTTTAGGTAGATTATTTTCTAGGGTATATTGTTTTTTTCTGTGTATAGCTGAAAGCATTTAAAAATGTTGCTGCTGCTGTTGCTGTTGTTGCTTCATCATTATGCGATCAATGTTGATCATTTTATCCCGGGGCTGTTGACAGCCCCAGCGCGCGGACATGACATGCGAGTCGAGTAACTTGCAACAAGAACAACAACAACAACAACAAGAATAACAACAAATACATAAAGAACGAAATAAAGAAGAGAACAGAACCTGAAATGATCTTCATCATGGTTGGAACCCATCCACAACTCTATATACTCTCTTCCATACAAAACCATACATATATAATAATTACCAAAGCAGCCGTAGACCGTCGCAAATAACAAGATCACTGAACAAAAAAACCAAAAAACAATCCAAAAAAAAGGAAGGAGAATGAAATAAAAAACTGAAGATCCGCGTCGCTTCTTAATTTTCTCAATACTTGAGAGGATGCTGCCTTTTCTTCCTTTCCTGCTGCTGGTGCTGCTGCTGCCTGCTGCCTGCCTTTAATGGTTTTTGCCGTAACCGACATTTTGTTTCCCTACCACACGAGAGACCCTATAAAAAATGCAAAATTATGTACAAGCCCGAAACGACGACGACTAAGACGACTACGACGACGTCGACGTTGTTGTTATATTGATCCTGTCCGCTGTCCGTTTGGGGTGCCTGCTTCTGCTCCCTTTTGGATAGGAGCTTTATATAGTTGTAGCTATCGCTGGCATGGCTGCACTTCGTCGTAGCTGCTCCTCGTTTTGGTGCCTGCTGCCTGCTGTTACCCGTTTCTCGAGTTGTCTTTTATTTTTTTTTAGTTTTTGTTTTTTTTGTTTTTGGCATATTTAAGCACGATTGCCGTTTGCTGTTTTAAATGATTTCTTTCTGTAGTTTTTTGTTTGCTGCCCTTTTCTTATGAACCAATCAACACACACGTGTTGCCCGGTCCCCCGATCTCCCGGTTTCCCATCCTTTGTATGTTGTTTGGGGCATGCAACCTCAACCTCAACCTCAACTGATCTGCTGCTGGTTCGGCTCGGATCGAATCGCTTCTTGCGTGCGCTCCTTGTACGGCGATCTTCCGCAAATTGGCGGCCATAAGCATTGCAAAATTATCTCGTCGCTGTCTCTCTTCGATTTGGACAGACGGCAGGCAGACGGTGGGCAGACGGACGGCGGACAGCCGAAGAAGTCTTCTTCTGCTCCTTGCAGAGTCTTCTCTTAGTCCATTCCGAATTCCCTCTAAAGCACAAAATATTCTTCTTCAAAATGTCTTTCTGCCTGTTTGCCAGCCTCTTTTTATTCATCCTCAGTTTTATTTGCCTGTTGGCTGGCACCCAAAACGTAACCGGATTTCAACAGTTTGTAATGGAAGAAACTTAAAATAAAATGATATACTACTAGACAAGCATTAATAGGCATCTTCGTGGTTTAATATTAATACTAGATTTATTAAAATAAATCTATCTTCAGCGAAGTATTCGCGACAAAGCTATAGTCTCCATACCTTCAGCCAGGGTATGAAAAAATTCAATGAAAATCAATGTAAAAGTAGCTAATTTTCGCTACCAAAATTTCTCCCATAAAAATTGCTAAAGGCTGAAATTTCGATTATATACGAGTATTGGCATAATTACAAAATTTAAGCATTTATAATGCCCGATTTGATGGGGGCAGTTCCGCTTTGTAGCCCACATTATAAGACGCTTAGTGGGCGCGGCAACAACAAAACAAAAAGAAAAAGAAAAGAAGTAAATATATATAAAAATAATTTGAAAGGAAATGCGGCAAGTGTGGCGAATGCAATAAAAGGCTTAGAAGCAACAAATGAAAGAAAATCCCCCCAGTCCGCATTTCTGCTTAGTGTCAAAATATTTATGCACACACAGCAAGACTTCCTGTAAAGCAGAGATCGAGCGATATTCATGTATATATATAAAAATATATGTGTATGATCTTTAGACAATTGTGCGATCGGCAAAGATGACTTAACGTTTTAGCCGTGGGATATCTATGCTATCTGAGTCTTTGTACAAGAAATGTATCTTTGTATCTTCAAAATGACTTTGATGCAATTCATGTAATGCCGACAGCAGGAAAAACACTTTCCCCCAGGTAGAAGGAAGACGGACTGAATGCCCATTGGCTGAGTCTCTTCTAAATGGACCATTTATTACGTCTGGGGGTAGCCGTAGGCCCATTAATTTTGTTATTGTCAGTCCATATATACGTATATGCTAGTATGTGTGTAATCTACTTAGGTTTTCCTCTGTGTTCTGTGTCCTTTTTGAAGGCAGTGTCCTGTGCTGTGTGTTGTGTTTTGGGCTGTCACAACAATTATGTCGGCATCCGAAAATGTCAAAAGGATTTTTTATTGACTTTTTATGCTGTTAACTGACCGACATAATGCCCAGTTTTGTGGGTGATTACCAGGACAATGCCCAGGACTTTGCCTGGGTGGTCTACGAGACAACAAGTGTGTCGGCATCTTAGCTCTGATCTTTGACCACATGTGCCTCCATCCAGTCGTCCAGTGATATATGACCTGTAATTGCTGTGTGGGTGACAGGGAGAGAGTGGCTTAGAGAGCTTGACTTAGAGCTATTTGGCTTGTTAACATTGCTGCCTACAAGCTGGCTACATTTGTAACCAAAGCTGGCCAAGTGTCAAGGCGACAAAACGACTCGCAGCTACGCGACGATCAATCGATCGATCGACGACGACAATCAGCAGCAACAAACAACAAACAACAAACAACTTCAACAGCAGCAACAGCAACAGCAACAGTAACAGACACAGCAGCAACAGCAAAAGACACAGCAGCAACAGTTGCAGTCAGCGACAAATACCAGCAACAATACAATAAATATCAGCCAAGAAAGCAGACAAAGACGAGGATCAGCAATCGTCGATCGACTCCTGTGGCTGTGCCTGTTGTTGGCGTTGGAGTTGGAGTTGGAAGGGTTAGCAGCTCGCTCGATGCTATCAACGCATTGAGCATTGAATTACAGTCACACATAAAAACTGAAACCGAAACCGAATCCGATCCAAGTTTCAGTCTCAGCCTCAGTCTCTGTTCTCCAGTCCAGAGCAGAAGCCGGGAGTTGGGTTTCGGTTAGTTTTGTATCGAGATCGGTGTCTGTGTCAGCGCTTAAATGCTCATTTAAAGAGATTTACAGTGTATGCCACTTACATACAAGTTCTCAGTTCTCTGTCTGACTCCCCAGTCCGATTCCGCATCCGAATCCGTACCCTAAAGAAGCTGATAACGACGCTTTGTTGCATTAATTTTGCTGTCCATAAAACACGTGCGAGGGCCGTTTACTTCGTAATGAGCCTGTTAACTTAACCATTTATTGTGGCCTTTAAAACTTGCCAGAAAAAACTTTTCTTATTATATCTTGCATTATTTACTTGCATGCGTCAAGGTTCAATCAATTCTCCCAAGCTCCCTGGAATTTCAAAGTGCGCTCTCTTCATAGCTCCAGAATATGTAAAGCTGTCTCATAATATACTTTTTTTCTACGAAAAATAATGAATGACTTTGAGAATAATTATCCATATAACAGAACTACTTTTTATTGAAATAATAATAAAAATATGAATTTTTTCCAAAGTCCTGAGTAAGATTCTAGTTTATACTATTTTAGGGATTTATTGACCTACCCTCGTAGAGTCCGCAGTAGTTTTGTTGTTTTTGTTTTTGTTTTGTAAAATGGAGAAACAACGGCAACTCCTACGGATAAGTAAATGCAAGTAGATTAATTGCCTTGGTCATTAAATGCCCAGCGATGGCATCTAATGCACGATCAAAGTCCATACATCAACATCAGAAAAGATGAGGATGAGAATAAGAAATAGGAAGGGGACGGGAACGGGAAAGGGGACGGGGACAGGGATGAGGCGGAGGACGAGGGATACCCAAGCTGGACAGAGCACCTTTGTAGGCGTCGGCAAACATCTTGTTATCCGGACTGCTCTCAATACAAAGCATAAATCGTGTTGTTTTGACAGCAAAATCGACCACAGGCAGCCAGAATGTACCTGAGTTCGATATTCGGATTCGGATCCGATTGTGATCCTTATTCTGTTCGTAAGGGCAACTCCCGTTCGGTGAGCCCACACACAAGCACAGGAGATCAAACTATAAACAGGCGGCATGGCACGCATGAGCCTTGTCGTCGAGTGCATCGTATCCTTACGAGCCTTTGCCTCTGCCTCTGTCGCTGCCTTAGCCTCAGTCGCTGTCGCTGCCTCTGACTCTGCTTCTGCCTGTTCCTTTGACTTTTGACCGAAACTAATCATTGTTGCGCCAACAAGAAGTCAATGCATTGTCCTGCGGCCTCCTGCTGTGCAGCAGACATGTGTTGCCCGGTTGCGATTCGAGCTGCTTGGATAGAGTCCTGTTCTGCCTTGCCTCGGCTTGGCTTCACTTATCCTGGCGATAGTTTACGCAAGGTGTCCTGCTTAGTTTTTGCAGCTCGACAAATTAAATTCTCTGCGGTTAGCGACATGCGGCGTCTGCTGCGGTTTACCAAATGTTTAGCTACACTCAGAGAAAAAAATACCAAAAAGAATACTGAGCTTAAAACAAATTCACAGAGAAAATCATAATTTAAGTAGGGTTGTCTTAACAATAGTCAAGTATTTTCTATTGACTTAATCATAAAGCATCCTTTTTAATTCTCACTCTCTCAAATCTCCAAGGGGATATATTTTCTTCATAATAATAGGGGAACTTTTAATAGAGATTGCCATGATTTTTAGCCTTACTTTCAAAAAGCTATTGACTTGAAAGTTTTCAGGAAAACCCGATTCAAATTAAAGCTCAATCAGAGTCATTTTTTTAAGTGCAGCCTCAGACACAGCAGGAGCTGCAGCTGAGGCCATTCTCACGTTCTGCTTTGCTTTGTATTTTTAGTTTTTTTCCTCTTTTTTGACTGCAACTCGAGCATTTTAGTTAGTCTAATTGCGGCGCTTTTCGTTGGTTTTAGCCGTAATTAAAAGGCTTTAGCCAGGCCAAAGTGAACACTAATTAGATTGCCAGCTTTCAGCTCCGCTCCTTATACGGGAGAGCCAGTCTCTGCTCTGCTCGGAGTCTCTGCTTCAGTGTTGCCATCGTTTGTTTAATGGTGTAGATTGTTGCACGCTGACAATTTGGCCGACGACTTTTGGCCATTTCAAGCCAATTGGAATTGCAATTGCCAGTGTTATTCCATTTGCCACTGCAATTGGCAGCAGGCAGCTGCTGCATTTGGTGCAGGGAATGTCGCGCCTATTTTCGCTTTAAGTAGATGCTAAATTGCCAAGCATTGCGCATTTTTAGAGCTCTGCCAAAAGGTTACTTATACGATTACTAACTGCAACTGCGACGCCGACAGCGACTGCGACGCGGACTGCAACTGCGACTAACTAACCAAATGAACTTTCAATTGTTGTGTGGAATGCAGTCTCCTAGAAAACAATGAGATAATGGGCAGATTAGCAGCTGAAACAAAGCCAAAAATTGGTTCTACATTTTCTTAGTATATTAAATGAATTCTCAGCTAAGCAATTCGAATTTTGAATATAAATTTATGTAATTTAGTAACAAAGCACTCACCTTTATAAGGAATCCTTTTAATTATTTCCGTTTAGTTTTAAGTGAGTACTTAATTTGTTTCTTTTTCGTATTATCAGTGTGAATGAAACAGATCTACGTTCTGCGTCAGATCTTTGATTCGTCGATCGTCCTAGTAGGTAATTGTGGATCGTCTCACCTGCTCATTGAATGCTGGCTGGAAGCGCTGATGCAGCTGATGAGGATCACTTAATCGATTTGAAGCGCCTGCAAACATAATTTCCAATTCAAGAAGGGAGCAGAGGGAGCGGAGCAAGCTGGGCATCTGGTGGAGAAAAAGAATGAAGAACAACTACAACATGGGCATCAATTGCATGGTTATCAGCGCCAATCAAACTGAAGTTAAGACCCCAGTCGCAACCAGTTGAACAGTTGCCCAGTTGCCCAGTTGGGAAGTTGCCCAGTTGGGAACTTAAATGCAAAATTAAAACATAAATCGTGCGCGCCATTATGGTTATTACAATGCAGCACGCCAGAGGGGGCTTATGATGCGGGCCAAAAGGGGGCTGCAAAGGGGCTGCTCTTGGAGGCGTGATTGAGTGGGGGCAAGCAGAGCACACTACGCTACACTACACAACACAACACACAAGAAATAACACTCTGCACACACAACGATGGCCACTAAATTGCACTGAAAGTACGCGCAAAATGATCGTTCGATCAAATGAAAAATTATGCGCCAGGCAGCAGGAAACCAGCAGGAGCAGGAGCAGAAGCAGGGAATACACTCAGAAAAAAAACAGCACCCAGGCAAAGATTGAACAAAGCAGCTCTTACTGCAATGTACTCTAACATTTAGTTAGTTTGTAATGAAAATATCCGGGATTTGACGAAAGTAATCTTAAAAACAAAAACTTAAACTAGACTGGAATATTTTCGGTTTTCTTTTTTTTCTAAAATAAAGTTTAGAAATCCGTTACCATAAAATGTGGGGCCTATTCTTTTCTCAATTTTTTGCTGAGTGTACCAAGGCTCTGGGCCAAGCAAAGTCATAAAAAAGTGTAGAATTATATATGAAGTTGGCCGATGGCCGTGGGCCATGTAACAGCTATGGCGGCACCAGCATTGTTATTATTAAAGCAAAGGCTCACTTTCCGAGTACCCTTCCCTTCCCTTCCCTTCCCTTCCACACCCTCCTTCCCTTGCCCAACCTCTTGGCCTGGTTGACTGGCTTAAATTGCAATGATTTAATACGAGAAATTGCAAAATGAAGACTCACTCACACACAGTCACTAGTTTGTGGGCGTGGCTGCCTTGGCCCTTGGCCCCAAAATAAAATGAGAGAAAAAAAAAAGAAAGAGCATTTGAATGCGTAGATCACGTGCTTATTAAATAATTTATTTAAGCACCCAATTCAATTTAATAAAAATGTAGTCACAACAACTAAAAAATAACGAGAAGAACAGCGACAGAAGAAAAATACCTCGTTTAAAACAGTTGCCATTAAGTGCATAATTGCACTGTAGCAAGTACAAGTTGCTTATCTTATACATATGTATATACCCTATAAAAATAAGTACTTATATTAAAAGGTTAAGTCGGCCATAATTAATTTCTTGCTCGTAAACAAGTTATAGCGTTTAGCTTGTTATATTTATTATGCTCTTCAATTTTCTAGTCAACGTTCAGTTAATTTATTTCAATAAAAAATACTTGCAATAAGTGTGATTTAATAATGATATAAGTGATATAATCACATGGAGCTCTTTAAATTATTTAAGCTAGAAAAACGACAATAATATGCAGTGCATTCATTATATACTTTCAGCCAAATTTAATAATTTTCGAATTTAGAGAATTAGATAGGAAAACTTTTAAAACTTATTATTGAAATGAAAAGACAATTCATTTATTTAAATATGTTTAATCTATATTTAGCCTAATTCGTTATATTCATATTATAAACAAGAGAGTTTTGAATAGAATTAATTTCATGCCTCGATCATAAATCTTCCTCTAAGTTAAGACCAATTTGAATGCTGACACTTTTCTGTTAGTTTATTAAATAATATCCAGATCGAATTACACTCTCTTTCTCTATCAATTTACTTTAAAATCCTAAAGAACTTAGATTGTACTTTCTTTCTATATTAAAATCAATTTATATAGCTCTTAAGTTTATTAAATCTTTTTCACACGTCGAAGTTAGCTGCTCTCTCTAATTACATTTTTTTGTGTAGGGTATCGCATAGTTTAGCACACTTAATTACCCACTCTGGACACTGGGGCTCTTCCTCTTCTTGACTCTTTTAATATGCAATTTTCATGCCGCAATGTCAGGCTTTGTTTTAGCCTTGTTCGTTTGAGCCACATCCTTGCCTTGGCTCGCCTTGCCTCGTATGCAATTAACTGGGTGGCAGCCAAAAGTAGGCGTGTCAACTGGTACGCGTTTTTCATTTGGCTGGCTAAGTGGTTCCACTGTGCACTGTGGAGTGGTTGTACTCGTATGATGCATCTTGTCTTGCTCGCACTTGGCCATTAATTTAATGGTTTAATTGCAGGTCGGATCTATGCATCAGCATAAAGATGGGCACTCGCACCCGGTCGAAATTGCATAGCGTGTCGAGATGAGTTTTAATATTTAGCTGCCTCTCGACTGATCAGGCTCATCATCATCAGAGACAGGCTTTTCAATTTACCAATTTATGTCTTCATAAAGTTGTTTTTTCTTCTCATTTTCTCTCCTCTTTTGAATAGAGCCACATCCAGTTTTGAGTAGTTCCTCTAGCAGCTGCTGCTCTGATTCCCTAACCTGATTTCTCCCTTTTTTTTTTTGCATCCTTGTTTCTATAATAAATATCGAACGTGACTCAGTTGCTGAAAATTGTTTTTTATTGTCTTATATAATACTCCGTGATCTGTTTTAAATTTGATCACCACAAAAGGCTCAGATCAGCAATAAAGTTGAGCAATAAAAACCTAATCGAAATCTTTTAAAATCACATAAAATACTAAGTATCTGAAATTGAAAGAAGTTTATTTGTTGGGAATATAATTGAATGTAGAACATGAATTTAAAACTAGATTTTTCTGGTATTTCCTGTGTCTAAATTCTCAGAGATATTATACAATAAAAATTATTTTTTTTATACCAGTTTTCAGCTTTCTAAGCTTGTGAAATTATTTGTTAAATTCCATCATTGAAATTGCCATAATATTCCTATAATTACAAACTAAAAGTATTCCATAAGCAATGGAAATTATTCAGAATTAATGTAATTAAGGTTATGATCTATTAGTTTATATTATTTCATCATGGAGTAAATAAATAATTTTGTTATTTTAACATTCTTCACAGCCGGAAATAAACACATTTCCCCTCAATAATTCCATCACATTGAGTAAATATTTTAATTTAATTTTGTATTTTAATTTTTACAGCCGGAAATAAACACATTTCCCCTCAAAGAGCGCTGCTGAGTTCTTCTATTTGGCCTGGGAGTGCTGAAAATATTTGTATTGTAATGTCAGGCAATCATATTCGAAATATCCAACCATAATTCAATGATATTTAATCTCGGCAAATAATAATAATTTCCTGCTGAGCAAATAATGCGCCATTCGTTGGCTTTTTTGTTGCTCTGGGCCAGAAAAAAAAGAAGAAAAATATAAATAAATTTGAGCAGGCTAAAAACTGCAATGAAAGATTGCGAAAGCGAAAAGCCAAACAGCCACAGAAAACAAACACGCCCACAAAAAGCAGCCAAAGGAAAAGCAACAACAACCACTGCAGGATGATCATTTGGCCAATCAATTTATGATTTCTTGCTGTGATTTCTAAAACAAATAAAAAAGCAACAAGATCATTGAGCAACAACAGCAAACGCTGCATGCAACATGCAACAACAAACTTCGCAGCAGCAGCAGCAGCAATAGCAACAGCAACAGCAGCTCCTCAAAAGCCAAAAGTTATGGCACAATTTTCACATCATTTTCCGCCTTTTCCCTCACCGATATCTGAGTTATGGTGCAACTGGGGGCCTCTTCTGTCCGTCCGTCCCTCTGTCTGTCCGTCTGTCGGTCTATCTCTAAGCCAAATTCGAGTTGAGCGTCTGTGAGGCACGTAAAATAATTTAGCCAGCATTTAACCTTAGTTTTTCGCATAGTGTCTGCAGGCCTCATCCAGTTTTAGTTTTAGTTTAAGTTTTAGATTTAGTCGGTCCATTGTGCAGTGCCTGTATACCCTGTTAAAAGCCGGGCCTCTCAAGGATCATTTCTGTATTTACTCTTCAATTACGTTCACAGAGCACAACATTCATATTAATTTTATTGCTTATTGTTTAAGCAAATATATGTTTTAAAATGAATTTATTAATTTAATAGAAGTCAAATAAATAAATATTTACTTAAAAATTAAAATACAAAAATAATCTTATACTTTTTATATAGTTATTTTCATTGAATGTATTTTATAT
This sequence comes from Drosophila repletoides, assembly GCA_018150835.1. Classification (NCBI taxonomy): domain Eukaryota; kingdom Metazoa; phylum Arthropoda; class Insecta; order Diptera; family Drosophilidae; genus Drosophila; species Drosophila repletoides. The sequence continues at coordinate 16,747,469 of JAECWQ010000089.1, read as the reverse complement.
TAAAAGAGTATTTATTTTTGTTATGGTATTCAATATTAAATTAAAGGAATATTTTAATTATAATATTATTTTAATAAATATATTTTTAATATACTTTATTTATGAATATGGAATTATTATAAGCTTGTATTTTCTTTATAGTTGAATACTGAGAAAAGTATAAAAAAATATTATTTAAACTAAATTCTTTATGTGGAAATATTTATAATTATTAGAATAATAATAGAAAATTAAATCAAATATAGTTAATCCGCTCATTCTATTTTAATATTTATATTTATTTTTAATATTCTATATTTAATCAAGCATAAAACAGTATTAAAAACGTAACTAAATCAATAAATGTTACAGTTTTCAAAGACGGAGGAGAGCGATAGAGGGATGATTTGTGGTTCTGATTATAACTATATATTTTGTGCAGGGTATTTCATGGGTCTGGTATGCTCTCATTGATCAAGAGCTTGGTACAGGCTGTCCGAGCGTTGATTATGATGAAGTTGTGCGCAATTTGTTGGCCGTCTGTTGCCTGCTTAAAAACGCTACAAGGCACAACGGAAATTGGAGAAGGAGAAGGAGTCAGATGCCTTGCCTTGCCTTGCCTTGGGTTGGCTTGGCTTGGCCGAGACTGTCTTGGCCAGTTGTTTGCCGTGTTGGTTGTTGGTTGTTGGATTGTTTAGTTGTTCGGTTGTTTGGTGTGGCTCTGAAGTCAGCTCATGTGCAAGATCGCTTAATTGGCCTGACTGCAGCTTGCTAACTGAAAAGTTCACAAAATGTTCAAGTGTTATTCATGTGGTTGTTGGTATTTCGGTTTCCGTTTCGTTGCGCTCAGCGCAAGACTAATTAAATTGGGAACGTGCAACGTTTTGGGCCGTGTCCAAAGAACGCCATAAATAAAACGTTGATAATTCCATCAAGAGAAGCAACCCTCTGTTCCGTTCTGTTTTGTTATTCCTCAGCGCAGATGGAACATCTTGTGGCTGTGTGGCTCCGCCCAGGCCACAGGAATAAAAAAGCAACAAACAGACTCCACATTCAGATACATTCCCTTTTTCTGTCTCTCCCTCTCGAAATGTACAAGCTCTCCCTCTCTCTCTCTCTCTCTCTCTCTCTTTGTGTCTCTATCTCGGGCAGGAGCCGTGTGTGTGTGTGTAGAGTTCTCTCCATACTCAAACTGGTTTTCGAACTTTCGAACTTCGAATTCGTGGCGATGTTTTTCCCCAACTTCGAAAAGTATCTGTCAGATACTTTCGTACTTGCAACAATTATGACTTAATGTTTGGCATTCGTTTCGAAACGTCGCAATTTCCTGTTAAATGATACGTGTCTGTTGCTTTTGTTATTGTTGTTTTTTTTTTTTTTTAATTTATGCCACCTTTGCTTTAATATTAGCTTTGTCACGCCTCGCTGAGCCTCGCCCCCTGCTCCAAACGCCAGCACCCAGCCCCCAAATGGTCTGCTAATTCCACAGTAGCCGCATTCGAGTTAATTTTTTTTAATTCTTTCCCCTCCTCCGTTTTAAGCCCTGTTTAAGCACTCACCAGATGCGTTTCGTTTAGTTTCTGCTGTTTTCAGTTTTCATTCAATTCAATTCGCGGCGTGCCCATAAATTATGTGCAACGTTTTCATTTTGCCAAGTGTAGGAAATGGATCACGATTAAGAAGATGCAACGCCAGCCTAATTATGCACCCAGCTAACCAGCCAAAGCCAACTCAGTTAGCCTGCACTCAGAGAAAAAATGGTTGGTAAATTTTTTAAATTTCCAAGTAGTTTCAGAATAAACAAAACTTAAATTAAGGGCAGAAAAAAATTAAACTTTGTTAGACAGTGCGTGAATTTATATAATTTTGACAACATTTTTTCTTCAAGTGTCTTTAGTCTTCGGTTCTTCAGTTCTTGGACTGTTGAGCAGGAAAAGCTGGCGGCGGCCGGCGGCGGTGAAGGTGAAGTTTGCGCGCTGTTGCACACAAATTGCCAGCGGGGCAGAGGCGGGTAAAGGGGCAACATCCTCATCAACCGCAGCAGCAGCAGCAGCAGCAGCTTGGTTGTGGGTGCCATGGTGGCGTGCAACAGAGGCAGAGTCAGATACAGAGGAGAGGATGGTGAGGGAAGGAGAGGCAGGAAAGGGGAGCAAACGCTTAGCGCTTTTTAGCCGCTTGTTTGGCGGCGTTCCCGCAATTTAAGCGATAAAACAAATAATACATTGCACCTACTTATTTGTGCAGTGTTCGTTCTGTTTGTTTCTCCTTGTTTTTATTTTTATTTTGTTATTTTTTTTCTTCAGTTTTTTGCTGCTTCAGCTTGTTGAGTCGTTTGTGCTGTCTGTTGATTTGTTTGCCAGTTTGCCAGTTGAGATAATGAAAAGGTGTAAAATGTCAGTTTTGTTTGCTGTGCCCCATTTTGTAATTGCTATGGCTCTTCATTTTGTTTTCTTCTCTCCTCCTCCTCCTCCACCTACTTCTCTTTCTCCTCCTTTGGCTGTCTGTGGCAGGTGCAGTTGTAGTTGCAGTTGCAAGCGCCACAAACATTTATTTACCAACATTTCAAGTCAAACATTTATTCAAAATGACAAGTGTGATGCAGCGAAATTTGAGATTGAGAAGAAAGCGAAATGAATAAATAAATAATAGAAAGTTATATTTAATAAGAAATTAGTATTTAATGTACAATTTATGACTACAAAAACCTGGAAAATATAATAATATACAGAAGAATTTGCTTGGAACTTAGAGTCAGCATAAATTCTTTGGCCGTATAATTTCTTATTACCATGGCTCAAATCATACCCACATTTAAAAAAACTATATTTCATCCTGATAGTAAAATTTAATTATTACTTTAATTATCTGCTCTGCTGGCTTTAAAAAAAGCAGAAAATAGTTTATGAATTGATTTTCATTTCATATTTTATTTGAGCGATTTTATACTATTTTATACTGATCTATTTTATACTGATCTATTTTATATTGATCGATTATAAAGAAATTAAATTTCTTATTTCAATTTTCAGAATCAATGTTATATTATTTCATACTGGGAAAGTAAGAAATTTAATATTTCTGCGTTTTATGTTTTTTTATGTTTTTGTCCTATTTATATTAGTTAAAGAAAATGGAGTATTTTTATTTGAATTCAAAGTAAAAATAGAATACAATATATGAATCTATGCTCTAAATTAAATGAAATACAGATATTTATTACACTTTTTGTACTGTTGACAATTGGAGATGAGCTCTGTGTCGTGTCCTTCTCTTTCCATTGTCTTTGTCCCATTTGGTTTATGGCCTTTTCTCTGGGCCTACGTGCCGTCATGCAGTAGCTGTGAATTAGTCACGCTTCGTCAATAAACTTGGCCAAAAAGAACCGTGAAATATGCAGCGAGCGTTGAAGGCTTTTAAAACTAATTAGATGAGAGACCACATACAGCGAAAGGTCACTGAAGACCACTTCAAGCTTTTCTAAATTATTTTGATATTTTTCAAGTACAAATTTCGACTTTATTCAAGTGCAAAACATATGCTTATAATTAGATATTTAGCTGAGAATTAATTCTTTCAATAGGAGAAACAGGTGTTTACTATTTTCGAGAAACTATTATTAAGAGTTCACGTTTAACACTCTGATGCGAGAATCGAACAAAATTAACATTTGTTATTTGTTTAATCCGCGGTAAATAGCTAATATTTTTGGCATAAATTTAGATAATTTTGAGTTGAATATTTGTGGCTGTTGCCAACTCGGAAAAGTGTAAATTCGAAATAAAAATAAATAACAGATTCTTTAAAGAATTACAACTCTCAATAGTCTATATAAACTATCCTTAAATCTTTATTTTGTAGTTACTTTTACAGCTCAAAAATAAGCTTAAATTGACGAATAAAACTTGGCTAAAAGCCAGCTAAAAGTTATGCTGCTTTATCTGTAAGCCATTAACTCACAATTAGACAGCAGCCGTGGGCCAAGTTGGGAGTACAATAAATAAGTCTGAAGTACACTGCAATAAATACACTTAAAATGAAAGCTGAAAGGTCCAGAAAAGTCAATGAGGCTAGCCATTTGTTTGTGGGCAATCAACATGCAAAATCAATGGACAATTGGGAATTGGGAATGGGGAATGGGGATTGGAAATGGGAACAGGAACAGGCCACGAAATCGCATTTAAAGATACTTTTTTCTTTCAGTCAGGCAGGACCTTAATTAACTTTAAATGCTGATTTGCAGCTTTTGGTTGGAGGTGCCACCATTGGGGGCAACTCGAGAAGTCAAAGAGAGCCTCTGAAATTGTCAGCGAAAGTTTCGCGGCAGCGAGCAATTTGAGTTTTTTGATTTATGTGCCGTGGGTTGGGCACCAAAAACAAAAAAGAAAAAACTTATAAAAATCGGAAAATCGACTTCATCAATCAACAAGAAAACTATTACAAGATTTTTCTTATTTTTTTCTGTATTCTTTTTTTTTTTTTTGCTAGCCCCAACGATGATTAATTCCAATAAAATTGTACAAGCTTTGCATTTGTTAGACGCAGCTGCAACCGTGACTGTAACTGTGACTGCGACTGTGACTCAAAGCCAAAATGGGTCACTGCCGACAAAAGTCTGAGGCTGAGGCCGAGTCTGAAGGCGGCTTGGATTACAACGTCTCCGGGATGTCTCTGCCGGCAGCCGGCCGCCTTCGACAAAAGCTGAAAATTTATTATTTGCACTGGAATCAAAGACAACTCTCAGCCTGAACCTGAATGTATATAAGATACAGATACAGAGACAGATACAGATACAGACACAGATACAGCCCCAGCTATAGATACAGATACACAAATACAAACACACAAATACAAGCACAACTCATTTGCAAATTCCAACGAAACACTGTTCCGCAGAATTTCAACGATCATTTAGAATTCAGTTTGGGTGTCTCTACGTATCCCCAACCCATCCTCAGCTTTTGTCTGTGTGCTGCATGCAAGCTGAAGCTGAAGCTGAGGCGAACTGAGGCTGTGGCAAGCTGATGCTGCCCCAGGTTGGTTCCTGTTCGTTGGTTCGCTTCATGCCACAGCTTCATGCTGCATGTTCAAGTTGGAGCTGTTGCTGGAGCCTGAGCCGGCTTTGAAGATGCGCCGCAAGTTGTTCGAGACCACCCAAGTGGACGTTGCTTTTGCTGTTGCTCTAAGGGCGCTGCTGCTGCTGCTGTTGCTGCTGTGCATCTCTGCACTGAGAAAAAAATATGACGTTATTATTTGGAAAATCTACATTTACTGCCTGAATTTAAGAAAATTACAATAAGCAAAGGTTAATAAATATTTTTAGAAATAATTTCCTTTTAAGCAGAAAACCTGGTTTCTTAATATCCTGATTTGTTTTTATTCAATTTCGTACTATTTTATCTTTAAAATGAATAAGTTTTTTTTTAGTGTAGTTTTCTGCTGCTGCGGCCGCAATAAATGCGCAAATAAAGTCACAATTAGAGTTGAACTTGTGGGAACGTCCAGAGAAACGAGTGAAACGAGAATCTTTTGGGTGAATATTTTCGACGCAGTTCTCCTTCTTCTCCTCCTCCTCCTCCTCGTCCTCCTTCACCTATTCCCGTATTCTTCTCCTGCTGTGGCATATTTTGAGATGCGTGAAGAATGCACCAATGCAACGGACAACAAGTACAAGCCATGAGTCCTGCCTTGGTTCTAGTCCCAGATCTCAGTTGAGCTGAAGTCTTCTTGCAGCTGCACTTGGTCCTCCTCTTCTGGTCTTCTTCTGATCCTCTGCTGGTCCTCCGCTGGTTCTGCCCTGGTGCTAAAGTAGAAATGCGTGTAGTTTTATTGCTGGACTGGGGCATTGTCAGAGTTGTCCGACTGTCTCGTATTCCCTCTCTGTAAAACTCTCTGTAAGGTCATTGATTTGTTACGAATTTATTAGTCAGAAGCACCCAACTGAACTGCTCAACTTGCTAACTGAATCGTTTACTACGTGCGTTTTCCCTTTCCCTTTGCAACCACTTGTGGCAGTGGGCGGCACAGCGAAGCAAAGAAGAAATACTCAAGCCATATTCGGAAATCTGTTGCAGAAAATTAATGAAAAGTGCCATCTTCTTATGGAAAATATCTTGAATTGTACTAAATTCTTATCATAAATTATCTGGATTTTATAAATAAGCACTGTGTAAGTATTTTTCTATATCAATTAGCAAATATTTAATTAAAAATTGCATCGTTAATATAGTGGGTCCTTTTCTCGGATGATTCGAGTAAAAATCCATTAAATATCTTAAATTTATATGAAGAGCATAGCTTTTTCAGATATAAAAATAATATCCTAATTAATTGGTAGACATAAGGAAAATAATTTACTTACAATGTTATAAATTGCCGTAGTTTTTATAATAAAACACTTGCCTCAGCGAGATTAAATTGAATCTGTTAAGGAATTTTGATTTGCTTTTAAGCCAGTAAGGCTGCCATTAATAATTAAACGCTTTCACTAGCTCGATAACCAAAAATGGCAACTGCTCGGATCGGAGTTGGTCTGGTAAATTGCATTGCTGTTCTCTCACCTGTCGTATCATTAAAGCAACCGTTAAAAGCAATTAGCCAGCTCATCGCCTGGCTATAATTTCTGTCTTCTGTCGTCTTTCTGATCCGCCTGCTGAGCTGCTAGCTCTCCTCTTGACTGTTATCAGTTTTGGCGATAATTGCAGATGGCAATTTGTAAGCTCTTCTTACAGAGACAGCCAATATAATTCAAGATCTATGGCCTCACAGCGGTACAGCAATTGCAAATTAATAATGCCCAGCCTACAGCTTCGAGAGACAGAGAATCTGACTTGAATCTGAGTATGGCAAAACGCATTTTTTGTTAGCGGGTCGCAACACCCATTACAAAGCATCGTTAATGAAGGCGATCCTCCTCCCATAAGGAGTATACTTAGTCTGCAGTTGAGTGGCAATGGAATGTGCTGAAAAGCGGGCTCAGATCAGGGCCAATTGAGTGTAGAAAGCGGCAGAGCCAAGGTCGTAAATGTGGCTTGAAGGTTATCGCGCAATTAGAGCTCAACTTAAAGTAGCAACAGGAGTCAAGGAGTCAATTTCTAGCTGACACGCGCTCTTCTACTTCTTCTTCACCACTCCTCTGCTCTTTTTCTACTCCTGCTGCAGGACAATGGCAGGTCGCACGACTCGGCACGCGTTCATCTTTTAGTCTTCCAAGGACAAGGACGTGCAAAGAGACCTTGACTTCGATTCCCTTCCGATACAACTAAATACGTAGTACTTAACAATTTCTTTATCTATTTGTATTTTAGTGTTTTTTTGAAGGCCCCGTTAACAATTTATGGATTATGAGTAACAATTCTTTTTATATGCCGCCTCCCGGGGGAGCTGCTAGTTAAAATTGCTCCCAGGTTCACCTTGAAAAGGCCATACAACAGCTACATGTTATGACACACAAATCAATCAGTCACAGTAGAAGCTATAAACAAGCTGCTACTGCCGCTTCATACACTCAGAGAAATAATGTTAAGTTCGAATTGAAAATGTTAAGTTTACTCAGAAAGAAATCACAAAGCTCTTCCAATGTGAATCACAATATGATTTGCATTAATTTTGCCCAGTGTACCATCTACAAGTTTGCAAGCTATTGTTGCTTCCTGGAAGCCACTGGGGTCTCTCATATACCCAGTGGCAGCAGCAGAGACAGCTACAGCGACAGCGAGATGTCTGTCATTGTTTGTCTCAATTCGTTGTCTGCGGCTTTGTGAGAGCGACACTAATCCCGCTTATAATTTTATTATGCACAGCCCCCGATTATATTGCGTGGGTAGCTCACTCCTCATCCTTCTCTCCACTCCATTGCCCAGAGTGTAGTAGCGAATTTTTGACACGATGTAGCAATACATCATCGACTGTCCGTCTGGGAACCGACTCTCCGACTGCAAAGCGGCTTTACGTCTGTCTCCGAGGTCTGATCGTTTAATTGTATCTGGGAGCTCCCAGCTCCCAGCTCCCAGCTCAGAGCTCAGAGGTGGTCGAGTGACAGATTATTCTTGTGCTTTGGACAATCAAAACATTGCCAGCTGCCAATTAATTTATTCATTTTAATTTATTCGTCTCAAAGAAAGTTCAAGTTCAAGCCATAGAAGCATGGAAGAAAAAAGAATGAAATGCCGACGATTTAATACCCTATAGCACCAGTTTTCATTGATAAGAAGATTCAGTAGAGACACTCTTAAACATTGATTAGAATCATATCTACTACAAAATTCTAAATTGTTTTGATTAAATTAATTAAATCCATTTCAATTAGCATTAGTTAACTCTCTGTCGAGCCTAATATCTATTACATTTATCTAATATCTGTATGCAGTTAAAAACAAATTATTTGCATAGGCTTCTTCTCATTGATTTACCTGAATTACTTCTGAATTACTTAATAAATTTAAGTAATCACGATTCAGACACGCGCACATCTCTGACTGTAGCCCCAAACAACTATTCGCCCCTTTAGACATAACTCAATTGGTAGTCACGCTTTTCCCCAATGGCAAATTAAGTTTTCATTGGCAATAACAAGGTCAGCTAGCAGCTTATAGAGGGGAGCTGAAAAGGGGCAAGGAACGGGGGGAGGCAGTATGGGAGGTAGGCCCTGTTGATTGGCAACGTCAGTGTCATAAATTTGAAATTTCCTCACTTCAGAAATAAAGCCAGCAGCTAGAATAACAACAACAGCAACAACAACTGCAACAAAAGCAGCAGACTGAAAACAACTTTTAAAATTGAATTTTTGAACAATTTCATGCTAAATGAAGCTCAGGTGCTGGCCATATCAGCGTCAGCGATATACTTTATGAGTCAATGCGATTCGAATGATTCGAATAAGGAGTCGGAGTCGGATTTTGAGTTGGCGACGTAGACGGAGTTGGAGTCAGAGTCGGAACATGGGTGCAGAAAAATTCAAGAGAATTAACAACGGGAGCCGTCGGTAGTTGATGGCGGCATTCGCAGTCTCTTGCTTTGGGATTCGTGTTAATAATTTACTTGCTTATCGCTCGTGTTGACGTTCAAAATGGTTTCAGTTTCGGTTTCAGATTCAGATATATACACTTAGAGAAAAAAAAGCAGAGAACTCTCCACTTGAATCAACTAGATAAGTCATCAAAATCAGGTTTGAATTTGTTGAAACAGAGCTCTAAGTTGCCACAAGTTCTGTGCGCCTGGTATTCCGTATTTCAAAAAAATAGAGAAAGAGATTGGCTGGCAGAAATTCCAGGCGCTCAGCATCAGCTTACCCTAAAAGTATGCAACTCAAAAGAAATACAAATTCATTTGGTTTTCATATAAAAGTTAAGCAATAATTATACTTTTTCGATCGTGATTTCATCTAGAACTCGATGCAATTGGTATGTAATCTTTGGGCGATAAAGCATATTAGAATCATTCAATATTCAATTAATTTCGTCTATTTTTTTGACTGTATTTATGCCCAGGGCTCGTGTAGAGGCAGTCAACTATTCAGACATTGTCTGTCAGCGCCTGGCGATAGCAATGCCAATTAGCAGGCACTTGGCACTTGAAACTTGGCACTTGGCACTTGGCATTAGATACAAATTTAGATACAGATACAGATAGAGAGTTGGGTTTAGATACTTAGCCTAATTGGCAATGGAAGTGGCTTGAAGTGGAAGCCTTATCAAAGGCGATAAGCGAGAAACGGGGCACGCAGCTGCGGCTCTGGCTGGGAGACAATGGAGCTTACGTACCAGTATTTATGTAGATGCTCATGTTGATTGGGCGCTTTATTGCTGCTGTTTCGCCTTGTTGCTGTTCCTGTTGCTGTTGCTGTTGCTGATTCTGTTGCGGACCACACACGTTGCTGCTGCTGCTGCAAGAGTCGTTGGCAGCAGGCTCAGGCTCAGGGACAGACTCGGACTCAGATTCAGAGCTGAAGCTGAGGCTGAGACTGGAGCTCGGACGTTGCCTGCCACAAACGAGATTTAAATGAGTCGCAACGACGATGGCAACTCTCTCACGATTCTGAATTTCAACGAAATCAGCGACTGTTGTGGATTGTTGCTGCTGCTGCTGCTGCGGCGGATTGTTGTTGTTGCTGCTGCTGCTGCTGCGTGGCATTCTACGCATGCCAGAGATACTTTTGGCACCTTAGCGGCGATTAAATGCACACGCACACGCAGTTGCAACATGGGCCAACATCTACAGCAGCATCTGTTTAAGCGGCTTTGCTGCCTTTTAATTGCCACCAAGTACACTGAAAAGAATTAGAAATAATAGTTTAGAAATGCTGGCAGACCTATTAACAATAAATCAACTTTTAATGAGATTTTTACATCATTTAATAAATTCCTATAGCTTTCCTATAATGCAAGGTAATATACAACAAATCTTGTCCTTCTTTTTCCAAGTGTACCAGTCAGAAGGACCACACACAGCCTGTCAGGCTGCCAGCACCTGATTAGAGGGCATTTAAATGACAATCGACAGGAGCGGGCACAGAGCACGGGAGGGGCAGTGTCAGGGGCAGGGGTAGAGGCTCCATTTGTATTGTCACAACAACAAACGACAACAGAGAACAAACACATGAAAAATGTTGAGTTTTCCACTCATCTTTTTCCGATGATAAGCGGCCACAAAGTGCTCCCAAAATGCAACTGATGCAGCAGCAGGAGGAGGGAAGGGGATCGATGGATGCAGGGGCTCTGCGGTCATGTTAAATGTGACACTAATGTCCTGTTGCATTGTCGTTTGTCGCTTGCCGCTTATCGGATCGGTCCCAAATGGAAACTCTTTGTTGCCCCTTAGCTGTCTGCGTCTATGATTCCCTCATAATTTACGATTAGAGGCGACTCTGGACAGCAGCAGCAGCAGCAGCAGCAGCGGGAGCAGCAGCCTTTGCCTTTTGCCTATCAACGCTTTACAAAGTGCGTTCGTATGTTTTTCTTTTGTCTTTTTCTTCTTTTTTCCCCCTTTTTCGGGTCTAAAGTAGCCGCCATTATCAAGTGCCTCAGAGCACACTGGTTCCATCATCATTATCATCATCCTCATCATCATCATCACATCTTATGATCATCATTGTCAATAATAATAATAACAATATTTCGCTGGTGCTTTCGCTGCTGAATGATTAACTGAAAACTGGCTTGAATTAGATTAGCAGCTACTTAGCCAATCGAATAGCTAGCAGCCACTTGTTGAGCTTAAAACAATCAAGAATTATTGGAAAAGGTCTACTCGACTGTTCAGATACCCTCGACTTTAAAAGAAGACTTGAATATCAAAGCCAAGTCTTTGGTTGGTTTACTGCATTCTTTTTAGATTTTTAAATACACAAAAACTAATACGATTTTATAAATGTTTTATAAAATTATAGCAGTACTAAAGAAACATATCTCATCTATAATTTAAATTTTTAAAAACATAAAACAGAAAATTTTGAAATTTACCAATATAATAGAGCATACCGCTCATAGTGGAGTTTTACAGAGTATAGACGAAAGCGCGAAATGCGTTAATTTTCAGCCAATTGACGTGTCCAGCTGCTAACCAGTCGATGATCGACGCTGAACAGTGGACAGTGAACAGGGAAGTGTTGGCAGGGAAGCGGGAAGAGTTGACAGTCGCCGTTTGATTGAGCAAGTGCGCCAAGTTGGCCAACTATTCAGCCATTTCCCCATTTAAACATTTAGCCATTTAGTACGTGCTCAGAGGCTGTCTGCCTAGCCAAGCCAGCTGCTAATCAGCGTGCTGTTTGACTGATTGAATTGACCAGGCTAAAACTGAGACGCAGACACTCAGAGATTGAGTCTGGGATTGGAACTGAGACTGAGTCTGGTTGCGCTTGATTGGATAAATGAATAAAAAACAAACTATAAGTTAGGCGGAAAAGCTGCGTGGCTGCTGTTAACATTTGCACTGCACTTAGCACTTGCCCCCCAACTAAACCCCCCTTGCCAACCTCTTCACCTCCTCTGTGGCCACCCCTCGCCACAGTTCGAGCTACACGCCTCGTCGAACATTTGAAAGCCTCAATCAACAGCCGGGGCCAATTATGTGGAATGAGGTGCTAATTTATGGATTTGAGTCTTTTTTTTTCTCTTCTTAGCCACACAATTTTGCGCGTCTATAATTTACACTGTTTTCAGATTGTTCAGTTGATTGCTAACGGTTTTTGTGTGCATTAACCATTACGCATTCCACTTCATTCCTTTCCAGTCCAGTCCATTTCATTCCGTTCTATGATCAAGTTCAAAAGTAGATTGCAACCATGATATTTTCAACAGGTTTTTCAATAAATATTCAACTCGATTTTTTGTTGTTTATTGACGCGAGAAATCAACAGATCTTTAAGGCCTAAAGCATTATCAAATTGGAAATTTAAATATTTAGATAAAGCCATAGATATTCCACCTAATATAGCTGATTTAACTGGGATAAATAATAAAATAAAGTTAAGCATAATAACACCTGTTTCTGCTGTATAATAATAAAATTTAATTATAGTGACAAAAATAATTTTCGTAGTACGTTAATGATTAGTTAATCAATTATCCACTGAGTAATTTATTATTATTGTTTTCTCAATATTTATTCAAAATTATATATAAATCTTGAAGCTTTCAGCATTGACTTGTTAAGTAATTGTTTAAACCTGACAATTAAGTGGCTCTCCATTTCAGCATACAATTGTTTTCTACCTTACAAATATTGGTTTTTCTTTTGTTTTGTTTATTTATGTTAAATTGGTAAACCAAACACTTATTTTGTGCCTGAATACATGTGGCGACTAGTTAAAAGTTTCTATTTGTTCTTTTATTCAAGAAGAAAAAGACCAGATGTGACGGGCTCCGATGGATTGTGATTAAGGCCAACAAGTTTATACTTGTCGTTCTTTCCAATTCATAAATATATATGTATTCTCCACGGGTTTTGTCAGTTAAGTGAGTGGAAATTTCTCTTGAGATTACGGCTGCGAACCCGCACGTTTGCTTCCTTGAATCCTCCTCAAACTTTCCCTTAACCTACACTATATACCAGATACGCGGGACTTAGTCCTTTGGCAGTCTAGTTAAAGAAAGGATCCGCCATTATGAGCACCTGTCGAGTGTTTTGTAGTTAAGACTTAATATATTTACTTGTTTTTTTATTGAATATTGTAAATTGTTAATATAATAAATAAATATTAAAAAGTTTCAACGATTTGTGAATTTGTGAATCAACTTTAAAAGAAGAAATATCTTTCTTTAAAGAAAAAAGAAGTTCATTTAATTTCAGATGATATTCTCATATTTAATGGAAGTAATACTTTAAAATGTATTAGAATATTTTATTTTTATTTTGATTCAAAAATATACTCATATATATTTCCATAGGTTAGATCATTATCGTATTTCAGCTCATTTATCTTACTCTAATAACCTTTTCATTTGATTGTATAATATTTTGTTGTAGAATTTATAATTAATTCGGCCCAGTATAATACTGTCCAAAAGCGCAGATATATAGACAAATCAAAGAGCGGAGCTCAAGCTAATTGTCACTACGTGATCTCCACTCGGAGAGTCACCAATGGGAGAGCGTCTCTTAATTTATGGCCATGGTCAGCGCATTGGTTGAAAAGAATAATTGATTACCCTAATCAGAGTCCGATCTTTTTCTATATACATAAGTGAGAAACCATGTACAGAACTGATATATCTTTTACTCTTTTGTATGTCTCTCATTTTCGAATCCTCTCTCTCGCTCTCGCTGCCTTCTCATTTTGCTTGTATGTGTATCTTAGACATCTTGTAGGCATTTTGAGGGCGTGTTTGCCTCACAATCAAACGCATAGCTGTAGCTAATTATTTATTGGGATTTGTGGTCTACGCGTGAATAGATATAGATACAATTTGTGCTGGATTTTGTGGGGCTTCATTACCTGGAAAGACGCTTATTTATGGCGCTGTTATGCAGCTTTGTTATTAAAATGTTATTGGATTTCTCTCGCTTTCCAGCTGGCCAGAAAGAGCCCAGAAACAGCTCAGAAAGAACCCAACAGAGAACCCAACTAAAAACTGTAGCATCATTAAACCGACACCGGCAACGTTAATGGGGAAAGAAGAGAGAGAGAGGTATTCGGAGTTAATTTTATATGAGCCTGGGTGTCATGATAAATGATTTTAATTTTCTGTTGTGTTCCATTTGGCTGGCTTTTGGTTCCTACGTTTATTTGGTTATTTTCCCTCTCTCTCGCGTTTGCCACATAAATTAGTTTTATTTTTCATTTTCATTTAGACAATTTTCTACCTAGAAAAATGGCTGCCTTTTGAAGTTTAGCCGTATACCAGCAAGTGTAAGAATCAAGGGCAAATTTTGATGTTGCCACCCAAGCAGCGGCTGCTGCTGCTGGTCGTGTGACTCCTTTATGACTTTCTATCGTCCTTGGCCGGAATTTAAGTATGGATTTAACTATAATTTAAACTGCCACACGCCTGGGAATGGAACTTTTTCCACATAGCATCATTAGTATTAACAAGCGAACAAGGACATTTACAAGGATACTGGCATCTTTTACACCGAGTCAAGGCCAAGACGCAATTTGCAGTTGCTGCTGTTTCAGCCGTTGCTTCTGTGTCTCAGACGGTTGCAGGCTGCGTCTAAACCACACAATTATTTACAAAACACAAAACACAAAAAAAAAAGACGAGTCCTTTGTAGAGGACAACCCGTGGCGCTGTTGCAAATTGAAGCCAAATCACCTGCACCGTCCAGCACTGAGTCCTTGGGTTGCCCTTGGGCCTTGTCTAATGCCTCTTCGGCTTGCTTTCATGCTTTGCGGTTTAATCGAATTTACAGATTTGCCCAGTTATCCTTTAAATCTAGCCAGGCTGTTTGCAAACAAACACAAAACACTGCACAGCAAAACGTAAGACAACAATCGCCTTATGTTTTTATTGGATTAGGCCACACAAAAGTGTGTTAAGACGGGTTTATGCAATCTACAAAATTCCTGGAAAATTGCTAATCCTTTAAACGAAAGACTTAGGACACAAACTTCGTTCTAAATGAAATGACTTAGAACACAAACTTTGCTCTGGGTAGCCTAGATACCAAAGACTTAGGACACAAACTTTAATTTGTTCACACCTTAAACCAAAGACTAAAGACACAAACTTGCTGCATCGCTTTCACAATTTGTGGCTCAACTTTCAAGCTGAAGAAAGCGGAAATTAGCTAAATTGTTTAAACAATAAAGTAAGATATTAAACATTTGAGTGGAAATCTTGACTTTAGCATGCAATTATCGGCCTTAACGAGCCAGCTAATAAATAAGCGTAGGCAAATTGACAAATTAGCTGAGAAAAACAACAATTTTGGTAAATTACAAGCGCAAATTACAGTCGCTCGAGTTTGTTTAAGGCAACAACAAAAAAAGCTGCAACGGAAACTTAACAAATTAACAAAGTAAAAAAAATCCACAAAAACAAAAAAACAACAACGATTAAAGATCTGTTAATTGATTGAAAACACGTTGCGTTGTTGCCTTGTTTTTTTAGCCTTTTTTGTTGTTGTTTTTGGCCAAATTGACAAACTGGCAAACGCATGCAAATTCGTGTTGCCCCCAAAGTGATGAAGTCATAAAAAAGTTATGACTGTCGGTTTATTTTTATTTTTCATTTTGGGTTGATTTGGTGCGCATAAAAACGGTTTCGGAAATATAATACTCGTAAAAGAGCCAACTTTTAAATAAAATAATACAACAAAAGACTTCTTTTCGTTTCTAGGGAGCTATATAAATTAATAAAACTCTTTCAGTCGCTTGGCAAATTAAAAGAAGAAAAAACTCGTTTAACTGCTCTCTTCTATTAGTTGGATGGCAAATAAAGTAGTCAAATTTATAATCAACAAGTTCATTAACATTTAACCCTAAACGCATTCAACATCCAAAGGGGACAACCAAGAAAAAAATGTATTTTTAACAAATTATAAATTATTTCGAAGCCTGCAGCGTTATCGTGTAAGATAACATACATATATAAAGAAGAATACGGCGAGAGGCAGGGTGCAGTGAGGGAAAGGTTTAACGATTTACGAATCAAGTTAAATTTTAATTAAAGCCAACGAACAACTGTTTAAACAAGCTGCAAATTTACAAGCATATCGAATGGCTTATACCCTACTATAAGATAAATGTTGAACAAAGAGTTGAGCATGGCAAATGAGAGAGAAGAAAAACCAAAAGTAAGTTAAAACATAAATAAAATTAATTGTACATGAAAAAGCCAATTTTTTAATAAATTATTAGTTAAACTCACGTTACAATATATATAAATAATAAAATATATTATATTATAATGTATTTACTTCAAATTTTAATCTCAAGAGTTGCCAATATATAATGCTCCTCAAACTAAATTAATAAGTAATCTTTGAAGACAAAGAAAGGAAAATTATGTTTTAAATTCATTTAATTAATGTTAATAAACTAATTTTGAGCGTTTTATAAATAATTTAATTACACAATTAATTTATTAATATTTCTTATAGAATAGCTTATTATAACCAATTAGTTAATCAACTAATTAGTCTACGATTTATTTCCCTTAATTACTTAAAGAAAAAAAGAGAAGAGACTGGAGGGCTTTTTTCGTATGGCTGCTCATTTCTCGAGGCGTGCCCGGGGTATAAAAGAGGAAAAATCAAGTTAATACTGATACTTATACTAGCTCGTATACCGTCTGGAATCCATTAATAACTCAGGCCGCCGCTTGCCGGCACTCAGCACAAGCGCAGCGCACGGATTTACGCGTTTTTCTGTGAGTAAAATATGAATTTTAAATTATCTCCTCACACATTCGCAGTTGGAGCCCACAAAAAAGAAAATAAAAAGAAGACTCCAAAAAGATTGAAAAAAATGACTCGAAAATGAGACGCAGAGAAACCATTTAGCGTTGCGATGACCGCCAGAGGGCGTACTCGTGGCGTACCGTGTTGCTTGTTTTTTGTTTTCTTTCTTTTAGTTTGTACCCTTTTTAGTACACAGAAATAAAATGTTTGGCATTTTTCGACTTAAAAACAGTTTAAGTAAAGAGAGAAATATAAATATTTAGAATATAAGAAATATATAAAGAAAAATTGAATCTTTCAATAATATTCTCAGGTTCTGTTTCAGGTTTGGCTATATTTGGAAATATATATGAGCATTCTTTAAGTTGAATATTTAATTAACATTTATTTATTTTTTACAGTGCATGTAATTAGGGGCATTCAAAGATTAATTACGATGTTTTTTAGTGGGCAGAAATTGAGTTGTAGCTGCAATTAAAATTAAAATACACTAATATTTAATGCTAGTTAATAATTTATTACTTTTGAACTAAGCTTAGGCGCATTCTCTTTTTTTATTAATTTTAGCTTGAAGCAACAATTATAGTGATAGTCAAAAATCATTAGGCACAAAACAGTAGCTAAAAGTTTGAGGAAAACAAATGAACGAAGAGGAAAATAAATTGAAAAATGAAGGAAAACAGACAAAGAAAAAACACAACTAACTCATTAGCAGCTGGCTATTCCCTGTGCTCATTAGAAAGAAGGAAAAAAATAAATAATAAAAAAAGCAAAAAAAAGTGTACATATTGTAATCAAAAACAAGTTAAAAAGTTTAATTAACGCGTTTTTACGCAACTGTCGGCGGCTGTTTAACCCTTCTTTTTTTGTGGCAAACGCAAAGCAAACATGACAACGGTAATAATTGAAAATCATGGCAATAAAAGCGTAACACTCTGGTTGAAGGAGAAAAGAGAGCGAAAAGGGCGGGGGGTGGGCAGGCAGGGCAGGCAGAGGGCGGTTTTTCGAGCGGAAAAATCAACAGCTGCTTTTATTGCCGCTGAGAGCCGTCGGGCAAAAGTGGCAGCAACAACAACAGAAGCAGCGCAGTAGCAGAGGCCGCGCAGCCATTGTTATGCTGCTCTCTGGCTCTCTTTTACACAGGTGCGAGCGGAACAGCTATATCTCTGCCTTGTTGTTCGAAAAGTCTGAGTCTCTTTCGATATTCCAGTCCGTTGCTCGTAATGGCTGACTGCCGAAACGACTGGAAGCGAAACGGTTAACTCCGAAACGGTTAAGTCGCTGTTTTATTTGGTCTGCTTATCGCTATTTAATTAATTTGACTGTTCAAATATTGTTCAAATATTTATTTATTTGCCGCAATTCAAATAAAAAAAATGCGCATAAAAATGACATAAATTGTGTTGCTATTCCAAAAACGGGTTGGTTGCCTGACCAACAAAAACTGAGAATTTTTAATTCGAAATACTTTTGTTATTTTTCTATTTTTTCTGTTACTATTAATATGTGTATATGGGTCTATTGTTTGGGCGTATTTCTTATTGATTATGTCGTTTGACAGCGTTTCGGAATAATTATTAGAAATGCCAAACAGGAAATCAGAAATTAGCTCAATTCACAATTCGGAATATCATTCGAACTCGAATGTACTCGAATAAATCACAAGCCCACAGCTCATTATTAGTTCTCGTATTTTATAGACATTATTACAAAAGAAAAACTAATGTTATGGACTACACAGTGCAAAAAAAGAAATAGATCAATATTAATAAATTATTTTGTATAATTTTAATTAAACTTAAGATCAGTGGATTGTTTAGTTTTTAAAAATATTAAGTGGATCTTTTAAAGTCAAATTAATAACATTAATTATTTTTCTGCGTACCTCGAACATATTCAAATTTTCAAGAACTTCTTTTGACACTTTTTCAAATAAAAAACTTATATGTATATTTTTAGAAATATCAATTCGAGAAAAACATTATTACTACCAAGAAATCTTTCATAATTTATAATATTTCACAATACTAATATTTTTATTACATCTAAAAAATATTGTGAGCTTAAAACCTTAAGACCTCAATAATAATACGAATTTATTACCAAAGTTAAATTATATCTCTTTTTTAATTAGATTAAAATATAAATTATATGGATAATTTAAAATATATCTTTTTTTTTTGGTGCACGCAACAAAATGGAATACAATACAAATATTAACAATAAAAAAATCACATAATAATGAAATTCATTAGCGATTTCAACATTTTTCTTTATTCTGTTATTCGACATTTGATTTATGTGCCATATATCAGCGATCGTAGGGTATATCTGTATGTATATATTTGTATATCTATTTTATTGTATGCGCTACACATGTTTCACATTTTCGGAGATGCGACTTTTGATTAGAGCATTAATATTATTTCATTTTTTTTTTGTTTGCCTTTGTTGATCAATGCCAAATGGGATTAGTTTTTAACACATTTTGATGTTCATTTTTGAATTGTGGAGACGCTAATGGGCCACGTTCCGATAAATCGTTCAATAAATTGCTATTTAATTACGTTGAAAATAAATAAATTAAAAATCAATTAAATATCAATCAATTGAACGAATTTCGCTATACGCTACATTTAACCCTTTAATTATTGAGCTTATTTTTTTCTTTTGTTTAAAATAATTAAGTGCATTATTTATATACATATGTATAAGAATATATAAATATGTATGTTTATATATAGATAAATTGCGTTAATTAGCGATTCTCGATTTTCGATCATTCTTGTTCGGACGTGTCGATAAAGTTGTAGGCGCAGATTGAAACGTCGTTATATAAGTTGATATGGTGAGGGGGATGGGTGCTTGAGATGGGAAAGGGAGGGGGAGGCTGTCGCGCATCACTCAACCGTTTCGCTGACAGACAGAGATAGCAGCATTTTGATTTTGATAAATCAACTAACAAAACCAACAAACGCAGCCATTTTGCGCCGCAACAGCTAGCAAGTGCGAGCAGCACAGCTATAGTTTTTTGTATGGCAACGCCCCGCTGCCAAAGAGAGCCGATGCGACGCTGCCGACGTCGACGCAGACGCAGACTCAGACAGCGACACAGTTGTCAACCGCATGACAGCTCCCAATAATAAAGTCATATCGAGCCCTAACAAGCCAACCAAGCGAGTGAAGGAGAGAGAGAGAGAGAGAGAGAGAGAGAGAGAGAGCGCGCAGTTAAACCGGTTCGCTGCTACGCTCTTGCGCTGACTGGAAACATTGTCTCGCTGTCAGATTACAGGTGACAACGTTCCGAGTGTCAAAGCAGCGAAAGAGAGAGAGAGTGAGTGAAAGAGAGCGTGCAAAGAGAGCGGCCAATCGATCAGTCGAACAGTCGAAGTTTGAGCAGCGTCTTCGTCACTGTCAGCGAGCAGCCTCTCTCTCTCTCTATTTCTGTTGCTCACTCGCTCGCTCTCGCTGTGCGCCGCAGTGTCACATACACACGCATTGCCTATCTCGCTCTGTCGCTGACAGTTCAATTCAGTCGCTGGCTGCTTCTGCTGGCTTCGTCGCTGCGTCGAGCAACTGTGATTAGTTAATTTAGTCGTTGAGCTCGCAGCGAACAGACGTGCGCGTCGCAGTCGTCGTAATAGTAACAGTAAAAACGTGAACTGAACGAAACGTTAACATTAAATCTAAGTAGAAGGAAAATATATCGAAGAAATTGACAAGTGAAAAGCAAAGTGAATTTCAGTGTGCAGAGAACAGAAACGAAATATAAAGTAGAACAAAAATATTGAAAAGTGTGCAAAAAAAACCAATGGCACTTGAGGATCGCTGCAGTCCACAAACAGCGCCCAGTCCACCACAGTCGCTGCCTCAATCGCAGCAGCAGCAGCAGAACTTACGCCTTCATTCCCATATACCCTCCTTAGCAATCTCCGCTCTAGACATGAGCCTGCAGCCGGCACAGCTTTATCAGCAGCAGCAGCAGTTGCAGCATTTGCATCAGCTGCAACAGCTGCAGCAGCTCCATCAGCAGCAGCTGGCCGCCTCTGCCGGCGTCTTTCATCATCCGTCATCCTTTGATGCTGCTGCTTTGCATGCGGCAGCGCTGCAGCAGCGCCTTAGCGCTGGTGGATCCCCTGGCGCTCATTCAACGGGCGCCTGCTCCACGCCCGCCTCAACGCTGACCATCAAAGAGGAGGAAAATGATTCCATATTGGGTGACAGTTTCCATAATCAAACGGTTACTACAATGGCCACTGAGGAGGAAGAGGAGGAGGATGATGATATTGATGTGGATGATACGGCTTCTGTTTCTGGCTCTGCTCGCCTGCCGCCCCCAGCTCATCAGCAGTCCAAGCAATCCAAGCCTTCTTTGGCGTTTTCTATATCAAACATACTGAGCGATCGCTTTGGCGATCCTGCCAAACAAAGCAAACAGGGTGAATGCTCTAGTGGTGCCGTCTCCGTTTCCGCCTCTGCCTCAGCTGCAGCCGCCGCGGCTGCTGCTGCCGCTGCTGCAGCTAGCATCTTTCGTCCGTTTGAGGCGAGTCGGGCTGCCGCTGCCACGCCTTCCGCCTTTACACGCGTCGATCTGCTCGAGTTTAGCCGGCAGCAGCAGGCCGCCGCTGCCGCTGCCACCGCTGCAATGATGCTGGAACGTGCGAATCTCTTGAATTGCTTTAATCCCGCTGCATATCCACGCATACACGAGGAGCTGGTGCAGAGTCGACTGCGCCGCAACGGCTCTGCCAATCCCAATGCAGTGCTGCCACCGACGGGAAAGCTGTCAGAGTCCAGCGTGGAGAAATCTGCCTTGGGTTCGCTCTGCAAGACTGTCTCCCAGATTGGTCAGCCGCAGTCAACGACACCAGCGTCAACATCCAGCACTAGCAGCAGCGCCAATCAACTGGCCAGTCCGCCGCCTGCCTCAAATGCATCCACCATCAGCAGCAGCAGCTCCTCCACGGCCACCAGCAGCAGCAGCAGTACCTCCTCCTCTGGCTGCTCCTCTGCTGCCAGCTCGTTGAACTCCTCGCCCAGCAGTCGTTTGGCCGGCGCCAACAATGCCAGCAGTCCACAGCCCATTCCACCACCCTCCGCTGTTAGCCGCGACTCCGGCATGGAATCCTCGGATGATACACGTTCCGAGACGGGTTCCACCACAACCGAAGGCGGCAAGAACGAAATGTGGCCCGCGTGGGTCTACTGCACCCGCTACAGTGATCGTCCCAGCTCAGGTGTGTACTCAAAAACAATAAACTATAATGGGAAATATATTTTTGATAGTATAAATGAATGGTAGGAATTCTCCAGGATATTTATTGCAGGAAATTTGTGGAGTTTTCTTTCATTAAATATTATATTTAGTTCCTAGGGATATTGATTATATAAAATTTATTATAAGCTAAGAATGAAATAGAGCTGACTTAAGAACATAGGGATAGCTATAAAGATTTTTTAAACTTGGGAAAAATTCTATTTTTAAAATGGAAAAGAGAGAAAAGAGAGGAAGCCTTCTCAGAAGCTCAAACCTATAATTTCTATTCAACTTTTAAAAACTGAATTCTTAATTAATATAATTAAAATTTAGAAAACTTCTCTACAAGTTCGAATAGGCAATCTACTTCCTGAAGATTTATACTTTTAATCAGTAAAATAATAGTTAATCAATTGAATAGCTATAAATTAGGTTTCAATTGCCGTCATAAGCCGGACACATGATATTAGAGGAGTAGTATATATAAAAAGATTCGGACCACCCCCAATGCAAAGAGAAGCGGCAACCTTTGTTGTTTCCTATGTTGTGTTGTTTACTGTCATAAAAGCCGAAGGACACTGTAACAATTAGGGTATCCGTAAAAGAAGACCCAATTGTAAAGGCTCAATTGTTAATTCAGATTTCCGAATTGTCGGCTTTCTTCTCAAGGGGCCCGAGGTTCGAAGCAGGCCGCACGCAGCGTTGTTTTGCCTTTGAAGCTGACACTTTATGTGACAACATGCGGCGACTTCTCGTTTCTCCTTCTACTTCTACGAGTATCGCCGACAAGGCAAGGAAGATCGAAGGTCACAGGTCACGAATACCGATTCGGATTCGGATTCGAATACGGACACCGATTCGAAATGCGATTGTCGAGCACACAAAAAACATTAAAATGCGCTGACGATTGACGAACGAACCGATCCCTGAAGTGAAAGTGGCCATTAAAAATGAGAAGACTAGAAGCACAGCCAAAGGAAAAATCTTTTTTAATTTTATATACTTTTTCTTCAGTGTTAATTGACAAGTTAAGTGCTTTTTTATGACTCGAAATGGTTTTTTAATTTGGTGTCGATGGAATCGTACAACTAACAACCAACAACTACTACAACAAAGTGTTGATAGCCTAGCGATTAGACGCTGCTGCTGCTCAGCCGGGGAATTAATCAAATTATCTAAGCAAGCGAGCAATTAAATTATGATTTACTATGTGTCAAAATGAATATGAATACGAGTACTCACACTCATAGTCATACTCAAAGCTGAGATTCAAATGAGTGTTTAACTGGCAATTAGACTAAGACTACGGCAAAGCTATTGCCAATTAGCTAAAGACTAGATATTAAATATTAAATATACTTAATACCTGGCTTATTAAGTCATTTTCGCCTGGCTTTTGTGCCACACTCAGACGCTCTTCATACTTAATTAAAGGCAGGCAAAATGGCCAACGTCGTGCCCCATTAACAGAGAGAAAAAAACAATTCCATCGAGCATAACAATCTTTTATTTAAGAACAGTTTTAACTAAGTAAGTTCTACGTCAATACAATACTTTCCTATCTTAAAGAAAGCTTTGTAAATGATTCCAGCTTATTTCTCTCTGTGTATTTACCCCCCGAACATTCCTTTAGTTTTTTGGGTTCGTTAGACGCAGCTTTGACAGCTGACAAATTGTTGCATGCCACAAGTTTTTTTCTTGTTGTTGTTGAGAAAGCGTTATGCTAATTAAACCATTAATATCATTAATTATATGTGGGCATATGCAGGAATTTCTATATATATATATGTTTTTTTTTGTGGGAATACTTGGAACTTGCAACTAACTTTCTAGTGGTTTTTTTCTTTTTGCAGGACCCCGCTACCGTCGCCCCAAGCAACCAAAGGATAAGACCAATGATGAAAAACGACCACGCACCGCCTTCTCCAGCGAACAATTGGCCCGCCTCAAGGTAAGCATTCAGATACTCTTTTATATGTAATTTAAAAAAAATACCCTAACAAAAAATGGCACTTAAATGCAGAGTGATTTTTGTGTGAATAGTCCTAATAGTTGAATATTTTACCTGCTTTTCTGAGTGTATATTGTGTCATATTTATAGGCAAAATATTTACACACTTTACCCCGCCCGCCCGCTGAGCTGCATCCTGGCGAGCTGGCGATATGGCAACCGCACGTCTTCCTCCTCCTCTCTCTGCTTTTGCTGCTTGTCCTGCTAGTCTAAGCCAATTAGACATGCTCATATTTCACTCATACTGTGCGTCTTTCAACTAAACCGCAAATAATTGATTTGCCTCAGCCTCTACCTAGACACAGACCATAAACCTAGACCTAACCCTAGTTTCTCCAGCCGTTTCTCATCATTTATTCTCTCTTTTTCTCTTTTCTACTTGCAGCGCGAATTCAATGAGAATCGCTACCTTACGGAAAGACGCCGCCAGCAGCTGAGCTCCGAGCTTGGTCTGAACGAGGCACAGATTAAGATCTGGTTCCAGAATAAACGCGCCAAAATCAAGAAATCCACCGGCTCTAAAAATCCTTTGGCCCTGCAGCTGATGGCCCAAGGATTATATAATCATACGACGGTGCCGCTGACCAAAGAGGAGGAAGAGCTCGAGATGCGTATGAACGGGCAGATACCCTAAACTTTCAATGAATCGTATGGTTACTTTGGGGGGGAGGAGGGGAAAAGGGACACTTTAATCCTTGGTGTGCAATATTGAAATGCGTTGGAATTTGTGTGGCGTACAAATGTTTTCATGTGATATAATTGTAATATACAGCTAAAAATTAAAATATCTTATTATAAACGTAATCGTATCTATAAGTTTCGAATTCTATTCTAAGCTGCAAATATTTATTTAAAAACTAAACTAAACTAAACTATAAAGAAAGTATTATGCTATAAACTGCACGCTCTCTCTATGAGTGCGATGGAAGAATGGAAGGATTAATCCAAAGTTCGGAAATTCCATCTTGCTTTGCAATCTTGTATTCTAACCTAAAAGCTAACAAATGTTTATTCCTAACTATAATTCAAAATATGCTTAAAATGTTGATAAGTAATTTAAAAGTTCTATAGATTAATTTCTAGTTTGACGCAGAAGTATTTCTAGTTTTAAGCTGAACAAAAAACGAAAATGTTATGGATTAAAGATGCTTCGAAAAAAAAACATATAAATGAACACACATAGAAATGCACCGAAACAAAGCAATCTCTATTGAAATCCATGTGCTAAAACAAAAAATCAAAAAAACAAAACAAACAAAAAAATTAATTAAAATAAAAAAATATTTAAAAAATTAAACACAGTCTTTTAATTTATGTTTTTCTCTAAGTGGAAGCGCAGATAGGCATAGAAAAATAAAAAACAAAATGACAAATGCTGAACACAGCTGAACAATAGATAAAATATACGATATTAATATTGGTTCTTAATTGTTTCTAGAACGAGTTTCTTATAAACCAAAACTGAACCATTTTAAAAAGGCTTCCAATCAGTAGATAATGAAAATATTATTGTTAAATGATACTGTCGGAGTCACCCTTTTTATACCCTTGCAGAGGAGATAATAACTTTGACACGACTCCATAAAGTATATATATTATTCATCAGGACGATCATCTGTCTGTCCTTCTGTCTGTTTCTCTGCAAACTAGTCTTTCTGCCTTTCCCTACAAGCTTACATTAAAATCTTATAGAATATTAACACCCTATTAAGCTTTTTTGATCTTTTGCTACACTTTTGAGTTTAAACTAGCTAACAAAATTAAAATTTTTTTATTTGATATTCGGAAAATCTGCATTCGATATATATTTTATTTATTAGGATTATATCCTTTATAATACTTCTGGGCTTGGTTTTACTTATTCCATTACAATGTTCTATACAAAGTTATATATATTTATTCAAATGTATAAAATATTCTGACTTTAATTGGGGTACTTTTATCCTACGTAAAGTCAATTAATTAATTTACCTGTTGAATTCTTTCTTCAATTAAAACAGTATTGAATAAAGTGCAGTCTGGAAAACTTCATAAATACTAATAGATTCTAACTCGTAAGAACTGTTTTATTAGTTATTAATTGAGCACATCTCAGAGAGCGCTTCATAAGTCCATTTAAAATGAGGTTTAATAAATCTGACTCGTAATGAGTCTATAAAAATCAGGTATAACTGCAAGCTGAGATGTGTTTTTTTTCTCTGTTTGTCATATAAATGGGACGAGACTTCTATCAACACTTAATGTTACGATTAATTTGAGACTCGATTCGTACTCGTTTGATTTCCAACTCATTTCTCATGTTTTGACAGCAAATGTTGTATGAAAATTGCGTTTAATCGTCTGTGCAGGTTAATAGGCTAGACGCGGAGAGAGATAGAGAAAGAGAGAGAGAGAGAGAGAGAGAGAGAGAAAGACAGGCGCCGTCGGAGTTGGAGTTGGAGTCAATTCAATGACACACAATGTCCACGTACGGATTCGGATTCGGATTCGGAATCACATCAAAGGCCACAGAACGTCGCCGGCGCAACTTTAAATCATGTAAACTTGTCACCAGTCGAGGGTGAAACTGGGAACAAGTCGCGGAAACTGAGACTGAGACTGAGACTGTTGAATGGACTGGCAATAAAGGAGGGGATGAGCTGGGAATGTGTATGGGCAGGGGATTGAGGAGGTGATGCTGATTCGCTAATTGCACAATCACAGCGCAGAGCATGAGACACAGCATGAGGATGAGGATGAGGATGAGTGACGGCAACAGCATTCATTGGATTCGATTTGATGCTGCCATTTAATTAAAAACAAATCTTCATATAAACAAATATTGTGACAAGCAAACAACGCGTTGCCATCAAATGAAACTGCACCCAGCAACAGCAACAACCACAGCAACAACAGCAACAACAGCAACAACAACAACAACCACAGCTACAACATCAAATGATTTATTAGCACAGATTTTGAGGCAAGAGCAACGCGCGTTAATTTGCTCAAAATAAATGCAAAAAAATACTAAAAATTCGAAATGCAAAATGCATAGACGCAGACAAAGTTGTTTGAGTAGTAATACACTGAGAAAAAAAACAGTTCGAACTGAGCTGATGTTTCCGAAAATTCTGTAAAATTCTGGGTCAGTATTTTACAGAAGTAGAAATTGAGATAACATATTTTATTTTCAAATAAAATAAAACAAAAATTGTATTAAAATATACATATATTTTCAAGTTGAATAGAGAAATTTATTTATTTTATATCAAATTTTTGAATCAGCTCAGATTTAGATACTTTATTTTATCAGGTTTCACTCATGGCTTCTAAGAGGAAGAGAAATCCCGCTTCGAACCAATTAGTGTCCTCTGAAATTTTGTACTGATCTGTCAAAGAGGTAGACAATTTGTCTATTTTTTTCGCAGTGTAGCTGTCGATAGGGTAAGGAAGGAGCGGGGGCGGGAGAGAGAGAGAGCATCGTCAGATCGGCAGCTGACATTTACTGGCAAGCGTTGATGCCTGCCTGCCTGCCTGCTGAAGCTCTGATGCTGATGCTGATGCTGACGCGAATATGCGAATCTGGCAGAGATCGAGGCACATTAAATGAATTAATGCCAACGCTAATTGCGCCAAATGCTTTGCGCAAAAATATAAAGAAAGAAAATGAAAGAAAGAAAAAAGAAATACGATTATGTGTGAGTCTACGTAATGCCCTCCTCTGCTCGACTACTACTCCCCCGCAAAACCCGCTCAAATTAAATCAGGCGTATTATAGAGGCGCAAATCCATTTGCGCACGTAATGAACCAATTAGCCAATGAGCCGGAAATGAGTTGGAACTGGTTCGAGTAGTGGAACCAGTGTTAGGCTCAGTTCCAGTGCTGGAACCGGCGCTAGAGATATCTAAGAGGCTATCAAAGGGAATATTTCAACACTTCTAATTAGCTGAAATTGCCAAGTGACACACTAAATTTCACTTTCCGACAGCGGAATTCCAATTGCGCATACAATGTAGAGATCGGCTATTAAAAAGCCACAAAAAAACATATGTACTCCTATGCCACATAAGTCAACCTCATCCCCCCATTTAGCTTGCTGTGTGTGGGCGCTCCATCCCCTCCTTAAACCCTCCAGTCTCCTCCGTTTCCCTCCTCCCAACATGTGTGATTTATGCCCCTTTGAGAGACAAAATCTGCTGGCATCTGCCCCTTTGATATCGCCACGTGGCAGCCCCTTCGCTAATTGCATTTTGACTCGAGACTCGACGCGAGTCGAGTCGAGTCGACTCCGAGGCGGCATTTTACAGTTTGTCGTATTAATTGCTGCTCCCACAAAGTCTTCTTGTTCCAGCTGCACTGCAAACAAAAATTGAGATCAGTAGGCCGATCTTGATGATTTTGACTGGTAAATTTCATTTAGAAACAACAACTTTCGGACATATTGTTTCTTCTGCAGCTGTGTCCGATCCATTCGGTTACGACGGACAGTTGGACATGACTAGTTTCATTTCATGACAAAGCAACAATAAACTTTGCATAAAATATAAAAGAGAAATAGTAATTAATTTTATACTATTTTTCTAGCTTCAATATATTGGACTTTGGTATTAAAACAATTATAAAATAAATGTAATATTTACCTTAGCACTCCCATATTTTTTTCTCAGTGCACAATTTAATACTTATTATATTTTTGGTGCTGCATCTAGTAAATGTCGAAAAGTTTTGCGGCGTCTCGTAGATTTATTTGCCGCAATGGGCAATTGGAGCTGCCACTTGTTTCCGCTTCGCTTTATCAATTGATTTACGATGCGATAATAAAACGCTTTACCCCTGCACCCTTGCATCGCCTGCCGTATCCTTTGCAGACGTCTAATATCAATTTTTGGTTGCATTCAGGAGACTTTTAACTTAATGTCTGATGTGCGCCATTTCCTTGGTAATAGCTGCAGTTGCAGTCGCTGCCACAGTCGCAGTTGGCGTCGCAGTCAGCTGCGCTGGGGCATTTCATAATCGCTGCCAGTTCCATGGAAAGTGCACTCAATTATGGCCAACAGACAGGCGCTGAGTTGTGAGTTGTGAGACGACTTGGCTTGGGTGTCTTAGTAATCTCTCAAGTGTGCCCTGCTGTCCCGCTCTCTCTCGCTCGCACGCCTTGCGCCTTGTGGCGCTACAGGGGTACAGCAGAAAAAAATGTATCTCAGCCTAAATAAACATTCAAATGGCTACAACTTTTCAGCAGAAGTCAACGCCAACATACGAGTGTATTCACCAATGTATTCACATTCACATTCACATTCAACGTCAACTCGAAACGTCAATTCTGTTGACTCAACTCGAGACTCGCTGCTCGCTTCTCATTCGAAGCCTCCTCTCCCACAAATATTTGAGTTGCTTAAACTGGTGAGTTTGGTAACTAAGTAGTAAGTAATTGTAATTGATTTTCAAATCCTTTTTTCTCTCAGTGTTGTTGGCCCGCAGTGACGCTAATTGGTCAACTGCTTGCGCCTTTGTTTGACTGTCGATTTACACCTCCAAGCAGCAGTTGCCGTTTTTCTGTTTCTGTTTTTCCAACTTTTCCCACTTTTTCCACTTTTCCCAATTTGTTTTCCTTCCTCTTCTGTCAGTTTGATCAGTTTTTTGTTAGTACGCCGCTAACTGCTCTCAATGCCCCGCTAATTGCCCACGTCAACAAAGGCGCCTCGAAGCGCTAATAGTATCAATCAATGGATTTATCATACTTTTGAGTATATTTTTCAACGATTTCAGGGAATTTTCATTTGACTGGAGAAATATAATTAAGTATCTAAAATTATTTATGTATTTATATGAATTTAGTTAAGGTTTTTAACTCGATTTTTTAATTAATAATTTTGAAGATATTTTTCAAATATTTGTCTATTAAAAAAGGTTCTATTTAAAGGTTGTATAACAAAAGGAAATTATTTTTTGCCTATAATAAATGATAGTAAAAATTTGAAATTTCAGGGGTGAATTTGTCTTATAAAATGATATTAGGATTTAAATAAATAATTTAGTTATTCTTATCAGGAATCGCGTAAAATTCTTTATGACCTCACAAAAGCATAACTACCCGATTCAATTATGAATTATTAAATAGTAAATTCGGGTATACAATTATTGAGGCGCCTTTAAGAGATTACCGAAAAAGCGGATATACTCGTAATTGCAGGCGAATGAATTGAATATTCATTTAGAGGCCATACAAATAGTCATAAATACTCGTAGTTAATGAATAAATTCATGGCAAATGACCAGGGAACAGAAAGGCATAAAACATTTCCCATCTTTCCAATTCCCAATCCGAACTTTCATTGGCGACGTGTGGAGGTCTCAGCGGTGGGTCTGCGACTGCGAGTATTATGATGACATTATTATCATTATTTTCTGCTTATTAATGTTTAATGGCCAGCACACAACATTAAATAAACATAATAAACATGGCAGCCAATTGAATTTTATGCAAATGTCAGTGAGGTGTTTTCTCAAACGCCCCGTCTCAAGGTGCGGCGCCGCACCCCGCCCATGGTTTCTACAAACGTATACAAAACTAGCAAGGAAAGGCCAGTCTTCGACACGCCGAAGATTACATACCCTTCCCGACGCATGAAACGCATTTTAATCGATTGTTTCTTTGGAAGAGAAAAAGTTTTCCACACAATAATTTTTGAACCGATTCTTCCTTTGGCACCTAACTAACTGACGGACAGACAAATGAATGGACAGACTGATACGGCTCTATCGACTCGACTTATCGTACTTAATGGGGTCGTAGATGCGTTACACATTTCGTGACTATATTATGATACCCTCTGCAAGGGTATACGAAATTCAGATTCACGTTCAGTTGTGGTGTTTCGATGTTTCGGTTGAGGCGAGAAGAGCGATCGATAGACACTACAAGTAACAAGCGAAAAAAAAACACAATTATTTATTTGACCCTCGGGTCAAGTCTTCACAAAGCAGTGAAATAAATAAGTGTGTAAGCTACGAGTTATATGTAATGCTGAAAATTGATTGGAATTAACATACCCTGTACAAATTATGTAGCACACTCTAATTATAGTTAAGCTGCTTCATAATAATAAACTCCAATTGCTGTAAATAAAAATTAATAGAGAGTCGTAAAGAAAATACCCTGCCAGTTACCAATACAGGGTATATTGAGAGTGAGGTTGCCAATTGAAATACAACAACTTGCATATGCACTTGGCTAATAAGCCAAACAGTCTGACGAAGGTTATTGACTGGTTGCCTGGACTTGAAGAAAAATGCATTAGCTTAACGGATAAATATGTGTGTGGTGTCGTCTGTCCTCTGTCTACTGTGTCTGTTGGCTGTCCTGGCCCCCCAGGAGTCAATTGCAAGACAAATGATGCCAAAAACAATGGAGAGCCAAGCAGTCACAGTCCCAGGCAGAGTCCCAGGCAGAGTCAGAGTCAGAGGCGAGTCACATCCCGATAATGACAATATTTTTGGCATTTGAATATGACAAACAATGAGTATCTACTTCTGCTTCAGTCCTTCGCAAAGTGCAGCGGAAATTTGTCATTTATCATGCGATGAAATTCGCATAATGTAAAAGTCCCCAAATCCAAAACCAAAATTCACCGCTTCACTAACGATCCCTCTTATCCCCCTCTCCTCTCTCTCTCAGTTTCTCTGTTGATCTGCTTCGATCATATATCAAAATCGCACGTATGCATTGAGCTTTGTGGGTGGGCTATGGCCAAAAAGAGAAAAAAATTAAATTTCAAATTTAATTAATGAATTACTTCAATTCGAGGCCGTTGTTAAGGCCTTCAATCCAGGCCTTAAAAAGTCACCCGCAAACTGACCAAACCCAAGGCAAACATTTCGTGAGCAAATTAAATGAAAATATTTGCACAATGAAACAAATTAGTTTTGTATTGTTTTCAGCATTTTAGTTGTTAATACTCTTTCGCTTGCGAGGTATACCAACTATTGCATGCAATTTGTGCTGTTTCTATGCCAAGGCTGAATTGCTTCCTAGCCGGCTATTCAAATATTTGGCTTACTTTGATCACTTTGACAAATCAGAAAAGTCTGGGTTTCATTTAAAGAACTTTCTGTATTATTATGATAAATTACTTTAAATAAAAAACGCTTACATTTTCAAAGTAATTTTACATTAATTTGATCAGATTTATTTTAGAGCTTGAAATGTTTTAAAAGTAATTTTAAGCAACGAAACCCTAAGAGCATTTATTAAGGTAAAATAAAACAAATGTATTAAAATTGTATATAGGTAATTTAGGTTTTTGTTTGAAAATTAAATTATTAAATAAGGATGTTTGCTCGTCGGTGCTGTCTACGCAGATAAAATTTCATTTTTCGATTATTTATTTTATATATTTTTTTTGCAAAACTTGTTAGCTGCACACAGAGCGCATTTTATTATTATTTCTCTTAGCGCTAACGTGGCCAAAACCTAAAAAAAAAGAGTGTCAAAACAAATTGTTTATTCGCACACACACATACACACACTCACACACACTCACACTCACACACACAAGGGTTAATTGGTAAATGTGCGAGCCATAAACAAATGTGGCGCTGATTCCACAGCAAAGCGAACAGGAGCAACCCCCCTAAAAACAACAACAGTTTCAGCCCCACTGTGCGGCTGCCAACCAGCCAAAGCACTTGGAATCAGAATTGGAATCTGTTGCCTCCCAGTCATCCCCTCGAACCCCTCCCCGCGTCATATAGTCTCGCAACCCTCAGTAAAAATAAACATTGTGCGCGCAAGTTGTAAAATTTCAAATTAAAAACGTGATCTCAGCGCGAATTGGAAAGTAAATTATTTGATTCTGCACTTTTCATTCGCCCCACTGTTCCCCGTTCCCCGTTCCTCTCGTTCCGTACCTGTTCCTGGCTCTGTTTTAGCCCTGTTACCAGAGTTTCAGACAGAAGCAGCGAAAGTGCTGAAAGCTCAATAAAGCAAACAAAAAAAAAGGCGGCAAAAAGTGGGAAAAATAAAACTGCAGCCTGAACATTGGCGCAATAAAAAGGACTCGAGCGCGGACGCGAACGTGGCAAAAAGGATGTTGTATGTATCCTGGCAAAATGTGTTGAAAATTGCTCGCCGCCGTTGGTTATCTCTCCATTCAGGAGCAGCAAAAGGCAAAAAAAAGAAGGCAAAAAAGACGCGAACGCCAAACAGTTTTTATCTGCGTTCGTGCAGCTCTTCGAGCACGAACAGAGGCCATAACTCAATGAGGGGTGGATTTTGGGTTGGAT
This sequence comes from Drosophila repletoides, assembly GCA_018150835.1. Taxonomy (NCBI): domain Eukaryota; kingdom Metazoa; phylum Arthropoda; class Insecta; order Diptera; family Drosophilidae; genus Drosophila; species Drosophila repletoides. The sequence goes on along the minus strand of JAECWQ010000089.1, from coordinate 16,714,115 downwards.
GTTCCTTGAGAAGAGGTGGAGAGGGGGAGAGTGGGGTCGACGGAAACGGAAATGCGCCACAAGCAACTTTGAACCACTGTGCCATGGCTCCTGGGACTCCTCGTCGCCTCAACGCCTCGACGACGCCTTAATTGAGGTACAAATTGAGCTTTTGCACTGTGCTCCTGCTCCTGCTCCTCCTGCTTCCTTTTATCCTTTTATTTTGTTGAGAAATATTACCCTACTGCTAGAATAAAGTGGGCGTCGGGGCGTGGCATACGAATTCAAGCGAGATTTCGCCAGCGAGATTTAATGCGCCTTTTTTGCACGCTTTGCTTTCTTTTTCGGGTCTAAAACTGCACTGCAAACTGCAAACTGAAAACTGAAAACTGGAACTGAATATACAATAAATTAAAGTGCCCTCCCTTTATTCCCTTTTTTGTTTCTTTTTGCAGGGTAATTGCAGTTTTATAGCAACTAGTTTTTGAAACGGATGCGATTGATGTGATTTTTATGGCATGTAATTTACAATTGGAGTCCAACAGCGAAGCACTCCAAATGTAATTACTTCTCGGTGCTTTAAATTCTCTTAATTTAATTGAATTTAAGTTATTCTCTCGAGTCTCTTTCGAGTCCTAAGAAATTATTAACAATTCCCTTGCCTGACAATTAACTCAGCCTATTTGTGTTCAGGCCCGAGTATTCAAAATATTTAGTTTAAAACGCTAACAACTGCGTTTTATAGCAACCAGTTTTAGACACAGACGCCTAGTCGAAGAACCGTCTTTCTGTCCGAGTCGGAATTCGCAATGGCAACTGAAGAATGATTCACAAAAAATGTAATTAATGCGTCACATTCACAAATTAATGGACCTTTCTTACATTGTAGGCAGTTAAAATTATAGTTCCGAACCGGTTCAGTATAGCGATTTTATGGTGGTATTAAAAACAAGGAAGGCTATTAAATATACTAATTTCTAGGGAAACTGCATATATCATCATATGCAAATACCCTACATTAATCAGCATTGGGTATTATAATTGAAAGACTCGTAAATGTCATCAGCGGTTCCTCTGACTACTTTCATTGTTCCACAGGCCTTTCAGAGAAAGCCTGACAAACAGATATTCTAGATCAAAAGGAGACATAGTCAAGATTCAGAAATAAATCTAAATAAATAATTGTTTTTTAAATTTTATTTAGTGTTTGTTATTGTTATTGAAAAGTTTGCCTTTGAGAATATCTTTCTTTTTAAACACTTTTTCCTTTAATTTAGTCAACAAATGAGCTCTTTGATATTCTTTTTCTTTAATAAAAGAACTGATTCAGTCAGTTTATCAATCAACTGAATTTTCTAATTATTTTCGAGGCATGCAATGCATGTTTTCCTACCATTTAATAAATATCTCAGCTAGTAATTAATCCAGCTACAGATGGATACAGAGATCTACTCTCTCTCTCAATCTTCAATCTTCTTCGAAGCTCTACGCAATTCTCTTAAATTGTGTAGTGATTTCTCTTGATTTTTGCAGATTTTTATGGAGTTTCCTGGACCAGAGGCCATAACACAGACAGCAATCCTCTAAACGTTGTTTTACTTACTTTGCTGCAATTTGGCGCCGCACCAACACGAATGAAGTTCATAATGATGATGATGAAGATGATCATTCACTGGGAATGGAGCTGGAAATGGAACTGGGGACTGGGGACTGGCAACTGAGAACTGGGAACATAACGAGCCGCAAAACTACTGTGGCTGTTGCCTGTGGCGCAGGCTCTGGATGAGATCTTCGTGTGTGGTCTCCAATCTGGCAATATCTTCTTTTAGCACGTCTCTTAGCTTAAGAGAGACAGACACAGAGGCAGAGAAGCAGCAAAGAGTAGTAGCTGCCACACGTACCCGATCCACAAAAGTGTCAATAATTTTAAGTGCAGCACATTTTTTGCTCTTTCGAAGCAGACTCCAAGTCTGAATCTGAGTCTGATTCCGATTCCAGGTCCGAGTTCGAGTTCGCGTCCAAGGCAGAGTCCGATTGTGGCGCTCTTCGCATCACTCTGCGCTTTCGAATCGCATACATATTAATCACTCCTAATGGACTGCAATTGAATTTCAAGTAATCATCGAGTGCCTCAACTTGGGGCAAGGCTTAATAGCCGCCGTTGTTTCTGTTCTTGTTGTTGTTGTTGTTGCTCTTTCTGTTGTTGCCGTTGAAGTTGCTGTTGCTGTTGCTGTTGCCGGCTGCCACTCGCCAATGGTTTTAAGCCAAATGCAACTTGGGTGGTCCAGATGCCGTGTCTGTGGCTCTGTGACTCTGTGGCATGTACGAAGCTCAAGCTTCAAGCGGAGGCTGTACACTGGAAAAATATATGTACAGAAATTATGACAATTCATTCATAAATACCAAAAAGCTTTCCTTTTAACTCTTTGATAACAATGAGTTCTTATCAATTGCCTGATTGTATTTTTTTTTAATTTTGAATATATCAATAAATTTTGAGTAGAATAAAAAGATAATAATAAAAAATGTTTTGGAAATTGTGTTTTCTTCTCTTATATCTTATTTAATTTGAATATTCTTACCCATCCCTTCGCTCTTCTCAAACCTAAACTTATTGCACATTTCGGAATCAGAGCTAAACATCTTTCGAATTCTCAGAGTTGTGTAGCCCTGGTAAACAGAATTTGATCAGCGACACTTTCGCTCAGTGTAGCTCAAGCTGAAACTTAGTATGATCGCTGCTGTGTGCTGTTCGTTGGTTGCAACAGGGCCAAAGGTTTTGTGGCCATTTCAAGATGAGGAAAAGCCTTTTACACATGCCCTGATGAGACTAGGCCGAGTAGCAGGGCCAGATCCAGGCCCAGATCCCGACCCAGGCCGATGTCCAGTTTGGAAAACTCAATTTAAGGCGAACAAGCTGAAAAAATTAATGACTGCAATTTTTCATAATACTCGCAGCTAATTAAGTTTGTTTTTTTTTTATTTTTATTTCTTGTGGAATCTGTAGAGTGAAATTAATTTTCGTTTAAGTTTGATATTCCTTGGAAATTCAACGGGATTCAGTTGTGATCAGAGCGCGATAAAGAAACCGATAAAGATTCCGATATAGATGCAGATGCAGATATACAGTAGCTGCAAGCAGTTGTTGGACCCATTGAGCGCCTGATGAGCATCATTAGTTAAGCGTCGCAATTCCACGTAAACCAAGAATTCCAGTGGAAAAAGCGAAGACACGAGAGAAGAGAGAATGCGACTCACCTGCTTCTCTGGGGACACCTTCGACAACAATCGATCGGCTGGCTGGCTGAATGGCTGGCTGGCTGGCCGCACAACATGTGGACAGTGTAAGGCAACGCCGGTGTTCGAGAAATTGAAAAATTTGAATCGACTGAAAACAGCAGCAAAATAATTTCCTACAGCTCGTGTATTCGCATCGATCACTGATGGAACACACTGGAACAGTGGGTCTCTGCTCATAAAAACCCGCACAAAAAAAAAAAAAAGAAAACGGGAACGGAACGGGATCGGAATCGGGATCGAGAACATGACATCGTTTCAGTTCCCCAAGAGGCCAACTCTTGTTCTGCGCCTGGCTAATTGACAAGATGATTTCTAATTAGACCACCGGGCCGAAAACCAGTACCCAGTACCAACTATACAGTACCCCACTGCCAGAGTCACTAGACCCCCTTTCAATAGCTTTATGGTTCCACTTTGCATATGGCCAAAAGTGTCGCATGGCGCAATTTCCAGAGTTAGTCCAGAAGCTAATTTACACGCGCAGGTGTCAGTCTGTCGACGGCCGAGAACGAGGGACGCTTCGAGTGTGGCCCTTTTATTATTATTTCTTTTCAAATACCCTTAGAGAGGGTATTAAAATTTTTTAGAAATATAAGAATTAGAAATATTTAATGCTTTGAAAGAGGCGACTCTGTCTGCCCGATCACTTATCCGTCTGTCCTGCTGTCCGTCTGTCTGTTTTAAAGCAAACTAGCCACAGTTTCCGAAACTTCTTTTTACAAATCGATTAAACTAAAAATTAAGCAAATTAGTAAAGATTTTTATATGATAAAAATTGTGGGACTTTTCTACTATAGGAGCAATCTATAAGAGTATTCAAATGGTCGGCGTGCCGAACGCCAAACATTTCTCTTGCTTGTCTCTTTTATATTTTTTGCTGGGCTGCGTGTGTGTTTGCTCCGGGCAATAAATTATGGCTTAATTAAACTAAAAACAAAGAAATTTTTGTATTATAAAAATGTATATGCATATGTGTGTATGTATATGTTTATGTGTATGTATATGTGTATATGCATATGTGGTTATACCCTCGCTTTGTCTAGGCATGCGCCTAATTAACAGTCGGCTTGAGTCTAGCGCAATTATCGTATAGAGACGACATCTCACACACACAGACAGAGAGAACCACACGAATTATTCATTGATGAAACATATTAATCAGCGGCTTATCAGCAATTAAATCACCGAAGCCCCTACGACAATTCAATGCACTTAGAAATTGACTTCAACTTCAACTTCGACACCGACGCCGACGCCGACGCTGACTGATGAAGTGCACATTTCGTGTACTGTCAACGATTCCAATCGTCAATCCGTCAATGAGTCAATGCAATTCTAATGGACAGCAATGCATCAAGGGGCAGTTTGGTAATTAATCTGAAAACTGAGTAGGAAAAGTGTTGAGCTGTCTCCAATCGAATTCCGAGTTGCCGTTGATTGCAACTGAATAACCGATCACAAGTGAGTCACAGTTTTGTAGGGCTACTTATCAATAGAACCAATCAAAACCGAACAATCTTTCACCGGCTCTACCCAAAAAAAAGCACAGTTTGATGAGAGTTTTGTACAGTGACAAATGTCTGACAACAAATCACTTTCATTGATTAAAATCTCTTAAATTATTAGATCAATTGTCGAAGAAAGAATCGTGAAAAGAAGAGTACTCAAAATAAAATAGTATATATACAAATATATAAACAAATTATATATCTTCGTACCAGAAGATTTAGTTTAAGCATTTTAATGATACTAGACTTTAAATGAAGCTCATGAATATATTATTTATTATATATATATATATTAATTAATAATATATTACAACGACAAGACATTTATTATGTGAGTACAAAAAAAAAATTATTTACTAACAAGTCATGAGATATCCTGGATGATGAGATATATTCGATATAAAACTATTGTTTCATATAAAAACTGTATCTGTATCGAATTAAATTTAAAATTTCTAACATATTTGATAATATAATAATTGATCCAGCTTTGGCAAAGTTATGGGAGATCTTAAGGTAAAAATTTCCTATTTTCTTTCGATCAGAAATTGGTAAGGATAAAATTCAATTCAAAAAACTCAAAAAAAATTGTAATAAAACTTGTAACTTGTAATAAAACTCAAAAATTAAATACTAAAATTATCTGCAAGATTTTTTATATAAAAACGGGATCAGTTTTTTATGACAGTTGAAAGTCTAAAGAAAGAGTATTTTCTATAAACGTGGGAGTTTTACATACATCACACGTGCTGTTGCCAAATTTTTGGGAACAGGAACAAAAGTCTGATCAGGGTGGTCTTCCCCAGAGATCCGACTGTGATCTGTGATCTAAAAACCCTTCGAAAGGAACCCTTATAAGCCCTAAATACACAGTGCCACTGAGCCGCAGAAGCAGTGGTTCTGCTCCACATTTCGGAGCAACTTGCCGTGTGGTCTACACAATTGAGCCATCAGCATCAATGACCAAAAACGAAATCAACACTAAATGAAGAAGAGACATAGAGAGAGAAAAAAGGAGACGAAGAAACCAGGGAAGAATAAAGAAACTGCCAGCTTTGATTAACCCAAGCAGTCAAAAGGAGTGGCCCACGCTAAGGCACTCAAGTGCCAAAACATGACAAGGCACAAGGTGAACTGATCCTGCAGTACGTGTGGGCCCCTTCTCTGGATGAAGCGCCTCCAAAAGTACCAGGAATCAAGCAGCACTCAACGGCTTAAGTGTGCGCCACAGAAATCTTAAAAAAAATCCCAGCTTGTTGGTGTCTCCAAAAAAAAAGTCGCACGATCATTGATCGAGGATCGAGCATCGGGAATCGTCGAGAAAGAGCGACGATCTGCAACAGCTGCAGCCTCTTAATTTGACACAAAACAAGATCAAATGTCAGTCTGTCATAACTGAACGACTTTACAGTGTATACCCTGTAATATGCTAAGTATTACCAGTAGAAGCACGATCTTCTTGATCGCCTCTTAATATGCAAGCGAGCATGCGACGAGTGGCAACAACATTGTTCGACTGTTGCAACTGTTGCAACTGTCACTCGTCGTTGGAGGTTCTCTTTGCACTTGCCCCTACACAAAAAAAGAAAACAAAAACAATAACAAAAACAAATGAAAGGCGAAAAGCGAACGACCCGAGCAGAGAGAGGATCGTGCTTCGATCTCTTTCTAATGCGCACGCCCTTTGCATAATTAATGCACCGCTTTGGGAACCTTCATAATTTTTGGTGACATTTCCTCCTTTTTCCTTTGCCTTTTCCTTTCCTTTCCTGGTGGCTTCTTTCAACGACTTCACAGCCGATTTATGACTTTTAATTTGTATGTCCGACTCGCTCTGCGTTGTCGACTCGATTAATTGGACCTCCACGAAGCGGCAGCTACTGTGCATATCATTTAGCTTAACCCCAGGTTAAGGATATTGTCGGCCTCATTTAGAGCTCATTTTTATTATTTAATTATATTCCAAGCGATCTGACTGAATGACTGACTTACAGCCTGACTGACTCCATCCACTACAACATATTTTTTCCATATAACTCAAACCGAATGGGTACAATTTTCCTTCAGTCGCCGCAATTGATGAGGATGGAGAAATATGTTACTAAGGACGGACTTTAATACAGACTTACAGACAGACCTCTGGAGTTACTGACTTGTAGCCTCCATCTACTACAACATATTTTTTCATATGAATCCAGTTCCTCACAGATATCTAATTGACTAGAAATGTTAAAATAAAGTAGCCGATATTTTATAGATCTTCCAATAAATTAATAAAGGTTTCAATTATTATTAATCAGCAATCAAAACAAATAAACTTTTCAATCACATGTCAACGACTGATGTAGAAAAATATACATTTGCCAGTGGATGTAGCTGAAACTGATAAAGGAAAAATATGTTTTAGTGGATGAAGTAGTAGCCTTCATAGAGTGGCAGACAGACAGACAGACAGACAGACAGACAGACTTGCAGACTTGTTTGACTGATTGTCTGGGGTGTGTGTCATTAAAAGGTAAACGCTTGTTAGTTCTTCCAGGAATACGTACAACACGTCTGTCTGCCTGCTGCGACCTTGCCACTGCTTGTTGCAGAGTTGCAGAGTTGCAGAGTTGCACAGTTGCAATTTGCTTGCGGTTCGCATTGTTTATAATTAATGCAAGTAATGTTTTGATTTCTATTACTATTCCTATTTCTACACATATTTCTTTCAGGTGTGCACACACCCACATCAAAAAGAAAGAAATAAAGAAAGAAAACCCCGTTTCGAGAGAGTCCCATTCCCATTCCCATTCCCAGACGCAATCAATTTCTGTTTTGACAGTTCCACTGTCAAGGGACTTGAAGTGTGTCTAATTGATGTTTTGGACTGTTTACTGTTTTACTGGTACGGGGCCGGGGCAAGTCACACAGATGTTTAGAGAGAAGTTCGGTTCAGTATATTTGATCAAAAAGCAATATCAAATAGGCTTGAAAGGACATCTGCTGGTCGTCCTGGTGACAGTTTTATAACACTTTAAATGCTGTTTAAAGGCTTTGCGTTACGTGTTTATTGCAGGGCGCCCGAGCAGGAAACCAGGGAACCAGGAAAAAACCAGGCGCAGCACTTGGACATGCGTGTCCAATCACGTTAACGTAAAGCCATGAAAGGGTTGTCCTTTCTGTTGTCCTGGGGAGAAGGAGGATGGGCCGATACAATTAAAATTGCTGCAAATGTGCCATGAAAATGCAATCCAAGGGCTGGGCCCACATCGTTAGATTTTATGATGTGGCTTACTGTTTACTGCTCACTGCCCCCATTCCCAGTTTCTAATTGAATTGAAATCGAAAAAGACAAGAGCCAAGTTTTCATATCGTAATTTCCCTGACTAACTAAGCCAAAGTATTCACGTTTTGGCAGGTTCATAAACAGAGCCAAACAGTTCCAGTGGCAACTCGACTCGAACTCGGCTAAGAGGTAAATGGCTTGTTTTGCATGTTAACAAGATACTTCCGGGCCAATGGCAAACGGCAGTGTTAGCCACGTCGTGTAGGCATTTGCTCAATGGCTCGAATGGTTCTGTTTTTGCTTCGGTTGTACGTACAGCTCGTTAGTCGCCCGAAAGAAAATGAAATTTTCACATTTTCATATGTCAACTAACAACAATGAAGTATTTTTATTGCATAATTAACCCCAACCCTCAACGAGAAGGAAAAAGGAAAATATATATACTTTAATTCGTGTTCATGCCACAAGCCTTAATTAATGGAGGCTACTGCACAGGGAAAAGGTTGCCGGAGTAGGCTTATTATGGGGTATTCCTGCAGGAAAACGGAGCGGAGAACATAATTTAAGACTACTTAAGAGATATTATTGAAAAGCACGAAAATATCTATGTTAATATCAAATAAAGAGCATTTTTTAACTAAAACTGAAATACATTGAATGATAGATTTCATATGAATGGTAGATTACCCATAAGAAAGATATATTCTCCAGCAGACTCAACAGTCAAAGTCGATCTCTCCCATTTTCACATACTGATCATATTTTGGCGGACAGCTAGCCATAATTCTCCATCTTCGTATGCCACAAATTTCAATACGATCAGAATATAAACAGAAGAGTTATTTAATAAACCATTTGCTCTGACAGTTTTCCTTTATTCCAATCGAAACAAAGGAGGAATTGTGGAGACAGAGCATCGTAAGCCACGTTCCGAGTTGATGACTTTTTCAAAGTACTCATTCATATAGGAGTATGTATGGCTCAATAATCGGGCTAAAAAGCGACTCATTTAGCCTATCAATTTATTGGTGGAGCAGCTTTGGCTCCCACGCCTTGCCACTCACACTTCAAGTTGTTGTTGTTGTTGTTGTTGTTGTTTGTTGGTGTTGCTGACTGCGCAGGCGTAATGAGACGATGGCAATGTCAAATACGCAGATCTCGGAGAACGATTGGCGCTACAACCACGTGGGTGGTCGCCAATATGAGAGGAGAACCAGGAGAAGGGAAGGGAGGCAGAGGAGCCACACCCACAGAAAGAGAATCACATGCGTGTATATCAGTGGATCAATGGGGTAGGAAAAAAAAAGACGCAGAAGAGATTTGCTTGAAGATTTGCATGCGCCAGCCTAAAAGCTCATTAAGAGCCCCCACGAATTAGACGCTTGGCGAATAAATAAATCTTGACAGCCGCTCCAGACCCGAGAACCAGACTCAGATACAGATACAGACCCAGATTCCGATACAAAAGCCGAAAAAAAGGGCAGATCGTTTGTAATGCCGGCACTTGAGCGCATTTCGTTGTAACTTTGTGTTTCATTAATAATCCCAGATCCCCGAAGGGAAGGGATGCGAGCTGTAGCAGAGCACGAGCAGGAGAAGGAGGAGAAGGAGGAGGAGGAGATGCTTCATAAATCTTGTGTCGCATAATTACAGTTAAAATTTATAAGCTTATCTCCTTAGCCGCAAATTTATTAGCGTGTTACAAGGCGCAACGGACGCTGCAGTTCGTCAAAGTCCACTAAGGATGAGGCTGAGAGGATGAGAAGAACTGCCAACGGAGCTGGAGACATAGCCGGTGCTGGACTCTCGCTCATTATGGCCAAGTATCGAAAATGTGTATTTAAAACGGCGTGAAAAACAATTTGTTGCCAATTTTATGACGCCTCGCGCCTTGCCACAACTCATCTACCAGACGAGCAACGTGCGGCAAGTGAAGCGAGCTGCAAACAAATTCATTTGAAGTCCGTGGCTCCGACTAGAGATGAGCGCGTGACGTGAGCGGAACTGTGACTCTGAAAAAACGCAGTGATTTTAAAAGAGTGAGCTTATTATACAGTTCATTTTTCAGATTAAATATCTGACAGTTTCAAAAATTTGGACACAATTTCGGAATTTGATTACCCAAGCAAAAGAAGTGCATTTTCGGTTCGTGATTGTGCGTGATGTGAAGGAGCAAATTACTCACGAGCTTAGCTCTAACTGCGACTCGGAGTCTGACTCTGTGGTCGGGCCGAAAGCGGTACTAAGTGTCAACCTCATAGATTTATGCGTATTGTCTTTTTTCGGGTTACTTGGGCTCACATTCCGGGAAGGCTTCGACTTCGACTGGAACTTGGGACTGAGGCCAAGGCTGCTGCTGCAGACCAACTGGCGAACATTAATCATTGGGGGCCAGGAACGGTTTGCGGCAGCACTCGAGGCGTTGTAATGTGCCTCTCCAGACTCGCACCAGAGACTCACTCACTCACTCACTCACTCACTCTCTCTCTGTCTGCCTCAGTCGCTGCCTCGGGATTAATGTACGCGCGCAAGGTATTTTGAATGGGCTTTTTATGGTCACATTTATTGAATTTATAACGTAATATACTCGCGCCTCATGACTCATGCTTAGAATTGCAGGTTCTTCTACAGAGCTTCAATTCAGAATTCAGAATTCTCGATTTCGATTTTGATTCCAGCTCGGACACCGACTCCGACTCCGGCCATAAAAAATTATGCTTAAACAAAATACTCAACTATAAATTCAACGAAAATATTACTAAACTTAAATTGACTTTTTATGAAGTCATCTGCACGAAGCGCGTGCCATAAAAATTCACTTAAGCAGAGCTCTACACCCACACACAATCCACACAATCCACAACAATCTCACACACAACTCTCAAGTGTCTCAACCCGTTCCCTTTTCCCTTCCTTGAGGCATTCCCTTTTCACTGCGCTTCCCATCGCAAATAAACTGTCTTTTGTTATAACGTCTTGAATTTGCTTTAAGAAAAACAAAAAAAACAAGAAAAATATAAATAAAAAACAAAATTGTCACCCCACAATGAAACCCAATACCAAACTGTAAATCATCCACAGAATTAAGATGTTTAAGCAGTCGGATTTGCTTGTTTTCCCGTTTATTTTCAGGCAGCGACTGCAAATCATTTTCAAAATGCACTCGATTTGTCACGGAAAAAGCTGTCGAATCGGTTCAAATTTATTGGCCTTTTTTTTCTCATTCGTATTCAAAATGAAATATAAAACTCATTTTTTTCTGAACTCTTTTAAGCACTGCTAATCGAGCAGAGAACTATCTGAACTACGCTTTCAGCTTTGAAGTTGCAAGGAATTTGAGCCTAATGAACGAAACACAATAAAGCAAACGACCCATTAACCGGAGAAGAGTATTTTTTTAACTGTTCACAACTAAAGGGTTTTCCTTTCCTATTTGTTATTATAGGGTATTGCCACTTTTGTGCAGAACAACAGCTGAACCTACTCAATTGACGGATTAAATAAATATATTACAGCTTTATTTCAGGCCGAAATCGGCCGACTATATAGCGGCAATGGAAGATATTTAAGTAAAAGTAATCTACTTGAATGCACTGGACTATATGATACTCAGTAACCAGTAGTATATTTGATACCCTTCCAGAGGGTATTCCAACTTTATCACGAAATGTGTAATGCATTGAGGGATGCCATTGCTCAGGACAAGAATATTGCCATGTCTGTCTGCTTCTGCTAATCTGACCTCAACCTTTCACCTCTGAATATAATGAAATTTTCAGAAAACAAACTTTAAATTAATTACTTGACGTGCAATGAAAATTAAGCCGTAATCTTAATAATTATGTCTACTGTCGCTTGGGGACCCTAGAAATGAGATGACCTATTGCATAGGTTATGTGAGTATTTTGTTAGGGGGAAATTACGAAAGATCACAAGTACTCAACAATATTATTTTCATAATTATTATCATCATTATTATGATGATTATCAGCATGCGAGTATCGCATATTTTGTGTCTCTTACGTCCTCAACACATGACAGACACTTTTAACACCTACGCCGAGCGTCGCTGTCGCTGTCGCCGCCGACGTCTGCGTCGCTGCACTTCAAGCAAAAAAAAAAAAAAGAAGCAAAGTTACAAAAGCGTCCGCCGTCGCCAAGGTGTCAATTTGTGCCGTTGGCATGCCAGCACACACACACAGAACACACACACACACACCCAGACAGGTAAAAAGTCGCCGACTTTGTTTTGCGCCTCGAATTTTTTATTGTTTTATTTTAGCATTTTTTTCTGTGACGACTGTATGCAAATTTAATGGCTAAATTAGACAGCAAAAAAATGCTAAGATTTTTTCTGGCTTGGTATGGGGCAGCTATTAGGCGAGATTATAGCCCAAGATTGCCCTCAAATATCATTTGCATAATGAATTTAATGTTTTCGTAATGCCAGCAATTGCCGATCCAGGGATATATCTTTCAGCTTCGATCGCAGTCTCATTAATTGAGTAATTAATGCCGACGCCCACAGCTGATAACGAGCTAATCAGCGGTTACAGTTGAATGAAATATCAGTGGCGTAGCCAGGAGGGGCTGAAGCTAAAAAATGCATTGCAAAAAGCTTATATTTAATACACTTGGAAAAATATATAAAATATTATGTCATATTTCATCTGAAAAATTAGAAAATATTTCTGGGTTTTAGAAAATAGCTCTCTAGTTATTAAAGATATTTAAAAGGTTTTTAATTCTGAAACATAAAAATAATCAACGTCTCTGTTTTGCTTAATTTTAAAAAAATATGAATTTTTTTCTAGCTCTTCACACCCCCTGCCTACGCCCCTGGGGACCACCTACAAAGTCAGCCCATTCGTTTCGTTACGATCACAAAGATATGCAAAAATAAAATAATAACAGCGCTTTGAATATAATTTAAATGTTTTTATTAAATTATGTATTTTACTTGTGAACTGTTTTTTTTTTTGTGTTTATTTTTTCTTAGTTTTTTTTTATGTTTTTTTTTCGGAATTTTTTGTTGTTATTTATTTATGATACAAAAACACGCAGCGCAACTGCAAAGCCAACGCGTCGCGTCGCGTCGCGTGGACTAGAATATTTTACAACTTAATTGTTTAGCAACTTTAAGCACTAAACTTACACGCTACGCTATAAATATTATTTTAAATTATAATTATATTATTGCTCTATGACGGCTCTGCAGACGTTGACGCCGAAGTCGACGTTGACGCTGACGCTGCAGACGCTGCTGCCGCCGCCTCCTGCAGCTCCTGCATTTCCTCCTCCTCACGCGTCAGCGGCACTGTCGAATGATTGTAGAGACCCTGCGCCATTAGCTGCAATGCCAGCGGATTCTTCGTTCCGCTCGACTTTTTCAGCTTGGCTCGTTTATTCTGGAACCAGATCTTGATCTGCGCCTCGTTCAGGCCAAGCTCTCCGCTCAGCTGCTGTCGGCGCTTCTCCGTCAAGTAGCGATTCTCATTGAACTCGTGCTAGAGGAGGGCGGAAACCGAAAAAGGAGATAGGGATAAAAATAGAGAAAGCTGTATTAGACTGGTTCATTCAAAACCTCTCAACTGAGAGATTGTAAGAGGTTTTAATACTTTATATAATCTAATCTAATCTTGGACAAAGTTGGATCACTAAATATGATATCTTTAATATCTACGAGTCCATTAAAATCCATTAAATTCAGACTGTTAACGTGGCTAACAGCGAAAGCGAACTCACCTTGAGCCGCGCCAGCTGCGTGCCGCTAAAAGCTGTACGCGGTCGCTTATCCTCCGGCGTTCCACCACAGCCCGAGGAGCCATCCGGATCGGACTTGTCGCCGCTACCGCTACCCGCAGCGCTGGACGTCGTTGATTTCTTGGGTTTACGCGTACGCGGACCTGTAAAGGAGAGCGGCAGGAAGAGGATTAGAGATGGGGAAGGTCATAAAAATTCCACGGCGCATATAATGGCAGTAACATGACTGGACCCTAAAGCTAAATGCCCGCTGTTCCACCAGCTCTGCCAACTCATCGAGCAGACATAAATCCTGTAGCTCATATGGCCAGCAATTAATTCACATTTAAATGCGTCCCAGACAACCCCTAAAAACCCCCCTCCCCAAAAAGAAGTCAACCCCCAACTTCAAAAGTCGCAGCACTGAAACAATTAAAGTTTCGAAAATTTGCGCGCGTCATTTTCAAAAGTAATCAACGCAATGACTTTTCACTGTGGCTAATTTCCACGCCCAACTCCCACCCCAACCCAAGTTAAAATGCTCAGGAAATTCCACCCTCAACTTTCTTCACATTTCTTGACTTGACTTGACTTGAGTTGTCTTTCTTTTAATTAACAGCAAGCGAGATAGACAAGCGCACAGAATCAACGCCTCAGCCACGCCCACATTTTCGCCCTTGAATACAAAAAGTTTTAGTGTATCGAATCGCTATGCAAATAGCTCGCCCGTCGTCGTAAAAGGGTTTTATTTGGCCAAAAGAATGCTCCGAAAACTTGTGTGGAAAGTTGAGCTCATTTTAAGAAATAGTTGCTCTGAAATGAAGCAATTATGAGGTTTACTAATGGGCATTTCTGGTATTTTCTCTCTCTGACCGCAACTTCTGTCTTCGGGCACAAAATATTTTGTAATTTCAGCTGCCCATTCATCATAAGAACATTTCTTGGGTTCCGCACATTTGCTTTCTTTTTGGACAGTTCAAGACTAGTTTCCATAGCCACGTGCTTCGAATTCGTAGGGAAACTCTATTTAAAGCCAAAGTTGAAATAGATGGGTTTTCTCTGGCTGGAGGCTAACATTTGAGGCTAAAACTTCAATTTAAATATAATAATATTCCCAAATAGACTTGGCTTAGAAAATTCTGCCTGTTATATTTAACTTAATTATTAATCTTTTTATTTGCTCAATTAAACACTTAGAAAGCAGTTCATTATATCATTCTACTTATAATTTCTTTAACCAGAACTTGGCAATGGTTTTACCTGACAGTTAAATCTCTGAACCTTTAATAAATGCTTTTCCTTAACTTCAGGTTAAGCACGTAAATACAAGGTAAACCCTTAAATTTTGTCTCTTTAATAATGCTAATTTCTTGAACTAACTTTAAACTTTAACTAAGACTTAGGAATGGTATTAAGCTAATAATAAATTTATATAACTTCAGGTTAAGAAAGTATTAAAATTTCCCTAATTATTTTATATTAAATTCTTTAACTAAATGAAACTTGGAAAATGTTTTAAACACCAGCTAAAATTTAACACTAAAAATAATGCTTGAGTCTATATAAAAATTTAACTTAACTTTTGTTTCAACTAAAATTAAATTAAATTTTAAATTTCTTCAAATTTTTGCATGATTTAAGCTCAATTTCTAGTGCTATTTCTTGCAATAGCTTCCCTCTTTTAATATAATAATATATAATAATGAACTAATAATAAATTTCCCAGTTTAAAGTCAATTTTCTTATACTTAGTTTTATGTTGCAAGCTTTAAGCTCAATTTCCAGTTCGATTTGTACTTACTTCGACCTGAAACGAGAAAGAGGGAAAAGATAAACATTATTTAAAGTCAATGAAAATTAAATTAAGGTAAAAGTTTTCTTAGGGCAAACAATTGAAAATTAAATTTGCTTTTAACGCGAATCAATAAAATATCGAAAATTGATTAAATTCCAAGACAGAGCCGGGCAGAGAGCAGGGAGACGTGCAAAAATTCCCGAAATTCAAGCACAGAACCCGATCTATTTTTTGCTCCTTTTTTTTTTTTGCTGCTGCCGATGGGTAGCCAACAGCCAACAGCCAACAGCCTTCAAAACAAATGTAGCGAAACTAATGGCAACCAAGTCATGCCCTAAGTTAAATCGTTGGAAAAATTGAACAAATCAATTTTGTCAACAAAATGCCGAAGCTGCCAACGCGGCGCGAAATTAAACCCAAGAAAAACATTAACAGTACATGGAATACTTGGAACGTGCTTGCACGTGCTTGTCCACAGCGCGAAAGGGGGCGAGTGGGCATGTGGGCGTGACTGTTGAGGTGTTATCACGGTTTTAAATTTCACACGCAAACAGACCTTGAACCTGTCAGACGGCCAGGAGACTGAACGCAACTTGCCTCGTCATTGTGAGGACTCCAGGCCCACTACCCGGTAACCAACCAAGAGTCACCCACCCGGTAGCCACCCAACGCATGTTGCCGGGCAGATAAGCCTCGGAACAAGTTGCATACCAAGGCGTCGCAAGGACATTGCCGAAGGGTTGCCAGTAAGAAGGACTCGACGTTGGCAGGTTGCCAGTTGCCAGTTGCCTGTTTCCGCAGCTCCTCCCCCCATTGTCAAGCTGCAACAATTGCTAGCGTTAAATCTGTTCCCCTTTCCCCAAAAATTTCCCATTTTTTCCCGTTTTCCCTTTTGTGAAAATTGTGATTTATAGCGTGTTAAATTTTTCATTGCTTGCTCCGCAAATTTGACACAATAAAATAAAAGTTTTAATGTTGTCCTTGCTGGAAGGGAGCTCTTATCCAGGCAGCGGAGAGCGGAGGATTTGCCAAATTGGCTTTAATAGAAATTATATGAACTCAATCAACACTCAAAACGAGCAAGAAGGGGAAAGCACCTTCGTCACACCGAATATATAAATACCCTAAATGAATATCCTTGTTCCCAAGGCAGCTATCCAACTTGATTAGTTGTCAACTCAATTCGATATAATTTTATTTCCATAATCTCTTAGCTATTTCCTTGAAATAAACTACCACATTTAATCGTATAACTACGACTGAAAGATACGTAAATAATTACAGGCTTTTTCTGGTATTGGATACTAAATCTGATCTCGCTACTCATTTTTTGTTTTTGTTGGCTTCTTTATGCAATCTCATGGCTATTAGCTGTGCTTATTTGCCTCTAGAAAAACGGCCAAGCAGCGCAAAAAGAGCTAAAAGCCGCAACTAGACTGGAGCAACAGCAGCAACAACATGCAGAAAAGGCTAAAAACTTGAAACACATTCACATAAATTGTTTTCATTTGCAGAGAAGCAGCTCATCATAAAACAACAATAATAACAACAACAGCAACAAGAACAACAACAACAACAGCAACAGAATGAGGAACGCGGCAAAAACGGGAAGATGTCTTCATCTGCTTTGGCTCTTAAACGCAGTAACCCAACTTGGTAAGACGCGCTGCCAACTGGCCACTGTTGGCAACAGTTAATATATAAAAAATAAGAAAAAAACCAAGTCAGAGTCGAGTCCAGTCGAAAGGCATATGCTTAAAATAAGCGCATTTGTTTTATTTATGCTTAACATGAGTTGCAAATGCCAAAAACAGCCTGCAAACAACAAAAGAAAACTGAATCAGTAAGCCAATGCACAGCAAAAAAAAAGGGGGTACAAGAAAGAAACAGCTGAGAATTCCAAGCTCCTTTTTTAAATTTTCATTCTTGAAACTTTAAATTGATTTGTGATTACTTTAAGCACGCTTAAACTTGATCCCAGAGTTCAATATTCATTTGTGATTTTCTAAACTTTTTTTTTAGTGTAGAAATGGCATGGGGAAAGGGAACTTGAACTGGTACGGTAGGCGGTTAACCAACAATTGAAGTTGAACCAGGTGAGTTACCATTTTGGCAGCAAATGAATGAGCACTCAATTAAATGTCCGAAAGGACTTTGACTTGGATAGTGCGATCGGCTCGTAGGAGTTGCCCCAAAAACGCACACACACACACAAAAAAAACAAAAGAAGAAAAAAAACAAACTTGCCTCCAGAAACGGCCACAAATGAAATTGACTTATAAAGATCTCAAACTAACGGGCCACACACAGCTTCAGCTACAGCTACAGCTTCAGCTTCAGAGGCCGATGGGGAGCCAAAGCCAGAGCCAGAGCCCGGTTTTCCGATTCGAAGCTAAAAAACCAGCTGGTTAACTTGGCTCAGTGAGCAACTGAGCCATGTAAACGATATGTTTGACAGTGTCGAAAGGGGCTTTGCCTCAGTTTTCAGTTTTTTTTTCTGTTTCTTGCTTTTTTTCATGCTGTTCTCATCTTGCTGTTGAGGGCTGGCTCTCTGCTGATATCGGATCTAGTTGCCCAATCTAATGGATCAGTCAGCTCATTAATAAGCCATAAAAACAACACGTTGCCAGGGAAATTTACGGGTGGAAAGTGAAAGTCCAAAATCGTAATGACAGTCGATAAATATGATGAACAGATTAGATCATTAAATGCATTGCACCAAAAGAGTACACTGAGAGAAAAAAGACCAAAGAAAGAAAGAAGAAGTCGCTAAGCCAATAATTTATTGGAGTTGTTTAAACAATTAAAGATTCAATAATATTTAATAGTTAAATCAAATATAAATTTGTATAATCCAGTTCAATTTAAGTATCCAACAAACTCAATCTAAATCAACTAATTTTTTTTAAAGATATTTCTTAATTTAAAACTGTTTTTCCCATTCAAATGTCGAAAGTTATGACTTCATATTATAAATAGGTTTGTGCAATAGCAGATAAGATCAGAGAAATATATTAAATTTCAGGTTAGAAATATGCATAGTAATTCCAGTATTATTTATTGCTGATATATCCGAATGATAGATGGAAATACATAAATGCTAGTCGCCTACGTTCTTTGAAGATCATTCCTTGTGCCTATTTTTCTTTCCTTTCAATCGGCACCCACACAAATTGCCATTTTCCCCCCCTTTGCAGACCCATCGGCAATCTCCGCTCATTTGACAGGCAAATTAACGCTGCGGTTGTGATTGTCTAAGACATTGGAACTGATGATGATTGACACGCCGATTGATTTGATCGCACGTTAATTGAAATGATTGACACGGCGCAGTCACAGTTGCAGTTGCAGTTGCAATTGCAATTGCAGTAGCACTTACAGTAGCAGTTGCAATTGCAGTTGCAGTTGCAGTCGAAGCAGTCACAAGTCATCAGAATACCCTGCAAGTTTGTTGCTTATCGATGATTGGATTGACAAACGATGGCGATGCCTGCGCACAGTGGGGCAAACGGCAGGGTAAACCGAGCTGTCAACGGTTTGTCTATCGCTCAATCGCTTTGGCTTGGCGTAAATCAAAAATACTCTCAGATATTTAAACGCCAAATGGAAAAGATTGCTGGCCTAAGTCTAAGCTGCTGATTGTTAACTGGTCGCACAGTGAAACAAGCGAATTTTTTATAATTTTTTTGGTTCATTTCTTTATATTTCTATACTTTTATTGTAACTCTAAAAAATTTATTAGAATTTTCAAAGACTTCTACAAACTCTTGAAATTACTTCTTTGTAGTTCTCAGCAGTTTTCTATTTACTTTGTTTTTAAACTTATTTTAGCTGCCGCTGTCCCACTGTGCCTCGCTTTTTTGTTGCCTTCTTCGATGGCGGCTTTTTCCGAAGGCATTTTCAGCGTCAACATTCCATCGCATAATTTGTGCTGTCACATGAAAATATGTATTTAGATATATTTTTAATTGCTTTATCAATGTTGTTGTCGTTGTTGCTGCTGTAAGTTGTTGTTGCTATTGCAGTTGGCTATTTTGCATTTTAGCCCGCTTTGCATAGCAATTGGCCAACTTGTTAGTTGTTCTTCGAGCTGCGCCTTTCATCCTCCGCACTTCATTTAATATGCTTCGTTATGCGAAAGGCGTCAAAACATGTTGCAAAAAACTGATGTCGGCTAAAAGGAAAGTGAAGAGCCAATGAACGACTCTTCGAATATAGATTTTTCCAGAAAATTAATGTGGCGAGAAAAGTCTCTCCAACCAATTTCCATATTTATCATTAGTATTTCTCTTCATAAAATTTTAATTTTCAATTTTGGTTGGTAAGAAAATTAAATTATTGAAGAGAGAGTATTCCAGTTCGCATAGATATTGTGTTGCCTTTTAGCTAATAATAGTATCTAATAATAGTCTCTTCTTGGAAATTCGGCAGATAGATTTTCTTTAGGTCTCGTTCCAGTTGTATCGATAAAAAAGCATTTTTAAAGAATTGAATAAATATTCTAATATTTATAATTAATAATATATCTAATTAACTAATAAAAATAAATGATTATTAATGTGTGAATACTATGCAAGCTATGGAAATAAATGGTGTTAATTGTAATTGATTTATGGACTGATTAATGAGGCATTGTTCGACGAATTCAGCTTGATTAATGAACGTAAAAATTTCAACTAAACTCCAATTTCCATAACGAAATTGCTATTAGATGGCGCCGTCTGAAGACACCTCCCGACTGCCGTCTTCGGTCTCCTGGCTCATTTACCAGCCAAATGGAACAACTTCATTTACTCGTAACCTTTGCAATTTTCACACTCACGCCTTAACGCTCCGCTCCAGCAGGCAGAGTCAAACTCATAAGTAAATGCTTCGATCGGATCGGATCGGATCGGCTCGGATCTATTTCGGATTGGTTTCAGTTTCAGATACAAGCGAATAACATTGATTGGAAGATCAGGGGGAGAAGGAAGGGGAAGGGAACTGTGAGACCGCACAGCGACATCGAAAAAAATGGAGAAAAAAAAATTGTAAACCGCATTTTCCGCTGATATTAGCAAACAATTTCATTAAGAAACTGCAATCGATACGAGAGCCAGCGAATCTCTGCTCATAAGCCATCATCAGGTGGTTGGCTGAAGGCGACACCGATATACCCAGCCAAAGTAGATATACCTAAAAGGTATCTGTATCTTTTGAGGCATTTGTATAGCTGCTGGCGCTGACGCTGGCATCTGCAGCTGTAGCTGTAGCTGTATCTTAAGCTGCATCTGTATCTGGCCTAATAGACTCGTCGCACCGCTTTTGCAATTGAGGTGTGAACATTTTACGCTTCTATGAATATTTCGACTAAATTAGCCACTTCTATGGCCTCTCAATTAACGCAATCGCAGAAGGTCTCAAGTGCGCTTATTAATTAAAATAAATTAATAATAAACTGCCTGACTTTCACTCTAATAGAGCAGAGATCAGAGATGCGAATAGAAAAATTAAACTAAAAAATAAATACATAATTTGTATGAATATTTCTAAAGGTTAGGGTATGTTGGAGCCGCTTAGAGAGTATTTCCAAGTCGAGCATTCTCAACTAGATAACTGTTTCGTGTTTTTCTGTGAAGATTTGTTGGATGGGACCACCCTAAAAGTTAGTTGGTAGTCAAAGGCGCTGGCCATAAACACAAAATAAAAGCAAAGAATAATCAAGAGTCTAAACGTTCAAGCGATCGAGCGACTATTTGCCTAATGAATATTAAGATTAAGAACGCGCTCAAAAGCAATATAGAAGGCGAGAAGAGAGAACGATCGAGCGATCGAGCGATTGAACGATCGAACGATCGTCAAATCGACAGATCAACTTTTGACCCACCTGAGCGCTGACTGGCGTCGGCTGCAGCGGCGGCGACGGCAACGACGGCGTCAGGTCCAAATAATTTGTAGATCAATAAATGTTCGCTTTATGGCTCTATTAGTGGCTCATGCTGATAGCCGAAGCGGCCCTTAGTCTGCACAGATTTTAATTACGATCGATGTGTGTGGCCAACTCGCCGGACGACCCCAGCAACCAGAAAATAAATACGAGCATGCGAATAAGTTTGTTCACACTATGCCCACCCAACATTAACATCAATCTTCCACGGATCAAAGATGCAAAACACTTGAGGACCACACCGATGATGACGCAGTCAGCTCAAAACAAACGCAACAGACGCCGACACATGATCATTATGATCATCCTGAAGATGATCATGATCATCTCACATGCGCGCATTGATGCAGAAGACGACGCTGACGATCAAGAGAAGCAAACTCAGACGCAGACAAAGTCTCGACTGGGTCGACTCTGTGTGCAGAGGCCACAGTCCAAGTTTTTTTTCTTCTTTTTGAGTTGGGCCAGCAATATCACTGTCTGAACTTGGGTTTGGCTCTGGGTCAGTCAGTGGAAGCTTCTCAGATCGGTTGCCAATGCGCTACAATCAAAACTGTAGTGCATATCTATCTCAGGTCCGATGTGTTTTTCTTACTCTAGCTGGAAATTCCATCCTCTACAACATTCAAATATAAATATTTGCTAAGGAAACTGTCAGGTATTTATTTTTAGTCATTTTTCTATAATCTTAAATTTTTGACTTTCAACTATGAATTAATTTTGAATCTTAAGCTTAAAAATTATAAATTTCAAAGGCAATCTTCAGAGATTTCTGTACCTTTCTCCTCTATTATCGTACAAGTCGTTGCAACTCCTTAAGCAGACTGTAGGGTATAGAGCATGTTAAATCTGAAAATGTCTTAATAAAACAATTAATAGCACAGCTGAGCTCATAAGTTTTTATGCTGAGCGCATGATCATAAGATCTTTTATACAGGAGCGCATTCAACTGAGTTGAGGGCAAGGCTCATACGAAAAGTAAGCTAGTAACGTTAATATAAAATAATTTGAAATAATATTATTTATTTTATTAGTTTCAGTTCTTGGCTATATTATAAAAAGCTCATCAAATTATTATTATTATTTTTGTATTTGTTAATCCACTAATAGAATTTTACTTGGCTTTGCAGAGAAAGAAAAAAAGAAACGAAATTAAGGAATTTAACTTAATATTTTTTAGATATTAGCTGAGTTATCGGAAACTGAATAAATTTCATAAATTTCAAGGGTTCGTAAAGTTTCTGTTTCTCATTTTTTAGTCAATTTTCTAGCAATCCTATTTGTATAGCCGCTCCTGAACTTGTGTTGCTTTTTCAACGGCCAACGCCGATCGTATATCGTGTACGTACTATAAAGTAATTGAAAAGCACAACAGATTGTTTTAAATATCAGGCGAGCCGCCCAAGTTGACCACCTGTGCGGTGGCTCTTAGCCTCAGTTAGCCGCCGTCTTAGCCAGTTCCAGTACCTGTGCGGATTTATAGCCCTATGCTTAAGCTCAAGCTCTGGCCAGGTCTGGCAGCTCTGGCTTTTTTGTCTCTGACTTGCAGCTGATCCATACACTTCTTCGCTCTTCGGTCAAAAAGAGACGTCGCCAACGAATTCTTCGACTCTTTGGCTCTTCGCCTCTTGTCTGCTCTTATGCTAATTCCAAAGCCCCAGCCAAGCTAAGACCACACACGTCGATCGATTCGCATGCCATGGGGAAAGGGAGAAGGGAACGGGTTCGAGCTTGGGCTTGGGTTTGGGCTGAGCGCTGCTTTTATGGGCCCCAAAGAAGTATTCGCCACTGGGTTTTCATTTTGATAAATTATCGATAAAATGATGCGATCACTTTTAATTTGGTTTAGTTTACCTACCGCATTCTTGGCCAAATTAAAAGGCATAAAACACACACAAGAAAAGAAAGAGGAATTCTTGAATCTAGAGCTGAACTTGATTGAAGTTCGAGCCACGCCGCAACGCAGCTCCGAGTCAGATTCGAACTCCAGCTCCATTCTTAATTAAGTTATCAAAGTTTTTATGACGTCAGCAGCTGTGTGGGAACTCGGCAGCTGCAACTGGCGCCACTGGCGCATAGAAGATTGAATGAAGCTGGAACACGAGAGAACTGGGAATGTGGATCTGGATCGGGCTCGGTAAAGGGATTGGGATCGGGATCGGAGTAGGGGATCGTTTACGTAGCTGCTTGACAATTTGTGCGCCATTTCCGCTGACTGTCTGGCATCTTTACAATGTGACTGACTCGGCAGAACTGGCGAAAAAAAGTACAGTGAGAAACTGCACACCTAGCAGTTCGAACTCTGAATACCCTATCTATCACATGTTGCAGCACGTTTTATAGAAACATTCATTGAAAATTGGTAAATATCTGAAATCAAAGCTAAGATATAAATATATAAAAATTTTTCTACTGCTGATGCTCTGTTTCTTTCGATGTTTTGCCCTCGAAATTTAGTATCTATATCGATACTTATCGATCGCTTTCAACTAAGCGCTAAAATGTATTATGCCCTCTTTTGCAGGGTATTTAATAAATAAACAACCTGCTTGGCTGTGATGTTAATTTCAGTTTAACCCTATCGATTGGCTCTCGGCTCGAAATCGAATTCGTTTGTTAAAATTCTCACGCTCCTCTCTGGCGACTTTTAATTACTCGTACAGCTGAATCGTACAGCTCGACTCCGACAGAGCCTTTTAATTAAGTAATTAGTGGCAAGGCGCACGCATAAAAAAGAAAATCAAAGAAATAAAAAAAGAGAGAACAACAAATAAACTATAAAAAAAGAATGAAAAAAATGAAAAATTCAATTCAATTTTGCTCGTAATCTGTGCTTCAATTTCAACTGTCATCGGAGCAGAAGTTTATCTCTCTCTCCCTTCCACTTTGCTCTGTGTCTGCTCGCATCTCTTTTTATGTTATCCTTTCTACAAGCCACCCGCCCTCCCGTTTGTTGTTTTTTTTGCAGGGCATCAGAAAACTGTCATTTGTCTATTTTTAACAGACACGCCGACATGAAGGATTTAATTAAATTCAACTCGAGCTGACAGCTTCCATGCAGCTTTGATAGCAGCTCTCAACCGGGTGGCTCTGTGTCTGTATCTGTATCTGTATCTGTATCTGTATCTGTATCTGTATCTGTATCTGTATCTGTATTCAGTATGTGGGTGTGGCTGTATATTTGAGTGTATTCGAGTATTCGTACTGCCTTCCATGTCTGCAGACGCTCAATTTTCGATTTGTTGACTTTTTGATGCATCCACTTTGACTTTTCGCTTTGTTTTCCTTTCTTAGCTCCTCTCTCTCTCTCTGACGTTTGATTGCATTCGAATTTGAATTTGAAGTTGGATCTGAAGAGTATGCAAAGTGTGTTTGAAAAAATTCATTTCGGAATTGAAGAAAAGGCGTCTTGGAGCCCAGGGAAGTACGTAAGGCTGAATAGCTAGAAATATTTGCTTGTCTGAATTTAATATGATTATCAAATCATTTCGGGAGAAAGAAGTTTAGTTCCAGCAGCGTAAAACTACTCTATTAGTTGAGAGAATTTTATTTAAATATAATAAATTTAGTAGAGCTGAAAACCTATTGATTATACCTGAAAGCAATAAGCATCAATAGTATTTCGATAGAGGCAACGATACTATCGATTATATGGCATCTTTCAATAGCATATCAATTAAAAACTTTTACAATTAGGTTTATAAAGCTTATAGACAATATGGATAGAGCCAAAACATTCGACAATCACAACAAAACACTAACACAAAGGTAATAATCAAAAATATTAATTAATGTTACAATTACCTGTCGCTTTCAGTCTAGAAATAGTTTCTTGACATTTCGATGTTGCCATTATTCATAGGCCTCCCGTCACCCAACCCTCCATTAAATCAAATCTAATGACTCACTTCACAGATAATTGCATTCCAGTTACAAGTTTCAGAGGCAACAATACTCGTCTACAACCCCCTCTTTGCCACCCCTTTCTTCAACTTCGTATGGCAAACTATGGCAAACTCAATTAGCCAAAATGAATATGTCACAGTCATAATATCATGAGCCAAATTGGCTGACTGCCGGCAATTTCCTAGCAGCAACAGCAACAACAACCAACAATCAGCGGCAGTTGCATGCCACAGACAACAACAACAACAACAACATTTTGCATATAAAGTAAGCAAAAAAAAAAAAAACAGGCGTTGGTAGCATAATTAAGAACACGAATTGGCCAAGTTAGCAATAGAAATACACTGTACTACACAGCGCACAGAGCGATAATTGTAGAGACACGAAGTAGAGAGGAGCGCGTGACTTTAACGTGACTGCTCCAGAAATGTCGTGAGAGAGGCACCTTTATACACAGCAAAATATACTCTATTTTTCAGAAAATTAGATTTATTTTTAGATAAATTGTCTAAGTTTATTGGTATTATTTTATTTGTAATGTAAATTAAAGGAAAAAGAAACCCCTCTTTATATAACAGGTATTCAAAGAAAAAATTGAGTTCGTGATTTGGCTTTTATTGTTCAGTGCGTGAACCTAAAAAATCACGATTCACACGCTCATCTCTAGCGCCAATCAGTCAACCTGGCTGCAATTTGGTGGCTAAAAGCCGCACGCCGACTTATTTTAAGACGCTTTTTAAGACACAAACAACTCTAAATACGTACTGTATCCAAGTTCGAGTCCGTTTGTTGTGGCCATTTATGAAATTAAGTTATTTCGCTCTTGGGGCAAGTTGCAGCTGCAGCTGCTAACAACAACAATTACAGCAGCAGCAGCAGCGGCAGCAACAGCAACAACAACAACAACAGCCACAACAACAACAACGTTGTCAGCCACTTTTAAATGAGTTATTAGCCTCCAGTTGACGATTTTAGCGCTCGTTGCGCGCTGGCAACAAGTTTTGTGCCAAGTTGCAAGTTGCAAGTTGCAACTTGTCGTGGAGCTTGTCGAAGTGCTTGTCTATGAATTATGGCAACGCCCATTTAAGTGGCTTCCTTGCGCAATATTCGTACCGCAAAATGGCAACACAGCTGCTCCATCACCCGCTTCCCCTACTCCCTCCTGCCACACCACCCTCTTATACGCCAAACCCACAAACTCCCTCCCCCTCATTACATTTATTCCCATTGAGAGTCGTGTTCATCTTGCATGCTAATCATAAGGCCATAAGCTCACCACCACCACCCAAAATTTCACCCCACAGCACCCGTTGAGTGTATTAACAAGATAAGCCGCATTTAAGCACTTTAACGCCGCACGTGGCAGCAACAAAATTCCCCACACTCTCCGGTGCCTGTTGCAGAGTGCCACTGGAAGGCTTTGTGAGCGATAATGCTTGACTGTAAAACACCCTGTGATTACTTTAAAAATAACAATATAATCTGATAGTCCAGTCTGCGTTTAACGGTCATAATAGAATATAATAGAATATAATAGAAAGGGTCACTTTGGCATTGATGGAATTAGACAGACTGTCAGATAGACGGACAGACAGACAGAGAGAGAGGCTTAGGTGTATCTACATCTACTCGTCTCATCGCTCTGATGAATTATATATTATTAATTATATATTACATATATGTCCTTTGTGGGATCCGAGATGCCTCTTTCTGTGCATTGTTTTAATACACCCTCAGAAAGGGTATTCAAATAATATTTTAATTAAACAGAGAAACAGAGATTATTTCTTTTTGACAATGTTAAGCAAATAAGTTCAAAAAATAAAATATCTTTCTAAGAATTAGTTTGCAAATATCTCAACTTAAAGACTGCTGTTTCCTTTTCTCTTTAATATATTTATTTTTTAATTATATATCTAATTATATATATTTCGCTGCTCTTTTTCCACATAAAGGAAAATTTAATAATAGCTCTGATACCATTTTTCTTCCGTAAACGCAAGTACTCTTTACGCACTTGCAGCCCCTTTTGGCTTTATTTTTATCGCGCTTTACTTTATGTGCTCGTGTTGCCAGCATTTAATTTGCATTGATTGTGGAGGAAATTAATTAAATTCGGTAAGTTGAGCAACTTGTTGAGCAAATGTATCACTATAAATCGTTGTCCATCAATTTGCCTGGGCTGCCAGGGATCACATTTCATTTGTAATACCCTCCCCCAGTTTGGCTCAGCCCTGGCAGCATATTCGATTCGATTCGATTCGCTTAGTCACTTTTCAGCAGTTGGGAAAATTAAATTGTTTTCCATTTGTTACCTTTTTTTTGTGCCCAATCATTGCAGCAACCCTCGTATTGTTATTATTTGTTTGTTTGCTTGCACAAATAAAAGCGCCATTGTGCAACGTTGCGTATGCGCAACATTTTTGTCAAACGTCTCTCAATTAAAGCTTTTAACTAAATCTAAACAAAGGCCAACAATTACAGCAATTACATTTCAATTACTTGTACAAAAGTCAAAATAAATAACCCGCCAGCTGACATATGAATATACAAACGAATACAAAACGAGTCTGAATACGACAGACTCGTCGTACGATTCAGTTTCTATTCCGAATCCGAATCCATTCATTATTCAAAGTTGGCAATTGTCACATGTTTTTGTTTTGGTTCTGGCTACTGCAGAGCCTTGTTAACACGCTAAATGTGACTGCTACACAAATGTATCGCATACACTCAGAGAAATAATACTGAATTCTTATGAATAAATTTTAAATCAATGAAAAAGATTTAGAATTCGTCTCTTGGCTCTTCGGCCAAAAGTAGAGGCTGCAAAAGACTGTTGGCCTATTTGAGCCGTTTCAACCTAAAATATAGAACAATTATTTTCTCCAAGTGTATCTGTTGCCAGAGTATCTTTAGCTGGGTATCTGTAGCTGTAGCTGTATCTGTAGACTGAACGGCCACAGAATATTAATTACAATACTCTACATTGGACAGCGTTCAATTCAATACAATTGAATGCAAGGCGAGAGTTGCGAGTTGCGAGTTGCCAGTTTCTCACATTGATTGATACGCCCGATCGGCCAGTTGTGCAACATTTTTATTGAAATTGAAACAATTTATGCACGCAATTAAGGCGAAAAGGAGAAGGACTCTGTGGCATGCAAGTAAATTTGTCTTTTGCGGCTGCATGTGCTGCATGCCCAATGTGCAACAGCAACAGCAACAGCAACAGCAACAGTAACTGCAACTGCAGCAGAGGAAGTTGTGAGAGGCTGAGAGGCTCATTAAGGCAACCAAAGCGAAATCAATTTGAGGCGTTTATTGCTGAAAATTCAACAGCAACAAACCAAACAACAACCCAAACAACAACAAAAACAACATCTCGACTGGCGCCATGAATAAAGAAATTAGCGCCATAAAATATGTCGGGAATTTCGCTTAGAAAGTAAAGTAAAATTTATAACGCTTGCCACGTTTTGCGGGCCCCTCAACTCGTTCAGAAAATTGGAAAATTGGAAAATCCATGCAATATTTAATCACATAAATCAAGGAAAATATATGAGCTGCATTCGCAAAAAGGCATAAGATACATTGAGTATTAGCTGAAAGATTTCAGGTCTGGCATAAAAGCATTGATTCATTTATTTATATCGAAACTTTCATATATCATAGCATTTCATTCATGTACAAAGAGTATTAATATATTCGGATAATTTTCTTTTATGTTGGTACAACTAAAATGCATTTTACTTATCTCTCTGGCTTCTTTTTGAGTTCAATTGCAGTTAAATTCTTTCATTTAGTAGCCATTAGCATTTCATTAACGGATTAACTGCAAGACGACTGTCTCTGCTTTCTCCACATTTCTCTACCTTTGCTCCGATTCTGCCTGAAATCCCCTCCCTTCTTTTCTCTCTCCCTATTAAAACGACAGTCCAGCTAATTATGTGTGCGCCGTCATAATAATAATTCTTAAAGGGGCGCGCTGCATTTATTCTCAGGCTGCAGTCGCCGCGATGAACATGCGCGATAAGATATCAGATACATTTGTATATAATACGTGTGTGTATCTTTTCTGCTCTCTCTCTCTCTCTCTCTCCCTCTCACTCTGCATCTTCGTGGCCTGCGATCCGTGTAAGCCAAAGACACAAAAAGATGTCTCATCTTTGGGCTTAATTACTTGCACGCGTGCTAGAAATTTATATGAGCAGACGGCTGACTTCTCTTCTTTCCCCTCTCTTTTCCTCTCTCTCTCTATCTCTCTAAAGACTGGCGACACTTGTGCCTGAGCCTACTGGGTCTGGTTCTGGTTCTGGGTCTGGGTCTGGATC
Organism: Drosophila repletoides; assembly: GCA_018150835.1. Taxonomy (NCBI): domain Eukaryota; kingdom Metazoa; phylum Arthropoda; class Insecta; order Diptera; family Drosophilidae; genus Drosophila; species Drosophila repletoides. The sequence continues at coordinate 16,684,357 of JAECWQ010000089.1, read as the reverse complement.
GGGCTCTGGGTCTGGGTCTCTCTACCGTCTGGTTCATCTGAGACCCAGCCGAAGACGTCTCACTTAGAGCTCTGGCAAGCTCGTCCGACGAAAAAATATATATGTATATATTTTTTTTCTACGCTTGAGTTATTTAAATCTGGCAAAAGAATTATTTTATATAAGTGAAAAAAAAAAAAAATATCACCACAATGTTTTGAAATTCATTGGCTTTAAGTATCCTTTTCATCCTCTTGGATTTTTATTTAACTTTTTTCGAGAAATGTACCCGAATATTTGGATTTTCTTATGAACACATTCATTCTATATAAAGAACATTGCGATTTAGTCATGTGTTGACTGCAGATCTATTATATTGATTACTCGAATTCTGGAATTTAAAAAAGATCTTTAAAATTGTTCATTTTCATTTAAACCTGTTAACGTTATACTTTAAACTGAATTACATCGGTTGCTGCTCAGTTTGCAGAGTATCTAATAGTCGACTACGAAATGTTTCTAAATGTTTGTATGTAAACATGCTCTTGTTTCACTCAAGATTTCTTGGCCATATGTTGAAGGTTGTTGTTGTTGTTGTTGTTGCTGTTGTTGCTGGCAACAGATTCGTTTATCTGCATGTTGTGCTGTCTGTTAAGTTAACTATGCTGTTGTTGTTGGGGTTGTTGGTGTTGTTGCTGAGGACCCACAGCAGAGTTTTTGGGCATCGTTAATTAACACATTAACATTTGGCAGCAGACAAGACGAACCGCTGAACAGCCTTGGCCCGCTCACATTGAGCAAGAAATGACAAAGAGTAAATGTTTCGCTCTTCCTCTCTAATGTTAAATTGCAGTGAGCTAAAAAATTGGTTGCATCTCAAATTGCCACATTTCTCTTACCAAAAAATCCAAGAGAATTCGGATCCTATTAGGAAACTCGACAAAATACCCACCATGTTAACAGAAATCGTTAATAGAGTATGAGCGAAACAACTACTCTGCGTCAATTTCTTACTCAATGTTAGCGGTATACAGAAATAAAATTATATTTATTAAAAGAAAAATTCACATCTCATTTGTTTTTCTCAGTGTATGTACAGTGGTACACAGGCTATAAACAAAAGGCAGAAAACTGCTGCTGCTGCTGCTGCTGTTGCTGCTTCTGATGAGTTCATTAGCGAACTAATTTCAAGTTGAATTAAACTTAATGCGAAATGATCGTCATCAGCGCAAAGCAAACAAAGAATCAAGGCGCAAAAACAAACAGAGAGTAAAACTGTAAAAAGGGGAGCAAGATAAAACAAGAAAAAAATAAAGAGAAAAAAAAAATGTTTTAATTTGCAGCTTCTGCCCATTTGAGGCGGAAAAAATCAAAGGCGTAAATGCCAAAAAGCAGCAACTGGCAAGGGGAAAGGGCACTGTGTGCGTTTTAAGCGTGATCTCAGTCGAACATGCACTTGCAACATGTTCGAAGTGCGACAGCGAGCCGAGTGCAGATTACACGCGTAGTTGTTTTTGTTGTTGTTGCTGTGCACATCCGTTTTGTATTGGCGACAGCGGGCTCCCCGCTCTCCCCCTTCTCTTCCACTACCCCTTTTCGCTGTTATTAATAAAGACCACACATTTTGACAAAGAGAGGACCACCCAAGTGCAGCTGCTGCTGCTGCTGCTGCTGCTGCTCTTGCTCTGCTGCTGCCCTTGCTTCTGCTTCTGCTGCCGCTGACTTCGTAGTTGGCTGCCCTTTGCAATTTTAAAGACCCCGCTTAATTATATGCGAGGCCAGAGGGGAGCCTGTCTCCTCAGCGTTGTTTAATTCCCCAATGCGCTGCAAAGAAATGCAAATTGTTCGAGTGCAACCCCCAACAAGAAGTCCGCAGAGAGAGCGCAGAGAGCGGTGAGAGCGAGATGCCTATCGGTGTTTTGTAATTACAATTGAGGGTAAATATTTATGGCCGCTGCCGCTGCTGCTTGCGTGTGGTCAGGCATGGTTAGTTCGTCCCTCTCCCTTCCCCCACTCAACTATCACAGCCAGCCCTAACTGCATGACCCACGCTGTGTGGAGAGAGAAAAGAGCGAACCTTGTTCGAATGGCGCCCACCAGTTAATAAAAATGTCAACCGCAAATGGCATTATGCAAATCCAACAACAAGAGGAGCACGCAAAAACTAAAACAAGCAGCAAAAAAAAAGCACAAAAAAAAACAGAAACAACAACTGCAGCAGAAGCTAATCCACAATCAATCGAGAATGACAACAAAGCACAACAGAAGCAGCTTCCAACTATCTAAATCAGGTGAATTACACTGCGCAACAAATGGAATGAATTTGCAGGCACTTAAGAGGCCAGTTGATTAGAATTCATAACTCAAAAAATATTATGTTATATTATGGAAATTTAATTGTAACTTTTAAAAATTTCTGGAGCTTAAAACATTGTTTTTTTTTTTATTATTTTGGCAAACAATTTACACGCTTTTAATTCAAATAGAAATGAAATACTTGAAATTAGAAGAACTTTTCAGCGTTTTCTTTCGTAATATGATCTTTAAAACCGTCTTTTAAAATCATATAAGGACAATTTTCTGGGACTTTTCTTCTGTTTAGTTCCGAATTTTCTTAATAACTATGCCTACTTTTTGCACAGTGTAGTTTTCCAAGCTGATCTCATCTGTAAATGGGTACACGGTTATACCAAATAAAAAGCGTATAATACTCGAATAATTTTTTTTTTTCTGTGTCGCACAGTGTTGTTGTGTTGTTTTGTTATTAGCGGCCTTCATTTACAGCCGCCAGCAGCAGCAACAACAACGGCGACAACAACAAAACAGCGAGGACCACCCCTAAAGTAGCCTCATCTTCATCCTCATCCTCAGCTCTCAGCATAAAGAAAACTTCTTTGGTGGTCCTGCTCCAGCCTCGGCCTCAGCCACTGCCTCTGCCTCCGTCGCAGCCTCAGTTACTGCTCCCATTGTTGGCGGATTTGCCAAACTTTGACGCCGACAGATGCCCAGCTTCAAGCCTGAAGACTGCAGCAATTGGCGACTGGTTCTGGCTATGGCTCTGGCTCAGCCTTTGGAGAGTGAGTCACACTGGCGCAGAGGGAACTCCTACACTAAGAAAAAAAAAGGAATCTATTTTTCTACAAAATTGCTCTACCCCCAATAAACCGATTTAAAAAACTTTTTGAGATTTATGTTTGCCTTAAAGTATTTTTAAGATTTAAATATTTTGATTTGATAATTTTAGAGATGTCTAAAGTTTTCCTATAATTTATTTTTCGTACAGAATATATTTTTTTTCCAAAATAGGGGCCTAATTATTTTTCTGAGTGTACTTGGATGTGGAGCTCCTCGCTCTGTCACTGAGTGTGTGTGGTCCGCTGAAGAAGAACGGGCAACGGGATGATCATGATCATGATCATGATTAGGCTTGTGATCATCATTATTGTGTTCTTGTGTGCGCCAGTTGCGGGTGCGTCTTTTGGTCACTGATCTGTCAGGGGCTAAGGAAGGGGAAAAGGCAGCGACTTTGGCTGTGATCGCGGCACAGATCTCCAATTAGCCTGCCTTCTGGTTGATGACTTAATTAAGTCTCTGTGGCGCCTGGCTGTGCATTGTTGTTGTTGTTGTTGTTGTTGTTGTTCCTCTTCGATTTCGATTGATTTGGTGCGGCAGGCACAGTGGCAACCAGAGGAATAGAAACAGGCTGCTCCCTTTTCTAGTTCAACTGAAAAACTACTTGATTTATATGCGTAGCTCCTCCGCCTTTCCCCTTCCCCGACACAGCTCAACTGAGACTTAACCCCTCCGAGACGGAATTCTTCTGCAGTCTTCGAGTCTTCCTACAAATCTGCACGGATTTTAAGTGTTTTCTGCATTTTGTGACATCTTTTCGCGTCACATTTCTCATCTTGTGAAATATCTTGCGGCGCCCTTTGAAGCAACATTGTGGGTGGCCCCCAAACCAAGTGGGTGGAGGATTAAGAGTTCCAGCTGGAGTTGGCGATGGAGTTGTGGATATGCAGCTCGTGCAAATGAGCTTCCACTTTAATGGTTTACTACGAAAACTGTATACACTGAGCCAAACATTATGTACTCCTTTTATACATTCAGCTCTTGTGGATATTTTTCTTCTTGAGAACATTTGCCTTCTAAGAAATCCAAAGAGCTTAACAAAGTTTTTGGAAATAGGAATATATCAATTAAGACTTTTTTGAACGACTTGTTTTTCTGAGTGTAAAAAGAATTGTTAAATATGGTTGTGTGGTCTGCTGCGGGTCCCTGGTCTCACTTGCACTTTTTTTCGTGACATATTCATTCGTGAGTCAGTTGGCCACTCAGCTAGATCCAAGCTGTCGTTTTCCACTGTCTTCTGTCTGCAGTCTGCAGTCTGCTGTCTTTTCCTTTCCCCGAAACTGAACCATTTATTGAACCACACCGCAAGTTTTGACGACAGTTGCGGGCGTTGCCAGTTTAATGGATTTTTAATGACAAACATTTGGTTCGAGGCCCGAAAACAGTTGCCTCAAAGTGAAAAATAACTCATTTTGTGTGTGCGGGCCCAGCGGCTACCGACTGGCTCGTCACTTTGACCCGCTGGGGCCTGTAATCATATAATCATATAGTAATATTATAGCCACAAAAGGCCCCAAAGCGGAGAAACCATTGAAGAGACCGGCCCTCCTCTTGGACTAATGTCAACAAATTCTCGACAATTTTGTTACGCACTGGTTTTTTTTTCTTACCGCCTGCCCACAATTTAGTAGCTATCATTGAATGGGATTGGGTTTGGGAAGGGGAAGACGAAGAGGAAGGGGAAAGGAAATGGTAACGGGAAGGAGGACTGACCCAACTGTAGCCGGTTCCAGTTGCTTGCATCTCAGGCGATGTTTATTCGCTGGCGTTTGTCAGTTTCGCAAAAAACATTTACCTGGCCCCATCATCAAACAGGCATTTAAGTATTTATGGATACCCTGCACGCACATAGCAGGTGGCTATGCTCGCTTTTAAGATACTATATGGAGTCTTTAATGTTCGGAAATTAATTTAAGTGCCTTATAGAACCCTCTTCATTCAATGGATTGCTAAACTTCAATTGAAATTGAAGATATATTTTCTGTTTTAATTTATTGATAAAAATAAAATGGAATAATAGAAGTTGACTTTTATTCCAATTCAAATAGAGGGCCACAGTGCAAGTAAAAAGCAAAACCTTATTTTCTTATTACTTATTTTTTACTTCCTCTGTTTACAGGGTATTTTATGTTTAAGCAATGATTGGAAAAGTTCTCTCTTTTTATTGCCGCTGAGCGTGCCTCGTTTGCCACATGCCAGCGATTGTCATTGCGCTTCTCCTTCCACTTCTTCCTCTTCCTTTTCTCCTTGCCATCCTCTTCGTCTCTTCTTCCACAACTTCTTCTTTAGCTATTTGCCTGCACTTGTTCAACCCATCAGCAGAGTATCCCCATTTACCTCCCCGGAATGCAACGCGAGGTATTCGCCGCTTAGACACACAAACAAACTGTCAGCTCGCCGTTTTTGCAGCTGATGGATTTTACATTAAACATTTGACTACATTTAGCTATACACACACCAAAGCACACACAACAAATACACACACATACACACACACACAGCACTCAACACACATGCAATTGTCTTAGGTAGCTAAATTGTTGTTTGGACACACAATTTGTTGTGTTAACATTGAAAGTTAATTGAATAAGAAGGTCAAACCTGAAGCGAATCTGTTTATAAATTATTTAAAATCAATTTAACTGAATTCTTATTCTAATTATAGGAAATTAAGCTAATTCTTAAGTAGTAAAAGTTAGCCTTATTCTTGGTCTTTTTAATAAATAGAACTGAATCGAAGTAACATTTATGTAATTAGATTAACAGCGGTCAGCCATGTTAACAGCTTTCTGTAAAAGGTCACTGATAATGTTAGATTAATATATGCTCAAACGGTTAATAGATTTCTGGTCAATCAAAAATGACAATATTCAGGGGAAATTTGATATCAAAATTGAGTAATTTAGTTAGAGATTGTGCAACATTTGAGGTAGTAAATGCAACAATTGTTTAACAGCTGCAATTATGGCGACAAACGTCCATTTTTCAAGTAATTTTTTTTTGTTCATTCTTTTGAGGCCAATACGATAATTATAATTACAATTAAACGTTTCGAGTGATGGCAGCAGCAGACAGAAACTCAACTCAAACTGAAGTCGAGCAACTTGAAGAAATGGAATAAATAAAAAAATACTCATTCATTTACTGAGGGGCAGTTCACGAAATTCAACCTGAACAATTAACACCTGCTCGATTCGACTGAGAAACGGCAGCGACAACAATAATAAATAATAATTGCTCCAATGGAAAATAAACATGGCCAACAACTGAAGAGATATCTCACACACACCTGCAACTGCCTCAACACCTGGGAACTGGCCATGGAGACGGAGACGGAAACGGAGGAGGAGGAGGAGGAGGAGACGCTCAAGTAGAAGGAGATGGCGACTGGCGGCTGGCGACTGCTGCCTCGGTCTTTGCCTCACGACACACGACACCAACAACTACAGCTACAACTACAACAGCAACAACAACAACAACTTAACATACTGGCAACAACATCATTAAGTTTAAAACATTACTTACACACTCGAAAATAAATAATAAAAAAAATAGATGTACATTTTTAGCTATTTTTTCATTTTCGCATTTCAAAGTGCTTCAACGCAACGCGCGCTGCAAAAATAATAAAAAAATAAAATAAAAACTTTGCATTGTCCATTAAAAAGACATTATACGAGCAAGTAGAAAAAATATTTGAGCTGCTCTTAAGACCCTCTAAAAAACCAAAAAAAAAATAAAAAGGCAAGTCATTTTTTTTGGTTTGACCCACGGTAACAATTGTCTTAAGCCTAAGTACCATAATTACAATATCATTTTGGCACAGTGGAACCATGAACTTAATTCCAAACAAAGGTGTAATTACATATAAAAGACAAACTTTCAAATTATTTAGAAAATTCTACTAATTCCTCTCATTTTTTGTCTTTTAAGATATCCTCATATCTTTCTATCCTGCCATTGGAAAAATCTGTCAAAATAAATAAAACTAGGAACAATTTTCAAATGGTTAGTCCAGTCTGCAAGGTTTTCTCACTATTTCTCCCTTACTCTCAAAATTTCAAATAGAATTTTAAGCTGAGAAATTCATTTGGAATTCATTCACTTTAAACACGATTTCCCTGATTTTTCCTGACCCAAACTAAACCTCATTGACTTGAATGAATTGACTTGAAGTATCTCTAATTTAAGGTAAATAAAATTGCAGATTGACAACCTTTAATTAGTGTTAAAGCCGCAATTTGATTTGCAAATCAAAGCCAAATTGAAAGAGTAAAAATGCAATAAATTAAGCCTCAAAAACCACAAAATCATACAGCTAAAACTGTTGCACAGATTAACCGCAGAAAGAGATTCGAGTTGGTCTTTTCTTCGAGGCAGGCGCCATGGGTTCAGGTGAAGGTGAAGGTGCAGTTCAGCTCTTGGCCAGCTGCAGATGTTGGATGAGTGAGTGGCTGGCTCCAGGAGTAGGAGCAGGAGCAGGAGCAGGAGAGAGCAGGAATTGGAGAAGGGCAGGACAGGAACTAACTGAGCGGAACGTCAACTAAAATGCAGATGAACGTCTTGAACAGTGAGCCAAGAAATGTGGATCTGTCGGAGTACCACACGCATATCCAATTATTTAAATCCCCCGAAACAGAAACTGAAACTGAAACTGAAACGAAGGGTAAAAATGCTGACTACCTTGATAATGAAATGTTTCAATCAAAGACAGTTAAATCATTTAAATTGCCTCCACTACACAGCGAACTGCAGAGAGAAAACAGAAAAACTAACTGCGAATACTACTCGAACTCGTAATACAAATAAAAATATGATTACGATGTATAAATGCAAATTGTCCTCAGAGCAGGGCAGAGCCGGCAGAGCAGGCAGGAAACTGTTCCCAGTTTTATTCTCATCATTTCAGGCAGATGTTTGTCTTCTTTCTCATTTTTTTGCTTATTTAAGGACGACTCTGGGGACAACTTGTTAATGGACAACATTCCTCTGTTTTCACTCATCTGGGGTTTCTTCCCATGTCTCTTTCCCGTTTTTCTGTGGCTATGCCGAGAGATCATATTAATTGAACAATCAGTTTCTTGTCAGCAACATGTTCTTGCATATTTTTTGCCAAGTACAGTAAAGCTTCTAGAAAGCGACACAGATTTGTGGAAAGAAATCAATTAGAGCTCCTTTAATTTATTTTAATAAAAGCAGGCAGAGGTCCTCAATAAATTCTTCAAGAATTACTGCTAATTTTCCAGCATAGATTTGAAATCAATTTATTCAGTTAAAAATGATATATAAACAATCAAAAAGAAAACATAATAAAATCCATTTATAGTTAATAAAAATATTTTAAAACAATGCTGAATTGATTAGAAAAATGTTGAATAAACTACTTTATTATAAATAAATTATATTTTTTCATGATTTTACTATTTTTTTCAAGACTCAATTGAATTATTTCTCATATAGAAAATAGTTTTTCTCTTCCTTTCTCTATTCCTATTCTATTCTATTTAATAATTTCCTTGCAGAACTGCTTAGCGTTGCTTCACTGTACGTATTCAGTCACAGCAATTAGAACAGATTTTTGACAACTGTCGAAGCTATATATATATATATATATATATATATTTATACGATACACATTATTATTACATAAGCTTCCACACATGTATTTCTATTTATTTTATTTTATTTTTTGTATTCCTTGCGGTTAAACGATTTGATTGTCTCGATTTCTTTATTCGATTTGCTGCTGGTCTTAACACGACATGACACTTTTTATAGCCATGTTAAAAACAAAATACAAAAATAAAGTCAAAAAAAAAAAGGAAACTAAAAAATAAATTCCAAAATTCAGAGATTGGCCAATTTAGGAGGAGAGTCAATTGCAATTAATCAATACCAAATATAAGCATAAACTACAAAATAATTTAACCTTTAAAATTGCAATTAAATGTTTGCGGCAACAATAAACAATTGCTCAGCTACAGACAGAGGTACAGATACAGATACAGATACAGATACTTACGGACCGAAGTGAATAGGAATTGGAATCGGAATCGAAGTCGGTCTGCGGTTTGTATTTTATTGTGTTTATACTCTGCACCCATTCAAAATGGATAGGAAAGAGTATACTACATTTGTGTGAAGCACGTGAAACAGGAGGTGAGCCTATAAATTATATATATTCTTGATCTGAATTGTTGACTTCAGCTAGCCATGAAACTCAGCCCATCCCTATGTGCTCCCATCCACCCGTTCAATCCTTTGTCCGTCTATTTGTCTACACGCGTGCCTGTCTGTTGTCTCTCTGTCAGTTCGCCCATCAGCTCGTCTGTAAGAATGAAACGATCTCTGAGACCATCCAAGCTAAAGTCACCAAATATTGTATCTAGAGTCCTATGTATATCATATATTTCCTCCCGAAGTTCCGCAAATCAATAAAAGAAAACTTAGAACAGGAGCTTTTTTGAGATATTATCCTAAAACTTAATATTTGCATTACTAAAAACTACTCTCAAACTATGCTAAATATTCCACGGATTATTTCAGATTTATTCCAGAAACTATTTTTCATAGGGTAGCGAAGTATATTTAAAAAAATGTTAAGGTTTAGGCAGAGTATTTTCTAGTCGATCATTCTGGACTAGAGCATTCTTACTTGTGTGTGTGTATTTTTCGTATGTTGTGCCATGTTGTGCACATAAATTGCTGGCCAAGTTGTACAATTAATTGAAGTTGAAGGCTCAACGACCACAAAACAACAAACAATTAAATAAATAAATAAATAAACGAATTCGCTGAGAGGCTGCGCATGCGCCAATTACCTGCAAAGAAACAGAACAGAAGCAAAACGATAAGTAAAGAAAACGAATTAAGAACAAAAGAAAAGCAAATAAAAAATAAAGCACTTGAAGGGGGCACATGCAACATTAGTTTCTAATTAAGCAATTGGAAATCGGATACAGATACAGATACAGCTACAGATATAGCTAGAAATACGCTAGAAAACGGCGCGATTTTAATCGCTTTTAGCGTTTAATGCGCGTTAATTGAACGCACAGTTCTGGGAAGTACTCAATGGGTCTACTAGGACTAATGCTGCTCTAATTGAGCATCGGATTGTTTTTCTACTTCTTTCTTTCGTAGAACAATTTTATAGTCAGTCAGTCAGTCAGCCAGCGAGTCAGTCAGTCAATCAAATCAGCTCAATGTCAATGCACTTGGAACAGCTACGGAAAAACATTTTAATCAACTTATCAAAAAGTGTCAGTCAAGTCGGCAATCAACATTTGCCGCCTGTGTGGTCCACATCGTCATCGTCATCGTCATCCAGCCAGCTCCAACTCCAGCCTCAGCCTCAGCACCAGCCCCACAAGCTGACTGACACCAAAGTTAAGTGGCACATACACACACTCATAAATACGAGTATGTATGTACACTCAGAAAAAAGAAGAGATGTTCTAACTTATTCAGTTTTAAGAATTTTTATCTTAGCTAGTTTTTATTCGAGCCTGATTAGAGAGCGAAACATTCCCTCTTGGTAGTTTTATACTCTTTGGCTCTAAAAGTTTTTACTTGTTTTTGGTACATAATTCTATGTGTTTTCTCTCAGTGTACATATATATGAGAGCAATTTCAAAGCCATCTACTCTCAGCTCAAGCCAGTTTCAAATGCAACTGTGTATCTATCTATGAGGCTCGCACTCTTCGGGTCTCAGTTTGGTATCTGAAGCTGAGGAATTGTGGACTTGACTGAACTGCAAAGCTTCCAGCCATCAATCTTATTGACACCGTTTTCAGGCAAAACGAGACCAAAATCAAAAAAAAAATAAAAAAACAAAATAAAAAAATAGTCTTTGGGTTTTGGGGCTGGCCCAGCTAGGCCCCGAGGCTCTCAGAAACTCTGTGGAGCTCTGTGGAGCTGCTGTCGAGCAGGCGTAACTGCCAATTGAATTTTCAAACAAACTGCTCTGATTGCGCTTTGCTAGCTGCGAGCTGAGCGTACAAGTTAAGGCTAATTGATCTTCATTAAATAGATCTTCATATGGATGATAAATGTCCAAGAATTGCCCACAAATTATAAAATAGTTATTGCAAATGTATCTCAAACTCTTTGGGCAATTTATTGCTTTTCACGGATTAGCAGCAAGCTTGCCATAAACTGCAAAATATACTCTGAAATATAAGCTAAAAGATACTCCAACATAAACTTAGAGATATTCTCTAAGGATAAAAACTCTTAGTCTACTTTACTACAAAAGCCTTCTAAGAAAGTTGAGTAGAAGGAAGTAGAAGGTTTAGCATTATATATCATATTTCTAAAGAGTCTAAAATTATAGAGTCAACAGTTTGGGTATTTTTAGCCTCAGTTATTAGCATATTATTGATAGATTGGATAGTTTGTTTACACTATTATTATGGCAACACTTTCACAACATTTTTGCATAACTCACTCGTGCGGTTATGTGGGAGGTCTCAGCATAAACCTTCATCCATCAGTTACCCATTTGTGAATGATAAATTAGTTATTCATCATCAATTTAGTCAATTTATTTTACATAATTTCAGCTCAACTTTCTTTGGCCTTCAATTGAACCCATAAATTAAGGTTTCCCCTAGCCAAACAATACGAGTATTGATAGCTGTCTCCGAGAATCCAATTTAATTACTTTGCTTGCCAACAAATGATGATAAAAATCCTCATAAACTCTAGGAACTTGTATGAGTATCATCATCATCGTTGTATGCTGTCAACAGCGAATATTCCTCTAGTACCACACTTCCAGTTGCAGTTCCAGTTCCAGATCTCTGAACCGAGATCCTCGATCCTCGATTCCAATTCCAATTCCAAGTCGAGTTGCTGTGATTGTCACAATTATTACGCACATAAATCGCAATGAAGCCGCAATGATGATGACCATCAGCAATCGACGATCGACGATCACGACAATGGGAAAAGACATATATATATATAAACAGATATATGTACACTTAGAGAAATATGTTAGTACAACAAAATATATCTCATACATGTGTGGAATTCATTCTAACAGGCGTAAATAGTTTTTTTTAAAGTGTACTCATCAGTTTTACTGGATTCTGTAAGGACAGAACAACAGCAAATTGAGTCGCACGCGGTTTCTCCACTTCTCTTTCACTCTCATTGTCTTTTTCTCTAAATATCTCTTTATGCCCGTCTCTTTCCAAATCTCCTACCTACGAGCTTCTGGTGGAACAGTGGCATCCATCTATTTGGCTGACTGAAAGCAGCTCGACGAGATCATCATACGCAGTTATCGCTGCAGATCAGTAGTCGACTGCCTGCTACCCTCTCACATCTTTTCTATTCTACACGCAGAAAAAAGAGTTTACTTTACTTATAAGAAATCAAAAATGTAAAATCAATATAAAATAATAATGAGAATTTTATGTTTATGTTTTTTATATTTTTAGAAAGAGATTATCGTGCTTTACAGCCATATAAAATTATCAAATACAAATAGAACTTTCTTTGATTTATTTACTGTGAAATATTCCTAAGACTCACTGCACTTTTTCGCCGAGTGTACTGAAAACTGCATTTCATTAATGCTCGTTTCTAACTGCTTAATAAAATTTATTTGTATGCAGTGGAACGTCGTCGTCAGACGAGCAACAACACATGAGCTTTATTAGAGTGGCTCCTCAGTGGCTCCTCTGTGGCTCCTCTGTGGCTCTGGCTCTCCATCTGAGTCTGAATCTGAGTCTGGGTCCAAGTCCAAGTCCAAGTCCAGATCCAAGTCTGTCTTTTGGCGGCAGGACAAGCTTAAGCGCTGTTCGTGTTCGCTGTCAACTTGGGTGGTCTCAGTCCAAGGAACAACAACCACAGCAACAGCAACAGCAACAGCAACAACAACAACCACAGCAATAACAACAACAAGAACCACAGTCCAGAGGCTTGCAGCTTGTGCAGCCTGCAGCAGAAATTGACTTAATTTTATTATGCGCCCATCGCGCACTGTGGTGCTGGCTGCACTGTGGTGCAACTTTGCAGTTTGTTGCAGGGGCAGTCTTTGTCGAGAGTCTGGAGTCTATGGAGCCCCGTATATAGATCAGAGTTAGACAATAGCTGATAGCCTTATGGGAACTGCTCTTGCTTGAGTCATCAGACTCGGCATTATCGCGCCCTGACATTATGAGCACTCGCTTCCTTCCTTCTTGGATCGCAATTAGTTAGGGTATTCGGAGGGGTCGCAGTAGTTGGGGCGGCGGACCCAAGACAACTTCATGTGTGGGAATAAATAATACAAGCTAAAAACAGAGCTTTTTACATGCAAACAATTTTGCTTTGTTTAACTTACAAATTGAAGCAATAAAAAGACGTGTTTATAATCAATAGACAAAAAGAGCATTTACCTCGAGGAAGTTATCAAAATAAAGATTATCCCGTATACGTTGGATTAAGAGAAAGATTAATCTAATATTTTCTAAAAGCGATTATAAAGATAACTAGTCTTATTTTTGAGAGTGGAATTCTTAAACCTTAACTTTATTTATTGCCTTTCTAGCTTTGAACAACAATAAATTAATATATTTAAAAATCATAAAGGGGGAGTTTTATACTACCCTAGCTTTTAGCCAAATAAACAAATAATTTAGTAGACTTAAGCCTATTAAAAATGAAATATCTTAACTACTCAAAATAAGAGTTTATTTATTATTAAGCTCTTTTAGAAGCTTGCTTATTACTTGAGGAAAAAACAAGAGATTATGTCAGCTTAATCAAGATTCCACAGTTGTGGAGAGAATAGGAATTTGCTTTGTTATTAGATAATACTCCCCGCTCAATGCTACACAGAAAAGAAATATTACATTTATTGTTCATTCAAAATAAATTTGATTTTAAACTAGTTTCTCTGTCTGTTCCTGTTCCTTTCAGAGTTCTGATATATACGAAAAAATCGAACAGATTTTCAAGTTTATCTGCGTTGATTGGCGCCCCTTCGTAGCACTTGGCCCATTATTATTATTATTATTATTATTATTTTGTTATTACTTGTATTTCCGAGAAGACGACTTAGAATCTCTCAATTATCGTGCGCTACAAAAATTAATATTTACAGAGCACTTGAAGCATGATGGCAACACTGTTTAAGCTCAGCTCAGCTCAGCTCAGCAGCCCAGAGGAGCTTCAAGTCTTTGAGACCGTTTTTCCGTGGGTTGGAAACAACGATCACTTCTTTTGTTTCTCACTAATCTCAGCTGATTTGAACACAGCTGAAGACCTCTTTGAATGGCACTCAAGTGTCAAGAGATTATGAGTTGGCCAACTCCAACTGCAGCTCCAAATTTTTGTAGCCTGAACGCAGCACACATGAAAATCATTTCACATGATAATGAAGCAGTAATTCCAATAAGTGTGACTATCGGTTTTACTGACTGCGGGTTCCAGTTCTGCTCTCCTCTTCAGCCTGTTGATCATCATCCTCATCATCATCACGAACAAGTAATTAAAGCGAAACAAGTAATAAACAAACAATAAGCAAGCCAAGACGCTGACGCTGACGCTGACGCCGACGCCAAGCAGAAGAGTATAAGAAGGGTACACTCAAAAAAATAAAGTGCACTCAATTTTCAGAAAATTAAATAGAATCTTATTTTTCGGAATTTGATATTTCAAAGAAGGTTTAAAATAATTGTATTTTTTTGCCTGTAAACACTGCGGTATATATCTTTTTTCTGAGTGTAGCTGCCCCAGGGGTATGCAAAGCATCAGCGGCAAAAGTGAAACCAAAGCCCAAAAAACAGAAAATAAAAACAAAAAAACGAAGCAAAAGCCCAGCTCGCTTCCCAATTAAACTTGACAAATGCGGTTGACCACACACACGCATCATGAATTTGGAATGGGTTCGGGACTGACTCTTTCACTGGTTCTCTTGCTGTTTCGGTTACTGTTACTGTTACTGAAACATTCCAGTTCTGCTCCGCTCTGCTCTGCTCTGTTCTGTTCTGTTTGGCTGCTGTCGTGACCGCCTGCCTGCCCGTCACTCACTCACGCATATAATAATCAAAGCGCCCCCTCCAGCAGACGACAGACATGTCAACTGTATGACAACCACATCAGCATCCATATCCCCATCCCCATACCCGTCTACATCCCCTGCCACATCCACATACACATCAGGCATTCAAAATGTCAATGAGAGCCCAAGAAATGCCTTCTACAAGAAGTTCCACTAGGCCCCCAAGCAATATCGGCCTCTGATCTGAAGAGAGTGTTAGTTATGTGCCTCAATTAACGCCAAGGAACATTAAAACTCGCATCAGATCGAAATTGAGGTTTACTGGGTAATACAATGTTTACTGGGTTCTACAACCTACTGTAGAAAGAAATCAAAGGAGTTTCTTCAAGTCTTCCCAATGAAAAAGTTTCCTAAAATCAACCTTAAAAGCTTTTCGAAAAGATATATCCGCCCTTCAACCTGGATACATTTCTATAAGTCTAAAATATAAAGGTAGATATTTACTACAGTTTTTCAGATATTTCGATTTTCGATAAGCAGAAGGAACATTTTGAAATACACAGAGAAGAAAGACTTCAACTGATATTGACTCTTTAAACTTCGATTAAAACTTAATAAATTACATTAAAAGTGTTATATAACAAATGCTATTTACGTGTATCTTTTGCATTATTTATTCTATTTAATTATAATAAATAATTAATTCATTGCAATAATGATGAATTACTATAAATCTATGCTGATTTCATGAAATACTCGTTAAACCATCTGAAAAAGCAATTTATCATCGTGTTATGTCGTATGAGTATCTCAATTGAATGCAACTTTCGGAGCAGGTGTCAGTTCAAATGTTCAAATGTTTAAATGTTTTTATTCAATTCAATTCAACTCGAACAAATTAGAAGCTAGTTAAGCAAATCTTCAAGTTTAGTCAGTTCGAGGCAACAAATCAATCGAGTTCGAATACGAATACGAAGAACGAACTTGAAATCTGAGAACTGAGAACTGGGAACTGAGAACTGGGCGCGTTCTGCAGCCAAAAGTTGACTGAGAGCTGAGCTCATTATTAGTGGCAAAACTCGCGTTGAATTTGCCACAGATACAGATACAGATATAGATACAGATACAGATATAGATAGCGATACACAGAGATAAATAAACGATTAAAAGACCACAAACAAATGAATTGTGGCTGCCGTCAGGTTTAATTAGTTTTCAATAAATTCTTGTTGCCTGTCTGCAGTCATAATGAGGCTTATTTTGAATTATTTGTTTATTTATTTTGCCCGTTTGGCTTTTAATGCATGTTTATGCCGTCTGATTGACTGACTGACTGACTGCCTGACTGCCTGATTGACTGACTGACTGACTGGCACTCACCTCGTGCCAAAGATTGATCGCATTTGTATACGAAAAACGAAAAACGAAAGAAAAAAACGAGAGAGAACATGAAATACCTGCCCTGCCCTACTCTGCCTTGCCCTGCCCACAGATTATTATTATTATTTTATTCGAATATTCGAATACTCGAATACTCGAATGCTGATGAATGAAGTCATTTGCTTGTAGAAAATATTTTGACAGCTGTAAATATCAAAAATATCGACGGCAAAAGGCCGTAAAACATTTCGGGCTTTGCCTCGTTTCCAAATTAACACAAATGAAGTTATAAAAATGATTTTTATATCCAAGCAATGCGATTCAATCTTTGTATCCAAACCAAATGCGGAAACTTGTCTTTCGTTCGTTTCTTCTTTCTTGGGTGGTCCCCGCGGTATACGAGCTATACGACATACCGCAGTATACAAGAGTACCCGAGTTCGAAGCTTGATCACGAGCTTTGTTACGTATACGCACTATAAAACCAACAAAAAAACAGCTAGTAAGGAATGGCAGCTATTGGCACGCCGAAGATGAAATACCCTTGCAGACTGGAATAAGCATTTGAAAATTAATTAAATGTATTTATTTCGACCGATTGTTCCTATCACAGCTATATAATATAGTAGTCCGATTTCTAAGAGAACATTCCGTTCCATCTAACTTGAAAGTTTCATTCCTATGTCTTGAGAAACGATAAGGTTTTGACCTTTTGTTCCTATGACAACAATAAGATATAGTGGTACGATCCGACGATTGATACTACGACATAATATAAATACTTTACAGGTCTTCTTGAAAGCATTACCTATGCCGTGTCAAAGGCTTTATAGCCTCCTCTGCAAGGGTATAAAACACATTTGGAATGTTTTTTTTTGTTTTTGTTTTGAGTTGTGTGTGCTGAGTGTGAAATTGTGTGAAAGATAACATGGAACCAAAAAAGTAACAGTCACCAATATGACCAGCAAATACCCTGTAATGCTTAAATAGAGCACAATATTTAAGTAATTACAATTATTTATACATTAACAGGAGTCTATGGTACTTTTTACTGGTATAAAGTTTAAATGATTCCCTTATAGAAAGGGGAATCTATTTATTATAAATAGAATTACTTTAAATTCTGTAAGCCAAACCTTAACTGATTTGGAGCTTGGCTTTTGACAGGC
This sequence comes from Drosophila repletoides, assembly GCA_018150835.1. Taxonomy (NCBI): domain Eukaryota; kingdom Metazoa; phylum Arthropoda; class Insecta; order Diptera; family Drosophilidae; genus Drosophila; species Drosophila repletoides. The sequence goes on along the minus strand of JAECWQ010000089.1, from coordinate 16,666,698 downwards.
CCAAAACTTGTTTTTTTTTTTATGCTGAACAAGTTCAAAATGTGGCTTAGAAATTATGAAAATCTTAACAGAAGATCATATTTCAAGGTCAATAAATATTTTTAATAAAGAAGGTAACAACTGGCAGATACCCTGTAGACAGTTGTAACTTGCTTAATTAAAGAGTTAGTCTACTTTTTAGAAAATTGTTTTCTTAGTTTAAGCCAAGCTTTCAGAGAAAATTGAATTAAGCTAGAAAACTTTATTTATTTTTAATTTTAATGGAAATTTCAATAAAATGCAGCACATTTAAATTTGATTAGTACACACTTACAGGGTATTTACAATTTCAGGGAATCAATCTTTGTAATGCGTACTGAATCTTGCAATTACTAACGCTTGCCCCAGCAATTTCAGGCCATATCCACAGCTGCAACAATAGCAACAACGGCTGCAGCAGCAACAACCCAGCAGCAACAACAACTGCAGCAGATCGCATTAACCAAATGCGGTCAGCAGCACAGTTTAAACGACATTTTTGCTGGCTGATATGGTCTCGTTTTGGACTGGGAACTATGGCCAGGCCCAAGCTGCAAGCCTCGACAGTTTTATTGCTAGTACACTGAGAAAAACAAGTGAGCTAAATACTAGAAAATTGAGATAAAACTAAAAATATTCTGCCGCGTTCCAAGAATCAAATATTGCTAAAAATCAGTGACTATTAACACACGAAATTATAAGACTATATTCAAAAATATGGGAATTTTTATATTAATAAATATCAAAATTAGAATTAAATCATTTTTTTTAAATTTAGAAATATGTCAAACAATTTTATTCTATTTTTCAAATTAGTTTTCTTAGCACAGAATTTTGCTGTAGTTTTTAATGCACATTTTTAATAAGAATTATATTTTATATTTTTTTTTTTGAGTGTATTGGGCGCATGGCCGCTGCTGCTGCTGCTGCTGCGGTTGTTGCTGCAGTTGTTCCTTAAAAGGCGCTTCAAGTTGTTGTTGCTGCTGCAGTTGCTGCTGCTGCATTTGCTGCTGCTGCTGTTGCTGCGATAACTTAACAGTTGAAATTAATTTTTGTCACTTCATAAATCGCCCGGCTGATTGCTGCGTCTTTTGATGGCTTTGGGAATGAGGATGGCAATGGAAATGGGCATGGCTGCCCCCAAGAGGCGTTGAGTAATGCATGTTGTTAGCCAAAAGCAGAAGTAACAAACAAGAAACACTGACAACTATTTCTATTCATATTTATATTCATATTTAAGGCAAAAACAAAAAAGACAAAAAGTATTCGTACAGGAAATGCTCAACATTTCCATTTAAATGACTCAATTTACCTTCTTGGCCAAAGCCGAGCAGTTCCAGAGTCGTTTAGTTCTCTAGGCGAATACTCTTCGGCTTTGGGTTATATCGTGATTATCATATGACGTGACAGTTTCAGATATTTATTTATGAATGCATTTGGGTCATAAACATGTTATTAGCCCATTCCCTGGCCATTATTTTAGCTTGCTGTAGCTTTGGCTTTAGTTTTATTACCTTTCAAACGCAAATTGACTGAAAGCGAAACTGTTGAAGCTTTAAAGCTGCCTTTTTTATGCTGATAAAAACAGGAATTTTCCAATTAAATAATGCAATAAATGAAGAATTATTAAACTATCTGAAAAGTCTCTATTTTATTTCCTAGGACTTAGGAGTAATAAAATATACTTTCTTTGACTTAACTTATAAGTTTTATTAACATGTCTCAAGAAACTAGATGGTAAATTCTTCCGTTCTATGATAGCTTTAAGATATAGTAGTCCGATCCGCTCAGAAAGAAAATTAAATATCCAATTTCATTCACAAACTGAGCGACTAGTTCGGACTGAGGAACTCTTAAATATTTCATATTATTTCACAGAAATTGGATTCTACACTTCTTCAGTTTTAATACACAATTTTTTGAGTTTTTCCCATAGAAAAATGTAGAGAAAATTTTCAACTGTTCAATTAAATGCTTTTCCTTGTTCTACGGAAAATAATTGGCAGAATATTTTCATATCCAACAGAATATGAATCATAATAGAGTAATTTGCAGTGGGCCACGTTCTCCGACCAACTAATTGGCTAGGCTAAATTCTTAGACACTTTAATTAAATAATTAGTTGCAACACAAGCCGCAACTGCAACATGCAGAAACATGCAAATATTGTGGCAAGTGGGTCGCAAATTGTTGCTAGGCGCCGCATATTATTGATTCAAAGAAATCGAATTATTATTGAGTGCTGGCGACCACTTGACGGCCGGCAAGCTAATAGCTCCTCAATCAAAAGTGCTACACTCAAAAAAACATGTTTAACCACAAATTTATATCTATTAAAAAACAGTGCGAATTTCCATATTCTGTTTTTAATATTTACTCTTAAGAATACCAATTAAAACCCGTTAAAATTATTAGAAACTGGGACTTTTTCTTTAAAAAAAAAAATATTAGGTAGAAAGCATTGTAAAAATATTCCCTTTATTATAAATAAAACTATCATAAAATCAAGAAAAATTTTCCTTTTTTTCTATAAAATTAATTTCAAATTTAAATAATATAATAAAAATTCAATAATTCTTTTCTACACAAAGTAAAATATAAATTTGATAATTAACGTTTTTTTTCTCTCAGTGTATATTAGAGTTCCCTACACTTAGTAGGGAAATCAATGAAAATTGTTGCTGTTGTTTCAAAGTATTTATATTTTCTATGGCAAAACTGTGATAAACTGTGAATTTTAATGTGGCGAAAGTGGCCAAGAAATGTACGCAAAATGCCATGGGAAATGGAAAAAACAGTAGAAGAAAATGTTGGAAAATGGGGGAAATGGGGGAAATGGGGGAAATGTGAAATTGAGTAGTGCGCCGATTCTGCTTTTATTTGTTGTTCTGTTGTTCTTTGCATCTGGCCAATTTTCTAAGCAAATTTTCCATTGAGCAAAGCAAAAGAAAACTTTCAAGTAATTTTCAGCTGCGTTGCGCGGAAAATTCTTTAAGCGAAGCGCAGTGGGATGGAAGCTGAAGCGAGGGGAGGGCAGGTAATTGCAGGCAGTCTGATGGGTAATTGAAATTCGTTTGTTTATGTTGTCATTGTTGTTGTTGCTGTTGTTGTTGTTGTTGCTGTGGCAGCAGCAGTTGTTGCTTGTTCTGGGGGCAAATTGAAAATTACTTAATGGTTCAGTGGCGATCACTGCTGCTGCTGCTGCTGCTGCTGCGCTGCTACTGCGACGGCTACTGAGAAGGCTACTGTTAAATGAGCGCCAAGTGCCGGACAAATGCGAAAATTGCCGTCTTTGAAAAGTTTATCGAATTTGTTAGCTGTCTTACAGCTATAATTGGCTCAAAACACAGCTGCTGCAGGCTCTGATCTGCAGCTAAAAAAAGACATATAAATTGTCAGCTCCTTAATCATATTTTTTATGACATTTTTTATTCAATTTCCCAGCAAAAAATTCACTTTTTTTGCTTAAATTCTACGTTTTGCGGTTGATAAATTCAAACTTTGTTCGATTTTAATTATATTGTTGTGAGCTGCCCTTTGACAACTTAAATGTGTGGTTCCATTCCTTCATAAGTATAATTTCTTGTATAATTTTTTATATCTAGAGCTCTTTTTATACCCTATAAAAATGAATGAACGAATAAAATAGGTACTTCCATTCGTTCATTTTTTATAAGCATATTTTCAACTTGAGATAGAATTCCTAGTAATTTCATATAATTGTAAATGTTTAAAAGATTCCAGAAGAATATGAACCCTTATAGGAAAACTTAAATTGTAAAAGCTCACTTCAATGCCTAACTATTCCATTTAAATTACATTTTTCGCATTTAAATATTTTGAGCCTCCGCTAGTTCCCAACATTTAATTTTCCAGGAAATTTTCATGTGTTTTTCAGCGACTTTTCCTACAATTATTCGTGACAGTAGGCGTAAATAACAAGACTACTTACTATTTACTGTGATTACTATTTAACGTTTTTGGAGTGATTTTTCTATAGTAATAACACTTATTATTTATATTAGCCAAGCAACAATTTAAAGCTTTTCTGACAGAGAAGTCACGCAAATATAAAAAGTTAATAAGTCACTCAACTGCGATTATTAGGATTATTTTAGAAGTAGAATTATAAAATATAAAATCTAAAATATATATTCATATAGTATTTTCAAATCGGAATTGAAAGAAACCTTTCAAGTTTCTACAATTTGTAAAAATGTTACCAAAAGAAATAGCCATTTAAAAAGCGTTAATGCCAGCGCACACGTGTCGCATTAATTTGTCATATTAACACCTTATAATAAAATTTAATAATATTTCTTGTCACAATTTTTCAAACAAAAAAAAAGGGAAAAATTTATGAGCTTTACGAGTATTTCGGAATTTTGTGTGCATTTAAATGATATTTTTGTGTTGAGCAAATCTCACGCTAAATCATTGTTTGCAGCTGAACCCAGGCTCAAGAAAACAGCTCCAACTCCAGCGCCGACTCCAAGCTTAGAGTCCCAGCGCCAAGCTCCAAGCTCCAAGCTCAGACGACGCCATCGCCTACAACATTCATTCAAATTATGGAACCGCAATGCGATCGAGATCTCGTTTTAGTCACGCTAAATTTATAAAGAAAAAAAAGAGCAACAACAACAATAACAACTGCATAATATTTACAGTAAACACACCTTAAAAAAAATTAAAAGAAAAAGACGAGAAAAAACGTTCCATTTTTTGTTGTGTTTAATTAGCGAGCTGCGACAAACCCACCCAAAAGCGCAGATTTATTCACTCGGCTTCAACTCGGGATTCCAGATTCGAAATTGGAATGGGAATAGGACTGGGAATTGGGCATTGGCGTCATTGGGGATTGGGGATTGGGGGATAGTCGGATACAGTTGGCTGACAACAGACAGTGGAACATAATTACTCAAATGGATGCCCCACATTAATCAGAGTAATAAGCAAATTGCTGGAACAAATCACTTAAGTACTGGGTGCCACAATAAATTAATTTTGGGAATAATAATACCGAAAATAGAGCTCAATTTAGAGCTAAGAATCACTAAAAAGTCAAATCTTCAGTGCTACGCTTAAGGATATAGCTCTGAGAATTAACCCATCTCTAAAATAGTTCTTGAAATAGAGCTTCAAAGCTATAAAGGATGAGAGACGATTTAGAATAACCTCTAAATTAGTTATATAACTAAAAGAACAGCTTCAATACTAATCTCAATTTCGTAAAAATAACTTTTGTATTAATTTATCTACAGAAAAAATATATATAGAGGAATCCAAAGTATATTATTTAATCTGTAAAATAGTACCTCAAATAGACGATTATAAAATATAATTATAATTATATTTTAATGAGCTTTATTCCTTTCTCGGAGAATACAAATTTTTAATCAGTATTATTTATAATTCAAACATATACCTGGCGCTAAAAGAATGATGCAAATCTATAAAATTTAAAAAAAAAGGTTTGATTCGGTTACTCAAACCTAATAAAAAGGTTTAGATTTGGATCTATAGGAGAGTTTTTTGAAACGAGCTCTTTATAAATAGCGAGCGAAATTTATAAATAAACACGTGAGGTTTGGGCTCAGTTGGTTTGTTTCCTACGGTTCACGGTAACGGTTCAAACCGTTTCAGTGGGTTTCAGATGCGAGCTGAGTTACAATCTGGCATTATATAATATGCTATTAAAAACAACTTATTGGAAATAATTTTAAAACTTTCTGCCGAGCTCTAATCAAGGCTTAAAGAAAGGTTTCTAGCCAATATTGAGAATGGAATAAATGCTGCTTCCAAAAAGGGTACAGCCTTACAACTGAGTGGGGGGAGTGTTGAATAGTTGAGTGGTTGAGTGGCTCGTAAACCGTTGAGCAAACAAACTGGCAACCACAGAGCAGAGCTGAGCGGAGCGGAGCAGAGCAAAGCGACCCGGCGTCAATCTGCAGCTCATTAGTTTGCAACCACCAAAAAAAGGGCAACTGCCATGACACGCTCATTCCACACCACACACCACTGTTCACCACACACATACACACACACACAAAGACAGAGACTGGTGAAAAAGGCACCCTCACTATGAAAGTTTGCCTGCCTTTTTCATTTCCTCAACCACTTCCATATTCACTCATGAAGTGTCTGCTCGAGTGGTTTTTATGTCCTTATGGCTTATGTAACATAACTTAAGCTCATTATGCGCGTGCCTCAGTCTCTTTGCCCCCTTTCCCACCCCTAGAGAACACCCTCCCCTCTCTGGAACTCTGCTCAACAATCATGGCACTCATGAATTTAGTTTATGCCACCGCAGGGAATTTTTGGTAATCGCTTTGCCTAATAATTTTATGTGGCCAACTACACAACTGTAGAAGAAAAGGGAAGGGGGAAAGGGAAGTATTTTCCTTTCCTTGTTTCGGATTAGGAATTCGAAGGGTTTGTTGATTTTTAACTTGTCATTTTGTTAGCTCTTCGCATTAGCCACTCTCCACTCCACTCCGCTCTGCACTCTTCAGAATACTCTTCCTTCTACTCTTTAATAATAAATCAATGTCGACCGAAATTTTCGGTAAGAATTCCAAGGAAATAAATTAAATTCGGCAACTAATAAACTCAATCAAAGTTAATTAATTAAGTAAACTAATTGAATAAATTATGAGGAGCGCTGGAATATCTGTATTTGATTAGCAGTACTCAAATCCATTGGATCAATTGAAGGTTTCGACAATATTTCTTTCATAAAATTTTCTTTTTAAATTTTCCATTTTATAAAGAGAGTTTTCTATTTAGTCCTATAATATTTAATTATTATTATCATAAAGGAAACTTCTCAAATATTAACAAAATATCTAAATTATTTCCTCAAAGTATTTCAAAGTTCAAGACAATTAAAAAAAAAATAATAATAATAATTGGAATCATAACTCTTAATCATATGGATTTATGAAAAGTACAAACCGGTTTTGAGCCGAACCGGTTCGAGCATGGATATTCAACTATTTCTGCAATTCGAACTGAACTATAAATCAAACCAGCATTCAAAACATAAACTAAGCTTGAACCGAACCAATGTTCACAGTTGGGTTCAATTTTTTTAGATAGAAACTGCTTAGATCCTTTTTGTAGGCTTAATAAATATCTATTCTAGGCTTTATCCACTCGGAATCTTAGGATTCCTTGAGACTCACCTGAACTGGGGCGGTCACTGTATCGCGTGCAATAGACCCACGCAGGCCACACAATAGGCGTGCCTGATCCTGTTCCTGTGCCCGATCCTGTACCCGTGCCCGTTCCACCTTCATCAGATCCTTTGGCCGTTGCAGGCGCTGGTGATGTGGCATTCGGTGACTTAACCAAATCAACTGCTGCGGGATTTGTGGTGCTGCTGCTGGTTGCGGTGCTATTTGAATCGTTGCTGTTGCTGCAGATATTTGCCAAGCTGCTGGAGAAGCTCAGGCTGGGCTGTGACTGCAAATGTGACTGCAACTGTGACTGAGACTGTGACTGCGACTGTGACTGCAGCTGTGACTGGGCGAGGTTCAACGGTTTAGCGGCTTTGCGAGGCGCCTTCAGCGTTGCAGCAACGCCAGCAGCGGCTGCGGCAGCAGCTCCACTGGCAGCCAGGCGCTGCTGCAGTCGGGAACCAAAGTCCGCTTTGAGTATATTATCTATGCTGAATTTGATGTGTTCATTCAAATTGTTGTTGTTATTATTGTTATTATTATTAATATTATTGTTGTTATTGTTGTTGTAGTGCTGTAGGTGCTGCTGTTGTTGTTGTTGTTGATAGGGCAACGGCTGTTGCATGAGCAGCTGATGATGCGGCTGCTGCTGCGGCACAATGCCCAACGCCGTGGCCGTCAATTGAGCCAATGCATCCTGGCCAGAACTCGGTCGCAGCGCTGCCGCCGCTGCGGCTGCAGCAGCCATTTGCAGCTGCTGTGTCATTTTATGCGGCATCACAGCAGCCGCAGTTAAAGCGTTAACACGCGCTGCAGCCATTAGCTGCATTTGTTGCTTCATTAGCTCCTCCGCATACAACTGAGATTTCCGCAGGAATTCCTCCTGAAAGCTTGCCGGTGAAGCCATAACAGCATCCTCTGCGGCTGCGGCTGCCGCCGCTGCCTGCGCCTGGCTATGGGAGACGCTGCTAAATGCCGACGGGCGATATAGCTGATTGATGAGCAGCCGCTGCCTGGCTTGAGCGGCAGCTATTTGGGTTTGCTCCTGGCCAACGCTCAAGACGCTATTCTCGCTACAACAGCTGCCGGCATCGTCATCGTCCTCTTCCTCCTCCGGCTCCTCATTTAAAATGTTAACCATGTGCTCGGAGCAACCAGATGAATGCTCCTGCTCGTGCTCCTCTTCCTGATCCTCCTGCTGCAGTTGCAGCTGCGGACTGCTGCCAGTGGGCAGCGGCAACGGTAGCGGCAGGCAATCCGGATGCATTGTAGCAGCGGCTGCTTCCACCGTTTCCTGGCTGCGTTTCACTGTTAGATTCAGCGTCGTTTGGCGACTGCTGGACAGCGTGGACATAAGTGCAGCCAGATTTTGCTCAAAGCGGCTGCGTAGCCGTCGGCATTTGTATATCTTTTTTTATGTTTTTTTTTCACGTTTATTCACAATTAGTTCACTCGGCACTTTCACACACGCCGCTAGATGGCGCGATGCACTTGAAAACGGCGTTTGTGACGCGTCGCGACTCGATAAGAAAACAATAAAAACGTGCGCTCTGCCAGTCAGCTGAACCAACTGAAGCTCCCGCGAACTTCCAACTAAATGAGCAAAGAGAGCGAGCAGTCGGGCAAGGCCCATAAAAAAAACCGGAATGGCAATAACTTGCTCTCTCCCTCTCTCTTTGCCACGCTCGCTCGCTCTCTCACTGCTTGGTGCTCTCACTTTTCGAATAACCAATCGAAATTGAGCCCGCTTGGGGTGTGTGTGCAGCAGCAGCAGCACCCTAGCGTTGTCTCGCTCTCACTGCACTGCAAGCCTGGCTGACCGCCTGCCTGTCAGTTGAGGTTATGTTAAGTGTTTGTATATTTGTTAATTAAGTGCACTGCCAGCGTCGCTGCTACGCTGCTTTAGCTCCTTCTGCTTGTCTTTTTGATTATGCGCTGCAGCATTTAAGTCGTAAATCTCCTGACTTGTGGCTGCGCATCTGCAGTCCTTTTACTGCCGTCCTCCATTCTCTTACTCTCCCGCTCTCCCTCTCTCGCTCTCTCTGTCTGCCTCTCTGCCTATGCACACACATGCTTGCTGTCTCCTTTGCCTTTTCAATATAAAAGAAGAAAAAAATAACAAAAATGTTGCGCTTTTTGATGTCATTGTTGTTGTTTTTGTTGCTGCGCTTTATAAATCACCACCACAATTTAGTTCCAACATCTGCTGTGATTTCATAATTGTTTTTGATGCCTTTTTTGCTTCACACATCGACTCATGATGATAGCCTATGCACACACACACACACACACAAACACACGCACGCAAGCATCACAATGCGTGCGTGCGTGTGTGTGTGTGAGCTTGTCTAATTGGGCCATTCATTTGTATGTGTTACACATGTGAACAAAAAAATAGATGCGAATCATTATTGAACTTATTTTTTGCAGTGCACGAAGCAAAAAAGGTACGTTTCACCTACGAAAATATGTGTATAAATAAATACGATTATGTAGAGGTATTTTAATTTTTATCATTCAAGTGCAGACATCGAAAAGAGTAACAAAATTTGAGATTTATTTGTATAATAATAAACTTAAAAGAAAATTCGTAAAAAGGGTATGCAAATTATGAAAGAAATAATAAAAAATGGATTCAAATTTGTATATAAAGTCAACAGTTCTTGGGACATTTATGAAAAGTTATGAGTTTTGTCTATTGAATAATTTATTCAGCTCAAAATCAAATGGGAGCTTAAAATAATAATGCAGTCACAATGCGAGCAAATGTAGTGACCTGAACGTTAATATTAAAAGTATTATTTATTAATCTTTTTAGTTAAAGCCGGCATTTATATTTTTAAGATAATATGGAAATAAATAAATTATTTAGATAATTTTTCATTTAAATTTCATTCAATTTTCTTTCGAAATTATTAATTTTGGTCCATTAGATTAATTTTTTCACTGTGTAAGCATGCAGACTAAGTTAATGATATTCTGGAATATAATTGAGGTTAGGCGGAACCCTTAGTTAGACGAGTTTCCACTTAATACTATGTACTCTTAAGTACTTAAATACATATTTATCTCTATGTGTGTGAGTGTGTGTGTGTGTGTACGTAGGTAGCTAATTAATAAGCTACATTTATCTTATCAGCATTCATCTTTGAAAATGGCCCATTAAAAGTTGGCTTTTAGCTCTTTTAGACAACATCCGTTGGCCATAAAATAGAAATTCCAGTGTTTTTATTTTATTTTTTTTATTTGTTTTTATCGCGCCGCCACCGCTGCCGCTGCCTGAAAGCTTGCCACGCCCCAATTGCACACCCAATCCAGTTTAATAACTTTGTTGCCCAGTGTCAGGTCGCGGCCTCTGCTGCTGCGCTGCGATCGCCTCTGTCGACTGCAGATGCCGACGCGTCGATAAAGCAAGCAACAAATTAATCAAGCTTAATTTCTGTGGCTGCGATTAAAAGCATTCATTCGCTTGGGTAACCCTAGACACGAATTATGAATAAAATTAAACGCAATTGCTCAAATGCGAAATTCAAGCGTTTCCCATTACCCCACTGTACCCCTAACCGTCCCGCTGTCATTTCGTCCCACTGTCCACACAATCGTTCCATGAAAAGAGACATGATTAAAGCTCCGCACGAAACGCTTTTCACATAAAAGGCGCCGCGTGGAGCGCGCGTAAGGCGATCTCGCCAGTTAATCGCGCTGAAAATCTTCATCAGAAATGGACGGCAGCAACAGAGGCAATGGCAGAGGCGGCGGCAGAGGCAACAGCGGCTGCGGCAGCGACAGCAAAAAGTAAAGTTACTCAAACTAAAATAAATACAATCAAAACATGAAGCGTACAACACAAGCAATAAGTAACAACAACAACAATAACAGCATAAAGTCCCAACGCAACAACAACAACAACAACAAAAATAAAAGCGCGCCGGCAAAACATTACAAGAGAATCGCAGTCGCGTCGCTGCCAGCTGCGAAGTTGCCGCAACAAATAGCATAATCGAGCGACGTCGCTACGCACACTGGGACCGCTGCCCGAAAACAATGTGCAAAAATCAGAACGTGTCTCAACAAAAATGGAAAAAATTTATACTTTTACTTTTTATTTTATGTTGAGCGTGAAATACATAAAAATATGTTTAATAATGTTTAATATATTACATAAATTTTAGTAATTAATTATTATTACTTAGGGCCAAAATAAAAATATAAACGTTACTTAGTATTTTTGAGAAAAGGAAAGAATGCGAAGGACCCACTGTGCAAGTCGCGACTGGCTCCCCACACAATTTAGATGCGCCCCAATAGATAAACTTAAAGAGGCTTTTATTTAAACAAAGCGCAGCGCAGCGCAGTGGCCGAGCAGAGCAGAGCATAGAAGGGAAGAGAGAGAGAGAGATAGAGAGAGAGAGAGCGGGGCAGCGGATGAGAAGCTTCAAAAGCTGCTGAGCCTTTTGCTGCTGTCGTCGCTGTCGCTGCTGACGCGCAAAAATGTATGTAGCTTACAAACGAGCAACAAGAAGCAGAGGAGAGCGGCCAAGCAAGCGAGGCTCGACTCGTTCATTCTCTCGCTTGCACTCACTGGTTGGAGTACGCTGCTGCTCATTGTCAATCTTATTGGAATTGCATTTTTTGCAGTCTTCTCGTTTCTGCTGATCTTTTAATCGAATCGTAGCATTTATTATTTCGATTGTTGCGATTGTTCTCCTTGTTTTTGTTGCTTGTTTGTTGTTGTTGTTGTTGTTGTTTGTCTAACAATGGACACAAAATGGCTAACAACTGTTGCGCAAATTAATAATTTAGGTTGCATAAGACTCTGCTCTCCCTCCCTCCCTCCCTCCCTTCTTCCTTATCCGCCTTTGCTCTGCTTTGATTTCTCATTTGTCTCAATTTATGTTTGCGCTGCCCATTCGCAGACAAACAGTAAAATACGGTTATAAAGCGATATTTGAATGTTTCCATCTAACACACACAGACACACATTTGCATATGCATGTGTGTATTCATACACTTACAAAAAATCTTAAAATTGAGAACGTTTTAAGCTTAAAAATTTCGATAGTATTTTCTGTTGCATTAAACGGCATTTAATAATGTGAATTAATGTGAATACTAAAAGAAAACCTTCGCCTGTTCTTTTATTAGTTTCTTCAGAACAGGATATCTAAAGACTAATCTACCATGGATTTTTTTAATAATTTTCAATTATTATTAGTGTTTTAAACTTAACGATACATTTTTTAATAATGAAATAAGGATTTCCGGGTTTCATATATAAGCTTGATTTAAGTACCAAATACCTCAATATTTTCTCTGAGTGTTCTTACGTATACTTATTTGAATACTGACACACACACAAATACACACACACACACACACACCACGAACAATAACAAACATGGCTGCGTGCTGCTCTAATTGCAATTAACACATGATGAAAGCCGTTGATTGCCCCCCTCTCACACGCCCTTTCTCCCCTTTCACCATACTCCTGGACTCCCAAACGAGGCAGCACAAGCAAAGTAACAACAAAACTAACAAGAAGAAGAACCATTATTACCCACTCCCAAAATTGCCCGGTTTTCGTTGGAGTTGTCGACAGTTGAGAGAGAAAATCAATAACAAAAATAACCATGTGGAAATTGGATTTAATTGACAGCTAAACGATTTTCCACTTGCCATGCAAATGACTTCTAATTGGAAAAGGTTGGGGAACAGGGCTTTCAATCTGATTGGATAGTCTAACCAGCAATTAGAGACGTGGGCGAGTTTATCTATAAATAAATAAATGAATGTCAAATGAATTAACTTCTGTTGAACAGAGTTAAGAAAGTTATTATTCTGCCAATTGTGTTTAAGTTATAAAAAAAAATCAAAGTTTTAAACTGTAGTCGAAAGAAAAGTTTACCTTTTTTAATATAATCCAACAATCCAGTTGGAAAATACTGAAAACTAATAGAGAAAGTCTATCTTTGTCGTGTCAATAATTGGACACCAAAATATCTTGAGAACCAAAAAGGTTTTCTATATATCAACATTTAGACCGATTGTTCCTATGGGAGCTCTAAGCTCTACTAACTCAATCTCAATCATTTTTGGCCAACAGAAAGAAAAAGCCCTCTTTCACTTGTAAATTCATAAAATATCTTAAGAAACAGAAGTTTGCCTTTTGTTTTTCACCAGTTTCGAAGCCGATATTTATATAGCTTCCTGATCCGGGCAGTCCCAACTTGTAGATATAAAATTTCATTTGCCTTGCTCAAAGTCTGACGGGTAGGCAGAGCAACAGAATTTGCTTTATCTATTCGTCTCTTCGCCATGATCAATATCCCTTACCAAATTGATCTTATTTGAATAATTTTTCCTCCTTTCTTTTTCCTTTTTCTTCTGTAAATTAATTTTTAAATTGAGTATAGTTATAGTTTGTATTTTATATTTATTCTCTTTCTTATCTTAAATTAATCAAAGGTTCGGAATTCGAATCCCATTTTCTTGATCCAAAACCAGAACCTAGACTGATTCGAACGCTCAAGTCCGAGATATACTCCGAATAATATAATCTCTTACCAACAGATTTTTGAGAGGTTTGCAAACCAACAGAGCCAAAAAACCTGCTGAGTTTTCTGTGACACGCATGAGAAAAGATCGGTTGGAAATTGATTTCTATGGTAACAGCGAAATATTGTCAATATAAAAACCGAACAATATGTTGGAACAGATCTTTTTTATTGAAGAGACTTTTGCAATAAATAGCTAAAATTAGGGGTCTTTTAAATGTGACAAGTTGCATTGATTCGAAAAGAGGAGAAGAGAACAGAGAAGAGGAGAGGAGAGGAGAGGAATGAATGCACTCATTCTTATTCGTTTTGCAGTTTTGCATTCAATCAAGAGTTGTAATCAAGTGTCATTAGTTGCAAGTTGGCGCTCCGCCTTAACGATCAGCCTGCCGCTTCATTTTCCAATTCCTCCATTTCCTACTCCATTGTTCCACTGTGCACACTGTGAGTTTGTGTATGTGTGTGTGTGTGTGTGTGTGTGTGTGTAGAGAGACACGCGAAAGGCAAACAAACAAACAAACGCGACATTTGAACCGAGAACAGACAATCAACTAATTACATACGAGAGCTTTCAAAAAAAGAGTAGAAAAAAAAGCTCGGGTTAGGGTAATTGCAAGGCGCTGGCCCTGTCATCAACTATTGTTGTTTTCGCCTAAGCAAATAGCATTAAATAAAAGGTTAATAAATAGTCCAGAGCAACAACAAGAACAACAACAAAACGAACTGTAACTGTAACATGCAAAAGAGACAAAGCGAGGAGAGCCACTGACAATATGGCCGACACGCTGCGCAGCGCAGTCGGCAGCGCAGTCAGCAGCAGCGTGACATGTGTGTGATGGCTGCGCTGCGCTGTGCTGCGGCTGCACTGCTTGCGTGTGTCTGCCTATGTGTGTGTGTGTGTGTGTGAACAGCTTGTAACGCCTGCTTATTTATGTATTAACTGAACGGGCAGAGAGTCCTTTCAATTTAACCGCGACGTCGCGACGACGTCGACAGCGCTGCCTATGCAAATGTCAATTGTCAGTTGGCGTTTATATTAACCTTGTTGTTGTTACTGTTGTTGCTTGTTGCTTGTTTATTTAGTATACAGCAATCAACTAATTATGGCTTGTTAAATTGCAGCCATTGAAATGACCATTTAAACCATTCAATTTCAATGGTTCCGCCTCATCCTGGACAGCGCGCTTACCCAGCGGCACAAATTCCCCTGTCCTGCTGAATTCTGTATTCTGTTTACTTTGAGACCCCATTACTAAGTAAGCGGCATAGTAGTTGGTTGTCCGCCTATTAAGCAAAGCGTAGTCTTAGTATGCAGAAACTTTAAATCTTTAAAATACTGTTGGATCTTTCCGATACTACTGAATCTTTCCAATATTATTTTTAATCTTTAAAGTTCTTTTGCACATTTTAGCTAATTTTTCTTAGAATCTGGCACCGAAAAGCTCTGGAAATATCAGCCGACCATAAATAGAAGAGATATTATCCAAATTATTACCGCCACTGGGTGCTTAGCCATACGTCTGTCAGTGTCTGCTCTCCCGCTTTCCTCCCCTCCCCTCTATCTGTCTGTCTGTCGTATGCATACAAATGTCAATTGTTGTCTTGTCTTTGCATGCAAATATTTGATTTATTGATAAGCTTCGCGAAAGAGAGAAAGAGAGCTTTCACTCGATCTCTGCAACGCCCACGACAGACAATCTGACAATCTGGCAATCTGGCAAGAGACAACAGACATATCTGGCCAGTTCCTAACGCCTCTGCAATTTGTTGTACACGAATTGCAATTTGCTCAAAATTTATCGCAATTTAATCATCAGCATGGAAATATTCAAGCGGCACAGACAACAGCAACAACAACAGCAACAACAACAACAACTACAACATACAGCAACAAAACTATTAACGCCAACAATTGCAACGCTGCGGCGCAGCGTCAGTGATGATCTTTCCACCTGCTCCGACTTTGCCAGCCCCGCAGGGCTTCGGTTAAGCAGCTTGCAGCACGGCAACACTGCAACTAAGAAAGCACCAGACTAGGGAGTGCTCGACTAGCAGATACCCTGTCTTGAAACTTGTCAACCTAATGCGTACTCGATTCTTTTATTAATACAAGTATATTGCTTTTTCAAATATTAGCGAAATTGACTTTAATTTATCTTTAGGTTGCCATCAAAAATAATATTTCAAGCGTGAAATTTCCTTTTAGATACTTAACAATTTGTTATTACTTTTTTTATAGATCTGTTTAGTTTTCTTATAATATAAATCCACATATGAAGCTTTTTTAATCTAACTTTTATAGTTCTAGAAATCGATATTCTTTAAGAATAAATTCAATTCCTTCTTCTTCTTCGATATACTCTTTGTTATATACTTTCAATGGGTATTCAAAGGGGAAAAACGAGCAAGAAATGTTTTCATTCATGGCAGTAAACAAAAACTGAAAAACGGAAAGGTCAGACCTCAGACTCGGTCTGCAGTTGCAGTTGCAGGAACTCTCTGAAGCTGAGGATTTGGCTTTGGAGTCAACAAATGCGGATACTTTTTGCCATAAGCGGAAAATTTGCATTTTTGCCACATTTAACGGTCTTCGGGAAAGGTTCAATTCGCGCACCAAAATTGATTTGTTCATGACGAACTCATTTTGGAGGTTATTCAGATGCAGATGGAGATGCAGATGCAAATCCAGATGCAAAAGGCAGAAGGCAGAAGGCAGAAGGCAGAAGGCAGATTATGAGTTGTAAGCTTGTTAAACACTGGAAAAAAACAGCTTCTTTTTCAGTAATCAAAAGTTCAAAAATAAAAGTGGTTTCTAAAAAGTAAAAAATTAACTTTCCAAATATCAATCTTGAAAGCTTAAAAGAAAAATATTTCTTGAAAAAACAAATTCATCTTGGATTTTGGTCGAGGCCTGCAAACCGGGTTTAATCCGAAGCAGCCCGAAACCAAAACTGATTTTGCCTTCTAGTTTTTTCTCAGTGCAGGCAGATAACAAAGCATTTTGCCCTCGGCCTCGGCAGCTGCATAAAAAAATGAAAAAATGGGAAAAAAATGAAAAACTTGAGCGAAATGCCAGCGATGAAAGCGACTCCGATTCGCAATTAAGCGAAATGTTGCTCCACACTTAACGGTTAAACGGTTAACGGTTAATTGTGCACAAAGTTTCAAGTCGAAGCTCATTAAAAGCGCCACAAAGGCAAACAAAATGGCGGCAAGGCAAAATCCTCAACTGAAACAAAAGAGAACTGTACAAACACAAAGAGAAAACTTGTTAACTTTTTCAAAGGAAAATCTTCCTCAAAATTATTATTATATTTACAGCCTAATAATTTAATTACAAATTATTTAAAATCCACTTTTGTCATATTAATATTAAAATTTAATCAACCTTTTTCATTGTGTACATAAATTTGGCACAATTCACAATTTGTAAATATTTCTTTTTATTTTAATTTTTTTGTCTGAGAATCGATCAAACTTGGCCCAAAGCTCATTTAACTTTTGCCTTAGTGCTGTCCTGGCCAAAATGTCAACATGGCCAGGGCAAAGAAACCAACACATTTCTATTGATATTTGCATAGAACCGTCTACTAACCCCTTACTGATTACTGAGTAGTGACAATCTGATGACACTTGCTGCATTCAAAGTGACAGCTGACAACAAATACGAATAGAATTGAAAGCAACAAATTAAAAGCGAATAATAAAGTTGCTGCAAATCGATAAATGTGGGAGAAACACGATAGCAATAGTGAGTACAATAGGAGGCTCAACGATTTTCCTTTACAACCGATTTTCCTTTAAAACCGAATTTTTTTAAAGCTTTTTCAGCAACTTTTCGTGAAGCTTTTGAGCTGCATTTGAGAATTTAAAAATGATTCTTCAGGAATCTTGCCTGAATGTCTAATTTGCTGTATTTAAAACACTCAAAGAAATATTTGTCGGATTAATAGATACCTAGATATCTGGACTCTAACTCTGCTTACTATGATGAAACATACAAAGATATATACCAAGATATATGCCCCAAATATCATTCCGAGAAATATGTAATTGTATAGCTTGTAAAACATTTAAATACCTCATGTAAACTGAAAAATATGGAAAGAATAAAATCATGAACTTGTCAAGAGTGGATTAAATGCAAAAGAAATGTCCTGGATTTCACACAGAATCCACACAGAATCAGCCTTCGGGGCTAACAAAAGTGGCTTAAATCAACTCATGACAAACGCTAACGAAGCAGTCAGCCAACAAACAAGCAAACAACCAAACAAACAACAACAACAACAGCGAACAACAAAATCAACAAACGAACGAGTGAAAATCGGAAAACAACACCTTCCCACCAGCAAAAGGAGGAGGAACAGGAACAGGCGCAGGAGCAGAAGCAGAAGCAGAAGCAGAAGCAGAACTTGGTAGAAGGAGGAGCTGGAAATTGAGTGCAAAATATGGCGCAGGATGGCAACAGAGAGAAGTACGGGGAACAGGGAACAGGGGAACGATTCATGTCTTGGCTTGCTTGGAATCCATGTTAGTTGGCGTCCTAGGCGCAGTTGGCACGTCATGTAGCCAATTAAAAGCGAAATACGACAAGCGAAAATTGTGGCGAATTCTCTTATAGCTCGCTGAGAGCTGAGATTCACAAGGAGCAGCAGCAGCAGCAGCAGCAGCCGTAGCAGCAGCAGCGAGACATCCAAATCCAAATCCGTATCCAAAATCGAAAAAGAAGGCTGCGCCTCAGGCCCAGGGCCAATTCTCAGTCACGTTTGCTCAGGCCAGAGACACAAATCTAAGCTCTGCAATCAAATTAGGCAAGCCCCAAGGCATTGTCTTCCTTCCTGTCCCCCCCAGCGCTCCACCAACTCTGTGACCCACAGAGAAATTCACAAATGCAGACCCGAATCCACGAGGAACGACTACGAGTACGGAATAGCCGAGTTATCTGAGAAAATGAATGCGAGGGTCGCCAATCGCGAGTGTTTAAGGTGGCAAATTTTGGAGTAGCTTGATTAATTTTTTTAAAATGCACAATTAACAAATCACTTTTACCTCTTCATTAAATTTACATTTTTTAATAATAATTATTATTAAATTATTAGTAATTTTTTAGTAGTCTTTTCTGTATTTTCTTCCCAGTTTTTAACTGGCATTCTATATAAATATGGGCTTAGAAACTTTTCGTGATTCAGAAATAATTATTTAATAATATCTAACGATAAATCTAGAGCAACCCTCGTGTGGTGCATTCACATATGTTTTTTTTTTTTTGTTGGTTTTTTGAGCAGAGTCTTAACTTACTCGTAATTGCGACCTAATGCGACCTAATCAGTGCATGAGATTTCAATTGTGGGCCATATGCTAATCAGGACACTGCGCGGAGGGAGAATGAGAGATGAGAATGAGAGGCAGAGACGGGCGAGAGAGAGAACGAGAGAGAGAAGAAGGCGAAAGGTCACAGATTTACATGTGCTTCGCATTGGGCACCTGGACACATCTTGATATGAGAGTGTCAACGTACCGTTAACGAATTTCATGGCTGAGCTTTTCCTTTGGGCCAAATGGAAAATGGATAATGGAAAATGTAAAATGGCAAACAGCAAGCGGCAACTGCACTGGAACTGAAACTGGAAATGGAAATGGGTACTAAACGGGACGGGGGGGAAAAACGGCAGCTGGAACATTGCAACATGACACCTCAACATGACAACAAAATGAGCTTCTGTTGCTCTTTTCAGATCGCAGCAACAAAAACAACAAAAACAACAAAAAACAACAACAACAACTGTGAGTGACAACTGCAACGAAGTTGCTTTCAAATATTTAACACCAGACTCTGAGCCAATACACAGAGAAAAAACAGGCTTACATAGACAACTTTTGTGGGTTTTACTTTCGGTTTTGGTTCAAAAAATGGAGGATTTCTAATAAGCAGACGTAAGCCGCTGTGTCAGGGTTCTGTTCGTGTTGGCAAAAACCAAATTATTTTTGTTAACAGCAATTTAATTGTCATAATATAATGCATAATGTTTTATATAAGCCAGATAAATATTTAGAAAAAGATGTTTTCTCTCTGTGTAGCTAAAGCCCGTGACTGGGCCTGGGACTGCGAACTGGAACTGAGCCTTCAAACGCACCAAATGCATGCGAAATGGAAATCGATGCCAAAATGAACAGTTTTCACACCGATGAGAAGAAGGGAGGCGACAGGGGCACACACAGACGAGTCAGACATTTGGCCAGAAAACGGCTAAAAGTTGAGTTTGGAGCTGATGCTGGGAGCTGAGCGCTGGAGCGCATGCAAAGCGAGTGCCTTTTGATTTGGCTTTGAAGTGGACAGCTTGCCATTCATTTATTCGGTTTACTCGGTTTATTCGGTTAAGTTTTCAGTTACCAGTTTCCAGTCCGATACGCAGCGCCAATTTACAAAACTCAATTAAAGTGTTTCTTTTTTTTCTGCATTTTTCCTAATTGATTTTGGCGCGTTAACGAGGCGTAAAGCAAACAAACAGGTTGCCAGCTCCGACTTCGACAGCTCCCAACTTCATTTTATGGCTCGGACCGAGTCCGAGTGTTAATTGATTGCTGGGCAAATACAACTTGAAATTTTTATTTCGATTTCAGCGCCTATTTGCCACTTGACAGATCGACGACAATATCTTCCAATAATCGTAATACTCATAAATTGACTAAAACTAAAAGGAGTTTACAAACGCTTGAAATGAGCTGCGATTAGCTAAAAAGAAAGTGATCGAGTCAAACTTTAACAGTGCTCAGCGAAGAGTTAAGAAAGTTTTCTATATATTCTTTCATATCTTATGAGTCTCCACTATTTATTTTTACTACACTGCAACTATTTATGTATAATAGAATCATTATAAACATTAAATATACAGCTGAGGTCTATAAGAAAAGGCTTTCTTCAGACCGGAATAACTATTTGAAAATTGTTGTTAGGTTGTTTTTTTTTTACCGATTGTTCCTATAGCAGCTATATGACATTGTGGTTCAATCTTAACGATCTTATGCATTTAGAAAGCATAAGGTTATTTATCTCATCGAGATACATTGAAAAACGAAAGAGAGAAAGATTTCCAAACAAGACATTTTTGACCGATTGTTCCATTATGATATAGTAATCTGATCCATCCGATTCCGACATATCATGGCTGAGAGATTATCTTGCATAGAAACAGACAGTCGGACAGGCAGGCGAACATGGCCCAATCTTTCACCTAGCTTAGAGACTAATTTGCATAGAAACAGGCGAGCGGACAGACAGACAGACATAACTTCCCTCCAATCGTCCTGATCTATAATATATATACTTTCTAGGGTCAAAGCTGCCTCCAAGGCTATAATATCCAAGGAAAGGGGAAGGGTCTAATGAGCTTCGTACAAATAGAATAAAATATTTAAAATCTAACCGCCGCCAAATATTTTCTAAGGAATAAACTGAATATACTCCTATATATATATACAAATATATATATTTTTATATCGGTATTATATATATATATTTGTTTGTTATTCATACTCGAGTCGAGCTCATGCTGGAACCAGTTAAAATCGCTTATGCCTTTTTTGTTATTGTTTATAAACATTAATTTATTTTCATTTCACATACGATTTATATGTACTATGTATAATAATGTTGTGCTTTAGTTTGTTTTTTACAGTGTATCAAGTTTATGTTTCTATTATGTAGATTATTATATGAGATATTTGTTGTATTTCATCTTTTTGTTTTCTTCTTAATTACCACAACAAGCGTTTCCAGTTTTCTTATTTGATTTACTAACAATAACTATTTATATATGTACTTTTTTTTGTTGTTTTTATAAACCAATCGCGTTCTCAAATCGAGTTTCGAGCCAATTTCTCCACTGACCAAAAATTGCATAGCACCACCCAACTTTTCGACAGCGAAAAGTATGCTATGGAATTTTTTTCGTTGGAGAAATTGTTCCGAACTCGTAGCTAGGAACGCGACTGCCTATTTATATATATATATATATTCGAAATGTTTTACCAATTTGTAAATAGTTGAAGATTTTTATACAGAGACTATATGCATATTTTAAGCTATTAATACTCGTTTGGTAATTTTACATATCCGTTAGTTAGAGAGCGTTATCAAGTAGCTTTTTTGTTTTCTTTTCTTTTTTAGGGAGTTTCGGGAATTTGGAATAGGGCATACGTTGTTTTTTGACTTTTAGAACTTGCAATGTGCTATTTGTTTTGCATTTATATATATATATATATCCTCTATGGGTGTAAGTGGATCTCTGCTTTTGTGTGTTTTAGAATTAATTCAAATATATTTTTCATATCGAAATTCTTTATTGAATATAAATACGCAAAATGGCTGTATTGATATTGTGTTTGTTTTTCTGTTTCTGTTTTTGTTTTTGTTTTCTGTGGATTTTCATTCTGTTTTTCACTGTGTACACTTCATGCAAAAGAAGAAGTTTAAAAACTGTTAAGTACATATAAAAAATATTATGTTATATATGTATTTTTCCGATATAACGCATACATACAATATTTACAAATATACGAGTATGTAAGCTACTAGAAAAAAATGTAATTCAAAAAACACGCTTCTTCTTCTTCTTCACTACCGGAAGAAGGTGAAGAAGCAGAAAAAGAGAAAGCTATTTTCTTAACTTTTCATACGATATATTGATCGATATACGATTCACATACATAATTATCGTTATCGAGATTATAAAATTGTTTGAGTTGAATGCTGAAAGTAATGGAAAAATAAACCATGCAACAACGAGAGAGAGAGATAGAGAGTTCAAATCTATATATTCATATTTTATTTATTATATTAATTTTTTTCTTTCTTTCTTTCAATCGAAATTTAAACAGTCTGTGTGTGAGTGTCCATATAATCCATATATATGTATTTACCACTATTTTTTTTTGTTTTCTTCTCTATATTCTTGAAGAGATTTCGTGTTTTTTTTTATACCCGTAATTGTAGTTGCAAATCTCAAATAAAAAACGTACACATCACAATTTGTTTATGGAGTTTATGAGGAGGATTGCCTTAGTTCAATAGAGAATGCCGCGTCCAAAATGATATATATATAAGTGTATAGAGGAATTGAGAATAGCTACTGATTAACTGATTACTTTGGGACTTATATGCATATATGAGTGTGAGTGTGTGTGCTTGTGCGTGTGCGTGTGCTTGTGGGAGAGAGTGTGTGTAGAGAGTATTACTTCCTTAAACGGTCTTCGATATACATACATATATATACTCGTATAATAATTATATATATATATATATGTTTTATAAGGTACAATATACAAACATGCACTGCCATACAGACTAACTACATAGTATGCGTATATATGTATGTATGTATGTGTATATAGACAGAGAGAGACATTAGATTTCTATGTAGCGGAAGTCGGGGTTCATTTCTTTTTGTTTCAGTGTATAAAGCTTTTCACAAACGCCTTCGTTCAAATGTTTTTTTTTATTTTTTGTTCTTTTCTTTGTTTTCTTTCGTGTTAACTGCAAAACTGAAATGAAGAAACCAATAAAAATAATCAACAAATCAAATGTTTTCTTTCGTTTTTTTTTTTTTTAGTTTTTGTTTACTTGAATTCGCCGTAATTATATTTATATTTTTGTCGTTTTTGTTTTTTATTAATTTGTTTTTAAGTTGCATTTTTGTTTATTATCGCTTGCTCTTAAGACGCTAGAATTACACGCTAAAGAAAGTACAGCTACGTATATTTAGATTTTTATTTTTATTTAATTTTATTATTATTATTATTTATACATATATATATGTATATATATATAGTTTATAAATTTTTTTCGCATTTTGTTTTGGATTTAAAATATTTACTCGTATCGTATCATAATGCAGTTTTTTTGCCTTTTGCTTTTTCTTTTTCTTTTCTTTTGTTTTTGCATGTTACAGTTACAGTTTTACATTTAAAAGTATTACCTTGTATAAAAATAATAATAATTATTATATTAATAATAGCGTACATTAATAGTGTATGTGTGTGTGTGTTTGTGTGTGTATGTGTGTGGGTGTGGCTGTGTATGGGTCTCCTCTCTTACTCTCTTCTCTTCTCTCCTCCTCCTCCTCCTACTCCTACTTCCACTCCTTCTCCTTCGCTCCTTTCCTTGTGTGTGTTCTTCATAGTTAAAATAACTAAATGTAGTTTTAATGTTTGTTTACAGCATAAGTTAATTTAATTTACGTACATTGAAAAATGTTTCGCTTCTACTTTCTCACATATACATACATATATATATATATATGTACCTTTCTATATATTTAATTATTTTTATATTATTCTGTTTTGTTTTTTTTTTTTTTTTTTTTTGTTGACGCACGCTGCCCACGCCTATGCACATGCGGTGGGCGTGGCAGCGTTGCTAAAGCGCGTAGTTCTGAAACGGCAGGAGCTCCAAAAGCTGCCATGCCAAATATTCATAATTTTTCTTTTCTTCCCTTCTTTTTGTTTTCATTTCTTTTATGTTTTTGAGATGCCAACTAAAAATTTTTCCTTCCTTCCTTCCTCTTTTCGCATTTAATTCCTAAACATTTTTATTAGTTTTTATGGTTTAAAATTATTATCAAATATGTACAGTTTGCTATTTAACACATGAGTTGGTTATAGGTTGTTTAGTTTGCTTGGCTGCTTGGCTGGTTGTTGGTTTAATTATTATTAATTAATTATTTCATTAATTAAACTACTCAGTGCGGGGCTGAGCAGCTCTCTTTTGCGTTTTTCTTTGTTTCCTATTTACTTTTATCATTTATTTATGCTGCTATATAGGTTTAGGCGATCTTGAAAATAAGACCTGAATCGTTATCTAAAATTAAGCGAACTTTTGTTATTGGTGGCTTCACATTATCATTATCATTATCATTATCATTATTATTATTATTATTATTAATATTTATATTTTTTTCACAAGAGTTATTTCTTCTTCCCTTGCAATGTTTTATATAGCAAACAAATTACAAATTACAAAGTACAAATTTACATGATAATCATAAGAATTACTAAAAATCATAACGCCCAGCCCCTCCTCTCAACCCAATCCATCCCCCCTTTTCAATCCCTACCCAAGCCCGCCTCCCCAAGAGGATCGCATTATTTTACAAGAATTTGGAGTTAGGGGAGTTCTTTGTGTTGTTGTTGTTGTTGCTTTGCAATATTCACACACTGAATATTTCTCTCTAGGTAATTTTGTTGTTGCTGCTGAATATATATATGCATATGAAATTCTATATATAATCTATATATGTATCGTTAGTGCTGCCTACATCTAGGAGGCAGAAGGTGTCTGCTTGCCCAGCTTAACCAGGCAGAGCGCACAGCAGCACTGGGGCGACGTTAACGTTGACGTTGACGGTGACGGCGACGGCGGCAGCGACGTTGGCTGAAACAATTGACTCAAGGCCAGCATTAGAGTTGGATTTGAATCGGTTGCAGACGTTACCGACGACGATGATGACGTCGACGTCGACGTTGCCAGACTGAGCGAGGTGCCACTAGGCAGATTGAGCGTGCAACAACATCCACAACTTTTGGCCGTTGGTTGTTAGCTGCCCTCCGCGTCTCATCTGTTGATTGTCGGCGTGGCATTCACATTGCTCGTGGCTGCAGTTACTCCCGTTACCGCTCCATCTACTCCTCCTCCAGTTGCTGCTGCTGCCACTGTCGCTGCTCCAACTCCCGATCCATTACCGTTGTTGTTGTTGTTGTTGTTGTTGCTGCTGTTGGCATTGTTATTGTTGTTATTATTGCTATTACTATTGTTGTTGTTGTTAGTAGTGGGCAACACCACGCCTCCATTATTAGAAATCACCTGCTCCACTGTCAGCTGCGCCTTGCCCACTTCCTTAGCTGCCGCCTCCACTGGCACCAGCTGTCGTATAGTGGCGCCACTGCTGTTAACCGTGGTGCCCAGCGGCAACGTACGCGTCAATATAGCCGAATTATTTAGGCGACCGCGCAGCACCTGCTGCAATCCAGCAGTTCCCAGCTGCATTTGCATTTGGCCACTGTTATTCTTCTGCAATTGCTTTACATTCAGCAGACTTGTGTAGAGAACCCGCTTATCGCCGGATGATACCGGCAACTGCACCTGTCCTCCACTTGTCTTGAGCTTCTGATGCAAATGCTGCTGTTGTTGTTGCTGCTGCTGATGTTGCTGTTGTATGGTGGCCGAGAGCGGGCTTCCAGACTTATTCAGCACCATTGTTGTGGTAGCAACTAGCTGCTGTGTTGCCTGAGTGACCAGCGTTGCCTCACTGGAGTTCACTGTGCCGCCAGCGCTGGTTACAAAGTTCAACTTCAGATTGGAATTAGGCAGCTCTTTGTAGTGTATCTTTTGCTGTCCGGCATTGCTGGCAGCGACCGCTGCTTGCAGCTCACTTGCTGTGGCAATGGTGAAATTGCCGCCGCCTCCTCCGCTGCTATTGCTGCTCGTTAGGAATATTTTATTGGCCTGCTGTGGCCCTGCCTGGGAAGTTATAATCGCTGTTGTCGGTTGCAGGCTGTAGTTGTGATTCGCAGCAATTGTTGCTGCCGAATTCGGTTTCTGCTGCTGCTGTTGTTGCTGCAGATTAATTTCCGAAACTAGCAGCGGAAACTGTGCCATTTTGATCACTTTGCTGAACTTTTGTAGCTGTTGCTGCTGTTGTTGTTGCTGCTGCTGCTGCATTGGATCATTGCCATCCTGCAAATTGAGCTGTTCTCCAGCTCCGCTGGCCACCAGGTCATCATCCTGCTGCACCAGCTGCTGAAGCTGCTGCTTCGTCAGTTGAATCTGCTGCTGTGTCACTCCCTGCTGACCCACCTTCCGCTGCGAGAATTTCCGATTTAGCAGCAGCTTGTTTATGTCTGAAAGGACGAATGAAATAATATTAAATAAAAGATTTGATAAGCTAAAAACACACAGTGCAACATGAAAACAAATTTCAATGACCTAAGCTGAAGAATGGCCTCATTTCTACCAAAAACACAAAAATATATAATTCTAGGCTTAATTAGCATTAATATACAATACAATATTGTAACCTAATCATCCTTTAGAAATATCCTTCATACCGAAACTTCAATAATTCAAACCCCGATAAAGGTAAGAAAACTATCTTTGATTTCTAAAAATAGATGTTTTTTCAAAATTTTGTAATTTTTGTCAAAAATACTCATTAAAAGCATTTTAACACAACTACACAAAAAGTTTTCAAATTCATAGAACATTTTAAAATTTCTATATTCCAGTTTTTGGAATATTTTTTGTCTGTTGTCCGCTAAAAACCCCCCAAATAGCAGCCAGCACTTTTAAATACGTCTAGAACAACATGAAGGTCTACAAGGACATTATTACCGGCGATGAGATGTTTACAGACACCTATAAGGTGAAGCTAATCGACGATGTTATCTATGAAGTTTATGGAAAATTGATTAGCCGCAGTCAAGATAATATTTTGCTTTCTGGTGCAAATCCATCAGCCGAAGAGGCGGATGAAGGCACCGAAGAAAATGTTGAAACGGGCGTTGACGTGGTACTGAATCATCGTCTACAGGAATCTTTTGCTTTCAATGACAAGAAATCCTTTACCCTCTACCTAAAGGACTATATGAAGAATGTACTGGAGAGGTTGCAGGAGAATGCGCCCGATCAAGTTGATATCTTCAAGAACAACATTAATAACGCCATGAAGCACATTCTGGCTCGTTTCAAGGAATTGCAGTTTTTCACAGGGGAATCTATGGACATTGATGGCATGGTTGCCATGTGCGAATATCGTGATATTGATGGCGAAAGTGTTCCAGTCTTTATGTTCTTCAAGCACGGTCTCGAAGAGGAGAAATTATAGAAATTATATTGTGTAAGCTCGTCGGGATTTAAGGCATTGAAAAAGATTGCAGTTGCACTAGAGTAAAATTATGTTTAAGTGTTGAGAAACCATTAAAATCTGTTGATAAACATAAATAAAATCGTAAGAATACAAAAGATGGTTTTAAAAATTCCGAAAAGAAACCTAGAATTTAGTACTTCTGAATTGAGTCTTTGTGACTGCAGACTGTAATTAATTAATTAATTGTAATCGGCTTTTTCAGTTTATGCCACATTATAATATAGCTAAGAAATTATCATTAAATCAAAAGAGAACTGGAATCCAAAGGAATAGCACAAAAGTATACTATAAAAATTAATTTTTCCCTTACGGGATGACCCTAGAGGTGCCTGATGATACCTATATCTTACGTTGTAGTTCAATTTAATAATAAAATTATACCCTAAAAACTTTCAAAAATTGTCACCGCAAGATTAGAGTTTTTAGGTACAAACAGGTGGAAATTGGGGCCCAACTATAATTGCGTATTTTCCTCATGATCCTTAATATAATGAACGGAAAAGTAACTTGAATTATTGATTTTAGTTCAAAACATCAAATCATTTCAACTGTCTTAAAACTTTAAATTATTTTAATGAGTTTATAGAGAATGAAATCTTGCAAAATGAAAACCCTGGACAGATGGAATGGAGTAATATGTAGAACTTGAGTCTAAAACTTCGTACTTGGGAATCCACTACTGATGACCAATTTCGGTTTATTTCTCTGCTCATCTTTTTGCTTCTCAATAATCCCAACAATCATTTCAATACAGGGTGTCTGTCTCTCTCTCTCTCTTTGTGGATTATCACAAAACACAACCTAAAGGGAAAAGTGCTCGAAAAGTGTTTAAATTTGTTGCACTGTACTGAAAATTGCATTGAAAATTGCCGACTTACCTGTATTTTCGGGTCCATTCAGCTGACGCTTTTGGGTAGCTCTGCTGGTAAAGAGAATCTTGTTGCCCACAGCAGTAGGAGAATCCGAGGTGGTACTTGAGAGAACAGCTGTGGTGGCGACAGCTGTATTGGTGCCGCTCACCTGACGCCAAACAATTGGTTGTTGCTGCTGCTGTTGTTGCACCAACTGTTGCTGCTGCTGCTGTTGGTGTGCGTTATTGTTGCGCGTGGGCGTCGTCACAATCAGAGGCGTGTTGCTTGTTGACTGCTGCTGCTGTAGCTGCTGTTGTTGCTGCTGCTGCTGCTGTATTCCCGTAATGCTGTGCACAGCCAATTGTTGCCCGCTCGCGGTGTTGATTATATTCACACTTGAGGGCGTTGAGCCGCCTGAGGAGGAGCCATCATCATTCTGCAACTTCACATTTGACAGTGTTATGACAGTGTTGGGGCCAATGGAGGTATTGCCGCCACCGCTGCTCTTCTGTATGGCATATGTCACTTTCTGGGCGCCCACCTGCCCTGCTGCAGTCGTTATATCGCTGCTGCTGGTAGTATAAATCATATGATTGCCGCTGCGTGAGGTAACAATGCTTTGCGTGGAGAAAACCGGCGATATAACAGCCGGCGACCCACCAATGTCGCGTATGAGCAACTGTTGCTGTTGAGGTTGTTGTTGTTGCTGTGGCGTCGCCTGTCTCTGCTGCACTGTAACATTTCGCAGCTGCGCCTGCGCCAGCTGATGCTGCAGCTGCTGTTGCTGCGGTGTCAATGTCGGCAGCGTTGGCAATGGGCTGCTGCCCGTATGTGGCGTTATCGTTACAATATCCCCTACGGCAGCTCCACCGCCTACAAACTCTGAACGCGCGATTAGTTGCGTTCCGGTTGACGTTGCATTAGCGGCAAATTGGTTTAATAGCTGCTGCGTTACAGCTACCTGTGCAGGCTTGAGCTGTTGCGGCTGCTGTTGCTGCTGCGTTGTGATCTGGGCGGGTATATTGATTAGTTGCGTTGCTGCAGTGCTGGCAATTAATGTAGCTGGCACTGGCGTTGACGCTGGAGTTGTTGCAGTAGCAATCACGGCTGGTGCTGCATTGGTGGGTGGAGAAGGCGTTGTTAATGTAACTGGAGCGGTCAGAGGCAGCGGTGTTGTTGTTGCCGGCATTGTTGCGACCACCTCGATTGGCTCCACTTTAACAGGCGGCAACGTAACCTCTGGTGACACGGCTTTCTCTGGCTGGGCAGGCTCCTCTTTAATGGGCGGTTTTTGGCTAAAGAACGTTGAAGGACTTTGACCTACTGTGAAACTGGAACTACCCAGCGGCACAGTGGGAACGCAGCGCGTCTGAGCCCGACTGCGCGGCGTACGCTTTAGCTCCGTTGCAGAGTTCGTTGTTTTGCAGTCGAGCAGATTATCGGTATTCTCCACTTCATCGACAGCTGCCTCGCCATCGAGGATACCGTTCCAGAAGTTTGTAGCCTGATTGAGCGTTTTGGGATCATCCATACTGCATTCCTGCAATATGTTTACCAACATATGATCGTCACCCAATAGATTAATATCGTTGAGCGAGTCACCGCCGCTGAGATTAAACTCCAGTGCAGACCCAGAGCCGGAACCCGAACCCAAACCAGAACCAGTATCAGAACAATTGCCATTGTTGACATTATCGGGACTTCTGTTGCTGCTGCCGCGCGCGTAATCCAGCGCGTAGGCGGTTTGCAGCAGCTGTGCATCCGCATCGAGATCCGTATACTTAAAGGCGCTGCTCATAAAGTTTGTACCACCTACATCTATGCTGCATTTGTCACCCAAACGACTCAACTCGATACTGATGGGCGTATCTTGTGTCCAGTCGACTACTGAGCCATCGCAGAGCTTAGCGTTAATGTCCTCCTCGTGATTACTGTCCGACAGCTCGTCCGTAGGTGTCTTGGGCCGAAAGTGCAACCAGTCACGCCTAATCTCCGACAACAGCTCATTGCAAATATCCAGACGCTGACTGGACGTTGGCGACAAACCGCCCATATAGTCGTAGGCATCCATGTCCTCCTCCGTTGGAGCTATTGTTTCTGTTCCAGCATCAATGTGCAGCTGCTTGTTGTGCAAACGTATCACATCGGGCATTTGATTAAAGCAACGTGTCTGATTCTCGTGCTGTTTTTGAATCTGCGCAAGTAGCTGCTGTTTCTGCTGTTGCGCCTGCAGCTCCTTTTTGACCGCTGTGTGCCGTATTATGCTGCTCAATTGGGCAAGATTTACATCATCTTCGGCTTCATCATCGTCCATCAGATCCTGATGCTCCTGCTGCTGGTTCTGCATTGTTGCTGCTGTACGTATGCTGCTCAGCGGCTCGTTGGAGTCATCCGCATCAATCAGTTCACGCTTTATCGTCTTTGCGACTTCCTCCAACGTTGTATTTGCATTCGCATTCGCATTTGTTGTGGTTGTTGCTGCTGCTGCCACTTCTGCGGCGCGTGCTGCAGCTGCTGCTGCCGAGGTGGAGGCCACCGGCTGCTCATCCAGAGGTGTGCCATCATTTTCTGCATCTGCGTCCGCTTCCTCCACTTTTATCACATTGAATTTTTCGCTAATGCTAACATTCTTATTCATATTACTACTACTGCTACTACTATTGTTGTTATTATTATTATTATTAAACACGGTGTTGTTGTTATTATTATTGGAACGGTGGTGCTGATGATTGGCGCGACGTGGCTGCTCTATTAGCTCATCGCAACTCATCTCCTGTTTTACTTCCAGCACCTGCGATTGCTGCTGCTGCTCCGAACTGACCTCCGTCACAGCATTTTGCGCTTGCGCCTGCATTTGTGTCTCTTGCAGTGTCAGCGCCAAGCGGTGCAAATACGCTTTGGGCAGTGGACGCATGCGCAGCACAGATTCAGTGGTGCCTTCGCCGTTTTCAAGGGCTGAGGATCTCTTGAGACGTTTCGCAGCGTTAAGTTCACGCAGTTGCTGTTTCTTCCTACGCAGTCGACGGCGCTTTATGCGTATATCGTGCGAATTCTGTCGCAACGTAACGGCAGAGCTGTAAGCTTTCAAACGTGAAACATTCTCATCCTCCGTGCACATCTCATCCTCGCCCTCGCCTTCATCCTCCTCCTCATCTTCATCCGGCACCACCTCCTCCTCCGGCTTAGGCAGCATTGCCTGCTCATCAGATGGCTCCACCTTAAGCGGCAATTCGGGCGTAACGCTGCCGCCTTCCGCAGCTGTCGCTTTGCAAGTGGGCAAATCAACGACGGTGGGCGGGGAACTGGGCTTGGCCAGTAGCTGCTGTTGCAGCTGATGTTTCAGCAACGGTTTGTTGCTGTTGCTGTTGCTGTTGCTGTTCACCACACTCTCCATCACTGTGTAGTCGAACTGAGACCACAAATCATCATAGCGGCTACTGGCCCGATCAAGCAGCACACGCCCGCCGCGCCCCAGACGCCGGCGTGCAAAGCCAATACAACGAGGCCTGTAAAGGGATGCAAATTTAGTCGTCAAATAATATATTTATATATTAGAATATCGCACCTGGGATGGTTGAGCGAGGTTAAAGTATAACGATACTTGGCCTCAGCCCAAAGAGCCGCACCTGGCGGCGCCTCCTCTTCATAGTTCTCATCGTGCAACTCCCAGGGCCAGCGACCTTCTTGAGCCCCACGCGTCTGAGGAGGTGACAAAAGAGAGCAAATAAATTAGATGTTAAATATATATAATATGTTTCTATATAACTTATGGAAATTAAATAATTAGGGATAATAATAATAAATCTATTTAAGAGTTCAGTTTGTCATTATCTTTAGCTTGTTTTTTTTTAATAACAATACTAAAACATAAATTGGAAGAAATTTTCTCTTGTTAAATTGTTTTTTTTTTTATTTAAAATACAAAAACGAATAACAGACAAATTGCATTTGCTTTAGTTTCTGGTTTATTTTGAATTGGATGCACACTCCAAATAGAATGATCAATAACGAGGCAGAAAACAAGGCACATGCCACAGTCTACGATTCTGTCTGTGAGTGTAGATATACATCAAGAGAGCTTTTCGCACAGAGGATTTCATTATCCAGGCAAACTTAAATTTTATATCAATAAAGTAAAGAGTTAATACCCTTACAGAGGATATTATAACTTTGTCAGGAAATGAGTAATGCCTTGAAGGAGGCATCTCCCAACCCAAAGTACATAGTGTTGTCTTTTTATGTTTTTATGTTAGATGAAAGAATCTGTTTTCTAAATTATTATTATTATAATAAAAAACGGAATAAAGTTTACGGGTTAGATGAAAAGAAGATATTTCTACCAGCATACAAAAAATGATTATGATCGGACTATTATATCATAGAAAATATTGATAAAAATAAATAAATTCAACCGGTTTCAAATGGTTATACAAGCTTGCAAGTGTATGTAATCTTCGCCAAGCCGAAAATAGCCTTTCCTTACTGGTTTTGTCTACATTTGTAGAGGGCATTAAATATTTGGTTAGGAAATATGCATTAAATGGGGAGTATATATTCTGTTTCAGTGTAATGAGTTAAGCAAATGTAGTTAAAGCTAAGCCTTTAAACTAATATCTCAATTATTAAATATGCCGGATGGGATAACTCAATAAATCGAAAATGCTGTTGTTGCATATGAAAAAATTGACAACTGGTGAGTCAACTAGAAAAATATATTCGATTTCTTATTCTCTTTTGATTAAAAAATTAAGGAAAGAAGGTTTCTTTAAATTTAAATATTTTTTTAGCTATGATTGCAGCAGTCATATTCAAATTAAGGGAGATATAATATAAAAATAAAAATTGTGTAACTCATTATTTTAGTTACTTTTTGTCTGTCTATTTCTCTGCGCACTGTTTCGACAGATTTTTCATTATATTTTATAGAATCTGATTAAAGAACATTTATAGTGTGATTATATATGCTTACCCGTAGGTAATTACAGCTGGGCTTGCGTCTAAATGCAAACGGCGCCTCCTCCTCGCTCTCGGAACCCAATTTGTTGCCATTTTGGGAACCGACACCAAGGTAATCCTCCTCTTCGCTGTCCACATTTGACTCAAGTGCCGCCGGCGAAGCGCTCTGGCGATGCTGGTGATGCAGATGGGACAAATGCGCAGGTGAAACGCCTGCGGCTGATGAGGCCAGGCCCAGACCCGGCAAATACTGTTGTTGCTGCTGCTGTTGTTGCTGCTGCTGATGTTGCTGCTGTTGCAACTGCTTCTCTCGCGGCAGCTTGTGTTTGCGCTTCTTGTACGGCCGTTTTTCTTTGCGACTACTTCCATTTCCACTGCCAGCGCTAATGCCCTCTGCACACAAAACAAAAGCATAATTAAAACCCAATTCTAGCTACCTGCTAAACTGTTCTCTGCACTTACCTATCAGACTCGATGTGTTCAGGTACTGCGACGACTGCCCATAAACGGCTGTATTGACGGAACCTCCTGCGGCCAAAATACCCGTAGTTAGCACACCACCGGCTGCCAGCATAGCACTCGAGGCTGAAGTTCCTGGTGCTGTTGCGCCTTGTGAGTATTGATTCGTGAACAATGAATTATACACGGGTCTGCAAAGTAAAATATGGGTTTATTTGTAAGTTATTCAAATGTTATTATTTTTAAATTTAGACCTCTACGTAGGATGGCCTTTATACTCTTTATATTTTGTTTTATGGTGTTAACCATTTGTCGTACGGATTTCGGGGTCAAAGACATATATAATATCTTCTGTTCGTTATGCTAAATGCGACTGCTATATAAAATCTTTGGTGGAAAAAGTAGTAATAAATGGCGGAGAATAACCAAAAATGGATAAACAAGAGTTAAACAAAAAATGAATTACGTAAAATGAAACTGATAATTCTCGTAATTGATATATACGCAAATGATAAAAATTAAAAACGGAATTCCTACACATTCTTCTAACAAACTGAAATTCAAATATAAATTAATTTTTCTAGCTAAGTACTGCATATGGGGATGTAAATCCTGCATTTTATGTCGAATATTAACTTTCAGAAAGTGGACACGCACCTCGAGTTCTTGTACTGCGCATTCAGCTCAGAGTAGACTGCTCCGTTAAAGTCTTGCATTTCGACGCGTTTCTCAAAGATGTTGACCGTCATCTTAAGATGATCACGCTTTGTCTCCTCGCGCCGTCGTACCATCTCCAGTATAGTTGTAGCACGCTGAAGATCACGTCTGTAATGAAGATATGATCATGTTAAAAGAGTTCATAAGAATGTAAAAGTGTAGTCTACTTACCGCAGCTTGAGCATCTTCTCATACGAGGCTTCGTCGTTTTTGCGATTCTTGCGGGTTTGCATTTTCTCAGTACGCCGACGAAATGCCAGATAAGGATTATTGGAGCTGGCGCCCGGTCGACTCTCTGTCTTGACAGTGAGTATCAGCGGATGTTGCTATATAAGGCAGGAAAGCGACGATTTAACCGAGAAACTAAGAAACTAAATAATTTAGTTTACCGTCTTGAGGCGTTTGTTCAGCCAGTAGTCGTACACCGATATGCTAGTCTCATCGTCCTGGTTGAGCAACGATTTGGCCTCGTTGAGCGTGACAACAGTTTGTCCAGAGCTCTTCTCCAGTCGATCCATCATTTGTTCGAATCTCAGCTCTGTTAGCTGCAAGCGCTGCTGCAGGCTCAGCCATTCATCGTCCGCACTGTCTAAATCATAATCCGGTACCTCAGTATCCAAGCCCAGAGCTGTAAATTAAATTACATAGAGATTACAAAAGAGAAACTGAGCAAAGTTGAATGGGTACTTACGCTGCATATGAATCATTTGCCGTGGCATTTTATAATCCGGCGGATAGTACCCATCGTAAAATGGCTGATCCGTTTGCAGTACCTCAGGCGTGGGAATAATAAGGCCCGTGCAGATGGCGCGTTGCAAATGATGCTCCTGTGGGTGGATTAAAGAAATACAAGTAAATTAATATAGTGAAGCATACTCAAGTCGAGTGTGCACTTCTAGAAAATACCCTGTGGTCTAATATAGCTTTACGCTCCTAAATAGGAAATTTCTTAAAGAACTTCTGTAATTTCGTTTTCAAGTTCTCAGTATAGATCAACAGTTTCATAAATAATGAGGATGCTTAAGTGCACTATATCAATAGCTGAGGGAGGTATCTAATAATTTAAATAATCTTTATCTACGTAAATTTTACAGGAGTCTATATACCAAAATTTTGTAGACCTTACTAATATAGTCTTCGAAGGAGAATATAGACTCCACAAACTCATAGATACCACTTTCTGTCTCCTTTTAAACATCATTGCATAAAGTGTATAGTAATATATGTTTATTTATATATAGTAATATATCCTTACAACCGACTTGAACAACTCACCGACTCTTCCTCTTTCTCCATGCCACTGGGCATTTGTGGTACAGCGCGATTAATAGCCGAATATTCAGGCAAATCGGGCAGCTCCTCCGCCAAGTAGATGGGCATCTGCTTGGACGGATCCAGATGACGTGCTCTGAACGATAATTTCGACATTTTGTATGTGTTTTTAGTTTTGTTTGTGAGTGTATGGAACGTGTGTGGAATTAATGTTGTTGTAGCTGTTGTTGTAGGTGTTGTTGTTGGTGTTGTTTGTTGGTGATAAGTGTGTAGGGCTCTCTTAGGTTGCTATTAATGCTATGCAGTGGCAACCGCCAATGGCTGTCAACGGCGGATTTCTGCTGCAGCGATTTCTTACTACTCCTGTTGCTGCTCCTGCTGTTGCGCCTGCTGTTGCTGCCTCTATACACGAGCCTTTTAATAGTTTCGTTGTTCTTGTTGTTGCTGCAGCTACTGAAGCGCCTATGGATGGAGTAGATATGCTGCTTTTAAGCGTATGCAACGACGTAAACGTTAACGCCGCCCGAGTCTTATTTGTTGCTGTTGCTGTTGCTGTTGGACGCAGCTGCTCCGCCTCCTCTGCCTCCGACTGAGCACCGGGGCTGCGGTGGCAATGGCTGCTCTGCCAGCTAAAATACGCAGCCCCTGTGCCCCTTAACGTTCCCGTACCCACTGCCCGGCTCCGGTTGCTGTTGGCGTTGCTGCTTCTGCTGTTGTTGGCGTTTGCCTTTCTCTTGGATTGTCGCTGGACGACGACAACTGCAGTCGCTACTGCGGTATATAAGGGTGCGTCCAACGTTGCTGTTGCTGCTGCTGGGTTACTGCTATTGCAACTTCTATTGCTGCTGCTGCTGCTGCTGCTGCTGTCGTCGTCCGCTGCTGCTGCCGCTGCCTGTGCTGCCGTCTTTTGGTGCTGCTGCTGCTGCTGCCGTTGCTGGTTGTATGCGAACAGCGCTGAGAGCAACAACAGGGCCAAAGAGATTACTTTATTGCAATTACGACGACAACGCAGTGGTAGCAACAACAATAACGAGTGCAGCAATTGTGTCGACGACATTTTTCACGTTGAATACGAAAAAATTATGTGAATTGGCATAATTACGTTGATCAAATTTGCACATTTCAGTTCATCTTTCTAATTCTTATATAAAACTTATTTTTCTTTTCTTTTGTGTTTATGTTATGCTTATTATTATTTATTAGTATAGATTTCCTGTTATTGTTGTTCTTCTTCTTTTCCAGTAATTTTGTTAGTTGTTGCTGCTGATAAAAATCTGCAAAACGAAAACAAAACAAATAAGTAAACACCTAGCACACAGATACGCACGCACGCATACATACACACACACTTGCGTGTGGTGTACACGCACGCACACCTACAGTTCGAGCCAAACAAAGCTGATAAAAGAAAAACAACAATAAAAGAGAGAAAGAGAATGCGCGCGCGGGAAAAAAACTGTTGTATTGCAACTGCAAACGCACACATATGCACGCACACACAGGCCCGTTCTCTCCCACACACACACACACACACGCAAGCGTAATTTTTGTTATTGTCTGGAAACCTAAAAACGTTAATTAGCAGCCGCTAAAAGCGATGAATCATGTTTTTCTTCAATTAATAAAAAAAGAAGTAATTGTAGCTGCGCTCAAAGCAGTAACAAAAACTGCGAAATCATAAAAAAACAGGCGAGTATAAAAAAGCCGCGCCGCCGATGCGAGCGTAAAAAAAGGCGGCATAAACAAACACACACGCGGCGATTTCGCCCAACAAACAAAAACGCGGCGAATTCAACGAAAGAAAAAAACACGAAGCCTATGCGCAAAATACGATGAAAAAAAAAAACGTAGCACTCTTCATGTGAGTTTTGTTTTTTGCATTTATTTAATGAAGCGCTGCTAAATACTAGCCGCCATATATTTTAAATTATTATAATGAATTTTTTACACACTTTAGCACGCTTTTCAAGCAACTGCACGCACAATTTTGTTGATAATTTATTGAAAAATTTACACAAATTTCACGAATTTTGCGTATAGCGTGGTTTTGCTGGAAGCAGTAATGGCGGCCAGAGCCGAAGACTGACGACGACGACGCGCAAGACTCTAAGGCCACTAATTAATGAGCGCTACGGCGTTAGTTCCAAAACGGCGCCGTTACAATATAAATATAAATATTATTAAATGCAATGTGGTAGCCAAGCAGCCAAAACATGCATTAGAATTAAAATATAAAATCAATTTAAATATTTTTATATGGCGCACACACAAAATAAACAATAAAATATCGTGCTCGCTGTTATACGCAACGGCGTAAAAATCCATTTAACACGGCCTAGAACTTTGCGACTCCGAAGCGTGCAACAGTGCCGCCCTCTAGCGAGCTGCACTCGTATCAAATGGCAAGCACTGCTAAGTGCGTTTTTTTTCTTCACAAACAAGAAAATCGATTTACATT
This sequence comes from Drosophila repletoides, assembly GCA_018150835.1. NCBI lineage: Eukaryota > Metazoa > Arthropoda > Insecta > Diptera > Drosophilidae > Drosophila > Drosophila repletoides. Next base: position 16,628,310 of record JAECWQ010000089.1, on the reverse strand, counting down.
TTTCACGCACATTATTTTGCACTTTATTTGACTTTGTCACATCAGAATTGTGTGGAAATCATGTGCTTTCACTGTATTTTTGTTTGCCGCAGAGTTTCAAGCAATATTTTGACGATTTTGTCAACAGAAAACGTACGAAATTGTTTTTCTTCTGCAGACACGTTTTTACTTAATGGCGGGCGGCCATCACGAATTGATACTAAAACATTTTCGGAGTCGAGCGTTCATCGCAAAGCAATGGAAATTATTTTGGGTCGATTAAGTAGCGATCTATTTCATCAATTCGAATGGGGTTTTTGCTGAAAATTCTAGAATTTAATTCTTAATTTAATGCATACAATGGGAACATTCGTAGTCTGCTGCATTTTTCTTTAAAATTGTTAATTACCAACACCAACAACAGCTTGCCAGCGTGTAATAACAACCTCACGATAGTCCAACAACAACAATAGTTCACTGTTAAGCGACAATAATAGATAACAGCTGCTAGAAATTAACATGTCACTGCACTGTTATTTAACAGCGCGTATATTTTTTCGTTTCAAAACAATATGAATTTTATTTTAATGATTGTAGTAATGATAAATAAACCCAACAATTTATTAATTTCTGTGGTAAATGTGCCGCTGAGGCTCTAATTTGAATGTAACAGCTGATAACTAGTTCGAAATTACCCATCTCTAACGTTTGTATAACAGCGGCATAACGCATCATATCAACAATATTTTTGAAATTAGCAATTATTTTATATTAATTCTTTAAAATATTAATTAATACTTTTAAGATTTTAAAAATATTTTCAAGAACCTTTAAAAGCACCGACTTGTCATTGTCAATATTTACAACAAATAACATTCAAAGAAATTAATTTTTATTGCTGGAAAGGTATGTTTAATTTTCTTTAATTTATTCTCTATATTTAAGCTAGTTTAATTTGACATAGATAATAATTCTACAATAATAATTAATTTTTGTCAACAAAAATAGGTTTTATTTTGGTGCTGTTATGCTCATATGGTTCTGTTAATGATTGTGTGTGGAACTAGTTCGCAATTCGGTTAGGTGCGAAATACGGGTGAGTTAATGATATTCGCTTGATAAAATTGAGAAATACTTGCATTTTATGATTTTGATTTATAAAAGGGAAAAGTGCTGCTGGATGAGCAGCATAAGCAATGGTTGATTGTGATCCTACAGCAATTCGCGATATTTGAAAAAATTAATTGGCCATAGTATTGAAATTTGGTTGCTGTACTAGCTTTAGGTTTAAGAAAAAAATTTAAATTCATGTTGATTGGGCTGTGAAAATATAAAGGTTCAAGAAAGCCATCTATTGAGGATCAGCGGAAACACGCTAATATATATCGATAATAGATAAGAATGATTATCGAAGACATAATGGTTATTGGAACGCGCTTATCTTAACTACGTTGAAAGTAGAAATTTAAATTAAAGTTGAATTTTATAAAAATGATTAGTTACTGAATATTTTGAATGTATAGGATGTATCTCAAGCCCCATAAAGTATGCATATATATTTTTGATCACGACGATGAGTCGTTTGTCGGTCTATCTGTCTGTCTGTCAGTCTGTCAGGTACTCAATAAAAAACAGAAAGATTCACATTTATTGCGCTTTATTTGTAAATGATTAAACAAATTTTTGCCATATTCTCTTTTGTTTAATTTTTTATTAAATTAATCCTTAATTTGATTTTAATGTAAATTGTAATCTACGTAATATTTGAAGATAAGATATATATTTTATTTCAATGTGAGGTTAGGTACATTAATTGAACTTCATATGTTTTAAGTACCTACAAACTAATTAATTAATTAATATATGATTAAAGTGCATTTCAGATCAGATAAATATATAATTATAATAATAATAATAACAATAATATTAAATGATGCCTTGGGAAACTCTTAAAAACTAATTGCTGTTTTCTTTTCTTAATACTAACAAAGCTGATTTCTCTTTCTTTTTTCTCAGTGTATTACATTTATAATGTTTAATACTTAGCTTAATTTTAAAGTATCGCAAATTTATTTTGGAAGTTTTAAGGCTTACTCGAAATTAAAAAATTAAAAATATAAAAAACTGAGCTTTGTGAACAAAATGAAAAGGTATATATATTTAAATTTATATATGTATTATTGCTTATTAAATAAATGTAAAATGAGAAAAAAGCTTTATTTGTGTACAAAAAGCATTTTGAGAAGCTTTGAAGCTCGTCTGCAGATTCCAACGCTGCTGATCCCGCCTTCTGCTGGTACTGCTGCTGCTGCTGCTCTGCTACTGCTCTGCTGCTGCTGCTGTTGTAGCTCTGTTGCTGCTGCTGCGCTGTTACTGCGATGTTGCTGCGCGGTTACTGTTACGTACACATTTTGACATACAAGTTGCGGCTGGCCCTGTGGCAGAGTGACAGAGATCCACACACACATTCTCTCTCACGCTCTCACACACGCACATAGGAGAATCTCACCCTGGCACAGGGCCGGAGCCAACAGAATGCAGTTGCTCGTAAATGGGCGCGCGCAGTTTGCTCCACAATTGCAGAATAACATAGAAAAAACAGTTTTTTTTCCTTTAGACAATTGTGAAGCCAGCTGTCGCGCCGACTGCGGCTACTGTCATGGTATGCGATGGCGTACATGATGAAAAAATTTTAAGTCAGACAGTGGTGGCGTATGTGAAAAAGCACCATAGCGTAACGGCATTTGTAACTGGATAACTGTAGTAACAGGAGAGTGAAAGCGCTAAGAGAAATATATATAGAGAGAGAGAGAGCGACGGCAAAGCAGCTGCGAGAGAGCTTTTTCGCTTTGATTTCGGGTTTAAGCGGCGAAAAAGCAATGCCGCAGCTGTGTGAGGCGCCTGTGCAGCTGTAGTTGTCTTACATACTGACGATTGACTGAGCGAGAAAGAGACAGAAAGCGACTGATGCTTATTATGAAACTGAGCACAAAAGGGAGTGGGAAACAAAGGCGCTCATGGACTTGAATCGTGTTCGTGTTGCTGGCGTGATCAAGGATCTCACGCATATGCGTGATTTGGAATCAGGTGAGTGCGCAACTCAACTGAGCACAGGCCTTTTCCGCTACACAGAGAAAAAAGATCAAGATTTGTCATTCACCCCATTTTTTTTTCACAAATTATAAAGGGAGATCAATCGGATATTGTTTCCTTTTGCATCGAATCTCTTGATAGAAGATGAATGGATTTAAACCAACCAAAAAGGTTTCTGTTAAGTATGTCCGAATGGTTATTGATCTTTTCCTAATACTTTTTCTCTCTGTGTAGTACACACAATACATACAAAAATATTAACAAAGAGTTCTTCGCTAGCATTTATGCATGTGTGTGTGTGTACCTGAATACATGAAGTGTTTTATTGAGTGTGTTGAATACGAGTAAGTTGTTCTTCTTGTGCTTGTTGAAAAATCATAGAAATTATAGCATAAAATTATGATTGAATTAAAGCGGCGCTCAAGGCCCGAACTGGGCTTGTCTCAGGATTTGGATATACGTAGTACTTAGGCATTATTTCAGATATGAACTCAAACACTCAACTGAGGAAAAGAAAAAATGAAATACGCATAAGGAAATGTTGGTTTTTTCTAGAGTTCGTTTTTGTTTTTCTTCTTTTTTTTTTTTTTTTTTTTTGGTTTTTTTTGCAATATTCAACAACCAATACCAATATGATTTTAAAATTTTAACTGCTATATTGGTAAAGTCTTTGATATTAATTTAGTGCTTTTTGTATTGTGAGGAATCTATGGATATTATTATTTTTAGGCCACAAATTAATTGGCTTAACGTGTCCTTGACATGGCTAAAGATTGTATTAGAAACGCGCCTGACAAACTTTAAACTTTCGATAGGTGTATGAGAACTGATTTGGCTTTGGACTGAACTGTAGTATACTGAAGTATTGTGCTTGTATAGAGATGTCTAATTGTTAGTGGTCTTCATAGTAATTGAGTGGAGTGTTTGGTAGATATGCACTTGAAACTTAAGAAACAGATCGAACATGCCTACAATTGTATCTAAATTAATATATATGTATATACACATTGCGGATTTTCCCAAAAGACACTCCGTCCAACTGGCTTTTCCCCGAGTCCCCAGTAACGAGTGCATATCCCGAGTGGTTTCTTGCGTTTAACTACAGAAGTGTCTAATAGAGTTCTATGTTCTGGTTTGGTGGAGTATATAGAGATTAGTAAATAGATTTGGAAAAATATAGAATCAGATAGAAATTAGAATTTAGAAATTAGAATTTAGAAATTATGTACTTATAGTTAAAGATAAAGAGAGAGAGAGAGTGGAAATAGAGAGTTTCATAGAGATGTTTAACTACAAAAAGTACTAAACTAAAATGATATTATAGTATATTCTCTTTGCACTACAAATTCGTGTGTGGTGATCTTGCAATTGATGCAAATAAATTTAAATTTGTTAATATTATTAGTATAAATTTGTTGCTGTTGTTGTTAAGAACTTTGAAACGCATTAACTTTTAATCAAATACTGGTTATAAGAATATTGTCCACATTCACAAACCAAAATTGGTTAGCTATATATAGGTTTTTTTTTTTTTTTTTTTTTTTTTTGGTTGATTATGGTTTATATATTGTATGTAAATAGTCAAATGAACCAACATACCAAACAAACAAACAAACAAAACAATAACTAAATTCAACTCAAAACAGAACTATACAAAATGAATCAATTATTTGCCGCAGTGTAAGAGAAATACAGTTTCCAAATCTCTGGGGTGTAGATGTAGTAGTAGTAGTAGTTGTAGTTGTAGTAGTGCTTGTAGGTAGGCCGAGAAGTAATGCGAGTCTGCGTCGTTGCTCCTTGGGGGCTAGCGAATAACTACTTACCTTGGGACGGGTTCTTTTTGGCTATATAGGCTATAGGTATAAAGCTTAAATATAAACAACATGCGCCTCGCTTGGACGGAGATGAATTAATTGAAACTTTAAAAGCATGTCCTGACGATTGTTGGTTATTGGTTTCTTTTATACAAGAATAATTAGTATAGCAAGTTAGTTGAGTTAGTTAGTTAACCAAAGCCAGCAGACTAAAGTATATATAAGTATATATAGTATATATATATATATTACAGATGGAAAGTGCAGTTGAGAGTAAAGTTGAGAGTGAGAGAGAGAGAGAGAGAGTTGTACGTGAAAGTTTGGAAATAAAAGAATATAGCAAATACATAACATATGTAGTATGCAAGTATGGTAGTAAAAATGTTTATTTCTGATAAGCCAATTTATCTATTACATAAATCAAAAATCATAAAAATCGAGTTTGTTCTTCGCATTATGTCTAAAATACAAACTTAACTATTATAATCGAAAAATGAAATCAAAAGCTACATTTCCAAAATTTTTGTTTAAAATTACTTTTTAAAACTATCACTAGCATGAATAACAAATAAGATTTTGACAGTCGATTATGCCCGACAATAAGATATACCCTGTACACAGCTCTAGAAAGTTGCCCAGTTGTAAATCGGAAATAAATTAAATAATAATTATAATGTGATATGACAGACGTTCCATTTCAAAAGTAATTCCCCAGAATTAACTATAGTATACTTTTTGAGGCAGGTCGGAAAGAAATCATTTGAGTTTCGGAACACTTACTACACTTATACAGGGTATACTCTACGGGGGCTGCGAGACTATGTAAATGGGGTTGTTTTTGTTTTTGTTTTTCTTTTTTGACTACTTACTGACTAATTATCACTTGTTGAAGGACAAACCAAGGACAGTGAAATGATAAGGGTACTTTTTACAGTTCGAATATGGGAGCTACTTGTACATTAAACTTAATTGGTTTGGATGAGGATTCTCTCGCTACTCCTGGAGTTTCAAACTAATTATGATATGACAAAGAACTTAGCTTAATGACTAGGAAATATATAAGAAATACGTGGAATAAACGAGATGAGCAAAATTTTTCATTTGAGTTAATGCGGCAATTGACAAGCATTCTTCAGACTTGACCATTGCACAATACTTTGATTCCATTGATGACACACCGATATATATATATATATATATTTCGATATATATATATAGATAGATATATACATTTGCTTATATATCCTATGAGTTGTTTTGTTGTTGTATTCCAGGTAAATTAATAATAATAAGCTTACTTATGATACATATGTGTCGATAAATATGTGTGTAGTGTGTGTGGGTGTGAGTGTGGATGTTGGACTTCTATAAATGTAAGTAACAAAATGTAAGTTTTAACGTTCAAGAAATGTAACTACAGATACGAGTACCAGTACGAGTACCTACTTAAGCGCTACATGCTTTAGCATTAACAACATGCATTTCAAAGAGTATTTCTATTCGTATTGATGGATTCGTTCGATTCCATCCAAGTACCAAACATTCCAAGTACTTTCTTTCTTTCTTTCTTTCTTTCTTTATACATAAACGTATCAATTGTAGAGTATTTTGAGTATGTATGTGGCAAGTGCAACAAGCGCGTTTTATCTGAGACGTATGCAATCCGTATGCAGCACTTATTTTTGTAGAAGTTTCTTATGCATCGCAACGTCTTTTCTTTCTTTTCTTTTATATAGATTTGTTTGTAATGGTTTTGTTTTTGATAGGTGCAGTCAAAGTATCGATCTACTTGTCGATTAATCGATCATAACTGTGCTTGCAGAATGAAACTTAAATAATCAGAAGTTGTCTACAAATCAAGTTTAAAGTTACGAATAGATGTTATGGTGTGTCATGGTGTCTCTATGTGATGTTTATGTTATGCTTTTAGTGTAACTCTATGTACTTTTTAACGCTTCTGGATCAGGAAATATATAATGTGTGGGTTAGTGTGTGTGTTTGTATGGCCCTGCAAGTCGATCTATCGATCATTCGATCACTCTATCGATATATCGACTTATCGATCTATCTGTGCACAAACTGTACTACAAGTATTAGCCATGGTATTGTGATGAGTATGAGATGCTGGTAACCATTTGCGAGTTTCAATGAGTATAAACTTTGACTAGAATTGCACATATCTTCCTCACAAAAGCACATATGTCCATTGCCTGAACTTTCCATCATGCACACGTGATCGACCATGAATAAATTGATTTGTAACTGTGACGTACACATGCGTCGCACCACCTCGTAGGCTGCAAAACAAGGACAGAACAAGGATAAAGATGATCTACGTATGTCGAAACTCAAATTCAGACGAGGGTTGCTATTTATGCATCGCACACAGAAAAAATCAAGATTTTCGGAACTAATTCGACAGTTCAGTTGTGGTTGAAGAAATTGTTCTTAATAAGATATTAATTTGATCCCGAAAAATACTTTAATTAAGTTAGAGGTCAAGTGGTATATTCCCAGTAAATTTAGGAATTATCATCAGTTCCTGGTTTTTTCAATCAATTTCGAAAGAGGGGAACAAACCCTCTAGTTAGTTTTTTATTCATAAGAGATGAATAAAATCTTTCTGGCTTATACGGAAATTTTCTCTCGCATTAAAAGGAAAATAATTTAAGTTCAGATTGAATTAGGAGTCTTCAATAACTCTGTACTCAATTCAATTAAAAATCATACTTAAAATTGCAATTCTTTTTCAAGGATCAAATAATCATTTTTTTCCATATTCCCCTCGATTTCTTATTGTGCAGATGACATGAATTGCAACCCTTATTAATACCTCAGAGTCTCAGCTAAACCAAAAAAGCCTTCGAGGATTACTCACGTGATCTTTGATGCCGCACCATTTTCACACAGCAGCCGTTACAGGTCATGAGAGGGGGCTGGTCGCGGGGCAGAGCCGTATAGTTGAAGGGGTCCTTGCAACGCGCATCCGTCCAGGAATCGCATTCGTAGCAGTAGATCGAACGCGCTATATAGTATAAAACACACAAATTGTATTAGTTTCGGGCTCTCAATCAATGGGAAATATTGGAAATTCTTTGCTGCTTTCAAGTTAGAACTACTCCAGTAAAATGCAGCATTGCAAGGACCTCTATATACATTTGTTATTTACACAAGCACAGAAAGCATGCAATATTTGTTATGCCCTAAATGTGTAGGGTATTAACATTTTTAGCAACAAAATGCAAGCAAAGTGAAAGATTAATATGTGAAAAACCAATTTTTCAAAGTGACTTCTAAAGTGGGAAAAAAACATTTTTTTAAAGTGATTTCTATTTGTTTTCTAAAAAGTTTTCTAAGTTTTTCTAAAACATTGCAATATTTAACTTAAATTAAAAATTTAATAAATCAATTTAAAAGTAAGAAGTAAAATAATTTATTTGGAGCTGATACGAATTCCTTAGACTAAATTCTACACTAAAAAGAATAGCATACTTTTTGGGAACATAATTAAAGTAAAATTCTAAGATGTTTTGATCTAATGTCTAATATTTTGACCATCCTCTTCATTGGAAATTATGCAAAAGTGTTAGACCAAAATTGTTTTTTGTTTTCTATCAACGGGAGTTTTTTCAGTAGATTAAAAGTTAAATGGCATTTTGTTTTTTATTTAAATAAGATTATTAAGATTTCATTTAAAAGGATGATATTTGGAAAGAGTTTTTTGTTTTAATTACATTGCTTTTAGTAAATATCAAGTGCAAAAATATCCTTTCTTTTAATTTACAAAAAATTAATACAAGGTTTTCTAAGGTGTGAACTATGAACATGTTTTATAAAACATGTGGTAATAAAATACGCCTAGTACAAAATAGAAAGAATTTTTATTATTAAATTTCAAAAATAAATGTATACTAAATGAAAATGCGCTGCTAATTCAATAAATAAATTCATGCTATATTCACTAAATATATTAAAAGTTTGCATCCCAATATCATTTCCATAGATTTTTAATAGTTTCATGTTCAATTCAATTCATGCCTTTTTCTAGTAAAAGGATTAAGATAAAGGCTGATAAGGTTAAACATGCACACACCTACAAATACACATACACATACATACACACACATACATTCTCGTAGTTCAGAAAGATGTAAAAGGAGAAAAGGGATGACGTCGTGAGGTCTATGAGGAGTTTGAGGTGCCAACTGGGGCAATGAATTGAAATCAAGTCAAGAGAGGTTTTCAGGTCAGGTAAATATATATAAAAAAAAACATGTAAATCTTTATATTTAGGCATAAGTCAATGGAAACAAAAAGAGTAGGCCAAGGCTTTCGAAGTGAGAGTGAGGAGAGAATAAATGAAGTCGATAATTAAAACATTTATAGTCAAATTTTTGCGTATTCACAGAGCCTTTTTGGAACATAATGCCGATATATTTATGTATATAGAAAAATTCTGGAGTCTTGACCAATTTTCATTTTAAAAAATATCACAATTAGAATACATATACTTATGCATGACTTTTTGTTTTGTATTATTATTATTATTTGTTTGGTACTTTTGTTTTGTTTTTGCAAAAAGGTTATTATGTATATAGTATTTAAGCATTTTTATAAAGGCAAAGGATCAGTGGATTCATACTTTGACATTCGGCTGAGGCTGATGGAATCCATACGAAAGTTAGAAATCCAAATATGGCTGCAAATAAACAATGAAAGGAAGAGCAAAGTAGAAGACAGGATGATGAAAATGAAATACAAAAGTTGAGTGAAATAGGTAGAAAATTAAGGCACATTTACAGAGGAATCCTTCAGCATGAACCGTCTCATCAATGGAATGCAAAAGTCTAATCTGGTCAGCTTTTTAATGTATTTAAAAGTGGACTTTTTATGGATATTTTTTTCAGAGCATATCAAGTTAAGCTGTGAAGAACTTTCTTCACATAAAGTTAAAGTTCAGGTTAACATATAGTTAAAGTTCAAGTTGACATCCAGTGGAAGTTCAGTCAGTGAAAGTTCAAGGTAACATCAAGTCAAAGTTCAAGTTAACATCAAGTTCAAGCTTAAGACCGAGTTCAAGGTAAAAGTTAAAGCTTAAGCTGATTTCATGTTCAATTTCAAATTGACATCAAGTTGAATATCCAGTTAAGATCAAGTTAGTTTAATCTGGAATTCAGCAGTTTATTGCTCTTTAATTTTCGGTAGTTTTATAGTACAGTTTTTGGCCACTCCATTGAAGGTACAGTGCATGCAAAAAGGACTTGAACCGGGTCATACAAACTCTGGGGATGCGCGCCACACACAAAAAAACAGTTAAGATACCTCACCTACTTTAAGAACTGGAGTATAATTAGCGAGTGTAAAGTGGTAGTAGAGCAGCTGTCGAGGATGGGGGAATTTTAATTTATACACAGTTTGTTGTTGTGGGACAATTACGCTTATAAATATACTATACAATATTTTGGTATGTTAAATTTTGATGATGCATTTTTACAGTGTTTTCATTTGTTTTGTTTTTCATACGAGACGGCTTCCACTTTACAGGGTGTACGCAAGACAAGATACGAGCACGACACACAAGTGTGACCAACGCACTTTCAATGCAGGACATGTGTGTGTGTGTGCACGAAAGTGTGACCAAATTGTATACAGACGACTGTTATATTAATAGTAGTACGTGTAATCGATAGGAACAAACGGAAACTTAACGGAACGGAAATGGAACGCAATCGAACGCAAAAGAACTGAGGAGTCGCATTTACGTATAATCAGTTATATTTTATAGGGTATATCAGTGGCCGAAACTTATGAAAGTTACGTTATTTTTAACATGAAATAAATTTCATGCTATTATAAAATAGAGAATTCTACAGTATTTTAGAATATAATTTAATATTTCTTCTCAAAGATATGGTATAAGTTTTGTCTTCCTACTATTTTTTTAAAACGTATTATTACAATTCTCAAAAATCGGATGTATGTCGTATATATTTTGAATTCTTTAAAAACTATGTAAATTTATTGGATTACTTAGATATTATAATATTAATACAGGTCCTAAAGCTTCAGCCAGAGATATATAAAGTTGTTGTTCTTGGAATTTATTTATTTAGTTTTAGTACGATTATTTAACTAAAATAATATACACAGAATAGTTTAGTACGAACGCAAAAGAGTATTTAAAATGAATGAAAAAAGAAACTCGAAAAACATAAATCAAAAAACAGACGACGCAATTTTGGAAACAAAAGTAAAAACTTACTTGGAAAACAATTATCAGCCGTACCAAAATTTGCCAATGCCAAAATAACTTTATTTTATTTTTAATTTTGTTTTTTACATTTACGCATATGGAAAATATGTGAAATGAAGAAAATATAAATTAATTGGAAAAAGAGTCAAAAAATATTGAGAAATCAATTTAATTAATTACAGCTAAAGAACCATACTCAATATTTGTTTATATTCGTCTTCAACGCAAACATTTCGCTCGACTTTTAGCCAATGTGTTTGAATGTGAATATGTATTTATATGTAAATATATATATAGATATATGTATATATAAATATACATATATATGTATATGGCACGACCCGCGTCGAGTCGCTATTTATATACTTCACACGTTCTATATTCGTCCACGTTTATTGTAAAAATAAAATAGAAAAAAGTCTGCCCCGAATATGTGCGACTTGTGGTCTTACGAGTCTTTCGGCTGATTACTAGATAACTCGTAAATAATAATCTCTGTTGGCTTTGAAGTGCCTTTTTTCTATGAAGCTAATAAAAATTTGATGGCCCATAAAGCAACTGCCTTTTCGCCTTAGTTGAATATTAATATTAATATTACATATTGTTAATATTGTAATGGGAAAAACCCTGAATTGTTTACCTGCAAAGGCCAGCAGCCAGGGACTGGCTGCGTTCTCTCTTGTTCGCATCTTATTTTCTCTCTGAAGGCTCACTTTTCGTTACTATAATATTCATAATAATTTTATTTAATTTTTAATTAATTAATTAGTAGCTTATCAGTCATCAAACTTACCTGGTAGAATGATACGTTTAGGGCTAAAATAGAGAATGACAGTTCAAATGCCGTTTTGGCGAAGAAGGTGCGCTACGAGCAGCTCCTCTGGCTCTTCATAGCTTCCTCTTTATAGCACCATGGTGTCTAAAATAGAATTACAAATATCTATCAAATTCATACAATAATTCTAAAATTATCTGTTTCTGAAAAATACGTTTTAATTCTTGTTTTCTTCTAGTGGTGTATGAAATCTTAGTAAGATATTTTCATTTGCTTTTGCCTGACACTAACATTTATTTAATATGTTTAATAAATGGGCCCATAATTAATTAAAAGCACAACACGGAACAAGACAAGACACAATGAATATTTTAAGAGACGGCATCCCTCGGCCCGACGAAGATTATAAGAAGAATTTTACTAAAAGTCAAATATATTTTACTTCTATTAGATCTCAAAGATGCATTTTGTATCTCACAGATATCTTTTGTATCTCCAAGATACATTTTATATCTCCAAGATACTTTTGTATATGACAGATTTTATACCTGGCAGAGACTTTACGAAATAAAGTATTAGGAGAACAGAACCAGCAAGAGGTGAACAATTTTTAATTAATATTGGCTATGTTAACTAACATTTGCACTGTTAAATAATATTTATCAGCTTGCAGCAAAATTTTGGTTGCCTGGTGATTCTGCCGCTGGGTCAGCCGAAAATCGACTTTTGGCGGCCTGAAGTACCAGACAAGTTGGGGACTGATAAAGTTGGACTGCGATTCAAATTTTATTTAAATTTGGAAGATAAAAATTCCCCAAAGTATGCAACATAAAAATATTCCCCAAAATTATGCAACACAAATAATTAAGCCTAAAAGTGTGCAACACAAAATTTCCCCAAAGTATGCATAACAAATTGCGCGCCCCAGAAGTAAATATTAAAAAATATCTCGCAAAATTATGCGCCTAAAAGTAAGCAACACAAAATTTCTCCAAAATATGCAATCTGAATTACGTGCCCCAGAAGTATGCAATACAAAAATATCAAAATTAAGCAACCCAAAGCAAGTCCGCCTAAATGTACGCAACACCAAAGTTTCTGTGAAGTATGCAACACAAAAAAATTAGCCTAATAATCATCCACTTAAAAGAATTCAACACATAAACAATCCCCAAAATTATTTAAAAAAAAAAATGTGTTTAAAAGTATGCAGCACAAATCATCCGCACAAAAGAATGCAATACAAATATATTCCCCTAAATTATTTTTAAAAAAAAGTACGCCTAAAAGTATGCAACACAAATCATCAGCCCAAAGGAATGCAACCCAAATATATTCCCCTAAGTTATTAAAAAAAAAAGTGCACCTAAAAGTATGCAACACAAAAAAAGGCAATATAAAAATAGGCAATATAAAAATAGGCCAAAAAAAGGCAATATAAAAATATTCCCTAAAATTATGCAACGCAAAAGAAAAGTGCGCCTAAAACTATGGAACACAGGTTCATATATGTCCTTTAGCAGGACAGCCAGAAATTTCCAAAATTACCAGGCGAAGTACCAGGCGAACAGAATCAGCAGGAAGGTAAACAAATGTTAATTAACAGTGGTACTGTTAACTAACATTGACACTTAACACGTGCTCTGTTAAATAACATTAATCAGCTTGCAGCAAAATTTTTGTCGCCTGATGATTCAGAAGCTGGGGAAGCCGAAAATAGAGAGAAAATAGAGATTTGGCGGGCAGAAGTACCAGGCGAACAGAAACCAGCAGCAAGCTGACATTTTTTCCAACTCACCTTAAAAGTAGGCAATACAAAAAAATGTCAAAAAATATCAGCTTGCTGCTGAATTATGTTCGCATGGTGCTTTCAGTAAATTTTGGCTGCTTGACGGCAGTTGAGTTTGAATATGCTTTGCTGCCCTTTAAAGTATGCAATAAAAATTATAAGCTGCATATTTCAGTTCAATTTGAATTTGAATTTGAATGTTGCTGCCGTTGTCTCCATTGTAAATAAGATTTTTAAAAGGACATAACTTCCTTTAATCCTTACGGATTTTAAATCGACTACCCGCGTTCTACTCGTAAGGCCGAACTCTGTTGGTTGGTATTCAAGGATATTGGGGTCATCTAAGGATCATCGACTTGAAAATTTTCAGTAGAGATTCGAAAGAAATTTGGTCAAAACACAAAAAAAAAGGTAACTCGGAAATCAACAAGGACGATTCGAATGTCCTTTAGCCAGTAGATAACCATTGTGAATACTTACCGTTTGTGGCAGGATCCGTCAGGATCCGCAAGGACATGGCCCAGTTATTGCCATTTTTCTGTATACAGAAAAGTCCACTTCCCAAAAGGACTTTCATCCTTTTTGTTACGTGTTATGATCTGACAGGACACGGATCATCTGGTGGCTAAAGGACATTTACCTAGTCTTCAACTTGCCGAGTTACAGGCTATGTTCTCTTTGAAACTTTGCAAGTGATTTTTTTGAAGAAAAAATCCTGGGCGATTTTGCCAGGACCTGTTGCATTGCAAGGCCTCAGTCTATCGATTGGCATTCAAGAAACTTTTGAACTGATTGTTCCTCTGGGAGCTCTACGATATAGTTGTCCGATCCGGCCGGTCCCGATATATATATATGTGCTGCCTGCAGCAAAAAGAAGGCTCCATACCAAATTTTATTCACCTAGCTGATATAAAAGAAAAATCTAATATTTTTCCTAAAATAGCTTAACACTTTTCCGGGCGCAGTATTTTTATTGAGAAGAATTAAAGTTGGGCTAAATAAATTTACACGTCCCACAGTAATTTGACGCATTTATTAACCATAAATTTACCTAACTGAAACTGATGATTATCAAATTTCCACTTCAGTGGGCTTGCACACATGGCGACGTCACTATATTATAATAAGTACATATATTTCTGATCTATATATATAAATATAGACGTACATATATATAAATGGATAGTCGGCTAATAATAGCCAGGCATAACCTCTAATAAATGTTCTAGGTCAATATGTAGGGGACCAAGTCAGGGCTGTTCTTGATGTCAATGGAGTGTGGGAAATCGTTGAACTCTCAATCGCTTTGAATATGCAGACATATTCATAAATACTCAAATGTATTCATATGCCATAATGCCATATAAATATTGAATATCCATTTAGTTGATTGTTTACTGAAACATCTGCTACACTCGGAATTTTGACACTTTTATTTGAATTCACATACATACTCACATATATATATATTTATATTGATCACATGGCTGATGTGATGATGGTTAATTCACGTATTTACAATGAACTTTGGCAAAGTGTCAAGAAATACGCCAAATACTAGACGACAAATAACAAATAACAAATAACAAATTTTAGTATTTATTTTATGTATGTTAGCCACTGTGCGGCCAAACTGCACAAGAATGTCGCACATTTCTTTATTGATAGTTTTGTTTTTAGGTTAAGGCTTTATATCTTATTTGTACACTAACAAAAAGAGTATTGAACATCGGACATGAAATATATTGTAACCTATTAAGCAGAAATATGGGCAGACCTTTTAAGACCTGGAATTATACCTAGTCTAGTATAACTAGTTAGCAAAAAGCACCTTTGGCACGCCGAACACTGCATACCCTTGCAGACTAGAATAACCATTTGAACATTGTTTAATTCATTTATTTGGTTCCAATTGTTCCTATGATAGTTCAACGAAATAGTGTTTCATTCACTTAATTCTAAAACTAATTTACTAGTATCTATATATCTAAACGGACGGATAAGCAGATATCGCTTAACCACTTGTCTCGTCGTTCTGGTCAATAATATATATATATAGTTTATAGGGTTGCAGAAGCCTCCTTAAATCTATTTCATTTTTTGGCAATCTTATAATACTTCCCTCTGTAAGGGTATAAATAGCATAACATAAAATATAGAACTGATGGACCCATTCATCTTCAGAAAATAGATGTTTTGCCGTGGAAAAAAATTGAGATCGTTTCTGAATGCGAATCGTCCCGTTTACAATCTCATGTAATATAATAAACAGTGGTTCCAAGTACTACTGCAAATTTAAGTTTTATTACGGTATAATTATTTATCTGCCGCTATAGTTAGCTGTATTTTCTAGGAACAATCCACTACATATTTTTAAGCCTCAGTCTTTGAGTTAGGTGAATGAACTCTGGGATGTAGCCTTCCTTTTGTTGGACTTGTATCACAAAACCTTTATAGGAACAATGGGTTTAAGAGTTGTTGTTTTTGTTTCTAATGATCGGACACTATATCATAGCTGCTATGGGAACAAACAGTCAAAGACAAAAATATAGCAACAATTTTCCAATGGTTATTCCAGCGTGCAAGAGTATGTAATCGTCGGTGTGCCGAAGATAGCCTATTGCTTGTTTTTATAATCTCTCGTAAAACTTTTGTACACAATGTATTGGAGATGTGGGCCCAATGTGATGTGCGACATTTTGTTGGGAAATCGTCGTAGTCGTCTCCGTCCGTTGTCTCTACGCACAGTGGGATGATTTATGGCAACAAGTGTGTGCAGACATATTTACGGGTAAGTGGCAATTAAACAGCACTCGGCTCAAAAAACCGGGTGTGATTAGCAAAATGCTTTAATTATTTAGTGCAGTTAAATGCTAGTTGTCGTCTCTGATTGCCGGTTATTAGAAAAGAGCGGGGTAAGCCAGGCGCAACACAAGAAAAAAAACAAAAAAAAAAGAGAGCAGGAGTCAATGTAAACAATACAGTTTCTCTCTCTTTGCTTGGTCGTTCACACTGACTCTCTCTCTCACTCTCCCGCATAGAGCGAGCTCTCTTTCCTGCAACTTCCTTTTTGGTAGCTTTCCTACACTTATTTTAATACTATTTTATTGCATTTTAATATTCTTTTAGTAATTCGCTTTTTATTACCTTTTCACAGCAGTTTTTTATTGATTTACGCAGAATTTGTTGCTGTAGGCCGTTTACACTGTCCTGCGGGCAGTTTCAGAGGTCGCGCAGGTGTTTCATAATATATAAGTAGAAATCGATTTAGCAGCTTTAAGTGGGCCAAACGAAATCTAATGCAATTTACAACACGTACAACAACACGTTTATTTTGGCCATTTCTTTTTAGCTTTTTTGGCCGTTTTCTTTGCTTTTTGGGCTTTTCTTTTACAAGCTTGACACTGAATTCGCTTGTATTGATTCGATTTTCCTTCAGCTGACAATTTTCTAGCTTTTCTCGCTTTCTTTCGTCACACGCAACGCGTCACATTTGAATTTGCATTTATGTTAATTTCATTTTTATTCACTCAAATTTGTGATATATTCATTAGATATTTTTTTGTTGCCTTTTAGGCCACAAATAATATTAATTTCGTTTATTTTTTTTTTTTGTCATTCAATTTATTAAGCGACGGCGTTGAAGGTTGTGTCTTTTACGCTGGCAGCCAACACGCAACGACGTCAACTGAGGCTGTGCGCTGAATTTTCCAATTTTCCTTACGATTCTCGTGAGTTTTGGCGCATGTCATTTTCTGTCCATTTTCCAACACTGCCTCACGTACACTCACAAACCCACACACATAATATGCTTGTGCTTTTGGCGCCAATGCTTTGCAGTGTTGAATAATGCTTTAAAAAGCTCTACACAAAAGCTTTCTAGCGGTTTTTCGAAAAAGAGAACTCGAATCGGTAGAGGGATTTATTTTTGGGACACCTTGCATTTTCTACCGCTTGCCTGAAAGTAGGCAACCATTTTTTATTCTCACTTTTTTTTTTTTTTTTTTTATTGTTTAAAAATGTTTATATTTTGCAGTTAACTAGTATCCTGCTACCTTTTGACAGCTTAAACTAATTATACATTAAGAGTAACTTAAATAATGACTATAATAGTGAAATTTACATATTTACAATATTTACATATTTACAAAAGTTGATTATTATTATTAGAATTTTTTTTTTTTTTTTTTGCTAGTTTACATAATTATTTAGGACAGGACTCTGGAAGGAAGATCCTGTGGGTGAAGTCTCTTTAGCCTTCTTTTTCCTCGGTAGTTTAAAAGGCGACGTGCAAGAACGTTGGGATGCGATCCTAATCTTTTTTCGTAGTTTTGGGCTTGCAACCGTAATAGGTCTCCGATCATGGGAACTCTCAGATCCCTTTCTATATCCCTAGTGCGCATGTACCAAGGCGCGTTGCACATTTTTCGCAGAATTTTGCTCTGTGCTACTCTTATTTTATTGAGGTGAGTTTTGGCTGTGATTCCGTAAACTTGGAGGCCATACTTCCAGATCGGACTTAATATTGTTTTGTATATGGCCACCTTGTTGTTCAGCGATAGCTTATTTCGTGGTGACAGTAGCCATGTCATCTTCGCAGCTTTTGTCAATACGGTTTTTTGTATCATCGTCGCATGCCTGCCAAAGTTTAAGTACCTGTCCAGGATTACACCTAAGTATTTGTAGTGCGTTTCGTGCTTAAGCACAGAGCCAAGCATCGTTATGCCTGGACAGGATCCGACTCTCGTGGCGAAGGTGACATTTGCACATTTGCTGCTGTTGATGCCGATGTTCCAGTTACGAGCCCATGATTCGAATCTTACCACGTATTCCTGTAAGGCTCCTGTTGCAGTAACTAGTGATGGACTCCTGGTAAGGACAGCGGTATCATCTGCATAAGTGGCAATAAGCACATTCTGACTTTCAACACCTCGGGCTGAACTTGCAGTCGGCATATCAGCTGTATATAATGTGTACAGGGTGGGACCTAGGACACTGCCTTGTGGAACCCCAGCATAAATTGGTCGCTCAGAAGATTTATCCCCGTCTACAACTACCCTAAACACCCTGTCCTCCAAGAAGCTGCTGACCAGTTGATATAGCTGCGGGGTCAGTAGCTGCTTCAGCTTAAATCGAAGTCCGATGTGCCATACCCTGTCGAAAGCTTGTTGGATGTCCATAAAGACAGCTACAGCATACTCCTTGTGTTCCATGGCCTCCAGGGCGAAGTTTACTACTCTGTGGAGTTGTTCTGGAGTTCCATGGCTTTTCCTAAATCCAAACTGCCACTTCGGAATTGCCTCTACAACTTTCTGCTGCTTAAGGATCCGGTTTAAAATTACCCTCTCCAACATTTTCCCCAAGGCAGGAAGTAAACTGATGGGCCTATATGAATTTACTTCCGTTGGCTGCTTCCCCGACTTCGGTATCATTGTGATGAGGGCCGATTTCCATATTTTTGGGAAATATCCCAGCCTTAGTATACTATTAAATAAGAGTACTATAAATAGCACGGCTCTAAAAGGAAGCAGCTTGATAGTTTTGTTATCTAGATTATCATTTCCGGGAGACTTATTTACTTTAAGTTCTTTTATTATCACTTTGACCTCTGGATAAGTAACTGGCATCACAGGTGGAGACATTTGGAACGGAGTTTCAATCGAATTATGTAAATAGTTTTCCATTGCATCTGGAGATAAGTTAAGAGGCTTAAATCTGTCTTCCAACTCATCAGCAAATGTTTCTGCTTTCTGGAGCCCCGTATAACACCAGTTGCCTGCAGGATTCCTTAACGGTGCTTTCGTTATAGCTTGCCTCTTGAAACGACGAGTAAGCTTCCAAAGAAGGTAATTGGAATTTTCATCGGGGCTTGCGTTTTGAAGAAATTCGTCTGTTTGGGCTTGTCTTGCACTCTTGAGCACTTTCTGCAGACGATTTCCCAACCGTTTATATATAGCATTGAGCCGCGCATCTCCAGTCCTGACAAATTCTTTTCTTACTCTCCTTTTGAGGGATAACAAAGCAGCAGCATTTGGAGGCAGCTGAGTACTTTGTTGTGGATGATGTTGCAGTGTAGTTGTAGGAGCTGCAGAAGTTGCCGCTGATTTTATGTGTTCCATAAATTTTTCAACTGATTCTTCAATATCTGCAGCACTTTGCAATTCAATTCTCAAGTCAATTTTACTATCAAGCTCAGTTTTGAATCTATGAACAGATGAGCCAGGAGGGAGTATCCTATGCTTACGTGTTTTGATTTGAGGTTCTTGATGTAAGACAGCGATAGAAGGCAAGTGATCTGACGAGAGGTCAAAGGACATTTTAACATTAAGCCTATTATTTGGCAGTCCATTGTATATGAAAAAGTCCAGTGCAGAAGGGGTAAGCTGAGTGTTGTATGAGTAGAAAGTTGGATCACCAGTGGCCAAAACTTCGCAAGTACTGCTGGCAATGGCTTCCTGCAACCGTTTTCCACGACTGCATGCTCTGAGATTGCCCCACCATCTGTGTTTCGCATTGTAGTCTCCACCTGCTATAAATTTGTCTCCCAGTGAAGTAAGGAATTGGTCGAACTCAGCTGTGGACCAGGGTTCGTTAGGGGGAAGGTATACTGCTGCAATTGTAATATTTCCACAATCCATTCCAATGCTAATACTCGTCATTTGAATTTTCCAACGCGAAGTCGGCTCGTTTTGGGAATGGACAATACCAGTTTTGATAATAATTGCGGAGCCTCCCCTACAATTTCCGCTAGGATGATTGGCAAAGTATATATCATAGCCCGGAAACCTTATGCTCTGTTCAGCATAAGAATGAGTCTCCGTTATTAACATGATGTCTATATAATTAGAATTTAAAAAGATTTTGAGTTCGTCCATATTTTTCATCAGTCCACGAGCATTCCACAGCCCGATATTCATTCTATTAGTAGTCATTATGTAATTAGTTTTTGAATAAGGTCACGGAATGCTTTATTAGCTTCCATTGAGTCATGAAGGAAAATTATTCTCACTGTCATTTAGCTAGTGAAATGCAACTTGGCTGATCATTTTTTATCAATAAATATATGGAATTGGCAGGATAGGAATGAAACGTGACTGCTAAGTAATCGTTTTATTAAAACTTTATGGCTTTTTAGAGTTAAATACATATATTAACCAAAATCTACAGATTTATTTTGTAGCTTATTTTCAATAGAATAAATTGGGATCACTTCTTTTTTTTAATCTTAAAAATGTTTATATTTTGTTTCACATTTCACATTTTCATAGAAGTAATTTTAACAATGATAACTGATAGCTTCTATTGAGAATTCTACTACACACAATATCGAGCTATGGGTGGAAAGAAAGCAGCTTTGTATTATTTTCCTAACGAGTGAAGTTAGAATGAATAAATCGATTTGAATATTTCGCGATATAATAATGGAACGTGTGGTTAGGTTCATAATGACAATAATAATCAGACGTAAACAGATTCATTTTTGAATGTGATATAAAATTATTCATAAAAAGCGATCCGGTTAGATTAGAAAAGAATCAAAAGTTATGCTAATATGAAGTGTTTTTTGAAACAAGTTGTTAAACAAGAGCACGTGCTACCAAACATATAAAAAGGTAAATTCTTGGGGTAATAGCTGACATTTAAGATATAAACTTGCAGCATTTAAGATGCCTTTCAAGCCGGAGAATATCTACGACTCAGTGGAGAAGATATGGAGCTGTCCTGTTGAAGCTGATCACTTTGCACCTGACCTTTCTATAGGGGAGATAATATATAACGAGATGAAACGTCATCCCGAGCAAATTGCTCAGGTGAGAAGAGAATACTCTTTTATTAATTGATTGCATAACGACAAGCTCTTGTCAAACCAGATTTCGGCCACAGAAAACACTGTTTTGACCAGGGAAGAGCTGCTTTCGAATGCGATGCGCATATCAAGCTACTTGCGTAAACTGGGATTACGTCAAACGGATATCGTGGGAATTATAGCTAGAAACACAACTCATCTGCCTGCAGTGACATATGCCTGTTTCTTCAACGGCATCGCATTTCATCCGATTTTCACCCACAATGGAGAGGCGGAAATTGAATTTCAATTTAACAATTCCAAGCCAAAACTAATTTTCTGTGATGGTGCTTTGTATGACAAGGTTCGCGGGGCCACAAAGAATCTGGCTGTAAAGTTTGTGACCATGTGTGATCATCCGGCAGATTCAACAGACACCACAACCATTCAAGATGTTCTGAAGACACCCATAGAAAACAATTTTCAACCTGCAAAACTCGAGCAGGGCAATAATCAAATCTTGATGATTCTCGGAAGCTCAGGCACTACGGCGATTCCAAAGTTGGTGCCAGTAACCAACAGCCGGAAGATGTTAAATGCATTGTTGTAAGTAAACTAAAAAAAGAGAATACTTTCGATTTGGCTTAAACAAAAGTTAGGCATTTAAAAAATATAGAAAATATATGAAAGAAATGTTTTTTTCTTATAGAATGCTCACCACCTCCGATGTTCAATACGCAGTCTCTCCTGTTTTCTGGACTTCGGGAGTCCGAGCCTTTATTACATCAGCAGTGTTCAGCACTAAGCTGATCATAAACGACAATGAAACCTTCAATCCAGTTCTGGCTATACGAATCATAGAAAAATATAAAGTCACGTGGGCGCAATTTGGGCCCGCCTACTTGGCCCAGATGATAAATAGTCCGGAATTTGAAGGAAGTAGTATGGAAAGTATGCGTTATATTATGTATTGCGGAGAACGGATGGCCTTGGAAGTGGGAAAGTCATTAAGACAACGAGTAAGACAGAATGTCCTATTAAATTCCTATGGCATGACAGAGCTGGGTACTTGGTGTACAGTAAACTGGCATTATGATGAGAAGCCCGAGTCCGTGGGCCGTTTAACATCTGGTTTCAAACTGAAGATAATCAGCGAACAAAATGAATCCTTGGGACCCAACGAGACAGGCGAAATCTGTATACACAGTGGACAGTACTGGCCAGGATATTATGGGAACATGGAGGCTACTTGCCTTGTACGGGACAAGGATAATTGGTTCCATAGCGGAGATTTAGGTTACATGGATGACGATGGTTTTCTTTATATTGTGGATCGCAAGAAGGACTTGCTGAGGTATCAATATAAGAATTACTATCCCAAAGAAGTAGAGAAAATTATTTTTCAAATGCCCGAAGTGATCGATGTTTGCGTATTTGGTATTTGGAATAAATATAATGGTGATGAAGCTGCCGCTGCTGTGGTAAAGAAACCAGGAAGTCAACTAAAGCCCGAGGATGTGGTGGAATATGTCAAGCAAAATGCAGCTAAGATTAGGCATTTACACAGCGGTTGTATTATCGTGGATGACTTGAAGCGCAGTCCCAATGGCAAGACAAATCGACGACTAACTAAGGAATATTTCATGGAACTCAAAGGATTAGTTGAAGAAAAGTAGTCAACAATATTAAGAGGATATTTCCGATCGACATATCGCCTGTTTCAGATTGAAATAAAACTATTTGTCAGATAATCAGAAGTTAATAAAATTTCAAAGTAAACTTATCTTCTGTAAGGCTTTACAGTAGATGAGCATTATGTGTTTTTCTCTGTGTAGCTCAAAATAATAATTATATTTTAATTATGACTAATTATATATTTAAAATCAAATATAATTTTCTATCTTAAACTGTATTAAACTCAATAACAAATCAGCCAAACTGTTTTCGCTGACTTTAAATAGTTGCTGATGGATTTACGATGCAATTTATCATTAGCCTCTACAATTTTAGTTTCTGTTAGAAATAAATCAAAGGGTATTTTCAGCTCCTAACTGATTTATGATGCAGTTCGTCATTCGGCGACTCAAAGCAAATATTTTTTATGGGGAACTGAAGCTTGTTTTTTGCTTTTGCTTCTGCATCTTTAAAAAAAAAAATCTTTTGGACGTGTTCCGAAAATCATTTTAGAATAAAGATCTTAAGAGACGAAAACCAATCAAAAGGGAAATTCGGAACACACCTGAATATTCTTTATTTATTTTAAGTTTTATTATGAACTCATTTATATAAATATTTATTGTAGTATTGTAGTATTTGTGTTAAGCACAGCTTATATATTAACAGGTATTAGTTTAAAAAATGAATTCGCATAAATAAATACATAAATACTTGTACATAGAAAAATTAACACGTATACAGAGAGAATTAATCAAAATGAAAACGAAAACGAATACGAAACGGAATCAATTCAAGGAATCTCCTTTAAATTTTTAATGGGTGAGCATTTGGGTTTTGATACGCAGGATTCGAGTAGCCTTTATCTAAGCACTTCCTTAGGCATAGTCCCGTGCTCCTTCCAATTTGCGCAGCTGTGAAATGGAGAAATGTTGGAGATTTTAAAACGAAAACGTTTCCCAGAATTGCAGTATTTACAAGTGTGTGTGTGTGTGTGAGTGAGTCAGTGTGGGTGTGGGTGTATTTATGAGTGTATTTGTTTTTTTGTGTCGCAGTTTCAGTAGAAACTCTTATCATGCCAAGCCGCAAAAGCTCTCACCTCACGTTCGTCGGCATGTGTGCGATATTTCTCGGCTGCTTCGCTATTCTTGGGTGGTTCCTTAGCCTCAAGCACCTGGGTATAGATGAGAGCTGCGGCCACGCCTCCCAGTATAGGCCCGGCCCAATATACCCAATGTGCGCTCCAGTTATCTGTGGCAAAAGCTGTGCCCACTGTGCGTGCCGGATTCATGCTGGCGCCTGTATACCTAATAGTGCCCAGATGACCCAGTGTAACAGCCATTCCGATGGCCAGTGGGGCTGTATATCTCGAATCTGGCTTATTGGCATCACAAGCTCCAAACACGGTCAGTACCAAAACCAGACCCAAGAAGAACTCTATGCCCAAGCCCTGCAATTCTGTTATATTCGGCGCCAAGCTGGTGTGTCCCAGCCCGTTGTGATAGTCCGAATCGAGCAGGGTCTGTGGATAGAGGCAAATAGAGTTTAATCACCCAAAATTAAAGGCGAATCCTTTGCTCACCTTCACTGCTGCTGTGCCCGCAATTGCACCCAGACATTGGAACACAATATAGAAGAGGGCGCGTATTACGCTAATCCTTCCTGCTACCAACATAGCCACGGTAACAGCGGGATTAACATGTCCGCCACTCAAATGGCCAACAATCTGAAAAGAATAATTCAATTTGACATTCAGATTGTCATACTGTTAACTTTTACTCACTGTTATGGCCATAAAGACGCCCAATCCAAAGGCCAGAGCCTTGAAGGTGCCATCCTCCGGCTGTGTGCAGGCGCCGCAGGCAAAGAAATTCAATATTAAATTCCCAATGAATTCGCCAATGAGCGCCTGCCACAGGCGCAGATCCTTCGACTTGAACTCATTGAGGCCCAGCGAGTACTCGAATTTGCCCATCTTCTACAGGTGACGATCAGCCGTGAAATGATGTACTAGAAAGAAAGAAGAAAGAAAATGGAAAATTGTAAAAAGAAAAACATAAATCCGACTCTATTAATTATGCACTCAACTTGGAAGTGAACAATTGTCAAACATGAATCGTCCAAGTGGGCGATGACCGCATTCGAATGCAGCTCTTAATACGGGCATGACTATACTGGAGACTAGACTCTATGCACTATACAGCGGGAGTAGGAGAGGGGAAAGGAATAATATGTGGAATGGGCTTTTTGACACTTGACTGCAAGACGAAAAGAGAGAAAAGTACGAGACGTTGATGACAGCCACTTCCGTTAGCTGACACCGTTGACAAGGCACCTAATTGACCATACAACATCTCCATATTCAGTAGGAATTTAATAATTTAATAGATATCCGTCTATTTTTAGCGTAAACACACATTAACAAGACATTATTCAAATTATTTTGACTGAGAATGGAGTTTTCATACTCCCTTATAGAGATTTTTATTTCATGTAGAAATTCTAGAAGATAAAGCATACGTTTATTTTTTAATTGTAGGTACTATTTATGAGGAGCTCAAAGGATGGCAATATTATTATAATTATTATAATTTTTTATTATTTAAATAAAAATTATATTATAAAATAAATAATAAATTATTCTATAATATAGGTCAGCTTTTTCCATTTCTTGCTTTTGTTTCTGTACATATTTAGTATACTTGAGCAGTTTTTCTCTGAGTGCATAATTATAAAATGGCTTGAAGCCAGTCTCTAGCTTTCATTTATAATTCAACATTGAATAATCGCTGATTGATATTAATGCGTAGACTTTTATTTTAGAATTCATAGATCATACAGACGTTCTAGACTTTATGGAGTTGTTGTTGTTGTTGTCGCTCTGCGGGGGCATGGTCAACCAGTTAAACAGTAACCCATTTTTGGGCTGAAAACTGCTCTTGACCGGGCTTTGACAGACACTTGCGCCAAATACGAGTCGAAGCAGCCGATCTGGCCATATTCCATACAACTTGGGGCCTTGGCCAACTAAGAAGCTGAAGTGGCTGATAATCCTCAGGCGCAAGCGATAAACTGAATCTTAAGTGTTCTCAAATATTTACACTGGTTTTATGACTTGTTTTGCCAATTAAATGTATTTTATTCTGCATTATTTTGGCCAAGCCATAAGGAAGCCTTTAATTGCCTGCTGCTGTTTGTTTTCAAATATAATTTTACGACTTGAAAATATAAATGAATATTATATATATATTTTTTAGGAAAAAAGCAGATGTTTATTTTCTCTGTGTGTGGAAATTATATATATCGCATATATATTATTCTGTTGGAAATAGACCAGAGAAGATTGAGTAGTGTATAACATATTCTGCCTCTTCTGCTGTATTATTCTGACGTTTGAGTGGGGGCTTGTTCTATTGTATATATATTCCGAGTATATCAATATCAGATAAATGATTTCAAGTGCTCTTTCGATATCGAACCTGTGTCTGTTATATGCCGCATTTGGTTTTAATTGACAATGGGTCTCTTAATAGATAAACAATCGGGGTGACTTTACTCTTTTACTTTTTGGGCTCGCCATAAATTTAGCTTGTGAATTGACAAATATAATGTAATTTAATTGATTAATTGCCAAAAAGCAGAGGGCACACCTACAAATTTCCAGTTCTTGCAGTTCAAATGACAGTTTAATTCAGTACACTTTAAAAAATAGGTAAGTAAAAAGCTTGTTAAGTTGAGGTGATGTCATTAGAATTAAATTTATTAGAAATCATGTGAAGAAACTCAGTTACAATTCATGTTTTAAGACTAACAAACGAGTTTTACACCAAGGCCTATAAAGTTTTTATAGCAAAACTTATTTGTCATAGAGTATTATTCATCTAACTGCCTAGGAATAAAATGTTGCTTAATTACCTATGGAAAAATTACACTTACTCAATGAATTACTCTCACGGTGTTACCAATTAAAATACTACTTATTGATGCCTCAGCGACATTCCGAAATCTATGTAGGACTGTGTTGCTTTTTGCTGGATTTAACAAACACCTGAGTTTGTTTTTTGTCGAGTGGCAGTTAATAATAATAATAACAACAACAAGAACAACAGTATAAAGAGTAGAGCAATGATAGCGTTTACTACTACTTAGTTGTACCCTGTAATTAAACAGTGAAAGCTTATCTGATCAGTGATTATTTCTGGCTGCCTATGAAAGCGTAATGAAATCGTCTAAGCTGATAAAAATACATTCGATTCCCTTTGGAAACTGATCCATTTAGTGCTAAAATACCTAATTCCGTAGAGCTCATTATTTGCCTTTGCAATTCGTGCGTGATATTTTGCATAAAAATATCCGTTGAAATGTTTGTTCAACAAATTAGCGCAAAATGTTGAGAACAAAACACAGAAATTAACTGAATTCTTGCACACAATGCAACAAAAGACGCCGACACATTCTATAATAAAAATATTATTATTAATATTTAAAGCCATATAATGCACATTCTGACACCTTCCAGCACACAAGCCGATTGCGAATTCAATACGAAAGAATTTTTCGAAATTTTAAAAAATATCAAAAGAAACCTTCAATGAACTCACGAATCGGAAATACTCATACAATTTGTTGCTTAATATTTTACGAGTCTTTATTCAAAATTTGTTCCACTGTATTTTCGTTCGTGCATTTAGAATTGATTATAATCTCTCAATATCAAAATATATATAGAAGTATTTAAGATAGGGTAATTTTTATCCATTTCTTCCCAGTTTTCACCAACAAAAAGCTCTGAAGATTTCTGTTCCAATTTAACCAGTTTAGCCGAACCGGTTTGAGACCGGATATCCGACTTATCATTTACTGTAGCAAGTATCAAACATTTAGCCGCAGTTTAAGTATAGTTGGCTTTATCTGAAGGTTACAAGAATTGATATGAACCAAGGTTCGAAACCAACCCAAGTTCCAATATCTTGGGTACTTGCTTGAACCGAAACCAGACTTTGCACTGGCTTTAATCCCGCAATAGCCCGGAATAAAAAGAACAAATTCCAGAATTTTTACATACAGTTCATGAACTGCGATAAGCCTGCCTTGTGCCCGCATTAATCTTAATAAAAAATAAATAAATACAAATAAAAACAATTAAACAAAGTCACAAAATGATTTTATTTCAATGTTTGTTGTTTTTTTTAGTACATTGAGTAATTAATTTGCTCGAAAAGTCAATGTTTGGATAACATTTGAATTGCTTTTTTTATGCACTGATGTCATGTAAATGACTAAGTTCCCAAATTATCTTTGAAGTAAAATTTACAAATTAAATAAAAACATTCCGAAACTAAGAGAAAAGAAGAATATATATAAATCAAATGGTTGAGGCGTAGGTGTCATTTAAATAGCAAAAGGCTGATCTAATGGCGGAGGGGCTTAGATCAATTTATAAGCTGCTTTACGCAATTGTTCAGATCACGTTCAGAGTGCAAAAAAAAAAAGACCATTTCTAGAGGCTGATGGCATTTTTTGATAGCGAGCATTTCTCACTTAAAAACCCATAAAACTCACTTTAAATGGAATTTTGTATGCAGAGGAGCGAGTTACAACTCAAATAGAAATGAAGCTAAAGCTAATCAGCACGATCTGTAAAAAACGCGTAAAAAAAACCATGTAAAGCGGCACAGATGATAAAGTGATTCAGGTTGTGGTCGCTTTAACTACAGCTAAATATACTCTGAAAAAAATACCCGTATTTTTATATAGGCAGGCCAATGATTAGTTTCCCTAATTAGCCACACAATAGAGTTCTACTTTGTATGAATACTATATTAAAATTACAAGAGCTTTTCATGCATCGCCGCTTTCAAAATATAAGAGGAACAGAACAAACAACATATTATAAATGTGTGTAGTATATCATTTTCTGAGGAAAAAAAATTATTTTAATACTGCCCACAAAAAAATGTTGTTTTTATTTTAATAGTTTTTGGCGCAGACATGAATCATTTTCAATTCAAAACTATATCTCTTAATCTACAAATACATACAAGCATTATATGAGTATATTCAAAATATATGTCGTAGTTTCTTAGAAGAATTTGTGGTTTTATTTTTGTATTTTTTTATTGTATGCTGAAGACAATTTTTTTCTATTTTTTTTTTTTTCCAATTCACAACACGTGTGTTTTGAGTCTAAAATTTTTATGGTATTGTTGAGATCATCTTTGGGTTTGGCTGCTTTGGTTTCAAAGAGCAAAAGGGTAAGGAAATTAAGATCAAAGAGGAAATGAGAACAGCGAAGCTTCTCTAGTACAATCTCTAATGGTAGACTGAATTAGTAAATAACTCATTTCATAGATTTGTTAATTGGCTTTAATGAAAATATCTTATTTTAGCCTTTGTATTTACCTTTGTTTAGTAATTTACTTTGGGTTCTTAGCACCTTCTTTTGAACATGCAATAAATGCCACCTTCTTAATTTCTATACATAAAACAAATACACAGTTCACTTAACGGCAATGTTAAACTCAGTTTTTTCTCTCACTGTATCTCGCTCCCCTTTAAGCGATCCGCGCACTTTGACTCCACAACAAACACTGCGCACCACGAAAATCGCAAAGCTTGAAGACGGTGAAAAAAAAAAACAAAAGCAAAGCAAAGCAGCAAGCGCAATGCGTCGCACAGTGGTATATTTCATGCGGTAGTCGGTGAATTTTGAAGAACACATAAAAATGTCTGTTTGTTTAAAAGAATTTTAGTTTTTGCGTATCTAGAAAAATTATATTTCACTTTAAGTATTTTAGTGCCATTGTAAAATATGCATATAATACCCCAGTATTTTTATCAGTGTTTATTTCGTGACAAACAGCCAATTAGATAATCCATTCCTAGACTTGTAAGTCACCATTTAGGGAAGAACGTTGCATCTCGAACTATTGGTATTTTTGGCAGACTTATACATATCCTTTCCCAATTTAAATAGAAAATGTTTATATATATATTAAAATATCTTATAGAAAGCAAATATGTTTACACGTCAGATTAAGTGAATGATAAAATAATACTCCATTATTTAAAAATTTAATTAACATAGTGATGTTATAATCGCGACTGCACGGCTACAGAACTGGTTCCACTTTTTAAACCTTTTAAATTATTAGTCCCAATTTAATCCCAATTACATGGTTTTATTTAAAATTCTAAAAACAGGATTTTTTAATTAATGTTCTAATTTAATTTTAAAATGTCGTGATTTATTTTTTAATAAAAAACATTATTAGTTTTAATTTAAGAAAATGTCAAACTATTTAGGAAAATTAAAAATGAATCCAAAAAATTGGTCTTCGAATCGCTTGTAATACTGATTGTAAAATTGTAAAAGTGTAAATAATCGTGCTACTGTGCGCTGCGACTGCGCCCGTTGTAATTAGCAGAGAGATGAAAACAGTGGGTAAAAATGTGAAGAGCACAGGTAGAAGAGCGGTGTGCGGCAGGAGAGAGCGATAAAGAGAGGCGGTGCTGCAACAGCTGATACTGAACAGGCGCGCGAGCGCAGTAGAACTTACCTTGTTGTACGTTCGGCTTATCTTGTGTTTGCGAAGAGCATGAGAAGGAGGAGGGGGAGGAGAAGAAGCAGCAGAAAAGGAAAGATGGGATAGAAAGACAATTGAACTGAAGACAATTGTGTGACGTCAGCGTCAGCGTAGGCAATAAGTCCCAATTCTTAAGCAAATAAACATTTGCAATCAACGCGGAGAATTGTTTTATGATCTGTTTAAATATTTAAACATTTATTGCGGCAAATATCAAAAAATTGGTACAACGCCCCAAGGCTCTGCTCGCGTGACGTTAACAGAAAAATTTCCACGCTGCCTGATTTAATTTCTGTGCAATTTTCCATTTTATGTTAGAGGCGCTTATCAACCTCAAACGAAAGTCAAACAATTCATGCAGTGATTTGATTTTTTTTTTTTTGTTTATATTTTTATTGTTAATTAATTTACTGCAACTTGAACTTTTCCACAGTGCCAAGCCATAAATTGTTATTTAGCTATTTGCTCTGACAACTTGTAAAAGCCGTTTGATTTTTAACGATGATCATGCCCGATTCCTATGTGGGTGGTGTATTCAGGTGGATCCAATTTCCGAACAAATTAGTTTCGTTCTGCCTTAGTTTTTTAAACAAAGAAACGAGAGGCAAAAACTTGTGCTAATATATTAATAAATGTTTAAATATAATATATTTAGATTTTCACTTGTTTGTGTACTTTACACTGTAATGTAAAATTAATATCCCAGCTGTAAGTGGCTCGTGTCTGAAAGCTATTAAAATATTTGAGTGTGCAGCTAATTTAAGTAGTTTTTATACCCTTGAAAAGAGTATTATAATGTTGTCGTGAAATGTGTAATTCGTTCAAGAAGGCTTCGTTGCTCCATATCCTTATATATTACGGATCAGCACGATGAGACGATATACCCAGGTCTGTCAGCCTCTTGCCTGCAAAATAGTCTGTCAGTTTTTGAGCGCTGTAAATGATATTTGGTATGGAGTCTTCTCTTTCTTTTGCTCATAGAGTTTAGTGTTTGGAGTTTAAGTTTAATAACAATTTCCAAATGAATATTCCAGTTTTCCAGGGTATGTAATCTTCGGCGCGTCGTTGCGAACCTCTCCTTAATAGTGATTATTTTTAATGACTTCTGTTTGCCAGCATATTGCCATTATTTTTAATTAACCATGGAATTTAGCTTTAATTTTTCAGACTTTTCATTATTTTTATTTTTATTATTACTTCTTAATTAACATCAAAATAGCGAGTAATTCAAAAACTACAGATAAAATAGTAATCAAGATGGTCAAAGAGCATGCGCAAACAACTGTGGCATACTTTTATGGGGCGTCATAAATTAGAGTTGGTTCGTGTCCTGGCTAAGGTTTATTGCTTTATTGTGTTCTTGTGGTATGCACTCAGATAGGGTATATAAATTCGATGAGTGTGTTGAGGAAAGCCATTTCAACATGCTGAAAGTGCTGGCTAAATCTAGTCGGATATCGATTAAGAATATATATATATATATAAAGTTTCATTTATGAGCATGCTTCCTGCTGCTCTTTATACAATTTGCATAAGCTTAATATACCCTACTTTTGTAGATTTTTAACAGGTATAAACTATAAAAGTGTAGATTTAAATAACGAATTGTTAATTTACTTAATAATGAGAAAAAGTTTGCACATTTAATGACATGTTTTGCGTTTCAGCTTAATGTTTAATGGAATATACTTCATTTAATGACTCAATTTTTTACGAAAAGATACTCAGACTAGTGTTAATTCGGAATATAACTATTTTGTATTTTTCTACGGGAGTTTTGTATTCAATTTTTTAACAAAAATTGTTTAAAAAAAAGCACTTATATTTTCTTTATTCTGTTTTATAAATCTGAGGAAGTCCTGACTTAATTTTTCAAATAAATGTAAAGTGAAGGAATTAAAAATTCACCCGCTTCTTGCATGTTTCCAATAGTTCTAAGTACAGTATAAATTCTAAGCACAGTATAAATTAAATAAAATGGAAATTAAAATATTTCTTTTCGGAAATCTTAGCGTGACTTTTACTTCCCGGCTAAGAGAAAAGCGTTCTCTTGGACCTAAGCTCAGAATTTGCATGAAAAAGCAGAAATTTGAATATTTCGATAAGGAAATCTTGACTTGACTTCACTTCACTTCACTTCCAAGTCCAAGTCCAAGTCCAAGCTGACTGTTCATTTATTCAAATTTATGAGGTTCGCGGGGCGCATTTGACATTTGACAAGGACAACGCCCAGTTGAATGTGGCAGGACTCTCACTATTGTCCTTGAACTTTGAGACAGAGGCACAGCATGACAGGGCATTTATATTTGCACGCCTAATCCCGGATCCCTCGGGTGAAATGTGGTCAGAGCAGAAAGTAAGTTATGAAGTAAGCTTCAAACACACCTGAAAAGGGCTGTAGATGCGGCAATGGATTGGGAATGAGAAATGAAATGCCGGATATATACGCAATATATATACAAGTACTTATTCAGCTGACAGAGCGGGGGGTCAATCAATTAAATAAATTAAATGCAGAGTGCGGAAGTTGACGTAAAAATCACATGCAGCTCACATTTTTTGTGTTTTTCTCTATTATTTTAATGGAACACTTGCTCAAGTTAAGATTAGCAAAAATCTGTTGCTTATCAGCGGCTTTTGCAAACATCTTTCCATCAATTGTTTATTTTATTTGTTCTGATTCTCATTCTCATTCCCAGTCCGATTTCGATTCCGATTTCATGCTTAATAGCTCTACCGTAGAACACGTACGAAATATACAGACCGTGCCCCAGCAAAAAACTCCAAAAACCACAACAAAAAAGGCTAAAAAAAATACTGTTCTACTGTTCTGGGTATTCGGCTGAGCAAATACAAGTATTTTTATACAACAATTAAATAAACACAAATGGCGAATTTCGAAAAACACAAAAGCCAACACACGCACTTGAGTGTGTCAATCAATTCTCTTCTCTTCTCTGCTCTTTTTGAACTCAAGTGTTGGCCGCAAAAAAGCTAAAAAGCTAAAAATCCAATTGTTAATTGCCTGCAATTTTTTGGACGCGCACGCGCCTCGTTTGGCAGGAAGTGCCCCCAAGACGACGCCTCATCTATCAAAAAAATAAAAAAAAAAACTGTCCGATCTTTGTACTCTTCCCATGACGAATCTTTAAGAATCGATTTTACTCATATGAAAAGAACAATATTCGAGAGTTATGAATATAATTAAAAATCAATCTTATTTTAATAATTTTTTCACTCTTCTCTTGTGAAGAAATATATTCTGAATAATAAATATTTCATTTGAAATTTCCAAATAAAAATCTATTTCTTAAAGTTTTCTATCCTATAATACAAGTCAAAAATGGAATGGAAAATAAACAAGTACAAAAAAGAAATCTATATTTAATTGATTTAAGCTTGAAGCGTGAATATGAATGAATTAAATTAAAATACCCATTGATTCTCATTCCAATGTGTTATACCTAGAAATGATTATTTTCAGAACTGGGTACTGGTTACTGGGTATTTCCTATTCAGGCCAACTCGTAAACAAGTCAGTACTTAGGCCAACCTTAAAAAGATTGCATAAATAAACTAAATACAATCAATTATAAACAGTTCAGCTAACTCAAGTTGTTTTTGAGTAAGAGTATATAAATATTGGTATTCAGTAAATATTAATTTTCCCTCTGATGGCTGCTGAGCCAAGTGGAGCTTGTAAAGCGATTAATGCGTAGAATATACCAGTTTCCCCAGCTAAATTCGTGCCACATATAGAGGCGTATGTGTAAGTACATTAGGTATTTATCTAGATACATTGCTGCGGTATTGTCATACGCCCCCACAGACATTTTTTGGAGTACTTTGGAAGAATTTCCCACGATATGCGTGTGTTAATAGCTGAAAATCATTTTGTCAATAGGCCAACAATTTGGCCAAAACTAACAATACAAGTACAATGCACGCTAAAACAGTTAGTCTTAGTCATGACAAGATCACTAGACACTGCAAAAATAATAATGGTAAAAAAAAGTACAAGAGGTAGTATATTACTTGAAAGTTTATCGACTAGGAGATACTCTGTAGCTAGGAAAAATATATTGCATATCTGCTGTGTAATATTTTTCATTGAATAACTTCTCTATTTCTGCACCGATCTTACTGAATTTTTCCGGATACAAAGCTAACTTTAAATAACAACCCTGATCAAGAAAATATATGCTTTATAGATTGGAAAATGCCTTTCTTCTGCCTGTTCCATCAACTCAATACACTCTCCTTATTGAAGGCCTGGCTGCAAGTTTCCCTCTAGGTATTTTATAGCTTAGTATGTAGCACTAGATTTAATTCCCTAAGATAATAGATCTCTCTTAAGCCACCTTTAATGGGTATAAAGAGCTGACGACGCGCTGTTGGCCAAAAATAACAAAATGTTGAGTATAGCCGCAAGCGGCGGCCTTATTGAAACACACGAGTGGATACACCTCACAAAATGTAGCTGAACATAAGTATAATAAATAAATATAAATACAAATATAAATATAAATATAAATACAAATACAAATATATATATATATAAAAATTAGGTACAAATCGGTTTGGCTCTTAGCCATAAACGAAGCTTTGGCGCTAACAAATTTGCATTAGGCGGGCAGCAGGCTGGACTCCAAAAAGATTTGATGGATGAATGGATGGTTGGATAGATAGATACATGTATCTATGGATATGGATATGGATATGGATGTGGATATATGAAGTGTCAAAGCGTTGAGCATTGAACAGCTGATGACATTGACCTTTATTTATTTGTTGTTACCTTTATTTGTTGGCCAAAAATTAATCATCTCTCTATAGTTTCGGTAATATAACAATTGCACGTGACACGCTCCGACAAATTTTGGTTTTTGGGTGTACCTCAAATTGAACCAATTTTCACGCAAATAGTTTCGATCAGTTTTTTTCTTTTTGGCAATTTCATGGCTTGATTTGTACTGAATCATGTGCGTTTATTGCTGGCAATTTTTTTTACCTTTTTTTTATGATTAGCACCGGCAATAACTGTAAATCATTCCCAACAACAGCAACAACAATCGACGCACATCGCTCAATTTTTTTATTCGATTTGTTTGATTCATTTTCAAGCCACAATTTCTTGTCTGGAAGCCAACAATTACAGCTAACAAAAACTCAAAACTTCGCCCCAACTCAAAAGTAGTTTCAATGTCGGACTCGAACTGCTTCGACTATTGAATGATTTTTGAAAAATTGTTTTCTTAGCACAATAAATACTCTGTGAAACTCACTTTTTTTTGATACCCTGTACACATAAAACGTATTAAAAATGGGTGTATTAAAGGTGTTTGACAACAAATGGATGAATTTGGCTTACAGAAATCTACGAGAAAGTACCACGTTTGCCTTGTCTCGATTTTCTAGCTTAATAGTTTTAAGAGTTTATATTTTATCTAATTTTGAAACAATTCATTTTTTACTTGCGTAAATTCTTTTCATACTATCCATACTTTCTTGGAGCATGTATCTATCTATTATACATATATTTATTTAAATTGTTTATAGGGTATCTCATAGCTGAGCATGATCTACTTAGCGACTTCACTTGCTTTTATTTGTGCAGTCCAAAGAGTTAATTGAACAGAATACACACAGTTTTAGCCATATTAACTACTATTTGTGCATAAATACCCTGTGAAACTGTCTTTATTTAGGGCATATTTAGTTATTAGAGTAGCTAAACAGAGCTCTGAAATATTTTTAAAAGTAGTAATCATAATTATAGCACTTAAGTCTATAATTATTGGAAGCTCCTAAAATCTTAAATAAAAATAAATTAAAATTTCATGGAAAATAAATATTACAAGAATATTCTTATTATATTTCTAGCAGTTTCCAGAAGCAGCCAAAAATAATTTGGAAAATTTCCTATGTTATTTTCATCCTTAATTGATTGGATACGCTTTATAATTATATATATACAATTTAAAGCATGGCGGGATTAAAGCTGAATCTAGCAGATAAAAAGATAATAATTTGAGTGTGAAGCATATCGAACGGAGTTAAGTAAATACAGAACCCAAGATATGATATGTGTGTGTGTGTGTGTGTGTGTGTGTGCGTGTGTGTGTGCGTGTGTATGTGTGTGTGATCAAATGATAGATATAATTTCTGTGATTATAGACAACGTTTAATGATCACTTTTAATAATTTCTCATTATTCAAAAGCGCCGCCGCCTCTCGAACTTCTTTATGACCGTCTGGTTTTAAGTACTTTAAATTGTTAACGAAAAAAAAAAAAGACGCCCGAATCGGTTTCTTTTGGCCAAAAACGCCCCGAGTAAATAGACAATTCTCTCTCTACTTTTTTTTTTTTTGCCAAGAAACTGCGCGCTACTGTTTTGATTTGTTATTGTTTTTTTTTTTACTTTGTTTTCTTTTATGTTATTGTTTTTGTTTGTCAGCCTGTCATTTGTTTTGTCAATAAATTGCAACTGTTGCTTGGGCCTGAAATAAATATGACAAGGTTTTGCTCGCGGTGTATTTATAAGCAGTTTATTAACCAAACCAAAAAACAAAACAAAAAAAAACAAACTCTAAT
The DNA here is from genome assembly GCA_018150835.1 of Drosophila repletoides. Classification (NCBI taxonomy): domain Eukaryota; kingdom Metazoa; phylum Arthropoda; class Insecta; order Diptera; family Drosophilidae; genus Drosophila; species Drosophila repletoides. The sequence continues at coordinate 16,590,966 of JAECWQ010000089.1, read as the reverse complement.
GTGCAATAATAATCAATATTAAAGCAAGGGAAATTGCTTAAAAAAAGCGAGGAAAGTCTATCTTCGGCCTACCGAAGATTTGATACACTTGCTGCCTGAAACAAACAAGCATCTAGAATGATTAAGATATATTCCTACTAAAACAACATTTGGACCCATCATGCCTTTCTATGGCAGCTACATATATGATATAGAATTCCGATCCAACAGGTTCCCACTGCCGATAGAAAACTGAGAGACTAGTTGGGATAGAAACAGAAGAGCAGACAGGCAGATGAACATGGCTATAACCACTACTCTCATCATCCTGATCAATAATATAAGTATATACTTTAGAGGATCGGGGATGCCTTCATTCCATGCATTACACAATTAGTGACAAAGTTAGAATCCCCTCAGCGAAAGTATAAAATCAAAAGTGAAATATGAAAAGTGATAAACACCCGTCATCCATAACCCATTAGCAAAGGGAAAAAGCAGAAAAAGTATTTTTATACTTACTTTTCAGCAATGAAAAAGCAATAAAAATACTTTTATTTCTCCCTATCAGATATTACGTGCATGTGGAGGTCGTGACTGGAACGGATTACTGTTAATCAGTTGAATGGATTATGTTCTTCATAATTGATAACAGTCGCTGAACAGGTTTAATCAGTTTCGAGCCTCTTGTATACAATTTCTCAAGTGGCCAATGTCATCAAAATTAAGCTAGAATAGTTAAAAATCAGGTAAGACTGCGCCTATCAAGAACGCTCAACTAGAATATACCCAATCAGCAGTTCTCGCATAAGCAAAACCAGACTACTCAACTGGAATATACTGTACATAGATCTCACGACGCCAAAACAAAGAGGCCTTGATTAGTTCTTTAATTTTTTAGATTTTTAATAATGAAAATTCAAGCACAGAATTTCAAATTAATTATAATATACAAAATTTAGTAGTAATATTAATTTAGTTAAAAGATAATTTAATATTCTATTGAGTTTATTTATATGTTTTGCTTAAGAAAGATACAAAGATAAAAATTCATAATGATAAAAGTACAAAACACAACGTTCCCTACTCCGGCCTTTATTACAGGGTATAACTAGCATGCAAAACTGTAAAAACTGGCAAGCAAATTGCTAATTAAGCCATAAGGGCAATCCCAACCCCAAAGTCCAATACCAACTCCATCTCCAATTCCATTCCCAATTTCAATTCCAATCCTTTAACCAAAGAGCTGAAAGCCAGCGCCAAGCCCAAAAAAAAATAAAAAGAAATAACAAAACACGGCTAACGGTTGCGCTGTGAGCGTCGCAGCCGCAGTCGCAGTCAGCGTCGCAGTCAACGGCGCAGTCGGCGTATTGGCCGACTGAGACTATATCAGTTACAGCCACAGCGCCAGCTACGTTTATTTGCGCTCGAGCAACGAACGTGGCAGCAACCAAAATCAGAAGCAGAAAATCAAAGACACAAACCAAAAAAAAAAAAAGATACAAAAGTGCGAAAAAAAAACAACCGAAAACTATACGAAATAATAATCAGTGTCTAAGAAAATATTGAATTTAAATTGAAACGAAACTGAGGGAAATTTTGATAATAGAAAAGTTAATTAATCGAGTTACGCGCTTTCATTTCCGTTTTCGTCGATCGAAAGCGATTCGATACAAAAGAAGAAGAAAAAGAGTCGGTAAATAAATTGCCGCCAAAGTGAAATTGTCATTGCAGAAATTGTCATTGAAATTGAAACTGTTGAAAAATCAACTCGAAAATCTCATTTATTTATGTGTGTGCGTTTGTGGGGGGCGTTTGCGCAATTCGAAACTCGCTTTTCAATTTCAATTTCGATTTGAAATTCAATTTTTGAATTGAAATTTTTATGGTCAAGTGGCAGGCGACTGACTGGCAATTGTGCAACTAACTTTTTTGGCCACTTAACCTTAACAATTATTATTATATTATTTGGCAATAAAAGCTGAACAGCGCACTTTTACCACAGCACAAAACGAAAGCAAAAACTCAAAAAAACAACAACAAAAATATAATAAATAATAGAAAAAGAGAAAAACAATAACTCAACGAACCCACGCGGCGCCAATCTCAAGTAGCAGCAAAAATATATAGTGCAAAATGGTTGAGAAAACAGGTGAGTGCAAATTCAAATTCGAATTCAAGTTGAGAGTGAATCAAGTGAATAATTCGAGAGTGAATCAAGTGAATTTTTCAATTTCGACTTGACTGAATGATTGATTCGGCGAAATTTCGAAATTCGAAACAGACTTGTTCGCACTTGTTTGTCTCAAGGTTAACACTGTGCAAAATTGATTCGTGTCTGCGGAAAATTTGCATCGCTATGCTATGTAATTAAAAAATAAAAACAATTTGCGTTGTAGAAAGCCATTTCAGCACTGCAAATCTCAAAACCAAAAAGAAAACTTACTAAAAGAAAATAGAAATTTTCCTAAATTGGTTACAAATTTGCCTGTGGAGCTAGGAGCAACAAAGCCTGAAGATAAAATATCCTTTCATGGGTTAATTTGCAAAATATTATTCCAGTTTGCAAGAGTATGCAATCTTCGGCTTAGTCTAGTACGAGGGTCTAATTGAAACTTAAATTTTGTTTCAATTTTTAACTTGATTTTAATTAAGTTTTTGAATATTTAATTATTTTGCTGTCAAAAGTCAAATATCTGATGTCTACTGGTAATATTGCCCAAGAAATAAATAAAGAAAATGATTTATGATGGAATAATGCAAAAGAAAATTCAATAAATATTATAGTTTTTTTATATTAAAATTAATTTATCTTAATATTAAAAATAATTTTAATCATTGTGATCGAATGATGATTTGAATATTTATTGTAGATTGATAACAATCGATAATAAATAAAAAAATAGAATGCTTTATGAAGAGTTTATTTTTCAGATAAGGAAAAGATTTTAGATAAAGTTAGATAGAGATCCCATAGATCGAAATAGACCAAAAATCAAGATATATATCACAAATGGATAATAAAATTTATTGAAATGAGAAATAACAAAAATTGTTCAAAATTAATTAGAAGTTTTAAATTCTTTTTAAACATAGAATATAATAATTTGTAGCATATATAATAAATTAGATATATATAATTAAAGTTCTTCATTCATTTCCAATTATAAATACTTTTTAAAATTATACTGCCAATTAATATTATTAATTTATTTGAAAACAATATTTCTTTTCTTTTGAAGCATTTGAAATTTAAACATGTAAAATATAAATTGTTTTTTACATTTATTAAGCCGACTTAAATAAAAATTAATTGTCATTTGTAATTTTTCAATTGTTTTTTTTTTTTTAAATTTGCATTTTCAAGGCTTAATTTGATTTCTTTTTTTGTTTTTTTGCTTAAGACTTAAGACTTAAAATCAACAAAGAAGTTTAAAAATAAACCAGGCTTAAGAAGTTTATTTTTGGATTTCGTTTGTTTTCGTTTCAAGAAATATGTTAATGTGCTGAGTATAAAAAACCAAAAAATAAATTTCAATGGAGCGCACTTCGTAATTCATTTAATTTCCTAGAGATTCCCTTTGTTTAGTTGTTTTAATCAATTGCTAAGATTACTTTCAAATATATTCGTATCATCAAGTATGCATGTTTTTTGCATACCGATTATTTTACCCTAACTGAGGGTATTACAAATTTAATACTAAATATGTAGTGTATTGAAGGAGGCAGAGCCAACCTCTCTTAGGAGGAGGCGACGAATCGGACAGCTATATTATATAGCTACCATAGGAAGAATCGGTTCAAAAGTTGCTTTTTGCTAAACTTTTTTATTTCTCAATATATCTATATGATTTATAGATCTAAAAGAGATCGAATGATTATAGCTGGCAGTCTGCAAGGGTATTCAGACTTCGGCGCGCCTAAAATAGCCTTTCTATTGTATTTGTTTATATCTCTTTTTTATCAATAACAAGATGATTGCTTTTCAATATTTTCACCGTCGCAGAAATGACAACAAATTATTCGTTCGTTTTGCTTGATTTTTTTTTATGTTTGCTTCCGTGCTGGCAGCTGGCCTGAAGTTGATTTTTGAACTGAAAGTTTTCATGACAAGACTCCAAAAGACATCAACAACAGCAACAACAATTTTAGCTATTTAAATGATGATGACTTCTCCGACGAAAGCTGGCAATAAAACCTTAAAAACAATAACAATAAAAAACAGTTAAGAGCCGGCAAGTGAATGAACTGCCATTACCCAAGAATTACAGGGCAGATATCTAAGAGTATTATGGCCAATTCTCTTATATTTTCAGTCTATTTGCAATTAGTTTTTGGCGTTAAATTCACAGCGATAAGAAATCAGGAAAAATAGCAAAAAATATTTGCCGCACTAATTAATTTTGGTGGCTGCTAAAAGCGATTTCCATGCTTCTCCGAGCAGCTAATTAATGTCAGGCTGTTTTTTATTTGTTATTGTTGTTGTTTTTGCTATTGTTTAAACAATTGTCCAAACACAAGCGGCACAAATAGAGCTTCAAAAACAACAACAAAACAAATATTTAATTTAAATTTCATCTGTGTGTAGCTGGGCACGGCTAAAAGGCCTTCCCTACGAATCTAAACTTGGCAATGAAGTTACAGTGGTAACACTTGATTTACACAGCGTCAAACTTCAAGGGAAGAGTTCTGAAGAGTCTACTGGAAAAGTTGAAAACGTGTTTCTAATTTCTTCTTATTGGCAGTAGGAACTACTCAACTAACATATATATAATCGTGTCTAACTGTTGACAGTCATGACATCACGGTGAAATTTTTTGTTGCCTCGAAAAACCGTAAACAGTAGCGAAATAATGCGCGAATAATAAATGCGAATTTAAATAATGCTCATTACTCGCTGCTGATCAAGTTAAAGATCCCATTGCCGGGGGCAGAGATAGGCGCCAGTTTTCTAGGGGAGGGATCTATCAAGATATTATTAATGAGCGTAGCTTATAATTAAGCTAATAAGCCGCTATTCAGCTTGTGCAAAGTTTCTACTACTACTTCTACTACTTCTACTACTTCTACTACTTCTACTACTTCTACTACTTCTACTACTTCTACTACTTCTACTACTACTACTACTGCTGCTAAGTAGAAAGATCTTCTTCCCATGGAAAGTTTTGACGTTTTGTTTACGTGACTGCAAGTAAAATTCAAAATAAAATCATTAATCAAAAATTAATTTTCATGCTTGTAAAGCTAATTAAACATACGAAATTACTAAGGCATGTAGCACAGGAAAAGGTAGTAAATAATCAACAAAGAAAGGCAAATAAACACAGTTTGCTTTGTGAAACTTGAGACAGATTTCCAATATTAACTCTGAAATTTAGAGAGCATATCGAAATTAATAAACTGAATTCGATTTTTATATTACAGCTCTTTTTTTGAGTGTATTTTCTCAGGCAATTAAAATCAAATTTTAATTTTATTGGCTTTAAAAATTATCATTAATATTTATGCCATATCGAATTAAAGGCCATAAAAGAAAAGCTAATTAATTAGAAATTTTAAGTACAGTTTAAAAAGTCTAATTTCTGCTTATTCATCAAAAATTGGCAAGTTTTTTTGCTGGAGGAGTTCCCCGAAGCCGAACCAAAACTTGGCCGCTGATTTATTGAATTAGCCAATAATCGAGCCCGCTTTAAGGCATAAATTAACAGGCCATAAAACACACCTCCCGCACCAGAAAAATACAAAAGAAAACAAAAATTGTATAGTCCAAGCTCGGAGTTGACTAATTAATAAATTTATAACAAAATTTATGTCTGAACTAAGAACAGGTTTTTTTTTTATTGTATCAAAAGAAGAACTAAGCTTGTTATACTCTTGCAGAGGGTATGACAATTTTGTCACGAAATGTGTAATTCGTTGAAGAAGGCAGCTCCAAACCCACAGAAAATATATATTATTGATCTGGAAGATAAGACGAGTCGAGTTAACCAAGTTCATCTGTCTGTCTCTCTGTAAGCCCGCCTCTTTATATGCCATCTATTCTCTTAGAAGAAAGGAAGAGCATGCAATCTTCGGCGTGCCAGGGTTAGTCTCTCCTTACTAGTTTTTTGCTGACTTTGTTTTAATAAAATCATCACCTGAAGTTCAGAGAGCAGAACAGAGAGTGATGAAATTAATAATCGGATTAAATTGATTAATCGTCTTGGATTTATAGGAAAACACGCGCCTTTTGTTAGCCTTTTTAGCCTTTTGTTTAGACGCGTAATTACAGGCCAAAATTTATGTGTGTCTAAATAAAAACATTAACCAACATATGAGCAAATATACGTAAATTAGCAAATTATGCGATTTTCGCGTGTCTTCTGCTCATAAGTAAGCTGAGAAACAGAATTAGAAGTAGGAGAGGAAATAATACCCGCTGCTTCTTCTAGTGACATCGCTCATACGCAGCGTTGTACCACGCCCCAATATACAAGAAAAATGAATATTGTTAGTGATTTTCTACAGGATTTGGGTGTGACTAAAAGCCAAGCCTTTGACTGGCTAAAAACGGGTGTGTACCTGTCAAACTGCCACGTGTGGTCAGCCACGCCTTCACCAGCGCCTTGGTCAAGGACTGTTCGAAAAACATCCTTTTGGCAGGTCAAAAAAAGAACGGAAATTGCAACTGCAACAGTAATAAATTTCTTTGGCATTCTTTTGTTTTTGGGGGCACATCGCGTGCCTGCAGACTGCTTCTACTGCTTCTACTCAGAGGCAGAGAGAAAATTATACTAAACTCATTAATGCATTGCGTACCTGAACAATCAGAACGGAAGCAAACCCAATACGCTCATCACACTGGCAATAGTATTCATTCTAGCCTTATCTTATCAATTCTACACATATTTCTAATGCCCATAAATTGGGTTGAGACTCGTCGGGGCACATGAAAGGCGTCTACGGAAGATTGTATCTGATACTGTGGAGAGCTCCAGCTACAACTACAACTACAAAGAAAACTACAACTAGAACTACAACTAGAACTGGAACTGGAACTAGTATAATTATTGCGAGTACTGCCAGAGTTATTCACCCAGCAACTGTCAGTCTTTCTTGCGGATGTCAATCAAAAAATCAACTTTTTTATAGTGATACGTTTGGGATTTTTTTGGTAGCAATGCTTCATAGGAAATTGTAAAAATTCCGTTTAAAGTAATATACAAAATTGTGAAATTTAATCAATTTAATTTTTTATTTTTGATTAAAATTTATCATATTTTGTATGCTTCATTAAGAACTGCGAATAGTAAAAAAGTTCTTTAAAATAAAATAAAAAGTGATGAAATTTTAAGCGATTTAAAATGAGTTTTTAATATATATAAAATAGCTAATTTTTAGTTATATACTAAATGTGAGGAAGTACAATAATGGCTACAATAAGCCGATAGAAAAAGAATTTTGGAGAGTGAATTTTGATGAGTTCCCAGCCAGCGGAATAAGGGAGATGTTCAGTTAGCTGTTTTCTGGCTGTTGTGGTATATATTTTATATATATATTCAATCCCAGTGAATTTGCTGTACTTCTAAAGCCACCCTCGTGGCTAGTTCTTGTGGCATGCTATACACATGTAAATGCCGCAAAAATGCAATGAAATTTCCTTTCTAGGCCACAGATTTTCCTTTGCTCGACCAAAGGAAGTAATCGTACAGTATATAGATGAAGGCAAGGCTTCTATATGAACAAACCTGAGGCTTGGCCGCTTTTTGATGCCACAGAACTGATACGGAAAAGTACGGACGTTGCAATAAGTATGAGTACATACAAGTATATGAATAAGTATCAGTATGAGTATGAGTACGAAGACCAGTATGAATACTCGTATATATGTGCCCTTGACATTAGAACTGAACCGAAACTAAATTCGGTGGAGATCCGGCTTGAAAACAGTCTGACCTTCGATTTCGGCTCAAGGATATGCGAACCTTGGCATGGCCCAAGCTATCCAATCTTTAATCTAAAAAATTGGGAAAGAAAGAAAGATTTTGTTTTGAAATTTATAATACTATTTCCATCGGTTAGATTCAGGTTCAGGTTTTGTTTTTAGTTATTCATTTGACAGCTGGTTCGGTTCATAAAAATGTCGGATATCCGTGATTCGGGTCGGTTCGGTTCAGCCTTGTCTATAAAAACATGCAACAAAGATTTCGATCTGTAAAAAATAAATCACAAAAAACAAATGCGGAAGAGTCCACAGCAAAACAACTGAGTTTTCTACCTGTTTTGCATAGCTATTCGTGCAAGTAGCCGACTTTTGAGTAGCTTGAAGCATACGTTATTTATTTTTTGCTCTTTTTTATTCCTTATATTCTCTTTTATCTGGGTTACCTGAAGCTTCAGAATTCAGAATTCCGTTATGGATCACTTAAGAATTACACATGCCTCCGGAATGTGTGCTAACTGGCGCTAGGGGGCGTTGTTGTGGTAGTTGTTGTTGTTGTAGTGTTTGTTGTTGTTGCTGTTGACATTTCTCAATTAAAAATTAATGTTATTTGTATTTGATAGCAGCTTGTTTTTGATGCGCAGTCGTTAATTAGTTTCGTGTTCGCCTCTTCCGCTGAATTGGCGGGAAAATAGCTAGATAGAAACCTGTAGAAAACCTGTAGGAAAATCAGCTTTTTGAATTTATTAATTGATGCAATTAAAAGCCATTAAACCAATACTTTTATTAGGCCAACAGATTGTGTATGTATCCATGAGATGCAATCAGTTTATACAGCCTTGCCTTGTATATCTCTATCTTTTTTTGTGGCCATTTAAATCCATTCAATGTCTTGTCGTCACGCCCTCAGCAAAAATAATAATCACCTTTCATTGGTATCTTTGTTTTCGTTTTTTTGCTGATTTTTGTGTGTAATGTTTATTATTTAAGCTTTTATTTTTTTTGCAACAATATTTCATTTTTAGACCTAATTTTTTGTAGATTTTTTTTCTGCTCAATGGCAGCACTTAAGATCAACTCTTTAAACACGAGATACTCATTTATTTATTATTCATTTTGTTTATATGGCTCTAAGGCCAAGGATGTGACAAAAAAAAAACAGAGATAATCAATTTTGATCTGCACACGGCACGCACAGTGTCCCAAAAATGATGGAAGGTTAAAACAAAAACCCAACTCCATTATGCTGGTCTTTCTCTAGCAATAAATATGGCTCATAAACCACTGAAAATGCACCGTAATTTAGATTATGTTCAGCCGGGTTTGATAAGACTCGTCCAAATCCATAGAAGTGGACTTCAGATTTCAGCTAGACACTGTTTTCTTTTTTTTATTCCACTATTCTGATAACTCGTCAAGTAGCAACCAGTGCTTATCTTTATGAATATTGTGCCCACAGTAGTAGCAAAAATTATATTAGACCATTATAATCATTTTTATCTGGCTACGGGAGCTACCCGTTCCCCCTTTTTGACCTACTTGAATTATTTTTAGATTTCTTGACTTTGCACGTGTCAATTTCAGATAAAAATCTTTCCAAACACTTTGAGATATTTTTTAAAGCTTCTGGTAATCAAAGAATGTTATAGATTGGAATCTTCGATTCTTAAAAAAAAGGTTAAAAATTAGAAATAAATTTCCTTTTAACGACATTATAAAGATCTCTTTTTAGATGGTTCGAACTAAAAGTTCATCTAACTCCAACTGGGTTCGAATCATTTCAATAATTAACATTGGAAGGAATTTTGATAGAACTCAAAGATACTATTAGGAAGATGCTTGATAACTAACCCAGCCAATAGCTTTTATATTTTTGAAGAAACTTGATATTTGAGTATATTTTTTAGCCTTTTAATGGCTAACCTAACCCAATTCGGTGACAACATCTGAGCCTGCAAGCTATAATTAAATGTTCTATAATAATATACTAATTTATTATGTCTGAATTATTTATATAGTATATCTATTTTCTGTTACATACGAAGTACTTATCAAGGTAAGGAACCCATCAATTATAACTAGTGAGTCAGTCAGTTCGGCGGAATGAATGTAAAACCTGAACGAGCCTATCGACAAATCAAGTGCGAGTATAAAAATAGCTAGAAAAAAGTTGCAATTAATTCTAAAGCTAATAATTTAAAGGGAAATATATAGTCGCATACTTGGCTTTAAATTAGCATAGACGAGGGCAAGTTGAGCTGAGATGTTAACACCTTTTTTGTTGTTGTTGTTGTTGTTGTTGTTGTTGTTGTTGTTGTTGCAATTCAAGTGCATTTCCATTTCCAAATCCATTTTCAAGTTGAAAGCCAAACGAGTCGCGTTGTCGCATGAATTTCATTGAACTTGAATTGAGCTGTGATTCTGGAAAACCTCGTCTAATGATTAATATACTCAGATAAATGATGCGCTTCAATATTGATTGATTGATTGACTGACTGACTGATTGATTGTCGCATAGATTAACAGCGCTTGTTTCGGCCCATTCATTCAATATAATTACGGGTTTGACATCAACTTGAATTAGCCATTGATTTGTTATTGTTTGCCACTGCAACAACTGCAACCACTTTTCTATACCCTTACACAGGGTATTAAAACTTTGTCACTAAATGTGGACGGCATCTTTTATACTGTGAATTATTTATATAATGGCTCAAGACTATGAGACGCATGGATATAGCCAAAAAGTCGCTTTGTTGTTGACCTAGGTAAGTGACGGGCGATTCTCCCTGATCGGACAACTTTATCATATTGCTGCTATAGGAAAAAACAGAAAAATCGTGCCTTTATAACTTTTGCTATTCTGGATGGACTTTAAGACACTTTTACCCTCCAAGGCTTAATTCTGGGCAAGAACAGAAGAAATATTCTACAGTTTCTATCTCTTCTTTCTCCTGACAACTTCTACAAAAATCCTAAGAGCCCAGCAGAGTATAGACCAATAAATATAGAATTTATAAAATACTCTTCAAATGACTATTTCCGTCCGGAAGGGTATGTAGTCTTCGGCGCGTTGAAGATAGCTTTTCCTTACTAGTTTTTTCTGCGATTTGCATAAGCAAATTGAGCGCTGAAGTCGCTTAGCATACAATGAGCCGCGTTGTGAATTAAACAAATATTCAATCCAAATAAACCATAAATTTCGGCATATGCTAATTGCAGGCTTAGTTCTGCATAGCTCTGCATCGCTTGTCAACAAGTTGATCTCGTTTCTTTTGACTTTTATTTATTTATGTTTAATTTGTTTCTAATTTGATTCAGAAAAAAAACTCCATCAAATTGTCCATCAACTGTGGGTGTCTTATTCAGATCTCAGACAGTTTTTCTGCTACCTGCTGTGGGCTGTTTTCAATCAGAGTGCTCCAACTTGTAGGAGTTCATAAGTATGTGGCTTATATGTTAATTAACTGATTTTTGTTTAAACAGAATTGTGATTTAAAACTATAATTTGGCTACTGTACAATACTCGTATCGTTATTTAATTCCCCTGTTTGTTTTTATGTTTATAGCCAATAATCTTAGCCTGATTGGATCTACGGTCAACTAAGAAGAAAACCTTATAAATTATCTTAAAATATTAAATATAAATTCTAAAATTTCCTTTTGAGTATCTGTCTAGAAGCGAACTTGTATTGCCTTTTACTAAATACATTTAAATGCTTACAAATTGCTTATATAAGGCAAACAAATATTTTCTGGATTAGTTTTTCACTGTCAGTTTAAAAAAAAACTAAACAGAAATGCTAGAAAAAAAGTCGCTGAAATTAAAATTCTCCGATGATAGCAACATTTTTATCGCAAAACTTTGATTGACTTTGATTAATAACAAGTATACGCAACAATTCCCCGGTACTGTTGTAGCAACCCGATGGGCTGCTTTATTTCCAGAGAAACCTGTAGCTTTCCTTCTATTTCCCTCATCCGCCATCGATCATTTTCAAATAGATTTTCATATAAGTATTTTATATTTATATTCTGAGCACGTTTCGCTACGCGACGATTCCCAGAGCTGAGCTCTGTGTGCAACCCGATACGTTTGATGTGTCCGTCAGATGTCCAGTGAATCTGAATGAAATGCTAGTCAAGCGTTGCTCTTCAGCTTGTTGTTTCTTTAGTTGTTGTTTAAGTTGTTGTTGTTGTTGTGCAAACACGTTGTTTTACGACGTTGCAGTGCCGCGTTTAACTGTAATTTTATAAACGCTTTTCACCACGTCTTTCCATACATATTTAAACACCCCTCGCGCGAACACCTCCCGGATGCCCGAATACCCTGGCCAAATGCTGCTCTTTATTATCGTGTCATGGGACTTGCTACAGACCCAACAACAACAACGCGAAGAAGAACTGAAACTGAAGGCGTGAGCAAGTTGGTAGATAATTGGCGTATTAAGTGAAGTGTGCAGACCCCTTGATAACATCGCTTATCAGAGGGGAACACTTCTTTTTTTGTTTGATATACCTTGACACTCGGCCAAGTGAGGGGTATTAAAACTGGGCTAGTACGAGTATGATAAGTAAATTCAATTATTTACATGCGGATTACAATGATTTTTATGGCTAGTTGCGTAAGACTGACGTGAAAGATGACTGCAAAAGTCAAGCAATAAATGAAAAGTATATTTTTATACATACTGGTAGATACACAGAGAGAAATTCTGATTGAAATTATCAAGTTATTAACATTAATTTGATTGATTCATATTAATTAAGCCTCTATTAAGACAACCTTATTCTCTGCGTAGCTATAAAATGGTATTAAGTTAAATGTATTCGGAATGGATGAGAAAACTGAAATGTGGTAAGAATGAACGACTAGAATATACTCTGTACTAAGAGTATATATGTCCTATATACTCTATGTTCAATGGCTGCAGAAGAAATGCATGAAAAAATAGTATGAAATTGAAAGAATGATCGACTAACATATACTCTGTACTACGACTATGTATGCTACTTAATGAAATTCTATTTTCAGTGAAAACACTTTTTCTCTTTTTTCTTTATTTTTCTTTTTTCAACTATGAGAACTTTAAATACAAAGCGAATACAAAGCGAAATATAAGTTTGCTGACAGCCGAGCTATCTTAACCTTTCTAGCTTCTATTATATTTTGTTTATTATTTCATCTCTGTTTTATTTTGTTGTAAGAATCTCTGTACAAAGAAGAGCAGCAATTTATAGCCCTTAACAATAAAAGTCAATTATATTTTATGGATAGTAGAAAATAAGCCAAGGGTCGCTAATTAAAAAGACTAAATGAAAAGTAATTTAAATATTTAGATATTTTTTTCAAAGCACGCAGTTGAATACAAATGCGAAATTAGCTCGACAATTTACACTTCGTCGCAGATAATAAATCCATAATAATAGTGCTGAAAAATAAATTTATTATAGAAAAAAGTAAACAAATATTTACAATATTTATATAATATTCAAACAATAATAAAGTAAGACTCGATTTTGGCGCACTTATCCCACAATTAATTTACATTTCAACACAAGGAGGCATCAATAATAATAAAATGAAGCCTTTATTTGTTTAAACAAATTAATTGACACCTGCTGATTAGCATTGAGCTTAAATAAACAACAATAACAAATAGCCGCTAACTAAACAAATGAGGAAATAATGTGAAGAGTGCGATTAAACCAATTAATTAATCATGAACTGTGAAATTATTAATGAATTACGAGATCTTGAAAGATGCGAAATTTCGCAGTACAATAAGAACTTAGCAGGATGCTATTTATTTATTTATTTTATATATATATTTTTATTTATTTATTCAATGCTGTCTATAAACGAATAGAATAGAAAATAATTAAAATTTGGAATAAAACCTCAATTAACATATGGAGAATAAAGACTGTAAGCCATTAGAATATCTTAATGCCTTGACTAAGCTCAATTTTTGATCAAGAATATGCGGTTCAAGCTCCCAACCCCTTGGTTTTGGTTCGAACTTCGGTTCAGAGATATTTTTATTGAATTTAAGTTAAGAAATAGTTGAACTTGGCATCTATTTACACTTAATCTAAGGTCTGGAAAATATTTATTTTTAGTTCAAACCTGTTCTAAAGAATCTTTAAGCAGTCATATCTAAAAATTTTTAAGCTGAACCAGAAATGGTGGTTCGATTCAGGAACATTCTAGGCTATATTTTTCAAAGCTTTTTCACTTCAAACTTCGGTTCAATTTAGAGAAATGGTTTGATATTCGGGCTCGAACCAGTTAGGCCTTAAACCGGTATAAAGGTTTGTAGAAATATACATTCAGACGAATAAAAAAGCGGCTGGCAATCGTTTTTTGAACTATCTATATTTAATCAGAAAAGAGGTGAAATTTTGAGATTCTATATATCAAAAATTCATTATTAAATATTTAACAATAATTAACTAAAAAATGTATTTAATTGATTTTACTTAAAAACTCTTTAGAATGGAGTTAATTATAAACCACTAGAGCTGCCATAAATATCATAATTAGAATTCGAAGAAAACTAAATGTTTAAAACTGATTGGCTTTTTTTACGAGTGCTTAATTTGATTGATTATGTTTTTCGATGATTAATTTAATATTTAATTAGAATTTGGCATGCGCTGGGCATGTTTATAATCAATGCATTGGTATTTCATTAACACGATTAATTCGAGTAGTAATTCATTTTTCGAAAGGGATTCGGTTCTACTCGGGACTCGAACTGAATAGCGAACCGAAGCCAATTCCCAAATAAGGTGCTAAAAGACTAATACAAAAATGTGAAAAAAATACAAATAATTTTAAATTTTAAATTATTCTTTTATATTGCAGACATGTCGAAATTTTTAGGAGTCTCGGATATTACAGAGAACAAGAAAATCTGGCGCATGCTGCTCGGCGAATTGGTGGGCACATTTTTCTTGATTTTTATCGGAGTTGGCAGCACGGCGACCGGAAGTGCCACAGTGCCTCAAATAGCGTTCACCTTTGGCTTGACGGTGGCTACACTGGCCCAGGTAAATAAACGTACTACCAATATTCTAACCCAATATTAAGATAACCATCAAAATCAACTGCCACAGATTGAGATTCGAGCGAAAAGTGGTACCAATGACAGTACGAAAAAGCAATGCACTTGGCAAATAAATAGATAAATCTAGACATAAAATAAGTTAAAATTATGGTCAAAATAAAAAATTAACTAATTTGTATCGAAATGCAGATCTCTAGCATAATTAAAAACGTTCTACAACTTTTTCCTAGTCAAAGGAAGATTTAAAAAAAAATAGGGCACATTTCTATAGAATGTGTCATATATTTTTCTGAGTGTATCTATAGCATAATGTGGCTCTGGTCAATAGTATTCATGAGTGTATTCGTAATTGTATTCGTATTGGTAATCGTAATAGCAAATCATGCGTTCAAGGACACGCCACCGCCGCGTTACACTTTCGGCCTGGCCAAAACTCATTCACAAGTCGCAGTCAGACGCATTTTGGGCAAGACATTGGCATTTAAAAGCCAAACAACAAACGGCGAACGACAAACGGCAAACGACAAACGACAAACGACAAACGACAAACTTAAAAAGCAACAAAAACATAATAAAACGCATAAAAAACGGCAAACGAATGCAGCGCAGTCGACGCGTTGGCTGCGTGCGAATGTAATTTACAAAATTGACAGATTTACAGACGCATACAGATGCAAAGATAGAGATACAGATACAATTTTCGTTGCAGATACAGATACATTTTTAGCTGCTGCGGGCAATGCTGCTGCCACGGCTGCTGCAGCTCTGATCATTAGCGCTGCACACGCTGCGTATGAGTAACGCGTTTCAAATGAATCCAAAATGCGCGAATGCGCGAATGTGAACTGCGAATGCGAATGTGAATGTGAATGCCAATGTGAATAATAAATGCGCACTCGCTGTTGCAAAGCCTCTGCGTCTGCGCCTGCGTCTGCGTCGGCAATTAACATTAATCAACACGCAAAATATGCAATTAGATTATTATGCGTTTAATTACGTTATGCCTTTGATGTTGTTCTTGTTTCTCGTCTTCTCGTTCCTCTCGTTCGTCTTGTTCTTATTCTTGTTGTTATGTCAAAATGCTGTTATTTTTTTTATGCTGAGAACACTTTTAATTCCAACATAAAATACCCTATAAATTATTTTGAAATGTATCTTCAATTTTAAGTTGGAAATTTCGGTTTATATTGCAGTAATTCTGTAGTTAATCAACCTATTAATTCATCTATTTGTGTTGAAATGGCTACCAGAAATAATGTTTAATTCATAGACGAAATTACAGCATAAATCTATGTTGCAACACAAGAGATTTCATGATAAGCTACTGCGCATAAACCGAGCCACACGTGTCTAATGCAACGTAATAGATCGCAATGCAAAAAGTATCTTCAACTGAGATTTCCACACTTTCCCCACACTGGCGATTAGTAACAAATTAGTTTCAATGCAATCCACAGGTGAAAGATAGTCACGAGTCATTGAACGCCTGCAGCGCATTCGTCTCTTTATTCCTATATTTATAGATATATAAAAACTGAGCAATATTTTGAGCATTAGTTGCAGTTGCACTTACAGCCATGACGTGTGGCACGAGGCAATCTATGAGGGGTTCAATTTCAGTTCCCAAATCCGCGTCAATAGAGCGTAACACCACAAATGAAAAACGTGCTAATTACCTGTAATACTCAAATGAATACCCAAACAAATACTCAACACTCATTCAAGTACTCACACTCATCTACAACAGGCTGGGCCATAGTAAATTTTAATTTGTACAAACTATTTTATGATTGAAAAGTGAAAGTTAAGGAAGGTGAACGGTTTGGATGCAGAGCACAATCAGAAATTAAATAATAATTAAATGAACTGTAACTATTAAATGTGCCTAATAAACCATAATGAAGGAAGGTGGAAAAAGCTATTATTGATTAAAAAATATTGAAAATATATCAAAGTTCATAGCAGCTTTTCAATAATTCCCTTCGCAGGCGCATTAGCTAAAAATGGATAATACCCCGATTGATTCAACTATATATTTATGGAGTATTCATGTTAGAATACACTCAAATCTTTCTATATAAAATCTGTGATCTATTCCAATCTCTCTCCTATAAAATAAAAGGCAGCAAAGCTCGAATAAACTTAACAGCGAATTTGTATGCAAGTTGGGGACGTTCGTTTGACAGGCTGCCAAAAGGAAGTGGGGCAAAGAAAATGCAAATAACAATGCATAAAAAACAAAAATAACAATAATATAAAAAACTAAACAATAGATCACATATATATATTTATATACATATATATATATATATATATATATATGTATTTATTTTATTTAATTTGTGTACGAGTAGCTGGGGAAAATTCCAGCATTCATTTTTATGCGGGCCAAGCATCAAAGCTTTGGCTGAATGAGCCAAGAAATAGTCATAAATTTTCGAATGCCGGCAGTTGTTGATTTTAATCAGGTGCAGGGCTTGGCTCTTTGATTTATTGTAGTTATTATATAAAATTTAATAGAACTTGACTCAAAACAGCCACAAAAGAGCTAAAAAAAAAAGCATTCTATGCAGATGATGCACGTAAAAGGCCAATGCGAAATCTACGCGAAGTCAAAGTCGAAAAAACCTCCAGCTCCAATCAAGGTGCAACATGCAAGATCAATAAATGAGTGTGTGTGTATGAGTCTGTGTATGTGTGTGTGTGCCTTAATTATGCGTGCAACTGCAACAAATCAACAACAACATTAGCAACAAAATTGTGCGTGCACCATTCACGTTTTTCAATTGAAAAAAAAAAAAAAACAGCTCGAAAAATTACAAGTCAAGCGACTGGCAAATACTCTTCCAACGCCAGAATAAATTCTCTTAGTTTTAAAAAATTTACCCTTCCGCAATAAATAGAAATAATTTTCTTAATATTACAAAAAAAAATATAATTTTTTTAATTGGGTTAGAAAATACCCTACAAATTTAGCATACTCTTTTTAGCCATTTTATGACTGCAGAGTATAAAAACAATCAAAAGACCCGCAAAGCAAACTGCACCAAAATAAGTTAAAATGGCAAAGTCAGCTTTCGGCCAAATGAAATAAAAAGAAACACCTCGCTTTGGGCCAATGTGCGGCTTCAGCGAACTTGAAACGCACAACAACAATCTCCAAGAGCAACAACAACAACAGCAACAACAACAACCGCAGCGGGCAGTTGCAGAAAAGCAGAACGAAACAAACAAGTTAACATTCAATTTAACAAAAAGCTATAAAATATGATTTAAGCACAAATGTCGCACAACAACGACAACAACACTAAAAGAACAACAACAATAGCAAGAGACAACGCGCAGACATTCATGCGCCGTCGCTGAGCATGCGTAAGCCTCGATCCAAGCGATCGATATCTCTATATATCTCCATTGAAATGCTGTTAGTTCGACTTCAAATTCAACTTCAGCTTCAGTTTCGGCTGACCGCTGCAACCAAATTCTACTCTGAATGAGAAAGAAAACAAGTCTAAGTAGAATATCTTTCTCGCGATATTGACTATATTTTACCCGTACCTAGTCCAATATTCTTCCAATCATCTATGAAGGACTCAATTAATTTTCAGAGCACCTCATTAATTGGAAAGCAATTAAATTATCTCATGGTCAAAATTACAATCAAGAATATAGTATCTTTCATCTACATTTTAAATATTTAAAAGATTTTGAAATTATATAAATGATAAATATTAATTCTTTTTCCATACTGCACCTAAAAAAGAATTTTAAAACCACTAAAAAAGTAAATATAAAATTTTCCAATCAAGTGTAAAGTGCTTTACAGGTTCATGTTAAATACTTAACTATTATATAATTTATCAATATTAAATTCTGACCCGTAATTTAATAAATCACTTATTCAAACACACCTCTCTCACCTTATCAATAAAGTCTCGGTTTTATTTACAATTTAATTTCATTCAATTAAATTTCATATTAATTAACATGAGCTTTGACATTAATATGAGAAATCGTGTGCAAATAATTAACGCGTTTTAATTAAAAACACATACAAATTATATTTCTAGACTCAACCTTTAAAACAATTTATAATCATTTCTCTATTCATTAGATATCTGCAAATCATTCAGTTTATTCAGTCTACAAGCTCATGATCTACCAATTAATATATGTGTTTAATTGATTTTGGCATTTAATTTTTAATAGAAGAAAATTAAGTAAATTAAAATAAATTATTTCGGCAAATATATGGAGATATACCCTATAAGAACGGGCATTAGATATATATATATATATATATATATATATATATTTATATATCAACATATATATTAACATGAAGACAGTCAAAACAGAGTTAAAGTGATTCAGTTAGAGTGTTGACATCATGCCGACGCTTTAACTGGCCCGATGACTGACTGTTTTTTATTTAGACTTGGCTTGAAGAATGAGACTGAATTTATTGATAAATAAATCTAGTTATTCTCTATAGCAAAACGTTTGATTTAATAGTTTAGTTTTCTACCAGAAATTTATTCTCCTTTAGCTAAGATCATAGAAAGAAACTAACTTAAAAACTCAACTGCTTTGCCGCCAGGCATAATTTTTATTTGTAAATAAATTCTAGAATTTATGTTTCTTCTACAATTTATTTGTTCAGAATATTTTATTATTTCTGTGAATCAAAGACTTAACCTGCATTAAAAACCAAAAGCTTAGCTATAAAGTGTTAAGGGTATTCCCTATTTTGGCAATAAATTAATGGCAGCTTAGTTAAAGGAAGGAGTTTAAAAAGGAGTTAAAAAATGGTCTAAAATAACTCTAACTTATTTCTAGGAGATTCTAACTGTGGAACCGCTGCACTATTAAATTTTCCGTTTATTTTCCTCTGTCCTCTGCAGTGTCTAATAAAAATGACTCATTCGATTATAATATTCTCACGCATTTGACGCATGTTTTTTTTTCTTACTAAAAACTACATCATACTCGAAGTTAATGATGGGTTTTGGAGTGTCTCTTGCTAAAATATGATTAATATCAAGTTTCGGGCTCAAGTGTGTAATTAAAGACTGAATAAACATGCTGCAAATTCTAAAGTTTCAAAAACCGAGAACCGAGAACTGATCTGATCGATGTAGCAAACAGCTTTTTGTAGGCCTCACAGAGAAACAGCCTACAGCCTGAAGCCAAGTAACGCCATCATCTTTGTGGATTACGAGTACGAGTACGAGTAGTCGGGTCGGGTACTCGTAATTCTCTGATTTTTCTATGATTTTTGTGATCTTGATGATTAGGCGCGACTGTTCAAGCATTTTTCACACACAGTCACTTGCCACAAAGCCAACAAAACCCACAAAAACAAAAACAACAACAGAAACAACAGAAACAGCAAGAAACTAAAGCCTGAGCATTTTACTAGTCGTTCGGGTATATAATTTGATGGCAAAGACAAAATAGAAAAAATAAAAAATAACTAAAATAAATAAAAATAAAAATATAAAAAATTGCAATGCGTGCGTACGCCAAATGTCAAGCAACAGCAGTTGCAGTTCGTTGCCTCATACACTCAGAAAAATAAGTAGTTTTCTAATTGAACTTTTTCAATTTAATTCCAAGTTAAGTTAATGAAATTTCAATACAATTAATATCTAAATAAATCCAGAAAATTTTGGAATACAACGTAATTTTCCATGCTTTTTTAGAGAAGCCTTACAACTTTTTAATATTTACATTTTATTAATAGTTGCCTTAAGATTTAAATTTTTAGATTTATTTTTAGTTTAATTTGCTGAAATTCATATGTATTTTTATAAACTGTAATGTAAAAAACGGTGCATCTATGTTTTGTAGTACTGATATAAGTCGAATATTTTTTTAACAATTTATTGGAAAATAATTTGCAGTGTATTCATATCGAAAACTGATTGCTGTTGGCCGATTGCCACCTCGTCTTGTGCCTAGGCTTGCTCTGCTCTGCTCTGGTCTGGTCTGGCCTGCCCCGGCCCGGCCCGAACTTGCTCTTTACGGCACTGTAATTAGCGCTTTGGAGCAGCAAATGGCCAGAGCAACCTCCAAATCGCCACCAAATCGCCTCCAAACTGTTTCAATCTGCACAAATCGCCTGCAGTTGTTGTTGTTGTTGCTGTAGCTGTAGCTTACGCATTTATTAATTAAAGGCGAAATGTGAAACGCACAGACACACGACATTGGCCATGTGTTGTTGCAGGCCAAAATCGAAGACCGAGAATCAAAAATCAAAAAATCGAATATCGAAAATCCAAATCCAAATCGAATTCAAATCGCCAAATGATATGGGGCTACATAGAAGCCTGCACATCGACCTTGGGGCACCAGCTATTCATTCATTCATTCAGAATATGAGTGTGAGTGCGAGTGTGAGTGCGTGTTTGAGTACTCACTCACTGTTCGAGTGGCAATTTGTTTTTTATTTTAGTTCTAAATGATCTAAGTCACTTGAGTTGTTCTTGGCTCTTGTCTCTTGGCTCTTGTCTCTTGGCTCGTGGATGACTCAACAGAACTTGCAAATACTTTTACTTTTAGTCGCAGTCGTTGATCCATCTCCAAGCTTGAACTTTAAAGCTATCTAACAACGATCAAAGATCTAGAGATGGGAATTGTAATGAGTTTTTTTTTTTTTTCCTTCGCTTTTTTTGGGTTTGAGTGCGTCTCATGTCAGACAAATTGCTCGTATCCGTTGGAGGAATTGTGTAATACTTTTGTACCTAAAATGCAGACTCCATGGCAAAAGGGTAAAACAAAAAAAAAATGAACATTACCCAACCCAGAGACGAGGATGACGTCAAGAGTCGGCTGGCTCTTACTGTCAACTTGACATTTGATGTCTCAGAAATGCGATACTTATTCTACTACAGTCGGGAAAAGATACGATATCTATCTATTACATGAACACGAAATGAACTACAAACTGAAAAGGGAAGCTCGTCTGTTTAGCTTTTCTCAATCAAAATTGTATCTTTATAATAAAGTCAGAAATACTAATGTTGTTAAGATCATCATATATCAAAGCAATTTTAATTAACTTTTACATTCATGAAATAGTTCCAGTTGAATCTAAACAGTTCCAAGGAGAGTTGAGAAATTTGTGAAAGAATTTTATAAATCAAAATTTTGGCGGTTTTTATTTAATTTCTCTGACTAACGCTGCACTAAGCACACTGATTGCTAATAAAAATTCTAGTATTAAATTGCTTGCCTTACGTACAAATAAAATACTTAGAAGACAAAGGCTGAACTTGATTCGCAACTGTAAGACAATAGCCTTAACATTTATGACCTGAGTGGACATTTGAGATTCAAATGAACAGATAAAACTTTGTTTATATTCTTTGAAGATTTCTAACAAATACAATATAAATGACAGACTTTTTTTTAACTTTTAATGTTGGTTCATTTATTGCAAATGGCTATAATAAAGCGTTTACTTGCTACGTGGGTGGAGAGCATGAAATATAAAATGATTACCAATTGTTCATATGTCTCTGGGCATGTTTAGTTACCATTTAAAAAGTTTAATCTGAATATAGCAATTCCTCGGAGTTCGCTGGAGTGTTTTCGGTATAAAATACTCAATATTTTGTTGATATTTCAGTTATAATTTTGAATCAAAAGTGATAAATTACAACACAAAACAAGGCCAAAATGAAAAGAAAATTTAAAATGTTAGGAGATGACGGAAAAATATGTTGTATTTTTTTCTGTACTTTCAAAGCTCTTAAGAAATTTTTTAAGTCAATCGAACATTTATATGAAATATTCTTTCAGGGCTTGGGTCACATCAGTGGATGTCACATTAATCCTGCTGTAACAATTGGCTTCCTCATTGTCGGAGAGATGAGCATCCTGAAGGCAGCATTCTATATAATTGTACAATGTGTGGGCGCCATAGCAGGAGCTGCTGTCATCAAAGTAGCTGTCAGTGGAGTGGTCAGCACTGGATTGGGTGTATCCTCCGCTGATGCTTCGTTGGACGTGGGTCAGGTGGTGTTGATTGAGGCGTTGATTACATTTATTCTCGTATTTGTGGTGAAGGGTGTATCCGATCCAGGTCGTCAGGATATCAAGGGCTCTGCTCCTTTGGCCGTCGGTCTATCTATTGCTGCTGGACATTTGTGTGCGGTGAGTGATATAATGATAATTGCACATAAAAATAATCAGCTATAACTATAATATTTATGTTTTTATTATTTAATTGCAGATTAAGCTTAGCGGCGCCAGCATGAATCCTGCCCGCTCCTTTGGCCCCGCCGTTGTCCAGGGTATGTGGACCGATCACTGGGTATACTGGGTAGGTCCCATTGCCGGCGGCATTGTGGCAGCCCTCATCTACAGATTCATCTTTAAAGTGCGCAAAGGCGATGATGAGGCCGACTCGTATGACTTTTAAGCTACCCTCTTACATACCCTATCTTTTTAAGGGGTATTGACAAATCTATTGTTGTTTTTAGTGTGTCTAATGATGTATTCAATGATGCTTCTTATTCACATACTCGTACACTCGTCTCATTCAGAAATATGTGCTGAAATTCCATTGGAACGTAACGCAATTCACTTAGATTAGCCAAGCGAATACCGCACAATTGAAATTGTACAATTTTTATTTGTTGAAAAATAAAAATCGCTTTTATTTAGTAGTACTAACACACTCTAAAATATTGAATAATATTCTATGTTTTTATGCTTAAGATAAATTAAATTCGCATTATTATTAAAATCGCATTAATTAGATGCGTCCCACAAAAACTTTATATATCTCGAAATGTAATTACGATTGAAAAATGCAATTTGGCAGAAACGAACTCCTTGTCCACATCATTTGTTGAAATTTGGTATTGATATTGATCCACACAAAAAATTATCAAGCACAAATATATGTACGTATTTCATAAATGACAAATTGTATGTGTAATAAAAAAATATTATGAAAATATATAAACTGCTTCATTATTTTAATTAATAAGTACAGAAATCATGGGTTTTGTCTACTTTTCGTTTAATTTTCAAATTTAACGCATAAACAGTGGTGTAAAACAGCTTTTTATTATTTCTTAGCATATATCTCCGAACAACGAAAAAAGAGTGTTGCAAAATTTGCAAACAAATCGATTAACGATAGCACTCCGAACATACTTTGGCGGCTTAATTTAAACGGATTATTCTCAAATTAAAATTTTTTGGATTTTATTAAAGTAAATGCGTATCTAGAAGAGATTATACAACAGTGTTTATAATAGATTCCATCATTTACAATTCATAGGAATGTTAGCTTATCTAAGACTACGAGTACTACTCGGTCCACACACAAACAACAAGAGAAATCAAATAAATAGGAAACTAATTCACAAATTAAATACGTTAGTTTAGTACAAACTTTTGAAGTTGTATATTTTGGCTCTTAAAACCATAAATTGTCTGCATAGATTTTTATAAGGAAACAAAGTTATTATTTTCTTTTTTTGAAGTTATTGAGCATTAAATATAAGACTCGTTAACAACTGTACTCGTATAAATAGAACTCTCTCACTTAGAGCATGCAATCACTTGGCCAGCCATTATTGTTGGAGGCCCTTTCCCCTCCCCGGGGTTCATAATACATAGTATATATCTATATATATATATACTTATACATATATATATCTACTTATACATATATATATATACTTATACATATATATATATATATATATATATTAGTCCTATATATAGTCCTAAACCAATAAGCAAAGCTATGGGCTGCCATTTACAATTACGCCCTAAAGAATCGTACAACTCGTACAATATATTGTCGGCAAATCGGGCACTCGGGTAGCACTTTTCCACAATTGGTGCATGTCGCCATATGGCCGCATTCCAAGAAAACGCACTCAATCGGTGCATCCATGCATATTTTACATAGCTCATCAGTGGCAAGCTTTTCGACAGCTGCAAATAAAAATAGTGAAATTAGAATTGCACTCTAGAGTTGTCAAACTATCGATACTATCGATGACTATTCTGATATATGATTATTCAAACTCTAATAGCTCGTTGTCTCCCATAATATCTATAGGAAGCTACAACTACCGATTGTTAGTCGATATTAAAAGTGCTTAGTTTTTAAGTTTAAAAATTTGATTTTAATACAAATTTCTATTTATATTACTAGGAGAGGCCCTGAGTTTTGATAGAAATCTTTTGATAATTTCATAGCTTTATTATAAAGTAAGGAGTCAAGAGACATACCTGGCGCTGTGCGCATGGTTTTCCATAGCCTTTCTACACGATCGAGTAGCTCCTGTTTCTCACAGCATCCTTTATAGTCCACACGATGCAACATTAGCACCTCCTTTAACTGTTTCACCGTTAAATTCTCCAAGTCTTTTCTATAGAAACATATAAAACATTCAATAAGTAGGAGTCTCAAGAAAAAGAATGCAAAGAATAAAAGAGGTATAAAAACTTTAAAAAAAAAACCTCACTAGGGAAGTTCAACTTACAGGTCCTCAAATTCTTCCAAGTTAACGAAACGCGAATCAATGTAGTTGGCCGGCTCAAAGCCAAGCGGCGCCGCATACACGTGAATACCCTCATCATCATCCCAATGCGTGTCATTATCATCCTGAGTGGGTGAAAATTCAATAGTGGGTGTAATAGGCATGCTAGTGCCACCAATACCACCAGCCGCTATGCTGCCTGCATCTGCACCGCTCAGCGGTGAAACGGCATGACTATCGGCTTCTGAGCAATCTATAGACTTGGTACGCTGCTCCAAATAGGTGAGAAACTCTTGCAGCTCCCGCTTAATATCCTCCTCGGACATTTGAGAATTCTCCAAATGTCGCCGCATCTTCTCCACATGTCGACGTATATTTGTCTTATTCTTGCCACAACGCTGACAGCTGCTCGACATAGTGGCCGGTTCCGGTTGTTCGCTGAGCGTACTCAAAGCCAGACCACTACCCGCCACAGGCGATTCATCATCGCTGGAATGATGACGACGATTCAGATAGCCGTCTGAACGTCGCCGGGTGACTTTCTTGGTGCGCTGCGGGACCAGCGGCACCGTAACTGTGCGTTGTTCAATATTTGGCGTTTCGCCCGGCTCATTGCGCATTGTCACTTCCAAAATTTCCTCCATGGGTGTGTCACTCATATGCATTTGACTACCGCTTGGACCACTTTGCTCCAACACCTGCCATTGATCCAAATTGCTGCTGTTGGTATCTGTAGCGGCTTTGCTTTCATCCGAAATGCCACCAATGGCACCCAGCTCCTCAAAACTGGATGATGAGTCTGCACCGCATGCATCCACTTTTGAGCTAAGCGAGCCCTGCTTGGAATAGCCCGGACTGTTGTTTATTGTTGTTCTTGTTGCAGTAGTTGTTGCACCTGCACCCAAAGAGTTGGCCTCTAGCGGTCTGGCCTGCCCAGCGCTGTTCTCACTATTCTTCAGCGATGCGCGCTCACTAAAGGTGTTGATTATTTCATCATCCGAACACTCGCATTCAGAGTCCTCCGCCTGTTCATCATTTTCGACGAGAGCAGCTACTCTACCATTCACTGTGCTCGATCTGCGCTCCTCTGCAGCCGTGGGCGATGTAGTTGTGTGCGTTGAAGAGCTCGAAGGACTTACATGTACATGTGCCATTTCCGTTGAGGTGCTTCGCGCTGTTGTCCTTGGGGCTGGCTGAGCGTAAACAGAACTCGCATATGTTGGAATCTCCCGTGTGGATACACGCGGTTGTTCAAATATGTGCGTGGGCTGCTGCGTCGGTGCTGCTCCACTATTATCCTGAGATGCATGTCGACTATTCTGACGACTATTGTCTGCTGTGGATTTACCGCTTGACTTTGTGTCAAAGGACGCCAAGGAATCACTGATATTGTCACTTAGATTAGTGAAAAAGTTTTGGCACGTTTGCTTCAGACTGTCCATGGGATTGGCTTGGCCACGCCCAGGACTATGGGGAGGCGGGCGACCCGCACTTCGATCCGTGTGGGCAACATGGGCTAGCACCAGGCCAACCAGTTCCTCTTTCTCTGTAGAAACAAAAGGGTGAATTAAGTTAGTGAGTTAAAGACTTCGAAATGGTAATGAACACTGCAAACTGTTTCGACTCGGATAAAAATATTCCAATATCAGCATCTTTCATAAAACTCAATTTACTTCATTTCATTCTAAGGAACCTGGGACATGTATGATATATATAGAACGTAGGAAACGGTTTAAAATATATCTACAAAAAGAAGAAAGTTTTCCCTACAACAGCTCAATGTTGTTCCTATATTTTCAAGAACAACTGTATGATAAAGTTTCAATTAGTTTAATTAAAATATATTGAAAAAAGTAGTCTGCATAGTTAGAGCGATCGTTTCTATGGCGGCAATAAGATATATATATATATACTAGCTGATTCCGGGAGCCACATAAAGACAGACGAACAGACGGATATGACTGTATAAGCTAATCAAAAATATATACTTAAATTTATTGTTGTTTTCAACAATGAACAAATGCTAGAATTCTGATGGAAAATTCTGCAGCAAACACTTAGTTCTAAGCCGCACGAATCGGAAGCGGTTTGCAGCTTTTTGATGATGATTACGGATGACCAATGACTGACGACCGATAACTAATGACTAATGACTCACCCAGGCAGCCCTCAGTGGAAATGTGTTTCGATTGCAAATAGAATATCAAATCTTTTGGCTTAAGTTTTAGCAAATCCGTTCGAAGCAGCGGCCTTTGGGCAAATATTGCACATCTTTGGCAGCGTCGTGACGACGTCGCAGTCAGACAGTTGTTGCAGTAGTAGCGCCTAATGAACATAAATAAATAATTATTGTAAGTTGCGAAATAAATAATTGGCAAGAATTGTAATTACTGTAATTACCTGCAATCAAAACAGCTGCGCTTACGACGAAATACCGTAAATTCCACACCGCAGCTTTCACAGGGCATTTTGTTTATGTTTTCTTCGATCAATCGTTACTGTAACCGTTTTGGTTGGCCTTCCTCTAGCCGTTCCCCTAACCGTAACCGTTTCCGTTACCACTCCCCTTTGCTTATCCTTGCCCTTCGCTCTACGTCCACAGCAAGCACCACAGCATGGCATTTGTTTTTCAATGTCAAATCGTGAATCAATTCACTGAATACTCAAATTTTGGTTATTTGCTGCGGAATTCCACGAATAAGTCGATTTAATTTCCACTTTGGCGTAATCTTTATAGACAAACTACTTACTCATCGAAGTATAAAAACCACTAATACTCAAGTGATTTTACAAATTTTTATCAATATAAAGTAATATATCTACGTAAAGTTGTGTGTACATACATTGTCTTTGGCTAAACAATACACACATCACTTTGTGAATCGATAGGCACGCGAAATATCGATGACACTATCGATAACACGTTGAGTCAGCCTCCCAACTGGCAAAACGCCCAAGATTCTTCTTAAGCTTATTTTAATTCCAAGTTAAATACATTTTTATTTAGCTTGACAACAAATTTAATTTAGCTGGAAACCAACAAAAATTAATTGAATTTAATTCATATTTTAGTCTCAATTAATTCCGCAAACAGTAATCATTTGAAATTGGCCAAAAGCGGCTCTTTAAATTTAAAGAGATACTTTGTTATGTAAGCAAAAGAAATACATTCAAAAATATTGAATAGATCTAAAAGCAATAATACTAATATTTACTAATAACTAATAAATAAAATAAAAATATTTAATTTCAATTCAGTTTTTGAGAGAGGCTGTTTTCGATTTTGAGTGTTTGATTATACTTATAATGAGCATACCAATGCTATTAAAAAAATCTATTAAAATCCTTTTTAAAAACAAAGTTTCAACTTAATAAAATTTAAATATATTTAAAAAAAAAAAATCAGCGAATATATATAAAACTGATCTTTTTGGTCACCCTAAACTAGACCCCCAAATAATTTAAATAATATTATTTCTAGCGTTATTTAATTTTATTTTAAGTAAATTTTAAAGTTTTTATAAAACAATAATAAAAATAACATTCTATTGAATAAAATACCAAATAGCTAAAATGAAAACTAAACTATATACTAAACAGTCCACATCCATAAATCAATGAATTTAATTAGTATGAAAATATAATGTACCCCCTGCAATAAAATCAGATATGTTTACTTTCATTAATTTAGTTAATGTTTATTTAATTCACATCCACTACTTAGAGCTAAAAATGTAATTATATGCAATTCAATAGTTAAGTGCCATAAAATGTTGCAATCTTCTCATTTAAAATAATACATCAGTTAATTGCTATATGTATGTATATATATATATATATATATCTATATATATCTTCTTTATATATTATACGATTTGCACACATTGAAAAATTATTTGCTCCTTCTACTTGATCAAGTCATATAGTTATATACACATCTGGTTTCGTATGATTGAGCTTTTTTCTTCTTGAAATTCTTGTTGATAAGTCTTTAATTTATAAACAAATGCGTCCGTTGCCCTTTGCTACGCGTTAAAATGTAAATGTTAAATTGCAGGGTAAATTATCGTCTAGCTAGCTGACTGGCTGTGTGGTGCAGTTGTTATTGTTGTGATTGTGGTTGTTGTTGCAGTTGTTGGTGGTTGTGAATCATCAATCAAGCAGCGCCAGCACCGCATCGTAGATCTATGAACGTCGGCCAGAACTGACTATATATATATATATTTATATATTTAAGTATATAAAAGGTGTTCAGGTTCAGTTTAAAGTCTAAACAATAAAGCGTTTGCTAACAATATTTATATAATATATATATATATATATGTATATAGAGAGAAAGAGAGCAAATGAAAACAGCTTTAAATTTCTATTGGCGAGTTGTTAAAAGTTGCTTGGCCCTAAACGGTTACTGTTACGGTTACGGTTACGGCTACTGTTATGTGTTATGTGTTGTTGTTGTTGTTTTGGCTACTACTGGCTGCATCTTAAACTATGATACGCCAGTCTTAACATGGCTCTGTGATGGATCATCATTGTTGTTATCATCCTCGTCGTGGATAGCCAGTACAACGCCATCCAGCGCACGATTCTTTTCATATTCGACAAAGTCATCGAAGAGACTTGGCCATGCTTCGGTATCATCGTAATTTTCTATATCACATTGTTCGGTAAAATTGAGGTACATGTTCCATGTATCCTTGGGTATGCGGCGTATGTTCGGATGCTTTTCGAGGAAGTTTACCCAGTTTGAAAAGAGATCAGGTGTTTGTACAGTGAACACAAGTTTCCACAAATCTATTGCCATTTCCAGCGACAAAACTCGCTGATCTGGCTCCAGGCCAAAACTGCAAAAAAAACAGAATTTTTGGATGACTTTCTAACTATAAGTGAACGTAGACTGCATAATTCTAACATTCTGCCGTTAAGCTTTTTTTGCGAATCGAAAATTTTAATGAAGGACAGGACATGCAGACAAAAACACGATATATGTACTAGGCTAGCAATTGGTTTCTTCCACCAGTTTTTTGTATCCATATTAATGGATTTATCTACTATACATGTACATACCGAAAGGTAAAGCGATAGAGCTGCTTAAACATTTCAGCATCCACTTTGAGCATCTCAATTGTCTGTTCTAGTCTTAAACGTATGCTGGCTATAGTGTCCGCACGCATCTTGTGCAGTCCATCAATAAATTCCGTTTTGGTGAAACGATACATTTGTGAGGCATCCAGGCACCAGGCAAGCACTAAAATAGCAAATTCATCCGGCTGATAGTTAAGATCATTACACAAACGTTCGATGCCATCGGTGAGTATCATGTCATCATCTTCGGGATCTTTGTACACTTCAAAAAGTTTGTTAAGGGTTTGATGCGACACCTCCATTGATTCATTGACTGCTATGGATTGACGAATGAGCGATTAAAGAAACAGCAATAATAATTACCGATGACAGCGTACTTACCAGTTGTAATTATTTCGCTCATGGTGGGCGCACTGCCATTAAGCAAGCCTAAGGACTTAAAACTATTACGCTTAGTATCACAATTATTTGCTGGCTTGAGTGGCGTACGATTAGAGAGCAGTTCATCCGTTTCTGAAATTTCAAAATGAAAAGAAACATTAGCTCATTTTATATATTTATATATCTACCACCATGACTGTATATCTACCACCATGAGTGTATTTACCACGAGGCAGGACGCAACGTTCATTTGCATTGGGCCCCAAAATATCGTAGCAGTTGCCAAGGCTTGTAGCTGCCTGGCAGCTGTTGGAATTTAGATGCAGGGCTTGGTTTGGTGTGGAGCAGCTTGTTGGCAACGTGGGTGCAGCAGACGAAGAAGACTGGAAGCATTTCAGGCAATTGCCCATAGTGTGTTAAACGCTCTCCAGCGGGCACCCAAAACGGAGGGTTTTGGCTATATTCTATGTTTGCTCCGTCTGATTGTTTGTGTGTAGAGTTGACACTTGTTTCTAAGTGAGAGAGGTATCTGTTTATAGGTTTAACAGTTATCGTTATCGGTTATCGGTTATTGGCTGGCTACTATTAGATCTATGGCGCTCGTTAGCTTGCTTTGACTTTGACTCCTTGACATTGGCACTGGCACTGGAACTGGAACTGGAATTGGTATTTCCATGGAACGCACCATGGATGCATCGAACATATGCTCAACACTTCTTCTTTGTTATTGCTTCTTCTGCTGCTTCTTCTTCTGTTGTTATTTTTTTGCCTCCTACGCAAACTCATGGGTGTATGTGTGTTGTATACATGCGCGAGTATGTGTGTGTACATATGCAATTCGTGCTGCTGCTGGTGCTCTTGATGTTGTTGATGTGTAGTCAGCAACCACCACAAAAATGTGAATTCCTCTTTACTCCGATTTTC
Organism: Drosophila repletoides; assembly: GCA_018150835.1. Lineage (NCBI taxonomy): Eukaryota > Metazoa > Arthropoda > Insecta > Diptera > Drosophilidae > Drosophila > Drosophila repletoides. Next base: position 16,559,089 of record JAECWQ010000089.1, on the reverse strand, counting down.
ACATTTTACTTCTCTTTCAGGCCTTCACTGCACTTGTTATTCATCATTAAAGAATACATATATATATTTATTATTTATTTATTTTTGTTTCTGTAGTTTGTGTTCACGAGGCTGCCTTTTTCTACTGCTGAATTTCTGCCCTACAATAGCTATCGCCAAGAAACTATCGATATTTCATTCCTTCTACCAGGGCTGATTCGCAGCTCAGAACAGGGCTGCGCAAGTCTTTTTGAAAAGTTGTGTTTTCGATAAGTTAAAATTTTCTTTTGATATGGTAATATGCAAATAGTTATAGTTAATTTTAAGAATTTTAAGAATTCATTTGGTCCAAAAATTAAAAAAAAAATTCTTAACATAAATGTACATATTTATAAATTATTGAAAAGTTATTATACTAAAATAGGTGTTATTTTTTAAATAAAAGGTTTACTTATTGATTACATGGTCGCTGTAGAAATATATTATATATCAATATCAATATCAATGTTATTTTTTTGTATATATTTCTACAGCGACCATGTAATCAATAAGTAAACCTTTTATTTCAACAAATAAATATATATATATATATATATATATTATTTTTCATATTTTTATATAATTATGTATTTACGGCTTGGTGCATTGGTTCATCACATTCTGCACTTAAATTCTAAACACTCGGTATGATAAATTGTAATATTTCAAATAAATTATAAATAAAAATGTACCGAATGCATATGTACGTCGTACCAGATTCAATGCAAATGGCTAACAGCAGATGCTTGAATAATAAATACAACTTGGCAACTCTAGAAGATAATTGCGCGCTCTCTTGCTCGCTTTTGGGCCCGGTTTCAAGCCAACTTCAGTTTCAGTTACCAACAAGCACTCGACGCGACAGAAAGCATTTACACTCGTTAAAGAATTGAAGCTGATCGCAAATAAGAAACGAAACATATTTTTTTGTTGGCTTGCTTGTATTTGTGCAAAGAAAAGTGTCAACTTGTTGTGTGAACTTTAGCACAAAAAAACAAAACAAAAAAACAATTTAAATTCAAAATAAATGCTTGAGTGCCTACAAAATTTGTTGGCAAGCAACAACAAACAAGGTTGAGTGAACCTGTAGTTAGGTATGTATATATGTAGTTACAATCGCGAGTGTGTGAGCGTGTGCGTGTGCATGTGTGTTGTGAACTCCAACCGGAACGTAGTCCAAGCTTTTCCTTTTCACTTTGTATTGAAAGTGTCATCCACACAAAAATTCGAAAAGCGTGTGAATGTAAGTGCACACACATTGCGCTTTGAGGTCGATTTCTTTTGGATATTTAAAGATCGTTGGGTTCTTGAAGCTTTTGACCCAGTTGCTTTCTGTGATAATACTCAATAATTCAATTAATCTAAATACATTTATAATTCCAATCGGGTAACTTTTTAACCATACATTGATTCGGCCATTTGAGACATACTCTGTGGATAACAAATAAAAGTGTCAGAAAAGAGTACAAGCTCGCTGGATTTAATTGATTTCTTGTCGCTGTCTTGAGTTGAGATTTCTTCACATACGGATATTAAATCCCGCATATTCTCATTTCGTTTAATTGTCGACCATTTAATATCCGAAAATGTGACCCATGTGACCTCACTTCCACTTTCTTGCAGACTGCATTTAATCCACTGTTTTCCCTTTAACATGGTTTTATTTTGTATATATTGTAAAGTGGGCTTTCTTAGTAGATCCTTTTGCTTCAGCGGCAACTTCTCCACCTTCATATTGCAAGTTTCCTTTTTCCAGAGCTTCAAATTGGTGGGCTCATAAGGTTCATAGAATGGATTCTCTTCAATGTAGGAGAAGCCTCGTCGCTTTCTCATTGCTGATACGCCCAGTTGATCTACCTTTGAGACCAGTTGTTCCTCCAGTTTCTCAGCCATTTCGACTTTTTAAAATATATATAATATTCATATAAAATATCTTAGAATAATATCGATTCAGGAATATTTTGAATTTCCTATATTTTGTCACGTTAAGATTTAATAGAATATTTTCAACTTAATATTAATATTGGTAAAAATGTTTTTCAAACAGGTTGCTTCATCGATACTAAAGAGCTTCTAATTTGCTTAAATTCCAATGTGAAGAAAATCCAGAATACAATTATAAATATGTAATATTCCGACAGATATTTTTTAAAAGGGTTGCTTGACCGACTCTAGATCTCCGATTTTCCGATACTAAATTCCAATTGGGTCTAATTTAATATTGATTTTCAACCTTTTCAGGTATTTCTGCATTGCTCATCATTCCTGTCTATGGAAATACCTAACAGATAAGAGCACTGAAAATGTCTTCAGATCGATTTCATAAGTAAGTTTCGACGCTTTCGAAGTTAACATGCAATTAATAATGCTCCCAGCTCTATCTTATCTGTGCACAAGTTTCATTAATTTTTATTGTCATCTTCATCAACAACAACAACAACAACAGGGCTGCCAAAGATGGATTGCTGGATGTGCTTAGGGAGGCTACGCGCAAGGATGCAAATGCAAAGGATGATGACTCAATGACGCCAGTAATGTGGGCAGCTTTTGAAGGCCGACTCGATGCACTGCGTTTGCTTTGTGGCAGAGGGTAAGTCCTACCTGTTTACGGCTCTTCTGTACTCCTAGATAACCGTTTGTGCTTGCAGTGGAGATCCGGATAAGTGCGACCAATTTGGTAATACTGCTCTGCATCTGGCTGCCGCAAAGGGCCACTTACATTGCGTCGATTTTCTTATTAAATTCGGCGTAAATATTTATGCCTTAGATATAGACCGACATAATGCCAAGGATCTGGCCGCTATTAATAATAAGGATGAGATATTACGTTACCTGGACGGTGCAGCAGCTAACTTTGAAACCAATGAAAAGTAAGTAGAATTAACGAACGTCAAATTAATATTTATTGTACAGTGTAGTAAAACGAACACTTTATCGATAAAAGATTAACTTTAGAGGAATATTGACATAATTTTGGATCAATTTGTAGTGTGCGAAAATAGCTTTTTTCGATTATTTATTTTGCACTATTTATATTGACAGCCGTTTAATCAATTTAGGGCTATTTTTAGGAAGAATAATCGATAGCCCCAAAATAGAGCTCTGCTTCCTTGAGTCATATTAAACATGTTGGTCTGTCTTTGTTTGTTAAATAATCCTTTAAATTTTCAGAAAGAAGTCGAAGGCGCTCAAGGAGCTGGCTGAGAAGGAATGCGAAAAACGTGTGAAGGAGTACATGAAACGGCAGCAGCAGCAGCGTCAGGGTCATGACTACTGCGATTTGAAGCCGAGCAATGGACAGCAGGGCTTTGGAACCAGCAGCAAGTCCAGCAATATGTTGTCTACATTGAAACAGAAGATTTGGTCCAGCCAGGGTAACTTAAACAAGACGCCGCGGGAAACAGCACCAGCTCCAGCGCCACCGCAGCCGCAGCCGTCACGTAGCGCTGCCAAGTTCAGTGATCTGGTGGGCAGTGGCAGCAGCAGCAGCGGTGGGTCCACCATAGCCAGCCGTGTGGGAACCGTTCAGAAAAAAACACCAATGCAGCAGCAGAGCCAACACTCCAGCGCCTGTCCACATGCAGCTGGAGCTGTAAACGATGGAGGATTCAAAGTGAGGGAATTGGAACCGGATGGCAAGCGCACAATTACCTCCTTGACGGGTTTACAACGCGACTCGGAGGTGCTCTATGTGGGTACATTTAGTTCCTCGGAGGAGAGCAATGGCAAGCGTGGAAAAATCGCAGATGTTTTCGATGTGAACGATAGCTTGGAGCGAGATGTAGGCAGAATGGGGTACAGCAGTGCATTGGCACGCTCATTCTCGCAGCCAGATATACTGGGAGACTCACAGCTGGCACAAGAGCTAAGCGAGGAACTGGTGCTGCAGCGACCTGTTGGCCTCTTCGATAGACCCACCATGTTGGGCAGCATTGCCTTTAGACGCTCGGTCACAGCAGCACTCAGCCAGCTGCAGCTGCAATCAGATGGTGTCGATAGCATCTCGAGTTCCACAATGCGAAATGCGAGTAGTAGCAACAACAATAAGATACGTTCCAACGGCAGCAAAGCGCGTTTATATTTGAATCTTTCCGATGATTCGGATTCTGATGGCGATGGTGATGTGTATAGCGAGGATGAGGATGATCAGGAGGCAACAGCCAGCGCTTTGCAGCGCTTCTTGACTGTTTGGGCCTTGGACGAGTATCTGCCAGTGTAAGTATTTCATACAACGATTATTGTGCCATAATTTCATAGTCTTTTTCGTATAGATTCCAGAAACAGGAAATTGATCTGGAGACGCTTATGCTGCTAACGGAGGCGGATTTGAAATCCCTGGGGCTGCCGCTAGGACCATTTAGAAAGCTGACCTTCGCTATACAGGAGCGTCGCAATGCCTTAGCCAATCCTGGACCAATGTTAGACAGTCGGCTATAGTTAATATTAAGGCTTAGAGCTTTAATCAATGTACAACAAATAGAACTAAAAACTAATTAAGAAGATAACAAGATAAAGTGTTTTTCTATCCTGCCACCTGCTGCATCATGTAGAGAGTGGCATAGATGCCGTTCAGGGACATTAGATCCTCGTGTGTGCCCTGCTCCACAACGATGCCCTTCTTTAGAACGCAAATTAAGTCCGCATCCCTCACAGTGCTAAGGCGATGGGCAATGGTGACGCAAGTTCGGCCTGCTCGCGCCTCGTCCAGAGCCTGTTGTACCACCTTTTCGCTTTCTAGATCTAGGGCGGATGTCGCCTCGTCTAGTATCAAAATCTTTGGATTACGCACTAAAGCTCTAGCTATGGCAATTCGTTGCTTCTGTCCACCCGACAGTTGAGATGTCGTGCCCAGACGTGTCTCATAGCCCTGGGGCAGAGAGCTCACAAAATTGTGTATATTGGCCTTCTTGGCCGCCTCAATAATCTCCTGCATGGGCACATCATCTCGGAAATTGTTGCCATAGGCAATATTCTCGGCAATGGTGCGATCAAAGAGCACAGGTTCTTGAGAGACCAGACCTAACTTGGAGCGTATTGTGTCCAGGGGGAAATCTGTGCTGGGCACACCACTTAGATTTACTGAGCCGGAGACGGGATCATAGTAGCGCAGCAGCAACTGTATACAGGTTGACTTGCCAGAGCCGGAGGGACCCACCAGAGCCACAGTGGTATTCTTCTTAATGGTGAGATTCAGACCATGCAATATGGGTGTATTCTTGCGTGTGGGATACTCAAAGCAAACATTCTCATACACAATGTCTCCCTCAGATTTCTGCAAAAGAACAGGAAAACTTTAAGTAGGAAGATAACCGAAAAAGTTTTATGTGGAACTTACTTCTGCGGTGTTATAGGGATTAAGCGGTGGATTGGACTGGGTGGGTGTTTGCTCAAACAGCTTCATCAGTCGCCCGGCAGAGATGATGGCGTCGTGCACATTTGGAGCATAGGCCAAAGCCTGACCTATCATCCAGGAGCCGAATATAAGTGATTCGGCAACCTTGATAATATCCTCATAGGGCAAACCGTCATTGGCGACCAGCATGCCGCCATAATACAGGGAAATACCATAAGCTAGAAAAGGCGCCGCCTGGCCCAAAGCAAAGACCAAGCCGCGGAAGCGTACCTTACGACGACATGCAAGATCCACCTGATCAATTTGAACGATGTATCGGTCCAGGACCTGAGGCTCCAGTCCCAAGCCATTGACGGTGCGGATATTAGCTATGGCCTCCACAGCCACCTGAGAAGCATCCTCAATAGCTGCCTTCGCCCACTGGACGTTCTTTGCTATGAAGCGACCTTCCAGATAGACCGAAAGGCTAAGGAAGGGCAGTGTCACAAGGGTTAGCAACGTTTGCTGCCAAGAGAAAATGAATCCAAGAATCATGCCAACGCCCAAGGTGACCACAGCTTGAAGCATGACGCCCACTCGTGCACCAGTTGCCTATAAAGGTAAAGAATTGAATAAGGAAGGAAGTGTCAGGAAATAAACGATATAAACTTACCCCTTGCACATTGGAACAGTCGCCAGCAAGCCGGGCGCACAATGCACCCACCGAATTCCGTTCATCATCAAAGAAGGCAACCTCTTGGGACATAATCGTTTTGAAGGCGGTCCGTCTTAAACGGGTTGTCATCTTGACACCCGCCGTGGTAAACATATAGCTCTGTAACATGGTGCCCAAGCCGGCCATGAGACCAATCCCTATGAAGATATACGATATGTTGTTGCCCTCATGACGCACCAGGTCCTCATCACCATTGGATAATATGCCAAAGAAGTCGCCAAAGAAGAGACCCCACAATGGGAATGTTGTGCCATGCACTGCGGCTGCCACACAGCCGCAAACAATGTAACGCCATTCCGGACCATTCATCTTCATCAGCTGCATAAACGATATTTTGGGCTCCTCCACTTTCTTCTTCTTGCGACGCTGCGAGCGACCTGTAAAATAGGGAGAAAGAAAAAGGAAACTTCAAAATAATATCGAGAAAACTTAATAGAAGTTCGTTTTTCTCTAAGAAACAATCTTAGTTAATTAAATGGGAAAGCTTTTGAAAACTCTGCTAAAGAATCTTAAAAGCCGTTTTTTCTAAGAAAAAGACTCTTAAAACCCTTGTAAATCTGAGAAATTGAATAGGGAAAATTCTTAAAAGGGGGATTTTTGTACTCTAGTCAGCGTATTCAAAGAATTGTTTACACACAGGGTAAGCCACTTACTTTTACCGCGTGAGCTAACACTGAATACGTCGTCTTTGCTGTTGTTTGCCGTATAGCCAGGTTCCACGCCATCGTCGTCCTCGTCCTCGTCCTCTTCATCTTCGTCTTCGTCATCCTCTGCCGAAACATCCTGCTGCCTGCGTTTTAACAATGGCAATTTGCCTGCACCGCTGGCCGCATCCTTTTCCTCTAATTCCGCACCCTCTGTTGCCTCCTTGCGCCTGGTTATATTCACCAGCTCACAGTATAAACCACCCTTGTCCATTAATTCGTCGTGTGTGCCCTGTTCAGCCACCACGCCGTCCTTAACAAATACAATTTTATCGGCATTAGTCACAGTCGATAGGCGATGGGCCACAACAAGGGTGGTTGGCCCTTGGCTGGCCAGCTCCAGTGCATCCTGTACACGTTTCTCGGAGGTGGGGTCCAGCGCTGAGGTTGCCTCATCCAGTAACAGGATTTTCGGATTGCGTACCAACGCTCTAGCTATGGCAATTCTCTGTTTCTGTCCCCCGGACATCTGAGCACCACGTTCACCCACCTTGGTATCATAGCCCTTGGGCAGCTTGGAAATAAACTCATGGCAATTGGCATTACGCGCTGCACGCTCAATATCGAGTTGACTGGCCTCAGGATTGCCATAGCGTATGTTCTCTCCAATAGTCGTAGCAAATAGCACCGGCTCCTGACCCACGACTCCAATTTGCGAACGTAGCCAGCCCACATTTAGGCTGCGCAAATCTCGTCCGTCCAGCTTGACGCTTCCTTGTTCGGGATCATAGAAACGTTGCATCAGCTGGATGACAGTGCTCTTACCACAGCCGGAGGCTCCCACAAAAGCCACTGTCTGTCCCGGTTCCACATCAACAGTCAAACCCTTTAATATCTCAATATCCGGTCGTGAAGGATAACGGAAGTGAATATCCTCAAAGCGCAAGCGTCCTGTAATGCTTTCCGGTTTCAGACCCGATTCCCCCATGGGATCAATTTCAGACTTGCGATCAATAATCCTAAAGAGATTTCTTGCAGCGCCCAGCGCTACGGCAAATGAATCTACATGAGGTGATGAGAAACCAAGATTTTGGGCGCCCATAATGATGGCAAACAGAACAATGACTAGTACAGCTGGAGTATACTGGCGTTCCTCCAGGCCACGATCCTCCAGAATTAAGTTAACGCCATACCAAATGGCTATAGCCATGCAACAGTAAATGATTAACCACATGATCCCGGCACCGATGCCGGAGTAGAGACCCTTTTTGCGTCCTGTAATCTCGGCAGGAACCAGAAGTTTTGAGAAGCGTTCGTTCTCTTTGCTCTCTCCACTGAATGCTAGCACTGTGCGTATGCCACTGAATACCTCCTCGGCTACGCCGCCAGCATCTGAGTACGCTTTCAGCTCCTTTTCGGCTAAGGAACTCTGAATCTTGGCCACCATCGCAGTGGATATCATGATAAAGGGACTGCAGGTTAGCACAACCAGTGTTAGCTTCCAGCCATAGATAAAGGATGCCACAATTCCCATAACAAAAGTCATAATCAGGAAAGTCACAATAGCCACCTAAACAACAACAGAAAAGGATTAGTATTGGAGGGCAACGACCGACATATCCTACACACCTTCTCGCCAATCCCCTCCTTTATTTTATCCAGATCCCTGAAAGAATACAAATATTTCGATTAATTTAAGAATCCAGATAATTAATATCCTTTACTTACTCTGTCATTTTACTGGCGAAATTAGTGCCCGATGTGGTGTCATACCAGGACATATCCTGTCGCAGTATAGCCTCCAGGAAGAGCTTTCGTATGCGATTGATTTGATTGAGAGCCACCCGATTCGAAACATCGATGGAAATCGTAATCAGTATTAACATGATCACTGAACCAACCAAACTGCCTATGCCAAATGCTATAGAATCATCTATAATGGCCTGACGGTTCTCCTCTTTGCTGGCATCGGTACTATAGGAAAAATAATCCACATTAAAATATTCTCTTTAAAATAAATATTTAATACTTACAGCCGCTTACCGCCACCAAACAAGGCAAGTATAAAAGTTGGAGACGAAGTTCCTTCACCCACAGTGCGATCGATGAGCAAGGATGTGAATTCACCATAGATCAATATAAAATACGGTATAAATGCAGATGCTACTGTCGCCACAATCATGCTGAGCACGAGTAGAAAACGTTCCCCGCGTGTTGAGTATCGAAACTGTGGAATATAGTAGAAGGAAGGGATATGAATTCCAGACGGCAATCAGGTGAAAATAAAAAATAGGTGGGCAACGAATAGTCGGGATAAATGGAATCGGGTCTAGTTTATTAAATAGTTATGGGAATATGCAATCCTTCCCAGAATTTCTCTAGGACCTTAGCGCTTATAAAATTTATAATTGTAGTATTTCCATGGATTTTTTTTTAAAAAGTGGGCTGAAATGGATTTTACTTTTAAAAAACGAGTCCGAAATAATTCATCTAGAGCTTCAAAAATATTTAAAAACTATTAAATTTCGAATAAATACTTTATTTATATTATAGTATGAATGAACTTGAAAAATGATAAGATAGTTCAATATCTTAGACAGAAACTCGGAACTCGGAATCCCCCGGAAAGTTTTAAAAAAGAAAAAGTTTGGGCAATCGGGAATAAAAAGAAACAGTTTCTATCTCTCACAATAATATTATCAGACTTACCAGATCAAAATAGGTGTACTGTTTATCTGGTTTGTCTGTGCCATCGTCTGCAGCCTTCTGAACCTGAAAGTCACCCAAATCTGGCAGCTTGGAATTTTGTTTCTTGGACTTCGCTGGGAACTGTTGCTGTTGTTGTTGTTGTTGTTGTTGGGTGCTTGACATTTTGAGATCGATTTATTGTACTTCCGGTTGATGATATTTCGATATTCCGCTGCAGCTGCAGAGAGCTGAAAGAGACGTATTGGTTCACATTCAGATTCAAATGCTCGATGAGATCGATTGTAACGCGGCTTTTATTTCAATTTCAGCACAGCCACAAAATAATTAATTTAAATTTTGTGTATTCTTTTTGTTATTTGTTTAAATAGCGACAATTTATAGTTGAATAAAAAATATAATATTATTTCCCAAGACAATTCAACAAAAAATTAGTTGAAGCCGTTGCAAGCCGATAAATTGAGATGCTGAGATGATTGTAGATTCTACACTTGCGGCAGGCAATTGAAATTGAAATTGAAATTGAAATGGAAAAAGCATCCATAAATTAATAAATTACGAACAATTCGAAAGTGAAAAATATATATATATATATATATATATATTTATGCATGTATATATGTTTTTCTGACAATCGATTGAGCTACAAAGAGCAATTGAAACGTAATCTATTTGATTTTTTTTTTTCACCAAACAACGAGGCTATTACCAATTTATACAGATCTCGATACTATATACACTGTGAGACGCTCAACCTTTCAGAAAGCAAAACAAAATCGTTCGATTGTTCGTTATGCTAATGATAAGCCCTCCAATATTTTCTTTTTTTAAATTTTACGCCTCTTATTAAATTGTTTCGGTTGCGATCTTTCGCGGAAGAACAAATGTTTGCATCTCGTCAGCGCGCGATTCGAATTGGAACTGTTAGTGGACAGCACGAAGAAGGTAACGAAGACACCTCGGTTCCAGTTTCCGTCCAGTCTCGGGCAGTCGGCCCGTCGCATACACGAGCACTTGCGGTCGTTAGGCAAATAATAATATAAGAACTCAAACCGAACTGAGGGTAGTATAAAAATAATAAAAAAAATATGATCGTATAAATTTAATCGGTAAGAGCCACCAATTAAAATAAGACGACAAAAACAAAGAAGAGAGCACGCACAACTGCCTAATTTTATTTTCTTGTTTTATTTTGCTCAAACAGGCAAACAAATCCACTAAATGATACCTAAATTCTAATCGTACTTTGTTTCTTTTTTTCCCCCTCGGCTTATCAAACACTTGCAACAAGTCTGCCAGTACTTCCCCCGTGCCCCTCCCTCTCTTTGTAGTTCCCAGGCGAACTGACAGAATGAGTCTGCTGAATTCTCGGAGCTCAATTCAAGTTTTTCATCAGATATTTTCCCCACAGCCGCATTACTAACACAGATCACGCACATACTATATATGTATGTAATATGTAGGAAGTCAGAATTCAGGGAATATCCCAGTTTGTGGTGCATTCCCTGTGCGGATCTCTTGTGCATACTGCAATATTTTTTAACTACCTTGACCAGTTTTTGAAAGCAGAAAAGAATAACATCCATCTTAGTCACATATCTCATTATTTTCAGCTGCAATCTGGGAAATATTAACTTGATACTTTAGAAAAATTGAATAAGAAATATATAGTTTTGATTTTTTTACTTATAAGTCAAAATCCACATAGTTTGTAGTGCTAAATTTGTCGAAAATACTCTTACATTGTATCTAAATAATTAGTCTAAAATACTTTTATATTGTATCTATATTATTATATCTAAATCTGACTAAGGCTGGTCTACAAAAGTTAATTTGAAACTTCATAATCTGAAGAAAAAACTTTACTTTTTTATATTGTATTTTAGTTTTCAGAACCCATGAAATATATTAGAAATTACAATAAGTTTACTGTAACAAATCTGATATTATTAGTCTAAAAAAGTGACTAAATTTGTACCTCATTATTTATGAATTTTGTCTTATTATCATTATAATTTGGTCTTGAAAACTTATATTTAAATTTTTACAATATATATCTTCATTATCTAAACTACCTAATTATCTAAAACCTAACTATAAATTATTAATTCATTTATGCACATACATATAACTGTCACAGATCTCAGTAATCTATACAAAATTGTTGATTTTTGTACTGTATTAATTATGGATTTCATCATTTTTTAATTCGAAAACTTTCATAACACTTAAGTAGAATGTACACACTTATAACCGGGCGGACAGGAACCAGTTTCTCTAGATGTGTTACCTAAATGCACAGCTGGAATGAAACCTCCAGTCAAGTGTAGATGGGAGCATGGCGATTTGAGGACTATGGTTATATATAGAGTATAGACGACTGCAATCAGATAATATATGTATATGTATGCGCACGTGAAGAGCTCTAAATTTACACTATGCAGCAAGGTTCGGGTGTGGAATATGTATGCATCCTTATCTAATAATCTTATAAATTGATTCGCTATTAACTCTATTAATTTTAATTTAGAATCGAATCAATGATATAATTAGAATTGCATTAATTACTATTGATAATAGTTGAATAATCAGTCGATACAAAAAGAGGTATATAATATGTATTATTGATTTAGAGCTATTAATTGTCGAGAGAGATAAGCTATATAATAAGTATATTATCGTAATCTGTAAACAAACATTTCGCATATTTACGCCTTTAAATAATGCTAAGCTTACACAGTACAACAAAGTTTGACTCAAGAATTGAGAGTTTTTATTTCCAAATTTATTTAAATATTGCATATAAGAAAGGTATCCTAAGAATAGTGCTTATCAGAATATATTCAATGCATTTTATAGAGTTGTAAACATTTTATTTTTCAATCCATGAATTTCACAATGTTGCATCATTTGCCAAAACCAAACTTTGTAGCTGTGTGTAATATAACATTCGGCACTTATCTATTGTAAGTGCCGTACCTTTATTAGGGGAACACTATATAATTTATAAACGTTATAAAGTAACCATCAAGGTTAAACTGGCAAATTTACGTCGAATCGTGTAAATATTTTGTTCAATGCTGCTGATGCCAGGCCCTCAACTATATACCGAATCGTCTAGATTGGGTGGCCATATACCACTTACCTCTCGCCACTTGCCAAATAGAATGATGAAATGTTCTGTTTAATCTGTCGAAACAGTCGCGCACAGTGATACCGGGCATTGACTATCGAACTGAGCGCTATTAGTAAAAATCCTGATATTTATAGTCTCTGGTCTGAATCTACCTGAAAACCACTCGAGAATCTCATTCGCTGATACGATTCAGCCAGCGTATTCGACCTGCGCTTCGTTTCTAAATTGACTTGGTCAGGTCAAAAAAAAGTGTTTTCATGCAGAAAAAAGACTATACAAAACATAACGATATCTATGAGTGCATCCGGCACCCCGAAAGGGACATTTTCCAAAGAATCAACAAAATATCCTTTTATCGGAATACACAAATTATAAGGCAGGTAATTATAGGGTGCATTTGATTTTAGTTTCTTCCATTTTTGAAAGCAAAACATATTTCAAATCTTAATAAGGACTTACAAGGATATACAAAACTCGATGTATGCACATGTTTATCATCCTTACAATACTGATTCAAAGCTCTACGTCATAGAGTAATCCCAGAAAGGATTCGAGCTCTCTTTAAATTCTTCGGTGAGTTTTGAAAGAATAATTTGGAATAATAAAATACAAAGCAATTAAATGCGTTCCATGCCTGGGAATTAGAGCGGAAATACATAGACTCTCGCACTGCTTTAAGAGAATTGCCTTCGATATAAACGAGATTTATTACTCTTTAATGTTATGGCAATAAAAAGTGGCTAAACAACAATGAAGCTAGTTTTTTTCCGGCTGCAAAGATTATAATTATACAATTTTAGGTTGGTTTAAAAATACACGTGTTGGAATTCACTTTACCCAAGTCAATGTACACTGAACTATGAAGTAACATTTATTATTTATAAGATATGAAACTGAAGCTTGACAGAACAGAATCTTGGAATGAAATAGTCAGGAAAGGCTATATTTGGCACGCCGAAGAATTTATACACTTGCCAACATTGGAAACTTCTTTTATTTATTTATTTTTACTGATTATTTATTTGGCATATGATATAGAGGACCGATCTTGATCAGAAAATATACTCTTTCAACTAACTTGTTTTCTATACATCAACTATTTCGGCCGATTATTCCATTATATGGCAGCCATATGATATAGTTGTCCGATCCGTGGGGTTCCAGCGTATGTGCTGCCTGTAACAAAAAGAAGGCTCCTTACCAAATCTGAAACTGTAGCTCAAAAAGTGAGAGACTAGTTTTGCATACAAACAGACAAATAGACTAACATGGCTAACTCGTCTTCTGGCCCTGATCAATAATACATATTTATGGGTTACCAGACGCCTCCATTGTCAATTTCCTGACAAAATTATAATACACATTGCAAGTGTATAAAAAATAAGTTTTTAATAGAAAAAAGATCGTTCTTCTTTGACGGGTGAATTTTACAGCCTGCTAGAGATACATTTACTACAAAGGGGGTCAGTAAACCAGTCTAAGCCGAGGTTAAGTTTGCTGCTTTTTATGATAGGAAATAAGACTTTTAATGAGCTATATAATAGCGTGGAAGGCAGCTTTAGGGCTTACGCTCATGACGTCCATTTGGACCATGATTCATTTAAAGAATTTTCCCGTTGACGTTGAGTGAATAAATACATTTAATGCATAACATGGTTAATATTTACAATTAGATACAGTAATAATTTTGCTTTTTCATTTTTGTATATACCGATAGTTGTTATTGGTAATAAATACATTTAATATATAGATTGCAATAGACAATAGATCAGTTAATAGATACAATTTTTGGTGTAAAGATTTTTGGTATGGATATATAACGGATGATAGCATCGTTAGAAGGTACAATTAATAATAACTTATTGAGGTAGTTGCCCAGGAACTCACCACAAAACTATCGTTAATACTATCGTAAAAAGTTGGAATGTTAATTTTAGGTATTCCAATTAAATATATAGTTTAAATATTACTCTTTATATCTTTTGGAGGTAGCTGCTCAGGTAAGAAATTTCGCACGTTCGATTAATTAAACGAATACTGATTTGATACAAGTAAGAATTCATTATGCGATAGTAATTTCGATAGTTTTCTAAGTCTGCTGGCCTTTAGTAAGTCAGGCGAATAGCCTGCTGGCGATAGAAGACATCGCTGCGCACAAGGATTTCATAGCTGCTGATGCGCACCTCCTGACCACCAAAGGGTATGTGAAGACAGCGGTGTGACTGCTGAATCTTGCCAGGAGTAAGGCTGCCACAATAGTGGGCGCGGCCCACAAACAATGGTTCGCCATTGGAAGCACGTCCCGCTTCCACCGCGCCGGCTGCAATATTTCCATCATAGCCCGGAACCCAGTGATATTTGGATTGTCCGATGAGCACCTCGAAGCGTGACTCCACAATCTCACGTCCATGGTGGGCAATGTAGGCACAGCCACGACTAGGTGCCGCCTTTCCAGGTATCTGGCAACCCTCAAAGTAGGCGCGGCAGACAAGCAGCGGCGCCATATCGCTGTCATGACCACCATAGACGGCATCGGGTGGTATATACCCAGGACTAGCGTTCATCCACAGATCATAGCCCTCGCCATGGGTTGGCGGTATGATGCCTGGGGCACACACAGCTGGAGTATAGGAGGAACAGCTGGGAGCATAGGGATCCAAAGGCGGCTTGTACGTCTCGGCGGGCATAAAGGCTCCTGAAGAGGATGCCAAGGGCGGAGCGACCTCAGCGGGCGTATAGGAAGGCGGCGGCGGTGGATAGTTTGGTTTCGGTGGCAACGGCGAAGGAAGAGCAACAGCAGCTTGATAATGTGGCAAGATCGTTGGCTCTGCTACTGCTACTGGTGTTTCTACTGCTTGTATTGGTGGTGGTGGATATGGATCTGTACTGGGCATGGGCATGGGCATAGGTGTGGGAGTGGGTGTGTATTGTGGTGGCCTGTCGTGCATAGAAAAGGGCACAGCATCAAAATCTGGTGGATAGGGATATGGTTTCATGGCTACTGGTGGTGCACCTGGCGGTGGTGGTGGTGGTGGTGTCAATGGGCATTTTTCTGCCTCTGCCGGCGGTGGCGGTGGCAGCTGCCAGCCGGGCAATGAACGCTTTTCCTCCACCAATATTTCATATGAATCCAAACGTCGCTCCGCCCCCCGATAAGCTATAAACAGCGCGCGATGCACTGAGGATATTTTTCCAATGATCAAATGTCCCTCGTAATGTCCACGTCCTATATACACCGGTTGATCCAAGGAGCTGCGTCCACATAGCACCGCCGTCTCGGGTATTACATGATCATAGCACTTAATCCATATCAAGTTCTCGCCGCACAGCATCTCGAATACGTCCTTCGGAAGCGCCTCTCCACGTTGTGAGATATATCCAATTTGTTTTGATGGCACCACTTTGCACACCAGCATATCCCCCTCATGCTCAGCCCGACCCACATAGATCATAGCCCCATCCTCGTCGTTGCCACCCACTACGGAATTCGGTGGAATTGAGGAGTATGCTGAGGATTGTACCCATTTATAACCTGCAATGGAAAAAATTATCTATTATTTTCTGTGTGAATACCCAAAAATAACGTCAATTATTCAGGTTCTATCTTATCAAATAATTTCGACAGGTTTAATGGGTTTTGCAAAGCATATTCTATACTTATTTTTAAATTACGTAATAAAGATAGTATAGATAGTCAAAAACCCCTCGAGGTTCTGAGATATCGAAGGATAGTTCGACAACTTCGCTAGCCAACTTAAAAATAAGTTTTCGAGCTCAAATCCCAGGCTACGATGTGAATATAATGTTTTCTTAGTTTGTGAGACACACAAATTATTTGCGCACGAATATTCGGAAATTTGACTAATTTTTACAGAAGAATATTTTTCTTTGGTATAACAAACATTTGCAAGACAAACTTTTGACTATTTGTGTGCAAATAATTTGCATGTTAAAAAAAAACCTTTTTTCCATATAATTGATTGATAGTTTAATAACTGTATGCTATAAATAATAATAAAAGAGTTGAAATATAGAATAATTTCCCCATGTTTACTTAATAAAACAAGGAAATAATATTATCTCTAAAACTACTTTGGACCGGGAAAAAAAGATATCAGAATATTCAAATATGTTGTATAAGAAGTCGCACCTTTATTAGAAAACTGTTTGAATATGGCATTAACAATGGATACGACTTAAAGTCTATAAGGGAAGATTAAATGAATATAAAATATATATTTCGGAATACTCGTGGCATTTATTGCCGGCAGAGTACTTCGTAGGAATCGACACGAATCTCCCGGCCGCCATAGGGAATGTAGAGGCAGCGTTGACGGGAAGAGATAAGACCAGGAGTCAGACTACCCTGGTAGTGTCCACGGCCATAATAGATGGGTTCTCCATTGCGGGCACGTCCAGTACTGATCGCATTTGGAGGAATACCATGTGGAGGAGGTCTGATCCAGACATAACCATAACCGGTCAAGACCTCATAGGAGGGTTTCTGGAACTCGTAGCCCCCAAAGCAGACATAGGCGCAACCCTTGCTCGGTATTACTTTAGCGGGTAGCATTTCACCCTCATGCATGGCACGTCCGGCATAAATGGGCGTACGATCCGAATCATGGCCAGCAATGACGGCTCCCGGTGGCGTAAAAGTGGGTGAAGCATGCACCCAGACATCTTGCTGCTGATAGATGAGCACCTCGTAGGTATTTATGCGCACCTCCTGACCACCAAAGGGTATATACAGACAGCCATGCGATGGATGAACTTTGCCCACGGTCAACGAATTAGAATAATGCCCGCGACCCACGTACAGTGGCTCTCCGGTGCGTGTGGTGCCGCTGCGCACCGCATTTGGTGGTGCTCCACCGCTGGCGCTGCACACCCAGGCAAATCCCTGACCAACTAACACCTCATAGTGGGTCTTTTGATGCTCCGTGCCGCCATAGCAGACATAGGCACAACCCTTGCTGGGTATCACCTTGGCTGGCAAATTCTCGCCCTCATGGAAGGAGCGACCCACATAGATGGGTGAACCATCCGCATCGTGACCGCCAACAACAGCATAAGGAGGCAGTGCGGCATGTGGAGTCGAGTGCACCCAAGTGTGTTCTGCAACAAAAAAGCGGGCTCGAATTAGCTCGAATTTTTTGATTGAAGCGATAAAAGCGTGCGATAAGATAGCATTGATAACACCAGGTTTCGGTTGATTTGGAGTCGATTTGAATTTGTCTTTTGGTCTTTGGATTGGTTGGATTCACGCTTCTTGCACTCGCCTACCAATGCTCACAACTGCTCCTGGCTGTACGGCACCTAGAGAAAATACCAAATACACAAATCAACACTACTCCAAAGTATCTTTGTAGGTTAGTAGTACACTCAGAAAAAAAGTACGTTATAAGTTCAAATTTTCTGTCTTGAATTTTTCGTTTCTAGAATTAGTCAGAAACCTTTCCAAAGCTTTGAATGCAAAGGAAAGTCAAGAGACCTTTGAGCAATCAACTTTCTATTTCATATCGAGTTCATTTCGACTTACTTTAAGGCAAAACAAACATATTTTATGCATTTTTATATTAAAAGGAACCAAAACCAAACCCAACTCTATATACTGGTGTTATTCACTGTCTACTTTTATCGTACGATATATATATATATCTAAAAATAATGCAGAATCACACAATAACTTACCCATGATTCACTGTTCAGCTGATAAGACTGCAGAAGAACTGATTGCAATGGTATCTCTTCTATATGTATAATAATATAATAATTTCCACTTGTTGACCGACTCAACCGTCTAGTTCGGTGTTGGATTTTACACTAAACTCGTTAACGAGGGAAGAATTGGTTTAAAACCAAAACGATGTCGGTTCTGTTCGGCTTTCGGGCTTGCAGTTTTATCGTAGAGCTTTTTCTTTGTGGAATGGTACCACACTACACTCGGCGATTGATTAGGTAGTCCCTTATCGATAATGTCTATATTTATAATTATTTTTATATTTCCAGTATGTCTCATTTCGAAAGCTCTTTCCAGTTGTTTTCCCTTATCAATGCTGCTGATGAGTCACTTGAGCAAGCCTAAAGGGGAATTTTTGTTCAAGGTGTGTGAAGGTGCAACAACAGGTGTGCTGTTCATTTGTTATTGTTCCCACCTGTCAGTTGGCCCTCCAAAATAATAAATTCGGTAGTTTCATTGTGAAATCTCAAGAGGAAATGATATGTTCAGAAGAAAAGAATGTACTTATTAGTAAAGCACCCTGCCCCCTGCCCCCTGCACCTTAATCATCAGCTCCCTGATAAAAATAAATATTTTAACATTTATATTACGCTTTGAACCGCTAATAAAAATTATGGAGTATTATTAATCCTACATCATTATTATTACTTTTTTAGATTAAAGACTCTATAAAAAAAATAAACGTTTAGAAATTACCATTAAGGCCACACTAATTTTATTTACTCAATGGCTACAATTACTGTGATGATTCAGAAAAGATTGTGGAATTAAGAATATATTTTAAGATTATTCTGGAAATACTAACTTTAAAATAAAACAAAAAACATTTTATAATAGATATATAAAATATTGTTATACATTATAAAAAATAAATTTAAAAATTGTTAATAAATATTTTAAGTTTATGCTAAAATTAAAAACTGATCAAAACTAATTAATTTTTTAAATTAAATTACTTTAAAAAATAAATTAAAAAATATATATTTATGAAAATAATTAGTTTTCTAGTAATTTTTTGATTAATTAATTTTTGTCGTAATCGTCTCATATTGTCCAATAATATTTTACATCAATTTCC
Organism: Drosophila repletoides; assembly: GCA_018150835.1. Taxonomy (NCBI): domain Eukaryota; kingdom Metazoa; phylum Arthropoda; class Insecta; order Diptera; family Drosophilidae; genus Drosophila; species Drosophila repletoides. Next base: position 16,539,696 of record JAECWQ010000089.1, on the reverse strand, counting down.
GAGAATATGTGGGTTATATATAATTTAATCGGGGAGAATTAACTCAGTTTCGATTCAGTTTTAGTAAGGATTGGGTTTAATGAAAGTTTGGTTATGGACTTCAAAAAGCTGAACCGAACCGCTGCGTTTAGCAGCATTTTTTAGCCCTTCTTTAAAACATTTATTTAATTAGTTAACGATAAAGAAATATCGTTAGTTCTGGAGCAGTAAGTCTATTTAATTGAATATTCCACTCAAAAATGTACTAAAACCAAATATGTTGACTCAACGAAGCTATTTAAAGGTGAAGCAGGCATTGTTCCTGCTGTTTAAATGAAACATTTCACATGTTAACTGACTCATTTTAGACCAAGTGACTCTCCAGAGATGTCGAAATAGAAACAGACAGAAACAGCTGTGGCTTTCATTATCAACTGGCGGTAGAAAGTACGGGTCTCGGCGTAATACTCATATCATACTCATTGGACTTTTGTGGTTGTATAGAGAACAATGAGCTTAGTATAAATCCATGGCTCTCGAGTGGAGCATAAAAGCGAAAGCCGTTTCATTATTTTATTTAAATTAAAAGTGCAGTTGCAGCCACAACTAAATCGCAGCAGAAATTAAAAAAAAAAATAAAATATGTATTCAGGTGAGCAAAAAGTGTTAAGAAATTTATGGACCTGCCATAACATTTGGACTACTACCAAAGTTTCCTTCTACGTGTATTCTCTTGCTCGATTTCCAAGAAACTTCTATTGATTCGAACCGAAGGCTTCTGGCATATTTGATACACTCATATGACATGTTTTAATGGGGTTATTGATTAAATGTATTTCGGGCCGGTTCGATAAGGCTTAACCGTGCAATCGCTCAGAGATAACCGCAAAAAAGTACATAATATACGAGTAGATAAAATAAATTACCTATTGACTAGATTCCCATTAAAATAAAGCTATAAAGTGTATACCGGGTTTGGTTTTGTTAGGTGGTCGAACCAAACCAAAAACCTGTTTCAAGCCAATATGGCGTCTGCATTGGTAGTAAGCGTTTCGCTCTGTACCCGTCTAAGCGCGGTTCGGATCGTGTTACACTTAAATTATCCGTCGAACCTTACCCCAAACCAGACCTGCTTTTGCGGTTCACAACAAAAACAACTATAGGACTAGGAGTGTATGTACGTATAACCGCAAGAAAATAAATTAGACTACTTGAAAACTTAGTACAGAGTATCTCATAGTCGAGCACTCCGTCCGGGCGTTCCGGCTTGTTTAAAGACTGTAATATAGGCAAAGAGACAAGAAAAGACACTTTTTATAGTTGCCGCGTTAAGTTTTAGCGGGATTTAGAGTTCACACTCTTTCCCAGACTTCTCCCCGTGATGACGCAGCAGTGCCGCAGTTCATCAACCAGGCGGAAAGAGACAGTGGAACAACATGTTTACTTCAAAAATAAAATAAATAAATAGGAGCTAGGCTCCGGCCCCGAGCTGCGATATGGCAATATCTTATCGTTTGCCGGCTAACAACAACATCGAAACAACTGTTGCCCGATAACAGAGTAAGGGCCTTATAACAGCATTGCCACCGTTGCGTCCATTCAGTCGTATACTTAATTTGGAACAGAATCGAACGTCTGATTTTTGTCCCATTTAACATAGTAAAAGCTCTCTGGAACTTTGTTCAAATTTCAAAAAAATAAAAAATGGGTAAGCAAAAAGTGCAATTTTTGACAAGTTAAAAAAGAAATCTAGAAAAGCTCAACGTGAAAATACACCTAAACAAATCTAGTTAATATTCAACAAGATTATCTTTCTTAAATATAAATGAAATACATATCAAATATTTACACAAGATGATTAAAATAATCTAGAAGCAAAAATTCTAGATGAATCTCAGTGATTATCTGTATTAAATATAAGTGAAAAATTGTATATTTAAAAGGAAAAGAGAAGTATAAAACAAAAGAATATTCGCAAATTATATAGAAGAAAAATCTGGATAATTTTACTGTACTAAAATAGAAAGCAAAACGAAAATGAATTAACTATAAATATAATATAATCTAGAATTATTCTATAAAATTAAACTAAACTCTATGCAATGAATTACAACAGAAACATTTTAAAATGAAGTAAAACTAACCGGAAACAACATTAATAATCGCTTTTTTCGAGTGCAGAATGGTTAGGCAATCGATCTATTTTCAGCTGAAACTTTGGGATAGATAGTACAGTTCGATATTAGAGCTACAACTACAAATATATAAGAAATACTCTTCATTATGCGACAGGTGAAATCCAAGCAACTTAAAGCTAACTTATGAGCTTTTATGATAAGGTACACAAAAACAAGTCACTGTAAATGTTTCCAGTGTTTCTTCTAGTAGTGCCACGATTTCAAAAAAAAAAAAAAAACTGTACTTGATAACACTCATATCACCCAGCACCTACCAACTATCAGTTAGCACCTGCCCTAATGGCCGTATCTAAGATTTCCACATAGATACTCACTAACACAAATACATATTCGCGTATCGATCATAAATCGATCAAAGTACTCAATTATATGGAAGTTTAATTAGTCACAAAAACTTAATTATTAATAAAATTAATAATGGTATTATTTACGACAGCCTTAAGCTAGCTAAAAGCTATCAAACCGGTTCCACAAAAACTTTAGTGAGGCTTTTTTTCAAACTGATCCAACTATTTTCCCATAGAGAAATTAATACTTGCAGAAAGAAAAGAAAATACTTCGAATTACTCAGAATTAATCTCATTGTAGCCCTTCAATATGTTAAAGCTCCCTTTTAGCTTAAAGCTCTTGTAGATGCACTCTATTTGCCTATACTTAATCTGTTCAGAGCGTTAGCAACATTATTTAAAATACGTATTAAAACTGGAAAATTATTTAATTAATTTTACCTTTTCGATATGTTCCTCAGATCACACTTGGGTGCCACGCAATGTCTACGATGCGCTGCCAGCTTTCGCTATCGTAGCTGGACATGATTCTGATAATGATCCGATTTATGTGGGTCGCGCCTATCACAATGGAGATATGCTTCCCGCGAAGGTGATTCCCAACAAGCAACAGGCTTATGTGGCCTGGGGAGGCGAGGAGATCAATAAGCATGATTATGAGATCCTGACTGGACATCATTATTGCTGGATTCCGGCCAGTAATGGTGAGGTGCCGCCTCATGCTCTGCGCGTGGGTCAAACCTCCGATGGAGAGGCTCTCTTTGTGGGTCGTGGCTATTTCTCTGGCAGCTTGACGCCTGGCAAGGTGCATCCATCCCATGGCTGTCTGTATATTCCTTATGGCGGCGCCGAACATAAGCTGGAAGCCTATGAGGTTCTGGTACAGCCAGAGACCTGGGTCAGCTCCTCAGGCAGCAATATTGTGCCTGGCACCATTCTTGCTGGACACGATGCCGATGGTGATGCCATCTATGTGGGACGCGCCTACCACGAAGGCGATCTGCTGCCTGCCAAGGTGAGTTTGCCTCCCACATCTTGGTTTAAGAACACAGTTTGATCCCGCTTTTTTCTTGTAGGTTATACCGAACAAGGGATGCGGCTATGTGCCTTATGGCGGACACGAGCACGTGAAATACGACTTTGAGCTGCTGGCCGGATACGGCTATGGTTGGGTTCCAGATTCCTTCGGCAATGTGCCACCCGGCGCTGTAATCTGTGGACGCACCAGCGATGGAGAGCCTCTCTACATTGGCCGCGGTCATTATAATGGCAGTTTCACTCCTGGCAAGATCCACCAGTCGCATCACTGCCTTTATATTCCCTTTGGCGGTCAAGAGGTGCGCCTAGATAGCTATGAGGTGCTCGTGAGATCCTAGACTGACTCCTAGACTCGACACGACTCCAGTTTTAGCTACAACGACTCCTCCTTCATCTAATTCTGTAAACATTTCTATCTAATCAATTAAATTATTTGTACTCCATCCAGTCACAAAAGAAAAAAAACGATTCGAAATTTATTGAAATTAATCTAAAAAGTTTTGGGCTACATTTTAATCAATTAATAATTTCATCAAAATAACTTAGAAATTTACTGAATTTTTTATTTAAATGCAAATTTAAGATACAAAAATTCAAGTTATTAATATTATGTAGGGTATTTAATATGAAATTTCTTCATATCGAAAATCTGATATGATAAAAATTATATTTACTATGTTATCATTGCATTCTTTCTCTTCTTTATTTGCGTTTCCCTTTGATACTATTTTCTTATGATATAATCGATATGTTTTAAGACTACTACTTGATTTTATTAAATATATTTAATATATTTTATTTTAATCGATATTGAATAAATCAATTACAAAAATAAATTAAACTTTTAAATATCAAAAAGATCCTAAAAAATAAACAAAGTTTTATTAAATTTGATAACATTCATATTTAATAATTCAATTATCATATATGTATTATAATGTAATTTTAGACTATTATTTTATTTTTAATCAAGATACCTTAAGAAACAAAAAAAACTTTTTATACAACTGTTCCATCCGCTTCCGTCAGATGTGCTGCTTGGAACAAAACAAACAGAAGGATATGTCGATTCGTCACATCCTCCATATACACAGATATTTCATGGGGTCGTATATACCTACTTCAATGTATTACATATTTCGTGGAAGTTTATAATACCCTTTGCAAGAGTATAAAAGACTCAAGGCAATTTTAATTAATTAGTCTAAAGCAGCTTTAATTAATAATTTGGAGCATAAAAATGAGCTACAAAAAATTAACCCAAAAGTATGCTTTACAAAATTTGGATACAAATTATTTTTAATTAGTTTTGAGAGCAAGGTCTACATACTACAAAATATGTACTCAAGTTCTCTCCAAGAAGTGCTCTCGACAAAAATTCTCTCTACTCTGCTTAATTTATTTAATAAATTCCATGGAAAATTGTACATTTTCAATAAATTTTCTTTTTTTCTGTATGCGTTGCAAGTATTTGAGAGCTTTTGCGAAGCTTTCTGTGCGCTTTCTACACAGTGGAGAGTTGTAGAGTTGGCATGTCTCATATCAAATGCGAGTACGACGAGCTCTACACGTTCGAACTCAACCTCTGCTTGCATCGCATTGGTCGTTTATTTATGGCCCAACCTGATTGGTTGGAAGCAATGCAGCGCGTTAGCTGCCATTGGTGGTTGACTTTACAACACTTTTGAGGCGTGGAATAAAAATAGATTCGCAAGAATACTGCAAATTAAAAAGTTATAATTAAAACTAGTTTTTTATACTCATAAGTCTTATCTTATATTTTCAGTTTCAACTTGCTTTATTTAATTCTTCGATTTTTATAGTCAAAGAACTGGTTTTTGGTGAAAGACATTTTTGGTGCTGCAAATGCCGTCGCTATGACAACAACCATTCAAGCTGAATAATTTGGTTTTAACTGAAGACTTTCTAGGTAATATTAAAATAAGAAAAAATCGGTGTTATAAATTCTAGTATGATCCAGCATCTATAATAATCGCTTTTTATATTGATTGGGTAGAAATCAATCTTGTAATTAAAATAATAAGTATTTTATCTTAATTCAAGTCTAGAATTCTCTATTTTTGATATAGTTTACTTTTTGTTGGATTAGAAGGAATGATTGGAGCATAGCTCGCTCTCCTCTGTATAGAACTTATGCAGGAGTTCTTCTCTATCAAGCTCGGAATACTCTTTGTAGAGTGTTTATTCTTAGTCAACGCAGCTTTTAAATAATTTGTACTATTTATTGTTCAGAGATTATCCGTTTATAAAGAAAACAGCATCAGTTCTGTTCTGCTTTCTGTTCTCTCAATACTGGGAAGAGGTTAAGCCTTATAGAGGAAAGTGATCCTACTGTACTAGTCATTTTTTAGCAATGTTTTTTTGCCCTTATAAGTGTGTAATATATAAAGACATTCTTTATCAGAAGCTCAGAACCATAAATTATATGAAGATAGTGAATAAAACTGCAGGTAATTGTTATATGAGAAGTAGGGGAATCCAATAACTATAGAAGTCATAGGAACATAGGAGGCTCTTATATGAAAAACTGTTTTGTTTCTCAAAATTTTTCGACGACATTTATGAGTTTCAATTTTCAGCAAACATTTTGAATTGTGAGTGAGAAAGCTTAAAATCCGACCAATATGTGTATATAAATAAATTATTTGCAGATATCTAAATGAAACTTACTAGTTGAAAGTTTTAGAAAACTTTCTACAAGGAAAATGTAAAAAGAATCGGAGTGTAGACTATATACAGATAGCAAATAGCTGCTAATTTAATGGGAAAAATAATGGTTATATTACATTAAAAATAGGGTTTTCTTTTGCAAAAACATGTCGTTTCATTTCGCTGATTACACAATCTTTAATGTTTTTTAAAGCTTAGCTACATAATAAATAAAATATATAATAAAGATCAGACTACTATATATAATATTTCCACTATCTGTAAAATTTTTGAAAACCAGCCTTATGTATTCTCTTCCCAAGCGTAGAGTAAATAATAAAATAGGCATAAAAAAGTCGAGCAGTTGAATTTAAAGATTAAAACCGTGGGATTTCGACGGATGTTCTATAGGTTTATACAAGCTTCATTTACATTTACATCATACAGTAATGTGAATATAGAGAGAGAGGTATAAGAAGTCAACTTCTTAGAGCTTTATCGGGTCTTTATATAAAAAACAATTTCTTTAAAAGCTACAAAGCCAATATAAATTCTTTAAATTTAATTTCTATACAAAACTAGACAGCGTTTGGAATGGAATGGAGTGGCTCCCCCACCTACACACACTCACATATGCTGGGGAAGGGAGAAGGAAACCAGAGAGAGTCATATCAGCCTCAATATCCATTTAGCTAAAATGTATTAAAAAGTAACTTCAGATGCTATCAAAAACCATCCGTTCAAGCTTCCCAGACAAGCAGCAAGACGAAGATAGAGAAAACGCTGCCTGCCGCACCATCCCTCAAAAATAACTTTCGAGAAATGCTCGAAATTCTTGCCCAGAGCAACGACAACGGCAACTGGAATATCAGTTTCTGCTTTGAGCACAGGAAAGGAATGAAGCGAATGACAAAATTTGGCCTGTGGAGCTAGAAAGCCAGGGAGACGCAACGACTGAACAGACGGACTTAGAGAAGGAAGTGCGTTGAACGCAACGAATGAAGGAAGGGAAGAGAAGAGAACACAGTGACTGCTGTCTGTTATGTGCTGCGTATGAATGGAAGCTGTTTTATATAAGAGAAGTACATATATAAAGTGCCTGCCTATGTATGTGTGTGTGTGTGTATATATGTGTGTTACAATTAGTGGCGACAAAGAGCACAAAAAGAATGGAACAATAAGCGCACGATTCGTTGGCAAAGAGAGAGTGAGCGAGAGAGAGTGAATGAGTGTGTAACTAAAGTGGAGTGAGTTAAGTGCTGTTGCCTTTGCCGTCGCCGTTGTCGTTGCCGTTAGCAGCGACGCTGTTGGGCATTCATATATGCTTAAGGGGTGGGGAGTATTGTGGGCACAGTGCAATTGTAGGGTTGTGCTACGGTTTAAATATATTGAAACGTGTCCCATCGGATGCTTTAACTACCAGCTATAGCAGGCACACACACAGAGGCTTATACATACATATAAACGCGCGCGAATGAAGTGAAATGGAAATGCAAAGAAAAATTATAAGCAAAACGAAATATGAAAAGAGTGTACATAAAAATGGAAATGCGAACCGCGGCAGTAGAGGTGGCGGCTACAGCAACACGCATTAAATAACCTCGTCTATGGGAGTGTAGAGTACATAAAAGCAAAGCCGAAAAACGAAAAACCTTGCTGTGTGTAGCTGTACATACCCTATGTACTTTGCTTACATAGCGTATAGCGTAGCGCGGCGTAGTGAAGTGAAACACCTTTTCTGGCTGGCTTTGCTTGCCAGCGTCGCTGTCGATGTCGCCGTCGCCGACGCGGTCACCGTCGCCGTCGCTAACGGTAGCCGGTAGCCTCGTGCTCTGCGGTGACTGAATAGAGAGGAGTGCGTGACACAACACGCAAGTAATAATTTTTTATTCTTAGTAAATATTGCTTGTGGGAACTGCGATCATTTGAATGCAAAACTTTTGAGAAATTCAAAATTGAAATTAATGTTGAATGCAAGAAATAAGTTCAACTACGTTTTTGTTTATAAATTTTTAGGTATTTAAAATTTGTTAAGGACCAAAATAGCAAATAAACCACCACAAGAGAGGCAATGTTAGCTGTTAATCGGACACATAGTAAAACATTTTAACAAACATTTTTTATTATTATTAAACCACAACCATTCACAACCACAAGCGTGTCACGACACGTAGACATCGCAAGCTTTCAATCAATCTTATTTAGTATAAAACACTAATAATACATATGCTTAGTTTTCGTGTCACGACACGCAACCATCTCTAACATTCAACCGCACACTCACTCAGTACTCTAATTAGTTTTTATTGTAAAACCGAGTGTCTAAAAATAAGACAAAAACAAACATAAATATGAATTTGAACTCATAACGCAAGGCATAAAAAGCAAGAAGAAGGATGTGTAGAGGGGGGACGAAGAGCAGTTCGATCTACTTCAATTGGCACCTAACAGCCGCCACAGCTTCTCAGGCCTCACAGCACACAGCTCATCTCTTAAATCTCCACTGTATTTGGCTGTCGCTTATGCGTGATAATTCAATTAGGAATGTGTGAATCAGGCAGCAACAGCAACAACAGCAACAACAACAAAAACAATAACAGCAGGCTGGCACTCAAAGTGCAACGGAAACAGAAGTAGAAAAGAATTGAATAGAAAATACTCTTTCCCAGCAGCCGAAAACAGAAACCGAGAAGCAGAGTAAAACCAAAACGCCATGCACAGTTGCAATGCAAGCGCAACCCTGTTTTCTCTGTGTATTTCTCTGCAGGAACAAGGAACTGTTGGACGGGGGAAACGGGTACAGGGAAGCGGGAACAGAATCACAATCAGAATACGGCCTCGGCTCTGTAGCTCTGTGGCTCTGACGGCCTGAAACAATTTATGTGCCATGTATTTTGTACATAAAAATAGCGACCGAGGCGGAGGCAGCGGCAGCGGCAGTGGCGTCGATAGAGGCAGAGACGCCAGCACTGGTAGAGAAGAAAGAGACGGGGCAATGGACATGGACGTTGCCTGTAGAGGGGGGTGTGGCATTATGTGCGCAGCTTGCCTCGAAAATATTTCAACACGAGCATGCGACTCTGCGACTGGAACTGGGACTGGGACATTTACTGAGCAGTGGCGTACATAAAAAGGGGTTAGGTTACGTTGATTAAAAAATACCTAAGACATGTTTATGCTTGAAGCTGGTAATACCAAATTTTATAATAAATTTTAGCTGGAATATTACAAATTAAAAGAGAGTTCTAAAATTTAACAAATAGATAAAAATAATCTATTTTGAATCTATAATTACAATTATTATTATAATAATTATTCACATGAATAACAACACATAGTAAAATAAATTCGCGTTTATAGAACCTTAACATCACCCAAGTGAAAAACCTTAAAAAATACCCATGAATTTTTTGTATCGTCCCCTTTAATGCCCGTTAAGCGATTGTAACGTACGCCACTGTCTTTTATCTTGAATCTTGCTGTACATACTACACAAATACAGCCATGTATAGCGCAGTGTACATGTGTATGTGTGTGTGTGTATTCAAGTGTGCGGCAGTGTGGCAGTGCGATAGCAACGAATATCGACAACAACAACAGAGAACAACAACAACAACAATGGGGAGTAACGAACAACATCGAACCACGAGTTGTGCCTCGGTCGCATTACCAATTTAAATTCCCATCCAATGCCCGCACGTAGCAAAAGAGCCGGTAAGGAATAAAACGACAGACAGAGGGACAGTCAGACAGGCAGTATAAAGAAAGAGTATTTAATGAGCGCTACTGTTCTGCTAGTTGGTTGTTGCTGTAGTTGTAGTTGTTGTTGTTGTTGCTTTTATTATTGCTCTGTAATGCCAGCTCGAAACGTTACACGCTCTCTCTCTATCTCTCTTTTTCTCTCCTACTCTTGCTGCTATGCTGCTTCTGCTACTGTTGTTGTTCTTGTTGCTGTTTTATGTTCTGTCAAATTAGGTTCATTTGCTAGAGCAAACGGCTGGCGCTGTCGACGTTGACGTTGAAGTCGACGTTGCCGTTGCCGTTGCCGTTGCTGCTACTTCACTAGCTTTTGCCAAAAGCACCCTCGTTGCAGTTGTTGTTGCTGTGTCAAGTGGGCTGTGCAAGCGTTTCTATGTGTGTGTGTGTGTGTGTGTGTGTGTGTATATGTGTGGGTTCTTATCGACTGCTATGTGCAAACCGCACGGCTCACTGGCTGTCCGCTTGCTTGGCTGCAGCGCCGTCATCGTCGTCGCCGCCGCCGCCGTCGCTTTGACGCCGTCATTGCGGTTATGTGTGTCATTATGTACTGTGAAAAGCCAGCGTCTGAGTGGTGTACATAAGCTGTACAAAAGTATATTGTACATATATACATAAGTATGTAAGTAGCGGCATGCTGATAATTCAATAAGCTGCAAATAATTTGTACACATTTTTGATGAGCTATGACTGTATATTGGCATTTTGAGTGAGCATATTATATAGGCACATACATACATATATATGTAAGTATGTAAATAACAAGTGGATATTTTCGCCGTTACATGAATGTTATGTAAAGGCACCCACTAACATAATTCATGTTCATGTACGTTGGCACAAAATTCATAACACGTTCCAGGGCTGCAACGTTAAAAAATATCGCAGTCTCGAACCCAAGAGAATATGCTTTTAATTTGAAAAAAATTCTTTAAATTTTATAATTTTTTCTTGACTATACACATTATTTTTCTTTAACGTAAGAATTAATTTTAAGAATTATTTTCTAATTCAGAAAAGAAGTACCCAATAACAAAATTTAGAGCCTTTTTTGTTGAACTGAATATTTCTGACCAAAATTGTTTAGTAAGAATATCGAGTAGACTCTTCTTACAGTACACTTCGTTTCAGTGATTGATAGTTGGATATTAATGACCTGATACTAAATTATGCTATTTTTTTCGAACTTGTTTGATGTAAATGCGCCCCTTTAAAACCCGCTCAGCCCCCTCCCCAACCCTGCAACTGGCAATCTGCATGGAACCGCAACTGTTTGCTCTTGTTCAACAGCATCAGCACCAGCAACAACAACTCTAGGACTGACTCTACGACAACTCTACAACACTCCAACTCAGCGTCACTTCAACTTCCAACTCCAATTGCCAACCTCCAACTCCCAACTCCCAACTCCAACTTCAACTCCAACATGAGCTGCCACCCAACGTCAGGCACAACTTCATTTGCAATGCAAACCCAGCGCGTGAGAGTTACAAATGAGTGAACTGAACTGAAGTGTAGAGAGTGAAATGTGTGTGTGAGGGAGAGAGAGAGTGAGAGAGAGAGAGAGCGAGAGGAGGCAGCGAAAGCAGCGAACGTTGCTTGTGTAATCAACTAATTACAACAGCCGCCAATGCCTAGCTGCTTACAGAGTTGCCACCCCGTCGTGCCAACACACAATTTATCTTGTTAAAGTGACTTTTAAGCGACTGTTCATCTTGCCTCGCCGCGCCTCGCGCTTCACCGCCCCGCTACGCTGCACCTGCTGACATCAAGTAAAGCTCATCAGCAGAGACAATTGAGTGAAGCACTCAATCGCCACTCAAATCAATCAAAGAAAAAGAGAGTGGGCAAGCAAAGGAGACGGAGAGACACGGAAAGAGAGCAGCGAAAGCTGTCCAAGAAAACAACTTTACCGTTTTTTTTTTTCCTTCCTTTAAGCAATTCATGCAGTTATTATTCTTATTTCCGGTTCAGGATTCTTTTTTCCTTCGTTGAATTCGTCTGAGTCCTGAGGCATTCCGTCTCCTTGGCTGCCCCGCCACCCTAGAATTTGTGCTTGTCTCCTCGTCTCGCCACTCCTCTCTATCTCTCTCTGTAAATTGATACTTTTTTTCGGGTTTCGCATTTTTTTCTAAAGGGCATTTTGATATGATGCAAAAAAATAAAGACGACACAAAGAGAGAAAGGAAGAGAGAGGTAGAACACAATTTGGGTCTTCCCTTTTCTTTTTCCTTTTCCTTTTGCTCTTTCTCCTGGTTCATCTGCTCGTTTGCCTTGCATTTTAATAATGTTGCACTAATTGGATCTTAATGCTAAGATTTTCTCTCGTTATATTTCTGAATTATGCTGTGATAAATTAAATTAGAGTGTCATTAATTAAAAAAAGAGTGTTGTCTTTGCGTGTCTTTAACTTGCTTTAGGGAGAAAGTGTGAACAAAATTATTTGCGGTTAGATTTAATTCAATTTATGTAGAAATTTGTCAATCTTTGCTTTGCATTTCTTTTTAATACATCTTGAGCTCTACTCCCTTTTCTATGCCTGGGTATATTGATAGAGCTTTCTTCTAGTTTTTTACCCGTTTTAATATATATATAATTTATATATATATATATAATATATCGCTTTATTTCTGTATTTACTACTTTACTCTAAAATAACCTCAATCAATCTTCAGCTGTCGTTCAGAGAAGGTAATGTATCAAAAGCCTTTTTTAAGGCCTGGGGTGAATTGACAACTCGTTTTAATCTATCTTCTAGCCATTCCTATTTGTTTAAATGAAAAATTTAAAATTGCAGAACTATTCCTTGAAACCTGCTTTATATTGTGTCAAAATTCCATTTCAATATCGTTTAGGGCCTGCTCCTGAGAAGAGAATATATGAAGATACTTCTTCCAGACATGGAGTAAATTTACAACACTAACTTTAATTTCTTTTATTTTTCATTATTTAAATTCTAAATTAATTTCTAGTTTTTACAGCAGATTTATTGCTAATATCATGAACTATATTCTATAATTTTCGTACTGATATCTGTTGTGGTCTTTTCCTGAGAGGTAAATATATTAACTTAGTTCAGCAGGGCATAAAGTCGATTGACATCCTTAAAGCTTATATTCTTTATACATACTAATTTGATTAAATTTAAAATTTTAGATTACAGAATTGTTCCTTATGTATTGTCTTATATTGTGCACCAATTTGATTTCAATATATTTCAGGTTATACGCCCGAGAAGAGACTATATCAACTTAATATAATATAATGGAGGTACAGATATTTTTATGGTTTCTACAATGCGGTATAAAACTATAATACCTCCGGCAACAATATAAACATTCTCAGAATTATTCTTTTAGTTAGACCACTTCCCGGCTAGAAAACTGTAAAAATAATTATCATTCATTTGCTTTACAAGCATTAAAAATTCTCTCCGTTAACCGCTTTCGAATCGTTTGCTTTTTAACTAATTTATTTAAAATTTTTTCCTGCTTTTCCTCAAAGAAATATTAAAAAAAAAAAGAACAGCTTCAAATGCAGCATTGTCAGAAAAATGTACATTAAAATCCTTCCAGGATAAGACAGCATATTAAGGAATAAACTTACTTTTATACTACAAGGATGTAAAGCTCTAAAATTTTGGAAGGGTTCTTCTTTTGGAGTTTTGAACAAGGTAAACAAATTTTTCGTTTCTGTTGCAAATAAACCTATTTTGTTGACTTTAAAACTGCTCCGGTTCTGGTCCTGACCAACGACTAAGGTTCATAAGGCTGTAATATTCCGAACTGGTCTCGAGATGCAATGGTTTGAGTCGGTTTAATTCCCGATTCCTTGTAGAAGATTGATGATTATGAAACTAAGAGAAATTATTGTTTAACAACTAAGAAAATCTCCAATTAGTTCGATAAATGTCCATAAGTCATCTACCTGCTGTTATAGGATAGGGTATTGACCAGGCTAATGCTGCAATCAAGGACACTTAATGTGGCGACAAGGAAAGATTGCTAATTGAATTTGGTTCCTTTGAAAAGGGAGAGGACGTTAGAACTTATCCGTATCCATATACCGTAAACCGTATGAGGAAAGTCGAAAACTAATTTTCAGCCATTATGTAAGACAAATGCTAAGCACATAAATCGTCATTTAAGCTTCCACTTGAGAGGAGCACGGGAATGTAGGAGGGGAATTACGTGCTTAGAAGGAAACGTGCGTGCGTGGGAGCGGAAGTACGACTCTAACAAATAGCAATTAAAGGACTTGGCGCCTTGTCGGAGAAGTCCGACCCCGAAAACTTTTTCCCCTTCCCCCAAACGAAACACGTTGAAACTTTTGCTCCCAATTCAATTAAAGCGCCGCTTTGATGTCGGCAATTTCTCATTTGGAGCTGGAAATCTGGGAAATGTGGCTCCTCCTCGGCTTTGAGAGCGTGTGTAATTCAATACAATTTCATTAATTACAATTACAGACACACTCGACATTCAAATCTAGCTACAATCCAGACTTCTAGCTGGAAAACTGGTACGAGAAGTGTTGTATTAAATGTAGCTGCAATCTAGATTTCTAGCTGGAAAATTGGGTTTGAGAACTTTTCTATCGAGGTTTGCGGCTTAATAGCAAAATACCTGGAAGACACCTTTAGTTTAGTATGCGAAAATTTGTTTATTTAATAGATATTCTAAGTAGACGAATTTGATATAATATTGAAGAAATATATATTTCGGTTCGATTGTATAAGTTGTGGAAAAGGAATATTTAAAAAGGCCAAAGAAAAACAGGTCATTTTCAAAGCTTTTATTATTAACCTGTTGGAAAAAGCAAATAGTAAAGAAGAAGATATTTTAATCAGGGAATTTAGCAGAAGTCAGTTCAGAAACGGTTTAAAAAATGATACGGTCTAAGCCTGATTCTATTATTATCTATTATAATTATTTTATGAAAAAGGCGATTTTATGTAACATCTGTTAACAATCTGAGAAAGTGAATTGCACAACTTTAAAATAAATTTCGTATGACTCAAATTGCCAAGCAAAATAAGCGATTTGAATACTCATTTTACATTTGCTGAGTGTTTTTATACCCTTCTAGAGGTTATTACAAATGGGCCGCGAATTGTGTAATGCACTGAAGCGGGCATTTCCGATCCTATAAACTATATATATTTATCAGAAAGACAAATCGAGATGATATAGCTATGTTTACCTATCTCTCTGTTTGTTCGTCTGTCGTTTTGTATGTAAACTATTTGCTCAGTCTCTTAGTTTCTGAATAGACTTAGTTATTTGAATCGACTGGATCGGCTACCTATATCATATAGCTGCCGAGGGAACTATAGACCATAATCATTTTTAAGGTGGGACTGCTATATTATATACCCATAGGAACGATAGGTTTGTAGAGATGTTTTACGTGGATAACTCGGTTTTTCTAACGGTATGAGTATATCGATAATTTTTTGATAATTTTTGAATCTTGTAGGGAGAATTACTGATTACTATAATTTACCTAAAAACTAATGTTTTGTATGAATATCCTCTTGGTTTTTGTATAAATCTCTACCAAACTCATCAGTGTGAAGCATTACAGTGTTTTTCAGATTTTGGCAAGAGGTTTATAAGAATCGTATAACTTTATCAGATATGATTGCTATAGGAACAATGGGTTCAAAATTTAGTTGACAAATTAACATTTTTGTATTGTTTTTACAGATGTATTTAGGAAAGTTTTATAAAGTTTGTGCAGATTTTATCAAAATCCGACTACTTGATATACTATGCTAATACTCTCTAACTATATATACAAAATGTCTGCCCTGAAAACACTTTATAAAGGGTATTTAAATCTTCGGTGTGGCATTGCTAAATTTCGCTACAAGTTAAGTGCAATTTAGCATTTCTAATTACTAACACAAGCGTAGAGCATCTCGGTTACCTGTGTGCTTGCCAGGTGTGTATTGGTAACTGTCCGTCTGTGTGTGTGCGTGTGTGTATACAAATGATTTATAAATGGTAAATTAATGCGTTAAAAGCCAAGCGCATTAAACTTGTTTTCAGATGTGCCCAAACACAGATGCAGGTACACAGACACAGATACAGATACACAGACACAGATACAGATACATGCAAGTACTCGACGTAAACACATGTGTGGCAGGCGAAACATACTCACAAGAGTTTTGGGTGTGTGGTTTATTTTAAATAGGGGTTTTTGAAGGGTTCGTCGCTTGGCTTGCTTAATTATTGTAATTGGAGTTTTTGGCTCTAACCGCACAATTTCATAAATTATTCAGTCGAGGCAAGGCCAAAGCATTCTTGGTTCAATTTATGAATGAATTTTAGATGAATGTGTTTTTTGTTATACTCAAAAAAATGTAAGTAATTCGGGAAAATGTAAAGCTGAAATCGTACTTTGAATTTCAATTAATTATCTTTTTGTTACCTTTAAAAATATACTTAATTTAACTGAATTTCAATGAAATTTTTACCTTTTTGTTCCCATTAAAAATGTATTTAACTGCATAGCGAATACTAAATTTTATAGGCAATATGTAGAACGATTGAAATTTTTAAATAAATTTCAGATACAATTTAATTACAAAAATGTAATACTACTTTTAAACCAAGACTTGCCTTTAAACACGGGAACTAAAATCAAATAAAATCAGCTGAATATAAATAGAGGGTATTTATCTAGTCGTTGACCCAAGACAAGAACAAGAAGATCGCTAGAGACCATTATTATTTTAATAGCCAAACCAATGGCAATAAATCTTTTTTTCGATTTAGAGTGCTGCCAAAGCAGTTCGCACCTAATCAACCCTTAAAACACTACACCTATCGCAGGATACTCTATCTTCTCTATGCTCTACCCTTGTATCCGGCATAGCGCAGCCTAAGGGCATATTCATTAGATACGAGATGTTTTCTGCGCTGTCAGCTAGTCTTTTGGGACTCATTCCTTGAAAATTGGCAATTTTCGAAATCGGAAACTTGCAGAAAAAGGAAAGAAAAGATAAGAAGGAAGAAGGAAAAACAGAATAAGACGTATGAATTTCCAATGGATTTTTATTGAATTTCAAAGCCAAAGACGAGATTCAGAGACGCAATCCCAGCATAGTTTATAATCTTTTATTTTCTTTGTCTGTTAGAACATTTTTCACTTTAAAGACGCGACAAAGGCAAAGGGACAGAGCGCACGCAGCAGGGATTAGACAACATGAAAAAAGGACCAAAGAAAGGACACAGCACGGAAAGGACAATGCCAGACATCAAATTCGACCTTCATGCATTGCATTGACCTTGTGACCCGAGTTCGGTCGGTCGGTCAGCTGATGCTGCTGTGCGGCTGATTAGCTTTCTCAATTTTCTAAAAATTAAAAAACGATTTTCTTTTTGTTTTCATATATATAAATTAGTTATATTTTTATTATCAATTATCGAATAAATTGTGTAAATTTACATTTAATATCTAAACTTAGGCTAGGCATTAAAGTAAAAAGTAAAAGCTTTCATTTACAAAAATATCTTAATTTTCAGGAGCTTTGAAAGAAAGCTTCTTCAATATATCAATCAACTCCGAAATGGTTAAGGAGCTTTACTGAAAGCTTTTTAGTTGCTTTCAAAGCGGAGCTTTTGGTTGGTTTTTTTCCTTTTTGCCTGGCAGTTGGTTTTCTTTTTGGAATTCTCTTCATTTTTGTATTTTTTTGTATACAAATACCAAATACTTAAGTAATAATGATTCTGAATCGCTGTCTTGCTATAAGCTATCTTTACATAAGAGTATATATAATTTTACGTAGAATTATCTTAATATTCCGATATATATTTACAGCTTATCTTATGTACAAAGGGGTCCCCCCCTCTCAGTTTGTGAAGGGAACTAAAAACAAAAAGTCTTTAAATATTAATTAGTGCTTCTCTCACACTTCCTTCCTTCCGCTTCGCTTGCCCTCTTCCGGCTCAGCGAGGGGGTGGTTTTTGGGCGAGTTTTAATTCACTTGCTTTTGGCCAGTTGCCCCTGCTGCTGGCCATTATTTGTCTGCGCCGTTTGAGGCCTTGGACTGGCATTGCTTTTAGCCAAAGCTCCAGGCGTGGCAGCGTGCGTCAATTTGCCACCATGGCCAAGGGGAGAACTCTTTGGACTAGCCGCTGCAATGGGCTGTGCTGAGCTGGGACTGGGCAATGTTACAGTGGGCAACATGGGCATTATAGCCTTATGGTCTCCCCCAGCTTCATTCGAGGATGCGACACTCTTCAGCTTTTGCAAATAATCATTGAATACTTCATTGCCAGCTCGCTGCATACGCGACAATTGCTCCATGAGATAAGCCTGCTGATAATTGTAGATGGCTGGTCCAAAATTATACAATAGATTCGATTGATTCGCTGCAGCGGCCACTTGTGCTGCTTGAGCGGCCTGTGCCACTTGGGCGCGCATCAAATTCTCCTTCAGAAAATTACTCAAATCCAGCTGATTGGCTGCAGCTGCTGCAGCGGCGCTGCTCGCAATGCTCAACGGTGCATTCACATTGGGCAAATGTGGATGCGGATGCGCTGGTGGACCCATTTTGATGCTGACAGACGATAGCGACGACGATGTCGGTGGTGTTGTTTGCTGCTTGCAAAACTTCTTTGCATTGGATGCAACAACAGCTGCTGCCTTGGGCGGCGATTTGACGAGATTTGTTGTTGTTGCTGCTGCTGCTGCTGAGTTTGGAGACTTTTTGCTGGCGGGCACCTTTTTGTTTGCAGCCAAATTGGGCACAAAGTTAAAGGCAGGCGGCAACACTGTGGGCAGCTTCGGTGACAGCTCTGCTGTGGCATTCTGACGTGGTAAAATGGGTCGAAATTTCTTGGCTGTCGCATC
The DNA here is from genome assembly GCA_018150835.1 of Drosophila repletoides. Classification (NCBI taxonomy): domain Eukaryota; kingdom Metazoa; phylum Arthropoda; class Insecta; order Diptera; family Drosophilidae; genus Drosophila; species Drosophila repletoides. Next base: position 16,520,906 of record JAECWQ010000089.1, on the reverse strand, counting down.
AGGAGCCGCCGTCGAATTGAGCGCTCCTTTGGGTGATTTATTCTCAGTGGAGTTTGGCGAATGATTACTGGGCACTGTGATGCCAGCGGCGGCTGCGCTGCGTTTCTCTGGACTCGGCGTCTTTTTATCCTGCGTCTGCTGCGGCGTCAGCACAGGCTTCAATGGTGGTGCTGCTGCTGCTGCTGCTGTGGGTGAAGTCTTTGCAGGCGCTGCATGCAGTTGTTGCTGTTGCTGCTGTGGTGGCGTTAGACGCGAGAGCAAATGCTGCGGCGAGGGAATCGTTTTAGTGGGTGGTGCAGGCAGCTTCAAAGGATGCGACTGCGTGTGCGGCTGCTGCTGCGATTTGCCTGGCTGCAGCTGTTGCTGGGGCTTGGTTGGCTGAGGTTTGGTTGGCTGCTGTTCCTTCTGCTCCGGATCGGGCAACTTGACAATTTCTATATAATTATTCACAGGACTCTTGTGCTTGGCATGCGATCCATTGCTGGACGACGAGGCATCTCCATTGTCACGCGATATGGTTATCGACAAGGATGAAGGTATATTTATATTGCAGGAATTGAGCAGAGATTTCACCTTCACTTGTTGCTTCTCTGGCGCATCTTCGCTGCTCTGAGGATTGGTATTCTGATCAGTTTTGGTGGGCGGCGTAGGGAAGAGTCCTCCAGCAGCAGCACCCCCAGATCCAGAGCTGCCATTTAGCATATTTTGCAGATAGCTGTTTGCATTGCTTGCCGCTGTTGTTGGCTTGGGCGTATACTTATAGGTGGGCATGGTCGGTATATTATAGTTGGGCACGTATTGCGGCGAACTGGGCGAATATATCGGCGAATTGGGCGTATACATGGGCGTGCGACAGCCAGGAGGCGCCTCTTTGCCCTTCGATTTGCTGGCATTAAACAGAGCCAAATTCAAGTAATTCGACTTGCTGTTGGAGTTGTTTTGGCCGGAGTTATTTTGGCTGGAATTGTTGTGATTTGTTGCAGCGGAATTACGTGGTGCAGCGGGTGGACCCATCTTGTGCTCTGAGGTCGCCTTTGGCCCATAAACATGCGACTTTTGCTGGCTTTGAGTGCTGGCTATGGATTTGATTTCAGTGCCGGCATCTTTGAGCAAACGATTGACGTCGCTCGGTATATTTGCGAAGGGATTTGGACGCGCTGCCTTCGGCAATATTGGCTGATAACGCTTGGCAATGGGTGTACGGTTGCCAGGAGCCGACATCTGCATGCCTTGATGATGTAGAGGTTGGGTAAAGGGCGGCAGGGATGGCATTGGGTTATTGCTCTGGGATTTATGACGTGCTGCGGCAACAGGTGCCTTGGCGGCCGGTGGGGGCATTAAAGGTTTATCGACAGTAGCAGTAGCGGCAGCAGCAGTAGCAGTAGCAGTCGCTGCAGATGAGCTGTTGGTGGACTTAGAACTGGTACTGGCAGTTGTACTGGGCACAGGTAGACGTATCTTAAAATCTTCCCGTGGCAACGGCGGAGACAGCTTGGGTTTCTTAGATATCGCCTTGACGGGCTCTTTGCTCTTGCGCTTCGACGAGGCTATCGATTTTGGTGGCATAGCACTCGGGGGTTTCATCAACAAACTGTCAGCCAAGTGACTCTTGGATTTGCTAGCATTCAAACCATTGATCTTCTCTGGTGACTCCAGTTTTACTTTAATAGGTGTCAGTGCAAACGACTTCAGGAATTCAGATTTGGGATCCTCAAAACAGGCGCCGCTTGTTATACGTGGACTGAGCACAGTGCTCACACCATTTGGACTCAAAATGCGCTCCGTGCGTATTGTGAGAGGCGGCACAGTCAAGGGGCTGGGGCTCTTGCGTTTCCTTTCGCTGCTGGAGGAGGATTTTGGACTGCCGTCTTTATCCTTTTTGCTTTTTGAGCGTGATTCTTTCTCCGGTTTCAGAGGCTTGACAATCTCTTTGCGTTCCGGATCAGACATATTGATAATTGTTACGCTATTATGCTTGGACAGATCAATTTTGAGCTTAATATTCGGCTCCTCCTTGTTGGCTGTGGGCGACGGTAAAGACTTGGAGTATGTTTTTGGAGAATGATGTGTCTTTTCTGAGGATGGCTTCTCGTGCTTCTCCACCATATTGCGATTGATGACAAGCTTCAAAGACTGGTCTGTGGATGAGTTTGATTTGGGTGATATATGGAAGCTTTCCTGCATTGGTGGTGAAATCTGCTGTTGCTCCACTTTGATGCGGGCAGGCTGTGCTGCAGGCGGTGATGGAGAGGGTGTCTTGATTACTAGGGGAGGCACAGGAGTGGGAGTAGCAACTGGAACCGGAGCTGGAGCTGGAGCTGGAGCTGCTGCTACGGGACTTGGCTCCTGTTTGAGCTGTAACTGAGGCTTTATTAGCGTCTGCGGCTTTATCAACTTTCTTGGCTGCGGCGATTCATAGACTCGAAAATAGAATCTCATGGGGGCATCACGTTTCCACGTATAAATATACGCAATATCCATTAATGTATAATAGTCCAGTAATACAATCGTCTTCACCTTATACATAATATCAATACTGAAGCGTTCTGCATCAATCTCGAACTTATCGTAGACGAACTTCTTCAAGTGACTCACGCGGCACATTGCCGGACACTGCAAATAACGTGGACGTAGGGTATCTCCAAATTCGACTTCCGATTCGTCACTCAGCTCGCTGCAGGGTAGCGGAAACAAAGAAAGAAAATGGGAAGGGAACAGAAATTAGTAAGAGTTGACTACTATTATTATCAACTTATATATTATTAATAGACCATAACAACACTCCTCCCTATTTATCGATAGTTTACAAGTCTTTCCAAGATTAATTACTATCGATAACAACCTCCGAAAACCAAGCTCGTTTACAGTTCTCTTTCCATAATCTAATTTATCGATACTATCACAAAAACAAAGTAGCTAAAGAAAGCATTGAAGAAACTTACCCAAGTTCGGCATATTCCAACGATAGGGACATATCGTCGGAGGGACTGAAAATCAAATGTTCAGTATCGTCGCCACGTTGTTCGGGCGTGGCCAGAGCCGCCTCCTGCGGGCGATCCTTATAGAAGGCGCGTTTCCGCATTAGCTCCCGTTCATAGAGTCCCGGCACGAGCTTGTAGACAATCGCCTGCAGCGTCGTATCAGATCTGTAAGAAAAAAGGAAGAGAGCAAAGGGAAAAGAGAGAGGTTAGCTGAGGTGTTACATAATACGCTGCGACTACCTAAGGGTAGATTAATAGACATGTGTGTTCAGTGAAATGGAAAGAATTCTGGGCTAGAGAAAAGACAACGGCAAGAAGACGGCTGCGTCTCGGTTTTTATTTTTGTTCGCTCGGTTTTCTGTTTCTGTTTTTGAGAAGCGGGAAAAATTAGTCAAAATAAAAGTCAGTACGCTGCTTTGGCGCGGAAATGAACGCATGACAAAATCCCACAGAAGAAGCAGATGCAACTGCTTCAATGGTCGATAAAGAAGCCAACCAAAAGGAGGAAAGAGCAGCAGCAGCAAGCGGCAACTGCTTGGCATGCGCTGCCTCTGCCTCTGCCTCTGCCGGCGCACAGGAACTCGCATTAAGTCGCATTTCATTGAAATTTCTTTGGCAGGCGCTCGCTTCAATCATTTTTGATGGCATTGAAAGGAACCCGACAAAGAAAGGAAGTACCCGACAATATAGAAAAAATAGTTGTAGAGGGAGGGTTATAGGGTATTCGAGGCTTTGATTATGCTTTAGGTTTTGCCATGAGCCACCAAAAAAGAAGGACATCCCTTGAGCGAAATAACCCTAATTTTAGAGATCTCAAATCTGCAGAAATTAGGATAACAAATCTATTAACACATATCAAGGGTAAGATAACAACTAAGGGGCTAAATTATTGAAATTTAACCCATTTAATTGTTTACTCGGAATATTATCACGATAATTATGATAATTATTACAATAAACAAAGTCCATACCTTATCATGTTCTATAGATCAAGGACTCGACGAATAAGCAACATTCATTGGAAGAAAAAATATATATTTCGATCTCAAGTCTTATAGTTAATAGAGCGACAGATAGAATTATGTTTTAAGGGTAAATTCCGCTGTCATTCAAAGAATTCCAGTTCCAGTATTCTCCCCTTAAGTAGTTGAACGTGTAGTTTTAGAAAGGAACTTTCTTGATTGTAGCGCCTGTCCAAGGGATTGAAATTCTAACCTTCTCCCACTTTCAGAAACTTTTCAAGTATATATTTGTTGAAGGGAAATTTTTCACGAGAGAGAAAAGTACGCAGGGTCCTTAGTCGAATCATCCGCAGCAGAACTTTTCGTTGTGGTAATTGTGGCATTGGGCTGAAAACTTGGCTATAGTTTTTTGCGGGCCAAGAAAAAGCACCTTAGAATTGGAATTGAACTTTGCTGCGCTGTCGAGAACTTGACTGTGGTTAACTTTATTTGATGCCTGCCAAACATTTCAAGCTCCCCTCAATTTAGTCGCTTTCCCACTTCTACAGCCCTCTCTGTCTCTCTCTCTCTCTGTCTCTCTTTAGTTTTGCCAAGTATTTCGACTATCTATTTATTTGGCCGCCCGTCCGTCCGTCTGTCTGTCTGTTTGAGTGGTTTTTTGGGTACGCACGTCTCTAATGAAAAACACGTTCGTGACGAGCGAATCAATTTAAAGGTACAGCTTTAATAACGCACCAGAAACCACCCGTTGCCAGTGTTGCCCACAGTGCTGACAATTCGACCAAAAAATAAAGCTAGAAAAAAAGTCAAACCAATTTAAATGCACAGTAATAGTGCAAATTATTTAAAAGGAATTAATAAATTATATGAGAATGATAGTAATAATAGAAATTTTCTATAAAAAAAAAAGAAGCTAAAAAGGCAGCACTGTTATGAGCAAACGCAGTAAAACCACCCGCTGCCAGAGTTGCCACCCCATGCTGTCGCATACCGCGCCATACAAATTGTCAGTGCTCACACCACATTAAAATACCCTTCATTATTGCTGCCTCTGTTGTTGTTGTTGTCGTTGCTGATGCTCGGCTTGGCTCAGCGAGTCAGGTTGTAATCTCTTGCTGGCTGCACACAAAGAGATAATGAATCCGACGCGAACAAATTCAAAGATAACAAGAATTGAGCGATAGAGAGAGAGAGAGAGGGAGGAGGAGAACTGAAGCAGAAACACTATTGAGAGATCCTACTGCGAATGAATGAACCTTTTGCCTGAGCCCCAAAAAATGGTGTGAAGTCAGCAGAACTAACTGACTATCTGTGTAGAAGAAGCTGTAGGGAGAAGAGGGAGGGAGGGAGGGAGGGAGGGAGGGAGGGAGGGAGGGAGGGAGGGAGGGAGGGAGGGAGGGAGGGAGGGAGGGAGGGAGGGAGGGAGGGAGGGAGGGAGGGAGAGAGAGAGAGAAGAGGGAGAGCCGAGAGACAAGTGGTTTGTGTACGTGGTCGACGACTCTCGAGTCTACCAATTAAATTTATTGCAAAAGTTTATTGTTTAACCCAAAGCAGTCAAAAATTTGTAAAACAAAACAAAAGAAGCGCCAGTCTATTTATTCTGTTCTGTTTTCTTTTTGCTTTTGCTGCTTTTTTTATTACCTATTTTTCTTGCTTTGCTTTGCAAAGGTAAACAAAACAAACTTGCCCCATTGTCGCATGCAGCACGAGTATTTTTTTTAACGGCCATGTTTTTATTGTTAAAAAAAAAAAAAAAAACAATAACAAAATAGAACCTTTGCCCAACTGATAAACTGCAAAGAAAGAAAGAAAAAAAAACAGAAACTTTTCCAAGAAAAAAAGCCAAATCGAAAAACGACAGAGATAATTAACGGGCGGGTCTTTCGCTCAGTTTCGCCGACGGCAACCTGCAACAGCAGCTGGAAACGGCGCTCCAGTGCTCCACAACAAAAGCCTTGCAACCGTCGCGAACCCAGACGGAGAATCAGAGAGAAGAGCAGACCCTTCTGCATCTTCATCTGCTTCTTTTTTCGTAACAAGCCAAAAAATGTAAGCGAACAAAAAAGCTGCTAAAAATGTTAACAAGTAAAAAGTTAAAAGTCTGCAAATAGCTCGGAAAGACACGACGCTTAGAAAGGGTCGTCTTCAGCTCTTTCTCTTTCTTCTTTCGCCTTTTCTTTCTTTTCTTCTTGACAAGAAAGTGTCAATTGATTAACTTATCAAATTCGCTTAGCTCCCTTAATATTTAGTTGTCTTCTATTTATGCGCCTGAAATTTTATTAACCTTAGCTTTAAGTCTACAAAATGTTATTTTTTTGTTTTTCTTGAGCGAATTATACGAATTATTTAATACCCTGTAGCCTTTTAAAGTTGTGCTAATGTATGTTAAGCCAGCACATTTTGACATACGCATTTCTAATAATAACAAAATAAAAGTTGAACTCATGAATAATTTATTTATGGGAATTCAATTTTGTGCTTACCCAAGCACGAAGTATAATTCTCAGAGTTGCCAGACTTTAAGGCATATACCCTACAAACACAGAGTTATATTATTGCTTATTTATGCAGGATATGTACAGTTTTTACTGGGGAAGGTAGAAAGTTAGTTGCTTTAAAATGGCCTCCATTTACCCAGTTTTACATAGATGCAAAATTTTAGTGACTCATTTTGAAAATGTTGACCTAATTTTATAAAATATAAAGAAAAATCGAAGCTTTAGACAACAAAATTTACATAAAAATTTCGACTAATTTGAAACTATTTGCGCGCAAATAATTTGCGAGCGAAACTTTTGCTGTAGAAGTGACAAATTTATGAGGGAAAATTAACAGCAGGACAAACTTTAGATAAACATTTCAAATACAAAAATCTGGTAAAATTTTTGACAAATTGTGCGCAAATAATTTGGTGTTAACGGATAATAAAATATTTTGTTTACGTGTAAAGAAAAACAATAGTCTTTGGTATCGGGCAAACTTTTGCCGAAAAATTTCAACTGAAAATGTAAACAAAATTTTCCACAAATTTAGTGCAAATAATTGGCATACGGAGTAAGATGCGGGCTTTCCCGGGTTCTGCCTCGTCAAATCTGTCTCTTTCAAGTATTCCACTGTGCCTAATATCCACCAATTGTGGATGTCAGGAACAGACGTACATAACTATCTCTGTCAAGCGTTTTCTTTGCTGAAACTGATGGGTATATTTGCTGCAATGGGGATTACTTACTTGATGTTAGGTTTGGCATTGTTGATGACCATCTCACAGCGTGGACAATAGCGCTCCTTGTGCAGGTGATTGATGAGGCAACTGTGACAGACTGTAAATACAAAAAGAGAGGCGAAAAATAGGGTTACAAATTTGGGCAAATTATTAGGGCAAACTACAGATTTGTACACCTTCCATGCGTATCGAAATAATTTAAATTTATGTAAAACCTCTTCGCAAAAAACACAGAAGAAAAAAAGAAGAGAATTATTCCCCAAACAAGGCTTATTTTGACGCTCCAGCAAATAAAAGGAATGGAACAAAATGAAACGAAAGCCAGCCATTCACTCAATTCGAGAACGAGAACGAGAACCGAACCACCCACGGGCCCGACAAAAAAAATGCTCCAAAAAAGGAACAAAAAAGTTGTTTTGACTTTAATGTCAATGCCAGAGAGTTGTCTGTCCTGTCTGGAAATCGTCCAACTGTCACCCAGCGACAGGCAGCAACAGTGGCACACGCAGAGGGAGATAAAGTGAGAGAGAGAAAGAGACTGGACCTGAACCCTGTGGACCCAGACACAAGTTGGACAGTGTAGCGTTGGGCGGGGAAAGAGGGCTTCGCTGAACACATTCGGCTCGCCTGTTACGCTTGTCTGTCAGTTTTGGTACACAAAAAAAAAGGAGCAAAAAAAATCTCTCTGCTCTAGTAGAGAGTGCTCGACTATGGGATACTTTGTATTACCTCTGTTCTTCTATTTCTTCTTTTTAAGCTTAACATAGGAATTGTACCTAAAATTCCAGAATTTGAATCTCCTTATAGATAAGATTAATTTACGATCCAAGCGGTGTTTATTTGCTGAATATTTTTAAGTCCCATTAATCTTTCTTAATGTACAATGTAACGAAATACTTGGGATCAGAAAATTTCAGATATTGATCTTTCAGTCCCTTTGAACGTCAATTCCTATCCCTATTCTCCATTAAGAAATATTTTGGTTATTTTCTCGGATTGTTATGAAATTTGTAGGAAACAAAGGTGCTATTTAAAGCTAAGTATTTCCCAAAAATCAAAGTATTATCTTTAAATTATCCTCGTAATACGCTATCTTAGACTTCGAGGGGAATTCAAAAGGAACCCAGGAACCCACACATATAATTTAATATTTCTAACTCCCTGAAGACTAGATCTACTCGTCCGATGATTCCGAACAGGAATATATACTTTTTACTCCTTCCACAAACTGAGTATACCCATTTTACGCATTTCTAATGGATGAAGAGGGTATGAAAAGCCACCCAAAAGCAGCACAAGTAACTGAAGCGTATGCTGTATGGGGGGTTGGTGTGTGGTTGGGTGGTGCGATTGGGATTGCGATTCCGTCTGCGAGAGCTGGTGGCTAAATGGCCTCGAGTAACTACAAGAACAACTGGCTGGAAAATGCAACAAAGTAAAACAAGCCAACAGCTGTTGCTGGCATCCATTGCCATTACTGACGCCATCAGACTGCTAGACTCTGAAGGGAACTCTGACGGAGGAACTCTGCGAAGACCCGGCAACTGAGAGTTACAAGGCCTTCCATACGAGTATGGAGTATATATATATGCATATATAGGAATACGTATGTGATATGTTGTCGTCATTTGACAACAGATTTAAATGAGCCTCAGACCAAATGAATGTCCCATCGACACATTGGTTTGCACAGATTCACAGGCCAAGTTTGCATTGGATTTGATCAAGTTAATTGCCGCTTTGGGCCCTGTTGTGTTGTCACAATTGATGGACTGCTATGCTCTCGAATTTGTGGAACTTTGACTAATTGCAGAGTTCTCCACTTACGGCCCATTCACATTTTGACAACCAAATAAGTTACCAAAATGTTGGCTTAAATATCCAGTCTCCCCCATTCGATAGTGTATTAATATGCCAGCAATAGTATATCGATAGTATCATAATAACATACAAGAAATATAGTTGGAAAATTGTCTTTAATTGGCTGCATTATATAGTACCTTTCTACATCAGCGGTAGTATACCGATAGTATTATTATAACATTAAAAAACCTATCTAACCTCTACTTGGAAGTTATAAGAAAAATAGTCCCCAAATTGGCTGCATTCGATATTTTTATACTCCAATGAAATTCTGATACATATTTAAAGAAAAATCAATTTTCTGTAGCTAATCTTTAATTTTTTACATATAGCCTTAGCCAGTTTTTCTTTTCTTTTTCTAAAGAAGACAAAAATTGAAAGCAACTAAAGACGAAAGTGTCGTAAAAAGAAGAAGCAAGACTAACCGGAAATTGAAATAACGAATAGCGAATTTCATAGAAAACTAAACTAAACGATTTTTTCTTAAGTATGTCTGGTTTTTCGGTATTCAGTAGTCTGAAAACGGGGCTTCTTCTGACCAGACTCCAATTGAAGTTCGGACTTCGCAGCATCCAAGAGTCAGGCTAAAACTTGGTTGAAAGTTGTCTGATTTATGTTGCAGTAGAGTTATTAACCCGTATATCCTAGCAGCCAAAACCGAGAACCATTTGTAATTATTTAGTCTGACATATGTATGCATGTGCCATACATCTTAGCCATATTCCGCCGTCTATGGCCAAGTCGTACTTTGGCTATATGCAAGCGGCAAAGGCTCATTAATGTTGCCCATTAACTTATCTCCGGGCAGCATCTGCGTTTCGTCTGTCTCGCTTCTCCTTCTGCCCCTCTCTCTCTCTCGCGCTCTCTCTCCATTTCAATACTCAAACATGGAGGTAAAGAGAGGAGAAGAGACACAGTTAGAAGAGGAGAGACTAGTCTTCTAATTAGCCGCGAGTCAATGGTCTGTGTCTATCTATGAATGAATGCAAAGCAGTTACACAGTAAAAAATAAAAAGGTTTTAAAAAGTTAATTTTAGTTTTTACTGTGCAACTTTAATTTGCCTTCCCGTAATTTTGCCATTTTCATTCATTTAAAGTGTTCAATTCTCAAATGTCTAATTTTCCTCAGTTTTCCCCTAATAGTCCCTCTGAGAATATTAAAAAAAATGAATATTTTATGCAATTTTTCTGTGTGCAAGTTTCAAATGTTTTTGTCAGTGTACTTATAGGTTATATTTAATCAGCTGAACCAAGCAAATATCTACTTTTTTTCTTTTGCTAAGTTTTTATCAGTGTAGTTATAGCTGTTATCTACTCGAAAGGCAGTAAGCAAATACCAAGGGTTTTTTTTTTTGCAGTGTAGTACTTACATGAATGCAAACACTCGACTATGGTCGTCGCATTGATCAGATACCCTTGGCACAAGTGGCAGATTATATGAGCATTGACGGCAGTTAGGAGCACGGGGCGTGGCGTTGTCATCATCATCGACGTCGACGACGACGTTGACGATGACGCTGGCGCCTCTTCTGCCGTTGGCTCCTCATCGGCAGAGGCGCCGCCGTTGCTGTTGGCATCCTCGGAGCTTGTCGACGTGGTTGTTGACCAGGCCGAAGAGGAAGCTGATGAACACGATGAGGCAGAAGAAGAGCCGTGTGACTCGGCTGCATTTGCTGCTGCTGCCGCTGGAGGTGTTGATTCTTTTTTAATGCTGTTGCAACTTGTTGTTGTTGTTGTTGCTGTTGTGCTAGTTGTTGTTGTACATTGTGCAAATGCATTAGCCGCCGTTGTAATTGTTGTTGTTGCTGTTGCTGTATTTTCACTTTTTACTTTAATGCTGCTGCTCGCCATAAAATGTTTTTGTTGCAGTTTTTGTTGTTGCTGCTGCTGCTGTTTTTGCATTTGCATTTTATCAACGTTCGTTGCTATTGTGTGCTTTTTGTTGTTGTTGTTGTTGCTATTATTATTATTATTATTGTTATTGTTGTTGTTGTTGTTCTTGCTGTTATTATTATTCACATTGCTGACAAAGCTTTTGGCTGACTTTGCTTTTGTCGCTGTCGCTGCCAGCGCTGGCAACTGCAGCGACGACGCTGTCGTCGACGTTGACGTTGACGTCGCTGCTGCCGCTGGCTTTTGTGTATGCGCCATTGAATTGGGCGCCGTTTTTGTTGTTGCTGTTGCGGTTGTTGTTGCCTTCAACTCTGGCGTCATCATAATAATAAAACTATAAACAACAGCAGTTGCGTTCAAAAATTCACTTTTATTTCTGCAAAAAAAGAGACAAGTTAAAAAAATGAGAAATTTTAATATGTGGGGATAAATAAATAAATTTATAAATATGTAAGTTAACAAGTAAGAAAAGGCTACCTTCGACGCTCCGAACTCGGCATACCCTTACTAGTTTTTAAATTTTGATTGATTGTTCCTATGACAAAAGAAACTATACTAAAAAATGCATATATAACAGCGCAACTCTTGCACCGATTGTTCCTAGGCAGCTCGACTATATAGTGACGATATTAATTCGTCTGAAAAGCGCAGAAAACGCTCGATAATTGGCACTATTTACATACAAATTTTTATATTTTCTGCTAGTGCAATATTTATTTAATTAGAATAAAATATTCAACAAGACTTTTAAAGTTTATACAGTACACTGAAGAAGCATTGCAAGTATCGAGTCTCCACTGTAACTTCAAGCTTCAGTCCTCTCGAGCTTTTAATGCATAATAATGCCAATTCAAAGAATTCTGTTTTTTTTCATCTTTTTGATTTCCTATCCCTTTGTCTGTTATGCCCAGCTCTTCCTTTAAATAATCCTTAAATCATACAATATGTACACAAAGGAGAGAAACGCTCAAGTTCCAACACACGTCTTCAATTTCCACTTGAGACACTCGGCAATTTTAGGCTGAATACAAAAGAAACTCTACAAGAATTCTGAGTGAGCTCTGAAAAATGAGAAATTGCTTAATACAAAACTGGAAAAATGTAATATAAAGTGTACTAAATTCCACGTAAATCTAAATACAAAAAGCTTGAAAAATTTAATTTATCTTAAACTAAAAAATTATTAAGTAAAAGTTGATAAAATGGAAATGGAACTAGAAAGGGATTATAATTTGGAAACTCCACTTGGAAACTCAACTGCCATGTACTGAAGTAATTGAATACAAAAGTAAAGCTAGAAATCCAAAATTTGCAAATTTTTAAAAATTCATATCAAATAAAAGTTTTTAAATAAAAGTAAAGCAACTAAAAGTGGATTATAATGCGGGAACTTCATTTAATATTCATGTGTTTTGCACAGGCGTGTAGATCCTTTTATTTTGCTGTGTAATGTGAGAGGGAAACTACCAAACTGTTGAATCAAGGGCCAAAAATGGGAATATTCTTTTTGGACCAGGACATAAAACAATATTGGCGGCGCAGGGGGAACACCGCTATTATATGCAATCAGTCGATGGATAATGGATGCTTTCATTCCCCGAGTTATCCTTGTAGTTGCCATGGGAATGTTAACGAGTGCGAGAGAGGACCCTGAACACGTATTGAAATGCATGGCACTCGGGGGAGTCCTCTGTGCCGAGAGGGAAACGTGGGGGAGGCGGCGCAGGCAAATAAGTAAGGTTAGGTACGCTTGAAAATGAAACAACGCCATGTAAAATGTAAAATTTCAAAACAATTTCAAGTTGTTTTTGCTTCAACGCGTACTCAAAAAAGTTTTTTGCGCAGAAACTTTTTAGAACAACAACAAAAACGCAGAGAAAATGGAAAATATGAATGAATATGAAATGGACGCTTTAAAATCCTTTTTGCATAAAATTTAAGTGTGTACACACTCACACGCGTACCCAAGTTTAACCCTTTTCAACAGCAGAGTATGAAAGGCATGAAAAGGATAATAAAAAAAAAAAAAAGGAAAGGAAAGCAAAGGGAAGGGAAAAAACAGCAGCAGCGGCAAGCAGCGGAATTTCACGTGAACAAAGCGCGCGGCTTGCTCTACGTCGCGACTGCGACGCGAAGGGCAGCAGGCAGCAGGCAGAGCAGAGCAGATCAGAATGTAGGGTGAAATGCGGAGACGAGGGCAAGGTTTTATCTCTTGCTGTGCATTTTATTTAAAAATACCCAGAATACATTTATTTAATGATAACAAAAAAAAGAAACGGCATATATACTCAGTGTACATATGTACAGCTTGCATACACACGAGAGCAATGCTCCAATCGCAATCTGCTTTTGCTGCTGTTGCGCTGCTACTGCTTTTTGTTATTTGCTTTACTTCTTCGTCTACTGCTGCTTCTTCTTCTTCCTCCTCTGCTTGCTGAGGCTGTGCAACTGTTGTTTTTATGTGTGGGTTGAGAAAGAGCGCGCGCGAGAAGAGAGCAGGCAGGAGATTTTTGTGGGGGCTGCCGTAGAGCGCAACAGCTGTGCCGGCAATGCACAGTGTTGGAAAGTGGCTTAAGAAAGGCACAGGAGAGATAGAGAGAGTGAGAACGACAAACCATGTAACGAGATGCATTGAAATTTGAGCAAAAGCTCCGTTATGTTTTTACCTGTTTCTCTTTTGACTGCTAATCCATAGAAATGCGCGGCATATTTTGTTTTCTTCTGTTGTTGTTGTTGCTGTTGTTGTTTATCCAATTGCTGCTAAGTGTAAACGTAATCCAAAACGCGTTGCAGTGCACTAATATTGGTATATATTTTCACATACACTTTCTTTCACACACACATTTATCTTCGTTTCGTTTTAATTAGATTTTCTTTAGCGCTCAGCTTCAGATACGTTTTCTTGCTTTTGCTTTACCCGCTACTTCTTTCCCAACACACATGCACGCACACACATAAGCACAGTTGCTGCTGCTGCTGCTGTGGCTGTCACTTTGGGTTATTTGCTTTCGTGAGCACCTTTATTGTGTATTATGCTTTGCCTTATGTTTTCTGCACACACACACACACACACTCAAGCAAACATATAAACGTTGCTGCTGACGCGCGCAGCGACTGCGCTGTTTATATAGGCAGGGTTGTATATAAGCGCAGGCTGCTTAATGCTGCTGCTGCTGCGGCATTTGTCACACTACGAAACACAAAGGAAATTTCTAGCAACGATTTTAATTTATTGTTGCTTTTCATTTAAATTATAATTTATATATTTATTATATTTTAACTAAATATTGCTTTTATTTATTTAATTATTGTTTAATTAATACACTTAATGCATGTATTTTAGTTGTACCACTTTTAAAATTAAAGGCGCGCGCGAACTCACGTCTGCTCGGTTCAACGTTACGCGTACGACTGACGTTGGCCGCTGCTGCGACGCTTAGTTATTTACTCACGCACACATATATGCAACGCCTATTTACAGCGACGTCGGCCAACAGCCTGCCCTCTGCTGCTTAGTTTTCCTTTTTTCTTTTTCACTACTGCGCGCTCAGTGGCTGCTGCGCTACAACGCTATCTCGCTCATTCACTGGGCGTGCAACTGCTGCGCGCTCACTCTTGCATATATACGCACACACACGCACGCTTTGACTGCTTGTATTTGCGTTGGTCTCTTTTGCTACGCTCTCACGACGACGGCTTCGGCGACGGCAACTTATGTTTCTCATTCGCTGCTTACGACCGTAAAACGAACCGTTCTCGTTCGAAGTTGGTTTTGCACTGAGCAACGACGTCTGGCGTTTGCTTTTGCCTTTTCGGCTCTTTTGCTGCGCCTGCTGTTTCTTTGTTTCTTCCAAACATTTGTGTGTGAAAGAAAAGGGCTGTCGGTTGTCTCGACTGCGACGGCGACTGCGACGCTTATGTACTCTGCAGTCTTTTATATACGGACAAACTGAGTATATACGCGCATAAATGATTGAGTCGACGAGTCTCAGTGTATACACAGCACATAAGTAAACAGTTTTGCTTTGATCTTTGCCAGAAGTAAATACTTACAAACTATAAATACATATGTACACACAGATATTAAGTAAATGCTTTGCTGTTCAAGTAAAATACCAATATTTTCAGCTATAAAATGAAGTTAACTCAGCATTTCTGGCTATATATTAATATATATTATATATGTATGTACGTAATAAGCCAAGGGTAGGTAGCTGCGTGGCTTATGTATACGTTAAATATGTATAAAAACGCGCAGTAATCCAGCTGCTTAGGCGGTAACCATTGGCTTCAAGTATCAAATTTGCTCTGCCAATGTTACCCCATACAATGTTCTATTATTCGCTGGGCTGAATATGTATTTGTCTCAAATATCACAAAATTATCTCTGGTAATTCCGACTATATAAACCCATACATAAATAAATGTACATATGTGTGTGTATATTTATTACACTCTCTTTTAAGTGTGTTCATATTAAAAAATGTAGAAATTGGATAGGAAGCTTTCGTCAGGAAGAAAGTATCAGATTAAAAGAATATAACTGAATAATTTAGCACATCTGTAGCTTACTATAATATGGAAATACATATAGGATTTGGGTTTAAATGTAGGTATAGGTTATAGATCTGAAGCAAGTTGTTTTTAAAGTAACAAAATGGATTTAAAGTCAAATTTTTTGAATTTCTGCCTTACGGCATTTATATTGTTCATTTTCCCCTTTTTTCTATTAAAATATAGTTTATTATCTATAATTATTGATTCTACTTCCAGAAGAAATTCAGAGATAATAATGTCGAAGTTTTTGATTGATATTTGGCAGCAGTAAAGTACAAAAATCTTTCTTTTCGACACGTTTTACAACCAAAAACCTTTGTTTTTCGTAAGAGAACCTATTCATTCAATAGATTTATTAAAAAAGTTCCCAAAAATCGGAGGGTTTATTCAACTTAAGCCTCATCAGTATTTTGGAACACTATTTTAATCAGTATTGATTTGATTCTCATGCTTCCAAGACTTTTACTTTTTCAAATTAATAAAAATTTATACTTAAAGTAATGCGAAAGGAACTTCTTTTAAGAATTTCGTTCTTGATAATGAAAAGTTCCTTCTCGAATTATTTTATTTCTTGACTGATTTTCATATTTTTCTTCCTATTATATGGAAAAATTATGCTAAGTTTCGAACTTTTATTGCTTTTTTAGCTAAAATCTTAATTTAAGTTTTGTGTAGCTTCAAAACTTAGATAAGTTTTGAGTTCCCCTCTTAGAAATCTGCCCACTTCGCAGTTTCCGTATAAAGAAATTGCATTTTTTCACGTAGGCGCTAACACACTTACACATACAGACACACCCACACACACACAGATGTAGTTAAAGATTCACACACACAATGTATAGTTTTTTCATATGTGAATCAACAATCAGCATTTCTGTTTTGTGTTTGTTTTCCTTTCTTATAAAAACGGGCAAAGCTCTTCAATCAGTCGACGTTTGCACATTGCAGATTCATTCATCAAGCGATTTCCCCTACTTATTCTTCTCCTTCTGTTTTTCTTTTTCGTTTTCTTCTTCTAATTTGCAAAGCACCGTTAAAAGGTTGAGAGAGATCAGCAGTCGTTATGGAAAAATGCAATCATTGAATTATTTTTCAATTGAAAAGTATTTTATTCAATATTCCGTATTCTGGGTCAATTTCTGACTGCAGCAGCTGAATTCTACAAGTCTTTTGATACGTTTACCCTATAAAAAAGGATAAGCGGGTAATGTGTGTACGAGTAAAGCTTTTGCTACCCTATAAAGTATATATATATTCCTGATCAGCCACAACATAAAAGTCAATTTGGTAAGTTTCTATGTACATTGATCTCAGCGACCATAAAATTCAAAGATATAAATTCTTTACATATTTGGAAAGTTTCCATAGAAGGAAGACTTTATCAAAAAATAAATATTTTAATGTATAATATTGTTTTGGAAAGAAAACATACAAATGAATTTTAGGTATGTTTATCACATTTGTACTTTATTTAATAACTTAAAGATTAGAACACATATTTAAAAATTGTTCTTTTATTAATTTTGACCGATTGTTCCTATTACAGAAACATATAATTGATATAGTAGTGTGATCTTTATAATATATATATATTTATAGAACAGACTCCTGCATTCATACTTTTGATCCTATCCATAGCAGCTATATGATATAGTTGTCCGGCTTGTCCCCTGGCAATCATCTAGCTCCAAGACTGGGAGACTAATTTGTATATAAACGGACAGAGAGACAAATATGATTCAAGAGACATCTCGTCATCCTAATCAATAATATATGCATATACACACCTGTTCATACTAATAGGTACACACATCAACTCAGACTTTAAGTTAACAGAAAACATATTTATTCATTATTTTAAACTTAAAATTTTGATTCTGATTGGTACGTAAACTATTTGTTTTTAATAAAATTGTAACATAGGATAATAATATAAAAGAAAGGAGATTGAAGAATTCAAATAAAATTAATATGACCAGGTGTGTACATATATATTTTATATGGTAAACTTCTTTCTCAATTATTATACATTTCTGATAAAGCTATAAAGGTCCTAAAATATACATATTACGTTAAAAAGTTTTTTGAAATTTGCAATTTCATTAAATTTATATAAAAAATAGCTCAGCTAGATATTAGTTTGGTCAACATTATTAGTAGTAGTAGTAGCAGACGGAGGAAGGACAGACGGACATGGCTATATCACGTTGTCTCTTCGTCCTGATCAATGATAAATATATACTTCATTGGGTCGGGGATAATGCCTTACCCATTTTCTGGCAAAGTTATAAAGGGTCTAAAAATATATATTAAGTTAAAAAACTTCTCAAAATTTGTAATTTTGGCATCAAATTTATATAAGATATAAGCTATATAGACACGATTTATTCTATTCTTAATTATTATTCTACTGTATAGGTAATACATATATACATCGGCAACAGAAAGTGTGGATATGGAAATTTAAATTAATTAACCGAATTGAAATATCATTATAACAATGAAACTTAGTATCGCATCCTTTGTTTTGTTACAGGTAGAAAATATCGGAACTGACCGGATCAGATAACTGTATCATACGTAACCACTGGATCATATAACTATATCATATAGCAGCTATAGGATCTATGTAGATGTAAATACTTTCCTATATTTACCACATCCATTTTCATTTGAACTTAAAGTTAAGGAAGAATCCCAAAATGTCTGTATAAAATTAAGATAGGGCATAAACGGGAGCAATCAGGCTTAATATAATTCTACGGAGACAAGAAAAATAAAAACAAAATGAATAAAAGCGGCCTAAATGTTTACCGTTTAATGCAAATGCAAGGCTAAGCGGTTTATTTATTTCGTTCCTTTATCAATTCTGACCGCACTTATCGTTGACTCATTCCGAATGCCGATCCCATGACAAATTTCATTCATTATGCGCAAAACAAAGATAAAATATTTTTAAAACATTCCTTCTCTTTCGGATATATAATAATACAATCTTTTCATATTTTCTCAAAATAATATATTATTCATAAAACACATTTTAGCCTTGAAAGAAATCAATTGGATTTTGAAAAAGTTTAATTACCAACTGCATTATATGAGCCGCTAAAATAGATTTTAATATGGCTGTCTATTTCAATATATTTAAGATCAAATCTAGATTACTTTTACTAAAACTTGCCAAGGAAGTTCTGGGTGTATTTAACTTAGAAAGGCTTTTACTTTTTGTTGGCTAACTTTTCTTGACTTACTTTTTTACTTTTCTGAAGAAGCAGGCACCTTGGAGCCCAGAATGTCGATATAGGCTGTCCATCTGTCTACTTCTATATATGACTTACTAGCCATAGACTTCGTAGCCTTCCTTCTGTTGCACGCATCATATAGATATGTATATATATATATATATATTTGTATATAGGAATCTACAGTATCGAAAAGCAGCATCATGAAGGTCTCAGACGAACAGACCGTCCGAAAGTTGTATTAAAAGCTTTTTTGTACCTCAAAGGACCTTGATGCAATCTATTATTATTTAATTACCAGGACTACTAGATAGTATAGCTATCAAAGGAACAATCGGTTAATATAAATAAATCTAAGAGCAATTATTGAATGGTTGCTCCAATCTGCAAGAAATGTAATCTGCGGCACTTCGAAGATAGCTTTTCCTTAGCAGTTCTCAACTAATTTCTCCAAAATTTATATACCCATATAAATAATCAAAAATTTGTTAGCTTCATTAAAGCCGCTTTTTATTAATTTATAATAGATTATGATAGATGGATTTTGGATTATAATAGATAATCAAATTAATGAGCAAAAACTTGCTTGCTTTGATTATAGAAAGTTTTACACAGTTTTGGGATGCACACATCTATTTTTTGCTTTATGAGAATATAGGAAAATTTTCTTTTTGAAAATTGATTCTCACTTTCGTTTAGATCATTTTTCTTTATATTGTTTTAAGATAATACTCCTTATCCTTTATTTGATTATAAAAATTTTTACATATTAATGGAAAGTTCATTAAAGTAAGAGGGAGTTATCGGACATATTTGCAATGGAAATTAATGATATTTTAAAATTTTTGGATTACTAGTTTTATTTTAAAGTTATTTGAGTCTTTATTCTTTAGCAACCCAAGTTAAATTTCAGATCTTTTTTTAAAAATCCACATTTTTAAAGGATTTTCAATTTTGTAAAATTAATATTTTTATTATTGTTATTAATTGAGAAAGTTTTTTACACTTTGGGAAACTTTCGCAAAATTATAGCTTATTAGTTCCGGAATAATTCAAACAAAAGTAGCAAATGCAAAAAGATGCTGAAGTTTCACTGCTTATTAGAGGGGGGTTTTTATCATTAATGTTGAATGTGCAACGGAAGCATTGAATCAAAGAAGAATTGCAGAAGAATTGAGGTTAAGAGTGAGAGAAGAACAAGAAGTAGAAGAGGGCGAAGGAGCAGGAGAGTAGCTGCAACATTTGTGTACGCCATTTTAAGTGATGCGGCAACAACTCTTGACTGCTTGAGTGCTTGCTACATGCCTGTGCCTGTGCCTGGTGCCCCATGCCTTGTCCGTTGATTGAGCTCATCCTGTCGTTTGGCTTGGTTTGGATCGGCTGCAGGTTGCAACTTATCGTAAATTATTGATTGGCTTTAATTCCGCCGATAGATTGGCCTTAACAGCTTAATTGAGACCCCATGCAGCAATAAATGCGATAAAGCGGCAAGAAAGAGAAACTAATAATGTGCCCAGATGGATGACGATGACGTTGCTGTTGCTTCTGCTGCTGCTGCACGATTCCCAACAGCAGCAACAAGATTCAAGCAACAACAGCAACTCCGGTAGCAGCAGCCTCCAAGTGAATGGGGGGCATTTAAGTTTAATTTGTGTTGTGCCGACGTCGCCGTTTTTTTTATTTATTTTTTTCTCTTTTTTTTCTGTTTTTTTTCTTCTCTTTTTCATTCGCTGTGTTGCTGCCTTCTCCTTCTCCTACTTCGCACAGAGCACAAAACTGAGATTCAGGGCGCATGCCGAGCTCCACACATACACACACACACACACACACACACACGCTCGTATTCAGAGGCACAATCTATCTGCCAGTAGATTTTCCCAATACGCATTGCTCTGTGACGTCACAAGCCTCGCATCAACATCATTCAGCATCATCATAACTATACTTATGCCTCACAGCTCTTGCCTCATGCCTCATGCCACATGTTTCATGTCTCATTCCTCTCATGCCTCAAAATATACCCATTCCCAATTACCAAGCGACGTCAACAGCAGCAGCAGCAGCAGCAGATGTTTATGTACTTCATTGTATGTGTGTGTGTGTGACTGTGTGTGAAAAGGTGCATTTGTGTGTATGTGTGTGCTTGCCTAAGCTGTTGCTGGCGGTCGTGGCATGCAGCCACAGGCACGCCAGGGTTGCCAGGTGCCTTAAAAATAGCGTACAGAAAATGAATGATAAAAAATAAATTAACTTTTACTTTAAATATTTAAAAATAAAGAAAAGCTATGAATTATACAATGTATGATTAAATTAATTGATATCAGTTGCTAGTAAATAGTAACTTACATACTAAAGTCTTAAAAACATGTTTCTATTAATAGTTCTATAAGTAAATTGCCTTATGCAAGGTATATTAATTTTATAATATAAAAATTTCAAGATATGATAATTTTCTTTTTTTAATAATCAATATTAATGAAAGTAAATGTATAAATAATATTGCAAGTATTTTCTATCTGAAAATATATACAGAATATGAATTATACAAATATAGATACTAAATACAAGCACTCGACAACCCTGTTAGCGGTTGTTGCTTTATTATCTACGCGTGCACAGAGCCACAGCCAGCAACAGCGACCGAAACAGAGGCAGCAGCAGCAGCAGCGGCAAAGGCAGAGCTCGAGCAGAGGCTCAGAGCATAATAATGAGTTTTCTCACTGCACGCTTCCTCCTCATTTTCCATATAGTTTCGGGCTGTTTTCCCCATACATAATTATATACACACGGAGAGACTAAGTGACAGGCGACGTTGTCGGGGGTAGGCAAAAAAAAAAAAAAAAGTAAAAGAGAAAGAGAAAAAAGAAAAATAATAAGTTAGGCAACGGGGCTGTGCGGCTGACTACGACTATCCAGATACAAGATATGCGCTACGAAACGAGCATGCGAATAGGCGAAAAGCAGAGAGACGGAGCCACAGCAAACTGGTTGCCAGTGACAGCGGCAGCGAAGATGTGTGGAATGGAGTAGGGTAAACAACTGACAACTAAAGCAGCGACGCCAGCAGCGAAGCCATATGCAGCAAGCAAGCCAAAGCCAAAGCCGAACCAGCCAAACCAAAAAGCATTAAGCGAACCGAAGCGAAAATAACAACATAAGGAACAGGCAAAGTAAACGAAATATGTACACGCACACATACAATGTGTATGCATGTGTTTGTGTCTCTATACGTTGTACGTGAGGGTCGCTGAGAGCAGCAGCAGCAGCAGCAGAAGGCAACGGAAAGAGAAGCGAAAGGCAATTGATTGAAATTGTGAGCGAATGAGTGGCACAAAGCGCACAGGCGAGTACATAGCGTACATGTATATAGAATGCATACATGTGTGTGTGCTTGTATGTATCTTGTGACAAACACTAGCACAGGGGGTCCAAAAGGTTGGGCAATGAAGACAACGACAACGACGACGCCGACGATAACAACGCTGGCAGCGACGCCAGCAGCGCTCGGCATGATACCGAATACCGAGTACCCACAGCCTTGAGAGGCTAGCGCTGGCCGAGCGGCGCTCGTGTAGCAACGCCGACGCCGACGCTGACGCCGCTGGCTTTGTGTAGATTGTTTGAAAACAAAAGGTTTCTCGTCGCAGTCGCTGCCTCAGCCGCTGCTTGCTGCTGCTTACTACTTGCCTTATAATTAATCAAAAATATTTTAGTTTCAATTAAACGTGTGCGGCGTTGCCGATAATAAATTATTTGATTAAAGCTACCTCCTGACAGCTCCAGTAGCAAACGCTCACCTTTCGAAACTCTTGATTCCGACAGGCTACAGTCCAAATATATGCGAAAATATTGATACACCAAGAGAAAAAAGCCAGAGAATTCCAGAACCGAAAAGTCGTAAATTTGCCATGATCAGGTGACCCAAATTGTGTAGAAAGAACGACTTTATAAAAAGTAAATTCTTAATGAAAGTTAGTCTCAAATTATTTAAAGTTCGAATAGGAATTATTTTAAATATCTGAAATTTCAGAAGCAAGCAAGAAACAGATGAGAATACCACTAATTCACTTAACAATTGAGATTTTTGGGGTCCTTCGTCATTCCATTTATTTCAAGTTTCTTGTTTTAATTGCACATTCTTTGTAGTTTAATATTTTATCCCAAAAATCAATAGAAAATTCAACATTGTGTGAAGAATTACGGCAAAAGATACCTGAATATAGTGCAAAATATTTTGTATCTTTTTATAAAGATATTTTAATAGGAAAGTTGAGAACTCCAAGGTTTGTTGCCTTTGTTTTCACTTCTTCTTATCTCTTCTGATTAATCCAAGAAAGTCATTTATATCAATTACTGATTGATTGATACTAAATTCAAGAGTATCGTTTCAAAATATGCCTAAGACTTGTTGAAAAAAGTTTTATCTTATTATTAGGAACATCTTTTTAAGTCTAGAACCCTGAAATTAGATTATTCCATAATATTTTGAGTACGAATAGCAAAAAATCATGTGAAAGTTGAGAATGCGAAGCTTTCTTTCCTTTCGTGTTTAACTTCAAATTGGCTGATGATTTATCCAAGAAACTTTCTAATATAACTGTTTCTCGGATATTAAAATATGAATTCATAATTCAAGATAAATTTTTACTTGATTCAAGATGCAAAAAATACTTAAGAATTATTGGATTGAAACATTATAAATGTAGGACAGCATTTTTAGCTGAGTGTGCAAAAAGTTGATATGGGTTGCGGCAAGAGGTGTGGGTAATGCAGGGTATAAGACGGCCCACAAAACAAAACCAGAACTTTCAACAACAAAATAACGGCAAAAGTTACCCGAAAAAAAGAGAGTAGAGCCCAGTGAGAGGAAGAGAGACAGAAAGAAACTTGTGCGAAAGTTCAACTAAGTCGCGTACAACTTTTTTTTATGTTCACGCCAATTTTATGCTTAGTTTTCTGACAGAAAAAGAAGATGTTAAAGGAAATCCGGCAGCGGATCAAGAAATGACAGACAGGCAGACAGGGAAAGGGGATAGAATACTTTATCCCCTACATTCAATAAGAAGGTGTTATTCCCCCCAGAGGTAAAAAAAAGGTCGACCATTCGCATATTTAATGCGAATTCAAAAATCTAAAATATTAATTTTTTTTTTGCCTCTTTCACGACTGGATAATTTGGAGGCTTTCAGCCATTGAAAAAGCAGCTTAAGAGTTCATCACTCTTTGATGCCTTAAACCACTAAAATTATAAACCTTTATTAAATCTTAGAGCTATTTGTGTGTATTTGAAGCGTTTAAAGCAATGTTGAGCTAAAAATTATTTAAATATCTAATATAATTTCTTTATAGATAGGATGAATTGTTATGTGCAACTAAAATCCTGCTTTAAGCCTGTAAAATGGTCCCAAATGGCACCCCGCAGAAACATTTTGGTTAGGATACCTTTAAATTTGGATCTCTTAATCGGACTAATTACAATATCTTCTCGATTCGGCTAAAATCTTACTAACTATCGTTATTTTAACAATTAAAAATAAATTTTTAGGTAAATTGAAAAAAAACTACTAAGGAAAGGCTATCTTCGGCGCGCCGAAGATTACATACCCTTGCAGAGCTATATGATATAATAATCCGATCTTAATGATATTAGGTGTGCATTTAGAAATCACACTTTTCCATAGTACTTGTAAGTTTCGTCATACCTTGAGAAATGAAAAAGTCTTCCAAATAACAACTTTTGAACCGATTGTTCTGTTCCTATGGGAGCTATATGATATAGTTGTCCGATCCGGCCGGTTCCGACATATGCGCTGCTTGCAGCAAAAAGAAGGCTCCTTACCAAATTTAATTCACCTAGCTCAAAAACTGAGGGACTAGTTTGCATATAAACAGACGGACGGACGAACGGTCAGACAGACAGACGGACATGGCTATATCAACTCGTCTCGTCGTCCGGATCAATAATACAATATATATATACTTTATGGGGTTGGAGATGGCTCCTTCAATGCATTACACATTTCGTGAGAAAGTTATAATACCCTCTGCAAGGGTATAAAACTAAACTTTAGTAATGCTCTATTGAATTTAAAACTCTGGTTTAGACTATTTGCCTTTCATTTTCAAATAAATGACCATTTTCCTAATGAAATCAACGAGTAAGACTCAGCATATATATAATAATAAACGTATCAATTTAGTTCTATGCAACCCTGCATTTACTCTAAAGACTCCCCCATTTTAAACGATATCGCACAATGACTGGGCAGAATTCCTTACCCTTTCCCGAGGATTCATTTGGAGATACGCCTCTTAAATAAGATGCCTTTCTTATCTGGCCCTGTCACTGAACAATGGCTTAGACCTATAGAAAGCAGCATTTAAGTACAAACCTTTACTCTCTTTTGTTCGACAACATTCCGCAGTAGATTAAAGATATAGACACAATTGGATACTTCAGCTTCTAGTACTCTTTTTTGATTAAAGATTTAAACAGATTATGGTAAATAAACTGGTTAACTTATAAACTTATCTAAATTTTAAATAGCTAATCTATAGAAGAAGTAGAAACTGTTTTTAAAGCATAAATACGGAATTACTTGATTCAGAGTCGACATCTTGGCAACTAATGTGATAAAATCTATCTATATTTGGCGCTTGTTGCCAAAATCCAGTCAAACAACTCTTGAGATCCGTTGGCTCATTCAATGATCTCATGTAGGCGTGATCGATAGCCATCCAATTAGGTGTAGATTAGTGGTATTTTTAGTGTTAAATAGGAATGCTGTCATGCTTACTATTCGACTAGGAAATACGCTTAAACGAATGGACTTCATGTGAGGTATAAATATACTTTTGAAAGCTTTTAAAGAATGTTACCTGTCTTAAAGAATTTCCAATGAAAATTTATTGTAAAGATTAGCAAAGAAATCGTAAATTGTAGAGTTTTTTATACCCTTCCAGAGGGTATCATAACTTTGTCTCCAACTGTGTTCGAATGCATCTCTAACCTCACAAAGTATATATAATGTTGATCCCGTCGAAGGGATGACTAGATATAGCTATGTCCGTCTATCCGCCTATGAAACCTAGTCTCTTCATGCTGAAGTTAAGCGAATAAAATTTGGTGTGTAGCTTGCTTTTTGTTGCATGCGAATGGGAAATCTGTATTATATAGCTGCCATAGGAACAATCGGTCCAGTAAGTTTGAAATATTCGTGCGCCGTATATAGGCTTGCTTACTAGATTTCTCTTCCAAGCATATAAATGAATAATATAAGAATCGGTAGACAAGTACACAATTAACATTGTTTTTATGATCAGAATTTTGTGGGTTAGTTTCGTTACTTATTAGCTAAAGTATTTTTCGGCTTAGAACCGGTTCGTGGCTAGAACTCCAACATTTCCTACTGCATTTAACCGCAAAAGTTTCCTGAAAAATAGCCGTATATCAAGCCGTATCAAAACATTTCTTTCTTAAAAATGGGTATTTTATGCAAGAAGGAAGAGGGAAGTTTTGAAGTCCAATATGGACCTCATAATATGGATTCTAAAATTAGAGCAAAATATTGGTTTAAAAATTCTAAAATTGATATTATAATACTGACCCACAGATGGAACTCCATTTAATTTTATTTATATTCATTATTTCATATATTTTGCTCTAGATTTGGATACCGCAATTATTCGATTTCATTGAGCTTTACCATTTCATTTTTTTTTTTAAATAAGATGGCCAACATGTTTCTTTATTGGCAACATCTGATAGTTGGGGAGTTGGGAAGGAGACCTGAAAATTAAATGAAAAGCTTGCTTTAAAATAAGCTCTAGATATTTCGGAGATAGGGAAAACATTTTGGGAATTATAGAATTTAATGTGTAACCAAAGGCTTAAACGGCCGAACCCGGTTGACTTCCGGTTTTGGTTCAAGAATATGTAGTATCGGCTTTTTTTCTTCGAGCTTTGATACGGCCCAAACTATGTGTTATCTCTTTAGAACTCTCTCTCTCTTATACCTAAAATCTGCTCTTCTGATCTATCTTCGGGAAAACCCCAATAATTGATTGGTTGACGTGGTTGCTGCCTTGGCAACACTGCTTCTTTTTTGGTTGGTGTTTTCCTGAATTGTCCTTATCTTACTTTATTACTCTCTTTGTTTCCATCCTTTTTTCTATTCTAGTCTATTTTCATTCTATTTTCAACAATCTTTATATTTTTTTTCGCCTTTTTTCCTGGTCTGATTGGGTTTTCCCCAATCCTGTGCAACAAATGTTGGACCATAAAAATTAATTGTATTTAATACCCCAGAAGGTTTAAATGTAATTCAATTTTAATCTTACTTATAATTTTTAATTTAAATAATTTTCTAAATTTTAATTTAATTAATAATTATTTTTATCTTTTGCAATTCTTTAATTGACTGCAATTAGTCGATTTAATAATAAATAAAAAATAAATAAAAAAAAAAATAATGTAATAACTAGTCGTTATTATTAAAGTATTTACTAGATTTTTGTCTATGAATGTTCTTAATATTTTCAGCAGCCAACTCTCGCTAATATTTGATATTTCTTGATGATTTATTTTAATATTAGAATAGTTTTCTAAACGTTAATGCATTATCACATAGATATAATCACATTAAAAGCAAAACTCACAATAATTTTCAGTTTTTTGAAGCCGGAGAGGTCCTCCCTCTAGTCATAAATTTAACAATAAAAAATACATATTCGGACGTAGTTGGACCCAATTATTATGGCCCAAAAATCGACATGTAGAGAAATGGAATAATTTCTGCATATATTCTTGACAAAATTATGCAAATTTTGTAGCGCCTGGGGGTAATTTTTGGTGGGAGAGGAAGACACTTGAAAATCATTTCGAGCAATTTAAATCCACTTTAATTGGGATTTTAAAGTTACACAACAACGTCAAAGATTGAATGAACGCAGCAGGCGGAGGAGGAGTAGAAACAACAATGAGGCAACAATTTAATCTGTTAAATGGCACATTTCGCAATATCCTAGGGGAAAAAAGCAGTCAACAGCCACCCGTCTACCAGTCCACCCGTCCAAAATCCCTTAAAACACCTTCACCCGTCACAACCCCCACAACCCTCTAGCATGCGCCAGCAAATTGGAATTTTTCAACCCCTCCCCTTTTTCTCGGTCGGCGTTGACGGTGATGTTGGCGTTGGCGTTGGCGTTGCCGTCAGCCTCAGCGTCGCCAGCTCGCTACATCCATAAACTAATTAGTGCCATAATTTTGAAAAGTTGCGTTTTATAGCGAAAGGGAAGGGAACGGAAGGGAACGTGGTAGGGCAAGGAAAGGTTACGGGTGTGACAAATCCCACAGGTCTCTGCTAAGGAAAAAAAATACTCTGACGTAATAATTATAAAAAATTGGTTCAGTAATTTCAATTATGCGAGTCGAAAAATATCTGAAAATGCAAACAAAAACACAGTATTATTATTAAAAATAGCAGAACAAAAGATAGCTAAGAATGCAGAGAAAAAAATGTTTTTATAAATTGAGCGCCTTGAAAATACCTGAAAATACAGGCAAAAATATTGCTTGGGGTACAAAAAAAAAAAAAATATAAATACACTGAACAAAAATAAGTATAATGTACACTGTGTGTAGCAAAGAGATAGCTAAGCATTTAGTGAGAAAAAAAATAATAATAATTATGCACATTAAAAAATAAAAAAAATATTCTGAATTATGAAAGTAGATAAATACCTGAAAATGCATCTTAAAAGCTATACTCCTTGTATTAAAAAATCTTAAAAAACTAAGTTTGAATATTTTTACCAAATTATATAAAAGCCGGAAAGAAAAGGCGATTTTCGGCGGGCCGATGCTTAAATATCCTTGCAGACAACTATAAACATTTCAAATCTATTGTTAATTTTTTTTATTTTGACCGATTGTTCCTTTCTATGGCGGCTATATAATATAGTCTTCCGGTTCGACCTGTTCCGAATGCTAAATTTAATTCAATTGATTGCCTAATCCCAGTTAGACGGGCTGATGTTTGATGTTTTAACGAGTCGAGTTTCTAGAAAAAATGATTTTTTTCTCAGTGTATGACTAAGTGTATGGCGATTGTTAAGAGATTAGAGATTTCAAAGCTGTTCAATTAATCATAACTCAATAATGTCGTATGATAAATCGAAACAAATTATAATTGGACAAAGCAGAAAGCAACAACAATAAAGCTGCAAAGGTGCGTGCAAATGAAATATAACGAAGCAGGCAGCAGCAACAACAAGAAAAAGAACAACAACAACAAGAACAGAAGCAGCCGCGACAGCAGCAGCAGCAGCAGCGTCAGCGACAGACAACAACAACATATTAAACTACACCCACGAATGCGGCGTCACAATGCGCCTCAACAGTTTCCCAATCAAAATGTAAATATGCCGCAGTCGCTGCCGATGCCGCTGCCGACGTCAACGTATGCGGAGTGCGGGGCAGCACTGGGGCTGGACGACACGCGGCTCGGCCAGGCCTGCCTGCTGCAATTTAAAAGTAAATATTAAACACATACATATGTACGTACATATGTAACTATGAAACTACATACATACATACATATATCTGCTAAAAAGCAAATGCAAACGTAGCGCAACGCAACGCAACGCCATCGCCATGTTTGCGCACGACGTGAAACTTGCTAGTGCTGCCGCTGTCGCTGCCAGCGTCAACGTCAACGTCAACAGCACATTTTGTATGCTGCCTGGCAGGCCAGTTCAGGCCAGAGCACGAAATGAAGCAGCGTAAAACAAGTAACCCACTAGGAAATTTAGTGAATTTACTATTTAATCTTTCTCTGAACAAACACAACAACATAATTAGAAAATCTATTATTCAAAATTAAGTAAAATAAAATTAAAGTATTTGAAAATTCAAATTTAAATATACCATAAAACGGTATAAGGCACGTTAGGCACAGTAAATTATAGTAAATAGTTAAACATATGGTGAAAGTATTGGGAAACCCCACAGAAAAAAACCCAATCAGAGTCAAAATAAACTAAACTAACACTAAAAAGACACAGAAAGTAACAAAAGAACAAAAAGAGGAAAATCTCTCAGTAAACTAAGAACCAGATGCTGACTAAATTGGGCGCTGGGTTGTGCGCAACGTTAAATGGGAACGATGAACGACGAGTCAAAAGCAATAGCAAGAAAGCGTAGCACTGTATATATATATATATGTGTGTGTGCGTGTGTGTGTGGAGTGTTGTGTGCTGTGGCTGGCAGTGGTGACTGAGCAGCCGTCGGCTGTTGCTGCTGTTGTTGTTGTTTTTCGTTGTTTTTGTTGCTTTTGCTTTAGCTGGCATTCAGCTTTAGACGATGTGTACCGCAAGTGCTCATTACGTATTCGTATAGACACACATACATGCACACTCGTATGCGCGCACTGCGTTTTTGAGGGTTAATAAATATGAAAAGATACTTCACAGATTTCACAGATTTTTTCTGCTTTTGCTGTTTGCTGGCTTTCGAAATATTCACGCAATCCGCAAATCTTTCATGTTTACTCACTTGTTTATACCCTTAATTTTTCTCATTTCAATTTTTTTGTATGTATTTTTGTTGGGCTCCTTCTCTGTCGTGTGTTGTTGCATTCAGTCTGTCTTTGTCTTTCTTTTTGCTTTTTCTGTTCCTAATAAATTATTCGCCCTTTTCATAAATGTCACTGTGAAAGTACATTCCGCCTAATTGTGGGAAGACCGTGAACGAACGATCAAGGGAAGAGAGCGATAGAGATAGACAAAGAGAATGAGAAACATTACGTATAATTGCCACAAAAGAGCCGTAATAAGCGCACCTGTCAAAATTATTTTCATATATTTAACGGCTTATTGTTTTGAGGCCCGTGTGGGTGCATAATAGAAGATGGGGGAGAAGATGAAGGGAAAGACTGAGCAAAGACTTAATGGGATTGAAACGGAAGTGGAATCAAAAAGCGATGAACTGAGGTTAAAACTTTATGAGATAGGAACAGGCGTTAGGCGAAGAAGAGGAATGAACATAAAGTAGATGGGATGAAGCGAAAAATTATGCAATTGCGGAACTAGAAGAGAATGAATAAGAAACAGAAGGAATGGAACAAAAATTGAACGTAATATAAATGATCTCTTATGGGGAAAAATGAACCAGAATGAGCGAAAAGCAAGAATAAATACGGATGGAACTCAAATGTAAATGAAACTTTTTCTAGATTATACTCTGGGGAAAAATAAAGCGTTAGAAGAAGCAGCAGGGGAGGAAGCATAAATGGGCCGGAACGGAAATAGAACTTAGTAAAAGTTATATAACGGGGAAAAAGGGGTAAGCTGAAGAAATCCTGAAATTATAAAATATATATGTACATTTTCACTTACTCCATAAACAGAACATTATTTTTTAGAACCATTAAAAAGAAAGATTCATTCGCTATATAGGCTTTAAACTCTGCGCTTAAGCCCAAAATATGTTAACATTTTTTAGGAAATTGTGCTTTTTTGGGGCTAGAATAAAGAATTAGGAATAATAATGTAGAAACCCATTACAACATATTTTCCCAGTAGAGCAATAAATTAGCTCTCCATCAAAATTTCATAAGTATTCACAATACTTGCCAATTCCTGAAACATCGCCGTGCTTATACCACTCCTGGAAAATTATTTCAATTAAAAGGAATTTGGAATTATTTCTGAAAATTGAGGAATATTACATTTTATAATACAGAAGACGGCTTCTGCTTATTGCAAACAAAACTCTTCTCCCTCTGTACAATAAAGTTTTATATTCCTATTTAATAAAAGTTGTAATAAAATCAAACACAAATAGCTTAATTTTCATTGAAGCGAAAAGGAAATTGCTGGCCAGTGCTCAGATACTTCCAAACCATTTGAATTGTATCTGCAGATAGAAATATTTTCGACCCATACTACTCCTTATACCAAATGTAATATGCAACCGCACAGACAAAACCACAGCCAGTTGCTACACACCCATTAATTATTCAGGATTGTGCTAGGATTCTCTTTCAGTTTGGCCGAAAGGACACACATCTCTCTATTGCTGGGAGGCAACTGCAGTTGAAAGGCCTTAGGAAATGTCTCGTTCTGGACTGAGATAGAAGTTGTATGGCCAGTAATTACTTTTACATGCCGTGACTGCAGACTGCAGGGGATTTTGGGAATCTCCCTGTCTCTCTTCATATTGTAGTAAAATTTATAATTGATGCCTTTCGGTCAGCTGCAAATTCACATTGAAAACTGATAACTAATATTTTCAAACAGTTATTTACAGACATATGTATGTTTATATGTCATTAATTCATCTTTTACTCGAACTTTCACATTAACGAATAAATATAGTTCGATTTTAAGCACTTCTTAACGTTAGACTTCCTTTAAATTTCCATACAAAACACACATCTGTCGTTTTGAAAGACATTTCAAGGATTATCTTTAAAATATATCTCATAGATGTAAATACCCTTTAAGCTTGCTTCTAGGATGTGTGTACAGCTGATAAATATACCTATATATATGTATATATATATACATATAGAGCCACAAGCTTTTGATAAAATATAGTCAAAACAATCCACATAAATAAGCAATAAAAAATCCAATAATTGCAATTCAATTTTTGAGCTATTCCTCCGATAAAGGATTTTCGATCTCATTATCCTATATTGTTTTTAAATGCAATTTTGAAAAGATAACTTTGACTTTGATAATATATTTTCAAACACAAATCTGCATGGCAGTTTTAGGATTGATTGATTGATTTTAATCATATTTCAGTAGAGTGTGGAAAATATAGACAGCGTTCTAATTCGGAAATTTCGTTAAGATATCTCCAAAGTGAACAAAGTTTTTCATACAACAATTCCATTTTCAATGGATCTTTAGTATAGCAGCTAATATGATATAGTTAGGCGATCAGACTGGTTCCAACATGCATTTGCTCATAATGCCTGATGTAAAGAGAAGCATCCATCCAACGAACATTAATATAAAGAATCGACTCACTATCCTGATCCAGAATATAGTTATAATATTCTAGATTTGCTTCGAATGTTCTATATTCGATTTCCGAAATTTTGTAGTTATTGTTTCTAAATATTTATCAGCCTGGGCCAGTAGAAACCAAGTATGGATGATAGACACAGACAGAGCTAGATTTACTCGACTGGCGATGCTTATAAGGAATGTATATATGTATGTAGGTATGTCCAAAAGTATGTTTTATATATGAGGACTGCAGACGTTCCCTTACTGCACTTCTAATGTCGAACCCTATGGCTTAGAGTCATTTCGTAGATGCATAGATGCATATTCTTCATTTTTTATTTGGTTATTTGCCACGAAATGAGTAATACGTTGAGTAGAGTATTTCATTGTTGTAGTAGCAGTATTTTAATCTATCAGTTTTTAAACCATTTCAATAAAAATCGCCTAGGAATCTTCTCTTTACTGCAGGTAGTTCTTATTTCAGGATCCACCGGATCGGATTATGTAGTTATCCTATGCAGTTATCATGTTTCCATACGAATTAAAGGTCCAATAAACTTGTTGTGTAGATACTTTCTTGGTTTCCGAAGGTATAACGAGTGGTAGTATAAAAAAAGTAAGAGTAAGTTTTGATCCGAACCGAATTTATGTTTTATTCAGGTTCTGTTCACTTTTCAAAAAAAAAAGTTGACTATCCGACTCCGGGGCGGTTCTGTTCTCACCCGCGTGTCAGTCCTGTTTTAATTTAATCTTTATTTTTTTACAGCTTTTAAGTGAAATTTCAAGTCTGACTGTACTTATTTATAGCCGTATTACCAATTCCCCATTGAATTATGCTTCCGTTCATATGAAGGCATCAGTTATGCGCATCATTTATCAAACTGTAAGCCCCGGGATGTGCATATATCTGGATATATGCGTGAATTTTGAAGCGATTGCCATGCATATTAATGTGAAACGAGGCTTGAAATCAACGCTGAAACGTGCAAAAAATATATTCAAGGACATATTCGCACTTGTCGTGGCCTCCCGTCTCCCGTTTCCCGTCGCTCGTCTCTTCGTGTCTCCGTCTCAGCTAAGCCTTTGAAATGCAAATTTTATTTGGCAGGCGCTGAAGACGTTTTTCAATTGAATTGCTATGAAAAATAAATTTTCATGTTTTTCCCCCTGCAGCGAAAATCGTGTGTTAAAATGAAGTAGGCTTCACATGTCAAGTGGTGTCAGATACAGATAAGAGATACAGCACCGGCTACAGAAACAGATACAAATAAAGAGATACACACACACACACGCACACAGGCAGAGAGAGGATGATACGTTTTGCATATGGCCAAGCGGCATATTCATATTTTATACAAAATGCCCAACGGACGACAACGGAGAGTGAGCGAGAAACAGCAACGAAGGAAAGGCAACAGAATGAGGAGCTCAAGCGAGAATTCGCGATAATTATAAACGCCAAGGCCAATACGTGTCGCTGGCGCACGAATGTTAACATCGCTGCCCGCGTCGCTGCCAGCGTCAATGCTAAAGCGTTAATCTCTCATTTGACAGTTGAATTCAATTAAAAACATCACCCACACACATGCCCAGACGAACATACACACACATACACACAGGTACGTAACGCATAGCCACCCCAAAAAGGTAAACGCAATGCTGCGACGCACACACAGCGACACGATTCGGACTTCGTGTCGAGAGCCGAATAGCCGACTCATGGCACTCGCAGCCAATCAAGCCTCACGACAGCCGCAGGGTGGGCGGTACAGCAATGGCGTGAAACGGCAACAGCCCGTCTCTTTGTCTCACTCTCTCGCTTGCTCTCGCTCTCGCGACGTGCGCTCAGGCGCAGACGCAGAGACGTAAACAGCGGCAGCACAGTGCCGAAAACGTAGCCAGGTCTAATCAGAATCAGTCTTTGAACAGTTTTCGTACTGTGCACTTTGTGGACGGAGAAAAGTAAAAATATTTCGTTTTGCCGCTGTCAGCTGTAAGAGAGACAGAGTGTCTGAGAGAGTGAACGAGAGAAAGAGAGAGAGAGTAAAATCTCAGACGCCAGTACGTGATAATAAAAACGTGTATGAGAAATCGATAACAGCAGCAGCAGCAGCAGCTGAAGTGAAAGAAGCGCGCACACACACACACAGCGCCCATTTTTGTGTTGATGTGTGTGTTTGTGTGTCGGCAAGTGTTATAAAGTAAGAAGAAGCAGAGTTCATCAATTGCTTTTGAATCGATTTATGCGTAAAATTGATTTCCTCATGAAAATAGCGTCATAGAAATTTGCGTCGTAGGATAAACGCCAAAGCGCCGTTTGGAAAAATGCGCTGTGTGTACATTTCCAATAAGAAAATTTCACTTTGCTTTTTTGATTGCGCGGCGAGAGCGGCGAAATGTAACGAAAAAGAAAAATAAAATAAATACGCCGCTGTGTGTGAAAATTTTGTAAACACACGTACACGTGACAAGTGTGCGTGAGTGTGCGTGTGTATGTGTTGTTGTCGTATTGGAATTTTCGTCGCTGTCGGCGAATTCGCGGCGAAGGCGAAAACGCGCGCGCAAATTGTAGAAAGTTTTGTTTTGGCTCTCTACACACACTTACCTATAACTCACACACATATATACACTCAACCCACTGGGCGCGCTCTCTCGCCGCATGCGGCGAATAGATACAAATTTGTGTCGTCGCCTTCGTCGTGTGTTCGTTTCGCCTCAATTGCGCGGCGAGTACGAATGCGAGTACTCTCGTGTATTCGTATTTGAATTTCGTGCATTGCTTTTAGTTGTATTTGCAGCGGCTGCTGTTGTGGACATACCGCACGAGCTATAGCAAAACGTATTTTATACAATTTCATTTTCTCGTGTTTTGTCTCTCGTTGCGTTGTCGTCGTCGTCGTCGCTGTCGACGTCGTCATCATCGGCTCCGCTTGTTGCGTGCGCGTCGTGTCTATCGCTGTGTGTTCGTGTTTTTTATATCAACCACCCTGCGGGTCGGTTCGCTCGTGCCGGCGTCAGTCGGTTGCTGTGTTTGTTGTTGTTATTGTTTTCGTTTCGATAGCAGCGATAACAGCGCGCGGCAAGACTCTGCCCACTTCTCTGTGTGTGCGCTGGGTGTGCGTGTGTGTGTGTGTGAAACTAAAACGTCAGCGACATTGAAGACGTCATCAATTGACACTGCCACACCACCCCCCATCCACCCAAGGACCCGGCACGTCGCAGTGGGCCACTTTAACGCAGCACTTTTGTGTAAGTGGGCGTCCGAGTGGGCGTAAGCGTAGGCGTGGACCGCCTTGATGAATTGCTCTACTATTTACTTAGGATTCACATTCCCATTCTCATTATTCTTATTCTAATTCTCTAGCATACGGTGTCCAGCTTGCTTACAGCTGCCCACTTCTTCTCCTCCTCCTCCTTACAGCTATTTAGGTTTTCTTTTGTTTTGCCTTCCTTTCTTGCTTTTTGTTTTGCTAGCCGCAGCAGCATCGGCAGCATTCGCCGCAGCTTCGTTCGGCTTGTTGTCATTGCTGCCGCCTATTTTGCGTCTTCCCTTTTACAAGCTGCTTTCGTGCCAGATTCGCGTGAGCGTGCGACGAACTACAAAGCGAAAAACATGTCAAAGGCAAACGGGGCAAAAGTGGGCAGCGCTCAGCACTGTTTGGGCCAAGGCGACTTTTATTTGCCCTACAGCTGCTCTGAGCTTAAAGCTTGAACGTTACACGACCCCAAAAAGTTATTTATGTAGAAAAAATATTGTAATATTTAAAGGATTTTAAAAGGATTTTGCTTATCTGTTTTCAAGAAAAACTACTTTCTAGAATAGTCAAAGATCTTTTATATTAAGAAAATAAAGATTTAGAACGATATCAAATAATAATTTAAATTTTTTTTTTAGAATTTGAGGTATTATTGCAATGGAATTGGGTTTTAAAATATAATCTTATACATGAAAAAAACCACCATTCTACAACTTGTTTTAAGTAAAAAAAGACTAGTTTGAGCTACTAATATATCTTTATTAAAACCTATATAGCTTCATTACGATCCTCAAATTAAAATATATAATCTTTTGCATACCTATTTTAAATAAATATTCAAAAATTGATAGTAACAAACTTTTAGGCCCGTAATAAATTACTTTTACCCATAAACACTGTTCTAAAAAGTAACCTAAAAATCAATGATGAGTTTTCATATTATACTGAAATCAAGACTTCGAAGAACCATGATATTCTAAAGGTTGCTTAGATTTTTTAAAGTTAAACCTTTTAGGTTTCTTCTATAAATATGTTTAAAAGTAAAAAATTTAATTTACCCTGTGGAATTTTCTTATCTGAGCGTATTAATTGCATTTTACGATAGTAAAATCGATAGTTCACAAGTTTTGGGTTACTTTCAATATGGATTTCACTCATAACTCATATATTAATAATGATAGATATACTCTCCAGTAGCAATTGCTTTGTATACGATAGTACTAACGATATTTAACTATCGGGTAAAGTAGGACTAGTTAATAAGTACAAATATTCCAATAGTATACTATAATAAAGACAAATATTCAAATAGTCTAGTCCCAATTGTTTTATGCGATAGTACTAACGATATTTTAGCAGTATCGTTTACTTTTCCATCTAAAGGAGCCCTAGTTATCCAAGTACACATTTTTAAACAATAGTGTATGAATACAGTAAAAATAAGGAGAAATGTTCTAAAATAATCTTGTACCAATTGTTTTATACGATAGTACTAACGATAGTTCTATTGCATGTAGAAACCGATGTACTCGAAAAGTGCATACCTATTCATAATACTTTGACACGCTGACATTTGCAGCTTTTCGTATTTCATTCAAATTCAAAAATCTACTCAACTCTTCATTCAGGCAGAGCTCCATCCATCCAACCTGCTGCTGATCCAACGCTCGCTCTACCCACATAATAATAATTATCATCATCATTCATCATTATTATCAACTCTCTGAGTATGTGTGTAGGGCACAAGAGCGTAATTTTCGTACTTTATTCGTTTGCTCAGAGATGGAGTCGGAGACGTAGACGGAGAAGGGGACGGAAAAGACGACGACGAAGCAAAAACCTAAAACTAGATTCAAGTACACACGTCGAGTGCACAATCGGTTTCTCTGTGTGTGAGTGTGTGTGTGTGTGTGTGTGAGAGAGTGTGTGTGTGTGCCGAGGTTTGTAGGGTGCCCTCTGTGTGGCACGAAGGGCGTCGCTTTTGCCCCGAAAGCCCAGCAGCCGCATATCCCTCTCTGCCCCCCTTTGTACCTCGTACCTCCCTCCCACCCATCTCCCCTACTTCTTGGGGTGACCCGCGTATGAGTTACTTTTGTGTTCTTTTTTTTTTTCATATTTGTATTTCTGTTTTCGGCATTGTTCCGATTCATGGATGGCTGACTTACTAGTCTAAAGTTTTCGTCGTGTCTTGTGTCTAGTGCCGCTGCTGACGTTGCCATATCTTTGTTGAAGATATACAGATACAGATACAGATACAAAGATGGAAAGATACTCGTTGATGTGTGTGTATATGTATGTGAGCTACGAGTATCTGTGGCTTTTGTTGTTTGACGCTCTGACGACAGAGAAGAGACCGAAAGACCAAAAGACCGACGACCCACCGAGCGACCACAATGATGTTCCATAGCTGATGGGTGATGATGGTTGTTGCTTGGTTGATGGTGATGGGATTTTGCTTTATGTTGTTTCTCACAGTTAGCTTCTATTTTTTTTTACTACTTTGTTTATACCCATGGAAAATGGGTAAAAAGTGTATACCAAGTTTGGACAAAACGTTTGAAACAGGCAGAAGAACATATGCAATCTTGTACGATTAGATGGCCATAGTCGTCGGAAAGAACCTTTTGATATCGGGAATTCTAAATGCTAGAAATATAAAATTTGGTATACAGGCTCCATTACTATCTAGATGTTTGACTAAACTCTTCGATCTCAGAGACTTTTATAGAGAAATAGATATATGAAATTCAATATGCAGATTCCTAAAAAATGTTCCCAATAGTTACAATCGTTTTTGAGATATTACCTGAAATTTCATATCTAAATTTGGTAAATTGTTGTAGAAGTACAGAGTATTTTCTAGTCGTAAAAGTTTAACTTTGGTACTCTTACATATTGCTACATATGTTTGCGTGTGTGGCGCTTCACAGTTTGCTTAGCTTCTTAGCCAAGTTTGTTGGTTTTTGCGCCGGCGCAACAGACTCTCTTCTATCTGCCTAAGAACCCAACGTAACTCTGGCTACTCCTCTGCTCTTTGCAGGACATGCAAGCATCTTAAACCAATCAATAAAAGAGGCTAAAAGTATATATAGAGAGGAAATGCATCTTAAAAGCGAGACAACGCTCCATTCCGATATGGATAACCTGCGGGCAGGACACCAACGCGATTTGGGCGAGTTCAATGCTTTCCTAACCTGTCGCATTTGTCTGGGTTATATGATAGATCCGACAACCGTCGACTATTGCTATCACACATGTAAGTGGGCTCCAGCCCGTGTCCAAAACCCACACGACTCAATCCAAATCCTTTCCAGATTGTCGCAGTTGCATTTTGAAGCATTTGCTACGCGATGTCTACTGCCCACAGTGCAAGGGCAGCGGGGGCAAACAAATCAACGAGGATAACTTAAGGTAGGTTATTTATATACGAGTAGCTTCTAGAGCCGAACCCCATTTAATCCTGGACAATATATATTTAAACGCAGATCCGATGATACATTGCGAGCTTTCATTTATAAGCTTGTGCCGGGTCTGTATCAACGCGAATGCGATCGTCTGGTTGAGTTTGAGGAGCAGCATCGGGATCTGGATGCAGGAGACGTACTCAAAAAGGACAAGGAACAGGAGTTCTTCACGTCAGCAGAGCCTATTAGGTAGGTCTTTAGGTCTAAAGTCAACCTACTCTTCCTAAGATTTTCCTCCTTTGAGTAGTTTAAGTAGATCCTCTCTCAAAGAATAGCTATTTCCTATTGAAAATAAGTCTTATTTCCAGCCTATAAACAAATATAAAGCCTTATTCCTGTCTGTTTCTTCCGAAAGATAGTTCTATCTAATGTTGGTTTTATATTTTGTCTTCTTCCATAAAACTTTTCCTGCAGTTTATCCTTGGAATATCATCCTGCAATGCTGAAAAAATGTAGACTAGCCGATAAGCCGCCCGTGTATTATCTACAGTGTCCCGCTGGGCTGAGGGTTGTGCATCTGAAAAGGTTTCTGTGCTCCAAGCATGACATTGATGCGGAGAATAAACAAGTCGAGGTTGAGGTCACGTATGAGGATGAGGTCTTGCCGCCCAGCTTTACGCTTATGGACGTTGGCTATTGTTACCAGTGGAATCGGGTGAGTTTTCGACATGTTTTTCTTTTTCTTTTTGTGAGTGGGTGAAGAAGGGATGAGGGAATATCTCTGTACCGTTTGTTGCCGCAGGCTGCAAATTGGATTGTGCCGCTAGTTTAATGACCCTCCCCGAATTTCATTTTCCTCTTCCCCCTCCTTTGCTGGTGTAGCACGCGCCCATGGCTTTTCGTTATAGGATATTGCTCTATGAGAGCGGAATGACAAAAAACGATGAGAACAATTTATCAAAGGTTAATCAGGATATTGAATTAAGTAGCGGTCCAGCCGCTGCCGAAGCCGCTGCCCTGCCCACTAAAAGCAGCAAAACTGTGACCTTTGCGGATGATGTGTTGCTGCCCAGTCAAGCCAGTAAAACGCGGAGTAAATCCAATTCAAAGGTCAGCAAGGGCAAGCGGACGACGGGTGGGAGTAAGAGGGAACCTGAGGACGCTACTGCTTTGAGCAATTTCAAGAGCCTGCGCAGCAATGATATGAGATATAGCGACTATGGAGTTTCCTCCTCTTCGTCCTCGTCTTCCTCCAGCTGTTTGCCACCTCTGTTGCGAGTGAAAAGCGAACCGGAACCGGAGGAGCAGTCTAGCCTGGGCGTGTCCAATAACTTGAATATTGTGGTTAGCATTCCACCATCCCAGCTCAGCAAAGTGGCAGCCTATGTAGATGAAGGCTTCGAGCTGAAGACGGCCAACAAAAAGTCGCCACCAAATTTGCCCAAGCTCAAGATTGAGCTGAACAGCATGAAGGCTAAGCTAACGATGCCCAAGTCAGCGGATGCACGACTCGAGGATGTGCAGCAACAGCTAGATTTGGAAACATATGCCAAAAATATAGGACTAAAGCCCATAGAACCCCCCGCGGCCGTGGCTGCTGCAACGGATATACTTAAATACAGTCCCAATGCGTCGCCCATGTCTTCTGGCTCGTCGTCGACAAATGGCTCCAATGGGTCCACAGTGGATTTCAGCACCTCAACGTCATCTTCGTCACATCGTAAGCGCAAGAAGAAACACTCCAAGGAGCCGAAGGATTCGAATGGCAAACGCAAGAAGCTCCATGCGGAAATCTCCTCACAAACGGATGGAAAAATGAAAATGAAAATAACAACAACGCACAATCACAAGGCGCACAAGTTGGATCTAAAACGAAGCCATTCACTGGCTGGTGGTGAGCTGGTCTCACTGAAACAGCTCCAGCTGGCGGAGGAACAGCAGCCGCGGCCGGCGAGCAAGGAAAGCGAATTGAATCGCACCTTGGGCGAGGAATCGCGCAGCATTAACAATTTGATGACTGGTTCCAAGTCGGAGCAGCCAATTGCCAAGGAAAAAGAATTGAATCTGCCTGCGTCACCGCCGCTGCCTCCAAGTTTATTTAAAGCTTTTTCACACGCCAGCAGCGCACCAGTGACGACGCCAGCTGCACCAGCAGCCGCAACAATTGTCGCTCGACCCAAGCCTGCTGTAGCGCCGCTGCCACAGCCGCTGCCGCAGCAGCCGCTGACTAACAATAATAATCGCAAACCAACGCTAACGCCCTGTGCCACGCCCACGTCTACGCCACATTTTGTGGTGCCACAAGCGCCGCTGCGACAGGCACCGCATAATATGCAGCGTTACCACTCCACGCCCACTTCCATAGCCAGCGCAGCCAACAAACAGCCCAAGCGCTCGCTCTCTCTGGATGAAACTCAGGCACAGCAACAGAAGCATCCACGCTTGGATTATCAGCTGCAGCTGCAGCAGCAACAGCAGCAGCTAAGCGCGAAATATGCCGCTGCCGCCAAGCTCAAAGCCAGCAGTTATACGCCACAGATGCGTCTCTATGGCCCGGAGCTGGTCAGGCCAACGCAGCCCAGCAGCATGCCCATGCTGTGCCCCACCAGCATGAATCTGAATCTTGGGCTGCCCACAGCTTCCTCCTCGGTGACCATAACACCGCGTCCGCGTAATACTCTAAGCTATGCTCCCTTTCCGGAGAGCAGCAGCTTAAATAATTTGCCAGCGCTGGAGATAATGCGCCGGGCAACAGCAGCAACTGTTGCAGGAGCCGCTTGTCTAATGGGGCCACCGGTTAGTTTGCCCAAGCAGCCGGCGAGGCGTGCAGAGCACTCGCCGCCAATGAATATGCCGGCAATGGTCAAGTCGCCGCCGCTGTCAGTTGCGTTGAGTGGCCAGCGCGGCAGGAACAACAGAAACAGCAACAACAATGGCAACAACAACAACAGGAACAACAACAACAACAGCAACAATGCTGCTTATCGCACATCGCCGCCTGCATTAATAAATCTGCGCAACACTGTGCCACTCGCGTTTCCATCAAAGTCAGTAAAAGCCGAAGTGAATACAAAGAAAACAACAACTGTTGCTGCGGGGGCAGCAGC
The DNA here is from genome assembly GCA_018150835.1 of Drosophila repletoides. NCBI lineage: Eukaryota > Metazoa > Arthropoda > Insecta > Diptera > Drosophilidae > Drosophila > Drosophila repletoides. The sequence goes on along the minus strand of JAECWQ010000089.1, from coordinate 16,478,395 downwards.
AGGAGTAGCAGCAGCAGCAACTGCAGGCAAAACCAATGGCATAACTGCGCTGGACAAGTCGAAAACGAGTTTGCGTGAATTTCGGCCGCCGTTTGTGCCAGCAACATCGACAACAGCAACCACCACGACAACAGTGGGCCCAACAACTGTTGCAGCTAAGGATGCCGACATACTTGATTTATCAGCAGGACGCAGCAGCAGCAGTAACAGCAGCAACAGCAGCAGCGCCAAGCAGACAACCACAGCAACGGGCACTACCAAATTGGCGCCCAAGTCGCCACCCGTGGGCAACAGCAACAGCAACAACAACAACAGCAGCAGCAGCAGTAGTAGTAGCAGCAGCAGCAACAGCCTGGAGGCAGCTTTAAATAAAATCAAGCAAAACATTTCCGCCAACAGCAACAATACTGGCGGCACTGCGGCAACTGCTGCTGCCGCTGCTGCTGGTGGTGGTAGTGGTGGTGGTGGCGATGATCTACAAAATCTGCATATGCTTTCGGAGTCGGCCACAGCGCGCGAAAAGATCTCGATTTCGATATCGAAGGCCGGCAGCAACATCTATGAGAATAAGCCAAAGAATGCGCTGGTGCGGCCACAGAATGCCTCAGTGCGCAGCATACCCAATCCCTCGGCTTTGGCCTTTCGCAATCAGGCCAACTTGTTGACCAACAGCAGCAATACAACAGCGACAGCAACAGCACCAGCAGCACCAGCAGCAGCAACAACTGCAACAGTAGCTGTAACTGCAGGCGCAACAGCAACAATTGCCGCCAAGCCGCTTACTGTTAAAGCCGAGGAGAAAACTAAATTGTCCGCAACAACAGCAACGCTGCTCAGCCCCAACAACAACAATAATAACAACAACAGCAGCAACAATAATAATAATGCAGCCACCTCGCCGCGTGCTGTTAAAAAAGCAACAACAATTGATCAAGTTGCAGCCAATTTAAACATACGCGCCGAGGCAAAAGCCGCCGCCCTCGCCGAGGAGGCGCCACTTGCTCCATTGGGCTCCAGTGTTGCTGCCGCCAAAACACCAGAGCTGGAAAAGGCTGCAGCCAGCAGCAGCAACACTAGCAAAACGCTTGCCAAGGAGCCAACAGCAACAGCAGCAACACCAACAGTTGCTGCTGCCGCCGCAGCAGCCACAACTGCAACACTTTCATCGCTGACCAGCGATGCCCACTCCAAGCCTCCAGTACAAATTTCCGCTACCGACACCCTGGCACCGGTGGCAAGTTCCGCTTAGTCACAAGGTGAGTAAAAAATATAAATTTTATTTATTCTTGAACTCAAAAGAAAACTTTTTAAAAATCTGCCTTGAAAATAATGATACAATTTTAAGATAAAGCTTTTAACAACTTGGCCTAATTAGCCCATTAGCCGCATTTTTCATTTAATGTTGATCGCCTCGCTACCAAAATTTCACAACTTTTTCCCATTTATACTTTGACTTTTAAAGACATATTTTTGAATAGGTTTTATTTATGAAAATTTTCCTTCTTCCACTAATTCTTAATGAAATGAATTTCAAATATTGTCTCCAAGAATTTCATTTATGTTTTTCATCTTTAATTTTTGATTTCACTGTCCAAAGGTCATATTTTTATTGCTTTTGCTTTGAAGCAAGTATCTCCGACCCCATAAAGTATATATATTATTGATCAGGACGACGAGACGAATTGATATAGCCGTATAATCGTCTGTCTGTCTGCTTATATGCATCCTAGTAATTTAGTTTTTGGACTATGTATGGGAATGAAATTTGGTATGGATAGCTACCATAGGAACAATAGGTAAAAAATCTGTTATATGGAAAACTTTTTTGTTTCTCAAAGTATCCTAAAGAAAATTACAAGTTAGATAAGATGATTAAGTATGCTCTCTAAAGGCATACTAAAAATTATCAGATCGGCTTACTATATAATACAGCTGCCATAGAAACAATACTGATTGCAAATGCCGAAGATAGTCTTTTCTTACTAGTTTGCTCCAATTCAATTCTTTTCAAAAGGTTCCAGGAATGAAATTGAACTTTCCAAATAAATATTTATATCTCAAAGATAGCAAAAAACTGTTTTCTCATGAATGAATGACATTTGACCTTCCGATCTTTATATTTTCTTGTTTTTCGAAAACTTTTATATACAAAATGCTTACTTTTATCTAAAAGTTTTAACTTTTCACTTAAAAAGGGAATTCAAGAATATTTACACTAGAAATTTGCCTATTTCGGTTTGAAGTATTGAAAATAGTTTGAGGAGTTCAGGAGTTTTCGTTTTTTAAAAGTCAACTTTCCTTGGTTACTCTCGATCTATTAAAATTTGAAACTGAAATATCTATAAATTGTTATATAAAGAGACTAGTTGGAAATTTGCTGCGAGAATTGGAATAAGCCCAGCAAAAACCCAATCAGAGCAGAAATAAAATGAACGGAAGAAAGCAGCAGTAATGAAGAGTGAGAGGAAAGAGGTTGAAAAAGCAGAGAAGGGAGAAGAAACAACCGGAAAACCTTTGACCCGGTAGTGGAGAGATATCGCCCAAACGACAGTCTTTGGTCAGGAACTTTCCGGAGATACGGGAGAGTTCTGGGCGTTGAATAGAGTGTATTCTTCTATTCTCTCTCTAAGTCAAGCTTGACTTTTTTTATGCATGATTTTCGTATTATTCTTTTACCTAATTCTTGAACCAAGTTTGTTGTCTTTTTACCACAAATTGTTTTCTTTTTCTATTATTGTTTTTTTTTTTTTTTTGCTTTGTGTGTTTGCCGTTGCTTAACTTCTTCTTCCTCTTCTTCTTTTGGCGCGTTTCCCACACTCACCGAAAAAAGAGACTCAAATTATACAAATTACATTTCGTGTTTGCGCGATGTTTTTTTTCTCGGCTTTTTTTTGTTTTTCTTGTGTGTTGTTTTTTTCTCCTCTTTCGTTTTTCTCAAGTAGTCATTATACACAAATTTAGCGGGCACTGCGCTGCTCGTCAACGTGTGTCTTCTACGTTAGTTGCTCCCGCTCTCTCTCTTCTGCACTCCTCTCTCCCTTCTGCTGGCTTCTTCTTCTCGCGGCTCCCTTTCTCTTTTGCCTCTCTCTCTCTCTCGCTCTTCGCATTCGGCGGTTCGGCTGGGTCGGTCATTCCTACGAGCGCTGCTTTATTTTTGCCGTTATACACTAACAAAAACAACGCTGACTTTTTTCTAGTTGCTTTTTATGCAGTTATTTTTTTTTTCCTCTTTTTTGTATGGCCTTTTAATGAACAGCAGTCGCCGTCGCCGTCGCCGTCGCCTCAGTCGCAGTCAATCTCTCATTTTCTCATTCTCTGCGTACTCTCACAGGCCATTACATCATTCTGTATTTTCATCCATGAATAATAAAATTTTCATTTGAATGTTTTTCCATTGGAAAAGCGAATAATTATGCCCATTTCAGAATAAAAATAAGCAGAAACAAAACATTAAAATGGATTTTGATTACAAAATATTTGCTTTTAATCGAAATTTTATAATAACTAGTAAGGTGCACCGACGATTGCATACCCTTGCTGAGCTATATGATATAGTAATCCGATCTTAATGAATTTAGTTGTGCGTTTAGAAATCACACTTTTCCATATAACTTGTAAATTTAGCCAAGATTCCTTGAGAAACAAAAAAGTTTTCCATCCAACAACTTTTAAGCCGATTGTTCCCATGGGAACTATATGATATAGTTGTCCGATCCGGCCTGATCAATAATATGTATACTTTATGGTGTCGGAGATGACAAAGTTATAATACCCTCTGCTTTTTTTCATTAAAAAATTTTAAATTTTTTTTCATATTTTCGATATTTAAAACTAAAGTCCGTAAAATCATCATAAATTTGTAAGAAAAATAAAAAAAAAAAACATTCGCAATATTTTCGAAATTTATAAAAATTATTTGTAAAATAGATTTTTATTTGAAATAATTCTTGTTTTGGATAAATTTCGCCTTTACACATGAATTTGGGACCAAAAATCATATAATAATGCTTATTTCCGTATATTGGAATACTCATTTTATAGTAAAACTTAGGAAATTATTTATAAAATAAATTTTTATTAGAAGAATTCAAAAATGATACATATTAAGTTCCTTATATATATAAAGTCTAAAAGAAACCCATATAAATATTTAATATTCGCAATCTTAAAATAATTTTCCTATATCTTTTATTTATTCCCTAAAAAAATGCAGCGTTTCTTTGGATGTGCGGCACACAAATGTATCTGGTGGCGCCACTGGAAAGTCTACAAGGCGGCAACGGAAATTGATAGATTCCAGTTCCAAACGAAGTTCCAGATCCGTTCCGGTTCAATTAGTTAACACAAGTGCAATTCATGGGAATAATAATAAAAGACGGCTCAGCAGAGAGTAAGCCTTAAAAATTAACCAAAATACCTTCATTAGAAAGCAATACAAACAAATACACAAATACACAAACAAAACCTACATAATATTTGCACCTACTCCTATAAAGAAAACAAGATACAAGCTAAAAGATACAAGATACATACTTATATGTAGATACTCAATTTGCACTCATATGCAAATGAGTGTGCAAATATTTGCGCTGGAATTAGTACGCGTCTAAATAAATTATAAACGTAATGGAAATATGTCTGCTAAAATAAAAATATGAATAACAACAAAAACAGCAAAGCAACAGCGACAACAACAACAACAACAACAGCAACAACAACAATAAAAGCTGACACAAAAATGCGAAATATAAATAAACACACCGAAAGTTGCTTTTGTTGTTGTTGCTGCTGCTGCTGCTGCTGTTGCTGTTGTTCGGCATAGCAAAAATGCGAACGAAAATTAATTATAAAATAAAATATCAGCAAATAACAAAAACTACAACAACAAAAATACGCAGATATTCGTAGTACGTGTCGACTGGCCGTCCCGTCCCAGTCCGGCCGACTACACTGAGCGAAAGCAGCGCGTCAAAAGTTTGCTGATAACAAATTTTAAGTTAGCGCATCACACGCAAATTATTTGCCTTGAAAATTTGGCTTATTTCCTGTACACTGAACAAAAGTAGCGCATTAAATGTCCCGACAGTTAGCGCATCACTCGCAAATTATTTGCATTGCAAATTTGGCTAACTTTTATTTTTATATGGAATTTTCAAGTAACATTTTTAACAATTCATTTAATTTTTTTAAAAAATTAGACAAATTTATAGCTACGCTTTTGCAAATTATTTATTTCTATAGCAACTGCTAATTTTAAAATTTTTCAAAATGCTGAGGCCTTTTGCCAAAACTTAATGTTTCCAGCTAAAATTTTAAATAATAAAAATAAAAAGCTACATTTTTGAATATTCTAACCTTTAATATTTGAAATAAGACAAATAATTAGCCAAATTTTTATAACTTTGATATTATAAATTTTTATAAATCAAATTTTTGCAATTCAAATTGGCAATAAAATAAATAGTTATATTTTCAACTTTTTGACCATTAAAATTGGCTATAAAGCAATAAATTTCCTACAAATAATTTTTTTTTTGTAGCAATCGCAAATTTGTACAGTCAAAACTAGAAGATTTTCCAATGCAAATGTTATATAAGGCACATAATAAACCAAATTTTCCATTATTTGCGCGCAAATAATTTGCGTGTAGCACACCCTAACAAATTTCTTCCTAAACTAGCTCCAAAGTTATATTAGCTCTTCCAACAGGAAAATAGTATCATGGGGCATAGCTTCAAAAAAAACAAAAGAAAAGAAAAAAAAAAAAAAAACAGGGTATCTGTTGGGCTTATACTAAACTAAAAAGAAAACAAAAGCTGATAATACAATAAAGAACAGAATCAAATGTATTTGTTAGTAGCTAAAAAAATCAAACCAAAAACAAATCGCATAAAGAATGCATAAATTATGAAATTGATGAAGAGGAATAATGAAGAGACGTGTGGAGGAATCGAATCAAATATGCGAGAGTTTTTCGGAAGTGTTTTGAAAATGTTTTTTGTATTTTTTTATTTGTATTCTCTGGGCCTGGCCAAGTGTGAAACGCGCACTTAGCGCAGGTTGCGGGTTCGGTTCGGTTCGATTCGGTTTATTTTATTATTTCTCCTTCTCTTCTTTTTGGGTTTTCAGTTTTGCTTTTGTTTTTGATTGTGTGTGTGTGCATGTGTGTGTAAACGGTAGCCAAACACTAGCAAACACATACACACACACACACACGCACGTTCGCTGAGGCGATAAAATTTTAACGATTTTGCGCCGTTTGAGCCGAGCGTGTCAAGCATAAAGATTCAAAAAAATACAAATCTATATAAAAATACCTATATATAAATACACATACACATACACATACACATACACATACACATACACTTACATATACCTTGTAGATACTTTTTTGTATTAGATACTTAAGCGCGTTACGTTTAATTGCAGCACGAACTTTGTACATAAATTAAAATCGAAGTGACAAACTAAAAAACAAACACAACAAAACAAAAAAAATAAAAATAAAAATAATCCTCCTTTTTTTTCATTAGATTTTAAAGCTTCGACCAAAAAATGAAAAACAGTTCTAGACTGCAAAAAAAAAAAAGAAAGTAAAGAGTTTCCTTCGAAAAATAAATGATCGAATTCAATAGATTTTTAAGTAGGCAACAGTAATTTATATATACACATATACATTTATCGATATATAAAGCTTTATAAACGTCTCTCTATATCTTTCAATTTGTTGTGTGTCGTTTTTGGCTTTTCTGTTATATTTATTCGTATATTTATATGTACATAATTTATAAACTTTTTTTTTTTTTTTTTTGTATATTGCGCAGTTTCCCGTGCTATCGTTATCGTTATCGATAGCTGCACGCATGTAGAATTTAGTTATTAATATTTGTGGAGAGGCAAGGAAAACAACCCTTCTTCTTTGATGAAATCTTGCAACCACCTTTCGTTCAAATTTGTTGAAATTTACATAAATAAATGCCCTTCCTTTTGCCCTGCCCCGATCCTGATATCGATATGGTTACGTAACTATGGAAACTGTGGCATGCAACTTACAATGTGGGGCTCGAAAAAGGAAATGAAAAGAAAATTGTATATTTAGTTGTAAACCCGTGCAAAAACTATAATTATAATTATATTATTTCTAAGCTGATATTAATGTTTGTTCCCACATTTTGAGCTATATAAATAAACAAAAATGATTAACTAAATATACAAATCTAAACATATACATACATACATATATAATACATATATATTTAGAGATCTGAATGTGTGCACCTACATAAAAATTCATACATATAAATAAATAATAATTAGATACATATTATTATTGTTAGAAACATTTTGACTCACATGTAATCCACACACAAAATTCGTAAGTTAAACAAATAAATTAGCTGATTTTCAAAATAAAAGAAAAAATTATAATAAAAAAACAAATACACTCACAAAATAGATAAATGCGTTTTTTTCCTTCTTCTCACTTTTATGGCCCTGATAAATCAGTGCGCTTGGCAAGGGAAAGGCGAAGCTGAAGCCGAAGTCAAACTCGAAGCCGATGCCGACAACGGCGTCGACAGAAGGTGTCGTTATGCGGCCAGGAAGATATAAAGATACGCGTACGCATACGAATATCAGGTTACAGTCGACGTTATTACAGTTATGGGCTCTACTTGGGCATTTTAGAGATGGGCGCGTGCTCCTTCACGCACGAACTCAAAGTTCACTTTATATATGGTAAAAGAAAGATAAGAACTATCCAAGAGCTCATGCAAATATATAATAATCAGCATCAACACTGGACTCTATATACATAGCTATAGAGCGTCTGTCTGTCCGCCTATTTGTCGGTTTTTTTCCGCATTCCCCAAATCGAAAAAGCATTATTTTTAGCGAATTATTAATTTTTTATAAGAATTTTTGTAAAATTAATTCTTATTATTTTGCATACTTAATTTTAACTACTTTCCTTAAGCAACAATTAAAAAATAAAATCTATATTAAAACAGCTAGAGCAGACTACAGGATATCTTCCAGTCAAGCTCTATTAATTTTAAAATTGAATACTTCAATTTTCAAGAATTTTAATCTTTTTCTAAAGCTAATGTCATATATATATTTTAGTTAATATATAGTAAATATTCAATATTCACATACTTTGTCGTGTCACGCGCGCTTCTCTAATAAGCATTGGCAAACGGCACTGCAGCTAGAAGATTCAGTGGGGGCTGGGCGAAGGGGGAAAGCGAAAGAGTGAGAGATGACAGTGGGCCGCTGTCAGTTTTTCATTTGAAATTCCAACCCCCACATTGAAAATTTTGTTCACCAAGTGTCAAGGCAAGGTCCTGTGTTTTCCGACTGGGTCTGGGACTGAGGACTGGTGCTGGGTGCTGGGTGCTTGGGTGTTGCTGACTGCCGCTTTACTTGTTGGCATAGCAGATTTCAACGCTTTTCATGGGCTTAAAGGGGAGGCGGGCAATAGTCGGCCAGGGGGAGGGAGTGTGGGCAGGCAGGACACTTGCCGGAAACATATGGCGGCACGCTAAAACCAAAGTCGTTGTCGTTGTCGTTGTCCACACACACACACACATACACACGAGCACACACATACACATAGACACAAAAGCCGCAGCCACAAATACGTAACAACTGGCACGTGCCCGAGCTCGTGCCATAACCTTCAAGGCAAGGCAATGACAAACGATAGGGCAGGGGCAGGGCGAGGGTGGAAGGCAACGGCAAAGAAGTATGAGGACGAAGGCGAAGAGAGCGAGGCCAAAGCTTTGGCGTTACGCTGCGGCTTGTGGGTGCCGTATGTGTGTGTATGCGTCTCTCTCTCTCTGTCTTTCTCGCTGTATATGTGTGTGTGTGTGTGTGTGTGCAGCTACTTGTTGTGTTTTATTTGTTTGTCGTACTTTTATTAAAAACGAACGCTACTTAATCAGCAGCAAAATGTCGCACTTTACTGAACACCCACACACCCACACAGACACACACACATAGATAGACACCGCTGAGGAAGTGAGTGGGAGAAGAAGAGAGCGAACGCGGTAAATTTTCCGCTCCCTGCTCGCAATCGCGCCTAGTGCAAAAAAAATAATGCAGAACGGCACCCTGAAGATTTGAATACCCTTCTATCGAATATATTGCTATACCGTTTTTTAATTAAATTAAATAAAAATATTTTTTGACTTTAAGTTATTCTTTTAATTGGCATTTTTTATCTAGATATCTTTGAAAAAGGTAAGTTTTATTATGAGATATTTAAAAACAATAAAGTTATTCATACAAAAGCTCAATTTTAAAACAGACTAAAACAGAAAACCGTTTCCGTTTTCAATTCAAAACCCATATCTGAGCACAGATCTATGGCAGCTATAGAAAATGATTATTTCATTAGACCTGATTCCGATATAGCTGCTGCCCTTAGTAAAAAAGAGAGACATATACATACATATATCATCGTACTGATTGAGAATATATACTTTCAATACTATCTTCCTTCACTGAATAACACTTTTTATGATATACAAAGTCAATATACCATTTGTAAAGGGTATACAAATAACTTATCAGCTTTTGTTTTAGCTGAGAGCTTTGCTAAAGTCGCTGTCGCTGTCGCTCCATCCGGCCTTCGGTCTGCCTGTCCTCACCGCCCCCCAACAAACCCCTCCTACAGACGCGTCTTCAGACAGCTTTGTTACTGTTACTGTTACTGCTACTGCGACTGCGACTGCGGCTGCGACTGCGGCTGCGACTGCTGATAAATAGCATTTAACATTTCTCATTGTGTTTGTTGGAACGTGCTCAGCTTTGCGTTTTGCGATTGGTAAATTGGGTAATTGAAAGTACTTAAATATTATGATTTATTATCTATATATTATACGGCACTTATATGTAGGTATTATAGCTCCCCCTCTCTCTCCGCTACGCTTACCCCTTCCGGCTCTATTTGCTTTTACATGGAGTTGTGCAATCATTTCATTTCATTGTGAAAGCTTTGCTTATCTACGAAAAGGTTATTAAAATTGCATCAATCATTCGTAAAGCAGCTTTTCCATTCAAATTGATGGATGTTTTTTTTTTTGCAAGTGGGTTTCCATGCATGAAATAACACTTAGTTTTTGTATAATTTGTAAAAATTGTTGCCTTTTAGCTTTAAACGTAAATTACGACTATTTAACATGTTTAAAAACAATACTGAAAGCCTGTTTCACTTTCTTGAACCCCGTTTAACCTCAGTCTTGGTTCAAGAATATATCAGTCGATCCTTCGTACATTATCTTTCCAATTTGTTTTAAAACCTATCTAGAATTGAACGGCATCACAATTTTACACATCAGAATGATATTCCATATAAAATTGGTTCAGATTTGACAATTTATGGGTATTTTTTTCAAATTATTAGTATGAATTTTGACAAAAAGAATGAAAGGCCTGAGAATTGGTTTAAAATTCTTAATTTACATAAAGAAATGCTTACAAAACCAATGACGGCATAAAGTTTAGTTAGAGGAATACTTCAATTTCATCTCTAGGTGGAAAAGGAGAAAATTATAACTTTATCATGTACTGTGTAATGCTTTCAAAAAGGTATATCCGACCACATAAAGTATATATATTATTGATCAGGACGACGAGACGAATTTATATAGCCATGTCCATCTGTTCCTGCGTCTATTTATATACAAACTAGTCTCTCAGTTTTTGAGCTAGATGAATGAAATTTGGTATGGAGTCGGATCGGACAACAATATCGTATAACTCCCATAGGACCCCATAAATTATATGTAAGTATGTTTGTATGTATATATTGATACTAGTTAATTTAGCAGTGTCCTTCTCCTTATATTCAAGCAAGCCTTACAGTTTTTGTTCTGGGTGAATAAAACCTAGCATATAAACTTATTTTTACTGTCGGAACCGGCCTACAATATCCTAAAGTTGTGTTATGTTTAAGAGAAACCTTTCAGCCAGATTCCTTTTGGTGTTGTTTAGATATTTTCTCTGCTTCATTACTTCAGAAGTTTTCTACAATTTCTCGCTCTAAAACTCTTCTAAGCTCTCCATACTTTTAGCCTTGTCCTTTCATCCGGAAGGAATTCCTGTTCAGTCGGGCATGAAATAAAACCACAATATTTGTTGTAAAATGCTTAAGAAAGGGATTTTAAAGTTTGTCATATTATTTTTGTAAAACTCTGGAAAAGAATTACTAAATAAATCGAACGTTACAAAATATATTTAAGCAAGTTTCAAGCTTTAAATTGTATTGAAATTTGCTTCTAATAGTACTCCGATTTGGATCAATTATTCTCGAACTGATATTTAACAGAACTATTCAGTTTTTAAATATTGTAATCCTACCTCTCGATATGCTTCTCATAGTGAATGAATAAGTAGATTAAACGTATCATTAATTTAAGAATTAAATTTTCAAAATGATATTTGTGAGTATATAATTTTCATATATTCAAAGCTATCTTTCTATTCGCTTCTCAAATATAGTACTCAAAGGACTAGTCCCTAGAAAAAACAATATTTTAGAAACATTAATGTTGTTTTATTGCTTTTATGAGAGCTACACCTCTATAAATTTCAGGTGAGTGGTAAATTATAATACAAAATAATCTTTAATTATGCTTGGTGAAGGAAAAAACTGTATTCCTATTTTGATAGCTTTGACGACCAAGAATATATATATATACATACATATTTATATACGAATATGTATACAAAACAATGTATACAAACCAACAAAATAATACTTGATTGCAGAGCTCCGATTGGTTCAAGACAAAGCGGTTCGTGGACTGAGGCCGACTGGCTTTGGTTCCAATGCTAGTTGAGCTAAGACGTAGAGTATATTCGGAAAAACTCATCTACAACTAGCGAAAAGTTAAGGAAATATTAATATAAACATCGTAGTGAAATTTTCTTAAAAAATTGTTTGTTTTATTTTTGAGTTTCTAACAATATAATAGCTAAATATTGGTTCATTTCAGAATCTGCAAGAGTTGTTTTTGTGAAACTCGGTTAGGTTCAACGTGGCGAATTAGATGGTAGTCCCGATTCGAGCCGGATTGGTTAGAAGGAAACCGGTTTGCAGGTTTAATTTTAATCATTCCTAGGAGCAGTCACATTTAAGAAAGGTTTAGGCATTATGGGCTACTCAGTGGGAGAAGTTTTTCCTTTCACTAATATCTGAAATATTTTGATATTTTCTATAATTTATTAACTATGATATTTATCGAATAACTCAAGAGATTAAATAAAGTTATAAATCAAACTGAATAACAGCAAAAGTCATAAAAGTTGACTTATCTCTATTTTATTTTTTGGTTTTTTTTTGTTGTGGTTTTTGAGTATTTTCCATTCCGTGCGCAATTACTGGGACCGAAAATATTGTGGCGCTATCTGCGGGCAATTTTGTGAAATTTTACAGAGAGATCTTAGAGCGAGATAAGCGAAGGAACAACAACAACATCAGAGACAAAAACAACAAGAGCAACAGCAAGAGCTGAGCGAGTTGCAGCTGAAAATTCCAATTCCGAAACACGTTCCGTTGCACGCTTCAACTTTGAACTCTTTGGGAATTCGATTACGATTAAAACTAATGAAAAAAAGACGGAGCGAGAGAGAGAGACAGAGAGAGGAAGGGAGTATGAAAGAAATATAGATAGAGAGAGAGAGCGAGAGAGAGAGAGTGTGAGCGAGCGAGCAAGGGAGAGACAAGTTAAAACAACAAAATGAGCGTTAACCAAGCGAATCCTCTGCACGTTTTTTTTTTTTTTTTTTGGAGTCGCGGGCGTTCAAGGTGTGCCTGCCCCTGGCCCCGTGGACGTCGACAAAAAACACACGATATGCGAAAACACGCGAAGCGAATTCGATTTCATTGTTGTTGTTGTTGTTGTTGTTGCTGGTTGCTTGTTGCTTGTTGCTCTCTACACACCCGTACGTCGCTGCAGCAGCTACATTCACCCCGTAACCCCCCGCTAGCATGGCAATTTGCCATTTTGAACAACGTAGGAGCCAGCCACAATTTTGCGGCTTCATTGGATGCCGCCGTTGCCAAAGGCAGGCGCAGTTGAAAGCACTGCAATGAATGTGCGGGGGCAGACGGCGAGAGTAAGAGGAAAAGGAGAAAGGACGTCAACGGAGACGGAGACGGAGAAGAGCGTTCTACACAGATAGAGCAGATGCCTTTGGCAGCAGCTGACAGAAGAGCTTCTGTGATGAGAGTGAGTGACTGTCTGTGTGACAGTCAACGTATGAGTGTGTGTGTGTGTGACTATTTGACGCTGCACCTGTGCTTTACGCTCTTTGTTATTTCTGTTTTTGACTTGAATTCTTTGCATTGAAAAAAGCTCAACGGTTGCTGCTGCTGCTGTTGCTGTTATTGTTCTTCCTCTTCTTGTTGTCAGTTTCAGTCTGTAGGCGGAACTCAAATAAAAGTTATATTGCCGCTGCAGGGGAATTCGAGTTAATCGAATAATAAGCGCGCGCACACACACACACACACACACACACAGAACACACACATACATACACAAGCTGCAGTCTGCGCCGAGGTCGAGACATGACCAATTGGCGTGTTTTTCAAAATACTTCGCTTCGTTGGAATGGAAGATGATAGCCTCGCCGCAGCGCAGCCTCGTTTCACCTCACCTCTTTACTCCACTCTTCGCCACAGCTATTCTCTCGCCTTGTTATGTTTTGCGCCTCGTTTTTGATTTTCAGCACACACACAGTATTTATTACCTCTTCTTCTCTGCTCTGCTCTGCTCTGTTCTGCTGTCGAACGGGTAAAGCGATTGAAGCGGGCAAAAGCGGTTGAAGCGGTTGAAGCGGGTGAAGCGGAGCAACAAGCATGGGGAGCCCATCAAAAATTATGTGCACTCATTTGTGAAGTGCACGGCGAAGGCATCGGCGACGGCGGCGCTTTATGCGTGAGAAAAAAAAACATATACAACTTGGAGAGAACTTCCTTTACTCCACCACCCTTCCCTTCCCATACATTCCCTTCCCCACCATCATTCCGTGCAGCGGTGCTACTTGAAAGCGATTCTTCAAGTTCTTCAAATTCATTTCTAATTGATTCCGAATTGCTTTCAATTGTAGCCCTCGTTTTCGTTTCGTTTCGATTTCTCGTCAATTTCAAGTGAAAAATATAAGAGACATGCATTTTTATTCGATTTGGACCCACTGTTCAGGCATCTCTGCTGCAGTCTCAAGTAAATGCAATTTCCCTTTTTAATACAATTTTTACAAACATGTTTTATTATATTATGAATTCATTAAGTAATTTCTATATATACACACATACACAGAGAAAAAAGAGCATAGTTATACCTATGCCTAGAGACATTAAATGTAATACACTGAAAAAATTACATACACTTTTGTTCATAATCTAATTATGGTATACTTAAATCTTTCATGAGTGTCCACAAAATTATTTTTCCCCTCTAATTAAAAAATGAATGCTTGATTTTTATATTAAATTTGTATGCACCTGAATTTTTATCAAGAGTTCGCTGTAATATTTACAGGTCTTAAAATTACAATTCAAAGCGCATTCTTATTTTTTGCAGTGTGTCGCCAAGTCACAAATTTGTTTTTACCGTAATCAAAAGCAAGACAATAACAAAATCAAAATCAGCGTTCAAGATCTCTCTCCCACTGCCTCTCCCATTCTCTCTCTCTCTCTTTCTGTCGCCAAATGCCTATCGGTAAATCATATGCAATCGTTGTTGCCTTGCACTAACTGTATAGGCGAAAGAGAATGATAAAGAGGAAACTATTTGTGCATTTTGCATTGATTCAGTCGAAGTTACATTACAGCGGTGTGACGTGAAGTGAATTGGAATCCCTTGAGTAAATGATTAAATGATTTCCGACACGAAAAGTTTAGTTTATAAATAAGTGAAGTGCATTTAAAATATTATAAAATATTTTCCTTAAGAAAGTAAAATGAAAAATAAGAAGAAAGGAAGCTGAAAACTCAAAAGTTTAAAACAAATATTGATAATGCAATTTGTTTGTATTAAGTGTGATAGCCTTACCTCTCTACAGGACACATTTAAACGATTCGGTAAGATTTATTGGACTTAATAATCTCATTTTCTAAAAGTTAATAAAATCATCTTATACTCGTTCCATATATAGTTATGTATAATAGTTGTATTAATATTTAAAGAAAGTATAGTGTTAGTAAGTGTTATAGTAAAAAGGGTTCAAATTTGAAGAGTATTGAATACGTAGAGTTGCCAATTAAAATAAATTGAATACATTTTTTGTTACTAATCAATTAAAGTCATGATAACTCTAGATCACTTTTTCCCCGACTCTTAACCTATTTATACACACAATAATATGAATATAAAAGCTCTGCGATATATGTTGGATTAGTGTCGAAATAATTAGTAAGTCTAAAGTGCATTCATTATATTCAGTACTACCATTTTCTGCTGTCACTAGTAAAGTTATAATTCAATTACTTATATTAATCTGCATAATTCCAGACAGATTTTATTGAAATAGAGGTTGTAAGCCTCCAAAGTTTAAGAAAGTTCATAGCTGTGGGTCCAGGACCAGAAAGAGAGCTTCTTAGGCGTAACTAAATTCCAAAGTTTTGGTTGAATTCTTAGATTACTTAGCATTTAATCAAATGGAACTCAAAAATTGTGATTTTCCACAAATATTTATACAGTTGGAAAATAGCATAATTAACTGTTTTGAGAGTCTGGAAAAAAAATCCATGCTGAATCATTTTTTCCTCATTATATAATTTATAAGTAATTCAAAGATTAATAAGTAAATGAAATTCCTGATTCTATTTCTAAACTAACGGAAGTCTAGTAAAGCAACTTTATAAGCAGTGACTGCCTATGTGTGTGTGTGTACATGTCTGTGCATGCATAAATGCCCGATAAATACTGTTATATTTTTAGTTATGGCAGCTTTTTAGTAGAGCGCAAATAAAAGATTGAACTTGCAATTTAGTGTCGACAAGGGCATCATAAATAAACAATAAATTTGAACATTTTTCTCGCTTATTGTGAGAACAGGAACACATTTTCGAAAGAGCCAACAAAACATTCATTTTGTTGCTTTTTACACTAAACAACAAATAAGTAAAAGCGCTCTAGTTAAGTGTTGCTCGACTAAGAGATACTCTGTAAGCAAGTCCTATCAGACTTACCGAAACGCGACAGTTTTCTTATAAAGAAAATAGTTTCTAGGATAACTTCTATGTTTATCGGCCTATCCTCTTTAAACTTAAAGTAATACTTCGTAAACCTGTAAAGAGTTTTAATTAAAATTTTTGTGACTTTTACTCAAAATTTCAAATTATCTTAGGCTTTGTATCGTATAGAAGATTTTTGATTAGATTCCAAATTAGATTCCTCTAGCTCTTTTAGCTGCCGATATTGAGTGAACTTGGCCAAATTGACTCGTCTACCGATCAAGAATATACAAGTATATTTCTGCCTCGTTTTATACAAATTTGGCATACTCCTTTTGCCTATTTTATGTGTTTACAGGGTATACAAAAGTTTTTGGCTGAAATTCCGCAGCGTGTACGTCGACGTCGCTGCTATTCGTCTCTAGGCGCTCCCCCTTCTATCGTCTTTCTCTGAACGCTCTTCGCTCTTCACTCTTTGCGTTCGTCTTCCGTCAGCGACAAGCGATAAATTCGTATGAACAAATTGAATGTGCGATGTTATTGTTGTTGTTGTTGTTGCTGCTGCTATTGTTGTTGTTGTATCTGCTTTTTGCTGGCGTATTTCATTTCATGACTGACTGGCTGACAGCAATTTTAAATTGCAGTGCGCGGCGCCAAAAATGGAGCACATTTTTTATACAGTTTTTTGAGTTTTTTTTACAGCTCAAGGTTTGCTTTTGCATACATTTCTAACACACACACACACACACTCAAACAAAAGCACACATACACAGCTCACCCTTGTATGCAGACATTTTATATTATTTTTTTCATGTCGAGCTCTGGCTGCTACAAAAGTTTCGCTGCTTGCGCCATTTGTCATGTGTCGGCAACGACAGCGACAGCAAAAGCGACGTCGACGTCGACATCGACGTCGCTTGTTTTTATTTGCTCTCTGCTTTGCCCCATTCATCAAGCAGTTGCTTAGCTTGCTTTACTTTTTCTATTCCTATTCCCTGTACAGTTCAGTCCTGCAGCCTTTTTCTTCGCCTTTCCCTTACCCTGCCCCTTCTCATTCAACTTCCCTTTCCTTATACAGCTGCCCGTAATCTTCACTCAACAAATACTCACACACAGACACGCACTTACACATAGCCAAATGAATGCTGCAAAGTTTTTGCTTGTTCTCGACTTCTTCTCTAACTGCTGCTGCTGCTGCTGCTGCTACTTCTTCTTCTTTTCAACTACATTCCCTTGGCCCCAAAAGGCGCTGCTTCTCTCTGCCGCAACCCCCCTCCCCTTTGCCCAGACTATGCTTTGCAATTTTCTAGCTTTTTCGTCTTGTTCGCATGCAGTTCGTTGGTTGTTTGGGTTTTTGGGCGGGGTGGGCTGTAAAAGGGGTTTGTGTTTGTGTGTTCGGTCTGGGTCCAACGTTCTGCGGACCTCGCTTTATTTTCGCATTTACTCTCTGTCTCTCTCTCTGTCTCTTTCTCCTTCTCTCTTTGTTGGCGCTGCCAACTTTGCTCACTGCAAAATTTCATTTTAAATTTCACGGAAAATCGTTTTAATTATATTCGTGAAATTTCGTATAATTCTTTTTTTTTTATTCTGTGTTGCTTTTCTCTACTGAAAGTTGGTCCCTGCGTTTGGAAAATGCGATAAAAACTTTTTTTGCCTGCAATATTTGCATATTGCGTTGAGTAGCATTTCATAAATTTAAATGAACAGCGCTAAGTGTTAATGTAATTAGTGGAAATTCATTTGAATAATTCATAATTAACAGTTTAAAACCCACAAAAAACCAGAAAATATTATTCTAGCCGAGTTCTGATTCAAAACACAGTTTGACATCCATTTTTGGTTCAAGAAGCTCTGATTCCATTGGTTCGATTATTTACTTTGAACCTATGTCAATATTGAAGTAGTATAAAGAGATCATTCCTGATCAGCATATCGAGCCGATTCAATATAGCCATATCGATCTGTTTCTATGTTAACTAATCTTACAGGTTTTGAGATGGACCCTAGAAAACTTGGCACGGTTTTCTTTTTTTTACTACCAATACTTACATAAATATGTAAGTTGGAATCCCCCGGATCGACGACCGATCGTTTTTCAGACATCTATATGATATTTTAGTAATTTCTATTAACATTTTGGAAACATAATGCTTTATCTAACTAGTAAGTTTCATCAAAACATCTTAAAACATCGTAAAAAAGTTATGTACAAAAACCTTTGTGCTGATAGTTCCTATAGCAGCTAATTATATCATATATCAGTCCGATGTCATAAGTTTTTAATCAGCTCTAGAAAACATTTTCCAAGTTTCATCAAAATATTTACGGAAACAGAAAAGTTTTCTATACAACAACTTTCAGACAGATTGTGGCTATGTCTAGCTGTCCTTTGCAAAATTCAAAAATTTTTGAACAAGAAGCGATTTTAGCAGATATCTAATGGAAAAGAGGGAATTTTAATTATCAATAATTTAACTATGGAGCTTTCTAGGAGCAATCTATTAAGGTATGCAAATCTTCGGTGTACTGAGTATAGTCTTTCTTCTTGTTTTCTTTAATTAAAGTTTAGGAGTAGTTCGCGTTCTTTAGGTTTATAGGCAAATATTACTTTTTAATCAAATAAACTAGAAACATGGTCGAGGTTCGGTTCTACTTTAAACTGGTACGGTTCACACTGGAAATAGCCGGATATTGGATTGTATGTAGTTTAGTGAAGCCAAATCATGCAAACTTTTTAAATTTACTTCATACTAAAATGGCGTCATAACAGTCACAGCTTTAGCACCGCACACACACACATGCAAAGTCCTTCCGTCCGTCCCTGACAGTCATTTGATGACTCTGTCTCCGACAACTTTGAAGCCGATGCCGACACCGACGCTGACGCCGACGCCGACGCCGACGCCGACGCCGACGCCATGCGGCGAGAGGTGCGCCAATTTGATTGGCATTCACAGCAGCCGCAACAGCAACAACTGCTGCGATTTTGCATCAGCTTTGGATACTTCATACTATGTCAACAAGCAGGAAATTCAATTACGCCATTTGCTGTTGCCTTGTCTGTCATAATACGTAAATCGTGATTCATTATTCTGCCTCTTTGCTTTACTACACATATCCTTGAACGTTCGAACTGTTGGTTTAACTTTCATATTATGAGCTGAGGTGCTAAAACAAGCGCTTTACGACACGTTTATCCATGTTCACTTAATAAGTTTGCCTAAAATTAGATTAAATTTTACTAAATTATACACAGAGAAAAACTAGGTTGGTTTTACTAAATATTTAAGATGACAAATTTTCTAAAATATCAAGTTTATCTCTCATATAAAACTCTATTTTGATCTAAAAAAAGATGCGTCTGTAACATAAGTCGAATGATTTATCAGAGAAAATTAAACTATTTACTACAAAATTGTGGATAAAAGTTATAGAATGAGACTTGAAAACTTCTTATACAAACTGGGAATAGGAGCCTCTTATGGCTCTGTTAACCAACAGATTACTAATTTTGAATATTTCAAATTTTCTCCTGTACTAGGCTAGAGTTTTTCCAGTAAAAAATATTCCATTTAATTAGATTTGGCCTTATAAATCCACTTAAAAGTAAATGAAAATCATAATTGCTTTAAAAGTCTACGAAAGGCACACGAACTTTACAGGATGTATTTCAATTATCTTCATATAATTGACTTTTTCAAGGGTGCATATGTATATTAAGTGTATGAAATATGATAAGCTTACCCTATGGGTTAGATGTTTCAGAAAGGGTTGTCAAGCGCCTAGGAGAAATAGACGTTTTTGACACTATATAAAGATTCTACTGCTTCGAGTTCAAGATTGTAAAACACGTGGAGACATTTAGAAAAGGAAAACCAGTTTTTATAGTAAAAACTGACCGGAACTGAATGGGTAAAAATTAGAATGTACTTTCAGCCTGTACTGATTAGATCAAAGAATAATATATCATTGAAATTTTCGCTTAAAATATCTTGAGCAACCCACAGAGCACCGAAATCAGACCCGTAAATGTCACTGTTACTTTTAAAGTTCCTGTTAAACAGTTAACAAATGGTTTATCATCACGTTAACAAGTCCATTCATTTGTTTTCATATCTCCGAATGAGAATAAAATATTCTTTCTACAGCTCCCCAGATTGAGATACTATTAAATTTCGGCAAATGTTGAATGCTGCTCGGAACAGAAACATGTTCAATATTTTTGCTGGAAACAAGAAACAAGAAACGAAAACGAAAACGAAAACCAGCTGCGGCCATTTTGAGATATTTTATTGCCCCTTAAGTCTTGAGTTATGACAAATATAGAAACCGAAAAGCATTAAATTTGGCGACAGCCAGAATATATCCATAAAACCGAACCGAAATTGATATTCAGCACGACACAACAATTTGGAGAGGCCTTCAATAAGTACATATATCTACATATAAGTAAAGTTATATCTTAAGCCTTATAGAGATGAATAAGATGAATGTATAAGGCGCGTGTGTGCGCTCATTACAAACTTGAACTTGAGTGCTAAATACACACAGATATTAAGATACTCACGAATATATATATATATATATATATATATATATATATATATGGAGGTTATGGCCAAGTCTACGCTTTTGTTGAGGTGCTAATTAGTATAAGTTGCAGCTGAAATTCGATGATAAAACAGATTGGTTTTTATGATTATAAACAAGTATTTACTACCTTAAAAAACATATAAATTCTGTTTGTCGTGATATTTATCGGCAGCTGTTAATGAATGCGGTAAACTAGCTAATCCAGATATACCATATAGCTTATGCTTGTTTTTCCAAAAATTTAAATTGATATATCTAAGTGGAATATAAGAACAAATCCAAAAATCTTTGCAGCTCAACCAAAATGTCAGAAATAAATACAATTTATTATTCAATATTGTCATTTGACAAAGCTCACAAACCGGTTTTAGGCCGAACTGGATTGAACCCGAATATACAATTATTTTGTTAAGATCTTTTTAAACATAAAATTAATATTTACTTTACTTATTTATTATAGATGAGTTTTTGAGAAGTCAATCCTAAGATAAAAATCACGTTTCGAATAAAAATCAATGGATTCAGAACTCGAACCTCATCTTTTTCAGCCAAAACTGAGCTATGAATCGAAAAGAATTCGTTAGTGTGCAGCCCAGGCTTAGACTCAGGAATTATATCTTGGTTTTCTTACCGAAAGTAATGAAAAATATAAAAGAAGTTTTAATTAGGATTAAGATATTTCTTCTTTCTATATGAAAAATGGAGTGCTAGTTTTATTCTCACTTACTCAGAACGCTTTAAGTATGAATATTTTGAAAAGATCTATTCATTTTTCTCTGTAGATATACGATATATGTAGATATACTATATCTTTATATAAGACTCCTCAGTTATTAACCAGCAGTAAACTTTATTTATTTAGCTTCTTAAATTGAATACAATGAATTCAATCCACATATTCTGTAGCTAAATTAACCATATCCTTTATGAGCGGATATGGCTCATTTAAGTACAGTGAGTGAAAAATTCTTAGTTAAAAATTGTCTCTTCTTAAGTGCACATAGACATTGCATTGAGAGAGAGAATTCCTGCTTGAATACAGCCTGCTATGGCTTTTTTTTTGAAAATGTATTGAATAATTTAGCCTGTTTCAAGCCAATAATACTTTAAACACTTCAATGGCACTTAACACGTATAGACAATTTGCCTGACTGTACTCATATTTCAGAGTGTGTTTTTTTTTACCAGGCTTAAATGCTAACTGGCTAACTTAATTCCAGTGAGATATGCATTCAAAATTGCCATACTTGGCTTAGATACAAATGTGTATGCGCCCCGTATATAACCCCGTATCCGTATATCTGTATAAATGTTGAATATTATTAGGCAGTGTCCCTGCTCGGGCACACATAATAAAACCGGCAATCGGCACGTTTCAACTTCCACACACACGCATACACACGCATACACCCACAGACACCCATACACCCACACAGAGAAAGAGAACAGAGGCAAAGCTTTTATGGCATGAAATTTTCATTTCTATACAAAAACCTCAGAATCGACGGCAGCGGCAACATCGACCTTAACCATAAAATGGCGGCGGCAGCGCAGCAGGCAGAGATTAAGAGCTGTGTGGCAACGCCGGCCGCTATTCCGCTTCTTCTTCCACATTTTGTTGTTGTTGCATTTGTATTTCGTTCGCATGCGAGATAAAAATGCCATAAAACGCCGCTGCCGCCCGCAGGTAAAACACGCAGCGCAGCGGCCGACAAAGTCAACAGAAAAAAGAAAAACAGAGAAAAAAAAACAAGAGAAACAGCGATAACGAAATGCACACAGCATTCGCCCATTCATTCATACGGACAGCCAGGTAAAACGACGGACGCGCAGACAGACGCACTTGTGGGTGGGCTCTGTTTTCAACGTGTTAAGCGGCATAAAAGTAGAATACAAAAAAAACTCAACATGAAATGAAGCGTGCGAGGAAGAGCATCAGCTAAAAAAAAAGTAAAGTCAGAAATGTGGTTCTTTGGTGGAGCCACCTTTCCTCTCCCTTTACGCTCTCATTCGCAGCCGGTAGGATTCGAACCTACGCTCCCAGAGGGAATCTGATTTCTAGTCAGACGCCTTAACCGCTCGGCCACGACTGCTCTTGGCACATGAGCGTCTAGTTAGCGGCTTTACGCTTCGCATACCACTCAAGCAGCGTCACGGCTGGGGAGACGGCGACGCAGACGTAGACGTAGACGGCGACGTCAGCGCACAGCGCCAGCTAAAAATAAAATATGCTGCGAGTGTATGAGTGACGTTCTCTTGAGACGTTGCGTCGACGCTCGCGTCTCGCTGCCCGCTTCTTGACGCTCGCTGCTCACTGCTCGCTGCTCGCTGCTCACTGCTCGCTGCTCGCTGCTCACTGCTCGCTGCTCGCTGCTCGCTGCTCGCTGCTACAGAGATAAGATACTTTTTAGACTTTAAGCTTCGCATGCAATAAAAATAAAGCCGTATAAAAAAAAAATATAACGTATTTGCGCTTTAGAAACTTTGGCGCTGCTCTCACTAGTTTCATATAGTTTTTTCTTTTTGGCATTTTTATTCCCATTGTTCGCTGTCGCTGGCTTTTTTTGCTGCTTCTTCTTCTTCTCTCAACTTGGCGCAAAAATGCGTAGAAACAATTTGTTCACATTTCTCAGCTGACCTCTCAAAGTCATCGGTCCAAGTTCCGTCCAAGTCTCGCGGCATTTCTAAAGTAGAAAATCTCTTTGTTCCGTGTGTTAAATGTCATGACTTTGCACAATTTTCGCAGCAATTTTCGAAGTAAATACCCTACATATTTCTATGCAGGGTATCTATCACTACGCTGTATAAATGTGTTCATTATTCTATACTTTTGCATAATCTGTGCTCTGTTCCGTATTCCGTATATTGTTGAACCAAAATTAAAAAGTGTTCATTTCGAATTTTTGATAAACCCATAATATTTAGCGAGCAAGTTTTCCAAAATAAATTTTGATCATTTTATAATTATTCTTTCTAAAAAGTAGAAACTTAAAAGTAATAAGAAAATTTTTTTGTAGGGTATTTTAACAGAAAATTGAAACTGAAAAAAAAATTGTTTGACGTACTCGGAAATCTTCACTGTATTGGA
Organism: Drosophila repletoides; assembly: GCA_018150835.1. Taxonomy (NCBI): domain Eukaryota; kingdom Metazoa; phylum Arthropoda; class Insecta; order Diptera; family Drosophilidae; genus Drosophila; species Drosophila repletoides. The sequence continues at coordinate 16,454,524 of JAECWQ010000089.1, read as the reverse complement.
TAAACCTCAAAAGTTATTCCACTAAATATCCACTAAATATCACTAAGTTTCCGAAATGTTAGATACTTTTTTCGTAAAAGAATTTTGTACTTTATTTTTGAATTTTAATCGACATTATTTTAATTTATTTCCTCATTATTTTAAACACGATTAAAAATAAATATTTTAGCCTTTAATTTAATGTTCTAATTAAATCAAATTTACAGCATGAAAGCTCATTTATTACCTATTAAATGATAAACAAACTTTCTGTGTTTTACAAAGTTTCCATTCGAAAAAGAAAAATAAACATTTTATGCTTTCAAAATTCGATTAGGTTGTAGATGCTACCAAATTTCACTTATAGTTTTAGCGATAAACATTTCCTTTAAGTTATCGGAAGTATTATTTGATATATTTAGTGAAAATGGAATTCAAAACTTTAGCTTATTTTTGAGGAACTGAATGTGTTATTCGATCTAAATCAGGCAAAGTTTGCATGCCCAATTTTCTGTATACAAAATTTGGTGTTTATACACAAAGAGGCTGAAATTTTCAACTATTTGTGCGCAAATAATTTGCGTATGGAACTTTAACTTTAGTTCTACGAAATTATATGTATGTATGTATGTATGTGCATAAGTACAGACACATATGTATGTATGTATATATAGTAATATTTCTGTATGCCGAGTTGCTCTAACTTTGAACAGGTTCAAGTGGTTTTAGGTTTGAGTTTCAGGCCATTTTCAAGGTTCTGCAAACTTTATTTCCATTAAAATTTCAAATTTCAAAACGTTTGTTCGCTTTTAAATAGGCAAATATGTGCACAAATGTGTTTTTTTTTGCCGCTTCCCATCATCCGGCAATTCTCCAGTCTCAGACCCCCCCAAAAGGGCAGCGGGGAAGTCACATTTAGCCTCTGTTTTGAACTCATTAAGAGAACATTTTTAGCTTGAAAAACAGTTGACTTAACTTTTTCTTTTTGTGTTTTCACTAAACAGCGCAAACAATAACAAACCCATTAGATTAGTGCCAGTTTTTGGAGTGTTTTTAAGTTCTTAGTACAAGTTTTCTTACACGATTCAGTTAATTGGCCGTTTATCTTCTTAAATACTTATCGTACGTTTTCATAGAGCAAATTGTCAGGGAATTAAGTTTTATTTGCATATTTTTATAATTTGTTGAATAGCTAATGCAAAAATATTAGGAAATACTTGGAATTTCAACTTTGAGTGGTATTTAATCTCTACAGGAAATGCGCACAGCTTGCTGATATCAATATGAGGGAATTCCCAAAAATGCTAGACCTAAAAAACAAGTTCGGCTGTTGGGCCGGGAAATATGGAATTCTAAAATGCGCACAAAGGAAGATAAATGTGTAAATCTTTTGTAGAAAATCACACTTTACCTTTATAAAGCTTTCCTGTATCTATTTGACTATATAAATATTTGGCACGCCCCGTCAAATTCTTTTCTTTATAGGAACAAACGGTGCAAAAGTTTTTGTACAGAAAACTTTTTGGTTTTTCTAGATATCTACATGAAACTTAGTGCTAACTAAACGTTTTTAGAGTGCTAACTTATTGTTTTTAAGACTTTTAGCTGTCTTGTGAACATTTGGCCAAAAGATATAAAGTTAATAACAGTTTAAAAATGCCTATTTCAGTGTATAAGGGCATCTAGCCTTTCCGTAACCTTACCCGACTAGTATTATTGATATAGGAAACTTGATTTAACAGTTCGAAATAAATATAATGTCTTTGTATATCCATACCATTCCTATAAAATATAAATAGTTATTTGTTCAATTTCATTAAATACTTTTCTAATAATTCTTAAACAAAAGTTATGAGACTATTTCTTTTTGTTAGCCAAAAGTCCTATGTAAATATGTTCACAAAGATTTAGAGATATAAATACTTAAAGCCTGTAGACTGTAAGGACTTTTAAGGACACAAAAATGCTTCAGATTATGATAAAGTGGCATCTTAACAAATCTGATTTGCATAGTTTGAGGAAACCTTTTTTTATTATATCGGCTCTCTATTACAATCACTTGAGGTTCATCTGAAAGTGAAGTGTGTTTCTACTTAAACGTTTCGACCAACAATGGCGGTCGAATTCCAGCGATACGAGTATTGGGTATCGAGTACCCAAGTCTCTGAGTCTCAGTCTGAGTATTGAATACTGAATACTGAATACTGAATACTGAGTACTCTGAGTGGAAGGCAATGATATCAAGCATCTTAACTTTCGATTTGAATCCTCATTGTGGTGCATTGGCTTTGACCACAAAACGGGGGATGTTACTGATTACAGTGAATGCCCTTTTTATTTTCGGGTATTTTGGGGTTGGTTCCACAGCTCTTGGGTTTATTTTGAGTGCAAAACGACGTATAAACGATGTGCTAAATCTATGCGGGAAGATATATGACCAATGAAGCATATAAAATTTTGATTTGTTTTGGGGTTTAAATGTTTTTATCGTACTTTATGGGATTTGTGGCCACATGTTGGATAAATATAGTTAATCCAATATTAAACTATGGTCAACTAAGTTCAAAATACAAGGAAACGAGTTGCTTAGGCTTCTACTAGGTGGGAAAAGTAGACCCTCCTCCCTAAGTAAGGAGTAATAAATAAATAAAGTAATTTCATTTTATAATATTTGGTGAAAAGTGCTTTTCAGTTTTTCTTTTGATTTTGTTTTTTAGATTTTCTTTATTATTGTTGAAACTATTATGACAAATGGGATTAAATAGAGTTAGTCAAAAATCCTATTGGGAGAGCTAACCCTTTTGCCTGTTTTTGTAAAACTAGTGTCTTTAATGTTAAACTGTAGTAAAGAAAATTGAGAAAAAAAGTGATTGCTGTTTGCGAAAATTGCAGAAAATTCAGCATTTTCTTCAAGCATTTAAAAAAATAATTTTTTTTTTTTATTAATTTGTTGAAACTAGACTAAGAGTATTACTAAAAGAAAATTCTTAAATTTTATTTTAGAGTGAAGAAAGTTGAGGTTTTGTGAGAAAATCCCGAAGAATACTTTAATTTCTATAAGAATATCCTAAAAATAGTTAGCTTAATATTGAGCTATAGATTTCAAAACCAATTTTCAAATTTTTACTGTTAGCAAAAATATTAACGCTTTGTATTCTGTTCGGAAAATGGCGGAAAACCTGGACTTTTGAATGAACTTGATTGATTGTTTTCCAAGTTTTCTGGGTACATTTCTTTATTTTGTTTCGATTTTTCAGAATTTTCTTTAACAATTAATTAATTGTAAGTATTCTAAATTTAAAAGTTGAAAAATATAAATCTAAAAAGTATTTTTCACGATTTTATTGGCTAAGAAAGCTTGACCCTTGTGCTTTAAGTTCAGCATTTTCCTTAAGAATTTATTACCTTTAATGTAGAAACTTTTGCAACACGGCAACAGATACAGAGACAGAAACCGATACAGATACAATGCAACAGCAAAGAGACACATTGCCATGCATCTTTGCAACGTTTGTTCGTTTTTTCGTACGGTACGTGAATGCTGCTTGCTGCTTGCCACATGCCGCATGCCGCAAGCTAAGGAAATGAAATAAATTGCAAATAAATTCAATATACTCTCTGCTTGTTTGTTTGTGTGAGTGTGTGTGTGTGTGTGTCTGTGTTCGCATTAGAGATCCAGTAGCAGAGATACATAAATCAAGGCCATAAATGGCAATTGCGCTTGCCGTCGACGTCGACGTCGGCGTCAGCGTCGCCGTCAGTTTGATTGGGAGCAGGCAGCGTAGTCGGCGTCGGATTGTGATTGCGCGCTCTCCTTCTTCCACCGCTTGCGCCTCTCCCTCCCTCTTCGCTCATTATACGAGTACATGAGCGTCCCCGCCCCTCCCTCTCTCTCTTCTATCTTACACTTGAGCGTCTCTTTTTGAGCGTCAGTTGGATCGCCACTTGGAGCATTGAGCTTTGAGCTTTTTTTTCTGCTCTCTTTTATTTGCCATAATTTTGGTTATTACTCGAGCAGCAAAACCGCAATTTGAGTGTGTTTGTCTGCACTGAGAGAAATCTAAGTAGAACAAAAAAATACACTTAATTTTAGAGATTTTTTGTGAAAACAGCAATTGTATTTAAGTAGTTGAAAATTGTTATTTATTATTATTTTTTTTATTATATTTAAGAAAATATTTCTGTAGTTTTAAGATTTTTATAAATATTAAATTCCTAGTCAATTGATTGATCGTTAGGTGACGATTGGAGTTATTTTTAAAGAATAAATATCTTAAAAATATAATTCGTTTTCCTAAAAATAAATATCAAATTCTGAATAACGATAAATTTCTTCGAAAAATTCAAATTTCACATTATTTTTTTTTTATTAAAAAACTATGTACTTCAAAGTTAACTTGCAAGGTTTCGAAAAAATATTTGTTTCATGTCAAAATTCATTTTAGATTTTAGGTTATTTTTTTGGTAGGGTATTTTTTGTTGAGTGTGTGTAAATCAATCTTTATTAAGCTCGCCCGTTTCCCTGCAATAAAAAAACCAAATTGCATAGCGGGCCACTGTACCCAACAACAACTGCAACAACAACTGCAACAACAACTGCAACAACAACTGCAACAACAACAACAACCTGAACCTGTTTAAAGTGCAACTCGTCTGTGTGCTTCAGATTTCTCCACTTTACTGAACTGTTGTTGCAGCAGCAGCAGCAGCAGCAACATTTTTTTTTTTCTACTTCGTGCTACGAAAGTCGAGTGGGGCTCTTGTGCTCAATTTGGCTCGACTGCTGCTGCTGCTGCTGTTGCTGTTGTCAACGTGTTGCCGGCGCTCCGCCTCTGCCGCTGTTGCTGCTACTGCGCTGCTCAATTGCTGCGCCAATGCCCGACGACACCAGTCACAACAATAACAACAACAACAACAATAACAACAACAAAAACAACTCGCGACTTGCGACTTGCGACTCGCGCGCATATCGCAAATGCAATCGCAATTAAGTTTTATTTTGTAGCGAGCGCATTTTTTAATTAGCAAACGACGCGGCATACGATTCGTGTCGCCACAGCAGCAGCAGAGACAGCAGCAGAGGCAGCAGCAGAAGCAGCGCAGCTACCGCCCCAACCAAAAAAGCTGCCCAGGCAGCTACCGATCTCCGCTGTCGCTGCCTACGCGCGCTTGCTGCCGCTAATGATGATGATTGCTCTCTGACTGCTGCCGCATCGTGACTCTGTGTTAGAGATGGGCAGCAGTTAAGGCACGATGCTGCTTTTTTTTCTCTCATATCCTGGAGCAAAACTCGATAAGGGCAAAGAAAGAAGCTAGAAAATAAAAGAGAGATCTATAAAGCCAAGCAATGTAAGAAAGCCCTAGGTTCGTTATGGAATATAGTTGAATCAACTAGACGAATTCCTAGCAGTATTAATATTACAATTAAAATAGGTAAAAATCTTTCAAATTTATCTTAATTTAAAAAGATGTTTATTAATGCAATGATGAAATCAGCTTTTAGCCGGAACCCTCCTAAGATGCTAACAAAACTCTTCCATTAGCCGAATAAAAGGTTTTAATCGGTTCCGCATCAGAATAATCCAATCTTATTACAGCTTAAAACACATTTATTTTAAAAAGTAAATTGAAAAACTAAAATCATTTTTTTTGGATTACGCTAAAAGAATATTGAGTTCCTGAATTATATTAAATAGGGTTCCAATATGCGCAAAGAATCGCTTTCATAATTTTAAAGATTTGGATCCGGTTCTTTATTTCTTTTAAAATTTGAATAGAAAAGGAAATTTCTGAATTCAAAGAATTTTTTTGTATAGTAAATCAAATAGCTGAAATAAAATCTTAATTTACAATTAAATCACTCTGTTCCTTTATTTCCATTCAAAAACCATAGAACTATCGATTTAGTATCAGTAATAATAAGAAATTATGCAAGAAAAAGTCTGAATAGGTAAAAAAATAAAATACACTACTCTACACGACTTTAAGCAAAAAGCACGACACGCGCTCATCTCTAACTCGTATATTTATCTGTGTATTCTGTGCATTGCATACGAAAAGTGCACGAAAATTTATTCGCTTTTCGATATTTAGCACCCATGGGGGTATAAAATAAAAATCAACAGCAACTCGATCGTCGTTGTTGGATCGTCGCTATATTTGGCACGCGGCCCCCAAAACTGTACCCACTGTTTGCCCCGCCCGGCCGCGCCCCGCCCCGCCCCGCCTTGGTTCGTGCCGCCCCTCAACTGTCTGCAATTGCGTGGCAAGAAACGTTTTCATATTGATTCTCGATTACATTTTCAGTTTTATCGTTCGTCACTCGGGGACTGCATTTTCGAGAACAGCTACAAAATTTGCATTTGACTTTTATTGACATATTCGCATTTTTATTGATCGTTTTAATTTGCATTTCAATTCCATTTCCATTTCCATTTCCATTACAATTTCAATTTTGTCTGGCAAAATAAAAAATAAGCTCTTTTTTTCATACCCTTCTATGGAGGGTATTATTAATTTGTCACAAAGTCCGTAGCGCTGGAAGGCGAATTCGAACTCCTTTTTATTGACAGACCGGCGGACGGGGCGGTTCGATTTAGCCATTTGCGTCTGACTGCCCCAATAGCAGTAAGTCAGACAGACGGATCGGGCTCCACAAAATACTCTCTCAGTTTGAAATTTTTTTAAGGTCTTTGGATTCATTTTGTAATGGTTATTTCTTTTCCGCCGGATCGAATAACTAGCCATGTTCGCCTGTCTATCCAGTCTGTCTCTCTGTCTGTTTCTCTACAAAATGTTCGCGCAGTCTGGAAATTTTTGAGCTATTTGGAGGAAATTTGCTGTAAGCAGCAGACCTGAAAGTATCATCTAGATCGATTAACTATCTTATCTATATGCTAGAACGGTCCGTCAGTTTAAATAAAAAATGATCCAAAGATATTTGGAAAAACTCTTTGCTTATTCAGTCTGCTTAATCTTATTCTGCAGTTTGAATTTTTCAATTCTTTTCTAGATGTGTTCAGAATATAGATTATATAAATCGGATTACTATATTCTATATCTTACCGCAAAACCCATCAGATATTGTATCTTTCTGTCAATATCCTTGTAAAGAACGGTTTAAAATCACATCATGAAATCATATAGCATCCCCAGGAACAATAGGTAAAAAATTGGGTTGTTCGAAAGTTTGTTGTTCTCTTTTTGAAAACTGGAGCAATATACAAAGTGTATTTAAATCTTCGGCTTGCGGCAATTGTCATTCTGTCTTGTTGCATTTGTTGTTTTTATACTTTTTTGCATTTGCAATTTATTTTTGTTGTATTTTGTTTTGTTCACTTTTTTTGTTGTTGTTGTTGTTTGTCTGCCAATAAACTGGTTGCTGCCGCCGCACGCTGTGCAACAAAAACAAAAAGAAGAAAAAAACAAACAAACACATTTGCAATATTTATAAAATTTTATTGCATTAATTATTTAATTTATGACTTTCTTTATTTTATTTTACGACTCGAATTTTGCATTCCGTTTGCCGTTGTTGCCCCATAAAATTTATACACCAAAGCGATAATACACACACACACACACACACGCACACACACAGATATACATAGACACATGTATATAGTTTTATATAAGTATATAAAAAAAAAATTGTGTTTATAAAATGTGATAATTGCGCATTATTGATTGCCTTGTTGATTATTACTACACATTGATTAGGTCATGTTTTATACCCTTTTCTTTAGCGGGTATTATGAATTTGTCACGAAGTGTGTGACGCATTGAAGTAGGCACAACTCCGAGTCCAAAAAATATGTGTATTAATCATCAGAACGATGAGATATATAGACTTATGGGCGTCTGTCTGTCTGTCTATCTGTTTCTACTCGAATTAGTCTCTCAGTCTGGAGCCTTGTTTGTGCTGTACGCAGTATATACCTATGTACTATACGAGAATCAGCCAGATCGAATAAATATATATTAGCTGAATAAGAAGTAGGGGTTTTATTTTAATTATAATAATTTATTCATTCATTCATCATTGCTGATATTTCAAAGTATACAGCTCCTTCCTGCTGCTTTGTATAGAACCGTCGAAAAAGGGTATTCAAGTCTTCGGCTTCCCAGAGATAACTTTTCTTAATAGTTGTATTCATAATACTCTACTTATGTGATTTGATTTGTTGCAATATATTAAATAACCTGATCATATTTCGATTACATTGAACTGCAATTTGATAGTCCCATTCAATGGTTTTTCTACTATAAACAGATTTATATAAATATTTTTTTGCATTTGTAATTGAATCTGCCTTTGAAGGGCATTAACTTCCCCGTTACACTTGCAATTGATTGATTAATGGGAGTTTTTATTTCTATGAATAAAATATTGTCATTCAGTGTCATTTTGACAAATGATTGACCCACTGGAATAATGTTTATATATAAAGAGAATGTAGGGAATTCCATTAAGTTCGTATCTTAGTTTTGAGTATTAATTGTCATTGTGAATTTACATACTGAATCAAGGTTAAAATATTGCATTCTTTTAATGATATCAACATTAATTCCATGGAATTTTGCTCTGAACGTTCTAAAATTTTGATTTTAGTTCCGTTTTCCATTCTTCGTTCAAAAGAAAGACTAGTTTTACTTGAAGGAAGCACAAATTTGATATGCTTTCTTATAAAGAATTGAAATCGATGCTAGAAATGAGAACATTCATTCCATTTCAAACATTTTAAGAGACTTAAGACTGGTTTTAAGAAAAAACTTGCTTAAGAGAAATTCCTCAAGATATTTTGCTAAAGGTTTTCTTTGAAAAGTAATTTTTTTAACAACCAGCTTACTTTTTTCAAGTACTAAAAAACTTACTCTTTGTTTATAGTTTTCTCAGAATATAGTAAAAATTTGTATCGTATAATATTGGATAATTCTTTGTTTTCAAATACTAAAATTTGTCATATTATGATAACATTTTAAATTGTTTACTTTTTTAGATTTTCCTTCTAGAGTAGAAAGTATTACCTACTGAAATTAAACAGACTTTTATTCAGGCTACGAGCAGCTGAAGAGTAGAATTACCTGATACCGGGAATCTAATCGGAATTCGGCTTTATCACAAGTACAATTGGGTTTTATGCCCTGTATTATATAAATACTTTCTTCTAGTGGCTTTATCTTATGATACCCTTGCAGACGGTCTTATGAAGAGGGTATTATATCTTATCCTTATCTTTTGAAAGAATGTATAAGCTCTGCAGTCAAGATTTTTACTTTTTCATTAATAAACTAAAGATATCAAGCAATAAATCTTATTTCCAGATTTTCTTTCTTTCTGATAAGGTATAATTCCAATATTATGGAACATTTGTACTTGATCCAAGCAAAGAATTCTCTGTTTTTTGTTTTGTAGAACAACAAAATACGATTTAAAGCTTGCAAGAATTATAAAATAGGTCTAAAAACCTTTATGCCAATATATGCTAAAATCTTTTTCCTTAAAAAGGGAAAAGTTATAGCTAAGAAAGGTCTTTAAGCCATTGTAATCTGACTCTAATTGAAGTGGTTCCAGCCCAAAAAAAAAAGAGAACAAAGTACCAAAATGAAGTAATTGGAAATGTTTCTGTCCCTGTTGTGTCTGGGATCCAGGCAAACTCAGACACGCAGCGCTACAGAGCCTTGAGCTATATGCATACTGGTCAGAACCCACAAAAATAATAATAATAATAATAGCGATAGCCGAAAAAAAGAGAGTAATTTTTTTACTTGTAGAGGCAACAACAATCGTTTCCTGGCAATGGACAAAGTTAATAACTGAGCCATTAAAGTTACGAAAAGGCCTGCTATTATTTCATGACTTAAAGCTAACCGACTAACGACTAAATCGCTCTCCGCTCTCCGCTTCGAACTTCGACTCCGGCTCGAACGCGCCGGTTCGAACCTGACTTTCGGTGTGGTCGTTCGTGCGAGCAGAAGACGTTAATAGAGGAAGTCCCAGGGCGGAGGCGAAGTGACAAAAGGAAACCTTTGCGGTTAATTGCACCACCATAGACCGTAGACCGTAGACGATAGACCATTTCAGTTATATATTGAGCTGGAAACACCAGCGGGTCAAAGGCAGCGTTAAATGTCAATTGGGCCATTCTTTTGGGGGTTGTCGACACTCCGTAACGCCGTCCCATTGTCCACTGTCCGTTGTCCGTTGTCCGTTGTCCAGTGTCCGTGTGAGCCTGACAACCTGCGAATACTCCGACTCCCCCCAACAACAACTATTGTGTTTATACGACACGCTTTCTTACTTAACACAAATTGCTTGAAGTAACGATATCTTTTTTTCTGCTTAGGTTCAGGAACGGTTTCTGGAATTCTTTTTAATTCAATGACTACTCAAATAAACCCTGAATTTTTAATCTTTTAAATTAAGAAAAATAAACATGTTTTGTTCCTCAATATTTCAAATCTATTCTTACACGCTTTGAATAAATTTAATTTAATATTTATTTTTTAATAGACTTTTTCGTAAGGCGTTTTTTTAAAAGAATAACTTCAACCTCGACCTTGAAATTCGATTTTTAATCTAAAGTAAACTATGAATGGAACCAGCTATTCTAAGATACACAAACTTAAAACGTATATATTTATCGATCCAAAAAGGTTTAGCTCAAGATTAGGTTTTATTCTTTTATAAAATAGCTGATAGCTATAAAAATTTAATAATGTTAATTTCTGAATTAAAAATTAATACTATCCAATAGATAAATTACCTGGTCTTGTGATAGGCTTCCACCAAATTGGATATATATTATAAATAACCAAACTAATTGATGATTTAAAGATAGCACAGTCTAGATTGAGGTTCGAATTCTGATGATTTTTCGTACCTGGTTTATATTGTTTATATTTTATTTTTTATACTAAAATATTTGAAAAATTTTAGGAAAGAACCAAAACAATTGAAAGAACCAGAGAAGTAACTCGTTCATGAATCATCTAAGCAATAAATTAATGAAGTTATTACTATTCAGTTTAGTATGTAGCTTCTAATGTGTCTATTACTCAACGCTTTTTAGATTTAAATTTTAGATATTAAAAATATTCCATGATAAAGTAACTGCTGTAAACTGTAATTACTGGACATAAGCAGCGTACAAACGTGTAGTCTGACCACAAAAGGGAAAGGGGGGAATATCTATTATACAATGGTTATCATCCCACACAGGGTCGAGTTGAGTCGAGTCGGTTCGGTTCGGTTTAATAACAGTAACTATAACTGTCAATATGCTGGGTACACGCCTCTCTCTCTCTCGCACTCTCTGTCCGCCCCTTTTTAGCCGCAGGCTAATTAGTTGGCCAAAATGTTTTGTGCATATTTCGCAAAGAGCGTTTTTCATGGCTGGGCTGGGTTGGGCCGAGGACGAGGGCCAAGATGAGGGTAAATAAAAAGCTCGTGTTCACATTTAAAGCGAGTGAAACGGGCGAGATTTAAAATAAATTATATCGTCGTCATATTCCCAGGGGCGCTTTGCGAGAAGCTGAGTGCTTTACGCTGCCGCCGCCCCCTTTGGAGCAGCACTCAAGCACGAGGCAGCGAGGCGGTGAGGCAGAGAGGAAGCGAGGCAAAAGCAGAGGCAGAGGCAGGGACAGACAGGCAGTCAGCCAGAGAGCCACCCAACCACCCACAACGAGCGTTCGTCAGCTCCATATGTTACATAGCTCGTAACGTTTAACCCCGCGCGCGCCCTCTGCCTAGCTGTGCTGTGTGTGTGAGTGTGACTGTGTGTGTGTGTGTGTGTGTGTGTGTGTAGAAGGATGGATGGATGAGACGAACGACCGACCGCATTGCCTCAATTTAGCTAAGCCCCAAACCATTTTGTGTATGTTTCTATCGGGTTGAAAAACTGCCAGCAACAACAGCAACAGAACCAACACGCCTCGACTTTGAGATAATTGAACATGTTTCCGCTGCCGCTGCCGCTGCCTCAGTCAGCGTCAACCTCGCCGTCACCGTCACCGTCGCAGCGAGCGGGCCCTTTTAGCATTTATTTCGAAATTGCTTTTTGCTTCTTCTTTTTTTCTGGCAGCAAAAGGAACGAACGAACGAATGAACTGAATGCCAACCAAGCCCTTTACACACGTACACACACACACGCACACGCAGCTACTCCATTTTGTATGCGTTGTTTTAGGGTGACCAGCTGACGTCAATACAAAAACTTTCATTTCTTTTTTAAGCTTTTTTTGTTTGCATTTCATTATCATTTTTAAGTGAGCGATATATATTTATATATATATATATATATATATATATATTTGCTTGATAGTCGTAAAGCTTTACGCATCAGCGGAATGCGATTTGGAGCACGTAGCTTGTTGACCTTCGATAGCTCAGTTGGTAGAGCGATGGACTGTAGAGGCTAGTGTCATATGAAGCACTTGGAGTAGACATCCACAGGTCGCTGGTTCGACTCCGGCTCGAAGGATTTACATTTTTATTATTTTTTTTGTTCTTCAATATTGTAAAACTTTTTTGAAATACTCAGCTGTATTTAGTGGTTTTATTTAATGCATTAAACATTATTTAATTGTAGTAAACTTAGAGTATTATTTAGAGTGTAATTTAGTTATTTTACTGAGATAATCTACAAATTTTTGTATATTTAGTATATAAAAACTGAATTATTTAGAGTTTTAATAGCTGGAATTACAAGGTTGGTTTAGAAAGCTCACAATATAAGAGTACATTAGAAAAATCAAATATTTTATTTTAAAAAATCAATGTAATTATGGTTAGGATAAAAATTATACTGGAAATTTTAATTTTCTTTGAAAGTATGACCTTATTTTGTTCAGATTTAGTACTTCTAAAGTACTGGCCAGTCTCACCCAGGGTCCTATAGAGGAATGGCGCCTTCAAAAGCATAATTCACATATATTGGGCTCAAAATTTAAAAAAAAAAACTTAAAGCACTTTTATTTAAGATTTTAATGTTGAACTGTGAAGCTAAATATTAAGTCCAGAAGACAAAAATGCGATTTGTATGAATACAACTCTTGTCCGACCATTTTTCTCCCTTGTGTGTGGATTTTGCCAAAATCCCTTCATAGTGCAAACTTTGAACATTACATAGATAGAACCAATTTAAACTTTTTATGCCTCACTACTAGCTCTAATGAATGCTTCAGTCAGTCAGGAAAAATAGCTTTATATAGGGAATTATAGGATCCTTTGCTTTTTTTTATTTCTAATTATAACCATAGTTTTCTTTACAAAATAGCTTTCTTTTCTAAAAAACTTATTTTTCGCTCGAAAACGATCAAAAAGATTTAAAAATTCAAGAGCATTTAAGTTTTCTTTATAATTACACTGAATTCTAAGGATATCTAATGATATGGCAACCCTAAACGCACGTCTAATGAATGGACTGTTGCCTCATGCATTCTAATGAAGGCGACGAGCTTAATACGCAATACGCAGGACACGCACAGACAGGACACGACACGAATAGGCAGGCAGCAGTCAGCAGGCATAAAAAAGAACGATAACAGCACGGGGCGCGTGTAATGATAGGCCCATTTTAATATGCATATTTTATTAACTATATTTAACCAGTGACGCGGCAAAGTTGCAACAATAATTGATGAAGGCTGAAGGCTGAAGGCCAGCAGAGACCGATGTGGCGCCACCGCATTCACTAAAATGACCCCCAGGGGGCGCTGGCTACTGCTTCGAGAGGCCCCAAAGCCAGCCATAAAAAGTGAGCTTTATGTTCTGCTACGGCACAGCGTTTATCCTTTAATATTTTTAAAGCCGCAACAAAATGCTAAAGCACACACACACACACATGCATAGTTACATGCTTACAGACCCACACACACACACACACACACACTCACACGTACGCACACACAAGTGCAGAGAGCATGAAGGCTTTATAAAAATTAAATATTTGCGCAGGAGAGCCAGCAAGGGAACAGGTGTGGTGGGGCAGAGGAGGGGCGACAACGTAGCCGAGAGCGCAGCTCAGAAAAACTTTGAGCGTGAAACTTTTTCTTCTATTTTGATGCGCTGTCCGCTGTCGCTGTCGCCGTCCCCGTTGCCGTTGCCGTTGCCGTCGCTGCTGCTCTGCTGTGTGTGTGGTGGGTGGTCTGCTCTGCTGCTGCTGCCGCAGCCCTCTGCCTCTGGCTCTGCCTCTGCCTTTCTCTCTGCCAAGTTTTTGACGCGTGCTTTACACTCGTTTGTTTGTATGCTTTGCTAACGCTTGAGGCGCTCTGCTCACACCCAAATACAAAACACACACACACACACCGCACACACAGAGAGAATTTATGTTTGCTTTTGACTTTTTGTACTAAGGACATTACAGTGACTGCATTGTTGTTGGTTTTGTTGTTGCTTTTACTGCTGTTGCTGCTGCTGCTGCTGCATTTGTGTGCTTTGCTTCCATTTGGGGTTGGCTGCCGGGTTTTTTTTTGTACGGCCTTCTGTTCGCTTCTTTTTCCTTGTAGTGTCCTTATTTCCGGCCACCCTCTTGTTTTGTCATTTTCATTTTCATTTCCATTTTATTCGACTCTTTTTATTTTATTATATTTTCTGATTTCGGCTGTTTCGTCCTTTATTCCCCAGAGCTTCAATTATGCCATTTAATGATTGGTTCGGGCTTAGGACTTTACCTTCTCTTCATAATTTACCCGATTGCTTTTTGTGCACTCCTCCCAAGGATACACATACGTACGAACATACATAGAAATATTCAAATGTGAAAATTATTCATTATTCACCATTAGCACTCACTTCATTTCATCTTTTAGCTATACGATGCGCGTAAAGAAATATTTTATTTCACATTATTCATTAAATATAATAAGATATATGATAAAATTATTCCTGATCTTCAAATTGCCGTTTCAAATCTACTCTCCGTTTTTGGGTCACAAATATGCGGTTCTGGTTCCAAGATCCTTGGTTTTGGTTCTTTTAGTATGCCGATCTGACTCTGTTCAGATCAGCTCAGAGTTTGGCTCAAACTGGAGAATTTGTCAGACATTCAAGCTTGAACTGGGCTGGCTCAAGCCCGTCTTGCAGCCTTGATAATAGTATTCCATTAATTAACTTATCTTCCCAAGCAGCTCAAAGATATGTAATTAATATATATAAGTACATATTTATTTTACGTTATTTGTGAACCCTTCAGATATACATTGAATTATGTACATATACAGATAATGGTAAAAACTATACGTCTTACCAATAAACCCTACTTAGCTTTACCTTTCCAAAAAACTCAAAAAATTAGTCTGTATGACTTTTTTTATAACTCTTTTTGTTGAGCTATTTCTACCAGAAATCTTACAAATTACATAAAATATCATACATAATACATAAATTACATAAATCATAAGTACAAACCACTTTTGAGCCGAACCAGTTATCCCACTATCCATTATGAACCGAATCAGATGTGACAAAATATATTGCTAAGCCTAAATCTAGACCGTAGCAGTTCCATACCCAATAAGTTGTGTTTCAAAGAAATATATTTACTTATTAAACAATTGAAGAATATTAACCGTGTTGAACCGTTCCAATTCTAAATTGAATTTCAAAATATACCCAACCCATAGACAGAAATAGAGACAGAAACTGTACCTTAACTGAGAAAACTTCTTCCTCTAAAAGATTTAAGATACAAATAATTAATGTATTTTAGAGATATTTAGAGCTGAATTTCTTACCTAAAAACTTGAAATAAACAAAATTATATCAAAATTGTTAAATTTGAATAAGTTTTGATAAGCAGTTTCGAACCATAAAAGCTTTGAAAAGCTATTTCAACCTAGTTGACTCTGCAGATCGGAGTTCAGAGGCTTAAGTACGAAATAGTTGATATATTTCTCAGTATCATTCAGTAAAAAGTTACAATTCGTTTAATATAAACTATTCAATGAATATCTTAAGGAACACTTTAATGATTAGCTACTCGATTTGTGTTTGAATAAAACTGATTCATCTGTTAATGGAATTTATTTGGAAACGATTTGTTTTTCAATATTCCCCAAAGACTGAAGATTCCATCCGAACTCAGAAGAGTTTTAGAAATCCACTTCAAATTCATGAAGTGAAGTTCAATTCTATTTAATTGACACGGACTCGCATTAGACAAGCGGAACTGCAAGTTTCCCCAACGGAGGCATCAGCTCTAGACTTGATTTATGGACATGTCCTAAAACTCTGCACACCTTTCGCTGCGACGATGACGGGGACGGCGACGTCAGCGACGACTGCGACTGAGGCTTCGTGCGTGTTTTGCCGGCGGTTTTGGTGTTCGGGTTCGAGTTCCGTTTCGTTCCTTTTCCCGTTTTGCCGTTCTGGGACTTAATATATTAATCAAAGCCATGAAATCTTTATCAAGTTGTCAAGGCGTACGACTGACAATGACTCTGGCGAAAGATGTAGAAGAAACCCGTTTGATCCTTAACACGCACGTTCTTCTTCTGCCCCTACTTCCCCATCTGCTTCCTCTTGTTACTGAAGTGGTTTTTGATCTCTTTCTCATTTGCAATTTACCCAACGAAATTGTAGAATTGCACGAGCTTTCCTTAGCCGCCAAACGCGAACTCAAAGTGAGCTAAATAAATCGGGAAAAACTACAAATTTTCACTTTAAATTTCACTTGAACGAGGGTCGTAATTAACTTCACAGCTTGGATGCTTTATATATTAAATTATCATATAAGTACAAGTTTGAATTCGTTCAGAGAAAAGGAAAAATTATGTATTCATGAGAGGAAACAATAAAGAATTTCGGTCTTAAATCAATCCAAAAGAGTGTCAAAAGTATAAGCCCTTCATTCTCAAGTGAAGCTTTGTTTGCCCCTTTTTGAAGACCAAACGAACTAGTTTTAAGCATAAAATAATATTTCCTTGGAAATCTTTACCGCATTTACCTTAAATTTACTTAGGAATTATTATTATAATAAAAAAAAATAATGTCTGGTGTTTGCTTAGTCTAAATAAAGGCAAATATTGGTAACACTTTAATAAATTATGTCACATCAAAAATATTTTAGGTAAAATAGGTTGGGTAACATGCTCAAATATATCCAATAGCTTTATGATTTAGCCTAAAATTCTATATCAAGTTATTACCTTAAGACTTAACCCCTAAGCTAATACATTTCTCAACTTAAGAAAAACATAAATTAAAGTAAAATAAGTTGACTTTCAATTTATTCACGTTTTATATCAGCCTGTCTATTATTTCTAGTAGCCCTGCCAACTCGTGTTGAAATGCTGTGGGCGTTGCCCCATTTCACAATAATTTATACGGTTTTTACTTGAGTCGGAAACGGCGGAGTGGGAAACTTATCCCATAGTTAGTTGATAGCTATTCCGATCTGGAATATAGGTGTCTTATATAGGGTGTGTAATCTTCGGTGCTCCAAAGATAGTCTTTCCCTATTGTTTTTTTCTTCTGTAATGGGATTTATTTTCTTACTTTTTACAGGCTATTTTATTACTTCGAAGTTGTTTGAAAAATCGGGAAAATATGAAAAGTTTTCAGTGTGTATTTCATTAATTCCTTCATTGAATAGGAGTACTTTTATGGAAGGCGTGGTTCAAACTAGCGAACAATTATTGAAAAAATATGCCAAGTTTTTAATGTTTTTTCTTTATGGATTTAGCTCCATATTTGCCTCGACTAAGTCGGGGTTTATTTGGCCAGAAAAACGACTTTTTTACTCGTCTAAAAAATGTAGCTACGCAGTGCGAATCATTTGGCAAGCAAACTCTGAAATTGTCACAAGATTTCGTTTAAGTTTCTGTTTCCAATTCGGCTTTTTTTTGTTGTGTTGTTGTTGTTGTTTTTGGTGGCGGCAAACATTAATATTCACATGTCGTTCATCGGTATGCGGGGACCCAGTCTCCAGTCTACAGTCTACAGTCTCCAGTCTGAAGAGTCGAGACTCCGTGTTTCCCATACCCATTCCCCGACTTGAGATACAATTCCTGAGCCCATTCCTCTTTTGCTTCATGTCTAAACAGTTTGTCGTTTCTCTCCTTCTCTCTCTCTCTCTCTGTCTCTCTCTCGCTCACTCCGTCTCTGTGGCGGCCCCCGTACAGCAGCTCTCCAATATTCGGAGTGGTTCGGGGCACAAAACGCGCTTTAGGCTGCATAAATTTATTCGTCGCTGTCGCTAACTAAAGCCGAGGCTACAGCTACAGCCACAGCTTTAGTCGTTTGCCCCTCTCCTAACTCCCTCGGTTTAACGTCTGTGATTCCGACTGGGCCTCAAAACTGGTTCCATTTTATGCAAGTTTCTTTGTACGACGCTTTTGGTATTGTGCTAGTTGTTGTTGTTGTTTGTGTTGTTGTTGCTGCGGCTGTTTTCGCATTGAATTTTGCACCTCGGCTTTGCGGCAGATACATTTTACTTATCGGCATCTAAATTCAGACGCTGTCAAGTTGCCAGTTCTCAATTCTCAGTCGCAGGCAGCTGCGAGTAAAGTCAGATACTTCACGACTATGTTTGTTCTGGGTTTGGGTTTGGGTTCGGGTTCGGGTTTGGATTCGGATTCGGGTCCAGGACGAGCGCAAACAGTCCGAAATCTTCAGCGAAAAGTATCAAATTACAGAGCAAAAAATCAAGCCGTTTTTATATAGCATATTCTTAAGCTTGCAAATCGCTTCTTCTTCTTCTTCTTCTTTACAAAATTCAATTTTTCAATTTGCAATTTGTTTATAATTTTTCTCAATTTTGATCTCAATTCAAGCAGTTAATGAAGACGCGCAGCGACTCGACTTTTTGGACTGATAAATTTCTGCTTTCTGGGCAAGTAAACATCCGCCGCTGCCTTGGAATGGAATTCATGGATTGAAATGATTTCTTTGTTTACTTTAGGCAGATAGCCTCAAAGTGTACGAATATATATATGTATATATGTATATATGTATTTACTCGTATTTATACAGATGCAGAGCTATCTATCCATACTTATTCGTCTTTGTATCTCGCTTGTTTGTTTGTAAATAACGCAAATGAAGGCCTTTGTACAAAAGATACTCGCACATCTCTCTAGAGATATCTGGGCAGAGAAAAAGATTGACTTTCTTCGCTGGACATTAAATTTAATGAGCTTTCGTTTCGTTCAAATGTTTATCTATAACGAAAGTGAGTTAAGATAAACACCACAGATTCATTTTCTTATTCTCTTCAGTATTCAATAAATAAAGACATCTATCTATTTAAACTTTCCTATAGCATGAACATTTCTGGAAGACTCCTTTTTTAAATATTTCTACTACTATTTTACCCATGATACCATAATATATCCATTTCCTACTATATAAAGTAAATTTCTCTTTTAATTATCTTCTTAGCCATCTATTTAAAACAGTTTTACCTGGAGTCAACAGCAAAATGTTCATTTTAAGCGTAATTTTTGATAAATGAAAATAATTGGTTTTCCCACCCATTTTCCGAAGTTTCTAATAAATGTGTAAAAGGTAGATTTTCATGCAAAGCAAAATATATATAAACTTTGCAGTTAATTGGGCAAAAAAAAGAAGTCTTTTCGCTATACAACTTTTTACTCCCTCTTTCTCCGCCATGGGAAATACCTTCCTAGCGGACATTTTCTTCACTTAATCCGTCTTCAGGTCCAAATTTTAACCTCGTATGTATTACTTTTTGCTATGTGTTATGCTGAATCAAATGGGCAGGAAAAAGTGCTTTATATATAGATATTATACTATGGTCAAGCCTTGATTTTTAGAATTCAAATAAGAATGAATCCAACTGTGCTTCTGGAAAGCCACTTACTCTGATTCTGCCTAAATTCGGACTGCAGAAAGAGCGTTTTTTCTGATTTTATTTACCATCAACTCTAAAAGAGTATCTATCTTTCCCTGCTAATTCTTATAATTATATATGAAATATTCTCAAGGAATCGGCCGTTTCTGTAAAGTTTTGGTTTCTTGAATTCAATTCAGAACTCAAATCTTTTTATTAACCATTTTCGAACGAGATCGCAATTAAGTAAAAAACCTAAATTTTCGGTACTTAAAGGCCGACCCGGGAACTGAACCGTAGAGAAATCCTTGTACGATTCCACTGAATATTCCATTCTAATACTGTTACCAATTTCAATTGACCTATAACTTTTTATTGCGCCATTTTATACAGCTTTAATACCTTAACTCTTTCCCTCCTTTACCCAATATTTCAACTCCAATATAAAATACTCAATATTTATTAACAAAAGCAATTCCATTTGCAAATCCGGCCAGAAAAACGAGAAACGACATTGCAACGTTCGCTCTGAAACTTTTTTTTTTGTTCAAAGTTTTTCGTAAAAGTTAATTGATTTATATTTTGACATTTTCGGAAAAGCTGACTGGAAAAAAAGAGAAGGTGCACCATAAAACTTGCAACTCCAGAGACCTTTTCGTGACAAATGCCGGAAAGTCGTTGCCGCTTGGAGTTTGTATACCCTTTCTTTAGGGTGTTACAGTTTTATCATGAGATATGTAGTGCATCTGGGAGCCCAGAAATTAGGCATTATTATATAAAATGGGACGACCGTCTGTCGGTTTCTGAGGGAAATATACACTCAGTAGATGAAGCTTGGAATCGGAATTATTCAGATCGGATAACTATATCATATATATGTATATATATCGTACTTGTTGTATAGAAAACTCTTTTGTTTCTTAAGATACATCATATAGTGGATTCAGATGTTTTGCATTTCGCAGATATTACTTGATAATAATAATGGTTCACTATTTGAATACGATATATATATTTATGTAATATCTGTCATATGTCTAAATGGCATCTTCGCGCTGAATTTGGCTGTTCTTTCTAGCTTAGGATTAAAACTCAAATCAGCTAACTATATGGTATTAATGCCTTGGAAGTCTGGATCTAAAAATTGTGAAAAGGGTATTGAAATCTTCGGTGTGCTGAATAAAGTCTACTTTCCTGTCTCGCCTGGCTGTTGGCGCTGTGAGACTTTAGTTGCAAAACTTACTTAATCATGAGCTTCAATTAGTGCAGCGAGTTGGAGCTACAGAGTTTTTACTCCCGGCACTACGGGTAGAGCCGGGCCATAGGTTTCGTGCCAAGAGCATATTGTTTAGTGTGCGGCTGCGAGACGTCGATGAAGCGGATGAAAATAAAAATGGAGTGTCACGGCTGCCACACAAAAAAGAAAGGGAAGGCAGGGCAAGGCAAGGCAAGGCATGGCAAGGGAATGGAAGCGGGAGGTGTGTGTGTTGTCTCGGCGTCGGTCTCAATGAGTTGCTTCCGTTGCTGACGTTGCCTTTGTACACGGCGGTACACAGCACAGCGACACCCACAAGCCGACTGGGACTAAACTGAGAACTGGGTACGAGTGCGAGTGCTGGGCAGATTCGTTCGTTTGCTCGTTCGTTCGTACGCTCTCTCACTCTCTCTCCCTTTTGGGCTGTTCTCTTCGTGGCCGTGTGACTCCACCTCTGGCCCCTTGGGAGTCCCACACTCTTTATACTCTCCGGCGTTCGGCTTGTGTTCGTTGTTCGGCGTTCGCGTTCGGCTGTTCGGCTGTTCGGGCTCTTTCATCAGCATATTTCGTGTTTATCGCTGAGTGATGAAAATTATGTTGATGACGTTTGCACACACACACACTCACACAGACAGAGATACAGTCTCTGTCTCTCTGTCGCTCTGTTTGTCTGGCTTTCTGTGTCCGCTGTGCACGTCGCCACCTCAGCAACCCTACCCACACCTCCCATGCCCCCACAGCTCCCTTGGCGTCATCGTCCGGCCCCAGCGGCGACAACTAGCGAAAGTTATGCTAAATTGGAACATCAGCGTTTTGCGTTTTGTGTTTTTGCTTCTGTATTTCTGTTTTTTTTTTTATATTATGTTTATTTTGCGCCACAAATTCATAGCTAAACGCAGAAATTCATTTGCATCAATTTATTTACACATTTTGCACATATTTTTCCCTACTTTATGCACTTGTTTTCGCATTGGAATGTTTCAAGTTTATCTGCGGTTTTCTTTTCTACACCCTTTTCCATTCAAGTGGGTGGACTGGGGGGCTTGGACTATGGAGGTGAATATATAATACTTATCTTAAGTTAGTTTTAACGAATAGTTACAACATTGAATTAATTATTTTTAAGGTATTCACTGAACTAAACTACTTTTCCAACATAGAAAATAATCAAATTTTAAGTCAAATATGTGACAAGAGAGAATACGCGATTATCTTATACCCTGATTATCTACAAATATTACAATTCAAGGCTTAGATGATTTATTTTCAGGCAACATTCCAAATATCTCCACAGACTTTACAACCAAAACTCTATTTTACTCCATTAAAAGTTGAAATAAGATTAAATCTAGCCTAAACCTTTCGAAAGAAATATCAGTTTTCCACCAGTCTCGCCAATTTATTGAAATATCCATAAAATAAAAAGAAAGACTGTAAAATCTGTTCATTCCGCAGGTTGGAATAATATTACAAAATATGTCGTGGTGGATTCAGGCTTTTCATTAATCTTATTAACTCAAGGTGTAAAGCTATCTGGTAAAAATGTCTATAAAGCAATGGATTTCGAACGATGTTCAGCTTTCACTTCATACGTCCAGTATGAACCCTTACCTGGTTATATTCTTAAGTAGCTAAAAAATTGCAAGATTACAATCATAATTTTCACCTATTCTAAACGTACCTTCTCTTTTCTCAAAAGTGGGTCTGGTCCATAATTGCAAATATTTAGAACTAATTGGGAAATTCGCGCCGTGCACTCTGGAACAACCATTTGAAAATGGTTTTTAAATGAAGAACGATATATTTTGGCGGATATAAGACAAAGCAGTCCGAATCTAACTGATTTTGGCCAGCAGCGAGAAACTACACTTCTAAAGTAAGGCTTAAATATTATTAAAATATCTAAAGAAAAACAAAAAATGATCCATACAAAAACTTCTAAGGCCGATTGTTGCTTTCGATGGCAGCTTGAAGATATAGAGATCTGTATCTAGCGGTTCCTTCATAAATCTAAGCAAATGTAAATATGAAAAGAGTGTCCTAAATTTCATATCAATTTTCATCAACCTTGCTTAAAAACTGGAGGACTATTTGGCTGAGAAAAGACGAATAGACCAAATTATATCCACTCATCTTGTCGTTCTGGTCAAAATATTGGCAATGTTGGAGCACTCTGCTATGCCAACACTTGTGTGCGTCTCTGTTTGTACCTAAATACTTTGTGGAGTCTGATATGCCTCGTTCGTTCTATCACACATTTCGTGACAAACTTACAATACTCATCACAAGGGTATACAAATAGGATAGAGAGGACACTGGCTATTAGCTGCCTGAAGCTAATACATGTTAAACTTGCCCAAGATATCTATAAATTATCTGTGTACATATTTACTGCCTGCAGCCTAGATGAATAGCAGGGAAGGAAGGAAAAAGCAGAAGGAAGGATGTAAAAGACTGAGAGAGTATAAACGCAGTTTTCACATACTGTAAACGTGTGCAGATACCTCTCTACTCGCTTCTCATATGAGCAGTCCTTTTAGTATACCAGCTTACTTTAATTATTGATTTATAGTTGAATGCTTTGCCACAAAACTATTTATTTTAGAGAAATCAATGAACATTTTTTATATATCATAATAACAATAGGTCCTCATCTGAGCTTTGTGTAAAGTCCTGTAATAGGGAAAAAAAGGAAAAAACATCAATGAACTCAACAGTTAACATTCTGAAGAGCGATTCTATATACATTTAAGTTTATATTATAGTAATCTTTATTCCTTACCCCCCAATATATCCTTGAAGAACAGCTTAAAAACTATCTCGCTCAATTCAAGTAAAGATAAATCCCTTGAAACTTGGGGCATATTTTTACAAGAGTCTTCTAAAAGTTGCTAGTCAAAATTTTTCAATTTAGAGTAAAAGTTTTAGTTTTGGAAGAGTATTCAACGTTTTTTCAACTAATGATTATAGCTAATTCAATCCAAGAGAAGTGGAATTTATTGTTCAAATGATATTTTCCTATAGAAATACTTATATAGTTTCCATTTTTTCTCTGAAATATGAGCAATTCACAGCGAAAGAAAGTGAATTTCGATTCAGCTGAGTTTTCTTTTGTTTTCGATTGCATTTCTGCGCCATTTAAGACTCTCTTTAAACGTGAAAATGCATTTTTTTTTTCCAGCCAAACAAAAGAGTTGCCAACTTTTCAGACAAACAACCAAAAAATAGCTGAAAACAATGGAAAAGCAAGTGATGCGATAAATGAACAAATGCTGGACACGTAAGCAGCAGCAGCAAGTAAAAACCGCCAAACAAAAACGGCAAAAAAAGCTAAAAACAAAAGCAATATAAAAAGCATTTGCTTGCCAACAAAATATATTGTATGTAATTAGTATAACCGTGATAAAACGCAATACAAAACCGAATGAAAAAAAAATATATATATTTAGAGGCCTGTTTTTTTGCGTCTTTTATTTTGTTATTGCTTTTTGGCAGCGCACGAAACATTCGAAAATGTTCGTTCAATTATTATTATCGGCATCGGGCGAAACGAAGCTAAAGGCGAGCGCGGGCATTGTGCGCTGTTGCCGATTTTCAGCGGCGGCAAAGCCAAAAACAAACCTAAAAACATAACACAGAAAAAAAAAATACAAACTGTGGCGCGCTTATAAAATTTTCCGCGCTTTTCTGTTTTGAATCAAAATCCGCACTCACACACAGATGCACACACACACGCACCGCACACTTAGAGACAGTAGTCGTGTCCAAAGAGTATCTATATGTACTATGAATACTCTTTGCTCTCGTGCACTCACACTCTCTTGCGGCGAATTCGGTTACGTTTACGTTTTGTTTGCTCTTGCGCTCTCTCTTATTCGAAATTCGAATAAAATATTGAGTTCGAATGTGAATATCTTGTCACGTCACGAAAAAGGTCACAACAGAGAGAAAGATAGATAGATAGATACATATACAAACGCAATTTTACTATAATTTACTTTTGCCGTTGTGTGTGGCGCTGTTGCCAAACTTCAACATTACGTAGCATGGCGAAAATATAGTCGTCATTTGTGGGGCGGGCGGGTGTGGGCTGGGCGAAGGGAGGAACCCTTAGGGCGAAGGGATACCACGCAGCAGGCGGCGAATGGCGCCATTTATGGCGATTATGAAGTTAACGCCGCTTGAGCAAATTTGATGAGCTTTTTTGTAATGCACTTCTCTTCGCTCCTTTCTGCCCCTCTTCCTCGCTCTCTCACTCTCTGTGTGTGTCGCCTATCAAAAGCGCAATTACAACTTTGCTTCGTTGCTTTTACTTATTCTGCTGTTCGCCTTTTGCCTACTTATCGCACTTAATTTATTTATAATTTATATTTAACGAATGCTCTTCAAAGCGCAGCATCGCCAAGTGTAAAATTTAATTATAGAAATTTTGCGTGTCGCTTTGGCATTTCGTTTATTTCATATTTTCTTTTCAATTCAATTAGCAGCGAATATAAATCCCTCTCTCTGTGCGCCTTTGAAATTAACTTTTTGGTTGTATCTTTTATTGTTTTTGTTGTGCGCTGGTGTGAATGAGGCGTCGGCGTGACGTCAATGCCTGACGCAGTCTGCTGGCGGCTAACGACGCCATTTTATGTGAGTTTTTGATGCAAGGCAAAGGCAGAGGAAGCAGAATATGAAGGGAAGGAGTAGAAGAAATGCCAAAAGTGACTCATTTAATATTGTTTTATAGCCTCCTTCAACTACGAAATAGTTTTTCGAGGCAATCGACTCCATTCGAATGCTAAGAACCGGGTAGAGTCCAACCAGGCGTCGAAACTTAAGATTGAACCTAACAAATTTTTCCGTTCCAGTTCAAAAATTATACTTTTGCATTCAGATTATCTTTTCGATACTTAGATAACTTTCTAATTAATAGTTTTGTGACTTTTGGAGAAATTCTAGATAAGTTCACAGGTAAAAGCATTAAGTCTTTCATTAAAAGAAATTGTTAGAATACTGGAAAATTTGAATTTGAGCTAAAATTATTGATCTCGACACTCGAATTGCAGTTTTTTTGTTGTACCAAAACCGGAAGTTAGACTGCTTTCGAGCCCGTGAATTAGAGCTACTTAATAAGTTATCTTTTTTTTGGCCATATTATTCCATTTGCACAAACGGAACATTTTTAAAAGCGATAAAAAACGAATATTTTTTTTCTCATTTACGATTTTTCAGCGTTAATTTATTCAAATTGAGTTAATTACAACAGTCAAAAAGTATTTTAACCTAAAGCTCTCCATAATTTAGAGATGTTTTAATAAATTGTAGGGAAATATAAGGTATTATAGGGTATTATAACTAAATGTGTAAAGCATTGAAGTAGGCATCTCCGACACCATAAAGTATATATAGATACATTTTATGGAGCAGGAGGATTAGACGAGTCGATGTCTCCAGTTGTCTATAGGTAAATTCTTTCAGTCAGTTCAGTCAGATCAGTCTCCTTTATCTTATAGGAACAATAGGTGAAAAAGGTGCTGTATGGAATGGAGGCTATTGTAACGCGAATATACTAAAATCCTCTCCAAGTTTTTTCATTTATAAGGACTTCTTGCCTGCACTAGAAGAATTGATTTAATAATCCTCGAGGCTCTACATAACGTAGGCCATCTTACGTATTACGTATCTTAAAAATGAAATCTTGAGATAGACTTTTAAGTTCTTCTGGGCTTTTATAAAGTGTTTGAAAAGTCTGGAAAGGTAGATTAGTTTCTAGGTTGATCTTGACGCAAGGTCTAAAAATTAATCCTTGAAATGATCTTAGCGTGCTATTTTTGGTAATTTAAAATTTTTGGTGAAAACGGAAGTATTTAATCAATTTTGAACGTGCAATTAAGTAAGTTTTTACCGAGTGTAAAACTGTCGAAAAGTCGACTTACTAATAAGTTGCTGTAAAATATGATGAAAGAAATGGTTTGGCTACCGAGAGGCGAAAAGGTAATGTCTTTTGTGGCACCTCATTTCATTAAAAATGGTGATTTGTGTGGCAACCCAGTGCCACCGCCTTGCAATAAACTAAAATCCAAACAAAGTCTGTGACGGGTGGCAACTCACTCAGAGACGCTGGCAGAGGCAGATGCAGAGGCAGCGGCAACGGCAGCGGCAGAGACGGTGGTAGAGGCAGGGGAAAACACAGAAGGCAGGGGCTGTGGCAGAGGCAGACGCAGAGACTGTGGCAGGGACAGAGGCTGTGGCAAGTGGCAGAGGCGGTGGCAGTGGCAGAGGCTATGGTAGCGACAGAGGCTGTGGCAAGTGGCAAAGAGTCGAAGCCATTTTATGACCTGCCGTAGAGGCAACTAAAAATGGGGAAAAAACGAAAAACTGAACAGCCATAAAAAGAGGGAAGAAAGAGTAGAGAGGGATGCTAAGAAAGAAAGGGAAGAAAGGAAAATTTCCAACAGCTGTGCATCAATTGATGACTAAATAATTGGGTGCTATTTGATGGATGGAAGATACGAATTTAGTTTAGATTTTCTTGTATTTCAAAAATATTTTCCAACTTAACTCTATAAGTAATGCCGATTCCTTTTATTTCAGATGGAATTTCAATTTCTTAATGGGTAAGTTCGTGTATGAAAAATGCTATTTGCTTAATTTATTTCTAAATTCTGAATTCTTCGAGGAAAACAATCGTGTAGAGCCTGAAAAGAGGCAGTTTCTTCAGTCTCTACTTCAGTCAGTCGTGTTCGTCGAAGTGACATTTTTCCTGGGAAGTGTAGAACGGAAGATTTTCAATCTCTTCCTTAACCCTTGCTATCGTAAAAGTTTTTCCTCCAACTTCGCCTAGAAAACCAATTTATTATATAAAATCTATTTCGACTTAGTTCCGCCCATTGAGTTTCTAATTTCTTCAAGAATATTTCGACAGAATAAATACGAAAAAATTAATTAAGCAACGTCGTCAATTTCTCTACGCTCTTGCAGCGCAAGAGAGTGAGCCGAGTAAGAGAATGAATGTGTTGCCTAAAAGAGAGAGACAGAGAGAGAGAGCGCCGTCAAACCGGTTGCCGAACGCAAAGACGAATGACGAACGAATTAAATTGTTGCGCGATTC
Source organism: Drosophila repletoides (assembly GCA_018150835.1). Lineage (NCBI taxonomy): Eukaryota > Metazoa > Arthropoda > Insecta > Diptera > Drosophilidae > Drosophila > Drosophila repletoides. The sequence continues at coordinate 16,426,401 of JAECWQ010000089.1, read as the reverse complement.
GTCGGAAATTTAACGGAAACGACGACCAATCCGTAGCGAGCCGAAACTGTGAGCCGAAGTGTGCGCGTAAATGGCGATTGGACAACGCCTGAAATGCGCTACGATTCGACCGAAGTGTCGGGTTGTTTGGGCGGACTTACGAAAAAGGGCGACTTTTTTTTTTTGATGTGTTCAACGACTGAACACAGAACAGGAGTAAATACAGGGTATATGCGTGTGTGCGTGTGTGAATGTATTGATTGATGGGCACATTTGGTAGGTGGAAATTAGAGTTGAAAACTGTTGAATGATTGAAAATTATTGGGCGTAAAAGATGTTAGAGGCATAACAAAGCGAAGAAAATGCATATTTAAAGTAGCAATAATCAAGTACAGTTGTGCATGTAGCAAAAGTACAGTTGTGCCAAAAAAAAAACCACACACCGAATGGAGATAAACAGCGCGCTTCTTCTTTCTGTCATTACTCATTATGAAAATGACAGAAAAAAAAGTATCTAAGCATTGAAAATCAGCCATATGGAAAGATATCTTTTCCAAGCGCTGCACAAACAACAACAAATGCGACGAAGAAGCAGCAGGGAAACACACAAAGCAAAGGAAAATGCCTAACTAAGTGTATGTGTATATGTGTGTGTGTGTGTGTGTGTGCTTGTGTTAGTTGCGTGTATCTGTTGAACGAGGAGGAAACTCGAGTATTTTTCGGGGGTTGCTGCTGTATAAAGCGATAGAAGCAGAGAAGAAGAAGTGGAATTTGTTTGGAGGGAGGATGGGGAGTACGTTTGCTATGTACTTGAGCAAATTACGGCCTTTGTTTTATGTAAATGCAGAGAGTTTTGTTTAACTTGGGGATTACGGAGCGCTCCGCTCATGTGTATGAACAGCAATTTATTTACAGTTGTCTACTCCCCTTCGCTGAATCAGCATTATTTGAAAAATGGGGCATATCTAAAGAGTATAGACAACTGTACACCGTATGATAGAATTGTGTCTAAATTTATTCGTAAATTTTTTTTTACAGTTTTAAGCGTTAACCAGCATTTTCGATAAATCATTGAAAGCAACCCTTATGCAAAAGGGTTTGTGTATTTGCTAAACACTATCGCCATCTAGCGGCAGTTCAATGTATTACTTCGACAAAAACTAGTCTCAATTTTAAATCTGAAAATTTGGTTTATGTATTGGGTAATCGTTTGTGCTTGTCTATGTTAAATAAGGAGCTTTCCATAAGTGAAGTTGGCTGTGCTTGCTTATTAAACTCACTTGAAGTTGGCTGCGGTGGCTAAGGCGCCGTATTTCAAAATGTTTTTTGAAATAATTCCACAGCTCCAAATAAGGAATACTTTTTTGAGCAAACCTAAAAGTATGCTTCACTTTTGTGTTAAATTGGAGGCCTAATTACAAAGACATTTTTTAAATGAAGTATCTTAAGAGTGTTTTAATAAATGTAGGCCAAACTTATAAGTAAACTTTTTTATTTAGATACAAATCTTTTAATTATCTGCTTATAAATGCTTCAAAATTAATTGAAAATATTTGGATCTGTTAAGGAATTTTTGTAAGAGAATTCTTTCAAATTTAAATTTATAGGGAACATTTTGAAATTAGATGCAATCTTCTAATTTCTCTGGTCTTAAAAGGTTTTAATAAATGTTGGGAAAAATAATTTTTGGAATATTCTAATTTATTTATTTAATCACAATGATTTCCATTAAATATTGAAATTTTCTGAAATGTTGTCTGAATTTTTCAGCCCTATTCAAGTGCTATGTTACAAATATTGAAGTAAAATTCACGAAATAAGGAAAATTCCATTTAATTTATTGGCTAAATTGTGTTCGAATCGTCGTATTTCAGCATTTACACACACATTTATGGCAATTGGATTTCAGTTTCAATTTCAGGGTATTAATGTAATCTATGCAGTTTATGTTGGGGCTTACCTGCAAGTAATTGCCTTTCGATTTTCATATTTTCATATGAAAATTCATGAAAAGCCGGAGAAATTGATATATGTAAGGCCAATATCCAATGCATATTTTATACTAGAAACACTGATGAAAACTTTTGTGTGTTGTCGTTGTTTATCGTTGTTCTTTTTTCATGTTTTTCGTTGTTTTTTGTTGTTCTTTTGTTGTTCTTTTGTTGTTGTTTTGTTGTTAGATAAGTTGACTTAATCACTTTTGCCATGTCAAATGTAACGATAAATAACTTTAGAATGCTCTCATCGAGCGTCTACGGCTTGAAAATACCCTGTAAATACAAATATAACTTAACAAATGCTTCTTTAACTTTAACTTTTGGGCTTATTATAAATTATGATTTTAGAAAAAATCGTTCTTATAGATTGATTGATAAGCCTTATCTGCGAAGGGTATACAGAAGCTCTCATAAAAAATTTGCTATCTTGCGCTTTTATAGTTCCTGAGATGGAGTTGAGTAGATTGACTTTATATTGTGGCAGAACAAGAATATATAAATATTTTTAATAATATAAATTTCTACCTGTTACATACGTTTTGGCTAAACTTAGTATACTCTTTTTACAGGGTATGCAAATGTCTGGTTAGGGAGTGAAGAGCAGTGAGAGCCGAGTTTACTATTCAGCATTTATCCAGATTCTGTGGCCTGCCTTTTGGTTGTAGTTGCTATTGGTGCCACAGCCACTCATCAATATTGATTGCGGCCTGCTTCAACTGTTGTTGTTGTTGCTGCTGTTTGTTGCATGGTTTGGTGCACGCTTTTGTTGCAGGTGCCATGTTATTTTACAATTTTGGGCACGAATTTGTTATGCCACAAATCCCCAGCAGCGCTTGTCAAAACTGTTGCTGCTTCTGTTTCTGTTACTTTGTTGCCAAAGTGGCAACTACGAATTGGCCAACACCCGTTGCAATCAGCCAATCATAAATAGTTCATTAGGTTTGCAAAGGGGTCAGCACTGCACAGTGTAACAAACACATGTTAAAAAGCGATGAACATTTTACGCATCTCAAATTTGAAGCTAATAAAAAATTATATATTCTTGGGTTGCTTTCCAGAGAAATTTATATGAATTATTTGATATTCTGAAGTTCAGTTAATAAAGAAAAGTAGCGGAAAGTATGTTGAGTAGGAAAAAAAGAGTAAGAACACACCTAACCTCAAAGGAGGAGTCTCATATTTGTGAAGGAGTGTTGTGAAGACGCTTGCTTGAAGGAGCTTTCTGAAGGAGCTAGCATGAAGAAGCTTTCTGAAGGAGCTTTCGGTGAGGGTGAAATGCTCCTTAGCCGGTGCAATAATAGATATAAATTAATAAGGACATGACTCGACTCATCGACCTGAATCAATAATATCTACATTAATCAGATCGTAGATCGTAATATATATACTTAATCAGATCATGGATGTCTCCTTCAATGAATTTCACATTTCGAGACAATTTTATAGGACTCTCTGGAAAGGGTATAGCAAGGAAAATAAAAATTTTTTAGAGCAATTAATTATTCGTCACACTGTGCAACTGGAAGCCAGAAAGGCAACTAATTTGTGGAAGGGAAAATAGGAAAATATCTGGCGCATTAGCGTAACATTTTCGTATCCATGGATTGGTATTAATTTCGACCGATTTTCTGATTTTTAATTCTAAAACTGTGTTTGGCTTGTTGCATGTTTCAAGTGGTTTCTGATGTCGTCCCACGGGTGGTTTCAAAGGTGGAAAGCGGTGGAAAGGGTCGGAAATGGGAGTAAAAAGGGGTGGAAAAATCTATAGTGGTGTTAACTTTTGTTACCTGCACGTAAATAGCTTTCAAGCTGATTGTGAAACGTGCTGGTAAAATAATAATAACAACTACGACGGCGTACAGTTTTGGCCAAATTGCTATTTATTAAAAATCAATGTTTTGCTGGCAACAAAATCAGCAATTTAACTAGCCTCAGACCAGGCCAGGCCAGTTCAGTCCAGTCCAGTCCAGTCCAGACCAGGCAGCATGTGGCATGCGGCATGTGGCTTGTGAGAATGGTGGCAACTGTGTCTGCTACAAACGTCCACTGACATCTACAGTCTCCTCCCCTGAGGGCCGCAATGCGGTCGATGTTTCTGCCATGCTCCAATAACTGTTGCAGCAACACCCCCAAAGAAGGGGCAGGGTTAAAGGGGGCGGAGTGGCGGTTCAAGGGGTAGGTTCGGCAGCTGGTCAGCCAGGCGACATTTCCGGGTAGTTTGAAGTAATTGCTTTGCAAGCTGTTGCCAACGTCGCCTGGACACAAGGATGCCGCAGTCTGTTGCACAGTTCAAGCGTTTTATTTTGGCAGGGATGCATGCGGGGGCTTGCGGGTGGTTGTCAGTGCGGAGCCCTGTGCAGTGGTCAGCTTAGTTCAGCCCTGGCCAGCAAGCGGCTTAAGTTAGGCATTTTATCAAACCAGCCAGCGGCTGGCAACAGCGGCTCACGCGGCGTATGAGAAATTTGTCAAGTAAATTCGAACAGGATGCTATATTTTTTTTTTAGCCTTGAGCAGCTTGCAGTTTGTACGAAGGCTGCATTTAAAGTCCATAAAAATGTTATAATAATTTACTTGGTATTCTTTTTTATCCGTTAAGCCTGCACTCAGAAAAACATTCTGATTTGTTGTCAATTAATTTTATTAATTTAAAAAAAACCTTTTTAGTTCTTTCTAAACGAATTGTATTTTTTTAAATCTTAAAAATACATTTTTAAATATATCTAAAAAACTTTTTCTTTTAAACTTTCCTTTAAATATTTTCCAAGTGACGTTTCTAGGCCAACTTTTTTGGCTACTGTCGGTGCAGCTAGCGAGTTTTCCTTACAGATTTTCCTCTTTTTTTGCGGTATATTTTTTAGCAGTCAGTATTTTAAGTCCGTTAGGCCAGGAGTCAGGCAGGAAGCTGGACTATTGGCCTGCTCTGCTATGCCCCCTTTTCCCGCTTCAACATTTTTTATCCTGAAGGATACGTATGTATCCGTAGTGGCATCCGTAAACATATCCGGAGTCAGCTTTGCATTGAAAGCCGCCGCCGCGCGTTTTGCATATTAACTAAGTGAAACATTTTGTTGACAAGTTTTCAAATATTTCTGTACACTGTGCAAATATTTACCTACACGTAAGACAAACAGAGGGATGGGGAACGAAGAAGGCAGGACGAGGACGAGGAAGGAAGAAGGATCTATCTGTCGCCTCAAGACGTTTTCAATTGAAATTTAAATTCGATACAAAACGTTGAAAATAGGCAGGCAGCAAAAAAAAAAGGGGAGCTTTTGGCGCATCCTTTTGACCGTATTTTTTTTTGTTCACGCTGTGAGGGTTGCTGCAACATTCTCCAAATACAAATGAGCCAAGGCCAATAAGTCCTTTCCCCTTTCTACTGTCTCTGCCCCTGCGTCTGGCTGCCAGGATTTGTGCAAAATAGCTAACAGAAAAAATATGTGTTCCGAGCATACATATTTATTAAATATTGAATGTTTTCCTTTCCTAGCCTTGGCTCGAGGCGAAAAATTTCGTTTTTTTTCTCTGCTTTTGCTTTCATTTTTGTTTCCTTTTTGGTCCTTTGTGCCGCTGGCAAAGAGCGCACCCTTGCAGCTGGAGAGGAAGAGCCGGGGAGAGGTAGAGCATCCCCATGGGGAGCTGACTCGGGGTTAATACTAGAATATTCTCATATGCAAATGTTTTGACTGATGATCAATTTATTTACAAAATGGCAGCTATCAAGGAACATTATAGAATCGTTTAGCTCAGAATTATTATATGTTTTATGTATATTTTCTATACTCTATTCTATGATTTCTAATATGATTGTTATGAGTATTTTCAGTTTGGTTTCTGAAATTCTGAGTAATCCAGAACATTTCAATTTTTAAGAATGACTTCTAAAGTTTTCAAGATTCTTTTACTCTTCAGAGATTCTAGGAATTTTTATTGACTATAATCGATTTTAACAGGTTCAGAATATCATTCGATATTTCAATTTGTTTTATACTGTGAGCGAGTGCCAGAAATTCTAGGAGATAAGAAGGTTCAATTTTGTATGCCATCTTTTCCATATCGTCTGATTTTGATAATGATTACTCAGAATTTTTATAGATAGCAGCTTATAAATTTTATTTATTTAATTAGTCGACATTAATAAGAATGATTTGTTATACAATAATTAATAATAAATAGACTTTGAGGTTCAGTTTTAATCAAGATTTCTCAGTAAATTTTTATTGAAATACGATTGAAGTATCTTTGGAAATATTGAAATAAAGAAACTGTAGAATACAAGACAATATTATCTATATAAAAACAGAGAGACAGCATTTATATTTCGATCCCTAAATTAGTTTTCGTCGACAAAATAGATTCATTTTCGCTATATAACGCTCAAAAATTAGCTTCTGACTTGTAGGAAATTATTGTTAAAAATCCTTTGAAGATCTTTTAACAGTATCTGCGTTAATTGCTACTAATAATTTCTTTGGTAAATAATTTGTACAAGGTTTTAATTAAGCATTAAGTTTGAAATGTTTCAAATAAAAAGAGTAAGGGTATTATAGGGTATCTATACTATCTACTAGGGTATTAAAAGCCCTAGAAGAGGCTTGCAGTCATATCAGAAAGATACTCGTGCTTGCAGCTATCTGCTATCTGTTGAAATTGTTCGAGTTAAAACAAACAGAGAGTCAAGTGCATTATTTTTAGATATATGTATTATTCTTTTTATTTAGTATTTTCTTTATTTTTTTTTAAATTTTGTTTCTACTTATTGCTTGTAGGCGAGAATCTTTAGAGTGTTGTGGGTTCCGTTTCGATAGATGTTCGTCTTAAATTGATTTATCTACCCCAAATTTCGATAGTCGAATTGAGGCCGCTGCTAACCACGCTGCGTAGATTGATCTGGGCGAAACGGTATCCTGGGCCGCCGGACCATAGACTGGGCGTGGCACCAGAGGTGTTGCGGAAGTTGTCGATAACATTGATGGCTGTGATGGTATACAGATTAGTGGTGCCCTGCAAGTCAAAGAAAATATGTAAGATCTGAGCAGACTTTTAGAGAGGGGTGGATTTTCAATAGCTTACCGAACGTGGGAAATCCACATTGATGCTCCAGTAGTTGTTCTTCAGTGGTGCACGCACTTCCGTCTGGCGAGACAGCAAATAATCGGTAGAGTTCCTGCTGCCCCAGGATGAGCTGTAGGCCTGGCTGGCGGCGAAAACGGCCAAAAGGAGCACGCAACTGTATAGGAATTTCATGGTTGATTTCTTGAAGACTGTTCAAATGTCTGTGTAGAACTTGGGGCAACGTTTCTAGCTTTTATACGGAAATTTTGCCCTCTTCTACAATCGCATGAGTAACGCCTGTTTACATGTGAGAGTCTTTTTTTAATTAACTTTCTGTTCTTTTTTTTACGCCCAGCTTATCGCTGGAAGAAACGGACTGTTTACCTGTTGCCAAAAGAGAGGCCCCTTTTCTCACACAAACCGCCAGTAATCAGTAGACGCTTTTTTTTCGCCTCTTTTCTATTTCTTTGATAAGCCGTAGAATTGTAGTGATTCGAATATTTCAATATTCAGTTGACTCACGCCACTTGAGCAGGCAATGGACTTTTCTTTCGGACAGGTGGCATCTCTCTGGGAAGGGTATGGCGAATCATTGCAATCAAAATTAAATAGAAAAATCACAGTTTTAAGTGGATTCTTTTCGTTTCTTGGAAGCTGCTTGGCCAATAAAAAAGAGCCAAGATAACTATTGCAATTTGCTTATCAGCCTAATGCTGGTTGGGGGTTTTGTTAGAATTACTTATTTTTGGATGATTCTGCAGAAAATAGTAGTACCAAAAATTGAATAATTAATGATTCCTTTCAATTATCATGTCATATTATATATTGGGCTTAGCAACTAGAGCTGATTATAGGATTCCACAGAACCGTCTACAAGGGTATTTAGGACTTCGTTGAGCCTTTTGTAACTTTTCAGACTGGTTTTCTCTTTTGGTGAGATTAAAAGACTTGTTGTGTTCAGCTTCCAATAAGATGTTTTTGGCTCTTCATTTCACCACACATCAGTCACATCAGTCTGCACGTATTTTTATCAGTATTGTTTAGAGATAATTTTTGCAAATACTTTAGATATTCCCTCTGAATTCCGAGTTCCCCATGGAGAGCAGGCAGACGTGCCAAGTCATTATTGATAGTGTTTCCATATGATAATATATCAAGATAGTCATAGTAGTTAATTAAAAAACACACTCGAACTCGTACTCGTTCGCGTCTGTCCCAAAATAGTTGAAGCAACGTGATTAATTTGCATATTTATTTATTTTTAGAAACAATTTTTAAATTCTTTCTTTTCTATGTAGAAAAAAAGAATTCAAACTCTTTAAAATAATATAGAATATAGAATAGATATAATATTCGAATATTCAGTTTTATTCTATTCTATTCAGTTACTTCCTACTTCAAACCTATACAGCTTCTATTATCGATAGCAGCACTTCAAATTAAACTTATCTGAACTACAAATTTATTAAAAATAAACCTTTGAAGTGGTTCTAAATTCGTGGAAGTTACTTGGCAAATAAATTTAATGATAACCGTGTAATTTGTTTATCAGACACATGGTTTGCCGAACCAAAAAGGGTATCTGCGGTGCCCCGAAGATTACATACTCTTGCAGACTGGAGTGTGCCCTTGAAAATGGTTGTTAACTTCATTTAATTTGGCTGTTTTTTTCTTTTCTATATTATATAGTAGTCTGATCCCTATATATTTACATCATGATAGAAAACACACTTTAAGGTTTTTCTTAAGAAACAGAAGCAATTGAAGCGATTCTTGCCATAGCAGCTATATATATGATATAGTTATACGATCCATGCGCTGCTGCCATAAATAACTAATAAATTCGGTAACTTTTCAATTAAATTGAAGTTTTCTCAATGTTCTTTTTATTTATATGACATATTATATCAAGTATTTTTACTCGGTTAATCCATATTAATAGCCATAAATTTCGATAGTTGAGTTTAAGCCCCGATTAATTTGACTGCGTAGCTCGACTATGGAATGACGGTAGCCTGGTCCGCCGGACAATAGGTTGGGTGAGGCGCCAGAGTTGTTGCGGAAGTTATCGATTATTTTGATGGCCGAAATAATGTAGAAGTTATTGGTGCCCTACAAAATCAGTACAGAAAATCTATAGACTATTTTTTTATGGTTAAAGGAACTTACAGCTCTTGGGAAGATATCAGTAATTGTCCACAAATTGTTCTTCAGTGGAGAGCGGACCTCTGTTGAACTGGAAAGCAAATAGTCGTAGTCCCCCAATTTGCCCCAGGTGAAACTAAATCCTTGACTAGCGCCGATGACAGCCAGGAGTAGAATGAAGCTATACAGAAATTTCATTGTGCAATTTCTTAGAGACTGTTTTTTAGATACTGTTGTAATTCTTGAAGAATTCTGGCTTTTATAGAGAAATGGCACTACAAAAGTCAAATAATTACGTGATATTTAATTACAAATCAGTTGTCTTAGGGTACTCAAGAAATTTCCGGCTCTCCGACAATTAAACAGGAAATAAGACTTTAAAGTATAGCACCAGATTAATTTCCCATGGTTATAAGTAAATTAAACAAAGGGGTATCTAGACTATCGGACCATAAATTATTGGTCAATAAATTTGTATTAAAATTATGATAACTAAGAGCTTGGAATTTGTCCGGCTCTTTAAGAATTATAAAGGAAATAGGCGCTTTTAGGTTTATCTAGCTTTTTGTTCTCTAGAAATTGATGCGTCTCTTTTCAAAATAAGTTTTACTCAAAGGAACAGGTGGTTTTTACCCTTGCAAAGGGTATCACAGCTTTATAACCTGAATGGACGGTGAGAGTAGACGATATATCCATGCCAGTGTCTGTCTGTAAGGGTATATAATCTTCGGCGTGTAGAAGATAGCCTTTCCTTACTTTTTAAAGGCAGTTTAGCTTAATTTAAAGCAAGATATTTGCCTCTTACTTGCCAGTTCAAAGCATAATTCAAAATCTGCACTCAGAGTTCATTCACACTCGAATTTAATTGGAAATTACATTGTAATAGTTCTCAAGCAGCTATTGAGGAGAACAATGAATACTTCAATGCTGCACTTGAAAAAATTCTTTGTATATTTTGAGAAGAATGCATTCAAAAAAGTCAAACTAAAATCCTGGAGGAATTTTGGCAACTTTTAAGAAAATTCTTTCCATATTTAAGACATTTTTTTCTGAATAAAACGAATCAATATAATTTTATGCAAATTTTGGAAAATTCTTTGAATATTTTTGCTGAGTGTAGAAAGGCATTTTAGCCCACACAGTGAGAACTAACAATTTTGGCTTGTGGTTATAATCGCTTTGTGAGGAATTTTGCTTAATAATGCTACAAATTTGTGGCTTCATTAAAATGCTGATGACTAATATTTCACATGGCTCTCTGGTGTGGCACACACAATGTACAAGGATATATATATATATATATACATATATATATATTTGCATGTGTATATATATCAGGGAGATATTGCTCCGGGCGTCGGTCGCCAACACAAAAAAAAAGGACTCTACTGCTTATCTCAGGCTGCTGACGAAGTGACTCTCGGGCTGCTGGTTGACTGCATATTTATTGCAAATTACAAAACCCAAGTCACTTGGTTTGAAATGCTCTCGTAAAACCTCATTACTTGCAGCAGGAGCAGTAGCAGCAGCTCGACGCACGCTCCGCTCCTGATAAGGGTGGACAGGGGCAGGGCACTATTTTTTTCCTCGAATTTTCCTGCTTTTCCTGCTTCCAATTGCAGCACAGCTCAGACATATTTGTCACTTATGAAAGGGATAATTTGCTACGCTTTGGGTTTGCTCTGGGATTTGGGAACAAAAGAGAGGAGAAACGCCTGCGGCCAGCGGAAGGAGGATTGCGAAAAAAACAAAGCCCAATTGCACTGTCGACTGTCGACTGTCGGCATTTTTATGCAAAAAACTTGTTAATCACATTTTATTGACACATTTCACAGAGGGTTGGGGGCCCCCCTCTGCACTCGGGGGAATCGATTTCCATTTTTAAATTGGCCAAATTAAGGGCGGCTTGCACCCTGCCTGCTTGACGTCGACGTCGACTGCGAAGCCGACTGCGACTGCTGCAAGCGTCTCCCTGATAAGCAATTTTCAACTGAAAAATACCCTCATTGCCGACACACACACACACGAGACTCGACAATTGCCAAATTTAAAAGCAATAAACGTACGAGCAAATTTCTGGGCTTAATACCCTAATAGAGGGTATTATAATGACGTCACGATATGTGCTGTGCATTGAAGGGGCCGTTTCCGAACCCGTAGAGAATATATAAGCTGAAACAGGCAGAAGATAAATGATATAGCCATATCCATGAAATCGGACTATAGGACTATAGGAATAATAAACCAAATAATTTTCTCTGTTCATAAAGTAATCCAAATATAGAATCTTTAATGTTTTAATATATTTAAAATCTTTAAATTTTTTAAAAATGCTGTGTTATTTTTCTGAATTTTTTGTTCTATTCATTCAGCTAAGCCAGAGGCTTGCTTCTTAGGGTATTTAAAGGTTCGCCTTGCCAAAAGTAGCCGTTTTTTGTTCTTGTTTTTTTAACCGTTTGACAAGGGGCGGTGCGACGCGTGCCACCCTGCAATTCTCTTCCTGCCCGCCCCAAAGAAAATGTCTTCGTCTGTGTCTGGGCTCTGGGTTCTGGGTTCTGGGTTCACAGTTCTGAGTTTTTGAGTTGTGAGTCGGAATTGCCGGGTGACGGGCATTCCGGTGCTGTGGCAGTGCCATTCACATGCAAACGCTTCCCTTTCATTTGCGCCTTTCAATGCCAATCGAGGCGCATCCCCCCCAGAGAGAAACCCACCCCACCCCGCGTCCCTTTTCGGTCCTTTCTCAGGCCGAAGAACGCCGCTATTAAAGGGCAGAATTCAAAATGCGCTTTGGAAAAATGTCAAGTGCGGAATGTGCACTTTTGACAGTTTCAGTTCATTCGCCAGTCACTCATACTCACACTTAAACACTCACACACTCACACACTCACACCACTCATTCATACCCTTTGCCCTTCGTCTGGTGAACCCTGGCAAGCCAGTCTTTAACCCTAAAACATCCCTCACACACACTCACGCACTCACACACAAACACTTAAATTGCCATCCAGACACGTAGCCATAATAAAACTTGCTGGCTGCTATAAAACAATAGTGATACAGTTGCAGCCACTCGACTAATAGATGCCCTGTAAATTCCTAACAATATAAAAATGGATAAGCAAAATTCTATAAAATTACTTTGATTTTATTTTAATTTAGCGAGCAATGCATAGACTGAAAGATACCCTGTAAATTTCAAACAAATTAATAATTGATAGTCAATTTTGAGACGAGTTCTATAGCATTTACAACAACCTTAATTTTAGATTGAAAACTAATGAAACGACTGAAAGATGCCCTGCAAAGGCAATGCTTATACATTTTTTAAATTCAATAATTTCTTTTATTTTATAACAATATTTCAATTAATTATTATTCATATATTTCATCCCAATTAAATTTAATTCTATATTTTTTAAATCAATAGAGATAAAATGAATTAAACAACTGTTCTTTTACCTTATATGTTCTATACCTTAATGCCTAACTTAAGTTCAATATGTATATACCCGCTGTGCTGCCTGCTTACAGGGTATAATAAACAAAATCAAATATTAGAAAAGCAAAGAAGGGCAACAACAATTCCGCCACACAGCGGGTGCCTTTTTAATGTTTTTTTTTTTGTTCGCCCTGCGATTGGAATTAGTTGCTGCTGCTGTTGCTGCTGCTGCTTACAAAATAGCAGTAAAAAACTTAATGCGACAGCAAAGCGAGAACAAAAGCAAAGCAAAAAAAAAAAAATAAATAAAAAGGAACAGGAAGTAGTAGAAACAGTCAAAGAGTAGAAAAACCTAAAAGCAAAAAGAGGAAAAGGAAAAAATCATACAAAGCGCTTAGTTGCTTTTTACCAAAGCACAAAAGCAGCTCAAAGCGACAGCCGTTTAAAGTTGCACCATTGTTGTTGTTGTTGTTGTTGTTGCTGCTGCTGCCTTTTTCTCTCTTTTTTTATTATTATTTTTGTTGTTGTTTTTGTTGTTGTTGTTGTTGTTGTTGTTAATTGCTGACTTAATGGCGCTTTAATTAAATCGCAACACTGCAGGCGGCCTCTCGCCTGATGCCTCACAGTTTAGTTGCACATGAAAAATGCTATGCTGAATATGTACACTGAAAGAAAAGCTATATATTTATTTGTATAAAAAAAGAACAATTCAATTATAGATAAATAAATTTATGATTCAAAATTCTATTAATTATTTTTGGTGTGATTATTTTATTGATATTAGTCACTTGCTTAAGGCTTGTTACCCTTGCAGAGGGTATTATAATTTTGTCACGTAATGTGTAAGTATGCATCTTCGATCCCATACAGTGTATATTTTATTAATCAGAATGTTGATGTAGCCATTTCCAACTGTCCATTCGTCTGTCTCTCTGTCTGTTTCTCTGAAACTAGTCTCTAAGTTTTTGAGCTAAGTGAATGAGACTCTTGCAGTCTTTATTTTCGAATCTCTCGACTTGAATAATTGCTAGAAAAAGCTATAAAAGGTGGTTAAATTCTTAACTTTTGTACTAATAATTTCTTATATATTTGAAACTCTCTCTTGTTTTTCTCAGTGCATATTCACGTGTGTTTTGTTAGAGTTAGATTCGTTATTTTTTGTATCTAGCAACAATGTTAAAAGTTATAAACGGTTTTTGCTATCAAATCGCGCCAAAAGTTGCTGAATTTTTATCAATAAAAATAAACAAATTTTGTGCTGACCGCAGACAAAGTACTTTTTCCGGGATGGGGGCTCTTGGGAAGTGATTCGTTTTGTGGCAACCCCCGAAAAGTATGCAACACTTTTATTCACTGCTGTCTACACCCAAAGCGATTTGTATCTCTTCTCTTTTCCCAGCAGTATTTTCTGGCTGTGTCTATTGCGGTTTAATTGCTGCTTTCATTAATATCCTTTGGCAAATGGGTGCTACGAGCTACGAAAATTTCCAGTTTCAATTGCAATTAACCACAAAACAGTTTCAGTTATCAGACAGTGGCAACCAATTGGTTTTATTTTTAATTATTTATTTCTACCCAAAAGAATTAGTCTCTAGATGGAAGAAAATAATTGATTGTGTCATGAATTCCAAATTCAGTTTACTGTATTTTCCTTCAAATATTATTTTATACAGACATAGAAAATTCGCTATATTTTATAAATATAAAAGGAATGAAAAAATAATCTATATGTATTTTAAAAATATAAGTTGCCTTTGCTATAATTTTGAGGCAATTTTGTTATTTTCCAACTGAAAGTAGCTTTAAACAATTGACAGGATATCTCTTCACACTCAACCAAATTTTTTTGCACTTACGGATATTTTTAAAGTTGAAAAATATTAATATGAAAATGATTCCAATGAAGCAGGCTATTACTTTTCCCATGGAATTAATTTTAAGCCGAAAAAAGCGTGGATTGAATATGAATATTATTGAAATAGCAGATTTAATCTCCACAGGACTCTCTCTCTCTTTCTCTGACATATAAAATCTTTTTCTATTTATCTCGATGGTTTTGGTGACCGATTCCTCAACAGTTCTTTTTTCTCTCTCGATTAACGATTTTCCGAGTTCTTTTTTTTCTTTAGAATCTCTTTAATTTTTGCCTTTTTCTTTTTGTTGATAAATAAAAATATCTGTTTCTCGAAGCAAATACAGTTTCATAAGTTTTGCCCAAAAATGTAAGAGATTTATTTGAATTTCCATGTGATCATTTTTAAACCTGTGTCCAGGGTTAAACTGTGTACATATATAAAACACACACACACACACACGCGCGCACACGCACACACGCACGCACACGCACACAGATGAAAATACACACATTTTCTCTCAGGTTGCATTATATTTTTTGATATAATATTTACGTTTAATCAAATGGAAAATCCGTTGCAATAACTGAAACTGTAATAATAATAACGCAGTTCCAGCGCAGAGTTGCCCCCTTGAGAGAAAGATACATATTTCAGCATATTTCTGCATATCTCTGCAGCTCTCTGCATATTTCTCTGCCTCTCTGTGCCCAGCTCAAATAGCAGTAAACATAATCTCTATTGGGCTTTTTATTTGAACGTTTTTTCTCGCATGAAATGTATTTATTTTGTGGTAGAAAGCTTTGCAGTATGCAATCAACGTTTCTCTCTATAAAATACTATATAGTCATATATATATATATATTCTCATATACATCACTTTAATTAAAGTCGCAAAAGGGTGCAAAAAAATCAACAGAAACGCCACAAAAATTCATTATATCTGCAACGTTCCACAATTTGTTTAACATTTGAAAACAATGCATAAATAAAACCTGATTGCCCATAAAAAAAGGTAAAAACCTGTTAGAAAATGTTATTTTCACCAAACCGAACGTTACATACCCTTGCAGACGGAAATAAGCGTTGGAAACTTGTTGTTCAATTTGTTTTTTGGACCGATTTTTAAATTCTATTGGTAAGATTGAGAGACTAGCTTGTATAGAGGCAGGGCAGACAGACGGAAGTACGGAGAGACGAATTGACAGACAGACGGACTGACAGACAGATAGACGGATGGACAGATGGACGGACGGACAATCGGACATGGCTACATCAGCTCGTGACATAACCCTGACCAATAATATATACATTTTTTTTGTGGTCTGTCAACTCTTTACACATTTCGTGGCAAAGTACTAATGCCCTCAGAAAGGGTATACAAATAATACTACAAAAAACTGTACAAAAAATTGTAATATTATTACAAAAGCTCACAAAATACGTGCAAAAAATCTTGTTTAAAGCTCTATAAATTATTTTAGATCAACTGTCAAAATGAATTTCACGCATTTTAATTAGGCGCACGCAACATGCAAATCGCTTTTGCATAATGCACAAATCATTTGAAATTAATAAATTAAATGATTAAAATCGATTTTGTAAATTTCATGTTGAATTTTAGACGCTGTCAATCAAAAGCTAAATGTTGCAATAAGCATTTAATTAGATTTGAATTTGAAATTCGCAATTCGGAATTTGGCGATTGACCACCCGAGGCGTATGAGTAATAGCCCATCCGGTTATCGATTGCTTAATGTGTTTAGATATTTATAATTTATAATTTAAAATTTCGCATAATTTTCAGGCATTTTCGCGTCAAATATGACTGAATTGGAAGCCAAAAATCATATCAGTTTTGCATTATTTATTTGCTTGATTTATGCCTCTCAATTTCCTAATTGCTTGAGAAAACTCACAAGAGATTGCGGAGATTTTCATGTGCGAAAAGTCTTGGCAGTTGATTTGATTTGATGCCTTTAAGCCTGATATTAGATAAAATACATTTTGTTTATATGTTTCATTTATTCCTTTCAGTTTCATAATTTTGTATAAACTCTTTGAACTTCATTTGCTTAGTTGATTTGGCATCTAAATGGGAGGCTAGCAGGGTATGAAATACTTTTGAGAAAAATGTAATTTAATTGTTTAGACTTTGCTCTGTTATGAAGTGAATAAATATAATCTGAAATAAATTCTTTGTCTAAGGAAACGAAAAAGCAGTCTAAAGGCAAGGGTTACACTAACAAATTCCTTAGAAAAAACTTTAAGCTACTTTTCGATAGAATGAAGTCCACAAAGAAATTGTTGAAATTAAAACTTAATTAAGGATCTTTGACCATTTAGCACTCATTTTGAGAAGTTTATAAAACTTTTTCTATTTGTAGTATACCCTTACAGACGGTATCATAACTTCGTCACGAATTGTGTAATGCCTTGAGGAAGGCATCTACGGACGTTGAGTAGAGTTGATTAGCCAGTTTCATAATGAAACTTCCAGAAGAATGTTTTTTTCGAAGTGCATATCTAACCTCTTCTTATTATTAAGATCTGATACTATATATATATTCGTATATATATATATATATATATATTCCTGTTTGCAAGGGTATGTAATCTTCGGCGTTTTGTAGATAGCCTTTTTATACTAGCTTTTGCGTAAGATACTCATCAATTTCATATCAGTCTGCGTATAGAGTATTTCTTAGTCGATCTCAGCTTGCATTTTTGTTTACTTTTACTGTCAGCTATATTTGTAGCAAATTCAATTTCTATTTTCTATTCAGAGAAAAGCATATAAATTGTCTGCTATTATTTTTCGATTTTATTTGTGTGTTTGTGTTTTTGCCACAAGCTGTGTCCTTTGGTTGAGTGTTGTAAATGGTTGAAATTGCACACACACAACAACAACACACACACAACACACACAACACTCTCACGCACACTCACACGCCATTAGTGATAACAATTATGAGAGCGCATAAAAAGGCGTTAAGCAGGTCGGCTTTCGAATTGGTTGGGCGTACAACCTCCGCCACTCGTATGTGCCACTTGTTTTTGGGGCACGCACAGCAAACAACACTGGGGAAAAAAAAAAAAAAAAACAGTTTGGGGCAACAACACCCAACACACACTGTGAAACTCCAAAGCCCTTTGGTCAACTCTCCAGTTGAGTTTTTGCCAGCTCAGCGAGCAAACACACAACGTGGCACTTTTTATTTTGCCACTTGCCACTTGCCACTTGCAACTTGCCACTCAACAAAGTGCTGCCGTTATGAAAACGAAAAGCGAATGTCCTCTCACTACACAAAAAGAAAAAAAGAGAAGAAAAACCAAAAGGAAAAAAGGAATGAAAATCGCACAAAAATAAAATACTGACAGTGATTCTGTAATTAGAGCACTGCGAGTGGGGCAAGGGCCGTGCAAATGCGCAGAGTTCAGCATTTGACACGCACAGCAAAATTGTTTGTCTAAGCACCCAGTAGGAAGCACAAAAAAATATAAACTCCTACAGATGTATAACTCTTTTTTCTCACTTTTCTCTCTTATTTGTATGCAGTAAAAAGTTGTTTAGGCAAGCTAATGTCTCTTTTTTTGGGCAGGCTCATTCCTTTACTACTGCCTTAGCAGGCTTAATTTCATGCTGTTAGAAATTGGCTATAAAAACTTAAGTGAAAAATTCTATAAATGTTTAAACAGCTTGATATTTAGTTTGTTAATTTCCATATATATTAATTTAAATTAATTGATAATAATTGATAATTAAATAACATTTTTAAATAATTTAGTGGACGGAGAAAGTTTATAGTTAAGGTGATTTGTTTTTATATATTTTAGTAGCTTTTATTTTGCATACGAATTTCTTTTAATTGAATCAAAGAAATTTGACGAAAAAGTTCAACTGGGTCGCTTGACAGGACACACTTTCCCACTGGGTAGCTGGGTGAGTTCGTGCTGTGGCATGCACATCACGCATACGACGCATAAGCCAATCAAGTAAGCGGCTGCAGTACGCTTTGAGGTCCTCTTTGAGGATATTCTGGACGAATTGCAGCAGCTGAAACTACTCGTAACACAAAAACACAAAAATTTATACTTACTGAAGAGCTTAGAAGTTTAGAAAGGAACTGGAAAGTCATTGATGCGTGCATAGAGAGATAATAATAACAAGAATATTAAAAATAGTTTGTTGATGATTCAAAAGGAACATTTATTTAATTTGCTTTTGTTTTTGTCCATTTTGCAGTTTTCTTGTTTTTAGTTTGTCTTTTTTTTGTTTTTTTTTGCACAAAAATTGAATTTCTGTTTTTTTTGCTTTTCCACCACCCACAGAGTCAGTTTGTCAGTTCCAAAAAGAAAAGAAAAACTGTCGCACAGTGTATATAAATTGTGTGTGTGTTGGTGTGTGTGTGTTTGTTTGTTTTGTTCTTAGAGGGGTTTCCGGGCGGGTGGGGGTAGTATTTTAGCAAATATTTTGTCAATACACATATACATATATACTAGGGTACATATATCTTAAGTTAGACAGAGACAGAGAATACATCTAGTATATAAAAATTGGTTAGTGTTAAAGTGAAAGAGTGAGTGAGTGAGCGAGAGAGTTAGAGACTTTAAGAATCTGAATGATAATTTTTCGGTTTTGTTTTACTTGATTGCTGTGTGTGTGTGTGTTTGAGTGTTTGAGTGTGTGTGTGTTGCCTTAAAAATACACAGAGAAATTGTCGTATATTTTCGGTATATTTTTGGTATTTGTTGTATATTCTCTCTCTTTTGGCAATATCCCTCGGGGATTTGCTATTTATTTTGCTTTTCGAGTTTACTCTTTAGCTATCAAATTGATGACAAAATATACATACATAGATATACATATACATATACATTCAGGATACATACAAGTACAAGTTTAAAGAGATTCTTTATATGTATTATAAATATGAAACACATTTAGTTAGTTATAGTATGGAGTGTGTACGTGTGTGAGTGTGAGTGTGTGTGAGTGTGTGCGTGTGTGTGTGTTAATCATTAACTATGTAAAACTGTTGTACACTTAGTTAAGGGAATTAGAATGGAGTTCATCTGCCTAGCAGTTTTAAATAGTTCTATATACTAGCAGATACACATACATATCCATATACATATACATATATATTTAAGTAGAGACAGAACCCGATGCGACACATTCTACTTAGTTTTAGTATTTAGTATTAGTATTTAGTATTTTTGCTATTCCTTTTTTTGTTGTTGTTTAAAACGTATTTAGTAGTAACATTCAGTGTTTCCGTTTAGCGTTGAGTGCAAAGTAGAATTTTGAGCTTGAGCTTAGACATAAAACATATTTTATACACACAGAGCTTAATAATAGCGAGGAATGACTATTTTCTTTTGTTTTCTTTTCTTTTGTTTTTATCTGTATTTATTTGGTTTTTCGATTCTTATTGCACTTTAAACTATGCCTTTTATCGCACAACAACTTTTATTCTATGTTTGTTGTTACGTTTTCTATTTTTCTTTTGGTTTTTTGTTTGCATGGGCTGTGAGCAACTTTTAGTTGCTTTTGCTAACAGAAATGCAAATAATACGAACGACTAGAAACAGAAACAGAAACAGAAACAGCAACAGAAACATAAACATAAACACAAAGAGAAACAATTCAATTGAAACTAAACTAAAGTATAAAAACAGCAACAATAATATCTTAATCTAAGCGCAGTCGGAAATCAAGGGAGAGAAACTTTGAAACCAAGTAAATGTGTCCTTTAAATTTACGAGTATTGAGTACACTGTGCAAAGTCATCAGTGAAGTTGTTGGAATTAATAAGTTTCTAGAAGCTTTCCCCTAACTAACAGCTTTGAAAGTGCATGAAAGCTTTACCCCAACTTAAATCACTGTGCTGTCCCATAAATGCTGTTTAATAAGACAGCTTTAAAAGCACATGAAAGCTTTAATCAAGATTAGAATTAATTTAGCTTTGAATTCAGTGACATCTCAGCTGTGAAATGGATGCGAAGGCACAGGAAAGCTTTAATCAATTCATTAAAGTTGCTCACAAAGCTTTAATCAAGATTATAATTAAACTAATTTTAAGCTCAATGACTCTTGACTCCTCATGAAACTTTTAGCAGAGCTTTAATAAATTAATTAGGCATAAGCATGAAATGAATAAAGCTTTAAGCTCACGAATTTATATTTAAATATTGTCTCTCAGGCTAAGTTAGCTAAGGAAGTTGTCAGAGCGAAATTGATTGCAGTGTGTAATTTATGATTGTGTTTAGTGTTTGTTTTTCTTTTATTTATTTTTTTGAGTGCATTGAGTCTTTTTCTAAGTAAACTTTAACTTTTAGCTCGTGAGTGGATTTTGCATTCTATTTAACATTTGCTTCACAGTGCGTATCTTTTCACCTGATTCTGATTCTAATTCTGATTTGAACTTCAGCTGCGACTCACGTTGACTTTTTTGAGACTCCTTGAGAGAGTTCGTCCTAAACATACTTAAGTTTCGTATGTGTTAATAATAATAATATATATAATATATTTGTAATAAAAAATAATCGTTGGTAAATAAATAAATACATATAGTGTATATATATTTCGTTTTATAACAACATTGAGGACAACAAAATTTGAGAACAAAAGATTCTGTATTTTGTTGCCGCACATTCTACTCTTCCCTTCTCTTCAATTATCGTTTTCTCTTTTCTTTTCCTGTTCCCTTCTCTTCCTCATACACATTCAATAAAATATGCATTTTCAATATTTCAATATCATTTATCTTTTATATGTTTGTATTTGCATATTTGCTTATCGCAATCTGAAGTGTATACATAAACAATGCAAGTGTATTTGTGTATGTTGGTTGTATGTGTACTTACATTTATTCAATTTGTAGCTATTTCTGTTTCCTTCCAGAAAGCGTTTTCGCTTCAATTTCGACAAGTGCTGCGAATGCGTTAGAGCCACATTCAATATAAGGGCTGAAAACCTATCTATAATACTACCTCTTTGGGATAAATTCTTCTTGCTTCATTTCCTTCCAATCATTTCGACTGGAAACGGTTGAAAACGGTTGGAGGCGAAAACGTTTCTGGGAACACGTGGAATATCTAGCATAGTTCTGTGTCCTTTGTTGCTTATGTATTTATACGTATCCGTATAGGTATACGAGTATTTTGAAGTGATTTAATTGATTTTGTGCCACTTAAACGCCTTAATATTTACTTAGACAATACACGCTATATATGTACATACATTCAAAGGTTATACACCAGAAATCTAACAGGTAATTCACATTTAATCTCACATTTAAAATGCAAAAGTTGTAATTAATTTAATTTAGTAATGCATTCAGATATGCGATTAATTCGCCTTACTTTAGTCCTTGCTACATTCACTTGTTACTTTACTTTAATTCTTACCCTGCAGTGCTATCAGTCAGTCAGTCAGTTGATCCTTTCCTTTCCTCTTCTTTCATTTACTTTCCTTTCCCTCTTTTCTTAGATATACATGCCTAGATCGACGTGAAAGTCCTGCAGATAGGACAACAGCTGGGAGGGTGTGGGTCGTTGCTTTGGCTCACAGTGCCAGCAGCAATTCATGACAGTAAAGCTGCAAATATAAATAGAATTTTCCTCTTTTCCTGTTTTGCATGGTTTAAGAAACAAGTTAAGACTACTTACAATTCATCCGGACAATTGACGGGCTGCTCCAGACGATAGCCGGCAGCCAAGTAGTTTGTAAGCTCGAATATGTCCACCTCCTCGTGTGGCATCTGTGCCAAGGTGACCAGCTCCCAGTAGAGCACGCCCAAAGACCAGACATCGCCCTGTGTAGCATAGACCTTCTTCTGTAGCGACTCCAAGGATAGCCACTTCAATGGACGATTCTCATTATCGCCCAGGCAGTCATAATCATCCGGAAAGAGATCTCTTGAAAGTGCACTATCGCATATCTTCACATAGGCCTCCTCATCCAGACTATAAACATAACAGAGCAGGGCTTAGAATGAGACCCTCTACACCCATTTTTGTCCCCTTCTTTTACTTACTAGCAGTTCCTGGTGGCCAGATCCTTGTGCACAATACCCAGGGAATGCAAATAAGCCAGGGCCTTGGTAATGTGTAAGCCAAACTCTACCAGCTGGCGGGTGCTGAGCGCTGTGCTTGACTCTCGGGACTTCTGCAAATAGCTATAAAACCCAAGAATCGTCATAAGTTTCCCTAAAAGAAGCTATTTTTTTTTTAAGTGTGACTCACATCTTGAGATTGCCCTTGGACGGATAGGGATATGCAATCTCTGGCGGACCGGGCAGTTCTGTGTTAGCCAGCAGAGGAGCTAGAATATGCTGATGACTGACTCCAATGAGCAGCGAAGCATCCTGCAGCAGGCAGGCCACCTGGGTCAAGGAGGCGCCATCAATTACTGTCTTGACCAGCGCATCGCAAGTCTCACCCAATTTGCCGGCATAGATCCTACCAAAAGTACCCTCCTTGATGAGCTGCTCATAGCTCAGTGCCCCTGGCTGTACGCTGGGTATGCGTCTAAGACGCTCCTTGGTCTTATCCCCATGTCCATGACTGGCCACAGTGATGGTGCTGCCAGTGGCAATGCCTCCGAAAAGGCTACCACTGCCATTTCCCCGACTGCTCTTTGGCGTGGACATGCTGCAGGCCTGTAAGAAATGAAAGAGGCATACAAGTTTGATATAGGGAAGAGCTTCATATCTAGCCTAGAAGTTTCCTTCAGTGGTGAATTTTCTTTTGAGAGGGCAGTAAAAGGAAAGAGTAAGAGGGAGAAAATCTTGTCCGAAAAAGGCTTAAATACTCTTTGGATTTTCATATGAAATCCTCGGCACTTATATGAAGTATGCCAATATCCAATAATTATTGGGACCGTAAATCTTATATGTAGTAAAGGAGACAGAAGAAGATTTATTTCTCTTGAAGAGGATAAAGAACCGAAAACCCCTGAGGAGTTTGCTTCGCAAGTCTTTAAATAGCTTAAAGACTCTTTAGCTTATCGAGTCCCAGAAACCTGTACGAAATAAAGCTTCAAATATTCCATAATTATTCAGACTGTAACTCTAACTCGTGATGTATAATGAAATAACGCGCTCTTTGGAAGGAGTTTGATGAGTTTTGGAGGGACTCGAGGGAGGAGGAGGAGGGGTAGGTGGAGAATGGCAGTAAATGTTACAAAAAAGGGCAATGGAAACGCAATTTGAGCTGCCGGATTTGCATCTTTCAGTTTGCATCCGTTTACCGTTAGTCATGCACTTGGCTGCGCTTCGTTCATTCATTTTAATGAATTGAGTTCCGTTTCCGCTTGAGGGAACTGCTGATGTTGCCAACTGCCTGGCTGGAGTTTGGAGCTGGGAGCCCGGAGTTTGTAGCTGGCGTTGCCAACGGCGTCAAAGACTTGCTGCCTGCGCCATAATTTGTGTATAAACTAGGGAGGAGGTGCCAGAACTGGATAGGGTAGCGTAGGGATGGGGTAGGGTAGTGTAGGTTGGGGACTAGGGCTGTACCATTTCCGCCAGGACAGCCAGCCGTAGTTGTCTTACGGCATGAATAATTTATTGGTTGGCAAAAAGCTTTAATTCGTTGAGCATTATGTTTGCATAGCCTTGTGTCAGGGTGGAGGAACAGGAGCAGGAGCGAAAGGAGGAGCGGAAGAAAGAGACACAGAAGCCAAGCCCTAGACGGGCTCAGACAACAGGAACAAGAACAACAAAAATGTTAAACGGAGGAACGCAGCTGTAGGAAATTGCGAGCTGAATTGTATAAACAACGTTTTTTGGGGGCTTCCACGAGCGAAATGGGGGTCCTAAAAGGCACTCAAGCTGTAGGGCGGCAGCCTCTCCCTATAGTCCGGGATAGCAGCTCATTTATTTTCATAAAACACACAGCGAAAATCATTTACCCGTCACCAGCGCCGCCGACGCGTTGACTACTGGGTTTTTGGGAAATAGGGAGGATTTTAGCTCTATGGAAATCTCAATACGCTGGGCTAATAAACTCAAGAAAAATCTCTTCATTTCTTTCTTAATTTGCTGTGGAAATTTACATAAATGTGGCAAATGTCCGAGCTGCGCGCATAAATCTTCATAAATAGCGGGAAGGGAGGGGTGAATATGGGTAAAAAAAAGAGAGCTCCACCTGAGACCGCGGGGCAAGCGATTCGTTTATTAAAAGTAACAGCTTCATTTCTGGGCGACAATATGCGCGTACAAGGACTATAAGGACTATAATATTGTCTGGCTGACCGCGTGCCGAACAAAAGGAAGGACAATTGGCAGGACAACAAGCGGCGGCCACACAATAACAACAACAACAACATTGACAGCAATAAAAACAATAGTTGTTTGCCTTTTGTTAGTGAATTTCATTCATTATTGCCTTTATTGCCACTTTCCTCGGGCGGGCAGCTGCTGCTCCTGTTCCTCCTTGTCCACCCTGCTCTTTGTGATTTTAGCTCTGTCTGCTGTCCTTTATTTTACTTGTTTCTGTTGCTGGTCGCTGTAGCTGGTTGCTTTTGCTGTCACACAAAGAAAATTCAATTAAAACGCAACAATATCGCACTCCATCATCAAAGCTACAGCTACAGCTACAGCTCCAGCTCCAGCTACACGTCCAGCTCCAGTCCCTGCTCATCAACACGCTCCCCTCGACCGCTCGACACTGACGATAAATCCTTGTCGCCCAACGGCATGCAAAGCACCCTACAAACAATGCCATGGACGTAGTCTGTGCCGGGGATAGAGTAGGGGTCTCTCGTAGAACAGCGACAACAACAATGTCACTAACAGGAACAGGACAAAAGTGTCTGCGGGTCTGCTCTACCGGCTGCACCGGCGTCGCTTTTATAGTCCCTACGCAAAGGGAGAGGGAGAATTTCCCCTTCTTGCAAACTATACGACTACATACCTATATATATATATATATATATCTATACATATAAATTTGTATGTTTATTGTTTTTTTCCTGCATTATCAGTACAGAGTTTCCTTAATGAGCATAGGTCAAGTGTAATTAGATTTTATGTAATCGGCTTAGCGTTAATTGTAGGACAGGGTAATTGTTCAGCTTAGCTCAGTCTACAGAAATTGAACAATATTGGAGCATTAAACAATGGATTCTACTAAAATTTGCTATGATTAAGACTATTGTGTATTAGGATTTCTATTTCTTATAGTGAACAATACAGAAGATGAATATAATTATGCCATTCAATTTGGCTGTGGGTTCCATTATTAGATATTATAAGCAGTAATAAGATAACTGATTATATTAACCTTTGATTTGTGGTTCATCTGATTATTTGTTAGCTATAAAATACTCTTATAGGCCGCAGTATGGATTGGGCTTCACTTATTGAAAGAAAAATATATAGCCTACTGGCAGGGGCATATTTAAATTAAAAATCTTAGCTATTTTCCTAACAAACATTTGGAAAAAAGCCAGTGAAATTAATTCACAATTCTTTGGCTTGTATTGACCAATAGTTTGTTTTTAAATCGATTTCTTTCTAAAGGATTAATCGATAGACGTATTTCAAACTGAAGAGGGAGAAAAAAACAAGTACTTAAACAGTTGATCAAATGGAATATTGTCAAGTTGCTCATTATTATTATAAAAATTGGTTGAAATTGCAAATGAGTGCATGAAATAACATCCATTGGCATTTGTTGACACAAGACACGAATACATCAGACGCAGAGCAAATATGAAAATAACAGGATAAATATTGTTTACGCATCCTCAAAAATCCTTTGGTGCTCAGGAGCAGCATTCAATAGATGCCATTTCCCCAAAAGCTTGGCTTATTTCTATCTGTTTGAATGCAATTGCCAACGAATCAAATAACCGACTGTTGCTGATGACCAATTTTGAATGAAAATGCAACTCTTTGAGGTCTGCTTCTCTATGTTTATCAGTTTTTTCATGGGGGAGTTGCCAGAGGCGTAACAATTCCGGATTTCACCCGTTCCCCTCCCCCTTGTCAATCGTTTATAAAGAGAGCAAGCAAAGGCAATTTTTGTGCAGCTTATTAAAAGTGCATGTCAAATAGACAATATTGCTATGGCTTTCGTTCTTGTTATCCACTATACCCATTGAAAATTTACCAAAAACGAGTATACCAACTTTTGTAAGGCGCATGTAAGAACCAGAAGCATTTATATATATTCATGATTATATATATTTGTCTGTCTGAATAAAGGTATTCAGCTGAGAGACTATAAAAGTTGGAGATTCGAAATTAGGTGTGCAGTTTCTTGTATAACAAATTATGCTACCACTCTCCGATCCCCCACAAATCTATACTAGAATTCATTGCTTTTGAGATATTGCCTTGAATTTTGATACTTTGATTAAGTAGACAGATGTTTATCTGTATCCAAAATTTCAATAACAGAAAAGATTATTCCAAAGGAAAGAAGAGCTTAAATTTATCGGTTTCATGTATGTTATGTGACACTTTGTAGTTATGTACAGAGTAGTTCGTAGTCGAGCATTTATGTTTAGTGCATTCTTCCTTGTTTTTACTGTGGTTCTTCTTATTGCGCTTGAAAATTGGAAAGCATCCGTTGCTGTCAACTGTCTGACTAGTCGCAGTTCTCATCTCGCTTTGCATTGACACTTCGAATGCGAAATAAAAGGAGAATTGTAGAAGGAAAGGGCAGGGGCAGCTGGGAAGGGGGTTGCTAGGAGGGGGTTGAGAGGTAGAGGCGACTGCTTGTTAGTATAAATTTGCACAATTTAAACTCTGTGTCAGATGCTGTTTTGGGGTTGGGGTGTTGGGCGTTGGGCGTTGTTGGGCTTCGTGTGTTGCTTGCTTGCCAACGAGGCGACACTTGGCAACACATAACCAAAAGCAACAACAACAATAACAACAACAACAACAACATTAATGTCCCTCAAAGCGTTGGCAATGTTGACGTAGGGTTTGCAGCTGTTTGGCTTTGTTGTGACATTTCTAATGACAACACAACATGGCAGGCAGGCAGGCAGGCAGAGTAGTTGCAGGGGGTCGCAGGATTTTACAGAGGGTTGCAGGGTGTTACAGGGGTCTGCAAATGACACAAACACACACACAGGCACAGGCACAGTCACACATAGACACAAATTCGGGGCTCACACACTTGACAGGCGTCTGATTTGTTTATGTCACTTGCAGCTCTACGGCTGCCCACACAGCCACGCCTCCTCTTTAGAACCACAGCGTTGATTTACCCAACCTCCTCCCCGCTCCACCCCTCCCTTTTGCTTTCCCTTGCAACTGGCTCGTAATTAAAAAAGCTTGATGACAATTTTGCCAACATTTCGTGTCCCTGGCAGCGTTTGCCTGCAACCAAAAATGCAGCACAAACTTTCAGGCAACAACAGCCACAAAAGAGCTCGCAACAATAGCAGCAGCAACAGAAGCAGCAACGATTTTTGCCCAATTTCTGCATGCCACAGTGGTGCAATTGTGGTGCAAAACAAATATTTTATAAATTTTAAAAAGAAGCTTGCAATTTTTATTTAATATTTGAGGCAACTCAACATGGGAAATGTGATCTAATATTTTTATACAATGTTTTAAAAGTTGACATAGCACAACACGAATTTCCGTATGTGAATATTCATAATATTCATTTATTCATTATTTCCATTTATTCATTATACAACAACTACAGACGGTTGAATTTTGTAGGCACAACAAATACTCTTCGCGCCACTGTGCGTTCCTCAAATTGTTAGCTTGGAACAAGAGTAGAAGTATGCAAATTATGCTGGGATGCTGGTTCAGTTGCACACACACACACATGCACAGTGAAACAGTGCTTCTAAAATAGCTGAAAATGTAGAAAGAAGAAGTGCAACCACATATTACGTATACGACTTGTCACCTTGGCATTATATGGCGAATGGCTGCTTAATGAACTTAAATTAGTCAGCAGCAGGCACAGGCAGGTTCCTCAAAAAACCTCCTGCGTAGTTCCAGGCTCAATTATATTTCAATTTACCTGACAGCAAAGTTTGCCTGCAGAAACAGGAACAGCATTCCAATTTCGCGCTACCTGAAAACTCTCTTGGGTCGACTTGGGTAGGAATTCCCAAGTTTCAGGCAACTTGCGGAGAACTCTCATTAATTTCGAATTTCGGCTTTTACTGCCAGGACAAACTGTGAGCCTTCTAATTGGCTGCCAAACTAATTTGAATTTTTCGTTTGATTTATGCCTGATCGATTTGATGCATGGCAATTTGATGAGTTCCCCACAACTTTTCTTCCACAGTTTGTTAGCCTTTTCTACCATTTTGGCCATTTAATAACAGTTTACAGCAACCTTTGGGGCGCCTTTTGTTGTGGCAGCAACTCACACAAAAAAATAGCACAGAGAAAAACTTTTAGCTTTCTAAAGCTTCTAATGCATAATTAAAAGGCCACCGAAAAAGCCAAAGGCTCTAATTAAATGTGACGCCTACTTAACCCATTTCGTCGCTTACACACGCACTTAATTACAGGTAATTGCCTTTCAATTAGCCATCGCGTGCTCCTCCCCCAGCCACGCCCACAGACGCTTCGTTTACTTCTGGCTGGCCATGATTTTATATTCAATTTATCTGTGGGCCCTACGAAAGGTTCTTATTGTGAGACTATTTCATGTTGTAAAAAGAGGATTTTTAAATTAAATATTAAAGTGTATTTAAATAACGTAAATCAGTTGTATAATAAAACTAATATTCGTAATCAAAACCAATAAATAAATGAGTAAGTAATGAGTATTTTTGGAAGTCGAAGAAGGCTATCTTTAGGACACCAATGATCGCATATCCTTGGTGAGGGGAATAAGCATTTGAAAATTGTTGTTGAATTAATTCAATTTGGTCGACTGTTCCTATGACAGCTACAATATAAATGAGTAGTTTAGAGTGAGGACTGATTGATTCGTTCTATTGCCATCCAGCTTTAAAAACTACTTTTGAAAATTCTTATATTTTCAGTTAGGAATAAAATGAAGAGCAAGATTAAAGGGCTATATATTACAGTTCTATATCTGAATCTTCACTATTTAAACAGGCTTGTGTAAGTCTCAAGTGGAAGTCTTTGACCAGTTGATTTCTAGTTGCCTGCATTTACCTTATTGCCCACAGGCCAGCATTAGTTTACCTAAACTGACCGCAATGAAATCAGGGCAGAGTAACAAGTAGGCAACCCTGGCAATGCCCTCCAGAGTGTGGTCAAGTGTGTGGTGTGAAAACCGCACAAGCTTGTGCCACAACCTGCAGCTGGCCAAATCCCACAAAAAGCCGCCCGTGTTGGCCTGGCTAACGGGGTTGGATGACAGGGTGACTGCATAACAGGATAACAGACTAGTTGGGTTAGTCTTTCTCTTTTTGGCTGACAGGAAGCAATCAATAGTGTAATGGCCGACAAAAGCATCCGCCGCAGTTTGGCTTTACCCTAGACAAAAGGAGACCAGAAAAAAAATTCAAAGAAATGCAAAAACTAAAAAAAAGGAAAGAAATCCACCCGACGGCGGCGCAATTTGTCAACCTTTGCCAATGGCAGTTCCCCAAAGTTTCCCTGTTTCCCCCCTGCTGTGTCGCAAATGTAAATAATGCGTTTTAATCAAAAGAACAACACTGGGAAATCCATTAACAGCGAACGTGACGCCCCAGTGGCCCCAAAGGGGCGTTTGGGTGGGGGTCACAATGTTATACCCATTTCTGTCTAGCCATTAGGTTTCGGCTAGGCCTAGGCCTAGGCTTAATGACTGCGTCGTTTGCAGGTTGATTTACAAATTTCTTTAATGAGGCGACAACAACATTTTTAATTAGCACCTGTTCATGTCGCCGGCATCTCTACTAATCTCCATAAAATACTCCGCCTACCTGGACGGAAATTAATTTCAAACTTTGTCTCTTTCTGTTTTATGTACTCCACACGCACTTTCCCAACTTTCCGCCTAAAGTTGCCTGACTTTCAGTTGGAACCGCTATCACATTCCTAACCCATTCTCTTTGCCTCTCTGCTCCATTGTGTTCGCTCAACCGCAGCAGCTACTTATTCCGCTTATCCCTAGTCCCGTCCTTAACTGAGCTCAGTACTGATCCAATATCCTAATGCCTTTCTATGTTTGCTTCTTCTTTTTTGCTTTGTTGTTGCTGTTGCACATGGCATTTGGCTTGCCTCGCAACCAGTTTCGGTTCCGGTCTCCGCATTTAGTGGTTCCCCTTGTCACTAGACCGATTCGAGGCCTTTTTGTTGTTGCTGTTGCAATAATATTTTGCAAGTGTTTCTAAACAAGCACAAAGTCATGTTTCAACAGCTGTAGTCTGGCTTCTGTTCGCTGCTGTTTTTATTGTTATTTCCCCTCTCTGAATTTTAGCCCCATTTTCCATCTGGTGTAATTGTTGTAGTCCCCGCAGCCTTTAGTTAAACTTTCGCTGCACATTAAAGCAATTTGGGCAACATTTATAGACTGATTTAATAGAATCCAAAGGGAGAGGGTATGCCTCTTTGTTACCCTACACAAAATGAGATATTTCCACACAAGTGAGCAGATCAGGGCTCTGGCAACATTTCAGTGTGTGCACTTGAATATAATTGTTTGACTAAATGAGTGCCTTTCCCTCTCCCCCCGGCCATGTTGTGGGATGTTTGTATATATGTATATATGTGCTCATAGTCTGGGAGTGGGAGAGCAACAATAATTATGGAAGCACCACCAGAAACACATATGCAACACTCGACTCCAATTTGGGGCTCTACTTTCCTTGAAATTCATTTAATTCCCTGTCGTCTGCTTCAATGCGTGCAGATAGCAGCAAATGGATATGGCTATGACTCTTGGCATTCTATATATATGTATTACCAGAGATATCCATGTAGGACTAAGTGAATCTATGTGTGAGTGTGTATCTGTGGGTGCTTCTCTTTAGCCAAATGGTTCGTAATCGTTGCTTTAACGAGTATGGAACTGAAGTCTAAGCAAACAGAAATTGTTGGCCAAATAGAAGAGACTTAGGGCTCGAAGCCAGACGAGCGAACCTTAAGAAAAATCCAAAGAGTCTCAATGGAAATTGAATATTTAATTATGCGTCGATGTAAATTGCAAAAATGGTGACGAAAATAGGCCAAACAATCATGAAGATAGAAAGGAAAAAGCTCGAGGGGAAGAAGGTTTAGGAAAAAATGTAAATGAAGGCGTTGCTGGGATTTGTGAAATGATTACAGACAGGCAAAAAGCTGCTTTATAATTTATTCTAAATTACGACAGATTTGCCAAGGCCAAAAAGTTAAAATGTCAGTGGAAAAAGTGGAAAGTCGCGAGAGAGAGAGACAGTAGGGAAAATGTGTAAAAAGTTTTATAGGTTATCACATGAAATTAATTTGAGGTTTGCTGGCTGATTTTTGGGCTTCAGTTGGCATAGTTTTAAATATAGTTTGCAAATTTTCAACCTACGAATATATCGATTGGCAAAGCAACAACAAACGTGCTAACGCCAGGGGCAAGGATAAAGATAAAGGATACGTTGCCTGCACGTTTCCCAGACCAATTTCCGCTTATCTAAACAGACTCACACGGTTCCCCGTCTCAAGTCTCACGTCTCTCTCCACTCCACTCCACTCCACTCCACTTTACTCCACTCATATAAGAGCACTCGTAGTCGTCCTCGTACTCGTATCTACATAATTCACCTCTGCCGGCAGTGGGTTTGTGGGTCGTTTTCTGTAGCACGAAAACTTGCCCCAACTCAAAGGAAACCGGGCAACCCTCGCATCCTGGTAGGCGGCACGAGAGACGCATATTTATGAATGGCTCTTGTTTCGAGTTTAACGCACTGCAGGAGCTTTATCAGCTCGTAAATATAAATTAGAATTTAATTTTTATCGCCGTGGAAAGGTGACTTGGCAGTGGACGCCTTGGGAGCTATCGTCTGGTGAGTGCCACAAATTGGAATTGAAGTAGTGCCATGGCAACAACCCAGGGCACCCACTAAAGCTGGAACTTCAACAGGATTCATTTCCATTTGCAGCCCTGGCACATGGCACGTGTCGCAACATATCAAAGGCTTTGATTTACCTGAGGCCAGTTGCCCCAGCCTCAATCAACCCCTAGGGTGCCATCGTGTGGCCACAGAATCACAGAGGCTCAGACTCAGACTCACCTGGGTTAGCTGCGAAGAGGCGTAGTAGGATATCCTCGAGGGACACACCGATTCTGGCTTCGAGTAAATGGTCTCGGCAGTCTGGTCGCCCATTGGCAGCAGGGCGGTGGCATAGGGTGTGGGCGTGGGTGAGCTGCGGAACCCTGTGGAGAATTGATTAGTTTTGTGTTGGATGAGAAGTCGATGGGATTGCTAGATGATGACTTACGGTCGAAAATGCTGCAAGACTTTTTGGTCTCCGCTGGATATTTGTTGAGGCTGGCAATGGTGGCGTAGGAGCCGGTGGCGCTCGGTGGTCGTCCAAGAGGATCAAGGCGTATGAACACGTTCTGATGACTGCCATAGCCTGCAGTGGTGAAGCTGGTACTGTTATGAAGACAGGAGGAATAAGCAAGAAGGAAAGGGTTAAGTGTAATAAGCAGGTAGATAATTGAATTGATGGCCAATCAATTGGACTTACTGTAGCGAATCCTGGCGAAGCTGTTTGCGAGCTCGGACATACATCATGCTAGCCACGAGGCCTACGGCCAGCACTAAACCCAAAGCGCAAGCAGCGGCACTCATCAGTGCGGGTCCTTGGGATGGAGCATGAGCTGGAGCCGGTGACTGGTTTGGTTCGGGTGAAATGCCTGCAATAAAAGTGGGGAAATGTTGGGATGAAAACGATAATCAACCAATGAATGGAAGGTGGGAGTCAACCTACCCTTGGCACAGATTTTATTACGCTTGAAGTGAAGCCGGGTGTCATTGGCACGGGGAGGTCCTTGGACCACCATGTTAACATTGACCGGCAGCTGGAGACTGACATTGCCCGTACAGGGCAGATACACCAAAAATGACTCGATCTCTTGCGGCACCTGGCCCTGGTGTGGAATGCTAAGAGTTGGGGTTCCGAGTGCATCCTGGTCGTTGGCGTACTCGATGCTGATGGTGTAGTGCAGCTGTCGGGATAGCCAGTTAATGGAGTGCAAATCAAATTTGTAGTGAAAGCTTGGATAAGAAAGGGTTGGTGGAAGAGGTGGCTTACCGGATAAGCGATGAGACTTTGCCAGGAGAATTCCAGTTCGTGCACATCTGCCGGCACAGGGACGGTGAAGTGCATCGCGTATGTGTTAATGGCTCCCTCGTGCACGTAGAACAAATCCGCCTCCAGCCCTGTGAATTACATAGAATGAGTATCAGATTTTGATGCGGATGCATTGCCAGTAAAAGAGAGAAAGTTTGTTTCACAATTTGCTTTGTTACAATTTTCCCCCTAGCATTGAGCTTAGGATTTTCTACTGCTGTGCAAACTTTGCTCTGCATTTTGTGTTTACTTTCACTGTAAATTGATGGCACTCCCTCAGGTTCAACTTTCCACCTTCAACGGAAATTGATTTTCTCGACAGCAAGGAGGCGAAAATTGGGTGGAAGGGAAGTTCGGTAAACAAAACCCAAGACACAATAATAATCGAAATCGAATCCGTCACCAGCAGGCGACAATTCAAGGGGTGTCTATTGGCTGACACTCTTTGAGAAGCGATTTCGTTGGGGCGAAACTAAATATTAAAAGGTGTCAAGTGTTGTCTAACTCGATTAAATTCGGGACTGTAACTTCATTATCATCATCATCATCCTTGTAATGTACGCCCTCCAAATAGCTACGAGAAAGTCCTAATCCATAGCAGTCACTCTTGAATTTTCATTTCCCCGTGAAAGAAGAGCTGTTCGAGCAACAAAGAAGTGAAATTAAATTTCTTTATCCGCTTTCATTGTTGTGTCCCTGCTATCTCATTTCCCTGTTGCAAGTTGGATTCTATATGTTGCATCTTTTATTTCTTTGGATAAGACCTAGTTGCGTTTGCGTACGTCCTAGCCTCGCTTTGCATTAAAAGTCGCAAATGCCGTTTACATTCTTCAACTTTACTGTCAATCTTCCCCCTTATCGGTCTGTCTCTCTCCTTGAGAACTGTGCGTCTGGGCCGGATGTTGAATGTTGTATTTCCGGCAAAGGCAGAGAGCGTATGTGAGAAGAAGAAAACGCTGACTCGATTCTTAAAACAGTTTGAAATCCAATTACAAAACAAGAAAAAGCATTTTTCCTTAGCTTTTATGCGTCTTTCTTCTAAGAGTTGCATAACCCTTTCCCCGGTTATTTTAGCAATTTCCTTTACAGTTTCATTTCGCTTTTGAATCCCAAATTGTTATTCACCCCCCCCCAGTTTACAAAGTATGCCACTTTCTTTTCCGTTTTCTGTTTTCAGCTGACAAACTGCACAATGCTCTGAGAAGGAATTCTATAGAGGGTGAGAGGAGTGTTGCAGCCGAGTTCTCATTCTCTTCGTTATTCATCCATTAAAAGGAGACGCCGCAGTCTAAACAAAAAACACAAACATAACCTCAAAGTGAGTCACATTAAATATGTACAAGAACACGAAAAGGACAATGGCATTCAGCACAGGCTCTCTCCTCTGTTTGTCTGCCTGTCCTATGACAACACTGTTAAAAGGATACGCAAGGTACAAGGAATGGTAACAGGAATGGAAATGCACTTGTGACAAGTTTAATTAATTCAGTTCTGATTCGAAACGGATGCGATTCGCTCGCAAAAGGACTTTCAACTTTTCGATTGGCTCCCTTAGCAAATTTTCAAACAACAATTTCAAGACTCTTTAATATGGCTGTTCCGCATTCCGAGTTCCGAGTTCCGCGTTCCGTATTCCGCATTCCTCTCTTTTTAAGCAGCGTTCTTTCATATAGATAAAGACGCGAACCCAGTCCAAGTTCTTCTCCGACGAACTTTAGCCGTATTTCATAGCGCCAACTTTGCCGTCGCCTAGAAAAGTTTTGCCTCGTTTATGAGTCTGCCTTGCCCCAGTGACTTCTTCCTCGATTCCCCTATTCCTCTCTATTCCCCTGCTACCTGTTACCTGCATCTCATCATCATTATAATATCTGCGATTGTCTGAATGGCTTCGCCGCACACACACGTGTCGCTGCAACCGCAGACTCGCAGCTCAAGTTGGCTGGAAAGGAGGTAGAATCTAGCGGGACTGAGGACTTCAAGCGTCTGGTTCAGGAGTTTGGAGCCAGTTTTTAGCTTTGACAATGATGGCACACAATTTGCATACAAGATTAAGAGGATAATTAGTGTCATTAGTTGGAATGCAACGTGCAGTTCCTGTTCCACGTCTCCCTCTCTCATTCCGTCTATGTTACACCTCGCTGAGGTTTATCCCTTTGCTCTGGAGTTCCCTTAATTGCCTCTGCACCTTGAATTCGGTATTTAATTGGCACAGTTTAACAAAGCCTCACACTTTCATCTTCTTTCTTTTACTTTTCAATCTTTTTTCTCATTGCTCAGCAATGAAGTGAATCGACACCCAAACACCCTGGGAAAAGGAAAGGGGGAGCCGGTTCTGGGGTTGCTTTTGTAAATGTGCTGATTTTCGGACTGTTTTCTATTCATTAAAAATAATTTTCTTTTGCATTAACTTTTAATTTAAAGGGAAATTTCCCGGTACTCGTAAACAGCAGCAGCACAAGGTGCCAGTTTTCTGTTCACTTTGGGGGGTTTGAGTTCGGTCCCAAGAAATGTGCACATCAAAGTGAAACTTGTTGAAATTGCATTTTTACGCGTCCTTGCACAGCAAGTTCCTGATGGTATAGAGAGAGAGAGCGAGAGAGAAAGAGAGAGTGAGAGAGAGAGGATTGGGGCGGAGGAACCCTCCCTGATGTTACTTGCATCGTTCGGAGGAAAATTGCCTGTTACCAGGGCAACACAACCAAATGGAAGGCAGAGCGTAAAATCTTGTACAATAGCGTAAAAAATATTTAATTTTAATGTTGTCGTCACTTTATCGTCATCGAAGGGCATGAAATCGAGGTATATATACTTAGATGGACGACATGCTCAGCTGGGGGATGAAAAGAAATCGTTTAACTCATGTTTACAGTTCAGAATATGCAACAAACTCGGATTGGGGGAGTAAAACGGGATGCTCCGTACACGATTTTTAGTACGGGAATGCATTACGTCAATCACAGCCAGTAATCGAGGAGCAGAAAGCGAGTGAAGTTATTTGAGAAATGTTTGCGGATGAAGGGAGCCGTATGAAATGGGGCAGAGATGGGAATTAAAAGTGGGATTGGGTCATGCACTCGTGACACGTTTTCCACATGAACAAATAGTCCTGGAATTATTTGCTAGGACGAGAAACCATGAAAAGCAAATCACGCAAAGCCGGAGACAAGCTGGTGCGGGTACTGCAAATTGGTTGGAGTAGAAGAAAGTGGATGGTGGGTCAGTTTATATAATTTCATGCTGCTTGTTAATTTCGAAATGAAAACAACTCGAGGGTGGCAAATATGATGGGATGGCGGGGGGTGGCAACTGGTTGCTAAAAGCATAACGAGCTCTCTAGATGAGGAAACGATTAAGCAGAAGGGTATCTGCGGGAGAAAGTGTGAGTCGGCAATCGTGCATAGAAGGACAGGAAATTACAAAGAGCAACAAACAAAGTGGAAGATTCTTTGAGTTGTCGCTAATGACATCCAATTTGCATTGAATTATGTAAAGAGAAGGGGCCTAGTTTGTCCTTTTGTGAAGTGTCAATTGCCCGGGAGGAACTCAAAGCTCAGAGTGCAGTGGTAACCAGAATTGCAGAAGGACCAAAGAGCAATAGAAGGAGATTAACTTAAAAAAATTGTTAAAGTTACTAACCCACAGAACTCAGAGTTCCGAATGGACTGAGGAGTTACGGGCCATTTATTAATCTGCCATTCGTGCGGCACTTGTGTGGATTATATTTAGGCTGTTAACTAATTGAAGTGCCGTGATTCGGCGACTAGGAGCTGCTAGTCTGCATAATGAGATGGAAGCATTTTGCTCCAATTACATTTAAGTGCCGGAAAATGCTGTGCACAGCTAACGGACGGATGATGGAGTGGTTACAGGGATTCGGAGAGCCGGAGTCGGAGTCGGAGACGGAATTGTAACAGTTTCGACTTACATTTCGGAGCCGTACACCATTAATCAATGTGGGCCGAACGATGGGCACGACGTCATTCCGCCTTGGCACGCCGAATGAATGCCTATTACAGTAACTATTTTGTAAGAGTATCAGGTGGAGGAGGAGGTGGAATTTGTATTTGAATTAGATGCGGAGCATGAGGCAGGGAGAGGGGACTTGGAGGCTCTTCAATAACGAGCGAGCAACAAACGGAAAAACAGCAAAACAAACAACAAACTGCTCCACTGGACTGTGAAGTCGTTAGCAGTGGGAGAGAGAAGGAGAGACTAGGCAGGAATGGGGGGAGCAGCTGTCAACAGGGTGGCGAAGGTGCGAGAGTAAGAGGGTGACTCAAGTCCGGAAATCGATTTGTGTGGATTTGTTTTGTCGTGTTTTCGCGCAACTTTTGTGGTCGTCGTCGTCGCCGTCGTCATGGTCAACAATTATTTTGGAACTATTAATGACTACTACGTGGTCTTCGAGTTGGCCTATGGCTTCATCCCCTCTCCCTTGTACAGACATGGGCTGTTTGTTTTTCCTGTAGAGAAGCAATGAATTTGTCCTGTCGCACTTTACCATTCAACTATTAATCATATCTGTGGGGCGGGCTGAAGGCGTGCCTCAAAGTTCTACCAACTGTTCTAACGATTATTTTCTAATGGAAAATTATACCCTTCCCATAGAAATAGATTTTGTTTGTTTGTTCTGTTTATAATACTTACCCATAAGTTTCATCACCTCGTGATGACTGATGAAAATGTTGAGATATCCGCTGACCGATGGCATCTGCCAAACGACCAGGGAGGCATAGAGGAGCCACAGAAATCGGGTGACTGCCATAATGAGCAGTTGAAGGAGGAACTGCGGTCCCTCCTGGTATATATTGAGTGGGAAGGCCTATTGCGCTTCAAGACATGCAGTTAATAACTTGTCAGTGGCGCTCATTTCAAAGGGTTCCTCTGGTGGAGTTGGGCTCTCCTTTTTGACTGTATGACAGCCAATTTCAATGTGTGATCATTGAAGCGTTGGGACTGTGCACTTTTCAGGAAATGAGAATTGGGTAGACTTTTCCGTTTGGGGGCCAGAACTTTGATTTGTGCCAAACAGCCGACGTGTCTCCCAAAGCAGCGTTAAAATCAAATTCCGAATTCCAAAAACGCAACTGCTGCTAACAGTTCCGGATAAGTCCACAAAATGGTAACTCCACTAGAATTCTGTCTGCCCAATTTCAAACTTTTTAGCCGTTGCTTCCGTTGCAGCCTCTGCTTCTGTCTGTGGATTTTTCCCCTTAGTTTTGTTTTTGTTGCGGTTACTGCTGTTGCTGTTGCTTTTGGAGTTGTATTCGCCTGTCGAGTGCAAGCGGTATCAGCATATTCGCATCTGACTCTGCAAGGACTTTAGTTGGCTTTTTTATTGGTCACTTTTTTTTCCCTCTTTCGTTCTGTTCCGCCTGTGTCCTTCTCTGGTCGTCTCTGACCAACTGGTTGATTCTGCCACTGTTGCTGGTGGTTTAGCTTGTCACGTTGGCAACGTATCTCGTTCGCTGGTCAGTGGTGGTCAGTGTTGGGTGTTGAGTACGTGTCCTGGGATGTTCTCGTTGTCTTGGTCGAACTGGTTGTCCTGGTTGCTTTTTTGTGCTGTCTGTTGGACTCGTTGGCTCGTTTGTTAAAGAATCCTGTTGAATAGAAAGTGATTTAGTTGAGTCTCGGACAGAAGTTGATGTTGATGTTGATGCTGGTGACACTATGTGGTTTGAGAGTGGGTCGAGTGGTTTGTGTGGGTTGAGTGGTGATGTGGTATACAAGTTTTGATGATTTTGTTGGTGCTGTTGCTGTTGCTGGTGTTGCTGGTGTTGCTGGTGTTGCTGGTGTTGCTGCTACGATTGGCTGCAACTTATTTTGAAAACAATTTGTAAATGTGCTTTTCGAGCAAAAGTTTTATGGGTGCAAAAGTAATTACAAAAGTTAAAAAAAAGATTAACAGCTTAGGGGTTCACACGAAACATTTCTATGTCAGGGGTCGACATAGACAAGTTGCTTTTCCAGATATTATTATAAATTTTTAGGTACAATTTTGGCTGTTTCTATAGCTCTAAATTATGCAATGGGAAATGGCAGAGTTCGCTCTGCAAGCAAAATAAGAGAAACGTGTGTGTGGTTCAAGTGGTTTGCTTCTGCCTCTAGCTGTTTGCGTGCAGCTCTACTCGAATGGAATTCCAAGTAGAAGCAGAACTGCAAAACAGGACTAGAACCAGTAGAGTTGGCCAGGTGGAAAGTCAAGAGTTTTGTATGGGGAAATGGGAGGCAGTCGACGGGCCCCCAAATTGAAACTGTTGCCAAGAAACCAAAAACCTTCTCCAATTCCACCTGCTTGCACTTATTTCCCTTACCATATTCCAGGTTTGCCTCCTCCAATCTCCATGGCAACACATTGGAAATTGTTTCAGGGTTTTTTGGTCGCAATAAAAACAAAAAAAGAAAAATAAAAAATTGGAAATCAGAAAACTTTGTCTCCACTGCTTTCCACTCGTTGGCTTTTCAGAAAATTTTTCCCGCAGCTACGGAAAACTGTTTAAAGTTTTCACAATCCGCGGTCAAGGCGCAGCTTGTGGGCGTGGCAGTGGAGTATGACCCAAGCTTTCAGCCAAAGAATGTGTGCCTGGGATTTAATTAAACTTATCTGCGATGAAAGCGCTTGCCGCAAGGATGCAGGCAGGCAGCACACTTGATTAAGAGCCCAGATGATCATCAGGACGTCAACTGCGTTCTCTTTCCTGAGCCCCAGCCTCAGCGTCAGCCATTCAACGAATTCATTAATAATTCAAAAGACAAATAAGAAAATATAAGTGCACATGTGTGTGTCTTGCTCTGTTTGTGTTTACATTGCGAGGAATGTAACTGATTTAAATGGAGCAGCAGACAAACAGACAAACAGACAGCAGGCAGTCAGTCTCCTTCCTTCCGTTCCTTTCTTTCACTTGCTGATATCCTCCCGAGACGAGAACGCGTGGCGAAAAGTCCTTCTTTTTCCCACTGGAGGAGCCCGTTATCGATAACATATTAACGACGTCAACTCAATCATAATCAGGTCTAAGGATGAGCGGGGGGAAACTGTCTGGGCTCCAGACTAAATTGGAGACACATTGCTCGAAAATTTTCTGCTTAGTCACACGCATCATCAGTCAGCCTCAGCTGCCACGCCCCTCAGTCGACAGAGTGACAAATTGAGCGACGGGTTTTGTCTTTGGGAAAGAAGCTGGCACAAAGCTGAGGATGATGCTGATGATGATGTGAGCTGTGTCAGTTCCGTCAGAAACTTTTCAATTACATGTTTCGGAGTCTAATGAATAATCATCTTTCTCCCTACTCACAAACCATTATTATAGACTGCTTCTCCCTGCCCCACCAACCTTTTATACAGCATATTTATTGATGTTGATTATTGTGCGTATAGCAGCCGTTCCCTCTATTTCCTGCTCATTCCGGGGAGTTGGACTATGCCTGGGGGTGTGGCAGGCTCGTTTCAATTATAAAATGGCTTTCGTTTCTAATTGAATCGTGAGTTGGAGGAGCTAAGCAAAGTTAATATTTTATTTCTGCCTCGTTGT
This sequence comes from Drosophila repletoides, assembly GCA_018150835.1. Classification (NCBI taxonomy): domain Eukaryota; kingdom Metazoa; phylum Arthropoda; class Insecta; order Diptera; family Drosophilidae; genus Drosophila; species Drosophila repletoides. Next base: position 16,385,181 of record JAECWQ010000089.1, on the reverse strand, counting down.
TGTTTCAATTGCCTTCTGAACTCTCTCTCTCTCTCTCTCTGTCCATTCCCTCAACTCTCCTCCACTTCTCCAAAACTCAGTTCTGTTTGCTCACCCAATAATGGCTTTAAATGCCAGTCAGACCTGCCCCCATTTCCCATTTTCCGTTTTCCCATTTCTAGACTTCTTCAAATTGCTGTGCCATGTTGCTAAGAGCCGCAGGACATTGCTTTTGCTTCGATTGCAGACACAAAGGAGAGACGGGGGCTGGGACAGGCCTGGGTGTAGAAAAGCCGCCCCAGTTATTGTTGTTATTGCTGTTGATGATAAACTGGCAACAGATTCTGCTGCTAGCTCAAAAAAACAAAGAAAAATACAGCTCAGAACTCTATTATCGACTATGAAATACTCTGCAAAGAGAATTTATTTTAATCTCTCATACATTTAAATTATGACAGCCTCGCTGGAATCAGGAATTGATATATTCAAAAAAAAACTTCCTAAGCTTTTATAAAATTGCCAATTCTTTGAAATTGAAGTGGGAATTGTAGAAAAGGTTCTATATAAAAGAGAAAAATTTCTAAAGCTTTTATAAATATTACAGACCTAGAAAAAAATAACTATTTCCATTTTTCTAACAGCAGTTTTTTCTAAAAATAGGTCAGCTAGAGCAATATTTTACTCTGACTAAAAATTATTGATTACTTTTTAATTTTCAGGGGGAATTTTTTTACAGATTATAGCATGACTTTTCACCCCACTTCTGCCTTTGTTTCCTTTAATATCTCTCCTGATCATGAATAAATATGTATCTAATGGATTCAAATCAGTTTTCCTCTGCCTGCTATACAAACTTACTCGATTAATGGGTATTCTATGGGTAAAAAAAAGAAAGAAAGTCTTTCTATCATCTCCCTGGTTATTAAGCTGCTGCAGAAATTTATTCTATTCGGAGTAATTCGAGATATCCATATTCCAGTGAAGCGAGTGAGTACTCGCTGTACATCCGATTCCATTGCTTTGGCCTGAGGCAATTTGCTCATTTGGCAGATAGTTGGCCTCTGCCCTATCAAGTTGCAGTTGAACAGTTTTATGGGTTGTGCCCCCCGGTCAAATGTTGCGTCAGTTGGCTCATTAACTTAAATGTATGCCCCCCTCTGACCCGCAGCAATATATTTTCACTATTTGTCAGTTTGTATATAGCGAAACATTAATACAAACAACTGCCAGGAGTCACTCTGTTGACTCTGAAGGGAACTTCATTAAATTCACGTAAATATTTAACAAAAATCCGCGCACAAAATTAACATTCATATAAAAATAAAATGGCATACAAAGTAGACTCTGTTCTAGATAAATTTTGCAGCTATTCGAGTACATACCTGATACCTGATTAAAAATAACGAGTGACATTTGCATCTGTTTACCTGGACTCTAACTAAACCCGCACTTAGATGATGGAAATGCTAGGGTTAATGCTGGAAATACCCTACCTGAATTGTATAATGAGAGGATCCGGCTAAAGTGAGCATTCAATTTGAAAGTCTCCTTTTCTTCGTACTTTGAATTCCACTTTTGAATTGTTGCCTTATTTTTGGCCCAGAATTTACTTCAAGGCTTTATCGTTTCATATTCAAACGATGCTAATAATAAACTTATTATTTTTCAGTGGAATTTATTCAATTATGGAATCAAGAACAGACATGGAACTTTGTTCAGGAAATTCTTGAAATTACACTCATATTACGAGTAAGTATAAAACATTTTCTTATTATTATAATTTATTCTATTCGTCACAAGTTCGGGTATTTCATAGCTCGATTCTGTTTCTTGTTGGCCAATTATTTCATGTGGGCAAATCAGGCAGAGGAACCTTTGTAAAAGCCATTTGTGTGAACTTTTTGTACTACGCCTAATGTCCAGCATGTACGTCGAGTTGGCTAATTTGTACTGGCAATTAATTTACATTTGCAGGGAGAGTGTCGGAGGGGGGTTTTCATTACACTTTGTGCGATTCTGCTTCATTTCAGAACTAGGCAAATACACATACATACACACATTCATATGTGTATGTAACATTGATAAAACGAGGGGCGTGGCAGGCGATTTGTCGCACATGTGTAGCAAATATCGCAATTCCATGCGCAATAATAATGGCCCAGGGAGAGGCTGAAGCTTTTTGCTGGTTTTTGGTTCCACGGTAATTGTCGTTGGTTTGATCTCTTCCTCTGTTGGCCTAAATTTGTGCCATTTAATTTGTTGCTATTTAATTGACAATTTGGACAATTTGCAATGAGCATGAACAATTTATATGGGGCTATAATTGTGGCATTGTTCTGAAAGTCAGAGGATTTGAAACCAAATCTCTATGGGATGATTGGAAATCTCTCGTGAACTTTCCCTTTCAAATAAATCTGTGATAGCTTCTTCCAGTGTATCTATACTACAAAAAAAGAATAAAAATATGAAGGACTCTGAAATAAGAATCTTTTTACTTCGGTTGTTTTACTCTCTGCTGTTCAGCTTTTTCTTGGCGCATGAAAAATAACACTCCTCCCCTTTAAAAAAAAAAAAAACTGTAAGGACAGTCATAATAAATCAATGATTATTGCCTTGCACCATTGTCCTGGAGATTGTAAAGCTCACATTTCACAGCTTTAAAATGGGTCGTTGAGTCGAATTATTTTTATGACACTTCACAAGATAAAAGCTCCGACCAGTCCCACATCAAATGGGCCAAAAGGAGCGTAAAAGTGTCGTCGCTTAGCTGCGATTCTGTCACATTTTCATGGTTATAACAATAAATTTTACCCACATAACGCTGTATAATGCCAACAGACAATGTTTGAGTTATCAAAAAGTGCTCATAAAACATAATTGAGATTGTTTTTTCACGTCAAATGTGAACATGATTGCAAGGAAATCACTTGCAAAAAGTTTTTATGAAACTCTTTTATTCGCAGCTTATGCAGACTATTCTAAATTATGTAATCAGGCCTATTGCGGTCTTAGCTGCCGAATAAATTCCACTTAAAGAAAATCCTGGCTTTAGGATTACCAACAAAGGGAACTATAAAACAATGAAGCCAATTATTTTATTTTAATGGAATAAATTTAGAAATTTATCAAAAAATCTTGGGGTATATTTGAGCAGAACTATTATAAGCTAGCTACTCAAAGAGCTCTTCGAATCAAAAATGAATGCCAGAAAAGTGCCCTTTTCTTCCTTAGTACATTGGGGGCTAAGCACCCCTGCTTATACTTATACCCTGCAATCCTTGATAATAGCTAAAAAGTAGTACGTAACAGGGAGAAGGAAGTAAAGTATATACTCTTAGTTTTTATACTTTATCCCTCAGTCTTTGCGCTCCCTACTTTGTTGACCTTTTTAAATTTTATGGGGGTAGCTAATTGAAACATCGAGTCGAAAGTCGTGTCACAAAGTAAGCGCTAAAAGCGTGCCTAATCTATGCATATTTCTCAACTTAAGGCCATATAATCAGAAGGCGTCCTCCACTTAGGACGCAAGGAAAAAAAGAGCGAACAAAAAGTGAAGCATACATTTTGGGGCAACATTTAGTTTCACTTTGGTCGAGCATTGTTGTCCTTCCCATTTATGTGGCAGAGCGTGTCCTGACCAAGCACTTAAGCATTCCATCAGCGTATGCTATGGCGTGTCTGGGGCGTTAGCGTGTGGAAATACTAGGGGCAGCGGAAAGGGGGATTGGTACGGTGGACTTGGCCCATTCAAAACTGTCCAAGCGCAGCTCAAGATTTGCATAACTTTACGGATTCTCAAGTTGTTGTTGTTGCTTTTGATTTGAACGGATTTTCGTGACCATTAACTTTAGCTTACTGTTAAAAAGAAACCAAGTCAAAAAGCTTGTATGTATGTATATACCCTATATACCCATTATTTGGTATTTTATTTACCATTTAAACGTTCTACATTTTCAACTGAAGCACACTTTCAACTTGTTTTTATTGTCTACTTCAGAGCGTTGGTCAAAAGCTTTTAATCTGTCGCACATTGCAATTAGTGTCAACGCATGCCAGACACTTCACAAACAACATACACTGAACAAAATTGCTAGCAACCTTCGAACTCAATTTTCGCTTTGTTTAGTGCGTTCGGCTGATTGAATTCTCTTCGAGCTCAGATTTTCAACATTTTTGTGTACAGTGGAGCTTGGTCCTGTTTGACATTTAAAGTCTGCAGTTATTTGGTGCAGTGCATTGGCTGCATTTGGCTAACTGAAATTATATGGCCAATAGATTATTTTGTTCCCTCGAATGGCATACAGAGGTGTGCCTGAATAATCTATTATTTTATCGTATTAACTTTTAAAAAAACAAATTTATAAAAAGATCAATAGACTGCCTCAAAGGGACAACACATGATATATTTACATTTCTCAAAAATAATCAAGTTTTTCACCAAAAAAGATTGTTAACCTTTTTTCTCAGTGTAGTTTTTACTTAGTGTAAGATACACATGTCCAAGAAAAATCTGAAAATATTTATTTAGTTTCAGTTTGAAGTGGGTCGTGTGCCGTCCGTCCTATCTGTCCCGGTTGGTTAGTCATGGATGCTTCGAAACGGGTCGCTTTCAGCTGGTGCTGAATGTTGTAAGTTGTGTGTTGAGTGTTGAGTGTTGTGAGTTGTGAGTGTTGAGAAAGGTGTTTAGTAAAACACATTAAATGCTTACTTATCAAAACGCAATCAGCTTAAGAGCTGTCATTCGGCCTGCGTCCTGCGGACTGTCAACTGATATGAAATGTTATGCTTTTAATCCTTTCATTGGCAATGGCCTTATGGCCAGTTTACACGCACACCACGTAGGAGTTGAAGGCGGTGGAGTAGGAGAAGGAGGCGAGGTTAATCCTTTTTGTTGCCTGCCTCCCGCTGCCGACGCTGCTGCTTCTGCTTCTGCTGTTGCTGCTGCTCAGAATGAATTCGCACTTTTCCCAGACACTCTTATTTGCTTGGGTATAATATTTCATTTCACAGGACAACGCCAAGAACACCAACAATGGGTTAATGAGAAAAGCGCCTTGAAATTTAAGCGCTTAAATCCCCATTTAAGCTTGTCAACATGGCTCAGAACGCAGGACTCGTTGGGGGGCGAGTTGGGAAAATGTCCTTGCCACAGCACGCGCGAAAAGCCACGACACAGAACCGCAAAAGATGACGTTTACGTTTATTAATGATGGCTACAGGAACTACTACTGTATTTTCGTTTAAATTTTGGGTTATTTATTTGGACGGAAATACGTCACATCACTTCACGACGAATTTGTTGCGACGAATTGTTCTGGCCAAGTTCTGGCGGCGTTTGCAATGTGCTCCACGACCGACTGACTCTACCGGAAAGCTGTGTGCGACTAAACCCAGCAGGACCTGCCCGATAACCAGAAGCTAAAAACCGAAACACGAAACACCAGAAACTTTTTACCCACAACACCCGAACACCAGAACACCCGAACAGCCCGAAGTTGCCGTCGTGTTTAGCTTTTGTGGGCACATGCGCAGCTCTTGACTAAATATGCCGGTAGAGTGATGGAGAGAGGGAGAGCGGGTGGCGGGTGCAACAGCAGAAAGGACAATTGTTTACGGCTTTGTTGTTGCCACTTGCAACTGTTGCGCATTTTTTCCAAATGGCCAGCTTAAGAGAAGAGTCTCTTCTCATTTTCTTTTCTTTTATCGACAGGAAGAGAGAGAGAGAGTGTGAGAAAGAGAAGCTTGTGTGGATTAGAACATTAGCATTGTGTTTGTGTCAATTGATTAATAGATAAGCTAATAAGCATATCAGATAATTAATTCATTATTCGATTTGTAAAAAGAGTCTAATTTGATATAATTCACTCAGTGGAACAACTAGGGAGAAAGAGTATCTAACCATTTGGAAATTAGTGTTAAATTTATTTATATATTCCGATCGCTGAAGACGGAAGTTTCAATGAGACAACTTAAGAAAAAAAGGAAGATAATCCTTTCTATGTCACCTATAAGATATAGTTGTCCGATTCGTCCGGTTGCGATATATACGAATGACATTCAATAGAAAAAAGAGTATTATATAGAGAACGAGTATTGCAGAAGAATTGGGGCTTAACTGAGCTCTCATGCTTGCACATACACATACATACGTATCGTTTAATTGGATTTATTTTATACTATATAACAAATACATATATATTTATATGTATGAGTATATATATTTGTGTGTAAGTTTGACAAGTAGCCCTATTTGTTAGGCTACAAATTCAATTTGTCACTCAAAAGCTGTCGAAATGAAGCAATTTCCTGCCTGCTGCCAACAGCAAAGGCAGCAGCAACAAAAACAAAAACAACAACAACAACAACAAGCAGAAGCAGAAGTAAAGAGCAACATTTTGCAAACTAATTAAATGAAACGAACTCAGCTCCAAACTAAGCAAATTGGGCAACTTGTCACAGTAATTACATCAAAATATCTAAAAAAAGAAAATTAAGAAGAAAGTAAACGTTGCACAAAAATATATATCTATTTATATAGAAACTGTCAGTTTGATTCATTTGGCCCCCAAAAAATAAAGAAAAAAGTTATTTGGCAGGCCGGCCAAAGGACCACTCCAAGGCTGGCCTGACAGATGGCCGGAACGAACTGTCGGAGCCGTCAGGACTGGCAAATATTTTAACGACACAAAGCTTAATTTGCTGGAAGAACGAATGTCAATTAAAATTTTTTAATGAAATAACTTTCTTTGATTTTTCAATGGCTGCTGTTCAGCCTGCTGCTTTTGGCCAGCTGCAGAAATTCAATTAAAAAAGGTTGATTAGTTTGAAATTACAGCGCCAAACTGGTGCCTTAAATGGTGCCTCATTACCAACAAAACAAAAAATCTAAAAAAAAGTATCCCAAAAAGCGAGCAAAAACAAATTTTGTGACAGTCGCAGCAGGGAAAATACTTTGGACTTTTAATTAAACAAAAGTGTAAAAGTTTAGAAAACCAGCAGGAATAGGCCAAGGCTTCAAGACTATAAGATACCTCCAAGTACAGCTTAAATCAAAGTATTTTCTAAGGAATTTATCTCTTGAATTGTGTGTGGTATTAGTATTCATTATTATATCCTGTCAGAGGGTATTATAATATTGTAAAGAAACATGTAATGCATTAAAGAAGCCAGAGTCCACAGTCCCACAGTCCCGTCCTTTTAATTAAAATTAATTCGAGTATCTCAGCTTTTGCACTATATGTTGTTGTACTTTTCGAATGGGTTAAATTATAAAAATAAATATAATAAAAAATTGGTATTTTTCACGTAGAAAACCCTTTAGTCTATCTTGAACTTCATTTATGACATTTACACGTGCAGCCTTGGAGTAATTTGTGGATTAAAGAGCCACGTGGCAGCCAACTGAATTGTGTGTGATAAGACTTGGTCTTAGGAGAACAGCTTTCGACAGGAGCTGTGGCCGGGAAGAGTGTTTTACAGCTTTACAACTGTTAACTGATAAGAAAACACAACCAGCAGAACCACTAAGCCGCCAGACTTGCACTTATCGGAGGAGTAACCACATTCAAGGACTCGCCCACTTTCCAGTAATGGATCCTAGTCGGGCAAAAAGACGGTGAAGTTAGCCACCCTTCTGCCAACAAATGGAAAAATGGAAGGATAACAATAAGGAATAAAAACACAGGAGAAAAAAAGCTACAGCAAAGTGGCAAAGTTCACACCAACCCCATCAGAAGAGAGAAAAAGGATAATAATGCGAATGCGAGAACAAAAACAAATATGTAAGAGTTCACAGGATAAAAACCCACAGAAATAGAATCAAATTGCAATAAAACGAAAAGAAATCCTCTTAATGCGACAAGTAAACAAGTAAAATGGTCACGTGACCCGCAAATGGAAACTCCCCAAAAATCCTCACGGAACTATCAAAACTTATGTCCTGCGGGCGCAGAACAAATCGCTCTGTGATAATATTCCTGACAGAATGCAGCTGCGGGTAGCCGTAGTCAGCATTGAGCACTAAGTAGAGAATTATTCACAGTTGACCCAACAGTTGCAGTTCCCAGACACTTATCAGAGTCCTCAGTTATCCTTGAATAGCTGTCAAGTTGTAGTCTCGTATCAAATATTTTAGTTGTGCGCAACAATATAAAAAATGTATTTGATGAGTCTCTGATGTCCGTTGCAATTCAGCAAAATGCAATCCTTTGCCGCAGTCCTTTTTGCCGGCAACAAAAGCAATTCACACAATTCGTTCTGCTTTCTCTACTTTCTCTGTTGCTCAGTTGATCGATTTGTTGCCACATTTTGGGGCATTTACTTCATTGCTTCGCTCTCTTCTTTGTTGTCAGCTGTTTTTCGTTATCCTGAAAGAATGTGGAAGTGCAGTTGAAAGGACGTGAAATTTTAGATATTTCTGATTGTGGTTCCAAGTAAAATTATGTCTTTTCGCTTCCACTACCCCACATATGCTTAAATGTTTAATTACCTTGATAAATGATGCCAAATTAGCCTAAATAGCCATCTTCATTTTATTTTATGCTTCTTAATTTGTTTTCACGGACATTCCGTCTTGGAATGGAATCCTTGACAGGAGTAAGGCCAAGACACTTCATGTAACAATCAAGATTTTTATGAGTCAAGTTATGAAGTTTAAAGGATAATAATGGGCCAACACTTTATGCTTGGCACTAACTCAAAATCCAGCAACAACTTTGAGAGGAGCCTCAGGCCACAGTCCAAGGCCAAGTTTGCTGACAGCCGAAGCAGCCATAAAACGAAGTGCACTGAGAGAAATTCAGAGAAATCAGCTATGACAGTCGTACTTATTCTGGAGAAAACAAACTTTTAGTGTCCTAAGAAGGAAGAGGGGAACTTTTCGGGGCAGCAATTGTCGGACTCCTCAAATAAATGGGAAATGCACCAGAAGGATAAGCCTATATAGACGACTGACTAGAAAGAAAAACTTCTTTGGGCGACGCTTTTATTACTACAAGATTTCTGGAAAGAGGCTGCATCCAGTGCCAAATTCATAAGATTGGAAAAACTATAGAAACAGACCAGCCGGAACCCGGGGAGTATGTAACTTTTGGGGAGCAGGCTGGGGCTCTGTACTAAAGTAAATGAAGCGTGATGCTTTGTTTTTCTTTGATTTAGTTTTATGAGTCTGCATCGGATGTAATTGAATTATGCAACTTGGCGCCAGCTTTATTAGCTTTTCATCGTAAAAGCGACTCAGCCAAAGAAGGGAGAAATTGGGGACGATGATGAACTATGACGATGCTGATGATAATAAAGAGGATATGATGCAACAAATGACAGCCGGAGGGAAGGATATAAATAGGGATAGAAACATGGTTACGCTTTTTAGCATTGATATTTGATTTGTCGATGCCTCGTTCGAGCACAACACACGATGAAATGAGTTGAAAAATATGTCTGCGGTTGCCCGCCAGCCGCCAGCCGCCAACCACCAGCTGCCAATCGATAGACATCCTGCGATATCCTACAATATCCGAGAGCGAACTCAATGAACGCTGGCAAATTTCCATAACTCAATAAAGCAGCACATTAACCGATAAGCAGAGAACTCACAGGATGAGCAATGAATGAAGAAATAGATACTCGTCCACAACTCAGCATTCGATGGAACCAATGGTATCAGTGGATTTGCTAATAAAATGGCAATTCGACAGGTAACACGGCCTAATTGACTTGAATTGAATGAATGCCCAGTTGTAGGTTGACTTTGATTTGAAGAAGTCGCCTGGGGGAAAAAGGATTTTGTTTCATTATACCCTTACAGAGGCTATTATAAGTTTGTCACGAAATGTGTAATGCATTGAAGGAGCCATCTCCGACTCCATAAAGTATATATATTGTTAATTAGGACGACGAGACGAGTTGATATAGCGATGCCCGTTTGTCCGTCTGTCTATATGCAAACAAGTCTCTCAGTTTTTGACCTAGGTGAATGAAATTTGGTATGGAACATTCTTGGTGCAGGCAACACATGTCGGAATCGGCCGGATCGGACAACTATATAATTTTTTCATAATTTACAAGTTATATGGAAGAGTGTAATTTCTAGACGCACATCTAAAATCATTAAGATCGGATTACCATGTCATATATGCCGTAATCATAAAAAAGGCTCTTAGACATCGCATGTGTCGTATGAGAGGAGAACTGACTGATTCAGATTTCGACTCAGACTGTCCGCTTCAGTGCCTCCCAATTGCAGCTTCATCTGCTGTCAGAATAGTTTTACTTGCACTTCCATTCCGCCTTGCATCACTCGATTCTCGATGTCATTGGATGTACGAATTTAAAATTAAATTCATGGACAATGATATCAGAGAGACACTCAGCCCCTTCTGCAGTTCACAACAAGTGCAATTGAAGGTTCGCTACAATGTAAACGGTTATTGAGCGCTCTGACATATGTGTTGTTCGTTGTTTGTTGTTTGTGTCCTGTTGGCAAAGGACTTAGCAGTGTAACTGAGGGAATTCACGCACCGACACGTACGAATACAATGCTCGAATGATATCGTAATACCAATCAATACAAGTGGTGAAGGCTTGCCGAGATCCTGTCCTACCTGTCATTTAGGAACCAGATGCCTTGTTGCTATTGGCTGTAGACTGTAGATAAGTATTTGTAAAGGACACCATTTTACTCTACTTGCAAAAAATACCAAAAATACTCACGTCATACGCACGTGACTGAAATGTTTGCCAATAATAAGATAAATATGAAAATGAAAAGAAATAAAGAAGAAAGTTAGTTAGTCCCTTCATATGTACGCATGAGAAAAGAGTTTGCATGAACACCTTTGAAATGTTTTTCAAAAAGTCGGGAATCGAGGAAAAAGTTGCCTTGCCTATTTTCCCTTTAACGCCCACAAGGCATTAACCTCAATTGGCTAAATGGCTCATTGGGTCAGTAGGGAAGTGTTCTGTCTGTCTGTCAGTCTGTTCTTTATTCGCGTGAAAGTCTCTCGACTGCCATTCAGAAGGTTTCCCCATTCAACCAGTCGGTCGTTGAAGCATTCACTCAATAGAAATGGAAACAAAACGCAACTGAGTTGCACTGCTGCGTGGTCAGTTATAATTAGGGGAGCTTTTAGGGTTTTATGAGCCAAGCGATTATCGCCAAGAGTCAAGAGTCAAGGAAAGGAAAGTGTTGGGACTTGTGAGCACTTTCACGTTGACCCATACGAAAGTATGTTTTATATTGGACCTTTGGGTTTCTTTTCTTCATTATGCCAAATTCAATATTATTAATTGACGACATGGTTCCAGCACATTCGAAGCGAACCCTAGCGAACCATAAACATATCGGATACAGCTGTAGCCCAATTCGAAGCAGGTCTAAATTATGTTCGAAATGTTTACTTAAAGGGAGTGAGGAGGGATATGAAATGGGTGTGGTCGTGGATATGCATAAATGAATGGAAATATGTGAGAGTTTTGGTCTAGGCTTTATGCACAGTTGATTAATTGATCATAAATTAACGATTAGCATACTAATTTTCAGAGCAGAAAGATACTAGACCTAATACGTTTTTAGATGAAGTCCTATATTAAAAGGGAGGACTGAAAAGCTTTTATATAATTCATAGTTTTGACAGCGCCATCCTTTTCCGCCTATAATTCCTCCAGTTTTCTTCTGCTCTTAACTTGTTAATGAACTATTGGTAGTTCATTAAAGCTCACAGAGTGGCCATACAACCAATGGGATATGGGAATACGGCTCTAGGATCGACATGTGAGTCGGAGGCCTGTTATTGCTTAATTCGATTGCGTACCGTCGTAAAAAGGAGAACACAGCATTCAGTGTACAAACGACGTATGAGGTAATAAAGTTGATTCGTCGTCCTGGTGGATGGATGACTATGTGAAAAGGCAGTTAATTCCCTTCTACCTTCTAGTTTTCCCCCTCGAATTTCACATCCCAAACAACCTAATTTACGTTTCCATTGAAACACAAACCCAAATCCCTTGCAGAAATGTCGCTAGCAACAATAAGGACCACTAAGTAACTGTAAATTCAGGAGGAACAATGGCGTCAAAGGCACGAAATGGAAAACTGTTCCATCCTGTTCGGCTCATTTCGGTTCGCGATAATTAGAAGCGAACTCTACACGCTCGATTAGAAGCTTCTAAACAATGCACACATATGCAAAGGGGGAAACGGAGAAATATAAGCACTCTAGCTCAGTTATCAAAAAATTAAAATGATATGAATGGGAAACGAACAAAGGATATTAAAGTAAAGAGGGTTAAGCTAAGCATTAACTGGATATATTACATATAATATGTAAAATTTAATATAACTTGCTTTAGAGTTTTCTAGAAACTGTCCTTGAATCGAGTCCAAAACCTTCCAAAATAGAGCTTTTGATCTCTGTTTTAAATAAGAGGGAAGGACTTAGTTATGACAGTTAAGGAAAGTTCTTCAACCTTGTAAAAAAATGGTTTATGTATAAAAAATATAGTATTCACAGCATTTTTGATCTTTCTGTCCGCCATATATATTAAACTTAATTTTGATTCCACTTTTGAATAACATTCTTCTGTAGTGGAAGCTCAGTTGAGCAGGATAACTCCTAGTCGAGCCTTATCAGCTTTAAACATTTGAGTGCCTTTTTTTATGTGGTGCCAGACAAAAGCGTTCGTTAGACCCATATCGATGAAGAAGGGGTTAAGGGTAGTGAATGAGAGGCAAAGATATGATGGAGACTGGGCTTACATGACACTTGGCCATAAAAAGTTTATGTCTGACATGAGACAAAAACAATTTGGAGTTTTCGCTGCTGCATAACAGTTTAATTCGGGCTTCATTCGAGCTGTGCGACTGTGATTGAGAGATTATTGCGTGGAGAAGGGCGAAGGGATAGGACATTCTTTTAGCTTTACGTGCAATGGCAGTTTTTCAATTATTTTCATTTGTATTTTTTGTGGAAAGTAACTCATATTTATATTGGTATTATTCAGTATTTTATATTGTTTGATTCATTCCATGGTCATCAATGTCGACGAACTGTTCTGCATACAAATGCAATTTATTTGCTGTCGCTGCGTTGACTTTTGACTGATGCCATATTTTTCGCAACATTTGTGGCGCGGCGTGACGAGGCTTCCAATGGCTTTATGGAGCTGCTGCCACGCCCAACGCCCACCACAAGACTAGCCAAGCTTTCATTTTTCAAAACTGTCAACAGAACTTCCACCCAAACTCCACTTTCCATACATAATTTCCACCCACATTTCCTCCATTCTCGGATCGTAGAATTCATTGTAAGAGTGTTTTACTTTGTGCTTAGCCATCGAAGTGTAGCGTTTGGAGTTAATGGACTGAGTTGGGCGTAGAAGAGCAGTGCTTTCACTTCTTCACTGCCTTAATTACAGGGTATATGGTGTGGGAGGGTGTATTATGCAGCATTTTTCATTAAAGTGGTAAACGGATTTTCTTGTGTGCCCTGCGGCGGTTGAATGGATGAGAAGGTGCGACGGAAGTGAAACGGATGTAGCCAAAAGCAAAAGCAAAGTCTTTGACAGCGACAAACCTTTCGCTCTCTCCCCCTCTATCTCTCTCTCTCTATCTCTCTCTCTCTCTCGCTGTGAGTGAGAGGGGACTCCCATGGATAGATTTGTGTAGCTGACAGGTCTACAGTTGTTCCACTTCCTGTTTCTGCTGAACATGGCATGACATATTCACTAGGATTTCGTGTTCAGAGTCAACCTGAAATTAGCATAATCAACATGAAAAGGCACAGCCATAGACTGTAGACAAGACTAGAGTCCTTTTGACTGCCTTGGGCCCTGCCTGTCTCAGCTGTGGTCGAGCTTTTCTGGAGCGCCTTTAATTACACAGCGTTGCACATAGGATGAGTTCGCAAATTCTTGTGCAGTGGGCGTGTCTTTTTCTTCTTTGTCAGCCAAATGGGTGGATTTTGTGGGTGCTGCGATGACTAAGAAATTTCGAAGAAAAACCCGCAGGCAGACCCTGAAACAAACCAAGCCAAACCAGACTAGACCAGACCAAACCCAGAGCTAAACAAAACAGAGACGAGGCGATTAGTAATCGTATTTTATGGAGTGCATAGAAGGAATGGATGCAGTGGAAGAGGGGAATTGGCTCAAATTGAGATAAACTTGAAATAAAGTGGATGAAAACGAATCGCATAATAAAAAGATGCCAGATGAGATGAATTAGGATAATAAATTCGAGTCTATTCACATGCGTTAAGTGCAAAATTAAAGGGATTCTCCAGTCGAAGCTGTACGAATTCAATTGTTTCTCTAAAGCCGCAACATTTGCCATTGTCCCGATGCACAATTTGCTGAACAATAGATCCTTCAATTAGAAAGGAATAACAAAGTACAGTGAGAAGAAGAATGCCAACAAAGATTAATTTTATTGACCATAAACACTTGGCACCAGCATTAAAAGGCTGCTCTCTAATAGAAAGTTCTGGAGTAACTTTTTATAAGTGGTCAGGGATTAAAGACTGATGGAGAAAACCTCTGTAAAAGCAAAAGAAATTAATTTCATGCTTGGCAAAACTCAAATTGAAAAAAAATCGAAAAAGAATCGGGTAGAAAGGAAACACATTAATAAATAGCTGCAAAAGGTGTGAAACAAAAACACATGATAAAGCTCTTTGTGTGGGTTCCAATAACTGACAATATACAGCAGAAAAGAGATTCATTTATAAAACTCTCTCAACTCTCTGACGTGTTGTAAAAAAAGGTAGTGAAAAAGCCTCTTTAAAACGGATTACGTTTTTATACTGGATTTTCTCTTATATTCCTTTATGTTATGAATACTACCATAAGACTAAAGAGGATTTGGTTGAGATAAAAAGTACATATTTCTCTGGTTAAAACCAACTAAAGCAAGAAAGCTTTATTCAGTGTGCTGACGATTTCACTACACTCTCAGATTGCTGTTAGGATTGTTACGGGCTCCCATAAGATAATAATCAGGACCTTACCCAATAGTACAAGTCTAAAAGGACTAGTTTTCTTTCTCTTTACGTTTTCCTCAGGTATTTATAGGAGATTTCAGTTCGAGGTGAAACTTCGAAGCTTTTAATTGTGGGACAAGATTCGATTGCAGTCCCAACGCCTCGCGAGACACGACTCAGGAGCTCATCAAAGATGCAAGTAATGTGTCCCTGAACATAAAGGAGTACAAGGAACAGGTTAACCACAATGCCGAAGAAATTATTGAAGGCGGGAAGCGAAGAAAAAACTCTATTCACTCGATTCGAACAGGGAAATATTCCGGGAATGGGTAGGAACATTGCTGCATTGGTAATGCAAATACATGTGCGAAATCGAGCACCTGAGATATCAGCAGTTGTTTGAACTGCAGGGGGGGTATTCACGATTGCATAACAATAAAAATGATACAAAATTATACTCCGCCCCCAGCAGAGTACTCCATTATGCGCTGTGGTACTCAGTATTGATCTAGAATTGAATGTAATTTGTGGCCGTGTGCAGCTCAAATGAATCAAAACGAATCAAACGTGGTCTGATACACGTGGGAAATGCACAGCCGGAGGAAACTTGGCAACAAAATAGAGGCAGCTACTCCGAGTCGGGCCGAGTGGAGTCGAAAGACTTATGCTAAATCATTCAACGGCCATTAAACAACTGGCAACTGGGCAAGTTAAGTGGGTGGCTGCTTTGGCCAAGTGTCATTGACTTTGATGCAACTTTAAGCTGTAGCCACAAAGCTGCACTGCTATCTACTGTCTACTCTCTACTGGTCTGGCCAGTCATTGACCCGACTCCAGATAAATACGAGAGGGCTTTGGCTCATAAAAAGCCATTACATCTTATCTCGGCCAATTGGCCGGTCAGTTTTCGGTCGGTTCAACTTGGGAATTTATACGCAAAATACGGCCAAAAGTCAAACATGCAAATAATTTAAATCAACTGCGAGCAACACCTGTGAAAATGCCTTCCTATCAACACTTCTGCTCCAGAGGAAAAAACCCCCGCTCCAACATTTTTGTGCGGAATTTCAAGTATTCTCTTAAAGCAGCTGCAAATAGCCAAACAGCGACGTTAGCCAGACAGCCACTGGTCTTACCCTGACTCTAGTTAACCTACCCTGACTCCAGCTGACTTCCTCACTCTCATATATTATGCATATTTGGCTGGTTTATGCTCTCTCTTTGTTGTTTTGGCCTGTTTTGGCCCCCTCGGCGTGTTGTTTGGCTTCCGTTTTATGACTTTATATTGAGTTGTTGTTCCTTGTTGTCGTCGACTCACACAGATTTTACGACCATGATGGCGCATTAAATTTTATAACTTAGCAGAGGGGTCCCAGCTCCTCCCTCCCCACAAAATAGACTCCCCGTCGCCTGCGCAGGGACATTCGCACGAAAGTCATTCAAATGTTGGTTAACTGTAAATTGGCTGTGAGCTCCATGTGCTCTGCAAGCGTTAATTGAATTTGGGCCCAAACAAAAGGAAGTTCGTCATACGACGAATAGGAAAAGATATGCCGGAAAGATACGTCATTTACATATGAGTTGATTTGACTTCAGTCACGGAATAAAAGCTCGCTTTACTGCTCTCAAAAGAAAAAGGTTTACTCAGCTATCCATAAATTTAATATCCTTTTAAGCCTTGGAAAAAGAAAAGAAAGTATTTTTTTATGTCACTTTTCAGACTGTCTTATTCTACTCTTGCAGAGACTATTATAACTTTAGCACAAAATGTGTGAAGGAGGCTTCTCTAAGCTTATAAAGTAGATGTAGACTATCTATCCTTCTGTGTGTCTATGCCAGCTGATCTCTCTTTTGGTGCTGGCAGTCCGTAAATTGAACAGTAATTTTTGAGTGGAAGGGTATGCAGGCTTCGGCTTGCCAAAGATTGGGCTTCCTTTATATATTTATGATATTTTGTCTGTGTATTTTTAGCTATTAATTGCAATTGTTATTTTGCAATCAGAGCCAATTAAAATCGTTATCAATCTGGTTGTGGTAAATGTTTTTTCGTATCTGATATTATTGACTCACTAAGCCGCAAGTTAAACGAATGTATTAACAATAACAAAATTTGCGAGGCAATTAATTTAAATTAAAATTTAAATTGGAATCGATGAATTGAACAAACGCACAATTTAATAGCCAGCCAAAATTGGGAAACTAGCTCAAACTGAAGCTTAAATTGAGATTGAAATTGAAGCTCAAACTGCATTAATTTCAATTGCAGTTGTTGTTGCTTGAGTCAATTATTAGCAATTCTGAATGCAGCTGCAGCAATTTTATGTGGCAAGAGAGAAGCAGACAGAAGAAATTGTGCAACTTAAATTGGCTTTGGCTTTCGGTTTTGGCTTTGGCTTTGGCTTTGGTTTTGGCTGCAAATTAACAATTTCATTTGATAAATCAAAGGGTCAGTGCGACAGAGCATGCAAACAACAACACAACTGCAGAGCAGCACAACAACCCAATATACACACACACTCACACACTCATTCGTATTCACATAATGGCTGCTCTGTGAGTGTTTTTGAGTGCATATTCAGCATGACATGAACATATCGAACACCCACGCATCGTAGAGCATTCATTATGCATTGTTGCATCCACACACAGATACACTCACAAACGCACTCACACATCTGCATAAATGTGTCTGTCACTGGCATTGGTTTTCTGGCAACAATTGCATTCGATTCGATGCCCTGCCCCCCGCCCCCATACGCCCCCTTTTCCACTGGGTCTGTCTCTGTGTCTGGTATAAATTAAACCATTTTACTTTGTGTTCAATATGTTTAACAAGCAAAATTTCACATTACACAGCAAAATTATCAGGAATATTCCAAATTGTTTGATTTTGGGAGATTTCGAATTCAGCAGAAAACGTTTTACAGGAGATTTCAATGAGAATTGAGAATTAATTACGAGTAAGCCGAAACTAATCAAATTCAATGATCTTTTTATGTGATTTTTAATCTGTAAATAAAAGTAATAAGCGGTATTTACCATATTACGAGTTTTTACTCCATTGAAGTTTGAATTCTGGATTAGAGTTACCAAGCTTAAGAACTAGTTTTCAATCAACATTAAGGCTGAAAAGCGGGTTTCGAATCGAACTTTTTTAAACTAAGATAAGAAATTTATTCTCCAACTTAAACTAAGCCAAAGTGTTGGAACTAAATCTTAACTGAACCGGTTCAATTTGAAAAAAATATTTAATGACTAAATTTTTGTTCAGAACATGCCTTTTCGGTCTTAAGTTTATTATTTTTCTGACAATAGACAAGATTACAAATTCTGTTCTCGGTAGTATGAACTGTATTCTTATCTGTATTAATTCGCACAATTTTCTTAGGAATTTTCACATATTTGTTTTCTGAAAATGAGCACACGAAATTCCTGCCAGAGTTAGAGAGAGAGAGAGAGAGAAAGAATTCAGGCTTTGAGCAGAGAAAATTACAAAATTCAAAATCACATCAGGCACGAGTAAATATTGGCTTCACAAAGGTTAAAGGCAAAGCTTTCTATTTGTCGATGATTTCAGATTTCAGATTTCAGATTTTTAATTAAAAAGCTTTATGCAAAAATATTGCTAAATCTATAGACACAAAAAGTGGAAGAGGAATATTCAATACATATGATGAGAGTGGAAAATGTGAAGTCTGCTGGAAAATTGAACGAAAATTTTAAACGTATCCAGCGTTGAATTGTTTTTGTATGTTTTATTGTGCAATTCAGCTGAGTCATTTATTTTTATAAGGAATTTCTGGTAATATTCATCAGCTGTAGTTTTTATTATTTTTTTTTTTTTTTAGTCCTTTACTGCACTTCATTTATTTTATGTGTTTTATTCCTTAAATGTGCATGTACTTGGTTAGTCACTCTGCTCCCTTCCCTCGTTCCGCAGCATTAAATTTATTTCATTTTTATTATCATTTCATGCATGCACCACCCACACGCCCTTTGCTACACTCCTCCAGTTCCCCCTCCAATGTCACCGCCCACACATGTGCAACAAAAACGGTACGAAAAAATTCCGGAAACTCCTGCAATTGACCTACCCTTCGCCCTTCGCCCTCTGCCCGCTGTTCGCTGTTCGTTGCCTTGGCCAAGAGGCTATAAAATGTTTTCCAAAGGACAGCGAAGCCAAGCAAAAAAGTAAATACAAAACAAGACTGTCAGACTGGGCGACTACGGGATACTCTGTACTTAATTAGTAAAAGACTTTTCATTTTCTCTAGCCTGAAATGCAATCACAAATCTCCTTTGATACTTGACATTTTTATTTCGAGTATATTCTTAGGGATATGCCCTGTTGGATCGGGTATTTGGAAGGTTATATCGTTCTATCTAATCTATAATAAATCATTCTAAACTATATCATTCCAGTTCCGCAGTTGAAATAATTTGATATTCGATTTGCGAACTTAAAAAGTTAATAGAAATAGTTTGGAATATATATTTCTAGTGTCTTTGATCTGATTTGCATAGAATTGGAAATACTTGCAATAACTCAATATACCCTTTTAGTCATTTCAAATGGGTGCAGGGTATAAAAATGAAGTGGCAAAAAAAGATGTGCCCTCTTGTAAAAATATGTAAACTTTCAGCACACGAGTATCAACGGGTGTTATTGTTGTTGTTGCTCCTCGAAAATATATATACAAAAAAAAAAAAAAAACACTGCAAACCAAACAACACTAACAACAACAGCCATAACAATGGCAACAACACTGGCAACTGTAGAGGGGAGAAAGAGAATGGAGAAAGGGAAGGGGGGCTAAGAATTGCTGTCTATTTTAGTTGTCGGAGTAATTTTTTACCATTTTTTCTTTTCTCTACCGACTTTTCTTTATATTTTGCGTTCAAATAATGTCATTTTGTAAATTGCTACATTTCTGTTCTCCGCCCTGAAATACCCGAAACTCCACCCCGAAGAACAACAGGAGGATTTCTCCCCTCGCTGGCATATTTTTTTGTTTGGCTTCTCCTTTACATTTGCCGCTTTTATTGTGTCGGAATGGCGAAATGTCGACGCCGACAATTGGCCTTTTTAGTCCTTGCCTTGTTTTGGCCCTTTTTCCCTGCGCTGCATAGCTGTCGCCTGTGTTTCGCATCCCCTTCAAAACTTTTGCCTTTGTTTGGCGCGAAAATCAATTAACGCGCTCAATGAGCTTCGAAAAAACTTTACCCCCGAATACAAAGCCAATTTACAGTTAACCAAAATGTAAATGGCGTCAAGGGAGCCGCTTGTCCTGAACCTGTTCCAACGTCTCTTCCTGTTCCTCTTGTCAATGTGGTTGCCTGTCAAAACCCCAAAATTGAAACAGAAACTCGGAGCTCTGAACAGAACTCTGGAAACTGCGGAAGTGTCAACTATTTTGATAAGCTGTAAAATTTAATGTGCTGCAATGTCATAAAAATCTGTGGCAAGGACAAAGGACATATGAAGATATTAAGGGAAACAACCCCAAAAAGGTTGATAGAAGCGAGAGAAGCCTATCAGCAGTGGAGTATGTAATGCTGCTCTTTGTTGTGGTTACTTGGACATCCCACCAGAGTTTGAGCTCAGTTGTATGATTCATCTAAAATGATTTAGTTGAGCTTTCTGCATGTGTCAGCTGATAAATTTCCCATATTCAATTGATGTTTAATATGACAACAGGCAACGGGGATAACAGGATAACAACAAGACAATAACAACAATTGGCGGCAATTTTCATAATATTCTCAATTTTTTATTATTGTGTTGCGACGGCGCTAAAGCGATTTAATATGAGCGTATTCCTGGTTCAACTTAGACTTATGGGAGACACCTCTGTGGCGTGCTGGCTTCTCAGGTGGTCGCTTTCGCACATGTATTTACATTTCCAATGAGAAGGAACTCCACTCGGGTCTGAATAGTCTTTGAGTACACTGAAACAATGGAGTATTTTTGCACCACTCTTCGAACCGAACACAAGGCTTGCGCTCCCGAACCGATCCTCATGAGTCTTTTAGAAGTTAGCATCCTTGTTATTTGCATTTTATTAGGCTATTATTGTTATGTGCATATTTCTTTTTCCAGTGTATTCAGTCTCTTTCCATTGGCAATCCTTTTACTTAAAATGTTTTACTTGGCCATATTATCAGGCGCAAGTTGCAAGTTGCAAGTTGCAAGCTGCAAGCTGGTTCGTCTCCGCTTGAACAAACATTGGTTGTTTCCTTTGAGAAGCCAAAGTCTTGTCGATACTTTCACAACAATTAAAAGTATTGAAGTTACAGTTTGAAGAGCACTTTCCGTGTGAAAACACTTTGAACATACTCGAAGGAAATACTTGAAGTATTCTGACCCTTGGAAGTGGTCGAGAGTCTATTGCAAACTTTAATTGGATGTTGAGCTTGAAGTGAGGACAATTGACCCAATCAAATGAGTTGCAAACTTTGACAATTGTTTTTGGTTTTCCATATATTTGGGTTCCATTTTCTGCAAAAATTCTGTGCTATGTTCGTTCTATTCGTCAGACTTGGTCAGGACAACGGACTGACATTTGTTGACCAGACTTTGGCAAAAACCAGAAATATTTCTTCTGCTCAGTAAACTCAATTTTCATACGGCTTTTTGTATTAATTTACCCAAAACTCTTTGGTTTATATTTTGCTATATGTGGTTTTTTAAGGACCATTTTGTAATTGTTTGGGATTTGAGTGTTGTGAACCATGAAATTAATTCCATTTGCTTGGCTAAAATCATTTAAATCGAATTTTTAGCTCAACCAAAAAGTGTCATTAAGCTGCAAATGTCCTTTGAATAAAATTAAAATGATTCCGAGCATAATTAAAGCAAGTCAGTCTTAAGAGACGGGAAAAGGGAATTTATGGTATAATTATTTATCAAGTTCTCAAAGATTTTTCGCTGTACAACTTCCCAGTACTAATAGAAAAATATCCTGAATTTTATTGTGCTTTTTTTGTGGTTTAACAGAATTCGAATTCCCATTTCCAAATTATTTTGAATGATATTGAACCGTAAACATTAAATTTAAAATTTTCAAATGGAATCACCGCCTCGTTGTTTGCCACATTCCATTCCCCTTGCTGCATATCTCTTGTTGCATATCCATGCCAACTGGGCCCAGTGCCTGTGCTGGACGTCATCCACTTGTATGAAAGTGCGTCGAGCCGTGGATTGTCCGCATGGATGCTTCTTGACTCGGCTCTATTCTGCTCTCCCCTGCTCCCCCCTGCTCTGCTCTGCTCTCGATATGCCAATCGCAAATTGCCAAAGTGTTTCCCTGGCTGTCTATCTGTCGGTCTGTCAGTCAGTGCCTGTTGCCCTGGCAACATTAACAGGCAGCAGCCCAATCCTGCATCCTCCTCCGGGTCCCAATTGCAATCAGCAGCAGGCAGAGCTTGTTAACGGCTTCAAACTGTTTTTAGATTGTCGTACAACGTGAATTTGAGTGGGCTTTCAGTTCGAAGAGATTCGTAGAGAGTTATCAGAGAGCATTTAAGTGACTTTTGAGAACCGCTTATTGCAGCGAGTGCAGCAAATATCCACGGATTAATAATGCTCTCTGTGTGAGCCAAATTTGCTGAATTTTTGGATTCAAACTGGCCATGAAAGACTAACTGCAACTAGACGTAGACCCAGCCAATCAACTTGGTAACTTGAAACGTACAAGAAGAAGCCCAACACTTTATTATTTTCCTCTTTTCCTTCGTTACGTAGCTTGACAGAAACTTAATGTACTCATTCTACACATATATTTACAGAGTATAAAAAAATGAAACTGATAAATTAATTTCAGTGCCTTAAATATGGATTTTTTTTGTTCCAGGGCAAAGTTTTGCAAGTCATGGCACTCTTGGAGTTGCAAGAGAGGCAAATTTCGTTTGACAGTGAATAAAATTTGCACGCTTTGCGTCTGCAAAATGAAATTCATTTGGCGCCCAACGTGCGCCATTTTGGCGCCCATATCACAATTGGGGCCAGAGAGGAGGACCAGAGGCAGGGGCCCTAACGGAAGAAGAGACAATGAAAAAGTTTGGACTCGTTTTGGAGCCCTTGCGAAAGTTTCAAGTTTATTAGCGTGACGCGCAGTGTTGAGCACTGCCACCAGTGTTGGTAAGTGCAAGCACATGAAATCGAAAGAAAAAAAACTAACTTCCATTTAACACTCGGGGAAAACCAAAGGTGAAAGCAACACCAGCTGCATTTAAAGTTGCTCACAGACCCAACCTTTGTGAAGGTGCTTCCATTACGTTTCAGTTTTTTTTCCATTTTTGTTTTCCCGGTAGCCCTCATGCCACAAAGTGGCTTAGAAAGCGAAATCCATTTACGTGTCCTACACAAAGCGAATGAAGTGGATTTTATTTTGGACGCCTTTTTCTTTGCTCTCCCAGTTGATAGTATTAGATTAGAGGGTTGCTCGCTTTCATAACTCTGAACGAAGCTGAAATATCCTGTAATCAAATCATTTACATTTAGCTTTATCAGCAGCACTTCAAACGCAGTCAATTGGCTTTGTTTCTCTCTGGAAATGGATATAGAAAATCGCATTATAAATTTTGAAGTGAGCGCAGATGGCGCTTTTACATTTCAAGTTTTTTTCAACGTTTATCTGAGCATTTTAGCTCAGGCTATGCCCCACCCATTCTTATCAGTAGCTCATAACTTCTGAAATTTAACTAAGAAATATTTGCTCAAGGCGTTAGTATTAAGTTTATTAACCTTATATATCAATTATACGAAGTAAGTTTGTCTGAACTTGAAAGTCCGTTCTGACGGCTCTGAGCAGCGCAAGCAACTGCACTAAACGCGAAGAGTTTAGGGCTATAACAAACGTAGCGGAAAATATGGCATCAGTCAAAAGTCAGCCAGAAATTGCATTTCAGGTGAAAGCAACCAGGCAGCTAGAACTTCATTCTGCAGCTAAAAAAAAAAAGAAGAGGATTAGCGCCGAAAGCACTCTACTCAGTCTACTCCTTTATCTCTTTTATCTTCAGCTTCATCAACGAAATTAAATTTGCAAATTTGCATTCAGCCAGTTAGATTTATAACTATACAGAACCCTATCTTCCCTGCTCTGCTGAGAGTATATATAACATAGAGACATTGCTTCCTTTTCCCTCAAAAAGGAGCTTACGCAATAGTTTCAGACTCAGTAGCAGTCGCAGCTCGAATGTATCCTAAATTAAGTTGTTATCCACTGGAAAAATATGCAAATTGTTTTTGGCTCATGTCAGACATAAACTTTTTTTATGGCCAAGTGACATGTAACCCCAGTCTCCCAGCCTGGGCAACCCTTGCCTCCATTTTTCCTCTCCATTTGTCTGGCAAACACTTTCGTCTGGCGCCAACACCAAAAAAGAAAAAAGAAAAAAGTAAAATGTATAATAAAACAACACCAGAACCAACTCCCGATGATGGCGACGTGTTCACATTTATGCACGCTTCGTGTACCCCGAAATCAGATAAGCTGGCACCCGAAACCCTCTCTCCTCTCTGCCTCTGGCTCTGCCTGCCTCTCCTCAGCCTAGGTTCTCCTAATGCTGAACCACAGCGAACCGCTCTTTTAAATAATTGCAAATCATAAATAAAAGTGAGGCATGACTCCGGCAAGCTTGGCATTATTTAGTGGTAACAATGGCGACTGCACCGCCCCCCACCCCGTTGATGTCGCCAGTGCAACTAACAGTTAATTAAGACATTAAAGTCGTCCTGCTTGCCCAGCCCCTTTACCACTTTCACCTCCTTTTCTCCCTTCCCCCAGCACCACTATTTTCAGCTGCAGCTCATCGCGTGTTTGCCATTTTGTTGTTGTTGCAACTAAGTTGTAGAGTCGGCTTTGTGTAAGGCTCGAAAGCTTCTAATTGAGCGTGCAGAGGGCGCTTCTAATTATTACACGAATGAACCGAACCGAAGCGAACCGAATCGACCGAAGTGGTTTTCCATTTCGTCCCTTTGACGCTATTGTTTCTCCTGAATTTATGGTTACTTAGTCCTTTGTTGTTGGCCACATTTGGCAAGGAGTTTCGGTGTGTGTTTCAGTGAAAACATAAATTAAGTTGCTTGGGATATACTTAGTTTAAAGTTGGAGAGGGAGCTCATAAGTTGGGCAGGCGATAACGTGTTCAGCTCTTTGAGGAGAGTAAAAGATTATCAAAGAATTGCAAAGTTAGAAGAATAATATTTACATCATTATATAGAACTTTTATGTCCTTGCTTAGCCTAACCCCTCGTAAAACTTTTCACAACTTAAATCGAATATTTATATTTTCAAAATGAGTATGCTAATCGTTTGGTTTATGGTCGATTAATCAACTGTACATAGCAGCCACACTAGCTCGTATATCCAAAAGACCGCACCCATTTTATATCCCTCCTCACTTCCTTTAAGTAAACATTTCGAACATAATTTAGACCTGCTTCGAATTGGGATACAGCTGTATCCGATATGTTTATGGTTCGCTAGGGTTCGCTCCAAGTGTGCTGGAACCATGTCGTCAATTAATAATATTGAATTTGGCATAATGAAGAAAAGAAACCCAAAGGTCCAATATAAAACATACTTTCGTATGGGTCAACGTGAAAGTGCTTACAAGTCCCAACACTTTCCTTTCCTTGACTCTTGACTCTTAGCGATAATCGCTTGGCTCATAAAACCCTAAAAGCTCCCCTAATTATAACTGACCACGCAGCAGTGCAACTCAGTTGCGTTTTGTTTCCATTTCTATTGAGTGAATGCTTCAACGACCGACTGGTTGAATGGGGAAATCTTCTGAATGGCAGTCGAGAGACTTTCACGTGAATAAAGAACAGACAGACAGACAGACAAAAGACTTCCCTATTGACCTAATGAGCCGTTTAGCCAATTGAGGTTAATGTTTCGTGGGTGGTAAAGGGAAAAGTAGGCAAGGAAACTCCTTTCTCGCTTCACGTCTCTTTGAAAGACCTTTTAAAGGTGTCGCGCAAACTCCTTTCTCTGGAAGACATATGAAGTTACTAACTGACTGAGAAAGTTAAGGACGAAAAAGTTTCGTCTTTTATTTTTAGGGTTCATCTCTTCATTTTCATATTTCCCTTATTTATGGGCAAACATTTTGGTCACGTGCCTGTGACGTGAGCAGTTTTGGGTAACTTTTGCGACGCGTCATGAAGTTCAACCAGTTTTAACTACCGTAGGAGAAGCCTTCTAAACTGTATGCAGCTCTACGTGAAGACTGCAGCAATCTGCAGGCAATAACTATAAGTTCCTTAGGGCAGCTCAACCCTTAACTTGTTGTGCTTCTCGACAAGACTTTAATTCACGTGTCCTGATTGGAATTACGATATCATTATAAGCCTGGGAGAAGCACTTCTGCTGACCAAACCATCTGCACCCGTCATTTACACAGCTTAGTCCTTGTTCAACAGGACACAAACATATATAACACATATGTCAGAGCTCTCGATTGGAATTTCTTTAACCGTTTACATTGCATTGGAGCTCCAATTGCAGACGTGGGTAGTTTATGATGGGGCGGATTTCAATTTGTCCCTGGATTCAGTTTTAAATTCACATTGACATCGAGAATCCTGCAATGCACAGTGGAATGGAAGTGGAAATGGAATTGCTCTGACAGCATATGAAGCTGTAATTGGAAGCCACTGAGGCGGGTTGTCTGAGTCGAAATCAGAAACTGTCCTCCTGTCACACGTCACACGAGTTGTCTAAAAGATTGCTATGGCTACAGGAGCTAAACGGGGATTGGGTGTAACTTTCGATTGACATATTCCTCTTGGAATTTCGCATATTAATTATGGGCGGATGTCACATAAAGACTCGTCTGTGTAGTTTGATTCAGAATATTTATACGTCATTCAGACATTAGCCTGGATCGAACATTTAGAAACTAACTTATAATACCCTGTATAAGGATATATGTAACAAATCCTTATGTATCATTCACTTTATGAAATGGCTCCAAAAGTGCTCCCATTCCAAGCCCAAAATCGTCCAGAGTGGTGACTGCTCTTCTATCTTTTGTAATCGTTAGAATTTGGTACTAGTTGCAGTATTTTTCAGACAGCAAGGAGCAATAAAAACGTCTTGTAAGGAAGTTATTCCTATTCCCTTATCCTCTTCATGGATAGATCCTTCATATTGTGACGCTGCTTGGCCCAATGCCCACTTTTCCATCTCCAAGTGGAGCCTGACAGTTGATGCCTTTTGCTGTTGGCAAGTAAAGTTTCCCGTCGCTTCAGACAACATCCTGCACATTCCTTTCCTCTCCCTGAAAGTTAATGCCTCTAGGCAGAACACAATATTCTCGCCTGACTTTATACGGGTGCTGAGGTAAGCTGTGACTTTGATTTTAGTTTTCCTAAGGCAAGATTCTCGCAATATCATCAAAAGTAAGTGTCGCCACTGATTGGTTTGAATTTCTGTCAGTGTAGTTTTGGTTATAGCCAACTACAAGTAAACTTGGCCTTGGCCACAGATGGAAAATAGTGGATTTTGAAGTAGTGCCATGAAAGGACTGTAGTCATACAAATTTTAATTGTTGTTGGAAGTGTTTGGAGAGATTCAATTCCAAGGAAAGGGAAGGAAAGCTACTTAATTGTAGACATTTTGGGGGGCCTTGCTCTCACATGCTGTCAATGCGGTAATTTTCCGTTTATTGTGGTAATTAACCATTTGGAAATACGTGAGGCAATAGAAATATGGCAACTGGCCAAAGGAAAAACTGAAAAGGGAAAAGGGAAGTTTCAACAACTCCGAAGCTCCTTTTGCGCATTTTCTCATTCTTTCATTCATTCATGACAACGGAAAGAAGCTGACAGTAAGAGTGTAGAAGCAATGAAGGAAATGCCCCAAAATGTTGCAACAAATCGTGCAACAGCAATTGTGGAAAAGGAGTTGAGTTGCTTTTGTTGCGGAAAAAGGACTGCGGCAAAGGATTGCCGCTTTTTCTTTTGCAGAGTGTGCACTTTACAGACTCCTCGGACTGCGGACTCGGACACATCAGATACATATGTCTTGTATATATTTTGTTCCTGCTGCAATATTTGTTTTGAGAATTTGCAACGATTTGTAAGGCGTCTACCACTTGACAGCCATTTAAGGATAGCTGAGAACCCTGATAACTGAGAAGTGAGAACTGTTTGTCTAAGTATAAATAACTCTGAAGCTTGCATCTGCATCCTGCAAGGATTATTTTTAGAAGCGCTTGATGCGAGGAGTTTGTGGAGTGTCCTCCTGTGGGTCACGTGACCATTTTGTTTATATGCCGGATTAGAAGGATTGCGTTTCGTTTTATTGCGATTTGATTCTATTTTCTGTTTGTTATTGTCCTGCCTCGCGTGCCAGATCAAGTCTCACGTATTTATTCTGTTTCTGTTTTGTTTTTTGTTTGTTTTCGCATTCGTGTTATTATCCTTTTGGCTTGCTCTCCACTCCCCTCCGATGGGGTTGATACAAACTTAACCACTTTGTTGAACTCCTGCAACTGTTTTAACTGCTGTTGTTGTTCTTCCTTATTGTTATCCTTCCTTTCAGCTTGGCATTCCCATTTGTTGCATGGGGAGTGTGGCTCACTTAACCTTTCCTTTTTCTCCCTCTATCTTGGGATCAACTGGGATTTATTGCTGGAAGCTGGGCATTTCCCCGGGTGTTTCTTGCTACTTCGCTGATAAGTGCACGACGTTCGGTAGCTTAGTGGTTCTACTCTATTAGTCAGTTATCAGTTGCTTTTGTGGTAATGCCTCTGAAAACTCTTTTTCCCCACATTTAATTTAGTTGGTAGCGATTTAAACTCCTTCCACAACTATTTTGAATTCCCATTTGGTATTTATGAACTCTCCTCTTTTTGACTATTTTCTTTAATTAAATGTCTACAATTCAATCGATTTAGAGGATTTTTCCATTTTAGGTTTTGCATTCTCTAATTATACTGCGAGCTGTCAAACCAATTTTAATTCAATTTTCATTTGGCATCAAAGTTTCAGCACAATCAAATCAAAAGGAAATAATTCGATGGAATTTTATAGTGCAGTTGAACGTGTTTCCACTTGGTAATTGTTCTGACAAGTTGTCCAATTTGTCTGCCTGCATGTTTTTTGGCCTAATCAAATTTTTCTGTCTGTTTTTGTTTGACAGCATTCGAGTTCACATTTAATTATGCGAATATTCGAAATGCGCCACGTTTCAAGTTGATGCCACCAAATTGGATTAGAGTCCATTTGCATGCCACAACATAACAGCATAAAAAAGGCGCAACAGTTGCAGTAGGATTTACGGTAATTCGAGCCGGCGTAGAGCGCATCCTCTGCGCATGTGACCACAAGGCGACTCGTTTGGAAGGTTCGTAGTTTCAGATGGGATTCGGAATAGCTTCGTAGGGTTTGTTATGTAAACAAAACGGCAATTCTCTGCTGAAAGATGGGCTTTGCGGTGTGTCTGCGACAACTTACAATTTGGCTTGAGATTGCCCAAGAGTTTAGCCTTAAGAATTCAGAGCCTTTTGGACTTTTCCAGGCACAATCGATAAATGGTCAACTTAAATCGCCTTAAAGTCCCTTTGGCCTATCATCCTTTTAGCTTTGTTTTGCTGGTCAGACCTGATATGTTTTAATGGTATTTCCTTTTAAACACCTTTTTCAAGTCATTTAATTTATTTGGCTAGTTTTCGAAATGTTATACCCAAGAAATACCAGAGAGACACATAAGTTAAATGAAGGGATTTACATATATTTATTTCCATTTTCTTTAGGTGGAAAAGGAAAGGCTTCTTCGGCACGCCGAAGATTGTTACGCTTGCAGACTGGAAGAGTTAGTTCTTTTTCTTTTCCGGTGAATTTTATTTATTTTCACTGCTGGTTTCTATATGATATAGTAGTTTGATCCTAAAGGTTTGTGGTATGCGCTGAAGTCATCACTCTCTTATATATGGCCTCTTATCTTGAAAAACAAAAAAGTTTTCCTCCAAACAATTTTTGAATCGATTCTTGTGGCAGCTCATTAATACAATGGTCCGATCTTAATTATTTTATCAGAGTGTTGGAGTGTAAGGCTCTTTGGAACTATCATCCAATAACCGCAGTTTTATGCGACCAGCCTTCATCTGTTCGTTATATATGCAAAAGTTAGCTTTAAGTTGTTTAAATGGGTGAATTTCTATGCAAATTTCTATGTAAATTTCTGTTTTGTATTTAAGTTAAATTTCAAAAACGTTGACACTAATTACCAGAGTTCCGAATAATGCAAAATTTCTGATTGGTCCTGGTAGCCCCCCAGATTCTCGTTGTGGACCAGGAACACGAGAGTACATGAAAGAATATTATGCAAATTTTTCATTGCGTTTGGATGATTTTCAATAGACGCTTCGGTCTCACATACCCATTATTTTATTGAATGCGCAGTAAGTGCTTTAGCCCTAATACGGCTCATAAACAGCAATAAAAAAAAAAAACAATTGGGAGTACATACGCCTCTAAAAGTATACGATGATTTGTATACCCTGTATTACAATACAATGAGTGTTATAGGGGTCTGCAAGTTTATGTAAGAGACGAAAAAACAGAGAGTCAACGAATTTCCTTTAAAATATTTGCCAGAGAATATCTTAATTTTCTGATAATTAAAAGCCTAGAAAGCAACCTGGAAGTATTTTCCGAAATAGGTTCAGCATATGCATTACAATTTAGTTCATATTTAACATTGACTACAGGGTATGCAGCAATCAATCATTTAAATTAAAATATCCCAAACATGGACATAGATTAGGCACGGACACGGCTTTGGAATATTTCAATTTGCGTTTCAGTCGGTCAAGAGAACTTGAAAAGGACATGAGCTTAAATAGCCTAAATGGGATAAAGCAGAATAATTTTCAAACGCTGTCGAAAGTTCGTTGCCTCGACCTAAAATCATAGGCGTAAGAGAATATACTTGTATCTGGGCTATCATCGCAGAAGACCAACTTCAGACACAGATTGCCTTGGGGAAAAAAAGGAAAGAATTTCAGTTTAATAACCGAAATGACAGCCATAAATCAATGATTATGGCCCATTGTGCGTCGGCATTGTATGGGCGAGTCTGGGAGGTTGTTGGAGGCAGCTAGGTTGGTTGCCCTCAACTCAAGTTGTTGGCCGCTTTAAAGTGGCAGAAATCCGAGATATTTTTATGGGCACTTTCCAGATAAAAACAGAGACTGGCCAGAGCTCTCAGCCAGACAGTCGGGTGTCCTTTAGCCGGGATTTTTGTCACTTTGTCGCTGTGTCGTGCCCGATAAATTCAGCTACATAATATTGAAAATTTTCAGTTAAGGGCCTTGGTATAGTGTTGAGTTATACCCATAAAATGTAATTGAGGTTGTATTTCATGCCAAATGGTTGCACCCTGGAAATGGCAGGTGGTTTTTGTGGAAGGCTTTGCTGAAAATTGAAAATTGTGAGCCATAATAATCAGATTTACGCTCCTGAAATCCTATAAGCTGTATGCAAAATACGAGTATGATGCCCAAGAGTAATATTTATCTAGTCAGTGAGAGATTTTATGCATATTTATTATAGATTTTACTGATCTGGCAAATCAAAGTGGTTTTCATAATAGTCCTTAAAGCTCTTCACAGACAGAGCTCAGCTTTAAAGACCATGTCGAACCTGCAGTTGATATTGTATACTGTGAATTCATTGAGAATAAAAAACTTTGTGTCCTTCCTTAAAGTACGAATCTCCTACCCCAAAACAAATGAAAATTCATGGCTCATTTAAATTCGATTTTGGTCAGGTTCCAACAAAAATAACATAGTCGCCTTAAGATACCCTGTATAATAACATGGCATTATAATTGGATCGACTCTCTTATGAGTATCAAGTAGAAAATCAAATATGTTAGTCTTTATGTTAAACTGATTTTATGAACTAATATACCCCACAAAAGACTTAGAGGTAACAGCAACAACATTGCCGTGTGGCCAGGTAAACAATAGCTAAAATCTCGCTCGTTATTTTTAATCAGCTATCAAAATTTATCGTTTAAAGTTTGTTAGGGTGCCGGGCAATCCAAAGGATCCCTCCCGAAATGTTGCTTCTATTTTGTGTTCATTTTAATATGGTGAGCGTAATTTTCGTTCAACATTTACTCGAGTTTAATGAAGTTTCTCCCTCGTGCAGCATTTCGCATTTTCCGCTTGGTTTTAGACCAAAATGTATGCAATATATTAAAGCTAATGGGAAGACTGAACCCATAAATCCCCGGGGGATATCAACGCCAACAATGAGAGTTCATAAAACTAGCTGAAATGTCGATAATTTGCCCGAAGCAGAGCCAAAACTATTTGCAAAATGAGCAAACAACCGACGGCTGCTGAATTCAAGTGGAATTTTCACAGTTTTCATAAGCGTTTTTCTTTCCCAAAATTGTTTTTACTTCGACAATTAAATTTGAGGCACTTTAATAACCATGGAGATGGAAGATGTCCTTTTCAAAATATATTAGATTTTTAATTCAGAAGTAATAGATCTTCAGATTACATATGAATAGAATATCCCAGCGGCAACACAAACGTAGTCTCCTTCGCAATTAAATTCACAATGGAATCCGCTACACCGCACACCTAGGATAAAAATAAGGAAAACTGAAGAGACTTAACTCTCAGACTAAGATTTCAATTAGAAATGAAAGCCGTTTTATAATTGAAATAAGCCTGGCAGGACTCCAGAAACGACCTCCTACTTCCAACTCACCTCACGAGTGGGCGAAAAATGCAAATAAATGGAATACAACCAAAAAAGAAAGTCAATAAATTTGGCTAAATAAAAATGATAATGATTATGGCTTGAAAGCAGGAAGATAAATTATTAATTATTGGATTTCGACTCATGTAATTGAAAAGTTTTTGACAGAGGCACTGTCAAAAATTTCACAGAATCATCCTTGCAACGTCTTCATTCAAAAACCCGCCGTTCTATTAATCACTGGGGCGTGGAGGCGTGACAGCCTTTTACTGGGACTGGGGATTGACTGATGATGCATGTGACTAAGTAGAAAATGTTCAGAAATGTGTCTCTTTCATTCACGAGTCCTGTCTACTCCTGCCAGACTACAGGCAGTTATGATTGGAACGTCGCTAATATGTTATCGATGAAGGACTCCTCTCAACGGCAGGGAAAGCTGCTCAAATAGCCTCGGGTGTATTTTCCTCTGCTGCTCCATTTAAACCAGTAACATTCTCGCAAAGTAAACACAAATAGAGCACACATCTGCGCTTTCATTTTGTTATTTATCTTTTGAATTATTAATGAATTTGTTGAATGGTTTCAACTGCAGCTTTTCCTGCCACTGCCAGGGAACTGCTAGTTGTTGAGTGGAAATGACATTCTGAGGCACTGATGATCTGGAAAGCCATCTGAAAGCCAGCTCTTAAATGAAGTTGGTCGACGGCAGGCAGGCGCATCCTTCAAGCGGTTTCATCAGAGATAAGTTTAATTAAATCCCAAGCACATTCCTCGCTTGGAAATTGCACTCAGATAATGTCACGCCGTCAGCTGTGTTGACCGCGCATTTTCAAAGTTTAAAAAGTTTGCTAAATTTGCGGAAAAATGTTAATGAAATTCAAGGAGAAAGAGAAGACAGTTTTCTGATTACGATTTTTATTGTGGCCAATAAAACACTAAAGTAATGTATTGCCATGAAAATTTAAGAAAAAGGAGCTGAAATTGGTGGTCGGTTGTACTCCTCTATTTCCATACAAACTCCTGACTTTCTACCTGTCCCAACTATGGAATTCCAGCCGATTTGTTTTACCAGCACACAAATAGATACTGACTAAAATAGGACAACCACAAATAACCCGTAAATATTTTTTCCAAAAGTTTTCTTCCTCATAATTCATGCCCGAAAAAAACAGTCCAATATTACATGGAATTTATTGAAACATCAGTCAAAGGAACTGCTGGAAGTGTTGAAAGTGTGAGTCCTAAAGCTCTTAATCTTTTTTCAACTTTGTAATTACTTTTGCAGACAAAAAACTTTGCCCAAAAAGCACATTTATAAATTGTTTTCGAAACAACCCACAAAGCCACTCAATCACAGCACCACACACATACACACAAACACACAAAACCACACACACACACACACTCTGGACTCCTTAGACTCAAACTACACAGTGTCGCCAACATCAACTCTTGTCCAAAACTCAACTAAAACACTTTCTCTATTCAACAGGACTCTTTAAGGAACGCATCAACGAGTCTAGAAACGGACGACACAAAAAGGCCAGGCAGCACAACCTGTCCAATCAAGACACCCAGGACATACCAGGACAGGGGCTGAATACTCAACACTAACCACTGACCATCCGGTGAGACGTTGGAGAGCTAACCCACCAGCAACATCAGTACCAGAATCAATCAGTTTGTTGAAGGGGGAAAGGGTAGTAGCAGAGGCAAACTGGGAAGAGCATGGCTAATAAAACAGCTAACAAAAGTGCTGCAAAGTCGGTGGCGAATATGCTGATGGCGCTTGCAGAAGCAACCGCCAGAGAAAACAAAACTAGTTGAATCCGGAACGCAAAAAAAGGGGAAAAATCCAGAGGCAGACACTCAAACAGAAAGGCAACGGGCAAAAAGTTGAAAGTTTGGCAGACTGAATCCACGTAGAGCTTCTCGTTGCTTGGAAACCGTATGCGGAACTGTTAGCAGCAATTGCAGTTTGGAATTTGATTTTAACGCTTCTTTGGCAGACGGTTTGTCTGTTTGGCAGCTGGCAACTGGGAACCAGATCAAAGTTTTCCCCAAAACGAAAGAGTACCTCGCAGAGCTCAATTCCTGGCGCACTTCAATGGTTACACTATGAAATGGCTTGTCACACATCGAAAAGGGAAACCAATTCGGTGCAAAAGGAATCCGTTGAAATGGCGTCAACTGTAAGTATTGCCCCGGGCTCCCGGTTGCAGTTGATCCTTTTGGTCAGCAGAAATCTCAACATTTTGAACAACCCGCACTGAGGATAGAAAATTGGTGGGTAAGTACTAAAAACAGATCAAAGGAATAAAATTTGTAAGAGTGGCAATATTTTTCTAGTTAACAACAATCGTTAAGACAGTTGGTAGAACTTTGAGGCACGCCTTCAGCCCGCCCCACAGATATGATTAATAGTTGAATGGTAAAGTGCGACAGGACAAATTCATTGCTTCTCTACAGGAAAAACAAACAGCCCATGTCTGTACAAGGGAGAGGGGATGAAGCCATAGGCCAACTCGGAGACCACGTAGTAGTCATTAATAGTTCCAAAATAATTGTTGACCATGACGACGACCACAAAAGTTGCGCGAAAACACGACAAAACAAATCCACACAAATCGATTTCCGGACTTGAGTCACCCTCTTACTCTCGCACCTTCACCACCCTGTTGACAGCTGCAAGTAGCTGCTCCCCCCATTCCTGCCTAATCTCTCCTACTCTCTCCCTCTGCTAACGACTTCACAGTCCAGTGGAGCAGTTTGTTGTTTGTTTTGCTGTTTGTCCGTTTGTTGCGCCACGCTAAGGAGGAGAGCCTCTAAATCGGCCTTGGTGCCTGCCTCCTGCACCACATCTAATTCAAATACAAAATCCACCTCTTATCCTCCGAGCCCTCCTCCTCCGCCTGATATTCTTTCAAAATAGTTACTGTGATAGGCATTCATTCGGCGTGCCAAGGCGAAATGACGTGGTGCCCATCGTTCGGCCCACATTGATTAATGATGTACGGCTCCGAAATGTAAGTCCTACTGTTCCGTTTCCGTCTCTGACGCCGACTCTGGCTCTCCGAATCCCTGTAACCACTCCATCATCCGTCCGTTAGCTATGCACAGCATTTTCCGGCACTTAAATGTAATTGGAGCAAAATGCTTCCATCTCATTATGCAGACTAGCAGCTCCTAGTCGCCGAATCACGGCACTTCAATTAGTTAACAGCATAAAAATAATCCGCTCAAGTGCCGCATAGGTCCGAGATTGATGAACAGCTCTGCACTGGGAACGTTGAGGTCAAATTCATTTATGGAGAACTCTGACTGTAGGTGGGTCTCCAGGCGTTCCCCTCGCCGATTGCATTTGAGTTTGTTGAGGCGTAGGACACCCTAGTCCTCATCTGCTTGCCAACATTTAGTTCAAATCGGATTTCATTATCGACAACTCAAAGATTCTTTTATTGTTTGTTGCTCTTTGTAGTTTTTTGTCCCTGAGATTTCTTTTTTTTCACTTACTCCCGATCTGCTCCAGCGCTCATTATATTTTAATTGACCAGTTAACACGTCCGCCCCTGCAAAATTTGCCACCCTCGGAACTGTTGCCATTTAAAAATTTACAAACAGAATGAAATCAAGCAAACTGATACGCCACACGACCCTTCCTTTGCCCCATTTACTGTTTGATTTCCTTTAAGGTTTTCCCATCTTTCCGATGTTTTCTCATGTGGAAAGCGCGTCACGGGTGCATGACCCAATTTCCATTCCTGTTGGGAGTTCTATCTACGCTTCAAAGCTTGCTCCTTTCTCAAATAGCTTCACTCAATTGCTTGCTGTGATTGACAAGATGCATTCCCATAATAAAATCCATATATATATATATATATATATGAATGTCGAATTTCCTTTTTTGTATACTCTAAACATGAGTTAAACGATTTCTTTTCATCCCTTCTACCTATCTGTGCTCCAACTTGTATTTCAATGCCTTTTCCTCGACTGACGACAGCATAAAAATTAAAATTTTTTACGCTATGTACAAGATTTTCCGCTCTGCCTTCCATTTCGTTGTGTTGTTATAGCAACAAGCAATTTCCTTCCCAACCTGCCTCTCCTTCTCCCCTTCAGCATCTTCCCCAACTCCTCGTCAAGGGGCTGTGCAAGGGCGCGTAAAAATGCAATTTCAACAAGTTTTACTTTGATGTGCACATTTCTTGGGGACGAATGGGAAACCCCAGAAGGAACAGGACCTTTCTACTGTTGCTTGGATTGGTAGACCCTCCTTGTGCTATAAAATTTGCCTTTAAATTAAAAGTTAATGCAAAAGAAAATTATTTTTAATGAATGGAAAACATCCCGAAAATCGCCACATTAATAAGCCCAACCCAAAAACTGGGCTACCCTGTTCATTGTACCATTGTGTTTTCACTTTTCCGCTGAATCATGATAAATGGAAAAAAGAAGATGAAAATTTAAGGCATTTTATAACTGTGCCAATTAAATTCCCAACTGGACTCTCACTCTAGACACAGAGGCAATTAAGAGAACTTGTAGATAATAAAGAGAAGTGTGACGATTCCAGGAAATCACGTTGCATTTCTATAGAGCTGCTACCAACTATGATAGTAATTGCCATCTTAATCTTTTATGTAAAGCTGAAAACAGACGAAGAAGAAGTGGGATTCCCACTTCTATACTCTCCCGCCTGTGGTTACAGTGTCACGTGTGTGTGGCGAAGCCATTCAGACAATCGCAGGTATTATAATTATGGGGAGAAGAAGTTACTGGGGCCGACTGGGGCAGACTCATAAACGAGTCAAAACTTTGCTACGCGACGGAAAAGTTGGCACTGTGCAAGGCGCGTGATATAAAAGACGACCAAAGTTCGAAAGCAGAAGTTTAGACCCGGAACCAAGCTAGGTGCCTGCCTTTATCTACTATAAGAAAACTGGGAAAAAATTCAACTTACTTTAAGGTAATCTGGGTTTAATTTTTAAAAATCGATTAAATGGTTGCTTAAAAAAGAAATAGAGTCTATGAAGCATTGAAGAGGTTCATCATCATCTTTGTTATCACTGGAAAGTCAAATAGGGCTTATATTTTGTTGTTGATGCTTCGATTTATTCTCGTAATAAATAAATAAGAACGACAAAAGGTCACAGTGCAAACTCTCTTACAATTTCTTCATAGAGTTTGTCAGCGGAAATCGGAAATGGAAAGTAAAACAGCTTGGAGAACTCCCCCAGCTCAGCGGGGTATATCTAACAGTTTGGGAATAATAAATAAAACTGTCAAAGAAAACGCCGGAAGAAAAGGAGAGGAATATGGAATGTAATGTATGAGCGACTCATGGCTAAAAAGATTTTTTCCTTTTTTGTTATTGGATTTTAAATTGTTTTAAGGATTGAGCTAATGGTTTCTTGTCTTTAAGGACATACGCATTTCCTCAGCCAAAATGTAGTACATATTCCACATCCGGCATTGGGGAGAAAGGACTGGGAGCAAAGTTGTAGAAAGTAAACAGAATTTGCGACTTTAAAAGCAACGCAGCGCCTTAGTCTGATCACAAGGAGTAAATGGTGTAACAAAAAGCAACCGACTATGAAGAAGACGGACCAGACGGAGAGTAAGACAGCAAAGAGACAACAATAAAAGCGGATAAAGAAATTTAATTTCACGTCTTTTTAACTCGCAGAGCTCGTCTTTCAGTGACAGAAGCAGCAGCGGTAGACGGGGAGGTTGTATCTGCCAGGGACGGGGTCAGGGATTTGGATGTTCTCATAGCTAGTTAGAGTAACACAAAGCAAAAGATGATGATGAAGTCTCGTCTCCAATCGTGTTAGACAGCATTTGACACCTTTTAATATTTAGTCTTCCTTCAACCTCCCTTCCTTGGACGCCTGTCGCCCGTCATTTGAGACCACCCGAAAGCGAGAAGCAATTGATTCGCCCTTCTACTATTGTTGCCTGCTAAAGACGGATTCGATTTCCATTATTATCATAGCTGACAAACCCCCTGTCATTATCACCATCCCCTATTGGCGAGAGAAAGTCATACAAATATCCCTTGCAGATGGAAAGGAGAACATTCACCTTGCACAAAAGTGGAAACTTCTAGGAACTTTGCAATTGGATAAAAAACTAAGTCAAATTGAAAAAAATAAAAATTCAAAGATAAAATTTTATTTATATTCCTGTTGCTCGAAATCCTTTCCTTCAAACTCCTTTTAGTTAGACCTTTTTAGAGTTATCCCAGAATTTATTCTACCGCCCAATGGGTGACCAAATTGTCGAAGACAGAAACCTTTTTTCTCATTTTACTATGCTACTTCAAAAACTAACCGAGGTGAGACTGAACCTCTGAGTCTCTGATACTGTGGCCACTGGATAGCACCCTGAGGGTTGATTAGAGAGCAAAGCCCTCAGGTAAATCAAAGCCTTTGATATGTTGCGACACGTGCCAGGTACAAATGGAAATGAAGTCCTCAATGAGTTGCCTTGGCCACTGGACTAATTTCCAGTTCAATTCCAAGCCCAACACTTGATTGCTCCCAGGGCTTCAGCTACATCCAATGCCAAGGACTAGACTTCTCTAAGACGATAAAAATTAAATTCTAATTTATATTTACGAGCTGATAAAGCTCCAGCAGTGCAAAACTCGCAACAGAGCCATTCATAAACATGTTGCTCTCCTTTTCGATAAGTACTGCGTGCCAGGTGGCTTGGGTTTTCTTGGAGTTGGGGCCAGTTCTTGCGAGAACTGCGAAAAGCTGGAAACGGGACGCCAGGGCTGAGGTAAATTATGTAGACACGAGTATTTATATGGGACTGGAGAAAGCGTGCGAGTGTGTTTAGATAAGCGGAAGGTGCTTCACATTCCCAGACACAGATACAGATACACACGGAGCAGTAAGGCTGTATCCTTATCCCTGCAACTTTTTGTTCATTCAACTGAAAAATTAGAGTAGAGTGTAAATAAGGAACCTCAGGAATTGAGTAGTAGAAATTAAGCAAAAAGCATTGAAATAAAATTAATCTAACATTTTCCAACTATTTATACCACATTATTACCTGCTTTGCTATGATTCGGTTTCCATACAGATTTAAATTCTTGGCCTAACTAATCTGCCGCAAATTATAATAAATTCTTTCGCGGCTTGTCTGCTTATCAGTCAATATTTTGAAGTCCATTTTTATCGCCATCTCTTAACAATATTTTTATGAAATCTTTATTAAATATTTAATTTTTATGGGAATAACAGAATAACAGACTTTGTGGGATTTCGTATAATTTTGTATAATTACTATAGCTATCTTGTGACCTCCATTTATCTATTGCTTAACTAGGAAAAAGGATATAAGAAATGTGTCTCCCTGCTGCCTTTTCCTGTTGAATTCTATTAAATCAGTCTATGAAAATTATTGTAATGTACAGCGAAAGTTTAACTAACAGCTGCTGGGACTACATCAATTAGTCCTACGAGAGCGGAGCTGAAAGGAGAGGGTATTTAACAAAATAACAATGAAAACAGCAGCCAGATAACAGCTGTTGCAACATGGTATTGTGCTTGTTTAGAAACATTTGCAAAATATTATTGCAGCAGCAACAAAGCAGGACTCGAATGACAGGCGAACCACTAAGCGAGGGAACCTGAACCAAAACTGGTTCCTAGGCAGACATTAGGCATTAGGATATTGGATCAGAACTGAGCTCAGTCGAGGATAAGCACAGGGAAAAGCGGGATAAGTAGCTGCTGTGGTTAAGCAGGAAAAGGTATAAAAAGAGAAGGAGAGTTAAGAGCAGCTAGCGGTTTCGCGACTTAGTTGGAAAACTGCTTGAGGGAGCGGTGAGTAAAGCAAAGACTGTGAAAAGTTTGAAATTAATTTGCATGGAGCACGTATTTTATGGAGATTACTTTAGATGCCTGCAACATGAACAGGTGCTAATTAAAAATGTCGTTGTCGCCTCATTAAAGAAATTTGTAAATCAACCTGCAAGTGACGCACGCTGCATGGGAAAAGTTAAGTCTGGGTTTAGGAGAGGAATGGAAAATGGAAAGGACTGCTCCTTTCTTGGGGCAACTGTGGCGTCACGTACAAATGTTAATGGATTTCCCACTGTTGTTCTTTTGATTAAAACACATTATTTACATTTGCGACAGGGTGAAGAGAGATGGAGGGAGAGAGAGAAAGATAGAGAAAGACAAAGAGAGAGTAAAACGGAAAGTGGAGAGACAGTTTAATGACTGCGTCGGGCTTTAAGTCCTATCAGGTCAGGTGGGGAGCAAGGGACACATTGACAAATTGCTCCACTGTCTGCTGATTTTTTTGTTCAGTTTTTGCATTTTCTTTGCTCTAAAATTTCGTTGGTTTTTTCACTCTAGACTTACTTTCCCTTTGCTGCCGGCATATCCTGGCTGAAATCCTGTCAGAATAGTGCCAAACTACGGCGGATGCTTTTCTCTGCCATTACACTATTGATTGCTTCCTGTCAGCCGCAGAGAGACAAACGGAAGTTGCCTTTGTTGCCTGTTATCCTGTTAGCCTGTCCTGTCCGCAATGGGCTTTGTGTGGAATTCGGCCAGCCGCAGAACAACACTTCACACAGTCGCCAACATACCCGATTCATCCCTGTGGCATTATATAGTCGCGGTTTGTGCAAGAACCACTCCATTTCAGTGGTTTCTATGTGTTTTCCAATTGATTTTATTGCGGTCAAGTTGCGTTTCCTTTGACCCAAGAGGGGACCATTAGTCGCAGAGAGATTCTGTGGGGACTGTCAACTATAATGAGGAAAAGGCAATGATTAGCCAACTTTAATTATAGAGAAATTGGGTCAAATCAATTAATTGCGGTCAGAAGCCATTTATCAATTGTTGCCAGTTCAAGTATTTTAGAAGCTCTATCATTAAAATGTCCTTTCAAAAGTGGAGAAATTGAGTGAAGCCTGCAATTAAAAGGCGAATTTAAAACTCGATTATCTCAATGCAAGCAAACAAACAGGAGCAATCGAAATGCGATTATGACTGACATGTATATTGAATATTCATGAATGTATTCGTTGTGCAGTACCGAGTACTGGAAAACCCATCAATCAAATATGAATTGCCGTTAAGTCATATTATGCGCATACGAAATACTCAGAATATTTTAAACTAATTGCATCAAAGACCCAGCCAGGAAATTGGAGTGGAGTCCGGAAGGGTGCGGATAGATATTGAAGGGAAACTTAATTAAAGGCTATTCAAATTTCATTACTAAATTGTTGCATGAAAATGTTAATTTTTAATAGATTCATTCAGAAAATTCAAAAGATTCTTTAGTCGTTCTTGAGTTAGCTAAGGATCCTTTGTTATAGTACAAAAAAAGAAAGCTGATTTGGTGTAGAGAATTCTTTGAATTCACCAGGTGAGAAAGAGTATGAAGATTTTCCAAATTTGCTAAAAATTAAATTAATTACGCTCTAAAGTTTTGAGTTAGTTTCGTACAAGTTTCTAAGCTCTCAGGAGCGACAGGCACAAATTGAAATATAAATGCGTGATTCCCCAATTCCCACCCCTTCCTGGGGGGATTTGCTCTTCCACGCCCACCGTGAAATAAGCAACACTGCGACACCTGGCGACTAATTTATGTTCATTAACCAGGCGTTAAGTCGCCTTGAGAGCAGCTGTCGTTGTCCTCGTGTCCTCGTTGGCCCTCATTTGCATACATTTAAAGGAGGAGCAGGGAAAAGGGGGAACAACACGCAACACCCACACCCACACACACACACACACACCGAGAGAGTGAGAGAAAGAGAGATTACTTGCCTGGTGCCGAGGTGACAAACCAAAATGTGTAGTTTCATGTAATTTTGGGTCGGTTTGAGGCGCTCCTGTCGAGCAGATTAGTATGCAAATACATGAAGTATGCAGTGAAAAAGGCAGGGAAAAAGGAACGTTTTGAGCAGAGATTACGCTCCAAAAGGAAAAGGAAAGGAAGCAGCAAGTGGCAAGATGGAGTAAAAGGAGCAGACACAAAAAATCAATTTGCAACACGCGTTTCACGCCTCCTTCTCCCTGCTTTTTTCTAATTTGTGTCTAGTGCATTTTCGTGTCCATGTGCGGAAACGGCGAGAATTAAAGACACAGTAAAGTAAAGTGGAGCTGAGCAATACACTGAGAATAAAGGGGTGGTCTTTCTTAATCATCGAAGTCATCTTTTTCAATCTCTATTTCTTCAATTACCTAATCTATGCTATTAAAGCTACATCTTCCTATTCATACAAAATAAATAAATTCTCCTATTTCAACAAACTGATTTTATTTAGTATTCCGCCAAATGAATCCTCTTTTCACTGCTTTTTTTCTTTGAGTGCATGAGCTGTTAATCAGCTTGAGAGCTTTGGTGCCCCGAAACCCATTTGCTTTTGTCGCATAAAAAACTCGCGTAAATCCCATCAAATCTATCAAAATCATTTACGTAAATCTCACCACGCATCCTAAATGGAATGCAGCCCTGGCCAGCTCAGATCAGGTTTCATCAGTGTCAACTGCATTGGATTTCATCCAATAAAAGGCGCTGTGAAAGTTTATTAAAACCCTGAAAGCTTTTTGCACCTAAGACTGACGCCAAACTGACTGACGACAACAGCTTAGGATGCCCAATCTTCCAGTGAGGACGCTAGATTTCGTTCTCCTACGCAGGACTCCAGGCTCTATGGGTCTGGCAGCCAAGTCATTCAATTGTATTTGTAGTTTCGAGGCAGTTGCTCAAAGTTTTAATTACACGTTCGTCACGCCGGAGCGGGGGTCTAAAGAATTGGGCATTTCTGGCGGATGCATTTTCGGCATAGCCTTGACTCTCGTTCCACCTTTAAAACTTGGTCCTTTCTCCTTTATTGGCATGAAGAAG
This sequence comes from Drosophila repletoides, assembly GCA_018150835.1. Taxonomy (NCBI): domain Eukaryota; kingdom Metazoa; phylum Arthropoda; class Insecta; order Diptera; family Drosophilidae; genus Drosophila; species Drosophila repletoides. The sequence continues at coordinate 16,341,603 of JAECWQ010000089.1, read as the reverse complement.
CATCCGCAGTGGACGACACTTGGTGTATATTCTTGTAGTTGTGGGTTTTACTTATTTACTTGAGGACAAAGATTTATCACCCTGAAAAGCGTAGTCTCCAACAAAAGCAACAAATCAACATCGACGGTGTTGCTCAAGGAGTTACTAAGTTTTCGCTGGAAGGAAATGAAAAGCAAATAATTTAAATTGCTGAAAATCTTGTCTCTAAAAGTATCTTTTAATAGTTCATATTATTTTACAGAAGCCGAATATATAGGATATATGCTAGGATAGCAGATTTTGAAGTAGAAGCTACACTTTTTTACTAAGGATAATTTGTCAATCGACGCTGCCTAATAAATATATATAGGTGAGTGTTTCAAATATAGACTCCAAAAAACCTCTTAGAATAATTGGTCTAGAATTGGACTAAAATCCAATCTTATTAAAATAATCTTATTAAAAGCAGAGTCTAGAGTTTATTTTGAAAACTAATTGGTTTGAAGCCCTTTCAAGAGCAACCTGCTACGATTTTAATTATTTGCATAGAGTCGAAAACAAATTAAAATATCCCATTAACTTTTCAAACAACCCCCTGAAAGGGCAACACGTTTTGCAGTTGCATTTCGGGGCCTTTGTCTATTGGAGGGTAGCTGAGGGGTAGTTCGTTTGTTGGACGCCATTTGCAACTACTGAGGGAGTTGTCGGAGTTAGAGAGGAGCTGGAGGGTAGTGGAATTTGCGCGGTTTGTCAGCTTGTCGCAATGATGATGGAGTGCGGCATTGTTGCATTTTAATTGAAATTTCTTTGTAAAGTTCGCGTCGTAACAACAACAACAACAACAACGAGAACAACAACACGCCTAACGAGAATGCAGAACGGAGACAACAACAACGTGTCGCCTGCAATCACAAAACAAACAACGAGACAACAACCCCAAAGTACCAATAATAATGAATGAATAAAACGAATAACAACTAAAACAACAAAAGCAACAACAACAATTGCTATGCTTTTTTACTCTTGTTGTCATGGAGGCTGTTTTTTGGGGGTCTCGGGGATTGCAGGGTATACAACAACGGCGCCAGTAACGTTCGCATTTTTGCGGCACAACGCAAATATAATAATAAATTTCGCATATTGCTGCTGCTTCAGCTATTATTTTTCATAAATGAAACTGTTGTCAATGGGCTCTGTTTTTTGTTGTTTCTGTTTTTTGTTGTTGTTTGGTTTTTGTCACCGCTTTATTGTTTTACCACCCACTGGCTGGCATTGCGGTCATTTTATTGTTTTCCTCTCATTTTCCCCAGTAGGAAAAGTGGCCTAGCTGGGTCTGTGGTCTGGCTGGGAGAGTAGGAGCGGTAGAAGTTGAAGTTGAGTTGGCTGGCTCTCTGGCAGCCCACGTAATTTGCCGTCTGATGAAGATTTACGACATGAAAGCCACAAAATAAACGCCAAAAAGCCAATAGACTAGGGGAAAACTGTCCCTTTCTCTTCACTCACCTTCACCTTTCTTTATATGATGGATGTGCATTGGCGACTACCAAGAAGAGAGCCCCATTGAGCTATCCTTTCAGCTGCATTTTCCACCAAGTAGGCAGCCTTTGCTGCTGGCCATTTATGTAAATTAAGCAGCTAAATAAAGAGATTTGTCTTTTGTTTATTAGCCAAAGTGAAGCTTAACTTGGCTATAACTCACATGCATCTAGGCCCAAACTAGGCCCAGGAGATAAAGCTGGAAAAAGTTGTCACTTGGCCAACTGATTCTTATGAGAACAAATTGTTAATGAAAGTTCTCTTGGCCATCACGCCCTCAGTACCTCCGTATATGTATCCAAGTATCTGGTCTTAATAGCAGCTTTATGAGATAAGATGAATAAGGAAAGGGAAGAGGAATATGACTAGGACTAGAAGTGTCCTTATGTACTGCCCAGCTCCTACTCTTAGCCCACTTTTTTTGCTTCTGAATACTTTGGGTTTAATAAATAATTCATGCTGCAAGTAAGTCGAAAAGCCGCCTAGTTGAAGCTGAAGAGCCAATCGGGCGGTATCCACGCGGATGTGGATGATTGTGAGGGGTTGTCGGTGCGGATATGAATGCGGATGTGGATGCGGATGCGGATGCAGGCAGCGAGTCAGTCGATCAGACATCCTCAAAACGGAAATGTAATGTAATTTATAAAAGCAAATGAATGGTTTAATGTTTGCACAAGTAGGCTAAGAGCCACTCCAAAAGAGAAAAAAAGAGACAGGAGAAAGAGATACATATCTCAGATTAAAAAGTATAAGCAGCGTCTCAAGCTTTAAGCCAATATAAAATAAAAGAAAAAAACACTTTCAATTTACAAATCTCAATAATTTATTAAAACAAATTGTTGGTGAAATCTAGTTTCTTTCTTTACAATAGTTTTTTATTAGAAGATATTATAAAAATGTAATAAAATTCTTTAACAAACCAGAGTATCTGGAATCGGTATCTTCTCCATTTAATCAGCAATCCGAGTCTCTGTTGAAGATATGAAAATTAAAAATAATAATAATTATGATGGAAAAAAAGAGCGATTAAAAGATACTCTTTATCCATATATAAAGTGCCACCAATATTTTATTTGGCTTTTTGATTAAAGCCTTTTTTAAACAATTATTTGCCGTTTGGAACTTAAAGAGAGTCTGGTCTTTTCAACATCGTTTCTATGAACATATTCTACTAATGTTCTTATCTGAAATTTTCGCAGAGCTGGCCAATTTGTACTGGCAGTTAATTTACATTTGGGGCCTTTGGGAGGGATTTAGGCCATTTGTGAAATTTTATTGAGGCTGAGGGGAAATATAAAAAAATGTTGCTAAAAGCAGCGCTGGGCAAGCGATTTGTCGTATGTGTGCCGCAAATGTGTAGTAAATATCACAACTCCATTGACAATAAAAAGAGAGGGTATCAGGAGTGATGCTCTTTTCTGCACTCTTCCGCATTTCTAGCATTTGTCAGTAAATAATTGAAAATTTGTGCATATATAATAAAGGTTTCAATTCTAGCTGAAATATGTATCGGTTTGGTTTTTTAAAAGGTTTCGGAATTTGGAGTCTAAAAAGAGTGAAATATGCCTACCCATGCACTCGGGGCTAAAACGGCTTGGGTTTAGGCCTAATTTTGCTATATTGACCTATATATGAGTACTATCAAAACCAACCACAACCAAAAAGGATTAAAAGTAATCCTAGAAACAGTATAGAGTGTTACATTGGCTATAGTTTTTCAAAGCTAAGACTAGCCATAAAAGTATGCGTTATAAAGGGTATTTTAAGGCAAACAGAATATTTTGTAGCACTCTTTTAATATGTTTGTCCGTTTTCTACTTTGTAGAGTAGGTCAAAAGCTGTTAATATGTTGAACATTGCAATTAGCGTCAACATTAGCCAGACACTAGACAAACAAAGTGCACTGAGAGAAAATAAATGTCAAGAAGAACCAGCTTTGAGTTAAATAAGACCCATATTTAGGATAGCTCCAGTTATGTTTGTCCTCGGGTTATCCTGTTATAAATTGAGTGTTGAAAAAAGTATTGTAAGATTCAGTGACTCCAAATTCCAACACTTTACCCAGACGCTTTTATGTATTTTGGGTGTAATATTTCACTTTAGGAGACAACAGGAAGGACGAACGACAACGAAGGACGAAAAGGTTGACAGAACAAGAATACTGAGATAATGAGAAAAAGCCTTAAATTTAAAGCGCTTAAAGCCCCATTTAAGCTTGTCAACATGGCTCTTTGGGGCTATTGGGTGTCCCTAGAGGGTCGGAATGTCCTTGATTCTGGTTGTTACAGCACGCACGAAAAACCGCAACGTAAACCGAGAAAAGGATAATGCTGATGACGCTTACGTTTATTAATGATTTTTGGGTTGTGGTTTGCAGCAGGAACTGTACCGTATTTTTGGATACTTTTCACGAATTTCTTGGATTTTTGGTCATTGCACTTCGTGCTCTACGACCGTCTGGCTCTGCCGGAAGGCTATATGCGACTGAGCACAGCAGAACCTGCCCGACAAACGAAAGCCAGACAATTTTTTATCCACAACAACGAAGTTGTTTTTGTGGGCACATGCGCAGGACTTCAGTTAATATGCCGGTTTTTTCTAAGGAGGAGATAGGGAAATGAAGGGTGTGCAGCAGCAGAAAGGACAACTGTTTACGGCTTTGTTGTTGCCACATGCAACTGTTGCGCATTTTTCTAAATGGCCAGCTCTATATTGTTCTTTTTCCGTTATTTTTTTTAGATAGTTTTTTGGCACAATCAAATTAGTTCGATTGATAACAAGATAAGCTAACAAGCATATCAAAAATGTTGGAAAATAAATCAGAATTAACAGAGAATGATAATTGGTTACGACAGTCGAAGGAGCAGAAGAAGTAAGCTGCAAGATGGCAAGTTCACACCAATCCCAGCAGAAAAGAAAGGAAAGGAGAAAAGAAAAATAATGCGAGAATAGAAATAAATATGCGACACAGAATCCTCTTTCTGCGAATGGTCACGCAATGGACGCTCAAACGAAAACTTTCCAATCTTAGGGAGCTATTTATCTTCTCTTTCGATTTACTAGGAAAAAATATACTGTCGGAGGCTGCATGTCTTCTCGGAACAATCAAGATTTTTATGAGAAAACTTATGAAGTCCGAAAGATAATAATGGGCTAACACTTTATGCTTGGCACTAATTCAAATTCTAGAAATAATTTTGAGCTCTGCCACAGGACTCAGTCCAAGTTTGCTTTTAGTTGGCTAGTTGACAGACAGAGACAGTAGCACACTGAGAGAAATCCAGACCAATCATCTATGACAATATTACGAGTATTATTCTTGAGAAAAACTAAATTCAAAGTTGCAGCTAACTTTTAGGCGAGAAAATTGTTTGATGCTTTGAGGCATAAACTCAGAGGATGACAAAGAAAAAAGCGGAAGGGAACTGGGGAGCTGCGGAAGTTGTAGCAGCGATGGAAAACTTTGCTTGCCAGCAGCAAAAACCATCAACTGTCAGAATCCACTTGGAACTAGCGTAGTTGGAAAAGGGCCAAAAAGGATCTGCTCATGCATGAGACACTGGACAACAGAATAAGGACAACTTCTTTTAGCGGCGCTTTTATTACTCCTTACTGTTGGCAAAGTGGCTGCGAATAGTGCCAAATTTGTATGATTGGAAAAGCCATAGAAGCAGACACCACCCTGGACACTGTCTGCTAGGAATGGCAACAAATATGGGGCAGAGACTGGGATGTAACTTTGGGGAGCTGTATAGGAGTAAATGAAGCGTGACGCTTTGTTTTCCTTTGATTTAGTTTTATGAGTCTACATCGGATGTAATTGAATTATGCAACTTGGCGCCAGCTTTATTAGCATTCGATCGTAAAAGCGACTCATCTGAAGAAGGGAGAAATCGGGGATGATGATGAACTATGGCCATGTTGATGATAATAGAGAGTCCATGTTGCAACAAATTGAAGCCAATGGCAAGGATATATATAGATGAGGATAGAAACATGGTTACGATTTTTAGCGCTGATATTTGAATTTTAGATGCCTCGTTCGTGCACAACACACGATGAAATGAGTTGGAAAATATGTCTGCGGTTGCCCGCCAGCCGCCAGCCGCCAACCACCAGCTGCCAATCGATAGACATCCTGCGATATCCTACAATATCCGAGAGCGAACTCAATGAACGCTGGCAAATTTCCATAACTCAATAAAGCAGCACATTAACCGATAAGCAGAGAACTCACAGGATGAGCAATGAATGAAGAGATAGATACGCGTCCATAACTCAGCATTCGATAGAACCAATGGTATCGATGGAATGGCTAATAAAATGCCAATTTGAGCTACTCAGCCAGATGGAGAACAAGAGAACAAAGCGATGCACACGGCCTAATTGGCAGGAATGGATGCCGCGTTTTAAGTCTACTCTAAAATCCTTATGACGGAATGACAGCAGCAGAGTTTCCATCCTAAATTCCCTGAGGGCAAACGGATTTTCTTCCATTTTGTTACTTTTTCATTTTTTTTACAATGAAATATGCTCATAATTAATACGCTACTTTCCATAGACCAATCTGTCATTTCAAGTAAAAAATGCAAGCGATACTTATACCACTCTCCCTGATTATTCCATATAACTATGACAATCCGTGTGATATGTGAGAGAAGTGCAGGCTCAAATTGTATTCACTCAGCCCACTTCAGTGGCTTCCAATTATAGCTTCATATGCTGCTAGTGGACGCCCATTTCCATTATACGGTGCATCGCTGGACAAATTGAAATCAGAAACTCGCACTCAATCCATTCCTCCGGCTCCCCCATGACTTCTATTGGAGGCCCAATGCATTGTAAGCGGCTAAGGAAAGACCAATTGAGAGCTCTGACATGGATGTTGCTTGTTTTTGTGTCTGTGTCCTGTTGGACAAGGACTAAGCTCTGCAAATGACGGGTGCAGATGGTTTGGTCAGCAGATGTCGTCCGTTCATGCACTGACACGAAGGATTACAATGCTCGAATGGTATCGTAATTCCAATCAACACAAGTGGACAGAAGCTCTACCGAGACTGCACAACAGGATAACAACTCAGCTGCATCCCAAGTCCTTTGAAAATTGGTCATTAGAAAGACTTAAATGTAGTTTAATTTTTTTAATTTGTCAATTTGCATGAATTAAAGAAATGATTGATTCGAAGTGATTGAAGTGTACTCACTCCCTCCACCCATTTGCTAAATTTTTATCAGCATATAATAATATCTGTTGCTTGATTAATTGATCATAAGCAAAACTAGGAAGGATTCGACTCAGAAAGTTAGATCACCCCAGTTAAAAAAGAGTGGTGAGTTTTTTTATTGCAACGGGATTGTATCAGGAGAGATCCATTTACCGCACAGCTCTATTTTCCTACCTCTCCTATTCCTCCTCTGATTCCAGACAGCTGCTGATTTCCCCTTGAAGTTTCATGGAACTGCCCCATAATCAAGGGGATGTGAATGCGGTTCCACTGCCGGCTAAGGCTAAAGGGACACAGGGAAGAGACGGAGCAGCGTAATTGCTTAATTTGATTACGTGCCGCCGTAAAAAGCTGAACAGGAAATTTGCACATACACACTCGGAACACACGCGGGCTACATACTCGGTAATGAAGTTGCTTTCCCGTTCGAATGGATGGATGGATGGGTGGATGGATGGATAGAAGGATAGGCAGTTAGCGGGCAGTCGGCAGGCAGTCGGACACGGGTGCTTCAGGGTTTATTTTTCCCGAAAACCCACCTCGACTTTAAACATTATGTTTCGAGCTCGGTTCCTTTAAAAACCCTTTGCAAGGATGTCGCCTTCTCATTAGGTTTTTATCAATGTTTTATATTACAACTGTTTCAAATTTTTAAAGTTTCTAAAAGAAAGGGTATAAAATTGATGTTGAAATTTAGGGACACGTTGAGAAATAGAAAAGAGATGAGAAGAGAAAGGATGATATTATTGCCTCAGCGAATCCAGCCACTTGCGCTGCTCTGTTGCTGTTCCTGCTGCGGCTATGTTGCTTCACTTTGCTCTGCTGCTGTTGCTGCTACTCATAAATCACACCAAGTCTCTTTCCCATGCCAGCACCTGGTTCAAGCAGTGTAGCGAAGCTGACCTAACGGGTTCAACAATAAAACTAATTATTATTATTCAAATATGAAATTAATTAAGAATAAAACATAATTTTAAAAGAAACACCCAATTTTTTTAGTAAAGGTTAATTAATAAATAAAAACAACGAAAAATAATTTAAGATAATTTATAAATATAATTTTTGAACTCTTTCTTTGACCGACTTTATTAAATATAGTCTGCTGATAAAGTATTTTACAATTCTCTTAAATAAATATTATTTCTTTTTATTATTACAGATAGGAATTTTGACCCAGGATCATCAAAATCCGTCAACTGAAGTTAAACATCGTCTGCGTATTTGAAGAGTTGATAATTATGTATTTTATTTGTTTAAGAATTCAATAAATACTTTTAAGTTTTAACTTTATGATATCATTGAATCATAATCACATAATAATTCAAGAAATATGTTATAAATAATTAGGAGTATTTATAAATGTCTGGGTAGAAGTGAATAATACTTATTTATGATCTTTAGACGACACCTACATCCTTGGATGCCGATTGATACAGTTGGTCCTTGCGAACCTAACGCAACTAGTCCTGACAAAATCCTCAAGGATGTCGACGAGATATAGTTATTTTTCCTAAAAAAAATCAATTGTATATTTTCATTATTCTGCCGGATCAGAACTGATAAAAAAGGACTTTTCTGAATACAGAAAACTGGCTAACTTGGCCGTGTCCTTGCAGTTTCTGGCGAATCCTATCTCAAAAGGTAAGTATTTATAAGGGCTATCGACAGCCCAAAGGACATTCGAATCGTCCTTGTAGCTTTCTAGTTATTCTGGTTTTGTGTATTTTGGAATGTTTTCTTGTGTAACTGAAATTTTTCAAGTCGATGATCCCTAGATGACCCCTATATCCTTGACCGCCAATCGATAGATATTGTCCATACAATCCTAAAGAAACTGATCCTAGTCAAATGCGCCTGGATTTGGCCAAGTTACAGCTATTTTTATATCAAAAAATCCACTTAAAAAGTTTCTAAGGGGGTAGCATAGGAAAAACGTCCTGAAAATAGAAAATCGACAGTAGCTCAGTCATATGAAGGACTACAAAGATGTCCTTTGGCCAGCAGGTAGTCTGTATCCTATCAGATCAGAATACGTAACGTAAAGGACGAAAATCCTTCAGGGAGCTGAGGAAAAAGGAGTTTTTTGTATACAGAGAAATGTCTATAGCTCGGCCATGTCCTTGCGGATCCTTATGAGTAATGTCTTAAACGATAAGTATTCAAAAAGGCTATCGACTGGCAAAAGGACATTCGAATCGTCCTTGTAGTTCTTGAGTTATCCTGCATTTTCCGTTTTCGGACCGTTTTCTCGCGCATTTCGACTGAAATTTTCAAGTCGATGATCCTTACATGACCCCTATATCCTTGAACGCCAATCGATAGATATGGTCCTTACGAGTAGAACGAGGGTATTTTCATCAAAATCCGTAAGGATTTACGGAAGTTACGTCCTTTTTAAAATTTAATTTACAATGTAAGCAAAAGCAGCAGTTTATTTAAATATAACTGACATTATTTTTCTATTGCATACTTTGAGGGTTGGTCGGAAAAATTTCAAATTTAATTTCAGCTTGCTGATGATTTCTGTTCGCCTGGTACTTCAGGGCGCAAAACTTCGATTTTTGGCTTCCCCAGCGGCGGATTTTTAACAGAATCACCAAGCCACCAACATTTTGCAGCAAGCAGAATAATGTTATCCTAACAGTGCAAATGTAAGTTAACAGAGTCAATGTTAATTAACATATTCTATCCTGTTTTCTTGCGTATTTCAATTGCAATGTTTCAAATCTATTATCCTTGGAGGGGCCCATATCCTTGGATGCCGATCGATAGAGTTTGTCCTTGCGAACCTAACGCAACGAGTCCTGACAAAATCCTCAAGGATTTAATAATTAACACGCTATATTTTTAAATATTCTGCTCTTTATTTCTTGAAATTCTATTGTAAATTTGTACACAGATATTTATAATATTTATATTATCTTAATTATCTACTACATAGTCGTTGAATTATTATTCAATGATATCACAAAGTATTTAAAAGTATTAATTTATTACTTAAACAAATAAAGTATATAAATATCTACTATTATTAAAATCCGCAGAGGATGAAAAGCTTCAGATGACCTTTTTTGATGATTCTGAATCCAGAAGGGGTATCTGCAATAAAAAATGAAAAAATAAAGATTTTAATAAAGTATAAAATTACTTATCTAATCTTATTAAAATACGTACAGGAAGAAAAACTTCAGATGGATTTTTTGATGATCCCCAGGATCCAAAGTGGTATCTGTAAAAATAAAATGAAAAAAAAAAGATGTTAGATAATTATAAAACTCTTTATCAATCTAAAAATGTATAAAACTATAAATGTGGAAATTTTACAAGTTTCCCAATTCTTCATTTAAAAAATATTTTCTTTAATAAAAAAGCTTGTTTCTTTTTAATTGATCTCAACATAAATATTTAAATATTGTTTGTAATAAAACTGGCTTTAATTTCTAACAATAAAATTATGTCTTTTATTTCTATGTGAGCAAAAAGGGTTATTTCACAAAGAAATCGGAACAGAAAAACGCAGGATCTAGAAATAATTAACATTTTCTCTATCAACTAACATTTACAATGTTGAAATATTAGCAGATTGCAGCAATTTCTATTCGCCTGGTAGTTTGTTTTTATTTAATTATCCTGAAATTCTGAAGGAGTAGTAAGAAGTGCAAATTTAGGAGCAACAATAGCATCAAAGGTACGAAATTGAAAACCACTCCATTCGGCTTGTTCCGGTTCGCTTTTGCCATAATTAAAAGCGACCTCTGCACGCTCAATTAGAAGCTTGAAAGCATTTCGGCCTTTACCAAGTGGTAAGAAAAAGGGGAGGAATTGGAACACTACACGAATATATATATGTACACTATCCAACAAAGTTGCAAGGACATCAAGCAGAGGGTAAACACGCGACCAACTGCAGCTGAGAGTTGGAGGAAGCTAGTTGGGAGGTGGAAAGTAGGGGAATTAGGCCTCCAAAGAAGCTAACAGGGACTTGAATTTGTGAATTAACTGCAGAGAAGTTAAAGCCTCTGCCTGTGTCCTTTTAGACAGAGATTGGTAGGAAAAGAGTGTGAGAGTAAATTTCTACCTCAGATCTGGAATTTCTGTAATTCTGCCGAAAGAGAGTTATTTTCCATTGAAATTGAAATTTTTTATGGGAAATATCGCTTATATGAATAATAATATATATTTTTATTCCCTATGGTTGAATTGTGGAAATATGAAAATTCCTTTGCCCATTGCCAATATCATTTATTATGCTTTATTGGCTTTTTTGCTTTGTGCATTTCTCTTTTACAATTCGCACCTTTCTCTGGCATTTCTCGTTGCTAGAGCAACTATTTTTTTCGTTTCATATTTTTCTTTATGAAAGCAAGGAAAATGGAAAGCAAAGGGAAGCGAAGGAGGGGGCCAAATGCAATTTATTTGCTGTCGCGCACATTAAACGCGCGGCGCTGACTTTTGACTGACGCCATATTTTCCGCCACATTTGCGGCGCTGCGTGGCTTCCGCTGCTTTATGGCTCTGCCACCATGCCCACCGCCCACCGTCCCAAAGCCTAGCCAGGCGTTCATTTTTCAAAACTGTCACAGTTATTTCTTAGCAGCGCTCCCCCCAATCCCCTCAAAACTTTACTTTCCCATAGGGGTATTCATTAAGTGAGTGTAGCGCTTTGTGCTTACCATCAAAGTGTGACCAGAGCTGTGAGTACATCAGCTTTGCTTTCACTTCTTCGCGGCCTTAATTAAGCAAAGAAAGTACAGCAGCTAGGAGAGGGGAAGTGGAGCAGTGGGTTGGGGGATTATGCAACGTTTTTCATTAAAGTGGCAAACTGATTTTCTTGTTTGCCCCGCGGCGGAAATGGAAGTGGAAAGTGCCACGGAAGTGAAGCAAAAGACTTCGACATCGACAAAGCTTTGTGAGAGGACTCCCATGGATGAATTTCTGTTGCTGACAGCCATTCCCGTTCCCGTATGGAACATAGTACAACACTGGGATGTCATGTTCGGACTCAGCTGGAAATTAGCATAATCAACAGGAAAAGGCACAGTCATATACTCACAGAGAAGGCCAGGATATACAGGATTAAGCAACTCACTCGAGTACTTTGGACGCGGTTTTTTGAGGCTCCTTTAATTACACATCGTTGCCCAAAGGATGAGCTGGCAAATTCTACTGCAGTGGGCGTGTTTCCTACTTTCCTCTTAGCTGAATGGGTAGAGTTAGTAGACGGTGCAATGACTTGGAGATTCAAGAAAAACAGATCCAAAAGAAGGTCTAGAAAAAGCTGAAAAGAAGATAAAGAACAAAGTAGATGGACAGATAATCTTAGATCTTATTTTGTTTAGAGATAAGCTTGGAACTTGTGAGGCCTCTTCTAATCCCATAATATATCTTATCTAATATATCTTAATAATATAGCGAGCTATCGATTAATAAATATTGCATTAATATAAATTTATTTAATGCACTTTGTTTTTTTTTTGGGTGATCCAATTCAATCAATGCCAATTAAATTAATCAATCAATCTGCTTATAAAAATGGATTTTTGTGAGTGATATTGGTCTGCATTAACACTTAAATATAATCCTCAATTGGATGTGAGAGAATTGGTTTAAATGGGAATCGATTAATTGAATAATAAGGATTAAATTGACATTTCCTTTTGTCAAGTTTAAATTGAGAGTGAATCTGCAGCTGCATTAACTTCAGTTGTAGCTGCTTATGTTAATTACTACCAATTGTGGAGAGGAGGAAGAAATTGGGGTTTGGCTTTGACTTTGGTTACAAACCAACAACTTCGTTTGATAAACCAAAGGGTCAAAGCGAGCAAAACAAGCAAACAACAACAGAACAACCCAAAATACACTCACATTCGCACACTCATTCACACACTCACTCGTATTGACATACTGACTGCTCTGGGAGTGACTATGAATGCATATGCAGCATGACACGAACGTATCGGACACCCACGCGTTCATTATGCATTGTTGCATCCACACACAAACACCCACGAATACACTCACACTTTCGCATAAATGTTATTGATTTTCTGGCCATCAAAAGCTCTCTTTTTCTCCAATGTAAATATAACCATTTTACTTTGTGTTGAATATGTTTTACAAGCCAAATATAAATTAAGCTGCAAAATTATTATTTCACAAACACTAAATTCGAACAATTTAAATTGAAATTTATTTACGTTCAAAATAAATTCAGATATGAACTCAGCTCTTTATTTGTTTTTGCACTCTGACCAGATAAAATATCATGCCGTAGACAGAATTCAAATTCAGGCTTGGAAATATCAGAGCCAAAGAGCAGCAGAGCCTAGAAAATTTAAATTCATATCAGAAACGGCTAAATATTGACTTCACAAAGGTTAAAGGTAAAGCTTTCTATTTGCCGATGAGTTCAGTTTTTTAATTAAAAGGCTGTGTGCACAAATAAAATAGAAGGGAAAACATGAGAGCAAAAAAATATATCCTACCAATGTAGGGCGTTAAATTGTTGTATCTATATTTTTGTAATTCGCTTTATTTATTTTATGTTTCGACCCTTTACTGCATTAAATTGATTTCATTTTTTTTATAGTTTCATGCATTTATCATTCCCACGTTAAAAATACTCTGAGAAAAGCCCTTTGACGACGATTGAGAAAATGAAACTGTCACATGTGAAAAGGAAAAGGAGCTTGGGAATTGATATTTATTTGAATTGTTGCAACTATATTTTTATTCACTCATATTGGAACTTCATTCTAGAACCGCAGAGATCCCCTCGCTACCTAATTTTTTCGCTAGCTGTTCAAATTGTGATCTTGTTGGGCGGGAAAATCAATTAACACGCTAAGTAAGCTTCAAAAAAGTTTTCCCCACAGAATAAAAAGCCAATTTACAGTTAACCAAAATGCAAATGGAGTCAAGGAAGCCGGGGGCACCTGTTTCACCTCCTGTTCCTGAAGGCCAACTGTCAATGACGTTGCCTACCAAAAACCCAAAAGTCAAACTCGGAACTGAACCAAAAATTAACTGTGAACTGCGGAAGTGTCAACTGTTTTGATAGGCAGTAATATTTAATGTGCTGCAATGCCATAAAAATCGGTGGCTCATCCACCAGGACAACGCATGTAAACATATTAAGGGAGACAACCCAATGATGGTTTGATGTGCCTCGCTAGGCACCCTACCTAAGCCGGATCTCCATTACTTATTTCAAATGTTCCAGTTAAGCTGCCTTCAAGTCAGTTAACAACCATCAGCAAAGTTCCAATCCCAAGTCGAATGCCAACCATCAGCAGCTATTAGCCGTAAAATATGATTTTGAGAAGCATTTCAGTTCGTAGAGAGTAATCAAAGAGACTTTCGAGAACCGAGCAATAAAGCTCTCTTTGAGAGCCAAATTGCAGCTTTTTGGCAATGGAAATGGAAGTGGAAATGGATGAGCAACTGCAACTGGAAATGGACTCGACAAATTAGCTTAAAAGGCAGCGGCAATTTGGCAAAAGCAAAAGAAAAAATCTACAGAAAAAGAAACTGGCAAATTAATTTCACTGCCATGCGAAGTGTACTGCAACTCAGCAGAGCCAAATTTCATTTCACAGTGAATAAAACTTGGCGCGTTGCGTCATTTCAGCAACGCTGCGACCATATTAACAAGGATAAAAAAAAGGTGAAAAGGAGAAAAAGCAGTAGTTGAAGTTAGCGACAGGCAATGAACCAGGTTGGATGCATTTCTGGGTCATTCCGAAAGTTTCAAGTTTATTAGCGTGACGCAGTGTTGAGCATTGGTCCAGTGTTGGTAAATGCATTCAAATGAAATTGAAAATTTAACTCCCATTTAACACTAGAAGAAAAGGAAAGCTTAACCCAATTCAAACTGCATCTAAAATGGCTCAAAGTCGCAACCTTTAAGGTGATTCCGTGACTCCTTCTCGGCCAGGAAGGAATGTTTCTAAAGTTTGAGCTTTTGGTTTACAATGTGCCATGGAAAGCGAACTCCATTTTTGTGCTCTACGCGAATTGAATCAACATTATTTAATTTCGTGCGCTTTTCCTTTGACTTTGTTCTCCCAAAGCACTCGCTATTAGATTAGAGTTAGCCTTATCAGAAGCACTTCAAAGCAGCGAACTTGGTTGGTATTAAAAGATGAAATATCAAGTATAAATTTAAGAAAAAAGGCAGATCTAAATTTGTTAACTTTGAACTTTATCGGCTCTAAGGTTTGTTTAGGCCCACTTATTCCAAACTTTAAACTTGAACTACTAATTGCCAAGAGTTGTGTATCAGTTGGATTATGGTAATATATCAACAGTCGGGGGCAGTGGCTCATCTTCTCAGCTTGACTTACGCATGCTGCAGTGGAACAGGAAGTCCTGACACTGTGAGAAATGGCATCAATGCCCAGCTACCAGCCACATGCCGCATGCATCTCTGTCAGCTCTCAACAGTTGCAACACTTCCAGCAGAAGGCACTGCTTTAAGTGGTTTCGAGTGGCATGGAAGCGGATACGGATGAGCTCACGACTATTGCAAATGTTGCGGAAAATATGGCGTCAGTCAGAAGTCAAAAGTGAAAAGTCAGTCCGACGACAGCAAATAAATGACCCTCCAGGTGAAAGCAACGAGGCAGCTGAAAATTCACTCTGCAGCTAAAAAATGAGATTAACGCCAAGGGGCAGTTGTCAAATAATTGGTCAACTATCTTTCTCCGTCTCATTCTCCACTTTTCTTTCCTTTTCCCACTCCTTTGACTCTTTTATCTCTAACTTCATCAACGAAATTAAATTTGCAATTCAACCAGACAGTTAGATTTACAACTATCCAAACAGAATCTTCTGATAGTATATTTAACTCGAGACATTGCGTCCTTTTTTCAGGCTCAGTCAGAGTCACAGCTCGAATGAATTAAGTTGTTATCCACTGGAAAAATATGCAAATTGTTTTTGGCTCATGTCAGACATAAACTTTTTTATGGCCAAGTGACATGTAAGCCCACTCTCGCAGCCCCTATCCCGTAACCCCTTAACTCCGCCTCTGTCTCCATTTGTCTGGCAAACACTTTCGTCTGGCGCCAACACCAAAAACATAACCAACTCCCGATGATGGCGTCGGGTTCACGTTAATTCACGCTTCGTGTACGCCGAAATCAGATAGGTTTTCCCTCCCGTTCTCCAGTTCCAACCTGATCTAAAAAGGAACAAGCTCTCTCTAAAATAATTGCAAATCATAAATATAGTGGGTCTTGCCCTGGACATTATTTAGTGGCAACAATAGCGTCAGGCAGAGGCAGTAACTTCTCCGCCCTCCGTTGATATCCGCTGCAGCAACTAACAGTTAATTAAGACATTAAAGTCGCCCCTCTTGCCTCTTTTCCTCTATGAGCTCTTTGCCACTTTTACGGCGTGTTCAAACCGTTAGCGTTGGGGCCTAATCTTTTCTCTCCTGCTTTTTTGGTCTAAACTAGCAGCCTTTCCATTTTGTCCAGTTGCAGTTGTTCGCGTGTTGCTTGCTGTTGTTGCAACCAGGTTTAACAGTGTATATATATATTCGTGCATGCCCCAATTTCAGCCCAGCTTACAAGCTTCTAATTGAGCGTGCAGAGGTCGCTTATAATTATCCCACGAACCGAAACAAACTGCACGGAACGAAACGGAACGGAAGAGTTTTCCATTTCGTGCCTTTGACGCCTTTGTTATTTCTGAATTTACACTTTCTTAGTACTCCCCGTTGTTGTTTATTGCAAATGCGATGGCGACATTCTGGCCAAAGGGTTTCAGCATTAGCCGAAACATAACTTAACTTGTTATGGATCAGGGCGGCATTTTAAAGTCTGATGGGGAATATAAGCCGTCAACCACCCGGGTGCGACTGCCTGTTAACTGCCTATCCATCTATCCATCTATGCATCCATCCACCGATCCATTCATTCATCCATCCATCCATCCATCCATCCATCCATTCGAACGGGGAAGCAACTTCATTACCGAGTATGTAGCCCGCGTGTGTTCCGAGTGTGTATGTGCAAATTTCCTGTTCTGCTTTTTACGGCGGCACGTAATCAAATTAAGCAATTACGGAGCTGCGTCTCTCCCTGCTTTCCCTTAGCCATAGTTCCCCTGGGTTATGAGCCAGCTCCACGAGCTACGTAAACTTCAAGGGAAAATCAACAGTTCAATGTGGAGAGAGACGGAGGAGGGAAAGAGAACACCCAACAATCATAACGGTAAATGCTGTCCAGGCAAATGGAACTCAAAAACAACCCAAACTCCCTTTAACTAAATTGTCTAATGGCATTTGGACTCACTCTTCCCCACTGGAATCAGCTAAGAATTATATTAAGGCGAATCTGTCTACTCGCTCAAAATTAATCTGATAAACGTTTGATTTCTGGGCAATTAATTCATTCCTGAACTATATAGAGCCAAGGATACAGCTACAAATTAAAGTTTGCTTTGGTTCCTTTCAATTTCGCTTATTCACAATAATATTGAGTTTTGATGGAATGAAGAAGAGAGAGAAGTTCAATATATTCCCTCCGAGTAAAAGTGTTGGCGAATCGCTTTCAATTTCTTTCTATATTTCATTCTAGGCCTGGAAAGTGACCCTAATTAACACTGGCCACGCAGCAATGCAACTCGGCTGTGTTTTGTTGCCATTTCTATTGAGTGACTGCTCCAATGACTAACTGAATGAATGAATGAATGGGAAACATTTCTGAATGAATAAGAAAAAACAGGCAGACAGTTAAAGCCTGACCCAATGAGCCGTTTAGCCGATTGAGGTTAATGTTTATAGGTGGTTTCCCCTCATGTCTCCATCCAATCCATTGATAAACTCTTTTCTAGCTAGTTGCTGCCTTAAAGACTGAGAGTTTAGGTGAAAAAGAGCTTCTCTCTCTTCTTTTATTTGTGGGCTTCATAATTTGCTCATTTTCATATGCTTCTTATTTATGTGGAAACATTTTGGTCACGTGCATAGGACGTGAGCATATTTGTTGAACTTTGCGAGATGGGAAATTGGAGAGGAGAAATTGTATGAGATCTCGGCATATCGCATAGCCCACTTGTGTTGATTGGAATTACAATATCTACCGAGACTTGTAATCCTCCGTAGAAGTGGGTGAGTGCCCCCCGCTGACCAAACCTGCACCTATCATTTGCAGAGCTTAGTCCTTGTCCAACAGGACACAAACACAAAAACAAGCAACGTCCATGTCAGAGCTCTCAATTGGTTTCTCCTCAACCACTTCCAATGGATTGCGACTCCAATCGAGAGGCTGAGGAAGGGTCTGATTTCAATTTGTCCATTGATTCGACAATCCAGCGATGCAGCGAGCAGCAAGTCGACCTGCTCTGACATCATATGAACCTGTAATTGGAAGTCTCTGAAGAGGGCTGACTGAATCAGAACTTAAACCTCTGCTTCTGTCACCTAGCACACAGATTGTCGTAGGTATATGGAAAAATCGGAGAGAGTAGTTTAAGTTTTACTTGAAATAACGTATTGCACCATGGAAACTAGCTTATTATTATTGGCTTACTTCAAAGTCTAGTGTAAAAAAATGAAAGAGAATAGGATATTCCTTAGGGGAATTATTCTAAAACCTCTCTTAGTTGTAATTCATCATCAGATAAGAGAGTCAACTTGAAAACCTTGACATCCATACAAGTCATTTAAGGCTGTATACCTCGCTTTTTATCTATTTGACCATTTTATTAGCATTTCTATCCGAACCTTAGGCTCCGTCGAATGCTGAGTTATGTAGGAGTTTCTATCTCGTCCATAACTCATCGGTTATACTGTGAGTTCTCTGCTTATCGATTAATGTGCTGCTTTATTGAGTTATGGAAATTTGCCGTGCATTGGGTTCGCTCTCGGATATTGTAGGCTATCGCAGGATGTCTACCGACTGGCGGCTGGCGGGCAACCGCGGACATATTTTCCAACTCATTTCAACGAGGCATCTAAAATTCAAATATCAACGCTGTGTGTCTATCCTCATCGTTGATTGCTATTTGTTGCAACTACTCCTCTCTATTACTATCAACATCGTGAGAGTTCATCATCATCCCCAATCCTCTGTTATATGGCTAAGTCGCTTTTACGATCGAATGCTAATAAAGCTGGCGCCAAGTTGCATAATTCAATTACATCCGATGTAGACTCATAAAACTAAATCAAAGGAAAACAAGGCGTCACTCTTCATTTACTCCTATACAGCTGCCCAACATGCTACCCAAAGTTACATGCCAGCCTCTGCGTCATTTTTATTTCCTTTTCAGACAGTGTCCAGGATGGTGTCTGGTTCTATAGCTCTTCCAATCATCGAAATTTGGCACTACTTCCAGCTACTTTCCCATCAGTAAGGAGCAATAAAAGCTTTGCCCAAAGAAGTTGTCCTTATTCTTTTCATAGGGAGATCTTTCATATTGTGGGCTTCCCCAATTTCAAAAGTAGTCTGAAAGTTAAGGAATTCTGTTGCTGGCAAGCAAAGTTTTGCAGCCCTTCCTCCCCGCCATTCATTCCACTGTAAAACAAGCGGATTCGTCTGAGTTTGCCTCAAAGCATCAAACAATTTTCTCGCCGGAAAGTTTTCTTCGACTTTGGTTTTAGTTTTCTCCACAATAATACTCGCAATAGCGATTGTCGCTACTGATTGGTATGCTTTTTCCTCAGTGTAATGCTGTTTATGGCTGCCAACTAACCAACTACAAGCAAACTTGGCCTTGGCCCGTGGCAAGACTCAAACTTGTTGGCGGAATTTGAATTAGTGCCAAGCGTAAAGTGTTAGCCCATTATTATCTTTCGGACTTCATAACTTCACTCATAAAAATCTTGATTGTTCCGAGAAGTGTTTGGGTCCCAGTCCTGCCAAAAGATTCTATTCAGATTGAAAGAATGGAAGCCACTAAAACCAAATTGTGACGCATAAAATAAAGTAATGTTGGCTACTCAAATGGACCCAATTTGGAGGCTATTGCTTCCATATGCTTTCAGAGCAGTAATTTTACATTTATCGAGGCAATTAACAATTAGCGAATACGTGAGACTGGGTAAACATGGCAGCTGGCCAAAGGGAATAGTTGGACCTTGTACCTGAACCAGAGTCTGCCTCAACTCATTCCTTTCTTGTCTGACAAGGAGAAGCAGCTGACAATAGAAGTAAAGTTAAATGTGGCAACAAATCGTTCTACAGACGAAGAGGTAAACGGTTCGAGCTACTTTTGTTGCGGGCTTCATCTTTTATATTATTGCACTCTCTTTCTACTGATAATATATTTGATAAAGGAATCTGCAACGGCAACAACTTGACAGCCATTCAAGGAAAACTGAGGACTCTGACAAGGGTGTCCCAGAATAAGTGGCAATTGTTTGGGTCAAATGTGAATAATTTTGCACTTACCCCCAGATTTAGTTGAGACCTTTCAAGTGTTCTTCTGACTAGCTGCTGCAGTCGCATGCTGTTTGGAATATTATTACGAAGCGATTTGTTCACCGCCCACAGGACATAAGTAGAGTAGTTCCCTGAGAAGTTTGGGAAGTTTCCACTTGCGGGTCACGTGACCATTTTGTTTACTCGTCGCATTAAGAGGATTCCGTTTCGTTTTATTGCAATTTGATTCTATTTCTGCGTGGTTTTTGTCCTTTTAAGTCTGCCTTATTTGTTTTTGTTCTCGCATTATTATTCTTTTCTTCTTTCCTTCCTTTTCTGATGGGGTTGGTGTGAACTTTGGCACTCTGCTATAGCTTTTTTCTTCTGCTCCTTCAACTAGCGTCGTTGCTTATTGCTATCCTCATTTCCAGCCTGGAAGTCCTGTTCGAGCTGGGCGCATTGCTGGAGTGCTTGACTGTGGCCACTCCTCTGATAAGTCAGCGTCTGGCGGATTAATTGTTCTGCTGGTGGTGTATCGTTATCAGTTAACAGTTGTAATTGTAGTAAGGCTGCAAAGGATACAACCCAGTGAGACTTCAGTTCAGAGATTTATCCTTTACTTACCCCAATTCTGTTAACCACACGTGGCAAGTAACTGCTTCGCTTCCAATCTGCAATCAACAAATGAAAAATTAAGTTAAAGATTGAGAAAAGGGTTTTTCTACACTGCACAGCGTGAAAAATTTCAATTATTTTCAGGCGCCTTGTTATGATTTTTAATTTAATTAAAACTCCAAAGTGGATCCCCTGCTAAGGCTGTCAAAAAATTTGGTAAGCGCGAGAAATTTATTTTTGCCTACTTTTTGGGTTGACTTTTTCTCCTTTTTTTCCGTTAATGAGGAGTTCGGCGTTGTAATTGCGAACTAATCAACCTTTTTTAATTGAATTCCTGCAGCTGGCAAAGGCCAACAGCCAAAAAGCCGCCTGTCTCCAGTATAAAATCAGCAGAAAGTTATTTCATTAAAAATTCGTAATTGACATTCGTTCTACCAGCGAGTGATGGCTACACAAACATCTTCATGACATTTCTGGAGCAGCCTTGGAGAACTCTGAATGAATGAAATTGAAAATAGATATTTTTATATAGATTTTTCATTAGCAATGTCTACTTTTTTCTTGATTTACGCTTTTTAAATATTTGGGACGAGTTTAATTAGTTTGAAAAGTGTTGGATGTTAAATGCATTTGATAGACAAATTGAATTTGCAGAAACATAAAATGGTCTACTTGTCATTTAAAAAAGAAATTCAACGAGAAATACAGCTGAGATTTATATATATCAATTTTTATTTTGAACTACAATTAAAAAGAATAAAAAACTAAAAGCGCAGCAGTTGCATTTAGCAATAACAATTGTCCTCTTGACTGCTGCAACTTCGTTCTTATCCTCATTGCCTATGCCACAAGAAGGAAAACCCGGCACGAAGTCAACAGTTTTAGATTTATCGTAGAAAGCTTCTTCAGTTGGTCGTGAAACGCACAAAGGCTTTGAGCACTTGTAAACGCTCGAAAACTTGGCCAATACACAATATAAATTTCAATAGAATTCACATTTTAGCCAAGATTGACACCGAAAATATTGCAGCTCACATATAAAATAGATTCTTTACCACGAATGCAACTTTATCTTTTCCAAACTTTTTCTTTCCTTTCTATTTATTTACTTGCCTTTTTAGAGGAGACATCAAAGCTCTGAATTCCGCATCCTCTATGGTCCTTTCCCCCTTTCCAATATTCCGCTTTGAGGATGTCTGTTCGACTGGCTCGCTACCTGCAGTCACATCCGTATTCACATCCGCACCCACTGCTATTCACATCCTTTTGAGCTTCAGCTGGGCGGCATTTCCTGTAGGCAACTTGCAACATGAATTATTTATTGGACAGCAGCATAACTCAGGGTGTTCATAAGCAGAGAAAATGGGCTAACAGTAAGAGGTGAGCAGTATATGTGGACCCGTAGTCCTAGCTTTGTATCTAATCAGTTGTACTCCTTTCCCTTTTGCTTTACTCCTTTTATCTAATAGAGCTGCTATTAAGACCAGATACTGTTAAGACCATGTATAGATAGAGTGAAGGCGTGATGGCCAAGAGAGAACTTTTATTAACGATTTGTTTTCATAAGAATCAGTTGGCCAGGTGACAACTTTTTCCAGCTCTATCTATTGGGCCTAGTTTGGACCTAGATGCAAGTGAGTTATAGCCAAGTTAAGCTTCACTTTGGCTAATAAACAGAAAACAAATCTCTTTATTTAGCTGCTCAATTTACATAAATGACCAGCAGCAAAGGCTGCCTACTTGTATACTTGGAGGAGAATGCAGCTCTCTTCTTGGTAGTCGCCAATGCACATCCATCATGTAAAGAAAGGTGAAGGTGAGTGAAGAGGGAGGGACAGTTTTCCCCTAGCCTATTGGCGTTTATTTTGTGGCTTTCATGTCGTAAATCTTCATCAGACGGCAAATTACGTGGGTTGCCAGAGAGCCAGCCAACTCAACTTCAACTCCTACCTCTCCTACTCTCCCAGCCAGACCACAGACCCACCTAGGCCACTTTTCCTACTGGGGAAAATGAGAGGAAAACAATAAAATGACCGCAATGCCAGCCAGTGGGTGGTAAAACAATAAAGCGGTGACAAAAACCAAACAACAACAAAAAACAGAAACAACAAAAAACAGAGCCCATTGACAACAGTTTCATTTATGAAAAATAATAGCTGAAGCAGCAGCAATATGCGAAATTTATTATTATATTTGCGTTGTGCCGCAAAAATGCGACGTCCTGCATTTCCTAGGGCCATAAAGGGATGTTGCTGTTGGCACACGACAGCAACAAGCAGCTGCAACACGGCAACAACAGCAATAAAAAAAATAATAATTATTGCTACTTTTCTCGGCTTGCAGTACAAATTTAATGAGCTAAGAGTTTAAAAATATAGAAATGCAAAAATATAAAGCTGAATTTGAATATAGAAATGGAAGGTAAACTGAATCATGTGAATATAAAATAAATTCGCCTTCATTGAATGCTGCCAACACTTGGCGAATGATGTGGATCGGAATGAAACTAATATATAGACAGGCGGATGCAGTGCAGGCACAAAGGGAAAGTTTTTTCTTCACAATTTGCTTTCTCTTGCAGTTTCAGCCAAAAAGTACTTTTGATTTTCTGCTGCACTTTTTATTTACTCTTCTCCTGTTTCAACGTCAACAAGACTGAATTTTCTTGGCGGGTTTTTGGGTGCTTCAGTAAACAAAACACACAAGAACCAATATTAAATTGAAACGGAATACGTCGCCAGCAGACGATAATGCAGGGAATGCCATTGGGATCCCGTTTTCGAGTTGCCTCAAATATAAAAAGGTGTCAAGTGCTGTGCAATTCAATTGGAAACGAAACTTCATTATCATCTAGGGGAAAACCTCCTAATCCCTTCACTCAGCACGTGAAGCTTCCATTTTCCCTTCCTCTTGATACCGAGAAAAAGGTGCTAAAAATATTTGAAATTAAATTTCTTTATCCACTTTCATTGTTGTCCCTATTCACTGTCTGTCTCACTTCTGTTAGGTTCGCGAGTATTTTGAAATAAAATATTAAAAATCCTCTTACATAAACAGAAAAAAATCATATTTCGTTAGCTTTTATGCCTGACTAAGTCCTTTTCCGGACCCGTTTTTTTACATTTAAATTCAGCTTTTGAATTTTTAAAATTTTTGTGAACCCCGCTGAGTTTGGCAAGTTCCCTGAGTTATTCAAACAGAATGACTTTCCTTTTCGTTTTTCCATGAAAAGCAATATATTTCTGTAGACAATTGCTTTCTCTACTAAAACCACAGATATAGAACAGCCCAGGAGGGGTCCTCTACCTTTTTGTTTCTTTTGACAAGAGTTCCAACTTCTTATCAATGGGAATTATGTCTGGCAAATTAATCCTTGCTCTGTGGTATTTCTTCTGTTCGAATTTGATTGATAAATTCTTTACTTACCTTTTGTTGACTGCATCCTCCTCTGACTGACCATTGTTCGTGTTCGATGTCCTGAGCGAGGACCTCTAGCTAATCTCTGTCGTCTGCTCGACTGCTTTTCTTGGAGGTGCCTGTTGAATAAAAAGTGAATCAATTGAGTGTTGAAAAGGACTTCAAAATATGTAAGAACGGTGGGGTTTTGGGAGTGGGTGGAGAGGGTAAATAGTGGTTTTCAAAAACAGTTTTTAAATGTACTTTTCAGAAAAGTTTTATGGCCGCAAAAGTAATTATGCAGTTTAATAAAATAAATTAACAGTTTAGGGATTCGCACTACGAAAATTCAAATTTCAGTATTGAGTTACTTACATATCTGATTTTTAAGGATGCTTGCATAAATTCTATGTAATATTTTAGTATTTACTCGGGCATAAATTATATTGTAGTAAAAGTAAAACAAACTTTTGGCTTGCAAAAATATTTGTGTGGATTCTGTGGTCCTGTGCGCCCTTTCTCTAGTCTCTATTTGCGAGCAGGTACAGCAGCTCCAATGGAATTCCAGAATGGAGAGCCAGAATAGTTGCCCATGTGGAAAGTGCCCCCATTTCACCTGCTTGCAATTTATTTCCCCTTCTTGCAATCTTCGTGGCAACACATTGGAAATGTTGTTCAGGGTTTTTCGCCGCAATAAAAATAAAAATAAAAAAAAAACTTTTGTATACTCTTTCTCTTTGGCTTTTCATGCACATTTTACCT
Organism: Drosophila repletoides; assembly: GCA_018150835.1. Lineage (NCBI taxonomy): Eukaryota > Metazoa > Arthropoda > Insecta > Diptera > Drosophilidae > Drosophila > Drosophila repletoides. Next base: position 16,316,720 of record JAECWQ010000089.1, on the reverse strand, counting down.
GCAACTTTGGCAAACTTTTTAAAGTTGGAAAATGTGCGGTCAACGCTGATGAGGGCGTGGCATTATCTGATTGCAGTTTCCAGGAGAAGAATGTGTTTCCGATTTGATTAAACTTATCTCAGATGAAGCCCCTAGTTGATAACCTGGCGTTGACTCACTTGATTAAAAGCCTGATCATCAGGATAACTTCTAGAAGTTCCCAGGCAGGAAAAGCTGCAGTTGAAACCATTCAACAAATTCATTAATAATTCAAAAGATAAATAACAAAATGAAAGCGCAGATGTGTACTCTATTTGTGTTTACTTTGCGAGAATGTTACTGATTTAAATGGAGCAGCAGAGGAAAATACACCCGAGGCTATTTGAGCAGCTTTCCCTGCCGTTGAGAGGAGACCTTCATCGATAACATATTAGCGACGTCCCAATCATAACTGCCTGTAGTCTGGCAGAAGTATACAGGACTCGTGAAGGGAAGAGACACATTTCTGAACATTTTCTGCTTAGTCATATGCATCATCAGTCAATCCCCAGTCCCAGTAAAAGGCTGTCACGCCTCCACGCCTCAGTGATTAATAGAACGGCGGGTTTTTGAATGAAGACGTTGCAAGGATGATTCTGTGAAATTTTTGACAGTGCCTCTGTCAAAAACTTTTCAATTACATGAGTCGAAATCCAATGAATAATAATTCATCTTCCTGCTTTCAAGCCATAATCATTATCATTTTTATTTAGCCAAATTTATTGACTTTCTTTTTTGGTTGTATTCCATTTATTTGCATTTTTCGCCCACTCGTGAGGTGAGTTGGAAGTAGGAGGTCGTTTCTGGAGTCCTGTTAGGCTTGTTTCAATTATAAAATGGCTTTCATTTCTAATTGAAATCTTAGTCTGAGAATTAAGTCTCTTCAGTTTTCTTTATTTTTATCCTAGGTGTGCGGTGTGGCGGATTCCATGGTGACTTTAAGTGCAAAGCAGACTTCGTTTCTGTTGCCCCTGGGGTATTCTATTCCTATTTCATCTGAAGATCTTCTGAATTAAAAATCTAATATATTTTGAAGAGGCCAGCAAATCTTTCATCTCCTTGGTTATTAAAGTGATTCAAATTTAATTGCCGGAGCGAGAAAAATGATTATGAAAACTGTGAAAATTCCACTTGAATTCAGCAGCCGTCGGTTGTTTGCTCATTTTACAAATAGTTTTGGCTCCGCTTTTGGGCAAATTATCGACATTTCAGCTGGTTTTATGAACCCTCATTGTTCGATTTATATATACCCCATGGAAGGTTCTGTTTTCCGATTAGCTTTAATATATTGCATACATTTTGGACTAAAAACAAGTGGAAAATGCTGCACTTCATTAAATTCTCATAAATGTTGCACACAATTTAAATTAACACAAAATTCTAGGAGTCCTCTTTGCCCTGTTCAGTACCCAAACAGCCAGACAAATTTTGGACCATAAACATTGATAACTGATTAAAAATAACGAGTGATACTTTAGCTTTTGTTTACCTGTTTACGATAGTGTTATTACTTGCTTATTATCTGACAATTTATAGGGTATATCAAGGTCTCAGAAAACACATCAGTAATATCTCTTGGAAACTCCACAGCTTATCCAAAACATGCAAGTGATTTTTATATTTATTGTATTATACTATTATTACAGGGTATACCTAAGTCGACTACTATGTGAAAGGGTAAATAATTGGAAATTTTCGTTGAACCTAAACCAAAACATTTGTTTTCCCCGACTAATTTGTATCTGCAATTAACTGCGACTCGTTTCGAATAAAGTCTAGTATTTAAGAGGAAAATAATCTGCACTCGCCTGGGACAATAGCTTTGCAGATATTATGGGGCGCTTCGATAAAAGATGATATATTGGGTTGATATACAAATAAATAAATATGGAATGGCTGCCAGCGATAAAATACAATTTACGCCTTTTAATTTGTAGCAAATTAATAATTATGCCGGCATTAAAGTGAATCAATTTCGATTCAGTTAAAAACAATATTTCAAATGGAACACAGATTAATGTTAAACTCATTAATATCACAGGTGAATGGCATTTAATATTACTGCAGTAAACATGATCAACTTATATCTTAAGTCCATTAAAATACATCTGAAATATGCAATAATAAATCGTTTTCGTAATAATCGAAGCATTTCTCTGCTGCTCTTTTTTAGGGCAAATATTATGGAATTTTAATCAATTTTCAAACAGATCTGGCCAAAAATCACCTGACTTTTCTCTAGCTCCCTGCTGAGCAACCATTTGGTCTGAAATACAACCTCAATTACGTTTTATAACTCAACACTGAGTTGAGCTCCTTAGCTGAGAATTTTCAATATTATGTGGCTGAATTCATTGTGAGAGAATCTCTGGTAAGCGACACCAGACAGACAGTATGACTGAGAGCTCTGGCCAGTCTCATTTTATCTGGCAAGTGCCCATAAAAATATCTCGGATTTCTGCCACTTTAAAGCGGCAAACAACTTGAGCTGAGGGCCAGCAAACCAGCCCACCTCCCTCTTTGCAGAGGGTATGACAACACCCACACACAATGGGCCATAATCATTGATTTATGGCTGTCATTTTGGTTATTAAACTGAAATTTTTTCCTTTTTTTTTCCAAGCCAATCTGGGCCAGCAGCTACAGTCTGAAGTTGGCCCCCAGCGATGATAGCTCAGATTTATATATATACATGTATATATATATATATATGTATATATCGCCTCAGATTGTAGGTCGAGGCAACGAACTTTCCTCAGCAACTGAAAATTGCTCTGCTTTATCCTATTTAGGCTATTTAAGCTCTTGTCCTTTTCAAGTTCTCTTGACCGACTAAAACGCAAATTGAAATATTCCAAAGCCCAATTCGTGCCTAATCTGCGTGCATGCTCATTTCTATCATCAGCAGACTTAAGAGGATCGACTGCTGCATACTCTGTAATTAGTTCTACAAAAAATTCAATCTTTCTACCTGAGCGTCGAGCCAAATGCAAAATTTTCTAGTTCGGAGCAAGGGTATTCAATCTTTGGCGTTCCGGCCATATACTTTTTGCTACCCATTTCTGCAGTTTTTTCACAGGGTATACTAACCAGCATAGACTTTTAGGGGCGAGTAGTTGCTATTTTTGTTATTCTGGCTGTTTATGAACCGCATCGAAGTCAAAAGCACTTAGAGCGCATTGAATCAAGCAAAGGGGGAATGTAAATGGAGCCCACTTTTTCTGTCATTGAAAAGCGGCCGAACGCAACGAAAAATTTGCATAATTTTCTTTTATGTGGCTAGAACGAGGAAGGGGGGAATGACAGTAATTTGGCCCTGTTTATTTCTGGCATATTACAATTAGTGTTAAGGTCTCCAGATTTTACTGAAGCACAAACTGAAATTTAAATAGAAACTCGCCCTCAGTGAAAAAAGCCTAAACATGACACTCTGATAAAACTTTTTTTGCTCGACTATTAAAATACCCAGCTTAAAAAACATTAATAAATATTATTTTGTAATATACTAATATACAAATTGAAATATAAAGATCAAAATAGTTTAAATTTATACAACTCTGAATGAAAAGCTCAGCTCAGTTGAGGGGAAGTCTCATTTTCGCTAAGTTTTGATTACAGGGTATTACATTACAAAAAGTCAGTTATCAAAATGGACTCAGCTCTAGTGTCGTTTTTCTGTCCCTTTTGTCACCAGTTGTGGAAAGGGAAATAATTGTTAGTCCCTTCACCCGTTTTACGTGTCTCTCTGGTATTTCTTGTGTGAAACATTTCGAAAACTAGCCAAATAAATTAAATAACTTGAAAAGGTGTTTAAAAGGAAATACCATTAAAACATATCAGGTCTGACCAGCAAAACAAAGCTAAAAGGATGATAGGCCAAAGGGACTTTAAGGCGATTTAAGCTAACCATTTATCGATTGTGCCTGGAAAAGTCCAAAAGGCTCTGAATTCTTAAGGCTAAACTCTTGGGCAGTCTCAAGCCAAATTGTAAGTTGTCGCAGACACACCGCAAAGCCCATCTTTCAGCAGAGAATTGCCGTTTTGTTTACATAACAAACCCTACGAAGCTATTCCGAATCCCATCTGAAACTACGAACCTTCCAAACGAGACACCCTGTGGTCACATGCGCAGAGGATGCGGCGTAGAGCCGGCTCGAATTTCCCTAAATCCTACTGCAACTGTTGCGCCTTTTTTATGCTGTTATGTTGTGGCATGCAAATGGACTCTAATCCAATTTGGTGGCATCAACTTGAAACGTGGCGCATTTCGAATATTCGCATAATTAAATGTGAACTCGAATGCTGTCAAACAAAAAAGCCAGAAAAATTTGATTAGGCCAAAAAACATGCAGGCAGACAAATTGGACAACTTGTCAGAACAATTACCAAGTGGAAACACGTTCAACTGCACTATAAAATTCCATCGAATTATTTCCTTTTGATTTGATTTTCCTGAAACTTTGACGCCGAATGAAAATTTAATTAAAATTGGTTTGACAGCTGTTAATTAAGAGTCAAAAATTAACTGCATCCAGAGAAAGATTTAGTCGGCATATTGCAAAGGAGGAAAATTTGAATTAGGCCTGTGTAATGATCAAACAGCCAAAATTAATTATTAATTGCAGCAGCGGATATCAACGGAGGGCGGAGAAGTAACTGCCTCTGCCTGACGCTATTGTTGCCACTAAATAATGTCCAGGGCAAGACCCACTATATTTATGATTTGCCATTATTTTAGAGAGAGCTTGTTCCTTTTTAGATCAGGTTGGGACTGGCGGACGGCAGGGAAAACCTATCTGATTTCGGCGTACACGAAGCGTGAATTAACGTGAACCCGACGCCATCATCGGGAGTTGGTTATGTTTTTGGTGTTGGCGCCAGACGAAAGTGTTTGCCAGACAAATGGAGACAGAGGCGGAGTTAAGGGGTTACGGGATAGGGGCTGCGAGAGTGGGCTTACATGTCACTTGGCCATAAAAAAGTTTATGTCTAACATGAGCCAAAAACAATTTGCATATTTTTCCAGTGGATAACAACTTAATTCATTCGAGCTGTGACTCTGACTGAGCCTGAAAAAAGGACGCAATGTCTCGAGTTAAATTTACTATCAGAAGATTCTGTTTGGATAGTTGTAAATCTAACTGTCTGGTTGAATTGCAAATTTAATTTCGTTGATGAAGTTAAAGATAAAAGAGTCAAAGGAGTGGGAAAAGGAAGAGAAGAAGGAGAGTTGACCAATTATTTGAAAACTGCCCCTTGGCGTTAATCCCATTTTTTAGCTGCAGAGTGAATTTCCAGCTGCCTCGTTGCTTTCACCTGGAGGGCCATTTATTTGCTGTCGTCGGACTGCCTTTTCACTTTTGACTTCTGACTGACGCCATATTTTCCGCAACATTTGCAATAGCCGTGAGCTCATCCGTATCCGCTTCCAGTTTCGCCTCCTTTTTCCTTCCATGCCACTTGAAACCACTTAGAGCAGTGCCTTCTGCTGGAAGTGTTGCAACTGTTGAGAGCTGACAGAGATGCATGCGGCATGTGGCTGGTAGCTGGGCATTGATGCCATTTCTCAAAGTGTCAGGACTTCCTGTTCCACTGCAGCATGCGTAAGTCAAGCTAAGAAGATGAGCCCCGACTGTTGATATATTACCATAATCCAACTGATACACAACTCTTGCTGGCAATTAGTAGTTCAAGTTTAGAAGTTATGTGGGAATAAGTGGGCCTAAACAAGCCTTAGAGCGGAGTCTAGAAAAAGTTCAAAGTTAACACATTTAGATCTGCCTTTTTTCTTAAATTTATATTTGATATTTTAATACCATCTTTTAATACCAACCCAATTCGCTGCTTTGAAGTGCTTCTGATAAAGCTAACTCTAATCTAATAGCGATTGCCTTGAGAGAACCAAGTCAAAGGAAAAAGCGCACGAAATTAAATAATTTTGATTCAATTCGCGTAGAGCACAAAAATGGAGTTCTCTTTCCATGTTACATTGTGGTATCAACAAAAAAAAGGAGAACATTGAGGACCATTCATTGCTGACGGAGAAGCAAACACGGAATCAACTAAAAGGGAGGGACTGTGTTTTAAGTGCAGGGTCAACCTTTTCTTTTCTTCTAGTCTCAAATGGAAGTTAAATTATCAATTTCCCACACTGGACCAATGCTCAACTCTCCTGAATGGTCCAGAAATGAGTCCAAACTGGTTCACTCCCTGCTGTTATCTTCTACTAGTGCTTCTCTTTTTTCTTTTCCTTCTTTAATTTGTTAGTCTCTTTTTTTCAGTATGAAAATGGGCGCCAAAGCTGCTCACATTGGGCGCCAAATAAATTTCTTTCTGCATTTTATTCACTGTGAAATGAAATTGGCCTCTGTTGCGTTGCACACATCGCATGGCAGTGAAAATAATTCGCCAGTTTCTTTTTCAGTAGTTTTTCCCCAAATTATTCCTTTTAGGCTAATTTGTTGTGTCTATTTTGAGTTACAGTTGCTCTTCCATTTCCACTTCCATTTCCATTGCCAAAATGATGAAAATTTGGCTCACACAGAGAGCATTATTAATCCGTGGATATTTTGCTGCACTCGCTGCAATAAGCGGTTCTCAAAAATCACTTAAATGCTCTCCACGAATCTTTTTGAACTGAAAGCCCCTCAAATTGACGTTGTACGACAATCTAAAAACAGTTTAAAGCCGTTAACAAGCTCTGCCTGCTGCTGATTGCAGTTGGGACTCGGATGAGGGGACGGTTTAATGTTGTCCAGGCAACAGGCACCGACAGAAAGACCAACAGACAGATAGCCAGGGAAACACTTTAGCAGTTTTCAATTGGAATATCGAGAGCAGAACAGGGCATAGCAGAGCAGAGTCGAGTCAAGAAGCATCCATGCGGCAATCCACGGCTCGACGCACTTCTATGCAAGAGAGGATGAGGCTCAGCACAGGATCTGCAGCCAGTTGGCATGGATATGCAATGGGGGAATGAAACGGGAAAAGAGGCATGGAGTAATGCAAGAATGATTCTATTATTACATTTACAAAGTTATTTACACAGTTCAGTTCAGTGCAAAACATTTACAATATTTTATATGTTTTCAATTCACAAATAAAAACTTGTAAATTGATTAATGATTGATTGTAAATTGAAAAATGGCTCAATTGTAAATGAAATTTTATAAAAATATTTACAGTTTACAGCAGGTATTTTACATTAATTTCGGAATTCTGTACATTCGATTTAAGTTCAAGTTTGAAACTCGATGTTAAAGCAGAGCAATTAATTTCACAGCTCAAGAAACACAAATTCTCAACAATTAGAAAATGGCTGTTGAAAAGCCACACAAGGCACAACAAAAACTATAAGAATTTTGGGGTAAATCAACAAAAAGACATGTGAAAATTGAGTTTACTGTGCAGAAGATAAATATTTCTTGTTTTTCTTATGGCCTGGACAATAAATGACAGCCCATTGTCCTGGCCAGGACAGGCCAGGAATAGATCGAACATAACCTCAACTTCAGGCAAACACACAACTTGGAAAACTGAGCCCAGGCACTTTGCCCATGAAATCAAAAGCAATTGTCAAAGTTTTCAACTCATTTGATTGGGTCAATTGTCCGCACTTTGAGCTGAACATGCAATTAAAGTTTGCGGTAGTCTCTCGGCCACTCCCACTCAACAAGTAACCAATCCCTGAACCACCCAATGGTAAACAGGCAGGCGCATCTTCCACATGAACTGACTGTGCTCTTCAAAGTGCAATTTCAGTACTTTTAATTGTTGTACAACTATCGAGTATCAAGTCTTTGACTTATCAAATATGTAACCAATGCTTGTTCAAGCGGAGACGAACAACCAACTGGCAACTGGCAACTGGCAACTTGCAACTTGCCACATGACTAAGTGAAATGTTTTACAGACGGAACACAAGAAAATGGAGAAGGTAGCAGAATACACAGAAAAAAATTAAATTTTCCATTTAATATTTTGTAGAAATGTAAAAATAACTCTTTGAAATTGAAGATTAGAATAAAAGAAATTCAAAAAAAAAAATTCATAAATTAAGTAAGAAAGTACTTGAAAAATTGAAGAGAGCGTTCTTTACTAGTTTCTAAAAGAATCATAATACTCAATTCTTTTCAGTGTACTCAAAGACGATTCAGTCTTGAATCGAGTTCTTTCCCATTGGAAATGTAAATACATGTGCGAAAGCGACCACCTGAGAAGCCAGCACGCCACAGAGGTGTCGCCCATAAGTCTAAGTTGAACCAGGAATTTCCTCATATTAAATCGCTTTAGCGCCGTCGCAACACAATAATAAAAAATTGAGAATATTATGAAAATTGCCGCCAATTGTTGTTATTGTCTTGTTGTTATCCTGTTATCGTTGCCTGTTGTCATATTAAACATCAATTGAATATGGGAAATTTATCAGCTGGCACATGCAGAAAGCTCAACTGAATCATTTTAGATGATTCATGCAACTGCTCCTTTAAGCTCAAGCTCTGGAGGATTGTCCAACTAACCGCAACAAAGAGCAGTGTTACATACTCCACTGCTGATAGGCTTCTCTCGATTCTATCAACCTTTTTGGGGTGGTTTTTTTAATATCTTCATATGTCCTTTGTCCTTGCCACAAATTTTTATGTTATTGCAGCACATTAAATTTTACAACTTATCAAAACAGTTGACACTTCCGCAGTTGCCACAGTTCAGTTCGGAGCTCCGAGTTTCAGTTTCAATTTTGGTGATTTTGGCAGGCAAGCGCTTTGACAGGAACAAACGTTGGAACAGGTTCAGGACAAGCGGCTCCCTTGACGCCATTTCCATTTTTGTTAACTGTAAATTGGCTTTGTATTCGGGGGAAAACTTTTTTCGAAGCTCATTGAGCGCGTTAATTGATTTTCACGCCAAACAAAGGCCAATGTTTGGAGACGGACACGAGAGGAGCACGAAAAGAGGCCAGTAAAAAAAAGGACCTAATCAATGGAAGGACTGCACGATGACTAGAAAGGGCAATTGTTAAAGTGGATGTCGACATTTTACCTTCCCGACGCAACAAAAGTAACCATCAAGTTATAATACCCACTTTCAGAAGAAAGGGTATAAAAAAAAGAATCGACTGCATTCCAAACCCGAATTTCCCTAATAATTTTGCAGTGTAATATGAAATTTAGCTTCTTGAACACGAAGTTAAAATGTTTTATTTGAAGAAGCTTTTGAATGTCCGAAAAGCAATAATATTTAGCCAAATGTATTTGTGAGTGTATTCGTTGTGTGTGAATGCTATTCATGCGTAATGTTTTCTGTATGTTCGATATGTTCATGGCAATCACACACAGCAGCCATTGTCTAAATATGAATACGAATTTGAATGAATGTTTGAATGAATGTGAGTTTATTTCGAGTTGTTAGAGCTATCAAATGAAATTGTTTATTTGCAGCTAAAACCAATTTCTGCTACTTCTCGTGCCACAGACAATGGCAGCAGCTGTATCCAAAATTGGTAATAATTGAGTAAAGCAACAATAAATGGAATTAATGCAGTTTCAGTTTCAATTTCAATTTAAACTTGGCAAAACGAAGTTTCCATTAAATTCTGCCTTAATTCAATTAATCGATTTCCATTTTAATTCAAATTTAAATCAATTCCCTCGCACATTTATTTCAATTGTGGTTTAGCGAATGGATATCTGTGAGTGCTGTATTCAGATCAATAATCAGACACAAAAATCCAGTTTTATAAGCAGATTGATGTCGATTTTAATTGGAATTGATTGCAAAATAACAATTGCATTTCGTAAGCCAAAAAAACAACAATACACAAAACATAAATTTATAATTACACAACAAAAAGGGAGCTCAATAAAACTTGCATAATTCTCTGCGTGTTCCTCGTGCGAGTGTTATATAAATCTCTTTATTTATATTTATTCATTTGTTTGTCTGATTAATGAATCAATTATTACAGACAGGACATAAAATTTCCGTTGCATAACTGAAGGCGTGGATCAAATCTGAACTAGTTCATCAAATGTTTTATTCCTTTTTATCCTTAAACAAATTATAATAAAAATAAGTAATATTTTTGAAAAACTTTGCAAGCTCTTCTTGTATTTTTAGATCTATCAATTGGAAAGGATCCACTTTCAGCTGAGTATATGTATATTAAGTCCTTGGATCTCCATGCAATATTTGAACTAACTCAATTTCGCCGAAGGGAAAACCAAAATGTCACATGTGGAAATTAATCGTATGAAGGCAATTTAATTTCATGTCATTATCCAAAGGCCTGGAGGAAAATCAACGTAAATGAAAATCACGTACGAGGACTTTTCCCGGGGACTTTTCCTGTCACTTTTCAGCCGCAAAGTCTTTTGTTTGACGCAAAATTCAATTAACGCGCGAAGCACATGAAGAGACCACAACCAATTTACAGTTAACCAACATTTGAATGACTTTTCCGGAAAGTCGCCGAGTTATTGGGGTTCCTTCCCGGGGGCTGGAAGCGGAGTTGAAGCGGAGTCCATGCCCTGACGCTGGAGTTGAGGCTTTGTTGATAAGTTATAAAATGGCTGTGTAAAATCTGTGTAAGGCGACGCGCCGTCGACAACAACTCAATGAAATTGGCCCACAAACACAATATAAAGTCATAAAACGGAGGGAAAACAACCCGCTGAGGGAGCATAAAGCAGCCAAATATGATATGATATACGAGAATAAGGCAGTCTGTTGCCTGTCTGGCTATCATCTGGCAGAATTTGCTTTTGCTTTTGCTTTTGCATTTGCTTTAAGGCAAATTCTTGAAATTCCGCTAGAAATCGTTGGCTTCTTTTTCCTTCAGCTGTTGATAGGCAGGCATTTGAACAGGTGTTGCAGGTGTTCCAGCTGATTTAAATTATTCGGATGTTTGGCTTTTACTCGTGGCCTGCGCATAAATTCCCAGTTGGGAATGGTCTACCAACAACCACAAAGACCGAAAGCTGACCAAAGGCAATTGGCCGAGATAAGATGTAATGGCTTTTCATGAGCCAGCCCTACCAGTTATCTACAGGAATTACGAGCGAGGCCAAAGCCTGGCTGGCCAGTAGACAGTGCAGCTGGAAACATGGTTTTCCCAGCAACCAACTGAAGCTTTAAGTTCCATGGAAGTCAATGACACTTGGCCACTTCAGTTGCCAGTTGCCAGTTGGCAGTTTAATGGCCGCTGAATGATTTAGCCAAAAGTCTTTCAGTTCAGCTCGGAGTAAGTGCCTCTTCTCTGCTTTGAATTTGTTGCCAAGTTTTCAATTCCGATTCCAACTCCTCCGGCTGTGCATTTCCCACGTGTATCAGCCCACGTTTGATTCATTTTGATTGATTTAAGCTGCACGGCCACAATTTACATTCAATTTTAGATCAATACCGAGTGGTAGCTCTACCTTGTATAATTTCCATTGTTGTGCAACCCTCCCAGTAAGAAGTACTTCTACTCAGGTGCTCGATTTCGCACATGTATTTACATTACCAATGCACCACTGAGAGACAAGCCCATTTCAAGGGTATTATTCCATTACTCCCTCTCACTTTGTTGGGCTCCCTTCCCTTACTTGTGGTTGACTTTACTCCAACTTGTTCCTTGTACTCCTGTCTATATACTCAATACTTGGAGACAAGCATTGGGGCACCACTCTAAACTTGTCCCACAATTGAAAGTATCGAAGGCTGCGAAATTGTTTCTTAAGTGCTAAAACCACAAACTTTAATTGCAGTATATATCAAAGAAGGAAAATTGGCCAATTTATGGAAGCAAAATTTCCTAGGAGTGAAGCAGCAGGTGACAATTTATGCTCTTTGGAGGGGTGAAGTTCGAAGACCTTCAGCATAATATTCATTATTTTCCTAGGCCGAAGTCTCTTAGCGCATGCTTTTCCTAGGTCAAAATTACTGTATGAAAGTATAATAAGATGAGGATTTATATACCGTCTAAGCTTCCCTTTATCCTGGATTTCTTTACCTCTTTCACACATTTTTAAAGATTTTCTTTTTTCTCCCATTATACAGCTCTTCATCAGCGTGTGTCTGGCTATTTTTTATCTGTATTTTTTTTCAACAATTATTTTCAATTTGAATTCTACGAAGCATGAAATTAATTTCATTTCTCCACCAGTTTCTGCCAGGAGCAGCTCTAATCCCTGACCACATATATATTAATCCACATAATGGTCAAAAGTGTTTATTGGCAAGAAAATCAAGCTTTGTTGGCATCCATAGCGTTTTAACCTTCCATTGAGTCTGTCTGTCATCTTCTATGCTGAACCAACTGCTCTTCAGTATAATGGAAAAAGGAAAGTGTATAGAGCAACAATTGAATTCCTTCACAGTCTCAGCTTCGAATCCCTTGAACCCACGATGAATTTACTCAAATAAACTATCAGAATTCTACTCAGCTAGCAGGCTTCCTTTTTGGTTTTATATACTTTCAAAGAAGTTTATCTCAATTTAAGTCAAATTTTCTAGCATTTTTTATAGTATCCACAAAAAAGGACTTCTAATCGGTTTGTCCACTCTGCCTGTTGGTTTAGCTTATATGTGGTCTGCTTTTCTTATGGTTTTGAACCTCGCCTTGGGTCTGTTCTTTTTTTAGAAATCTGTTAGTCATCGCACCACTTCGTCCACCTATTCAGCTAACAAAAAAGTAAGGAACACGCCCACAGCAAAAGAATTTGCCAGCTCATCCTTTGTGCAACGATGTGTAATTAAAGGAGCTTCCAAAAAGCTCGTGCAAAGTACTCGAGTGAGTTGCTTAGTCCTGTATATCCTGGCCTTTTCTATGAGTATATGACTGTGCTTTTTCATGTTGATTATGCTAATTTCAAGTTGACTCTGAACACGAAATCCTAGCGAACATGTTTTGCCATGCACCATCCAGGAACAGCTGTAGACCTGTCAGCCACACAAATCCATCCTCACAATGCTTTTACGCTGTCAAAGTCTTTTGCTTTTGGCCACATCCGCTTCACTTCCGTCGCACTTTCCACTTCCATTTCCGCCTTTGGGCACACAAGAAAATCAGTTTGCCACTTTTAATGAAAAACTCTGCTTAATTGTTGCACCGCTTGCCCCACTGCCCTGATCCCCTTCTCCTCGTAATTAAGAGACCAGAGAGAAAAACAAGCCATGCAGCTCCAGTTATTAACTGCAAAGTGAAAAGTGCGACACTCTCACAAATAATCCCCCGATCCGAGGAATGAGGAAAATGGAATAAGGAAAAGCTCCACTAAACTTACTGTTTTCAAATATTAAAGCGTAGCTGGGCGGTGGGCGTGCCGTCAGCACAATAAAGCAGCAGGTAGCCGGGCCACGCTGCGAATATTGCAGAAAATATGATGCCAGTCAGAAGTCAAAACGACAGCAAAAAAAATTGCATTTGAATGCAACTCCTTCTTCCATTTTCCTTTTAACGGAAAATATAAAAATTTGTAAAAGCAATTTCAATTCAAGGTGCAAAATACAAGCGAAGTTCAGGAAAAAAATTATATACTATAAGAGAGCTTTAGACAAACGCAAGGAATAAGAATTTTCCGGGCGTGGAAAAGCTATAAAAGCAAAATATACAATAGGAGATATTTCTCTAAGAAATTGAAGAACTAATAAAGAAAAGCGAACAAAAAGAGAACGAATAGCACACAAACTGAATAATAGAAAAAAAAGGTAGACTGATATATGAAATTAGATAAATGAACTCATTCAAAGAGGTGCTTTGTCTCAAAACAGAATGACAGATACTAAAGAAAGTTGAATGAGAACCCAGCTCAAAAAGCGTTTTTCTTTTCCTCAGAATTATCTATTTTTACTCTACGAATACATATAAAACTTACCCAATAAATATCCTTCGTTCCTATCCAGCAGTTAGGTAGAAATTCTTCCATACTGATTGGGATCGTGAGCTATTGGCTATGGTTGAAGTAGAATCTGTAAAAAGGTAGAAAAAACAGATATTATGGATTATATATAATACATTTTTAAATTTAAGAAATAAAGCAAGCATTTGAGAATTGTGAAAGGATTTATGTATTTTGAACGATTGTCCCAACAGAAGGTATAGTTCAGTTCATATGATATACTATATCATATCAACCTGGCGAATCTTACATGGATTTTAATAACAGATCGGTGAAAGCTTAGATACGATTTCAATCTGCTCCTTCTGATTTTAAAATTGCATTTTAAATAGTATTATTTTATGCATCATTTATTATTATTGTATTAAATATATTAAAGCGCATTCCAATTAAAATGTATTTATTTTAATTTGTATTCAACCGAAAATATGAAATATTGTTTCACTTTCGTGTGCTGTCAGAATTATTAATTTGCCCGGCATAAAGAGCATTTAATGTAAAAAAAAGGACTCTTACCCTATATATTATTATTTAAGTCCTTTATTATTGTTAAACTCCACATATATAAATACATCCATACATATGTATCAGAGCTGAAAATGTCCAAATGATGGCTTTAATTGCGAGTACAGATTATTTCAAATGAAACAAATAAGCTTCCTTCTCCCCCCAAAATACTCGAGTCCTGCCATTTCAGGCATAAATTAATTGTCCATACAAATTAGCTAGAAAAACAAAAATGTTTCGATTTAAGTTCAGCGAAAATTGTCGAATAATGTTCAATTATTTACCCAGACAAGCAATGGTCGACTTACAAACACCCTGGATGCAATAGTGAAGCAAAACAGCACTTTATTGGATCACTAATATACCCCAAAAATAGAGAGGAACAACAATATTTCCGTATCAAAAATCATGCTCGTTATTTGTAATCAGTTATCAAAATTTATGGCTTATAATTTGTCTATTCGTTTGGGCGCTGGAACGGTGGAAGGACCCTTTCTAAAAGTGCTCGTTCCATTTTGTGTTTATTTTAATTTTGAGCGCGTATTTTTGGTACGCGAGTTTAATGAAGTTTTTCCCTCGTATTTTCCAATTGTTTATAGTCGAAAATGTGTGCAACATATTAAGGCAAATGGGAAAACTGAACCGACAAAAGCCCGGGGGATATTAACGCCAACAATGAGAGTTCATTAAACTAGTTGAAATTTCGAAATGCAATTGATATTTAACCCGAAGCTGAGCCGAAACTATTGGCCAAATGTGCAAGCAAGTGTGTTTGCATAGTCCTTTAAAAAGTTTTTATTTTTATATATAGATCTTAAGCACTTAAGATTCCTGTGTACTTTATACTTTTAATTAAATTTCTTCCATTCTATTTTCAAATTGGAATTAAATGACTTTAAGATACCCTATGTGCTTACCTTACAGGACACTTTATTACAAAAACAATTGAAATAGAATAATCCCCCAGGGGCAATGGAAACGTGGTCTGCCTTGCAATTAAAGTCACCATGGAACCAGGTGCCGACACTCGCAAGTAAATGGAATGGAATAGAATGGAAGCGGGGGGCAACAGCTTTACTATTACATTGACTTAACTCTCCAACTCACGATTCAATTAGAAACGAAAGCCATTTTATAATTGAAACAAGACTGTCGCATCCCCAAGGAGTCTAAGGCTCCGCTTTTTCTTCCGTGTTTTAATTCAGCTCCCTAAATTAACAAAAAACGAGAAACGAATGTATGTAATGAGTAGGAAAACCAGATGAAGAAGAAGAGCATCTATAAATATTTGTAAAACCGGAACAATGGTTCTGTTTTGATAATGATAATTATTGTGAAGAAAATGATTATTCATTAGACTTCCCTGTCAGCAGCGACATCCCTTCAGCTCCAGATGATAATTATCTAGCTGCCAGCCTGCCATACATCGATTACCTGGATGGAGGATTGCTTTTAATCGTTGAGGAAAAGAGTTCTGCTCGGAAGTATTGACACAGGAACTTTGCTAGCTGCTGTCTGTTTATCTGCTGCTCCATTGCGAAACAACAAATAAAAGTCGCAGATATAAATGTTAATGAAAATCAAAAGAGAAAGAGCAAGCAAAAGTTTTCTGCTTTCAATACGGAATATATTTCCAATGTGTTGCCAGGAAGTTTGTGGGAGGATAGCGTGAAAAGGATGGGGAAATAAAGTGCAAGCAGGTGGGATTCCTGGCCAAAATTTTATTCAAAAGCCAGTCGACTGCTGCTCTTTCATTTCCATATTAACTCTTAAGTTCCACACAACAATTTCAGCCAAGCCAAAAGTTTTTCTTATATGTCTGGGCCCATTGCATAATTTATTGCAAAACAAAAAACTCAAATATTACGTCGAATTTATTCTAACATCAAAGCAACTCATGTGAGTAACTCAATCCTGGAATTGTTGGAAGTGCGAGTCCCTAAGCTGTTAATCTTTTTTCAACTTCGTAATTACTTTTGCAGCCAAAAACTTTTCCCGAAGAGAACAAATTTATAAATTGTTTTTGAAACAAGCAACAAAAGCCACTCAACCACAGCACCACCAACACACTCTCGACCCACTCTCAAACCACACTGTGTCCCCAACATCAACTTCAACTGTTGTCCAGAACTTAACTAAATCACTTTCTATGCAGCAGGAACCTTTAAGGAGGCGAGACGACCCAAAAAGACGAGTTTGACTATAACAGGACAACCAGGACACCTGCTCAGCAGTCGACAAAAACAACTGGAACTAACCACTGACCAGACGTAGCTAAGCCAGAACAAACCAGTTGGTCAGAGAACTAGAAAAACTGAGTAGGAGTGGCCAATAAAAAAGGTAACGAAAGTCCTGCCGGGGCAGATGGGAATATGCTGATGCCACTTGCAGTCGACAGGCGAATCCAACTCCAACCGCAACAAAAACAAAACCGAAAAAGTTTAACCCAGTCAGTAAAAAAAAGAAAAGCCAATGGCTAAAAAGTTCTCAATTTGGCAGGCAAAATCAACGTAGAGCTTTTCGTTGCTTTTAACCTTCTGGAACTGTTAGCAACAGTTGCCATAGCTCCGATGTGGAAGCAGCGTCACTTCTTTGCTAATTAGCAAACAGAATCAAAGCTCTGCTTTAAATTGAAGAGTTCTTCCAACTCATTGTCATTTGCGGGAAGAAAACCCCAGTCATCATATAATAATAATAATGATAATAAGTCTTGCCGGTTATTGCCTGGTGGAAAACCAAATCTTCCTCCTTAAAGTCCTACAAACCACTTAAGCCAGACAAGGAACACATTTCAATTTGAAGATTATAGTCTTTAGAATATATGCAATAGCCTACAACTCCGACCCACAGATATGATTAATAGATGGATGCTAAAGTGTGACAGGACAAATTCATTGCTCTTCAGCGGGAAAAACAAACTGCCTTTATCTGCGTGTGAGGAGGGGGACTGAAAGCATAGGCCAAATCGAAGTCATTAATAGTTCCAAAATAATTGTTGACCATGACAACGGCGAGCACAAAATTTCCGCGAAAATACAACAAAACAAATCCACACAAATCGATTTCCGGCTTGAGTTGCCCTCTTACTCCGTACGGTTGCCATCCTATTGACAGCTGCAAGTAGCTGCTCCTGATATTATATTTACCACCATTCCCTCCTAATCTCTGCCTCTTGGCAACGACTTCATAGTCCAGCAAAGCTGTTTGTTTTGCTTTTTTCGCCTGCTCGTTATTGAAGAGCCTCTATTTCGGCCTTGCTCCAAATACAATTCGAATACCAATTCCATCTGCTTTCCGCCTTGTACTTTTACAAAATAGTTACAGCCAGTAATATGCCTCCCAAATCAGAATTGCGTGGTGCTCGTCATTAGCCTTACATTGATTAATGGTGCATGGCTCCAAAATATGAGTTGCTCCAATTCCAATTCCAGCTCCAGTTCGGGCCTCGGTTCAGCCCTTGACTAGCCGTGGTAACCCCTCTGTCATACATGTCATTAGCTGTGCATTTTCCGGCACTTAGCTATAATTCAAGCAAAATGCTTCAATCCCATTATGCAGGCTTGCTCCTAATCACTTCAATTAGTTAACAGCATAAAAATAATCAGCACAAGTGGCGCATGAATCCTACATTGATGAATGGCTCTATACAAGGTACTTTGAGGTTCAATTTATTTCATTTAATGGGTCAGTCATTCCAACAGCTTTCCCGAACCCAACGTTTTTTAGCTCTCTTATTGCTCTTTAGCCCTTTTGGTCTGAGTGGATTCAATTGCATTTGAGTTCGTTGAGCCATTGGACCTTCCCGGGTAATTTGCATTTCACAAAAGAACCAAGTAATCATCTATCGAATTTCTCACAACATTCAATGCAAATCGGATTTCATTAGCGACAACTCAAAGAGTCTTCCACTTTGCTTGTTGCCCTTTGTAATTTTCAGTCCATGATGTATTTGCTTCTCCTGGTTAACAAGCTCGTCTCCAACATATTTTCCATCATTTCAAAATTAACAAACAGCGTGAAATCAAACAAACCGACCTCATGTCCTCTTCATAGCACCCATAAAAGCTCTACACTCCATCTGCTATCTCGGCATGCCTTCACATGAATTTCTTTACGACGACCTCACCCCTTCGCACGAGTCTCTATGGATATCCATTCATTTGGAAGGCGCGTCACGGTTCCCTATCCCTTTCGCAGTTTCTATGAACGCATATTTCAAATAACTTCACTCTTCGTCAGTTTTTCTATTGCTGGCTGTGATTGACGTGATGCATTCTCCCAATACAAAAAGTATATATAGAAAATCCTTCAGTACTCTGCACTACTTACATGTCGACTCACAATTTGACTTTGTTACATGTTGCGAACTGTAAACATGAGTTAAACGATTTTTCTTCTTCCCGTCCGCCGATCTAGTTTCCACTTGTATCCCGAACATCGACAACATTAAAATTAAATATTTTCTATTCTATTGTACAAAATTTTCCGCTCCGCCTTCCGTTTCATTGTGTTGCCACGGCAACAAGCAATTTTCTTCCTATCCTTTTCGAATAGCCCCAACACCTTCGAGAACAGGCTGTGCAAGGGTCCGTGAAAATGCAATTTCAACAAGTTTCACTTTGATGTGCGCAAACCCACAAGGAACAGAACTTTCTCACACCCTCCCGTCCACCCTATTTAGCTGGAAAATTTCCCTTTAAATTAAAAATTAATGCAAAAGAAAATCATGTTTAATGAATGGACAACAGTCCGAAAATCTCCCCATTAATATACCAACCATCGCAGCTCTGCCCCATGGAACAAATAACAGGACAGTCGTATCCTGGCATTAAGAAAGAGTTCAGACAAAACTGTGTCAATTGTACCGGACTTTACATGGAGCACAGACAATTAGGGAAAACCTGCAGTCGAAGCAAAAAGGTACAAATTCTGTGAGCTGTGACATAGATAAACCAAAACAGGAAAAGAGAGCATGCAAATATCATGGAATGCACTTTGCACTCCTTCCTAATGACACTAAATATCCTTCTAATATTTTATGTAAATTATCTAAAACCATTGTGGAAAAGCTTAGAGTGAACTTACCTTTTAAATTCTCCCTGAAGCCTCCTCTGTTGCTTGGACAAGGCAAATTTATAATCCGAAATAAAACTTTCCTAGGCGACGGCAAGGCTGGACTGACGGAAGTGTTGTTTTTATCTGTAAAGGATGAACAAAAATAAGATTAGAAATAAAATACAGAATATAGGAATATTTTAGGGTTGATTTCGTTGATAGAGAGAGATTGATTGAATACATATAATTATTTAAAATTACATCTGAATTAATTAAGCTTATCATATTCTTATTAGCAGTCTTCACTTTCCATTGTCGTGCCAAACTGCTCATCCTTTCATAACTGTTGTCGTAGGACAAACAAACAGAGGAGCTGAGGCTGAGTAACATTATCCTTTTTGTGTGTTTGTGCATATTTAATGTGAGTCACTTTGAGGTTATGTTTGTGCTTCTTGTTTAGACTGTGGCATCTCCTCTTAATGGATGAATAACGAAGGAAGTGAGGAGGCAGTTGCGCAGCTGTGTTCTCTTGCTGGTTTGCCAGCGGAAAAAGGCAAAGGAAAAACAACACAGCGGGATATATAACAATTTTCGAATCGAAAACGAAACTGAAAGGAAAACTGCGTAAGATTAGGAAAGGTCTGGGTAGATACTTAGGCGAATCATGGATAAAAGCTAACGAAAATGCTTTTTCTTGTTTTATAATTGGATTTCAAATTGTTTTAAAAAAGCAAGCGCTTTATCCTCCATCCTTAATGCAGGCAGAAGCCGTCACCTCCGCAGCCGAAACGCAACAATCAACTTCCGGCATAGACGCACAGTCAACAGGGAAGACTGGCAAAAAAGCTGAAGAAAGTAAATAGCATTTGCGACTTTCAATGCAAAGCAGGGCAAAGACAAACGCGGAGATGGCTTAGCCTGATCCCGGAGAGTAAATGATGCAACGTGGAATGGAGAGAGGGTCAACAAGAGAGGCAGCGAGAAAGATGACAAAGAGACAACAATGAAACCGGATGAGAAAATTTAATTTGACGTCTTTTTAACTCAAACAGCTCGTCTTTCACTAATAGAAGGTATGGAAGGTTGAGGTCAGGGATTATACCGTTCCCCTAGCTAGTTATACTTTCACAAAGGAAAAGATGATGATGAAGTCTCGTTTTCAACCATTTGATACCTCATAACCTCTCAACTCGAAAGCAAGATACCCCTTGCATAGTCGCTTGGTGGTGACGGATTCGATTTCGATTATTATTGTATCTTGGGTTGTGTTTACTAAACCTTCTGAACGCTGCCCCTTAACTCTACCCCCGTCAGTGTTCGAAAAAATCAATTTCCGTTTAAGGTGGAAAACGGATCAGGTGCAGGGGAAGTAGTGCCGTCAACTTGCAAGAAAAATAAACAAAAAGTGCACAAAGTTTGCTCAGCAGTAGAAAAGTAAAAGCCAACTGCGAGGCAACTGTGCAACAAAACAAATTGTGAAATAAACTTTCTCTTCATGCCTGCAATGCATCCGTTTCCCTGTATCCTTATCTAATCTTTATTCTACTCACCATTTTATTGCAATCATCGCTAGACTGGAGGCGAACTTGTTCTACGTGCACGATGGAGCCATTAACACATACGCGAAATACTCCATCATCTCCTTCCTGCGAGTTGTTGCACTCCTTTCTTTCTCCATCATTATCCCCGTCTTATCGCTTCCAGTTGGATTTGCACTCCATTAGCTGTTCGTTAGCTTGTCCAATATATGTATCTATTACAAAAATTCCGATTTTAATTGTTATACAAACATTTAATACAAAAATCATTTACCTTTGAAGGGCTTTAAATTTCTCCTCTATCTATCTCTAGGGATTAAGTGGCGCACTCCACAGGTAAACATAAAAGATTATGCTGCGACACCTGCAGGTATAAATGAAAAACGTAATCCTTGCCGCAGTGATTAAAATTAAATTCAAAATTATATTTACGAGCTGATAAAGCTCCTACCGTGCCTTAATCTATTCCTTCATTTCCTCCTTAGAAAACTATGCTAGAGTTGCCAGTTTCCTCGGGGTTGGGGAATGTTTTGCATGGCGCTCACGTATTTGCCAGCTATAAGAAACAACCCACAAACACATATACGATATACGGGATTCCTTTCAGATAAGCGGAAGGTCCCTCGCAGTTTCCTATGTATCTGTTTATCTTCATCCTTGCCACGGGCTTTGTTATTTTTCCAATCGAAATACTCGCTGAGCGAAAATTAACAAACAAAACATGAGCCACAACTAAAACCCGAAAATTTAACAACTAACCACAAAAATTAGGTAGAAGGAGCAACGGCAAATTCCTTTAATTAATTTTATATCATTTCAATTGTTCTTCACACATTTCTTGTTACATAAGCACTTTAACCTAATTGTAATAATTGCAAATAAGAATTCTGCAAAATTAGTGATGTAAGTTGACATCGTGACATCGATTCTTTTATTACTTACATCACTATTGTAAATAACATCTCTGTAAATAATGCAATGCAAATAACTTGAGTTAACAGCTGTTGTGCTGATATCGATAAGGAGATATCGATCGATGCAAGTTAATTTAAATGCATCTGTTAAGAGAAAAGCCTGTATTTATTTGATGAATAACTAATAACATTAAAAGAGATCGTAAAGCTATAGATTTGATTTTTTACAGTTCATATTTATATTCTCTGTCTGATTTCTTCCCAACTTGAGCTTGGCAAATCTGTTGCCAATTAGAATAATTATTTAATAGCTTCTTTGTTTTTCAGACAATCATTTTGCGGAGACCCAAGCAGCTTCGTTAATATTTTTCGTAGACAATAAACTTCATTTCCCTCTTCTCTCTGTTCTCCTTCGTTACAGTCCTTATCGTCATTATCATGATTGTGGGCGTCACTTCTGTCACCATCATCTAACGCAATTCTCATCAACGCATAATTAGATATTCAATTTCCATGGAGACTCCTTTGAATTTTTATTCATTCTTCCTTCGTCCTTTTTCGTATACTATTTGCCCAACGACATCTGTTTACTAAGTACTCAATTCTGCACTCATTTCGGCAACGGTTTCAAATCCATTGCGTGCTATAGATTCACTTACTCGTCCATGGATATCTGGTATCAAATACAATGGCAAACAGCATACTCGAATCCATTTGCCGCTATCTTCTGGAAGGACGCTTCCATTGAACCAGACGACAGGGAATTAAATGAATTTCAACAAAAGTTAAGCCCCAAATTGGAGTCGAGTATTCCATATGCCTTTGCCTGAAGCTGGCCAAGAAGGGTGCTTGCTATAATTATTGTTCTCTCTTGTTATGGCCCCCATTTATCCCCCATTACATAGTCGAATATATGAAGGAATAGGAAGTTACAAATGGAAAGAGAACGAATAAGGGGAAGAATTGCATGTATCCAAGTGCACGCGGTGAAATGTTACCAGCCCTGATCTGCTCACTTATGTGGAAATATCTCATTTTGTGTGGATGTGTGGAAGTGTATCCCCTTTCGCCAAACCTTCTGTGCCTCACACTTAACTTCACTCCCTTTGAATTCTATTAAATTAGTCTATAAATGTTGCCCAAATTGCTTTAATGTACGGCGAAAGTTTAGCTATAGCTGTGGGGACTACAACAATTACTCTATAAAAGGGGGCTAGAGAGGAGCTAAAAAGAGGGCAGATAACAATAAAAACAGCAGCGAACAGAAGCCAGACTACAGCTGTTGTAACATGACTTTGTGCTTGTTTAGAAACACTTGCAAAATATTATTGCAACAGCAACAGCAATAAAGAGAGGGGAACCACTAACTGAGGAGAGCCGGAACCGAAACTGGTTCCTAGGCAGGCTAAAAGCAAACATAGAAAAGCATTAGGATTTTGGAATAGGACTGAGCGTAGTTGAGAATGAGCAGGATAAGTAGCTGCTGCGGTTGAACATGTCGAACAATTACAAATAATAAAAGCAGAAAGGGCTTGGGATTGGGTAGTGGTTCTACCGCAAAGCAAGGTGGAAAGTTAGCAATGTACGTGAGAAAGCAATGTGGAGTAAGAAATAGTATATAAATCAGAAGTAGAAAGTAGCAAAAATGTCGTAAAATTTGAGGGAAGGAACATGAGCAGGTGCTAATTGTAAATCTTGTCGTCGACTCATTAAAGAAATTTGTAAACCAATAATAATGGGGCTTATAGAAAATGGCTGACCTCTTTATAGAATTCCTACTATTATCCTTTTTATTAAAATTTATATTGCATTATATACATTTATTTATATTGCGATATGGCAAAAACTTGCAATAAAAAAGGTAGTGCAACCTAGGTCGAACTTTAAGTGTTATGTTACAGGGGAAGATGTGATCGCAGGCGAGTCGATTTTTTTTTTTTTTTAGGTTTATGCATTTATTTACTTACCTCATTTGCTGCATCAGGCAGATTATGGTCCAAGCTCAGGCTCTAACAGGCTAGTTCCATGCTACGGCAGAATCTTTAAGATGCTATTATACTATTGATTGACAAACGAAAGTTCCCTTTGTGGCCAGTAATACTATTAGCCAAATACACTACTGACCAGCAGGCTTTGCGTGGGATTTGGCCAGCCACAGTGCAGTGCACTTCACATATTCCTTTGTGTGTTTCCCGCGGTTACCCTCACTTGCTTCCGTTTATTTTCCTATTGATTTCATTGTGGCCAGCATGGGTACACTTGAACATAAAAGGGTAGTTATTAGTTGGAAAGGGAAATATAATTAGTGAAAGGAATTAATTAGCAAACTTTAATTAAAGGCACAAGTTGCCTGATTAGCCACAAGTCAATAAATTGGGTCAGTCACATAATTGGAGTCATCACAAAATTAATGAGTATTGTTACTCAGTATTTAAGAAGCTCTATCATTAAAATGCCCATTCGAAAAGGAGAATTTCAGTGAAGCTTGCTTGCAATTAAAAGACGAATTTAAAACTCGATTATCTCAATGCAAGCGAACAAACAGCAGCAATCGAAATGCGATTATGGCTGACATGTAATCATTGAATATTCATGAGTGTATTCGTTGTGCAGTACCGAGTACATACGAGGAATACCCATCAATCAAATATGAATTGCCGTTGAGTCATATTACCCGCATACGAAATACTCAGAATATTTCAAACTAATTGCATCAAAGTGCTGGCCTATGTCCCAGCGAGGAAATTGGAGTGGATTCCGAACGGATATTCAACAAATTGTATTACGGCAGACGGTGAAACGGGACCCAATCAAAGGGCAGCTATCGATAACCAAATAACAGGCTCTACAGGGAGGCGACATTTATATTGGAAATTGAAAGCATAAGTCAACGGAATCTATTTAATTATATGAATTGAACTTGATTAAATATATCAACATATGTATATGGCAAGTAAATAAAATATATTGCGTCACTGTATATAGTATATATTGCAGGTCCAAAATTTGAATGTAAATATAACCTTAGATATTGGAACCTTAAAGAAAATTATATACAAATTTTCTATGTGAAAGAATTAAAGTGAAATTTCTTTGTGTAGAAAGTTATGCCTTTCGTTAAAGAAGTATAAGACTTAGAAGTTAAATGCAAAGGTTCCCTCCTTACTGACAATCTTCCGCCCACTGCGTATCACGCCCACAATGACACAGCGACACCTTTGGACTAATTTATCTTCATTAAGCAGGTGTTAAATCGCTTTGAGAGCAGCTGGTGTTGTATTTCTGGCTCCTAATTTACATACATTTAGTGTTGAAAGGAGGGGAGGGTGGGGCGTGTGCGTGTGGTAACCACACGATTCCCGAAAGCGAGAGGGAAAGGGAAAGGGAAAGAGCAAGAGGGCTGATTACTCGGCCTATGCCAAGGTGGCAAATCAAAATATGTAGTTTTATGTAACTTTCGGATCGTTAAAGAGAACGGAGAATAAAGATCGGAGGGAAGGAGAAAGAAAGAGGAAATTAACTTTGAGTACAGATTACATGCGAGAAAAAGCAGCAAATGGAAACTTGCATACAGAAAATACAGCATATCAATTTAAAAAAACCTCTTTTCAATATGTTTCTAGTGCCTTTTCATGTCTATGTCTAGAAATATCAAGAATAAAAGACACAGCAAACATACACTCAGAAAAAAAGGAGTTTTGTTAATAATTTTTAAAGAAAATGTAAGAGACCTTTAGTTGTAGGCCATTTTCTATGCCTCAAAAACCAAAATTAATTGCATTTTTGCAGCAATAACATCTAAATCAATAAATTGTTATCCAAGATATAAACTTTTTTTTTTACTTATCCCAAAAGTGGTTTTTGCTGTTGGACATTTATGTAAATTAGGCAAGAAGTGCAGAGATTTGTCTTTTGTTTATTGGCCCAGCTGAAGCTTAACTTGGCCATAACTCACATACATCCAAAACGGAAACTAAGCCCAAACAACCAGAGCAAGAAGAGTTGTCACTTGGCTCAACAAATTGTTAACGAGCGTCCATTCTTGGCTATCAAATGAGTGGGCGTATTACGCCTTCAGTCCCTACGTCCAGAAGTATCTAAGTATCTGGTATTAATGGCAACTCTATTAAATAAGAGAAATACGAGGGAAGGGAAGAGAAGTGCAACTGATTAGGCGTACAGCCAGGACATCGGGGAGAACATTATACTCACCAGCTTCTTCTGAGCTCCTCCCTGAGTTCTACTGCTGTCCAATAAATAATTCATGTTGCAAGTTGTCTGCACAGAAATGCCGCCCAGTCGAAGCTCAAGAGCCAAGTGGGCGTGGTTCATACGGATGTGGATGATTGTGAATGATTGTGTATGTGAAATAGGATGTGGATGCGGATGAAGATAGACGACTCAGTCGAACAGACATCCTCAAAGCGGAAATGTAATGCAATTCTGGAAAGCAAATGAAGGGATTAATACTTGCACAATAAGTCTGGTAGAGGCATCCAAAACTGATGGAAGGACTGCATAACTTTCATATAATCCTCACTCACTTTACGTTACATACGCAATTAAATTACTCTTAATCCCTTATTGCAATAGTTATTGAAGGATCAAAGAGCCTCAAATAAATACCTTAAATAATAATTTGTTACTCATGTTTAATGGAACCGAAACCAAACTCCGGACAGTGATCAAGTTCGCACAAAAGCATAAAGGCACGGAAAAATATAAAGCCTAGTCTTCAAAATAACTTAATATTTAATTAGTCAAAAAACTAGCTAAGATTTTTAATTTAGCCCGGATTTAAGACTGTACTTATTACTATAATAACCTTATTCGAAACTCCTCTCTTTTAGTATTTTGAATCTGTATAAACTTACCTCTCACTTCTGGAACTGCTGAATATATAATTCAATAGAAAGAATCATTGATTTTTAAGATAACTAATTAATTTAAAATTTCATTATGTAATATAATAGTTTACTAAATTGGATAGCAACCAAATGTTTTATTATTAGAAGAACAAATTATTAATAAATACTTGTTTCGAGTGAAACTGTCATTCATTTATTATCACACCATGATTATTGGCTATCTACAAGAAGGCGCACACTACAAAGTGTAGGAGCATATCTCTTTAAAAGTAGGTAAAAGGGGAGATCTACTAGTACATTTAGTTAGTTCAATATTTTTTTTTTTTTTTGGTAATAGATTTGAGCAACTTGAGAGCTTAGTACGCTACTTTAGAATGTAAATTCAATGAGGTATTCTTTTTGAAGGACTACTGTAGCTTGGTGAAGACATGACTGGCATGTTTCTTGTATAGCACCAGAGATATGTTGACCAGGAACGGAGCGGCCAGCCAGAAGATGCGTGTGCCAATACCCGTGGCCTCACGATGAAACATGCCCGAGGCAGCACCACGCCCCGTATTGCAGAAGGATTCCTCGCAGCACGAGGTACACGCATAGAGTTTGGTGCGTTCGCCAATGATGATGCATCCGGGCTCACAGTTGGCTGCACAGCGGCGATCCAGTGACCACATTTTGGGTGAACTTGTCGAGTTCTCAGTGCTGGTGGTATACGAGAATCTCTTGACCTAGATAAGATAGACTTTAAATAGAACTATAATAGTTTAGTTCTGGTTCTCACCATGCAGATGAATTCCTCGCCCTGGCATTTCTTCATTAGAGTCGTATCATTGTGCACCACAACATCCACGCAGGCCTGGCCATCGTCCATGGTATCACAGGCATAGCACCAGAGCTTGTTCACCCGCTCCGTAGCTGCCGCAGTGCGATGAATATGCCCTCCGCTGGTCAGTGAAGTAGTCAAGCTGCCTGGAGAACTGAGCCCGGATCCTCCAGGTGAGCTGGTGCCTGTACCAGTCACTGTTGATGTTGAAGGTTGATAATTATTGATTTTTTTGCCTTTGCCATGAAGGTCGAGTCACTTACCGTTGTTGACGCAGGCGGTGAAGACAATGGAGCAGGAGGTCAGAACGAAGTAGGCGAGCGTCAACAACGCCCTGGACATGATGTGACCCCCAACTGGGCCAATTATCGCCTTACTAGCCAGCTAAATAATGAAATCTGTAAACTTAATCAGCAGCTGCAGATTTTTGTTTATATGCAAAAGCAGAATGTCAGAAGAAACATGGAGGAAAAGGACATGCGCAGTGGAGTTCAAATGATGGAACTATTTCAGTTGTTCAATTGAACAGTGAACCAGTGTTGGTTTCGGCGGGTTTTCTCTTTAAAAAACTGACTTTCGACAGGGACTCCTTAAGCGGTTAACAATTTTTCAGACTTCTACAGCAAATCTTCGAACTGGTTTTAAATCGGACCACTTCAAATCCAGATATCTCTAGTATCTGAAATTATAAGAAACTCGGAACGACATGGAAAACAAACACTAGTATAGCGATCAAAAGAGCGCTTGGCTTGGCGAATTATAAATACGAATTTGAGCTCTTCTTCCCAATAAATATTTCACAATATTTATTTAGGCTAACAATGAAATTTTGAATAATAACAGCAACAAATTCTGTATAGGGAAATCGATAGAATCAGTACAGACGCAGATACTGAAGTGCCTGGCGACTCTGCATCGGATAAAGCTCTCCAATATTATACATAAGATCAACGATGTGTGTGGGGCGTAGCATGCGCCAAGGCATAAATTTCAGGGTCTTCTTATCGCAGTGTATATCCTTTTCCAGTTCCAGTGGAAGCGGTACCTCATTGTAGAGCATGTTGCCGTCTACACTGCGCTGCAGGGTAGCGGGCAACCCGATCTGATCGGCAAACGCTTTGAAAAGGATGGCTCGTTCAAATTGACAACCGCTCCGTATCACGCCTATTGGTATAAAGTTGGTATGATAATCATAGCGTAGGGTATCCAGATGACAGCGCACAGTGTGACGAGAACACTCCTCTGTAGTGTTAAGATCGAGTATCTTAATGTTCTCGGACATGATGTTATTAACGGCTTCCGCAATGATTTTAGTGCGTTTTGCCACATTGTCGAAGTCAATACTGGGTCTTATGCGGTCCGGATTTTCCACTAATCCATGCAACTAAGAAAAGAAAAAATAGTAGTTTCAATAATACAAATGATTAATTCCATGATATTTGATATACTCACAGCTAAGGTTTGATTCAGGGACTCCAGAAATTCAGGCAATTTCGGATCACCAGGTCGCTTGCAATAGCACCATTTCTGATCGCCCACCACATCGTGTTCGTGCAGGCAAGCAGTAGGTACGGCAATCATATCCTTCTCATTGGCAACAGGTCGATCAAAGTTCACCACCAGCACAGGAGCCAGTGGTGAGCAATCCATACGCAATATATTCTGAAAGCAACGGAAATCGTCAAACTTACGCTTCGACACATAGAAGTCCTTTCCAGCGGTTATATCCGTAAATCCTATATAGTTGCGGATGCAGAACTTCATCGTTGGGCACTTGGATAAAATGCTCTCGATAGCCGGACCCCAAGTAGACACACAGAAGGCATGCTTCTGGAACAATATTAGCCTATAATAAAAAAAAAAATACAAAAGTCAGGACATCCCTACTACAACATACACATAATTAAAGTATATTTATTATGATGATTATCCTGGATCATACTTACACCTCTAGAATGCCACGATCGATGTAAGCATCAACAAAGTCAGCACAACGGGTAGTTTGCAGTATAAAATTGGTTACAGCCGTCTTGACGAGATTCGAGAGAGATTTGAGAGCGCGTTTGATTGAAGAAACAATGAAATTATTGAGCAGAACTATACGGACAGGTTCCTCATCGACAATGGTGCAGAGGCATCGGAATATATTATGCACCAGAATGGAGTGGGCATAGGAACGCTGCAAGAAAATATATTAATATCTAAATCTAAATATATTAATAGTTATTAAATAAAAATACCATCAGTAGCTGCGCTATTTGTTCGGCGAGTGGGTTGTACGCACCAAGAATTGTACGATACTCATCATTGTGGGCCAGACTCTCGACAATTGCGAGCAGCGATAATATCAGATCTATGGATAATTCTGGCAAGCCCTGCTGCAGAGTATTGGCTAATCCGGAGGCTATATCCATTTGCATAAGTTCCTCGGCTGTCGGTCGAAATGAGATGGTTAATAAATGTCCAATAAACTCCGCTGCCTGTTCCCGGGTCTTGATTGATACCTGCGGCGAACGGAAAAGATTTACCAACTGGGTCATAGCACCCTTTTCATACTCGGCGACAAAGGTGCGCAATGCTTCCGGATAGTCCACTAGGCGATTTAGACCCATGATAACAAACGGTGCTGGTTCTGGCTTACTCTTCATGAGACATGTAATAAACATCTTTGTTATATCAGCATTGTGAATGCGTCCCAGATAGGTTTGATATTTGGCTGCTTCGGCGAATATGGAAATGATGGAGCAAACTACATCTGGACGCAAAATATCCATGTCATCTTTGAGTTGCTCCACCATCTGCTCGAAGAGATTTTGCTCAAAGAACAGCTTTGTCATTTTTTCAGAACGCAAAGCCGTTGCCAGCACATCAATAATGCCAAGTGCATCGGGTGCCTGGGGATTTTCGCAGAAGGCCTTAACCAGTTGTTGTAGAACAAAGAAACAACGATGCAGTGGCTCAAAAACGCTCTCATCACTGGTGTCAGCGAGTAGCATCTTCAGCACCTTGAGAGCGGCTAGGCGTATCTCAAGAAACTCATTGGTCAGCTCGCAAATAATACGATCCACGGGAAAGCCCGGTAGCGTTGTAAATTCTAACATCTCCTGGGCACTTTGAACTTGTAGAATTTTATGCAGCGCCTCTATTGAATTGAAAACCGTATCGGGATTATCCGAGTTAACGAAAATATTCTTAAATTTTTCCAGAAAATCAATATTATCGAGAATATTCTGTGCCACTTGAGGATCGCGTAGACATAAGTTAACTATATAAGTTAAGTATTCGATGCAAAAATCATCGCTTTCCTTCATATAGAACTTGTAGGACACATCCAATAATTGTCCAGTTTTGTCCGTGTCATACTCGCCTAGCTCTGTATTATCCAGCAGCGATGTAATTAAGTACAAGGAGAAACGGCGTATAATGACACTTTCCGAATACATAAAAAACTCCTTTCCCAACAACAATTCCAACAATTGATTTTGCTTCAATTCCAATATATTTTCATCGTATTTTCGAGCAAATTCAGTTATATGATTAAGTACAGTCTGCAATACAGAATCCTCTTTCGAATTAAGCAACAACAAAGCCGTTTCTAGCCTATTAATTGTAATATTTAAACTCGGAAAATTATTTTCGTTGGATTTGGTGCGATCTGGATATTTAGCGCGAGCCTCATAGATACGCTTCGTTGCAGCCGCCATTTCTTTTCAAATAATTCTTTTTAAGTTATATTTTCTTATGTTTTACATTATATTTAACTGATTGAAAATGCTCTACACTCGTAGAGTACGAATAAGGTTTTCAAGCAATAAAAGTTTTTTCTACATTTGAAAAATTTTAATATAAGTAAGAATCAAGCGGGCACAACCAGAAATATAAAAAACCTGTATATATAACCTTTAAAGCTAAATTAAAAAGCAATAAATATTAAAAACATAATTAATTTACAGGACTATCCATGACCAAATTAGTATAGTTTGCGGAGCTGTGTTTTAAATCAATGTTGTGGTACCATTTTCTTAATTATAGTTTATTGTCTTAGTTTCGAAAATTTTAAAATAAATTTTTTCAATATCAGTTATATTTATTATATTATAATATAATTTCAATCATAAATCAATTCTTTCACACAGCTAAATTATCGATAGTGATTAATCGATTAAACAACATATATTTGAGAAAAGTTGGCAGCGCCACAAACAAATGAAATCATATTAACGGAAGAGCAAGCGAATGGGGTGGAAAACGTAATGCACAATAACGCGACGCTTGTGTTTGTTCCATGGCATCTCATTAAAAAATAAGAATAAAAAAAAAGTAAGGAAAACTGCTCGGTTTACATATTGGAAAAGTAATCGTGTAGTTATCAAAGAATACAAACTAGTTATAATTTAATATAGAATAGAAAATATAATAGTGAATACCGCGGCAGATCAAATACAATGCCCAAGGCACGGGTCAAGAAGAATAACAAAAAAACTAAAGAAAAGGAAAATGACGAGGAGCAGCAGAAGACGCAGCAAAAACAGCGTCGGGACGATAAAGTGGTATCCAAACACGGCAACAATGATCGTACAGTTGGACAAGGACCGATGTATATGATTATGTCGAATGCCCAGCTGAATGAAACCTTTCACAAGCGCTATATTAAAGAGCTGAAGCAACTGTACTCCGGGGTAAGTGAACAAATGTCAAATTGAATTCAAATATAATAAATAAGATTCTTTTCTTATATTCTAGCTGGATCACGATGCTTTTATGTTTACGTTTATAAAGATGTTCAAGACGGTGTTGGAGGCTGAGGAGACGAATGAGTATGGCAATACGGCGCTTGCTTTTTGTGCCAAATTCGTCACTAGTTTCGAGTCCGAGAAAACGCATCCGATACTCGACGAAACATTTATTTGGTTATTATCGGTATGTCTCGCACCTACTGTACTTCCATTGCATTATTTTTGTTGACATTTCCTTCTTGAACGATTTACAGACAATTTCGAACAGCCCGCATGTCCGGTATCGTTTATGTTTCTTTGTAAATCTCATTCTAAAACATTTGGGTCCAAATGCCGCCTTGGATGACACACAATGTGATCAGATATTGCATTATATGCTGGATCGGCTGAAGGATGTGGCGCCTAGCGTACGGAAACAGGCTGTACTGGCCATGCAGCGTCTGCAGATGCCGGATAATCCAAGTGATCCGGTTGTATGCGCCTATCAGTATCATTTAAGCACTGATCCCTCATCGACCGTGCGGCAGTGCGTGATCTCGTGCATGGGCCGTAATTTTTTGACCGTGCCTCATATCCTGCAACGTCTTTGGGATGTAGACGAAAAAGTGCGACGCCACACTTATATTAATATGTGCAACTATCCGGTGCGCTCCTATAAGGTATTACAGCGACTTACAATCCTCGAGCGAGGCCTCAACGATAGCTCAGATTCTGTGCGAAAGAATGTCATTAAGTATACCCTAAAGACTTGGATCGAGGCCTATCAACACAACTATATACAGCTAATAGCTGCTCTGAAGCTCGACTCTTCCGAGGAGGAACTGTCCCGTTTTCGTCAAGTTGTCCGCCAAATGCTGTTTGTCATCTTTGAGCAGCACGAAAATAGCGATCTGCTTGCCCAACTGCCCCTTAGCGAGGACTGCGAACTCCATTGCTGTGTGCCTCAAGATCAACTCACTGTCGAAGTGGTCCTATACTGGCAATACCTCAGTGCCTACTTGCAACAGACGGAGGCCGATGAATACGAGCAGGTGCTCCCCGAGCTGAGCGTATTCTGCGACTATGTGAAAAAGTAAGACTTCTATTATATTCCATTTAGCCAGATAAAGTTCTGTTGATCTTCCAAAAAAAAGCCTAAAGTAAATCCGTTACTTAGCTCGTCTATTGGAAACTGCTTCCAGAGTTTTTAATAATTAAAAGCGGACTACTTTATTATATAGGAGTTATTGGAGCAATGAAATTTATAATCTTTTACAAATTTTCTCGCTGCAGATTTTGCCTGTTCCAGAAACCAGACATAGATAAATTCCAACAAATGGAATTTCAGTGTATGCTGCTTTCGCTAGTGGAAATACTGCAGAACTATGATCTGGGCGATGAAATAGGTCGCAGCAATTTAAAGGAGCTAATCACGCATCTGTTGAAAGAATGCAACCTGGAACCGAAAATTGTGAGCGTGCTGGTGCGCTGTATGGAGCAAATTGAGAATGATTTGGGTGCGAGGATGCAGTATTTTATTGAGATCATATATGAGTTCTGCGAGCTAAATGCCATGCAAAACGATTTGGTGCACGATCGGAATCTTATTGATAAATTGTTGGGCGATGTCGACACTTCGCTAGTGATGAAAATCAATTCATTAAAGGTAAAAATTCTGGAGCTAGAAGAATTGGAGGAGAACTTTGTGCGCCAAAAGGAGTACCATAAAGCGAAAGTTGTGAGTGAGGAACAAATAATTGTGACAGAGGAATACACGGAGCTAATACAACCGCTGCTTGAGAAGCATGGTGTACTGGATCTGCCCACTCGCCCCAAGCTTTCCAAGCAGGAGCGTGTACTCAAAGGGCTCTATATATCCTATCACATGGTCGCCTCCGAGCATACGAATAAACTAAATCCTAACATTTGCAAGCTCTACAAGGTACCAAAAATATTTTCAGAAATTATAAAGAATTGTATTTTAACTTATTAAACTTGTATGCAGGATTTCATATGCCGCCATTTGGCATCAACAGAAATGGACATTCTAGAGTGGGCCATGAAATGCGGCACCGCGTTCAGCATGCTCTATGAGTCGTACACAAAGGAGGTCTTCGATGTGCTCGTCGAGCAGTTCTACAAGGATAATAATATACGTTTATGCGCCACATCGGCACAGTGCGTTTTCGATTTAATGGATCACTACGGAGTGGATTATTTTATTGATTTAAGTAACTCGGTCTCGGGACAGGCGCCTAAATCAAAGCGTCGCCTGCTGTACACCATGCAGGACTTTTACGATGGCGAGGAGGATAGAAATCATTCTCAGTGCAATGAAGGTGCTGATATTATAGGCACAATGGGTTTTTTTGTTGAAAGAGTGGTTGACAAAGGCATCCTTCTGGCCATAGTACGCGGCCTGTGCCGTCTTGTCTTACGTGGTCAGATTGACAATCGTAGTGATGTGCTGGAGAAGCTCTTCAAGCGTTACTTCAATCCCACTACAGGTAAATGAATAATATATATTGCCCTAAAACTTGACCTAAAGAAATTGTACTTTTCAGAGCCAATTGTCAGTCAAGTGCTGGGCATGTTCTTTGAGAACATTGTGGAACAGAAAAAACAGAGTTTACTCCAACCCTGCTTGTTACCCATCGTCTGGTCCATTATGAACTGCAACTTCGATTCGCCCCTGCACGATGTTCAGCCTGATCATGTCACCAGATTCTTTATCGATTTGACCGTACAGGAAACGAGCACGCCCCAAAATAATATACACAATCAATTCGCGATGAGTTTTCTACTCTATATACAAAACTATTACACGGAGCGCAAGGAAATGTGCCGTCTGCTGGCCAAGGACCTGACCTCGCTTAAGCTAAATGTGCTCAACAACACACAGTTAAAGGATGAAATGCACGAACTAGCCGACAAGCTGATCGCGGTAAGGCCAAACAGCATTTTATTATATTCTCTGGAAATTTTAAAAATATATTGTAATTTTCAGAGCGAACTAGAGCCGCGAATGGTACGTCACTTAACCGACTTTAAGGATATGCTTAATGGCAGCTTTAATCCGCCTGCAAGAAAACCTGATGGCAATGATAGCGGTCTCGATGGCGAGGAGTGTGAAAGTGTTGCCGCAACGGTGGCATCTGCATCCGAATTTCCAGCTGAAGCACCTACAGCGTCAGAGACTGAGCCAACAACGGACGCAACTACTGAAACAGCACCACAAAACGCAACAACTGTCGAGGCACCGCCTGTGGAACCCATACTAACCACCTATGGCACAAATAATGAAGTGGGCATACGCTTCTTACGGCGATCCTTGCACAATTCGATTAGCCACTCCGAAGCGGATAGCATATGCAGTTCCCAGGCCCCAATGCCAGAGCCAGAACCCGTGGAAAAAGAGCAAAAGTCAGCTGAAGTTAGCGAAATAACTCGCCGAAATCTGCGTAGACGCGAAACGAAAGAACGCCTTGAGCAAGCAATAGCGCGTGCTTCAAAAACACCTGAAAAGCGTCCTGAAACGCCAGTAGAGGAGTCCTCGGAAGACACCGAATTGTCATTAAATACTACTATCATATCCAACCATGAAAGTCCAGTGGTAAGTTGCTTTCGTGTTCCGAATCTATAGAAAATAGCTAAAGTTTCCTTTTCTGCACACAGCAAAATGATTCTGAAGTTATTGAGGACTCACCAACAGCACCTAACAGTCCAAACGCAAGTCACCAGCGTCTGCGATCAATGCGCAGCAGAAACACAACCGGCGCACGCAAATCTCCAGCGGCAGGCAGCAAAGTGAGTACCTTGCGCAAACGCTTGCAGCTGTAGGCAAGCAGACTGAGGCAGTAGAAGCAGTAGAAGTGCCAGTAGATCCCAGCGCCAAACAAAACAAAACTAATAAAAAATCTCTAATTATAACGCATTTACTAAAAGCAAGAAAACATTTCATAAACATTGTCTAGCTTTAAGTGAAAACGTAAAGTTGCAATTTGACTAAAAGAACAGAACTTTTAAAAACTGACAACACTGAAAAAAAAAACGTTGTTTCCTTTAATTGCATTATGTTAGGCTGGCTGCTCGCTACTAGTACTAATGCTTAGTATATATTTTCATTATATATAATCTATAACTAGTTAGAACTTAGTACCGGTTTTTGGTTTAAATTTTAATTTGTTTTAATTTTTTTTTTTAGCCTCGAAAAGTTTTGCATCTTGAGATTCAGACGCCGCTGCGCAATGGGCGTAAGCGGGTTTTAAGAAAATCCCTGCGCGCAACGCCAGCAGCAACGCACTCGCAGTCGCAATCCTCCGATTCGGCGACGCCGGCGCAGCGCATCTCGCCGATGCGCAAACAGCAACGCTTAGATACAAAAACGCCCAGCAGAAAGCAAAGCAGGTCCAGTAGAGTTCACGCGGTAGCGAGCAAAGAGAAGGTCACAGACAGTCCTACAGGCAGCAGCACCTCATCCATTAAGGAGAACACAATGCCACCAGCAATAGCCATAATAAACAGCACACCACAGGCGAGCAGCAGGCGATCATTAAATCGGTCGCACAGCAGCCCACCCAGCTCGCGAATAACACGGCATTCAGCTCGGAAACTGATTGTTAGCGCTATGCGCATGACCCGTAAACGAATGTCCCAGGAGATGAATCTGAGCCTAAGCGAACCAAATTTGAAAACGAATACGCCAAAGCGTCAGCGACCGGATAAACTAACACGCACAAAATCATCGGGCAGTGAGCAAGCCGTTAGAGCGACGAGAAGCGCCACCAAGCCGACCAGCACGAGCACAGTCACAACACGCATGCGGACGAATACACCAGAGGCTGTGGCAGTGATTACACGCACCCGTCGCAAGTAGCAACTCCTGCTGCTTCTATATCTTACCAATTGACAACCTTAATGTAACTAGATTAATTTTAATTTTCTGTTTATTTGTGTTTTAATTGTGTCTCTTTGCAATGAACGAACCCTTGTAAATTTCATGTATATTACGTAGTCATGTTAAAATATACTTATTAAAAACATAAACAAGTCACACCGGATTCCAATAGTCGGCTTTACGTATTAAAATGTTAAACCTATCTGTGGGTAAATCTTTCCATATCCAATCTTGTTTTAATCTTTATATTTCTATTGGTTTCCTTTAGAATAAAACCGAACGATAAATTCCAAACAAGAGCTAAGAAATGATGTACATAAAAACTCAATAATTCTATTTATAAAGTTGACTTTTAAACACTAGTGTCCATATAATCCTGTAATAGGCTCCGAAGTATAGTATGCAAACTTGATAGATTAACGATCAACTCTTCAAAAATGATCAGTATCATTTTTAAATCGAGTAGTTGTACCTGAAAATTCAATTTTTCTAAGATAGATGGCAAATCAATAGAATTGGGTCAGGAATCTAAGATTTCAACGAATTAAAATAACTTATGTTCTTGTGTCTCTGAAAAATGTATTTATTTTATAAATGGTTTTATGATCCTTTTGATCGGTTTTGATTGTATGCGAAACTGGCGATTTAGGAATAGGAATAGGAAGAGGAGTATATATAATTAAGAACTAGAAACGTTGCATTATCAGATAAGTACATGCTGAGATTCATTCATACAGTATGGGAAAGAGTATGAATTATATAAATAGAAACATTTTGAGCAGTGATCGGGAGAATTAAGTTCGAGTTAGAGAGAGTTCTTATATGCTACCAACATAATATCCGAAGCGAACAATAAATGCTTAAAATACAATTACGTAGAAGTCGAGTAAAGGAGAAGGCCGAGGAGTTTTGTTTTAAACAGGCACATGGTTTCAGTGTGTAGGCGTATGTGACTTGCACTTTCTTCATAGCTTTATTCCCTTGAGTTTGACGGCTGTCGTATGCAGATCCCATTCCTGTTGCTGCAGTGCCTCGAAAGCAGCGGACAGGCTGAGGTTCGCCTCCGAGAGTATATTCTGCAATTTAATCAGTTTGATTGACTTGTGCACATCCCAATTAATGAACTCCAGGGCGCCCAGACATCGTTTGGGCGTGCTCTGCATGAAGAAGAAATTAGTTTAGTTTTAAATTCATTTTCGCCCTCTTCGCTTAACTTACATCCTTGCCCAGCACTTTGACCATGATGCGCACTTCGTCCGAGTCCACGCCACGCTCACAGCCCCGCGGCTTTTTGTCTGAGAACTCCAGCAAATCCTCACAGCTTACCGAGTTTGAGTCTGCCAAACGTGCCGCAGTGGCTGCAAAATACTCTGCCTCAGTTTGAGCTTTTTGTGGCGTCGCACTGGCTGCGCTGCTCACTTCATTGCCGTTCACAGAGCAGTTGTGATTCATGGCCAGATTAACTGAGGCGCGTACCTTTTTGAAGAGCGCATTGCCAGCAAGTTCATTTGTGCTATCCTCCGGCGCATCTCCAGCAATCGCTGCTGCAGCTACTGCTGCCGCTGCCGCTGCAACAGCAGTTGCTGCTGTAGGCGCCATCTCTTGAGGAACTGCTATGGAGTCTAAAGTTGTAGAGCTGCTGCCAGCTGCTAGAGGTTTGTCCAGATTACGCAGCTCATCGTCATTTACATAGAGACCCGAGATTTGAGCGGTCTCAAAGCCCACATCCTTGCTTTTGTTATAGTGCTCCTTCTGTATGGAGAAGTTATAAAAGCCATCCGTTACGTCTGGTGACTGCAGTGTGCTTTCCTTACTTAAGTCCGCCTCCAATATGGACTCAAATTGCAGCGAAGCACTATCTGTTAATCCAGCTGCATCAGCAGGTGTTAGTTTATCCAGATTTTGGTACGTGTGGGCTGATCCTCCGCCTGCAGTAGCCGGCATATTCTCATATTCCCTGACCTCCGAGCGTCGGCACATGCTGTTGGACCGCACAGCGGCCACCACTTCAAGGGAACGCGTGGACTGTTGCTGGTGATGCCGTTGTTGGGGCGATGCTTCAGTGCCATTCTTGACATCTGATGATTCTTCCCCAAAATCTGCCAGTTTGCTCAGCGTGCGTTGCACTCCATTAGCTGGAATGATCAGGGGATATTTGCGCACATGTCGCTTGGTGCTGGTCTTCACTTGTTTCTTGCCCTCACGTGATGGCAATGGCAAGGGATTCGCTGCTTCCTGCGGCTCGGGAAACTTATAGCTGGCGTGTGTCATATAGCTAGGACTCTCACAGGATTCGTTCAGTCCTAAGGAATTGCGATTCTCATCGCTAGACCGTTCAGCTACGCTCGCCTGCTCCGCCCTGCGCACTCGCTGCGCAGCTCCTCGTGTGGGCAACGTCATGGGGCGTGTTGGTTGTTGCTGATGCCGTTGCTGCAAAGAACGCCCACTCCCCGTGGCGGCGCTGGCTGCCAATGGCTCCAGTGCAGCATTACCAGGATGACTCAGCTGGCTACCCAGCCGACGCGGCAGCGTCTTCGCGTTCATCAGCTCAAACTCATCCGTGTCCATGTGTCGCAGCAGCGTCGCTGCCGGACTGGGACCGATGTCCAGCATGCCCTTGCGCTCTATCAGACTGTTATAAGCCTCGCGGCCCTCCTCTCCAATCAAGGACTAAGCGTAGTGAAAGTGAATAGGGATAGAGGATAACAAAATAAAAAACAAAATAAATAAAAAATACATATAAATAAAAGAATAATAAAAGTAACATACAAATCTTAATAACAGCGCACTGTAGTCATCGCGCATAGATAAGTTATTAAACCGTTAATAAACTAAATGAAATTTGTTTAAATAAATTCGACTTCTCCCAAGTGGAGTTCAGACTTAGGAGACAATTTATGGGGTTTTCTCTTTTGCTTTATTAAATCCCTTTAAATATACACAACATTTTTGATTACCAATAGGTTTTTGTTTGGTTCTTAGAATTCAAACTTTTAGGTTTCAGTTTTCTTTTTTTTTTTTTTGTATAATACTTGGAAAAAGTTTTTAGGTTTTTAAGTTTTAGTTTTAAATTTAGTTAAGTTTAGTTGTATTTTTCTTCTTTTTTTTTTGGGTTTGTGAAACGCTTCGAACGTATAGTTTAGAATATCATTTTATAGTGTAATTTTTAAGGTTTCTTCTTTGTTCTGTTTATAATAGATATGAATTACATATATAAATTTATAATTATAATTACGATTCCGATTACGATTACGATTAGTCGAGTATTCGCATGTATATAAACTTTGTATATAAGTATTTACTTTGGTTTTCATTTGGTTAATAAATGCATATAGAATGCGACAAGAGAATATTCACGTATTATCTCTGCAGCTGGAGCTGGAGCTCTATAAAAAATGTAGTTTATCCATTAACAATCGAACTCTGATTAAATACCTTTCAATTTCCTTAAATTAGACTTTGAGATTCCTCATAATCGTATAGGTAGAACTTGTTTTATTTTTCGACCTTTTCGGTATTATTCTTTCATATTCTTTTATTTTTATATATAGTAAAAATGCAAGCGTAAGGATATGGCACATAATACACATGTTGCATATGTACGAGTTTTTTGTATGTTCAGTGTGAGATTCGGACAATATATTCTTTATCTTTTGTTTTACATATATGTAAGTATATTTTGGGATGTTTTTTTTTTTTTTTTTTTTTTTTTTTTTGGAATATGAAGGATTGTCAACTTGTGTGTGGCTGTGTTTATCGATGACTGTACTGTGTGTGTGTGTCTGTTGTGTGTGTATTGTTGTTCTGGTTTATACCCTGTACTTATGTGAAATGACTGTTAAAATGTTAATACTGTGTTATTTCTAAATTGATTTACTTCGTTCTCCTTCCCTTCTC
The DNA here is from genome assembly GCA_018150835.1 of Drosophila repletoides. Lineage (NCBI taxonomy): Eukaryota > Metazoa > Arthropoda > Insecta > Diptera > Drosophilidae > Drosophila > Drosophila repletoides. Next base: position 16,275,614 of record JAECWQ010000089.1, on the reverse strand, counting down.
CTCGACAACACCGACAACCAAGCTCTGTTTTTTTTTTGTCTACTTTGTTGAATGATAATGAACTGTAGGAAACTGTATTTAAATATTGTTGCCAGCGTCGTCTTCAATTCTTCGTTTTCTCGTTTCGTTTTGGAAGCCTTTCATTTAGTATTTCTTATCGAGTCTTTTATTGCAATAATTACACCTTTACCTTTTAACATTATTGAGCTGCTAGTTGAGGACCTGAACTTCTTTTCTCTTGCATATTGCTTATTGTAACTCTCAATTAAATTGATCTGTTTCTGTAATTGTTATCTTCTATCCATTATCTGTTATCTGTTATCTGCTATCTGTTATCTTTTATCTGTAATCTGTAATCTGTAACTGTATTCTGTATATTTCCTTCTGACAAAAAAAAGTGCAACTGCACATTTACAAGTATTATTATCTGTTCTGAGAGGTTTTCCGTGTTTTCAAATAAGGCACACTCTCAAAAAATTCCAATCCAAAAAATATATATATACTAATATATATGGGCTGTAAATATTTCTACAATTTACTTTCCGACACACTCCACGACAACAGATCACACTTTAACACATCACCGCTACCACCATCGCCATCACCTTAACACAACACACCACACCACATCAATGGGAATACCCCTAATCCGAAAGCACATGTCCGAATAGTAAATTGAGAACATATTTCAGCATTTTCCTTAGTTATGGAGCCGGGCTGGGCGGAATGCGCGGCGCAACGAATTCCCGTCGAAACTGAAACTCATCTCCGCTCTCTGTGCTGGAGCTGGAGCTGCTATCACTGGAATCCCGTGCAGTTGTTATCACAGGCAACGGCTGCTGTTGCTGCTGTTGGAGCTGAAGCCAGTGCATTTCGTGCTGCTTCACTGCAGAGACATGTATCTTCTCCGGCCAGTGAAACTCTGTGGGACGCTGCGGCTTTACCGATGGCTGTTGCGGCTGCAGGGAACTGTTGGACAGCTGTCGTTGCTGCTTTAGCTCATCAGGAGAGCTTCCCACAAAGTTCGTGGAGGTGGGACTCTTGCCTGTCAGACGACTTATATCAAATTCATGCAAAGTTGCGCCGCTCATGGGACGGGGAACTGAAGCTGAACCAGCGGCAGCAGTTGCAACAGATGCCGAAGCAGTTCGATAAGTGGCCACTGCAGATGAGGCTGCCGAGGAGGAGCCAGAGCCAGAACTGAGCTTCTGGGATTGCGTTTGCGCTAGCAGCGCATGCTGCGCCATTTGCGCCGTATAATTGTTGCCCGGTCCACGTCCGCCAAAGTCATAAATGCGCTCGTCGTAATGGAATTGCTCATAGCCAGCGCCTGGCCGATGAAAGCTACGTCTATTTCCACCCAAATTGTAATGCGGTGCGGACTTAATGCTAGAGTTAGATCCATATAGCTGACGTGGCGATATGATGTTCTCACGCTCATCATGGCAGGCGGACTGCACCTGTCTGCTCAGTCCTGCACGACGACGGCGACACAGGGAGCTGCTAGAACTGCCACCGACGCGTATGCGTATATCGCACTCGGACCGCGCCAAGCTGGGTTTGTTGGATTCCTCACCACCGCTGGAAGAGCTGCTTGAATCTAGCGTCATGGGATTATAGCTGAGACGACGCAGAGTCCGTGCTCGTATAGAACGCGGCTTATAGGAGGCTGAGCGTCTAGGCAACGGCGGCTGCGACTGCTGTTGCGGCTGTTGATGAGGCTGCGGCTGCGGCTGCGGATGCGGCTGATGAAGCGGCTGCTGATTCGGGTGCTTTTGCTTGTTTGCCAGATGCTGCTGCAGCTCCAGTTGCTGTTGCAAAGACTCCTGTCTATATTGGCGCTGCTGGGCGTCCGACAGCACCGGTGAAATGGGGTGGAAGCTCTCATTAAAAGAAGTGGATCGCTTGCGATAACTCTTAGATGCCACTGCATAAACTGCGCTGGCATTTAAGCAACTGGACTTCACTGGCGACGCACTGGCCAGCATTTGCTTGGTATGCCCATTGCCAAAACGCTCGTAGCCGGCGCTGCTCATCACCACAGGTGGCGCACTATATAACACCTCGCTCTTCATGGGAAAATAGCTCTCCTGTGGACTGTAGCTGCTCTTCTGACTACTGCGACGCGACAGTGAAATGTTTGTATCCCGCGAAGCAAAGCCCGTATCCGGCGTGCTGCTACGCTTATCCTCGAGCAGCTTTTGCTCCGTCGCTGCGCTGCCAGCCTGCTGTTGGTTATGCAATTGCGCCTGGTTGTGCATATACTGCAAGTGCTTATCAAGGTGACTTGTAGCAGCATTAAAATCAAACATGGTCTGCACTCCGTTGCTGTAGCTATACACAGCCGACTTGAGGCTACCTGTGGCACTGCTGATGCCATCGTCTAGGGAACCCAATACCTGCGGCATCTGATCATTCAGTATAGTATCATTAGAGTCACTTTTGTCCAGCTCCGTGTAGGTATGCATAAAATCCAGATTGAGTGCCTTCAACGTATTCTCAATATCCATAATATTCTCATTGACGCTCTTCGGCTCAAGATCTAATTCTCGATCTAGATCTCGCTCTCTTGACTCCTCGCTGTTACGTTCGCGGTTCAAAGGTCGACATAGTATCTCACGTGACTTCTCGAAGAGGAAATCGGAGCTCTCCTTGTCAAAGATGGGTATGCGCAGCTCAGAGCTGTTTTTAATTTCACTCAGTGAGCGAAAACGCTGCTTGATGATGTGTTAAGAGGGAAACGAAACGAAAGGCAAAACAAAAGAACAAAAGCGAACCAACCAAAAGAAAGCAAAGGGAATGAACGGAGGAACAACGCGAATGAAGGAGAAAAAGAGCAGAGTGTAGACAAAAAGTGCTCTGGATTAGAACTAGATTTCAATACGACATCGAACTCAATCAACATAGCTAGCTAGCCCTATTTATAATTTAGGATTTTCTTTAAGTGCGTTTTTGTATATATTTGGGAGACTCACCTGTATATCGGGAATACTCTGCAGTTCCTCCGTAAAGTTCTTTTTCTTGGAGAAGGGCGATGCATTTCCATGTATGGGCGTATGTGCCGAGCTACTAGCAGATCCTCCAGCAATGTTGCCTGACTTATCACCGCCGCCGCTACTGCTCAGATGCGGAAAGCGAAAGCTGAACTTCCGCTTGGGACTGTGCATAGCTGGTGTATGATCAGACACTAAATCAATCATAGATCTGTGGACAACCAATAAATAAATTAATAAACTCAAACAAAAATATATCTTGTAGAACTTACCTGGCACTGATTTCATTGGCAATTTCAATGGCGTGATTCAGTATTTTCTCATCCTTGACCGAAATGGGCTTAACAGTGCCTGTTGCTGACTTTTTCTTAGAGAGCAATCCGTGGCTTTGCTTGTTGCCATTGGAATCGCCTCCTTTGTGTCCATATTTGGCTGACATTTCAGCAAATTCGTTTTTAATATTTACGCGATCAAAATCAGGCGATTTTGGTTGGCTACCAGATGCGCCGCTAATCGAGCCAAACATTGAGTTGATCTCATCCAGTAGCGAAGGACCAAAGTCCAGTTTATCCCCAGTGATTTCATCATCTGATATTTCATGATACTCATGGGGATCATCGGTTGTATTGCGTGAACTAGCACGCCAGCTGGGTTCGGAGTGAATACTCTTGCCATCGATGCCATAGTTATTGTTTTGCAGAGCATAAGCCAGCTGCTCCTCATCCAGTTTGTGCGATGCAAAAGGATTTGTGGAGCCGGCAAAGTCAAAGGAACTTTGTCCATTGCTTGGTATCAATTTGGGCGTATGCTCCGTGGAGGGAATAAACGTGGGATTCATTGAGGTGCCAGCACCCTCAGGAAAATAACCGCTGGCCGTTTGCAACGAGTCCGGACTGGTGGGTGTCGGCGGCAGCAGTAACGGCGTCTGCTCTATATCTTCCGATGGTTTGTATGGCGTCACAATTTGCTTGGGAACGTGATTATACTGTCAAATAAATAAGTAATTAGTATGTAACTAATTAAGAATTTTGTATTTTACTTTAACTTACATTCTGTGAGCTGCCTAAAAAGGCAATGTCACCAAAAGTGGCGCCATCAATGCCCACATGTCCTGTGTGCTTGAAGTCGTTTTGCGGCTTGGAAATCATTTCCGTTCGCAGCTTGCGCTTGCTAATGCGATGGTCACCCACCCGACTAAACGAATCCCTGTTGGAGCAAGGCAAACCCTCCAAAAATGCAACCGTATTGGATGGATTAAAGTAACCCGTTTTGCCGGTGCTTAAAACACCTTTCCAAAAGGGCGTGCCCGTGTTGCGATCTAGTACACTGATAATATCCCCTTGTCGATATAGCAAATGATCCTTCTTCGGCTCTACACAATTTATAACGGCTTTCAGCTGCTCTGGCTTCATATCAGGTAGCTGTTCGTATATTTCGCTAAACTTAGGCCTCTTGGTAGCATCATCCTGCCAGCATTTCATCATCAAAGTGTAATACTCGCGTGGACAGCAATCCGGTTGTTCCAGGCGCTGATAATTTGGAGCATCGATAGCTTCGAGTATTTGCAGGCCGGTTAGGGCTGCCCAAGGCTGGAAGCCATATGAGAACATCTCCCAGAGACAAACGCCATACGCCCACACATCGGAGGCATTGGTAAAACGCAAGTAATTGATGCATTCGGGTGCACACCAAGCAATGGGTAGCTTTAGATTCACATTGAAATTCGTTTTGTAATAATCCTTGCCCACGCCCAAGGCGCGCGAGAGCCCAAAGTCTGAGATTTTCACCTTATCCTTGCTAAATACAAGTATATTACGTGCTGCCAAATCCCTGTGTATGAGTCGTTTCTGTTCCAAATAACGCATGCCATTACATATCTGCAGCGCAAACTCACAGAGCGTTGGAATCGTCAGGAAGCTGACACGCAAACCGGAATCCTTAAGGCACTCGAGTAAGGAACGTAAATGTGCCAGCTCCGTAACAAGCATCAGCGAATCGGTGGCCAGCACCACGCCATACAAACGCACAATATTCTCGTGCTCAATTGAATGCATTATCGCTGCCTCCTTGAGAAATTCCATGGGATTCGATTGCATACGCTCCCGACACAAGCACTTGATGGCCACTTGAATCTGTGCACGAGTCAAAATTAATTACTCTACTCAACCGGAAGCAATTGAAAAAAAGGACTCACCCGCTCGCTGCCATTTGTCCAGACGCCCTGCTGTACAATTCCAAACTCTCCAATTCCCAGCTGCTTATTAACGCTAATGGAATCAGCGGGTATAATATGCTTATTATTGGGCACCTTGCTGCCCGGTGAACTTGCTCCATTCCTTGTGGCCGTTGCACTGGTAGCTGTGGGGCTGCCCTCCGCAGACGTCTGACCCCCATTTGCCCCATCCTCACGCTTTACTATTGTGGCGGGCGCTTGAAGCAATCGCTTGATTTTACTGAGGTAACTGTGGGGGAAATGCTTTTCATAGAATTTACGTAGTCTTCGGATTTCCGGTCGCGACAGACCAATGAAACGCAAATCCTCATCCGCTGCATATTTAAATTGAGCTGCATTCGTTATTTTTAATTCGTTTCTGTATTGAGGAAAGGGGAAAAATTTTTTGAATTAAGTCATGTGCCTAAACTGAGCTCGGTACGCTGATCACAAGTTAGATTATGGATTATAATGCATAATACTCTAGATGAGTACTTCCTTTTTTTTAATTATACTTTCATTTCTGATTAGCCATTTCATAGGTCTTAAAACAGGGCTAAACAGTCTTCAGTAACATTTTTTTATTAACAAATTAGTAGTTAGACTTAATTCTATATATATTTTAGATATACCGAAGATAATGCAAATTTTAAAATTTATTTACGAAAATTTATAATAAGCCACATATAATTGTTAACTCTAACCATATAAAATTAAATAAGATTGAGCAAATTTTGCTGAATACCTTTATTTTGATCGATTTTCCTATTGGTTAAATATAATAGGTATAGGTATACAATACGGCCGGAGCCGATTTATTTACGTTCAACAAAGAGAAAGATATAAGAGGCTTTGAGCTTTAAAAATGTTATTTAAAATTTTTGATTGGGTATCTCAAATTATTTAACTATTAAATGATTAATAATTTAAAAACCGTTTTTAATTACAAAAAAACATTATGTGTTAATTTTAAAGTAAACAAATAAAATTCGTTATGTAGCCTTATATATGTATCCATTCGAATCGATAAAAAATTATTTGATTTTTTTTAATTCTATATTTTGCTTACCAAATTTGTTTTTTATCTTCTCAATCGAAATTTGCCTTGCTTTAATATTTAAATATGAACTAGGCAGGAAAATCTATACCGCGCCGAAGACTACATACCCTTGCAGAGTACAATAAGAATTTAGTTGTTCGATTGTTTCTATGGAGGTCGATCTTTATATCTTGTGCAATCCATTTAGAAAACATTCTTCATCTAACTTTCTCATCATTTTTAAGAGTTATGAAAATAAAGTTTTTGCCATATTACAGTGGCCAGCTGGGGAATTATGCTATATTAAAATTGATTTGAACTGAATTCTCATTTGTTATAAGCAAAATATCAGATAACAGCTATAAGTTACAAGTTAACACTTTATGGCTCTGTTAAAACATGTTCATGCATGTTAAGTTGTGCTTTGCTCTTTGGGATCAGCGTACTAGCCTTTGGGTAATGGTAAATAAATGGGTCACAGAACTCACTTGATGGCATTATAATATTGCTGCAGTTCGGACTCGGTGAGGAATTCATATAAATCAATTTGTGGGCACTCTGGAAGTATAAAAATAAATACAGTGTATAAAAAAAAATAAAGCATGAAAATTTAAATTAAGTATGCAAGCGGCGTATCAGATCAACAACAGCTGCAGACCATAATAATATATATGTACATATGAGAGAGTATGTGTGGGTGGTATAGATTCCTTCTACACCCACAAGCAACTGGAACTGCTTCCAGCAAAGACGCCGAAGCGGCGCCCTCATTTGTTTTCTTTTTTTAAAAATATTTTCATTTCTTTTATTTTAATATCTTTATCTGGCGTTCCCACTGTGCACACTCACAAACACACACACGCGCTCATGTATATTCTGATTGCTTCTGCCTGTGCTGCCTGTGCTGCCTGCTCTACTCTTCCTCTCCCGCTCTCTTTCTCTCTTGCACCCTCTCTCAACCCGTAGCATTTGTCATTGTCGTGTTTTTGTTTGCCTTTGTAAAGGAAACAGCGCAACACATGTATAAATACACACTCGCACACACACAAGTATATATGTTTGTGTATCGAATACACGGTTATTGACTGATAATGCCGTAAAATACCCTGGAATTGCAAATTGAGTCATCAACAACAATTGCGGCATTCGACATTGATACGAGATAATAATAAATTCCATGGAAACCATTCACATCCGCTTGATTGTTTTTTTTTTTTTTTTTTTTTTGTATTCAACTGTTCTTATGTGCATCTGTGTGTGCTTTAGCAGTCGAGCTTAAATTACCGATATTTTGGGTTAACTGCTAAAAAAGCTATCCCACAGGATTTGCAGCTTGTCCTTGAATTTGCAAAATAAAATCGATTGGCCAATACACACATACACACACACTAAGACACCGCTAGCACACATACACCCACACTAAGTAGCAGCAGACAGCAGTTTTTTTTGCACTGAAAACAGTTGCACTTGTTTCGTTTAGCACATATTTACACTATTTCATGTTTTCTACATGTATCATTTATATTTTAATCACTGATTTTAACAAATTTTTGCAATTTTTAACTCAATCTTACCCATTTTATTTTTGCGTGTGCATTGTTTGGGAGTTCTGCATCTTCAACAGTGTGTATGCAACTGACGTATATAAAAACGCCAAATCGATTATTCTTAAAATACTGTCACGCACTTGATACGGCCACACTTAATGTAAAATCAACAGGACCATTTTGAGCTTAACATTTGTATCAATGTTAGATTTGTTTACTACTCTATTTACACAGCTGTTTGCCAAGGAAAAACAGCTGTTTCAAACAATAATAAACAAATGACTTGAATTGGAAGCATACTTTATTCATGTACATAATTATAATTGATAACTTCACGGCTTGCAATACAATAAAAACAGTGATAAGATTAAAATGTGCAATTATTTGAAATGTTCAACAGCGAACAACACTTAGAATGAACGGAAGCTAGTTGGAAAAGCAGTAACTGTCATACGTTCAATAACAGCCTTGGTATGCTCATAACCCAAGACACTGTTAATAGCCGCCAATTCCTCAAAATTCTCCCGTGTGCGTTTATCTTCAATCATTTTGGTTACATACTTATACATGCGTCCATAATGATTGTGCGCAAAAGCATGCCAAATGCCCAATTGAAGACTCTTTGCATCGCTTGCATCCACAAACTTAATCATTTCCGAATAAATATCATTAAGATCTCCCAAATGATCCCGGACATTATTATTGAGAACAGATAATTTGGCCAGTGCTATTCCCTTCTTGCTGAGCGCCTCTATTAAATTACTCTTTTGCTTGTCCATGTTGCTGCAAGTGTAGAATAGAGTAGATAACGATACTCTCAAACGTTATCTCATATCATTACTTACGTCTTGATTTTGGCTGCATCTGGACGAGTATCGTTCTTGAGGCCATAGTAGGAAAGCAGCGCATCGGAATCTGTTTCCTTTATTACATTATCTGCCAGCTGTATAATCCGTTCTAAAGCGCAATGTTGCTTCTGTTGGTCTTCCTTTTGCTTCTCCACGCTTGCCTCGTCGCATTCGTTGCTTCTTTTCTGTTGTGCAGCCACAAAAGCCAATGGCAGCTGTGTCTTAAATTCGCTTGACTCAATGTTCGAGATTAACTGCAAATGAGCCGGCATATGCTTGGGATGTGCAGCAATAACTTCGTTGTATATTTTCTCAGCCTTCTCCAGCTCTAAATAGAGAGAAGCAAATTTAGCAATGGAGCATTACTTCCTTTACCTTACTTACCACACTTGGCAATGTGCGAACACTGGAAATCACGCAAGCTATCGGCATAGTCATCGGCACTCGTCTTGCCTTTTTGTGGTGAATTGGGTGCACCGCCACCGTTGTTTGACGGCACGTCGGTTTGCAGAGTGACACCATCGCCGGCTGCTGGATTGGCAACTGTATTCACGGCCTGCCCCGTCTTTGGCTTAACCCCATTGGTGTTAACAGCGGCTGCTGCTGCTGGAGTGGCGTTATTGACGTTAACACCATTAGACGCGCCATTCGTAGACGCTTTCTTTTCGGCTGGATTTAATATATAGGTGAAGGGATGTAGGGCTATTCGACGGCCACCCTCGTCCTTGGGAAACACCAGATTACCGCTCAGCCAGGCACTATGAGGCGGCAAATTTGCCTTTGTCAACTTCTCCTGTGCTATCGGCGCAATGTATAACATTTTAGTTACTCCATGCACTTTGGCGGAAGTAAATTTGCGTCCACTGATAACGCATCGATTGTAGCTGTCATAAAAGTCCAATGATAGCACATTGGGTAGCTTATAGGCGGCTATTAGATTTGCCTCCGAAACCTTCTCCAGTATTTCACGCTTTTCATGGCGCACTTGTAGCCGCACGGTGTACTCGCCCTTCTCCAATTTTGTGTAAAATCCATGCGAATGCGCATCTCCAGTGGCAACCAGCGACTTGTTTACATCAAAAAGCATCCACATTTGTGACTCAAACTCTGCCTCATAAAGCAAATCGTTGAATAGTGGAGCATATAAAGCCACCTCAGCTGGCTTCGTCACGTTCAGATTGTAAACAAGCAAGTTCTGATAGATTTGCCTGCCCTCTGGTATAACGTCGCGTGTGGCACTCAGTGGCGAAATTTTCGACTCGCTTGGCTTAAGCACAACGGACACATTCTTCAGCTGCAGCAGTGGTTGAATCTCCTCTGAGACCAACGAATCAATCTCCAGCTTGTGTATGCCACGTCCAGCGTGCATTACATCTAATAAAGTACAGAAAAGTTAGCAAAAATTTAAGAACTTAATTTAAAAATAAAATTTACATGCATCCGCATTATATGCAGCTACGCCGCGGAACTCGAGGCTATACTTCAAGTGGCTCTGGCCATGATTAGACCAATACTTTGCTATGCACAGCTCCAATATCTTGTTAGCCTGCAAGCAAGAGGGACAATTTAAGTATATGCTTAAATTAATGCTAAGAACACTGAAAATCTACCTTAACGGGGAAGGTGGCTGTTATCTCGAACTCCGAGTTGACGCCCATTATTTTCATGGTCTCCAGTTTGCGACACGATTGCTTGGGTAGCAGCTGATTAGTATGCAAAAAGAATTTGCCTATATCGTTGCCCCGATTGGGATCCGTAGTACGCATACGCAGCACTAAAATAATAGGAGAAATTATGTATCATTTTATTGATTTGATTTCGGAGTACGCACCTGCCCAGGTGGCTTTGTCCGGCACGAGAATAAAATCTCTTTGTATCGTATTAGGCTGAAACTCAACGCTTTTATCAGGCCTGCTGGAAGCAGGTTCAAAAATTGGTGTATTCAGAACACTCTCCAGCACGTGGGGCTGCACTACTGTGACAGGTATCTCAAACAGTGGGCCCTTCTGAACACACTCAGTATCGTAAGCTTTAATGCTGTAGATAATGGGATTAGATTAGTGAAAATTAACATTAATACTGGTCACCTTCTTACACAGCACTGTGAACGCCTGGCTGTAAACTGGTTGGATCAATTCTGACCACAATGGAGCGTACCCCGTAGCTGAGGTCAAGGAATGCGCCACACTGCACCCAAGTCTGAGAGGGTATAAGATTTAAGCGGACATTGAAATTAAACTTATCCTTGGGGTCTGTGGATTATACTTTGTTAGCAATGATAAGTTTCGGTATGGAATTTACTCTTTACCCGCTTCCTTATCATTGAAGAATACTGGATCAATATCGACATTGAAATCAACAAACCTACGCTGCACGCCCTCACGCAAATGAATACCCTTGTCGTGGTTAACACCCACACGGACCGAAAACCTGTAAAAGTGAATCGATTAGCATTACTTTACGACTTCTTTATTTTTCACTTACCGTAGCATGTTGTCCTTGGCATTGCGATGTTCTACCAAATGTTCGAAAGCCTTCTCAACATTGAGCAACCCATGTCCCTGGGCGTAGGGATCCACATAGCCCAGTTTAGTGGCAGTGACGCTTATGGCGCGCTTAATACTATAAGGCGAATACGCAATATTCTGCTGTTTTAAACCGGAGATCAGTAAAGCCACAGCGCCAGCTACGTGTGGTGCTGCCATACTTGTGCCATTCATTAATTGCGATTTGCTCATCGTGAATTGTGGCACGGATGTGATTGCACCTCCAGGCGCACACACCGTCACTCCTTGTCCGCCATCGATGCAGGGATCACGCGATGTCCACGTGTAAACATTGCCAGGCAACTTCTCACGCATCGCATACTCAGCTTCCATCATCTGCGGCGAGACGTAGGCGCCCACGCCTATCAAACTGGGCTGGCTGATATCTGGTGGAGTGCCGACAGTACTCAACGCTGGTCCATGATTACCCGCTGAGGCAATCCACACCACGCCGTACTTATTGACAACCTCATTCATCAGTTCACCAATTCGTCTGAAAGATTAATAAAAATAATTAAATATATTTTTAAGTTGTTTAGAGCCTGTTTACAGACTGCACTGAGGATATTTAATTTAGATGTTATTAGTCAGTTATTAGTTATTAATCCTCATAATACTGAGATTTTCATGGAAAAAAGGGAATTGTACATCGAATTGGCTTAAATTACAATAGCCATGCCCTTGCGAAATACTGCATAATAATAATACATTACAAATGAGACTTACCCAGAATTCGACCAATTAGAGTGTTCGCCGTAACTCATATTTATAATATCAATGCGTCGACCTTCGCGGCACAGATCCATAACCTTCATCATGGCACGCACCATCGCTGTGCCGGTCTCCATGGAGCCCAGACGTCCATCGCCAATGGTCATCGACACGATCTTTGCATTGGGCGCAACTCCATCAATGTCCCGGGAGCTATGATTGCCACTGGCAATCGAAGCCACATGGGTGCCGTGTGGAGCTGTAAAAAGAACGGAATAGGGAATATAATAGATGCAACAATAAAGTTTATTTTAATTCTTACAGCACATGCCCACTACTTCCAAAACGTTGCCCTCATCGTGAACATTCACAGAAACCGAAAGGTAGTCATCTATATTTTTAGTCTCATGTGTCCTGGAGTACTCGCCAATATGCAGCGCCTTATCCAATTGGCCCTGCTCTGTGGTATCAATAATGGTTAACCAGCCTTCTTCGGTTGGAAAGAGTACGCAGTCGTAGGAAGTCTTGATATCATTGTATAGTTTTTCATAACTGTTGAGCATTTCCAATTCAAAGTCTAGATTTTCCTTCACAATCTTCTTATCCCAGGGTAGCTTTGACCCCTCGCCTGTAAAAGAGAATACTAGTCAAGGAATATAGTTATAGAATATTAAAGATTAGTAGTTGACCTGGGTTTTGAGATTCAAATTCAACGATCTTGCGACTTGCATTCGCTGTTGCTGTCTTGTGGGGCTTATCCCAGCTCTTTAGTTTCGCCTGGGCAATAATATTGTCCCTGACTTTTGCGGGCACCAAATCGCTGAAAGTCTTAAGGCCCACACGAACCGCACGCTCCTTGTCTGTATTCAATGCCAGCAACTCCGAGCTGAGCTTCAGTGTGCGTCCGGAAAGACCTTTAAAAGTGCCCTGCTCATCCGGCGTTACTTTCTTGCTCATGTCCACATCGCCGCAGCCGGAGCAATCGTAGCGCTCAATCACTTTCAGCGTTTTGCCATCACAAAGCGTCTAAGAACGAATTCCAAACGTAAACAAAAATTTTTAAATGTGACCAGACCCTACTCACATCAAGTCCCGTGGCCCTTGGATCTACGCCAGAATCAAAAATAGCTATGGTCACATCGCGTCCATCATATTCCGGATACTTCTGCAAAAAGTTCAAGACGCCCGTCTCAGCTTTAGGCACCTGCCGGAGAAAGAGGGGGCGGGATGGATGAGAAAATACTGTTGTTAGCACCTGCATATATATATATATATATATATATATATATAAATATATATACGTACCAAGGCACCCGTGGGAAACGATGACTCGACAATGCCGCTCAAGTCGCTAGCCATAGTATTAACAGTTTTATTGCCGTTTTTGTTTCCGTTGTTTTCTTTGCTTTTTATTATTTCTTGTTGCTTGGGTTCTTCTAATCGCAAACCAAAAATTATTTTTTTTTGCTCACGTGTTTCGTAAGTGGAGAGTCTTCTAGCTTTAATAAAGTAATAAGTAATAAAGAACCAATAACGATGATGAGTTTGCGGTAATTATTCGTCTTTTCGCTTTTGCATACACGTATATTTGTTGGAGCGTAGCGTTGCCACACCTTGACAAATTACAGTTGATTTAAATTAACTTTGTGGCAACGCCTGCTCAGGTAATAATCAAAACAAACGACATAAAAATAAATGCAAAATAAAATAATAATAATAAATAACAGTACATAATACATATGAGGTAATATGACATGCTGAAGAATTCAACAAACTATTGCTAGATTAGGTTGACAGTTATCGATATATCGATAGACCGATTGTGTAAACAGCTGTCTGTCCGCTCGTCATTTGGCCGTGTTTTATTTAGTAGCAAAACTAACAGGAATTTTGTTCTACTATCAAAGATGTGGTTCGAAATCTTACCTGCAGCAGCTATCATCAGTGTGGCATTATCCGTGCCAATATACGCAATGTATGGCTTGCAGAAGCTAACTCTGGGCAATGTGAGTATCGGATTTAGCAATATTAAATTCTTATATAATCTCCGTTGACTGGGCAATGAACGAAACTTATTAAACATGATTTCTTCCTAATGCCAATTCTCCAATTTATAATTAAACCGTAGCACACTTTATTAGGCTTAGCCAATTTCTGTAAGTACTCTTTTTAATACTCTTCTCCCTTTCTGTCAGGCCTATCGCCGGAATATGGACGAACGTTTTGATCGTGTCATGTACCAACGCGATTTCCGATTGACCGACAATCCATACATTATGAATGTGAGTTATCACTGAGCGAAATATTACTATTTATTTTATTTATTGTAAATATTTTATCATCTGCAATATCACTTGAATATGTTCAGTTTTCCTTACTCGACTTTAACTGCTTCAATTTCATTAAAAATTTCTTCTTCTCTTAACCCTTATGTTGCCTGCAATTATTAACCATATTTTGTATAGCGTTAAAATTGATTTTTATTTAAAACTTTTCTTGTTCGGATAATCCTTTTATTCTTTTCTAAATTATTTAATTGCTCTTCGATCGAAAGTCCTTTTTATAATTCTGGTATATGTTTTTGATTTTCTTTAATTTTATAGTTTTCATTTAATCCTTTTACACTAAATGGTTATTTCAATTCTTAAAGATTTACTATATTTCTTCCTTGTACTTTGTGTTTAAAATTTGTTTCGGAACTATCTTTTATCTGCTTTTTTTTTTTATCTTTCTAACTGTAGAATTTCCAAATTTGATTTATTCGTTGTTATGCGCGAAATACCAATTGCACTATTCGTTCATTTTTCATTTAATCCTTAATCCTGCACGAAATATATTTTTCGTTATATATTTTACTTGGTAACTCCTGTTTCTGTTCTTCACTTATTCCATAATCCTGCATGAAACATTTAGCTGCATTTTCATACCTTTTCCGCTTTAATTATCAAAAATTGAGAAAATTTCTCATATCTTTCACAGGGTCTCAGTGCTATACCAGATGAGGAAAAAAAATAAATTAAACGTAGTTGGAATTTGTGATTAAGCTTAAGTGCAAAAAGTGAATAAATTTACAGTACGACATTAAAAATTTTGATCTGATTTATGTGATGTATTTTTGTTAGGGCTTTTTTCCACATAGAATTTTTTGTTTTTGTTTGATTTCATTTTCCTTTTTTCCTAAACACAGGGTCTCGATGCTGTTGACGATGAAGATGAAAATGCTGCCAAGAACAGTGCCGCAGAAAATGAGGGAGTAAATGATAATAACTAGTTGATATATTTAGGTTTGATTGTAAACAAATAAAATAAATACTCGTGGAGGCTTCCCTTAGAATTAGCGCGCAACAAACAAAACAAAACAACCCTGTTCTTCTGTCTTTGGTGCGTATGTTAAACGTAAAACCACCCCTATGGGGATGCTTCCTTCCCCCAATTGGGTTGTCAACTTTTGTGGTATTCCGAAAAAGGCGTCGACAGGCGCAGAGTTCGTTGCGCTTGTTTTCCGTTTGCCGCAAACCAAAAAATTCTTTCAAATTCCGCTTAAATTGCTAAAAAATAATAATAAAAAAGTGCTTCAATATTTTGCAAATAATCTATGAAAACGAAAATGTGTGAATTTCATTTAAAAGGCGCCTAAAAGCACACTGCAAAATTTGCGCACATAAACAGCTTCTTCCCTAAGTATTTACTTATACAGACACAAAATAAAAAAAGGAAACACAGCCATGATAGCCGGGTTGGGGGCTGGCCGGGGTTGGAGCTGTGGCTGGGGTAGCAGCCAAAGTTTCGTATATGAGTTTGTATGTGTTGGACTTTGCGTGTTATTGTTTACATGCGAGTCAAACGCGAATTCTCTGAACGCCATCGAAGTAGAGGAGCCCGCCAGACGTCACCACCAGCGCCATCACACTGACTTTGAGCGGGAGCGCGAGGAGAAGGGCTACTGTGCGCCGTATAATGGCAAAGTCTGCAAGGAGTTCATATCAGGTCCCGTGTGGTATAGCCTGGAGGATCCAACGGGCGGCTGGCGTAACGAACAGGTCACCACAGCGCTTTGGGATGAGCTAATTGTTGACTTGATGGGATTGTGCCGCGAGGCAGCTGAGGTGTGTCTCCTAAATTTCTGGTTAAACGCTTGTAGATTAATTTCCTACCTACTTGCAGAAAATGCTTTGTGCTTATGCCTTTCCACGCTGTCATGTTGAGAATGGACGTGTTATCAAGGCGCCATTGTGCTTTGAGGACTGCCAGGCCACACATCTGCAGTTCTGCTACAATGATTGGGTCTTGATTGAGGAGAAGCGGGAGCGTAATATGTATCTCAAGAGTCGAGGACACTTCAGACTGCCCAATTGCTCTGCTCTGCCGCACTACGATGCCAGCCTGCGGCGTCCCAGTTGCTCATATATTGGTCTAACAGAAATCAAAGAGTCGGAGGTTAGCTGTAAGTATTACCCTTTAATATAAAGGTCAACCAGTAGATCAGTTTTTCCACTGACTTTTTTAGATGACTGTCGCAATGGAAATGGACGTTATTATTTGGGGAGCATGAATATGACCAAGTCGGGCATTCCGTGCCAACGCTGGGATACACAGTATCCCCACAAGCACATACAACCTCCACTGGTATTTGCCCAGCTGCTCGAGGGCGAGAACTACTGTCGAAATGCGGGCGGAGAGGAGCCACAGCCCTGGTGTTATACCCTGGACGAATCAGTACGCTGGCAGCATTGCGATATACCCATTTGTCGTAAGTTTTATGATGATTCACTGGCATTAATAGTTAATTGGAGTCTAATTCTAACTTGCAGCTGACTATGTGGATCCCAATGCGAAAGATCTGAATACTCCCATCAAAATGGAGGAATTCTTTACACCGTCAATGATATTTTTGCTTGCCGGCATTGGGTTCATTGGCATTGTGGCCCTTCATTTAATTATTTTGTTGGCCTATAAGCTGTCCAAGCACAAAGATTACACGCAGCCGCCACAGGCAACCCACGGGGAATGCAATGCTTCAGTGCGTGCTGATTGCAATTTATCTGCCAGCCGTGAGACGCTTGGCTCGAGCGGATTTGCTTTGACCAATGCCAAGTGCGGCACCATACGCAGCACAGCGACCATACACAGCAATTGTGTCATGCTGACGACCACAGCCGCAGTGCAGGAGCAGAAAACCAAACTGAATGCACGCCTAGAGAAGCTGGAGTATCCACGAGGAGAAATTGTCTATGTGCGCTCGTTGGGACAGGGTGCCTTTGGACGCGTCTTTCAGGCCAAAGCACCGGGTCTGGTGCCAGGTAATGAGGAACTACTTGTAGCCGTAAAGATGCTAAAGGATGATGCCAGCGATCAAATGCAAACGGACTTTGAACGTGAGGCTTGCCTGTTGGCGGAATTTGATCATCCCAACATTGTGAAGCTGCTAGGCGTCTGCGCCTTGGGCCGACCCATGTGTTTACTCTTTGAGTACATGTCGCCGGGTGATCTAAGCGAATTCCTGCGCGCCTGCTCCCCATATGCCACACACCAGGCACAGCCGCGTAATCGCCAGAAGGTGGATGAGCTGCAACTTTTGCGAATGGCCTCAGACGTTGCCTCGGGCATGTTGTACCTGGCCGAGCGCAAGTTTGTGCATCGCGATTTGGCCACGCGCAACTGCCTCATCAATGAACAGATGACGGTGAAAATAGCAGATTTTGGGCTCTCACACAAAATATATCTGCAGGATTATTACAAAGGCGATGAGAATGATGTTATACCCATACGCTGGATGCCCATTGAGAGCATACTGTATAATAAATTCTCCCTGGAGTCGGATGTGTGGGCCTTTGGCATTTGCCTGTGGGAGATATTCTCCTTTGCATTGCAGCCCTATTATGGGCTCACACACGAGGAGGTCATAAAGTATATCAAGGAGGGCAATGTCCTCGGTTGTCCGGATAATACACCGCTCTCCGTCTATGCGCTAATGCGCCGTTGCTGGAATCGCAAACCCAGCGAACGTCCTGGTTTTGCGGAGATCAATCATTGCATACAGCATAGCATTGCTGAATCCGAGTGTAAGGCAATGCTTTAGAGGGATGCACAACCTCCAACGAAAACAAATCGAAATTATTCCGTCACGTTTCAGACATTTTAAATGAATCCGTATCCGTAAATATGAATGCTCTCCAGTTGCTGTCTTCCGGAGCACAAGCACACAAAGAAACACATATTGAATGAAGGGAAAGTCTTGAACTTACTGCCGAAGAACGAAACAGGTCTCCAAAGTCTCAAAATATATTTTGCAAGTTTGTTTTCCTAATTTTATGGAATTTACTTAGCAATTTATATTATTTACTTTATTATTTGGTGCGTATTTAACAGTACCTCAATCTATATACATATATAAAGCAGTACTTATACACATAAATATTATTATCATTATCATTATTATTATTATGATTATTATGATTATTATACAATATAATAATATTCATTTCCACAACGAACGCATCAAGTCAGCCAGTTTATTGGTAGTCGTATTCATATCTAGACCGTAGACAACATAATTTAAATTACTTAAAAACTTATATATAGTATATACACATACTTTCATTCATATATAATCGTATATATGCATTTTGGATTGAATTCCAAGTCGGTTTTTACTAGGTTTAAGCTTAACAGAGCACCGGGATTACGGTGAGCCGGACTCAACTTATCACTAGAAACTGGAAACGAATCACGCAACAAACACCGAAGACCATCAAAACAATAAGGAATATGAAATATGAAATATTTAGAGAACTGTCTACAGCCTCAATTTCTTAGGACATTTACATAATAATCTTGTAACAAAAATGTTGAATGTAATTTGTATAATATACTTTGCATAATCGAAACTACAAAGTATTTTCTTTTCTTTCACCTTCGCATCAACAATAATATCCATCATAATAGTCGTAGTCATAAGGATATGGCCGTCTACAGGGATAAGGGATAGGCACCGGCAGGGGCAAAACTCCGAGTCCTCCAAGGCCTCCATAACCATATGATCTGTAACCGCCATACCCATACCCTCCTCTATAGCCACCAGGACGTCCACCGTAGCCACCAGGACGTCCTCCTCCATAGCCACCAGGACGCCCTCCTCCAAAGCCACCAGGACGCCCACCTCCGAAGCCTCCGCGGCCACCTCCAAAGCCGCCACGACCGCCTCCGCCGTGTCCTCCTCCACCATGACCGCCTCCTCCACCATGACCTCCTCCTCCTCCTCCACGCGCCTTTGCCAGTTCCAGGCAGTTAAGCAACAAAGCAAGCAGCAACAATAGCCACAGCTTTGACATTTTTGGGTCTGTTCCTTTGCGTTCAGTTTTCGAATTGCGACTAATATTATTTCGGTTAATTTCTGGATTGCCTGGTTCTACGTACTATATAGATATACCAAATTAATTAGAGTATTCTTAATAATTGGCAAAGTCGTTTGAGAACATGAACTCATTTCTTTTGGATACAAAATCCCCCATATCGTGCTCAAATAACATTTTTCGCATATTTATATTTGTTTCGCGATATCACAGCTACCTAAACGTAAACAATAGTTTCAATATTATACTTAAACAATGAGCTATAAATATATATATATATATATCTATATATATGGATGTGTATATAGACATGAATTCAGTGCAGTTTGGGGCAGTTGGTGTTTTTGCTGAGCACCAGTCTTTCCGGGTCTAGAGACAGACGCTTGAGCACATCGTAGATTTTCTCACGAATTTCCACAACAAAATCGGTTTCACGGCCCAAAATCCATATTTGATCCGCATAGCCAAGGGAGCCGATGCTCCCGCACGACCACAATATTGCGAAATGATCATAGTCCGTGTAGAGTACCTGATATTTGCCAGAACCGGGCAATAATCGAGCAATTACCTCCGGAAAACGTGTGTTAAACTAAGGGTGGAAATTTCAATTAGCACACATAATAAATCCCAGATGATCAGATAATAATACCTTAAAGTCCATAATGGAGGATTTGCTATTCTCGGGCGTGGCATAACCCAGATTCACATTAGGGTTACCCGTGCTGAAGAAAGGAAAAGAAAAATGAAAATGAGAACCGCTTTACAAGGATTAAAATGCGCCTACTTACATGCGATTGACGGTTTTAATGGACACCTCCAGCTTGAAGTTATTGAACTTGGATAAATCGGCTTTATTATATGGCTGAAACTCGAAAGTGGTACAACCCGAGGCTATTTCTGGCAAATAGAAAGAACGTTCCACCTCAAACCAATGGCCGAGTACCTGAAATAATTATAATGCATTAGATGAGAGTTTTTCTTCGGATTGGCTACCTGCGTTTCTCTCTGTTTGCGATGAGTAAGCATTTAACTGGGTTACTATTATACAAAAGGCAAGAAAAAAAAAAAAAAAAAAATACTTCGTAAAACATAAACATTTCAAGCATTTTTTGTTAACGTTTTTTTTGGAAACTGGTTTCACTGCTGGCAAAGCCAAAGCGTGATCATCATCATCAGCAGCAGCAGCAGCAGCAGCATTGCCCAGTGGCGTATCCCAGTGTTAAACACAACGTCATAAAACGCTTTCAGTTGATAATTATTATTATTTTTATTATTCTTGGGGTCGGGTCGGCTGAGGTCTTTGCCCTCCCCAACAGCAAACGATGTCAAAGTGTTTTTATCGCTGGCAATTTTAAATACAACTCAATTGGACCGACGACTTATCCAATTAGAGGCTGTCCATGGTCCATAGTCTGCGCAGAGCCAATGCTAATGCAGCTGCATCCACTTGTCGCTAGAGCTGAGCGCGTGACACGAAGAATCATGGGCAAATAAGAGCAAGCATATAGGAACCTACATGCATATTAATTTTAGTATCTCCAGCTCTAGGCCGACACGACTAAGTCCACTTGCTTGTCGGTAATGATCAAGAATATATACTTTTCTTGAGTAAGGTGCATCTACTTCTTTTCATATATGTATTAAATACCATACAAAAAACAGGGTAAAAACCAACCCTTTAGATTCTTTAAGAATTGTTTACTAAGAGCATTATTATATTATTTATATTTAGCTTTGAGGTAATTTTTTCCGGCATTAAAGTGGATTAAAGTTAATTTCCCGCTCTCCCTTTGGACTTATGGAATCTTTGTATATTTTGCATTTTAAATGAATTATGCTAATCTCTCACGCTCATCATATCATCTCTAGCGCAGCTCAGCTCTCACCCGCTTATTATGATATGATCATTTCGGTTTCATTTTGTGCCAATGGAACTCTGAGTGATTCCAAGGCGGTCAGCTTAAATTCCCCGCATACGATTAATGTAATTGAGCTGGTAAATTGATAAAAGCAATTTTCTAATTTGACCAACTACCCAACTACACGAACAGAGCTCTCTGGTATTTTGTTTACTGTCCTTGGCGTGCCAATGACGTCGAGCTGCTGCTAGGCGAGTGTTGATGGCTTCTTGAATATTGAAAGCAACAGAAAAAAAAAAACAGAAAAAGAAGTGGACTGTGGATTGTGGATTTTTTGCCATTGGACTCAGTTTATAAGAAGCGAGTCGATCAGTTTATAGAGTTTTATTGTGTCTCCTTCGCTGCAAACTGGTTTGCACTTTTACATTGTCGAAGATCTCAAAATTAGTTCAAGTTCAACTTTATGCACAATCCATAAAAAAATGTTTTAGCCGACGCCTTGTACTAATTAGTGGAACCTTTAACAAGCTGCTCTTTGTTTTCGTTGCTTTATAATGCCAAAGATAAACATATGCATAGCTTTTATTGTATTCGAATCGGCTCATTTCTAAATTGGAACTTACCCGACTCATGTTAAACTTTGGCATCGATGGATACTTCGGGCAACGTCCAAATCCATAAGCCTCGCTCTGGTCAACGAATGTCAATAATAAAACTGTAGACAGTAATAAAAAGCGCAAAACTACGCCAAGTTTTTGTGCACTCATTTTTGCAGGCGATATCACTTATATGTTTATATATTTGGTAGATTTGAGCACAGTTTTTATATATAGAATTTAAGATCTGAGATTTCACTTAGTTATGCACAGTGGAACTTCCGTCTGTGTTGTTGTAGTAGTTCCATTTCCTCAAAAGTGAGGGAGTTTTGTATCTGTTTTGTTTTCTGATGTGTAATTGTGTTTTTATTTTATTTCTTTATTATTATTATTGTAGTTGTTTTAGTTGGGTTACCTATTAATATTCCGCATAAGAAATGTGCGATAATAAAAACGTGTTGGGTTGGGTTCGATTCGGAATTAAGCTCGGGTGATTGACTGTTTGCCAAGTGCAGCAAGAGTGAAAATGAAACGGACTCAGAGACGGAGACGGAGTCGAAGTCGGACACTTATCGGTCTTCAAAACATATTTTTAACTAGGTTGGCTCGTGCCTCACTAGGCGTTACGTAAAAGAAAAGAGCAAAGAAAAACCAGACCAGCGAAACGAACCGGCTACCGCATAGATTACCCCGTAAGACCCCGTTACAAACGGAATGCAACTGCAACTGGTTACTTGGTGGTAGTGAATGGATAGGCGAATTTCTGTTTCGCGTGTGTGTGTGTGTGTGTATGTGTATGTGTGTGCAACAGGAAAATATTGCGCATTCATTCACAAAAACAACACGAAACAAAAGTAAAAGGTCTAATAAAGGAAGTAAGTAATAGTTCCAGTTGTTATGAAGTTAATAGACTACGAGTACGTACAATCGACTATTCGATCGATTTTCAATATCAAACCAGATGCCAAAGTCAATTAAAGTGGCTCAAGTTCAAGTTAACTCGAAGGAAATTGAAATGAACTGAAATGAAAATGCTGCAGCTAATTTGGCAAATATATTTTTTATTATGGAAAATTCCACTTCACACTTGAATAAAGTACAAACCTAAAGATGTTTTGTAATAACCTCAAAAGTTATTATTTAGGAGAAAAACTACACATCGAAATCAACAATTGGCCAATTTAGCAGCCAAACCCCTTGACTAAAAAGTGTTAATTTTGCAGACTGATGCAAAACCAACAAAACAGTCAAAAATGAATTGTTCAATTACAAGTGGTTATTATCGTCGCCTGACGCTGAGCACAATTGCAAAATTATGCTGTTTTTTTTTTTTGTTTTTGTATTAATATTTGTAATGACAACGATTTCTATTACTTGTTATCTGTTTATGTACATGTTTGTTTACTTTGTGCGCGCAGCGCGTTCTTTTAAGATTGGTTTATTTAAGTCCCAACGCGCAATTAAAAATTCGCGATTTTATTTAGCTGCACAACGTCTACACCGCAAGACCGTTGTTAATGTACTGATGTTTATCGCAACAATATGACAGAAATTTGAATTGCAGTATGACCATAGTATGCTAAAACTTATTTAGTGTGTACACACTGTCGATAAGATATCGGCGATAATTTTTGACATCAGCCGACCACCACAAAAGCTACCAAACAAAAAAAGCAAACAATTTTTAATAAGCAAATTTTGTTTTTTGCATAAACAAATGGCGTTTTCATAGCGCTTTCTACTAAAATAATTAAATAATTCATATTCAGGCCATGACTGCCTGTGTGCTGTGTTTCGGCTGCTGCAAGCTCGGCGAGTCCTATAAAATATTTTCTGAGGCAGGCTTGCGGCTAAACATTTGCAAAACAATAAACAAACATTTTTGGCTGGAGGTTTGGCGCGCGCTTTTGTACTACACTTAACTGTTTAATAAAATTTTTCTTCACTTATAGCTGAACAATGCAGCCGGCGACCAAGAGGAAATCTGCCGGCAGTGCTGGGACTGCGTTAGCAGCTTCAATGAGTTCTATCAACGTGTCTACAATGCTCACCAGGAGCGACGCTGTGACGTGAAGAATATTCCCATAGAATTCTGCGGCGAGACTGAGTCAGCTAATCCCTTGGCCTTTGGTGGTGAATTAGACGCGCTTGCCGAGGATTTCTTCGCCACGGGAAATGTTAAGGTGGAGGTGAATGAACTGGAGCCGTTGCCCAAACTGGAAATTATCGAGGAGCCGGTTCTAGAGAAGAGCCCGGCAGCAAAACGTGGGTGTAATGATAGTCAGCCAGTCGGTGGCAAGCGACGTATAAAAAACGAGAAATTCACCATACCAAGTGATTCGGATGGCGATGTTGATGATATACCTCTATCTGAGTTCCTGGACTTGAAAAGGACTGTCAAGTCAGGGAAGGGAAGACAGCTGCGTCGCAGCTCCCGACGTGGACGCAGAGCGAAAACGCCGCCTCAAATGCCGCCAGCAGTTTTAAAGCAGGAACTGGAATCTGAAGATGAGCGTGATAATGATAATGACAATGACATGGATTTCGTCGCAGCCGAAGCAGTACTCGGCACCGATGATAGCGCCAGTTCAAGTGAGAGCAGTGATGGCGAGTCCGGCGATAGTTTGCCCGACATAGAGCCGGAGGAGAGGTATGCAGAGATACCCAAACGGGTTATAGTCAAACCCAAGAAATATCGTAAACGTCCCAAGCCGCTGGTACCGCCCGTGCGCATGAGTCGGGAGGAAATTGAGCGCAGAAAAGCACAACAAAACGAATTCGATGAGATTATATTTGATTTTTTCAAGAAGCTGCCATGCCACGTCTGCAATCAGTTGGTGCCTAACTTTGGAGACATGCGACGCCATCAGCGCATGTCCCATAATATTGAGAGTGGCTTTATAGCTTGCTGTGGACGGAAGTTTCACTTGCGCAAAGCTCTGGCCGAGCACGTTCTCGTCCATAAGAATCCAGAGCACTTTATGTGTACGCAATGCGGGCGCGTCTTTCAGGATTCAAAGACACTGGAGACGCACGAGCAGACGCACACGAATCCTCAGGGGGATGCAAAGGATAAGCCAACTTATCACTGCGACAAATGTCCCAAAACCTTTACCACAAAAGCGGCTGTCGAATATCACAATATTTCCAAGCATGTACCGAAGTCCGACTTTAAATTTAGCTGCCCTGAGTGCAAGAAAAAGTGAGCTTTAGACTTAAAACCCGTACAGATTAATCCTAAAATGCTATTTACTTACAGGTTGCCCACGGAGCGAAAGTTAAAGGAGCATCTTCGCTATATGCACGACCCGGAGACTGCCATCATTTGCGATAAGTGCGGCAAAACATTGCGCTCTCAAGCGAATCTCAAGAAACATCACGAACTGGAGCATTCCGATACGCCACGTCCCAAACCTGATCCTGTCCAATGCGAAATATGTGGCACCTGGCTGCGTCATTTGTCCGGCCTCAAGCAGCACATGAGCACAGTTCACGAACCACCCGGCGGGGAGCATCGCTGTCACATCTGCGATAAAACGTCTACTAATTCCCGCGCACTCAAGCGTCACATTTACCATAATCATCAATGCGAAAGAAAGTTCAGGTGTACCATGTGTGAGAAAGCATTCAAGCGACCACAAGATTTGAGAGTAAGTGTATATTTTTCCTAGTTTTAGAGTGGCTACAAACCGAACCGCTGTAATCTACTCGTAAAACATTTCAACATGGATTTTTATAAAAATTAAATTATAATCTTGCTGTTTCTTTGCAGGAGCACACATCTACTCATACGGGTGAGGTGTTGTATACCTGTCCGAACTGCCCGCAAACGTTCTTTTCCAATGCTAACATGTACAAGCATCGACAACGACTGCATCGTGCAGAATGGGAAGCGGATCGTAAGAAGCCGCTGCCGCCCAATATAATGCAGCAAGCGGTAGGCGCTACGTCGGCCATGAAGAAGCGCCAGACCACAAATGCGGGCCCAGCGCTGTTTACAACGCAAACCATGGACGCGGATGGCGATGTCCACAAGCAGGAGCTACAACTGCAATAGTATTTATACACACATATACATACATATATATATTTATATTTATGACATAGTAGGATAAATGATAAATCACAAAATCGATAAAAATATACTTCAATCAAGTACATTCATAGTTTAAAGATAAATTTACGACAATTACACACATATATATTGAGATGATTTTTAGATTTCTAGTTTTTGAATTAAATTAAGCTAATGCTCATCCTGTGGTATGCGTATGCCCTCACAAACGCCCTCCTCCCGATGAACGCTAGCCCAATGCTGCGACAACTGTTGGCTGATGGCACGCCGGAAGACCATGCAGCTGATGTGGGGTAGCTTTTCGAAGCGCACGCGTAGCAGTCCCAGTTTGGCGAGAGCAAAGCGCCAGTTCTTCATGAGATTGGCGTTTTTGCCCACATGCTGGGAGTCGGGTGTGATGATGACTAGGATACCCTCGGGGCGCAGCAGCTCATAGGCCTTGCGGCAGCAAAGCAGCCGCTGCTCTGCACTAGGCATGTACTCCAGCAAAAGGCTAAAGATGACACAATGATAATAGCCAGCAGGTAATTTTTTAACGCACTGTTCACTGATCTCTGGCTGCTCCAAGCCTTCAGCCACCTCAACGTTCAAGAAGTCACCCTGTAACACCAGAGCACCCTGTGCCGGACAGAGATCAATGGCTGTTACATCCAGGTGTGGTATATCTCCAAAGGGATTGAAACAGCTGCCCACATCCAGAACTCGTAGTCTATCCGGTGGCTCATCCATATACAAGCATTCGGAGCCAGCCAAATCATTGTAGGAGGCCAACAAACGTTGCTCCCGCTGTCGCTTCTGCAGATAAATACCTTCGGTATAGAAGTATTTGGTTATATAGTCTATAGCCCACTTGATGCGACTACGCGCCTGCAGTTCCGTTTTAGTGGTATTCGTTTCCCACACAGCCGCCAATTGCTGCATGGCATCCGCATACTCGGCCAACTTCTCAGCATTCTGTGGTGCAGTGTGCTCCTGCCAAGCGCGTTCCGCACCATGTAATTTGGTCAACTGCCGCAAGCTCTCGTGACAACTCTTCACAATGTTGGCCAAACGTTGATGCTCCTCTGTGGCCATAATTTGTTTGTATTCTATTTGTTTTTTCGCACTATTTGTTTTGTTTTTCCCCTGTTGAGGTGCAACAAATGTGTGTGTATATATTTGAGATGTGCAATTAGCTCGCACCTGTTACTTATCACCCATTTACGCACTGTACAAATGCACCATATTTTTTCCAGTACTGTGGTGCTTATGGCGCATGACTGTTTATTCGAACCACCGTAACGCTCCTAACATATGTATAACAAGTTGGTATTTTTAGCGTTGCACGATACGGTCACACTACTTTAAATACAGTCAACCCTGATATGCAGTTAGTTAAACGGATACTTTTCAAACCAAAAAGGTTTTTATTTAACAATAAATTTAAATAGATAGCGAAAATTATTTGAAACACATTATTTATTTATATTTTTCAAAGTGTATTAAGCTTAAGAAAATATTTTAGTCATTTACAAACATATTTTATGTTATTAAATTATTGAACTTGTGTTTCACCTTAAACAATTAACTGGTAAAAATACATAAAAAATATAATTACTATTCTGAACTTCATTTCAAGTGCACCGCGTTAAATAAATCACATGAGTAATGAGAGATCTGAGAGCACTTAAAACTTGTTAATCTAACTTACATTGAATACAGCTGACAGCTTGAGCAAAGGCCCCCACTGACGTCGTCTTGTATCATGATCACCTATCCGTATGTGTGATCAGATCGATCTTTTATTAAAAGTGTAAAAAAAGAGGTAGAGTTTTTTAGAATTGAGTAGAAAACGTACAAACGCTAAATTTAAATTTATAACATACTCCTGACCTTGTATATACTAATGTAAACCCAAAATATATGTTTACTTAAGACCCTCTCGTTGTAAAAGTTCACTTTATAAATGCATATTTCTTCGGAAGTTCATGAATCATGTGAGTGCGCCCCTTTGTAGACACTCAAGTCGTCTGTCAAGTACAACTAGAGTGATCAGTAAGATAATAATAAGTGAACAGGTCGCTTGAAACAATAGCTTTATACTATAAACAATACATGTCAAGCCTATGCAAATAATTATTTATTTATTAACTTATTTACATGACGATAAGGCGTACAAAATGACACAATGCATTATTTGTAAGCAAATTATGGGATAGGCACGTAAACAGAGCAGAACAGAGAACAGTTACACTCAGAAATGGGTAGACCTCTTCTGATAAGACTAAGTATGACCAACACTATTTTACTAGACAGGAAAAAATGTGCTTAGCCATCTTATCGGAGCACATTGACCGCTCTCACAATGCGCTATTTCATTGTATATACTAGACTGTTGCGAACTACACAAAAAATGAAAGAGTTCTAAAAGTAATTTCATTCTAAAGGTCAAGATTCACTGAATATCATGCATAATATATGTACGTACAAGTGACGCATACATACGTACATAATTTTATATGTGTACATATGTTTTTGATACCCATTGAAAGCGTTTAACAAAGGGTATATTCAATTTGAGCGAGTGTATGTAGTAGGCAGCATAGCGCATCGACTATATATAAAGCCTAGTCGAGAGCAAGCTATAGACCATTGACCATATTTATAAGAACATAGGCCCACTTTTATATACATATTTATTTAAAATTCAAATCTAAATTTCCAGCACAATTTTGAAGTCTTTGTTTTTTGTTAATAATTTTCAAGTGTTTTAAAATTAAACCAAAAGTTTCTATCGATCAGATAATAAGCACTAAATATATCAGCTTCAGATTACAGAGTATTCGACTGCGAGTAGAGCAATATTACTAGTTTTATGTGCCTATGGAACACTTGCACACTTTGTACCCTGTAGCCAATTATGTTTATAAGTTCATATGGTGAAACAAGTTGATTATCAGAGTGTACGGAGCAATTAACTGAATAGTAAAGAGTTCAATTGAGTTCATAGTTGGCAGACAAGTCTCCGGTCTTTCGATAAGGCCCTTAGTAATCCAGCCTTACTCAAAAAAACAATCTAAAAGAACCATTTACAAGTGTAATTTCTGCTGGTACAATAGATACCCAAAGTATTTTACTTTTTGTATGTGGGGTGCCTTTCTTTATCTACAATAATAATAATAACTTATCGCTGGGTAATCACTGAATTTAGTTCTTGGACTGTTAACAGCGATTTTGAGGGCTCAACATGCGGCGGCAGCATTGCTAGCGATAAGGATAAGAACGCATTGGGAATTCGTCCGACTGTTCAGTCTATAAAAAGTCGTACACTCAGTCGCTAGCTCTTCAGGAAAGTATTAAAAGAAAAGAAAATCAGTATGAAAATTGAATGGGCTCCCGCGAAGGTGCCGCCAAAGCGGCGTTTGGAGACGCTGGTAACCGGCCTCTTTACGTTATTCTTCTTTACGTTACCTCTTACGTCGTTCCTAATCCTCGCACTTCTACTGGTCAGTATAGAATTCTATAATTTTAGTGTTATTTATTGTAATATTCCCTTTTTCGACTAAAGTTCTATGGCGGTCTTGTAATACGCACTCTTCTAGTGGTATACACAGTCTATATCTATATAGATCACAAAAGAACCTATTCGTCTATGGATGGTAATGGGTAAGTTTGAATAATTTCCCAGAAACTCAGGCACTCAAACTAATTGTTTTTATTCTAATTAGTTGGCTGAAAAATCGCTCTAATTCGTTAAATCGCATTTATCGCAATTACTTTCCGGTTACATTGGTAAAAACAGCCGATTTGCCCCCTAATAAAAACTATATATTGGCCAGCTTTCCACATGGCATTCTTGGGTAAGTTTCAACATTTCCACACTCAGGGTGGTCGATAAGATACGCGATTATAATGACGAAATACTTGAACTTGTACTTGTATTTATTTCCAATTATAGCACAGGTATATGCATTAATATGGGTCTTGATATAAGCGTCTGGTTGAAATTATTCCCCCAGGTGCGTCCCAAGGTGGGCACACTCGATCAGCATTTCGTAATACCCTTCCTAAGGGACTTGTTGCGCTGGTGGGGCTTAATTTCTGTTTCCAAGGAATCTTTAGTATATTATCTGACCAAGTCCAATGATCCAAAGCATCCAAGTAATCGTGATGGCTTCACATCGAATGCAGTGGCTATATTGGTTGGAGGTGCTCAGGAGGCCCTCGATTCGCATCCCGGAAAATATATTCTGACACTGAAGAATCGCAAGGGATTCGTGAAAATGGCTATACGCACGGGGTAAGTTATTTCCTAATAAACCCATTTATTGCAAAACTTATTAATAATCATAACGATTGTTTGCCCAGTTCCTCCATTGTACCTACTATTTCCTTTGGCGAAGTGGACATTTTCGATCAGGTTGATAATCCTCCAGACTCGCTGCTGCGTCGCCTGCAAACGATAGTCAAAAAGTTGACTGGAATATCTCCACTGATTCCTGTGGGTCGCGGCTTCTTTAACTATACCTTTGGCTTCGTGCCTTACAGACGACCCATTGTACAAGTTGGTAAGTGTTTTGTAGTGCTGAAATAATATCGATATCGATACTATCGATTGGCTTAATAGTTATATCGATTCTTATCTTGACTGAAGCGAAGCGTCTCTATCTTATCGACTAAATCGATAGTTTTATAACACTCATTGCTAATGTGAACTATTTCTCCTCTTCCCCCCGCTTAGTTGGAGCGCCAATTGATGTGATACAAAGCGATCAGCCAGACGCAGATTATGTGAATGAGTTGCATGGCAAAGTGATGGAGGCTTTGGAGAAAATGTTCGACCAATATAAGGAAAAATATATGCCAAATTCAACAAAAACCAAGCTGGTTATAAACTGAAAGCACAACGTCAAAAAGGAAGCTGCAAATAAATAGGTTAAAAAACAAAACGATATTCGCTTGACAGGGAAAAAGTGATCTTAAGATTAGATAAAGATGAAAGATGTTTTATAAGCATTTTGATATTCTTTGATGTTGTTTAGTTGTTTAGTATAATACAATAAAGCCAGAAGTTTTTGGTTAATATTAACGAAAGCGTATGTTTTTTATTAATATTATTATTATTAATTTACCAATTAAATTTTGTTTACTTCGTACATAAATATTATATACAAAAAGGAAAGTAGGAGTTGAATTTCATATTGGAAAACTTAACTAAATGTTAGCTTTTTTATACTTGTGCCGTGATTTTTAATATTTTTGGTTTTTTCTCAATTTTTAACTTCTTGTTTTGCCTATATATATATAAATATATATATAGAGAATTTTGGTTTAACAACTATGTATATATATGTATATAAGGAATTTTTAAAAATACAATATTATGCTACACTAAATTCAATCGCAGAATTTTTCGAGTAAGGTACAATTAATTATTTCTTTTTTTTTTTTTTTTCTTTTATTATATTTTTCATTTAGCAACAAATCACCTTTTTTTGTGGGATAAAACACAACGGAAATCGAATACAGAAGAATTATAGAAATTTGCCTAATTAATTAGTAGTTGGCTTTTATCTACAATTATATCCAAAAATAATAATACACACATATTAGGAAAATCTTCAAAAGTATTCGTAGGTAATACAATTTCCGAAAGGAACACTTGGCATAACTTGGGTTGGGGTCTAGTTCTTCGGGTTGTACGGCATATAACACCATTTACAGCTACAGGTTATACTAGCGGTAGAAAATGCATTAGCTGTCGTATTATTCAGGTTTTCGGTTTTCGGTTTTCTGTTTTCGGTTTTCTGTTTTCGGTTTTCTGTTTTCTGGTTCAACAATAATATTATATAAGTATTTCTCTATATAGTTTCGACATTGAGTCTGCTAAATTTTCAATTCAGTTTGTTTTATTCTTCTATTTATTAAGACATTTACTCGGATGATTATCTCTCTGTAATTGTAGTAAAAATTATATTCTGTGGGCTTTGCTTAGACTCTGGTACTCGTATATTGCAGCTACTATTTGAATAATTTCTCTTACTCTCTCTTGCTCGCTTTCTATATATTTGTTCGTCTATATATGTGTATATGTATATATGTATATATATATATATTCTTGTATAATTCAGGGCCTTGTGAGGGTGACAAAAATATAAGCAATTCAATTGCTATACATTTTTCAACTCTATAAATATAATTTGATTAGTTTGTTTTTAGCAATACAAAATGTTTAAGTTACTTTTTTGTTTGGCATAATATTTATATATGTATATATCTGTGTTTCTTCTTCTTGATGAGTTCATGAATTCTATGAATTAATAAAGAGCCTAAAAACATTTGCTAATTTCATATCTCATATTTATTACTTTTTATTTACTTCTACGTTTTTTAGGTACTAGCCAGGCAGCCGGATTTGCGAGTGGGCGCAACAATGCAAAAGGCTTACGATATTTGCTGTGGTTCCAAAAAAAGCGTACTTCTTTTTTTTTATCTAATTTCTTTGTTTTTTGTTTTGTTTTTTTTTTGTTTTGTTTTTGGTTGCTTTAAATCAATCCCTGAGTGCATTTTTTTCCATTTTTGTTTTATTTATTTATAAATATTCTGCTTGTTGTCTTTATTGCTGCTAGAGTTTGCTTGGTGTTTGCTTCTTGTGATTTTATATTAGATTCCTTTTCAGCGTTTTAGAATTGATTCGGTTTTCATTATTGAGTTGAGTTTTTTTTGGGTTTTCTTCTTTTTTTGTTTTTTTTTTTTTTGTTAGCGCGTGTGTGCCTTAATTGAAAAAGTTATTCATTTTTTAACTACATTTAGAAACGAATTCTTTACATTTTTTACCAATATTTTTTTAGCTAAAGTCGAGAAAAAACGTTTAGTAATTTGATAATTTGATGGTTTTTTTTGGTTTTTTTTTTTTTTTTTTTTGAGCGCAAAAGGTGCATGGAAGATTAACAAGGACTTCGTTTAGTGAGTGTGTATGTTTTTTTTTAGAATATTCATTTAAACATTACTTATTCTGTTTTGTTTTGTTTTTTTTTGTTTATTAACATTGAACATTTATTAGTCGTTAGGTTGTCCTTCTGTTTGGTGTTTCAATTGCGGGCCTTACGGTGAGCTCTAATTAAGTTTAAGTTTAATTGTTAATTGTTAATTTATGTATTATGTACGTAAGTAACTACGAAAGGTTTGCGTTTTCTTTTACTTTCTCCACTTTCCACTTTCCACTTTCTCTTTCTCCTTTAACAAGTTCAAAATATATTAGTTTTGTTTTTGTTTTATTTATCGTATTTGGTTTTTAGTGTGTATATTTAATATATATGTATATAATCTTGTTTTCTTTTGCTTTTTTGTATAATTTCAATTGAATTTATAGCATGTACGTATCTCTTTTCTGGGGTAGGGTAAGCGCACCCCCTACGATAATAATCTATTTGAGGGGCATTTCACACTATCGTAATCAAAATCTTTTCTTTTACATTTCAATTTGCATTTCCATCTAAATTTGTAATCGCATTTTGATAGCTACAACAATTAATTTTTTTCTAATCGAAATCTCAATTTGTTCAGCTTGCCCAACTGGCCAAGAATACCTTACTAATTTTAATTATAGTTGTAGCAAATTAACAATTTGTAGCTCTCTAATTTCATGCACTTCATAAGAATGTTTTACATTAATTTTGTTTTTGAATTACAATCAATTTTCATTAATTTGTTTCTCTGTTCTAAATATGATCAGCTCGCGGCGTTCCATACATTTTTTTACGTCCTACACAAAATACATTTTCTTTTTTTGTTTTGTTTTTTAACAATACTTGCGACTCGATAATTGCGCGCAAGTAAACAAAATCACTTAGAATTAACAAAGAAAACAATAATAATAATATAATAGTACAATTCTATAAAATTTATAAAAAATTTCATTATACGTGTGTGTGTATCTGTCTGTCTGTCTGTCTGTCTATCTGTATATATATATATATATATATAATATAATATAATATAGTATATGGTGGTTTCAGCTGAACCTAGACAGCTACAATGGCCGCCATCTACGAGGCAGTCGGCACTGGGTTAAAATAATGCAGGCCATTGGTCTATATGAAAGAAGATAGATATAATAGTTTTAGTATAAAATATATTGGAAATCTGTTCAGTTAATACGCACCGCCATATCGTATTCCGTTATATAGGCGGGTATTTCCAGCTGATCCTTAGTTATGGCCGAATACAAATGCTCAACGCCGGGCAGCGAATGCACTTTGGCTTTAATGGCAGGCGCCATAAATGTGGTAAACCACCAGGTCATCATTTTAGTCCAGAACGTGGGATGCACAATATAAAAGGCCTTCAGGTTCTTCTTGTATCTGGAAACAAGGAAGAAACAATTTCGTTAGTCACTTGATAACTTATTTCTTTATTAGCCGATATCAAGGGGGGGATAGAAATGGCTGGTATAATCTCTTTACCAATTCAGGATGAGACACAAAATAAAGTCACAGAAGGAACAGAGAACAGATGAGCATTAGAAGCTCTTTCCGTTCCGATTTATGTACACTGATACCCTAACTCTACTCACTTGTATGGCAAGACACTGTAGACCTCACGCAGCCAATGCAGCGATGGATAATTGCTGGTCGATGTGAGTGTATGGAAGTAAGCAATGACATAATCGCCTTTGACAATGGGATCCAGTAGTTTTATCAGATATAACAGCGCCTGTAATAAAACACGCTCAATTATATATAATTTTCTTGGAATAATCACCAGTTATCACTCACCTTTTCCAAATCTATATTCTGTGCTGGAAACCATTTGCCGCAGAACACAATCACAGGTCGACCCAAGCGATCCACTCCGCTCTGATATAGGCAACCGATGCCAGAGACTTCATTCAGATCTTCAACTTGTGCGCGTTGCAGGAGACGTTCGTATCTGTAAAAGAAAAAATTTATTCAATTTCAATTCACAATTTTATAACCATTTAAAAAAGAGCTTTGGAGCTTCTATTTATATATTCTGTTATTTAACAATAAAGATATTACCTTAATAAATAATAAATATTAATCTCTAAAAGAATATAGTAAAATTTATCTTATTTCTTTAGCTTATTTTTTAGATCTGTTATCTGTGTTTTAGAATCTTTTGTTAATGATATATGGTAATTTTAATATAAAAAATTCATATATTTCCTTTATTATAAATACTTAATATTGTTATATAAATAAATAATAAATATATTTCAAAATATAATAAAAATGGTCGCCTTCGTTTTAAGTAAAAAAGCCTTCGGAAGCCAATTTCTTAATCTGTTGGGGGATCAGAAGGCTTCTAGAACGATTACCAGTCATAATTGAATTTTGCTCAATGATTCATAATGATCTTGTTAATGTGCTAAAAGCCCGGCTAATAACTAAGTAGATCATATGAAAAACGAACAATATATAATATTGCTCTGGAACTATTGTTTATTTAACTGTCAGTCAAATTCAGAAGCTACGAATAACCGTAATAATTGTGTTTACCTCGCTAACTGCTTAAAATTCGCAACACATTCACATTTATTCGTATTTGTTTGCCTCATCATAAGGCCAGAAATACGTAGGTACACATACATACATATATACATATGCATATATAGATATACATATATAGATATACTTATATATGAAAGTATACTTTGAAAGCAGGTTTACGAGCTGTGCTTGTACTTTTTTATTGTGCTAAAACAAGCACACTAATATTTGCCAGATAAGCCCGAAACTAAGCTACGCAGTGCAATTAAATGCTAATTAATATAAATTAATTCACTTTTTGCTTTGCAATTGTAAATTGCAGTCAAACATTTCGTTTGTAACTTTCAGCCGTTGAACTGAAACTGTTAACAGACTCACGGGATTAACAGACTGTTAACAGTGCCTTGACCTGTTAATTCGCGACTGTTAACATAAGTTAAGAGTCATGCTGTTAATTAAGAAGAAAAGAATGCGAGGCGAATCTTAAGTCAAATGTGAATTCTGTAGTATTTCCCGAGTGAATGCTCGGAAATTTACATCTTTTAGTAATTAAAAAATATCTTTATTAATATAATTTTAAAACAATATTTATGTAATTACAAACATTTCCGCGAAAAGTGAATTTTAAATAATTGCTCCCAAATTAGAAATGGGGTCAAAAGTTAGAGAAGTATTGGAAATACATAATTTTTGGGCCGATTAAAATCTCTACGTTAAAATTTAATTTATACGTGTTTCACATGGTCCAGACTGAAATTTGACCCTTAAGGCCGGAAAATGGGCGGAAAACTGATAATCTCCATTTACCAAATTATACTTTTAGAATATTGACTTTTACCTGGCGACCCCGAGTAAAACCGGCTGGATAGTTAAATTGTTCAGTTCAGAAAGTTGAAGATTAAAAACGAAATTTTGAGATGTTCAGTTTGAAAAATTCGCAAATTGTTAAGTAAAAAATTCTTTGATAAATTCAAAGAAAATATAAATTAAAATTAAATACTAAATACGAAACCAATCTGGAAAAATCATTGAATATCAGTCTTCGCATTGGTTAGGTTAACAGACGGTCAGCTTTATGATTATTGTGTGTGATTATTTGTTTGATTTTAAAGTAGGACACATACTCAGAATCAGCTAATAAATCGTTGACTTGGCTATATGTATGTATGCACGTAAATACAGGTGTTAATCAACCAATTTTTATGAGGCTTGTGACTGACACACGCCGCGCTAGATTTTGATGCAGCATCGGTATAAAGTTTTCTGAATTTTTATGACGCAGAAACCGCAGTAAAGTTAACCCCGGTAGCTGCTAAAAATCAGAGAAATGATAAGCCCGTATCCCGATAAGCCCAGCGACAGCATCTGCAAGACAGCTTCCACAACTGGCCGAAACAGATAAAAGATAAGACTCCTTACTAAATATACAGCTACATAACATATATAATATGTTTAACGATAAATGTGACGCATTGTGACGCAGTTCGTAAATAAATTATATATATTAATTCATATATAAATGTACTATATGCATATAATCTTTATAAGAGTCTAGTGCAAGTATGCCCCATACTTTATACCCTACAATTTGGCGTGTGAATTTCGCTAGCAATTGAAAGATCTGATATTAATTAACATGCAGTTTTGGTTGCAATTATTAATTCATCATACAACATATTTATTATTCTACAGTAGTAATTGATTAAGTTGTATTTTTAGAAATATTTAAATAATATTTTAAAATACACTTTTGCTTGTCCTCAGCTTAAGTTTCCTTGCTTTTGCACTGAGTTCTTATGCAGATTATGTGAAAATTATTGATCTCTTTCTGGCAACTGTACTGAACTTATTATTTTTCCGATTTTCTCTGTCGGCCAAACGTACCAGGCCCTTCTCCGCCCCCCGTAAATTGCATGCCATTGTTCAGTCGAATTGACAGGTAAAAGGTAGGTAAAAGTTAGCCCATCCTCAGGGTCGTGTGCTCGCAAAAGGTTTCAATAATGCATAACTACTGATGAGCTGTCTAAAGGATTTTATCGTAGCATATCGAGCGCTATAAATAGACGACAACTAGTTGAAGTTATGAGCAATTATTACCAAGTGGACGGAATGGAAGTGAAAAGAACCTCTAGAATACATATGGGGAGTAATTCCTTTGTTTATGGGTCACAGAGCTGAGAAATGACGTCATGCAATTAAAATCAAAGCAACGTCATCAACACCAAAAAAAGGAATGGAAATTGTGTGGGTGGTGGGAGGTCTTAGGAGGTACCGTGTCAGATTGAAAGAACGAAAGACCGATTTCAATTGATTTCTTAAACATTTGAGCATGTTTACCTCTCTTCCGGCGTCTCCATGAGCTCATCGGCTGCCATCATATCCCCAGTGGTCTCCTGCATGGGACTGGAACCCAAGTCTATGGACGTCATGCCTTCGAGCATTGTCATTGTTGTTGTTGTTTTTGTTTTTGTTGTTTGTGTGCTGGGTGGCTTATACTCTTTGGTATCTTGTGGGTGGGAGGGTCTATTGCTTGGTTCAATTATATTTTCTTGTTTTTGTTGCTTTACAAAAGTTTATCGATCGAGTGAAACGCACAAAAAGAAAAACTTTTATTTTTTGTTTTTTTGGGTAACTTTTTGCTTATTTACGTACTGCACTTTTCTCAGAGCAATTGACGCAAATTGCGGGCGCTTCTTTTTATATAAATAGATTTTTCAATATTGTTTCGGAAATTTGGCCAGACTTTTGAGTTGCGTAGGGAAGCAGCGCGCGAAATGAATAAACTAATAAGCAAAGACGTAGATTTTTTTCTATTTGTTTTTGCAAATCGCATATAGTACAAATACAGACAAATATATATGTATATGTATTGTAAGTATAAGTATTGAGTTTATATAAATCAGTTGGCCAAACTATTCTAAGTTCCTGATACACGAACAAACACGACCGTTCGCAACGAGCTGCGCTTCTTGACTGAACAGCGGCTGCTCTTCAATGCTCTCG
Organism: Drosophila repletoides; assembly: GCA_018150835.1. Lineage (NCBI taxonomy): Eukaryota > Metazoa > Arthropoda > Insecta > Diptera > Drosophilidae > Drosophila > Drosophila repletoides. The sequence goes on along the minus strand of JAECWQ010000089.1, from coordinate 16,237,342 downwards.
TTTGCCTGCTGACTTAATATACGTATGTATGTACACCCAGAGAGAGAGAGAGAGAGAGAGAGCAGGAAGTGCACGCGCTCCTCTCGTCTACAGTCGCTCTCGCATTTTTTTGCTCTTCTTTGTGTGACGCTCTCCCTAGCGTGAGTCTGCGCCCTTTTGACGCCTGTACAATGACATCAACAACAACAACAAAATAAGAAGAAGCAGAAGAATAGAGAGAGGCAAGGAAATTGTACAAGGACATGTCACGACATGCTCTAGCATGACAGCCGCCAATCGCATAATGCAAATGTCATGCCAAAAGAATCAGTTAAGTCAGTCAAATTTGCAAGTTTTTTATGCCAGTTTTGTTTTTTTTTTGTTATTTTTGGACCGCACAACATGACGTATGCGCAATTTCCATAATAAACAACTCTGAATGAACCCCTGCTAAAAATGCATTGAACCACAGCGACCCGTCGCTCGATATACTCGTATTTACTATATAAAATAAATTTATTATGATTATATTTAAGATTTAAATGCCTACAAAATGCGATGACACCCGATACGAGGCGTACAAATGGAACAAACTGTGCGGTTGCTGCATTCAATGAACTGCAACATTCAAGTTTTGATTACAAAATGGAAAAAAAAAATCATATCTGGATTGGGAATGCTTGCAATGATCATTAGTCCATAATTAAGTTGACAGAATAATGTCATCATATTCAAAGTTGACATTGAAAACTGGCGGTATTCAATGACGGCTTATACGATTTATTTTTCGAGTAATTCGCCATGCATTGCAAGTACTGGGGATTAAATTTGTAGTACGAGTATTTGGAGTAAAATAAAGATGAAGGTTTACTGTGAATACAAACTATTGAGAGGGCAGTTTAATCAGTTTTGAAAATTCTTTTTGGGTTCTTTGCGAAAAGAAAACTATTAAGAGGACAGCTTAGTCAGTTTTAAAATGTGATAGACATTTCCTTAGAAATGACAAGTATCTTCTATATTGTATTTTTTTTTCCAACTGAATTAATAATAATTTTAATTTAAAACCATTGAACCATCCTTACTACTACGCTTTACTATTTATAGCTCTGGCATTCTTGAACCCCACGTACTTAAGTATTTATAGATAAAATATTAAGTATTTTTAGAAAGTGCTTCCAAAAATGGAAAAATTAATTTCAAAAAGGACATGCAATTGATGACGTACTCATGACGTAGCTAGCTTCGAGCAGAAGAATGAGAACGAATGGGGCTAAGGCTGAACAGACTCGTTCGCGTGCCAATGTCCTGTAAAAATTTGCATAGACAAACAAAGGAGTAGGAGTAGAAGTAGGAGAAAGGAGCAAGGAGCAAGAGAAGAAACAAGAAAAAGAATGGCTTTTCAAAGAAGTCATTTGTTTGGCGCTTAAGATATTTCCGGCACGCGCCCGCAAATAAATATATATAAAAAACTATTTATTTATCTACGAGTATTACAAAAGTGTTTATGTGGTCAACAAAAGGCTGGCAAATGGTAATGGCCATGGTTATGGGAATGGGGTTGCTTTTAGAGGGGCGCGAGCTTTATGAACTGCAGACTTGCTAGACGCCTAGAAGTGTAAGTGTATTTCATATGTAAAAGGAAAAAACGTAGTTAGTGACGCAAGCGGACACCTGATATGACTGCGACTGTTTACGTGCGTGTCTTGACATGTTGCGTAATTAAACAAGCGGCAAAAACAAAGTAACAAAAGAAAGGAATAGATATGCACTCTGAATTCAAACAGATAATCGCTAGACTCTGGACTTGATCTATCTTTTCTATACAATGTAACTCTCTACAACGATCTACAAAAGTCTCTCTGTTTACAGAGCTTGAGAGAAGGCGGTCTCTGCTTTTGTCCTGTAAGCTTTAAGCTCATGTCAAAAGACTCCCTCGAGTTGCCAGTTAGATTTGCTGTATTTTATTACTCGTAGACTACATTCTACCCAAGGAAATCCCTGAGACTTTTTATGCATTTAGTTCTCTCTTGCAAGCTTAAAGCTTAATAGATTAATTTCGATTATTATAGAGAATCCTCTCTAATTCTATGAAAACTTTCGCTGTCTACAGATGGAAGCTTTTCCGTTAATGCTGTAAGCTCTTACAAGCTCTACACTCTACTTGCAATCTAGTTCTTAGTTAATATAAAAAGTTATTAAAAGTTTTAATAACTATTCCATGAGCTTTAAGCTATGGAAAGCTCACTTACCTCTCTTGATGCTCCATGCCTTCAATGCCCTCTGCAACGACGCTCTCATAGACGCCAGCTCTGGGTCGATCGCTCAGCAGATGCTGTCTGTCCAGATCCAGCTGAAAACAACATTAAATTCGTATATTAAGATATATCAGAAGAGAATATGATTAATTCTTCGCACCTGTAGCTGGGCCTGCAAGCCGCTGCTGTAGGAATTGATGCTGAGGCCATTCATATCTCTGGCGCCGTACTCCAGATCTGAGCTGTTGCCCTCCATATCGTGTGGACTAACGTCTGAATCGTCGTCAGCTGTAAAGGAGAGAAAGAGAGAGAGAGGAGTATATTAAATGGGGACATTATAATAGACATATTGCTGCATTTACATGAAAACTCAAATGAGTTGTTTATCATATTTGTTTTTATGTTTCTCTGCTTCTTTGTTTTGTTTTGTTGTTGATTCTCAATGAATTTGATCACTTTGCTTTATAACTTTTGCTCTTATTCCAACTTCAGCGCTGCGAAATTTGATATAAACTGAATGCGACGCCGACGCTGACAGCTTTTGGACGCTGCTTTTGTCAGCGGCAGCCGCGGCGAAGTCAGCAGAGGCAGCAGCAGCGACTGCGACAGCGCCACATGAGAGCAGTCAACTGAGGATGGAGGCAACGGCGGGGTGTTGAGAGCAAAAGATAAAAAAGGCGAAAAGGGGGTGGAAAGGGAGCGAAAGATGAGCCGATAAGCGTGTTGCGTTGTTTTCAAACGTTGACATGATTTAAGTGAGCCAAAAAGAACTTTGCCAAGACGACAGCAACAACAACAACACAACAACAACATACAACAAGTAGAAGAAAAACAACAACAGCATCCGCTAAAAACATTTCTGACATTCATCTTAACTAACTGTCGTGATAAGCCGCACAGTTAATTTAAATGTTTGCCTACAACTTTTTGATTAACTAGGCTAATTCGCGTCTACTGCTGCCTCGTATGTTAGCAACAAAGGAAACGCCTCCTTTATCAAGTCATTTTTTAATACGATTAACAAGATTCACAGGATAATCATCAAGAAAAGACTCACTTATGATTAACTGTAACATAAAGTAATTAGGACTGCATACCGGCTTTGAGTCATACCGGTTTCAACGCGGATATCCGACTGTTTCTATAACTTCAACTGATCTATAAACCGAATCACGTTTTAAAATTCAGGCTGAATATATTCTTGAGCCTTATCCTGAAGTGAAATTGAGCTCAAGCCTGCGAATGGGAGCTCCGCAATAATATTTTTGGCAGCTTTGAAAGTAGTACACTTTATCCTTTATCATTTGAAAATCTTTGATATATGCAGCTTACAGCTTGCAGGTGGTATTGAAAAAGTATTGTGAAAGTTCATAATTATAATATAATATATAATCAATTCTATGGTTCCTCAATAACAAACACTAAATAAAAAATAATTTAGTTTAAAAAAGGTTTGAAAAATAAAATCTCAAGTTTGGTTTCCAAACCTTTCGAAAGTTTGTTGGTGTCTCAGAATTTTTAGAGATTATATTTTTTTATAGCACTACCTAACTGAAAACAGTTCTCTACGATGCTGACTTTTGTAATTGGGTTGTTTTTCGATGGAACAGATTTCCATGAATCCCAGAAGTATGTTACTACCGAAGAGTCTTAAGTATATGAAATTATTAAACATAATTAAATAAAAGTGAATCAAAGTTTAAATCAAGTTCAATTGAAAGATGAATAGTAACGGGAATAAAAGTCGAGACTTGGGGATAGATTTTTTTCTTCGTTACTTCGATGCTTTTAATATTCCAGTATATGTACTTAATTAATATTCCAAACTCCTCCTGTCAAAAGTTATTGCATAACACATACAAATTTTACTTAGATAGAATAAACCAAATTAATCTTTCCAAGGAATGGAAGAATTAAGTCTAAAGTACAGCTTGCTTTCCTATGTTCTTTATGAACTAGATTATACTCTATACCTAAGTATATAGAGTATAAATTATTCCAGCACTCCCAACTCATGCACTCTACCTTATACTCCACATAAGCCTAACCAATCCCGTCTTAGCATTAAATGAATTAATTAATTTATTATTTATTCATTTAAAGAAACTTAAGTAAATTGAAGATTTTATTTAATTTCTTATAGCTGCCTAAAAGTATGCAATAGTTTTTTCGTCTTGCTATGTGAATTGACTGTGCGACAATGACGTCAGTCGCTTCAATTGCTTTTTAGACGAGAGTTTTAACAGAATTATTGCCAATTTAAAGAAAATATGTTGCGTAATTAGCACAACTAAAATAACTGAATTATTTTGCACAGATTGATAAACACTTAGAACACTTATTAAACGATTTTGTTGTGAGGTAAAACTTACAAATTGTGCGTGAAATTGCTGGAAACGCAGTTGTTTAATCAGTTGTGAATAATGGAAAACGATGGAAAGTGCCGTTAATTAATGCAACTACCGTTAGTTACCAAACGAATGAGTCTTTAAAACGTAACTGAATCCATACAAATGAGTGTGGAGGCAATTTGAACGAGCTCGGGATACCGATTCGGTTTCGGATTGTTACTCGGCAAGACGCAGAAAAAAAGACCATATATATCATCTATGTGGGTGTGTGTAAGTGTGTGTGTGTTCGTATATAGCTTAATCTTATCAACATCGACATTATCGGCAGCTGTAAAGGGGCTAAAGACAAAGAAATGGGAACATGGGAATTGTTTTCAAACAGAAACTGATATCAAAATCACTGCCACAACGCAGAACACAGCTGATATGAGAGAATTGATAACAGAATAGATAATAATAATATATAGACGTCATCGATACGTCTTAACCACTCACCCTGTCTATGACGCATGTGCACACTGTGACTGTGCTGCGGATTGCGTATAATGCGTATCTGACGATCGGGATCTGGATGTTGTGGCTCTCCGAGCTCTCCGCCCGTATCCTTGGGCAGTTGCCATAATGCACTACGCTCCTCCAGCTGATCGCGTGGAAAATAGAGCGGCGCCAGCACCTCATAGGTGCCTCGCTCATTGCTGTTGACGCACAATATCACAACCTGCAGTGTAAACTTGTCCAGAAAGCGACGAATGGTGCCTGCAAAGGGGCAAAGGAGAAAGTATATTAAGACATGACTGAAAGATTGCTGATAAGTGCTGAACAATGGCAAAAGAACCAAGTCCAAACTTCCTATACATATCTGATTTGATTGGCCCTAAAATAAGCGATAATATAGTAGTAGCTGCAGCTAACTTATATATAGTAAAAACTCTCCTTTTATATTTTGTACAGTTATTCGTTCTGTTTTGCGAGTGATCACTGTATCTAGAGCTACATTTGTAGCTAGTAATTAGATGAGTCAGCTTGAGTAATTCCATTAAAATAGAAGTCTTCCTCGTAAACAATAAAAGTATTTTAAATGACTTAAGAAGAGATAAGCAGAGATTATTTTAATGAAAAAGACATTGTCAGTCACTAATACTTCAGACTGTCAGACTCACTCTTAAGGCACAATTAATCAGATTAGTATAGTCAGTGCTTTAAGTTTAGTTAGCATTACTCACGCAAGGCAACGTGTGCGGCCACATCAGCTGGAAAGGATTTCTGATTGATGCTTATGTTGCACACAGCAATTGTGCGCAGATTAAGCTCCTTGGCCTTGCAGAGCACATTCCTATGAAGAGTTGGAGATGTATTCAAAGTGTGTACTAAATTTCAGTTATAGGCAAACTCACCTGTAGCAACAGTGAAGCGCATTCTCGGCGGCCGTCTTGAGCTTCTCCTTGTAGGCGGGTGCAACAGTGTGCAGAACATACTTGGCTGGCAGATTGTATCCACGCGTGACACGCACATCCCCAATGCGGCACTCTATTAAAGGGTATACATACATTAATAAAGCTAATCAATTTACATAGAATGAATTGCAATGAACAAATGTAAGGCCTACTAATGGGTGCGCTCCAGAAAGTAGGCTATAATTGCTTTATTGTACCTTTGAATTACACTAAATAAAGCAAGTACTCTTGGAGTGCATAGAACAAAAGTATGCTCTACATATTTCCGTGGAATCCGGGTCAAACTACAGTCGATACTCACCTCTTACAGTTGTGTTTAGCTCCTCTTTGAGCTGATTGCCCGCAACGGCGATAATGCGTTCCGATATGCTATTGCTTTCAGTCAGGGTCTCATCGCTGCTATTCGTGATGGCGTCCACCTCCAGTGTGGTCATGTCGCCATCCCTAAACAAAAAATAATATAGATTAATTGATTGATTAATTTCTGGCTACATTTTAATAGTAACTCACCAAATCACTAGACGATTGTTGACATCTTTGGATAACGGAAAAGGACTACAATTGTGTCGCGGTCCGCCGAGTGTAGAATAATCCGTAATAGGCAGCCGGGTATCCGTCTTTTGTGAGCCACCCCAGGTGGCTAGGTTCTCCACTTTCACAAGCTGCAATCAAAAGGTAAGAAATTTAATTAATTTATAATTAAATTATATACTAAGCTGGAACTTACGCATGGGCTGGAGCTGGAACTGGAGTCAAACGCTTTGAAGTCCACATTGGAGTTCGTATCGAGACGCATTGCGCTGTAAGAATGAAATAGATTATTATAGAGGTTTTTCTGGGGATTATATATTGTATTCAGCAATCTTTATCTTACGACCCATTTCAGTTCAAAGCTCAAAGTATTTCAATAAATATTGTATCTGTATAAGCTTTTTCTTTTGAATATCTGTGGGCCAATTTAGGCCAAGTCAACTGCCTGTTGCCTGTCAGTTGCAGCCGGTTTTAACAGGTCCAAAGCGATATAAAATCTGGCAGAAACGTTATCTGAATCCACAGCACAGACTGTGTGACTCACACATAATAATAATAAACACTCCATTCTCCATTCTCCACATGGAATGGGGAGCGTCAACGAACTGCTGTTCCACGGTGGCTTCAGACACGCAATCGAAATGCAAAATTTAAATATTTATATTGTTCTAATTTCCATGTGGCTTAGGCTTAAACAAAACCGTCAACAGTTGCTGCCTAATTTAAAAGTAAACACTAAAAGAATGACAACATAAGAAAGAGCAAACCTACAGGGGGGCGTCGCCAAAATACCCTATAAAACTTAGCAGATATCTACAAAGATCAACGAGATTATTCATCTATATGAGCTTTTCTCTTCTCTCCTGAGCTGTTTTTATATTTTTGCACTTGTTTGGTAATTCCCAACAATTGTTGATCTTTACCCAAGAAAGGGGAATTTCAATTTGATTTGAATAATTTTATTATACACAAATTGATGTATTTTATTTTTCTTGAGTTTAAGGGGGCAATCAGCTTAGAAAACAAGGATTTTTTGAGAGATTGAAAACAAATTTTGTAAATCAAAATTAAAGGAAATAAAGGATATTTCAATATAAAGTGAAAGCTTGATTTTATCACACTTTTTCACAGTGTAAAATTGCAACTAATCTAAACAGGCTGCTTACCATGTAAACTGCAGTAAAAATAAACAGCTTTACTTAAAAGCAGACAGGTAAATAGCTTTGGAGAGTTATTTCTCAGCTCTGAAAGGCCTCACCCCTCAAGGTGTTACACTTTTTTGTGTAAAAATAAAAGTAGCCACTTCTATAGGCCTATAAACACTCTTTATTCTAGGCGAACAATAGAGTGTTGTCAGTTTTTTCTTTTATTCTTATTCATCTCTCGAGTATTTTACTCTGGGAATCTATTTGTGGCATGTGCGTCATGCGTTGAATGGCAGGTGAAAACAAAAGCTGGGCCTAAAGAGATTTTTTTTCTTTTTTTTTGAACTGTTGCAGCAGCTGCAGCTGCAGTTGGCTTCCTAATTGCGATATCCCTGGAGGCTCCACACTCACCGGTTGAACTTTGCCATTTGCTCATTGCCAGGCAGGCGGCAGCAACTGTACCAGCAGACATATAGGGTATATACGAGAGATTTATATAGGCTGTACGTATATTTGGCCTAAATTGGTTGTCAGTAATCTGGCTCAAGGTGCTATTCTGGAGTGCTGACGATAACAAAAGCGCAGCACAATGAAAAACTTTCCACACTTCACCCTTCACACAACTGTGCAAACATTCAGCGTGAATTTATAAGCCATCTTTATAGAAGACCATATAATAAAGTGAATATTATATGAATACTGCAAATGTTTGCAGTTTAATTAACAATTGCCAATATTAATTAGCAATATCAATAAGCCAGAGTAATCCTATTGATTAGCAGTTACCCTACGCTAAATTCTCAATTCAATTCGATTGCAATGATGCATGGAATACTCGGAATTCGGTATGGAGTAGAGTAGAGTACTCGCTTCCTGGAAGAAGAGAGTTGACCAATTTTCGTCCAAGAATTAATCAAAGATTTTACACTGTTTGCAGCATAATGCAATAAATCAGCTACCCAAAAAAATTAGATAGGAACGGAAGCAAACATGTTTAATAAGATAAAAACAATTATATAACATTTCATACAAAAACGGCAATAAATAATTATAAATTTCAACAATTCCAGTAAGAAATAAGCAAACAAATTTGCATTTTAAATACTGGTTAATTATTTTAATTTTTTCAGCACGTTTTAAAGTTAATTAGTTGCGGTTAAAATATGCAAAAACTCCTTGGCCATAATGCCTTTTTCCCTGTTACCTAATTGTTCAATATTCATTTATTTCTAATATAATATAATGGCTTAAAGGCCATAAAATAATGTTTGGCTATGTTCCCCTACTGATGTGTTAGTTCCCATGACTTATTCAGTTATCATATTTCGGCTTTCTAGAATATTTACATTCTTCTGACAGGCTCTGAAGTCTGAAGCAGTAGATTTTCATCACTGTCCGACGTGAATACACAAGTGTTTGTCAGTTGATTTCTAACAACAAAATTTAGACAGTTGAAAATACAGAGAAACTGCGAGAGATATACGAATAAAAAACTGAAAAATACTGCCTGTCCATATGACAAATCACTACATTTTTTATACGTAGTATATACTTGTATATCATATAATGAGTACTAAACGTTATGGCCCATTACGTGATTTGTTTGTGTTGTTTGTTTACCCGACGCGGTGCGATGCGATGAGAGGCGAGGTGAGGCGCAGCGACACACCCTGTATAGAAGTCAAGCTGGTCTGTTCAGTAATAAAAAATTGATGAATATCTAGCAAGAGAGCGAGCTGTTCCATGGGCGGCTGTTATACCCAAAGTTGTAGTTGCTAAATACTTTACGTTTGTGCCCATTTTCATACGAGACTATGTTGACTTTTCAATGAACTACGTCTTAATTTCGAGCGGAGACACCTCTGAGAATAGGTAAACAAAACTTGGAACTTATTTCTTGCCTTATTTTCGGTGTATCACATCATTATTTGCTTACTGAGCTGGCAGAGATTTAACTAAGAGCAGCAGCTGCAGTTGATAGACAGCAGTCAGACGTTAAGTATACGTCGTGTAGACCCAAGCTAAGTGCTAAGATATCATGGTTATTACTGGGGGGAAATGCATTATATATGAGCAATTGCAAATGCCAGGGCCCCCGCCCATAACTTGACTGAAATCTAACCGATTTAGCTTTAGTTCCGAGCAATAACCCAGCGACAGCTTTGACTGACACTCAAAAGGAAAAATAAAAACAAAAACTAGCTGTATTCCTTCTTGACGTTGACGTGCTCCGGGCAATTATATTGTACTGAACAACAAGCTGCATGCCATGTTTTCCTCATGATTCTTGTTCTTTCTACAAGCATTCAGACATAATACTGAGCTTCCCTGACAATTCCCGAACAATTACGTGGAGTGGAGTGATACAAACACGTTCGTCTATTGGAAAATGCAACGTAAAACGACGGTCAAATGTCTGTGTCTAGCACAATCTAGACAGTAATTGGTAATTGTCGTATAAATGAATATACTATATATATGTATATATAGTTAAGGCTAGTTTAGTCAATTGTTAATTATAGTACAATTGAAACTGTAAACAATGGCAGAGTCGAGGCATAGTAGCCAGAACTGTTTTAAGCCAATATGTTCATCCGTTTAAGCAATCTTTGAATTTTCCACATGAATAACTACCAAGGAAAGCCTTCCAAACTAGGACAGGCATTTGAAACTTGTTAAATTTGTTAATTATATCAGTTATATGCTATAGTAGTTTGATTTTTCGGTATTTATTTCCAAGATAAAAGATAAGATATTCTTGTCCGATCCGGCTGTATTCCAATACTCTAGTCTAGTGATTTTTAGGGTATTTACTTCAGCTTGTAGTTTGCAGGGCATCTACTGTGTCGATCATACGCTCGTTTCTTTAACTCGAGCCAAGGCTTACGTGTTCTGGAGACTTCCTACAGCTCTTTTTGCCTTCTTAGTATGATTTCTGATGGCGTTTGTCGTCGTCTTGCAGAATTTTGTTTACGCTTCAAGCCCAATCCGCCAAACTGTTGCATAATCAATGAGAAACATTCGCCCGCATGCCAAGGATTGCCAAGAATTGGTCCCTCCCGGTCCCTGGCTCCTGTTCTCAAGGGGCATATAAGAAATACTATATGAGTCAAGGTACGAGTATGAGAATATATTCGTATATACGAGTGCGCTTGGCACGAAACAGACATAAACATTACGTATACGTATAGGTTGGCATTGTCCTTAGCTTTTTGATCTTTTGCAGGGAAAATAATGTAAGAAACGAGCCAAGAAAGAAGGAACAAGGAGAATGACAATGCCAACTTTCAGTACCAGTCAGCGAGAGGTTTAATTCGTGTACCAATATTTTCGAATTCGACGCTTAACGTCAACGATATAATTTTTGTTTTCTGATTTTTGTTATTGTTGTGATTTCGTGGTTTATATTTATTTTGAATGCGTCATTCGTCGCGGTTTGTGGGCTCGGTTTCAGTTTCGGTCTCGACGTCAACGTTGGTTTTCACAGTCGAAAAACAATCTGAGAATTACGTGTGTATCTCAAAAAGCTCGCTCAATGTTCAGTTCCAACTTTTCTGTAAGGCTTCCACTGATGTCACCAATACAAATTATAGCAATTTGTGGCTATTTTAATGCATTTATATTGCATTTAATATTGACCAATGCTCATAAATTCTCTTTGAGTATTGTGGTTATAACAATGGCTAGAATGCCTCCCCCTCCATTTGCAATATCCAATAATTGATAGCAAAATTACTCGTGCATACTGGTAAATTCCGTTTATTATTGCGTTTATATGTACATATATACCTCTATATATTCCTCTATATTCCTTTTCTGTGTCGCTTATTAATAATCATTATAGCAATAATTTGTATTGAGTGCGCTGCACAGTGCACAGTGGGCAGCATAAAGAGAATATGCTGCATAAAAGCAATTCAATTATTATAATTTGTACCGGGAAATGAGTATAGAGGTCTCCACGTCTTCTTAGTGATGTGATTCCTTTGCTTAGGTTGCTTTGGATTAGTTTTTCTTACTAGCTTTAGTTGATTCTGTTTTTCACTTGTACAAATATTAATCAGCGTTTGAATTTCATTACCTAAACACCACTGTGGCTAAAAGCAACAAAAACACATTACTAATTGAGTTATTAACAGGTTTTTGGCGTATATCAATTAATGTCGGACTACATGTATATCCTATAAAAGGAGATAATATATTCGGCTACTGAATGTTTATCTCTATAAAGTGAACATAGATGTTGCTTAGACGGATTGAATATATATTGTCTTGATCTCTTCCCCCTCTCTCTCTCTCTCGCCAACAGACAGTGTTAAAAGGCATTTGATAATTGAGCTGCAAAAGCGCATTCAACCGGGGATTAGCTATACCTATGCCGTTTACAGAGCCAACTAATGGGTATACAAAGTCCATACATAGATGTGTGTACTTAGTACAGTGTTTTCTCTTTGTGGCATTGAGGCAATGGAAAAGGGAGGGGGAAGGACGGGAAGGCTGCTTGTCTGACGCTGACAATTAATCAGTCGCTCTGTGGGAGTTTGTTTATGTGCTTCGTTGCACTCTGCACTTTGCCCTGAACAAATGCACCTGTGTAATACGAGTACAGAAATACACTCAAAAAAAATCCTGTTAAATGTTAAAAATGATTTAAATCTGCTTTGATCTTCCGGTATTCCCTATTTTTTTTAAAACTCTTCTAACTTCAATCTGTTAAAAGACTACCTGATATATGTGTTTAGATTTCTATAACTTCTATAACAATAATATTAATAATAAATAATCTAGAGTTGGTTCCCTACAATTGCAGCCTGCATATTTCTGATTCCGACTCTGTGGTTTTTCTAATTTTTTGAGTAATAATAATAAGCAATAAAAAGCTCTGTTTCCATATTGTTTAAAAATCGTATTCGATTTGAAGAATAAAGGATTTATTTTCCTTAGTGAAACTACTTTCCTATTCAATTCAGTAAATTTTTCAGAATCAATCTGAATTTAATTTCGAATCTTTTAAGAATAAAATTGAAATAAGTTGGATTTTATACTCATTTTCTAGATATTTTCATGTATGCTGTAAAAACGTCAATTATATATATTATTTGTATTTAATTTTCTTCAGTGTAATGTAACGGTATTTGTGTACTAGACCTTGGTTTAGCTTGAATTTTTTTATTAAATTGTGCACCTGCCGTAAGTGGAAATGTGGTCATATTCACTATGGTAACAGTCTCTGTTAAGATATTCATTCAAAGTGTTTCGGCTTCTACGCTTGTTTATGCATGTATATTCATATAAATTTCTAATGAATTCTGTTGCAGCTGCAGACACGTACGAACTTGCATAGAACGGCTCCAAGCTGCAATTTTCGCTAAATTCCCATTCCATCCACATTCGCTTAGGTTCAATTTACAGTTAGTTTGTTGTTTATGTTCTCTCACCCCAACCCTTACTCCCACTCCGCCTCCCCCTCTCCAGACTCTTTCTGATGCTGCTGCAGAGGTTTGGCAGCAAAGCGTTGCACAAGCTTTGAAGGTTACACACTCACACATACATATATAACTATGCTTGTATGTGTGTATCTAAGCAATTTAAATATATATGTGTATGTGTGCTTTGGCTTTGGCTGAGCCCAACAACAAATTCGAATTGTATAACTGTATGTAAAGCACAGCTGACATATTAAGCTGTTATAGGTAAATAAATATATATATATAAATATGTTCACAAAAAACAACAACATAAAAAAACCAAAAGAAAAGCCAGCGCCATCAAAAATTTACACACACAGCCACACACACTCGTGTACGTGTGCTATGGGGGTGGGGGATATAAAGAAAATGCGGTAGTCACACTGTGTACGTGTGTGTGTGTGCCTGTGTGTCAGGTAACTCTACGGGCGCATGTGTATGTGTGTATAAGTATTGGTTGGTTGCTTAAAATGAAAACTTGATTACTTTTTGGGTGATTTTTGTACGCACTTTTCTCAATGAATCAAACTCGTTGAATAATTATTAATGCACTCTCCAGCACTCTTTTCAGTTTTGTTTGTTTCTCACTTTTGTTGTTCTTTTAGTTTTACAATTTTTGTGCACTTTGTTGTAGTAGTAGTAATAGTAGTAACAGTATGTGTGTGTTTTTGTGTTTTGTGTATATGTATGTGTGTTGCAAGTTTAACTGACTCGTCAAGCTCGTCACTTCTGCCCACCGCTCGTCACGAATCCACGTTCGACACTAAAAGCTCGCCTCTCTGCAGCTTAGACAATTTTTTCGGTTGGAGCTAGAGGCGTTGTAGGCGAAGCTTGTTAACCGCTAAAAAATACCAAGAAATAGTGTAACCAGCCCGCTTTTAATACCAGCAATGACAGCAGCCTCCCAAAAGCTGTCTGTTCCGTAAGTCAAAGTTGATGCGACGAAGTCGTTTAATTTGAATTTAACTAAAAGTGTGGGCGAGTTTTTGAGAAATCTGAAATACGCAAATAGAATACACTATGAAAATATAATATAAAATTATTTAAACGGAACTGACTTGCTCTTTAAATATGATATTACACATTTATTTATTTTATTTTTCTTTTATTGGCTATAGTTTACGGTTCTTAAGGGTGCTTTATTACCTGACCAAAGTTTACTGCTATGAGCTTCACACTGTCTGTATGTTTTCATTGCCGCAAAAAGACAGCTTAATTTGAATTCGACTTGGACAAGTAATAAACGTTGCGGCAGAGCGGGCTTCTTTTTCTTTAAATAAACTTTAGTTAGGAGTATTATAAATTATGAGCACACTCTATGCACAGGCAGAAAAAAGTATGTTTATTTATGACCAGTTTTGTGCCGAAACAACTTAATCAAAATGCATAAATCAGCTGCCAGCGGCAACAACAGGAGATGTCATATTTTATATATATATTTATGTGTATAGACATATATATTTAATCGCAGTTATCAAGACACAGCCGGGTTCAAGCCGAAGAGCAGCTAAAAATTGTTTGTTGCTGGCTGCTTGTCCGGCAAATTATACAATAAAGGAAACATCAGCTTTGAAACGGGCGAAAGTTGAATACCAAACCAATTCCAGACCCGGTTCAAGACTCAAGACTCAAGACTCGAGACTGCAGATAAAGATGCAGCTGCAGCTGAGAGCAGCATAGTTTCTGTTTCTTTTTTTCATGTCATAATCAGCAGATGTTTGCGCCGTCCAAATAGAAAAACCGAAAAAAATTGGAAAGGAGGAAACGCAACGTCAAATTGAGAGAGATAAGTAAATAAATAAAAAATACAATCGAATATATATATTTTTTTTTTATATTTTTGTTTTTTTGTATTTTTTGTTGGTTTTATACTTTTTAGGTATTTTTGTATGTTTTTTTTTATTGAAATTCCTTAGATCGCAAGAAGCGCACAGAAGTTGTAATATGTATATGGTAAATTGTTGTAGATACACATAATAATTATATAATTAAGATTATTATTATTAATTTTTTATATGTAGTAATATGTAAGTAATATTTATATATATGTATATTGTGTGTGTGAGGGTGTGGTTGTGTGTGTGTGTTTAGTATCTTCATGTGTGTGTGTGTGTAGCTGTATTAATTAGTCATACATATGCATGTATATATATATATAGTATATAGTATAATTATTATAATATATTTTATATACAAATCTCAAATGGATTATTGATTGATTTGATTTTCATTTTGATTTTTGTTTTTGTTTTTTTAATAATTACTTGCTATATTTTTTTCTGGTTTTTTGTTTTGTTTTCTACCAAAAAATGTCCATTTTTTTCTGCTCTGTTTTTCGCATTATTTCTCATCTACACACTTACAGACTATTCGCTCTATTTATCAGCATATTATCATTAACTCATCTTCAATCATTCCAGCTGCTTTCGCTGTCTTAAAACTACCAATATATATATATATATATATATTTGTTTATATATCTATATATGTGTATATATGTGCATATGTATAGGTATTTATCATGCAGCCAGAGAGTTGAGAGCAAAGTTTTCGAAATTCTTTTCTTACTCCAAAAAGTTTGGAATACACACATACACACACACATTATACATATATAAAGGTCATTTTTGTTTTTATGTCACAAAATTTAAACTAAAATTAATAATTAATACAAAAATTCAAAACAGGCTATGCAAAAATTATTAAATTAAATTCAAAGTACACAAAGTAAAACGCCAAAACGCAATTAAGTAAAGTTAACAGTTACAGTTACAGTTACAGTTACATTTAGATTTACAGTACAGTTTACAGTTACAGTTACAGTTACAGTTTACAGTTTACAGTTTACATTTTACAGTTAACAGGAAACAGATAATTTTGTAAGTTGTTTTCTTTTTTTGTCTTTCATTGAATATTGAATTACACAGAGTACATATATATATATATAATTTTTATAATTATTTAATTATCATTAAATATTATGTTCTGTTCGGAACTTACATAGAATTCTCTCATTTTTTTTTTTTTTGTTTGGATTATAAATATATTTTTTTGTAGATAGATGTATATATATAATATGCGTTATATGTATATCAGTTGAATCATTCATAAATTATCACCCAGCAGATTTAACAAACAAACAAACGAACAAACAATCACTCACATCACAATACAACACAATAATCAATCAATCAATCAATCAATCAATAATGTATAATGTAAGATTTAGTTTTGTTTTTTTCTATTTATAGTATATATAAACTACAGTTTTACAGTAATTACACGCATATTTATATAAAAAAAACACTGAAAATTTATAGCAAAATTTTACGGCATTTCTATAAAAAATTTAAGTAAAAAATTAATTTTTTTGTATGGTTTTTTTAAGAGATTTTGATTTGCGTTTTCAGTTGACATGCTTCAAGTCCGTTCGATTTTTGGGTTTGTTTTTCTTTTCTTATCTTTTCTTTTCTTTTGTGAACTGCGCGTAGAATTTTCTATTTTATTTTAATCTTTCATTTTCCGATCTCTAATTTCTCTTTCATTGAGCAACGTCTTACGCTGAGATACATATTGTTTTTTTTTTCTTTTTAGTATTTTTTCATTTTTTTTCGGTATTTTTATGTTTTTTTTTTTTTGTTTTATCCCGAACTTTTTGTATTGATTGTACAGTTCTTAAGAGTTAGGAGAGTTAAGAGAGAGTTTTACATTTAAGTTTTCATATACAATATAAATACATTTATTTACTTTCATATTATGCCAACTTTTGACAGCTAAAATTTGACTAATATTTATATTTATTTACATATTTCATCATTTTTCTCTGCCTTCATTTGTTGATAAGTATTTTTTACTTTTTTTTTTAATATATATGTAAGTATGTAGTATATATTGTTTTTTTTTTTTTAGTTTTATTTTATATGTAATTATTTTGTATGTTTTGATTGGAATTTCTATGCGGCGGAGCTAAGACCGCTGCGGCTTACACGAGAGAGAGTAGCATATTATAGGGTATATTCTAGGGTATGGGTCACGAGCTGAAATCAAGTAGGGGGGAAAAAAATAAGAAATTAGTTTTTTTTTTTTTTCTTAGTGTATTTGCGCCGCAATTTTTAAGATTTATTTTATTATAAAAATCAAAATGTTGGAGAGTTTTTGGAAAAACAAAATATAGAATCTTAATATTTTTTGTTTTCGTATACAGTTTGGTTCGGGTTTTCGAGTTGTACAATGAAATTTTTTTTTAAGCGACGCAAAACTGAAAATATTTAAAATTTTTATATATATTTTTTTTTGTGGTTTTGTTTCTTAGTTTTGTTCTCTTCTCTTTTTTTTGTGTAGGGTTTCGTTTGTATTGGGTTGTAGCGAAGTGGTCTCTAAAAAAGTACTAATTTTCCTCTGTTTACGTTTATATTTATGTTTTCTTGTTTTTCCTTCGTCCATTTGTGGCCCCGGCATAGCCCATATAGATCTAGATCGTTGCTCTCTTTGCTCTTCTCTAACAGCGGCTTCAGTCGTAAATTGTATTCAATGTGGTGTCTTCATCTTGATCATCATCATTTCAGCGTTCATCATTCATCATTCAACATTCATCGTTCATTGTTCATTTATCATTCATCATTTCATTATTCATCATTCAGCATTCATCATTAAATCATTATCATCCTTATCTTGATCATAGAGTCTTTAGAATTCGTACGAAAATTGTAGCAAAAAAGGAACAAGAGAGAGAGTTTTATAAACAAGTTTGTACATCTAAAGCCAATTTGATTAAGACCAAATTAGATGATTAATTAAATAAACTGATGCGACGTGGTCACATTTAAATACGAATCCTCCCCCAATAGCAGCAAACTGGGCGCCGAACCATCATGCGGATAGAAATATGCAAACTGACCGCTGTACGTGCCCAAAACTGTCTGTTCCCGTTCTGCTTCCTGTTCCTGTGACTTTGACTGCGACTCTGACTGTGACTGTGACTGTGACTGCTCCTGATCCCGAGCCTGTACCCGTTCCTTCTTCTTCTTCTTCTGCTGCTTCTTCTTCTGTATATTCTGCTTCAGACTATAAACAGGTAAATTGTTTATCTGCTGCTGTGTCAGCACCAAGCTGCCTGCGCTGCGCTCCTCCTCCGCTCTTCTATTGCTATTACTATTATTATAATTATTGTTGTTGCTGTTGTTGTGGTGTTGCTGTTGCTGTTGTGGGTCGAATTGCTGCTGCTGCTGTTGCTGTTGCTGTTGCTGATGCTGATGTTGCTGCTCCAATCACGTGCTCAGCCAGGTGGAGTTGCACGTGCAAATGGTGCTGGGAATCACAGGTGCATAGTAAACGCCATTGGCATAAATAAGTCCCGGCGGACCCGCCTGTATTTGTATGGTCTGTTGCTGCTGTTGCTGCTGCTGATCAGCTGTTGCTGCAGTCGCTCCAGTGGTGCTGCAGCATATTGTGGCATTTGCAGGCGCAGCCTGTTGCACATAAATTGTCTGTGTTTGCGGCGTCTGTGGCGGCGTTGTGACAAGTGTCAACACCTGTGATTGCCCCTGCTCCAGCTGTTGCTGTTGCTGCTGTTGTTGCTGCTGCTGCTGCTGTTGCTGTTGTTGATGTTGTTGCTGTAGGTATTGGTGTTGCTGGTGATGTTGGTGTTGCTGGTGATGATGTTGCTGTTGTTGCTGCTGGTGATACTGATGCTCCTGTGCCTGTTTCACCTGATTGGCCAGCGAATGTATGAGCAACAGCGACTGGCGACGCTCATGTCCCATCAAGCAGACAGTGGACATTTCGACAACATTGTATAAATGCATCAGATATTCATACTGCAGCGGCTCCTCCTCAACGCCCCAGAAATGATTACGCAAATATGCTTCCAGTTTGGTTGTCTGCGTATTAATATCCGGAAAATCAATAAAGAAACGTGAGCACATATAACGCTCCAGCGTTTTGATCAACTGTGAATCAACGGCCGTATAGTTACGCACCAATAGATTACAATATTTGAGCAAACCACCGCCGCGTATCTCTTCCGGCTGGCGCGTTGAGATCAATTTCTTTTGCAAGTGATAGAGCGCTTCTTGAAAGTCCCCGTAGACGGACTCACCCACCACAGTAGGATAGAAATTCTCTGATATGGGCAATGCGGCACAATCATAGAATAACAACAATGAATCCAATACTATCTGGAATGAGTCCACAGAGAATTCAAACTGACGTCGCATTGTGTCCACAAATTTGAGCTCAACATTCTTGTGACCCGGCGAATTTCCCAGCGAAATGAGGGACCAGCGATCCCCATCATTATTATTATTAACCTTAACCATCTTGCCAACATATGCCTCCTTCAAGGAGCACGTATAGATGCGACGTTTGCATACTCCCTCGGGCATCAGATCAAGCAGTGTGTTCAACACGGCGGTCTTAACCCGATCAAAGACGCGCGGTGAGCTCAGCTCAATGGCAAATATCAGATCAAGATCATTATATTGCTGATCCTCGCTGGCCAGCACATGACTAGCTGCACCGCCATTCAAGCGTATATCCTTGACAAGCACACCAGCACCGCCACTATTCACATCTGCCTCCAATTTGCGACGCACCAAATTCACCAAATCCTTTAGAGTTACCTCAAGTGTTGGAAAATTGCCACGTCCGTGTATGGCCACCTTTTCATCCATAACATCGTGCAGCTTGCGCACCTGCTCAAATGACAACACTGCCAGCCGTTGTGTGCCACCCGTATCCACACTCTCCAACGAACCATGATCCGAGGTCGAGGCTATCGAGGAGCCTGAGCTCGGTGATGGCGGTGGGGTCTCAGTCCCGCCATCCGAGTGGAAACCATCATCGATCTGGTAGACGTCCATTCTGTTGTTGCGTTGCTGATGAAATAACGGTTCGGCGGCTCCGTCTAGTGTCCCGCACTGTAAGCACAAAAAAAAACAAATTGATTAGTAAGGCAATCATTTCAGGGATAATTCTACAAACATAAAAAACAATAAGGACTGAAATTAATCTTAATTAGAGCTTTCAGATGCTTTGAAAGCTGTGCTCATTATTTTTCGGTTAAGGCTTAAGTGAAAAAGAAGGAAAACTGAGTAGTTATAAATTGGGAACTTAAAGAGCTTTCAAGCTATATTTCAAAACAATATCGCTTTGCGCATTAAGCTTTTTTGCAAAGATTCAGTTGCTGATTGAGAGAAGATTGTTTCACCTTCGCTTCGTTTGAATTCTCAAAATTAATAGCCAAGGCTCATTTATTTCGTAAAGCAATTAATCTAGCTAGAAGCTTTTAGGTGCTTTATATAAATGTATGTATATATATGAGAACCCATTAATCGTGTATTATTTTATACGAATTAATATGCAAAGGGTACTTAATCAAATGGTCGCTTGGGTCATGTCTTGTTATCCAGTTTATATCCATTAAACTGAAGATTCAGTTTTCTCAGCACTTTACGAAATAATATTCTAGATTGAAGCACATTGTTTTGTTGCTCTGTGTATTCATTTATTTAGTTAGTTTAGTTTAGTTTGGTTTGGGTTTTTTGGCATTTTATTGCGCCAATGCCACAAAATTGCCGCCCGGGGGCTGCTTTAATTAATTAATTTGCTTTAAATTTGCTCAATTTCGCTTGTGTCTCTGCGCTTCTCTTCTCCTCTCTTCTGTTCTCTTCTGTTTGGCTTACCGCCCACACACTCTATAATTTTGTTCTGTTTCTGTTTCTGTTTTTTCCCACATTTAATACATACGTTAAATTTGTTGTTTATTTCTTTTTTTTAATTTATTTGTTTATTATAGCCGCCTCAATAACGTTGCTTCTGCTCTTCTTTCTGCTTTCAACAAATTTCAATTTGACAAAACTAAAATATTTTTTATTTTTTTGGCCCACTGACTCAAAATTTCCGCGTTGTTATCGACGCCGCGCTGAGGTCGCTAATGCTCTGGGCTCTTCGGGAGGGACTCTGTGTGGTGTGGTGTGGTGTGTGTGTGGTGTGTGTGGTGTTCTCTTTTCCATATTCTCCCCCGTTTCGACTCTTTTTCAGCTACTGCTCGTGGTGAGTGTATGGCAACGGCAACGGCGGCTATCGGTATCGGCATATGGATATGGGTCTGGGTCTGGGCTATGCCTATTTTTTTTTATATCTATCGCTTAGAGCTCTATCTTTGCATTTGTTTCTCTGTTTTTCTTCTTTTTATTTTGTGTGTGTCGCTTGCTTTTTTATCATTTTGTTTGTGCGTTCCACAACAAAATAAAAAATTGAAATTTTCTGGCATAATTGACCGACCGACCGACCGACCGACCGACCGAGCATATGAAAGTGTACGCATACACATAAATAATTTATGTAGATATATGTGCATATCTATGCATGTGTGTGTGTGTGTTTGTTAGTATGCGTGCAAATATTTGAACAGACGTAAACCCAATTCAAATAGATTCTTGCGTGCCGCTAGTGATGCGAATGATTCACGACATTAACACGGCATATTATTACGTTTAGATATCTCAATAGCTCAATAGGACTGCTTACACGCAATTGTAAATAATTATCATGATTTAAGCGGTTATTTGCACCTTTGCTGCTGCCCCTGCCCCTGGCTCTGCCTCTGCCTCTGCTTCTGCTTCTTCTTATCAAAAGGTAATGATAGCTGACAACACATCTCAATTAACTGTAGAACATCTGTTGAAATTCCAAAGCACTTTCAATAATAGAATTTCCTATCAACCTTGAGAGGTCTTACTTATCGTGATATAATAAGGGTCTAGGTGGAAACATACGTATATATATACACATACATATACATATGGTTATAGTATAGGAATGATAAATAAGAAAATGCAGCTAACAGCTAAAAGCGAAAGGGCAAACAGAAAAACGTAAAACCGTATGACGCATCCGCATCCGCATGTTTAATTCATAAACTGGCTTTAATCGCAATCGCAATCGGAATCGCATAAGCAGCACAGCAGCTATCTAAGAGACAAACACACAACACAAGCCTCATTTCGCGAATGTTCCAAATAGATATATAAAAAAATGTGCTATATTTGCTTTTCGAGAGGAAATATCAAGATCAGAAGCACACAAAAACAATATTATCCTAAAGCAAATGGCAAATGTGAGCTCTTAATTCCTGATAAACTCTTCTTCCCAACTTTTACGATTTCCGTCACGTATAAACTTAAGTGTGTCTTTGTTTTCGCATATTTCGAATTCACGCATTTTGTTTGTGTTTCATCTTGGGATAGTCTTTAAAAACATTTTTTATATATGCCAGCAGTTTTTCTAGTATTCTGGTAATTACTTTTTTATTAATTGGCTTGCATTTTAATGAAGCAATTAGAAAAAAAAGTTATAATTTATTGTGTATTTTTATCTATTTATCATTCATATTTGCTGTAGACTTTAGTTTAGTAAATTTCTGATAAGATTCTTTAGAAGTTGGGTATAAACCCAATTGACTTTTCTGATAAGCTTCTTTAGGAGTTGTCTTCGTGTAAACCAACTGAGCTTTTCCTATGAATTCTGAAGCTCATCTTGAGAATTGTCGCGTGGGATAATCGTCTTTGGAGCCAGCACTATAAAAATGTTTTATTTTTAAATGATTTGTTGCTTATTTATTGTTATTTTTCTAGTCTTCTCTTTGCAATTCTGGCAATTATTTTTTTTATTAATTGGCTTTTGTGTGGCGCGAGCATTTATTGTAATTGTTATTGTTATTGCATTTTCATGAAGCAAACAACAGCAAAACAGCAGCAGCAACAATAAAAAGTAGTCATAATTTTTTTGTGAATTTTCATCTACACAATAATTAAGCGCACATTTCATCAATTTGCTGCTTATATCCAGAGTACTTAATATCTTTCGTAATTCCTATTGTAATCTCAATTGTCTGTATATATCTATATACATACATATATATATATATATATATATGTGTGTATGTATGTGTGGGTTTACTCATATATAGACATTTGTGTGCAGCTGGCAACAATTTGAAATTTGACTTTCTCCTGTCACAAATCGCATACATAATTCAATTTAAATTAAATTAACACAATAACTGGAATTAACACACTTTATATTTATTTTTTTATTTTTTATTTCTGTTTTTTGGCACTTTTCTAACCAATTTAATGCAGCACTTAATTTTGTTTTTTATTATTATTGACATAGTTTTCTTATGCCACACAAAAATCAAGCGAATAAAACAATTTATAATTATTTTAATTTGTTTTTTTCTTTTCGGTTTGTTTTGTTGTTTTCAATTACATGAGCCAATTTGCGCAAAGCTTTGATTTAAGATAAGGTGTGTAATTAAGGTGGACCAAAGCACTTTTCTCAGGCAGGTTCTAAAAAGAGCATGAAGAGCAGACCTTTTAATCTGGAGCTAATTTTTAGAGCTTTGCTCAACAATTATAAAATATATGTCAATCATTCAGTTATTAAGCTTTTTAATTTAAATTTATTATTTTGAAGTTTCCAGCTGTCTTGAAAGCTTTCTTGAATATTTTATTATACGACAGTAAATTGTTATTTTTTCCTCAAATTTCATAATTTTTTTATTTTTGACATAGTCTACTTTTTGTCATCAAAAATGTGTTTTCCCATTATTTATATATTTTTTATTTACACGAGGAACTCGTTTAGCCTCGATTGAAGATTTTAGCAGCTTTCAAAGCTCTGCTGAATTGTGTTTCTTTTTTAACTTTTTATATTTTTGACATAGTTTTGTTTTTTTCTGTTTCCCCCACTTTGATTTAAGATAAGGCCTCTTTTTTCTATGTGTGTAAACACTTTTTTCATTAATTGGCAAGCGCTGTGATAAAAGTATTTGTTTGGTTTTTTTTTTTTTCCTTTTCAAATACGAATTTCACAATGTGAATACATTCATTTATACATATACATATTTATTTATTCGTGTGTACTTTTTCCACAAATAATAAATTAACGCTGCAATTTTCACCAATTTCTTCTCAGAGCCACTCAACTTCATTATGTGTGTGCGTATTATTATCGTGATGATGAAGATGGAGATGATTAAGACGATGAGATGATGATTATGTTGTTGCTGCAGTTGTTGCATAGCAAGGCACACACACACCGCACCCCACAAACCGCACACACGCATACAAAGACACGCAAACAGGTGTATGGCGTGCTTGGAGACTGAGATTGAGAGACTGGTCTCAAATAAAAGTGAAAATCGTTGTTTTTTATTTTTTTCTTTCTTTCTTTCGTTAAAAAAAAAAGTGAAAAACGCAGCAACAACACTTGGCAGAAAGTCTCTTTGGCAAAGCAAAGCTCAAACAAGTGTAAAAGAAGAAGAAGAAGAAGTAGCGATGAAGCAAGCAGCAAGCATTAAATGTGCAGGGGGAGGAGGGAGTAACGAAAGCAAAGCAAAGGAACCAGACGATTTTTACCGTTAAAAAGGCGTAGACGTCGCACCCGCGTTTCTTGTATTTTTGTTTTCAAATTTATTTATTTGTTTTTTATTTTTTTCACCACTCTGCACGCACTATAATTTAATATGAATATCTTTAAATATAATTTTTTTTATTTTTGATTTTTAACACAATTGCCGCAACACACACAAGTTGAAGTGAATTGGAACTATTTGCGGCGCGCTGCGATTTGCGTTTGCGATGTGTTGCGTTGCGCGTCTGAAAACCAAATGAATTAGAATATTCGCGAGTGAGTGGCAGCAGGCCTCACCAAAAAAAAAAAAAAAAGCAAAAGAGCTTTGCCAGCTGACGTCACGACGCGACGCGACGCGCGAGTGAGCGAGCGAGCGGCGTTGTGTTGTTTTTCAGCTGCGCGCAATTGAGTGATTTTTTGAGTGAAGCTCAGCCTGTATCTGTATCTGTATCTGTATTTGTATCTGTATCTGTGTGTGTGTGTGTTGCTTTTTAGAAGGGCAAGCATAAGAGTCCGAGCATAGCTGCAGGTAATTCTGACGGTCGCTCGCTCGCTCGGTTAGTCGGTCGTTTGATCGGTCGGTCGGTCGCTCGGCTGCAATGCGGGCGCGCTGCTCGCTCGCCTCGACTCGCTCAGCTGATAAAGCGATCATGCACTTTGTGTGTGTGAGTGTGCGTGTGCGTGTGTGTGTGTGTGTGTGTGTTGTGTGCTGCTTTTATGCCATATTTGTAATGCATTTTTGCTGCTTGCCAGTTTTCGATTTCATTATTTCTTAATTTATTAAATTTCCATGCACTTATTTGTTGAGCAAAAATAACAAAAACAAAAACTAAGGAAAAACAGAGGTAAGAATGCGCAAGTGGAGAGTATACGACTACAAAATACTCTGTAGACAGGTCTCTTTCCTTCTTAAATGCAAAAGAGAGACAGACAGATAGAAAGTGCTAGATAGACTCGAAAAACATGTAAAAATTGGGCTCTGGCTGTTACATACGTCTTGCATAAGCTAAATATACTCTTTTTGCGTAGGGTATAAAAAATGTGTGTTATTATATTATTTTTTGTTTGTGCAAACAAGTTTTTTTTTAGTTTAGTTGCCGCAACGCAAATTGCTTAAATACTTCTTTTGATACGTTTCGCTTTGTTTTTCTTTTCATTTTGTTTCTTGTTTTTTTTTTCTTTTCTTTTTTTGCTGTGTGGCCAATCTATTTTTAGACAGCTATTTTTTACTAATTATCCGGCGCAGCTCTCGCTCCGCCCCGCCCCGCAACCAGCCCCTTTCAACCGTCACCCGTCGCAATGCCGCATCAAAGCAGAAAGCAAATAAACCGCAATGGGCAAAGCTGATAAGAGAAACAGAGAAAGAGGAAGGGAGAGAGAGGGAGAGCGCGCGCAAGGAAATAGCTCAAAGCTGCGCTCCAAAATGCAAAAGAAGCAAAAGGAATAAAAGCTTTCTGCTGCTGCTGCTGCTGCTGCTGCTGCTGATCTTGGTTTAGCATTCGAAATTATGTAACAGATCAAAAAGAAAAAGCTCTTTACACAATGAGTTGCTGCTTAAAAATAGATTAACGGCACATACTGCAGAGCTTTCATAATTATGTATCTGTACGTATGTATGTATCTGTGTGTGTGTGTGAACAATTAATTGGTATATTATTCATTTATATTTATGTACCACATAATTTTTGGTATTTTTTTTTTAATTTTTTTATTTTTGGCCTTTCGCAGATACAGATACTATGTACCGTTACTTGGCATTTTGAAGGCGGCAAACAGAACGCGTTGCGAGGCATTTATTGCCGCTGCCGCCGCTGCTGCTGCTGCTGCTGCTGCTGTGGCCTGTGGTTCAATGTTAATCAGCAGCTTAAATCGAAATCAAAAAAAGAAAAAAATACTAAAAAAGAAAAAAATACAAACACACACACACACCCAAAAGAAAAAAAGAAGAAAAAAAATACAAAAGTAACGCAATTCGACTGTCAGTGTGGCCAAAAAGATTAATGTATTTTTTGCCTTTATGATGGCAAGTGATGGATGCCCCAACAACAACAACAACAACAACAACAACAACAACAGCAACTGCAAATCTTCAATTTCAGCTTCTGCCGCTGCCTCTACCTCAGCTTCAGCTTTGGCTTCGGCTTTGGCTAATGTATCTTGCAGATACACTGAAACAGCTGCTGCACTGCACTACAAACAACAACAACAACAACAGAAAAAGGCCGCAACTTTTGCGTGTGTCTGACAGCCCCCCACGCCTCCTCCCCCCTTTATTATTAATGCCATTTATTGTAGCTCTGCAAGCATTGTATCTGTATCTTTGTATCTGTATCTGTATCTGTATCTGCTGTCTCTGTATCCATAGCCACTTGTAGCTGTAGCTGTAGCTAATGATAATAATAATAATAATGATGATGATGATGATGATGGCGTTGCTTTGGCAACAGTCAAGACCCGAGTCAGTGTGGCAGTGTAGCAGTCAGTTATTCAGTGTGACCCTGACCTAATAAGTATGCGCAAGCGCAAATTGTTCGTTTGTTTTTCTGCATTTCTGTATATCAAATGTATCTGTATCTGTATCTTGTGCCTTGTATCTGCACAAAAGTACGCAAAATTTATTGCACTGTTTTGTGGTTAGCTCGTAAGGTACACCGTGAAAGAAAAAAAAAAAAAATTATGAAATAGATATCCCACTTATTAAATATAGCTTGAAAGAGATATTTGTAAATATCATCCAAATGAAGGGTATTCGTTATCTGAAGCTAAGCTTGGCTATAAGAGACAGCATACCAAATTTAGTAGCCCTAGCTATCATAGATCCTGAGTTACTAAAGATAGTGGAGCGCCCAAGGAAGAATTGGAACTATCTATCTCTCATAATTTAGCTGTGTAACGCTTATAAGAACCCACATACCAAGTTTAGTAGAGTCAAGTCTTTTAGATACTGAGTTACTATAGGTCTTCAGGGCTTTATCTCCTAATTGTCTATAAATAGAGCTAGCCAGACTACTTAAAATCTATTTACTGCATTTTATTTTGGTAATTATTTACATTGATATATTTCTTGTACAATAAAAAAGCACCCACAAGGTTGTATTTTAGGCTGGCCCAAAAAAAAATATATTTGTTTGTATTGTAGACATTCTCGAGGCTATTTTGATAATTTGTTGCTGTTGTTGTTTTTTCTTTACAAAATTCCAACGAAAGTGCGACACAGAGTTCCAATTCCAAACGCAATTCCAATTCCAATTCCGATTCCGATTCGAGTTCGAATCCGAATCCGAATCCGAAGCGAATCGAATATGAATACCAAAATCAAATCGAAAACCAAATTCTAGCGCGCCTTCAATGCAAATGAAGCTTAATTATTATGCCGGGCTGAGCACAGAGCGCCAAGTGCCAAATTGAAACCGGTTCGACCGACATTTCAAATACGTGAAGCGGCGACTACAATTCAATTATACAACTACACAGACAGCCAGCCAGTCAGCCAGCCGGACGGACACCAAGATAGATAGACGGACGGACGGACAGACAAACGAACCTTGCTTAGCCAGGCCAACAACAGATTCACTTGCGGTTTTTGGCATAGTTTCACATACCAAAAACAGAGGCCGGCGGGATTTGGAACGGGGACGGAGACGTAGACGTAGACGGGGCTGGACGGACGGACGGCCGGACGGACACACACAGAGCCAAAGAGACCGAAAATGAAAGTGCAGCGCAGCGAGAATTTCGACTCGATTTAATGATGACGGAAATGGTTTTCTTTGTTGATAACAGACCCCCTCCCCACCCCTTCAGACACCCCTCTCTTCAACAAAACCTCTTGAACCGTTCAAAAGACTAATGGATAGCGTGGTGCAGTGTGGAACCCGCGGAATCGCGTATGTCTCTGTATATTGATTTTAGTCAGTGACTTTCGTATAGTTTTAGTTTTGTTATTGGATAAAAGGAGGGTAATATAAACATATATTATATGATATTATTTTATATATATTTCCGATCAAGATAGCAGAGTAATTTATTGGAACGCTTTATCATACAGCTACTTTTATGGGTATCTAAATTTATCTGAGGTGTGGGGTTTATTAGGCTACTGTTAAGTAATTACTTTTATAGGGTATTTAGCTATGCGACACGTCTTCATTTTAGTTTGTTTTTTTTTGTATTTTAATTTTTAGTAAATTTGTATATCAGTTTTCAAGTTAATCTTGACCCGGCGCGACGGTATAAAACGTGACCGCCGTGAAGAGAAGAGGTGCAAAAGGCGTGCAAGGTGCGCCCCGCCGTAATTTTTGGTTTGTCGTCTCTTTGTCTTTCTACCCGTCTGTCTGTCCGTCCGTCTGGCTGTGTGCAACTGTACCGATAAATCGAACTATAGACACGAGTCTACTATTGACGACTGTGGCACGACACGAAAATTTCAATAATTAAATTACGTTTTTTTTTTACGTCTTTCATTAGGTTCGCTTGTTTCTTGGGTCATTCCAATCGCTTTTTTTTTTTTTTTTATTTTATGCCTATTTTTAGATAACCAAACTGGAACCGGAGGCAGTTATATAATAAACAACAAAAAAAGACAAGAAAAGAAGACTCCAAATTGATGTACAGAATTAAGACTTTTGTATACCCTTACAGAGGGTATTATGACTCCTATTGAAGGAGGTATATCTGACCCCTTCAGGAGGATGAAACGCGTCAATATATACCCATACCCAGATATAGTCACCCAGAAGTAACTAGATCGAACAACTATATTATATAGCTGCCACAGATAGAAAGAGGGGAATAGTCGCTCCAAAAGGGGTTGAATGGAAAGCTTCAATGTTTCTCAACATATCTTGAAAAAATTTACAAAATGAAGGACAGATCGTATTACTATATCTTAAGATCGTATTACTATACCATAAGATCGTATTACTATATCACAAGAAGAATCGAGTGTGTGTATTATTCGAGGCTCCGGAGTTAACCTTTCCTTACTAGTTTTTTATTCGTTATTTAGCACTGTGCTAAAATTTAATTTACCTGATTTAATTGCAGCTCATTAAAATATTAAAAAAAAAAAGTAAATAGCCATAAAAATAGAAAGTTTTGGCCCGAATTGCAGCGATTTATTTAAATGAATAGGCCACCTTTCAAATGAGTTAAAACTTTAGCTTTTTTCACTCTAAAATTCAGGCTTCAGCGCTTATTTAAATGATTTTTATGTAAATATAGACAAGCGTTCAAATTGTTACCGCATTTGTGCAAATATTATTAAATATTATTATTATTTTGATATTTTTTTAACCTATTATCGTTGAAATGTTTTCCTTTAAATTTCAGAGAGAATTCATTTGTTTACTTGCGCTTTGTGTATAAAAGCAAATATAGCAGCTGAATGTGTATCTGGTGTATATTTACCTGAAATGAAAACAAATCGAAATAAATATAAGTAAAAATGTATTTCACAGTATAAATTTGTATCTTAAATAGTGAAGAAAAGTGCAAGTATTTCTTAGATACTATAAATATGTTTATTCTGCTCTCCCCAAAAAATCTGTAGACAAATAAAAACTATCAACATTTAAATGCTAAGCAAATCTTTTGTTGAAACAGCTGTTGGCTTTGTTGTTATTTTGCTTTATTTATTAACATTTAAATGTCAAAAAATAAAGAAAAAGCTGAGCAAAATACAAAATATAATAGTTTATTTACCTTGCAGCTACAGTTATCATGATTTGTTTGTTTTTTTTTCTCTCTTCCTCTTCTTCATTAGACGACTTCCATTCATTATTTAGCCGTAGCCGTAGCCGTAGCCGTAGCCGTAGCCGTAGCCGTATAAACTTGTAGCCAAGTTCTATAATTATTCGTACAGATGTTTTCTCAGGAAGTAATTGATAGCAGCCCAGAACATTTGTGGCACGAAATCATTTATCAAATTTTAATTACAATTCACCCAAGCACTTTGCAAACAAATGAAACAACGATAAAAGATTCAAGTAGCCAATAAGACCAAAAAAAAACTAGACAATCTTCGACGAGCCGAACACTTTATACCCTTACAGACCGAGTGGTCCTATGGCCGATATAACCTTTCGATGAGAAATAGTTCTATACTCAACTCTTGGACTGATCGATTGGGAATTCTATGAGTAGCAATAGCAACTTTTATCGTAGAAAATTCCGCTCTTAAATGACTGACTTGCAGTATCTGTGAGATACATTTGCGCAACTGTATTATATATTTATATTAACGATTGGTGTATTGGCTTTCAAGAAAGCCAAGGTCTGCCGCATTCAAACGCATCCGAGCCTCAACAATAAACGATTTTAATTGATTTCAATAGCAAAATTACTACCAAGCTATGTTATATGTGTAATAAACACAGCCTCAGATACAGATACAGACACAGATACAAACACTGTGCAGAGATTCAGGTACAGTCGCTCCTGCTGTATGTATATTTATGGATACAAATGTATCTTTGAACTGACGATTGTTACATAGATACAGATACTCATAGCTGTAATTACAAGTTACATGACTTTTCGTTAAGTCACGCTACAAAACAATTGAATAGCACATCAAATATAAAATTAGAACCAAAAAACTCAATTAAACTTCAGAAACAAAACAAAAAACAAACAAGGCTAAAAAACTGAGTGCAAAATAAATAAATACTAAAGAGTTTCCGCAATATAATCGCTTAATTGTATTTAGTTTATACGCAAATTGTTTAATTCGCAATAACAAAGCTTAAATCAAGCACGTGTCTCACCTTTCTTATATACCCCTTTTATACCCTATCAGAGAGGAGAGGAGAAGGGAGGTAACCCCATAAAGTATATTTATCAGGGATCAGGACGACGATCAGGAAATTATAATATATAAGAAACTAGCGTAGGAACCATCGGTCCAAAAGTCGTATGCAATAGAGTCAGTTTCTCAAGAGATCTGAAAAAAACCTACCAAAACTAGCCAGGATCTGGTCTACTATATCTTTTTTGATATAGATACTTCAGGTTTCAAAAATTCCTACTCAGATTCAGATTAATTGCAATTGTAAAGGGTATTCAAACTTCTTTAGTTCCAATATAGATTGAAATACTCGATAATTCTTATTTAAACTCAGATTAATTACATTTGTAAAGTTGATCCCACCTTTTATTTATTATGATAGTATTTTTAATGGTTTCTACTTAAAATAGAACGCCTGTTCAGCTGAAATTTTTAACTATAAAAAAAATACTGACAATATAAAGAATTGTCACAGAAGAATACAAAAAAAGCAGTTGTATCAACAAATTATACGTGGTGTACTAGATTCAGTTGCAGACTATAATCGTACTCTATATATACGTTTATATATATATATATTTATATATATATATATAGGTCTCTACACTATATTTATTCGTAATATTGTCAGGTGTTTTGGCTGATGCTTTGTTTTATAGATTTTCGAATTTCGATTACAATTTCGCTGTGCTTGCACGAGAGATCAAAGAATATTATGATGATGATGATGAGTATGTCGGAATCTGCTTATATAAGGAATCTGCCTTTATAATATAATGCAATTTAATTTCCTACACCCAGCGATAATTGAGAAATAGACCCACGCATTTGTTGGCTTTACCTCGATAGATCTATAAATATTTCTATGTATTTATCTATAGAAATATCTTTAAACAGGTGACTAATGCTTGAAAATCTGGGGATTGCCTGGTTGCACCAGCAGCAGCAGCAGCAGCCAACACGTGTTTCTCTCTCTCTCCGGCTGTCTGTCTGTCTGTCTGTGATTTATGCTTTTAAGTGAGTTGTTAAGTGTCTTGAAAAATTGTGCCATCTTTTTATGAATTTATTGTGCGATTTTAATAAATTGTTTAAATTTCATTTTTCATTTTTTTTCCTTTTTATTATTTAATGTTTTTTTTTTACTGTGTGTTTCTTGATGTCAGCGCAAATGTCAAGACGAGACGTGAGTTTGAGTTTAATGCACTCTCTGCTCGGCTCAGCTCGGTTCGAGCTTGGAGCCCGCCAGGCAACAACAGCTTTCAAATACTTTGTAAAGTGCTGGCACAAACAATTTTCTTAATATAAGAGTGTATTATATATAGTATATATACTATATACCCTCTATATATTAAGACTGGAATCTGACATGCACTTTTTTGGAGGGGCTTATCACCATCAATCAATCAGAGAATCAACCAAGAAGCACACTAAAGTTCAGCTTTCGCACGTGCAATTCCTTCTACCAAATGGGAGCAATGTGCCCTTTATAGTTTATACTACCTATATATACTCTATACTCTACCCTATCTATTATATACACACATTTTCATTCAGCAAAAAACTCAATTTTCTAATCATTTTTCGTAATACAACAAAAACCAAAGAAAAGGGTCAAGAGGAGGGCAGACATTGGAATTGACGTGCCTGAATTTTGATTGTACAATCGAATGAACTGCATTACAAATTTCTGTTTCTCTTTATTTCTTTATGTATTATCATAATTTCAACTCTCCTAACTCTCTCTCCTCCACCACTCTCTCCCCCCTGTGTATCTATGAACAGAGCTCTATGTAATTTCACTTTCTTTAACGTGCCCACCGTTGGCTACGTGCCATTAAAAATTGGCTATGGCCATCAACTTGTAACGAGTATTACGCAATTCCCTGTGACGATAATAAGTGCATCTAATTATAATACGACTGGACTGGAATTCCATATATATTCCATATATATGATCTAATATTGTACGGTCAAAGTTTTAACTATTTGTATCGATCTTAGCTCAGTGAGTGAATCTACGATTTCAATGTTTTTCGATATTTCAATCATTAATCGATAGATGTTTAAATCTGCAAGGTTTTCGATAATTGAATATTAATCGATAGTTATTTAAATGGTAATCGATATTTCATCACTGAATGTATTTCTTCTTTTTTTTTCGTATTTCAATGGTTTTCTTACTATCGGAGTTAGATTTATCTTCAATATTTCAATTCTAATCAATCGACAGTTTTTTTTTTGTTCAGAAATATAGATTTAATAGAGGAAAGTATAAGAAAACATAATATATATATATATTTTTTTAATATATTTTTTGCAAATCAGTTACTCATTTAAGACCTGAAAGCTTTAAGTTCAGATTTCGTAAATAGTTTATTAACTCAAAAATATAAGATATTAATGATTGCTTTTTAAAGTTTCTATAATTTTCGAATCCTTATCACTGTGCAAAGAGCTTTTAAAAGCTTCAAATTTAGAATTCACAAAGAGTTTTAGCAGTTTTTTTTAGATTCTCTATATAAAAAACTATTCCTAAATATAAATCTATATTCAATTAACATAAATCACATTCTAATGTACTCTATTTTTGAAGATGCTTCCGTTTTTATAAGTTTTTTCTTGTTTTTTGTTTACCTTTTGTGTTGTTTTTTAACTATAATTAGAATAAAAAGACAAGCGAGAAGCGAAGAAAAAGACGAAAGACGAAAAAAACGACAACATAAAAGGCAGCAGCATCAAATCGAAAACGAAATTGAATCAATTAAAAACATACAAAAAAAAGAAACAACAAAATTTCAATAGCACTCGAGACAAAAAACAAGACAAGGCGATTACGTAATGCCGCCAAATAAATATAAATAAAAAATAGAAGAAAAAAGTGTTTCTTTTTTCGCAAATTCTACTTTAGGTGAAGTGTAACAATCGAACAGTCGAAGAGGGCAGCCCACGTTTTTCAATATTTCAGATTTAGTTTCTGGTCTCCACTTAAAACTGTGGTAAGAGTATTTTGTTGGCTGTGTGGGCTGCTGACGTCTAATCAGCTTAAGCACATATTGAAGTCACTCGAGCGCAGCCCAACGGCCAACAGCATTAAAAATAGAAATTCAATTTCAATTATAGTTCTGCGGCTTGAGCTTCCCAGTGCGAAGTACTCGAGTGCATCCATCAGATACTCTGGAGATCAGAGAGACGCTTGGCTAGAGGCAGAGACAGCAGCAGGGGCAGCAGCAGGGGCTGAGAGATAAGCGAGTGTAAAACAAGTGTGTTCCGGTTCACTATGCCCAAGTCAAGCAGTTTGCAATTCACATATTTGATTTATGATGCCTGACACATTACGCATACGCCACATGCAACGAAAGTCGCGAAGCAGCAGCTCTTTTTTAATACCCTATAATTTTGTACCGTTTGAAGGAGCCATCTGCGAAACCATAAACTATGAACATATATATATCTATATATGGTCAATATAACCAGTCAATATAGGCAATATAGCCAGGTTCGTCTAAAGTTTCTGCCCAAGGTAAGCCTTTGGTTTTTTTGCCATGCAGGATCGGAAAAGTTGTTGATAAAGTAGCCAAAGAAATTATATCTTAATCTATAAACTGAGAGAAAAAAATGAAATAACCTATATAGCCTTTTCGAAGAAACCCCATTCAAAATTCTACCCTCAGGATTACGGATAAATTCACGCAGTAATAATGATTAACCAAAGAAACTTTCAACTTTGCCAAGTTTTTAATTCTGGTGTTAGATAACTTTACACTTTCAGCGGATGGTTGGAAAACTAAAGAAAAAGAAAAAACAAAAGGCCATTTACAGTTTTTGTTTTTACAGGCTTTTCCAGAGAGTTCATTCAACGCCCGCTTCGGCTTCGGCTTCGGCTCCGTCTTCGGCTTTCCGTTTCACACGGCTCGTCTCGGTCTTCGGGTACTCGTTGCGCTTTAGTTGGTCTCTATGTCAGTAGTACGAGTACTTTTTGTATTCGTGAGTGTTTTTTTTTTTTTTTGTTTGTGAGTGTTTTGCTGTGAGTGTGGCAATGTGGCAAACATTCTACACACACAAATGCAGCTCGAAACTGAAACTGCGCTTCGTTTGGTTTCAGCAAAGTGAAAGGAGTTTTTTTTTCAACATTTTTTTTATTGAATTTTTTTTTTGTTTTTTTGTTCAATGCATTTATACATTTATTTATTATTAGCTTTATTTGGTTTGCCAAATAATTGGCATTAAATTTAAAGACGTTAAATAATTTTTTTAAAGCAACTTCCTAGAGATGAAAACGTGCAACGCCGAATCAATTGGGTTAGGCAATTGTGGGCGTTTTGGCGGCTTTTTGGAGTGAAAGGCACAAAAAAAGTATAAAAATAAATCAAAAAAAAAAAAAATATAATAAATGACTTCAATTTTGAACAAAATTATTACAAAGTTTGCCCTATTAAAGTAAAGGAAAAATTGTGAAAATGAATCATGAAAATTCAATAAATTGCTGCTGATTACGGAGCCATAAAATATGATGAAGCGATTCGATCTTAAAAATGTCCGAGATATCTTAAGAAGCAAAAAAAAATAATAATATTTTACATTCCAATTAAAATACGGATTAAAAGCCAAATAAATTAAAATTGCCTAGTAAAAAGCAAAGCGTTTGCACTCGCAATTCCAAAAGTAATTCTAGAAAAAATTAAAATAAACATATTATAAAAAAGCCCTGTTAATGCTCGTTTTATTTTCGCTTTTTTATTGCATGTCATATCAGGAGAGCTATTAAACCGCTGTATAAAATCGTTAAATGATGTTTTTTTCAATTTTTTATTTTTGTTCAACGCTGCTACTGCGACGGCGACTGAGGCAGAGGCAGAGGCAGAGGCTGCTGCTGCTACTGATGATGATGCACATGCAAAAAGCATGTTGAACCTTTTGCGATAACGGCCAAAACAGCAATAACTGCTGGTGAAAATGACTGGCGAGTGTCCACAACAACAGCAGCAGTAGCAAAAAAATGTAAAAATAAAAATAAAAAACAAAAACGAACAGCGCTTTTCACTTAGCAAACAAACAACAAAAAAATGTAAAAGAAAAAAACTAGTAAAGAAAGGCAAGCTGCAGCACACCGAAGATTAAATACCCTTCCAGGCTGTTTGCTCGATTTTCCCTATGGCAGCTATATATCATAAAGTTGTCCGATATTGATACTCTTACATATCTTTTGTGAGCTTCAAGGAGATATCTTGAGAAACAAAATATGTGTGGCAGCTATATAGAGCTATAAAGTTGTCCGATCCGTCCACTTTAAGCTCGCAAGGATTACCCTTGCCTGTCATGGGTATATCTACTCATCTCATCATCCTGATCAATAATAAATTTATATAGGAGTTGCCTTCTTTAATGGAGTACATATTCCCTGACAAAGTTATAATACCCTCTCTTCGTTAGGGTATACAAATGTAAGAGCCCAACCCAAAAGCAACTTCAAACCAAAACTAAAACTAAAACCAAAGCCAAAAACTCAACCACAAAAGTCGCTGCTGCTGTTGCAGTTGCTGAAGTTGCATTTGTTGTGGCAATTGAAACAAAAAAAAATCAAAAAAAAATAAATAAATATAGCTATGCGTATGTGTGTGTGTGCGTGTGCTTGTGTGTGTGTGTGTGTGTTACAATGCCCCCAAGTCATGCACATGCACATGCCAAACCATTGCGCCACAATCAGCAGCAGCAACAACAACTGCAGTCGCTGCCTCTGCCTCTGTCGCTGCCGCAGCCGCAGCCGCAGCCGCAGCACCAACCACCTGACCGTATCTAAAGCTGCAATTGCAACTGCAACTGCAACCGAAGCTCGTGAGATTGCTGCGAGTTTGTGGCATTTGTTGTTGTTGTGGTATTTGTTGTTGTTGTTGTAGGCCACAAGGTATTACAGAGCAGCAGATCCGCATTATGGGTAAAAAAAAAAAACGTAAAAAGTAAGCAGAGTTTCGCTTTAATATAGCTAAAATGTTGCTAAATTTTGATATTTTAGCGGATTTGTTTCTACGTTTCAAATCAATCCCGTAGATTCAGTTAAAAAGTTTCTTCCTTTTTGGAAGAATTCTAAATTTCATAGTAGGTATGGCTGAGTATGGCTCTCTATTTTTAAGATATTATTGACTGCTAATTAAGAAGGACCATCTTTGATTTAATTTTTAAAACATTTTCTAAAATGTAGTATATTTTTTTCTACTCTTTAATATTGTCAATTTAAATAAAT
The DNA here is from genome assembly GCA_018150835.1 of Drosophila repletoides. Taxonomy (NCBI): domain Eukaryota; kingdom Metazoa; phylum Arthropoda; class Insecta; order Diptera; family Drosophilidae; genus Drosophila; species Drosophila repletoides. The sequence goes on along the minus strand of JAECWQ010000089.1, from coordinate 16,199,716 downwards.
TACAATAAAATTGTAATAAATATTACGAATTTAAATCATTTCCTTTTTTAAAAATATACTGTCAGTGGTCGTCAAAATGAAATCGATTATTTTAAATTCAAAGACTATCGATAACAGGTTGAAAATGGAACACTTTAATAATTTTAGGGGGACACAGTTGATGACTCTGGAATGACATTTTGTCGGCATTTGCATTGCATTTTTTTATTTTGCAAGTGAAATTCAAAATGTTAAATGAAAATTTAAAAAAAATATTTAAACTGCTTGCGATCATTAAATTATTTTTCTTTGATTTTTATCTATTTTTTTCAATTGCCATCAATATTTAAAACAGTTAAAATGTAGCCATAAAATTGCTTAATCAGAGGTTTACTTACAATTGGAATTGAATAAAATTTGAATTCAAATTTAAGTTTATTTGAGGAACTGCGAATTTGCTTACCTGAAAATAAAAGAAAAATGGCCAGAGTCAATAATTTGAAAGTAAAAGTAAAAGAAATAAAAAGAAAAACTACAGAAGATAATATACCCTGCCTTAATAAATCAATAAAATAAAGTAGTATGCTAACTACCCTCTAAAAGAATATAAGAAAAAGCCACAAAAAAGGTATAAATTAATAGACAAAAATATACACAATTATTATGAAAATAAAAGCTAAACTACCCATTCCCTCTACATGTTTATAAAAAGACGTCATAAAATTGTTTTTTTTCTTGTCATGTAAAAGTCAAATTGGCAACAGAAAAAAGCAGCAAACAACAGGGGAAAATTAAAATAAAATTATTTACTCTACGCCTAAAAATATACACAAAAACAAAAACAGAAACAGAGGGGAAAAACAACTATTCGATCGAGCTAAAATAAATATCTTGAGCGCTTGACAACACCTCAAAACTGAAGCGGACGAGAATTTTGACTTTCTGACCAAAGAGAAGAGACGGACAAACCAGAGAAAAGACGCAGAGAGAGAGAGAGATGTAAAATAAAATAAAATTTTAATAAAAATCGCAAATGTGTTCAAGGCAAGCGAGCAACAAAAACAAACAAAATACCAACAAAGAGTTGTTTTTTAGATGAATTTTGATTTTTATTTTAAATTTTTTTTTTGTGTTGTCGCTTTATTAAGTATACGTAGCGTTTTTTATTGGGCTTTTTTTTTTTCTTCTCAGCTTTTAGATTCTTGTTTTGGGCATCAATTCAATTGAGTTGCTCTACTCCAGTTAACAGAGCAACAATTGTGTATACTGTCCCACTGTGCCTCCTTTTTATTTTTATAGGTTCTGTTTAAACAGCTGCTGCAGCTGTTTTAAGACTTTGATCGAAACTATGTATTAATATATTGAATATTCATAAAAATAGAGCAAATGCCAACGCAGCGAACACCTAAAAAAAATATTCCATTGTATCAAATTTTAAAGTTACAGAGCTCAACTCGTTGTAGATACTTGTGGCAGCAGAGTATCTGCAAGTAATTCTGGGTTATTTTACATTATTATATATAAATGTATCTGTAAGCAAGTCAAGCCTGACTTTGGTATAATTATTTTCAGATATATATTGTGTATATAATAGCCAAAAGAAAACGGATACAAATGTATCTCCTCGGTCATTGCTGCGTCTCGCTTGCAAAGTATCTCAACTTAGCCTTCGCTGGGAACGTCTTCTGGCCATTTTTTTCGACTGCCGTCTTGTGTCTTAATTAAATTAGCATTTGGCTTTCATTGTGCGCTCCTGTCCTTAACTGTAGCTTTAGCTTCTGCATACAAAAACATAAAGAAAAGACAAAAAAACAGAAAAACAGAAAAACTGCGCCCATTTTTAATTAGAACGCAACACAATGCAAATTTGCTGACTCGTAGACTTGTAGTATAATGTAATCAAAGTCAAATCGCGCTACATATGTTAATGCCACAGCCCAATGCATTCGGGTCTGTGTGTGTGTGTGTGTGTGTGTGTAAGTATCTACGCGTATGTATCTATGTATCTACATGTGTATCTATGTATCTATGTACCTCTGTATGTAACTACGGGTAGCTCACAGCTATTTAGCTATTTAGTTTGTGCATGAAAATACCCGACGGACAACGCACTTGGCGACCTTCGCCGTGTACGCCGCAGCGTACGTAGAGCTCAAGGTTAACAATCAATAACAACAACAACAGCTAACAGCTAACAACAAACAACAACAACAACAAAAGATAAAAAGCGCATTAACTAGAGCAAAGAGCTGCGCTGATATTCGGCTCTGTATTGCATTCAAAAGAACAGAAAAAAAACTCCACTCCAAAGCATGAGCTATAAATTGGATCCGGGTACTTGAACTCGAATAGGAACTTCTGAGATTTACTGCTTAACGTCTCTTAGCCACGTCTATGTTGAGTTTTTTCAATGCTATCTTAGTATTTCCATTGATTTCTACTGGTTTATTTGTTTTTTAGGTATTCTATTAAAATGTCTTTCCGAAATTTAACAGTCCTCTTTCGTGTCTGCTTTATTTTTCAATTACCAAAAAGGCTATAATATATTTTTCAATTCTCTTCCATTTCGGTTAGGTAAATAATTGCTTATATAATTGCCAATATTCATATAGACTTATAGACATATTTACTGCTTCCACTGCTGCTTTGGGGCACGTACTTAGCATATCCTCTTCGAAAGAAAGATTCAACTCCTACAAGAAAGAGTCGCTGTTGGGCAACTCGCTGAAAAAACCAATTTGCAACTGCAACAACAGCATTGTTTGTTGTTGTTTACTGCTGCTGCTGCTGCTGCTGCCGTTGTTGTTGATATTTGTGGTACTATGGCGACGGTAGGCCAAAAACTTAATTGCATATTGCCCCAACACTTTGCGTGCGATTTTCTACTCGTAATTTTCGTTCAGGCTTCGTGACTTGTAAATAACAGCAAAAGAAAAAAATAAAAAAAAAATAAAAACTCAAAAAATGGCCGACTTTAATGACACACTCACACATTGCGTTTTAATAGTTCTTTTTGAAGTGATCTGGGCCTGGCCATAAGCCAGAGACACCAGCGACGCCAGGGACGGGAGTCGGAGAGACTCCAGCCTTAGCTCTGTTTTCCCAGCTGTCTCTCAGCAGATACATTTCGTTTATCGTTTGTATCTGCTGTTATGCAAGCTCTATTATATCTGAACACCAAAAAAAAAAAGCACATTTCAAAATTATTATTACACTCAAATTGTTTTTAAATACGCGTCTCTTTTCCCCATTTACATACGAATTTAGTGAACATTATCAGCGTCGTTCCACTTCTCCACTTTGTCAATCATTTGTCAGAGCCCCCGCGCTGCATATATTTGCATATATTTGGGCCCCAACCCCCTCCCTCCCTCCTCCCCTATGCATATTTACCCGATTTTACTAGGAGTATCGAGTAAGTGTGTTTTTTTTGGGCTTATCAGCTAATTTGGCACAATTACTTATCGGTTACATGCAAATTAAATGTATCTTTTCCAAGGGCCTTTTTCTTTCGAATTAAGATATACTAAGAGTCTTGAACTATAAACACAAATTGGGTATAAAATATTCAGCTGGGATCCGAAAGTTTTTATAGCGAGCTTTTTTTATGGTGTTGTTGAAAGTAAGCTTGATCTATGAAGAATTGGGAAAAAGAGAGGCAAATGAAGAATAGACGCCCAGAGACTCAGTATTTAATTTTGTCCCGTCTTTCATCGAAATTATTTCTGAAACTGTACCATTTTATTTGAAACTATGAACAAGAGCTTAAAGCTCAAATATATTACCACTTTTTGCTGTATAACATTATCAATCATAGAATTTTTCCAAAACTTCCAAGCAATAAATTTCCTTTATTAAAATTGAAGTTTAAATCTTAAGTTGAAAGAAACTTTTGATTTTGTATTCTGTTTACCAACCGTATTCAACAGCTCAATTATTCCCTTTGAAATCTTTTCATAAATATTTAATTTTCTGCTTTTTTACCTGCTCAGTTTCTGCCTAGCTGGAACTACTTCACTTGAATCCTTTTATCTATCGAATATCAACGATTTGCTTGCTTTGCTTTTGGGTTCTCTTTCGCCTTTTGTTTAACGTACTTCCATATATATTCCGTATATATATACGGAGTATATATTTATCTGCCTGTTGACACAACAATACCTTCTACTGATTCTATTTCACGCTGAATGACAAAAACAATGCGTAGGCCATTTACCTATCGTATAATATTCAGAGATGTAAGTCCCCCCCTTCAGGCACGAGCTAAGATTATTTATTTGCCATGTGCCAGCTTAGACAAAAGCAACAACAACATAAGCAACAGAAACAACAACAAGGAGAACAACAGTTGTTGCCATATGACTATTAATGGGGTCAGAAGCCAACAAACATCGTAACGGAGCGTGTGGCAAACACACACACACACACACACACACAGCTATGTATCTGTATCTGTATCTCTCAATATATAAATATCTCAATATCTAGCCATGTATATTCATCAAAGTTTGCAGGTAGATGAGATACTCAAGTGATTGGCTAATTCTAAAAGCAGGTTATTAACCTTTAAGCGCAACAAAACAAAAGATAGATCCCCTATGAATCGATCAATCTATAAGCAAAGAAAAGACAAAAAATAGTATACCAGATATCTGGGCAATATACGATTTGCATTGCGAGTGCATTTCTCGAAAGGGGCGACATCTGTGCCGTGTTTCATAAGCACAACTGCTCTCTATAGACTATATAGTCTATATAGTCTATATAGTCTAGTTTATAGACGTCGTTCTGCTTGTTTGCACGACATTTGCTCCAAATAGGCAGTAAAACAATTGTTTGTTTGTTTGTTTTTTTGTAACTTGTGGCAACGAAACAACAAACGAGTCTAGAACCACTCAACGTGTGGCTCTGTGGACAATCGATATTATCAATTGATAGGGCTAGCTCCATGATGATATAGTAAAAATAAACAACAAAAAAACTAGAAAAATAAACAAATTGTTGACATAATTTGCACGATTCTTCGACAACGATTGCTTGGGGAAAACACTGATCAAAATATTGACATGAATTTGATCGAACTTTATAGAAATGGTTCGGATACTTTTGAATTAGACCAATTAGGTTTTTCTATTTCTATTTCTGAATCAATAGAACGTTCTTAAAAGAAACAGAATAAATTGAATTGCTTTTTGGAACTGATCACAGAACATTATTTAGCTGTGAAATTTGGTATTTTTGGATTAAGGAATCTAGTAGATATTTATTTGATATTTAAAGGTATAAAGAATGATCACAGAACAATCTCTAGTCCTCCGCAAGAAGCATAGGTATAGTTCTGAAACTTGGTATGCAGGTTCAGGATTAAGAAATCCAATATAATGACTAATAATTTGATATAAATTCTTATTTATTATATAGTTTGTTTTTTCCGAGTGTAGTTTTTATATATATACATTCGTAGATATATGATATTTATGTCTCAGGCCCCATTGATAGTCCAATTGGACAGCATTTGGCAACGTGCGTTGCCTGCACAACTGACACAAAAAACTAAAGAAAAGAAGAAAAAAATAGGTGCAACTATTGTGCCAAGTGTTATATATATATATACATATATCTATATATATATTTGTATAGTTGTGTATCGTGTGCTCGTATAAAGAGCAATGAAATGTAATGTAATGTAATGTAATTAGTGAGGGTTTGCAGCGTCAAAATGTAATTTGCGCTTGTGAAATGTGTCGGGCCTAGGCCTGGGCCTGGGCCTGTGCCTCACACGTGACCCAATGCTTACACCCCTCCACATTTTCCTCTCCACCTCTTCTTTCACCTCCTCCTCCTTCTATATCTAGCTAATACACCTACCTACACCCTACCCAAAATACAAATGCAAAAACTGACCAAGTCATTAGGTTTCACTGCGCGCTACGCTAATGAACCCGGATATATGTACATATATTCACATATATCGCTATATATATCTATATATCTCAATATATATCTATATATCTCAATATATCTATATATATGTACATAGTTGTTTATATAAATTAAACATGTACATATATTTGTGCCACGCATTTCGTCTTCAATTGGAATTTCAATTTTGTATATTGAATTTGAATTGAAATTGAAATTAAAATTCAATCAATTTCAATGCATGCACATTTGGTGTATTGATTTCATTGGCAGAGTTGTTTTATAACTACGTTTTTTTATTATTTTTTTATTTATTATTTTTCTTTTAATAAAGAAAACATCTTTCGATTCTTTTGATTCTATTTCAAACAACATTTTCTATGGAAGAAACAGAAGAAGTTTCATTTCTTAATTGAAGGATCTTTTTTTTTATTCTAGAACCTGAAAGAGTAAGGAGTCCCGAAGTTTTTAATAGAAGAAACGAAAGATGGAACGTAGTTATTTTCCTTGAAAATACGAAATGGAAGAATATGAAAAAACTGTATTACACCAATATACTTAACTAGACTTTCAATAAAGGAGTCGTTTCTAGGCCAGGTTTGTGATAGAAGACCTTTAGAAGAAAGAAACTAAAATGAGTCTCTCGATGGAAGAGTTAATTTCGAGCCACGTTTTTTGACTAAAAGTTGTAAAATAGCTAAATTCTTGGCACTTAATGAGCCACAAAAGCAGCCAAATATGCCATATACGCACTTCCCAAGGCATATCAAAAAGAAAAACACATTTTTAACGAGCGTCGACGACGCATTGAAAACTTTTCAGCGCCATATGCTACAATTGCAAATGTGTGGGTGTGGCTGGAACTAGTGTGGGTAGGCAGTGGGTGGGTAAGTGGGTGGGTAATGGATAGGTAGCTGGATGGGTGGGTGGGTGTATGCACTGTAGGGGTAGTTAGGCAGCTGGGGCGTATCGTGGGCGTGACATTTACCTTAGCATTGTAAGTTGTTGCTTTTGTTGCTGTTGCTGCGACTGCTGCTGCTCCGGCTGCTGTTGCAGCTGCTGAGGCTGTTGAGGATGTTGTCGGTGATGATTCTAGCCAATTTTCCGGTTTCATATGTGAGCTGTTTGGGGCGGCTGAATCCGCACAATATTGTCACAAGAAGAAGAGATATGAGGATTTCTAGTATAACACTTGAGAAGTTGCAGCAACTTTTCAATTGCACTTTTCCACTCACTTTTATTGTTGTTTTCGCTTTTGATTGTTTTCTCGCACACTCACACACGACGCAATACAAATAAAATACGATTTTCGCACACACACAAGCACACACCCGCACAACTCACAGACACAGCGGCCTTTGGCGGCCCAACATATGTTAGGGTTACCGTTAGGTCTATACAAAAAGCTTCAGGTGCTTTTTGTTGTCGTTGTTGTTGTTGCTGCTGCTGCTGCTGCAAACATATGTTTGGACAGTCAGGCACGTACGCAGCGCTGCTTGAAGGGTCTGTCGTCTGTCTTCTGTCTTCTGCGTGACAAAAGCAAGTCGGAGAGAGAGAAGTGAGAACAGGAGCAGTGGTAAGAGAGAGCAGGAGTATGTGTAACGGTAAGCAAAGCTCTTTGCTGCTAGAATGTTCTCGACTCGATGTTGAGCCTGCCTGCTGTTCGCTGCTGGTCGTCTGAATTTCGCCTTTTTGTGGTTTCTCTTTTTGCTTTGCACAAATTATGCTTTTATGCTTTATGTCTCTATTATATACTGTGTAATATATTTCTCACTCTGTTTTTTGGCTTTTCTCTATTTCAATTTAATTTTATTTTATTTTTTTATTTGTGCGGCTCCGCTGTGGGCTTGTTGGGGCTTTCGTGCGCGGTCACTCTCGTTGAACGACTGAATTCAACGGCAATCGTTGGTGGCATGAAACTTGACTACAGCGGGCCTCAAGCAAACCCAGCAATTGAGTGAAAACGCAGCAGCGGCAAAGCACTCAAGCACCAGCCACAAAGTGACTCCGAATTGAGTGAAAAGTGCCGAGTGCTGGCGTCTGCGGCGCTGCTGTTGTGGCGCTGCCTCTGCCTCTGCCGCTGCTGTTGCCGTTGCCGTTGCTGCTGATCCCATTCGAAAGTTTAATTATATTTGCGCCACCGACACTAGTTGCTATGCTGCTGCTGCTATTGTTGTTGTTGTTGTTGTTAATATTGTTCTTGTTGTTGCTGCCGCTGCGACTGTTTTTGGATTTTCGAAACCGGCAAGACGCAAGCAGCGACGCAGCGCCGCAGCGTACGTCGATCAGCAAAAGAAGCAACAAATTGTATATGCTCATTGTTACGCTGCTCTACTCTCAGACTTTGCATTGGTATTGGTGTGGCAGCATTACGTCAGAAACGCTCACACACACACACACACAGCGCCAGCAGGCCGCAAAGCTTTTGCACTAAAAGTTTTCTTATACGAATTTCGTGCGCCGTTCTTTTTTTCACACACACACACACACACATACACATAAGGCACTCAAAAAGCTGCGCCGGCGACAAAACAAAAAACGAGTGAAAACAAAAATTAAATTAATTAGAAATAAATAATGCCCATGTGTGTGTGTGTGTGTGTGTCTGTGTGTGCGTGTAATTAATGCAATTCACTTTAAATTTAACGAAAAAAAGCTTGAAACATTTCTCGATTTGTGTTTCTTTTTTTTCTGTTAATTTCGTTCAGTTCGTTTTTGTCGCCTGTACCACATTTATTTTGTTGCTGCTGCTGCCGTTTTATTTTTGGCATTGTTTATTTGCACAGATTGCAATAAGTTAACTATTTTTATTCATTTTTCAGCCATACGAATCGGTTATACACATGTACATATATGTATGTATATGTATATGTATGTGTGTTGTCTCATCAAATCTCTTAAGCCTTATTGAAAAATATATCGCGTATACGCAGTGTGAACAACGCTTTATTCAAGTGCAAACACTTGATATATTCACTCAACTTATTTTTGAAAGTGTCAGAAAATAAAAACAATATCAAAATTATAAAACTAAAAAAAATTGTAAAATATTGATTTAAATCACTTTTGTATATAAAAAAAAGCGGTAGCAAAAACACGCTTTATCATGCCAACAAAAAATTAATTAAAATGGCAATAAATTTTATAAAACTTATTTAATTCTATTTCCCCGTTTTAATCTTGGTAAAAAATTGGTTGTTGGTGACATTAGCTAATTTATCATTTGCTACCTACTCATTTACTATAATTAAATACAAATATATTGGAGGGGAAGACTCTAATAAAAAGAACAAAAATAAAAGATAAAATTTAAATAAAAATATTGCCTGAAATTATACAAATTTTTTAACTATTGCGTGCGTTCAGCAGTTAATTTTCGATTGATGATTAACAACTGTTTACACTGCAAATTATATATATAAAATATAGGTAATAATTGGCTTCTAATTTACTGAGAAAAGGAAATCGATAGGCGAAAAAGTAGGCGTGTACACCGAACATTTTTAGCTGGAAACGTTTCGAATTTCGTGGAAACAAAATGAACAAAAGAAGAAAGAAAGAAAACATTAATTGTAAGGTGTAAATGTCAATTCAACAATTTCCTTTATCTATTTCTATGGCTTCAATCAATTCTAAATATAAAACACAGCAAATTCATAGACATTTCTATGGGTTAAACTGACTGAAAAGCAGAATTTATATGAATATACTGAACTTCAATGCTCTTTTTGCTATAATATTTCAATGGCTGCTTTGTTGTTGCAGTTCTTATCAGCGACAAACAATAAACAAAACGAAAAAACAATCGGAAACCAAATAAATTGTAGCAAACAGGATGCATATTTTTAGTTAAACATTTCTATGAGGTGAGCTTGGCTGGATGTGTAGCTGGTTTTAGGAGCTGCTGCTTATCGGAGCTCTCCCTTGACAACAAACGTGTCTTCAGATTTCATTATTTCAATATTTCTATATATATTTCTAAATATATTTTTTATGATTATAGCAGCTAATTGCAATTAGGACCGCTTTGACAAGACACGTGCTTGGGCGATAAAAAAAAAACAACGAAGAAATTGAATAGAGTGAAAAGACAAACAAACAAAACTTGAGATAATTTGTTTTCGTTTCGTTTTTATATACTCTTTTTTAAAAGGTATCACAATTTTATCACGAATTGTGCGACCTCTTCTGAGTTTCTATATAAAGTAGAATCATGGATCCAGTTTTTACCTTTAGCTCGGAACATGTAGCTACCATAGGAAACTACCCTCTTTTTATCTGGATGTAGCTAAATAATAAATGTAGCTAAGCGAATTCTACTGTGTACGATATATGTCTTTCACAGGGTATTCAAGTCTTCGGCATGCAAACAAATATAACCTTTCTTTGTGGGTGCATTATGTAAAAATAGCTGGGTTTTTGTTTTTAGCTTTTTAAAGCCAAACAAAAGCCAAAGTGTGTTTGCTGCATGTGACTGTGGGGCGTTAACTAAATATTTCTTATAAATTACGTTCTAAAACTAAAACTGGAGCTTAAAGAACAACCCAACAAAACAACAACAACAACAACAACAGAAGAAACCAACAACAAGAGAAACAACAATAACAAAAAAATTGTGTTGTCTGCGTGTTTGTTTGCGCAGAAAAATAAGACCTTGCTTTCGATTTTCAAAAACGCACACACACACGACACACACACACTGACACACACACACACACACACACTCGGTCACACTCAGCCGCACACTTAACAAAAACTAGTAAGGAAAGGTTAGCCTTGGCGCTGACGAATATCAGATACCCTTGCAGACTGAAAAGCCTATTTAGAAAAAAGTTGCTAAATTAATTATTATTTTTACCGATTGTTCCAATGGAGGCTATACGATATAGTAGCTGGATCTGAATCATTTTTAAATTGCATTCAGAAATGTAAATTTCTTTGTAAGTTTCTTTATATCTTCAAAAACGAAAGAGTTGCTTTTAGGGCAGATTGCTACTTTCTATAGCAGCTATAAGATATAGTTGGCCGATCCGAGGGGGTTCCAACATACAGCTGCCTGCAACAAAAAGGGTGCAGGGCAAGTTTGATTCACCTAGAAACAGGCAGACAGACTGACTTGGCTATATCATCGCGTTCGATCGTCCTGATCATTGATATTGCACTCTCAGTTGCTTCCTTCAGTGGATTACACATTTAGCGTCAAAGTTAAAATACCTCCTGGGAAAGGGTATTAAAAACCAAGCAGAGAAACAGAAGAAAAATAAATCGCAAAACAAGAAACGTTTAAATTGCTATTTTATGCACTCAAATCTGACGCTGAAATACCGTACCAAAATCACAAAAATCGCAGCAAAAAAAATATGTATAATTAAAAAAATAATATATAAATAATATTATAAAAAAATAAGCATTAAAAGCAACAGCAACTTTTTTTGATAGATACAAAGCAAAGTCATTTATAAATTGTATCAATGCTGTTGCCCCAGTGACGCCCAGCACCCGCCCCCCTTCCGCTAACCAACACCCCGCTATCAACCCCGTCGAGTCACGCCTTCGCCACTCTCCCTCTCCTTCTTCTTCTTCTAATCCCCCTGCCTGCTCTCTCTCCGTCTCTGCCTTTGCTCACTGCTCTTCTCAGCGACCGCAGACAGTCGCAAGTCCAAGCCCCAAGTCAAGCCGTCGTCGACGTCAACAGCGGCGTCTCAATAGCAGCACGCTTGAATGCGTTGACGTCGACTTCGACGCCGGCGTCGGCAGCAACAGTCGTTGTGGTTGTTGTTGTTCATAGAACTTGTTGGCCAAAATGTTTTAGTTTCTTATACCCTATAAAAGCGTTAAATCTTTCAAGGGTGTAGAAATTTGAGGGGAAAAAGGGACCGAAATAAAATATATCTTTTAAATAAATATATTATATTTGTATAAATTAATATAATTCAAATTATGAACAGAACTTTAAAATTTATTCCGTGTATTTTACAAATTACAGGGTATTTCTATAGTTGAGTACTAAGTGGGAATTGTATATATTTATTTAAACTTGTTGACTTGTTGGCTGTTGGCTGTTGGTTGGCTTGGAATTGCTCTTGGTCTGCCCTGTTCGGCCTATGCCAGGTTAAAAGAAAAACTAGTAAGAATGCTCTAGTCAAGTGTGCTCGACCAGCAGATACTCTGTATTCAGTTCAGAATTTGTATTAAAGTATAAAGAGTATTCAAATAAAAATTGTAGTGGGTCGTGGCTAACAATATGCTCTTCTTAGCCCACATTTTCAATGGGTGCTGGGTATAAAAGACACCTTTCAAGACTGGTTTAGAGTTGTTGTTGTTGTCGTAGCCTTTGGCTGGCTTCTTGTTACAGCTCATTTGATATGGGCTTCTAAGAGACACCAACTAAATGCAACAACTAAATAAATGTCTGTCTGTCTGTGTGTGTCTTTGCTTGTGTGTATTTAGTTGGGTGTTGGCTGCCAGCTGTTGTTGTTGTTGCTTGTAATTGCCAACAGCAGCTTAGAAGAATGTCGTTTAATGTTGACTGAATGCAAAGTGAACAGAACTAAAGATACCACGCAGTAGCTGCAAAAAGGGAGTGTATAAGTTCTTTTAAGGCCGCCAAAAATCTGGCCAGAAATCACAAAAAAACAAACAACAGGCAATTTCTGGCCAGACTCTCGTATTATTGTTCAGGCTTCAGGTTGTGCAGCATTATGTAAGACACATGTTAATTATATTGGCTTTATGCAAGAATTTCAAATTGCAAAAAAAAAAGTGAAAGTCAGCAGCAGCAGCAGCAACACATGCTCGTATATTAAGTATACGCAACGTTGTTGTCTTTGTCTTTAGCTTTGGCTTTGCATGTTGTCTCGTTGTCTGGCCAATAATACTTTTGGCCAAGACGACGCATCCTTAATTCCAGACACGTTGCCACAAATTTACGAGCCAAGAACAAAAGGCCACAAACGTGAAACGACCTTAATTCTGTAGCAACAACAACACCAACAGCAGCAGCAACATCGTCATGAAACGACTCCAAGGGCAGCGACAACGTTGCATACACTCAAATATAAATATATATATATATATATATATATATATATTTACCTATATACTATATATATTACAGTTCCACACTTGAAGAATTGGGATAAAAATAATACTTAAATTTCTATTCTTAAAGGAAAACAAATAAATAAGAAATAAAGCCTATTTAAAAGAGTTTTCATCTGTGAATAGAAGATTTAGCTTGATTAGCAAGAAAATTTGGGAGTTTTCGATTTCAGATTTATGGAATTCCTAATATTAGTTAATATTTATATTAACTGGAATCTAAGCTTAGATTGTAGAAGTTTCTTAAACAAAAACTATCCTAAGAATTGCATTTTCTCTGCGTTAATTTTTTCAATCCTGATTTTTAACCCTAAAAAATTTTAGTTAAAATTTCCATTTCTTTTCAGCATAAATATTCTTTAGTATTTTGTTGAGTGTAACTCTTGGAAAACGCTCACTTTGCAGCAGGCGCATTAGAATGGAACTGGTTGCAGCTGTGCTTTGAATTGTGTCCTAACACTTGGCGCAACGCCTCCGTGGCATGCAGCCTCCGTCCGTTAGGCGGCGTTAACGAGCTCGTGCGGCTGCTGCCACAACGCACAAGAATTGCCATGAACCAATTTGATAATACACACACATACACAACACACCACACACAACACACATACACACGCATAACAATTATTTTTGAGCCTCAAAAATTGAAAGTTGCCGTCAACGTTTTGTGGCGCTGTTAAAAGAATCATAGTAAAAAATATCCCCCAAGAAACTCCCCTGAGCAAATAGCCGTGAAATTGATGTCCTGTCGTGTTGCTGGCGTCAATGTGGCCAAAAAAATAATAGGAAACAGGATTAGGTGCTAAACATGAAAGCGCTTGACTTGCAGCTACCCTACAGAGTCAAAAGAATAGGGTATAAATACATACCAAATTTCAGAGCGTTAGCTCTTAGAGTTCCTGAGTTACTGCAGGTTAACGATTCTTGGTGTTAATAAAAAGGAGTATTACACACTCATAAGAATCTACATACCAAACTTCAGATTGCTAGGTCTTATAGGTCCTGAGTTACTAGAGGTCTGCCAAGTTAACGATACTTGGTATTAATAAAAAGTAGTATTACAAACTCATAAGAATCCACATACCAAATTTCGTAGCTCTAGCTCTTATAGTTCGTGAGTTCTTAGAGTTAGTCGAGTGCTTTGAGTTTATTCATTGGGTACAGGGTATAGAAATGAAAAACAATGCGTCAGCTGAAAATCACGGCAACAGTTTCCTGTCTGCATTTTGTGTGGGCGCCAAGAGCTCAAAAGAGAGAAAAATGCGCGCAAATTGTTGATAAGCATTTAATGTTTTATCAGCATGAAACACACAACACCCAATACCCAACACACAACAAACACAGAGCACACAGAGACACACACAGTCACACACTTGACTTAGCTTGATTGAGGGTCCTCTCCTTATTGCCAGTCTATTTACAAATTGGCTTCTAAAAATAGAATCTGCCTGCGTATAACTCGCCTGCATTCTCGTACTTTTAGTGGCGTGGGTGGAAAATGGCCAAAAGCGAAATGCGCCAAAACAAGACCAAGAAAAAGGCAACAAGAAATTGAAAGGAAAGTCTCGACGTTTTTCTCGAGCAACGAATATGAAATACGCTGACCGATAGACCGCTAGACCTGCCATTATATCGGTAATATCAGTTAGACTTATCGACAGTATCGATATTTTCTTAAACGGCATATCATAAATGACCCCAAATATATATCAAAGATTTCACATAATTTCAGTCAAATGGAAACCTATAAATTTTATTGTGTAATTTATTTTAAAAATAATATTTAAATTCAAAAGCAATTTATAACACTAATTTCTGTAGCTTCCCTTGATTTTCCATCTAATCACATTATACAAATGTGGATACATTATAATAGGCCAAACGAAAAACGTCGTAGTATTAACATATTTTATTTACAATTCGTGTATATTTTATTCAAAAAAGCTATCATCACATCAAATCAACAGCGAATTCCCAAATCTCTAGTCTAATTTTATGCACAAGTAGTTAAATAAACCTGATCTCCAGTTTATACTGGTTCCATTGCTCAAACAAAAGGTTGCACATCGAGTTGAATGTTTTTTTTTTTTTTGTTTCTTTCTTTATTTTGCCTAAAAACAAATTGGAATAAAACAATTTAAACACGATTTTCCCTTCTATTTAAAGTTTAGAAAATTAAACACGAATTATAGAAAAACTGTTTGGAAAACTGTATTCAAAAATATAGAGAAAACCTTTTTGAATATTTTTAAATATAAAAGAGAAATAAGTTTATCTATGATCTATA
The DNA here is from genome assembly GCA_018150835.1 of Drosophila repletoides. NCBI lineage: Eukaryota > Metazoa > Arthropoda > Insecta > Diptera > Drosophilidae > Drosophila > Drosophila repletoides. The sequence continues at coordinate 16,184,430 of JAECWQ010000089.1, read as the reverse complement.
AATATAAATATAAATATGCTTCTTTATTTTAGATTTCTGGTCCAATTTAAAGCTCGAAATCTTTGGAGAGTATTCTGAGTATTCTATATACCGAATATTAAAAAAATTCCAATGCTTTCTACAGAAAATATATAGAATTTTCTTGGAGAATTTTCTTGAAAGGTTTCTGTGGAAGAAAAGTTTTTACGCTGGCAGATTTTTTTTAAGCCGGTTGAAGCAGTTCAAGTAGGATTAAGACCCGTCGAGTAATTGGCATGTCAACAGAAAGGATAAGGGGCAAGGGGAAATGGGAATGGCTCCGGCTGCTGTAAAGAGGTTAAGCCACACAACTCATCCACAGATCCTTGACACTGTGACGTTGATGACGACGCCAGGCAGGCAGGCAGGCAGGCAAGAGCTCGCAGGCTCCAATGATGCTTGCTGTAATGAAAAATCGATGAGCTGGCAACGTCTGCCACTGCTTCACAACCATCTCGATTAACAGCCATGTGGCAGCTGTGCCAGTAGCAGTGGCAGTGGCAGAGGCAGTGGTAGCGGCGTTAGCCACACGGATGGGGCAACCATTGGACAATCAACGGGCAGCCGACAGGCGCCCACGCTGGGACACAGCATTTGTGGTTGGGATATATGGAAATGGATGTGGATTTGGAAGTGGAAATGGCAGTAGCAATGGATGTAAATGTCCCACAACTGGGAATGGGCTGCATGTGTGTCGCATGTGGCATGCGACTGGCGCCTGTTACATCAATTTTTGGGGCGTGGCATGGTGACTGGCGCCCCAAGGCGTGTGGGCGTAGGCGTGGGCGTGGGCGTGCGCATGACCCAGCACCGGATATAAAGCATTCAATTAAGCGCAATTTAAGTTAAACTATCGAATGTTACATAAGGACGAAAAGCACAGGCGGGTGGCTTATTTGGCATGCAACAACAACAAATAAAAAAATAAAAATAAATGGCGCGCTCAAAAAGATAAAACACAGCAGGACCTTGCACAAAAAAAAATACATTTTTAGATAAGCTAACCTAAGAATTTCCGGTTAGGTAAGGATACAGGCGTGGAGGATCCATTTCTTTACCGAAGGCTTCAGTCAGAAAGGTGTCCTTTAAGATAGTCCTAAATTTGTAGAAGACTTTTTCCATATTTTCATCATTCAATGTGATTTGTTTCATTTGAAGTAGTTGAAGCAACGAAAAACACAATTTTTTCCACACTTTTATCAATTGATTCCTATCAAATTGATATTTAATTTCCTCTTTATTTTCCTGTGTAAAATACAGTTGCCAAGGGATTGTAACCTAAATGTAATTCCAATATAGAAAAAAAAAAAACCTATCTTATCTGAGCCGGGCGGCACACACGTCCGCTCCGTATGCTGCTCTCTTTTTATTCAGATATCAATGTAATAAAACGTGAAGGATTAGAAATCAACGTTACGTTTTACGCCCACACAGAACCTGCAGAATTACGCATGCTGACGTCACAGCGCCACGAACTGCGTCATTCATTCATTGCGCCGTTGTCAGCGAGGGTGAATAAAGGCAGGGGAGGCGGTGGGGTGGGGCAAGAGGGGGGCTAGGTGGCAGTTAAGCTTTTTGGCCCCAGTTCGCTTGCCTGCATTTCATTCATAAAAATGCCGAAAAACTGCGAATGCGCGAGAGAGAGAGAGAGTGTGAAAGCTTACCGGAGGGGGCCGAGTCCTTTGTTGACCTTTGTCAATTGGAATTGAGTGAAAGCTCTGGAATTGCGCAGTTTCACACGAAAAGAGAGCAAAATTGAGTGAGTGGGTGTTAACTGTACAGCAGCAGCAGTAGCCGCAGCAGCAGCAGCCGCAGCAGCTGCAATGTCAAAGCCAAAAATGACCTTTAAGGCAAACATTTGATGGCATTTGCGGCCAGGTTTAAGTGCTAGGCGGGACCCGAAACCCAATCAAACCATATTGTTGCACTGCAGCCACCTCGTAAACCGTTCAATTTATGAACTGGCTCAGCGGCGAACCACAGCGTCACAGAGTCGTCAATTGAACTGAGCTCTGTACACTGAGAAAAATAAGCCAGAAATGTGGAATTTAAAGGATTGGCTTCATTTTAAACTTAATTTTTTGAGAACGGAAATTGAAAATTAATTTAATGCTAAGAACGGAAAAGTATGCAAAAAAACCAGTATTATTATTATGCTCCAAATTTTGTAGCAGAAATTTCAAAATTTCTACAAGGAAAAACTGAAAACAAAAATGTTTCAGGAAGGAAAAAATGAAAACAAAACTAGGGCGAAAAAATACCCTATATCGCTCAGTGTAGCTAATATCGCAGCAGCAAACATAAAGAGCAGCAGCAGCAGAAGCAGCAGCAGAGGCAGCAGCAGCAGCAGCAACAGCGCAGTAGCAACAGCGCAGCAGAAGTTCGCATTCATTCGATTTCAAGGTTAATTCGAAATGTCAAAATTGCAGATGCGACGCGTCGAATCGCAGCGAATCGAATCAAGTTTGCACCTTGGTCGAAAACGAGACAGAACCAAACCAAATGAAACGAGTTCCCAAAGAGCATTAGAACGAACAGAGATACAGATACATTCAAGCCCGAACCTTTATATAGATACATATATCGATATATCGCATGTACGAGTATTAATCGCTTCACGATGATAATCACGATGATGACGATGATGATGATGCGCAGGCGCAGGCGCTGAGGCATTCCAATTCCAATTCTTTTGACTGACAGACAAACCCGTACAATAATTTATTGTGTAATGACTGCACTGAGTAAACCAACAACAATGCCAAAACAACAACAAAAACAGACACAAAATGAGGCAAGAATAATGACAAAAAAATAAATAAAAAAATAATAATTATAATGAAGGTACGACGTAAAGATACCCACAGTGAAATGATCATCACATCTTTGACTGGGAGAATAATTATACATAATTTATTTAATATAATTCTGCTCCAACTAAAAATGAGGTAATTATTACAAAAGCTTTTTATTTGAAGCTTTTTTAAACTGGAATCGCATTGAATGAGGATTATTTATTTTGACTTAATTCAAGAGAATTTCAGTTAATATTTACTTTTGATTTCATCCCAAGTTTGTTGCAGAGAAAGTGGAATTATTTTGAATGAAAATATTGATTTAAATTTGATTTATTCAATATAGAATATTTCAATAGTTCGAGCAATATCTAGAAAACTTCAATATGCAACTAAAATTGAGCTTTTATGTATTAAAAAGAACTTCTAAGGAGCAGGCTGTGTGTGCCGAAGATTAGATACCCTTCCAGACTAGAAAACGCAAAATATTTTTGTTGCCTAGAAACTGAGAAACAGACGTCGTCTTATCGTACGGATCAGTAATATATATTCTTCGTTTATGGAAATATATTCAACAGATAGAAGGAAGCCTCTTCGACTAGAAACAGACAGACAGACATGACTTGTCTCATCCTAATTAAATAGTTTATGGTGCCGGAGATGCCTCTTTCAATTCAACACACATTTCTTTGCATAAAAAAATCTATTTAAATTAATATAATCTTTTGAGCCATTAATTTAAATTTCGACTACCAATTGCAACCAAGTGAAGTGCACTCAAAATAATTAATCGTATCGGAAATTTGTATCACAAGAAGCCGCGCATGCCCAACGCCCACTTCTATTTGAGTGCGGGGTATAAAGAGACGTTGGATTAATGCAATAACCAAAGCACGCAGAAAATAAACAAAACACAAAACAAACGCAAAATGACAGCGACAACAACAACAACAACAACAGCAACATATACACAAATACTAATACTAATACAATGTACCGTTGCTTTTCAAACCAACAACAACAACAAAAAGTATTACTTTCAAATAAAACAACAACAATTTTGAAGCACACAAACAGCAGCAGCCCCAGCCAAAAAAACAAGTAAGAATATATCTAATAGATCAGTTGATCGACTTTCAAACACCCTACACTTGCCCGTATACAGGGGTATTAAATATTTTAAATTAAAAAAAGATGAATATAATATTAATTGATTCTAAGGTGTAAAAATATCAAATTTTTTCAAGATTATAAAATTTTTTTCATTTTTTCTGTACACTTGCAAAAATAATATATATTATTGATCAGGATGCAAACTAATCTTAGTTTTTAGAAACAGCAGTTTGAAATTTGATATCTAGCATTCTATTTGTTGTAGATAGCACATATATAGAAACCTGCCGGATCGGACAAATATATAAAAGAGAAATGACCAAACGGTTTGTTTCTTACAGGTTAGATAGAAAATTGTTTTTTCTAAATGCATATTAAAAATTATTCAGATCGAGTTACTATATAATATAGCTGACATAGGAACAATCTGTCCAAATTAGAAATAATAATAAATATATATATTTAATAAAAACTATTCTATATATCATATCATATTACACATTTTCAGTGGTTACAGAGTATTATTTCAGAGCTTAGAGATTGGAAGCTGTTTCCCAACGCATACTAATGCATAAATATGTGAATACTTGTGTGAATATGAATATATATATGTGAATAAATGTGTTTTTTCTATGTATTTTTATACATGTGACAATAATGCAGGGCTTAGTATAATTTGGGCCCAGGGCTGGTCCAGTTTTGCTTATGCAAATTCTCTTGTGTTGTTGCTGGCTGCACAAACACAGCTCACAACCTGTTGAGGTTGGAGCGGTTCAAGTGGAGGGTGCACAGAGAGGTGGGGTGCGGAAAGAGGGGGGGAATGGTGTAGGTGCCCATGCGCTGCGCTCGTGGTCCACAAAGCATTCGAACGGCATAAAATACGGCTCAGTGTGCCAGTCAGTCAGTCAGTCAGTCAGTCTTTAAGTCAGTCACTGAGCGAGCGAGTGAATGAGTGAATGAGCGAGTTGATTGTGGTTCTATGCAGCACTCGTAGCTGGCTTTTAGAGCTGGGGCTCTGAAAAGTGAATGTCCACCGAAAGTCCTTGAAACCTGAAACCGATCTTTCCAGTTTATAAAACTGACTGCAGTCGCTGCAACTTGCCAGACAACGAACTCAAAAAACTTGGACTTACTGCCAAGATGCTGTTGCTGCTGCTGCTGCTCTTGCGGCTACTGCAGTGGATTGGCTAGACCAATCCAACCCAATCCAATCCAATCCAAAATCCAATCGAATTCTATTCAAAGACTACTCTAATCCTTTTCTTCAACAAGCACCTGAGCAAATTGCAAGTGCTGCACAGCGAAAAATAAGTGTTTCGATAGAAGAGTTCTAAATAAACAAATATAACAATTATTTTATAGAAGAAAAAAAACATTTATTATGCTACAAAAAGTAAAGCAGGGCTATATGCTATAAATTCCACTCAATATTAAATGAATTCCGCGAAGAAAAGAAAGCAGAAGCCCAAATAGGATTTGATTTCGATCCTGATTAATTGGTATATATTTCATTTAGTGAATTTGAAATTAAAAGCTTGGAAAATATTTAAAAATTAATTAATTATTATAAAAATTGAATTCCAAATTAATGTTACATATAAAATTATCAGGAGGATAAATAAAAAAAATATAAATTTATTTTTATATTATTATTAATATCAATACCTTGGTAATATGTCCGTTTAATTAATTTATAGTATATATATATATATATTTATCAACTCTATATAGTCTTTCATATAGATTTCTAAGTTGATAGTAAATTTTCAATTAACTTTTCTTGAAGCACAGTGTACTCAGAAGCTTTTCAAGAATTTGGGTTGCCTTTGGGTGCGGTTTTTTGAATAAAAAGTAGAATGAATATATAAAGATTACAATACAAAGTACATCCTGCTGCTCACAAAAACCGGATCTTAAATCGGGAGAGAGAGAAAACAGAGCGCCTAATTATAGATCGCTTTACGCATTAACATTATATATATACCTCTTACTCAATGGAGTAGAACCTGACCAAGGCAGAAAAAAAAAAAGCGCTATACAAATTCCCCTAGAGCAAAAATCAACGTAATGCGATTACAAAACACCCAAAAGCAAAGCGAAACAATTAACCGAACTGAACCGAACCGAACTGAACTGAGTATCTTTATACATGAATACAACAACCATTTTGTATCTGTATCTGTGTTCATTTAACGAGCGTTACAGATAAATCAAAGCGCTTTTTTTTTTTGTATCTTTTTTGACCAAAAACCGAAAGCTGGGGCGCAGTCCAGCAGCCACCTGCATTGGATTGACATTGAAGCTGTTTGGTTATTGGATTGTTGTATTATTATTGTTGCTGTTGTTGTTGTTGTTGTTTTCTCTAATGTTTCTTATATATATATAAGAAATATATATATATATATTTTTTATACCATTTTTATAAGACCAAACCTACAAGTGTCTTGACTTGGCCAGCAGGCTGCCTTTCATTTCTTGCAATTGGCGTTTTAATTTGTCCGCTCAACTGAACTGAGCTGCATACCTGAATATGCAAGAGGCAAATTTAATCAGCTTATTTCATAAGTCGTCGCAATAAAATAAATAATTTGAATACATTTTCGAAGGAAAAAAATTAACACACATTTAAAATTCATTTATTAAACGCTCAAGCTTAATGCAATTTTAGATCAAGGGAACCGAATCGAGATATCAATCTTTGGGTAATTATAGTTATAACTGGATTAATTAAGCGATTAAAGCTCCCCCTCCACTCAGAAAATGTTCTTTAATGCTCCCAAAAAAAAATAAAAAAAAAGCGGATGAAAGTGCAGATAAAACTGGATAATAAACCCGAGCTACGCTCTCACTTTTAGCTACTCAGGTCTAAAATAATAGTAATAAAAATAAAAGTTCAAGTAGTAAACTAGGGCAGCCGAAAAACGAGAGTAGATTACAACTAATTTTATTTAAATTTTTAAAGAAAAATCTTTCAGGTGTCTTTAACATTATATTAAAAAAACTCAGTGCTAATAGACCAATCATATACGAGTTTTAATACCCTTTTTAATTTGCGTCAATTAGAAAAGTTAGTTAGAACTTTAAATTAGAATACATTAAATCAAGCCAATATATTTTTTATATATTAGAGTAGTACCAAAACTATAACCTTCAGCGTTGAAATTTTATATTTAATTTAGGAAATATAAAAAAAGCTAATTAGAGCTTAAGCGAATTTGAATTAAATCTGGGACTATGAGTAATACTTTTTAAAATTTTTGAGAATGGTTCCAAAAATTGTAACCTTCAAAACTTAGAATCACAATTAAAAAAAAAAATAAAAGCACCAAGTTATATATAAAATCTATTAACAAGCCCAAAATTAAAAATCCCAAGTTACTCATATAAAATCTTTTAAAACTCTATAAAATAATTTTGATAAGAAAACTAAAAGTTAGTCAAAGTTCTTGAATTAAAGTAAAGGAAAAGGGAAGAAAGGGAAAGCATTTCCATAGAGCTTTAAGCAAACATTTTAATAAAATCCAAGCCCGAACTATATAAAAGTATCTATTAATTTATTAGCCCCTAAAGTGCTGCTTTCGTAGAGTAAACAATTGGTTCTCATGGTTTTTTTTTTTGTTGTTTTTATGTACCTAGGTATTTTACCTTTCGAAAAGAAATAACGTTATAAAAACCAATTAGAAGCCTGAAATGCCAAGCTGCAAGGCACTTGGCTCGTAAATGCCCGTAATAAAATAAACCTTAATTACTTTGGCTTGGCCTGGCTCTTGGTATTGGTATTAAAACATACCAAAACAGAAACAAAAACAGAAACAGAAACAGCAAAAAATTAAATAAAATTGGTATGAGGTCTCTCTTAAAGACGCATTCCACAAAGCACCAAAGCACCAGCGAACCACTCGAGCTGTAAGTGTTGTAACCCTTCAAAAAATAACTCTAAAACTATGTGTAAATATGGCGTGTTTGGCTTTTTGCGCATTAGCAAAGAAAAAGCCGCCAAATGCCGCAAGGCAAACCAAAATATAAACAATAAATTAATAATAAAACATGGACAAACACAAATACATATAAATAATACGAGGTAAATACATATATACACTTGAAAAAATAAATCAATCTTCTTTCGTTCATGAAAATCTTCCTATTTTAATTTTCTCGGTATAATTTTCACGGAATCGAACTGGGTTTCAAAAGTTTAGCTGAACTTCTACCTGGACTGAGCTAATTTATGGTTCGGTTCATAAATAATTAAAGATTCCAATTTTCTTTTAGAACAGTTCTTTTCGCTCCAATCGTATATTTGGTTCAGATGCTTTTATTGAAAGGTTATTGTAAAATATGAATGAACCACAATTTGAACCAAAATCAGGGTCTTCGAAAGTCGAACCCCAAAATCAAAAATCTGAGCTTAGACTAATTTTAAGCCCGGAGGTCGTAGAATAAAAATATTCTTATAAAAATGTTTCATTTTAGAGCAACCCTTTCCAAGAGTAAGGATTATTTTTATACCCTTTATTATTATACCCATGCCAAGGGTATTCTAAACTTTATCTTTATCTTACTGGATTTTTTTTAAGTGTATATTTGTGTACCTTCAACTGCTGATGTGAAGTTGAAGAGCTGCTGACAGGTTGCGAGAAATGTCCAACAGATCACAACAATTAAAGCAATGCAAAAATTTAATATAAAAACTTAAAAAATAAATGTTAAAAAAAGAAAAAACACAATGCTGACAGTTATTGCATTGTAGTATGTGTGCGTGCGAGTGTGTGTGTGTGTAGAACGAACGACCTTGCCGAAGGCAGTCTTCCGAACTCTTTCAAGTCTTCGCAATAAAAGAATTAGCGGCGCTTAATGCGCAAGCGTAACTGAAAAATCGCTAAAAAATAAATAACAAAAAATAAGCATTTTTTTATTGTTGATTTTTGATTTCTCACATACTTCTAGAGGTTTTTCAATGGAAGTTAACAATAGCGGAACAAGCTAAATGATTTGGAGTAAATGCGCCATTCATAAGTGGATGCCACACATGAATATACACACACACACAGACACACGAAGATATATATATATATATAGATGCTCGTACAGTCGAGTATCTGAATAGAGAGATACACAGATACGGAATATTCGTTGTTTTTCAACATCCGCATTCTATGTGTGGCGCTCCAAATAGTTGAAAAATAAAACAAGAAAAACAATAGAAAAAACCAAATAAAAAATAAAAAACAAAACTTTTGATTAATAGTTAAAATTTTATTTCAATGTTAATTGAAGCCTTCGATTCGTACTAGCACGTGATTTCCCCCAGAGATGACTCAGTTATTTACCTAGTTAGAATTTCAACTGACGTAAAACAATTAAAACCTCAACAGAGTAATTACAATAAGAGTCGTTGAAAATTGAGTTCGATTCGAAAGAAAAAACCACTAAGGGAAGGCGGTTTGGGGGTCGCCGAAGTTTGCATACCCTTACAGGCTGGCTGGAATAAGCATAAGATTGTTCCTAGGTCGGCTATATCAAAAAGATGCCTGAAATAAAACATTCAATTTTGATTGTTCCTTTCTATGGTAAGCTATGTGAATATATTTGTTCGATCACTTCGGTGCGGTGAAGAAGTCTCCATACCAAATTTCATGCACCTAGCTTAAAACTGAGCGAATAGCTTACATAGGAAGAGGCAGACTCTCGTCTGAGAGTGCTGATATAATATATATACTCTATTTATTATACTCTATATGAACACATTTCGTAACAGAACTGAAATACCCTCTGCAAGGGTATTAAAATTGCAAAACTGACAACTAACTTGTGTAGCTGTCAGTTTGAAAATGTTGTTCTCGAGCTGTAAAAATGTTTTTAATAATAATATAGAAATGTAGTTGGATTCCACTCAATGTGCACAAATATTGAACTGTGTATTAGTAATTGTTTACATGTATTAGTGCACTTTCAACTGAAAAGCTTTACATGTGCAGCGCCTAGCTGAAGCTTTAAGCTATGCTTCTATCCGTGTGCCTTGTGCGTGTGTAAAGCTCCTATTATTTTTGTTATTTTCAGTTATAATAGCATTATTTTAAGTCTTATCTGGAGAAGAGCCAAACTTTCCATAGAAATAAAAAGTAAATGTCAAGATATCAATGCAATGTGAGGTGATAACAACCTTTAGAGAGAAAAAAATACCTGTTTAATTAGAAGTACTCATATCTTATTAATATTTTATGCAAATTTATATCTCATATATATGGATTTTTTCCGTTTTTTTAGCTTAATCAGCTGAGCTGCTCAACTGTACTGTTGAATAATGAAATAATTTGGTCACATTTGCCCAGTCATAATTGTTTTTTAAAATTGGCTTCAATTCATTTTAAATATAGTGTTTACGAATTTGGTGCGACGATTTATTTTTCTGCAAGTCAGAAGCAGTCGAAAAAAAAGCTAAAAAAGCTAAAAATATATTAATAATAACCTGGACAGTACTGCGAAATACCCACATACTACTTATTATTTTATATTGTCGAAATATTCGATTTAACCTTTAATTTTTGGAGTTGTTATTGCGACAACAGAAATAGAAACTGAAAAACTGAAAAAATTTCATAATTAGCGGAAGTAACTTGTTTCACGCACTGACAACCACACATTTTTTTCGGCATTTTTTCCACAAAATAGATAAAAGAGAACTTTATCAGGGCCCGTCGCCGTCGCCGTCGTCGTCGTCGTCGTCGACTATTAGAAGCAATTTGGCAACACTTTTTTGGCATCTATTTTGGAGTGAAACGAAACGTTTTCTTAGAAATTCGCTTAACAAATTACAATTGATGAAAGATTTCAATGTGGTAAATATTGATATCAATTTCAAAACTTCACAATTAGTTGGACAGCAACAGAAAGAAGCAGGCAAGAAACTGGCTTCAGTCTATTCCACCCATAAAACCTGATAAGCCCTTGGAGCTGATAAGGTTACAGAGCCAATGCCACAGCCAATGAACTCTAATGCTTTTTAAAAGCTAAAACTAATTGAAAGTTAAGTGCAGCCTAAATGAAAGGAAGTGCACCAAATGACACTGGCTGAAAGCGCCTGTCAAGTTGCTGCACTGATTGGTAAGCTGGTAGAGCTTAAAGCTTAATTTAGTACCCTAGCCTTGAAAGCTTTTTGTAAATCTCCTATATGCCATTAGAAACTGTGCACCGTAAGAAAGGAGTTCTTGCTTTAAAATCAACCTTAAAATTGTATTAAAAGCGCTTTTTCTTGAACCAAGAAGGAGAAGCATTTTTTAAGAGATGAACAAATATTAAAATTTGTTTTTATACTCACAGAAAAAATCCACCTAGCCTGGTGAAACTAGAGTAAATTTTTACTTTTTTTAAACATCCAAGAAACTTGCTGGTCTACTCAAGAAATCACTTATTTTTTATTAGTACTTTTTCTGATCGCCTTTGATTTATTTTCAGCATGAAATTATCAAAAGTTAAGTGAAGCTTTCAGCTTAATTGTTTAAAGTCAAAAACAATTAAGCCGCGCCTAAAGCTTTTCATAGTGTGCGTGTCAAAAGCTCACTTATTCACAATTTTCAAGCGCTTTACACGAGATATTTAATCCGTTTTAAGTGTCATCACCTGCCATTGCCACTTGAAGCTAGTGTCATTAAGCCATACATAAGCTGGCGCACGGGGCGCTTGTTTAGTGTTTTGGCTTAAATGTCAGCCAAGCCGGCTAAACAGCGGCAGCCGTGGATAAATGTTAAATGTCTTTTAAATACCAACTGAGACGGCTTTTTTTCATTCAATATTTTTTTTTATTTTTGTTGGGGCTCCTCTTCGTGTAAGAAAACTTAAATTTTGAAAGTTTGTGCATAATTATTAATCGTTTTATAGCCGTTAAGTATGTATTACAGAAGAAAAAAAAGCATACAATTTAAACAATTTACAAATTTGCTATTAAAAATAATAAAAATAAAATAAACGCGGCCTTCTCGCCTCTGCTTAAGCTTGCTGCAGCAACTTGCAGCAGCAGCGGCAGCGGCAGCAGCAACAACTTGCAACAGCAACAGCAACAACTTGCGGCAACAACGATTGCAAGTCGAACTCAGATTAGGCGAAAAAATTTGAAAGGTGCACACACGAATGCATTGCAAGCATTTTGAACAAAGAACTACAATAACTAAAGCTCACCCCCTCTCTCTCTCCCTCTGTTTCTCTATCTCTATCTGTGTCCATCCGTCCGTCTGTCTGTCTGTCTGTCTTTTGGTTTAAACACAAACATAGACAAACAACATCTGAGAGAACAGCAACAACAACAACATCAGCAGCAGCAACATTGTATGCCGCATAGCTTGCATACATTTCTAGACATGCGAATAAATTGTCTATTTAATTTGCTATTCGCATCCTTCTGATGAGTATTCAAAAATCAAATATTTAAAAAATGCATTTCATGCTTTGAATTTACTTTGAAAATTATTACTGTTATTAAAAACTAGTTTTTTATTTTTTGGTAAAATAAACCTTGGTAACATTGGTTACCAAAAAGCAAAAAAAAAAGAAGCTTTTAAACTGTATCGTTTTGTTGGAACCACGATTGCTGATCTATAGCAAAAAAACGAAATTAGTTGGAACTACCCTTTCTATATGCTTGTAGAGGGTATTAGATTAAATTGTAAAGTAATATTTTATTCCAAGCTGAATGAAAACATTTTAATCAAAATTGAAAATTTTGTTGGATGGCTCTTTTCAATGCTGAAGCTTACATTAATATCAAATTTCGGTTCACAAAAGTTGGGTTCATGTGTGGTTCGGTTCAGTACAGGAACAGATTTGGTAGTTTTGTTTAATATTTAAATAATTATTAAAATTTTAATATATTGTTCCACTCTCCAAATATAAATGAGAAAAAGAACACGTGATTTCTTAGAAATCACTTAAATAATTGCTATATAGTATAAAAGATTTCTATGGAAGTCGCTAAAATAGAATATACATTGATTAAGTCAACTATCTTTTTTCTTAACTTTCAAGTGAAATTGTTCTATTGATAAACAATAGAAAAACAAGTAAAAATAAACTAAACTAAAAATTCTCAAAAAAAAAAGAATATTTTCAACTTCTTACTCGTATCACACAAATGAGATGCGGTTTGCTTATCAATATTAAATTGAAAATATATATACATAAATATATACATACATACATATATATATATATATATATATATATATATATATATGTCATTTTGTTCTATACAATTCTTATCACACTCACCGCAAACATTTCGAGCTGTTTTCACATACTTTGAAGAGGGCTTATCAGAGACATTTAAGTCGTTGCATTTTCGAAAGTACAGACTTATTTATTGTTATGATTTGATTATTTGATTTACCTATTATACAAATATTTATACAGTATATATTTATGTACATACTGATGTGTATTTATTTATTTAAATATATTTGTTTTAGGTATCTTCTATGGGGCTTGTCTTATCAAGCAAAAGTGACTTAATTTGGAGGCAAATACAACATTGTTGTCATGTCAACGCGGGTCAAACTCACTCATTTTTCTCCCTCTTTCTGATTCTCTCTCTCTTTCCCTTTGTCTTCGGTCTTTCGCCTTTATCTGCCTCTCTCTTTCTCTGTATTCTTTGTCTGTTTCTGTCTAATGGCTCTAATTGTAGCTCTCATTGTGTGGTCGCATAATGCATTAATCTCACATTACAAAAGGTTGCTAATTAAATAACTTTGGTCAAAGTTCAAAGTGCTTTTCACTTTTCACTTAGCTGCTGCTGCTGCTGCTTCAAGAAGCTTTTAAGCAGAGCTTCCCCTGAAAATTTATTGCCTAGTTTTAGGCGGACTTGAAAAATACCAAAACCAAGCTGAATTATTATAGTGCATACTTTTATATGCTCGGCGTAAAATCTTATCATTTATTAAATAAAGAGAAAAATAATATAAATCTTTAGTTGCCAAGCGAAATATTTTTTTAAGCACCTCCCAATATTAATATTAAATGAAGATTACAAATTTCTAGATAAATCCAGGGTGCTTTTTCTACGCAGGTAACACTTGAACGTCGTACGCCTTTCCAGAGAGTTTTATATTTTTGTTTGTCCGACTGTCTGTCTGCCCGACTGTCAGTCCGTCTATCTATCCGACTGTCTGTCCGTCTATCGCTCCGTCTATCGTTTCTATCCAAACTACTCTCTCCCCTTCTAAGCCATGATTAAAACTTGATATTTAGCCTTTTATTATATCTTTTTATAAAGGATAACTATATACATGATATTGCTGCCATAGGAACAATCGGTCGAAAAGTTGTTAGTGTACCTCTAAAAAGGATTGAATTAGCATCTCATATAATTGCCATAAGAACAACAATCAAACAAAATAAATTTAATAAGAATTTTCCAATGCTCTTTCCCAATGTGAAAAGAGTATGCAATCCTCGGCGCCCCGGCAAATAGCCTTTTCACGCATTGTTTTTATTGTTAAATTAAAGCTGTTACTTTTTTCACCTTTTTAAGATATATTGTCTTTAGCTTTTTTTTTTGGGCCTTTTGAATAACAACTGATTGTACATATTTCTTCTATTTAAATAACAAAAAAAAAGGTAGAAAACAAAGACAAAGACATTTTAACAGCTGAAGCTGAGTGTGTGGCACTTTCTAAGTCATTTTTAGCCAATTTTAAGTGGGCAAATATTTTTCAAATTTTGATTAAATATTTATTATATTTTGCACTGTTTTTTTTTTCGTTTTTGCTGAGCTATGTTGATAAGCAAAACCTCCTGTGGCAGTATGAAAAACACGTGATAACAAATTATCATTATCATCATTATGATTATCTGGGGTTCTTCATTTGCCTCTGTATTGTTGCTGATATTTTGACTATCAAAATAAATAAATTATAACCCATACAACTGCATTTTTAACATTCTTTAATAGACTATTTTTGACCATGTCAGCCAGCAGCATTTTTTACGACGCAAATTCTCTAGAATACAAAAACGAAACTGCTTGAGTCGGGAATACCCTGTATAAACATTGGTGCCATTTTCTTTAGTCTGTTATACCCTTTACAGCCATTTAATGGCTGCGGGGTATAGCCATAAACGCAAGCTGTTCAATTTGGCATAATAGCAATTACACAAATGGGGAAACAGGCGGAAAAAATGGTTTAAAAATTCACACCCAACTGTTACCGGCAAAAGTAATGATAAATAATGACAGCTTCACTCAAAAACTCAACTTATAAAATACCTGAACAAAGAGTTTATTCGAAAATATTGATTTGGATAGCTGCTCATATTTTATCATATAAACTATCCAATGGAAGAATTAATTGAAAAGAATTTGTGAAAAATGTAAATTAATTTATATGTTCCAATTTGTTTTAAGCCTAGCCCATTCCGATCCGGAAATTCAAAGGCTTTTCGAAATTTAACTGCACCACGAACTGATTCAGGCTTAAAAACAATAGCCGATCCAAAGCCTGAATCAAACAACATTTTTTATATTGGTTAAAAATTGCCATAAAAAGATTCAAATTTTCTTTTGGATGTCTTTTGGAATTGCTTTATAAAATCTGGATTTCTTATATTTATATATTTGGTAATAACTGAAGCAGAATTGTATGCTACATAAAAAAGTATTCAATTTACGTATAACCATAACAATTTCTATTAACCAAATACCAGGGCAAGTACCTTCAGTATTGCCGACTGACATATACCCTTTCTTTTGTAAGAAAAGTTCAGGTATATCAAACAAATCGCAAACAATGTGCAATTTGGTAGCCAAATATTTAATGAGCGTACAAAAACATGAGCAAGTTCGAGTTCGAGGACGTCATAAATTTAATGGTATATTATTTATGATATAATTATAAATTAAAAAACACAAAACCCAAGAAACAGAAATGAAAACAAATATTATATGGACAAGTGTTATAGAATGCTACAGCAGCACCAGCAGCAGCTGTGTGGAATTAGCAAAATGACCTATTAGTAGTAGGGCTATTGCCAACTTCTTTGAAAGTTTGCACTTCACATAAGTCTAATTAGCTGCTACTTAGCTTTATTAGCGAGCAATTCTATTATTCCAAATCGTAACTGTGCATATATATATACCTTTATACATATATATATATATACTTATATATTGATATATACATATTGGAGTGGCTTGGTTTGACGTAAGCGTCAAGTTTTAATATTTGCACTGCCTACCGTCTGTGGCAGTTTCTGATACCCATTAACAATGTCTAAAAGGGCGTATTAACAGATAGAAGAGAAGATTTAATTTTAGTTTGGATGAATTCAAAGGGAAATATCAGTCAAAACACAATTTTCATGAATGTGGATTTTAGGAAAATCCCCGCCAAAGACTATTTTTAGTTGCGCTTTTAAAAGATAAGGCCTTAATATATGATGCTCTGAATATATTCTTTGTTGTCATGGTTAAATGGTAAAAAAAAAATAATAATCATCATAAGCACGTGAGAAGAGGACTTTCGTCATCAAAAATTAATTTCTTTAACAAATAATAAAGATAAAAAATGTATTTATAAAATTCCTATGTATATCCAAAATTTGCTGGTAATATTTTAGTTTATCTAAACTTTATTATTAGACTCTGCAGTGAACAGAGAGACAGAAAGAGAGAGTATCTGCTAGTCGAGCACTTTCTCGTTTAGTATTTAAAAAAATGTATTTTAAACTTTTTTTGTATTTTGATTTTTTTTTTTGTATTGTTTTTGGTTTTTTTGTGATGTGTTCGGGCAAAAGGCGCTGATAACCAGCACTAATAACATTATAATATAGCAAAGCTAGCGATGCGTGATTCTTTCTACTCTTTTTTTTTAATGGTTTTCTAGATCGAAATCGGGTGAAAATACACACACACACACACACATACCCCAGAATCCCCTCGTCCAATCAGTTGTATGCTTTCTATATATAAATTCTCTATATACTATATTAATATATTTTTTTTTGTTTTCTGTTTTATGATGACAAGTGTTAGCTATCTTATCTGGCCGTCACTTGTTTCCGTTGCTGTGTTATTGCCACGTGTTTTCAACACTATTCGCCCCACTGTGCCTCACAAAAAACGTGAAGAGAGGTAATAGAAAAAGAGAGATGAAATGATTCACGAGTAATAACAATAACACTAACAATAATAAAAATAAAGTACAGACATGTGTTAAGCACAGCGACGAAAATGTGTGTTAAGATTGTTTGAAAAACTCTTTTGAAGGTCGCATTAAATGTATTTATTAATTTCTATATACGTTGTCTGATCTAACAGTTGTTCAAACTGTATATATACTCTGTACTTAGCCCTATTATTCCACAGCCGACTGTCAACTGTTTACAGACCGAGTTTCTGGGTGTAAAATTCTTTTTAGATTTCGCTTTCTAAACGAACGAACGCCGCCAAGACGCAATCAATTTGTTTTTTAGATTCTATCAAAAAAAAAAAAAAAACAAAAAACAAAAAACAAAGACAAAAAATGTATCCAAGTCGCAAAACAAGTTTCGCTTTTCGCATACATTTTAGAACTAGTTTCGACTTAGTTTAAGAAGTGACGCAGATGCTAATCAAAGCACTCTTCTTTTTTATTCATTTTTTGGTATACTATTTTTCCACATATGCAGATTTCTAGACTTGAATAATTAGCATAAATAAAATATGTTGAATTTTCTATTGGGCATTCGATTATTTTTATTTTTTATTTTTTATTTTTGTAGTTTAGTCTCTCAAAAGAGCTTGAGTTTCCAAGGCTTTCCGATTTCCGCATTAAAACGATGCGTACGCATAAAAACGGAGATCTATCAATAGTCAAAAATTAAGCCAATGATCATCTATCAAAAACGAAATCAAAATCGGAATAAAAACAAGTCTCATATTTAGGTAATATTGTGGAATGCAACCGACTGGGTCTTAGTGCAAATATCATGAAATGAAAATGCATTGTTAATATTGATAATAAAATTAAATAAACAATCGGGGAGCACCGAGGGAATTACCCTCTAGCTACTGATAAGCTCTAACTTTCTCAACTGTACACTCTGAAAAAAACCCCGTTTATAGTTCAAATTTTTTTTTTATATATTTTGTTTAATAAATCTTGAATTTAGTACAAATCAACCTAACTCTAGAAATCAAAATAAAGAGTTTCTTTTTAAAATAAGTTTAAAAAATTCTAAAATATTGAAAAGAATCTTATTTTAAGACTTTCACAAGTTTGAGTTATACCTCATTTTGAAGGAAACCCTTTGCAAAACCTTACCTAAAAGAAGTTCTTGAAACAATCTTATTTTAAGAATTAAGTTCCCAAAAAGAATCATTTTTGATCAGTGTATTTTCGAAGCGCATTACGTACATTTTGTATGTAACTATTTCATTTTGTGATGCAATCTGTATTGAAAATATACAGATGACTAATTGAAGAGCAACAAAAACCCATTCTCTCTGGCCTCGTCTATTTTCTATTTTTCACCTATTTCAGCCTTATCACATAACTGTTTTTGCGCCATTAATTAGAACTGCTTCCTTCGGTAGCGTTATGTGTGCTGATTAGAAAGAACTTCTCGAATCTTTATAGAGGTGTGTGTGTGGTAACAACAAACTACAAATGGAAAGTTACGAAAGATTACGCTGAATATTGCCACAATTATTATTATAAAGCAATTCAAGTGGAATCTCGTCACTTGAAAACCTCAACTCGAAGGACTTTGATACACATCATTATCATCAGCTATGAAATGCAAATCAAAGTTGTTGATTAAAAAATAAAGTCTGCTTGATATTCTTCGATTGATCTATGGAAAAGGAACAAGAAACCATATATAAAACATCCTCAAAGCTTTCAAAAGTCGTCTCATCGGAGCTCAAATTATAACCTTTAATTATCAATTTTTAACCCTAGAAGATTATAGATTATAGATTATAGATTCACACAAAAACCTTTCAACCCTGATCAACTAATTAATTAATTTATATTTCGTAAACAAAATAATTAAGTTTTTTTTTCTGAGGGGGGTTTGCTGACTCACCTGCATACTGGGATAGGCGACGCGTCCTTTGCCGAAACGTTCGATGATGGTCAATTTGGTGGCACTGGCTATAACACCAGCAATATTGGATGAGGATAAAACTGGACGCAGTGGCTGTACGATGGGCACAAAATCACGATTACGCTCTGCAAAGGTGCGATCAAAGGAATTGCGGCGATCGCTCTGCGAACGTCTATAAGGCACATGATTGCTGCTGTTGCTGTTGTTATTGTTGTTGTTATTGTTGTTATTATTAATATTATTGTTGTTATTATTGTTCCCAGTTGTTGTTCCTTTGTTTGCATACTGTGAAACGCCCATATAGGATTTGGATTTGCGATATTGTTTGGCCGTATAAACGATAGTTGTTGGTGTTGGTGATGGTGATGTTGTTGTTAGTGTTAGTGTTGTTGGCTCCAGCTGTGTCTGATCACTGTTAATGCTGCTGTAGCTGCTGCGGCTGCTCATTTCCGAGCTCGACGAAGATGCGGACGAGGAGGAAGGTAACACAGTATTGGGCAATATTGAGGGCTTGGAACACTTGGCACAGGGCACAGTCAGGGCGGCGGTCAAGAGTTCAGCGGAATTCACTTTAGACACGGCAGTTGTTGTTGCTGTTGTAGCACCTGTGTTATTATTATTGTTGTTTGCATTTTGTGTGGATGTTTGGCGCTGCAACTGTTGCTGTTGCTGCTGCTGCTGCTGCTGTTGTTGCTGCTGCTGTGGCTGATAGCTGTGGTGGCTGCGTGTTAACGGCTGAAAGAAGAGCTGTTGTCGCTGGGGTCTTGCCTTCTTGCTAGAACGTTGTTGCTGTTGTTGTTGCGGTTGTGACTTCTTGTTACGAGCCGAGTTGTTGTTGGTGTTGTTGTTAGATTTATTGCTGGCATTTTTGTTCTTTTCATTGATTTTGGCTGCTTGTTGCTGAGTGTTGTTGTTGCTGTTTTTGTTGCTGTTGTTGTTCAATGGTTGTGGTTGCTGTTGCTGTTGCTGCTGCGTCGACAAGAGCTGCTGCGTCGCCGGTTTGTCCTTGTCCGCCTTTGCCTGTTTGCCATTCGGTTTGTTTACCATTTTCACAACGGTAAATTCGTCGTTACAAATAAAACTGTATTTATTGCCGTTTTTTTAACACACTTTTTAAACAAATTTTTACACGTTTTTTCAGTTTTTTAGTATTTTTGGTATTTTGCTTTAATTAATTTTTGTTAGTTGCTTGCTTAACGGCTTCTGTGCTTCTTCTGTTGTGCTTGTTCTATGCGCAATTGGCTTCGCTTAACTACGCTGCTTTTTTTCTGCTGCTGATGCCTGGCGCACTCACACACACACTCTCTTTTTATACTACTCTCTCTTGGGTTTTTGCGCTCTTCTCACGTTAAGCAAACACACATGCACATACGGCTTACGCACACTTTGACACTTGCACTCACTGACGCGTTTTTTTGTTGTTATTTTTTTTTTTGCGTTCGTTTGTGCTTTTGTTTTTAACGAAGCTTTCTGTTTAGTTATTGCCACGTTTGTTGTTGTGCGTTTTGCTAAGTTTTTTCTGCGTTTTTGTTTTTATAAAATGAGCTTTTGTTGTACCTTTGAAATATTTATAATCACAAAATTAATTAATTTATTTTTGTTGCTTTTTTCAAGTTGTTATTGATGGCTTTTTTAGCTGGCTTTTCGCTGACGTTTTAGCTGCGTCTTCTCTTCAAAATGTTTGTCCTGTTGTTTTGCTAAGAGAGAAAAAGTAAAAAATAATAAATATAAGCTTTGTTTATTTATTTATCTCATGCTTTTTTTTGTCTTTTTCCGCCCTTATTTATTTTTCTACAAATTACATTGTCGAAAAGCTCCCTTGGTAGCTGGCGCCTATCCCCCTCACGCTTTACCCTTTTTTTTTGGCAACAACATATCCGCATCACCTTGTTGCTGTCTTTTATCGTTTTTGTTTTGCACTTCTTTTTTGTTTTTGTTTTTGTGGTGTGCCGCTAAAAGGACAAACAACAAGCAACTGCGAAGCATGTTTTTATACCCTGGGCCCAATGGGAAATGGGTATATTTTTTAATATTTATGTGGAAAGTATTTAACTTCATTCAAAATTTTATTCTTCTGAATACTTTTTAAGACTGTTGTTTTTATTTATTTAATATTGCTTTAAATACTACTATTTAATTTTCATATAGATTTTTTCTTATAATATTTGCTTAGAGACTTCAAATATTTAATTGCTTTCTGATATTTTGTTTATTATATTTTATATATTTGATTTAGTAATGTTTATCAATCTAAAACCTTCTACTAGAGGATATGTAGCCTCGTATATCAGATACAAAGTTTCAGTCAATTATAAATTTTTCCTACCACCCTCCGCACACCCGCAAGTTGATAAAAACTAATAACATAACACAGAGTATTATCTAGTCGAACACACTCTCTCTCTCTCTCTCTTCTAGAGCATTCATACTTGTTGTTGTTCTAATTATTATTATTATTATTGTTGCTGTGGGACTCACACCGTGTTTCCAATTCAAACGCGCAATTTCTATTACTTTCGCGTGAACAACAAAATATTGCTAGCCATTTTTGGCATTCACCCGCTCTCTCTCTCTTTCTTTCGCTCTATGTACATATGTATGTACATATGTATGTACATATGTATGTATATTTCTCATTCTCTTTCTACAGCCCCCCACGATAAGATGATGTAAGTTTTTTAAATGCAAACTGTACATATGTTTGTGTATGGACAAACAGAAATGATGTATGTATGCTTGTACATTTGTATGGATGTAGATGTTTGTATGTATGTCCATTCGTAGTATCAATTGATTGTGCTGTGGGCCTGGCAAAGCGCTTCATTAGTGGCCCATTAAGAATTGGAATTTCTATGCCATAAAGTGCAATATTGTGTCACATTTGCATAAATGTAAACATGTATGTATGTAAGTATGTATGTATGTATGTATGAATGTATGTATGTATGTATGTATGTACATATCCTTGTATACTTGTGTAAACTTAGTTTGGCCTTTACATTTTTACTAATTCAGTGTACACTCAGAAAATCAAAGACGATTCTTTTCCGAATCAAACCTTGAAAGAAATCTTCCAAGTCTCTTTCTGATTAAATTCTGGATATACTTATATCTATATTATGTATAAACTAGTATAGCCATTTCCAAACTGAAATATAATATTTTGGTGCAATCTTAAACCTAGAAATTTCCCTTTTCCTGAATCAGTTTTCTCTTCAGTAGAAATACACGTAAACAGTTTTTCCGTCTATATCTATTTATAGATAGAGTTATTCACATTCCTATCAATTCTATGAATTCTATGAATTTGACTACTGTTTATTTACAATTCGACCAGCACCGCTTAGGTGGCGTAGATCAATCATAATAAAATGGATAAATAATTATTTCTGGACAAGCGAACGGCAAATGAGTCAAAAGAAATTTGATCAGAATATACGATTTATAAATAAAAATTTAATTAGACATGCCTTATGTAAATAGTATAACAAATATATGTGAGTGAGTCATCTACGCACATACATATGTATATTGCATATAAAGAAACTTCAGAAACTTTACCTCAGTGAAGGCTTGAATATATCATTTAATGTCCTAATCTCCTTGGTTGGATATATGGTTCTTTATAAAGCTCTTCATGCTGGCTATGATCAGCATTTGATTCTCATTTGGCGAACGTTTTGCGGCTTTAAAAGCCCTCTGATTTATTGAAGAAATCTTCAATCAATACGGAATTTAAAAATTTTTTGATTACATACTGTTTAAACTTAATATTTGTCAAGCGATTGTTTTTAAAAATATGTATGAAGTCTTTAAGAAAAAATTCTAGCCTGCTTGTATTATATTTGTAGATGAATTTAGATTTTACTCTATGTTCTACTTTTATGTTCGACTCTTATGTCAGAATACGAATTATATACAGGAAGAACTTTCAGATGTCCGCCATGGTCAAAAAACTGAAGGTGATTGTAAATCCAAGCCGGAAATGGTAGAATTCCCCAAAAACAAGAGACACGTGAAAGAGAACATATACACATATGCATATAATTATAGAGTAGAGAGGAAGAGAAGAAAGAGAACCCGGCAGCAAAGCTTGCACCGTGGTCACGTAGTCAACAAAAGAATTGCAAGATCAATATTTTTGATAATCTTTTTGTTATATATTTACCTGAAGACTCTGGGCGATAGTTCGTGCTTAAGCGATCATAATTCCAATTTCACGCAATGGTTGCGATTGTTTTTCGTGCTTTTATTGTTTTCTTTTAAACACGTATACCCAACGGACACAGTAAGAGAGAGTTCTAGAAGAGAGAGCACTTGCACCACGGCCACAGCGAGGACGATAATGCGCGACGACGACGACGACGACGACGAGAGGAAAAGTGCGAGAGAGACGAACGAACGTTAACCGTTAGTAAATGCGTAAGAGTGGAGGTTGCACTGTACTTTAAAGACACGACGCGCTGTCCGTTACTTTTACACTGACGTTTTTGGTTACGGTTACACGATGTGAATGTATGTTGTACGTACGTATGTATATTTGTTTGTATATGTAGAGCAAGACAAGCACACACACATACACTCGAAATCAATTTGTTTTATATTTCAATATAGCACGGCACTGTATTAAAATAAATCAGAGAGCGGAAGCAAAACTATGCAATTCGATGATGCTCAGCTGCAGAGTACACAAAGAGAGCGAGAGACTGTAAGCACCAGTGTGACCCCAAAGAGTTTGGGTTTTTTAAAGGGCGATCGTGAGGAACCGTTAAGGACAGCGGTTAAAATTTTTGATGTTCTTGTTTTTTTGTTTTTTGTTGTTGAATATTACGTGAACGTGCTAAAGCAACCGAATGTTTTCAGCTACAATACTGACAACTGAAACCCTAATTGTTATATAGCAGCCTTTCCTTTTTGCTTGCTGCGTTTCTTTCCTTTCTTCGAACGCACACACGAAAAACACAAAACAAACGCGTGGGTTAAAGCACGTTGCTCGGAAAAGTTTCGAGAATGTTGCGGGCGATACACAGCTCGTTAATAAATTCGCACTCGAATACTCTTGCAGCTTTCAGCTTTTAAAACTTATCTTTTATACTCTCAACTTTACGTTGCACAATGGTTAAGCACCTTCTTCGTTTTCCTTTTTATTGTTTGGTTATGTGAAATTCTTGGATCTTTGTTTGTTCCAATTTTCTGCACAATTTCAATAAAATATACGTCTTGAGGTGTCTCTCTACTTGAGTGTCGAACATGTGACGAGCAACTGATGGTCGGTTGCTTAAGCAAAAACGTTTGTTTGTACAAATCGCGGCAGCGGCGACGGTGACAGCGGCGGCGTTAGCTACGCGTCGCGAACGTCGACAACGCACTGTGGTCTAAAAGCACATTCCATTGGTCAGAAAAATGTTTTATGTTTTTTTAAATGTTTATCCGATTTTTTGTAGAATTTTTATAGATACGAATTGTCGAAAAAATATATTTAATCACGCAAAGACTATTTGATGGACTGCTGCTATATGTAAGTATCGTATCGATATGGACTTGACATTTCAATCGATAGTTAGCAATTCTAATGACAAAAGCTAACATAAGATAATAAAAGAAAAGCAATAGTGTTATAACACACATTGCAGTGCCTTAAAACCATTATTTTCTAGTATTTTAATAATGTGGAATATGTGAACCCATTCTCACCTCTGTTTTCGCTTCAATCATGCTTATGTATGTAGATCCATTGAGTTATGTTCGAACTATGGTTGTTATTGAAATGTTTTCCATTTTTTTAAATTTTAATTTGGATGAAAATTTTGACAAAAAAATTTCATTTTACTTCGGCTTATTGTATAGAAATTTTCGTGCTGAAAATATGATAACTATGTTTAAGTACCACTGTGCGACGGCGACAACAATTCTAGAGAGCAAGATTGAAAAAAGACAAAATAAAAAGTGAGCAACGAAAAGTTCACAAATAACTAAATCGCCGGCGGCATATAAAGCAACATAGCAACAAAAAAAAGAAGCCAAATCTACAGTATGTAAGTATGTATGTATGTTAAATACCTATACATTTACATAAGCACATGCATACATATATAAATACTCATGCACACATACATAAACATATATCACACGTTTAATCGCTGCAAAATAAACAACAACAATTAGTTGAGTTGAGCGCCAAAGTTTGTGAGAGGCAGGGAGAGAGAGTGGGGTGCCTGTTGCTCATCTTGCGTTCGCTCTCTCAGCTAACTGTAGTGGGTCAGACAGAAGAAGAAGTTGCCATTGTTTTGGCAACGTTTTCACTTTTAAGCCTAGTTTTGTTTGCTGCCAAAGCAACAAGTGGTTGGCAACTCCATCAAGAGAGAGAGAGAGAGAGCGAAAGTGTGTGTGTGTGTGGGAGAGTAAGAGAGTGTGGGCAAAGCTTTGACTGCTTTCAATTTGAAGATTAGCTGTAATGTGAATATTGTTGTTGTTATTGTTACAAGTCATAAATAAAATACCGGCCGGCGTCGGCATTGAATTGAAAGAGAGAAAGATAGAGAGAGCGCGCGCGGAGTGTGAAAGAGAAAGCGGCCCGACCTTGCCTGATAGTGCTGCCATTTGAATGAATTGACAGTGCTGCCATTCTTTATAAATAAGTGAGGTTAATTTTTATTTTCTATTTTATTTTTCGGATACCCACAATTAACATTCGATTGCACACGTGACAACATACATACATATGTAGGTATATAAATAAATATTATACTCGTATGTACGTATGTTTATTTATATTGTTTTAATGCAATTGTAAAATAGCGCGGCATATTTCGGCCCCAAGCGCCCCAAATAAATAAAAATAAATCAGAATATGTATACTTACATATACAAACATACATATTTAGATTGCCAAATTCGATGCGTAGTATTTAAGAACAATTTAAAGACTTATTTCAAATAAATATCTATATATAGAAACGGTTTTGATTGCTAATTAACGCACTAACAAAAACCATAGGAATTTGATCAATTTTTGCTTATGTTTTTGGTATCATTCTGTTCTAATAAGAAATTATAGGAATAATTTAGCAGAGCCAATTATAACTTTGTCGCAAAATGTCTAATGCATTGAACAGCGGATGAGACACGTCGATAGAGCCATATCTGTCCGTCTGCCTATTTCTATGCATATAATTTCGCAGTTTTTGAGCTAGTTGAATCCGGAATCATCGGAAAATGTAAATCCCATGTTCCAAAAACTGTTGTTAAATATAATTCTTTGCTAATTATCAGGCAGTTCATTGTTTCTACCAGAACTAGTTGAATATTAAAGATAATCAAGTAATCTTGCTAGCCCCTCCAATAAATGTACATATTAAAGAAGTTTACTGTATTACTAAAGAAAATAGGATAATACCACTCCAAAAGTATGGCATATAAGCATATACAACCTTAAAATATGTATAAAGTAAGACACTATATAAATTTTTCATTTCATCAATTCCGTAATCACTTCAGCGCAGTCGCCGCGCATAAAAAGCTCCAGCTGCGAGAAAGCTTGCAAGTACAGTTAGACTAAAAACATTGCTCAAAAGCTTATCCTGCCACTGACGATTGGCTATACACTGACTGTAGGGCATGCTGGTAAAGGAGACGCTATTGTAGAGCGGCACCCAACTCTTGGGGAATAGCCGAAATAAAGTCGTATCCAGCCATTTGCGACAACGAAACGACCATCGCTTGGTTAGATCGCGCATCTGCAATTATTAAATGAATATAAATAAAAGGAGTAAACGGATGCTATTTGTTAAGGTCAACACCCACCTCCACATAGTTATACATGGCCAGGTCGCAAATGGCATAAGCATCGCGCCAGCGCGACTCGGTGAATTGAGCCAAAGCCACGTCCAGAGGCAGCTGCTGGCCGAGAATGCAGGTGAGCAAGGTGAGATCCTCCATACCTGCATTCATACCTTGACCATAATAAGGCACCATGGCGTGTGCTGCGTCGCCGAGGATTAATGCTTTATCGGCAAAATGATATGGCTTGCATTTGACAGATAACAAATGTTGTGGACGCGTTTTGAAGAAGTCCTTGATGAGCTGGTCCTCGCCAATTAAAGGCAGCGCATCCATATAGTTCTCCCGAAAGAAATCCAACAGCTGTTGATGGGTTTTAATTCTTGCAAACAACTCAAATGGCATGGAGAGAGTTACAGTAAATGATTTATCCTGATTGGGCAAAGCTATCATCATAAACGAGTTACGTGGCCATATATGCAAATAATTGGGAGGCATTTGAAATTCGCCCGCCTTGGCGGGTATACACAACTCCAAATACCCTGTATTTATATATTCCTGTGAGTAATTGAAGCCTGGCGTTCGAACTAAGTGTTGACGCAGCGTACTAAATGCACCATCGCAGCCAACAATTAAGTCGGCGCTCGCAGGGATTAGCTGCTGCTGCTCCGAGGACTTGAACTGCATCAGACCTTCGCTAATGTTGGCCGTCGTCAACTTGTGCTCAAAATAACAGCTGATATTGGGAAAAGTATCACAGGCATTCAAGAGCAACTCATTCAGCTGCTTTCTACCAACAGAATAGAGGCATTGATGTGTGCAAGGATCATAAAGGACAACGCTGGTGCGTCCCTTTACATTATGCAGCATGCGTCCTCGCATGGGTATCGCTGTAGCCAGCACTTTCTCCTCCAATCCCACTGCGGCTAGTGCTTTTCTGCCCCGTTCCGAAAGTGCCAAGTTGATGCTTCGTCCTTGCACCAGCTCTGCCTTGCGTATATCCTCACGATACTCATACAAATGCACCTCATTGCCCATCCGCGCAAAGTTCAACGCTGCCAAGGATCCCACCTGTAAATAGTTAAATAAAAGCTCTTGTTTATAAGTAGAAGGTTTCTGGCGACTCTGCATGATCATGCTAAAGCTGAAGCTAAAAAGCTTTTGTTTTCTTTCCGTTTCCTTGCTGTAAAAATACTGAAAGCTTAAGGATCTTAGCTTACAAAAAGAAAGATGGATATTACAAAAGTCGAGAGTCAAATTTTCTTTTGCGTTAGACTAAGGATAAACTTTTTTGATCTTAAAATAATTGTATTCTTTTGGCTTTTAGATCGAATAGAAGGGTATCCGACTTCTTAACTTAAATTAAAGAAAAATTCTAGACATTAATACTAATCTTTGGAATAGCTTTGATTAGCCAAGTCTCAAAAAATTCTATCTGTTAACCAGACACATTACGGTTTATTTCCTCGTTTAATTATACGAAGTATATTCATTTAAAGCCAAATGCCGACCCGAATTTCTTGGGTGGATTAACTAAAATATGCTCAACATCACAGATAAGACATAAATCTATGTTTATACTCATTTAAACAAAGATAAAAACACTTACCAGACCAGCACCTATGATGGCCACCTTACGCCTCACCACTCCGGCTCCATTGACATCGGAATAGGTATAGCTGATGCTCTGGGACATGACTTGGATTCGGGTGAATATGAATACTTTCGACTGTTCAGTTGGCACGTTGCATGCGTAATGAGATCCAAATGGAAGCACATTGTCTCCAAGTCGTCGTTATAATGATAATACCTAAAGGCAGTAAATGCTATCTCAACTAGTCTAGCAGTGCCGTCTGCTACAAAAACTATTAAAAGAAAACACCATAGAAACCGACCGGGGAAGCTCTACAAATGCAGCCGCAATTCCCTTCAGTGGGCCAACCACCAAATGCGTTTTCACTTTCAATTGACAGTCCACGGGGGACGGTTATCAAAAAAGGGGAAATCCAATTTAAAGTGACTTCTTGATCGTTTTCAGACAAAGACAAAGACTAAAGTTCATTTAACCTTAAATGGGTATTACAATATATAATAACCAATATAGATTTACAGCATGGAAAGGTCAATCAAAGTTCAAGCTTTCGTTAAGCTTTACTTATGCATTAAATTATT
Organism: Drosophila repletoides; assembly: GCA_018150835.1. Lineage (NCBI taxonomy): Eukaryota > Metazoa > Arthropoda > Insecta > Diptera > Drosophilidae > Drosophila > Drosophila repletoides. Next base: position 16,155,478 of record JAECWQ010000089.1, on the reverse strand, counting down.
GTGCTGAGAAGAAAAATATCTTAAATCAAATACAAATGAACTTAAGGAAGCCCAAAGTAAAATAAATAAAGACTTTACATACCTCAACCAAGCAAAAATCTTTAATTCAGGAACTAAAAAAATTACTTAAATTGAGTATTTTTACAATTTTAAGAAAATGGTAGCTCACCGTTTCCGGAGTTACAAAAGACCCCAGAAAACATACTATAAAAATTGCTATGTATTTGGTACTCAGAGAGAAAATATTATTAAAAATTCATACGATTCGTATCTCTATAAATTTTTTGGGTCATGCATAAACTTTAACAACAACAAAACACAATATATTAATATATACACTAAATTACATGCAATATATACGTATATAAGGTTTTACAGATGTTTTTTTGTTAGCTACAAATTGAATCGCGTTAAGCATTCAAGTATGAAATTGTGTCACTATTCCATTTATTATATGCACATATATGTCAGTATATATATATATATATATATATATATATATATATTCCTATTTATAGGTATGTGTGGGTTACTCATAAGCCATGAATTAGTTTTTATTAAATATCTGTGAAACAAAAAAAACTCATTCGCAATAAAAAGTTATAGCTAAATTTGTATAATTTCCATCTGTTTATTTTTATTTGATTTTTGAAACAAAAACAGGATATATTCTTGGATGCGTTTACCAATAGACTTTTTTATTTTTGTTTCATTTAAACTAATTTGTTTTAAAATAATTGTAATGTTTTTTAAAAACATTTCAAACCCATAATAAATCTAGTTGATAAAGCCATGTCGGTCTGTCCGTCTGTTTGTTCTGATCGGACAATTAAATCATACGGATAGCTGCTATAACTTAATTTAGGCCGCAAAACTAAACCTTTCCTTATTTCCTAATTTAAAAAAACACGTTAGCTTGTTCGTTAATTTGAAAGTACCGCCAATCTATACGAGGGCGAAAAGAAAAAACAACTTGGTCACACTGTTTTTGCAAACCAGCTGACTGCGTGTGCGCGCTAACTGTGAATGCTCAGACGCCATTGTGTACAAAAGTGTGTCGCTGTCTCCGTCGCCAAAAAAATCAAAGAATTTTTATATATTTCCCAAAAATAAAAAGCTCGTGCAATTTTGTGCAGTGTTTTTTTTGTACATTTATAGCAAGCAAGGAAATCAAACACACACAAAATGGTAATTAAATATAAAATAAGAAATGTTTATTTTAGAAGAGCAGTAAAGAAAAAATGAACTAAGCTAAAATACGCAGCAAAAAAAGTGATAAAAAAGACTTAAATGTAATTAATATCTTAATATTTTGCAGGGAAATGAAACGTCGCTGCCTATGGAAATGTGCTCCAATTGTAAGTCTCATTCCCTCCTTTTTCTTATAGTGTATCCACAGTCAATGTCATTTCAGTGGAATTTGACCAGCTGTTTATATGAAATATGCATAATTAAACACGTATATGCACATTTAAATTACTATTAATTCTAATATTTAAACAATGAGCGATATTCCCCTCTTGTTAATTGCATTTTGTTTGTCCGGACACACAGAAGGCTTTACGGGTTTTATTTATTGCGAATGGTGTACGAAGCATGCGGGGATGATACTTGTTTGTTTTACATGTGTTCTCTCATCCTCTGTTATGTTTGTTAGAGCGAGACAACTGCAGCTGTTGTCGTTAGCTAACAGAATGACATTCGTTAGGCGACTTTTTAAATAACAAATAAATAAAGTGGGAAATTATTAAAAAAATAAATTAAATAACAATAACAATAAGAACATTTGCTATTCATGAAACTGTTTCAATACAAAGCGAACCGAATGTAGCCGAATCTAAACCTAAACTGAACCAATATTTGTGGTTCGGTTCAACTATTAAATAAAAAGATTCACATTTTCATCTGGTTAATAACAAACAAATAGTTTAGAGCGGGTCTTCTTCATCCAAAGACTAATATTTTCCCGTTTATCAGAAGAAACCAAGATTCGAAGCAAACCCATTGGCTTCTTAAGTTAAACCTCACATTTTTGAACCAAAACCAGAGACTAGACTGGGTTCGAATCTGCTACAATAGTTCTTTTGCTTTGGATTTGAACACAATTAATACTGAGTATTCCAGAATTTTAGAAAATATTAGAATAAAATCAAAGTTTCATGAATGAAATTGAACATAAATTCAATTAATAAAATTGCTCTCTTTGAGGCGCTGAAGATTACTTACCAATTGTTTCAATGACTGATATATGATATAGTTGTCTGATCTTAATAATTTTTGGTATCCGATTTTTAAGCTTATTCAAGACATCTTTGAGGCATACATAAAGGCTGTCTGCTACAAAGAGAAGGGCATAAGAAAGGGATAATACAAGCCAAACGAATACATATCTATTCCTGCCTAGATTATTTTAGAGAATATTAAACTGATATAGCGATAAATTGAGGGAATTCTTCTAATTTTTATGCTGTTCATAGTAGATTTCTGTTCCTGGAACTGGAATATTTAATAGATAGCAAATGAAAATGAATGAATTATGCTGATTAATGCAGAATGTCTTAATCTATTATGCAGATAAGCCTGTAAGACTGCTTCCCCTGTGCTGAATCAAACAAGTGTCATTAGCGCACTTTGGTTAGCAGGCGCAGCAAATTAGCTTTTCAGCCTCGACTCGTATTATTCTCGTATTCGTATTCGTATTTGATCTACTTATGTGCACTGTGTGAATGAATATCAATACAATTTCTTTGTCATCTTGTTGTGGGTCTAAAAATAATTCGGTCACATTTTCTACTCTATATAAAGCAGAGGGCGAACACGCTCACACGTGCAAACTCAACTCAGAAATAATTAGCCTGTGAAATCACCTTGAAAGTTTTTATTATTAACATATTTCTTTGTTTTTAAACATTTGTCTTTAATAAAAATTTCATTTTAATTTTATTTTTGATGCAGTCGATGCGGATGAGATACGTCGTTTGGGCAAACGTTTCCGGAAATTGGATCTGGATAATTCTGGAGCGTTAAGCGTGGATGAGTTTATGTCGCTGCCGGAATTGCAACAGAATCCTCTCGTGCAGCGTGTCATCGATATATTCGATGCAGATGGCAATGGAGAAGTCGATTTCAAGGAGTTCATTCAAGGCGTCTCTCAGTTCAGTGTCAAGGGTGATAAATTGTCAAAGCTGCGCTTTGCATTCCGCATCTATGACATGGATAACGATGGTTATATTTCAAATGGCGAGCTGTTTCAGGTGCGTATAAAAGGGTAGTCAAAACTATCGATAGGTAACCTAACGAAATCCGGTCAATATCGATATAATTTTGGATTAGATTATGATCAGTAAATTATAATTGTACAATTATAAAAGCTTTTGTCGTTGAATAGAAATTTAACCTATTGGACCATTTATGATCTTCTATAAATGGCTATTTACGATTATAAATGAATAGGAACTTTTCTTATTAAGCGATGGACAAGAGCACTAGCGCTAAGAACCATATTGATTTCATCGATAGAATCAACTAACTATGAAAGCTACTAATCGATAGTTGTGACAAGCCCCCATCAAAAACAAAATTGATTACAATAACAGAACTCTTGGTTTTCAAACACAGGTCCTAAAAATGATGGTCGGAAGTAATTTGAAAGATACACAGCTGCAACAAATTGTGGATAAGACAATCGGTTTCGCGGATAAGGATGAAGATGGAAAGATATCGTTCGATGAATTCTGTTCGGTTGTGGGCAATACGGACATACATAAGAAGATGGTTGTTGATGTCTAAAGAGATCGATAGGTTTACGAGTAACGTGTACTTTTTTATATGCAATACGCAAATATTTTTCACTAGTTACTATTTATTTTATTAATCTATTGTTTATTTTTATTTTTCTTATTTTTTGTTTGTATTTAATTGTTTTAGTTTTCTTTTTGTATTGTATTGTTATCAAGCTGTGAGTCAGTAAGTAACAGAATATTTTCACAGCTATTAGTGAGCCAATTTTTTAAATCACTCGCTTTAAATGCTCCTACGAATAATATCACTTTTTCTAAAAGAAAAAATCCCAAAAAAATATAACAATTTTTTTAAAAATTTGTATTTCTAAGTCGTAAAGTATAGTCGAGAGAAAAAGAAAAACTCTTAAGGGAACTCTTACACGAAACACTTGAGAGAAAAGAAAATGAGAAATTGTGCGCCTCCTACTTACATACTTCTTAAAAATATATAGTCATAATTTATTATACAACAAATATACACATAATGAATTGAAGGAAAAATGAGAATGAAATGAAATAAGCAAACTACAAGAAAAAAAAAAAGAAACAAAATATTAAAGTGAAAAAGCAAATAAAGCAACAAGTTGAGCGTTTTTTAATCAACAACAGAAAAACTTGATAAATACTGTTTCCAATTACAAATCAAAACAATCTTATATTAATATGATATTCAACATGATAGGCTTAAAACAAATATATATACATAAATATATATATTAAAGTAAAGTTGATAAAGCACAAAGAAAAAAAGGAAAAAGAAAACTTGCGTGTTCATAAGTTTTAAACTAATATTTCTTATTCAAACTGTATGGTGTGCCTGTGTATTTGCGTGAGTGACTGTACTATTTTTTATGTTCTCTTTACACTCTCTTCCTTAAACGTTTTGTACTTAGATTTTGTTATTTACTTCTAATTCTCCTGTGATTTGGCCAAAACAAAATCTACTATACAAGTGTGCATGAAGAAACTAAACTAACTTATATATATATATACACTTATACTATATATATATATATATATATATATATATTCATATACTCTAATTTATAGAGCCTTTTAAAAAACAACTGTGCTATGTTCTTAACTCTTTTTCTACTAATATACTATATATTTAATGCCAACTCGAAAAATCGTTTAACATGAAAATTCTTAAGGGAAACAAATATGATATGATATATGCATTATAACATTTTTCAATTGAAATATATATATATATATTTACTATATATATATATATATACTTACAACTAATTCTAATCAAAGTTAACTTAGTTATTACTCAAATCAAAAAAGATTATAACAAAAGTCGAATAATTATACATATGTCGGTTGAATAACAAAACATTTTATACTTAACTTATATTAAAACAAAACAAAAAACTAGTTAAAGAAATTTAAAAAATTAACGAAATGCATGTTACAAATTTTTACAATTAGCAAATTTTTTGCACAATCGCCATTCAAATTTGTTAGCTAATCCTAATCAATTTTTCATATATAAAAAAACAACAAAAAAGTGTTTATAACGAATGCAAATTTTTGTAAAGTCAGCCAAAGATACGAAATGCTCTTTCCTCAGCTGCACAAGAAACGACAACAACAACAACATTGAAGGGAACTCAGTTAGGCGGCTCGTTGAAGCAATAAATAAATATATATATTATACTACTGCATAAAAAACTATTATTTTATTTAGTTAATTACATTTGGTGGGGACAAACGCAAGGCAATGAACCGCGGAACAGGCGGAGTGGTTCACTTTTAAAGCTGTTAACGATCATAGAAACTGGAAACTGCTACTTCCTGGAAAGCAAGCGCCACAGTGACTGCTCCTTCCCAGTATTATATATAAAATATATATTTTATATTTAATTAAATTTAGTGACGACAAACGCAAACCGCTTTGCCATTGCAATAGCCGCCCTTAAATCGTCTGGCAATGCAGTGAACCGCACATGCGGAGTGGTTCACGTTCCAAACACTTAACAGATCACAAGTAGCACGCTTTGGGCGATAAACTGCTACTTCCTGCAAAGAAACCGCCGGAGTGACTGCTGTTTCCAAGCGAAAGGATTCTGCCTGGGATAAAACGGCAAGTGCTAGAATGCCTAGGAAAATAACGAACTTCATTTTAATACTGAATACTGTTAATACTGCTGCTCTCAGTTTTTATAGCAGAAACCGTTGGAGTGTGTTAAAGTTAAAGGGATTCCCTGTAAATAGTGAATTCTTGACATGCCTGATTGAAGCTCAGTCACGTACAGGGGACTTTTGGTGAGCGATTATTCCAAATATAACAATGGATTGTCAATAGAATTATGTACACATAATTTTTATAGGTTTTCGTTGACGTCTGAATTCTTTAATAAATAATTATAATTCTTCAATGAATTTAAATAACTATAATAAGCGATGATCCTTTCCCTTATCTCTTAATTATTGTCGTTTGATTGAGTCCTAGACCATGGTTTGCATCTTATTTAAACAAATAGTTGCAACAAGTTATAGAGTTAGAAAATAAATAAATAAATTGAAAATAAACTTATTGTTAATCTTATTAAATTTAATTCGCTTTCAGTGCACTCGAAAGTAGTCTTAAAAGTGACAGCCCTGAAGAACTGAGAATGGCGCCAAAAAATTTGAATTTTGTTACTCGCTTATAACTATTCATAACGAGAAAGAGCATAATTACCATACAGTTTTGCCAGCCCTAGTCAAATGAAAAAACAAAGTATATTCGAATAAATTAAATTGATATTTATTCAGTTACAAATAATATATTTATTTAAGGAAGCACAAAGTAATTAAAAATTCTTTTAAATATTTTGAAGTAAGCTGCCCGCTTAAATAATTTGCCAGCCCTGGATAAATGGCGCCAACTGTTCAACGAGTCAATCGCGAATTTCACAATATTGCCGTGCAGCCCTGGCAAAAAGATAAACAAGAAGTTAACAATAAAATTGCTGTGATATTTTGATAAATTTTAAGCTGTTTTCCAAAACACATAAATTGCAAAATGAGTGCAATAGACGGCATTTATTCCTTACGTCTGGTAATTGCTGATTTTTATATGGAAAAGCCGGTTTTTGGCCTAGATCCCTGTTACTCTGAATTGCGCGGCAAAGAAATTAAACGGGTAAGGTGCAAAAAATTAATAATAAATGAAAAGTATTTTATTAATTTAAATAGATTTTTAATGAAAACTTTAATTACTGTTTAACAGGTGCCTATTGTGCGCATATTTGGCGCCAATGCGATGGGTCAAAAGTGTTGCATGCATGTGCATGGGGTATTCCCGTACTTCTATATACCCTATGATAAACGTGATTTTGAGACCCTGGAGCGCGGAATACTACAAATAGCCATGCAGTTGGACAAGGCAATTAATATATCCCTGGGGCAGGGCAGCGCTAATGCGCAGCATGTCTTTAAAATACAGCTAGTAAAGGGCATGTAAGTGTATATAAATGTTCGGTGTACTTATTTTGGGATCTTTTTTAAATTCCAAGCATAGATTAATAGCTGTCTAAGCAATATTTGTATCAAATTTTATATCTCTAGCTCTTATAGTCTCTGAGTTTGGACGGGCTGGATTAGAGCGCCTCGCCAGTTTTATATTTATACTTTATAAGTTTTAATAAGCCTCTGCTTGTCTAATGGTACAGAATATTAATATAAACAAATATATATAAAACTAACAATTTTCTCTGTTATATTTCAGTCCCTTTTATGGTTATCATCGGGCTGAGCATCAATTTTTAAAGATTTTTATGTTCAATCCACGCTTTGTGCGACGCGCAGCAAACCTACTGCAAAGCGGCGCCATTCTCAGCAAAAATTTCAATCCTCACGAATCGCATGTACCCTACATTCTACAATTTATGATCGATTATAATCTATACGGCATGAGCTATCTGCATGTTCCGCTTGAGGTAGTCAAATTTCGACGTAATACCGATGAGGATGGTTAGTAAATAGATTTATCTATATAATCAATAGATTTCTAATAATTTTATACCTTCCTTTTAGTTATACCCTATGCAAATATTAAGCCCCAACAATTGCTGGATACGTCAACTGTTAAGAAAGTCGCCTGTAGTGCTTTGGAGCTTGATATTAACTCGAACTTTATATTGAATCGATTTCAATTGGTCGTCAAAAGTAATTCAACTCATTCAAATCCAGGCATTGAGGCTATTTGGCATGATGAGCAAGTGCGTCGGCAGAAGTTGGCTCAGAGCTTTGGCTCAGATGAGCAGAAGGTAAATGCGGTAAGTTCAGTTTCGACTATAGGCTCGGATCATTTATCTACTTTTTTAACCGAACACCGAACCATTGTTGTTTTTGCTTCAATAAACTTTGTATTGACTCCTTCCGCAGCTGCCCGTTTTGCAAGTGCCGCCCACACAGGAGCGTTTGAATGTGGAAATAGCTGAAAGCGATATATTCTATCGTACAGCGCTGGAGAGCAAGCTGTTGTCACTGGAGCAGACGCTGAGCTTAGATCAAACGCTAGCAGATCAAACTCATAGTAGCAATGCGAATGTGACGCTGCAGACAAGCGCCAAGGAAAAACGTCGTACATTTAATTTACAAAAGCTGCTAGTGAATGCAGTCTATCCCGAGGAATGCAGCCAGGAGGCACAACAGCAGCTGGTGAATGCTTCTGTCATACAGAATCACTTATCCGGCAGCGGCAGCATGCAAAGCTTTGTTCAGGTGGAAGAAAGAAATGAAGAGGCTGCCTTTTTGGATGATACACTAATCGATGAACAGCTTCTGCAAACTGAGGGCCCACTGCCTCATGATGCTACTTGTAAGCTAATTTTGATTAAATTTAATGACAGTTATTTGAAACTATATTAAATACAGTGCGGGAGGAGGACCTGGAACTGTTGGATGTGCTGCAGCAGCTGGAAGAACAAAATGAGCAGGAATTACACATTGATTTGGACAGCTCGCTGGCGCCGCTCTCGCAGCAGCACAACAACTGTAAATGATAGAACCCATTAATTCTTCTAAATCTAATTAATTCAACTAATTTTTAGTTGAACTAACGCCTGAATTGTTGGACAAACAAACGGCAGCTGCAGCTGCAGAGCAGCCGCTCTCAGAAGATGAAAGCGACAACTCGGGTGATGAGACAGCTCCAGGCAACATGCATGACTTTTCAGTTGTTCTGGACGACATAGATGAGTTATTATTAAAGCTAAGTCAGAGTCAGCCGAAGGCTGAGCTCAGTCCGGCATCAAAAATGCCACAAATTGATGGCGCCGATGATCCTCAGTTGCCGCGTACACCGACCAAGAGTAGGGCAAAAATGCAGCGAAGTCCACCACGTACTCCCACGACTCCCAAGAGCCGCAGTGCGCAAAAGCCGCGTACGCCCAAGTCGAGTGCTGCCAAGAAATATGCGCCGTTACCTTTACTATTTGTTAATAAATCAGCGCAGAGTAAGTCTAGAATCTCTATAAATAAATTTGCATACTAAAACTATCTTTTTTTATTGCAGAAAATGCAACCGAAGCAACTACATGTGGACTCAGTCAGCAGTTTGAAAGGAATGTTCAGAGGTTACTATATATAGACCTACTGGGCTTAAAAGAGTACTAAACTTTATCTATTTTCTATAGTCCAGCGATAAATCTGCGGAAGAAACTAGCCATGTCAGAAATGCGCCGTAAAACTATCTCTGCTCTGACAAGCTTTGAAGAGCTCAACGGTACGGCGCAGCCGGAGGAGCAGTACGTTTATCCTTTCATTTACTATATATATATTTAAAAAGCCCAATTAATTATAATTTTTTTACAGTACACCCTTGCGCCGCAGTACTCGGAATCGTACACGGGATTTGGATAAAACTCACATAATTTGCTCCCTGACGCCAAGTCAAAAGAATGCGCGCATCTCTGAGGTATTTGAGCCAGCTTCAAACATAATTACAGAGGTGTCTACGAAGCCGCGTCGTAGTACTCGTAATCAAGCCAAACAGAATGTAGAGGAGTCTGTTGGAGAAGACTCCAGTACGCGTAAGCAGGCTAAGGATGCAGTGAAGCCAGTTGAAAAGGAGGCTCTCGTGAAAACAGTAAACCACACTAAGGATAGAGTGGAACCAATTGAAAATGAGTCCAGTTTCGAAACGCTTAAAAAGGCAGTGGATTCGCCAGCGACAGTTAGTGAGGATGAGGCGATTGTATCTGACACGGAGAGCGATAGATCTGTACTAAAGCTACGTAAGACGCCGAATTTAAGACGTTTGCGACGCAGCTTTCGCGACTCTTTGCTGGCAAAGAGTACGACGCCCATTAACAAGAAGCAAGCCAGCCCAATGGCGTCGTGTAAAAAAACACCGAATGTCAACGGTCATAGCACGCTGAGTGCAACTGAAACGTCTGAAATATCAGCGAGTAAAACGGCAGGATATGGAAAAAATCAAAGACCGCCAAGCCAAGCTGCAGGAAGTTCAAAGCCAGCGACTCCAATTGCAACGAGTAAGACGGCAGGGAATCGAATTAGTCAAACTACAGCGAGTGAAGCGTCGACGATTCAAACACCAGCCAGATCCATTGCTAAGGATATCCAAAAAGAGATTACAACTGAGTTGAACACACCAAATTGTAGTCCTCAGAGCAATGACAGCAATACACCCGAACTAATGAAGAGTTTCTATGAACACTCCTTTATTATTAATAGTCCTTCAGTATTCAGTGATGATTTAAATAGTCCACAGAGCAATGCGCAGCCCCGAACCGTAGCCAAAGCAAACGTGATCCCAAACAGTTCCGTGGACTCTTTTGTAATAGCGCCGCTAGAATTGCCGCCCTCCTACGATGAAGTGCTGCAAGCCTGTCATAAGCTGGATATACCCGAGTACAAATACCAGCAGCCTTTTTATAGCAATCCCGCAGATGTTAGCAAAATGACAGAGGTGGGATTTCTGGTGCTGCGCATACCGGGCAACAAACTCAACGACCTGGAACCTTTCCAAAGCAGCGTCTTGAATGAAAATCAGGGCTTAGCAGCTTGGCGACGCCAGCAATTAGTTGAAATGGGTGGACCGGCAATGCTGCAGCGCTATCGCAATGAACAGCAAGTGCGGGAATACTTCAGCAGCCAGAAACGCACAGTTATAGAACCTGCGCTGGATCCGCCAAGCTGGCAGGATGCCAAGGTTTGGCTAAAGGCCAGGGAATTAATGAAACAGCGGAAAGGAGTAGAGGATAGTCCTAGGGGCATAGATAGTCCCATTAAAATTAAACGTCAAAAGGTAACCATGATGTTAAACGAGGGCGATGGAGGAGGCGGAGATGATGAGGAAGAGCTCAACTGCAGCGGCATGACACTAACACCCCTATCAATGACGCCGCAGCTGTCTGGCAAAAGCCAAGGCACGAAAGGCACGCCCTTAACCAGCAAAAGCGCCTCGAGGCGTCGCACCAAGCTCCAATTTCAAGCAACTGAGGATGAGGCGCCCGGCAGCTGCCAGTCCAGTGAGCAAAGTGGCGACAGCAGCGCGGCTTTGGATGCCTTAGAGCGCAGCTCCTTTGTAAGGCAGCTGGAAAGCGTCAGCAGTGGCAGAAACAGTCATGAGCTGAGTTTTGGCTTAAACAACGCTACAATGGATAATACCTTTGGTTTCAAGGTTAATCTGGAGAATCTACAGCAGGCCAAGGCAGATATTGAGGTAAAAACTCGGGGCAAATCTCCATCTATCCAAATTCTAAATTATTTATTTATTTTATAGTGTAATTATTTAACCACCATAATGCTGGAGTTGTTTGTTCCTACGCGAGAGGAGCTGCAGCCGGATCCGCTGCATGACGAGATTCGGTGTGTGTTCTATGCCATAGAGCACAGTTTGCCTCCAACAACAACAACTGAAGAGTCGCTGCCCAGCAAAGCCTGTGGCTATATTATAGTTAGCGATGCTACCGATTTAATCAGCGAGGGACGTCATCACGGCCTGGATGCAGACATAGAGGTACAGGTAGTACAAAGCGAGGCGCAGGCATTTGAGGCGCTCTTAGCGCTTTGTGCACGCTGGGATGCGGATATCTATGCGGGCTACGAGATCGAGATGGGCTCCTGGGGCTATGTCATTGATCGTGCCAAGCATTTGTGCTTTAATATTGTGCCACTGCTGTCACGTGTCCCCACGCAAAAGGTGCGTGATTTTGTGGATGAGGAGCGGGAACAGTTTACAATGATGGATTTGGATGTTGAATTGAAACTCTGCGGTCGTATATTGCTGGATGTGTGGCGTCTCATGCGCTCCGAGATTGCCTTAACCTCATATACCTTTGAGAATGTCATGTATCACATTCTGCACAAGCGTTGTCCCTGGCACAGTCCCCGTGCCCTGACCGATTGGTTTGCCTCGCCCTGCACCCGCTGGATCGTTTTGGAATATTATTTGGAGCGTGTGAGGGGCACTTTGGCGCTGCTCGATCAACTGGATCTCTTGGGACGCACCAGTGAAATGGCCAAACTGATTGGCATACAATTCTATGAGGTGCTCTCCCGGGGCTCTCAATTTCGCGTGGAGAGCATGATGCTGCGGTAAGTTGAGGTAACATCTTCTCCAATTTTTTATTAGAAAATCTTTAAATAAATCTCTTTCCCTGCTCTCTTTCCACAGCATTGCCAAACCGAAGAATCTGGTACCGCTCTCGCCGAGCGTGCAGCAGCGGGCGCATATGCGAGCGCCGGAGTATTTGGCGCTGATTATGGAGCCGGAATCACGTTTCTATGCGGATCCTCTCATCGTATTGGACTTCCAAAGTCTGTATCCGAGCATGATAATCGCCTACAACTACTGTTTTTCCACATGTTTGGGACGAGTAGAGCATCTGGGCAGCAACACAACTTTTGAGTTTGGTGCCTCGCAATTGCGAGTTTCGCGACAGATGCTGCAGCAGCTGCTGGAAAGAGATCTGATAACAATTTCTCCTTGTGGCGTGGTGTTTGTCAAGCGTGAGGTACGCGAGGGTATCCTACCACGCATGTTGAGTGAAATATTGGACACACGGCAGATGGTGAAGCAGTCAATGAAGCTGCATAGGGATAGTTCCGCGTTGCAGCGTATATTACATTCCCGCCAGCTGGGCCTGAAGCTGATGGCAAATGTTACATATGGCTACACGGCAGCCAACTTTAGTGGTCGCATGCCTGCCGTTGAGGTGGGTGATTCCGTGGTCTCTAAGGGAAGGGAAACACTGGAACGCGCCATTAAACTGGTCGAAGCCAATGAGAAGTGGAAGGTGCGCGTTGTCTATGGCGATACGGATTCAATGTTTGTGCTCGTTCCCGGACGCAGTCGGGCGGAGGCTTTCCGCATTGGTGAAGAAATTGCCCAGGCGGTAACCGAAAAGAATCCACATCCAGTCAAACTGAAGCTAGAGAAGGTCTATCAGCCGTGCCTGTTGCAAACCAAGAAACGATACGTCGGCTACATGTACGAAACGGCCGAGCAACAGCAACCCGTGTACGAGGCAAAGGGTATTGAGACAGTGCGTCGCGATGGGTGTCCAGCTGTGGCTAAAATGCTGGAGAAGGTGCTCCGTTTGCTCTTCGAAACGGCAGATGTTAGCCAAATCAAACAGTACGTTTGCCGGCAGTTTACTAAACTGCTCTCTGGACGCGCCAATATACAGGATCTCATTTTCGCCAAAGAATTTCGTGGACTCAATGGTTATAAGCCTACCGCTTGCGTGCCGGCTCTGGAGATGACGCGGTGAGTTAAAAAATGAGACTAGTTGATAAGCTGTAAAATGTTGGAAGTTGAGTTCTCCAACGGCTTAGATTTGATATATCTCTACTGTTTACTAACCCTTTCCCTAGTCAATTTCTTCAAGAATATTGAAATGTTATTAAGAATTCGACTTTTAAAGGATTATAAGGAGAGAAACTTCCCTACAAGTGTCCTCCTGCTAGATCATACTATCATACGGCTTAGATTTGATATATCTCTACTGTTTACTAACCCTTTCCCTAGTCAATTTCTTCAAGAATATTGAAATGTTATTAAGAATTCGACTTTTAAAGGATTATAAGGAGAGAAACTTCCCTACAAGTGTCCTCCTGCTAGATCATACTATTCAAACAATTAAATTTCGTTATTACCACCCGTAGTAAATGGATGCTAAAAGATCCGCGACATGTGCCGCGTCGTGGTGAGCGTGTGCCCTTTTGTATAATCAATGGACCGCCCGGAATGCAGCTGATACGCCTAGTGCGCAGTCCCCACGAGGTGTTGGCCAATGAGGGATACAAAATCAATGCCATTTACTATATAACCAAGGCAATTATACCGCCATTAAATCGTTGCCTGTTGCTGATTGGAGCCGATGTGAATGATTGGTAAGGCCAACGAATACCCATTAATTAATTAATTAATTAGCATCTCTTTTTCGTTTTGCAGGTTCAGTAATTTGCCACGAAAGCTGTTCACGACACCGGCTATGGCCACTGGCAGTGAGCTGATGAATCGTGGCAGTGCCAAATCCACCATATCACAGTATTTCTCGACGACCAACTGCATCATTGACTGCGGCCGCCAGACGAAGGCGGGCATCTGTGCCAATTGTGCCTGCAAACCCATCAAATGTATTGTAACCTTGCATGCAAAGCTGGCCCAGCTGGAGAGAGGCTACAGACTGACCCAGCAAATATGCCAGGCCTGCTGCGGTCGACTGGGTGAGCTGCAATGCGGCTCCCTGGACTGCCCAGTGCGTTACGTGCTCGAGGTAAAGCGACGCGAACTGCAGCAAATTCCATTCATAAAAAAACAGTTAGAGGAACGTTTTTGAATATTAAAAATTACGTTTATTTGTTTATATATATATTTTTTATTGTATATATGTTTAACTTTTTCTCGACTATAAAAGTTAAAATGTTGCCCAGTTCATGTACTTATAGTTATATGTATGCATTTGTTAACTATTGATATTGTTTTGTTTGTGTGATTTAAACATAATTTGTTGTTGTATTTAGTTAATTAATTATATTTTGTATGTGTGTGAGTGTTTGCCTTCATTGTACATATGAATCTGAAATATATATAATTACGATCTTTCGAACGTTGCATTTAACAATTTCCAATGTGGTTTTCTAACCAAAATAAATAACAATTAATAATTTAGATTTAAATGTTTCTTTTGATTTCTTTTGTTGCCCTGATTTATCATAATTTATTTTCAATCGTTTTGTTGCCAAACAATTTGCAATTGTATTTGGTTATTAATTGAGCACGTTTATACGAGTACAATATAAATTTTATCTCAAAAAAAAGAACAGTATAATAAAAGTAGTTTCAAAAAATTGAAAACATGCCTCGAAAACTCATCTTGTTTCGCTTCTATTCTCGACTTCCGACCTCTTACATATCACCTTCATCGTCAACATCATCATCATCATCCATTTCAAACATCATGGCATTCTTAGCGTCTGCATCATTTCGTTTAGTTTCCTGTTCGTTGTGATTGTTTCTGTTGCTGTTGTTGTTGGTCTTGTTATCAACAGTGGAACCATTAGTTAAATCCAGTCCACTATCATGGAACGATTGCTTTTTGTTATCCTTGCCGTGGCGATTGTTATTGTTCTTGAAATACTGGGCATTGGCAGCAGTCTGCAAGTAATATGAAAAGATATATTTATAGTATTAGCATTAGGAAGCATCGTAGCTTCAGAAATAATGTAGTCAAGAAAGAAGAACTGGCTTATCTTTGCTCTTTAAAGAGTCTTGACCATTTAATCCAAGTGATAGATATTAACTGAATTACTTTTAGAGTCCACAAGTTTGGGTTCAAAGATATTGATGATGTCTGCCGTCCGGTTTTAAACCCTTAAGGCCTGCGGCTGTTATACTAACTCAACTAAAAAATGTAGCCTACTTCTAGTTTTATAGGGTGTACGGATATCTAAGAGTATTCTCATAAATGTAAATGTTAAATTCCAATCTATGTTAAGCATCTGCTAAGGCAATCCAACATAGCAAAGTCAAAGATTCGAGTGTTAAGTGGTTAACCAACAAAAACTTTCCCTAATTCGCACTTTTATTGGATATAAATTGAACGTTTAATTCTAAATATAACTTGAATATGACTTGAAGGTTGACCTTCATTTTGAGGAACTTTGAGCTTACAGAATTCCGGAATAGTCTGGTTATATTTGCCTAAGAAATTGTGAATTATTGGACTTAAAACGCAATCACTTGATCTAGATCTATATAACTTTCCCACCCGACTGCGTACAAATTGAATACAATGGATATTTAACACCATGACTAGATAATCAATATTTGCGTCTACCAAATTATTTCGCCAACTCGCACTTATTAAATTAACTAACAAGCAGGGGGCAGCACAATGCAACTGGGTGCAGGTGTCATAAATCGCAGACTTACCTTGTGGGCGGCTTGCTGCTGCTGCCCAGCGCTGTGATCCGCCTCCGTCTCCTCGTAATCCGCCGAGTCGCCCTCGCTAACGCGACGTTGCTGAGCGCGCAATTTGCAATCACGACGCTTCTGATTCTTCTTACGCTGGCCCAGAATGCTCGAGTCGAGTCTAAATAAAGAATAAGAGATATCATAAATGTTAAATTGTCTACAATTGGGACTATTTTTAGACGCACCTAAACACTTGTTTCATAATGTGATCATTAAATCTAACAGTCTTCTTGCAGCTCTCCGAGAGACCCGCATCATCTCCACGCTCTTCTGGTATGCCTCCAAATGATTGTGAGAAACCATGCTCCACAGAGCACGAATAGGATGAGGAGCAGTCATCAATGGATGAGCAGCTATCCGATATGGATGGACGTGGTCCATAGCGACTGAAACGCTTGAGAATGCCGCGTTGCACGGTGCTGCTGTCGTTGCATTCCGAGTAGCTGCGCTGTTTACGCTGTGGTAGTTTTAACGTTGCCATTGGATGTGACATCCCTTTTTCTACCTTGCTTTGCTGCTGCTGCTCTTTAAGTTGCTGTTCAGCCTGCTTAAAATCCTCACAGGCTGACTCAGAGAGCGAACGGTTATTACGCCTGCGTTGCTTCTTATTAGGCTTCTTATGCAGCTGTTGCTGTTGATGCTCCTCCTCTTCCTGGTGACCCAGTGGTTTCTGTTCATGTTGCTCCCGTGGCTCAATCACTACCTCCAGCGCTTTTTCTGCTTCATTGCGTTCCACGCGAACAAGCATTGATTGATCTGGCTCCTCCTCTTCCTTTTCAGAGCTCTCCTCCTTTTCCTTGTACTGACCAAATACGGTGTACTCGTTGAGATCATTGCCATCGGGTCCAGCCAGATAGTTTGACAGTGTCTCACAACATTCATTCATATACAACCTCAATACCACATTATCATCCGAGGCATCTACCTCAACATGATCAATATGCAGTTGTGGTTCAGCCTGTTCGGGCAGCTGCACTAGGAACGCATAATGGGTAGGGTAATACCCACTGCCCATCGAAGCGAATTGCAAATGCAGGCTTCTTGGCTCCTGCTGTGTCTCAATTGAATCAGGTTGAACGTTAGGCACATGCAGTACAAATGCCAGCACATTTCCCAGGATATTGGAGTCAAACTTTGCAGGCAGCTGATAATGCAGATGGCTCTTTAGGAACAAACGGGGAGAAACAACGGCAGTGGGTGGGACTAAAGAATAAAGTGAATAAAGAGAATTGATAAGAGGTCTTAATATAAGAAGAGAACAATTATAACATATGAAAGAATTCTTAACGTAGCCTTTTGAATTAACAGGCGTTCATTATGATTACATTAGCCCGCACTTACATGCATTGGAATCATCTGATGGGCGCTGCTTCGTTAGCTCAACGATTGCAGCGTTGGCTTCTTCTTCTTCAACTTCTTCCTCTTCGGCAGGTGATTCGCTGTTGGAGTTGAGTTCGACACCGCTATCTTCGCGGCTGAGCAGACGCACAGTGTCGTGCATTTGTCGCTCCTGACAAGCATTGGAGCGAACAACTGGTAATTTAATGCAGAGGCGCCGGCGTTCCGTATCGAAGCGAGCATTGCCATTTTTATCATCTACCGCATAGGGAAGATCCAGTTTAAGTCGGTATTTGGCACCATGACGCTCACTAAGCAAATAAACGGACTTCTCCGTGACATCTAATTGACAGTCTGCCGTGGAGCTGAGCAATGGCAACTCGATTTCAACGATCAGGGAATGCGGTACAGTAACCTGTAGCTTGGCATCCAGTTCATCCGTATACTGAGACATATCTACATCATGACTATGCTTGATGCTGTACTTGGGCACCGTAAAAGTAGGCGTAGGCGTCAGTTTGTTCTTCATGGGCAACACTTTTGGCTTGCCATCATTTTCCTCCGGTTTTTTGGGATACATATGCTCCAAAGGATGCGGTTCCTGCTCCTGAGCAGTGGCATCCTTAGACAGCTTGCGTATCACAGTAGGACGCGGCTGGCCTTTGTAATCGAGTTTTGGAAACTTGAGATTCGCACGATCCAAACGCACCTGAAACTCTCGTTCCACGCCATCCAATGCAGTATCTATAAGGCATTTTTTCAATTGCGCATTACGCTGGGCTAGATGCAGTGCATCCGGATGAAAGACAACGTCAAACACCTTGCAATGCTTGTTCTTTGCATCGAAATCATCACGAGGCGGAGTCTGGGCCATGGGTATATTCCAGCTAAGGCCTCTTTCACCGGTTTGTGAATTGACAGAGACTTCATTATTGGGTCGTTCCACAACAGGAGAGCTTGCAATATTAATAAAACATTTCAGCTCGCCGTCAATTGTTGATTTAACCACAAAGCCAGCCTTGGGGTGTATGAAAGTCACATCAACGCCTCGCTCCTTCTCCAGCTGCGTTATCTCCTGCTCATAGATCTTACGATTCTCCGGATCCTGTATCTCGTCTACGTAATCAAAGAATAACTTACGAAACTCCTCGTTCTTTAGCGCCTCACGAATGCGCTCAAATTCGTCCTTGCTTATATCAACTTTTTCATTTTCATTACTGATCTTAGAGTGTTTATTACGTGTCGCAGATGCGGACATAGCTTCAGATTAGCTCAAATTAACACTCACTATCACTTCTCACTATTTTCTCACTTTTTCCCGAATTTTACTTTAGTTTTCCAAAACACTTGTTGCACTATTTTATTCAATTTTATTTTATTTATTTTTATAGAGGAACACGTATCCGCACGAAATGCTTTTGTATTGGTGTATTATACTGTTTGGTTGTTATTGTTCTGTTCTAGTTGGTTCTGTAAAGAGCAGAGAGAAAGAGAGATGATAAAAACATACGCAAACGATAAGGTAATGCGAGACACACATATATACACATAAATATATGCACATATCTATATCGCCCTGTGCCTGTAATAGGAATCGATCGGGCATTACAATTCTTTCGTTTTTGGGCTAACGTGAATAATTAGCACTATAATAAGAATAATAAATAATTTTTATATACTCGGAAATCCTTGTATGTTTGTTTCTTTGATTGATTTGCAAACCTCTCGAATATCTGTATAATTCAAATTTGACTGTCTGAATTCCTTCAAATTCAAATTTTGTGAAAAAAGTTTTAATACCCTCTGCCAAGGTACAAATATATAAAAGTTTCAAGGGTAGCAAAAATCAGTTGTGCCAGTCAAGGAAATCTCCAATCGCAAGTTTCAATCTTAAGAGATTTAACTAAGATTAACTAAGAAATTAAACCTCTCTCGAAGTTTTGAGACATCGAGACAGTTTTCTATATGTTTGCAACCCAAACGTAGCAAAAGCCTAAGGGTTTTCGGAAACCGAACCCCATAATAAATAATTGGTTCCGACCTTAAATTTATTGTTTCTTCTACTTTTAAATTAATAATATATTTATCTTTAAATATATTATTAAATTTCGAATGGGAAATGCTTTTAGAAATTACCATTTTGAAGTGTTTCTAATTAAAGGTGCAGCACTGTACATAAACAGTTGGACAGCTGATGCAATTTCACGCAGAATTTGATTTTCAAGAGAAGCCGCATTTCTGACGCATACAACTTATCATTGGGCGACTTATTACTTAATAATACAATTGTCGTAGGTTTGAAAGCTTATCAGAAAAATAAATATAAAATATAAGGCAATCCCAAAAATAAAACAAAAACATAGATACAATCATAAATATGCATGCTAAAGATACGCGTAATAAAAATAAATTAAACACAAAATTAATGACGACAGTCCCTCTCTCATTCGCTCTTTCTCCCTCTCTCTTGACACAATTTTTGCCGGCTGCAGAATTTTTGGCAAGCCAATTAGGGGAAATTTATAATTACAGCAAATTATGTAATAATGCGAAAAAGGGGGAAAAGTGGGGGAAAAGAGCAGAGACGAGGACAGACAGAATAGAACAGAACACGCTTTGAATAAAACGGAATAAACGTACTGCGTAGTTTTGGCTGTTTTGTTGTGGCCGTTGCTTCGTAGCTATCTCTCTCCCTGTCTTTCGCTGACGATGTTTGCGGCGCGAGCGAACTTTAGCGAATGAGCAGAACAAACGCCGGCAAATTGCTTGAGGGAGGCCGAATAGAAAAGGAATATAGAGAGAAGGGGGCGTGGGGGAAGGTTTATAAGCAAAAAGAAAAACAACAAAAACAACGTAGGCAACCACTTGCCCTCAATTGTTTGATATTGCGCTTTGTTGTTGTTTTTATTAGCAAGCCCCTATGTGTGTGTCTGTGTATGTTGCGCAGCACGAAGGAGATGCGAGGCAGACATGTCAAAACAAACAGTGTAACTGTATGGGTAAACAGTGTATACATACAAATAAAGGACAATTGGAGGGAAACAACGCAGATATAAAAGCTACCGAAACACATGTTTAGGCGTCTTCATTTTTTTAAGTGTATGTGTATACGCACAAAAGAAAATGTAGGAAAATTATTCTAGTTACGTGACCAAGGAGAGCACGTGTGTGCGTGAAGGTATACGGCGTTTGATCAATAACAATAAGGAAAATTGATTGATTTTCCTTGTTGAAGGAAAAACTAAACCGGTTCAAATGAACTACATAGAAAAGTTCCTCCCACTTGAAAGAGGCGGATGCTTAAAGAAAAGTCAATGACCCAGTCGAACAGCTCGACAATCTACTCAATTAGAATCACAACAACAGAAAGAAAAAAAAGAAAGACTGCATTTTCCAGTCTTCACACACACACATGAACACACCAAAGGCGGGGGTAACACTCACCTTTACAAAAAATATATGTATGTGTACACTTTATTAAATGCACGAGTTTTAATTGATAGGAATATAATTTTTACTTTTTTTTTAGAGAAACTGTGCAATTGTCTTTGACGTTTTTATTCAGAATTTCTAGAAACTTTGCAGCTGATCAATTTTTTCCAGGCGAAGCTAGCTGAGGACCGGCTCAGTGTGACCTGAATATTGTAAAAGCATGTGCCTTAAATAGTGTGCACCATATTTTTTTGGTATTTTTTTGTACAGGATTTTTTAGGAAGATTCACTTATCGATATTATTATTAAAGATTACGCTAACAAGCTTGAGACCTCCGGGGTTGACCTTTAAAAGTTGTTACTAATCTTCTTTTTGTATTAAACAAGATTTTAATTGCTATGCATGTGCGTCCAAACAAATCTCTTTAAAACAAATTGTGCGCCATTTTTGCTTTGTTATCGATATTTTCAACAATTTAGTTAAGAACCCAAGTGGTTCAATTCGAGAATTGTTCAGTTGAATGAGTCGTTCAATCGAACTAATTCCAAACGATTCGATACAACTCTACAATGGAGTCTAATTTATTTTTAGTTTTTCTGTTGTCATTTTTTCTATATAAAAATGCAAAAGGTGTGTTTAGATTCATTTGTATCTGTTCAATAATATCTGTGCAATGCCTATAAGTGTTTTTCGTAGCATTTATACCGTTTCTACAGCGGTAAATTACATTGAAAAAACTCGGGATGCTTACGAGTTTGTTTGTTTGTTTGTGTGTATTTGTGTGTGTGTGCGTGTGACACTTCAAGCCAACAATTTTTGTTTTCATCTGCTTCCGTTCTGACCAATTGCGCCGCGTATTACAAGAGAATTGTAATAAAAATGTCATTTATTTTATTAACAGCAATGGAAACGTTGAAAATACCAGAAATAAACGTTATATAAACGCATAACAATGTTTATGTGGGCGCACGTAGCATAAAAGTGCATTTAATAATCAGTACACACACATACACAGCCCCACATATGCGTTTTATTTGTGTATACACAAAAAGTCTATTTGTGTGCATTCGAGTGTGTGTGTACGCGTTAAATACCCAGTTGAGCTTTGCAGCATTCTATGGGTGATTTTAAGTAGAATTTGGCTGGCAGGGCGAAGTGAACAGCTGGCAACATTCTGTCGCCTTTATTAATTAGTTGAATACCCAGAATAACTTAATTTTCTTGTTTAAATAAGAATAACTAATGAGTGCTTGAGTGATGTGAATTGTCTGTCACGCGCTTATCGCCAATAAGAATTCCCGTTTATGCAAGTAGAACTCATCTTTTGGAACCTATTGGAGTATAAGCTGCTAACATCCCATATGCCAAAAGACAGAACATAGAGGACAAAATTGCATGGCATTCAGTGTTCGTCTTTTGCGTTTGCCTATTTCTAGTTTATTATCTGTTATTTTACACTTATTTATATCGTTTATATTGCAGCGGAAATTATTGGACTTTTGCTAGATGGTCAGCAGGAATCAGACGTGGAAATGCCGCCACACATCAATGGAAAGGACCTCTCCGCCATACCGCAGAACTCCGTAATAACACATCCCAGGTACTTACCCATTACCCAGTAGTCGATTAATCGCTGCATCGCACTAAAAGCGCCATTTGAGATAACTGCGTAGTGCGATATATCATATCTTGCGATTAATTTGATCGAAACTAACGCTATAAAAATGTATAGATATTTTATGTAGAAATTTTAATTTTTTAACAAACTCGTTTTCTTAAATCTTTATCATAAGCAGGATTAGTTATGTTAATATAGTCATCTCTGACTTTCCACAGCTTATGCCATAAAGATAAGTCTTTTATCTACAGATCGCATAATCAGATTATTACATTGTATAGCATTAAAATAGATAAATCTCTTAACGTCGAAGATAGCGTTTTCTTTCTATGTTTGTCTTGATTTTAAACTAACAAAAGTCTCTGAGAACTCTATAGAACGTATATAATTTATAGTTTCAAAATACGTAGAAATATCTATTGCTTGAATACTCTTAAGCCCCTACTATTTAATACTGCTTCCCCCCATTTCACACGCTGCACTTCCAACCAAATAGGAGACATGTTAAGAGTAAGCGACGCATGAAAAGAAGGTAAAACCTTGAAACATTTCCCTTTGCCAGACCATACAAATTACAGCTAAAATAAATATATATATTTTTTCATATTTTATATATATTCATAATCTATTTCATGCACAGATTAAAATGTTTTGCGTGTGAACCGCCTTGTGTCGATCCGAATGAACATGCCCACACATGCCAGAATGCCATACAGGTGAATTTTATTTAATCTTTTAATTATATTAATATTTATTATAATAAATATTTAAATTATGTTTTTGCAGTGCTGGAAATCACGCACACGCGATGCTGTTGGCCAGGAGCAAGTTTCACGCGGCTGCACCACATCGCTGGATCATTTACAACTGATTTGTAATCAGAACTCGCTCAATAAACTGAATGGACCCACAAAGCGTAATACCGCGAAGTTCATGAATATTGCCTGCTGTTCCAGCGATTACTGTAACGACGGTGAATTCCCCGAACTGCCTCCCTTTGTGAGCAGCGATGTGACTACAGTTATAACAGCTGACAGCAGTAATATTAGTAAAATGGCTGCGGCAATTTTGGGTCCATTTCTGGTTATAAGTCTAATGGGCACTGTGGCTATATTCTTTATGCGACGTAGTCATCGCAAGCGACTGGCTGCAACGCGTATTAAACAGGATCCTGAAGCATATTTAGTTAATGATGAACTGTTGCGTGCTACTAGCGCTGGGGACAGCACCTTAAGGGAGTACTTACAGCATTCGGTTACTTCCGGTTCAGGCAGTGGCTTGCCGCTACTCGTGCAACGCACTCTGGCGAAACAGGTGACTCTCATCGAGTGCATAGGGCGTGGTAAATATGGCGAAGTATGGCGCGGTCACTGGCACGGGGAGAGCATTGCAGTCAAAATATTCTTCAGTCGCGACGAGGAGTCCTGGAAGCGCGAAACGGAAATCTACAGGTAAGAATCAATAGAGATAAAATATATACTCTCCCGATCCGTTGTTATTACACCTCCCAGTATTAACCGAATCTAGTTAGAAGCCCATCAATCCATTTTATATATATATATCCAGAAGCAGTTCTGGTTTCCTTAGGGAATTTCTTGGCTTTTCTATTTCTTGCCTTACTCTGATTCAACTAATTCAACTTGGAATTGTTTTACATGCTAAGCTCATTAAATTTCCTTCCATTTCTAGCACCGTTCTGCTGCGCCATGAGAACATTCTTGGCTTCATTGGCTCCGATATGACCTCACGTAACTCGTGCACACAGCTTTGGCTAATGACGCACTATTATCCACTGGGCTCGCTCTTTGATCATCTGAATCGTAATGCACTCAGTCATAATGATATGATATGGATTTGTTTGTCCATAGCCAACGGATTGGTGCATCTGCACACTGAAATCTTTGGAACTGAGGGCAAGCCAGCAATGGCGCATCGCGACTTGAAGTCAAAGAATATATTAGTCACCTCGAATGGGACTTGTGTTATAGCTGATTTTGGCCTGGCCGTAACACACTCTCATGTCACGGGACGCCTCGACTTGGGCAACAATCCGAAAGTGGGCACCAAACGTTATATGGCCCCTGAGGTCTTGGACGAGAGGTAAGCGAATCAAGTATATGGTGTATATGTGGAGCAGCTGATTAATTGATTTTCTTTCCAGCATTGACATGGAGTGCTTTGAGGCACTGCGCCGCACTGATATCTACGCCTTTGGCCTTGTGCTGTGGGAAGTGTGCCGCCGCACAATTTCTAGCGGCATTGCCGAGGAATATAAAGTGCCCTACTACGACGTGGTGCCCATGGATCCCAGCTTTGAGGACATGCGCAAAGTGGTCTGCATTGATAACTATCGACCATCAGTGCCCAATCGCTGGAGCTCCGACTCGGTAAATATATATATTTACTCTACATACCCTAAAAATATATCTAATTCCCTTCCTATTTACAGCTACTGGCTGGCATGTCCAAGCTAATGAAGGAGTGCTGGCATCAGAATCCAAACGTTCGTTTGCCAGTGTTGCGCATTAAAAAGACTATACATAAATTAGCATCAGCTGATGAGAAAATACGTTTAGGTTTTGAAGAGGTTTGCGTTTAGTAGCTTTTAGTTAGTATTTAAGTAGGCTAAGCGACATTAGTTGAGTTTCATTTCGTTAGCAGATAAGTTTTCATGCATTGAACCTATATATATATTTTTTTTTATTTCATTTCATTTGTGCCTTTGAAATTGCCTTAAATGTAAATCAAATCTTTATATAAGTCTCGCCTTGCATCTGCATATTTGGAGCAGTCATGAATTCACTAATTTTTAATTTCAAGTGCCATTACAATTAGGAATTGTAAAACATTTTTACATTTTATAATATATATATATACTTGTATATATATATATATAAGCTCACTTTTTACACCCACACCATACACACACACACAGCACTCAGTACATGAAAAGAGCTCTATATATTTCCTTTTCTTATCAAGCTATGATAGAACTACCATACAAAAGAATGTAATGCAACTAGTTTAAAGCAAATCTATGTATATGGATAGTTCCCAACTATGTATAGCAGATATCTATATCTGTAGTATATATATATAAATTTAAATATACACTACTTAAGAATATACTTTGTATATTGTACAAATGCGCGCTAGTTAAGTTGTATATGACTAAGATACTATCAACAAATAAAATACACTTCTTCATTGTTAAGTATAACAATTCAGGTCTTATTATTGTTATGGAAATTATCATAAAGATAAAAGAATCTGATTCTATCTGTCCTCTGTCGTACCCATACTGAATGGTATACTTTGCGCCATTGGTTTATATGCCATGTCAGAATTCAGGGAGTGTCCTCTATGAAACCAAGTCAGTTTTATACAATGTATTCCTTACCTAATCTAAAGACTTTTAATTCATATTGGGTTTTACGAGTACCAGACTGTCTAAATCCCGAATTATGTGGCTAATTGCTTACTGAAGACTTTTGGATCCTTATTCTGGATTTCAGTGTCCATTATTATAATTAAAAATTAACCTTTCCGTTTCAAGAAATATTAATTTTTTCAAAGAAAAACAAAGCACATTATTCAGTATAACAAAAAAGTTTATTTATAGAAAATTCAGGCTTCAGCCATAATTTTTGAACAATTTGAAGAACTTTTGGTTTCAGGCAAAGGATCAATCATTACTTTTCACTTATCCAAGCATTATAATATATTATATAAATTCGTAGACTGCAATTTTATTCCTCAGTCAGTAGCCTGAAACTCTCGTTGTTCTGCTCATCTAGGAAGAGCAGCTTGAAGATATCATTAAAGAAATCAGGATAGTAATCGCAGGCGCGTTTACAGTCCGGCGTCCAGTTGATCTCCAGTAGCTTTGGTGCCATAATACGTTGGTCCTCGTCGCTGTCTGTCCAGCTCAGCATAATGTCTGCGGCATACAGAGCACGAGATTGAGCACAAGGAGCTAAACCGCAGGGCGGCGGTGCTTTGGTAGCGCATTGCAGCACGTCGTAGAGCATGCCACAGATTTCCTGCTCCAGCAGTGCCCAGTCATGTAAGGGATATTGCTGTTGCCATAGCTCAAGAAAATCATCGCATTTGATATGATGCAGTTGCGCCTGCTCTTGGTAATTCATCACCGTGTAATGCTTCTCGTAGTCATCAAAGTTGTCAAGCGAGAAGGGTCGATTTGCAAAGCGCAAGAAGAACTTGCGATGCACATACGCCTCCAGTGGCTTAGCACGCTTCAATAGAATCACATAGCGCACATCAAACTTGACCTGAGCATTCAGCTCATCGCGCTGGAACAGCACAGGACGTTCAATATACTTCTGGGCTATCTTGGGGCCAGTTGCCGGGAGCCTAACAATCTGTTTGATATTATCCGTGATATGCGTGTCCAGACCACGAGCCAAATTCCAGGGTTTAATTATCCAATGATTATCTAATCCCTTTGCAGCACGCTGCTGATAATAGGCCACAAATTCACGCAGTTCCGTGGACAGATTATATGTAGTGGGCAGCCAGGTCGGATAAGTGTCCAGTGTCTCCGCATTATGATGCACCAACGCTGCACGTCTTCCCACAATGCTCAGCAAATCTTTGACAGTGATAACATATTCAAAAGGAAACTGATTTATGAACTTGTGTGGCGTCTCCAAAGCAAGTTCCTCAAAATTTTTAAAGTGGCTGGTAAGCCAGAGCACATCCGCCTCCGCTTCGTTGTTGACGACCACAAATTCAGGCGCTGTTAGATGCGCACGCAGCACATCATACTCTGCGTATACCTTTAAAGGATTACATCGTGGTGGCAGAGTAGTCACAAGATCACCATCCGCTG
Organism: Drosophila repletoides; assembly: GCA_018150835.1. Taxonomy (NCBI): domain Eukaryota; kingdom Metazoa; phylum Arthropoda; class Insecta; order Diptera; family Drosophilidae; genus Drosophila; species Drosophila repletoides. Next base: position 16,128,010 of record JAECWQ010000089.1, on the reverse strand, counting down.
GATAGGTTTCCGGTATGTGACCGCTAGAAAAGTAGTCAGCGCTCGGCTCCACTTGCAGAAAGCTCTCTGAACTCAAGTCCGCCTCACGCCAGGGCAACAAAAGCGCACTGCGCTGTGGCGCTTCCTTGGCTACATATTCGGTAAAATCCCGTGTTACGGGGCTACCCTGTACACAATCCCGTATAGGAAATAGTAGGCTATATGTAGTTTGTGTGTCCAGATAGAGCAAAGGCACCAAACGGAAATTGGGCTCATCCGAATGATTGACAGCGGAGCCAACCTCATCCATAACATACCAAATGGGCATGCGTTCCTCATCGCTCAGACCCTCGGTGGCTATGGAATAGGCATGACAATACTTCCACAGACGTCTCAATATCTTCTCCACGCGGTGCTCATGCTCCAGATCCACACCCGTTATGGCAGACAAACGATCCGCCAACTGTGGATAATCCAACAGCTGTTGCCTCGCTCCACTTAGCCGAAATGTCCAAGCATGATCTATTAAATATATGGCCTGAGGATCATTCATCTTAATACCTCCCTCCCGGGCTACTTCCAGAGCAAACACCGGCCTGGCACTGTTATCGTTATCATTAACAGTATCTTCATCATCATCATCATCGTCATAGTCGATTAACATTAATTGCAGCACTTCGCCGGCATCAAAGGTATCCGTCATCAATTTACGGTACAGCGCAGGCCAAAGATGCACTGGAACCGCTGAAGATTCCAGCTGCGGCTTATGCAGCGCCACAAATTCATTGTATTTATTAATTCCATCCATTTTGCGTGCAACACAGATGCAAAGGCGCAGGGGTGGTCCCGGTCCCGGTCCCAGTTCACATGGTTCTTAGTATATTTAGTGTGGCTGCATTATTTTGCATAACAAGGAAATATACTAATAGGGATGCTCACAGCTTAAACTGTGACTGAAACTAGCTATCGATATTCACTCTATTATGTATTGGAATTTTTAAAAATAACTTTTTGAGTTCTATAGATATTTTTGAATATATTTTAAAAATACTTTAGCTGAATAATGAATATCATTGTCATAAAAATAAATAATAGAAATGATTATATTATTATATTATATCAATAATCCTATGTTTACTGATACATTAGATAACAGAACTAGTTCCATTTCGTGAGCCATTTTTAGTATTTATCAAAAATACCATCGAAATAAATACCAAGTACAAATCATATGTGCAGGGTTGCGGTGCGCTAAACAGCTGTTCCGTCGGTTTTTGGAGTGTTGGTGGTGAGGCATTATAAATAAATGACAACATTACACTATTTCACCATTAGAAGCGATAATACAGAAGGGTCGGTCGTCACGCACTAGCAATCGCAATAGGCCAGCTTTAGTACTAATAAAAAATACATAGTCATCACAACTCGACACTAAACGAACATTTTCCAGCTGGAAAAAAGGGTTGAATACTTAGCAAGCATTTTATAGATGATGCTAGGCTAAGGAACAGTTGTGCAAATGCTAGTATTATTATAAATTCTCCCATTTATTGTTTTTTGGCAACTACTCAAAAAATACCATTTAAACAAAAAAAAAAAAGAGCTAAATGAGCGGTACACTGTCATTGCCAAACAATGCCGATGGCATTGTCTTAGAAGCTTCTCCTCAGAGCATGGATATTGAGGTAAGCAAAACAAAATAATAAAAATAGAAAAAAAAAGGAAAAAAGGATTAAAAAAAATCGTATACAAAAAACTATTCGTAGCAACAACAATTGTCATTTGTTATTTTTTTGTTTTGGTTTTTTTTTTTCTAATTGCGCAGTTTCTAGTTTCTAGGGGGCTGCGCAGATCGCTGTTTCGTTAGATAATTTTCCGCCCATTTGGCGTCATTTCCAGGTATTTTTTTCGAACGGTTAAGGAAAAAATACTTCTTTCTTTCAGTGTAGTACTTTTTGTAGCAGCTGTCAAAGCTTTTGAAAAACTCACTTCTTATTTAATCAGCATAAAATATAATAACTAAAAATAAATCAGTATGAGTAATAAATTAATTAATGCGGCTAATATATAAAATTTATTTTACATTATTAATCTTTGCTTTTAATTCAATATAAAAAAGATTAAAAGGACTTTAAAATTAATTTTTTGTCGGTTTCAACGCTAAATAAAATTTTTCCAGTCAAGCTAAAAGATCAGAAGGATTTTTTTAAGGCTTCAAATTTTTTCTACGCAAAAAAGGTTTGGGGGGAAAAGTTTCAAGTTAACGTACTTTTTTTGACTATGGTAAAATAGTTAAAAGCTGAGAGCCCTTGAAAATTAAGTTGCTTTCGGCTTAGTCATATCGATAAGTAAATCAAAATTTTTGATAATTATTTATAAGAGCGACAGCTATCAAGTTGATGGAAGCTTCCAGTGTCTTTAAAAGCTTATGAAAAACCCTTTCATGGTTAATTTTGCTGCGAAATGGTGAAATTATAATTGAACCAGGAGCTTAGATGGAATCGAAAGAATTCCATATAGAAAAAAAGATTCAAAGCTTTGCTTAAAAACAGAAAAAAAATCTCATAATTATTGAAAATTATTGAATCAGAATAAAACAAAATAAATGAAACCTAGAGCAAAGTTTGACTTTTTATGACTGTTTTTTTTTTAAGGTTTGGATAACTACACTTTTATTTTTATCTAATTATGCTTAGTCAGGGAGAAGCAAACATTTAAAGAAAAGCGTTTTTTTCTAATTAAATTACTAAACATTTAAATTAAAATTGTGAAAAACGGTTACTAAAGCTGAGAACAAAAAAAATTATATTTTAACAGTGAAAAGTTTCTTAGTGCGTGACAGCTGTCAGAATTGTTTTGAAAGCTTGAAAAGCTTATGAAAAAATGCGCTTTTCGTATTAAATCATACGAAAGTCAGCTCGTAGAACGACTAAATCAAACATAATACATACACTCACACACATACACACATGGAGCTATAGGAAATAAACACAGTATTTTTTTTTACCATTTGTACTACATAGATATTATGACTCGGTGTTAAATTCTCGTATGAATTGAATAATTTCAATTCCAGGTTTCGAAAACTAACGGTTTCTGTGTCTGGCAATGGTTATTTAACTGGACATCCACTTCACCAACAATGCTGCGAGCCGTTGAAAAAAAGATTCTATCATATCTGAAGCTGCCATATCGCGGCTATTTCGTGGATATTGGGCCAGCCGTGGGAGATGCGGATAAAATCTGGACGGTTAGCATGAATACAGATTCCCGGGAGGTGCCGCTGGTGCTGCTGCATGGTCTCGGAGCTGGCGTGGCACTATGGGTAATGAACCTCGATTCATTCGCCAAGGAGCGGCCAGTCTATGCGATGGATGTTCTGGGCTTTGGTCGCAGTTCGCGCCCACAATTTGGCAAGGATGCGCTGGTGTGTGAAAAGCAGTTGGTCAAGTCTGTGGAGGAATGGCGTCGTGAAATGAATATCAATGATATGATTCTTTTGGGTCACTCCATGGGTGGCTTCATAGCCTCAAGCTATGCTCTCAGTTATCCAGAACGTGTCAGGCATTTAATACTTGCCGATCCATGGGGTTTTCCGGAAAAACCATCGGACTCATCGACTACCAGACAGATTCCATTGTGGGTGCGTGCCATTGCCCGTGTGCTGACGCCACTGAATCCACTATGGGCCTTACGCGCTGCCGGGCCCTTCGGTCAATGGGTAGTGCAGAAGACGCGACCAGATATAATGCGCAAATTCCAAAGTACCATTGAGGAGGATATCAATTTGCTACCCCAGTATATACATCAGTGCAACGCACAAACGCCGAGTGGTGAATCGGCTTTTCACAGCATGATGCAATCCTTTGGCTGGGCCAAACATCCCATGATCCATCGCATCAAGGATGTACGCAGCGATATACCCATCACATTCATCTATGGCTCACGCAGCTGGATCGATTCATCATGCGGCGAGACCATCAAATCACAGCGCGGTACAAATATGGTCGATATCAAAATTGTTACCGGTGCCGGACATCATGTCTATGCAGATAAACCGGACGTATTCAATCGTTATGTCAACGAGACCTGTGATATATACAAAGTTAGTAGTGGACGCCTGCCCTCACCGGCGCCATCATCGTTGCACCTAATACGGGAGGCCGCCGACTCCGATGAGGAGCACGATGTGCCCGATTTGAAAACAGCGGAATCGGTGGATATAAAGCCAGATATTAATGTTGTTCAAGGCGTGACATCTGTGCCCAGCAATGAACAAACAACAACCACAAATTCACCTTCAGTTAATCTGGCCGAGGTCAAGCGGAAATGAACACAGCGATTCGATTCGATATCATCTAGAAAAGCGGCCTTAAATTTATATATATATATATATTTAGATCTACTAACTTTGTGTGTATTCTATTAGCTTTTTAGCCTAGTATTAAATGTTGTCTTATCTAATTCTCCTCTTAAATTTTTCATCATCTAGAGATGTATATATATTATATTGTATATATACACAATCTGTCCGTGTATATGAACCCAAGCGACTCTTAGCTGCGTGATTCAGCACTTGATTCTGATTAGTCTAGTGCATGTGGTATGCTCGAGTACAAAGTACAACATTTCTCTGGGTTATTTCTCGCTTTTTTATTGATAAATAAAAGTTCGAGATACGTCATTTATTTATGAACAGCGCCCCAAAGTGTGCTTTAATATATCAATTCTCGTTGATTATATAGTAAGTAGTTCTTATATGGTTTATATCAGTTGCTGGTGCGCTGACGTCTGTCGATCACACGCGGAAGTCATCGACCCAACCCAGTGACCCATACTAAAATTGTTTTGATTTCATTTCTAGCTTAGCTAATCACAATTAATCATCTACAGAGTAATAACAAGTACTAAACTGGACTAGTCTATAAGCTAAAAAGAAATTTGAGTTAATTCTAATCTTCAGGAGAAATCAATGTAATGTGGTGATCTAATAGGAAAATTCTCAAGAATTAAAAAATCAATCTGAAAGTATTAAAAGATTTCAATATTTTGATATCCTGGCTGAGGGTATTATAACTGTATGTCACAAAATGTGGGAAAAATAAAGCCCAGTCTGACCGTCTGTTGCTATGTCAACCAGAGGTAAGTGTATTAAGGACCGGTTTATATACTAAGGAACAATCTTCAGGTACCTTAAATATATTTACAATTAGCATCAGATTGCTCTATTATATATATAGCAGCCTTAGGATCAATTTTAGTGTCACTTTGCAAGTGTATTTAATATTCGGTGCACCGAATATAGACTTTACCCTTAGCACTAGGGCTTAATTAAAGCAAGAGCTGAATAAAACCAGTAAATATAATTTTTAATAAAGTTAATATAGTGCTAGCATAATATTATTCTGAAAATATGAAGTGTTTTTTCAGTCCCATTCCCATTTTTAGCTTTTACCTTTAAGACTTTTAAGTTATATTTTACTTTAGCAAAAGCTTCATCTGAAATTTAAGTTCTGAACCTGAATCTATTTTTCCAAGCTTTTTTTTTGTCTATGAGCAAAGCTGATTGTGATATTTATTAAGTATACAAAAAATAAACAACAAACAATAATCTATATATATTTATAGAAGATTAAGCGGTTGCTGGGTAAATAGAAAGTGAAATAAACATACATATATATAATTATTGTGAAATGTTCTAGGTTCTGTACTTAAAAATGTATTTATTTTATTTTTCATCCCTTGGTGGAATTCGTTTGAAGGGCTTAATAATTATCAGTTCTGCGACTCAAGAACAACTCAAAAATAGACCCCTCCCAAAACACGTATTTCTGGAATACGTTTATACTCTAAAAATCTATATTTCAATCATTAAGTTATAGGCGTTAAAATTTCTGTAGTTCTTTTTATCCCAGTATTCACTGTATACACGTACAAGTATATTAGATATCAGATCCGTTGCTCATGCAATGGGAATTAAAACTAACAATGGCTCGACTGCGGCGAGCCGGTCAATGGAAGCGAAAATAACAACAAAAGCAAATCGTAAACAAAGCAGCGGACTTATCGATGGGGAGACAGAAAAAGCAAAAGCAAAAGCAAAAATAATTGGCTGGCAGATAAGTAAAAAAGTCGGGTCGTATGACTAAGAATAACAATAAAAAGTATCAGTTGAAAACAAAGGCAAATAAAGAAATTTTCAAGAAGAAAGTAATAATGCTTTATTTTTTTAATTCTTGATTACAAGAAAAGTCTTTCAAATTGCAAAAATTTTACATTTTCCAATTGAAGTGCCCGAAACGTCACAAGTCAAGCAATTTTAATATTATAATAATAATTGGTTAATTTCTGTTCCTACTTGGCATCTGCAAAGCCCACACGATCGTTGCCCATATCGAATTCAGTATAGTATTTGCCAATGAAGACATCGCCCAGAATCCAGAGGGGTCCATTTGGTGGTGGTATATCCATGCCCATGAAACCAGATAGACAAATGGTTTTGCCCATTTGAACGACGCGTAGTATATAGTCCTTGCCCTCCAGCTCAAAGGTCTTGCCGCCCAGCACAAATTTAATGACTGGCAAGTTGGGAATCAGATCGCAGGAAACAATATACTGTAAAAGAATATATACCAAAAGGGATATATTATATGGCATCTTTAGATAGCTACAATGCTTACCTGACCACCTATAATGGGTGTGCCACCAATAGCTTGATTAATGGCGGTAGCCTCAGCGGTAGGGGCCGCAATGAGGGAGGTGCCTGTATCGGCGATCACCTGGCAACCGCCTTTGCACAACTCAACATCGTTCAACTGGGCCGAATCCATTTTGATCTGCCAATAAGCCTTGCGTGTGACGGGTAAATAGGTAAAATCGCCGGTATAGTGATTGGGATCTGAACCACCAAAGATGATTTCACCACCCTCTGGGGCCTTGGGATCACGATTCAAATAGAAGGAGAAAACGGGCTGAGAAATTAAACCCTGTTCGTACATGGCATAAAATGGAGGCTTGACAGAATCCACGGAAATGGAGCTGTAGCCCAACCCAAGAATACCATCGAATTTAGCTGCTACAAAGACCAGTCCTGGTTCGCTCAAGGCCTCTGCAAAAGTTTGTCCCTTAATATCCAGACCGGCAATATTAACAATATCGCTGGACAGGTAACCCGAAAGGCTGCCCGAACCGTAGTGTATAGCAAATTCGGTGCCATTTTTGCTATAAGTCGTCGATTTGCTGGCATCATACTTATTGTGCGTTAGGCAGGCAATATTCGTTAGATGGCATTTCTTGGAGGGCACCCACAAGTTTGAAGAACCCGTGTCGAATACAACCTTAAAATTCTGTGGTGGCGAACCTATCGAGATCGGTCCATAGTACTGTGCATCCAGATAATTGGATAGCGGTTCCGGTGAGACCCCGCCACCGCCATACTTGATGCGTAGTTGTTGCAAATCGGTTCCAACATCAGCGAGATGCCGGCGAACCGTTTGGAATTTATTTAACGGTACACGCAACAGCTTCTGTTCCGTATTGCCGTTAGCCCAGGCTAGGGCAACACATACGGCCAGCAGCAGCAATGACTTTTGCATTACAAATAATTGTTATCTTTCCCCTTTTTTAAAGCACTTTCACAATGGTCTTGCACTTTCAACTGATTCGCTTGCACTTAATTAAATATTTGCGGCGTACTGAAGATGATTCAGCATTCAAAAAGTTCTAAATTTGACCAAAACGCGTTTGCACATTGTCTGTACCAGGGCTGAAGCAACTGCAAGTTCATTCAAAGACTGTTGCTTTTAGCGGAACCTAAAAATGAACCGGTTATCAGATTAAATCACGAGAATTGAATTACAGACAAAATTCTATTATTATAATTCTATGATATTATGCTGTTAATTAAATTCTTTTGAAAGTGTAAGCATTTCAATTCGAACCAAAAGCAGAACCGGTTCTGAAGTAATGCTTACAGAACTAAAACCGGTACTGGAACCGCAATGTGATTCGTTCATTTTATTCGATTTCGTTCAAAAGGCTTTGTATTTGTATATTTCGCAAATTGTTTAAAATAATGATTTAAAATTATGTATCTATATATATGTATATGTATATTATCCAAAAACCATAGCATTTGACCTATCATTACTATTTGAAAGTGTGAATAGTAATAGCATTGCAACAAGAACCATTTTTACAAGTAAGCACTATAGTTCCAACATTAATAATTTTGCTTTATGTATACCATTGTTAAAAATGCATTTAAATTGCTTAAAGTACTCAGTAGTTCCAATTACAGTATATGTATATTTTTTTTTCATTTTTTTTTTCTATTTTCCTTTAGTACTTGTAACGATAGATTGCCACACCAGCGACACCAATCAATATGGTACCCATAAGGAAGCCCAGAAGTTTTAGCTACAAAGAGAATTTTATAAAATTTAAGATTATTAAGGATGATTGACCGGCATACCTTGGAATTATCCACTAATGGTGTTTTTTGTCTAACAACAGTCTTCTGTTCCATTTTTTTTGCTTGACCCAACATTTTCTGATACATCTCCTTTTCGTTGTGTTCCTCGCGCCGAGCTTTGATAAAAAGTCGCGCGAGATCCGACTGTACAGCCCGATTATCTGGTTCCAGTGTAGCTACCTTTTGCAATAGCTTGATAGCGCCCTGCGTATCTGATTTGCCCTCGAGTACCTGATAACGAGCCGAAAGGGTTAAAACTCTACTTAGCCAACAAATCAATTATATGGCACTCACTCTGCCCTTGCGGTATAATGCTTTTGGATTATTTGGCTGGCATCTCAACACATGTTCTACGGACTGGAGTGCGGCATCAAAGGCTCCAATTTTAATCTGAGCCATTGCGAGATTGTTGTACACAATCAGTCGATCTTCCAGTAAACTTTGCAGATCACTGTTGGACAACTGTTTATATAAAAACTCACTGAAATATTTACTCAAATTAATAGCTACTTTAAATACCATTTACCTCTAGATCTTCCTTGCCAAACTCAGCATCCGGATCACCATCCCGATTATCCAAGTAGTCTAAAGCGCGTCTGTATAGATGTATGGCATTATTATATTCCACACGTTTGTAAAAGTAATTGGCACGCTCTTTTTTCCTTGCGCTGTAGTAAGGAAATTTAGTAAGTTATTGGTTAGATACAATCATATTTTCATAAAATTTAGATCTAGTCCTAATACTAAAAATATGTCAATTAATTTATTGAAACTTGGTACACATCTGAATTCAGTTACAATACGTGAAATACAAAGTTTCATTAAGAGATCAATCTTAATCTTTTTGAGTCAGAAATATTTAAAAAAAACTATAGAATACCAAAGGTTTCAGTAGGATTGTAAAATAAATGAGTCAGATATCTTGCAGCTTGGCATACAAGTATATTTAGTAGATAAAAACCATATAAATTATATGAATCAAGATAGATAACGCACCCATATTTGCGAAGCACATCGAATGACTTAAGATCCGCAAAATCTTCGTACTTGACATCTAAAAGTTCAACTTCGTAGATAAGCTGGAAGTAATATGTATATAATATTATACTAGAATCATTTATATATAATATTATCAATTTACATGAGCATTTGGTGGTATTTCATTTGCGTCCGGATCTTCCTTTTTAAGGCCAATTGTTCCATATCCAAAGCGGGGGTCGACGCTCAATTGAGCTAGTTCGCCGACATGCATCATTGGCAGGACCATGTCCAGGCCCTGGACTACCTCGAAGTCGCCTACATGGCATTGAAAGCGTTCTCCTTTCTCTACAACAGTACCATCTTCTAGTTTTCCAGTATACGTTATGGTAACCAAATCACCGCGATTTGGCCTTCTTGCACTGTCTGGAGCTTTTCTGATGATGCGCTTTAACAGCTGTTTATTACCTAAAATATCACACTCTTCCTCATCCACTTCCCCGCCCTCCACTTCGTTCACATCTTCTTCCCGCTCCCCATCGTTAACGTTCTTTGCTGCCGCCTTCTCAGCTGCTACTTCAGCGTCAAGTGTAGCTGCCAGGGCTGCACGAATATCCTTCGTGTCCTCCGCATTGGTTAAATCCTCAAAAGAGCTGCTACTCGATTTTTCCACGTCCATTTTTAACTACACGAAATGAACGCAAAACATTGAAACATGGAACAAAGGGCAACATACAATGTGAATGAGGTGATATTTACTTACGTTCAACTCAAATTAATTGCACAATTTTGTTATAAAGTTGGACGTAGATTACTGGTCCTAAACGATAATACGTCTTACACTATCTAAAACGGTTCTCACACCGTTATAATTCGACAATTTTTGAAAACTAAGAAGCTTATTTGAACAAATAATGTAAAAATTAAGATTAAGAAATGATTACTTTCACAAGTACTTTTGACATTTCACGGCCAGGGCTGCCAACGCACATAAATTGAATGCGTGTCGCAATGGCTAGTACGCTGTTAAGGATAAATAAAATTCATTTATTTATTAGCATATATATTGATTTTGAATTTTATAATTGCCCTAGAAAATTTATTGAATATTTTAAAGTAAATTTGAAGTTAGAAGCACAGCATGCTATTTTTTTTTAAAAGAAAATATAATTCTAATATATTTATTACCCATAATTTTTAAAAGCGTTAAGTTTTTTTTATATTAACATATTATTACAATTTTTTTATGAATTGTGAATTGTTTCATGATAAATGTTATATTTTCAACATAAATAAATAAATAAATACTTTATTTTCGATACTTTTATTCAGAGGGGAAACTGTAAACCTTATTAAATGGTATGCTGTTTATATGCGTAGCAGATTTACATATATATTTATAAACTGCAATATATATATATATGTATGCATAGTTTTTGTATATATACAATCAAATAATTGAAACGCACTTCAGTTTCTGTAGTTTTATGTATTTCTATGAGAATATATTCAAAATAAAACCAAAAAACTTTCGATTAATTTTTAATAAATTGTTTTTTACTTTTCTGGCAACGCTGCACAGCTGTGTTTCTTGTAGTAAGCAAAGTGCATTTGTAAATGCGTTTATTGCGCGGTTTCTCTTTTTGTTTGTAAACTCGTAAGCATGGGTAAAAAGAATAAGAAAAGTTTAAAGAAGAAAGCGATACAAAAACATCGTCACACGAAAGAAAAGCTGATGTCTCAAGGTAAACTCAAAAAAGCCCTCTTTAATGCGAACCAGTCAGCAGCGGCGCACACGTACCTTCCGGAAGGGAAGCACGCTACAGGCGGTCCAATGGCAACAACTCTCAACAATAACAACACAGTGAGTAAAACTGCATATACATAAATATTAGTTATACATATTGGGTGCATAATGCATACCCTATTGAGCGGTATTTGGGGGTCGTAATGCTTTGGCTGAAACTGCGCAGCTGCGGGAAAATACAGCTAAAGTAGGAAAAATTCCAGTCAGAAATTTTCCAGCAGTGCAAATTGAAACGTCGCGAATTTAACTTGTAATTTTTAAGTGGCCAAATAAAAAAGTGTTAAACATCCCACCAAAAAAAAAAAAAACATAAAAACTCATTAAAAAGAACTATGGAGCGAGTCTGGCAAAACATTTGCACTCATTACGATGTGCCCGAGGATGTGACCAAGACCTGGTATAAGCGCATCGAGGAGCATCTGAGTGATGATAGCCCAACGCGCGCCTACCACAATTGGCGGGAGATGATGCAGAGAAAGCATACCCATCTTTCTGACTGTGCTCCGAGCATTGCCTTGGCGGCATTCTTTCAGTATTATCATTTTGATGGTAATCGCAGTTGTGTGCAGGAGAACTGCGAGGTATTTGAGGAGTTTTGTCGCGATGCCAATATCGAAGATGTAAGTCCAATCGATGCACAATTATAAGTTTGTTATCGTTTTCATCGATCTTATGGATATGTTGTTGAACTCGTCCCTCAGGAGCGCGCCAAATCGCTTATCTGCAATTTGCTGGGCCGAAAGACTCCCGACAATGAGGTAACCTGGTGCCATGATGACGAGGCTAATTTGTTACAGGATGTCGATCTAGTTGTGCTTGCGTACGTATGAAAAAAGAAGCATCGGAAAAACAGTTGTTTTAAAATATTACTTGAAAAATTCTCTTTGGAAAGTATATGGTTAAAATATTGAAATTTTCAACTTTCCAACAGTGCATGTATTAGGTCAAGATACACTACTTGGTCTAGACAACCCTCAACCCTCTTAATACTCCATCAAAATGCGCAACTCTCATAAGCTCCACCTGAGCAACCCCCGCAATTAATTAACTTCACCTGTCCTCCCATTCCAACAAACACTTTCCAATCACTCGCCTTATCAATAATGCACTCGTATCCAACCCCCGAAACTTTGCAGTTTCATTTTAAATCGCTACCAGACAAAGAAAATGGGATGGAGAGGAAATTAATACTTGCTTCAATTTAATTGGTTTCATATTACACACACAACTAATTAAAAATGTTTTCTCAATTTTATTTGAGCGATGAGGCTCAAGCGCAGAAACTGAGATAATAGTTGCTATAGCAGCAGACAGTTGGAGCTACAGTTATAGCTATATCGACTCGTCTCAGTAAAATAAAACTTATAAATCCACTCATAAAAATAATTTCAAAGTTGAATTTTTCAAAGTATAATCAGATGAAAATTTTATCAAATATTAAACTGAGCTCTACTGAATTCTGTACTGCACAGCGCTCCGGCGGATGAGTACAAGCACTACATTTCACTATTGAGGCACGAGTATGGAAATCTGGATGATGCAACTTATAAATTGATGCGTGTCAAGGTTCTCGAGACATTGCTGATGATACCATCGATTTATGCCACGGAGGAATACCGTGATAAATACGAGCAACTGGCTCGCACCAATATACGGAATGAGATAAAAGAGATTAAGTCGGGCAAGAGTAATTAAGTAGCAGCAGCAGCATTAGTTAGCCAAGGACTCTGTCCAATAATTTGCTGCTTTACTCAACTAATCGATTTTAATATAACATAACTACATACTATATATATCGTGTGATTTTTGCGTTGCGTAATTTTTGATTCATTTAACTAAAGAAATGTGGAATACTACATGAAGAAGATCTGTAGGTTGATTAGCTTATAAAACTTGTCGACTAAGTGATTTAAAAGAACTTAGCTAGTGGAATTTACAAGCGAAGCGTCATCCCAATACTCACGATAATCTAAATGATATATGTAATTGTCCTTTTTTTTTTTGAGTGTCTAACTTAAAGTAGAACGATATTTGTAATGTCCTTTTTTTTATTGAGTGTCTAACTTTACGAAAACGGGGGCCGTTTTTATGAGCTGAAACAAATTATTGGGCATGAAACATCGTTTATAGGAATTATACAACTAATTTAGGTTTTTTCTTTTTCAAAATAACAAATAATAGTCCTTCAAAATTAATGAAAAAATTAATTTTTATTAACAATAGTAATTTACAATTCTTTTGGTTTTAACCGGCTCGAGGTCAACGGTTGTGTTGGAAAAACCAAATTCTATTTTTTCTATATATTTCGGTTACTCAACGGTATCAGTCTTCCACGTCAATAAAAGCGGGCGTGTAACCAAAAATTTTTAATTGAAGACGGTTATCGTTGAGTAACCGAAATATATCGAAAAGATAAAATATGTGTTTTCTAACACAACCGTTGACCTTGAGGCGGTTAAAACCAAAAGAATTAAAAATTAGAAATGTCGCTAAAACTCAATATTAATTATAATTTATATTACGGTCCCTGAAATATAATATAATCAATCACAATTGTAACAGTTTTGATATATATTCATATACGTAAGCTCCATGGCAAAATCAATAATAAAGTCGATGTGTATTTAATCACAAATTAAAATTGTAGTTTTATTCAAAGAACCCAAAAAGAAACTGAAATTCAAACTTCGGCGTGCCGACGGTTACATACCTTTGCGGACTGGAAGAAAAATTTGAAAATATTTAAACCAATTTGCATTGAGAAGTCCGATCGGGATGGTTGCTGCATGTGCTGCAACGTTAGCCCAAAGACTGAGAGACAAAGACAGACGGCCAGACAGACAAACGGAGGGAATGTGCCTCACACATTTCTTTCCAAATTTATATTACCCGCTGCAAGGGTATAAAAAGAAAAAAACGCAGTAAGTATATTTGAAAAGTGAGAAGCTGTTTACTTTTCAAAACTTTGTAGGCTAAATATAGAAATCACAAATAATAACACAAGTATTTCTCATCTGGCATTAGCTTAATACAAACAAACAGCAGAACTCCATGATGCCGTCCAAACAGAACCCAACCTTTCCGAAGTTCAGGGATAATAAAGTTAAGGTATGCAACTGAATGTTTATGGAACCTATTAAGCTTTTCACTGTTTCCTTACTACAGAAAGCCATTAAGCGCCTCAATAATAAGTCAAAAAAGAAAAATAAGAAAAACGGCAGCTACACACAGAGTCTAGCAAAAGCGATTAAGCGCCGTAATAAATCCAAGAATCGTACGGGACAAGGAATTAAACGAAAATTGGATTTTCAGCAGGCTAAAAAGCTGCAACAACAGCTGCACCAGGAGGTGAATCAGCAGTTGCCTAAACCAAAGTTTTATCGCAACCAAAAGGTAAATGCCATATCTAATTTATACTCTTCTCAACTCTACTCGACTTGACCCGACTCTACTCTACTCTACTCTACTCTACTGTACACAACTCTCTGCACATCTACAGCAGGCTGCGGGCTCGAAAACACTATTGAACGAAACGATAGAAGATGGTGAAGTTATTGAGGAAATCGGGAGTAGCGATGATGATGACTGCATTGTACTGGAGCCAGTTGTATCTAAAATAAATTTAGTCGATAATGAAGATTCAAACAGTGAAGATCTATCTAAATTTGATAATATACCAACGAGCAGTCGTTTTGCTATCGATAAAAAACGTGATGTTAATTTGCCATGGAAATCGGATTTTGGAAAGGATGGTTTGATGTATTCTATAAATTCAAGTAGCCTCATGTCAGATAGTTCCTGTTATCTACTTGACGATAGCTGTGACAGTTCTCCAGGGTATTTTGATGATCGCAATCCTGTACAGAAAGTGGAAGTACAACTTAAAGAGTGTTTAGACGATAGTGTGATATTTATTGAAAACAAAGATGACTTTATACCGCTGCCAATAGAGTTGCCAAAGCCTAAGGAGAAAGTACGTGAAATACCTAAGGCGACGCCTAAAATGATCAGGCAGCGCATGAACGAAAGTCTGTTTACCACAACGGAACGCAAGAAACTGGATGATTATAACAGTAATACGTATAATCCGGGAGTTAGTTCGGATAATGCACATATTACCCACAAGCGTCCCATTATTATAGATGGTAGCAATGTGGCCTTTGGGTAAATAAAAATTTTGTATACATTCTTTATGCTGTTAATATTAATTTGATTTCCTTTTCTATTAGTCACGGCTGCTCTAAAGTATTTTCTGCGGAGGGCATAAAATATTGTGTGGAGTATTTTCAAAAAATGGGGCATGATGTTAAAGCCGTCATTCCATTGTTTCGTCGTAATCCATTCAAATCTTCAAATCCACCGCTGCTCGATCAATTGCACAAGGACGGCAAAATCGTATTTACACCCTGTAAAAATCTTCCTAATCAACAAAGTATTAGCTACGATGATCGGTACGTTCCCGTCTATTGATTATAGTCTGTATTATTGACTACTATATATTATATTTCTTTTTGAAGCTTCATTTTACAATTGGCGTATGAGCGTAATGCAGCGGTTGTTTCCAATGATAACTATCGTGACCTGATACATGAGAATCCAGCATTTAAGAAAATCATCGAGAATCGTGTAATTGGTTATTCTTGGTGTGATAATATTCTGATATTACCAAAAGATCCCTATGGAAGATTTGGGCCACCTTTGGCTGAAATTTTACGTTGTTAGTGTTCCGCTATGAATGCATTTAAATTTTCGTTTTTGTTTTCTTCTTATTTTTGTGTTATAATATTAGTTTCGTTCGGTTTAGTTGCGTGTATAAAGTGTAATTAAGTTTTGCAAATTGAATCAAACATTAGTTTTAAAATTACACATTTATTTTATAGAAATTATACGGGCGGCAATCCGCCATTAACTATAACGGTTGTAGTAGTTCTAGTTGTCGTAGTGCCACCTATGGCTCCCAGTTCATAATCTGGAGGCGGTTCGTTTATAGCTGCTGCTGCCAGATTTGGATTGCTGCACTCCAATTCCGTGGTTATGGTCAGCGTGGAGGCGCCAAGACCTCCGCCCTGCTGCTTCACTTCGCTGTTGTAGGCCAACTCATCATAGCTGGGCGGCAGATCCATGCCCTTGGGCAATATGGTCATATCGTTTTCAGCATTGTTACAAACGACTCCATTGCCACAAGCATTACCTGTATTCAAGTCGTTGTTGGCCACACTAATCTCCATCTGGCGACGTGCTATTGGGCAGAGAAATGAGATATTTTGTGAATGTTTTTCTATTATTAATGAACATTTCATCCATATTAACTTGATTATGATTACAATGAAAAATCTGCTCTAGGAGCTGCATAGACTTCAGAATTATTCACAATCTCTGTGGACTTTTTGATATATTGTGTATTTCCTTATTGAATTAAAAAGGATTATAAATTATTACTTAAATTAAGTTATATATATATATATATATATATATATATATATAAGTTATGTTAATTTTTAGAATCGATTGAGGGATAGTGAAGACTTCTTTCAGACATTTTTTTCCTTAAAAACTTTCATTTGAAGAAAAGCTTATCAGGAATAAAACTTTCATTCAGATATTCTAAAAATTTGTGTCCCATTTTTGTAAGTCAGGAAATTTTAACTTTAAAATAATGTAATCATCGAAATTAAAAAAATTGCCTTGAATTAAAATAAGGTAAACGAAAACATTGTCTAAGAATATTATTTGTAAGTTTTCTAAATAAAATAATTGAACCTATTGAAGAAAAAATAATTGAATTGAAAGTATGGTGAATGTTTGTGTTTTAAGTTAGATAAAGTATTGGACTTTCGACTTAAACTTCCGATAGTTCCATGTCTAGACAGTTCTGAGTCTGTGCTATCAAAATTCTTATCACTTTACATACAAAAAATGACGTCATCCCAGCAACTAAATATTTGCACGTTATTAATGGATTTTTAAATTCCGATAATGTCATTAATCGATTATCGATAACACTTATCTCTGGCACGCTATGAGCTGCGTACTTGCGTGCAACAGCTGATTGGCCATTCAGTTGCGCGCAGCTGACCAGCGCCAACAGATTTAAAGCAAACTCATTTATTTAGTTGTAAAAGTAAGCAAGAGCTACTAACAAACGCCCACATATGTGCTGCATGTGCGGATACACTTAAGGAAACCAAACAAATAAATTGTAAGTGAAACTGTTTGCACAAGAAGTTTGTTTAGAGCCAAAAATGGTAAAATACCATTCAGCTTTTATGTAATAAAAGCTAAACAATTGCTGACGTTGTTGGCCCTATAAAAGGTGAAAGTGATTGAGTCTTCGATACAAGCAAATAAAATCGAAATCAAATTCGAGTTCGAAATATGTAAATAGTGACTCAATGCAGCTGCAACAGGTTATTGGGGTCAAATATTTCAGTTAAAGAAACTATCATTAACAATGTGCAAAATTAATGATTAATGTTTTGCTTCAATGCTGTCATTTAGCTGTAAAGTTTAGCTATTTAGCTCTGAGTGAAAGTCAACAGTTGAGGTTTAAAGGCCAAAACTTAAAAGGTGTCTGTTCAAATACAGGAAATACTCTTTTTACGTTGAGTTCTAATGAGGCTAAGCATTAAATTAATTTAGCTATTTGAATCTGAATTCAATATTAGGTAAAACCGACAATTTTCCTGAAGAAATTAATTCAAAAAATCTTTCCAAAGAGTAGTTACTGTTCTTGAAAAATATGTTATAAGTTTTAACTAACTTTAATGTTATATAGCTACATTTTAAGGCTGTCTTTTTTCATTTAACTGTAAGATTGTATAAGATTAATTTAAGCCTAAAGAAAATTCGAAATTTATGCTTTCAAATAAATTTAAGTGTTCAAAATTTTTCTGGAAAGCTTATGGATTTTTTGAGCTTAGCTTTGGTAACTTTTTGATTAAGAACTTCGGTTCAGCATACCAAAGGTAGAGTATTTTTAGGCGGATGTAAACCTTTCCGTGTAGTTGTAATTCTTTTCTAGTTTTTGTTCAACAGCTTGAGTTATGAGCTTTGCTCCCATTGTTCTAGTTTCTATTCCACTGTGCTTGAGCTTTGAGCTTCGCTGTCGTCAGGCTTAAGGGTTAATTGACATTAAAAGTGTATGACAACCTGTTGATTTAACGGTTCAATGGGCATACAGCTGTTGTGCGAAGAGTGTTAACCCAACTAAGTTCAGTTTTATATTTGCAGCCCAACCGTAGTGTTCCCACTACCCGCCCCCAGAAGAAACTGCCATAGATGCTGCGACGCGTGCTTGCCTTTGGGGCCCTTGGAGCAGGCGCCGTCAGCACCGGACTAAGTCTGCATACGAATGACTATGACCTGAACTCATTGGGAATCGTAAGGTTGTCGCGATCAGCTTGCGCTGTAGTTGATGTGGCGTTGACCTACAAGCGGGAGCTTTACTACAAGGAATGGGATAAAACGACGCCGGAGTACAAGGCTGAGAAGAGTCGAGTGCATAAAATAGCCGCCGAGAAGCTACTTGAGCTAATATGTACAAATAAGGGAGTGTATATCAAAGTGGGTCAACATATTGGCGCCCTGGAATATCTCTTGCCCAAGGAATTTGTGCAGACCATGAAGGTGCTTCATTCGGATGCGCCACAGAATCCCATTGAGGATCTGTATAAGGTTATTAGGCAAGACTTGAAGCGCAATCCGGAGGATTTATTTGATAACTTTGAAAGGGAGCCTCTGGGCACCGCTTCATTGGCCCAGGTGCATAAGGCACGCCTGAAGACGGGCGAAGTTGTGGCCGTCAAAGTGCAGCATCCTTATGTAAAGGGTAATTCTCTGGTGGATATGAAAACCATGGAAATGGCTGTCAAATTACTAGCGCGCATATTTCCCGATTTCAAGATACAGTGGCTGGTCGAGGAGTCCAAGAAGGTAAGCGGGTTTTAGGTCGTAATATTCGTATATATATGCTAACGAATTTCGTACTTTCTTTTAGAATCTGCCTATAGAGCTGGACTTTCTGAACGAGGGTCGAAATGCCGAAAAGGTAGCTGAACAATTCAAGAAATACAGCTGGCTGCGTGTGCCAAAAATCTATTGGGAACTGAGTTCATCCCGTGTGCTGGTCATGGAGTATCTGGAGGGTGGCCATGTGACAGACTTAGATTATATAAAGCGCCATAAAATCGATGCCTTTGCGGTGGCCAACAAAATTGGTCAACTTTATTCGGAGATGATTTTTTCCACGGGCTTTGTGCACAGTGATCCACATCCGGGCAATATACTCGTACATCAGACGCCCAAGAATACTTTGGAAATAGTACTGCTGGATCATGGTCTATATGCTAATCTAACTGATAAGTTTCGCTTTGAATACTCTAAGCTTTGGCTGAGCATATTGAATGTGGATCGCAAAGGCATGCGTCAGCACAGCGAGCAGTTGGGCATTAAGGGTGATCTGTACGGTCTGTTTGTGTGTATGGTAACGGGTCGACCCTGGGAGACGCTTTTACAGGGTATTAACAAAGTCAAATATTCCAAAGAAGAGGTAAGTGCAGGGAATTGCTCTACTTTGTCAGTTTTTTAATTCCCATTTTGACTTGCAGAAAAATACGCTGCAGAGCAATACATCGCTGGTGCTGCCGCATATATCGGATGTGCTGGAACAGGTGGATCGTCAAATGCTGCTTATACTAAAGACCAATGATCTGATACGTGGCATTGAGTCCACGCTGCGCACACAGAACCGCATGACTGCCTTTTGGGCCATGTCGAAATGCTGTGTTCAATCTTCCTATGCGGAGCAGCGTGCCCAGCAGACAACAAAGGCTAAAATATATTGGCGTCTGGAACTGCGAGAGCGCTGGGAACTATTCAAATTGAATGTCTACTACCTCTACTTGGGACTGATTAACTTTGGTTTTTTGACGGCGCTTAAGCAGGTGCTCTAGCCGCTCGTAATCCCAGTCGCTGGTCATTGATTAAAGTACAAATTTGTGAACAAAATAACTGATTTACCTCGTTGCCTCTGTTGGGCCAGACGGCGTGCATTCTCCTGACGCTTGCGCTGCATAGCACTCTTTTTGTTGTGTTTGGATAAAAGAGTACGGAAATTATTTATATATTTTTTTCGTCTGAATATATAGCAAAGTGCATATTACCATTATTATAGCGAATGGAAAGAGTATAACGAAGACAAATATGAGCACAATGTAAAACGCGTAGCCGGAATAAAAGTACACATAGCCTGGCGTTGGTGTCCATATAGTAACATTCGATGGATCACCGTAATTCCAGCCATAATCCACATAAGCAGCAGTGGTGCTGGTAGTGCTGGCGGTGCTGCTGCTATTTCCACTCACAGTGGAATTCAGCAAAATGCTTGCCGTGGTGCTTGTTGTGGCATTTAATGCTACGAATACGTTGGGCGCCATTCGTAGCGAACTAGGACTTTCCGGATGCGAGAAAAAAACCAAAAATTAAATTGACGTGTCTCGTTTCGTTCGCAATGTCCGTTGAAACTGAACTGAAGACCCGAAAATTGATGAGCCCTGCAACCAGTCATCATCGTGGGTCACATATGTATTCATATGTACATTCATTCGCCCAGGCACAGGCACAGGCAGAGGCACAGGCATAGCTCACATATTTGCTTTGTAATCATTAGCTGATAAAGCTGACAAAACCACTGCCTAGCCTGGGCTTAAGTTCAGTTCAGTGTGCTTTTCTCTGCACGATATCGAGCACACCTTGTGCACCATTTACTGAGGTCTGACGACTGAGGGGTTTGGGGTTCCTTTATCTAATGAGGCATTATGATAAATGTGTGCAAATGTCACACAAACTATGAGTACCAGGGTATATATGTACATTTATAGATATCTATCTATATCTATACTGTTTTTTTTTCCTGTGATTTATGGCAAGTTTTCTATTCAGGAAAAAGACATATTTTTGTCGTGGTATCAGCTTAGAGGTGGTCTTCCGCTTGTTAAGAAGATAGTAGATAAAGACACGACAATAGCGGGAACTAAAAATTAATATTTAGACATAATGATTTCTGGCTCATATTCATAAAGAAAATATAGGAGCAGCTGATCTATTTAAACTGTACTCTTCTATCTTTGTTTTAACCAAAATTTATTAACTAATCTTCGGCTAATACCTGACCAGAGACGATTCCGAGAAGCTAGAGATTTGGCTATTCCTTTTCCCCATTTTCTGTCTTTTTCTATCTCTCATCAATCTTTCTTTGTTTATTTGTTTTATTTTTTTTTGCCTTCATTTTATTATAGCCAAAGGGAGAGCTGACTTTTTAATTTGATTTTTGTATTTAAAAAAAGTATTTATATTTTTTAAATCTGAACTTCTGAATACTAAGAATAATCCCTTGCGATTTCTGTGGCAATCATCTAAAATTCATTTTTCTTCAGACTATACCTTTCTACAGCTATAAAAATTCCATGAGAGAAATAGTTTCTTTCTATTAAGAGCGCTAAACGTACGACTCGCGACTCACGCGCCCATCGCTAGTTGAGTTGGTCAAGTGCAAGAAACTAGTGCAAATATTTACGATTATGTTTGCTCACCTTGCTCGACTTGTGACTCCTCCTCTTTCTGCTGGTTCAGCATATAATACCGATAGGCAATCATAGTAGTCTGCAATTGAATGTCAAACAATTAGCGACATATTTTTAAGTGTCTTATAATATTGCCAATAATAGTAAAATTAACTCACGCGCAGAAAGAAGAGGCAAAAGCAGATTATGGCCAAGGCAATTAGCAAAGGGCCAGAATCCATTTTAAAATTATTTCCTTTGTTTACGTTTTTCTTGACTTAATTCTCTTTTAAAATGCGTAAATGTGATATTTTCAGGTGCGATGATTCACAGTAAGCCCTCGCGCATGTCCAGCGATAAGATATGGATGGATGTAGTAATATTAAGTAGGTTTCGTACGCCAGAAGGCATTGATTACATTTTAATTCAGCTAAAGAAATTCACAGCAAGTTATTCGAAATGTTGTCCGTAATGCAACTTGATAAAGCCCGAAATTGAAACAGCTTCAGTTGGCTGGCTGAATGCGAATGGATTGCAATATCTGTGCGTATTATTCGAGCATTATTAGTATTATATTTTGTTTTTTTTTACTCTATACCCCTTAAAAATGGCTAAGAAGAGTTTATTATCATATGCACAAGCAGCCATCTTTGCCCCAAATATTTATATATATATACTTGTTCAGCATCTAAAGTCGAGTAGGTGCTATAATACATTTTGAATTTATTGTCTGGAGACACCAGGGTATCAAATTGTGGATTGTGGATTCCTTTAAGTTGTGTATCCAACTCTTAGAAGAACTTATTTTTCTGCTTTTCTTCCAAATTGGATATTTCTCTATAAGTTTTTCAATATTTTGGACCTCTTTGATCTGATTTGTGGTCATGATTCAGGAGCTTAAATGTGATCAAACTAAACAGAATTCAAAAATCCCTTAACACAGTTTACAGGGCATCTTTAAGTCGAGCATTTATACATGTTTTCTCGGGCATTGCGTTATCTGGTTCCACCACTTCAATAGCCAGATTGCATTTAACTCGCTTGTTTATGACTTTGGTTATCATTGTGCAAATCCGCTAACAAACGAGACGTTCTGTCTGTTTGCTCTGCAGCACCCTCCAAAGACCCATCCGAGAGTCTGAACTGAACCTTAATTTAGACCCCAATTCAGAGTCTCCCTCTATATATACAGTGGTTAAAACGCTAATTAAAGTGAATGGCCGCTTGGCTTTTTGCCTGTCAGAGTGTCAGAGTGTCTGCCTGCTATCTCCGCCATGCACCTTGACCCGCCATCAGTCATCAAGCTTTCACACTCACGCACAAAGGCGTAGCTAGAATCTAGAGCGGGGAGGGTTCAATTGAATTTTTAAGCTACTTAAACCATAAAGGGTATATATCTGTTGATAGATGATGATGATGATGATGATGATATATACGCAGATAAACCTGTCTGAAAAGAACTTGAGGAAAAATGCAATCAAGCGCACGCTCAAAGGTGTAGGAGGGTTATGAAAAGGGGGGACACTTAGCAGTCTTGTTGCAATTTTAATAAACTCTAGAAGTTAACTCTGCTGATTCCAATTTCTTAAGAAGAAAGCTATTTATATTTTTAGATATTAATATAAGAAAGAATAAGATGAACTCCTATGATTTATTTTTAAGGCAATTTTAAATCTATGTAATAGTTTTTTTCTATTGAAAAATCCATTAGAATTACAACTTTAATATGAATCTTATACTTAAAACAAATCTTAATCATTTTGTAACATAAGCCATAAGAAAAAGGAGCAGTCTTCGTTGAAGGGTTGCTTCTGACGCCCCCAAATCTGCTACGCCCTTGCACCCTTCATAAAGGATTATCGCAGTTTTGAGAGAGATTTTTGCCGAGTCGCTGCTCATTTGCATATAGCGCGATTCGCATATAAATTATAGAAGAGAGCTTCACACATTAACAATTCCTTTTTGTTGTTGTTTTTATTGCATTACGCACACACGCACACTCGCTCACTCATACTTTGACACACACACAGTTAGTCCAGGTGTTTCCATTGCTTTTCTCTCTCATAATGAAAGAAGCCTTTGTGCTGAAACGTTGCATTATAATTTTTTAAATTGATTGAAAAATTCACTGTGGAGATTTTAAGCTTTAAAAATTAAAAGCCTTTTTTAAGATTAAATTTCAATTGCTCGCTGACTGTTAAGCATTGATATAAGGCCTGAAAAACATACTCTGAATTCTGGATTTATAATATAAGAATTTAATTGAAATTCCTAACATTAATAGAGCTAAAAACAATGAATATTCAAGAATTATAAAAGAAACATATTTTGCGGAGTTCATCAAATCAATCAAATTCCTCCAAATATTTATTCCTGCATTTATAATCCATTGAAGAAGGGAGCTCCAAACCTATAAAGAATATATATTATATGGTTCAGTATGATGAGACGAGCTTATTTAGGCAGATAATATTTCCATCTATCTGTCCATCTGCCTGTTAAATTTTCAAAATTTTCCTTAACAGTTGAAATAAAAAACACTCAGCTGGACTTAGTTTTCAAACGTATATTTTGATTTGAAATCAATTAAACGAATTAAAAGCACCAGACACGAAAATGTTTCTTAATTCGAATACAACAAATGGAAATACACACATTAATAATTAAATATGACTAACATCAACATTTTACATTAATTATTTAATCATTATATTACACATTACATCAAATTGTAGCTGCTTGTTTCTATGAGTTTTCATTGAGTTTTTCCAACTAATTTTCATTATAGTTTGGCACACAGTATTTGCGTTTATTTAATACTCTTAACAATGTTTTTTTATTTGGGTTAAATTTTCCGGAAATAAAGTTGAAATTGCAATTGCAAACATATAATTAATATTTCTGGCCATAGTTGCCTTATATTTTCTGTTTTATTGTTTCATACTCTTGCTGAGGGTATTCGAACTTTGTCATCATTGAAGAAGGCAGCTCGGATTCGGTATAATAGATGCGTCTGTCTGTCTGTTTCTATGTAAACTCGTCTCTCAATCGTTGAGCTTGGTGAATGAAAGTTGGGCAGCCACCTTCTTTTACTTATCGGAAAAGTGCTGATCGGACAACTATATCTTATAGCTACCAGAAAAAGGAATAATCGGCTTAAAAGTGGTTGAATGGAAAACTTTAGTGTTTCCCAAGTTTTCAAAGTTAAAGTAAGAAACACGTTTTCCAAGTGATTGTTCCTCTGCAAGAGTATTTAATCTTCGGCTTGCCGAAGCTAGCTTTTCTATAGTTGGTTATTGGATTCTGTTTGATTTTAATTCGCTGTACGAGTAGAATTTTTTTTAAACTTTTGCACTCTTAACTTTAGTTTTGTAGTATTATAAAGCTGCTTCATTCGCTGACTGTTGCCTTTGGCGTGTTGCAATTTAATTGAAATCCAAATGAAATGTACACACAGCCTGTCTGTGTGTGTGTTTTTTATATGTATTTTAATGTAGCGGAGTGCGTGTACTGTTTGCACGCACTGTAGAAGAGTGTCACAAACAGTTATTATTCTGCTTTATTCAATTTAAATTTAATTAGCTGCATTTCGCTGACATTTTTTGTTTACTTTTGATTTTCCTCTGTCATCTGTGAAAAATGGAAAACAGAAAATGGAATTCTTTTTATTATTATTATTATTATTATTATTGGCAACGCATAAAAATCACATACATATTATTTACATTCATTTTTCTGTGAACATAAATTATTTATTTAAATTTGTTTGGCTTTTAGCCCAGACATTTTCTACTCATAAAAAATTCATAGATACTTTTGGGGCCTTAAATCATGCCTTGCTGAGGACTCCTACTACAGAAGGCTCTCCAAATATAAATTTAGTTTCCCACAGTTGCATAATTTACGATCTAAGGCACACTCACACACACACATACACACGCACATCTCACACATGTTCATTTAAATCACATTCAAATATTTTTAAATTTCCGTCTCCTTCACAGTCTGCGCCTAAAAGTATGCTATAAAAATGAAATGAGCTCTCATCTGTGACTACAACTTTTTCAAGAGACTTCAAAAATATACTACCTTGAAATCCTTAATCCTAAATAGAACTAAAAATAAATGTTAAAATATATATCCTTATAAACCAAAGCTCAAAAAAAACCAACACAGGATATTAAGGCAGAATGGGCTCGAATACGCCAACCGAAGCTCCTCAATAGTTTCATTAGCTTGGAACTTTGTATTAGAAGAACTTCTTCAATTAAAAAACAAATATAGAAATATTTATATTTTATTAAAATTGTTTACTAAGCTTTTCATGCGTTCTATTTGAAAAGTTAAGACAGCAAAATACGTGAATTATTTAGAGAATTCACAGAGAGAGAATGGCAAAAGCTAAAGCTAAAGCCAAGTGACATTTTAATTAATTTAAATGAATATTTCTTGTTAATAGTTGCGTGTTGATTTTCAGTTTACAATGTAAACTGAAATGTCAAACATATAAGACCTTTATCAAATACGCACACACACCCAAACACAGACGCACACACACACGCACACACCCAGAATTGGAAGGTAAACTGCAGAAATTGTAAGGGAAATACGAGACACAAATCAATTTGCATAAGGATAGAAACTTTGTAACTTGCCGCAATGAAAGTTTTGTGAGATCCTTATGGAAGAGAGTCCTATAATTCTGTCATGGAATATGCAGTGAAATAGCTGCTGAAATACTATGTACATTCCCCATTAGGATGGCAATAGTTTAGGTAGATAAATTGAATTTGGCACTATTCCACTCATATATACCTATGTAAGAATTAGCAGAACTGACTGGTTATCATATATCTCTTATGTGGCCATATCATATATCTGTTTATAGGCTTAAAATTAAGGTAAGACTGGCTGATCATGGGGTTAACCAAAGCGCTGTGTGTACTTAATTGAAGAGACTGCTTTCTCGTTCTATGAGTCCTCACAGGACCATGGCTAGACTCTTAGAACCATACAACGATATCTGTAGAAGTTGTCAGGATGAAAAATATATTGAAAATGTGGAATAATTCTAATCACTATGGTCGACATTATGACAAAAGTTTCTAAAGGTCTAACCGTCTTAATCAGAATGGCCAAATCTATGAAGGCATCGGGTTGGACCCCTTCTTGACCAAAAGTGTTAGGAAAGGAAATGGATCTCTACAGTATCTCGAATCGCCACAGTAGGCCTAGGTATGCCTAAGAGTATTATTAATGTTAGATAGTTGTAAGGCTCAAACTGAGGCTATTTGTTTTATATAGCTAGTTGTTATAGTTCTCTAGTCTTCTTTTAAAGAAATAAATACCAACAGGCTTCAAGGGTATTTAAGTCTCCGGTGTGAAAGAAATAAGACTTTCTTTCTTTTGCTTCTTTTCTGATTTGTATGAGGTATTTCTGCTAGGTCTACGGCTACAGAGCTCTGTGTGTGTGTTTGGGAATTAAATTTGAAATTCAAATTTATGAAACTGCAGCAGTTGGAGGAAGAGTTTGTGGATTTTCGCCAAAACTAATAAGAGCCTATATGTGTGTATGTATGTATGCATATATGAGAATTATTAAGCCAACAGACAGTCAGACAGACAGACAGACCGACACACACACTCACAATTTGTGGCATTTGCTTGATGCTTTAACAATTAGATACTCGTAGCATACTTTTTGGGGCGCAAAACCTTTTTTTTCTTGCTGAGGGGCGGTTTAAGGGGTTTGGGCTGGGCTGACTTTTATGTGGTGCAAATTTTTGGCCTGACTCTTTGAGACTTTGTGGCCAATCGGTCGTTGAAAGTCGTTCAGCTGGAATCAAGTTGTTAGCACAATTAGTGTGGGCGTGTCTGCGTATGGGCGTCTCTGTGGGCGTGGCAGCGCTTTCATTATCGGCTACGTGCCTCATTTTGTTCATGAATGTTAAGTAAAATTAATTGCGTAGCCTCTGGCGCAAAAGTGTGCGAATTGTTGCCGCTTTGTTTGCTTATTTTGATAACAGCAACAGCAGCAACAACAACAAAAAGTAGAAGAAGCAGCAGCAGAAGCATAGGAAAAGTTTTTGAATAATTTCATTAATATATTTGGTAAATTTGTTGGCGTGTAAGAATTGCAAGTAATTTTCTCTCACACGCACTCACTGCGCCTGCTGCTTATTATAATTTATAATTAGGTTAACAAAAAATGCTGTAGCATTGTTTGTACAGTGGGTAAAAGGGCTAAAAACAATGTTATATTTGAATAAAATACAATCAAGGGCATATCTCACAGTATTCAAATAAATTCCACTGAAAAAAGTGAGGCATACTTAAAGGCTCTTTTAAGAATTTGGGCTCCACGACCTTCAGGCTCTAAAATAATAGAAGTACAAAGTAAATTCAATCTCACTCTAAAATGTAGGCTATATCTTATATTATTTTTAATATTGTACTCTGGAAACATCAAGGATTCTGAATATTATACTACCACAAAAAGTAGGCTAAATGTTTTTCTGTATAATTCATTTCAAAGAACATTTTCATTATGCCAAGTTTACAGGGCAACGCGGAATCAGGACATTCGATTAAAGCACTTAAACTTGTCTTGTTTATCAGTTGGCGGGATGAAAATTTTGTAATTATACTTTTAGGATATTGGCAAAAAAGTTTTCACTCGGTTCTTGCAGCATATTGTGGCATAAGTGGGGGCATCCGTTCCGTTCGAGCTCGGCTCGAAGAGCCCAAAAAACAGGTCAACGAAAATGGTGTACAATAAACTTTAATGAATTACAATTTGGCTCAGGAGGTGGAATCGGAGGAGGAGTCAATGGATGCTCTGTAAACCCTTGAGCAAACGGGAGGAAAAAAAAGGCGAAAAGCGAATGTAAAAGGAAATGAAAATATGTCGACGGAAATGAGCATTGACGCCATCCAATGCGGATTGCTGGATTACTTTTCGGACATGTTTCTGGTCAAGTCAAGCTGCTTGGCGCTGATTTTCTCTCACTTGCTCTCCCTACAAATTGGGTGTGGTTGAAAGGCAGATGGGGAATTGGGAAGAGCATTAAGTTGCCGTTTCATCATTGTCAACAGTCGCCGTCGCCGTCGCAGTCGCAGTCGCAGTCGAAGCAGCAGCCAGCAAACAATAAATATTGTAAACAATTTGTTGTTCGCCTTATGCTAGAAATGCCAGTGCAAATATTTGAAGAGGAAATAAGGTTCGAATGCGAAATCCGCATAAACCCTTCGGCCCATAAATTATCATCATCATCATCAGTAAATGGCTGTGGCTCCCCTCCCATTTCGTGTTGCGTTTACAATTTCCAATTGCCGCATTCCCAAGCTGCTCCTCCAGCTCTTCCCCTCCTCGCTCTCCATCCATCTGCATTCATCTCCAACTCCAATCCCAAGTGGCATCCACGTGGCCAATGCGGCATTAATTAAATCAAGCATCATTAAGCGACTGTGGCAGTGCCTACTAAGGCCCACTGTGTGTGGGTGTGGTCGTGCTCGTGCTCGTGGTTCTGCCTGCATTTCTAGATTTGCAGCCAACAAAGTGCACACTGGGTTGACACTCGTTGAAAATTGTATGAATTTTTTTGAAGGTTTATTAATTTATGTGTCTCTAAGAGAGTTTGAAGAACTTTTTTGGCATTGAAACTTTGTAAGTTTTAAGAGAACTTTTAAGAACAATTCAGGGATTAAATTCCTTAGTCTTAAACAGGTGTTTAATTAGTCTAAGATTATTGATAATTGAATAAAAAATTAAATAATATTAGAATCTTTATATAACGAAATTTACTTTGTAAATCCTATTGGAGAATTAAACCTAATATACTCGCTTTCCTTAGTTGAAGGCTAAATAAATTATTTTTATATTAACAATGAATAAAGCACATTTTAATTGTCGACCACTGTGCAGGTCGAGTAATTGAAAATCGCCCCGATTGTGTGGGTGGCTGCGTAAAATTTCATTTGGTCGAGTGTAATTTTATAGCATTTCCTGTTGTTTTTATCTAACTGACAATTAAAGTGTGTGTTAAGTGCTTCAATTGGTCTTTAAAACTGAAGGCACCACCATTTTTCATCCCGTCAAAATGTCTGCTGACAGCCCAGCAGGACTTTTTTGTTATGTGCAAAAATAAAATTTAATTTAATGCTCTTAACAAAAGTCTTCCACAGAAAATTGATATTTAAATACCTATAAGTAACATAAATAATATTGAAATTCAATTCCAAGCCTTGACCTGGCCATATATTTTCCTAGTAAAACTTTCAGCTTAAGAAAATGAGAAAATAAATGAAATTTTTTGGCTGGCACACATTTTGTAAATATAAATTATATGAGAAAAAAAATTTGATTACATTCTTACATTATATGTTTTATACGCAAGTGCATTTTTTTTGTATACTCTTACAGAGGGTATTATAGCTCTGTGTCTATTGAAAGCAGCATCTTCGAACGAAGAGACAAGTTGATATAGCCCTGTCCGTGTGTCCTTTTGTCAGTCTGTCGTTCTGTCATTGTGTCTGCATTGCCAGCATCATTCTTTTCATTGTATGTTGCAACCGGATCGGACAACTATATCATAAAGCTGTCATGGGAAGGAACAATCGGTTGACAAAAAACTTTTTCATTTCTAAATAAATCTTGGTAACATTACGCAAAATTTAGATGAAAGAGTATGTTTTTTTTAATGAACTCTAAAGATGATCAAGATTGGATTAGTATATCCTATAAATTTAATAACAATCGGTCTTTCTCAGTCTGCAAGTGAATGCAATCTTCGGTGCACCGAAGTTGGCCTTTCCTTACTAGTTTTTACTCTTTTTTTTCTCCTTTTTTGCCAATTGCTTTGTCGTTGCCATGCTGAGCGCCTGGCAGCAGGCCAAGACCAGAGCTCAGTGGGGCGCCTATACAATGGGTATACAATGGGGTAGGAAAAAGGTCCTGAAAACCAAGTGAAATGGAAGAGAAACGCCAGATGCGCTTGTTGGTTTAAACAACAGCAGAAAATGCACTTCGACGAGGCTTTTTCCGAGGACCCACATACGCTTTCACATACATATAGTACACATATACAGACATACATTCACTGAGCCCCCCCTCCATTTTCTTGGGCTTAAATGGGCTTTACGTAGTACACAAAGTCTATTTATTGCGCTGCTTGTAGAGGCCATTTTTCACTTGGCGAGGATTTCGCTGCGCAAACGCTTGAAATTTCATTTGCTAAATGTAATTCGATTTAAGTTTAAGGCATTTGCCATTCGCCATTCGCAGTTCGCAGTTCGCGTTTGTTATTTGCTTTTTGTTTTTGCCATTTCCTATTTGCCATTTCCCCTTCGCCATTTTCCATTCGCCATTTGCCATTGTGTTGGCAATGAATTTTTCATCGTTGCGTTTTATTATTCATTTATTTTTTGATCTTTTTTTGGGCGCATAAAGCACTTAGCTCAGTGCAAAGTGCACTGAAAAAACATTAATAATCAAAATGCATATTTGGCTTACTCTATTTGTTTAAATTATTATCAAAACTGTTTTTTTTTTCAACCTCTTTCTCAATTAAATTTTCCCTTTAAACGTGTTTTTTCTCCTGCCAATGTTGCCAATTAATAAAGATAATTTTACAGCATATTTTAGCAGTTTTTCTGGTAGCTCTAGCTTATTTTTTAACGTATTTGATCAACAATTTTTCCAAAAAAAATATATTTTATTTTTAAACATTTTTCGGAATTCAATTACTTGAGCTTTGAAGCTTCTGAAATGTGGTTTTTTTTGCTTGTGGAAAAACTGGACAAACTCGCCTTTGTGCAGTGTTTTTAGTTAAAATATTCATTGGTTTTCAATTTCTCTGATTTGGGTGCTGCTCTCAATTAAATTGGAAAATTTGCTAATGCTTTTTGGCAAAAAGCGCAGCACTTGCACTAAGCACTGAGCCACTGAAAGCACCACAGATTCGAGTGGAAATAATAAAAATAAAAGTAAAAAATACAGAAAATTGTTTTGCATATTGCTTTGTGGCACCGCACAAATATGGAAATTGCACTTGTCTATGTAACTCTCAGTCCTCTCTCCCCTCCCCCCAACCGTTTCCCCTCTCTCTGCTCGCTCGCTGGGTGTACGAATAAAATCAAATTTGCTGGCCTCCTCTCGACCTCCAAACAAAATGTTGCGCCAGCGCAAACGTATATAACAATCGGCTAACAATAAGAATAACAACAACAACAGCAACAACAACATCAACAAGAGCCAGCAACAACATCAACTTGGCCAAAAGCAATAAACTGGCCAAGTGGTTGGCATTGCCACTGTTGCGGGGTTCCGCTAGCCAAAAAAACCTCCTCTCCCTCTGTAACCGCCCCCAGCCACGACCTGACGGCACTCAGGCTGAGGATGAGCTTTGCCAACTCAGCAGGCATTTAGTTTTGTGTAAAATGCAATTTGCTGCTTTTGCATAAAAATCCCATTGTTAGACAAGGGTTGCTCTTCAGATACTCTGTAAAAAAGTTCTAAGAGCATATGAATTTTTCACTGAAAAAGGTGCAGGAAATTTCAATCGGCTTTTGTGAATTGAAAAAAGGGTTTCTTCTGTGTTCTTTTTTACATGTGTGGCTCAAATGTTTCTTTATTGGTTGCCCCAAAAAGTATGCTACTTTTTCTAGTTAAAGTTAAGTGAAGCTGGGAATTGATTTTCTGAGCCAAATATTGATTATATCTGCGATATGAAGGAAATATGAAGTCCTGCAAATTATTTCTAGAGTATTTTAACTACTTTAATTAAATATTAATTTCTGCTTTTGATTTTTAATATATAAATATGAATCAATTAATAAGTTGCTTAAGAAATCAGAGACTACTCCTTCTATCTGCAATATTTACTTCTGAGTATTTTTAATGAATGATTTCCTTATAGTTTGTATAACTTTAAAGAATTATTTGATATTTAGTCTATAAGAAGGGTAGATTATTTTATAGCTGGCTTAATTTATATTTTGTATATTTAATTATTAATGTCGTATTATTTTATAGAAAAACAAGCCATGCTTTAAATAAATGTACCACAATATTCCTACACTCTACAGTATTATTTGTAAAATTATCCTTTGACTATTTACTGAATGGCTTATGGCTCAGTTGGCATACCAAAAGGACTTCCATTTGCAGTATGAATTTCACCCCGAATACCCCTAAACAGACCCATTAAAATACGTACCTAAAATTTACGTAAATGGCTCCACTCGATGTTCCGGATCCAACAAACTTAAATCGTTGAATGTTACGCAATTTTCCAGTACTTGGCTGCTGGTTGCATTAATTAAATCAAAATCAATGGCCACACAGTGCTCCAACACGGAGTCCGACTCTGGGATAGTTCCCTCCTTCCGAGAAACATCATTTTTGCTGCAATTCTGTTGGCAATCAACCGCATAACAAAGCTCCAATTCTGTCTCTTGCTCCTGATCCTGCTCCTGTTGCTGCTCCTGTTCCCGTTCCTCCTGTCCGTGGTCGGGCTGATGAGCACTTGTCAGGAACAACGGCTGCTCTTCATAACCGTAGTCGTATTCATCGTACTCATCCATCAGTGATTGCTCCGAGTAGCTTTCGTCGTCATCATCGGTGCAATCAAAGTAGCCACTCTGTCGGTTTTAGTCTAGCTTAGTAATCTCGTTCCTCTCTTCCCTTTCTTACTCTGTGTTAGTTAAGGTTTACACGATGAAGTAAATTCTTGAAGCTGAATCATACACTTTTTACGGCAATAAAAGCCTGAGCTCTTTTTTGGTTTAAAAATATGAAATTTAATAAATGATTCTATGAGAACTTCATGTAGTTAACTCATCGTGTAAGCCTGCAATTAATGGTCAAATAAGCACCTGACAGTCCAAGCAACGGCAATTATCACAGAGGCTGCAGCTGAGGCCCAAAATATCTGCTGCCTCCTGGTAAAGCTCATAGCTGGACCTTGAATCTTCTTGTTTATTCCTCTCCAGCTGCTGTTGCTGTTGTTGGAGTTGTTGTTGTTGTTGTTGTGTGTAGTTGTTTAACTTGTTGTTGTTGTCATTATGCATGCTCCAATTGTTCAATTTATTTTGCTGTTGCTCTGCTCCAGCAACCTCTTGACTGCTCCGCCCGCTGCTGCTGCTGCTGCTGTTGTTGTGATTTTTCATGTTGCCGTTGTTATTCTTGCTGGATGAGTGACCCGCCAATGATGATGCGGCTGCCCCAGTCGATGTGGACGCTGTGTAAAGATCCGCCTCATTGCTGTTGAGCAAAAAAAACAACAACGGAATAAAAAGTTGACTCGTATTTAGCTTTTGCTTGAATAAACTAAAAGCTCAAACACTCCAAATGAACTGGAACTCTCTATAAACACGACTAGAGAGTAGAGAGCAGAAGGATACGAGTATGGGAATTGATATTTTAACTAACAATTAAATCTTTAATTAATAACACATTCTAAAATATGAAATTCCCTCAATTGGCGTAGTATATTTAGGAATTTACATACCACATTTGGTGTCTCTAGCTCTTATAGCCTCTGAGAAGCGTTCAAAGGGATGGGGAAAGAGCCAAAAGACCGGACGAATAGACGACAGAATGGACAGGAATATATATTCTTTGATTTCTCCACAAGATCTTGAAACAGAATATCATTCTTTACAGCCTAGAAGAGCTGTGAGCTGCTATTAATTAAGAATTTCGTACGGTTTCTGTATCGTTTTACACAGTTTTATGTGAGACGCATGTTGAAACTTGAACTTTTCGGGGAATTCTTTCCTCCCCATGGGAAGCCATTAAGGTGATATCAAAGGGGAATGCAGGCCATTAAAAGTGGCAAAGAGCCGCCTCGCGTTGCTCCGCTGGAAGCTGCTTATCAGTTACTGTAGAGTGCTGGGGAAGGGCTACCAAAAGAGGCGGGGCTCAGAAAAAATGCAAATAGTTTGGAAAAGTGTGCGACAAACTTTTCTTCTTTTTTTTTTTTAAATTTCGCGAGTTATTTTGCCACACTTGTAGCAACTCCTGTTTCACTATGTTGCCGTGAAAAACTTGATGAATGCGCTGGAAATTCTCTTGTAATCAACTGCAGAATAAAGTGAAAATATAAATTGACGTAAAAAAGTAGAGAGCATTTCCCCGCTGACAGTTCTTACTAATTAAAGTCGCTAATAAATCAAAGGAAACCCGCTCCACCCAGTTGCAATTAATGGAATATTTAGCGCTGTGCACTTTGACATCATTATGTAAGTGCACTGAGGGAAAAAAAGGATTGAATATTCTATGATAACATTCTCATATCAAATATATATTAAATCCTCTTCTGTTCGCTTCGCGTTAGAGTGAGATTCATAGACAAAAGAGAAGCCAACTATTAAGAGCTATCCTGACTTGCAGTGACTCCGAAAAGTGAGCTATATATGACAGAGTAATTCACTTTCAAGGGACAATCGAACAATATTTTCTCTCAGTGTGGTGGTGCTCCACAGGCAGAAACTTGACGCAAAGTCAACGAGAAATTCTTTGGGCCTTTGCGAAGAGAATCTCTTAGGGGAGGAGGACTGCGCGGAATATGGCGCTATAAAATGCAACTTTGCCGCTAACTTCTTTTGCGCGGGGAGTTAGGCAGCCACGCCCACAAATGCCCACATTCTCCACATAGTCGTTAGCTATTGAAATATGATTATTGCACTTCAATATGTGTGTGTGTGTGTGTGTGTGTGCTGTTGCCGTGTGGCATGCATTTTAATCAACTTTATGATGCTTGGCAACAGTAGCCAGAGCAGAGCAGTTCTGGTGAGGAATCAGCCTCGAATGGGGCGGCAAATGCTCCTCCAATCGGCCTTTGAACGTTGAGCGCTTCACTGAGTTCCTGTTGGCGCGTTAATTTTTCAATTTCGCAAATGGCTGCGCCAACAAAACGACTAAACGCGGAACCCGCCGCAGAACTGTGGAAAGTTTGTCCTGCGCTAAGCGCTGCTGATCAAAACTTATGACTTTATGAACAATGCAAGAAACTTGCAACAGGACATAGGAGAATGAAGAGAGGAAAAAA
Organism: Drosophila repletoides; assembly: GCA_018150835.1. Taxonomy (NCBI): domain Eukaryota; kingdom Metazoa; phylum Arthropoda; class Insecta; order Diptera; family Drosophilidae; genus Drosophila; species Drosophila repletoides. Next base: position 16,092,163 of record JAECWQ010000089.1, on the reverse strand, counting down.
GCAGGGGAAGAAAGGACTGCCATGTCCTGTGCAGCTAATTGAATGCGCTTAGCAGCCTTTGGGCAGCCACGCCAAAGCAAGTTCACGCCAAAACTTGAGCTCATTTTGCGGCGTGACTGTCATAAAGATATGGCTCACAGCCTCAAGTTTGATAGTCCAGATAAAAATACATAATAAATTGCAGGACAAACATTAATATTTAAAACCAATTTGAAGTCATCAGCCATTATTGTAAATGATATTAGCTGCAAAAGCTCATTGAAATATGGGCTTAATCTAGGTACCAAAATATTCAGGCCTGGCAGCCTGTCTAGTAGTTAAAATATAAAAGCTGCTTACAGTAAAGCTCACCTAAAGCTTAAGGTTGCTGTAAAGTTCGAAAACTGAATGAGCTTTAAAAGCACATTAAAGCTTCTAGCCACATCAAAATCACTTTAAGTTGAAGTCAATTGAAGGGGTTCTTCAAATAAGCTGTTTCTATTTGCAAGTTTAAAGTGAGCTTTAGAAGCACTTGAAAGCTTTAACGAAGTTAAAAATCACTTAAAGTTCAACTTTATTTGCAATTGAACATTAAATTAAAAATTGATTACTTATTATGCGCCGCTTGTGTAACCAATATAAGAAAATGTATTAAGCCCGCAATTTACTCCGACATATCTCATATATCTGGATAGCAGAGCTAATGACAAAGTTGTTGCATACTTTGGGGCGGAGGGGGAAGGGGGAAGCGGAAGAGCAAACTGTCAAAAAATTCCGTTGGTCCAATAAACTTGTGCCCCATAAAAAGTTGCCCGCAATTTTAGCACCGCAATATGCCTTATAACATTTATGGGAATTTATAAGTTTTGCCACATAGTAGTGGAATAGAGGGGGGAGGTAGGGAATAGGGGTAAGTAAGTACCTGCTGCTGCTGTTGTTGTTGTTGTTGGGGGCGTTGGTGGCAAGCTCTGGTGTCAGCTGGGCGTGGCTGCTGCGCCATTTTTCTTCCTCGAGAAATTTCAAAAACTTTGTCTTCTTGGCAATAAGCGTTGATTTGACATTGGTGCATTTCTTCTTATTGGCCATAGCAGAGGCAGCGGCAGAAGCAGAGGCGGTGACAGAGGCAGCGGCAGAGGCACCCAGCAGTGGCAGTGCACCTGCTATAGAACCAGAGCCAGAACCAGTTCCATTTACTGAACCCTCTTGAGTTGCCGCTGCTGCTGCTGCTGCTGCTGACAGGCAGCAATTGTTATGGCTCCCGACTGAGCAATTGTTGTTGCTGCTGTGGTTGTTGCTGTGGCTCTGCTGTTGATTTCTGTGGCTGACATTTTGGCAGACGCCGGCAACGCCACTGCAATTGAACAATTTCTGAAGCGCTGCCGTTGCCGGTGAACACATTGCGGTTGACATTGATGTAGCGACCGGATTTATGTAGTTTGCTGTTGTTGTTGCTGTTGGTATTGTTGCTGCTGCTGCTGCGGTTGTTGCTGTTGCCACTGACGAGTTGCCACTGAAAGTTTTGAATTTATGCTGTAGACTGCATGCCGCACTCGAGCAACTTGCTCCAATTGAATTCCTTGTCCTTGTTGTCCTTTCCTGCTCTGCTCCTGTCATCGCATGTCTACCAAAGTCCTGTGAAATTGTCACATTTTCCATATATACAAGCACACACATATATATATTTATCTGTATAAATATTTGGGAACAAAACATTCCAATACTTACGCCATACGATGAATTGTAGCCGGCATTCAGAACGTAAATGGAATTTTGATTGCTGCACTGATAAACCATGTCGTCCATTGTTTGAACTGTTACACCAAGAAAGGAGGGAAAAGACAGTAAACAAAAATTGAATATATTATTCAATTTTATAATATATACTTTATAAGTAAATAATATCTACTGTGCTATGGTCGTCTATATGTTCCGAATAAATTCTACTTAGAAAATATGATTACATTTCTAAGATAAGGCAACCCCAAGGATAGGCTACATTTATTTGTAAAGGAATCACTTTGGGTGTATAAATATATTGCTGTTTATTGCAATAAACTGAAAAGTATTATAAATATACTAAAAATTTCCAAGAAGAAGAGCAGCACTTTAAATAAATTCTACAGAATATATAGCATAGTTTTTGGAGCAGCGTAAGGTTAAATACCAAAGCTTTCTTGCACTCAGATGAAATTTAGAAGAGGTCTGAATATGTTTCTAATTTTTAGCCAATTATTTTCGGAAATACCTTGGCAACTGCTTGAAATGAAGAAAAATCTTACGAAAAATTCATTTTAAAATATTAATTACAAGTCTCATTCATATTCATGTATTATTTATAAAATATTCAAGCCTACTTTAGGGCTGTCTGAGAAAACTTTTTAATATGCAAGCAAATAATAAAAATATGCTAATTTTCTTAGCTCGAAAATTAAACATTGATTTTGATTTTGATGCTGATTCTGATTCCGATTCTCAATGCTGGCTAAGAAATTATCGCCTGCTGTCGAAAAAGAAAATAAAATAAGGAAAATTAATTTAAATTCTGATTGATGGAAATGCGTTGAAGCGTCTGCTGTGAATTTGTTTTGTTTTTTTGCTGTGTTTTTCTTTTATTTGGAATTACCCGCTGAACCTTCAATGAATTTCGTCTCGTAAATATCCGGAGAAATTCTCAAAAATTGCCCCCGCTCCTGTTTCTTTGGCTGTGTGAAAAGTGTTGATTGCTCTTCAGCTGTTGATGCTGCGCTCGGTAGTTTTCCTTTTGCTCTTAGCTGCTGCTGCTGCTGCTGCTGCTGTTGTTGTTGGTTTTGGTAATAGCCGGATGGCTGGTCGTGTTGCTGGTAATCAAAGCTGCAATTACCGCCGTACACGTCCAATTGAAGCGGAAATTTATGCGGCTGTTGTAGCGTGTAAACGCCAGCATCGACGACAGCGCCGGCGTCTCGTCCTTTCTTGTTGCTCCTCCTGTTGCTGCTGCTGTCGTTGTTATTGGAGCCAAACCAGCTCGTTAGCCACAAGGATTGTAAGTCTATAACAAAAAGAAGAAGAAACGGAGAAGAGCAGGGATTAAAGGAGGCAGCGCCAGTCGTATATCGAGCAAAATAAGCAAGTTTTTGCGGTGCCCATGAAATGTAGACCCAGATTTGTTTAATGCACACAGGATGAGCATTTGTGCCATGTTCATAGTTGTTATTTTCTGCCGCCTCAGTCGACACGCAGAAGGACTTCTGTTTTTCGGCTTTTTGTTGTTATTCATGTTCTTCGGCTTGTTTCAGAGGGCAGCAGAAAAAAAGCCAGCAAGAGACTACGACTATGCACAACTCAAAAATACCCTTGAGAAATCCTTCATTTATTTCGATAATTTTTTAAATGTATTTAGAACATATTCTCGTACATCTAACTTGTAAGTCCTTTCAAGATATCCTGAAAAAACGACAGGTTCTCTTTTGGACTGATTGTTTCTATGGCAGTTATATGACATAGTAAATCGATCTCTTAATAATTTATCTTTTCATAAAGTTATCTTGCGAAACAATTGTTGACCGATCTGACCGGTTGCAACATATATGCTGCCTGGAACAAAGCCAAGAGAGTATTGGCCTCAATATGATTTAATTTGGTTTTAAAATTATAATTAAATTCGTTTCGCTTTTCCTGCTTTTAAGCGTGTCAAAGTGGTGTTACTCTCTCTTTATTCTCTTTTCTCTCTCTTTCAGTTGTTGCACAACACTATTTAAATGCAACTTTCAGCTCTATCCATTAAAAACAATAAACTCTTTTTATTTTGTAAATTTATTTTAATGGATATCAAAAAGAGAAACGAAAAGAGAAGCGAACCCAGTCTGTCTGTCTGTCTGGCTGACTGGCCATGATAAAATTACGCTTGAAAGGCAGTTCATTGAAATGAACAGCTAGCAGCAGGTTGTGTTTTGTGGCTCGTTCACTTCGCTTGTTCCCTGCCCCATTAAAAGCCACAATTATGTAGGACGAGTATTTCTACTCTCTCTACTTTTCATCTTATTTTTTATGAGGAGGGGGAAGGGTCTATTTTTTGTGGACTGACAATACGTTTGTCAGTTTCAATGTTATCTCTGTTCGCTTTAACCAGCCCGAGCAGCAACAATGGAAAAGCTACGAATTTGTTTTGAGGCACGCAAAATAATCAAAAATAATCCTTTTTCCTCCTTTTTGTTTTTTTGTTGGGGTTAGAGCAGAGAGCTTAGTTATGGATGCCATTGTGTGGTTGTCTGGCCATCGTTTGGCTAAGCTGGGTAATTGTTTTCATTGCCAGATACTCTGCCCTAAGCCGAAAGCCTAAATTGGTTTTAACAATTGTCTGTGCGTATACGTAATATTTGTGAATCCATTGAGAAAAAGTCAAATTTCCCAACTGAACGTTTTAACAGTCAACTGAATACACTTACAATTGTCCTGTTGCCCAATTTGTATGCCTTATATAATTTATTATGCAAAAATCATGTGTCAAAAATTGCTGTGGGTTTTCCTCTGTTCGAGGTCGGTCAACATATTTGTGCTCTATAAATCCCAGGATTCGCCCATAACTGATTCCATTCATCAAAATGTCACAGTGGCTCCCTTTATCCTTTATTCTCCCTTTATTCCCAGTATAAAACCGAAAAAGCCAACGAATGAAATCTTTGTGATGGGCTGTCATTAATCGCAGCTAACCCTGTGAAATGTGGGCGTGTAGCAGTCAAATTGAAGCAAAACTAATTCGTGTTAAATCCAAAATAGGCAAGTGTATAATACACTCCTACACTGAGAAAAACCTGCTATTATTTCTATTATTTGTAGGCCATTTTAATGCTCTGCAAATACGTCTAAGTTTGATATCTCATAATATCTCTCTCTCATAAATTTCTCTCCAACAAAATATTATTTAAGATTAAATTTGGAACTAGGATTTCAATTTATTTACCTTTTTTATGCAAATTAAATAAATAAATACATTTTTACTTAATTATTTTAAGCATTTCCCGAACTTTCTCGTGTTAGTTTCTCACAGTGTAGCTCAGAATTACACACATCAACGAAGCAGCTATTAATGGAAGGTGTCATTGTTGTCATCTATTGTTGGTGTTGTGCGTGCGTGTGTGTGCGTGTGTGTGTGTGTGTGGGTGCTTGTTGTTGTTATTTTTTTATTTATTTATTTTTTATCCCAGCTAAAGCGGCTCGTTGAGCATTTCTAATGAGCGGCAATAAAGCAAATGTGGCAGGTGACATACATCAAACAATTTGCACATTATAATTGTTGACACGCTGCTCGTCCGTGTGGAGACCTCCCAGAGAAAAGCCCCTCCCCCCTTCCCACTCCGTCCCCTAGGAAAGCTCAGCTCTCACTGTGTCATTAGTAGACCCAAAAAGAAATGAGGGTGTTTCCCCCAGTTTGAGGTTCGAGTGAGGTTTCAGTTTCTAACACATGGCAGAGCTTTTATATTATTTTTGCTTTGGTTGATTTTATTTTATTCTATTTGTTTGGGGCGCACCGTGTCCTGTGAATGCTAATAATAAAACTTGTATTTATTTTGGGATTTGCGTATAAAAGGCCTGCCACTGACCGAAGAAAAGGCAAACAAGCCAACCGAATCACAATAAGCGCTTTTCCGCTTTTCCCTCCCTCTCCATCGCCTTTTTGGGTCGTCGGATATACCCCGCAGGCCCCAAAACAATCGCAGCCACTGAAGCGTGGCATATTTGTCATAATCAGCGCTTAGGAATTGGGTATAAATTTCCCTACATATGTCTGTAAGGGATGAATTTGGCTGTGACTGTGATTTGTGACTCAAACTGCTGTTTTTCTTTGTTATTTTGGGGCTAACTAGCGGACTAGTTAAGCTAATTTAACATATCCAGGCAGTCAAGCGTTACTCAGCGATATTTATTTCTGTCTATGATTCATGAAACGCTTGATAAGCTCTACGACTTTAACCTATTGAGAATTATTAGCAAACAGCAGCTTATTAGCTCAGGATAATCAATGCAAAAGTCCTCTAATCCAACCTCTTGTTTTGATTCAAGAACATTGGGTTCCAGGACACAAGCTATAAGTTTCGTTTCGAGCCTTGGTTCACCTGCTTAATATAATAATTAAATTGAAATTTTCTTTAACACTAAATTAAATTATATTTCAGTAAAATATAAGGATCCCCCAGTCCCTTGAGTCAAGCCTCATTTCTCTTAGCCAATCCTCATTTGAGAGAACTTTCCAGTTTTTTGAATGGAACCCTTTTTATTTATTGAAATTTCCGCTCTGGATTCTGGTTAAGCTGGCTAATCGGATTCTGCTCAGAATTGGTTTATAGCGTCGCTTTTAATGCCCATTCCCCAATTTAATTTCAGAGCCATATACCAATTTTGGGCCTGTACAAACGTCACGGAAAAAACGCGTTATCGCCAGTTCCGGGAGGCAAATATTTGTCAGGCAAATTTCGAAAGCTGCAGGCGAAACACGAAACCCAAAATCGAATTCAGAACGAGGCTCAAACAAAGCTGCGAAGGAGGCAGAAGGAGGGACAAGGGAGCGAGTAAATGAGGAAAAGTCCATATGGTGAAAGACTGAGGCTCTGCAACTGGTCATAAATTTTATGTGGGCATAAAAAATGTTTTCGATTTGCTTCGATGCTTCAACATAAATTGAAAGGTCACGTATTCACAGGTGTGCTTCGAATCCGGATACTATCCGAAATAACAGAAAAAAAAGAAAAAAAACCGGAAAAGGCAACAAATCAATAAGCGAATAAATTTCTATAAATTTAGATTTTAATATTTTAATGCAGATTTGTCACAATCACATTTATTTATAGCATCTAAAGGCTTAGTTGCTCCACAAAACTAAAAACAAAAAGGGGAGAAACCATTTGTGGTCTATCAGAAATGTTTTGTATGCAGAGAGCTTTTGTTTTGCCATCATAAATTTTAAGCTCGCAATGCATATAATCATTTTAAGCGCTAGTTTAGCGTACATTTTCATATAATATCATAATAGCACATTTCCGGGAAAGGCCATAAATTAACTTTTTATATAAACATTTCTCTGGTTTCCATTCTCTGTTTGCCTGCCTGCCTGTCGGTCTGTCTGTCTGTCTGTCTGCCTATCTGTGTTGTTTGCCATTATGCAGTTCGTAAGCCTTTTATGGCGCGATTATCATCGAAATATTTATTTTTGGCATTCCAATAAGCAGTTATTCAAAGCGGATTTTCGATTTGGATTCGCCATCCTTTTGGTCAGTTCTTCCTATTTTTATGCTTTTTGCTTAGCGCACAACTTGGCGTATACATAATACGCTCAAGCTTATAAAAGCTATAAGCGGAGAGTGGTTTTCTCACAGATTCATTGCTTTAAGGGCTTAAAAAAGTGTCGAACTGCTTGCATAATAAATTCACATAAAAATCCATGCTTTTTGGCATTGTCTTCAAGACGTTTTTGACCAAAAACTGCTGGGAAAGGCTATCTGCGAAGCACCGAAGACTAGATACCCTAAACTAGATTCTAAATAATTTAGGAAACATGTTCTTATATCTAAGTTATGACTTTCTGAAATATATTTTAAGAATGAAACAATTTCTTGATACAACAGATTTAGGCCTATTTACCCTCTGGTAGCTATATATGATAGCTATCTGATCCACCTGGTAATCCAGCACAAGACCAGCCTGATACAAGACTAATTTGCATGGAAACAGATAGGGTAGAGAAATATGCTTGAGTTTTTGAAAAATGACCAAGCATTTGGCGCCGGAGTGGAGACTCTGGGAGGGGGGAAGAGGATTCCTGTTCGGATGCCTAACATAAGTTAGGTTAGGTTAGACTTTAAGGAAAGAAAATAGCAACACATTTCACATACTTTTGTTACACTTGTAATGAAAATCCAGCAAATAAATTCTCCAAGGATTCGCCTTAAATGCTGAGGCAACGGCCAGGGATGGGAGCACTTGAAATGTGAGGCATTTATGTTAAAGGCCAGCTGGCACTCGAAAGGAGATAAACATTATTTAAGAAGTATGCCAAGTGCGTGTCTATACATGCATACATACATACATACATACATATATATATACGATATACGATATACAAAATCAAACAGACTTTGCTTGTGAGTAGAATTTACATGGAGCTAAGCAAATGTTTGTCCTGTCACAGGCATTGTTCCTGCCCTCTTCCTGTTCCTGTCCCCCTTATTGGAGAGCAGTTATTAGTCGTAATTAATTAAAGGAAAACATTTTCGACTAATTGGTATGGAAATGCCATAAGATTTGCTTTGATATCATGATATTTGATTTGTACAAGAACAAAGAGCCAAATCTGAGCAACCAAGGATGAAAGATAAAAACGCATATCAGCATTGGGGATTGTTTGTATTGGAGTGGTTCCAAAGGAGCCGCCCTTGAGGGGCAGTTCACTTTCAAGTCTTGCGGCACTTGAATTCTAATGGAAATGGCACATAAAACAGGAAAAAAACGAACAGGCAAAACCAAAAAACAAAAAAAGAAAACCATTAAGACAACGAGAACAGCCAATTCAAAATGCCTGACCCGAGGACAGGACACACAGGACGGCGCCAGGACATGGCGATGAAGTGCACACAAAAAACAAAAACAAAAAAAAAGAGAAGAAAACTTGGAAGTACAAGAAAAAAAAAATTATTATTTTCTTTCTTGAAGTTTTCTTCTCTTTTGTTGGTTTGCCGCCAATGTAAACACATTAGATATCTCTCGGCTCTATCTAGCCAGACTCCCATCTCTCCTCCCATCCCATCCCCTTCCTTTTGGTTTGGAACTGTGTGGCGCATTTTATTCGTAGTGTCGCCTTTCTCGTTCCACTCAAAAATATTTGCTTAACAATAAAGGCATCTGCTGGATGCCTTCAGCACGCAACACAATCACTCATTGCCGGTGTGTTGAGCACACTTACTTTGCATTTTCTTTTTTCTTTTGAAAATACCCTTATCGAGGGTACTATGAGTTGGAGGCTTCATCGAACAACAAATATTCTGTTTAGTAGGAAGATTTGAGACGAGTCCAACAGTTCGTCTTTACGTGAAATCCGATGTCTATATGCTCCCTTATTATATTGATCCCTCTTTATCAGATATCTCAAACAAATTTACTAGATTGAAAAACCAGAAAGTTTTCCACGCTCTGCCAAAAAATGATCAAAATCGGATGCCTGTATAGGAACAATAGAAAATATTTAACCTAAGGACCTTCCACAAGGATATTAAAAGGCTCGTTGTGCCGCAGATATCTTTGTTTCTCTTTTTATTTTTTCACCATTTAAGATTGAGATAAGCACGCTTCAACGATTGAGATGGAAAGATAGAGTATAACCCAGAGACTTACAGGGAGAAACAGAGACAGAGAGAGAGAGAGAGAGAGAGACGTAGAGAGAGACAGAGTAAGATTCACACAGCAATCAAATGACATTTGCATTTTTTTTTACAGCATTATTTGCCTTTCTGCGCTTTGCTTTCATCTTTTCGCCATATCGCCCAAAAGTCGACTGCAATAATTTCACATTCCTGCAACTTTCAACCGTTTGGCGCGTGCTCCATTGCCCCACAAACATACACACACACTCATACATTTATACACATATACATATATATATATATATGTGCACACTTGAGCAGTAAATATTCACTAAATGCAACCAAATTTTGTCATTTGTTTCAGACGTGATTTGATTAAACAAAGACAAAGGCGAAGCCTTCTCCTTCGAGTCGCTTTCATGCTTTTGGCCATAACATTGACCGAGTTGGCTGAAGTGAAATCTGAAGGCAACTCAGAAAGTTTAGCCGTTTTGATGGCGCTTTCAATATGCGAGGATTGCTTGAAAAAGTCTTTAGAAACTACTTGAATTTCTTGTACATTTAATTTAGTAGAAACAACAGGATTAAAAAAACTGAATAATATAGATTAACTTATTATTATTAAAAACTAAGCTTGAAGTTCTTAAGAGTTTTGTATAATGAAAAGGTTTGAATTTCTATTTGAATATAATTTTGTTATATGTTTACTTATAGAACTGCCCTCTTATGTTCAGGTATTGGATCAGTTTCAGCAGTTTCAGGCAAGTGACAGAACTTTCATTTCATTTCGGTTCACAGGTCGCCTTCAGAACGGATTTGGATACAGGATTTGGTTCAGAAACGGATTTGGGCACGTATCCACCCAGTGGTGCACCTGCTGTCGTCTCTTTTCACTCCACTTTCGGGTGTGTCTGTGAGTGGTTCTTTAGTTCTCGTTGTTTTTTTTTCTTTTTTTGTGTGTCTTGTATGCTTTTTCTGTGTTTGTTTGGTAAGTCCTTTATAATAAATAGTTGAGTCACTTAAGGGGATTAGTGTTGAAATTAGTTTATGCCAATGGATGTGGTTTCGAGACAGTTTGTGATGACAAATCAGTTGGGACTTGGAGAACATTAGAAGACACATGCTGAATATTAGATTTGTCACAGGATTACACATTAATTTTAATTAATATGCACACGTAGTCTCTCTTTCTCTCTCTCCCCTCTCGCTCTCTGTCAACTGCTTGATATTTCCATATATTGTGAAATGTTCCTTGACATGAACTTTAATCGAATCAAATGGATGAAGAAGCAACATGAAAAGCTTTTGAAATTTGCCTTGGGCTTTTCCCAAAAGACATGAGAATAATAATAAAATAAATAATAATAGTAAAAAAAATATCAGAGCGATTACAAAAAGTCTTTGTCAGTAGACGCAGATATTAAATAGTATAAGGAGTATAGACCGCTTTTGTGAGAGTAATACACGTATTATTATATTATTATAATAATAAATAAAGTATAAAAATATCAGAGCAATATTTAATCTATTATTATAATTTTCGATAGTAGAAGCTGATAGTAAACTCTCTGAATTTCATATTATTGCGATAATTTATTTTTCATATTTCACACGTATGGCTAAAATAAATGGATGAAGCAACTACATGAAAAACTGTTGAAATTGTTGGGATTTTCCCAAAAGCCGAAAGGGACGTAAATATAATAATAATAATAACAGATAGCTAATAGTCTAATCTATTATATGCATTTTTCTTGTTCTAGATCTAAATAGAAGATATGTTATTAAAGCGCAAATTGTATGCTCTATAGTTTTCCATCTAATATCTTATAGATACATTTTTACCACATTTCTTTCTTTTATTATTACATTAAAATTATCAGCTAACATTTATTTAGCGCCTGACTCTTTATTTAAACTTTTCATACTGACGTGTGTCTAACCCTCTTGAGAAGAGAAATACATAAATGCAAAGAGCGAGCAATACAAATAGAGAGACAGAGGGACAGAATGAAAGATACAGATAGAAAAAAAGAGAGAGTAATGATCAGCCATTGCAAATGCATAATCCTTGACTGTTCTTTTACAGGAAAACACTTTAATTTCATCATGAAATGTGTATAAGATAAACATATTCTTGACCACGTCAGATGTGTTTTGTTTTTTAATAGAATCATGATTTCATATAGAACTTAGAGAGAGCGAATAAAATATATGCAAAGAACTTTTCATATGTTTCTAAAGCAAAAGCCAGCAACAGAAAAAAAAAAATTGCAGTACATTTGTATCATTATATTATAATTATCTAAGCAATGTTCTGCAAGGAAGGGTATCCAAACTTCGATAGCTGTTTTTTCTTGTTTTTCTTTGCTTCAAAGTTTTTTATTGAGCAACTTTTTACAAATTTTTTTGTAGCTTCTTATTAATTGGTTATGTAAATAATTTTTTTTTGTGATATTTACTCACGAGTTTTTAAAGAAAAATCAAAATTGTATTATTTTGTCAGCTGCTTTTTGACGTTCTCTTTTCTTACTCTCTTTTTCTTCATCGCCTCACGTGCTCGCTTGCTCACTAACACAATCGCAGCATTTGCCGGTTCATAATCTCTCTCTCTCTCTCTCTGTCTGCTCTTTTTGCTTAAATGGGAGAGCGAGCAGCTGACATTTTCAGTGGCGTTTCAGCGGTCGGTTGAGTAAGACGTCTACAGCATATTTGAGAGTGAAACTTTGCGTGCGCCGCTTTTGTTTTACTCTACCCATCTCACTCACACCCGCAATGGCGCTCGTGGAACTCTTCTTTCTGCTCACTTTTCTTGGAGCATTGCTGTACAAATGGTCTGTCTCCAGTTTTGGCTACTTTAAGCGCCGGGGCGTGGCACATGCGCCCCCTTTGCCGCTAGTGGGCAACTTGCCGGTGTCGATGATGCTGGGAACAGATTCCTATTTGCGTTTTAGCATAGAATTGCATCAAAAGCTGAAGCAGCACAAGGTGTATGGAGTCTACAATCTGAGAGACCCGCTCTATTACCTGGCCGATGCCGAACTAATACGCCAGGTGGGCATTAAGCACTTCGATATCTTTACCAATCATCGCCAGGGCATCAGTGATGATCATGCTGCAGGTGACAGTACGGTCATGTCGAAGTCCTTGCTATCACTGCGGGATCGCCGCTGGAAACAGATGAGAAGCACATTGACACCCACATTTACGAGTGCAAAAATACGTCTCATGTTCGAGCTGATCCATGCCTGCAATGTGGAGGCGGTGAGCTATGTGGAACGCAAGTTGAAGGCTGGGCAAGAAGACGGTGTGGAACTGGAGCTGAAGGAGTTCTTTACGAGATATACCAACGATGTGATAGCCAGTGCGGCGTTTGGTATACAGTTGAACAGCTTTGTGGACGAGCAGAACGAGTTCTTTACGCTGGGACAGCGCGTCTCGGAGTTTAGTTTCTGGGGCGGCATTAAGGTGTTGCTATATATAATACTGCCGCGACTTATGAAGGTAAGCAATTGACTAGGGAATTAATGGGAGTTGCTGATAATATTTTCCACTATTGCAGGCTTTACGTGTGCCCGTTATGGATCTCAATAATGTGGCATATTTCAAGCGCTTGGTCTTTGGTGCCATGAAGGAACGTCGGGAAAAACAGATTGTGCGTCCCGATATGATACAGCAGCTGATGGAGGCGCAACGCAAGTTTAAGGAGGAGCAGGCGCAAGAGCAGGAACATTCCAAAGAGGATGCCGAATTCAATGACGAAGATTTGCTGGCACAGTGCTTGCTGTTCTTCTCTGCCGGCTTCGAGACTGTATCCACCTGTCTGAGTTTCACCAGCCACGAGTTGCTGATGAATCCGGAAGTACAACAGAAACTCTACGAGGAAATTTTGGCTGTGGAGGAGCAGTTAGCGGGCAAGCCTCTAGACTATGATTCCCTGATGGGCATGAAGTATTTGGATTGCATCATCTCCGAGTCCTTGCGCAAATGGCCTCCAGCCATTGTTATTGATCGCATGTGCTCTGCGGACTTTGAACTGCGTGATGAGGCGGGTGAATTGGTGGCGAAGCTACAAAAGGGTGACCTGGTGCATGTACCCATTATAGCGCTACACTATGATCCGGATAATTTTGAACAGCCCGAGGAATTCCGACCCGAACGCTTTGACGATGAACACAAGCATGAGATTAGACCATTCACATACTTGCCCTTTGGCGTGGGTCAACGCAGTTGCATTGGCAATCGCATGGCTCTAATGGAGGTGAAATCTCTCATTTATCAACTGGTGCTCCGTTTCCGGTTGCTGCCGGCAGAGCGTACAACCCTGGACATCATGGGCAACATTTCCGGTTTTCGTATGCAGCCTCGCGATTTGTTCTGGTGTCGTTTCGAGCGAAGGTAAAGAGCTGCCGCCGCAAGCAACTTAATTAATTAATCACGATTCCTGTGGCAAACATCTAAACATAATAATAGCCTGTAGAAAAGTTCAAAATTTCCGAAAAATTCTATAAATGTAAAGCATTTAATGACACTACGCTATGAAAAAATTGTACTTTCTTCTTAAAAAAGAACGTTGGTTCTTAAAATATTATAAATATGTTTTTTCTTAAACAGAAAAATGTTCTCCTATCAAGCACTGTTTTTTATGTTTTAAGTGGTCTAGTTTTAAGAATCAGCATTCTTTTTTTTTGAGAATGAAGAGAAAGCATATTCTTCGTTAAAGCAGAGAGCTTTAAGTAAACGCTTAATGTAATTTAGTTCACTGGAAGCTTTAATATGCAAAGCTTTAGGTTTAACTAAAAGCTTGTCTCACTCAAACATAACCATCATTTAATAAATTATGCAAGCTGTCAGTTGAAGCTGTAATGCACTTTCCAGCAGACAGCCTAAGCTTTGCGCTTTATTAAGAGCTTTAATGTGCTTTCAAGGCTAGTGTCATTCGAACATAATCATAATATATTAAATTATGCAAAATATATATATATATATACATACATAATAAATAAGAAAAAGAAAATTCTAGCAATTTATTTTGTTTGTGGTGGCGATGAAAAGCTGACAAATTTAGCCGTGGCAATTTTTATGCTTTGTAGATGGCAGCCACGTCATAACAGTGTCAGAACATGATGGCCATAACAACAACAACAGGAACAGCAGCACCAACAACATATCAGGGTGACTGAGGTTGCAACAACAACAATATCAACATCGACAACAACAACAACAACAAGCTGAAAAAGCCACAACAGAAACAACAGACGTGTAAAGCGAAATCACACGAGCCAACACACGAGGACAAACGAATAGGGAAGAAGGAGGGGAAATTGGTGTTGGGTGTTTTGCAGAAAGAAGCACAGCGCAGGACATGGGACACAAAGGCACATTAAGGATTATTTATTGAGCGTTATTTTTCAGGCGGCATTAAAATTTTTGTACCATATGAATTACATTTCACTTGTGTCATAAACCGCGTAAAAAATATGACGCCCGAAGCTGTCAACAAATGCCTGGGTTGGGGGTGTCCTCACCTAACAGACGAGCAGAAAAAAACTAATTTTATATGCTTTATCCTTGAGGTTTGAAAAATGATTGCAATAATAAAAGGTTTTTAATTGGAAATTAAAAGCTTTCGCTGTACTAAATAACTGATTTTATTGTCTCTCTAATAAATACTTTCACCAAGAATTGGACTTTAGCTTTATTTGTCAAAAAAACCTTTATACGTTTGGATTACATTCGTCACTTAAACAAATAAATTAAATTTCGATTTCTATTTAAATTTTGACAGTTGAAATTACTATCGACAGCGCCGACTGTTTCTTTTCATTCTTCAACGTTTCACTGGCAAACCTTTCCAAGTTTCGGTTCAATTCGTATCTTAAGAAATATTTAAGTTAATATTCCGAACCCAACTTAAATTTAAATTGAGATTGAGTCTGTGGCTCGTTATTCGTAAACGTTTCACTGGCATTGGGTACACGTTTTATTAAAAATGATTTTACTTTACAGCTTTTAATAAGAATAAAAGTGACTTTCTTTCTCTTAAGCTTTGAAAGAAACTGTTTTTATAAGCCACTCCATTGACGTCTTGGAGCTTTGGGGATTCGCTTGCACACTGTGCTTTGCGTATGGTCATTAAAGAGTTGTATAGTCCGATAAAAAAATGCAATTAGCTTGTACAACACAAACACACACACACACACACCCCGAAAGGGAAAAGGACGATGAGAAATAAGGAGAAAGAGTGACGTACTGACACCATTCTGTAAACAAAGTAACACACGTAATTAGCCGTATATTTAACTTTGGCCTGTGGTTCATAAAACTTTCAACGCGGGTCAAATTAGTGGCTACTTTTGTGCTTTTTTTATTGGCAACATTTTAAAGTTTGTATGCCTCTTTGTGTTTTTATGGCCAAGAGCTGGAAAATGTTAATGTCCTTTAGAGCCCAGTTAGTAGAACAAAAGCCTTGGCCCCGACACATGTGGAAAGGAATTAAAGCCACTGCCAGCTGTTCTGTTCTGTCTGTTGGTTACTGTGGTTCTTTATGTTTGTTTTGATGTGAAAAGTTTATGTGTGCCGCCGCTGGCTAAATATAGTCCAATGCGGCGTATGCGTAATCTCTTCAAATGTAAGCGTAAACATCATAAAACTCCAAGACGAGACGAGACGAGACGAGACGCGACGAGTCGAGACAAAAGCCAAAGCCAAAGCCGTCGTCTGTTTTTCGACTGTTCACAAAAGCTTATCAATCAATTCTGGTAACCAGCAGAAAGAGTGGAAAGCGGGAGACTTCTACTATCTGACAGAGGTCATAAAGAAAACTTTGGCGCCGCGACCGCTAGACGCCACAGCAAAGCACGCAACCCGCATAGAAAAGAAGAAAAAAAAGAAATGAAACCGGAGGAAAAAAGGAAGAAAAACTTGTCTTGGGGTATTACAATAAAAATTGCTAAAGTCAGCTGTGGAACTGAGTGTGAGACAAAGCAAGGACGATACAATGATAATGCCCCAGCATAATAACAGCAAAACGGCGTCATCACAACAAAGCAGAAGAAGGAGAAGCGTAAGTAAAGGGAGAAGTAGAAAAGGGAGAAAGAGCCGAAAGGGAAAAGAGCTAAGAGTAAAACCGCTCAACACTCAGGGCCAACAATTTTTTTGTTGTTTTTTTTTTCTTCTTTTGGCACAATGGAAACTGTCGCAGATTTTCTTCGCTTTTCCTGCTCGTCTCGCGAGATAAACACGAAGTGATAACGTTTTCTATATGCGCTTCGATTTATAAGTTTCTGTGTGTGTGCGTGTGTATGTGTGCCAAGTGTTTATCCTGCCGGGGCGTGCCAGAGCAAAAAGAATTTTGAATTGTGGTAAAAAACAGATTTTTATCAGCATAAACTTCATTGGAAATTTATTGGCCATTCGCAGATAAATTGAAAAATAAATAGACATAGCCAGGTCTGTGGCGAAGTTAAGTTTAAAGCGAATATTATAAATATAAGTGATGCCGGGAACAGTATCGATTAAGAAATCTATCGATATCGACAGTAAGTATAAAATAATCGATTAAATTACAACTTACAGCTTCAGTTCAAATTGAAATTCATAGAAAAATATGAAGTAGTTTTAGGAGTAGAATTTGGTTTAATTGTTTATTGTTAAGAATAAATATAAACTGGAGTATAAACAAAAATAAATAACTATAAAATAATGAAATATTTTATATTATTTATATATTATTAAGTTGTCATTCAAGTCGCTTGAATGCTGCCAAGGCTTCTAAGTGTATTGTGTGTCCTTTGTTTATTTAGCTTTAAGTTTGGCATCAAATATTATTGTATCTACTATATGGAATGGCGATAAGTTTTCGTTTAATTCCCCCAACTCGTGCTGTGTCGCCTTGGAACATCTTGGCAGCTGGCTCGGCTTTCGAGTGTTCTTTGTACGCGTCGCTTTAAGCATTTTATTTGGCTTGAATCCTCGCAACTTGGTTGTTTCTTTCTTTGGACGGTTTCTGCTTGTGTTTCTGCTTGTTGAATAAATTGTATATACTCGTAAAGGTCTCTTAAAATTCTACTTTCAATAAGTGCGAGTACTTTGTATAAACATAAAGTTGTGAGAGCAACGAGCAGAAGGAGCATAATTTCAAGTATCCTTAAAGCGCAAGTTTCTTTACAAGTTTTTATTGTTGTTGTTGTTGTTGTTGCTGCTGCTGCTGCTGCTGAGAAAAACTCAAGTCGTGGTAAAGCAACAAAATAAATATAATTTTATTTGCGGATTTTTCATTTATTTATTTAATGCACACAGAGAAATACATTTCAAATGTTGCCAGCTTATGGCTGACAAATTTTTGAGTGCAATTCTCAGTATGATTGCAGTTCAAGGGTGGATTTTGGGTGGCTCCTGCGCTGCTTTGCCTGTAGTTTTGTACTGTATTTGAAAACAGATCTACTTTAGTTAAGTGTGCTCAACAGGAAGATACTCAGAATCCAGGTCTAAAGTACCCCATATAAATTCTATTCACCCTTCGGAAAAGTTATAGTTTTATTCAGAATAAGTTCTGCATTTCAGATCAGCACAAAAATCTACTTTAAGTGTGACCAGGTCTTTACTAGTATTACAAAGGTCGATATTTTCGCTTAGAACGTCGACTCTATGGAAAATTACAGAACTCTCCTGGGTCCTTTTCTGTCTATTCAAATACCCCTTGTTTTTGTTATAGGGTATATTTATGATTGTCTAATGCACATTGAGCCTGGCCAAGCATAAATTTGTGTGTGTGGCTGTCATTGTCATAGCTGAAAAAGCTGAAAAACCGATGCTTCTGGCTGAAGCTGCACACATAAATCCATTTCGGCCAACCATGTGATGGCTTTTGTGATAGTTTCCAGTGGTTGGGTGGTTGGGTGGTTGAGTGGTTGGTTGTGGGAGGGTTTCATGCGGGAAGGGGTGCTGTGCCACATATTTGTGTGACATTTTTTTGGTTGCATGGCCACAGTAACGGTACAGAATATGTGGCATGTGACAGTCAGGTAAGAGGAAACTTTTAATATTTTCATTTTCGCAGCCCTAAGCTGCCTTAATGCCACGTGCAGCAGCTGTTTTTGCCCGCACATTTATGCATCAGCTGCTGCCATTTTATTTTTGTGTGTGTGTGTGTGTTGTGGCATGCCCCACCATTCCGTTTGCTGTCTGATTTGTGGGGCCCGCGGCAATTTGCCACGCAAAACAGGTAAACTGCATTTGTGCATCGCTTTCCCTCTTTTGGCGCAGCCGCAAAATATGCAACAAAATGTTAGCAAATGTTTTTTTATCTGCGGAAAACCCATGCGGCGCATGAGTGACGCGGCATGCATAAAAAAATAATCTTAATATGAAATTAATGAATTGGAACTGCTTTGGATTAAGTTTTTGATTGAAAACCAAGTTTAATCAGCTATGCTCTGAGCAGGCTGAACTTAAAGCTCTATTCAATAAGACTTTTTTTTAAAGTACCGTAATAATTAATGCGCTTAATTTAAGGGAAAGGCTTTACTGTAGTTTGTTGTAGAAGTTTTAAAGAAGCGTTACTTAAATGAATTATTTCAATGTCTAAGCAAAGATTTTCAAATAATACTAGGACCTTCAGAGACTCTTAGGACCTCAGCTGCTGGTAGCCAGCAGTTTCCTAAAGTTCAACAGTTTATTGCATTCGAAATTTTCAGCCTTGCATCCAAATCAGCTCCAGCTCCCTTAATAATTATTACTAGTTTTCTATTCTAATCCATAGAAAAAACATTGAGCTTCTATCGTAAAAGCTTCATTCCGCAAGCTTCATTCTACTTAATACAAAAGCTCAGTTATATGTAACTATTATTCCTTCCCATTGAAAAATGTTTGTAGGTCAGTCAGTTTTTTCATTCTGTATAAAAAAATACTATTTTATTTTTATGCCATAATTTGCATAATAATAATAATAATAAGACACACAAAAAAGCACATTATAATTTTGGGGCTTATTGCTGAGAAGCTGCCCGAGTTATAATCCTGAATAATCTGCTCACTCTCAGCTCCTTTTTAAAATTAAGATCTTATTCTTCTTTTTTGGTTAACATAATATGATAAATTAATGTTTGGCTGTTCGTTTTTATGCCAGATAAGCAAAAAAACAAAAAAGGAATGGAGCGGCGCTGCATACTTTGCTTAACGTACAGCAAATTGCAATAATGTCAAGCATTTATGGGGGTCCTTTCGGGGTGGTTGGAGAACAATACGAAATTTCAGGAATTTGCTGGGCTCGAACTCAACACTCAACGCACAACACGCGGCACATCCGGCAGAACGGTCAACGTTAGCGTTAACGTCAACGTTGACGTCGACGTTGACGTCGACTGCGTTCCGGAAGTTACCTAGTTGACTTCGTTGTTATTGTTGTTTGCCGCCAGATGGCGCTGCGTTAATGAACAGCAGCCTGTGGCAGGTAGAATAAGCTTAAAAAAAGTAAGAAAAGGATATCTTCGGCAGCCCGAAGTCTCCATACCCTTACAGACTAGAATAGTAGTAGGCAATATAATAGTAGTAATAGTAGTAGGCAGAAGTAGTCAGACAGATCAACAGACAGACTCATCGCCCGAATCAATGAGACTTTATGGAGTTAGAGATGACTCCTGGAAGGCATTGCACATCTCGTTGCGAAATCATAATACCGTGTGGAAGGGTATAATAAAAGAGAGCAGAAGGAAGAAAGAGGGATGGACAGAGAGGTGGGGCAGGGGCGTTCAGTGTTCAACTTACTTTTTAGCAAATCCGCCAGTGTCGTAAAGTCGTTTATTTCAACTGTGGCGAGACGTAAATGAAGTTAATGTCGACGTCGTTTTACGGTTGTCCTCTCCTGCTCCTTCTCCTCCTCCACCGTTGCGACGTTTCTCAAGTTCTGTCTTGAGCTGCTGTCCTTTACTTTACTCTCTTGCGCTTATCGTTTCTCACTTTCTTTTCTTTTGACAATTGCCTTGTGTGTGTGTGTGGGTGAGTGTGCGAGTGTATGTGTGGGTGGAGAAACAGGTGTGATAATAAGTATAATGACTCGCTCTGCGACACCTGAGTCAGAGTCAGAGTCAGAGTCGAAGCTCTATTCTCATTTTCTTTTAGCTAGGAAAATTCTTGAGTCGCCTTTTCACCCGCTTTTTTTAATGCGTATTTTTAGCGTCAGCTGCTAATCAAGACACAAAATGATTAGCTTAAACTGATTGGATTAATCAAAAGCCGCATAAAAAGTTTAATTTAAAAGAGCTTACACTCGAGCTTTGAGCTTCAACCTAATTTAATGCAATTTAGTTGAAAGGAGATGCGATAAGTTTTGGCATTTTATAGCTTGCAGTCTTCAAGTGTTTTTCAATCTTATCATTGAAATTGAACGACGTTTAAACGTGAATGAACAAGATGAATCTCAATATTAAGTGACATTTTCAGCTAGTGTCATTTAAGGCTATTAGGGCCAAGAAAGTTCAACTCTGACAGTCAGATAATTATGCCTGTAACAGGCCGACTAACTGATATCGTCTGACTTTCTCAACGCTGCTTTATTAAATCTAATGGCCGCTGTGGGAGGCAGCAGGGCGTGGCAGGCTGGGGGAGGGCGGTGTTATGGCTGCTGTGGCATTACAATAAATAACAAACAGGGCCAAGAAGCAAGCAGCCCACTTAATAGTTGCTCTGCGCACCATTATATAAACATGACTCTGCCTCGGAATCGGATCTGACGCGATTCCCAGTGCCCAATTTGACTTTCCTTCCTCTGTTTCTACTGGTTTTTTTTGGTATTTTATTTTGGCACAGATAATCAGGCAGTCAGCCAGCTGAATGTTTATGCCAGCCTGGCCACATTGTCAATATACTCGAAACATACACACACGCTCTTGGCATTGGGGTTAAGCCCAGAGCAGCGGGAGCAGAGCAGGAGCAGCGGGAGCAACAACATCAAAGTCGCCGCCCGCCAGTCGCCAAGGACTCCCAGGGAAGGAGAACGAGGACGAGTGGAGAACAACAACGACAACAACGACAACAACAGCAACAGCAGCAGCAGCAGAGGCAGACGCAGAGATTTGCGAGAAGGGCGCACGAATGCGTATAAACGTTGAATATTTAATAAATGCAAAAAGGATAATATAAGAAAGCCCGGCAAAAACCAAAACAAAGCCCATTTGGGTAGGTTTTACGGATACCCTGCAAATCGTCAAAAAAAAAATAGACGAGCAGTGTCTAATTTTGAAAATTGTAAAAGTTGTATAATTATATTCAGCATATTAAAAATTCTACCATTCAAAAATAAAAACTTCACATGGAATAGCTCAAAATTGATTGTAAATTTTATACACAAATTGAAATAAATCTTTTTTTTTTCAAAACTTTTTATTAAAAAATGTAAAGCTTGATTAATATTTATTATCTTTTAAATAAGGTTTAGGAATTAATTAACTAAGAGCGGAAAAAAAGAATTTAAGAAAAAAGTTCTCTCTTCAAAAACGCATTAAAATTAATTTATAATTAATTCATTATTGTGAGTTTAAAAATTTTTATTTTTAATGGAAATGAATGAACTCCAAACTTTTCAGATTATTTATTATTTGTTATTCAAAAAGACGCAGAGATTTCAAAAGGCTGCTCAAAAATGCATTTAAATTTCAAGTTATAAATATATAAATTGTTAAAAAAAATATTTGAATTTCTAAGGAAATTTAAAAAATAAAAAGCAGAAACTAAATATTAAATTTGAGCTTCAAACTAAACAAAAACTGCCTGAAAATATTCGAATATTCTTTTATTGTTGCTCCATTTTGAGCTGTTTCAAATTGCAAATATTTATTTATTAATTATTAACGCTACTCGTTGCACTGACAGCAATTAAATTATATTATTTATTAATAAAGGAAAATTTTGAAGTAAATATAAATTATGCGTTTGACTGACACCAGAGAATTCTCTTTTATTTATTTATTTTTGTTTTCTGTTTTTGTGTTTCTCTGTTTTGCTGATGATAAGAAAAAGTGAAAACGCTGAGAATTCGCCACGTTTTGGTGCAGAGTTTTTGTTTTGGGCCAAAATGATTTTAATATTTTATTCATGGGCTGCGGCGCCTGATGCGCTGCTCTGCCTCTGTCTCTGCCTCTGCCTCTGCCCTGCTCAGCTGCTCTGCTGTCAATTGGCATTAAGCCATTATAATTTATTGATAAACAACAAAAGGAACTCTAAGCGGCTTAGCAATCGGACAACAAAAAAAAAAAAACTAAAACAGCCGTTTTAAAGTCTAAATAAATACAAAAGGTGCGCAATTAACGTGGCTCAAAGCTAACCACGCTCACTTTGAGCCTAATGCGTTTACGTTGCACACACAGCACACACACACTCACATCACACACACACAAACCTACACACCACAAGAACAACATGAAATTCGACGCGTCGCGAAACGTAACAACTTAAAGAACGTAAACTATGGCGTAAAACGTAAAACGTAAGGCGTTATGCGTTACGTCACGTGCGTTGCCTTTGGCGTGCTGCCTTCAACTGATTGTAAAAATTATGAATCTGATTCTTGGATGCTGTCTGCCAACTGGCCTCAGTCAGCCAGGCAGCCAGCCTGTTCAGCTTTTTCGGAGTCACGTCTCGTCGCGCTGCATGCAACTCGTGGCACTGGGGCACTGGCACAGCCACAAACTGCGCATGTCTCGTGAGCGTCGCAAGAAACTAAAGGAATTTTAGACTACTCCACAGTCGAGAGGACAGTGTACACTCAGAAGAAAAATAGGCGGAATATTAGGAAAAATACTTTTAATGTTTCAGGTGGCGAGTTCTAAAGAAACATAGAAATAATCTTTTTACAAGAAAAATAGAAACGAAATTTAGGCTTAGTTACAGGTTAATTTTTCTTAGGGAATTTCTGTAAATTAATCTGTATTTTGTAGTGTAGTGTAAAGCGTAGTCTATATGTTTTTACCCCTACAACCTTTTAATTATATAATATATATTTATATTATATATATATATATATATAATATATTTTAATATAATGCAAATTATTTGTAGATATTTGTATGACTGCTGATTTCATCTCTATTGAAGCACAGTGCTTAAATATACCTTAAGAAAAGCCGAGTAGTCTATAAACGACTTATCCATATACCCTATAAATTGTACTTCTTGTATTACAGCTATTATTAAATAGTTTTAATTTTATTGTCTGTTTTGCGCTTTGTAGCCCACTGTGCGCTTGGCTTGCTAGCTGCGCCCGTTTCGGAGTAAACAACCAGGGCCACACACACGCACACACACGCACTCACACGCACACACACGCACGCACACACGCACAGTGAAACAACGTCATAAAACTGTCGTTGAAGTTTGCGCTCAGTTTGAATTGTGTTTGGTTTAAAAACGCATCAAAAGTGACATTTTAAATGCCAATTGCTCGCCTCACAATGTGAATTACTCGACGACTCGAGTACAGCTACTCACTCGACTCACTCGACCCACTCGACTAACTCGGCCAACTCGGACTGCTAGCCATCAATTTATATGGCGAAAGACTGTTGAAATAAGCCCGTAGTCAAGTCTGTAAATCACCTATAAAAATTGGAGTTTGAACCGAGTCTGAATTTTAATTAAATGCTGGCAAAAATTAAGAGAAATGCCTGTTATCTTCCTCTTATCAAGTCCTCTATACTAAAATTGTTTGGCTCCTAGTTAATACTTACTTAAAATGCTCTTTTCATATATTTTAATTAGTTTTATTGGGTTTATTTTACTAAGTTTTACCAGGAAATGTTGGATCATCGATCTAAAAAATGTCTCAGGAATTGTTAACAAATTTTAATTCATTCATTTATTATTATAATATCTTCTTTATAGCTTTGTAAAGGGTATTATAATTATAACCCGAAATGACAATCAACCTAATAAAATATATTTATATTTGATTGGGACGATGACAAGAGTAGTTATAGTCAGTGTGTCTGTCTGTCCGTTTGCTCAGTTTTCGAGCCACGAGAAAGAAATGTGGTATAGGTCCTTTCTTTTCCTTCTTTCTATGGCAAGCGAATCGTAGTGCTATATCTTATAGCCGCTATGGAAGGCAGCAATCTGCTGATAGAGAACCCTTTTATTGCTCAAGTTAACCCGATAAGTGCTTTTCTTTCTTCTGTCCCAGATTAGTATATCCCATAGCTCCCATAGGAACAATCAGTCCAAATCTGAACTATTGACTGAAGAAATTTAGAGTACCCAAGACAATCTGTTATATTCCATAGTTGTCCGATTTAAGACGTACTCAAGTATATTTAATTTTATTTTTAATATTTCGCGCTTGCTTTGAAGTGCATCTGCAGTTCGTTATATTAAAAATAAATTATTCTTTATTTCAACTTACGAATAAATTTATAAAAAACATGTTTTTTGTCGCTGAAGTGTGATATATCCATCGGAATAATTGCGACACAGACGATACACGAGGCATTAATAATTGGCGCCCTTTGTATTTTCATCGAAAATTTATTTATGCGCATTCCCCAGTCGACAAGCTCGTAAATCTCTCCAGATGGCCCCAGAATTCCAGAGTCCAGAGTCCAGAGTCCAGGGAAGGACGAAGGGCGTCGGTGCTTCCTCTTGGGCAGTTACGACTGCAGAGTATTAAAAACTTTATTATTATTAATATTGCGTTTCATTCGCGCACAATTGACTGAACCCTCAACAGAAATTGCATTTATTTACAGTGGCAAAAGCGCTCTGTTAATTCAATTGAATTTAATATGCTGGTAACGAAATATTTGTGGAATCAACAATAATTGCAATTGAAATCACACAATTTCTATATAGAATTCCATTCAATATATATTCTTTTTTATATTCAGTAAATAAGCACAAATATTGCAGAAGCGTGGCAAAAACTGGTAGGGAAAAACCAACTGTGATGCGCCGAAGATTTTATACCCTACTTTGACCGATTGTTCCGATCGTTTGTAATACTTTTCTGGAATGCATTTAAAAAAGACTCTGTTAAATTCAACTTGTGTTCTCCATAGAAATATCGGCAGAGCCAAACAAGTTTCCCTCACAACAAGTCGGACTGTTCCTTCCAGGGCAGCTATAATTTATAGTTCATAAAAATATAAATTTATATATATAAAACATTAAATTGTATATAGAATGTTTCCGAATAATCACCAGGAAATTGAGGAAAAACTTTTATATACAATTAAATTCTATCCGATCGGGCTGCCATTCCTTTGAGCTGTAATTATATTCTTGCAGAGGGTATGATAACTTTGTTTTTATTTTAATTACTTAACTTCCAAGTTTTTATTGGAAAATTTAATACCAATGTTAGGAAATTTTCAGAAAAGTGAAAAATTCTATAATAAATTATAAAAAGCGAACTTTCCTGATTTTCTGAAACCACCCGGGCAACGCCGGATGTATGCGGGATAGTATCGAATCAATTTGGGTGTGACTAAAAATGTTTCATTTATTTTTGTACAGCATATTACACTTTGTAAATGATTTTTATTTTGAAAACAGTATTGAATTTTAAAAGAATTCTATCGTTTTTTAAATGTAATATTTAAATTCAAAAGTACAATTTGTCTATGCTTTTCTTCCTTTTTTCATGCGTTTGTTCGTCGGCATGTAGTCATCACCATCTAAATTATGATCCTCTATCTGGGCGCAATCCCCCACAACTTCTTTGTCGGCACAAAGATTCTTGAACTGCCTGTCAGAGCCGCATTCACATTTCTCAGCTGGAACCTTGCCCAGGCCATATGTCATCTGATTCTTTCTCTTATAGCAGCCATATAGACAGATCACCATTTGATATTTCCATTTACCTAGCTGATATTTGGACATGGCACACCCCAACCGACCATTGAGTCCAACCACCATTTGCAGGAAATGGCCTGCCTCTTGGCTGTAAATAAATGAATATTAAAACTAGCAACTGCACTTTGTTAGGGTATGATAAATATTAGATCAATTCAGTTAAAATATTCACTTACTAGGCGATTGCCTTGCCTGTTTTGAGAGTCATAATGTTGACATATCTGTACTCCTCGTACCAAGCCTTCAGCTGGGAGGCCAGTATTTTAAGCTCGTCCTGATCCTCTTTACTGGGATATTTGTTGAAGGCGGAATTAAAGCCAGGCACCGTGGCCGCTGGGGTTGATATGGAAATATTCGGTTTTTCGATAGTACAATGTCTTATATATAAATCAGCTACTTGGGCCAGATCTTCATCCCATTGGACTTTCAACATTCTGGCCGCAACAGGCAGCGAGTGCAGAGTTCCCTTGGCCACAATATTACGATAGATATTATGCTGCCTCAATATGAACCTTTGGAACGAATGTGTCATTTCAATTATTTCGGCTTGTTCACCACAACCGTAAGAAAATTCCTGCAAAAGTATATTTCCATATGTTATTAAACCTTCCATTGCTTATTTAGTTATTTTCAGTTATTAGGAACTTACAGGATTTATTGGGCAACCAACATGTGGCTGATTTGGTTCCTTGCAGTAGTCAGGCGGGAATCCAGAATTGGAATCATCTGAATATACGCGCACCGGTTCTTCCAAAATTCCCAGGAGAAGAACTGTTCCGAAATAGTACAAAAGGTGGTGGCAATGCATTGCTCTGTGCTTCTTACTAAACTGAAGTTTGAAATTTCGAATCTTTTCACTATACTAAAATATTTAGTTCCAGTTGGAAGTATTTGTTTCAGCTACGTTAAAGAGATTCGTTCCAGTAGAGAATAGTAGCTTATCCAAAATAGATGAAGATTTCGACTGATATATACCTGTCTTCTAGCCTAGGCTAATAGGTTTTTTGGTATGAAGCTTTGAAGCTATGACAGAACAGGCTTCAGGCAGTCGAAGATTGTGATGATAAGCCATCCATAAAAATACCTTCTGAATTGAATAAATATCATTTGTATCATGAGTCAACGAATGCCCCTGATTAACGATTAACAATGAATAATTGCTAATAATATAGAAATAGGTAAAGATTCCAGTAACAACTTACTCGATTTCTTTTAAAATTCCAATCAAAACCTTCTGAGTAATCCACTCAGAGATAAACGGCTGAAAAATCAGATCGACTAGTTTAACTTATAAAAAAGAAAAATTTATATTTATTTAAGTTATATAAAAAATTAACACAGACTCAAGAAGTGGATAGCCTAAGCCAGAAATTTGGTAGACCTATTGAAGGTTCTCCTGGCGATTGGGTTCGATGGTGACGCGGGCATAGGGACTGCCTGCACCCACTTTTCGTCGCATGGTGACGCCTCGATGCGGTCGCAGACCCATGACAATTAGATAGACTCCAGCGGCACAGAGAGCAATCAGGCCAAGAATGATCAGACCATAGACCCATCTGGGCCATGTTTCACAGCTGAAATCTTCGCGGCGTATGGAGGATACCAGCATGCCGCGAACTCTGGCTGGACGCAGACAACGTCCATTTGTCTGGATGCCCAGATCCTTGAGCCACACTAACTGGCAATCACAATGAAGCGGCACACCATTGAGATCCAGTTCGGTAAGATGATTAAAAACCGGAGACAAACTAACATTGAAAGTGCGTAGCAAAGTGCCTCGAAATATCAAGGTACGCAGCGGTGGTAGGGTATTATTTTTCTTTTGGCCAGTTCCAATCTCCGGCGTAAAGGCTTCAGCATCTATGTGGCCAAGTCGGCGACTATTCTGGAAGCTAATAGTTTCCAGCAGCTCGAAGGGTACCAAGGCATGCGCGGCTATACCCTGTAAGCGTGGCATATCCTCCACATAGAGCTGACGCACCCTAGTAAGATTAGCCGTATCCTCCGGCAGCAGCTGCTCCAGCAGATTCTCGCTGATATCAAAGTATTCCAATGTAGTTGGCAGCTGGCTGGGCACACGCTGGAAGAGATTTCGACGCACCGACAGTTCACGCAATGGTGCTCCAATGGGCAGCTTAAGTTCACTCAAATTACAGGCATCCAGACGCAGTGTATCCAACTTGGGGTTAATGCCATAATTGGCATACAGCTCACCTTCTATGGTCTGATTAAGCCGCCTATTCCAGGACAGTTCCAATGTGGCCAACACCAGCAACGGAGCAAAGAGGTGGGCGGGCAGCGTGTGCAGATTATTGTGGGCCAAATTGAGCACCTGCAGATGCGGCAAACCGGCAAAAGCCTGGACGTCCAGCAGCTGTATGCTATTCCAGCCCAAATACAGTTCACGCAAGCTGACCAAACGCTCAAAATTATTGGCCGAAATGGAGCTAATATTATTGTGCAGCAGATTGAGTTGACGCAGGCTATCGCTGCTGAAGACTGGCGCTCGATTTAGGGCGTTCCACGAAAGATCCAGGGTATCTATATACAGTGGCAGCACCTCTGTCAGCTGCTCCGCCTTGAATTCCTTGTAGCTGCAATCAATGTGCAACGCCCGCATGCCCCACGGTGCGGCACTCACATTGCTGCACTCACAGGAGAGACGCGTATTCCGAAGTTCTGACGGATAACAAAAGCGATCCACTTCCTCATCATTGGCATCAATGTGTTCCGTATTTGTTGTTGCACTTAATACCCCCAGCAGCAGCAACAGGGCAAAGGTCAATCTTCTTGTAGCTCCTCTCGTCGTCATCGCTGTCACGGAGTTTTTCGAGCTGCGAGCTGCGAGTTCTTCAGTTTACTGTGGAAAAGCTAACGATTCGCTTTTAGAATTTCTTTGCTGCGCCATGGCTGGCTGGCTATGGGGCTATGGTAGATATGGACTCTATCTTATCGCAAAAGCAGTGAAAAGCTCGCGGGCTTCACTTCAATTAGGGACGGCTGCGTGATAAAGTTATTTGTTTTGAGACACGAATCACGATTCAAATATTGCGAAAGAACTTTCGATATTTTTTGTAAGCTTTTTGTTTGAATCCCTTTAAAACAAAGTGAAGAGCATCATTGGAATTGAGACTTTTTCCGATCCAAAAAGGTATTTTATTACAAAATATCTAAATTCTTCAAAAATAAAAAAGGAATAAAATAATATTGAAGGAAGTTGATTTGGATTGTTCTTCAGAAGAATATAAATTACCCTACATTTTCAGTGCTTCAAGTGTGTGTCCTTCAAGCTTTTTAGAAGCGAATGATTTAAATATTGACTTTGTTTATTAATTACTTGGAAGAGACCCTGTATATTCCTTTCTATATGCATCGGAATAATTGTATCTGAATAAATTGCACGGTGTTCTCCCTAGCGAAGGCTCTATTGATATTTTTCCAATATAATTTATCAGCCTTAGTCGGAATTTGGCTGGGCAGTCCGGCAGTTTTGAACCGACATATGCTCGCATTCATTTCCACTCATCGCACTCATTTAATGTGGTTAGTCATGAGTTTTATTTGGGTTCGGTTCGGCAAGGTGTGCATTCAAATGCTCGATAAGATAAGGGCGAGCTTTTTGTTTTGCTTCCGTCTTTGTCTCCATCTCTGCTTTGCTCCCATATCATTTATCTAGTTCATTAATCATTGGCCCATTCCAGGCGTAAGCTCAAAGAGCCAAAGACTCATTGACATACATAGAATACTGATGAAAATTGTTCTTGTAGTCGGACTTTGAAAAACTAGATACTTCTTTTATTTTTTATTTTAATATCCCTCAAAAGTTGCGGTTAATCCCTGGCTGCGATTTACAAGCTGACTTGACGTGGCGCCTTATCCAAGGGGATTTGTGCGTTTAATGAGCACAAAATCAACTTAAATTCTAATTACGGCTGAGGACTTTGGGACCAGACGCTTTTCCCGCCTTCTGTTGCTCTCTCGTATGTATTGATAATGATATCTCATCGCATATAAATTAGTCGGCCTTTCAAGCCTTGTCGAAAGCGGAATACCCTTTAAATGAAATTAAAACGAGGGGAAGTATAAAGCCTTTTTTTACGCTGCCTAAAAAGGTAACTACAAATTGTTATTAACAACATTTTAATTGGCTATAAAAGTGGGTTAAACAAAGAATTTACCTAAAATTCTATTTATTTTTAGTTCAAATACATTCGAACTATTTTCATACCAAATTTCATTACTCTACTTTATATTTTATATTGTTTTTTATTTAATCGCATATGAGTAATTTTAGCTTTAGGTGTTGGCTTTTCAATTACAAAACGTTTGTAGCGGCTTTTCTGCTTTCCATATGCGCTATAAATAGTAAATATTACGCGTTTCCCCATTTTCCCTGATTTTTCCTATTTGCTTGTGAAAATTGAAGCTGTATTTAAATTATTGGTTTGCTTTTTGTAGGCGTTTGTGAATTTGCTATACGAACTTTTCTTTGTGTCAATGGAGAATTGATGAGCCTCGAAGGCATAAGTACACACTCACATACAGTGCATATATATATACTCCCACACACACACTCAGGCGCACACCCAGGCATACATATACACACGCAAAATTTACATAAATTAAAGACTTTCATGCAAAACTGTTTCCCGCTCTTGACTTTTGTGTGGAGACAGAGCATCAAATTACATGTGCAAAGCGCGGACTGTGAAGAGAAGAGGGCAGAGTGGAAGAGGGGAGAGGGGAGGGTAGAGATGGGAGAGGAGAGAAGCTCATGTAAAGCATTTAATGAGCTCTGTTGCCAGCTGTCGTGTGTGTGTGTGTGTGTGTGCATGTTGTGTGTGTACACTCAACAAAAAACAAAAACTATTTTTTTTGTGATTCTTCGTATTTTCTTAGCTATAATTATAATATAGAGTTGAAAATTGAAACACAATTTTACTTTATTTTTTAAGCCGATATTAAAATTATTTTCTTCAAAATAAACAACAGAATCAGGTTCAAAACAACCCTATAAATGTAGTGGAATAAATATTTTTTTAATAGAAATTCTCGTTTGATTTTTGGCTAACTTTTATTTTGGGAAATTTCGCTGTAAAACTGAGTGTACCTCTTTTTCTCTGAGTGTATGTACGAGTACATGTATAAGCATGTTGTTGTATTTTGAAAATTTTTGAAAATGCCAGGCACATGTTTCAGTTGCCCCTCGAGTCATTATTACAGGCAAATTTATTTTCAACTAAAAACTCATTAATTACATTGAAAAGCTGATTATCAGCGAGTGTGTTCAAGGGTCTGTATGTATGTGTGTGTGTGTGTGTGTGTGCATCTACTTAGCAATTATTATACGCAATTTAATTAAAACTCAATTTTATTTACCATTCTAATGGAATTGTTAATTAATATGCCAAATTAAGGTCGAGTTCTCCTCACACAGAGATTTTTTCCGCAACTCGTCAATTTCCGTTTCAACTGTGGTCAGCACCCAAACAAAAAAAAAAGAGCCCAAAAACCAGAAGAGATTGAAAAATAAAATCAACGCTAAATCCACGCAGAAACACACACACACACACAACAAGCTGTGCGCCGAAACGTGCTGAATAATTATGAAAATTTTAATAATAAATTGTTGCGGTGCGAGTGGCAGCAGGCAGCAGGCAGCAGGAAAGGGGGCGAAGGTGCAAGAGGCGGTCAGGTGTCAGGAGTCAGGGGTCATCATCATCATCATCAACAGAAGGTTTAAATGGCTGGACACGCAGCATGCAAATCAATGCCACAACACACACACACACACACACACTCAGGAAATGCGCATGGAAATGGAAATTACAATGGAAAATCATCAAAAGGCCGTTCGTTATACTGCAATTGACTTTAATGGCCTGCTGCTGCTGCTACTGCGGCTGCCAGTATTGTGTAATGGCCAACTTAACCAACACTTCTTCCCACATTGTCGAACTAATTGAATCACTTGTCATACATTTTGGCATTTTGTCGTTTTGACTCTAATAATGGCGCATTAAATTGCAAATTTCTGTAATGCATTGCGTGGCCGGAAACGGCTTCCGTTTACCGGAAGTGCCACAGGCAGCCAGACTCCTCGTGCAACATTGCAACAGCAGCAGCAACAGCAATGTTGGTTCTTTTTTTTGTAGAACGCCGCAAAGTATGCAGCAAAGCATGCAGAACTTTACTTAATTGACTTTGAAAACGTTTCTGTTTCATGGCCCCAAAAACATGTTGAAGCTGTCTCTCCCGAGACAGACGCTTAGTTAAGCACTGAAACAGCTTTAAAGGAATGCCAAATGAGCAAAGAAAAAAGGCAAAACAAACTCCACACACAACCCACATGGATATACTCTAACATCAATAACAACCTTTTGCAGGGTATTAGCCAATTTTGGGGCTCATTTGAGACGTATCTCAATCAGCCATTCAAGAAGATTCGTTCAGTTTATTAAGCACTTTAAACTGGAATATTTTCTAACAAGTTTGATAAAAAATTCATTAAAATAGCCGCTCTAAGTAGAATTTCCAAGGGTATTTAGTATTGTAAGCATTTGTATCAGTTTAGATGTGAAGAAAGGGTATTTAAACTTCGACAACCCGTAGAAAAGTTTAAGAGTTTATTTACTGCGCTCAATTAAATATCAAATTTAAAGAAAATGATTGCGCCTAATGGTAAAACGTGCCGCAAAACGAGCTCGTTTCTGGCTACCGTTACTCCTACTGGAATTCCCCCCGTAATTCCTTAACTAAACAATAGGCCAAACCCAGATTCAAGGACTCAGAAAGATGTCTATCTGTAGGCGAGTCCTTTGATTGTGGGCGAAGGCTCAGTTGGGCAAACAGAGAAGAATTTAATGCATGCAGTTGATTAAAATGATAAAAGTCAAAGATGAAATTCGCTTAATGAATGAAATTAGAAACAAACAACAAATATTTACAGCATAAGAAGCCTTCCCACTTCGTAACAGATTTATAGTACCCTCTAGAAGGGTATACAGAATTGTAGAGTATTCCAGCACACAATATATATGTAGGTATAATCTTAATGAACTTTTCTATTGCGGCCTTGTGTGGTGCTACTCATTTCAACTATTTTATTTATGCTGTCTTTTGGTCCAATTTAAATAAAAAGCACTGAATATATATAAAGAATATATATTTGTACATATAGTATATATAAATATATATATATATATATATATATATATATATATGGATGTATATATATCTTTAGCATAGTGAAAGCCTTTCTCACAGCATTGCAGCACTTGAAGCGTAATGAAATTTTCAAACCTTTGACGGCTTTGCGGTTTAAGTTGAGTGTAAATACACATTCACAGATGTGTTTTTCGGTGTGTGTATTTGTGTGTGTTTAAGTGTGCGTGAGTGTGTGTGCGTGTGTTTACCTGGGTGTATAAAATGTCTACTATTTTAAGCAATCTCTGAGAATTTACTGCTGCACTTTTCGCTGCTTCAACCAAGTGTCTGAGTAAACAACAACGGAGCGTATGAGCAATAATATTACGTATACGCACTGGGGCATTTAATTAAATGAGCTTGTAGTGTTATCAAATCATGTAATTTTTACTAATCGTTTATTGACAGCTTAAACAGCAGCTTAAGACAACAAAACTTTATTAATTGAATTACATTTAAGAACAACTGCAATGCGCTTTAAGCTCTCAACTTTTTATTCAATTTACTCGGAGTATAGAGATATGGGGATGTCAAAGGCATAGGAATTTCTTAAGTATGTAAGGTATATTATCAGCAAAAAGAAAGGTTTATTTTGTCAAGCTTAATTAAAGAACATTTATAGTATACAAACTGAGTTCAACATACTCAAAAGTACAATAGTACAATGAAAAAGGCATCTATATATATTAGAAAGAATATATATTATTAATGATGATTGAGGATGATGAGCGAGTATTGGACTATTCTTAATATAAAAATAAATACTTGTAAAAAGTATAAAATGATTTGTTAAAAAAATTAATAAAAAATATTTACCTCTAACAGAGCAAAATAAATTTAAATGCTTTATAATAAAAATATACTTTTATCTTCAGTAAACTTTTTATAGCTGGTAGAACCCATAAAAAAGAGGTATCTCTCAGTCCATCAATTCTACAACTCGCTGCTTGTACATTTTTTTGTTTTATACTACAGTTTCTCACATGAAAGGCAATTTGCTGGGAAAAAACAACAATCGTGCCGAGATCCTGCTCTGCCCGGCCCCTCGTCTGACTGCCTCAGGGCTTCAGCCCACAGTTGCATCCTTGTTGCCATTGACGCCTTCACATTGGGACAAAAATGAGAATTCAGTTTCATTTGCAAATGTTGTCCTGCTGTCAAGCTCCTGCTCCTGCTACTGCTTCTCCCTCCTCTTCGCAACCTGTCTTCCAGTTGGTTTTGTGTGGAAAAAAAGTCTCACTTGCAGAATGACCAAAAGTTGAGAGTGCATTTCATTGTGTTGTTGCTGTTGCTGTTGTTGTTGTTGTTGTTGTTGTTGTTCCTACTGGGTATTGTTGCAGTTCGCTTCGTGCTGTAATTTGATTTGTTTTGCTCCATTTTGTAGCATTTTTTTGGCTTCTGTTTTGTTTTTTTTTTTTTTGTGTATTTTGTGCAATGGGATACTCTGTGGAATGTCGAGTTGGGTTTGGTTTTTCAGCTTGTTGCACTAATTAATTTTGCTACTGTTGCATGTTGCATGCTGCATTGATTGAGACTCAATTTGTATAGCTGCAAAGAAGAGCTCCGCCCGCCCAAAAAAAAAAAGAAAAAAGAAAAACAAAGAACTGAGGCATAGCTTCAGCTGGAATCCAGCTGTCAATCCTTGGGCATTGCGCATGTCCTTCACAATTCACAATTCAAGAAGATTTATTGCCTTTGGCCTCAGCTAAGCTCGAAATTAATGTACTTCACAGTTGAGTTTAGCAGCTGCCAAAACGAACCTAAGGATTAGCGTAGGCCCAACAACTCAACTCAACTCAACTCGAGTCGAGTCGACTCCACTCGAGTCGCTGTGTATGTGAGTGGGGCCCTAATGAAGTTGTTAATGCGTAGCCTTCGCGTGGGTTTGTGTCCTGTCGAAGGACAGGGCGCAGGAAGGATTCGAGTACTCGCTTGTACTTACGCTCAGACCCAAAATACACACGAAAATCTAATAAGACGCTTATGTCGGTACTCCCACTATATAAATGAGTGTGTGGGTGTATGGGTGTGTGTGTGAATGCACTCAGCAAAAAGTTTGAGATTGTCAGCGAAAGCAAAACTGAATCTATTGAATAAAGTCTTAAGTTTCTTGAATTAATCTCTGAAGCATTCTGAAGCTGACAATAAAAAGGGAGTGAAAAAATTAGAAATAATATTTATTAAAAATAGAATTAATTCATTTTTTTTATAAAAAAACAAGGGTATAAATATAGCGTATTTGGTCATGCTTGATTTAGCTAAATAATTCTCTGCTTTTTCGCAAAGTGAGTGTGTGGGTGTCTGTGTTTGGATGTGTGTGTTAGAATGTGTGTGCGTGTATTTTGGCCGGGACTTTCACACCCTTTCGAGTGGCTGTCAGCCTGCGGCGCTGGCACAGCCACAGTTACGGCCAGAACCAGAACCATATCCATGGAAGCTGACGATGACCATTAGCCAGCGACAGGCAACAGGACTGCCGGTCTGCAGGACAGCTGGACGGAGGGACAGTGGAACAGAGAGTGACACTCATCTGGTTTATGTTGTACGCTTTCTTTGTTTTTTTTTTGTCTGCCCTCCACCCACAGTTTTTTTCTGCTTTTTTCCAGCTAAATTTTATTGCACTGCTTCTTTTTTATGTGTTGGCCAAAATGTGCGTTTGTACTACGCTAGTTTAACGATTTAAGAGTTCGGTTTTCGACTTGCCTCTACGAGTAGTTCTCTCTCGCAGTTCTCCAGTCGGAGCTATATATTTTTTGCTGGAGCAGCGTTTATTTTTATGCTCATGCTTGATTGGATCGTAAAAGTCGTCCTCTTGCTAGCTAATCATGCACACAGATACACACGTTCACTCACACATCCATAAATTACACTGCCAAAATAAGTTGTAGAGACATAATTGTTCAAAGGATTATTAGTTGTAATTTATGGCAATTCTTTCTCTAAAGAGTTTGAAAGGATATTTCTAGTAATTTATTGTATTTGGTGGTCTAATTTCTTTTCAAGGTTTGTCTGTTGACATTCCACTTTTTCGAAGTAAAATCACTTTTTTGTTAGCCTTATTAGCCTGAATTTCTTTAATTTAATTTTTAAACTTATTTAATTAACTGAAATCTCTGCAAGGAACTGTTTAATCCCTTTAAGCTCTAATTAAATTAGTTTATGTGTTGTCCTCCCCCTTGGAGCTAATGGAAATGGAATATAATAGGAAAATTAGATATCTGTAATTATAAATTGTAAATTCAGGTTTTAGTGTCTAAGTAAATGAGAAGAGAACAATTTCAGGCCAAGGCAGAGAAACGTAATCGGGTGCTCAACTAAGAGTGAAATTCCTTGAAGAAGCTCGTGTTTCGTGTCTCTCAGGCAGTGCTGTGTCTTAGCCATCTCAGCTAGCTGGCAAAAGGCAATTAAATCCAATGCCTGAGGCATGCATCCAGCTGCTGCAGTTATCCAGTTAGAATTAAATTACCGCTAACGAAAGGGAGGAAAAGGTGAACCAGGCCAACCAACTTGGACCTGGCTTAAATGACATCACTGCAAACCGTCTATTTTGCATGCCTTTGGCTCTTTGCAGGGGGGCTTAACGAGCGGGCTGCGGGTTGCTGCAAATGAATTAATTTTTCATTTATTTGAACTGCTTTGAGACTGACGCGGCAGACGCAGGGAGCAGAGTGCAGGCGCTTAATTAGGTAAGTGAAAGTGGCGCCAATGCCAAACAATTGAAGCTGTCAGACGCCAAGTAGAAGTGGGTCAATTGCCATGGGCAAATGCTACCCGTCCTCGTCCTCGTCCTCTTCCTCGTTTTGGCCCTTCGTTTCTGGCCGTGCTCTAGCATATTTTAAAAGTGAAACAATGCGGCAAGTGCCGCTTGGAGAGCATTTCACTTGACATCCAGAGAAGGAGAAGCGAAGGGAAACGGAGACGGAGAAGCAGCCGGAGTCGACTGATAAGTGCAGTCTAATTTAATTATCTGCTCAAATTCTGACAGCCACACCATCAAAGTGTAATAACAAAAGATGCAGTTCCTCCTCTCAGCCTCTCGCTTTCTCTTGGGGAATCACTTCAGCCTCAGGCACTCAGCCTTTGCTTCTAACGTCGTCTGAGCTGGCAGAGAGCTGAGACTCCAGAGCTTCAAGAGGCGGATGTGTGTAATTGACAACACTAAGCTCAGTCGACAATAACACATACACACACAAACACACACTCGTCTTCACACATACTCATTCACACACGGACACACACACGCAGTAAAGTAGGCTACACTCTTTGTGAGTGTCTCATCAATGTAAATTGCTCTGCCACTAATGACATTAGTTGAAAGTATTTGAAGACCAAAGAAAAAAGGATTAATTTACATAGAACGTTAATAATAAATACTCACGTTAATCAGAGTAAAATTCTGATTATGATTTCGAAACGATTTATGTTCACAGCTTTGGCTGCTTAAAAAAATCTTTCAGCACTTTTTCCTTCTCTTTCTCAACGAACTTTTCGCAATATTCTTTTAGAATTTGAAGAGCTTTTATTTTGAAAATTTTGATTTGGAATTTCTTGATAAAACTCTGCACTGAAATTTATATTAGGCTTCGGCTTGAAAAGGTTTCGAAGAGAGAGAAACGATTTCCACTGCAACCTGGACTAGCGTTTTTAATAAGTGACAATCAGTTTCAAATTACTATAATATTTTTCTCTGTGTAGCTTCCTAGGTACTTTGTCTGGTGCGGAATTTGGATCGTTCTCTTAAATATAATTTCGATAAAAAAAGTTTTGATAGCTCTATTAGATCCCTTGAAGCTGAATTTCCTGTCAACTCTTTAAGCTGTAAGCTTGAAATAAATGAATTTCAAAGCTGAAAGCTCATTGAATGTTAAATTAAAGAATTGAATGAATTCTAACTTGCAGCTGGTGTCATTGGCACTTAATTTGCTGGCCAAATGAATATTAAGCAAGGATACGTGAAATGATTCTCGAAATTTAATTTAAATGTCAACGCCGCAGACAGCACTCGAGTCATAATTATATTTATGTTCATGAACAGAGAATGCTTCAGAGAGATGCCCCTTTCTCTCTCTTGGCAATTTGCCATAATTGAAATTTTATGTGCACCTCGGGGAGAATGGTTTTGATTTGGACCAAGAAGTCTTATCAATGTGCCATATAAGAGAGAGCTTTATTATCAAACGGCAAGGAGTTGTTGCCTGTCATTTGATCTATATAAGTATGTCTGTCTGTAAGGCAGTGTGTATGGCTGTGTGTAGTCGTAAAGCCCGAAACTGTCAATAAAAGTAACATGCAGCCCCGTCGACTTACTGATAATTTATGTAACAGAATTTCCTTTCTTTATTTGAGCACAACAGATTTGTGCTGTCTGCCAGCATCGTCGTCCTCGTCGTCCTCGTCGTCGCCGTATAATGTATTATGTATAACGTATAATGCACACGCGACTATTTCAAGTACTTCAACATCTTCTCCTCCAGGCGGGGGCAGAGGAGGAGGAGCTCAAGTTCAAGGACCAAGGACAAGGCGTATCCTGATGAAAGAGGACTGACAACAACAGGAGCAGCAGCAAAAAAGAGAGCAGCACATTAGGCGACTTTGTGGGCTCTAAATGCGTTCCAGCAGCAGGTACAGGTATTGCCAGCATTTATACACTCAGAAAAACCAGACTATAAGAAATTCTAAAATAGATAGAAGTATTGCCTGGAACTTATTTTCATTGTGATATTCTATGTCTCAGTAAATTCTTCTTCCGAAACAAAGGCTGTCAAAAACTTTGTTAATATTAAAGTTTCTTCAGCTGTGCTTCAAAATATCATCAAAGAACTCATTTCTTTAACCTGAAACTCTTAAATTCAGTCAATTTCTTACATATATTTAAATTATGGGTGGCAAAACAAAGGCTTTTTGGTTTAAAAAACTAATATTTTAAGCAATTAAATGGAAATATTGACTTACAATTGGTTATTTACCACAAACCACATTCAAATTAATTTCATTACACTTCAGCAAGAAGGAGCCCTTCTTTGTTGCACTTGTTTAATAAATATTAAATTGAATTAAATAATAAATAATCAATCAGAGAAATATTTGCTTTCAATCCAAGATTTTTGTTACAATTCTCCTGCCTTTAATTGTTGATTATGCGTAGAATTTAGCACGAAATACCCTATGGAATTGTAGCATTATTTAAAGGAATTAATTCAATTTTATTCATACTGAAATTTAGAAGTGTAGCTGAATATTTAGGTAGATTTATGCAGTTGGCTTATTGAAAGACGGTTGGCTCTTTAGGCGGCTATAAATATTTTTACGCTTTTTATACCTGCACCTAAGTGTTATGGAGGGGTGTAACTGACTTGAACTTGGTGACTGATGAGTCTATTAAATCCCACTTTTATTGGATATGTTATAGTCGGCTTTGAACTACTACTATTTCGTGATCTAACAATCAGCTTAGTACTAGTTATTCCCCTCTATAAGATACCAATTTTCCAGCACATATAGCCGAGTGCAGCTATATAAAAGTCATGTTCTTTGGAAATATACTGTCATATTTTTGAGTTGACTTTTTATTGTAGTCGACATATCCAGCGCGAATCTCCTGCTGCCGTTCGAGCTTGAAATATATATTTTGCTATTTGCTAGTTTGTTTGCCTTGCACCTGACAGCTTCAAGTGTCTAGAGCCAGGAACAGGAGCAGGAGGAGGAGCTGCTTCTCCTGGTGTCCTCATAAATAAGTGTGAGCTGGGCGCTGGGGAAGAGAACATAAATCGTGGCAGATATCATAAATGTAGACACGATGTGAAGCCTAAAACAAGTTTTCAAATTGCACATGGAAAAAGTTTTTTATGATGCATTTAAAACTTCTTGATTATGCGGAACGCAGCTATCTAAGGCTATGCGATGCTGCTGCTGCTGGTGTGCGTGGTATGTGTGGTGTGGATGGGGTGTATATGGTGTGTGTTTGGCTGACAAACCACTTCAAATGTATGGGAGCTTGTAACTTATTTCATTTCCCTGCGAGCAAAGTTAATTTAAACTTGCTTACAAGCATAAATTTCCGCATCAAAAAAAAAAAGTAACTAAAAATTACTTGTAAAAGCGCCTAGAATACAATTTGAAATGCGAGAGTGAATATTGCTCAGATAGGGTCTAGAGTTATCCTCTAATAGGACTGGACTTCTATCCAGTTCTTGTTCCTTAAACAGCGTCAGGAAAAAGAAACAAGGCTTTGATTTAGGAATTATAACTCATAGGCTTCATACCTACAAAAGAGATAGAAATATTATAATAGTTTAATCCGATATATATGTAATTAATACACCACATTATGCTTGTATTTAGTGGAATCCCTACTATATCCTGCTTAGTCAATTTTCTGGCTATAGGGTATAGAAAAAGTTAAGGTTAGGGCGCACACTTGAAGCTATAGCCAGACTCTCGTAAATCTG
Source organism: Drosophila repletoides (assembly GCA_018150835.1). Lineage (NCBI taxonomy): Eukaryota > Metazoa > Arthropoda > Insecta > Diptera > Drosophilidae > Drosophila > Drosophila repletoides. Next base: position 16,051,359 of record JAECWQ010000089.1, on the reverse strand, counting down.
TCGTTTGTCAGTTAGCTGCCACGCCCGCTAGAAGACCACCACTGCCTCCCGCCTCCGCCCCCCGTCAAGTGCTCAGTCTTCAGTCGTTTGCCTGTGGCCACGATGTATATACATATCTGTAACTGTATCTGCAACTGTATCTGAATCTGTCGTCTAATTGGCCTTTTTATGCACACGAGCACACACTCGACATCATTTCTATTTCCAGGGCCATTTCCGTGGCAAAGCAGTTTATCACTAACTATGCACATTCAGCCTCGTTTTAGTCCTGCTCCTCCTGCTCTTGCTGTTGCTCTTCCTCCTCTTCCTCCTTCTGCTCCTGCTCTTTCTGGTGTCTCCTGCTGGCTGGCTGCAATTGAATATTACGTATACGTAACGTGCACCGCTTTAGCCTGCAGTTGCAAGAGTCTCTCTGTGCCACAGCCGCAGGCTAAGGACGACGCTTGACAAAACGTGTGCCACTCACAGCGAAAGAGCGAGAAAGGTCCGCGTCCAGCCTATGCAATCGCTTGCCCGCATATAGTCAGCTACTGCTCCTGTTCCTTTTCCCGTTCTGGTTCCTTTTCCTGCTCCCATTCTTGTTTTCTTTCCCGTTCCTAATGGATTCTCGCGTCCTTCCAATCGTCATACGGAACACGCTTAACTTGTCGGCTTTAAGTGTCAGCGTTGAGCGTCGTTCAGAGCTTTTCAGCGTTGGAAAAGCGGATTGCAGGCTTTTCCCTCTCCTACAATTCTCTTCTTTCATCTATCTCCATTTCTCCAGTTCGCTCTGTGATGCTGTGATGCGTAACGTGAATGGCGTTTCATTAGTTCCATCAGCTCAGACTTCAGAGACTCTCTGCCAGTTCTTAAAAGATGTTATACAACTTTTTTGCATTCACTGCAAAGTTGGCTTAATTGGCAGATTAAATTGGCTTATTCCAGTGTGCCTCAAGTGAGAACTACTCCAAGCAATGCGGCAACTAAAACCAAAAAATAAATTTCAAGAAAATATCTTTTAACACTAAACTAACTTTTGTCTGAAATTCGACTTTTATTTAAATAATTAGACTGTAAATTAGTATAAATTATTATGTTAAAAGAGAAACTTTCAAAGCAGCATTTATAATTTATTTAAGTTTAAAACTTAGCAGCAATTTATCTAGAAAAAGTAGTGAAAATTTATTGATTAATATTTTAAAGCTTTTACTCAAAAATATATTCGTAGTTTGAAGCAAATTCTAATTCTTCTTTCAGTGGAAACTTTTTGAATTCGCTTTTAGCATATTCCGCTAATGTTTTCCAATCAAAATTCTTGTAATATTTATTCAGAATGACACAGTCAGATTTTTCTTTCTTTTTTTGCCTATGTCAAATGATGATTTGGCAATAATTTTGCTCAATTTCGACTGTGCTCAATATCACAGTGAACAATGGAAATAACATTTCACCTGCTCATTGCTCCTGCCACGCCCACTTATCAACTATGCATACATTCATTAAGTTATATAGATCGGCCTGCAAAAAATGCCAACTCATTCTGTTTGCTATTTGTATTTGCTACACTGGGGAAAAAAATGTTACTACCAAAGCGAAGTGAGAATTCCTTGAAAGTTTGGTTTAAAATCTTGGAAATGAATTTCACAGATAAATGGGAAATCTTTATTATTAGAATTGATAAACTTTACTTCTCTATCCTTAATTAATTTAGACTAGAAATAAATTAATATTGCAGAACTCACTGCTTGTTTCTCCCAGTGTAGAACATCTACTGCGCCGGCTTCTACTCCTGCTGAGTAGTTCTAGTTCTTAGTATTAGAAATTCTTAAGTCTGCACAAGGACAATTGAACACAATAAGGCGACAGCCTCATTAAATGCTCTGCTCGATGACAACAAAAACAAAAACAAGAAGAACAGCAACAAAAAGAAGGAGGAGGAGGAGGAGTAGGAGAATAAAGTTGAAGAAAGGCCAAAAACTTGAGCGCTGCTTGTTCATTGTTCGACAATAAAAAGGCTGTTGTTCATTTTTATGGAGTAACGCCTCCTGCCCAAAGACGCCTTGCCATGTCAGTAGCATGCCGCCAGACGGCCAAACAGGAGCCGGAGCAGGGCAAGACTAAGGCGACAGCCTAAAGAGACGGCATTGTTGGCGTACAAGCAAAAACAAAGGACACAAAAACAACAATAAGCACTTGTTGTCGTTTAGTTGAGCCACAGCTCCCTGACTCGTGTGTGTGTGACGCACATAATGAGAGGCAGTGCGGCTCCCTCCTGCCCCTGCCCCTGTCCCCTTCCTGGGAGAGTATAAAAAGTTTATGAATATGATGGAATAATTAAAACTTGGCGCCAATTTGAACGGGGGCAGGCGGCACGTCGCGTCGCGTAGGTGCCGCAATGTCAACTTCAAACAGCAAACACGACACGTGCCACGCCTACAATTACGTTCGCTACCGTCCATATTGCTAGCCGCCTACTCGTCCTACACTCAGCAAAAAAATTGACTAATGCTTAGAACTTTTTATAAGCCTGCAATTTAGGTTCATTTCACAACAACTTTTTTCTAGCTTTAAGCAGATAATTTATGTTTTTTTAATATATTAATTTCTAATTCGAAAAGTCAGGGTTTTTCTGAGTGTATTTTTGTTGGCATTGTTGGTCTTTGTATTTGGCTTTCTTGTGGCCTTTGGTTTTGGCCTTTGGGCTGCTTTGGGCTACCTTTAAAAGATGTGAGACATTTTTTTGTCTTTCTTTTTTAATTTTTGTACTTTGCTTTTAGCTGCTTTGCAAAAGTTTTCTGTTTGAATTTCGCTTTGTGTTTTGTGCGCCTTTTTATTTGTTTGTTCTTCTGGCCTTTTAGTTTTTAATTATGCAACATTAATTAAGCCATGGAATGCGACTTTAAAGCCAGCAACTTTCCACTGCTGCTGCTGCAACAAAGCTATCTAAGACGACGCAGAGTTGCTCTCTGTGTGAATTTGCTGAAGCGGATTTGATGCTTCAGTGCCCCGCCCCCATCTCTGGCTGGGCTTAGGTGACACTGTCTCCAGCCAACACACACAATCTCATGCTCACACACACACAGTTACACACACGCACAGTTGGCTGCATGGCTCAGCGCATTCAAAGGATAATTATGTGCACATTTATCCTGGCTCCAGACCGGGCCAAGTCTCTGGTTGGCCACTCAAAGTGCACTGGCGCAGCGTTCATGTCAACACCAACAACGTCAACAACAACTACAACAACTACAACGCCAACTACAGCAACAACAACAGCTGCAAAGTTTATTTGCTGCTAAGCAGCCTCAGAGTCAAACACAAACACGGAAATGCGCTCAGCCTTTGGTTCAATGAACCTCAATGGATGAAGGAGTTAAAGGGAAGAGGGAAGGGTAAATAGAATGAGAAGAGATATGCAGCTACACTGAGCAAAAATAAAGTAAAATAAAAAATATGTGTATGCATATACATATATGTATACTAAATTCTCTCTCGTTTTAACCCTTTTTGGATGCAACTTTTCGCTAAGTGTATCTGGAGTGGTTGAATTGCAATCTGAAGCTTCCAATTTGCCAGTTGGCAGTCGAAAGCGCTTTAAGTTTGAGCTCATATGCTTTAACTGTCTGTTGCTCTTTGTAGCTACGAATATAATAAGAATGAAAGTGGAGAAAAAAGGAGAGAAAAATGTAGAGGGAAAAAAGGACAAGCAGATGCCGTCAAGAGTTACGACAACACGACAAGGAGACCTCCAGACCTCCAGACCTGGCCTCCTGGTTGAGGAGGATAACATACGAGTATAATATATTTTGCAGGACCTGGTAGCATATGGCAAGTAGTAGTTTATTTAAGGTGAGCCCTCAAAAACCCCAACCCCAACCACAAGGCGTTATAAATTTGGAAACTTGAAACTCGAATTTGTTTTATTTCCTTGCGTGAGCTACGCAACTGAAAAGTTTACAACATAATCCAAAAGTCCACACACAAAAAAGGGAGTAAAAAGCTGGCCAAAAACTTATGCCCTGCCTTTGCTGTGTGTAGGTGTTGCAAGTCCTTTTTCTTATAGCAAGACGAATGAGAGCCTTGGGCAACAGTTCTAAAACAAACTGAAACAAGCTGGGGGACCAAAATTGCAGCAGGCGGCAATGTCAAAAGGCGGAGACAGTCAGACAGTCAGTGAGACAGACAGACATCAAAACATGTCAATTTTCGAGCGAATGCATCAGGAATCGTTTGTGAGTCTGTGTCCTTTGACTGAGGGCGCTGAAAAGCCAAAGATTTTCATCCAATTTGCAAAAGTGGCGCGTCGCGTTACGCATACGCCATGTTTGCCCTTTTTCCTCGTCTCCTTTTGGCTTTATGCTTGACATGTGAGCTGAAGTTGGGCGGCGGTGGAGGCTGGTAACAGGACTCAGTTAGGGGAGAACATTACGGGGTACTTTTAGGGGAACTTTTAGTAGGAGCGGCAGAGCAAAGGGGGCTGATCACGTGCCCGACGGCAAGTCAAACATTACAACATTACGCGCTTTCCAATTCACCTGTGAAAATCATTTTCTTTTCTTTCTTTTTTTCTTTGCGCCAGGCAACGTGTGGATTTCCCTTTTTATTATTTGCTATACCCTGCAACCAGCCAGCCTCATAGGGTGGGATGTACTTAATATATTATTTGAGCGTTCGTTTCTAAAGCTGATAACTTTAGTTGCTGAGTAATTAAGTTTTGAAAAGTGGTTTTATTGAAGACAGTTTTGAGCGAAAGTTTAGTACAGGGTATTTCGTAAGTGTGGCATACCCCACAGCAGCCAACATTCGCGTTTTGCGTGCTCCGTTTATTTTTTTTTTTTGTTCTTTTTTGGCTTTTATTTTCGTATGTCGAATTTGCCTTGTCAAACGTTGGAGCAAACGTGACAAGCATTAGCTACAGGGGCTGCCTACAGAAATGTTGGCATGTCTTCATATAAATGTGGACCGGAGGGGAGCTGAAAGAACTCTGAGGGGGGAGCCATCAACGTGCGTAGTTTGGCATATCAGTTCGTCGCCAATTTGAAAATTGTTAATACGAAAAGAGGGGGAGAAGTGAGCAAATGCGAAATTGAAGGGGTGACATGTAATGCTCATGTAAGTTGCATGTACAAAAATAGTATAAATTAAATACATATATATCTGAATATATATATATGAATATGCAGTAAAAAAAAATAATTGACAGTCTTACGATTTCTACTTTTATCTGAAATATGGGGCATACTTTGTGGAGCATTTTGGAATAGCTAATCCCAAAAGTACACTTCATTTTGTAGTGAAATTAAGTTAAAAGTGCGAAAGGCGATAATTAATTGATATAGAAAAAGAAATACTTAAGGACCTGTAGTGTATTCTAATTAAATTATAGTGAAATAAGTTCTTACTACTATTAGAATCCTTTCAAAATGGAAATGATACGTCAAAGAAGCCAAGAACTGCTCCAAAAAGTATGTAGTACATTTTCTTAAAGGAACTAAAGGAAAATTGCGCTTTGAAGCCACTTTTTTTAGCAGTGTATTTGCATATTTGTATACAAGAAATGTTTTGTGTGCAGCATGGGAAAACAAAAGTTTGGTGCAACTATCAAAACGATGAAAAGTCACACAAAGTGCCTTTTGCTGTTGAATTCTGCTGACTCTTCACAGGCAGAGAAGTCATAGGAGATCGTATGTAGACATATGTCAAACTAACATATTATATTCTTGGTGCCCTGCGGCAAATATGCAAATGGAAAATGGAAAATGTAAAATGGAAAATAGAAAATAGGAAATGGAAAATCGCAATCGAAATTAAATGACGTTTGCTTATTGTGCAATCAAGAATTACTACAAATAAACTAGTCATAGAATTGAGTCGCATTTACATTTCATTGAATAAATTGCTGCTACGAATACTCACAGGAGACTCACAGCATTCGCTCGCTGCTTGTTCGAGCACTCACACAATGCTACTTGAATATACTTGAATACTGTAAATAAATGCCATAACATTTTGCCCCCTTTGCGCATGAGAAAGCTTTGCCCATTTCCACTGCCATTTTCTAAAAAGTCCTTCGACTGTATGGGAAAATCACATAAAAATACACACATACTCATGTGTTTTTCTCCTTGGTTCTTGTTTTTTGTATTATTTTTGCAGACAATTTGAAAGCAAAAATGTCACATTTCGACTTTACTTAAATTGTTTTTACAACGAGCACAATTTTCGAATTTGTGCAGCAAATGAATTGCTTCGCATTGCTCTTGTTTTTGGGGCTCCTCTTCCAGTTGTTGTTGTTTTCCTTTTTTGGAAAAATTTGTTGTGGCAATTGAGTCAACTTATTATTAGCATTATCACCTCTCGATTCCAACCTGTGCTCCCAGTAGAATGAACAGGATGAGCCGTAAAAATTGCCAACGTCTCGTGTAAGGACAATAAAAGCAAATAAAAAATGCAAATTACTCTCGACGCATTCAAGCGAAAATGGCGATGAAATTGAAAACCAAAATGGCTGCGACTAGCGCGTGGCGCTATGCATACAGATGCATAGATATATCCATATATATACACATATATATAGACAAATATATAGCTGCTGCTTGTGCGTAGAAACAGACAAACTACAATATAATGGAAGCGAAATATAAGTGCGTGAAATTGATCCTTTTTGCTGGCGGAATGAATGTGTGACACTTTTGCAGTAAAATAAATAGTCTACTTTTATGCGCATAAAGCAATTAAAAACTTTGTTTGTCAAGGTTAACTTTTTTCCAGTGAAAAACGGAAATTACTCAGTATTACTCCTTAGCAGATTGTTGGAAATTCCTTCTGAAAATCACTATTTTCCCAGCTATATATTTGTTATCATACTTTATTAATTTCTGCATCGTTTTTGTATCGTTTTCAAAATGAAATTTGCTCTGTAGTCAAATTTGAAGGGGTTTCCTTCAATTTGAAGACTAGGAAGATGTTCTTTGGACACTTTCGCTGTTAGATCAGAAGACGCAACATGAAGTGTGAATATCCATTTGGGTACTGAGAAAAAAGGAAAATTGACCGAAAATTGGCCATGTCCTTGCGGATTGTGACGAATCCTGTCTCAAACGGTAAGTATTTATAAGGGCTATAGACCGGCCAAAGGACATTCGACTCTCCTTTGCAGCTTTGTAACTATCCTGTTTTTTGTATGCTTTGACGCATCTGAAATATTCCAAGTCTATGATCCTTAATTGACCCCATTATCCTTGAACACCAATCGATAGATATGGTCCTTACAAATCTAACAAAACCGGGCCGAGTCAAATGTGCCCGAATTTAGCCAAGTTACATATATTATTCTATCAAAATTTGCACCTTAAAAGTTTCCAAAGGGGGTAGAATAGGTAAATTGGTGTGAAAATAGAAAATCGCCTGTAACTCCATTTGAAGGACTATCAAGATGTCCTTTGGCCATCAAATAGTCATTATTCTGCCGGATCAGAATATCTAACAAAAAGGATGAAAATCCTTTTGGAACTGAGAAACAAGGACTTCTCTGCGTACAGAAAAGTATAAGTGGGCCATGTCCTTGAGGATCTTGACGGATCCTGCCCCAAACGGTAAGTATTCATAATAGTTATCTACTGGTTAAAGGACATTCTGATCGTCCTTGTAGTTTCCGAGTTATTCCGGATTTTGTGTTTTTGACCAAATATTTTACGAATCTCGACTAAAATATTCCAAGTCGATGATCCTTAGATGACCCCTATATCCTTGAATGCCAATCGACAGAATTGGTCCTTGCGAGTAGAACGCGGCAGCAGCATTCAAATTCAAATTTAACTGAAATGCGCAGCTTGTAATTTTTATTGCATACTTTTGACGGCAGCAAAACAAATTTAAACTGAACTGCCGAGAAACGGCCAAAATTTGCTGAAAGCACCAGGCGAACAGAATTCAGCAGCAAGCGGATATTTTTTGGCATTCCTTTGTGTTGCATACTTTTAGGGGATCATTTAGGGAAATGTATCTGAAGGATCTGTGGGCTCAGTATCTGTCAAATACACTAGTATCTTTGAGATTCAAAAAATATCTTGAGGTGAAAATAAACTGCCTGTGCTACAAAATAAAACACATTTTCTCAAAAGAAAAATTATTTATTTCACAACTTTCTGCCGTTTATGTCTACATAGATATTTTCTTTAGAAATAGATGAAATGATTTCCGGGAGCTAGTGAAATAGTCCTTGATCCTCATGAGTCCTGCTTCATTTCTCGACTACCATTGTTTTAAGCTGATCTTAAGCTGAGTTTATTCAAGCTAATCTAAGAATGTCTGTGGTAAAGTATTTGCCAGATATTAGAGCATATTCGAGATAAAATTCATTTATTCCTTTACGTACCAATTTAAATAATTCTATGCATTTGTCGTACATTTTATGTAACGTATTTATTGCAAGTTGTTTGATATTAAATATAAAAAATATTATTGTGTGCTCTTGCTAGGTTAGTTCAGGTATTTAGATTTAATATGTCAATAAATGTATATATCAAATGAAACTATAGAAAGTGGTGTAGGCACACGCAGCTGAATACATACAAAATTTTAATGGCATCTACTCTAGCAAAACAAAACGGATCCATTCATCACCTGCTGCTCATTCGATGTGGACACCCGGCTAAGGGCATCAATAATCCCAATTAGATTCTCCTCGTTATAGGCATAATCCTGGAGGGGAGTTACAGCGGTAGTTGTATACCAATTTTGGACATCAGACCCTGCAATGCAAAGATGAATTAAATATATATACTATACAATTTTTAGTGGATACAAAAATAAAGTATATATTATATTTTACTTACAGTTCCAACTCCATGCTTCAACTCCTTCAGTTCCAGATTCTTTTCGACCGTTAACTTTGGTGTTTTGCCAATAGCCCAAACCCAGGAGCTATAATTCGACCGTAGTTTCTTAATGCTCGGGAACCATTTCTCAGTGGGATTTATCAATTAAAAGCCGCGTTGATTCTTCGCCTGATTTCTGCCGCCATCCTAAAGACCCGGCGCAGCAGAACGTAAACAAAAGCAGCAACATTCAATTTAACTGAAATATGTGGCTCACAATTTTTATTGCATACCTCTGAGGGTAATAATACATAAACTAAACTGCCGTCCAACGGCCAAAATTTGCTAAAAGTACCAGGCGAACACAATTCGCAGCTAGCGGATATTTTTTTGGTATTTTTTTGTGTTGCCCTCTTCTATGGTAGGTCGAGAAAACGTCAGCTTGCTGCTGGCTTCTGTTCGCCTGGTACTCCTGGACGCCAAATCTCTATTTTCGGCAGGAAAGGGTCGGCAAAGGGCAAAAATACTAAAGTCCATAGGCTGTTTTGATTGATTGAAAAGTGTGAATATCTCATAAATTTGCCTTAGCTTTTCTTCTTGAATTAATTAAATTTATTAATCGACTGCTAAACACTAGTTGATTTACAAATAAAGGCCATAAATATTAACAGTGAGAAAACTAACATTTTAATAGAGAGAGCGAGAGAGAGCGAGAGAGAGTTCGATTACTGGCCCTGAGCAATATATAAATTCTACAACGAAAACTTTACGAATTACGTGCAGAAATAAGTTTGTCTTCAAGAATTTCAACTGTATTGTGAAAATGCGGACGCAGCAACAGCAAAAGCAGCAGAAGCAGCAGGAGCAGCAGCAACAAAAGTCAAGTGTCCACGTTCAGGTCGAGAAAAACTTTTGGAGACCCTTCGGCTACACGATTTTGAGTGGTTCACTCAGTTTTAAAATTGCAGCACCCGCAACTTTGGACTTTCGACAACTCATAAAATATGTATCCCAGCAAGGTCGACTTAGTTGTAGTAGACGTGGACTTTTGGACAGTTAACGCACATTTAAGCAAAAAAAAATATATAAAAATCCAAAGGCAAAAAAGGTAGCGTAAATTACTGAAATATGCATGCGACTCACAGTGCTGCGGGGCAATGGTCAATTGCCATTCCATTATCAAGGCGATGGCGTTGGCTTTGGCGTTGGCGTTGGCATCGGGATATTCAGGGGAAGCTCTATGCCATAGGAAACTACGTGTTTGGCATGCGAAAGTTATTCAGTGCTCTGGACAATGGAAATTCGGCTCCTTTTCTGGCTCTTTTTGGCCATGGGCATGGGTTTCCTTGTGGTTTTTCAAATTGCACGCATTTGATTGCGTTATTGAAATTGACTGTGGCTTCATTACTATAATGCTTTGACCAGGCACTGCTCTGCGATTGTACGTACTCTCATATTAAGGAATTCAATTATAAATGCCCACCCAACCAGTCTTTGAGTCTTGGCTTATGAATATAAATCTGCTACCTGTTTTCTCTTTTTCGCTCGCTCTCTTTGCGTCGTCTGGGTCCACACAATTTAGTTTAATTGCCACGTGGGGAGAGCCCCACAAAATGGCACTAACTTTGCTGCTGGCTCTGGGATTTGAGATTAGTGGTGGCTCTTGATAAATGTTGACTTTATGGCTGTTTGTGTGTTTTTGGCTTACTTATTTTTTTGCCTCCCATTGTTTGTTGTTTTGAGAAAGCTTTTCTAATTAACTACACATGCTTAAGTGTTTTCTAATCCAGTTAACACTTATCAAAATCAACTGTGAATTTTTAAATATATAATAAAAATTGTCTATAACTCAAAGTACAGTCGCAACCTATCAAGTCGATAGCGATAACAGTTAAGTACCTATTAACTGCAAGTTTTAATATTGTAAGAGAATTACTAAGCGTAAGAGAACAACTATAAAATTATAGCAATTATTCATTTAACTTCAAATAACGGCCTGCAAGCACTAAAAAGGATCCTTGTCTCGTAACGGAACGCCCATTCAACATATTTAAAAGTAACGAGCGATAACTTTATTAATATCGACATCACTTAACCGTTTCGCTTCGCAGCAACAGCTGTTGGTTGTCAACTGGTTATCGATTATAATAACAATGCATAAGCTGCGTAATCGCTATCGCTTAACCGTTTCGCAACAGCTGTTCACTCTTATAAGACCATTAATAATCTGCTTGGCAGCAAATAAGTTAAGTAATTTTGATAATCAACTGATAAGACGCAAATAAGGTAAATAAATAATTATTAACAATTAATCGTGTGTTCCTCACATTTTTACTGTTAATCATCGATTTTCTAGCTAAAAAATGGCTTTCCGACGCTGTCATTTGAATCCCAAGAAGACTCTATTCCTCCTCTGCGATATACAGGAAAAGTTTCGAGCTGGAATGCCGCTCTTCGACAATATGGTGAAAAATGTGGACAAGCTGGCAAGTGAACTTTGTAGCTAAGGTTCTTATCTGAGAGAGTATTTTAAATTAATTTGAACTTCGATTTAAAGACAAAAGCGGGCAAAGCTCTCGATGTTCCATTGATTGTAACGGAGCATTATCCCGAGAAATTGGGCAAAACTGTACAAGAGTTGGATGTATCCCATGCCAAAGGCGTGGTGGGTAAAACATATTTCAGCATGATGACGCCGCAGGTGAAGAGCGTGATTCAGGAAATCTTTGGCGAGAAGCCACAGGATGTTGTGCTCTACGGCTTGGAGGTGCTTTGTTTTAAAATATGTAATAACTATTTGATTGATACTTTACTGAATTCTATTCACAGTCACATATATGTGTGGAGCAAACAGCTATTGATCTGCGAGAACAGGATATTAACGTCTACATAGTTGCGGACTGCTGCTGCTCGCGTCTGAATCAGGATCGGGACTTGGCTCTGGAACGCTTACGCCAAGCGGGCTGTATAATAACCACCAGCGAAAGCGTCATATTCGATTTGGTGCGGGATAAAAACAATCCTAAGTTCGATGTCGTCCGCAAACTGGTGAATCCCACATCTGTGGATATGGAGCTAACCCGCAGCCCTTCAAAATTGTAAATAATTTTTGTTTTTTTTTTTTTTTTTGTATTTGTATAACAATTGCATTTAGAGTAAAGGAATAATTCCAAAAATTCAAAAACATTTCGTTTTTAAAAGCAATAATATCTTCAGGAAACCTGAATAGTTTTCAGAAAAAATACCCGAAAATTTCGATTTTAAATGAAAGAAACTCAATCAAGTAAGAATATTCTATGCTAATTGGAATTCTTTACTCAAAAATTTTAATTTTCTGGAACCGACCATAATTCCGGAACGGTATTGACAGGATTCTCATAATTATTATTTTACTTTTAAAAACTTAATTATTTTACTGAATTGTTCGCCGCTGCGAACCAAAACCGGAACTTAAAAGTGCTAAAATCTGTAGAAAATGAAAGTTAATTCAATTAAGGCAATGTTATGGGACTGCACGGACTTAGATAAGTTCTATTATTCGTTTTGGGGAGGGCTTAGAAACCCATTAAGTTGTCGCTTCCGTAACATGGCCAAAGAGAGTCCTTTCTGGCCTAACAATGGACTCATCGCATTTGAATTTAACATTTACAATAGCCTCAATGGCAATCCCTTCCGGCTCCCTGCCTGCCTGTCTCCCTGTCCATTCTGTAATATGACAATGCGTATTTTATGGACTACCCGAAATGGAAGGAGGCTCAGAACAGTAAAGGGTTGGGCGCGTGACTCACGAACAAGCACGCACGCCTCAACCACCCAACCCCGAAAAAGGTATTGAAATTTGTTGAATATCTCTTGCGTCGTAAAGTTTTATTTTTATGTGCAACTGATGGAGACGCAACCAATTGCAATTGAATGTAAGGGAAATGTGAGGGTAAATGTCTGAGAATTGGACTACCTATTTACCAGCAGCCAGTTTTATAATGTCAGCATGTGTGCGTGGCTTGGGCTTTGCCTGTGGCTCTGCCTCATCCTTGTGCGGATGCGTCTCAATGTAGGCCAACGCCTTGAGTATGGCCTCGGGTGTGGGCGGTGGCGTGGGCAACGAATCGCCCTGTGGATGATAGCCATGCTCATCGGCCGTATAGGATACCTGGATGGGCACGCCCTCCTTTGAAACAAAATGATATTGTCCATGCACATTATTATGTGCATCTCCAGCTTCCTCGGCGCCAATTCCATTGGTTATATCATAGCGGTAGGCAAAGTTACCATGACCATCATCCTTCTTGGACTCCTCCGCATGTGCATGTGCATCATCATCTGTAGCAAAGCTGCCAGCGACTAGCAAGGCAAAAACTAGAAACAGCTGGAAAAGTAGGAATACGCAGGATGTAGATCAGGAGAAGATAATTAACTATTACTTACGCTTTTATTCATTTTGTGCTTGGTAGGCAACTGCTGGAAGCACAGCGGCTTTTATATCGAAATTTCTAAACCAGTTGAATTATATATACTTAACACTTGTTTTATATACCAAAGCTGCATAAATTTTAACTCTAATTTCAGCATCCCCTTGCCCCAATTAATTGTCACATTTTTGGATCAAATGACGTAGTTTTTTTATGCATAGAAACAAGTTAAAAGAAATTTATTTTTATTTGCGAGTTTCGGCTTCAGTCGTGGATTGTTGGATGAAAGCCAGTGGAATCAGCTATATAGGTAACTCGTTTGGGCGGCTCACCATCCTTGCTGGGTAAAAAGTATTCGCCATGCTCTCCATTTACATTGCCTTCGGCACTGATTCTGATGCCGTTGTCCACTTCAACTTCATGCCTATACTGACCCGCTCCATCCAGGTTTTGCTGATTAATGACCTTTACTACGGTTGCTTCCTCCTCAGCGTTGACCAGGACAGCAGCCAGCAATACAAAGCAGGCGCAGCAGATTAGCTTCTACATAGAAAAAGAAAAAAGAATAGATTTGCTCAGTCAGTTCTGTTCAATTGAAAATACTTTGGCTACTCACATGATTCAACATTTTTGTTCTATGGATATAACAAGCAAATATCAGAGGGGCATCCGCTTTTTATATGCTTCGCTTGGCTCTTACACACACACACAAAACGGGTTTTAATTAATCGCTGCTAATGATTTGATTAACCAAATATAGATGAATTTGCATAGTTAGTCTGCTCTCGGCCCTGGCTCTCTTCCAGCGCCATACAGCTGAAGGGCTCGTCAATTAATTTGTTTATTATCGAAACTAATTTAATTTAAGCAAAATTAATAAATGAAAATTAACCAATAAGAAGCTCCAAAGGTGTACAAAATAAAGTTCTTTTTTTGATTAAATAGCTCAGTTTAATTCAGGCTTTTCCGACTCTTTAGCTTGGACCGGTAACGGCTTGACCTTACCCAACAGCTCCCGATTCGATAGCAGCTTGGCAATGCCATTTAGGAAATTAGTTTCCTTATGATTATCTGATTGAAGTACTTCCTTTTTTAAGTCCTCAGCAGTATGCTCATTGTTGGGATTAGGTAGAACCGATGGATAAAGCTGCGCCACTTGCCTATCTATGTCCGTATCGACCTCACTCTGCTGGTTCTTGGGTGTCTGTTCATTGCGTTTCTTGTAGAACTTATCATAGAATTTGGAGGCCTCTTTATGCACCGAACTCTTTAGAGCATTCATGTCCCAAGGCACACCAAGCTTGGTTTTAATTTTATCCGAAATAGTATTGTCGTCGGTGGAGAATAACGAGCGGAAAAGATGGCCTAGATCATTGGCGCCTGTATCATCATTGGAGCGTGCCACTCGTTGATTAGCCGGTGTGTCCTTTGCATCCTTTATATTGCTTGTTTCATCCTTATGGAACATATCAAAATCAAGTTGTGGCGTTTTGAGATAACCTCGCTTTTTTAAATATACAAGTGGCGAGCTCCATGTAAATATGAGGTCCTTTACAATCTCTTTAACAGAGTCTTGATAATCCAGCGTCTTAACATTGGTATTTTCCACATCTTCCGTTGTTTTGTCCGCCAAAATTATAGCTGTACTTATCAAGGTAATAAATACTATAAGCCGTAATGACTTCATGACTGTACAATAAATTTAAAACAAATAAAATGTTGGAAAAAAAAATTTCTGCACACAAATCATATACCAGATAATATATGAATACAAATTTTAGAATAATTATCAGCGAACGAAAGCAATTGTAGCATTCAAATGTGACAGTTACACGATAGAGAGAGTTATCGAAATAAGCTATCGAGCTCAAACGGTTACAACTAACGATTTGCGATCTATCGATGGCAACTATCGTACAATGTGTCAAACGGGCATGCCTATCGAAAACCTGACAGCAAACAGCTGTTGTTTGGCTGGGGACGAGAATTTTAATTCGTAAAAAGTTAAAAACATACTCATTTGCCTGCGATTAACGCCATTGCTGCATATTTAAAGCAACGAGCGGAAGAACTGCAACAAAATGGTTATTACAAATAAAACAACCCTTCCAGAGGAGTCGGAACTGAATGTGACGGAGCTAAATTTATCGTCGGCTGCGCTGCGCGCTGGCTCTTTTCATCTGGGCAAACAATGCGAAACAGTCAATAATGTTAGTAAACGCTTAATATTGATATCTAATTAAGAATTATGATACAATAATTCATATTTATTTGTTTAATTGCTGTTTGAATTATGACGCTAAACCGCCACAAGAGTCAGTTATATAACCTAACCTCAAAATTTGTACTCGTTTGTTTTGTTTACGTTTTGATACCCTTGTTTTTTTTGTTGCAGGAGTTTATGCTGTGTCGGCAAGAGTTGGATGATCCCCGCGCCTGCCTAGGGGAGGGGCGTGCCGTCACCAGCTGTGCCCTGGATTTCTTTCGAAAGGTGAAGAAGACCTGCCATGAGGAGTTTATGCAGTACGCAACTTGCTTGGACAAGAGCAGTGGAACAATGGCTTTCAGTCAGTAAGTATATCCTATTTAAGGGGAATTAATGGGATATCTGTGGGTCAACCGCTCAAGTAGAGAGAAACCCTTGCAGGTGATATTACAATTGAAGTTTTATATTGTGGAATTGACCCACTTAATAACTAACATGGCGAAGAAATTGTGTTAAACAGAAGCTGGGATAAGTATACTAAATAGCTGCTACCTGTTCAAAATGTAGTTTTGATGTGAAAAAATCTCATTTTCATTCGTATATATCTTGATAAGTCACCAAAACTATGTTATAGTTTCTTTTGACATGCTGACCAAAAAGTATGGATTAGCTTGAATATATATCAATCAGATAAGCCAATGATAAATGAATTGTGCGTTTATTTATTATTTACAGCTGCCGCAAGACTCAGGGCGTCTTTGATAAGTGCGTTAAGGATAACTTTGACTGGGATCGTCCTTCCTATGGTTACTTTACACGAGCCAAGGTAAGTTAATCTTGCATATTATCCTTTTTTTCAATTTAATAACAATTATAATTCTTTAGGTCATACAGTCAGCACGCGAAGCACCCAAGAAAGAGGAAATTGCATCTTATCCCGATGCTACACCCGGCCTGCCAGAAGACTATCCTACACCGCCAGCCAAGTATGGTTCACGTTTCTTCTGGCTGGAATAGAAATTGTTGCTTAGTGAATTTTGAGGAGGCTAATTGCTGATAGCCGAACTTGTAATTTAAAACTTGCATAAAATCTTGTTTCCATTAGTAAACAATGCATTTTATTAACAGCGATGGATCATAAATCGATTTAACCCGTCTTAGTGGACCTCTCAGTCTTGAATGCATGTGGATACACTTTCGATTCTACAACTTTATATTTCTAATTTACATAATAGGGAAGTGAATGAACTCAATCGGCGTACCACTTGGTGCGCTTAGGTTTCTTTACTTTGCCGCCTTCCACTCCGCCGCCGCCTTCATTTCCACTGATCATATTCTTGTATTTGTTTATCAAGGGCCTCAGTTCATCCTTTTCTTTTTTCCGTCCTTGCTTTGGACGATTGTTTGCTTTTCGCTCTGCCAGATGTGTTTCGCGTATCTTTTTATTCTTCCCTTTGCGTTTCTCTGTCTTAACGCGTTTCATATGTTCCTGTGCCTGCTCCATGATCTTCTTTTTGGAACGCATGCGCAGCGATGTGCCTGGCTTAGCCGCTGTGCCCACATAGTCACCCTCCACATCACTGGCCTTTTTCTGTGGATTCTGACTGCCTTCTGCTTTAGCTGCACGCGCTGTCTCCAGTTTTTTTATGTGCTTCTGTAGCTTCACCTTGTTATCGTCTTGTGGCGCAATGGTCGTCTTTTGTGTCATCTTTTGACCCTTGCGCTGCTGTTCTCGACGCTCTTTGCGTTGTTCAAGTTTTGTTTTGTAGGTGGGATTGTTTTGCTTGGATCGTTCATTACGTTTCTCTTTTATTTTGTGCACGGCGCGATCCTCTATGCTGAAAGCTACAATGGGTCGCTGTTGGATAAGCAAATTAGTCTCTCAAATGGCTTCGGGTTACAAAGATTATCTTACGTGCTGGGCGCCAAATATGCTGGGATTATTGTTTAGTTTACGCAGCGCACCCAACGCACGTTGATGCGTATCAAACGAAAGAAAACCAAAGCCCTTAGATTTTCCCTGTGGATGCTCTGGCGTAACTTTATGCTCCCGCATTACGCGGCATTCGTGCGGCCGAAAGCCCGTGTAGGTGACTGCCATCTGCTTGAGTTTCTCATTGTCATAGTTCAGGGGCAGGTTGTGAATAGATAGACGATTCCTCGAAACGAACCTGAAAATGGAATATTTGATAAGGCTCTTCTTTAAGTGGAGATTTTGAATTACTTACCGATTTAGGTTCTTTAAAACTTGAGTCTTGACTTGTTCCAATTCATGTCGCCTTGCCATATCGGACGCAGAAACTCCATCGGCTGCCTTGGAATTTGCCATTATGAGACCCTCTCTGGCCAAATAAAGATTTCGTGAATCTTTTCCAGAGTCGTCTTTAGAGTTTTGTGCATGTTTTGATTTGATTTCTTCCCGACTGAGTGCTGGGTGTGGATCTAATACCTCATCCATTAGTTTGAACTCGGTGCCAGCTTGCAGACAAAGATCAGCCGATTCTTTGGCTTTAAACTTGACAAAGGCAGTACCTTTTGAGTGTCCAGAAACTGATTCTCGATTGATGATTGCATACTGAACCACTCCAAATTTGCGACAAACTTTACGCAAATCTTCATCTTCTGCATCAAAAGGCACATTCTTGATGAAGACCGTGCAACCCTGTTGCACATCATTTGATTCCTGTTTTACTTTGTCCACATTGAGCTTTTCTTTTAAATCTTTCTTATCTTCCTTTTGGTCGTCATCCTCATCGTCCCCGTCTTCATCTACTTCTGATTCTTCGCTTCCACTCCCTGCTACCTGTTCTGCGTCAACTTCGTTTTCCTCCTCGTCCACTTCTTCATCTTCATTTCCACTGTCAGCTTCCTTTTCTTTTTCAGCACTATCCTTCTCAGATTCCTCTTTTACCTCCAGCTTTGGCTTCTTTTCCGCCGGCTCATCCTTTGGATGCTTGGCCGCGTACTCATCCTTGCCTAAGGCCCAGTCCACGAACACCTTTCTACCCAGCAGCTCTTTTCCATTGGCCTGCATTATGGCCTTTGTTGCCTGGTTAACTGATTCGTATTGAACAAAGGCACAGCCTACGAGTTTGCCATCGCCTCGCTTCAGAATATGCACATCCTCCAGCGTGCCCCATTGGCCAAAATGCTCACGCAGCGCTTCATCTGTTGATTTGTAGCTAATGTTGCGTACAATGAGACGCGCGCGTTTCTTTTGACGACGTTCTTTTTCCTCCTTTAAACGCTGTGTGTTGAAAGGATTCCGCCGCTTCTTCTGTTGGTTTTGTTCCCCCACATTCTCTTCGGTTTCTGTAGTTGTTTCTAAAAGCGGTTTCATTTTCTTAAGTTCCATTTGATTTGTTTTGCTATGCACGTGGAGCACCGATAATCATAAATAAATATCGATAGCCGCAATCCGTTCGATAGTTGAGATTAGCCAGCTTACAAAAAGAAATCAGCTGCTAGCAGTGTGGCAACACTATGCGTTTGTTTACAATATAAAAACAATACGAACTCAAGCAATAATTAACATTTTTTATAAATATAAATAATAACAGTTAATTGTTTGGCTGCGGCCGCTCAAATAATTTGTGAAATTCAGCTGGTGTTTTAAAGTAATCAACTAAAAGCATTGATGAACGCTGACCCAGCTTATACATAATATGACTCCAAGGATTCAGAATATTTTTATACTCTTCAATTTGTCCACGCTCAAAGTAATGCTTTACACTGCCTACTGGCAGTTGTGAGCCATACACAGCCACATATCTGCAATTAATTATATAAGTTTATATATATTGATGGAAATAAAATTAAATTTCGGAATATTTACTTATCGTTACTTTTGTATATTCTCAGCGGGTATTTGGCTACAAATATGCGAATAGCCAGATTGATTAGCACAAACCCCAATGTAAAAAAGTATAAGTCTGTTTCATCCGATACGAGTACAGTAATATCTATTTTCTTGACTATATTCACATAGCTCATCGTTGTAGCCAACTGATAGCCGGCTAACACACTGAGGAACGTGACTGTAGCTGTCGATACATTTTTTGTCCAGGACATATAATTCTCTAGGGGAGCTCGATATATCAGGCTATAATACTCGGGTAATTTATCATCTCTCAGCAGATTACGTTCCACATCTGCTGCAGTGGAGCTACGAAAATTACACCGAAATGCACTTGTGCTGAAATTCAATTAAATTATATTTATTTTATATAAAAAGAAAGGTTATTTGAAGTGCTTACCAAATATTTCTGCTCCTGCACACATTTGTATTTAAATGTATTCTCAAATTTAAGCATTTAATGCTGTTTCGTAAAAGTGCGGCACACATTTTATATGATTGATACTTTATTTTTAGGATGGTATGCTGTGTGTGCATGTAATTTGAGCAGCGAGCAAAATGTTGTATATGTAAAGAGTGCAAGCAAAAATAGTGAATTGAAAAGTGTGTTCTTATAGGCGTATGTAATTATAGCTTATTAAATTTTTAAAATAATGGTTTTCTAAATGAAATTACAAGCTGCCCTCGAAGTATTTAAAAATGTGCATAGATTGCTGTATTAATTAAATTATATTTTTTTATTGTCTTGTATTTAATAATTCTGTTAAAATTATTATTTTTCTTTTTAAATACTATGTAAATTTTATATCTGTTAAAATTACTGATACACTTGAGTTTAAAACATAGAGTGCTTTTTAAATCGAAAGAACTGAACAGCATACTCAACCAGGCAGCTGTTTGTTTTGTGTGTAGCGCGCGTGTGTGTGTAGTAAGCATTGTGTTTCCTAGAACAGCTGTCTGTTTGGCGTTGCCAGTCAGCAACACAACATAGGAACGTATTTTGTTAAAAAAGCTGATATTTTGTTAAAAGTGAATTTTAACGTAATAGAAGTAGGTTTATACATACGGGCAAAGAACGCGAATATTCGGTATTAAATGCAAGATCTAGATATAAATATAGTTATGGATTTAAAACGCGCCACACAGCCAACGGGCTTAGGCGATGGCCCAGATGCAAAGCGCTCTTCAATTGCAATGGAAGAGCAAATCGAACTTCAGCTACAAATACAACAACAGCAACATCAACAGCAGCAGGAAAATGATCAGGAATCGGTGATTGATAAGAATACAACCGAAATGCACAACCAATCCTTGCAAACTGATTTGTCTAAGGATACCGACTGTGACAGCCTCCTGGCTGAGCCGGGCAGCTTGTCGCCTAGTAATCATGTGGCTCCCTACACGGGCAACGGTTGTGCCCCATCCCTGGAGTCTTTTATGTTCCATCAGACGCCAGCTGGAAGTCAGCTCTGCTCCTGGATGTCACACTCGGATCCCCGGACAACTGGCAACGATCCTTCCACACTCTCTGAGCCCGACACAGAGCCAACAGAGCCGAAAACGGTTACACCGAGTAAGTTCCCCGAATCGGGTAAAAATTGCTTTCTCTAAATTGGAAAATTTATATATAAATTCCTAATAAGCATCCTTATCTTATGTAGCCAAGGTTAAGGAAACTATGAATCACTAAATAACATAAAAAATGTCCTTTTTGTTCCCAACTGTATAATAATCCCTATTTTTTCTTCAATTCATTCAGCTGCCAAGCTAAATCGCAAGGAACAGACAAATTTACGTCGTCAAAATGCATTACGTGCGCTTGAATTGGAGCGCGAATTATCAGCGAAAACCACACAGACCCCGATGTTGCTGATACGCTTTCCCGATCCGAAGATCAGTGTTGCTTCAGTGAGTGAATTCTCGTCGAGCATCAGAGATGTAGTTTTTCCGACAAACGTGGCCCAACGCTATTGCCTTGTACATCTCAAGACTGGGGCGAATGTCGAACAGACTATACAGGAGATAAAACGTGTGCGCTTTGGACATGGACATTTGCATGCCGAGATTAAGACGTTCACCGATGAGGATCAGGCGGAATGTATTGATCCTTGCTCCCTATACGTGAGCAATATACCGTTTACCATGAATGCAGCTGATATAAAGGCATTTGTTAACTCGATGCGTGTGGACATTGGCGTGATGAAGCGTCAGAAACGCGCACGCTACGCTTTCGTGCGTTATGCCACCGCCGAGATGGCCATGGATGCATTTAGGGATTTGGTACGCCGCACTGTGAACAATCGTGTACTGACCGTACGTTATCGACGTCTACGTAAGCGCCTGACACAGCCATCTCCTGCATCGCTGTGCGGCATCTCTGATATGACCATCGACACAATTCCCACGGATGATGATGCCGCTGAGTGTCGGGTTATATCGCCACCGCCCGTGGAATCGATAACCATCATTGATAGCGATGACAATTGCTCGGAATCTAACAGCTTGAGCAGAGTTCCACACAAAAAGAAGAAACGTGAGACCAAAATGACCGCAAGCGATAAAGAAATTCAAAAGTTAAAGCAGCAAATGGCTGAGCATGAAGCGATCATAAAGAGCTTACAGAAGAGACAAAATAGTATTGGTATAAGTAATGCCCGCAGCTCTATAAGGCAAAATCTAATTAACGTATTTTATTTCAGTGGGTACCAGCATTAAGATGGAGCCACATTCTGAATTTATGACAAACAAGTCTTCATTGATGCAACGCTCGTTATCGCCGTGTTCTAGTTACGATATTAAAATGGAAAATGAGTATTTGGGTATAGCTCAAAACACCGAGAATCAACCGGGATCATTGCCAGAAGGACAATCAAATCAAACGCCCTACAGGCCAACAGCCTTTCTAACTAACGGCGTTGAGGATTCAATCAAAAGTAATTGAAACTAATATAATATTTTTCCTTTTTTCTGTTTGTTATATGCGACTCCTTTACTTAGAATCCGATTGTTTTGGCTGGCTGATTTCAGGTCTCGGACGTCGCAAGAGCACAAAATCCACAGGTAGCTCAATTAAAGAAAATTCAGTTAACAAAAATCAAAAAGATGTGAATTTGGAAGGGCTTTATGCGCAACTAGAGAAAGATTTGGACGCTTAGGATAGGATGCCCCTGCTGCTCCTCAAAATTTAGCGTATGAAGCTTTTAATGATAGTGTTTTAAATTAGACATTAAGTATTAGTTTTTTTATTTTATGTTTTTCGATCACTTTTTCAGAGTACAATTTTATAAAATTGTGACACAATAATAGTACGTGAATTAAATAATAATAATAATATTTCGGTTTTAAATATTAAACCCGAACAAATATCGCGTAAAGAACTTACAATCTTACATACACATTTAGACTTACAAATTAATCAAATTGTATTTTCAAGTTTCAATTTAGTTTCTTACGATCCTAAGTTCTTTAAAAAACAGCTATAGTTTCGTGTACGTTTAATTGTTACAGAGCATGCGGTACTAACTAAACAATGTCAAATTCTCTTCTTTTAGTTGGTGTAACAATTCGAACTAAACTAAATTAAGTTTATATTTTAATTGCTTAATCGTTTTTCTCTTTCTTTTTAGATTTATATGTATGTTTTTTTTTTTTTTATATATGGCTAATATCGCAAATTGTCATATTCAACATTTTCAAATTACATAACATACTCGATATCGATATGATTCCTGATTTCTTTTTCAGTTTTGTATCCATTCTTTTTGTGTGGAATGTTAAGAACTATTTAAGTATAATTAAAATGTAATGCTGCTTTTTGTATGTACGAGTATGTATATTTACACAACAACGAATCTTTAAGGCACCTGTTTCACATGATATACTATGTTTCAATATATGTACTTGTATGATTATGATCGTATTTCATTTCTATATATGTCTATTTTGATTCGAAATTATTGTATGTATATTGGTAGCCCCAACACATTTGTTTGCAACTTGCAGTAAAATTTTACAAATTTTACTTGAGTTGTTTTTCGTATTTTTGTTCCTTGGAAAATCTATTCTTTTCTGTTTTCTAACAAATCCCAAAATGCGCAAAATTATGGTATTTTAGCTAATTATAAATTTGGAAATGCAGCACAAAAGAAATGTGCTGAAAAGTACAGTGGCAGCTGAGCTGGTGATCATCGCGCCGGATCCAGTTCTTCCCGCCGTTTCCGGTTCGGCATCATTTGATTGGTGATCGTCAACAGCTGTTTTTTTTTCGAAAAGAAATTAACAAAAAATATATAAATTATAAAATGTTTTAAAATGTACTTTTTGTAACTCTTAAACTAATCTTAGCTTATATTAAGTTGAGGGCAGAAACTTAGCAAAAATTTTGTGTATTTAAAAAAAAGAATAGGGTTTTTTTAACTGTCAAAAATGTCTGTAAATAGGGGCAACTAAAACTAAACTAAAAATGTAAATTAAATATGTATAATAAATAATTATTGCAACATACTGTTCCACTCTGTGCGCGAAACTGTTTTGAGTTTCAGAAATGGCGTTTGCTGGGCGGTTTTCAATGGCGTTTCGGCAGCGGCGCAGGCTTTTGCTAAGTTTGTGACTTTTTGTATTTTTTTGAGACAGAGATCACTCAAGCAGGCATTTATATGTGTGTATGTGTCTGTGTGTGTGTGTGTGCGTGTGTATATGGACGAATTACGCGTTTTGAATCGGTACAAATACAAGGTAGAATACGTATAATATATATGTGGGTGTATCATTAATACAGTTGTAGTTGATCTGGCGAAGGAACTGTACTGTGCGTGCTCTCGCTCTCTAAAAGTAACGGTTCGTAAGGCTCCACATCCAACCGGGTAACAGACCCGTGCCCGTTCCCGTACCCGTAAATGTACCCGTACCCGTGACTGTATTGGTATTTGGGTATTGCGGCACTGCTTAGACGAAATACATTGGAATTTGAGCACGCCCAAAAATAAATGAAATGAGAGAAATATGTAATAAAAAAGAAACAAAAACAAATGGCAAAAGATAAACGCATAAATAACAAATCAGCAAATTTGAAACGGGTGCGTATTTTGTGACGTAACTACTATGATATTTACTCTACAAATGATTACGGTAGCATTACGATAGACAATAACGATAACAATTCGATCAAACACATACAAGCTACACTTAAAGCTGAGCTAGCGGTACTTGAGGGTGGCTTTTTTTCATGTGCAGAAGCGATCGGGAAGAGAGGGAGAGAAAAAGAGAGTAGCATAGAGAGAGCGAAAAAAGAAGCCCGCGGATGGGGTAAAGCTTTCGTTAAGCTGGCTGCGCGCGTTATTTTGTTTTTGAATTTTGTGTTTTGTTTTGAGTTTTTTTCGTCTTTTTCAATCAGGTTGATTTGCTGGTGTATTTGTTGTTGTTGTTAATTGTGTTCTGTTTCGTTTCTTTTATCCGCGTCTCTTAAAGCCTGCAAGAAATACATACATATGTGTACATATATACAAAGACAAAGACAAAGACAAATGTACAGTTGAAGTTCAGCTCGTTTATGTAAATTTAACGGGTTATGTTATGGGGGACAAGCACGTGCATGCAGTGTTAATGTTAAGTGTATTCAAATTGGCCGAACGTCGCGACGTCGAATCGTGCAATCTGGGTCAAAACATAACGGTTGTGGACCAATTACATAAGGTTCTACAGTTCTATATAGTATAGTATTTTTATGTGAGTGTGGGAGTGGGTGTGTGAAGTAGTTAACAGAGAGAGGGAGAGTGGGCCATGCATTAGTATTATTGATAAAACATGCAATTAAAAAAGAAAAGATTTCGTGTGTGTACAGTTGTGTTCAAAAGTTCTCAAAAAACAACAGAAAGCTTAAACCGAAAATAAAAGCCTTTAGCCAGTTGAATTTTTGTAGTGCCACAGGTGCCAAAGGATAAAAATTTTTGTTTCATTGGTTTTTTCTCAATCGTTTTACGCATAAAGTGTTGGAAAATGCCGTAATAACTACAGGGTATACATATTTTTTTTAGTTGTGTAGGATAATTACATAATATATTAATAATACCATAAATTATACTTAGTTTGTGGGGTGGGGGTCGTTTATATTTAGGATTGCAAAAAACTACACTTAAACCAAAATTTATCTACTTCAAAGATATGTAGATAGTTGAGGGGGGTTCGGGTGCTTCAGTTTCACTTGTGGTGTTTAACAAATAGTGTTGTAAAATGTTGTAGTGTTGTAGAGTGTTTGGTTAGGTTAGGTTTTAGTAACTGCTAAAGGCAACTCTATAATTATATTAGTTAATTAGTTAATTATTAATCCAATAAGATGGGGCATGCAAAAGTATCGAGTGCATGTAAAAGCTTAAATTAATTAATTAAATTGATAGTTAAGGTTTATTGCCTGGATACCGCCCCAAAGGGGAAGCGGGTGTGAAGTTAGTGAGACCGACTGACCAGTTTTGTTTGTTTTCTTTTCATTTTCTTTTTTTTTTTTACACTGTAAGCAAGATATTATATGATTATTATATTATCAATAAATATTTGGGCCTATACATTGAATTTCTTTAATTTTGTATAAGAATTCCAATAATTATTTTTTTTTAATATATTTATTTGTTTGTACATGGTATGCTAAATTGAGTTGGGTTAGCGAGCTAAAACTTAGTATTTATATTAGATTCGAAAGACCAAGCCGAAAAGAGAATTACAAAAATAAAAACTTGTATTCCATTCCCAGAATTGAGTTAGATATTAATATTAAAAAATTATAAGTAAGAAGTATTACCTTAACCAAAAATAAAATAAAAAATCCGATTAATAAGTTTAAAAACTTTTTGTATCAGTAACATAAACAAAAAAATTAAATAGATTAGTAAAATTGGGAAAAACGGAAAAATTAGTATAAGTTATTAGGAATCCATTAGACCAGATTAGAAGTGGACAAGTGTTCAGAGGAAAGTAGTATAACCTATAAAAGGCTGGTTCAGCTAGAGAACACTGCAACAAACTAAAGTAAAACACCACAAAATTGAGAGATTAAAAATAAAATATGGTATATAAAATGTAAAATATAAACAGAAGTTACAAGAGATGTACAAGAGCTACAAGTTCTACGAAGAGGAGAGAAATTTGACATACACAAAATTCGAGAATTAGTTTTCAATAAAAATTATTATGTATTTTTTTCTTTCATTGACTTCAGTAATAGAATTGACTACAGTACGAGTACGATACATACAGACATACATTTATAAACTTAATTAAACATACCATATTTTTATAAATTCATTTAAAGTATTACTCTCTACTAATATTATAGAGGTTTTTCTTGTTTTTTTTTTTTTTTTTTTTTAAGGATTTTAAACATTTCTTGGCTTGTGTAAGTAACAACTCATACATGTTTATGAGATCTTTTTGACTTTGTTTCGATCTATTTCTTGATTCGATACAGTTTTCTTTATACTCGTATAGTTATCTAACTGAACTGAATCGATTATCCAGTTTGAGATTCGATTTGTGGTTTCAAACAAAACTACCGCCGAGTCGATCCCACTCACCTGCGTCCAGGTCAAGATCACCATTACTACCATCATCGGCATGCAGCTGCGATCTTTGCTCTGATTCGAGCGGATCCTCTTCAATAATATTACCTGTAGACGAGGGCGTATTCTTGCAGCCGAACCACCAATGCGCCGTAGGCCTAGGGAACGCCGGCGTAGCCGTATCCACCTGATATATGGAAAAAGAACAATCAGAAATGGAAGATTATATATTCTAAATTTCAGTTGAACCTACCGCAAAGCGCGCGTCATGGAAGCGATAGTACTTATCACCCTTGAAGAAGTACGTATAGCCATTGGTATATCTAAGCGCCGCATCCAAATTGTTTGGCACGCCTTCCCAGTTGGAAATGGGCTTGGGATAACTAGCTTTGACAGGAGGGCGCTTGGCCGGATCGAAACGCCAGAATTTGCTGCCCTTGAAGAAATAGATTTTGCCATTGCCGCCCCAGACCATGGCTGCGTCCAGATGATCAGGTATGCCGGTGAATCCTTCGCTAATCTCCTTGGGATATGCACCATCCATTTGGCTGCCCTGATACCGCCAGTATTGTGTGCCCTTGAAGAAATATGTCTTGCCATTCTTATAGGTAAATGCTGCATCAATATTGCCAGGCAATCCTGGCCAGCCCTTGGATATTAGCTGTGGATAACCCTCCTCCACAGAGTCTGTTGTCAGTTTGTAATACTTATCGCCCTTGAAGGCATAGGTATCTCCTGTGCCGGAGTTGAACAGTGTGTCTATCTTGGAGTCCTTGCAAATGGAGTCATCCAGAGGCACCCTTGGTGGTGTAAACGATGGGCGGTGTGTGCTGGGAGGGGGATACACATTGGTGGGTGTTAACTGATTCGTCTTGCGTCCATAAAGCGATTGTATGGCTGCCTTATCATCCTCGTCTAGCTTGAAAACCGGCTCGAAACCACGATAGAAGGGAGCCATCAGTGCTGAGCTTTGATCCGAATGTGATAGACCCAGGGAGTGACCAAATTCATGTGCTGCAACCTGGAAGAGATTGGTGCCACGTGGCGAACCAATTGTCCACAGTTCGGCATCATCAAAATGCGCATCACCGCCAAAAACGGGGAAGAAAGCATGAGCCAAAGTGCCGCCCTGGCCATCAAAGGCATCGCCATCTCCGTGCTCGCTCTCAACGAATCTAAAATGGTATAAGGCAATTAATAAAAGAGTATATACTCTCCTTCTATGCAAACTTACTTGATTTCAATGTGAACTGGGCCAGAGGTCTTTCTGGTAAAAGTTAGATCAGTATCCTCGCTCCAGACGGCAAAGGCACGCGCAATTTCCGCATCAACGTCGACGCGTTTCAGGCGCTTGGGATATTTTGAGATTTTATAAGTAAGGTTCTTAACACGCCAGCGGCTACCCTGTAAAGCATAGCGCTTTGATCGACTATCGGCTGTGCCGACCCGATCCCTTACACCGCAACGTGGCAGTGACATTAATTTCATGGTCTCATCATCCAGTTCGCCGGTGATATTGAGGCCAGCAAAACTCTGGAATTCCTGTATGGCACTGACCCAGGTGTGCTTATCCTGGAGTCCACTGTTCGCCGGATTACGTGCCGAGGCGGGCAGGTAGCCAAACTGCGACAAATAGATCTGCAAGTGGACAGTTGGACAGTTAGAAGAATGATTGATAGCTGGATACAGTACTAATAGAAGGCGGGGTGGCAAAGTCCAGTCAAGTATTTCAATTTATGGCAATCAGATAAAACTATTTTCTGCTTGTCCTGCGGCGCAAGACTCCCTACTAAATTTGCCGCAACTCAAAAGAAAAGCAGCGCAAAAAAAGTGTATCTGACTTGCATAATTTAAGTTCAAGCGCTGCAATGTTTTATAAAAAGTTTCCCTCCCCAACCGAAGGAAAGACACGGCGTATACTCAATGCGAAGAGTGAAGAGTGAAGAGCGGGAAGCGAGGAGCGAGGAGCGAGTCACAGTTACGTGACTTTAATTATGCGATTTTAGGTGTGAAAAAACAGTTCTATTGAGGAAGTGTTTCGTATTTAGCATTTTATGGCGATTCCAGTTAATTGAACGCATGTAAGTCGAATTAAATTGTAACGCAAATCTTTATAAGTAATTGATTAATCATTGAAATCTAAAAGCCGCTCTCCAAATAGGAAGCGCAGTGCACAATGCGAGGTTAAAGCTACGAGAATCTCGCCAAAACTCAATTACAAACATTTTTCCTTTATTTTCTCTCTAATTACAAGTCTTTCCCTTGCACTAATTGCTGCAATTACCAGATAGACGTATTCTCTTATATTTTATTTCATTTATTTAAGTTAAGTTCGTTTTACTTTTGCTCAACATCTACGTAATATCAATTTGACATGTGAGACATGTTCCTCGCCTGAATGTGTCGCACATTTTAATGGGCAAAAGAGAACAGCATATTAAAATACCCTGCCAAAAACAAAGTTGAGGCGTCTCAGCTGACTGTTAAGTTTTTTTCCGAGTTTTTTTTTTTTTTTTATTAGAATTTTTATGATATCGTGAGGAAGTAAACATTTCGGTATATATCATTTTATGTATGCGAAGCGTTGCCTTTAGTATTCAGCCTAAGTACTTAATAATCTGGGTGGTGTTGCCTTTTCGCCTTTTCGCCTTTTTTTATTTTTGGCGTGTGGTAACTAGCTACTGTTTCTACAGCTTGGGCATTGGCAAGTGGCCACTACTGGTTACTTGGGGGGCTGGGGGGGAATTTACTGAAAAGGTAAATGAACTCGGGACGGCAGACGACGACAACGCCGCTTTTGTGGCTTTGTTTTGCTTTTCCTGTAAACATGACTCTCTGACAAGCGGTAATCAATCTGAAAAACAAAAAAAAAAAAATAATAATACCCATTTGTCGTCGTCGTCGCTGAGGGATCAGCGAAGAGCTGCAGAATCAGCATTGAGTACACAAAGAGCGATATGCAAATCATTTGCGAATTTACGTTCCGCTTTGCTGTCAAAATTATTACACAATAAAATTAATCTTGGTCTCTTTTCCGATCTTCTCTCTTTCTCTCCCTGTGTCATTGTTTTGATAGCATTGTCAGGGGAATTATAAAAAAAAGAATTTCCTATTTAATATGTGTATCATTTGCTTAAAACAACTTTTATGACAAAGAATTTGAAAGTTAAATTTCAAAATAAAAATATTACATAAAGCAAACTTTCTACATCATTTCCGGACAGCTTACGGGGCGTATACATCTCAATCAAGATCACAAAAATAAACTGTGATGGATGCAGGTCCCAGAATAATAATCATGAATCAAGTCAGTGGAAGGTTATTTATGGAGCATTTAACTTTCCACTCATCATGGAGCATATCTGATAGGGGGTATTATATTGTAGACATTAAGATCGGCTTCCTATCCTATATAGAAGCCATTATAAATAGATTTTAGGGTATATAATCTTCAGTGCTTTAATACTTTTTCGTAATCTAGGGTTTTTTTGAGTGCTCAAGTGCTTCAGCATATCTGAAATGTTAATATTTGAGTTCATATTTTGGGCAGTTCCCATAAATTGAGTCACAGCTGACCTTGGGGGGAGTTGGAGGGGTTTTTTGTTTGTTTAGAACGGAGCTGATTACACATTCCATGCATTATGCAATTAACATAATTGCCGCATTTAAAATGCAACAAATTAAATGAAGAGCTGCTCGTGGGAAATACATGAATAAAGCCGCTGGACAGACACGCGCATTGAAATTCCAATAAATTTTGCATTAATTTTCAACAGGTTTATTTAGGCCCCGAAGTGCACGTAGAACAAGCTTATGACGCTATATGGCCAATAAATCTTAAAAAGGCCAAATAAAAGTAGTAAGAAAAACTGTATTGAAAAACTGTCACTAAATCGAAGGCAACTGGCGATGAGTTGGCCCAGTCACATTGAGATATCAGCTGTATATTTGTGTTTGAGCTATTTATTTTTGATAAGATACGAGTACGACTACGAGTCGAGTTCGAGTACGTGAAAGAAGAACCTGTAGAACATTTCATTATGACAGTCAATGATTCATTAGAACGGCTGACGAACTCTGTGAATGTTTGAATGGCCGAAACGAATGAAATGCGTCACAAAATTGAGGATTTTCAAACGGAACTCCAGAGCGGAAATGGCTCTTAAAGTTACATCTTTTTATAGATCAGATAAGAAGTGAGTTGTTATCGATTTGTTTGCTTTTTGGTGTCAAGCGAACACAAATTATAGAAATTATAAGCCAATTTATAGTTGAAAGTTGAAAGACATTGACACAAATTCTCGCAAAACTAATAACAAATGTGCCACAGTTTTCAATGTTCAAATATTGCCTGCCTGCCCTGCCTGCTGGCTGCTGCTCCACTCTACTCGTATGCAAATGAAAATGTCAACAGCCCCGAGGAGCTCAAAGCAAACTCAGAGCGAACACTTGAACTGAACAGCTTTGAGCACACTGCATTTGTCTATTACTGACCTCTTTGCCTACTTTACCAGCTCACTGAGCTCGGCCTCTGCCCCAGCCCCAGCCCCAACCGCTAACTCTGCCTCTGCTCACAGCCACGCCCCTTTTAGCCGTTTGCTGCTGCACTGCAGTTGAACTTGCAGCAGGTAGCAGCAGCTGGCAGTTGCCAGGAAATGCCTAAAGAGCTTTACCTTTGAAAGCCAGTCCGAAAAAAGTTAAACAAACTATACACAAAGTGAACGTAAACTTTTCATACTTACTGTACAATATACAGTGAGTGCATGTTTATGCACACGTAAACTATAAAGGGCAAACTTTGTCCAACATATCTATATAGTGTAATTTTAATTATAATTTTTATTTATATATTAAGTTTTATTCAAATAAGATTCCTATACTTTTTAGGCTAGTTTTCTAAACTCTTTCCTAAAGAATTTTGAAACAACTTCCATATAAAATCTGCCTTAACCTAAGGTTAAATTTGCGCTGGAATAAAGAAAGTTCTAACATAAAATATAAGACAAATCCGTATAAAGTTTGAATAAAAAAATTATATATCTGTGCCTATTCTTTGTTTGCCTTTTAGCAGAGTTCTTTCAAAATTAAGAAAGTAAAGTTTTTTGAGTGTACTCGTGAGTTATAAGCCCAAATTAGTATGTTTATCTCTGGCGCTGCCTGTGATTTATAAGGGCAAATTATTATGCTTAGCTTGGCTTATTAAATTTCTACTACAAAATAGGAGTATTACAGTCATTGACCCTAGACAAAAATGCTAGAAATTCCTTTAGTTTGCGTGTTTGACCCTGCTCGGACGGCACTTGTAGGCGGTGCTCAGTTCGTATATTTCCGTTCAAATAGGAGCAGGACATGCATAAATTATAAACAAGCACCGTTTGCTTCGTTTCGTTTCATTTCGTTTCGTTTCCATTTCTCCTTTCTTTTTCTACTTTTTCTCACATTTTACTTGACCGGAAATTGATGAGAAAATTGTGTTTGCCGTTGCGACGGGCGGCCAGAGGGCGGAGCAGTGCTTATACGTGTCTAGGTCTAGGTAGTGTATCGGTTCGGGGTGCGTTGCTGACGTTTTAAATTTCCACTAGGATTTGGGTCAAACGGCGTGGGGTCATTGGACTTCAGCTTGGAATACTGTTTCGGACTGGAGACAAGGAGCAACTATTTAAGCCTAGACCCAATTTTCAAAGACGCATTCGGAAAGTGATTGCAAACAGCTGGGATAACTATGTTTACGTATTACCAACCCGTTTGGCCCGTTTCACCTAATGATTACATCATTAAAAGTGAAGCCAAGTCGAAGCTGGTCTTAAATGGATTTCATTTACAATATAACGAGGGAACTTTGCTGCTGCAAAACTGGGTTAAATCAGCCGAAAGTTGTGCAACTTGTGTAATCAGGCTAATAGTCTCAGGGGAGAGGTGGTATCAAAAGGTGCTGAAAAGGTGGCTAATAACTTTGTCAGCTGCGAATTCCCATGCGCAAAACAACAACAACAACATCAACAACAACAATACTTGACATTTAGCTTGAAGGTGCCGTTACTCACTTTTTGCCCTCTGTTAATTCACAACGGGCGATAAATATAAGTCAGCCAGATGCTAAGATAACAAGAGTGTTATATGCAAAATTCCGAATACTTGTTACAAATTTGGTGAGCAAAAAAAGGATTCGCTTTCGGAGTTTTTTTTGGCCAAATACCCATTAAAAAATGGCTAGAAAATAGAGCATACTAAACCTGTGAGAGCTGATCCTATAATATATATGTCAAGTTCACAACTATTTTTTATTGGAATATGCTTTTATTTTAGAGTTTATAAAATTGGCTTATAGCTTTTCTTTTATTTTTAAAAAAAGTCATTTTCTATACATTTCTAGCTGCTATGAGCACAGGATATTTGCTAAGCAACGGAGGATTCTCGCTTGGTTTTTATATGGCGCTATGACCTTAGAAAAGCGGCTTTAATAGGATGTTCCGCACAAATATCATTTGTTTGAACTATTAACATTTGCTTTTCGCTTTTCGTTTTTCACTTTTTGCATATGGCAAAATGGCAAGGTTATCCGCCTTTTTTTGTTAGCTGTTTACCTGTTTACCTGTTCAACGTTTCAGTTTTTCAGGCTTTCAAGTGTTTAGCTGCCAAGCTTGGCATCCTTTTGTTAACACCTCATGAAGGTCGCAACACGCAACGTTACTTTTAGTATATGTTTCACTTTTTTTGTGTTTCTTGTACCCAAATCAATCAAACTTTTCCTTTTGTTTTTGTAGCTTAGTTTCAAACACTTTCCAGGCCTCGTAATTATGTGCTTTTTATTGATTAGCTGGACTAAAGTCTGTTTTTGTCGGCGCTGCGTGACGCACGCGAATTTGTGGCTAAAACTTGAAGAGTTTCCTTTTCGTTTTTGCAGGCCTAGCAATTATAATTAGCCAAATACGTCATTATTGGAAGCAAAAGTACAAGAACATTTTGGCTAAAACTTGGAAGAGCTTTCCTTTCTTGCAGGCCTAATAATTATAATTAGCCAGATACGTCATTATTGTTAGCAGAATTACAAGAAGTTTTTGCCAGTTTTGGGCAGTTATTTCGGTCCTACGCTCTTTTAATTAGGCTCAGCAGACCCAAGCATATATATATATATATATATATATATATATATAGAGAGAGAGAGAGTGAATGATGATGACTGTGCTGTTGCTCGGCAGAAGTGTCGCTGTGCCTGAGCTCATTCCAATGAAAGACAATTAACCTTTGACAGTTTTCCATTATGTATACGCAGCGTATGACTCTAGTCATTTCGGGTTAATATTTATTGAAGGTGGGCTGCATATGCTGCACTTACACTGAGTCAGCTCTAGCTACGATTGATTATCTTTTTATGTATTTTTTCCTTTTATTTAAACAAATGATGTCAAAACCGATTTTTATCGATCCCAGTGTAAAGCAATTTGTCAACCAAAAAGACAGAGTCAAATAAATCCACTAAGTGACTCACATGAAACATATTAATTAAAGTTATGGCCTGGCAAACAAATCGTGCTGGAAAAGCTGGCACAACAGAAAAACTCATTTAAATACAGTAGTAGCTAAGACTAAGTAGATAAAAGCAAATATACAATCAATTAAGTGCTTGTAAACAGTCAGCTTAGTACACGACGCTGTAATACAACATTGTGACTACACAGAAAGAAAAAGAGAAGAGAATTTGAGTCATTTTGATTAAGAAATGAATCCAACGTCTGTCTCACGGAAAGAAAACTTCAAGAAAGTTTTAAAACACCTCCAGGCCTGCCGGAATTCGATTTCTTGGAAGAAATCAGATGAATGACTAATCTAAGTGATATATTTTCGCTGTGTAGCCTCGTATCTATTTGATCTATTGCATTTCCATATGAAAATCTATCAAATTTATTGTACTCGGGAGTTATAAAGAATGAAAAATTGAAAGAACAAAAAGAAGAGAACACATAGAACAAAAGGGGGCATTCAGATGTGAGTTTTGACATTGAAACAAGACAAACATGGGCGGTAAATTGTTGACGTATGTGTTCTATGATCATCATCATTATGATGATCATCATTATCATTATCACTATCAACATTTATCGACGTCGTTTTGGGCGACTGGCCAGCCAGCCAGCCAGCCAAATGGCCATGCAAGTTCCGCGCCAAGTTGTTGGCAACGCGCTCAACATATCAATTAGTTAATCATCCGTCGAACAAAGACGAAAAACTGGCAACGTTTTTTTTTTTTTTGTGTTGATTTTGTTCTAAGCACGCATGAATAGCGCGTGCTTCAATTGATCGATAACTAACTGCTGCTGCTGCTGTTATCGATAAATACTAACAGCTCGTATTCGTTACATTTCACTCACCATAAATGGCCAAGCAGGAAGCAGAATGCAGAGCAAAACTCACACACAATCCTTTTCAACTCATTAGAAGGTGCGGCTAGAGTATTTCCACCTGCTACTACTGGATTTATATTATTTATTTTTTTCT
The DNA here is from genome assembly GCA_018150835.1 of Drosophila repletoides. Classification (NCBI taxonomy): domain Eukaryota; kingdom Metazoa; phylum Arthropoda; class Insecta; order Diptera; family Drosophilidae; genus Drosophila; species Drosophila repletoides. The sequence goes on along the minus strand of JAECWQ010000089.1, from coordinate 16,016,047 downwards.
TTTTTTTTTGTTTCTCATTAATTTATGCAGATTGCAATCGTGCAACAAGAGAAAACACTCTGTGCGGCAAAACGTGACAACCTTGTCAGCAGGAGATTCATGAGAAATACTCGTTCTACACAGTTCTCCCCAGTTGTCCTCAGTTCTCCTTAGTTCTCTCTAGTTTTCTTCTGTTCTCAGTCACGTGCCAAGTGCAATTTATATACGATTTGTTCAGAAACGATAATCATGACAGCAATTTGGCATTAGGCTCTGATAATCAGTCTCTGCCTCTGCCTCTGCCCCTGCCTCTGCCGCAGTCGCAGTCGGCGTCGCAGCTATCTCATATTAATGACATGCAAGCGCATATCGAAATCGGCAGCATCTCAAGACATGCTCTATGCCTAAGTAGGTAATATTAGTGCATATTAAGTTGGAAGCAAACGGAAATGAGTACTACAAAGAAGCTCTAAAAATTACATGTTAAAGTAGCTCAAATAATTATGTTTCAAGTGAATATGGAGTTGAAATAATAGCGTCGATTCCATTCGTTTAAATGTACATTTTTCTACTTATCCTCAATCGTTTCGAATGGAGATATTTGCTTTGAATGAATGCAGCATTTTGCCATTAATTACTTGATAATTAATTACTGAATTGTATTCAAAAATACTGCTGGAATAATGTGCTGGAAATGGACGATAAAAAATTATAGGCTAAGCCCAGCACTTGACTATTTACGAGCATTGTAAAAAACTGGCCTAATTTTAAAAAATAAAATTAAGCAAGCTTGAGCTTAAACTAAACACAAAGTAAGAGTATCATAATAATAAAAATATTTAATTTAAATAAATACAGATAGAAAGGAAAGAGCAGTAAGAAAAACTGGAACACAACGTTTATTTGATAGAACTTGCGATAGCTGGAGAATTGTAATTGCCTGCTTTCATCTTTGTTAGCCATTTCACTTTTGTTTATTTGCCTTTTGTTTTATCAGGCGGTAAACCTTAATTAGACCACAAATAAATAATAAAAAAAAAAACATGCAAGTCAATGTCATGTGATGCCATTGCCATGATGAATGTCATGAACAGCGCAGAACCGAGGAGAGTTCCCAGCATTAAATGGAATCGATGGATCTCTGCCAGAGCTGTGCTGCAATTAATGCATCCCACAATTTTCATATCGAAATCAACAGGCTTTCGATTGTTTCCCTCCAAGTTTTTTTTACATGCATTGCAGCTATACAAAAGACCCCCAAAAGGCTAAGGTCAACAGCGGAAAAATAGGCGATATACGATATGCGATATATGCGATATATGCGATGAATGCATTGCGTGCAGATGTGACTGGAATAATTGGTGACATGCACAACCAGTTGCATGGGGCAGCTATTAAAACATATATATAAATATATATTTATATATATATATATATATATATATATGTATATCTGGAATATTGGTATATACATATAAATGAAGTAAGCGGTCAAATTTTAATACCATAATTCATTGCGGGCTTTCAGTAGTGGCTATCGAAAAGTAGCCTTTAAGAGCTAAGCAATTTGTCCCACTACTAAACGGAAGTATAAAACTTATTTAATTATTTTATATAAATTATGTGATATTATAAAATTATTCTCTATCATTTTATTATATATAATCAAACTGTTTCTAAGCTGAACCGGCTTAAGCACGGATATTAGACTACTTTTGTAAACTGAGCCGAAACAGGTCGAACCTGAACCTGCTTTCTTCTGCTTTGGTCAAGAACTATGATTTAAATTTTCTTTTATATAAATAAAGAATGTTATGAAGCGCATTTTTATTTATATTTTCCTGTTTATATTTTCCAGCTTATAATAAATTAAATGGCCAAATATAATAAATCAGGAGTAGCTAAAACTTACTATTTTGTTATTTAATATTTAATTACATCATATAAATTTTAAGACATGAAACAATATTAAAAATAACAAAATAATAAAATCTAATTTACTATTTTGTTATTTAATAAACTAATAAAGTGATAAATTATCAGATGCAACAGAATATTAAATAAGAAAGCAAAATATAATAAAAGTGTTTAAAACTTACAACATTTTATCAAATAATTTATATAATTATTTAATTAGATTAGACATAATAAAACATTGAATAATCAAATTACAACTGAGTTCTTGATGATTTATAAAAAGAGTGTGTCATAGTCGGCTTTGTTTCTCTCTCTTTTTTTCAGGCATTTGTAAAGTGCATTTAATGGCTTTATAGCTACACATTATTTATTTACTAATTTTCTGTTGTTGTTTTTTGTTTTTTGCGGCTTTTGTAAATTATACAGTTGCAATTATTTGATTAACATTGGCATGGAAAATTTAAGTTGATTTGATTGATTTAATTGAATTTTAATTTTAATTTTAATTCAGCAAACTGTCGTTTAGCTATTTACGATTTATGAATAAATAAATTGGTTCGGTTTGCGATTGCCTGCTGCGTTTTTTTTAATAAGTTTTCAGTGGACTTTCAGGGTGTTCTTTCCGTTTAGTTTGATTAGAGACGCCTCAGTTACTTACTAGCTATATTTCCCTTTTAATGATCCTTCTTAGATCTCCCTGGTAACCAGTTCAATCAACCTGGTGACTGACCAATCAAGCAGAGCTAAAAAGAGCTAGCTCTAATTCATGTAAATTTTGGCTGTTTCTTCTCATAACATTTTCTATCATGTCATCTTAGTCACTTTATTCTCTACTATCTTTGTTTACTGCTAAAAAAAAATGAGCTGAATTTTCCCCCATCCTCAGCTGTCAAGTCTTTTCATCATTGTCTAATCAAACACTGCTACAAAAATTAGTGGACTTTTGTTCAATCTAGTTCTGCGCAGGTTGTTCTAAGGGTACTTTTGAGTCCTCCATGGCCACTTTCTCAGTTCTGCAGTCACTTAATTATTGTCTAATCAAAAACACTGCTAGAAAACTTGACTAGTTTTTGTTTTCACTTTATAGACATCTGTTTTTTGCAGTGTATTTTGGAGCACTTACCTCTGCTTGTGTCGTTGTTGAAACAGGCGCACTTTGGGCTGCCACCAGAATGGAGAGCACTGTGCCTAGAACTATGAACACGGATACGTAGCTTTGGCAGGTGTTGGACATTTTGTAGCTGTTATTGTTGTTATTGTTGTTGTTGCAATTGCAAAAGTTATTGTGTTGTTGTTGCTGGTGTTGCTGGTGTTGGCTGTGTTGTGTCTAGGGCGCACTTTGAACTTCAAGTCGTGACTGAAGTTATAATAACAACTGCGCACTGCAAATAGAAATAGAAATAGAATTGCAAAAAGGTCAATTAATATTTCATACAGGTATCCAGGTACAGGTAACAAAAAGAAAAGCTATAGAAACCGCCAACAATCAAGAATCAGAGCAGGCCAAGTGCAAAAGGGCGAACGGAAGCGATTGTCCCATTTGCTATCCACCCAAAATGCCAACAGGTTGACTGCAGACTGACTGTGTTCTAAATGGCACACTTTTTGGCTTGGAACACGGCTAACGGCCAACGGAAGTGGCGGCGTACTACGCCAACTTATAGCCAAGTTTCAGTCAAGTTATAGCCAAGTTATGGCTCAACTACTGTAGTGAGGCGTAGTAAAAATTAGCTTATACTCGTAACAACTCCTCTTGACGTTCTTGCTTCAGACTCTGACGTGTCAGCCAAGTTTGTTGTTGATTGCAGCCGCAGTCATGTGGCTGTCTCACATACTGTCTACACTTGAACTTAAAATTAGACTAATTTTAGACCGTATTATTATTTAATTTTAGACTTGTAAATAGAGCCACATGTATTATTTACCCACTGTTATGGTGATAGTCCAAATAGCCATTTTATGATATGAATTTACACTATTTTATAACTAAGTAGAGACTTGTGCCACATCTTTTGTTATGGAAAAGCTGCTTATAGAGCAGGACTAATCACGTTTAGTTTATGGCTAAATAAAGCTTATTCTTGGCTATCTTAACGGTGCATAGTAACTAAAAAATTGCAACGCGAATAACACTTGTTATTCAATTGTTGCTAGAGCTATGCTTTAAGGCACAGAGCGAAAAAATGTGGCTATAAATAATACCTACTAGAGATACTACTTCTAGCTGTAGAGAGGAAACAGATGTTTTACATTTTAGTGGCATATTTTTGTAGCTATAATCAAAGAAAAACTATTATATTGTAATTAGTTTTTTATATTAATTCTTGCTGCAAGTATCATAAATTTGGCTAAGTGCATTGGCTGTGACATCAGCAACGTGTGCTGATAAGTGGTATCAAGTATACGACAAGTGCGCGCACTTTTCAACGCCATGAGCCAAAAGTAAGCGTCGGAAAAAAAGGTGGAAAAAACAGTAACAAAAGCAAAAATTATATATATATAAATATATTATTTTTGTTTTTGTGGCTTGGGTGTGTCGCCTGGAAGAAACAATATTTGCTGATGATACGCGTAAGTCTGCATTTTGTTATTTGTAGTTAGACTCATTGACTAATCGCTGGGGATTTCTATTGTTGACAAGGGAATTAGACTCGTACTGCCATATACAAATTTTTGGACTGCAGCTAACACAATTCGTTTATATTTAGGGCGAGTATTTATTCTTTTTTTACTCTCTGAGATACTCGCTTGATAAACAGTTAAATATTTTGGGGCTGGGAAGTCAATTAACCGGCGGGTTGAAGGTCGCTCGCTCTGTGAGTTTAAGGTTAAAGCTGGCGCTAGTTCGGTTTGGTTCGGTTCGCTTGGTTACTCCTCTATCTATTTGTCCATCTATCTACTCCATATGAGAGCGAACTCATATTATATATAGTCGCTATAACGATGAATGCTTTTGCATTGTTGTTTAATCAATACGCGCAATTTGCGGCAGGTTCTACTACCAACAAATCAATAGAAATTGCATTTGCTTTGAACGGAGTTTTATTTTTGTCCGTCTGTCTGTCTGGCTGTCTGTGTGTTTTCTTGTTATTTTTATCAAGACATTACGTATACGATATGTGGGTCATCAAGGGACACTTATATAAAGCTTATTCTGTTTATTCTGGCCCACAACCCAGAAGCCTAGAACCCTACAATTATGGCTATATTCATATGTGACCACTATTTTATATATATATATATATATATATATATATATTTATTTCTAGCTAAATGTGATTCACATACACATGTTTATTTTATATGCAAAATATACGAGCTATTTTTTATTGAGTTTTATTTTTTTGGCATACAGCGCATCTAATTAGTTGGCTGGAATTCTTGCTAACCAGTTTAAGCTTTTTTTCTAATTCTATAATACAGTGGGAAAAAATGAAGCTTCTATTAAAGAAAGCTAATATTTTTAAGCATAAAATCTAATCTAGCCTTTATTTAGAGAGAATCATATCTTTTATCTATTGTCTATAGAAAGTAGCAATCATAGTCGGTCTTTTTATAGATAGAGCTTAGAAGAAGCTTAATTTTTGTACTCTGCTGTGCATAAAAAATATATAAATAATGATTTATTATGCAATGCTTGGGTAACTTTTTAAGACTATATCTTTTTCCCAGTGTATGCATGACGCTTGTGTGTATTACCAGTTTTTTTATTTAGCTGTTTTTTTTAGAGAATGCGGCATTTGTGTGCGTATTGTTGTGTTATCAGCAGATTTTTTCATTTTTTTTTTTCAATTTTCCGAATATTTGTTGAAGTGCTTATGAATTTACGCTGTGATAAGATATGTGCCTCGATTTATGCTTCAGGGCTGTGAATTACCAAATATTTTCAATAGCCAGCGGTCTTGTGAGTCAATAATAAATAAAAAAAAAAAAAATTATTGGTTTAGAACTTGACCTTAGAGATATGAGCTGAACAAAAGAAAAAGAGGTCTGGGTCCTAACCACAAATAAAAAACAGCGATTCATAATAAAGGTTCGAAAGTATTCCTTATATGCAGTACGCAGTATTAAAGTAACAGATATATATTTTGATCTGGGGGGGTTAGTTCAATGGTTTTTCCCCTAGATTTATCACTTTGTTGATGCTTACTGTGCGTGTGACTCGAGACGTGGATCAATGAACTGCAACAGTTACTGCAAGTTGTTGTTGCACTTGTTGTAGCTGCTCTCTTTGTTTCAACAAATTAATCAATTAGCTTTGACTGCATATAAATTAATTGTGGGCGTTGCGTTTCGTTGCGTTACGTTGAGTTACGAGTATTTATTAATTACAATTTAAAATTAACAATTTACAGTTGACAGACAATCCTTTTGTTTCGCTTCTTTTCGTTTCTTTTTTTGTTTTGTTTTGGACAGGGAAATGCACTAATTGCTGACACTGTACTTGTACTGAACACGCACAACTGTACTGAACCGTTTCCGCAATGCAACTGTAACGGCTTAAAGACGGCACTTTTCTTTTTTGTTTGTTGTTTATTGTTTGTTTCAGTGTTCACTTTGCAATTGCTTGCAACTGTTACTTGTTAATGAACTTAATTCTTAATTATTAAGTAAAGATATTTAATCGCATTTATATCGCTACTCGCCGCTAAACACAACCGCACAGAGCAGCGCGCAAATTTCAACTGATCCAACGCACAACAAGCTGATCGCTCAATGAAGCTCATCAAAGCAGAAAGCTTTTGCAGTGGCGCACAATACAAAAGCTTTCGCACACGCACGCACTTAACAGCGACGCTGGCGTTAACAGCGCTCTAACAGTGGGGATTCCATAGCAGGCCAAACCTGTTGCTGCCGCTGCTGCTGCTGCTGACACCTTTTGAAGCTGCGCTCTGTGCGAGCTTTGCTTATGAGTAATGCCAATTTCTTGGAAACTGCTTCATGTGTCATACCTTAACCGCTCCCGTAGCGGCAGCAGCTACAGCAGCAGCAGCAGCGGCGTCGGCAGCGCTTTTGTTGTCCCAACTCATTTGCATTTTTACAGTTTACGCTTTACGCTTTACACTTTACAGTTTCAGCTTTTAGGAGATCTCATTTGACAGTTTACTGTCGGCTGCTGTTTTCGTGCAAATTTCGTGCAATTTCCATTGAATTTCTGACTCTTAGTTTGTGCTTGTGTGTGTGTGTGTGTTTGTAAATCACTCTCGATACACACACGCACACAGATAGACACGAAATTTATGAATGAATTTCAAGTTGAATTTCGATTTGTGCTTTGCTTTCGATTTGTGGTTTTACCTTCATATCTCAATGAATATTACTCATGAGTAATCTCTCTGCCTCAGTGTCTGTTTGTACCTGTATGTGTGTGCGTGTGTGTGTGTGTGTGTGTATCTGTGTAGTACAAATAAGGGGCACTGTTAGGCAATTAACACCTGTCTGGCACACGCCTTGTTGCGTCTCTTTGTGTGTTTTAGAAGCTGTCTGAGCTATTAGATTATATCATTTATTAGATTTAATTAAGGTTGATAACCGGTTCACAAACGAATCATGTAACCGGTTCGGTTTCAGGTATCAAAAGTAAGCTGAACCCTTTCAACAAAAAACTTTAGCCATCTTTAATCAAAAACTAAAAAACTAAAAGTATTATGAAACCCTTTTAATGAAAACTATAAAATTTTTAAATTGTATTTATATATTTAAATATTTCTATTTATTTACTATATTTCTACGTAATTGTGAAGCATATATATAGGTAACGATCGTAATAATTTTTATGTACATCAAATAGAAATTTATAATTGAAAATGTCTTTGTTTGAATTGATTAATCAAGCTGAAGGTTGAAACACACTTTTCAAAATATATATTCTATAAATAAAGCGTTTTTCATAAAAATCAGATTAAAATCAATAATATTTAATAATAATTGTGGGAATTCTAGCTGCATCAGCCTAACCTCAAGATTATGAAACTTCAGGGTATATTCGTTGATTGCTTTGATGACTCGTCTATCAATTATATGCGTCTACTTAATAATTATAGGGTAGTACGCCGTCGGCTCTCAAGCGTTTGTTGTTCTTTCATTCGTCAGACACCAAAGTTCATATAAATATATGTAATTTTAGTCATTGCCTGCCTGATTTGCTTAGTAAACATCTAATCATATTTGTGTTATTTGTGTATTATTTGGCTTTTACCCCACTGTCCATTAGCATCAATTGTGCTAAAATATTAATGCCTATTTTGTGGCTCTGCTGAATCAAATTCTGAGTCAACGAGCAATTCCTCAGCCCTTCCACAGAAAATTGTCTATATATATTCAAATTTATATTATATACAGATGCTGGGCACGTGAATTAAATTTCCCAATGGACGAGTACCATGCTCTTACAGTAGCTGCAAATTATATGCGCACATGTGTGCTCTATGCCCTATTAAGCTACAGCTGGAAAATTACAGACTAAATTAAATGCCATTGCCACATGTGTGAAAATAATATAGGAAAATTTTATTGTGACAATTTTCAGATTATTATTTTTCGAATACAGAAAACAGAAGATCGAACAAAAGCGCCACAAAATGTTGCATTCTTTGACAGTTGCAAGAACTTGAACTGAACTGAACTGAACTGGACTGAACTAAAGTGGAAAACTGTCAAGGGCGTAGATAGCAGGGATTGGGTTGGAGGGGGCTTATAATTTTCCTTGATATTTATCAGAAATCCAGGACGTTTGAATAGGAGTTTACCAAAACAATTATATTCTAGTATTTTTTTTAAATATAACATTTTATTACACTTAATAGTGGAGAATAATAATTGATAATCTTTTATTGGAAGAGTATGTAAAATATAGCAGAACTAAAGAGCAAAAGAAGTTGACTTTTTTAGGATTTAGAGTACAAATGTTTTTTGATTTTAAATGGATTGTTTTATAAGAAATTCTTCGAAATAGTTTGTGAATTTTTTGTTCTGAGTAGAAGCCCCCCTTTTTAAAAATCCTAGCTACGTCCTTGAGAACTGGTATAAGTACTCGACCGCCCGCTCCTCTTATTTTTTATGGCAATGACAAGTTGCAGTTGTTTTTGTCGTCGCCTGCTGTTTCCATCGATGGAATCGAAGCCTCCCAGCTTCCCTGACTGTCTCTGAGAAGAACAATGAAATATTTATGAGCCTCTTTCTGTCTTTTGTTGCGTTTTTTAATGGCAACTATTTATCGTATTTGTATCTTTTCCTTTCTTTTTTATATTTATAGATTTGTACTATAAACTGCAGTAGAGCCAGACGCCTGCTCATTGCTCTGGTTCATTGCCATTGAACAGAATGGACTGTAAAATGAACTTCAGTGCGAACTGTATCGTTGATACAATAAATCCAGAAAAAATAACAAAATTATAGCCATATTTAATGGTAATTGTTGGCGTATTTAAAGCTGATTCTAAACTTAATCACGTCACGGTCAGTTCAACCATTCAAATTGTGTTATTGGCATTTGAATTTGAATTTCCATCTGAATGTTGTTGATTTGTGATTTTGATTTTAGAATTTTACACAATATGCCTACGTGCTGCATTTGTTAATGTTTTTTAAAGAACAATTGGAATCTCAGCTGAGATTAAAGTGCAATAACAATTGCACAACTGAAATGGTTGCATTATTATTATATTTAACAGGAAGTTACTAAACACTGCTAAGCACTGCACAATTTGAATAGATATTTTATCTTTTTGCCAAACAACAGAAAAATCAAATAAAAGGAAAGTTAGTCATGACTCTTTCATAATTACAGCCAGTTCATTAGACTAGAATAAACAAAAACAGAAGGAGAAAGTATGACGAGGCTTTGAATACCCTTCGGTAAAGATATCTGATTTGTATCTATGACTATTAAGCTGTATACGATATTTATTATATATATTATCGATCGCACATAGATTCAATAGAAACCAATGAATCTTTGGCAAGTTTTATCTATCCAATAAGCCTATAAACAGGCCCTATTTTTTATTGGATCATAAAACTTTTTTAATGCTAAATTCTACATAAAGGTTTATCCTGTCGCTTTACCAAATTTTATACCAAATTGAGCAATAATTAAATATTTCTTCTGTGTTTCATACAGCTCTTTCGGGGGGTCTCAAGCTGAGTCACTTTTTTTATTTTATTTTGGGAATGTCTTGAGGGAATGAGTCATCATAATAATGTTGAGGTTAACCCGCGGGAAACTTACCACAGAATGTTTTTATGTTGTTGCGCGATTTGGCAATATTGCAGTCAAGAACTAAACTCTGGTTTTTTACTCCGGTGATTATAATCAGCGCAAATATTGCACACACTTTGCCCAGGGTATCTCTTATCTGTCAGTTGCTGGACTGATTAGATGAACGCCGCGACTCTTTTTGATAAGTCAAGAAAAAGGCAGCTGCTAGCACAAGGTTAACTCTCTCTCTGTCTCTCTTGCTGAAGCTCTCTCTTTCTCTATCTAGTATTAACTTAATAAATTTGAAATTTTTGTTTAAATTATTTAATTAAACTGGCAGTTTTGCATATCACTCTTTGAGCCAGGTGGGTGAATCAAATGAAGCGACTTCGTTGGAATTACGCGAACCGTTTCAAAGCACGTTCCGTGTGCGACTCCCGTTTGTTGTTTTCCACTGCCAACTCGCGTTGGCTGCCTCTGTACTGGCTTTCTCTCTCTTCTCTCCTCTCCTAGCCACTCCTCTCTTCGCTGCTCTGCTCTGCTCTGTTGCTGATTCGTGGTGGCCTGCGAACAGACTGTTAACTTGTCTTTATGGCGTTTCTTTGGCGCGACAAACACCGGCGACGCTCGTCTCTTTCTGTGCGTGTGTGTGTATGTGTGTGATTTGAATTCTAATACTGGAGTACTACGAGAGAATTGCCTATTACCTGTAGTACTACTACTAGCTATCCGCTATCCGCTATACCCTTACCTCTGCGGGTGTTTGTTTCGCTACTTTGTACTTATATTTGGCGTCCATTTGAAAGGGTATATCAGCTTTGGACAGCAGTTTGTCATGCTTAGAAAACTGCAAATGCTTAGTTTTATCCTCTACATTAATATACAGACTACTTAGCTATCTCTTGTTGGGAATTCTAAGGACTCTTTTAAAAGAATTCGACAGAGGAAGTTTGCATTTGCCTCATAAGGTATGAAACTCTCCGTTTCGATGCTATTAACATTTTTTAATTCTTTTGTAGCTAATTTAAAAGAACTTAAGCATATATTTAATTATATTTAATTCCATTTAGCTTTAGCTCAATTCATTAATTTTTCTTTAATGAGGGGCATCTTTCTGTAGGTGATAGGCACTTTAGAAATATTTAGAAAATATTGCACAATTCCAAGGATTTTAATTAAAATTTGTATAAATATTTGGCCTGACTTGAATTAAATTCAAAAATATATTAAATTTGAAATTCACTAGAATTAATGAGTATTTAAAAGCCAATAAAATATGCAAGGCATTTAGTAAGTGTATACAAATGTTGGTATATTTATTAAGAATGTTATTTCGTGTTCTATTTATTATAATAGTTCAGGCTGCACTTGGACTGGGCGCGAGCCCGCCGTCGTCTGTTCTCGTTCGTCCGTCGTCCGTCGTCCGTCGTCCGCCGTGGGTCGTCGAGTCACGCGACTAACAATAAATATCAAGATACACACCCATTCTCACACACCCGCTGCAATACATAGTGCCCAAGTGGTTGCTTTTTCATAGGAATAGCTGGAAAATAATTTCCTGCCACTTTTGTGTGGTCAAAATAGAGAAAAAATTGTTGCTCAGGACTCGGCTCAGAGCAGGAGCGCAACAGGCCATAACAAAGGGTAGCGAGGAAACACTCTACGAATAATGCGAGAATACGATAATAGGATAATACCAGTTCTTACCTGAAGAGTCTAACGGTATACAAATGGTGCGTTAACAGCGCTGTTATGTTAACAGTAACGCTCGCTGTTAATTTAATGATTCACTCAAAGTAAAATAGCTCTGTAATAAAGCTTTTATTGTTTCTCTTGCGCTGCCGGAAACGACGCACTAAACAATTATTTCACTTTCGAACAGTCTCTAAGTATTATTTGAATTTTTTTTAAATCTATTTTGATTTGATTTTAGTTGTTGTTTTGTTGTTGCTTTTTTCTGTTTTCAAGACGCGCGCACTGCACCTCAAAATTGTCGTAATTCGATTTCAGTTTCAGTTTCACGAGTTTGCAACTAGACTGAAGCTGACGCCGCTGCGCTTAGATACTTTTATATGGCACAGCTCAAGGGGTGCCCCATACGATCTGACAGTGTCAGTCTCAGTCTCTGCCGCAGTCGCAGTTGCAGTCGCAGTCGACGTCGCAGCTGCAGTCGATGTCGGCGTCCTTAACTGTCAGACGGATTCCTCAATGCTCAGTGTAAAGCCTCTTCCTCATTTGTTTTGGGAAGTATGCAAAAACAATAAAAAAAACAATGCACAAATTAAAACAAAAACAAATTTGATTAGCCTTAGGCACTGTGCGTTTCGCAATTTTCACTGTAAACGCTTCTAACAGAGCATCTCGGAAAAGAAAAACAAAATTATTAAAAGAAAAGCTTGTCTAAAATATGTGTTCCTCTCTTCAGATTCAGAGTTAGAGCAAAATATTCCCTCTGTGCGTTTTGCACTTAATGAGCCATTGGCGTCAGTGAAACAGATTGTCATTCTCCTATAAACAGATCTGCTCCAGTTTATCTCCCAACTGATTCATCCCCAAGTATCTCTCGCCATGACGCACTGTCGATAAGAAGTGGGAAATTAAACCACTGTGCGAAGATCTGGCTCTCCCGCTCCGTTTCTCTGTGAAGTTCAAGAGCTGAATCATTTGATATGCAAGTCTCAAATGGTTGGATGGATGGATCTGTTGCTGCTAAATTTCATTTTATATTGTTCTTATGTTTTGATTTATACGCACTCAAACGTGCAGGAATGCTTTTTTTCTCTGCCTCTTTTAATGCCTCCTTTGTATTGCATTTATAAGTAAATATAAATATACCTTTTTACATTTATCAACAAATAAACCAATCATTTTAGTTGAAAAGAAAAGAATACTCGTTCCAGGAAGTCCACTGAAGTTCAATTCTCCGACACTCCTTTTATCGAAAGACCATCAAACTAAGCTCTTTGTGTATCTTTGCCTGCATATTTTCTTATTCTTCTGTAAATAGCAATCCGCGGAAAACCCATAAAAAATTGCTTGTACTTATAAAGCTTTCTTGATCATGGCTGGCTGTCTCTCTGTCTCTCCTTGAATCTGTGACAATTTCATAGACTAGAAGAGCTAGATAAATTAAAGTTTAAGATCTGGCTCCCCTTATATCCTATGTAGGTCAAGCTTAATATAATTTTAGATCCTCCTTCTGCTCTTTCTAAAATCAACTTTTGAACAGACGAAATCAAATGAATAGGTATCATCCCTCTAGATTCTAGAGGGAGACTCTAGAGTCTAGAGTCTCAGTTATAATGAGTTAGGAATATAGATATATTTGTCAAAATCGGCTGGATCGGACTACTAAATCTTATAGCTGCCATTGAAAGGGAAAATCGGGTTTAAGTTGTATAGAGTTTTATTTCTGAAATTTTCATTTACATGTAGGATTGTGTTTTCTTACATTCCAAAAATGATTAGAATCGGACCACTATAATATATAGCTGATATAGGCACAATCGGTCAAAATAAATAAGTTTATCAGCAATTGGCAAAGGCTTCTTCCTGTCTGCGAAGGGTGTATAAACTTCGTCATGCCGAGGATTGCCTCTTCAGACTTGTTTTCTCGGTGTTGCTTCCTCCTTTATATACTCCTTTCTTTTAACATATTTTCCATTGAGTGCAAAGCATAAGAAAGAGTGGGAGTAAAACAAGAAAAGAGAAAAAAAAAATAGTCTTGAATTATTTGCATGGACCGTTACTCATGCAACTTGACCTTGAGCAGAGCCCAGAGTGCAGCTCAGCGCGGCCAATAAACGGCATACAAATAAAGGTGTCTGAAAGGTGTCTGCCATATAAATATGGCAATATGGCACTCGAAACCCGCAAACCCAACCTTGACTCTTCGACAGCGTTCGTGTCTGAGCCACCTTTGTCTGGGAGTCTGCCTCGATCGGGCCTGGTTATCTTTTGGGCCTCCCTCTGATACGTGTTGTGGTCGCAGGACACGCCTTGGATAATATTTACTTTGGTATTGTATGAAATTTTATTAATAAAATAAACATGACTATTACGCCATATTCCAAGAAACGTCTTGAGTAATGCTTTCGCCCAAAGCCCAAAAAACCAAAGACAAAAGACCAGATGGCATATGAATAAACAAATTGTCGTTTGGGGAAATTGATAAAAATTGTGATGCCAGTTGCTGCATTTTCGCTTGGATCAATTCTTGGAGTAGGATGAGTCGATGCTTGATTGACAGACAGACAGACGGACAGGCTGCCAGACTTGAGTCTGATTTCAATTAGCTCAACATTGAAGCTGAGCCAAATTCACTTGACGCGAAATCCATGTCGATGTCGTTTTCAATGTTCACGTTGACCCTCCGCAGCGACCAGAGCTGTCACTTAACATACTTAAAATGAAAATAAATAAAATGTGAAACAAGTAAGGGAAGGGTATGCGCAGCGCGCCGAATATTATATACCCTTAAGCACTTGAAAGTTGATTCTAAATATATTTATTTTGACCGATTATTCCAAAGGCAAGTAAATATATAATGTACTAGTCCGATCATCAGAATTATTGGTATGAGTTTTGAGAATATATCTGATTTGGCTAAATTCAACACAGAGAAGGTCTGCTTACAAAAAGAAGGGTCTATGCCAAATTTCCCTTACCTGAAAAGCTGATAGACGAGTTTGGCAGAAAGTCGGACTGAGGCACATGTCCTGATAAATAATATATATACTCTATGGAATCGGAAATGCTTCCTTCAAAGCATTACACAGTTCGTGACAAAGCTGTAATTCCCCCTGGAAGGGTATATAAATTAAATATGCATCTAGCATACTAGAACCCAGCACGCTTTGGCTCGCTAGTCACGTGGCAAAGTTAGTACCAAGTTATCTAAAATTAAGCTGTAAGCTGTTGCATCTGAAACGCCAATTATTCAATATTTACTCATATATCTTATGGGTACTCATATTCGTATTCATATTCGTTTCACTTTTTACACACAGTTCATTCATTCTCAATTCTCTCAATTAGCGAGCCAACTTATGCGCTCAACTGCATTTGTATAATTAATTTTTTAGTTTATAGTTCCAAGAATTGAATTTAAAATAGTTCTAATCGTGTTTTCTCATTAATTATATATTATAAAACTTTACTTTATATATATTATATATTTGTTTGTTGTTTCAAAACTATTTTGATGAGTTGTTATTAATAAGAAATAAATTGAACTTAAACTTGAACCATGAATTATTATCATATCTTTAAGCACTGAAAAACAGGCGGAAATACAGATGATTATGCAGATAAGAAGAAAGAGCTGATCCAGAGATGATTTCTTTTCCCTTTTGCAGAATAAAACCCAGTAAATGTCTGGAATAATACCCTGGAACAATAAACGGGGAACATATACAAATCAAGTTGGAATTTTCAAAGATTTTGCAGCTAGATTTTTGAAATGAGTCCACCTGAAATATCCTTATTATACTCGTCCTGGCAGCTTATGCCTTAAACGCTTTATTGTACTGATTCGATTGGTTTTTATATAAGACCTTTATACGATAGTCTCCAGCAGGAACTTTCACAGAGAGAGAGCGAGAGTCTTACAAGTAATTGAATTCTTAATATTGAATCTCTTCATCATTTAATCATGTTGCTGCGTTGCTTTGGGAAGAGCCATGGCTGTATTATTCGCTAGAACAGCTTAAGCTTGATTTTATATATTGTCAGAGCATTTTAAAATCGGATTTAATGGCCTTATAAATATACAATTATTAATATTTGTTGGCTTTCAGAATTGCAAACACGTTCGGCGTTCAATGAACGCGCATGTGCGAAACTCGCCTTCGATGATTGTAAAATTTTGCCTTGGCAATCAAAATATCAAAAAGTCGAAAAAAAAGTAAAAATTTTGACTAAGTGGGGTGCGTTGGGGCTACAAAGTACGAAATAAATATAAGCCGAAAAAGAAAAAGAATGCGAAATGCAGATGGGCCACAACAAAACAAAACAAAGCAGAACAGCAAATAAGAGAAAACAAAAACAAAAAAATGGAAGGGAAGCCACATGCTATTTGCATTTGTCAAACAAACTCGTAAATGGATGTTGGTACTACAAATTGTTGAAAATTCAAATTTAAAAAATAAAAATCGAGTTGCAGTTTTGGCCAGTTGCCCCTTGATGGGTTAAATGAACCTTTCGTATACTCTGTACCCCTTTGAAAATTGGTAGAAGGAGTATATTAAGTTAAATAAGAAAGCATTGCCAATCTTCTACCCCTATGAGGATATTCTCCTTGGCAAAGGACCTTCCTGTCAGAGTCTTAGAGCTTGCGCTAGGATCTTCAATTTATGTGGGATTGACCATGCCATAATAAGGAGGAATACCCGTAGCCTACTCCACCCTTTAAAGCACTTTCTTCCTATTTACAGGGTATCAACAAGCCGAGTACTGTTGACTAGAAACACTCTTACTTTGATTTGTTGTCTCAAAGAGTTTTGCCCTTGCGTCTGAAGGCTTTTGAACTGCTGCCAAAAAAAATATCACATGACACCAAAATAAATCGAATTTTGTTTGTTTAACTACGCTTGGTTTATGTTTGATCCTTTTTCTTATTTGTCTTTCACCTGAAATTGCACTTTTTTGCAGTTGAAAGTGCTTAAAGAAAGCAGGAAATAACTTTCGTTTATTTGTTAAAGCGTCTTTTCTTCCTGGTTCAATGCTTTCGCTTAAATGTCGAACTTAAATGTTTATTTGACTATACGAGAGTATTTTATTTAATTGCCGACACCGACGCCGCCACCCCCAAACAACAGATATTACGCATACGCCGCGTACTCCAATAATATTTTATTTTCTTTATTTTTTTTTCGTATTGCTCTTGGTCTGTTTTCGGTTTTTCTGTTTTCTGTTTTCTGTATTCTGTATTTTTTTCGGGGCTGGTTCTGTACTTCTCTTCTCTTTGGGATTCGCATCACGTATTTAGATGCCGCAGCACGTATTAATGAGCAATGCCCCAGCCCCGCCCTCAATCCACATAAAACTTCACTCTTCCTGCCTTATCTCCTCTCTGACTCCCTGCCGTTTCGCAAAAAATAAGAAACAAAATAATATATATAGTATATATTTTCCTCAGGTCGCTGGTGTAGACAACAGTTATGGCATTTAATGGTTAAAACATGCAGCAGTCATCAGCATACCCTGTAAATCAAACAATACAAAAAATGGCCAGCTCAGCTGACTGTCTGAAGAACATTACCGTTGTTGCTGATATTTAATTAGATTTTCCCCATTTCTTTTAGTTGAATAGCAATTTAAAGGGTATCTGCTGTGTTGCATAATAGGTATTATTTAAAGAATAAACATAAAAATTAAGCTGTAGATTTTAAGGACCTCTTTTCCCTTGCCGCCGCTTTTAAAAACAAACAAGTGTATTTTTTTATTCAGAATAACTGTAGCTCACTTCAATCCTTGCAGATTTGGCCAGGACACAAGGACCAACTCTATCGATTGGCATCCAAGGATATGGCGGTCGTCTAGGGATCATCGACTATTGGAAATTCAATTAAAATGCTCTAAAAATTAATTTACATTGACTCTGTTAACTAACATTTCCCATGTTAAGATAACATTATTCTGCTTGCTGCAAATTGTTGGTCGCAAAGCAGATTTTGTTTAAAATCCGCCGCTGGGCAAACTAAAAATCGAAGATTTGCCCCCTGGAGTACCAGGCGAACAGAAAACATTAGCAAGCTGATGCTAATTTTTTCGACCAACCCTAAAAGTATGCAATACAAAAATAATGTCAGTTAAATTTTTAAATATGTTGCTGCTTTTGGTTCCATTGTATATCTAATGTTAAAAGGACATGACTTCCGTAAATCATAACCAAGCCACTACCGCGTTCTATTCGTTGAGTTGGTCCTCTATCGATTGGCATTCAAGGATATGGAGGCCCTCTAAGGATCAACGACTTAAACAATTTCAACCGGTAATTTTATAGGGTATCCGGCTAGTCTGGCTTAGTAGCTGGCATCCCGACTGTAGTCTCCTTTGTAACCTCTGTGGATGCGCTGTAAAAACAAACAAACAATCAAATTCAAGTGCGACAGGCACTTAAGAGACTCGACTCCATTGTCTGTTGAGCCTGGAGAGTTTTCGGAGCTTCGGTCGTGGGTGAGCCACTGCCTCAAGGGTGTTCCAACTTCCGCAGGTAAATATAGGCAAATACAAGTTTATTAATTGCAAATACTACTTAAATTGTAAGCTACTTGAAACGTGTGTGTGTGTGTGGATGTGTGTGTGTTGGGTTTGTGGGTGTGTTGCACATATGAAAACCGCTTGATTAAATGCAAATTGTTGATTGTCGCTGGACATCCCAGCTTGAAACCTCTTCTCTCTCAGTAGCCAAAGAAATTGAAGCCACAGAGCAATTTATCCGGTCGTTTTATGCGCAATATCCCAAATTGGAAGACGGACATATCATCGGCCGTATTCATATCCAGAGCCATTAGTTTTTCGGCAGCCAACGGATGCCAGGAGCCAAAAGTGCAGGCTGAATTCATCTAAAGTACGGTCCTCAATTAATCAGAGATTAATCGCAAATAATTTCATTAAATTCAATCACCTCTTTGCTGTAGTAATGGCAACGTCCATTGAGTCGCGTTGAGGGCACATATTCCACAAAGTCCACTTGGGGGCAATGGGGCAGCAGAAGCGCCAGACCTGTATTAAAAATAAGAAATTAAGTGAAAGATTAATCCAATAGCAGAGCTTGCTGAAACTTGCGAGAGGTAAGTATACTTAGCCAGGTTAACTTGGAGATTAATTGAAATAAACTTTAAGCTTAAGTCTAAGTCTGGCTTTCAGCTAGACTTGGAGCTGTAAGCTTAGACTGTTGCGTTCAAAACCTTTCTTCAGCCCACTTCAGGGGCTCTTAGGAACTACTCACCAATAAAACCGGAACTGGGCGGATTGCGTCGTATAGCTCGATTACCGGCAAACATTTGCAGACTTTGCCAGAGACGCCACACCGAATGCGGATCGATGAGGAAAGCACGAGAATTTGGATAGCGTCTTCTGTAGATTTCATAATTGGTAAATAGATCATAATCAGCGCTAGTCAGCCAATCCTCCAGAGTTCCATTATAACGTCCTGGATCCCAGGCAGCAATTGTAACATTGCGAAAAATGGGCGCATGAGCAAAATCAAACTCGGGCTTGGTCACCACCTGGGAAGCAGATTTAGTGTGATCAATGATCATCAATTTGGAGGAGGAATTGCATTGAGCGGAACTGCATTCCACCTACTTGGGAATTCACCACACGTATTGTGGTTTTGCTGCCAACATCCACCTCGTGTCCCCGTGTTGGGGCGTGATTAAATCTCATCACGATGTCGTGGGTATCTAGTCGAATCGTAATTGGAGTAAAATTAATCAATCATTCTTGAGTTATGGTCACAAAATATATACAAGTTCTTCCGCTGTTTAACCTAGAAATTGTTTTGCATCATTTTCATTGCAGCCACTCACCTATAAACCGTCCTAGCTTGGAGCCAGCCAAAGAACCAGCACTGGAAACAATTGCACAGGTCTTAATATTCTTTACGTTGCGAAAGAGTTTCTGGCGTGGAAAAAGCCGTCCAAAGGGCAGCTTATTGAAGGGCGGATCCTTTCGCCGCAATACACGCACACCCGCCTCCATAACCAGGCACGTCGAGGGATAATACTGCTCCTCAAAACTGTCGCCAAAGACGGGCTTATAATCTACATTATAATGATTCGATTCGTTAAGAGATTCCTTCATGGAACGCTCAAAAGCCTGCACAATTCGCTGGCGAAAGGAGGCGGTTTTATTATGGCACTGTCCTGCATATTTGTCGTGGCAAAGATAAAGCTTTGGGCTTAGCGTTAATTTGGTATTTTTGGAGACTTTCAGTCTCGGATGTGGTGCAAGTTTCGATGAATTAATTGCCGGACTTTCACGGCTTTCCACAATGAATTTCTCATTGGGATTCCAACGCACGTGGAAAACACTGCGTGACAAACGGCGACCTGTTCATAAAAAAAGCGATGCTAGCAATTAGCCAATGCAGCCCCCTTGCTAACTCAACACACTCGTTTACGCGTATACCTACCACTGCGCGTCTGGACTGACGCGTTATTCACCACAGCGTCAGCGTTTGGTTCGCGTATTAGCTGTGCTTTCGTTGCTGCTTGCGTCGCTGCTGGCGTCGCTGCTGCTTCGTCAATTTGTTGTTGGCTTTGAATTATTAATGTGCTCAGCAGCAGAGCCCTGATTAATGTTGCCGGCAGCGCCGCAGCGCGTCCTTTTACTTGCAACATTTTTAAAACATTTCCGTTTTTTTTCGCTTTTTTCTAGAGGAATGTTAGTCAAGGCACGTTTCTGTTTTGGTGTGCAGATACATTTGAATCTATGTCCAAATAAATTGAGTTTAAAAAACTTGATTATTTATTTAGTACGGCTTGGGTTAATATCAAGGCTGTTCTTAAACCGCTCCTATTTGAGATTAATAAAAAAAAAACTAGTTTTTGGTGCGGTTCAAGTTCAAGTTGTAGGACTTTTTCCATTAAGGATAGCTTCGTTGCTCCGAAGATTGCTGATTGAATTAGATTTAAATATTGTTTTTTTGAATAAAATATTTAAAATAATTTGACTTTTGACTTTGTACTATTTATTTTTTATCAGGTGTATTCCAAATTCTTTTTGTTTTACTTTAATGATAATTCTATGGAGTAGTATAGCTAAGCTTCTTGATTTAATTGTGTACCAAAAAGTATGCTATGATTTTTTTAGCAAATTATTTCTGAAGTAAACTGCTGAACAAAGCCGAATGAAAAGATTGAGACTATGATTAAAATAAATTTATAAATTTAGTCCTACAAAAATAGAGCTTAAGTAGGAGAGAAATATTAGTCCAGCTATGCTAAGATATAAACTCTGAAAAGTAGTTCTAGCCTTGGTAGCCAGAGGCTATTTTCTATGGGGAACTCCTGAAAGTAGGCTTAAATTTGCGCACTACAAGTCAAAGCTGCAAGCAAAAGCCGTCACGTTTATAACCATATTTTATACATAATATAATTAAAAACTCTTCAACACACATTAAATTTGCGGTCAACTGTTTTGTGCCAGTTTCAATTAGTTTTGACCTTTTATAGAGGGCTTTTATGCGGCTAGCCTGAAACAAAAAACCGGATTTACCAACCGCTGAAATGAAGTAGAAAGCCGTGTTGCCTGTCAATTTTTTGAGAAGCGGACAACAGAAATTGCTGATGTTTTTCTGTACTTTTTTTTTTGGTCATAATTAAAAGGGGGAAGGGAAATGGGCGAAAAGCCAAAAACAAACGGTGTAATTTCTAATTAGTTTTTGTGCAGCAACACACGTGTTCTGTTATTTTGGGAACAGACAACATTTTCGCTGTTGTTCGCTGGCGCCCAAAAGTATGCAAAATAAACCGCAAATTCAGCGGCAGCCAAGTTGACCGTCAGCTCGTTAACGTTAACGCTTTATCCGTGTGGCCTGTACAAATATTTAGACGGATTTTTATATACACAAATACACTCACACACACACACTCACTCGCACTTGGACTTGGATTCGTGGCACGCAATTTGTGGCAACAGTGTGGGAAAAAAGTGTGGCAAGTGTCCGCAGCGAGCGAACGAACTTTCCCTTTCGCGAGTCAAAACGTATCTGAAAAATCTGCGGCACATTCAACACAACAAACGACACCTGAAACGAAACGGTACGGACGGACGGACGCCACTTCGGGTCGCTTCGCCGAGCATACGAATTGGACATTCCCACGATTCTCCTTTTCTCATTTCCTCCTTTCGCCGTTCGCCTTTCGCCTGCCCCACAGTCTAATTACGTTGTGCCTCAGTAAAAGAAAATGGCAGCAACTCTTGCATTTGCGATTAAGTACGTGTATGGTAAAAAAAAGTAAGAGTGAAAGTTTTAATTCGCGTATTTTTCACGCAAAGTTTGCCTGGCCAATCAGGTCATAGCGGCTTATAGAGTCGCCTAATGACACTATCTGAAAGCGTTGAGATTAATGATAAAAACTTCTATGCTTCAACAGCTACTTAAAAGAGCTTTAAGCTTTCAAGAACTTAAAACTACTCCAAACTAGCTGAATGTGTAAGATTAGCTGTAAACTAATAAGGAGCCTTTAAGAACTTTTAAACGAATAAAGGATTACTTAGAAAAGATAAACATGAGCTTTAAGCTTTCAAGAGCTTAAAAAAATAACTGCAAGCAAACTAAATAAGAGAGGTTTGGTCTAATTTAAACTATTGTAAGCCTGTTATTAAATGAGTTTTAAGCTTTCACTAAGAGCTGGTAGCACAGTTAAAAGCTAGCTGAATTTGTAAGATTAATCCTGCAATAAAAGTCATCTTGAAGTTGTTATAGCTTAAGAAACTATTAAGCTCTATTGAAAACTATTTGAATATGAAATTGGTTTGAAAGTTGCAAGGGCTTTGAAAAGATTGCAGACCCTCTGAGCTTTCAGGGGATTAAGTATGCAAAGTATTATTAAAGGAGCTTTAAGAACGTTCTAGCTAGATTGAATGAAATGAAGCCAGTCATTGTTCTCATATATATATGTATATATATTATTTTTTGTTTTTGGTATTTTTTTTTTGTTTTCTTTGTTTTTGTTTCTTGGTTTTTTTTTTTGTTGAACAATAATTATTATTTGTAATCATTTATTATTCATCGTCATAATCATAATAATTTTCTATACAAATACATTCAATAACAACAATTTATTTTTTATTATTTTCACTTTTTCACGTTTACGTCATTGTTTAATTATTTTACAATTACCATAATTATGCCAGTTGTTTCAATTATTATATGCCATATTATTATTATCAGTATTATTATTATTATTATTATTATTATTATTATTATTATTATTATTAGATAGTATTACTATTACTTTAATCTCTCAATTTGTTAGATACGATTTCATTTTGGGTCTTCTTTCTGGTATTTCTTTTTATTTTTAGAGCTGCTTGGAGGGGGCCAAGAATTTTTTTTTTTTTGGGATTTCTTACGAAAGTTTTCAGTTTTTCTTTATATATTTTCTTTTCTATGTGGCATTTTGTTATTGTTAATTAACAAGTACAGAAGATTTCAGTTGAGTTTGTTTTTAGTTTTTAAAGTTTTTAGCTGTTTTCTTAATGTTTTTTCTCATTTATTCTTTTATTATTTTTCTTAGTATTATTATTACAATGAAACTAACAAACTGTTAGTTGGCATCTCGAGAGTGTGAGAGTGTGAGAGAGGCGTTGGGTGGGCTGGGATGGGGCGTGGTGGGTTGGGAGAATGGTGGGGAAATAGGAGCAGGCGGGGCGGGGATGTTCTTCGGTGTACTGTGCAAAGATACACGAACACATTTGAAATACTTTGGTAAGAGTATTTGAAATCGTCTTTATGTTTTTGCATTTAATTAAATTTGACATGCGATTTTTTGCATTTTTTTGGTATTTTTGTTTTGTTTTTTTTTTGTGGGGGGTTTTTATTATTTATAAGTATTTTTTTTTTTGTTTTTTTTTTTGTGCTCGCTTTGGTGATGATATCAAATACGATACATAGAATAATTTCTCGCTTGGCACATAAATTATTTAATTTCGTTTTGTGGCCTAAAAAGAATGTTTTTTTTTCTCCCTTTTTTAAAATTTTCATACTCATTTTTTTTTTTGTTTTTACATACATTAAATAGGTATTTTTCTTGTTTTTTTTTTGTTTTTTTGTAAAAAATAATTGCTACCTTGCCATAACATTTTTCGGTTTGTTTTTGTTTTTTGTTTCTTGTTTTGTTATTAATTTTCAGCTGCTTTGTTGTTGTTGTTGTCTTTAGCAGCTGTTTCTTTTGCTTACAAAATTATTGTATATATTTTTGTTTTTAATTTATTTATTTTTATATATATATATTTTTTTTTTGTTTTTTCGTGCTAATTATTTTTTATTGATTCGATTTCGATTTGGTTTACGGTTTTCAAGTTTTTTTTACGTTTTTCTCAATGAATTTTTTGTTTTAACATTACGAGTATGAAATGTCCAAAATGATGCAATGGCATTTGCTCAATTGATACTTTTGTACACAAAAACTTGGAATGTAAATGTTGCTGTAAAGTAATTTCATTTTTTCGGGTTGAATTCCATATTCCGTATTCCATATTCCATACTCCGTATTCCGTATTCCATATTCCTTAGACCGTATTCCGAATTTCGTACTCGTATATGTAACATTATAATTAATTCATTCAACTAGTTCACATTACACAATCGCTGTAGATATTTCTTTCTTTCTTTCTTTCTTTCTCTCATTCCTTCTTTCTTTCTTTCTTTCTTTGTTTCTTTCTATCGGTTCGATCGCTTCAGTGGATCTGTAAATGAGACGCATTCAAAATCGACGCAATTTCGCCAAGATTTCGTCTTGTTCTTTGTTGTTGGTTGTTTATTGTTTACATTTAAATAAATTAACATTTAATTTATTATTATTATTATTTAGGCATCTATTCATGTTAACTATATTATATATATCAAAAAGTTTTACAAAAGTACACAATAATTCATAACAATTTGCATATGCGCGCAATTTGTGCCAGCGGCTCTCTCGCTTTGAAATGTTTCATTTTCGCCCTCAAAACGTGTGTTTTTTTTCTCATTTATTTTTCTATATTTTTTTGTTTCTCTCATTTGTTTTTGTTTTTTGTTTTCTTTTGTGTGCTTTAATTAGAAACACATACACACGCACACACACACACACACACACACAATAATCGAGTAACGAGTTGTCTATGTAAATTTTCATATCTCAAATTTGTTGGTTGAAAAACAACAACAGAAAATTGAAAGTATCAGAAATGGAAACAGAAAACAGAAATAGAAAATAGAAAATTGTATTGCATACTTTTTCAAAGAGTTTTCCTGGCTGGTTGTATGTGGAGTGGGTGGTGGGGTGGTTGGGTGGTTGGGTGGTGGGGTGGTGTGTATTTATGTGTATTTACAAAGGCAAATAGCAGGTTTCGCTTGTATGTATAATTATTTATTATTACTGTAATTGATATGGAAATGAGGAGCGAAAACTGTTCAGCTCAGGTGGGAACGAGGACCCCAAGTTTCATATAGAATTTTAGACTGTGAGCTCGTTTGTGAGTAGCTAGCTAGGACACCAAGCCCAAAATGGCTGCAACAAGCACAGGAGCAGAGAGAAGAGTCAAGAAGAAACTAGTGAAAAACTAGTGGAAATGTTAACTGGATTAATCCAATGCTTAAGTGCCATTTTAGGCCAGTGTCAGCGTACTGCTTTTGTTATTACTTTTCGCTAATAATTTGTTATCTCTACAAGAAGAACACCTAACATAGCTCCACCTTCACCAAAATAAAGGGAAAGTTGTTTTCTTTTGGTTCCATTAAAGTAATGCGTCAGTTCAAAAAATCTGCCAAAAATTGTAGGTAGGCTCTTAGTACTGCCTGCAGTGCCAAAAACCTTTACGAAAATGTAGTCATAAAGAGAGTGAAAAATACAGTGAGGAGAGAGAGAAAGAGAGAGTGAGAATAGATGAACCAAAGCGTAGTGCCGAAAACTCTCAATTCTGGGTGCGAGTGGTAGAAGTGAAACGTGAGAGATAGAGAGAGGTGAGTTTTTGAGTGTAGAGTGTTGAGTGTTGAGTTTTGAGAGTTGAGTTGAGTTGAGTTTTGAGAGTTGAGTCATGTTGGTGGTACATGCTTAATTCAATAGGCAATTAGTTAATATACCAAATACATCTATCGTTTTTTATTTCATTTAGTAACTAATTATTCTCATATAATACTTATATATACCATAATGTTTTTTCCTTCTTTCCTTCTTTCTTTCTTTCTGTTTTCATCCGCTGTTCTTTATTGTTTGCCTATAGGTTCAAGTTTTTTATTTTCTTTTCTTTTCTTTTTTTCTGCAAGTATGTACGATAAATTGTTAATTATAAATATATATAATATATATATTTATGCTTGTTTTTGTTGGTTTTTTTTATGTATATGTACGCTACATAGAGTTAACTTTATTACAAAAATTATTATTATTATTATTATTATTATTTGTATGCACTATTTATATAGTAGGTATGTTGTTGTTGTTGTTGTTGTTGTTACTGCAGCTACAACTGTTTGCTCTGCTCCTTCTTCTTTCATCTTTTATCTTCTATCTGTTATCTGTTATCTTTTATCTGTGTATACCTAAGCTACACTTAAGTTTCCCCATTTGCTAATCTCCTGCTTCCTTCTATGTTGTTTATGAACCTTATATATTAAGTTTACTGTGCGCTTTATATTGTTTTTTGTTTTTTCTCTTTTGTTTTTTGTTTTTCTCTTTTTTGTTGGTTATACAAAGTTCATTTTTAAAACTAAATAAAGACAATCTTAGACACATTTTTGGTTGTTACTTCATCTTCATCTTCTTCATCTAACACTTCCTTCAAGTTTCTTTCCTTCTGTTATTCCTCCATATTCTCTTTTGAACATCTTCTGCTTCTATCTCAAATCGCTTCTGTTTTCTGACTATGTTATAATATTTGATTTGTTTAAAACTAATTTATGCAATAAGTAAAGTTTTTCATTTATCATATTTGTGTTTTTGTTTTCTTTTGTTTTGTTTTCTTTGTTTTTGTTTTTTGTTTTTTGTTATGTTTTTATGTACTTTGAAAGTGGTTTGATAAGCGGCCTTTATGTCAATTTGTATAGTGAATTGAGTGTAATTCCTTTCGAATTTCTTTCTTCATTTTCTGCTAATTATTTTATTTCTTTTCTCCCTTTTGTTATTATAATTCTCTCTTCTGTTTATTGAAATTTCTTTAGTCTAGTTGTAAATATTTCGTGTTGTTGTTTGTGTTTTTTTTATTTATTTTTATTTTTATTTATATATTTTTTTCTCGTTTTAGCTAACCTAAAATTCTGTCGCTTTTCTTTGTTTGTTTTGTTTTGTTTTTTGCCTTTATTTAAGTTTATAACTATGTATATTATTTATGTATCATTTTTTGTTTTCTTTTTTCTTTTTATTTTCATATACTTTGTTAAATGTTTTGTTTGTGGTTTTGGTTTATCCTTTTTGTTTTTGTTTAATGTTTACCTAAAAAACCTATTTTTGTGGCAGTTGTTTTTTGTTTAATTAAATATTAATATTCTTTGTTTCTAGTTGTAATAAAATATGCTATTTGTTTTTGTTTTTTTTTTTTTTTAGGTTTTTAATAGATTTATAATTTATTTACTTTCATATTTGGTTTTCTTTTGTTTTATTTATATTTCACTTGAAAGAGGACCATAAATATTTAAAGTGTTTTTTTCTGTCATTTTGCCATTCCATTAATTTTCGTTACTCTCCATTCGGCAGGGGGGAAAAGACCTGCAATTTTCTGTTAATATTATTTATATCTTTTATTAAGTTTATTTTGTTTTTCGTTTGTTTAATTAGCTAGCGTTACGAGTAATTTTCTAGAGTACGAAATACAATTAATGACATTATAATCTCTGCAATTTTTTATATTGGGTTTTTTGGTTTTGTTGGTTTTTTGTTGCATATTTTTTGGGGTTTTCTGTTATACTGCATGCACTATAAGGCGCCATTAGCGATGGTTCCTCGAACCTCGAGCCAGTTCCATCTTCGCCACCAATCGTTTATATTGTAGTTGTAGTAGTAGAAGTAACGATAATTTCTATTTTCTTTTCTATTCCTGTCGCTGCACTTGATTCGTATTCGTATTCGTGTTCGTATTCGTATTCGTATTACTCGTAGTTCTTGTAAGTCTCTATAGTTAATTATACTTTGACTATCTCTAGACCTCATCATTTCGGATTCGCATTCGAATTTTAATTTACTTCTGCTGCTACCACTAAAATATCGTACTTTTCTACACGGTATTTTTTTATATTTATTTAATGGCCATAATGGCCACGCCCATGCCCACGCCCACGCCTGGCTGGTGGCAGTGAAGCTTGCACTTCCGTTTCCGTATCCATTTCCATCATTTCCTCCTCTACTGCTGCGCCTCTGTCTACTTCTTCTTGTCTTGGCGCCGCCGTGCTCTGAACTCGAATTCGAACTCGAACTCGAACTGGAATTGGCGGCTAGCAGCTCGTGGCAGCTGGCCTCACAGTCGGCGGCACTGCCACGGCCAGCACCAGCGCCGCGCCCACACCGCTGCCGTGCCGCCCCACAGCTGCTCAGCAGACCGAGCAAGGCGCTCAGCCAGACAAGCAGCTGGGTCGGCGGCGTCGGCGCCACACCGGATGCATAATAGGGTATCTCACAGCGGCTACTGACCGATGGCACCACAGCACAGCCGCCAGATATTGCCAATGCTGGCATATCGCTACCCTCATCATCGTCATAGTAATAGACGCTGTCAAGGTGCGCATAGTAGGGCAATCTCTCCAGCAGCTTTAATCCAGTTGGCGGCGGCGAAGTGCTCACATTCCTTAGCGCCACAGAGACGCTAGCGGCACGCGCATGCTCACCCGGCGGGGAGCTCATCGTGAGCGTTATATTATGCACTCGAGGCCCACTGTGCTCCTCGCTGGTGCTTGAGTTGGGCGCCATCTCATTTCGATTCTTCCTTCCGGGCGCAAAATCCGAGCAAATGGTGCATATGCCCTCCGTGGGTCCATTGCAGTAACTGTAGCAGCAGTCGTTGGGGCCGTAGCTGGATTTCTTCAGCTGCTCGCCGGTCTCGGGTATATTTTGATCTGTAATTGAGTAAAGTTTAATATGAGAGATCCTATACTTAATTCATTTCATTAATGTTCTAAACTAATCTCGATTTTCAAAATTTATAGCATACTTTTTGGAGCAGAATAAAACTGAGTAGAAAAAGCTTCATTTATAGATAGTTATATTATTAGCTCAATTAGTTTGGAACAATTCAATGGAGTTTTGGAACTGCTTTATTCTTTTTTGTCCTAACTTTTGAGGAAAGCTCCTTCGGTCTCCCCTCTGCGTTTTCTTTTCGAATCACGAGAAGCGAAAAAAGTAAGTGGATTGGTTTCCGTTTGGAAGATTATTCCGCCTACTCTTTGCTTAGTTCATTTTCGAAATTGAATATAGAAAAAAGGGTGAATTATTTACCTAGGCATAGAAATGTCGGCTCGCCGGCATATTGGGTGGGCAGCGCTGGGGCGCGATCGGCGGGCAGCAGGTAGGGGCACTTTTGTTCCACTGTTTGGCACACGCTCAGGCAGGGTCGAATGCGGCGGCGCTTACGGAACTCTGCCTTGCGTGTTGATCTAAGGATACAGAAGATAAAATTGGAGTGTACAGGATAATAGAGCATAGTTATGATGGCTATTACCTCTTTTGTAGTTTTGATATCACTGGATCCGCTGCGCTGGGATCCGCATTATTGGCAGTCGATATGAAATTATTGAATTGTTCGTCTTCCTCTGTTGGAGCAGCAATTGCTCCTCCTCTGCTATCGTTGCGTTTGTTATTGTAAGGCTGGGGCTGTGACTGTGACTGGAACTGCGACTGGAAATGTGACTGGAACTGTGAATGTGAATGTGGCTGTGACTGGAAATGGCTTTGGCTTTGGCTCTGGCTCTGGCTTAGGGCTTGGGAATGGGAGTGGGCAATGCCAACGACATTGTAGAACGCCTGAGCCACATTCGCAATGTTTTCGCTCCCATTGGAATTCGCTTTCGCATTTTTATTTTGTGGCTCGTTCTGGGGCTCATTGTCCTCGTCATGCTGTTGATTAATCTGACGCTCGTTCATGTTATTGCCGTTATTTGATTTATTGTTATTGCTGATTAATTTCTGAGATTTATGCTGGATGTTGCTGCCATTGGCCCCAACAGCAGCAACACCAGAATTCCCAGCACTTCCAGCGCTTCCTCCTCCTCCAGCACCTCGCGCAGCACGTTTACTTTTGCCAGTCGATGCCAATGCCGACGCCGACGCTGACGCCGATGCCGACGTTGGCTTCCCCGTTTGCAACCTAGTCGCCAGGTCATCGGCTGATGCATCAACATCCTGTGGCTCGGCAAAATACGGCACCAGCGTGCTGCAAACCCAGCGGCGATAAGCTTCCTGCAAATACATTAAGATACATTTAAAATAGGTTAGTTTCATGCAACAGCAAATCTTATTTACTTAAATAGGGGGAGAGAATGAGATTGTTGGGCTATGGCTGTGTGAATAGCTTTAAAAAGGCACATTAAGGCTGTCAGAGAGCTTTATTGGGTTTGTCGAAGATATTGGGAGCTATAGAGATTTTCAGCTATGCAAAGAAGCTTATATGCGCAGCTTTCAAAGCACATTAAAGGATTAAAGCGTGTTGAATGACGCTCTATTTATGTTTAATTCAAAATATCACAACTAGAAGCTAGAATCAGGAAGTTTATCTTTATTTTAACCTGACTTTTTAATCACTTATAAAATCACTTTAAAGAAGTTAATGTAGAGCTTAGCGAGCTTAACGAAATATAATTAAAACCAAACACTCGACAAACTAGCTACATTATGACCATTAAAATCATAAAATAAGCTTCCAAAGCAGATTAAAGCTCTACTAAGACCCTTATAATGCATTAAGCGAGCCTTTATAGCTAATTACGGCTAAATACTCGACTGTAAACAATAACTATCAACATTTTGGCCTTTTGATCTGCTCTATTTTCAACTAATTTGAAATGCTATCACTTTTAGCTCGTAGAACTCAAAGTACTCGCAATATTCGCAGTATCAAGGGATACAATCAGGCAATGTGCTTTGGGTTATGTGGCACATAACTCTCTCATCGCATGAGTTACGCCAATCCAATTGAATTTTGGTTTATCATTAAATCATTGAACTACTGCTAGTATAGCCTCAGGTTTTTAGATACCCGAGACGAGTGGGAGAGGGAGATGCAGGGAGAGAGGGAGGGAGAGAGAGTAACTTTTGGCTTTGGCTAAACAACAATTAAGTTCGCTGAACGCGTTTCACATTGCGTATACGTGATTTATGTGTGTATGCGAGTGTGTGCTGTTCGCATTGCGGTTTATTTTCAGGCAGGACAAGGCCAGGATAAGGCCAGGATGTGAGGAAGGGTGAAGAGCTTAATTCAATTATTGCTCTGTTTGTATTTCTGTTTGCAATTTCTGTTTGTATACTTCACCTATAAATAATTGCCATAATTGATTTAGACAATCAACGTTGCATTTTCCAGCATTTTGCAACATTTTGTTGCATTTTCACCAATCAAGTGACTGAACAAATATTTGCGCCTCGACTATCCCACACAGTTCCACTAAAATCTAAAAGTCTCCCTCTCTTTCTCTCTCTTAAATTAAAGTCATAAATTGCCAGTTTTGCTGGTTTGCTGGGCAAAAAATGCTCAATGAAATACTCATTCGACTTCCAAATCGCACACCTGCACACAACCCAACGAACAGCAATCAAATTCATAAAAGTAGCACTAAAATACAGAAAAATACCAATATATATAGTCTATATATATGAACATATATATATGTATGTATTTATACCTATACCAATATATAAATATATATGTATTTCTGGGTGTCGCACGTTTTCTACCCACACAACAAATTTGCTGACAAATCAAAGTGCATACATTGCAATATACCATCAGAGGGGAAGAAGAGCAGGAGAAGAGTTGGAGAAGAGAGGGAGAAAAAGGGAGATTTTGAATTGAAGTTTTAGATTTTGTCCGACTTTCTCCCTCTGTGTGTGTGAGCGTTGGGGGAGCTTGCAAAATGCTAAAACAAAACGTGTTTAAATCGAATTTTCTTTCTCTTAAACATCTCATGAATTTCGACACAATAATCTCAAAAAAAGTCTTTAGAAATGGCTCTCCACCTTATCGTTGCTAGTTTACAGCTTTTACCTATGGACAGGATATTTAA
Organism: Drosophila repletoides; assembly: GCA_018150835.1. Taxonomy (NCBI): domain Eukaryota; kingdom Metazoa; phylum Arthropoda; class Insecta; order Diptera; family Drosophilidae; genus Drosophila; species Drosophila repletoides. Next base: position 15,984,032 of record JAECWQ010000089.1, on the reverse strand, counting down.
GTGTCCTTAAATTTATTAAAAATTCAAAATATTTAACAAAGATATAGCTGAGAGTTGACTTTTGATTTGCAGAATCCTTGAACAGAGCTGCATTTTATTCGTCAAGCAGTATCCATTTCCTTTCTAAATTGTTGGCTCCTTTTTAAAACTAAGCAAAGTATATTTAAGTGTCATTAAATTAACCTTTTTCCTTGGGAAACAGCTCGGACTGGAATATAGATAAATCTTTTATCGGAACCGTTTCCCTTTTCGCCCTGTGCTCTGACTGAACAAGAGGTCTTTAAGCCGTCAATAAACCAAAGAATATGGTAAGAATTATTACAATAATAAATTTATTTTACTACCTAAATTAATTAATATTAAATAGATAATTTTAAATAAAATAAACTGCTTTTTATTTAATATCATATACTACAGTTCGAGTTATTTTATTTTCTGCGAGTGTAAGCAAGAAAAAGCAAGCCAGATTTCAGCTTTTTTCGCTAGCTTTTCCGCTTATATAAAAGTATGTAAATCAGCTGAGTGAATTTACTTTTTACACTAGAAGCAGCCAAAAAACAGAAGGAAAAAAAAACAGGCTTACAACAAACCTAAAAACAAAATATATATATAAATGTGTGGGCGTGGCCTTTTTGGGAGAACTGAAAGGGAAGAACTGGGAAATGGCAACATGAAGAGGAGAGAAGTTCGTTATCTTGACATGCCCATAAAGAGACAAGGTACAAAATTATTATTTAATTACAAAAAGTATTTTTCATTAATGGGAGACAGTCAAGCACAGCACTGAGAAGGAGGCAGAGAATGGCAGAGGGGGAATGGAAGAGAGTCGAGATGTCTGGTAGTGCTGCTAGAAACTTGATCCTGGGGCAACGATGCGAAGTGCAACGCAGCTGAAGGGGCAAAATGTTGCAAGAGGTTGAACTCAATTAGCGGCATACAGCAGGCAGAAGGCAGCAGGCAGCAGGGAAATGGGTGGCTGCTTAATTAGAGGCTGCGAAGGTAGAGGAAACAGGTAAACAATAAAAGGAAATGCAGGTGAAATTCAACATTTAATTAAACATTTTTGTGTGTGAGTGTCTCGAAATGATATTTAAATTCATCGGGTTGCAGGCCTACAGGCATTAAGTTTACCACATCTCCATATATATGTGACTAAATAAACCCATTCCTGCTCTGGAAAATCCATTTAAGCTGCGCCTGCTTCATTTAAATGCCAGTCGCAAAAGTCATTCACTCGCTGGGTTCGCAGACACCGCAGACACCCAGAGAACAACCCAAAATAACCCAGAATAACCCAGAGAACAACCCGAGCAACCCAAAGCTCAACACTCAACGTTGCCGCTGCCCGCCTGCTGGTGGTTTCGATGGTTGTTGCATGGAATTTCTACGTATGTCAGAATTTCGTTTTCGTCCATTACTTTGACATGCACATGCAGAACGAAATGGACAGACAGACACACACATACACATACACACAGACAGACAGACAGAGAAACGGGCAGACAAACGGGCAGCCGTGACCGGAACGCCAAGCTATGCGGCGTATTGATGCGAATCCGTTACTCATTCGCCCCCTCGCACTTTCATTTGTGTGTCTCTGTGTGTCCGTTTGATTGGCCCTGTGGATTTTGCCCATGCTCCAGTGAGTGGATTTTCACCATTCTCTAGTGGGTGGATTTTCCCCTTGCCGTGTGGGTTGTGCGAAATATTGCAAAATTCAATATTTGGGTAATGATGCGTGTGGCGACTCTTCCGTGCAAATTTTACGGGCAACAGCTACCCGTTTAAAAACGATTTTTCAATTAAACAATTAATGTCGAAATATTCACGAATATAATATGAATAATTGTAATTGTGATAGAAAACAAACACGAAATGCTCTCAAAGCGGTAGTTCTATTGAAAATAGTTGATCTTCGATACGAAACCCAACAAAGCCTTTTTTCCTTGAACCGATTCAATGCACGGAATCTTTATTGAACCAATTCAATTCCAGAAATGTCTCTTGAATCGGTTCAATTCCAGGAATGCCCCTTGTGCAATTCAATTCATTTTCAATTGAATTTTCTTTTTACCTGAGGAAAGTGATGGAAATCATATGATATGATTTATACAAAATGTTTGAATAAAGTTCAGAAGTTTTTAATGCAAGAAGATTTTAAAAAATATCCATACATATTTCAGTGGAATTCCTAATAGAATAGCTGCAATACGAAGCAGCGCTGTGCATGCATATTTAACGGACCAAATCCGCAATTCTGGTACAACAGAAACCACATTTAGTCAACGAACCCTAAGGCGAGTCACTGGTTCGAACCATGAACCAAGAACAGCTGACAAACATTATTGAGCTTGCAGCAATGAAAAGGTACAAAACTATTCAAGCAAATAGTTATTTGTTTGTTGGCATTGTTCCTACAAAAAAATGCATTTGTTTAGATAAATATCTTAATAGAAAATGTGGCAAATATGAACATGCCATAGCTCTGGGGCTAATCGGGTATCCCTGGGGTTATTGGGTTAAAGATTAGGCTAGGGTCAGCTGGGGAGCAGAGAAGAAGTGCAGGAAAGTCCACTGTGAATGACCGAATAAATAATTGAATTTCTCTTCTTTAGTACAACTTATATATTTTGCTTTTTTTGTTTTTTTTTTTTGTTTGTGGAAAACACTCACACATAAAAGTTAATGGACGAAGCAAGAAGAATTGCTTTTATATTTGGCAAATCAAGCAGACATTGTGGCTGGAGATTTATGAGTTCGAACACCGAATAACTATCATAATTTCATGTGCCATTGAACCACGCCTAAGACAAACAACAAAGCAACAAAGCAACAAAGTCTCAGCAAAAGTCTCCACAGAGGCAACAACAAAAAAATTTATATATAAATAATTTGTTGCTACGAATCGACGCCGCTCACATTTTTACTGAGGCTCCCACAGTGACCCTGGGGGCCATTTACAGTTGATTTTCGTCTGGGACCCCAAATAACACTGGGCTACAAAAAATGGCCAGTGGCAAATGGCAAATGCCAAAAATAATGTAGAAAGAAATACATAAAATAAATGTCAGAAAGAACTAACATCAACGTTGGCACTTTTAATACACTCAAAAAAGGGGCGCAATAAAAATGAGGCCAACAAAATATTTTCGTTTCGTTAAATTCGTTTTTTAATTTCTCTGAAAAAAGTGTAGTCCGCCATTAAAACACTCTATTGACAATGGTTTTAATCAAGCTCCAAAAAGTTGGCTAAACAGATTTTAGTGGAATTAATTCGCAAATGACAGCAGGAGCAAAGCCTATTTTGGTTTCCAATTTAGATTAAATTCTATAGAACAGATCAATTAAATTAAAAGCTTTACCTTTTTTCTGCATAGTTCAATTCTCTTTATAATCCCAAAAAATAGGCTACAATTTATTGTTGTTGCCACAACTATTCACTTTCTAATTCATTCCACAGAAATAAATATGGCATGCTTTAAAGAGTGTCTATGCTATATTAAAAGTACTGCAAGACCTGAGGATTATTTAATTATTATTTAATGCCAAAATAAATGCTGTCAATATTTCCTTGGAATTCAGTCTAAACAGAAAGAGTCCTTTATATGTATATGACAAAGCAAGAAATATAATATGCTTCAAAAGGTTTCTACAGTTTGGAAAGTTTATTACACCAAAAAGTAAGCTGTTAAAATTTCATTGGAATTTAGCTTAAGCAGAAACAGTGCAATATATATTTTCCACAAAGCAACAAATATAGCATGCTTCAAAAGGCTTCTTTGGTTATATTAAAAGTATGGAAAATATTACACCAGAAAAAGTATGCTATTAAAATTTCATTGGAATTAATACCAGACAAAGACAGCCCTGTATTTCTTTTCTAGAAAGCAATCAAGAAAATAGTGGACCTTTGAGACGTGCAACTGGTAAAGTTGCAAGCTTAAAATGTCTAAAAAGTTTACAATAATTAAGATTTATCGACTTACAACAGTTTCAGTAATAATTCAGTAGTTGAACTCGGATAGTACTTGAAACTGTTGAAGAATTATTAGCCCACACACCCACCCACACACACACACATACACACACCACGCACACACACATTGCCAGTATTGATGGCAGAGGGGCAAAAGTTTTTTATTAGTATTTTGTTGAGCACAAACAATTGCGTAAAAATAAACAGTAAAAGCATTTTAGCAGGCATTTTTCAAGCCCTTTTTAACAGAAACTAATTTCCATTTTGTCAGCTATTCTCAGTTGTTGTTAATTAGTCTACTGGCGTACTGCATAGCTGCAATTTCAGCTGCATTGTTGGCCACAAATTGCCTGTTGGCCAGTGCCAAAGCACACACAACATAATCAACTTTTGTTTGTTTTTCTATGCAGACTCATAGCTCGACTCGACTTCTCCTGGCATGGCATGGCAAAAAGGACCCACTTATGGGGCAGCGCAGAGGACGAGTGTATCAGAGTTCATGCTTCAAGCATTGGCCTTCAATTCGACTCAAACTGAAGTAGTAGAAGCATAAATATTTTATGGATTTCTAAGCGGGCAGCAGTCAAAATGGATACCAATTCCGAAACCCAACCATAAAGTACCACATTAAAGCCCAATGTCCACTCCTGGCTGGAAATATCCCAAATATTCGAATAGATTTCATCGATTTTATTTACGAATAAATGCAACAGTGCTATAATTTAAGCTGCGAACAGCTGCTCTATTTAACATAAATACATAAGCAATTATGTTAATTTAAATTAAATATTTATTTGATATTTTTTACAACGAATTATATAAAATAGTAGCGCTGAATAGTCGGCGCCGCCCGGGTAAATTCCTTTTTGAAAATATAATTTGATACGAGAAAAGGCACAAAAAGCAAACAAAGTCTCATTGGAGGAGCATTTCTGTCGAGGTGGACATGAGGCTTAGAACATCATTTTTTGGTTTAGTCAGGGTTTTAATACACTTTCACTTGGGGGTCAGCGCGTTATGGAAACGTGACCGAATTGGTCAAAGATTTGCCGCACTATACAAACACACCATATGCAGCAGTCGTAACATATATTATCCTGTATCCTGCGAGTATGTAATGTAATTGATATGGCAAAGAGAGTCGGAGAGAACAGGGGCGAGGCAGATTCTTCGCTTTGGTCGTATGTATGCAAATCAGTTATGATTTGATTTGTACCATTGCAGTAAACTTTGGTAACAACGAAGCATTACAGCTGGGCTCTATATATATAAATACACACATATAAGCTCTATGTATATGCTCGAATATATATATTTTTATAAGCAATTTGCATAATGGTCTTTGCTCGCTCTCCCTGTAATAATAAAAGTGAATTTCGCACGTCTAGTGGCCAGCACACACACACACACACACACTCGCATATGCGCCTGGGTGGCTCACAAAAGTATGCTATGTTTTTCCTTTTTCAGTTCAGTGCATAAATAATAAACAATAATAAAGCGTTGATTTTAAATCTGTTAAAAATTAATTTAAATTGCTTCAGTTGCCAATTTTTAACGGCAAACGACCGCTATAATATTCTTTGTTCTTTTTGTATAAGATTTAAATATTTTATATTTATTTATTGATAAGTTCTGAGTACTCTGAGTAAGGTCACTAGCCCCAATAAATCAAAGTTCGAAATTTCAAGCTAAAAGGCTTTCTCTTTGATATGAAATATATGTAATATATACTATGTCAAAAGAAGAATAAAATGTGAAAATAAAATATATTAAAAGCTTCGCAGAATAACCTCTACTTCTTCTACTAAATAAAATGAAGAAACTACGATTGCCAAAGAAATAATTCATTGAAAATTTCATGCTAAAGATTGTACAATACTTTTTAGAGAATATCTTTTATATTTCTGTGAAAACTGTCAGCTAAAAAGCCAAGTTATTAGCACTTCATTCAAAGAATAATAGCTGAATGTATCTGATAGCATCTGCTTAGATACAAATCAGTAAAAAGTTACATTGTGCAGCATTCCAGTTGTTTCTTCTAGTAAATTTAGTTCTACTAAGCTGATTTCATTGTCACACAATCGTAAAAGTATGCTATAAAAAGTGAAAAGAGTGACAAGCGTTAGAAACATTTCGAATTTACTGTGATCTATTGGTGTTTTTTATGATCTAAAAGGACTTACTAAGTGCCTCTAAGTATGTTCAAGTACACTTGGCTAAATTCAGGAATATAAACGAGTATCTGCACCCGTTTCTCCAAGTGCTGGAAGTAATTATGGACAATGTATGTAAGAGCAACAGCCCGCTTTAAGCAGATTTTAATGCAAAATGCTAATTAAAAGCCAAATGCAAATGCTTTATACATGTATGTGGCTCAATTTGCATATATCACATAATATATGGCTATATATATATCATTATTTATGTACAGAGGTAGGTAAAAATTCGGTACATAAATTCCAACACTTGTCGGGACAACATATCCGTCATAAACACAAACTGGAACGTTAAATTTTCACTTAAAAATGCAAATATGACCAAGCGCGTCATACAAAAACAAACCCCAACAATGCTGTGACTGTGTGTGTATAAAAAAACATAAGTAGAACAGCCAAAGGAAGGGTATATAAGCTGAATTCCACTACAAAAAAATATAGCATACAATCTGGCGTCAACTTATTTGTATGAAAATGGTGGAGCTCTGAACAGCTCTGCTTTAGCATACTTTTTGCCGTTGAATTTCATACAAGCGAAGCAGCTCTGCTTTTGTGTTGCATACTTTGAGGCGGTGCCCAAAAATTGTATCTTGGAGACACAGCTGCAATATATTTCTTGTGGAATTGAATTGAATTAATAAAAATTAATTCTTTAATTGTCTACTGCATTTGTGTTGGCCATGTTAAAGCGCGTAAAAAGCTTAACAAGTTGGCATTTTGTGTGGGGGATTTTGTGGCTTTTAAATTTGTGCAGCGAATGCGTCGCGCGTCCGAGTTTCACTCGAGTGCACGTAGCTTGCCACAGGGGGGCAGCAAAATAGGAAAAAAAAAACAGAAAAAGTGGAGAAGAAGCAGGCAGAAGCGAGAGAAGAAGCTGGCAGAGATGTGGCCTTATGCGCTGCAGCACTCGACAAAGAAGACGAAGGTAACACGTGACCGTGTGCAAACAAAACAAACGAGGCAATGAACCAGTCTCCTCTACCCCCTTCCCGCTCTTCCAGCGACAAAAAAAATATATATATACATATATAGTGAACGAAAGAAAATACACACACATACAAAATAAAAGTTTATCCTTGGACCAAAAGCATTACTTAAGTGTATGTGTGTGTGTGTGAGTGTGTGTGTATTATTGCCATAGCCAATGCGACAACACGTGCCACAGTTGGTCAAGTGTGTTTTTCAGTGTATCTGCAGCTGTATGTGTGTATACTGATACACACACTCACACACACTCCTCTTTCAGGCAAAGCATAAAAAAATCGTGTAGAGATCGTTCGCCTGGAAAACACTCTGCATGCATAGAGAGAGCCATAGCCAGATTATTACAGAAAGCGGATCTTTAGACCAATCTGCATTGGCGCAGCAGAAGGTATCTCAAATATGAAATAAAATGCATCTGTGGATGATAAATTGGAATTCACAAACCAAATTTCGTATTTCCAGCACTTATATAAATATCCGTATTATCCGTTGATATTGAGCAAAGACTCCAGATATAATTTAGAGGTTTGCAGTTCCAATCCTCTGCCCGTTACGTACACTATGCACCAGCTAAACACGCTCTTTTAACTCATGGTATTTCTATAGAGTATACAAAACGCATCAAAGTTGCTTCGTGTTGTAATTGTATAGCTTGAAAGCATCAAATTGCTACTTGGCTGCAGTTTGGCTTCGAAACTCTCCTCTCCCCGCCTCGCCTCGCCTCGCTTTTCCTCTTTCTAACTCGACTTTGGCATTGCCATTAGGAGCAGAGATAAAGCGAAACCTGAACATTTCACTTATTACAGACCCTGCTGAAGTCTATCGAATATACGAGTAGATATAATGCACAAGTGTTAACAAAAGGCAAGATACAAATTTGAGAATTTAATGCGACAAATTGGATGATTTGTTCAATTTTCAAATTATATGAAAACCGTTTTTGTCAAGGGCATAAAAAAGCAAAGGAAATCTTTTATAATAAAGCAGTAAAAAATGACTGCTTTAAAGCCTTAAGTACTTATTTATCTTCCTAGTTGTTTCAATTTCATTTATGGAAGATTTGTTGTAAAAAAATCAAAAAGATTTCTATAGTTTGAAAAGGTTTCTCTTCTGAACTGAAGTAAATGCTCATCTGACTTTTTAAAGCCCCAATTTATAAAAGTTAGCTGTATGAAACCAATGTGACTTGAAATTCACAAATATATTTTTAGTATTCTATTTAGAGCAGAGTGTAGTATACAGAAATGTTAAGTCTCGCTTCTCATTCTTGGCCATTCGCCTTTCACAGAAAAATGTATAGCATGCTTTTTGGAGCGCAATATAAATAAATACCCAACAGCAGACGTCAGTTTCCTAAGTGGAATTCATTTAAAATATTACAAATTTAGTACAATTATTGAAGTCCAACACAATTCTCTATTCTTCCGGGTTAGTTTAGCTTACTTAAGCATTGCTTCAGCTTTAATTTTAGATGATATTCCGCAGAGCTGATTAATAAAGTCTGAAATCTTCACCAGCTACTTTCTTTTTCCTCTCTCTTTCTCTCTCTCTCTCTCTGCTGCGATATCAGTTTCCACAAGCCTCACAAAATGATGCTTTTAATTGGTTTATGCTTAAACTGTTTTGTTTATAAACTCATGCCTTAAAGTTGGTCTTCTTCATCCTTTTTGAAACAATTAAACACATTTACCATTTACCATTCACCATTTACCAACACTGGCCCACAACTTTGTTCCACATTTGCGTTAAATACTGGTAGAAGTACTCGTAAAAGCAAGACACAGTTACGTCAACATTGTGTGTGTAATGCCAAAAGGCAGCTATTGGCACAGATTCTGGAGGGAGCCATTAACTCTAGCCCCCTTTTAATAGGCTTAAAGGGAATGCGAAGTTGGCCAGAAACGGAAGCATCAGGCCAAAGCAAAAAAAAAACAAGAGAGTGAAGGTAAAGCTATAGCAATTTTAGACAAGCTGCTGAAAAGAAAGCAGAAGGCGAAAGACGAAAGCTGCTCTACGGAGAAGAGATATCAAAGGGCACACACATACACGTAAAGCCATGCAAATCAGCCAGAAAACTTTGATAAGCCAATTCAATTCCGTGGCAGAATTATAGCGTCAGTCAGGCGCAATTGATTGGCATTTAATGTTGCAAGTTGCAAGCAGCGAATTTTAATTAAAGTTTCATTTCATTGCGCTGCACTGTGCTGTGAAGAAAGCCGCTTAAATATGCTGCTACCCAGTATAATTGAAATGCCACAAGAAAATTTCCACAGCAACATATGTATATAAATGTGTGCTTATATATATATATATATAAAGTCTTATATGTATATGTAACCTCCACGTGCCCCGCAGTTCTGTTTACAGCTGGGCGCCATCCTCAGGCATCGCACATTGTCAAATCGCAGACGCCTTTCCCGGCAGCCATCTCGTTGCACAATGGCGTCGAATGGGAAATGCGCAGACAAACAAGCAGCTCGCAGAAAGGGGGGGCAAAAACCAGAGGGGGCAGCTATCAGTAGCGCCTGACTGATTCAGACAGACCGGACGGAAACTGCAAAATAAACTAAACAGTGCATTTATGCAAATAAATATAAATGTGCACGATATCATGCAGAGTCGTCTGTCTATGGCCTGACAATGGCGTTTCTCCTCATATGTGACTAAAGCAGAATAGAAAGAAATGGAAGCCAAAGAAAGAAAGGGTCTGAGTTGGGGGTTACAAGAAATTCGATATTCCTACGTTTATGATAGGCAGCTGAGCACATGCATTTATATAACAGTCAACAGAAAGGGTATCTTTAGGGTGCTTATAGCAAACAAGTGCAATTAGGGAATATATAAGCTTCTTTCTATAGTTCTATTTTTACATTTTCTATTGAAGTTCTTTTCTAATGTGTAGCACAATTCGGCACAATATTCTCAGTACTACAAGTCTGAAGTCGTGGAATGACTCCTGATTAAGTTCTATAGAAAACTGTTTGAAACAGCATCGACTTGATAGTTTAATGATTTATATCATTTTTCTATTAAAACTTAAATATATTTAAAGGCAGTCTCAATTAAATACTTTTACTCCTTCAAATAGAATTTGCTCATCTTAATTAATTTAATTTAACTACTTCTCTGCACAGAACTTAACTTGAACTTAATGTTTCATTTATAAATGACTATAGTATAAGCTTAACTATTAATATACCCTTCCAGAAGGTATTAAGACTTTGTTATGAAATACACTGAATGAGGCAGCCCCGACGCCAAAAGAGTATATTTATTGTTGATGAGGACAACGAGGTGAGTCGCTATAATCATCTCTATCTATCCGTATCTTCGCCTTGTTAAATGTATTTACCGGATCGAATAACTATATCATATAGCTGATAGAGAAATGAGAAATCGGTCAGAAATAGGAAGGAGGATATTCAGGGGTGTTCCCACATTCCTGTAAGATTCTCTGGAATTCCATCAAAAGCGGAATTCTAAACAGGTCTTATATATTCGTAATGAAAAATATTCCACAAACTGGAGGAATAGAACTTTCGAAATATCTTCTATTCTGGAATTCTGTAGAATTTAATGAAAAGTGTAAAAAAGCTCTTATAAATTCCACATCAAATATATTTTGCATTATTTTTGGACCAAGAACCGGCATCTTAATATTTTAACAATTCCTATGTGGAATTCAATCAAGAGTGAAAGTCGGAAATGGCTATTAAGCTAACAGGTTTGATTTAATTTGAATAAACATAAATTGAATATACATTAGACAGTCCGAAGAGAGATTGACGTGAAATCAATTGCATTCCATTGAGAAAGTATTCAGTTTATTCATTAAGCGTCTGAGTCATTCACAACTCATTACATATACACACACACGCACTCGCACACACACACACAGGGGAAAGTATGAATGACAGTAATACGCAGCAAAAGCTACAGTTACGCACACACACTGGGAAACGGAGAAGAAATAGACACGTATGACGTCAGCTTATGCATAGGATAGACAACAACAACAACTTCAAGTGAGCGAAGAACAACAACAACAAGAGGGAAGGAGAAGAAGCAGGAGAGACAATGAATGAGACAATCGCCGGCACTTGAGTATTTCGCAGTAATTCGCTTGCTTTGTTGTTCTTGTAATGCCTCCTCGTTTTTCTTCCCCTTCTTCGTTTAACAGTTAACAGTTGCCAGTTGCCAGTTGCCAGTTTTTGCCCCATTTTCTACCATTTTCTCCCATTTATCCATTTTGGGTTCATTCCGGTTTGTTCTGGTTCAGTTTGGTTTCATTTGGTTTGGTTTGGTTTTCACTTTTCGAACTGTTTTCTCTAGCTTTGTCCTTTTGTCTGTCTGATACGCGCCTGTCATTATATGAGAAAAACACAGAGAAACTGAGAGAGAAAGAGAACCAGAGAAAAGGGACAGCGATATTGGGAAATTGGTGAAGAAAGCAGAGCAAGTGAGAAAGAAAAGAGTCTGCCTGGAGCGTAAATTTAAATAAATGCTTTGAAGCACACTAAAAGCGATTTATCTTTGTCGATTGTGGATTACGAACATGTTTTCCAAAACATTTTTCATATTGTCCCAGCTTGCGTGTATGTATGTGTATTTGTGTGTGTGTGTGTGTGTGTGTGTGTGTGTGTGTGTGTGTTTTTGCTGCTGCTGCGCTGCTGCTGCGTTGACTGACAAGTCTTTGTGCAAACAGCAGCAGCAGCAGAAGCAGCAGCTGCCTGGAACACTTTAGCTGCTACCCTTTGCCCTAACACCAAGCTGAAAAATTGAACATGAAAAACAAGCTGAAAATGCCAATTAATCTACGGTTCGTTTATTTTTCAAATTTGCTATGAGAAATTTAAAAATAAAAATCAAATTTGCTCTGAAAATTAGAAAGAAATAACTATAATTTTGGCTATAAAAAATTATGCTTCAAAGACTTTTACCAAAACGTTTTTTTCTAATTAGGAATCTATTTAATTTTTCTAAAAATATTGTCATATTTCTAAGTTTCATTGCAAATATTCACTCAATAACATATAAAAAAAAAAGCTATACTGATTTAGGCTTATTTTTGTAACATGCTGTGCACGTTGACTTTTTTTAGCTACTGTAAATATTTTCCGAAAACTTCTACTGCTAATTTTCTAGCCATTTTTCTAGCATTTTTGTACTCAGATTTGCCGTAGCTGCTGTGCTCTTTAACCTTATGAAGCTATTTTTGTACGGGTATTTCCTGCTGGGTTGTGTCTGTGTGTCAGTCTCTTTGTCTCTCTGTCTGTCTGTCCGTGCGTCTGTGTGTCTGTGTGTCCTGCTCATCAGGTTTCGTTTTATTGATTAATCGTCTGCCGTTTCTGCTGCTGTTGCGGCTGCTGCTTCTGCTGCTGTTGTTGGCTCACATTAGCCGCATTCGCTGCACTGCGCCATAACTAACAAAGTCTTTTGTCCATTTTCATTGCTGTTCTGTTCTCCCTCCTCCGTTCCCTGTCCCCCATTCTCCGTTCTCATTTTGGTTCCTCCATTTTCATTTTCATTTTCATTTGCATGCGCCCAGTGGCCCACGCAGCGTATACGCAATTTAGCTCCTTGTCGTCGATCTGACGTTCCTTTTCCATTTCCATTTGCATTTCCATTCAGTAAACGTGCCGCGGCGCCCACGCAAAAGTCGATAAATTATTAGATTGTAAATAAAGCGAAGCTGGCTAAAAAAAAAACAACAAAAGGTAGCAGCAACTGCTGATGCTGATGGCAGAAAAAAAAGCGAGAAAAAAGCTGGCTAAAAGAAAAAGATTATTGGAACCACAGCAAAGTTTTCTTTGCTTTAGGCTGCCGCACACATGTGTCCAACAAAAAAAACCACAAGAAAAAAAGGCAGAAAAAAAACCGAACATGGAGGTGAGGCTGGAGGGGATTGTTCTTTACAAAACGGCAATAGTTGTGTATGTGTCAGCTGTCGCCTGTTCTGGACAAGAACAACAAGAACAACAACTACAGCAACAACAAGGAACAGCCTCACATAAGTGAGAATGCGTGTAAAGTGTGTGTAATCAATCATTTATGAAATTACGCTACTTCCGCTTTTGACAATTTTCTTTCAACGCCGCCCAACAAAAAACAAAATAAACCTAATCCTCACCTCTCCGTTCCGATGACGTAAGAACCTCTCTCTCTGTAATATGTGCGTTTGCTTCTATTCTCCTTTCTTTCTCCCCTCTCCCTCTCTCTCTCTCTCTCTCTGTCTTTCTCTCTGGCTATGTAAAATGCAAATTTACACACATTTCGAGTGAAATCTTCGATGAGGAATAGATTATGATGATGCCCAGCAACAGAATGCGAGATAAAAAAAACTTTTGCCTAGAAAACCGACCGAGCTTAGAAGTAAAAAAAATTATTTTTTTCTTTCTGGCTATAACCTTGAACCCGGTCGAATGAACTCTGCATTGCTTTATGCGAGCAGAAGAAAAAAAAAACACAATAAAATAAGCTAAAAGAATTAAAAAGGCTATTTCTTGATAACAATATTAAAATTTAGGTGCAATGTTCAAAGTCACAAAAAAATGTATGGCATACTTTTTTGGGCCATGCTAAGGCTTTTATTAAGACTATTTTCAGTTCACTTTCGTCAGTAAACTTGATTTTATACGAATAATAATTTATTTTTTTCATAAATTCTATCCTATATCTTTACACTTATAAACGAAAAACTATGCTAAATTATCGATAATATTTTGAAATTTCATTACTCTTAGCTTAACTGCTTTAATTATACTTAATTAATGGAATCATATTATGTTTGTAATGTAGAATATATATAAGAGTTGTGAAAGTATATGTTTTTAATCCTTAAAGGAATTTTGTCACTTTAGATTTGTGATATAGGACGAATTATGTGGAGATTAAATTGTTCTTTATTCAAGCTTTTCTTTTGGATAACTTAAATAAATATTATCTTATTTAATACTTAGGGTCCCAGGCAGCTTAGCCTAATTATAAGTGTAATGATTCCTTTTTGAATGTAGTTCTATTAAAAAACTGTAGGCTACTCTTAGAACTGCCTATTACAAGTGCAGCGGATTTCTATACTGCGCTAAAAAGTATGCTATATTTTTTCGGTGAAATTTGAACTAAAAAGAGTTGCATATAAAGTCTCATATAATTTTTATTTTCGCTACGCTATAGCAAAATATTCGTTAGAAATATTGAAATCTAATAGCAAAAGTCTCTCTTTAACATTTCTGGCTAAATATTTTTAATAAAATAGTTGAAGCATTCTTGATATTTGATGGCACCGCAACATAAAAAAGAACTTTGTCAGGAATTCGAGTTTGAAATGAAATGAGAAAAACAAAGCATCGATAGAGCTTATAGTCGTATTTGAATAGTGTTGCCAAAATAGTTTTTAAATGGTTAAAAGCTTAAAACCGGCCATTACCCTGGCCAGGGACCATAAAAGTATGCAATATGAAATAAATATGTGTGTTTTAGGAAACTTCTATGGCCAGCAACTAATTTGCGTTTATTTGACCATCAAAAGACTCGTAACCCCAAAAATGAAAGGAGAAAGGTGTGTGTGTGTGTGTGTGTGTGAATATAGGAGAGTTCGGGCTGGGGGGGGGCCTTGGGAGGGCTATTTTCTACCCCTATACAGTTTGACAGTTTAGCACTTTTCGGCTTTGGCCCTGCGGTTGGCCACAATGTCAGGCGAGTCCTTTTGACTAATTAGACGACTTGCGGTGAACGTAATCATAAATACACAGAGCAATTATAATATGTGGGACACATACTTCTACATAGCATATGAGAGAGAGAAGGTCCCACATCGATAAGCAGCTGGAGCAGGCTCATGAATGAGGTGTATAAAGCTGTCGAGTTAATTAATTTAAAGCTGGCCAAAAGATGCTTCCAAAGAGATGCGTCTGTGTGTGTTTTTGTATATGTGTGTGTGTTGCCTCTACTCTACATCCGTCCGCCAAGCCTGGCCATGTGCAAAATGTGCTACGAGCTGACTGGAAGCCAAATGCGAGGCTTCACTTCAGTTTTTCTTCTATTTTTCATTTACTTTCTCTCGAAATTTTCCTTCTTTTTTTGGCAATTGGAAGCTGTAGCTGAATGTGGAGCACGAAACAATTCAAATCAAGCGACTGGAATTTTCGGCAAGGCTAAAAAATAAGTCAAAAACTTAAGAAAATTCAACTGTATTTAAGCTCTAAAAACTTGTAACAATAATTAAATAAATTAAGTTAATTTTGGGGCGCAAAAACTGTGCTTTGCAGGCGCGGAAAATGGAAAATAAAAAAAAAAAACATTTCGTAGAAAACTTATATAAACTGCGGAAAATGCGAAAAATTGCAGAACGAAAATATTCGTGTCATGTGAGAGAGTCGAGCGCTGAATACGACAGCTAGCGAGAGAGAGAGAGTGGAAGAGAGAGTGCGAATGCAGAGAGCAGAGAGAGAGAGAGAGAGAGAGACTGAAGAGAGGAAGGTTGGCTCTCTCGTCATCACCTGATTTTCACAGCAGCCGCGTTTCGAACTAGAAACATGTTAAGGCAGAGCTCTGCTGCTGCTGCTGCCGCTGCCGCTGCTGCTTCTGTTCTGCTGCTGCCAACTGAGCGGTGGCAGAGAGCGAGACAGAGAAACCGAGAGATAGAGAGGGTTGGCTCATATCTCCACACCCGCTTTCTGATAGTTTAGTTTAAATGTGTGCCAGCCGTACCGGGCGTATGCGTAATTTAAATTTAAATTTCTCTAGTTGTCTGCGTGTTTGTGTGTGCTTGTATCTATGTGCCTCAAGTTTTTCTTAATCAGCAGCGCAATTCACATGCTTGCAACGTGTTTTATTTTTTTCTGTTGCAGTCAGCAAAGCTTTTCCTATGCCTCAGCCTCACAAGTCTCAACTCATTAGTGGCCACATTGTCGCCGCTGTCTTAGACAGAGTCAGTCAACCCGTTCGCTTAATACCCTTCCTTTCGTGCACATTGACATCGTTTTGGTCAGTTGTTGCAACAAATAATTGCCAATTATATGCAACACGCACACAGACAATGGAGCAGAAAGACAGAGAGATAGAGATACAAATAGATAGAGACAGAAAGCGCGCGAGAGAGAGAGAGAGAGAGAGCAATGGCCATCAAATATGCAACGAAATGTTTCGCACAGACACACTGAAAAATGTGGCAGCTGGCGACCTTTAAGTGCCACAAATTAACCGCAACGCGTTGCTTTTTCAGCTGCCCAGCTCAACGCTTGATAATTACAAGCAGAAATATAAAACCTACTGCTGAGCGCGGATTTTTCAAAGTGGGGCAACAGCAGCACCGGAACTGCTTCTCCAACTTCTCCTCCAAGCTGCCAAACTGCCACTGCCACAGCCACAGCCACAGCCACAGCCACTGCCACTGCCACTGCTGGACTTGAAATATCCGCCCAGTTACGAGGAGGCGACTTCAATAATTAATGAGCAGCTAAAAATGTCACGCAGAGTCGTTGCCGCACGGAAGTGTTGGGCCTTGTTGTTGGATTTAGCTCTATAGCCGAGAGTTGCTACTGGAAGCTGCAGCAGCGGCAGCAGCAACCGGCTTGTGCCTTAAGCTTGTTATACCCTCTAAAAACGACCCTATTTAAACTGAGTTGCTATAAACTAAAGGGTCACCAAGTTTGGTATCAGATTTTAACTAAATCCATATTAAAATAGAGTTTTCCTTTATTCTATTCTCGTCTAGTCTCTCTAGTCTATTGAGTTTAGTCTCTATACTATTGGAATGGGCTAAAATTAATTAAAGATAAAGATTTTAAATTTGAAGCCTTTCTATATGCCTCTTCTACAGGGTATCTTAGAGCCGCATACTTTGCCCTAAAATACTTTTGCTTGTTTTCATTTGTCTTTTAAGGTTGTGGGCAGGGTGCTTGGGGCATGGCATATTTTGGGGTTAACGGGCTGAATTTAAATGAGTTGCGTTGAGTTGAGTTGTGCTTTTGTTTTTGTTTCTGTTTTTGTTGTGTTTTGGCAAGGGTTGCCACCCCTCATTTCCCATTACCCCATTTATCCATTTACCCCCATTTCCCATTTCCCATTGCCCGTTGCCCAGCATTTAATTAAAACATGATGTAATGCAGGCGCGTGCTCGCGCCAAGCAGACACAGGCATCTATATACCCTTATAAATATATATATAGGAGAGAGTATTGAGTAACTCACCTTGCAGTCGTCACACTGATTGACCAGCGAATACACCTGCCGGCAGTCGAAGCGAAAGAGCACCTCAGCCAGTTCGCAGGTGATGCGATTCGCCAAGGCATCCACTTCCAACAAATCGCTGAGCAGACGGACGCACTCCTTGCGATCCGCCAAGGTGGCATTTAGGGCCAACGTATGCAATGCGCTGAAAACGCTGCGTTCACAGCAGTGGCGTAGACGCAGGCTGCGCAGTCGCGCCAGCAGCTGACCCGGCGAACGCAGGCCGCACAAATGCTGTGGACTTGTCTCGGCGGCATCGCCCAGGTAATCAAGGCACTGTTGTTGTTGCTGCTGTTGTTGTTGTTGTTGTTGTTGTTGTTGTTCGTTGGCGCTGAGTTGCTCGTGTGTTTGCAGTTGACTATAAAGCAATGTTGGCATCGATTGTTCCTCCTCCTCTTCCTGCTCCTCCTCCTCTTCCTCGTGCTCCTCCGTTGCATCGCTGCTGGTTGCTGTTGCCGCCAACGTAGTCGCCTCTAGCTCCTCCTCTTGCTCCTGTTCCTGTTCCTCCTGCTGCTGTTCCTGCTGCTGCTCCTCAGTGGTTGTTACTGCCAGCTCAGTTGCAGATTCCATTTCCCTTGCCCATTCCCTTTCGCGTCTCATTCTGGACATGACTTTATAGTTATTATTATTATGATTATAATTATTATTATTATTATTATTATTGTTACGCGTATGCGGCGTCATCTTATAGTTAAGCGTATTTGCATTTATGAAATACTTGAGTTTATTATCTTTGCCGCTGCCGCTAGAGCTGCTGCTGCTGCTGCTGCTATCCGTCGGCTGCTGCTCGGCACAGGAACGCGGACAGATTGGCGGACCAGGTCCCTCATCCACCCAGGCCATCGGCAGTGTGCCAGCCGAGCACTGACCCTGCAATAAAAGTCAGGCAAAAAAAAGCAATTAATAAAAACGTTTAACTTTCAACGTCTACGCTTAAAATAGGGTGCAAAGTGTCTGGTTTTAAGTTACAAACTACGAGCAGCTCTACCAGCTGTCTGCACTGCACTGGTTTCCCCTTTCCCAGAACTTATTTATACTTTTATTTATTTAGTGCCCTCCCATTTTTCCAGGCAACCTTAGATATTTTTCAGTTTATTTAATCGTTTAAAGCTGACGGCCCTTTCTCAGCAATTCTTATTCGTTTATTAATCGTTTATTTAACCACTCTTCTATTTAAAACTGCATTTTATTTGATAGGTTTTTCCTATTCCATTTAATAATTACTTCTACTGAATAAAAGGGAATCTAAAGAGTAGGATTATTGCTAAGTTTTTATAGTTTTATTTTGCTCCAATAAGTAGGCTATGCTTTTTTTTCTTAAACTGCAACTAAAAATAGGTCTGCATATTTGTTATATTCGAAGGCCCACAGAAAATATAATTTTTGGTTGTAGTTCCATCTACACGAATAGATCTAGTATGACACTTTTATTTTATTTTAGAATGAAGCGAGGGAGAAGAAAGAGGAAAGGGGGAGAACATCCAGTTTCAAGAATTTACTAGAGATTTCGTGCAATTTGCTTCTGTTATTGGTAGCTTTTAAATCATTTTTTAAGTCCTACATTATACTATTCATTCCAAATTCAACCTCTAGCTTTAGCTCAAATAAATTGAAGCATTTATAAAGGATTTTACGACCGATTTAAAAGTTGTTTATTGTATAAATACAAGACGAAGCTCTATAAAATTCCAGTAGGGAAAAAAGGGAGATAAAATATATGGATCTGGGCCACAAACTCTTCTTACTAAAATATTATCATTATTATTTTAATAATAAAATCAAACAGAAATAGCTGGCCTGATTTAGAAATATTTCAGTCACTCAATTCTTAAGCTCATGTGCTCTTCTAGGTGAATCATTTTTAGCTGGAAACTTTAACATTTAATGACTAAAGTTTTCTAGAAAACTTGAAGCATTAAGCGAAGTGAAGGAAAATCAAAACTATGCATTCCTTTCCATAAGTTTCAGTTTCAGTTTAAGCTCAACTTGATTTAATATTTCATTTATAAAATGAACCAGTGCTAAGCGAGCAATTAGCTAATTTGAGTTCAGAAAGAGGGATTAATTTATGGAGGAATATGCATAATAAAGTGACAATTGCCGTGTTTAAAGGAGGCCAATTACAAATGCATGGAAATAATTTGTATTATTTAAAAATTAAACTGGTTAGTGGGAAGTGCACAAAGAGACAAAGAGAGATACACCCACACAGCGGAGAGCAGAGGCGGAGACAGAACCCGAGGCAGAGGCGGAGGCGGAGGCGCAGGCGGAGAAGGGTTAGGAATGGGTAGAAAACAAAAAGTACTCTCGTATATTGAAAAAGTTTTTTGCAGCTACTAACAACAACAACTACAACAACAACACGAAGAGGAAGAAGAACAACAACAACAGTGAAAGTCATAAAATAAAACAACAACAAGAGCAAGTAAAATAGAAGCCAAACAACGAAACGAGCAACAAAAAACAACAAAAACATTGCGTTGAGTGCATAAAGAGCTGATGTTTTTCGTTATTAAAATGACCGCACTTCGTTGGAATTTTCCACTTTTCCGCTTTTCCACATGCCCCGCCATTAAACTCAAGCAGCACACACAGAAAAGAACAGCACAGCGCAGAACACAACAAAAAAAGAAAATATGTGAAGTAAAATTATCGTAGCATACTTTATGGCGGCGCCGTATCAATACTAACAGCTATTCTCCTTTTCCTTCATCTTCATTTTCTCCTACGGTTTTTATAGCATTCACATGCAGTAAGCCATTAAAAATGCGCATTCGTTTAAAGCCGAAAACAAGTGAAACTTAAACCTTAAATGATGCCAAATAGAAACAATAAAGGACATAGAAAATGTGCAAATTGCATTACAAGCAACATCAATATTGCATGTCCTGTATGAGCTTTTGAACTTTCACTTCTTTCCTCTCGCCTCTTGTTGCTTGTGTGTGTGTGCGTGTATGTGTATTCGGGTGTGTGTGAGAAATGTGCAGCAATCAACGACGCATAAAAACTCAATTGCCTGGGCCCAGAGTACTCTCTGTGCCTTTTTTCCCAGGGCAATAACAATAAGTTGGATTCTCAGTTCAGCAGCACGCACGCAAAATATAAGTCAGGTTAGAGACGAATCAGAAAGCGAGTGAGAATGCGAATGCGAATGAAAAATCATACAATGACCAAGCCCCCAACACCCCCACATACACACCCCCGCAAACACATATGAAAATTTAAAATATTTCTGGCTGGAAGACTCTGAGATGCCCTGTAACATGAGCTTGGCAGAATGAACTGCGCAGAGCCTTCCTGAACAATCTCTTGTTAAACAGGGGAAACTTTTCAACCAAGAAAAGAGCTGCATATTTAGAAAAGTACAAAATAGGAATTGCTGCGGAACTATAAACGGAATCAGGGCAGAATCTCTTTAATTCACTTCGAAAATCATCCCGAAAGTAGGCTTCTGCTGTGGAATACCATCTAAATTTACTAATACACAATTGTTCCTATTTTTCCCTATAGGCCACTAATGGCACTAACCTATTGTAAACTAAATACAGGGTATAAAACACATACAAACACAGTGAGGATTGAGAATGGAGCACGTGTACACGTTGCCATTGTTGATTTAATAGCAGACCAGCTGCGGCCCACTGCACAACAATGCGACCCAATAGGTTCTGTACGAATAGAGAGGGTAGAGGGTAGTTCGGAGGGTGTAAGCAATAGGGGTTGAAAGGGGTTGTAGGGGGGTGAAGGGAAAAGGGGTTAAAGGCAGCAAGCAGCTAACAGCGGACAATACAAGACAGCAATAAGATAAATTTTTCAATGCGCAACAGCGAAATAAGAAATTACAGAATGAACCGACATTACAATTTGTAAAGCCCTGCCCTGAGCCCACCCCTTCCACCCACCTATTGAATATCTCCACCTTCCACCTTCCCCTCCCACTCCCCTCCTCCACATTGTTCTACCCTCCTCTCTCGTCGTACTTTCGCCTTTCACTGATTAGTTGCGCTCATTTCAGTCCGATGGCTGTTCAAACAGTTTGAAAATGCAAAATAAATGCAAAGTTTTGCAAAAGTTTTGCCCAGCTTCGGTTAATGCAAAATTTAAGGCAAAATATGAAAACTTTTGCTTGAAACTGAAGCTTGACGCTGTTCTTGTTGTTGTTGCCTTCCGGAATACTCGCACCCAAATGAACTGGCCAATTTTGGAGCTCCTTCCAAGTGTAACTCAACGCTGGCCAACACTTAATTATGCCAAATTGTTTCTTATGGCCAACAGAGGAACGGAAAAGCAGAAAAAGAAGCCAAATACTCAAATTGAAAACGTTTCACCTGCAGGCAAAAATTCTCAGCAGAATAATAACTATTAATTATCAAGTAGGTTAAATGGGGTAAAAGCAATATTTTCAACAAGTTTAAACTGAAATTAAGCGCAAAGGCTTTAAGCTACATGCTGAAAAATATGTATTTCCGATCAGGTAGCTTAGATATTTTAAGAAAAATAAATCTTGAAGGTTTTCTCAGTTTTGACCTTTTAAATTTAACTTATTCCAAAGAGTCTAATTGAAGCAAACCAAAATTCAAAAATACAGAAGAGCCTGAATCTAAACCGAACAAATATTTCTATGAGTAATTCAAAAATGAATCGGTAACTAACTCCTTAGATTTTTGGAATATTTATTACCTAAAAAAAATAATAGAAATTCGCTTTGGATTTTTGACTGATTTTTGTGGAAATTTTATAGATTATTATATAATTTCTGAGTGTATAAATTAAATTTATATGAAACAAATCTAGACTAGAATTTCGTAATAAAATATAAGCGACAAATTTTAGATACCCTTTAAACGAAGTTATTTAACTGACGTAAACCGAACTTTTGACAGGGGTAGAAGAATTAAAACATGCCAAATTAATCGATTATGCTATAGCTAAAGAGTTAATAATGCCTGTCTAGAATAACTTAATTAATTAATTGTAATTAAAACATTTATTCATATACTTAATGCATACAGATTTCCATACAATTTTCTGTTTGAGGTCTGAGTAAAGTTTTACAATTAATATGCTGAATACAAAATTGGAGAACTGGATTAAAAATTCAACTTTGATCACAGCTAAAATTGATTTCCTGACTAAGCCATTTCGAATTCAATTTAAATCTACAAATTCGCACTAAAAGAAGCATTGAATAACAAGCGAGAACGAGTCGATTTGTTTTTAGAGACAATTATGCTAATGTCAGTTGCCACTTAACGGCAACAGCAGCAGCAGCAACAACAACAATAAATACGAAAACAAATAGAAATAATTTGCAAGCTTGGAAAGGCATGCCACATGCCACATTACTCATACGACACGTGAAGCGAAAAAAGGTAGCAGAAAACGTTGAGAGACGTGAGAGGAAAATCGAAAATGTTTGCCATGAAATATTCATCTAATTGAAATTGCAACAGCTGCCGTTGCAACCGTTGCAGCAGCCGAAGCAGCAGCAGCAGCAGAGGCAGCAAGCAACAAAGAGCTTACCCAGACACGTGGCCAAAAGCTAAAACATTCATGTGTCTGACGACACGAGGACAGCTCTGCTCTGCTCTGTGTACACTCAGAGAAAAGGGGCTTAGAAATCTTTCTCCAGCTATTTTTATTACATTTTATTTGTGTTCAACGTGACCAATTCTTTAAAAGACTCAGCTTCGAATAGAAAGCCCGAATTTTGCTATTTTTAATATGGTTTTCGAAAAGAAAGTTTTTCTTAAATAATCTCCAAATTAAATGGAATTTTATTGTGTTTTCAATCAGTTATATAATAGTAAAATTTATTCATGAATCAAGTGTATTCTTTTCTATTCGTAAAGAAAACTATTTAATCTTATTCGAATAGGTACAAAAATTGTACACCTGCTTCAAGTAAGAGAAATCTCTCAGCTATTTTTTCTCTGAGTGTATGATTTCTTCTCCTTCACTCTCTTTCATTCTCTTTCTTCTTATGCAAATTGTCATCAGCTTGGCAACTGACCAACTGAGCGACAGTCAAGCTTAAGCTGTTTATTGTTGCAACAACAAGTTGCCTGGTTCCCTGTGCGTTGCCTCTAATCAACGAGTCAAAAAAAAAAAAAAAAAAGAAAAAACCTTAAACAAAGCCTTGCCATAATGGAGTGTATGCATTATGGCTAATAGCAGACACACACACACACACATAGATAGCTAGTTAAATGTCCTTTGTGCCACTGAGAGCCTTGTCTCTGCATGCTGAAAGGCTCTCGTCTAATAAGCCTCTCTAAGCAGACATCCTCCTCCTCCTTCCCACCCTCATCTCTCTCTCTCTCTCCATGCTGCCTTAGACAATGAATTCTCACTGGATTCTGGTCGCTGTCCGACGAGGCCGCAGGCCCCACTTGACCCAGGACCGTTTGGGCCAAGTGTTCATGGAACTAAGCCACTCCCTTCTGCCCAACTCTCTGCTAAAAACTCCCCTATAAAAAGTTGCAGCTTTTGTTTTGCAATAAATTATTAAAACGCAAGCCGAAAAGTATGCTTTAAAAATTTTATATACTGTTGCCATGCGAGTCAATTTCAATTTCCGAGAAAATTTGATAGAATACTCCTTAACAAGGATTTAAAAACGAATTTATAATTATTCTGTAAAATTAATTCAAAACTGGCACTAAAATGAACAGCTTCGTTTTTTTTTAAGATTTTAAAAAACCGCTAATGGAACTAAGCTGCTTTTTGAGCCTTGACCTATTGGCTATCCTTTTCACTAGCAAAAATTCTGGTAATTATTTAAAGAATCTCAATGTTTGCTCTTAAGCTGAAAATGTAGGCAATTTATGTTGCTTTTCAATGGCTAAATTTATAGTTTCAATGGCGTTACTGCAGTGGAATGCAGCTAAGAACCAAAGCAAAACAGAGAAAAATTATGGAGCATAAAAGAACTTCTGTGAAATCAAATTATAATTCAAATATAATTCAATTATATACAACATAAGGCACCAAGGCATACCAAGAAGAATGCTTTAAAAATATGTGCATTTTATTTCAATTCCCCAGTAATTTTTATTGCATACTTTTTGGCGACATTCTATGTGTAACCTAATATAACCTGTGGTATTTTTAATAAATTAGTGACCATTTTATTACTACATTTTGAGCCTCTTTAAAAAAAGAAAAACTAAACTCAGATTTCTGGTAATAATTTTGTAGTTAATCTTTAGCATTTTCTCAGTTCTTTTGTTTTTTGTTTTTTGATTTTGAGCACCTACAAATATTTGGCAAAACAATTAAAATTTTTGCTAAAAGAAATATACACCCAACTGTCAGAGCCAAAGAGGAAGCAACCAAAAGTGCACTTGAGCTAAACACCAACAGCTGCAACAACAACAGCAGCAACAGTGGCAACAGCTACAGCAACAGCAACAACAACGGCAACGGAACCGACAACACTTTAAATGTTACAGCTTAACCTCGACAGGCAATTCAAACAAAGCGCACACACACACACACACTCTCAGGCTGTGTGTGTGTGTATGTGGGTGTGTGTCAAATTTCAACGCTTGTCAACAATGGTGCAAGAAAAATGCAAGTGCAAAACAGCTGCAACAACAGCAACAACAACAGCAGAAACATCAGCAGCAACGTCAACAACAGCAGCAGCAGCAGCGAGGAATATGTCGCAAGCAGCACTCAAATTTCCAAATGCAATGTGTATGCGAGTGTGTGTGTGTGTGTGTGTGTGTGGTGTGTGTTTGCCTGGCAGAAGCGTAAAAAAGTGACAGGCAGCACACACACACACACACGTACATTGACATAAACACAGAGAGGGAGAGAGAGCAAGAGGGAATGGAGCCCGCAAGGCAACAAGCAGGAGCTGGGGCTAGTAGGCTGTTAGACAGCATGGAAAGCGGCGGATAGGAGGAGCTAGGCAGGATTAAGGCTACACTCAAAAAAATATATATCTAACACATATTTAAAAACGACCTATTTAAATAAAACTAACAATTATATTTTTAGGATACTCGTTCCAAAATGAACAACACGAATCGTGTGTACATACACTGAGCAAAATTGGAAGGGTTTTTTTACAATAATTTCTGGCTTATATTATATAATCTGTGAAAGGAGTAGAGTCAAGATGAGCAAAAGTACCTCGTACAGTAAGTCGCGCTAACCCTATCCGCCCAAAAGTCTTTCTGATTAAAAAAAAAAAGTCTAGTAACAGGCACAGTTTAAGCGCTTATTTTTTTTTTTTATATTTAATATTGATTTCAAAATTTGCTTTTTAACATACTTTTTTTTGAGTGTATATACGAGTATTCGGGCTGCATATAATTGTTTGTCACTTGACGGGCCGCGATATACACAGTCACATGAGTAGCACCCCTGCACACACACACACACACACACACACACGCACGTACATGCCATCACACACACACACACACGCACGTACATGCCATCACACACACACACAGCCCTGCACCAATTCTCACCCTTAACAACAACAATAACAACTGTCATTTCACCTTGATGCTTGGGAATTTTGTTGCCGCCGTTGCTGTAGCTGTAGTCGTTCCCGTTGCAACGTACTTTGTTGTCAAAATCATAAACATGACTTGTTAGCCTCGCACCCTTCCCTTGGCCCACTTTCTGGCCCCTTTTGTTTAGATTCATGTTACGCGGTCATTTTCATTGTTTTTCTATTGCTGTCAATTCGTCGCACGCATTTAATGCAGCTGCAACTGCAACAACAGCAGCGCGGCTAACAATTGGAAGCCTCCAAAAGTTATTTTATACAACCTAATGACACTAGCTGAAAGTAGCACAGATTAAAGCTAATTATAGCCACAAGAGAAAGTGCAAGCATTTAGCTAAAAGAAGCTTTTACAATTTAGGCTTAAATGTTTTCAATCAAAATTTAAAGCTTCTCTACTGGCTAGACTATATAGTTTTTTATTTTATAAAATTAAATAAAAATGTAATTGTCATTTTCACTTAAAGCTCTTAGATTTTTTCCAGCTTTTGTTAATTTAATCCACAATTTTAAATAAATATAAATCATGCATAATTGCAGCTTTAAAAACAGCTTTAAGCTTGTAACAAACTTTTATCTCACTTAAAGCTTTCTTCTTAATTTTTAAACCATTTATTTGTGTTTATTCCATTAAAGCATTATACAAACTTCAAGCATAATTATCACTTAGTGTCATTGATCACATTTTCATTTCGTTTTTTCGCCCAGACACAGATACAGAGAGTCCCTTTAGCTGCTTGCCGTGACTGGCAGTTTGCCGTCAAATTAGCATGCGTAAAGGACAAATCACGAAACGTAACGAAATGCTCAGAGGTTTCGGTCTGGATTCTACAGGATTCACAGCCAGGACAATTACAGAGCTGCGTGCATAATTCATTGAGTGCTCCCCAAGGTGCTGTAAACCTCCAAATGGGACAAATCATTTCAATGTTTCTTCAACTATACACACCCACACACACCCACTCACACACACACACACCGGGAGCTCATGTAATTGTCGAAAATGTCGAAGGCACAACGGATTTCAAGTGGAAGCATACTTTTCACACAGAATTCAACTGGATTTGCAAAGGACTTTGGCATTAAGAGATTTGATTGAACATATGCTCATAATTTGTTACCCACAAAAAGTAAAGCCAACTTTTGGGATGAGAGGAAGATAAAGGATTTTTAATTCAAGTATGCTTCTCTTTATCTTTAGGCGATACACCGCAATAAGCCTGTTAGTTTTCCTCGTTTTAAGCTGATTTATAATTCACAAATACAACTTAAACACACTACAAAGTACAGTAGGCTAGCTGTGAATCCCATGCAATAAAAGTATAGCATGCTTTTTGGGGCAGAATTAAGAACCTAATCTATTTTAATTCAAATTTTGACATCATTCATTCAACAGTGAAATTTGGAATAATGAAAATGTTTATTTAGCTTTTGTTATACGAATTTGAACCTAACACTTGCTGTCATATTTCAGACACTGAAATATGAGTAAATATTTTTTTTTTACAATGTTTATCAACACTCCACACACGAACACACACAGAAAACACCCAAAATATGTTTCAATTGTTTGCGAATGTCGATTAAAAGCTAATGCAATAATGCAGAATTTATGTTATGCTCTCTCGATTCTCTTCCCCGAACGTTTTATCAAAGGCAATCGATCAAAAATATGCATGAAATGAAGTAGATTGGATATTTTTGGACGAAGCATGGAGGAGGGGAGTGGAATCGGTTGGGTATTGCCGGCACTCGAAGGCATTATTTTAATCATATTTAAACAGCGCGTGTA
Organism: Drosophila repletoides; assembly: GCA_018150835.1. NCBI lineage: Eukaryota > Metazoa > Arthropoda > Insecta > Diptera > Drosophilidae > Drosophila > Drosophila repletoides. Next base: position 15,956,305 of record JAECWQ010000089.1, on the reverse strand, counting down.
TTTATCACTCATTATTTATGCATATATCAATCTAGATGGCCGTAAGCCCATTAACGGGCAAACAAAAGCGACGAAATACCGACCGGAATACCGCGCCCCAAAATCGAAGCAAGGAATTAGGCAATATGTAGCCAAGGACCAAGGACAACGGTATATGTACATGTATATGTACTGTGTGTCTGTGTATGTCTGTGTGTCTGTGTGTGGGTGTGTGGGTGTGGCATGTAACAAAGCACCTGTCTATCAACGTGAATGATACTCGTATGCGTAAACGTGTATATTCGTATTTGTTTGTTCTCCGTTCCATATTCATGGCGGCAAATTGAAAGGCACAACAGGAAAATAAGGGCTTTACGCCTGTCGTTATGCCACACAATTTTATCAACATTAATTTGTCAAACATTTGCCAACACTTGGGCCCACTCGGCACACGGCACACGGCACTCGGCACTCGGCACTTTGCATACAAGTATTTGTTGCTCTGTCTAATGACAACACAATAGCATTAATTTCATAAAATGAGTTGTAAACATTTGTGGACTGCTCTGGCGGCTCTCACATTGTTTAGTTATCAACGGGTCGAGGCATTCACTCGCCGCTATTCACCTGCCAATCGTTCAATATTCCGATTTTTTTTAAATCAATCGTAATGCGATTTGTGGACAGTTCTAATTGCTTGGCTTAGTTGTGAATGAATCAAAGACTCAACTCTTCACTCGCCACTGTCCACCCGCCTCACTTCACTCGCTTCTAATCACTCGCCTCTAATCACTCGCCTCTAATCTCTCGCCTCTCTTCACTCGTTACTATCCATTCGCCTAGCTTCACTCGCCGCTATCCATTCGCCTCTCTTCACTCGCCACTATGCACTCGCCGCTATTCAGTCGTTTTAAGTTTAACTCGTTAGAAAATGGTTAATTAGTTTCAACAAATGAATGGTAAACATTTTTAAATAGCTTTAAAGGCGCACATTGTTTAGTTATCAACACGAAGAAGCCTTAACTGGCCGCTGGTTGCAGTTTCTCTCTTTGTCTCTGTTTTTGTTTAAAATTTAATGAAATTCTTCAGCTGAATTGTCGGCATTAATCTCATAAAATGAGTTGTAAACATTTGTGGACAGCTCGGGCGGCTTGCATTGTTTAGTTATCAACGAGACGAATCCTCCACTCGCCGCTTGCAATTTCCCGTTTTGCCTTTTTTAGTTGGACTCGTAATGAAATTCTTCAGCTGAATTTCATTTGCAACTTTTCAACAATGCTCATTGAATAATTTACGCTTTGAGAGAAGAAACAAAAAACAAACCAAGGAGGAAGCAAGCGGCAAACGAATGTGGCTTCTACTCGTAGGGCATAGCGCTCCACTTAAGCTGGTCCCACGGCAATTTACGTGCCGAGCGAGGAGGAGCAAGGTTTGAAACGCCCCTCATATAATTGCATTACGAATGGGCGTGGACTTAGGATCTGTGTGAGCTTGAAACGTGCATGGACTTCACTTCGACGACTTTCTGAACTGAACTGTTTAATGTAATTGTTTCACTCGTATTCTCATGCATTGAGCGGCATTCGAAATTTCTTAATCAATGCATGTATCAGCCACAAATCGTGGCTGTATTCAGCTTGATGCCTCCAGTTGTCGCCTGCAGGTTAAATCGTGACCAGACGCCATTTGCATGTTCCCCAAGAAAGTTGTCGGGAAGCGGCTGGCTGCTGGCGGCTGGCGGCTGGCGGCTTCATGCAAATTGCACTGCAAATTGTCGGTAATTAACGGATGTGGCCGCAGCGAAAGTTGCCGGATTGAAACACCTCCGAGAGCAAAAGGAGGAGATGGAGGAGAAGAATTTGCCGTAGACAGGACGACGCGTTGCAAAGCGGCATCTAAGCCAAGATAATTAGCCTGCTAACTAATTGAACTTCGTGTAGTTAATGTGCAGGCTGTTTAGTCTGACAAGCAGTCAGGCAGGTAGGCAGGCAGGCAGGCAGGCAGGCAGGCAGGCAGGCAGGCAGGATGCCAGGCAAGCCTGCTTACAAAATATTTTACAGGTGAACAGAGCACACAACTATCTATGAATTAACAGCCTGTGTGAAGCAGAGCAGAGAATTGAAATTATAATTAACATTAAGATTGTGATAAGCCAAGAGTCAGGCTACTATAAATTGATTTAATTCTGCCCCTAATACGCAACAATATCTGATTCTTGGTACTCTATAGAATTACTAACCATTTGCAAGCCGTTTTCTACGAGTACTAAGTTTATTGAGCAAACTATTCGTATTTGTTGCGCAATTTAATTTCAATTTGAACATAAACTTAATCAATGTTGCCATCTTCAATCTCTGCTCTAAGGGGAATGGGAAGGAATTGGGGAATGAATGAATTGCCATTCAGGCACAATAAAACAGCTTCAATTGCTATAAGTCGACAGTGAGAAGGATATGCCTATGAATTTCTTATGGCAACCTGAAGCACTTTACTTATTTCTGGCATCGTTGAGCAAGGAGCAGGACAACAGGAAATGTCAATAGCTGCAATGTGTGTGTGTGTGTGTTTGGTCCCTGTTCGGGAACCCACCGGAAGCTCGCAAACAGCCCGCGACTGGACCAGCCCATTGCCCAGCATTGAAGCAGTTGTAACAGTTGCCCAGCGGCCAGGCGCATTCAATCAGTGTTATTGCAGCTGGCTGTCCAAATCCCTGGCGGCCACAAGTTTCATTGCTCGCAACGATTTGCCATTCAAGTGGCGAGCAGAAGACTTCTCCATTCTCCACCATCGTCCTGCCATCGTTGTCGTCAAATTCAGTGCGGAAATTTATGACAGTGCTCGCATTCAGCTGCAATTTGGCTTGTCTGTCTGGTTTGGCATTGGGATTCAGTCGGTTTCAGTCTGCTGGTGTTGCTGTTGCTGTGAGCTGGCAGTGAAAATGATGTAATCATATTGCACATGGCAGCGGGAGCAGCAACAGCAGCAACGGCCGCAGCAGCAGCAACGGCAGCAGCAGCAGCAGCAGCAATTGCAGCTGTAGTTGCCACTGTGCGTTTGCCTGCTTACAAAATAATTGATTTTGTGTGCACATCCTTGACACAAATAAACACTCGCATTGCGCACATACAGACTCACATATATGAATGTATGTATACACACACATATACACCCTCACGCACAGTTTAACAAACTGTGTGTGGAAGGAAGCTCTATAAAATTTTGAATTACATACAACAAAGCAATGGTTTTTAATTGAATTTGAAACGGCAAAACCCTTTGACTGCCGCACAAATGGCCAGCTCAATGCAATATTTTGTAACTGTTGAGTAAATCCAATATAACATTGGCTGGTACAATTTCTATAATACAAGCACTTGCACAAAGATTCGATTTGTTTGCCAACAGCCACTTGCTGCAGCTGCAATCCGTCTCCCTGACTTGGTTGGGGCGCCACCCCTGACCCGGGCGACACCCTAACTCTCTCTCTCTGGTTCGTTCTGTTTCATTCGTTCGCTGTTCGTTGTTCGTTGTTATAAATGTTTGCAGAATTCAGTTTCCACTCGACTATGCAACGTGCAAACGGCAAATAGAAAACATAAAACAGAAAACAGGGCCATAACGCACAGTAAACCAAAAAGGCTATGAGCTGACGACGTCGGCAGAGACGGAAACAGAGACGATGGGGTTTGAAACTGAGGCACACTTGACAGGCACTCATGACATGCGCTGAGTGCATCCATATGTAGCAGTAGCAGTAGCAGTGGCAGTGGCAGTAGCAGTCGCAGTCGCAGTCGCAGTCGCAATCGCAATCGCAGTAGGAGCAACATAAACCATGTGCACAATAACCCACCTAGAACACTTGACAACCAGGCAATGGGTCGAGGAGCAGCCGCAACGCAGCAGCATCAACACATCAACAGGCCGCGTCGCAGGCTCCAAGCTGATTCTGTCGATGGCGATGTCGATGTCGATGACGATGCCGAGAACGAGGCCTCATCAGAAATTCCGTACTCGCACTTGTATTCCCAATGAGCTGACAGCTGGCATTTGTATATACATACGTATATATCTGGTTATAAAGGAGGCACACACAATCACCCACACACACCCAAAAAGAGCAAAAGTTGGCCTGGACACTTGCCACATAGTTTAGCTAAGAGAATGTTAAGAGAATGTTTACTAATTTGCAGCCAACCGCTGGTTATGGCTAATTGAAACTGGGCCATTTTGGCTTGCTTAGCATTTTTCAGATTTCCTCTCGAATCGCTCAGTTTGCTGCCAGGTTGTCAAGTTTAATTGGCTGCCAGCTGCACAAAAGGCCAACAGAGCCAATGACTTGGCAAAAGGATTGAAAACTTTCCTTTTGGCCATCAGTGTCAGTCGCAGTATTTTGCCACTAGGGGAATAACGAAAAGGGTAACTCACAACTCTCCTGCTATGCTGGAGCTCCCAGCAGCCCGCTCATTTGGTATTTTAATTAAAGTTACCACAATTTGTTGCACAAATACGAATATGAATATGACAATCACAGCATGCAGAAAATGCAAACCAAATAACAGAGCAAGCCTGTTGAGGAAGGCCATTTGTATATGCTCAGGTACTACTCCTATGCTATGTAAATCAGTCCTTTTCGAGGGTAGTTCAATCTAATAAACATGTTGAAAAGTAGTTTAGAAATATGAGAAATAACATTTTGATTTATCATATTTTTGCTTTGCCTTCTATGAATAAATTTGGCGCCCAAAGTAGGGCAAAAGTATAGGAGTGTCGGGAAGGGTATTTTAAAAATGAAGAAAGCATATGCTGTATATATGCGGACTCTATATAGTTAGATTTATCGGGGAGGAACAAAAGCATTTAAGGAACTCATATTCTATATATGTTCTATATATATTTAGCTCAGTGTTGAAGCGCCAGCTAGTTTCTTTTGGCAACCAACAACGGAAAAGAAGAAATTTGTTTCTGAGCTATTTTTAAAGTTACCCTCGTGTTATCTGTAGGAAGACCTGGACATCTGAATGCCATGACATCTGGTGAAGTTAAACGTATTTAAATGGTTTGATTGACTTGATTATTTAATTGCCGCTGGCCACAAATAACTAACCAACTAACAAACCAACAGGAAGAAAATACAGATTAAAATGCCAGACTGGGGGACCATACTACTGGACAGATGTGAAGCATTGATTGAAAATCGATAAGTGCGCGTGTGTCTCTGGAATGAAATTGAAGGCCTCAAGTAAGACGGCCAAGTAGTAACAGCAACTAATTGGCATTGAAAGTCGCTGTCTCTCTATCTGTTTGTCTATCTGTCTGTCAGTCAACGAAAAGAAAACTTTCATGTCAGAAACTCCCTGAGGATCTACAACGTTTTAATTGTTTTTCTTGCTGGCGTTAATCAGGCCATACGAAGCGAGTTACATAAATACGAGTTTATAAGAGAAAAGCTAACAACAAAAATTGGCAAAGAAAAAGTGAACAATAACAAACTCTCATGCCAATGCAATCGCAATCAAAAGGCCATTGAGAAATGCCGCGAAATTGAATTAGATTTGCATAGGAAAACAGGCTAACAGGACGACAGGCCGACAGGACGACAACGTCGCCAGCGATGCCAACGAGGATGGCTGTTAATAAATATTAAAATTTGAATTATACTTGGCAACCCAATGAGAATTTTATGCGCGCTGATAAAAAAAAAGCCACCCACGGCATTCCATTTTGTGGTCGAACTGGAAGTAGCAACGGAATGGGAGGACGGGGGGACAACTGTAGGTGTGGTCGCACATTTTGGCAACGTTTCAAAAGAAAGCCTGTGAAAGCCAAGAGCCAAAAAATACAAAAATATATATATATATATTTATATATATATATAAATGTAATGAAAATGCAAAAAGTGACGACGAATTGAAAGTTTTCAACGTTTTTTTCCGTCTCTGGCACAATTACCAAAGCCATTTTCGTTGATTTGTAACACATTGCAAATAATGATGTTCTCAATGCTGATGATGATGATGATGATGCTGATGATGACGTGCAACTTGGCTGTCGAGAAAGTGGATGGAACTTGAGTGGCCCAAGATGTGGCGCAATTGTCACACAAACACTTTGCCTTCCTGATGCACAATCAGAGCCGCACCACAGTGGAAATAAAGAAGAACCCCTCACGGTTGAGTGGTCGCCCATCGAAGCAAACCTCAAAGCCAAAGAGCCCATTCCTCTCCCAGTCCCATTCCCCCAAAGATTCCCTCAATACTTGAATAACACTGGTAATAAAAGTGTATAGGGAAATTTGTCGTTTGAGTTCAGGCCAATTGTTAGCAGCCTCTGACGCTGCAGCTGCAGCTGCAGCTGGTGCATTTCACCAACTACAACTTAATTTCGAAACAGCGATTAAAAATTCACAAAACGCAATTTGCAATCGCCCCCTTCGCAAATTGTAAATGCCGACGATGCGCAACGTTTCTAGCATAAATTAATTTAAATTTTTGTATTTTTTTTTTTTTCGGCCTTCGCTGACATTTATTATGAGTAGTTGAACCTATCTGAATTACAATGGGTATATTTGGTCTATTTAAATAATACTCCTGGAACTTTTAACTTTCTATCATTCACTGACTAAAAGCTGCCTGATATATGCGCCTTTTGATTATAGCAAAAGGCGATATAACACAATATAAGACAGGTCTATGAACTTTTTAATTCGGCAGATAAATCGTCATTCATTAAATTATCAGATCTTTTTCAAATTTCTCTTCAAAGTAAATTCCAAAGAAATAAGTAAAACATACTCCTTGTAGTGTCTTAAAATAATAGTAATTTTTTGTTTTCTGTTCCACAAAGTTATTCTTAAACGGAATTGTGTCTATTTTATTGAATGTTTCAATTATAATCTTATTCATTAATTAACTATTTTGACTGTTAATTTGAGTGCGGGTATTTTGTAGTCGGGAAATGTCCTGCCATTTAACGTATCTCGTTTTTGATTATTTTTATGTTGCTGGCAGTTGCAAAGTGATGGCATTTTGTGATTGCCAGCGAAATGCGTTGGATAAAAAACACGCTCTGAGCGATAAATTTCAAATGACTTGAATTGCAATCAGCATTTTTTTTTTCCTTTTTTTTCTTCCCTTTTAATATGGTCAACTGCAGCGATTACACAAAGATAATCGGTGGGCTTAAAGCAGGCAGCACAATGTTTCTTTTTTTTTTGATCAATTTAATACAATAAGTTGAAGCAGGCAACAGCATGAAGGCTACTTGTCAATAACTTGTGTTCCCATTCAAGTCGTTGGCAATAGGAAGACCAGTAAAATGCACAGATTTTGTATTTACGGCTGTAGATTTCTAAGTATTCGCATTTGTCATTGCATTTGTATACAGTTAATCCGGGCATTGTTGCATTGCCTGCGACTACAATGCGAATGGGAAAGAGGACACGGCCAAGGAGGGCGCTGAACAAATCAAAATGAGTGAAGAAACCAGGAAACTGTGAAGCAAACCGATGGCTTCAATACCCTATAAAAAGGTTTATTGTTGCTAGCGTTTTTCAAGCATTTCTCTTCTTTTTTTTGCAAATCTCTTTCACCTTAAATGCGCCAGCTTTTCCATGGATACAATTAAATTGATTACTTTAAAAACTATAACCATTAAGTTGCTAGTCGATATCATTCGAAAAGTACGTGTATACTGCGCAAAGGATAACAAAAAAAAGGTCCTGGGCATTGTCATTGCTACTTTTACTGTGGCTTTTGTAGGGCGTTCTTGGTCGTGTCATGCGCGTGGCCTTCTGCCCATCTCTTGCCATCACAAAATAATTATGTACATGTGGCCAATATGGAATGGAGGGACTGCAATTGTTCTGTTAAAGCGCCTTGTTTTCTTATCCACGTGCAAGGACGCTGTTCCAGCGATTTCAATAAGATATTATACATTTAATTGCGCATTCGAGTGAAGTCAGCGATGTCACAATCGATATTGTATTCGCTTAAGTAAGGAGCTGCTGAAATCAAGAGTATCCTGCTGGATAGTCTCGGCATCTGAAGGTAGAGTCTTCAAACAAGCAGAGCCTCATTATTTTTCCTCAATTTAGGTATATTTTTACCTATAATTTATCTTATTCTTTCTACTTCATCGATAGCTACAGAAATGAAAAGAACCTGCTGGATTCATTAAAAAGAGCTAGGCATAATTTATCTTTAAGGAAACTGGAGAATCTCCTTTCGCTTACTTCACTAACTATTCAATGTAAGAATATCAGCTGAAAGCCTAAATATGTCAAAAGGGCAATCTTATATCGAACAGAAACCTCTTGTTTCCTCAATTTGTTGTAGAATAGCAATAGTTTCTTTTAAAAGAAACCACAGAGTTCCACACCCTTTCCTCTCCAGTCATATATATTCGTAAATTAGATTATTAATATCTACAGAAGAACATCCAGAACTAAGGATCAACCAAAAATCTCTGCTGGATTGTAAACAAGACTGGGCTACACATATTTTTTTAATATTCTAATGAGAAATCCAGACCTGATAGATGAGACTTAAGAATTCAATTCTTTTTCCATCTATTCTAAGCATAGTTTTTAATCTTACCTGCAAGTCGGTGCCGGTTGTGCCCGGCTGTGCCAGATCACAAGCTGATATCCAAGGATTAAGGCGTGTTAGGGCGGTCGCAGTGCCGAGTATGGATTTTCTGAAGTCCACAGGCGTTGCAGCAGTGGATGCACCAGTCGTTGTTGTTGCAACAGCGGCCGCCAAAGTGCCACCGTCCCTCTGGGCAATTGCAATCAGATGCGACGCATAAGCGTCGTTTCCACTTCCGCTTCTGCTCTTCTGCTCCCCTGTCTCTCTCTTGTTGTTGTTGCTGTTACTGTTGCTATTATCGTGCTCGTGCTCGTGCTCGTGTTCGTGCTCGTGCTCGTGCTCGTGCTCGTGCTCGTGCTCGTGTTTATGCTCGTTGTGTTGCGCATGCAGCACGCTTTCATCGACCAATCGACTCTCGTCCTGCTGCTGTGATTCGGGCTCCTGCTGCGGCGGCTGCTGCTGCTGTTGTTGTGTCAAAGAAAGACTTGCAGCCAGATTGTAATCCTCCTCTTCGTCGTCGGCTACGTTCTCGGCGTCTTCGCTCAGCTTTATCAGACGATCAAAAGACTCCTCCGACAGCAGATCGTCCTCGGCGACCAGCGCAAAGATATCCTCGTCCTCAGCTTCTGCGTCCGTGTCCACGTCAAATGCACGCGATGAGGCGGCGTATTGCACGGGCAGGCCGCTGTTATCCTCCTGCTCCTGCTCCTCCTCCGCTTCGTTACCGCTAATAAGCGTCGCCTCGCTGGACTCTGGCGCACCAGCCGCTGATTCTGTACCTTCTGCTGTACCTCGTCCCTCCTCGTCCACACTGTTACCTCGGCCCTCGTCGAGACTGCGGGCGCGTCGCGTCGAGGAGGCAACAGCAAGCAACGCTTCGTCCGGAGCGTGCAACGCTGGCCTTCGATAGAAATCAAAGTTAAGCTGTAGGCTTTGGGCGGGATCGCTGGTGCTGGGACGGCCGCCTTCACCAGGACTACCGTCGGGAAATGTTGGCAGCAGAAAGGAGGAGTAGCTGCCGCCACCAGCGTCGAATTTTGACGACTCTCTGCCACCGCTGGGTGAGTCGTAGCTGGACGGTAACGTTGCTGCTGCTGCTGCTGCCGCTGCCGCTGCTGCTGTCGTTGTTATTGCTGGTGGTGTATTTGTTGTAGTTGTTCTGGTAGTTGTTGTTGTTGTTGTTATCGAGCTGCTGCTGCTGGTGCTGGCACGCCGAGCCCCCGAAATAAACGCAAGCGCCATCACGACCAGCCCGGGTCCTGGCCGCATATTGACCTCGGGTTCGGCGGTGCTAGCATGGTGCAGGCCCGCTTGAGACGCGCTTGCGACTCCAATTCAATGCGAGTAATGATGGGCTCATGGCCCCATCATCATCATTAATATATGGGTTTCGTTTGGATATCCTTCTCCAGCTGCTGCTGCTGCTGCGTCGCTGCTGCTGCTGCTGCTGCTGCTCCAAGCGTTACCGTTACCGTTTCCGTATCCTGGCAACTGCTCGGCTCTTCGTCTCTTCTTCTATCTGCGGCTAGCGGCATGAATCACGTGGTTGGACTACAAATATAGGCACACTTTCCTTGTTGCTGCAAGTAGAACGGCGCAGCGGCGTACTCAGCTCATGGCAGGAAAATTAGACGATAACTAAGACAACAAATTGCAGCGTAACGTAATGGAACGGAACGTAACGTAAGGAAATGAGAGTACCGATAAACGATTTATATGCCGTTGTCACTGATATCGATAACACAAAACATTTTCTTTAACAATTAACAACACTTTTTTTATACTTTTTTATTATTTTTTTTTTTTGGCTTATTTTTATTTTATTTTTGGGGCCGTCGTTTTGTTGTTGCCGCGGTGTTGTTGCTGTTACTATTTGCTTGTTGTTGTTGCTGTTGCCGTTGATGTTGTTGTTGCTGCTGCTGCTGCTGTTGCTGTTGTTGTTGTTGTTGTTATTGCGACACTGCTGCACATTAACCTTGAAATTGAAATTGAAATTCGTGTGTGTCGTGTGTTTTTTTCTTTTTTGCATGCTTTTCGTACTTTTTTTTTTTTTTGTAAGCCACACGCGAAGGTCACATAGCAGCAAATTTAGGGCTGGATTTTATTTAATTTATTAGTTAATGGCTTTTATATAGATAGACATACAAATATAATTATTAGTTTTTTTTTTTTTTTTTGTTGAAAAACAAAAGACTTTTGTAGCTTGCCGCAGCGCTTGACGTTTTCGAAACCAAATTTTTCGGTTTCGCACACTCTCTCGCGCTCTTCGTAAACGCCAACGCAACTGTGTGTGCGCCCACGCTCAATGCTCAACGCTCAGCGCTCAGCGCTGCGCTCTCTTTGCGGCGCTCTTTTGCATCCGAAATGCCGTTACTTGCTTGCCTGCCTTCTACGCTTTTAATGACAGAGATTTATGACAAACAACAAGAAAAAAAACTTGCATTTTATATTTTGCTTTGTCTGCCTGCTTTGCATTTATTCATGCAGGCGCACAAAACAAAAGAAATGCAAAGATTTCTGTGTGCGTGTGTGTGTGCAAGTGACATAGCAGCCAGCTTTAAGCGAGCCAATAAGCAAGTGACAGAGAGAATGTGGGTGAGAGAGAGAGAAAGAGAGAGAGAGAGGGAAGACAGCCAGCCACATACACGACGAGCACATGACGAGCGCACGAAGTGAAACGAAGCAGCCGCAGCAGCAGCCACCGCACAAAGAAGAATGCCGAAAAAACGTTGCTAACACAC